>OY728137.1:607654677-612454677 GCA_963277665.1 Viscum album | reverse complement strand
TGATAAGATTTCTTTCATTTTTTAATCATTATAATTAATATTATATAATAATTTTAACTTATTTTATAGTCATAATGAATAGTAAAATAGTAAAAAATTTGTTATCGTGATTATGTTAAAAATAGTTTATTGAGTGGTGTTTAACTAAAGAGGTAAATATAATAACATGTTTATTTTGAATGTTATATGTGTATCTCTACCTTATTTATCCTATAATAATTTATTTTTTTTATTTTTGAGGCACTTGGATTGAGAGTAAATTCCCATTATTGAATAGTTATAGGTATTTAAAAGAATGTCACTCTTCCTCCCTTATAAAATGAAACCCCCTCTATTATCCTTTCCAAACTTTCAAAATCCATTGGTTTGGTGAATAATAGACAAAATATATTTTTTAATTCCCTTAAAACATCATATAGGATTTTGCTTCACTAGAATGACAATCTATAGAGGCTTTAGATATAATCCTAAAGAGGTGGTCTGAAGAAGAGGTATCGTTCTTAAGTGAGCATCCCTATTTTATTTCTTCTTCCACATTATTAAAATATTTATCAATAATAATTATATAAAAAAATAAGTATCTACTAGATACTATGATTTTATTTTATTTATTTCATAACCAAAATCCATCTCCACTTCCATCAAATGGTAAATGAAACCATCGTTCATGCGTACGGTGAACTACCGCTTCACAAACAGATGTAGTTCATTTTCCATCATCGCATATCACATCCGTTTATGATAATGGAATTAATATTTATGTATTATATTAATGAAATATTAATAATTTTTTAAAATTAACACATCATATAAATTCTAACTTTTATATCTTTTAAAAAATGATAACATTGTTCGTGTGTATGGGGAACTACCGCTTTTCAAAGCGATGTGATTTTTTTTGAATTAAAAAATAAAATGGATTGTATATATGAGTGTATTTAAAAAATATATTACATTAAATATATAATTATAATTCCATAAAGATAAAATAACACTTACCTTCTTTCCATCGTGGTCGTTTAAAAATGGAAATGTTACTCAAGCGTACGTATGGAATACCATCTCCAAGATTGTAACGTAGTTCATTTTTCATAACAATATTTCATGGTTGGTTTTAAAAATATAATTGATGTATAAAAATTATAATTATTTAAGTATTATTATTCACGATATGATGGAATAATTACCTCTTTTACAATGTCCAACACACTAATACCATTTTGAAATTATGAACCAAACATCCTCAAAACACCCAACGTGGACATAACAAAATAAGTAATTAATTATATAATTAAAATAAATGAATTAAATTTTTTAAGTATAAGGGATTAAAACTAGAAAATATTCAAAGGAAAACAAATAATTTATATAAGTTTATTAAATAAGATATAAAATACATACACGTAAAATCATGGAATCGAGGTAAGGGTTTCATCTCAAAACTTCCATCATTGAGACACATGTTCTTTTATGTATCTAATTTATTTAAAATGGGTTATATATTTCTCACAGTTACATATTTTATCATGAATCCATCATACTTCACAATATTTTAATTTACAATTCATCTACTTCATTCATTGGATTTATGATTCAAACTTTGCCAAAGTAGTAAGGCTTTATGTTTCAATCTCATTTTAATTAGGATTATTTATGTATGAATTTACATTGTATGAAATTATTTTATATTTTTATAATTATACCATTTAATTTTATTCCCATATTTTTATTTAGTAAATTTTCAAGTAATATTACTATTTTCTTCTCTTTGGTACTTAAAATGATTGAAAAAAATGTTTTTAAAAAATTGACCTCATTTCTCTCTTCAGTATAAAATACATTTTCATCTATATCTAGGTTTTTTTAGAAATATTTTGAAGAATACTTTTAAAATTAACCAAATTATTTATTTAAGAAATTTTTACTCATTTTTTACTTTTTAAAAAATACTTTTAAAGTAATCTTCTTTCCATTTTCTAATTAAGGCACTTTTTTAATATTTTTAACAAAAAATGTGAAAGAATGTTTCTTTTAAATTTTTACAGCATGTGTGGAATTACCCACCATAATGACCAATAAACACTTTAAAGATTCATTTATAAATTTTGATGGTTATTTTTAATGAAATTGTTTTATATAATATTTTTGAAATCTTTATATTTTGAAGAATTGATTTCAAAGTTAAAAGGTTATTTTTCTTAAGAATTATTTCATACAATATTTTAAAGAAATTTTCATTAATGATAAAAACCTTTGATGTTGTGTATTAATTGTAAATTATGTATATATACCTATCACATATATAAATTTATTATTATATCTTACTTTTATTGGGAAATATTTGCCTTATGTTTATCTCTCAATTGCCTTCGTCATAAAATTTATTTTGATTATGACATGAGATAAGATTATGCAACCCATTTTCTTTCTATAGGTAATTAATATGTTATGACTTATGATTTATTTACTATTTTGTAATGCATAAATCATGAAAATTTTATGATGGTTTCACCAAAATATAATCAGGTGATCCTAATACAACTTTTAGGTTGGGTGTTCCTAGATAACACTCTAATACATTGGGTGGAATTTTTAGTCTCACAAGACATCATGTATAGTATTAGGGAATAAAACTAATACACTATATGACTTTTTGAGATATTTTTTAGGCATTTATCCTTCACTCTTGTTTATATCATATTATATGTTACTACCACATTTCCTATAATACCATGTTCTTTATGTTTTTTCCCCCGTGTGAATACTATTGAGCCTTCTCTTTTTTGATATCATGTAATATATTTGACTCACATGTTATGTTTACTTTTAATTTTTATTACCTTACAAGGATTTTTAGATCACCCCTTTTTTCAATGTATTTTACTAGGTTATCCCATACATTTTTCAGATCTCAAAATGATTTAAGATATCATTATGGAGAATAAAATGAAGAAGTTTTATTTTAGCATCAATTTGATGTATTATGAACCTAGTTTTACAAAGACATTAGTACTCATGTTATTTAGATTATAATTAATATATATTTATGTTAAAAATCATGTTATAATGTGTGTAAAAGGATTGGTTCACTGTAGTTGATATTAAAGAAAAGGAATGAATCCAATACTTAGGAACTCTCATGCCTAAGAATTGGCAGAAACATGACTCTCTCCCTATAGGATTTATAAGGAAAGGGTTTCCATTATGGATAGTGGTAAGAGTATCTCCTAGGAGGTGTAGACATCCGTATAGTCCTTTGATAGGTATAAATTATATCTCACTAGTAAAAATTTCATACTAATATCATTGGTACCAGATTAAAGTCTAGTTATTTTGGGGATTATGACTAGAATAATTTAGTGAGAACACAAGGGATAATTAAAAGTATAATTATGAGTATAAAAAATTATCTTGTAATTTTGGTGAAGTATAGAGTGAGTGGTTTCCAAGAAATTACTCCCTTATATGTATACTATAAGTGGATGTGGATCTATAATGGTTGTAGCTAGGGGTAATAACTCTAAAAATTGTGCATTAAGTTGGACTTGATCATCACCCGAGGCATGAAAATGGGTCTTGCTGCACATCTGGTTTGACACTCCAGGGGGATATGCTTTGGAAGTTTAAAAAAATCTTTATAAACCAAAATTAAGGACTTGAAAAAATTGATAGGTTATAAAAACTAATTGGAAGAAATACCATGGATAACCTAGATTGGTACCTAGAGACTAATAAGTCAGGATATTATTATCATTTATAAGTTATTTCTTCTAGGTTTATAAGTTTATCCCTTTATGTTAATGCGTTCTCAACTTATTTTGTTTATTATTTTTAGTTAATGATGGGAAATAGTAGAAAGAATGCCAACAACCAGTGTTATGGGAAATGTTATGACTTCCCAAACAAGATGCCTAATATAATGGGAAAGGAAGTAATACATCTTGTGATCATACCAAATGAGATATCTAGGATTACAATTAACAACTGGAACATAGTTGAATTTCTAAGTGAGTCAAAGAAGAGAAGAATGGAATATCCTAGAAGTTAAAGTGTTAAATATGATAAAGAAAAGAAGATTAAATTTCCTACATGTAAAAAATGTGGGAATAGAGACCATGGAATATTACTTAAAGAAACTAAAATATGATTTGTGTTTGGAAAAGGAGGCCACAAAGAAGCTATTTTCTAAAGAAAAAAATTAATATTATGGCTAACATTATGAAAATAAATAAAGTTCAACATAAGGAACCACTAATATTTCATTTTCATAGATGTGTGGAACTTGGTCATTGTCATAGTTAATGACTTAATCCATGGATTAATTCCTAAGTTCCTATGTTATAAAGATCATTGAAGTTAAATGATTGAAGTTTTTATGTCTTTAAACATGATAATAATGTTTTTGTATTATTTGTATCAATGGTATGTTGGTTATAAGAATAATTTAACTTATAATGATCGTTCTATAATAGTTTTTCTTTAAGTAGTTTCAATAATACATTGAATGGAACAAATTAAATAGAAATGTGATTTAATTATAAGATGGTATTTTATGGAAAAACATTATTGATGAAAGGATAATATTTTATATGTTCATGATCTTGAGGTAGTTATAGTCAATTAATATTAATTGATTTTGTGGTAAAAATAAGTTATATAGAAGATTTTAGTGGTTAAAATAATTTAAGGATTAATGATATTTTTTAGAATGATCATCATTTTTTGGGGAATGTTATAGGAATTATATTAATAAAGTTTTATAAAAAGTAAAATTCATGTGTCAGGTGACAACCCATCACATCTAGAAAGTTCATTGGGCTTGAACCCACAACTGAATGGAGATATGGGTGAGGCACCTACCATTGGCCCATGTGATGTAATGGTTATTATGGATTTGTTTTTCTAAAATGATTTGGTGGATATATTTTAATTTAATATTGGGAAAAATATTTTAGGATAAAATATTTTTGAATTTTTATCATTTTTAGGTGATTAATTATATTTTGTGAAATGTTTTATTGGGTTAAGACTTATATATATAACCTTTAGGTTTAATGTAAAGTATTATTTTGGAAGAATGCTATTATGTTTTAAGAGACGTAAGTTGAAGGGTATGATATAGACTTTAATTTCAAACCCTTATTTCATGTTGATGTTATTGAGGTTATTTAGGATATAGGGTTACTCATTTATGGAATTATAAATATTTAAACTTTGTTTTTATTGTTTAATTTTGGAGATTAATATATTTATATTCATTTTGGGTATTATCTTACTTTTTGATAACCATTTTGGTTTAAATAAAGATATGAGGAATATCTTGTTACTATTTTATGGATCTTATTATACAATAAAAGTTAATTTTAGTACTTATTTAAAAAAAATAGATATTCATTCCTTAGAATAAGTGGTGAAGTGCAAATTGATCGAAGCATAATGAAATTATGAAGTTGTTTTTTTGAAATAAAAAGATATCCAATAAGTATATTTTTGGTGTTCACTATCTTGATAGTAAAATAATCCCTCAACTCTATGAAAAGGACCATGAAACAAAAAATTTATCAAATTACTTTCAAATGTGATGAATCAATGATCAATTGATTCATCACAAATTTATAGTTTTGTGATTTTTAACTTTCTCGTAATCATTCAATTTCTCTTGATCAAAGATCTCTATCACTCTAAATAATTATTTACATTTTTCTTACATGTTCATATTTTTAGATTCCATAAATGTTATCCTACTTGAAAACCAAGTCTTGTGTTATTCTAGATAACCTTTATATTTCCTTTTATTTATTTTAATATGATGTTTTATTAACCCTTTTTACGATATGGGTTTTCTAAAAGGTAATTTTTTAAATAAAAAACCCTTGATTATTGATCACAAGTTCAAATTACAGGGATGGAATTTATTTAAGGGTCAGAATATAACACCCCAATATTTTAAAAAAACACTATGTTCGATAGAATATCCAATATGAAACACTTATTTTAAACATACCACAATATAATATTAAAATATTATTATTTAAATGTGACCGATATAACTTAGTCGTTAAATTTCTGGGTATGGATAGTATTAAATAATTTATGAAATATATTTCCTACTAAATATTAATTTATTTACAAACTATTAATAAATAATCACTTAACTTTAATAAATATATTTTAATCTATAAAAAATCTGTTTCCTTAAAAAATGTTTTTTATTTCTTTTTGTGAGAGAATATTATAATAATTTTTTGGAAATTTTAGAAATTATATTTTATAAAATGAACATAATATTTTGAAATAATCATATTGATATTAAATTAGGTGTAAATTTTTGTATTTTCTATAAGATATTGATTTTTTAGTAAATAGTGAAAAATGCCAAATTTTTGTAAAACTGTCATTTATTTTTAATGAATTAAGTAATTTAGAATTACCATTTTTATTTTAATTTTATATAAAATTAAAATAATTTTATATATTTATATTTCACCTAATTAATTCCATTTAAATAATCTGCATACTATATTTTAATATAAGTTTATTTTTAGGTTCTAAAACACATTTGTCTGAAAACTGTTTTAAAGTTCATAATGTTTATCCATTTAAAATTATTAAAATAATATATAATGTAGAATTATTTAATTTAAATTTATAGATTATATATCTATAAGTATTAATATAAATTAATTTAATTATTATTACCTTTCATGTAGATATTATAAGATCATATTATGCTTGAATAATGCATTTCTTGAAAACCTATTTCTTTCGACACGTCTTATGGTTTAATTTTAAATTAAATTCTTCATATTATATGAATTGAATCTGATAAAATGGATTATATATTTTTAATAATAATAATTAATAATTTATAATAATTTCAACTTAATTTTTTTGTCACAATGAATAGTAAAAATAGTAAAATATATGTTACCATGGTTATGTTAACATCGGTTTACTGAGGGGGTAAAACTGAAAAGGTAAATGGAATAAAATGTTTATTTTGAATTTTAGAGGTTTTTATAATCCTTATATCTCCTCCAATACTTTATTTTTCATGTTTTCAAGCACTTTTGTTGATATTGACTTCCCATTATTGAATATTTTTGAGTATTTGCAAGAATGCCACTCCTCCTCCCTTATAAAAGGGAACCCCCTATCCTCTTCTTTCCACACTTCCAAAACCAATTGGTTCAGAAAATAACTAAAAAATCCATTAATTACTTCCCTTTACATGTATTAGGGTCCTTTTTTATCATAAATTCAATCTATGGAGGATTTTGGTCTAATCATAAAGAGGTGGTCCGAAGAAGAGGTGTTATTCTTAACCGAGCATATTCATTTTTTTTCTTCTTCCACCTCCTTAAAATGTGTCTAAATAGTGATAATATAATTTCATCAATATATCCCTTAAACTAATACGTTATTATATTAATTTTATAAATATAATCCATATCCACATCCATTAAATTGGAAAGAAATCATCATTCCTGAGTATACCAGACTACTGCCTCACTAACAGAAGTAATTCATTTTCCATCATCGCCTTTCATGGTTGTTCATAATGATGTATTTAATGTTTAAATATGATATTAATTACATATTAATAATTTTTTTAATTTAACATACCATATACCTTCTTACCTTACCATTCATTAAAAAATTATAATATCATTCATGTGTACGGCGGACTACTGCCTCGCGAAGTGATGTGATAACTTTTTTTTATTTTCGTGTCACTTGGATGGTATATGTAAGTGTATTTGAATAAATTATATTATACTTATGATATAATTATATTTTTGGAAATATGAAATAACACTTAAATTATTTCCATCATAATCTTTGAAAAATGGATATGTTACTCATGTGTACATACGGCCTACCATCTCTATGATTAAAACGTAGTTCATTTTTCATAACCATATTTCATGGTTTTTTTAAAAGTATAATTTATTCATAAAAATGATAATTATTCCAAGATTATTATTCTATATATTATGGAACAATTAACCCTTTGACCATGGTCAACACACCGATTCCATTTCGAAATTATGAACCGAGCGTCCTCAAGACATCTGATGTGGACATAAATGAATAAGTAATTAAACATATAATTAAAATAAATAAAGAAAATGGTTTAAGTATAAGTTATTAAACCTTTAAAAGGATATTTATTTAAAAAATAATTTATATAATTTTATTATATAGTAGATAAAATACATACACAGTAAATCCTGGACTCGAGGTAAGGGTTTCGTCTCAAAACTTTCTTATTTGAGACACATGCCCTTTTATGAACCTAATTTCATTTAAATGGTGTATATAATACCCCATTAAATATTATATAATGAATAATTCATATTTCATGATATTTAAAGTTACGATTCATCTAATTAATTCATGGGGGTTGTGATTCAAAAGTTACCAAAGCATTAAGGGTTTATGTTTCAAACTCATTTTAATCAAGATTGTTTATGCATGAATTTATATTATAGGAAATTATTTTATAATTTTATAATAAAAACAATTAATATTACTATCATATGTTTATTCATTAAATATTCATTTAATAGTGCCATTTTACTCTCTTTGGTACTTAAAATTATTGAGAAAACATTTTTAAGAAAAGCTGACTTCATTTCTCTTTTCAGTCAAAAATCCTTTTCCATCAATATCCATGTCTTCTAGTAATATTTTAAAAAATATTTTTAACATTGAAAAAATTATTTATTAAATAAATTTTTACTCATATTTTAATTTTCTCAAAACAATTTTAAATGAATATTCATGTTGTTTTCCAAATAAGAACCTTTTTTAACCTTTTGACAATAGTTTGAATAGAATGTTTCTTTTAAACCTATACGGTATGTATGAAAGCATCCACTATTATGAACACTAAAATATTTTATGCTTCATTTATAATTTTATAGTTTTATTTTTAAAGAAAAAATAATATAATATTTTGGAAATTTTTAGATTTTGAATAAGTGATTTCAAATAGAAAATGTTATTTTTATCAATAAGTATTCCATGCAAAAATTTAATGGAATTTTCATTAATAAATAAAACCTTTTGGGTTATGGGTTTCTTGTAAATTATTCATATACATATTTCACATATATACCTATCTTATTATCCCTTACTTTTATGGGGTAATATATTCCTTTTGTTTATCTCTCAAATGCCTACATCATGAATTTTTTTTTATTATGATATGATACAAGACTATGAAAATCATTTTCTTTGCATGGGAAATTCTTATGTTATAACTTAGGATTTATTTATTTATTTTCTAACATATAAATCAAGAACATGTTATGATGGGTGCACCCATATAGCATCAGGTGAGCCAGATATAGCTTATATAATGGGTTCTCACAGATAGTGCTCTAATGCATTGGGTAATATTTTTAATCTCTTGATACATCATGTATGGGATTAGGGAGTAAACCTAATCTATTATGTGAATTTTTACAATATTTGATATTGTCTAGGTAGTCATCCTTAACTCATGTTTATGTCATGTTATTTTTTTCTTCCACATTTCCTATGATTCCAGGATCTTATGATACCATGTTATTTATATTGTTCCCCCATGTGAATAACATTAAGCATTCTATTTTATGATATCATGTTATACCTTTGACTTGTACATTATTTTTCCCTGTCATTTTTATTCCCTTAATGGGATTTTTAGCTCATCCCTTTTTGTCTATGTATTTCTTTATGTTATCCCATACAGTTTTAGGAGCTCAAAAGGATTTAGAATATTATTAATGAAAACAAAATAAATAAGTTTTATTTTAGGATCACTTTGATTTATAATGAACCCATTATTACTAACACACTATGCCTCGTGAACTTTAAATTGTAATTATTGGATTTTTATGTTAGAAATTATGTAATAATTTGTATAAAAGTCTTGATTCTTTATAGTTAGGATTTCTATACTTACTGTTTTTATAATTTTCAATATTATGTGCCTTTGTTATGTTCCATGGATTATGTTTATTATCTCATGATTATTCATTATTATGTGATGGTATTTATTTGATCATTTGAGTTTACATATCCTTTTATTATGTCATATATAAAAATATTATTGTTCTATGTACTTTTTAATAATATATTTCTCCATTTCTTGTGTTTTCTTATATTCTTTTAATATAACCATTAATGATATATTTATGAGTTTTTTCCTTACTGGTTTTTTATCTCACGCCAATATTATGTTTCTATTCTCCTTGTTATGAAGATTAGTATAACTTATGAGAAGTCTAAAAGAGAGTCTAGTGTGTATCAATTGTGGATAAATGTTTATGAGTATTTTAAAATAATTTGATTAGGTATCTAGCCTTAAAAGACCCTAAACAATCTATTATTGGTATTGTGTGATTATTTTTTAGATTTCATGTTTAACTTATAGAAACAATGTCAAATAAATATAGATTCATATCAATTTGTATCAAATCTAGTGTATAAGGAAAGTTTTTTTAGCACAAAATATAGGATTACAGATCTGGGGTGCCTCACATCAAAACAATGGATTAAAAATATGTAAT
Source organism: Viscum album (assembly GCA_963277665.1). Taxonomy (NCBI): domain Eukaryota; kingdom Viridiplantae; phylum Streptophyta; class Magnoliopsida; order Santalales; family Viscaceae; genus Viscum; species Viscum album. The sequence continues at coordinate 612,444,115 of OY728137.1, read as the reverse complement.
TTTAGTAAAATGACTCTATAATATACCCCTTTTTATTATCAAAAAACATTAATTGAAATATTAAATTCAAAAAATATTGTATATTCAAATGGAATAAAAAATTTAGAAAACTCCCTATAACTTCTGATGAAGTTACTCTCCCTTGAGATATGAAACAAAAGTATGAATAAATTATCTCCCTCAAAATATTTTCATTTAACTTCTCTATAAACCTCTCCCTTATTGAATCAATAAATATATATATATATATATATAGAATCTCACAATAAGATTCACCTATCCCCTTGAACATCTCTAGAAACTTTCTTTAAAATTTCTCCCTAATTTCATTCAAAGTTCCCTATTCTACCATGGTTCTCCTACTTTGTAATTATAAAAAACCAATAGAAGAAAAACTAAAAAGAAAAATAATAAGAGTTAAGTTAATGTGATAATTAAAGAATAAGTAAGAGTAAACATTATAAATACTTAAAAGTATTAAAAATTTGTAAAATTATAACTTCAAATATAGCTAAACATAAGGGTAATTAAAAGATAATATATAAGAGTAAATTGAAAATCATAAGTAGGAGTAAATATAAAAAACAATGTTTGATTAAAAAACAAGAAATAAAAAGTACCATCAAGAAGATAACTACCATTAATTACAATGAAAAAAATAAATTTCATAAGTTGTATTATTGGAATATGTTTAAGATACAACTTATAACATCCATTAAAAGTTCTTCTAAAAAATATGAAGTACTAGTATAAAGAGTTTTCATGATTCTATATAAACAAGGAATGTCCTTCCCCTTTATCAAGGATCTTTTCAACATCAAGAGAATGTAAAACAAGAAGAGGAAAGTGATAAATTAACAAAGATCATACCCATATTCTATTTAATGTATTCAAATATCTAAAAAAGTAAAATATAAGTAAAAATATCATAATATTGATGTTCAGCTCTGATATTTTTTATAATAATATCTCCATTTAAAAAATTAATATTTACAAAATAAAATTATACGAAATATAAATTCATAGAAAGATGCTACTATAATTTCATCATTCTGTAAAGTGGATCTTTTAGGATCAAACACATATAAATAAAAAATCCACTAACATCCAAATGTTCCATACATCATATAATTTTTTATTTAATCATTCATTAATAATATTTTCTTCCACTTTTACCTGACATTCCTTCTGGCCTTTTGTAAATTCAAAAGATAATAACAAAATAAATAATCTAAGAAAGGATATATTCTAATACACACAAATTTTCTTCTTCAAATTAGTATGGTTATATAATATATAATAAAGATCATATCTTATATTCTATATTAAATTTTAAAGTATATAAATTGACTGCAAAAGGTTAATAAAAACAAAAAAACACCCCCTTTCTCAAGTAGTAAGTTAGACTATAAATTTAAAATTTCAATATAATAAATATTATGTATAAGTAAAAAAATATTATGTAAAATTAAAAGTTAAAAATGCTATTTTTTTAGCTTCCATTACTCATATTCTTATTCAAATAGAAATTTTGGATCTAAAAACCATACCGAATTAGATTTTATAACATTCGTGAATAATAACTTTAGAACCAAAATCTATTCAACCTTTCTATATTGAACAGTGATAAATTCCTTTTAAATAAATGCTCTGTGAGTTTGTAAATATTGAACTTTGTTCAAAGATAATTGAATTTTCCTATGTATTCCACTTTAATATTTTCTATAAAATGGTGCACTATTTTATGAAGAAATTAATTTTAAAATGTTTACTTATAGATTGTGATCTTTATGTATATTTACAACTGTGTTTAAAACTAGTTCTCTTTGGATTCAACATTTTTAGAAGTTTTTTAAAATTATTCCTTTTGTAAGTAAAATTACCATGAAACTTATTGAAGATATCAACCTTAGACTTTAATATTACAACCTCATTCCAATCATGAGTGGAAATAAGGTTGGTCTTGACTTCTAAATAAAATATATATTTAACAATATCGTTTTTCACCTTAACTACCACAACATTAATTTTGAAATATTTATTAAATAGTATATAGTATGTATCATTAATTTTTTATACATATTTATTTATTACTTCATTTGAATATGCCCCTTTATCCTTGTCATCAGATGTATAAGAATAATTAGCATCTAAATTGAAAGAAAATTTATATTGGAACCAGAGCCACCTTGAGAGGGGGGTGAATCACGGTGATACCAAATTTAAAATTTTTTATTCTCCATTTAGGACCTTTTATAGGTATTAGAGGGGAATACTATTTGACTTATTTTTCTTTTCTCAAATAAATTAATATCACGCACATGTAAAAATTAAATATGTGAGGACCCCATATTTAACTTCATTCTCCAAAATAGGCTAATCTAAGGAGCACATGCCAATGATGTGTCAATGCACTATGGATATAATACTCTAAGTAGGGATATAATAAGGGCACTAGGAAGGGATCACTACTGATCCTAGGCACAATTACTCCTCTCAACTATTGTACACTTCTTGGGTCAGTAATAAGTCATTTTATAGACTTTAGGGTCTCTTAAATTGTTTATAGACATGATGGTATTCTTCACATCTACATGGGTCAGCAACAAAAAATTAATATTTAATTAAATATAGATGATCATTGATATTCAATGTTTATTTCCCCCTTATTCTTTCAAACTAGATGATACCAAAACCCCATGTGTGAGGGTTAATCCTTTTTATTAACTAGAAATAAAAAATCTGTTCTTCAAATGATAATTCCAAGACTAGAATAATCTATTCATTTTATTCCTTCTTGTTTATCCAAAATATTACAGTGGTATGCTTCTATCTTTAAATAATGTCCAAATTTATTCACTGGAAATGTATTCTTGTGTTTATAATATTCTTATTCCCTATTTTCCTTTCAAAACTAATATATTTATATAACCCAGGTATTTCATTCCCTTCTTCTTTCATAAGGAACTATTTATTTCACTATTTTGAATGTCTCTCTTTCCTTCCTTGAAGAACCAGAAATAAAAATAGGGTTCATATCACATTATTCTAAAACTACCTTGAACAGTTTATACTCTCTCTATTGAATCTATATACAATATCCAATGATGGATATTTTACTAGGCCTCCGTTCTAATTCGTGATTCTACCATATATCCCATGAAATAAAATCCTGAATAAAAGTATATGATTTTCAACCAATATTCACGTTGTTTCCATATTTTTATTTGTGATCTAAGATTCTTTCCCCACATGATTTTACTTCATACAATAAACTGAATAACATAATATATTCATTAAATATCTCTATTTAAATATCCAAATATTTAATATTAATATGTAGAATAATATTTTATACATGTAAAACCTTACCTATATCCTCCAAGAATAACTCCACATGTCTTAGCCAATTTTCTATTCAAAATTCCATAGTTACTATGGAATAAATCCTTTATTAAACCTCTAAATAACCTTCATAGATATTTTAGAAACCCTAAAAGCTTTTATTTTCCATATATAGGTCCTCCTATAAACCACCATACCCATAATGGCTTCCCCTATTTCACACGGATAAACCTATAGTGCAACACGCTCAACAAAACACCCTTTTATAATGAACTGCAATGTAATGTAGTAATTATCCATTAAAAATTCTCTTCCATGAGGTGTAGTGAAAATATTTTTTTAAAAATGATTACAGATGTGATTTTCTTCTCTATGGTGTGGAAGTTTCTCCATGTTATCATCTCTACTTTTGTAATCCCACCAAATTAACATCCATGGTGTGGTGCCAATCACTTCCCAATTTTTGAGTAAGCATGCTCTCCTAAGAGTTTTGGACACTTCCAATTTCCCTTTTATCTTAAAAAACCATAAAATATTGTTATTTTTAATTTGATATACTATTCCTTTCATATATATATACTCATTCACTTTGTTGATCAAGATAATCCTAGTTTTTATTCAAACTACATATTCTTATACTTTGATCTCCAATATATAGAATGTTCCTTATTTATGAAAGGCCTAGATCATAACGTCATGAGTTATTATCTTCAAACTTCTCAATAAATCCTATGGTTCCTTGAATATGCTTATAGAGCCTCATGGTTTGAAGTTTAAGATGATTAAAACTATGTCATATCATTTTTTCGGATCATGTTTGAATAAGTTCATTGTGCCTGCTATGTTTTCTTATCCTGTATTAAAACTATCCTTGTACTCCCATGGATTTATTACCCAACACGTTTTATAACTAAATTGATAAATCTATTAGCCATATACATTTGGATTTAGTTCACACTATACCACTTGATTTATTTCTCATAACCTATGTTCCAATCCATTCACACCCATTTCAATGAGTATCCACTTTCTTAAGTCACTCATGTATGTCACCTTGTGTTGTGGTTTTCTCTCTTTTCCCTATCCTTCAATGATGGTAGTTTAATTATCTATGGCCTTAGAAATACCAAATATTTATATATTAACACTTTTCAAAATAACACCCTTATATATATTTTTATTCTTATTTCTAAGTAAAAACATGAAATATATACTCACTTAACATTTCTCCAAGAAATGAAACACATTTAAAGTTAATACCTTCTTCTGAATATGAAATAATTTCTCAATATTTCATGCTTCACCATTTTAAAAAAATATTCTATGTTACGCTTTAGTATTTTATTCAAAGCTTCATGTGAACCCATAGAATTTACACTCATTTCCAAAATAAAAATAGGTGAGTTTGACCAATTATCAATGAATTTTATAAAAATAATCTGAACCTAATGAGTCGTAGCTTGGTATAAAAAATATTTTTTATTAATAATATCAATATTTTTCATATAACTCACTAAAAATTCAAAAACTATATACAACATGATAAAACAACAAATTTCTATAAAATCAAACAATTTATCACTAAATAGTTAGTACATAAACTTTAATGAACATGGGTGAGGAACATACAACTTGAATAACTAGTTGATATCACATGTTAATAAAAAATAGGTGATACAATTTGAAATCCATATCATTAATTTTCTCTACAATTAATTCTAATTTAAAATGAGAATGAACAACCTTTAAGTTCATGACTCCAACTCCTCCTCATTTTGTTCACCTTCCATACATCACTTTTTGAAATGATTTTAGTGTTAGATACACCAGTTTATACCACTTGATTGAAACCATTATTTCTCCAAGAATATTTAGGGTATCATAAACACTAATATAATACTATCATGTAAGTTTATAACAAATAAATAGGAAATATAAAATATTTTTCCATCTCATTTTTGTTTCCAACAAAATCTCACGGACTTTCACCATTTTCAACAAGTCTGATATCACATGTTCCATTAAAAAGATGACTTGATACCAACTAAACTTTGGAATTCAATTAGGAATAATTATATTTTATCATTGTTTCTTAAAATTGATATAAATAATCACCATTCTTGTCTATGAACTCCTAATTTTAGTTACTTCATATTTTGATTTTAGTATATACTCTCAGATTTTATAGAATTCTCCTTCCAGTTCTTACACACACATCCTTTATCAATGCATTCATAAATTATATTATCCATGGATCATGTATTCCCCTGCATCACTTAATTCATCAGATTAAAAATAAAGTAAAAACAGGTTATACGGGTACCTCCTCCATCCTCAATGTGAGAAGTGTGGTTGGTATACTTAGACCAACATTTTATTCCTAGTTTTCTTCCATGTATTTTTATTTTTTTTATTAAAACCACCTCCAAAAATATCTTCTTGAATTATTTATATGGAATTCATCACCATATTTGTCTTAGAAAAAGTTTCTAAAGTGAGACTCGTCCCGATGGTAATAATTTCATCCATTGGATCAAAATTATTTATTTTACCACTATCATTCATCTTTTTTCAAGAAATATCTACTCCTCCACATTAATTTTCTTACTTTATTATGGTGTGAATGAACCCACCTAGACATACCTCTTACTTTTCTTTAATAATATACATGATGGAAATTTCTTCCTTTTTATTTTCCTTCCACATCAATTTCTTTTCTTTGTAGGTAGTTTATTAAATGTACACTCCCTTTATTAATTGATACACCTTTTTCAATACATTTTCCAAAACCATGAACCCATTCCACAATTATAATTGATTTATTTTTATTATGTGTTCTTATGACCTTATTTTCTTTCTACAATGGTTTCTATGAGAAAGATATTAGAGATAATTATTTTATCTTATTCTTCTTTATTATTTTACAATCACCCAGCACAATAAATCTACTTTTTGATAAAACATAATTCATGTATCCTTCTAATTATGGTAGTATATGATTTTATCTTGTAATATTAATTTTTATTTTTTTGTGGTAACTTTCCATATGATTAAGGTAATCAAAAATATAACATCTACCAAAAAATAATACCTCATGAAATGCTTTTGTCAGTAATGGGATGTTTCAGTATATTTATATTCCTTATAGAACCTTCTATATTCCTAAAATACACACTCATAGTGTGTCTAATATTACAAAAAAATATAATAATAATGTCATAATCCTTTGAGATATATTTACATCAAATTTATTAGGTCTATATTGTCTTATCATAGACTATATACTAGTTTGTTTCTCACAGTAGGGATAAGTCTCTTTATGAAACTCTTAAACTTCTATCCTCTTCAACTCAATGTGTGTTTCTCCCTCAATTTCTTTAATTTTCAAATACTTCACTTCAATTTTCCTCCTAAATTATAAATGTGATAATTACTTTCACTATGTAAAATATCCACTTTATTTTCATATTTTTCTTTAAGGTAATCCATGTATTCTTCATGTAGTTTCTCATTTTTCATACTTTATTTTATCTATTGAACATGTTCTTAAATTATGTCACATTGGCCCTTCGTTTTCTTGACAATTTTTTATATGGTTTCCTCTAAAATCATACCTTCTTTTATAAAATTATTGTTTAATTCATCCATATATTTTATGAGAGAATAATTTATTCCACCATAAACTTTTAATAATTGAACATCAACTTTCAAGGCTCAAATCTCCCATTATTGGTTCCATGAACAGTATTCATATTTACCACAAGATGTGCTTGCTTCATATTTAAGATATAGAACTAATATTTTATCTATATTTTTAAATTTTATAAATAGATTCTTCCATAGGGTTATAAATATATATTCATAATGAATCACTTTTGTTTACATGGAAAAGAGTAAGAAATTTCTTATTAGCCCTTATCTTGGTTATCTTTTTATTAATTTTAGGCAAATGAAGTTCTTCATAAATTAAATTCAAATCCAAACACTTGGTAAATTTTTGATCATACATATCATATAACTTTTTACACAAGTATTTATAAATATTTAAATGAGATTCCCTTTTAAATAATCCTTCTTTTAAATCATACTTCAGATAGTTATTAACATGATCATCAATTTTATGATATCTTTGATTTGTATCGTACACTCTCCCATGATAAAATTGCAGTAAAATTCCATTAATCAATACATGATAATAAATTCCATTATGTGTTTCAAATTATGAGATAAAATACTTATTCCATTTGGAGAATTTATTCCCATCAAGTACAAGATCCTTTCTAATCTGTTATATATCTTTAATAATCTTTAAGTTTTCACAAACTAGATAAGTCGAGAGGAATTCACATAAAACCTTTAGTATTTGATACCAATTTTTAGAACCTGATTCACCCTTATAGGGGGGTGGATCAAAGTGATTAATCTTTTCATTTATCATCATTTATAATCTTCTTTTAGGACCATGTACCTATTTCATTAGGAAAAAAATTTCAAACTATTTTTATTTCCTTGAATACATTCATATCATGCACATGAAGAAAGTAAATATGTGAGGACACTAAATTTTTCTTGGTTCACCCAAATGGTCTCATCTAAGGAGCATAACCCAATGATGTATTAATGTTCTATGGGAGAAAAAATCCAAGTATATATATTATAAGGGCTTCGGGAAGGTCTCATTAATGATCCCAGGCACAATACATTTTCTCTACTCTTTAATTATACTCAAGTGATGAATAATTTAGTTAATATAATTGAAGGTATATTCAATTTTTTATAGACATGATTATATTCCTAAAATCAACATGGGTCACTAACAAACCTTACATCGTTGTTTTTAAATATATTCTCATTGATCATCAATTCTTATTGTCTCGTTCTTACATCAAACCAGATGATACCAACACCTCATATGTGAGGATTAAGTATTTGTATTCAATCAAACTGTAATAAAACTTCTTTAGATGATAATTTTAAGTCTGGAATTATTTATTTAATATATTAATTCTATAGAAAAAATATAACAATGGTAAGATTCTTCCTTTAGAGACTTCCTGGATTTATTTACTTAAAATATCTACCTTTGTTCATCATCTTTTTATTCCTTCTTTTACTTTCAAAACTGATATATCAATATAACCTAGGTATGTCATTCCCTTATTCTTTCTTGAATAACCAAATATTTTAATGTTGTGTTTCTCTCTAATTTCTTCATTGAAGAAACAGAAATGGAAATATGGTTCACATATCTTTCTTCCAAAACCACCACAAGAATTTTATATATTAGATATCTCAAATCTAGGTAAAATATTCATTGATGTAGATTACACTAGATCTCTAGTATTATTCATGGTTATTTCATTTTCCCTATTAAATAAAATAATGAATAAATCTACTACATCTTCATCCTATATTCAAGTAGTTTCCAAAATTTTCTTTATGTTCCAAATTTCATATCATGCCTACTACAATAAATAAAAAGAATTAAAGAATATTCTCATTCAATGTATTTATTTAAATAGCTAAACATTGTGGATTAATCTATAGAATCTCAGACCTAGTTCACTAATAAGTAACATAACTTGATCAGCCACATGTCCTCAAGTTCACATCCCCATATATCATATGATTATGACTAACAGTGAGGGACTAGGTTGTGATAATGGGGAGATTGTTCCCTCCGACCAGAGTGTAACACAACGGTAATAAAAAGTGATAAGAAGTAAACAAATTAATAAATAACATTTAATGGAATAATAAATCTCCTAGATATAATAAATAGTAATAAATTGAATCATAATATATACCTAAATTATTCTCATGTCATGTGATATACAAAAAGAGGAATAAGGGAACACACATATACATCAGGCTATACAAAAATAAAAAAAGGCCAAAAACTACCTCCACTAGTATCATGAACATAAGCTCAGTACTCTGCTTCCATACTCTATCTAAAGATAGTAAGTGAGACATATAAAGTTGCATGCTTCCTTTTGTCCCTACCTGTATCCATGTGGTTTGTTCGGGTACCAACAATCATCCCAAACAAGGTGTGAGATATACTCAGTAGGCCACCACCAATGGTGTATAGAACTATCAAATCTATGCATATAAGATGATCATTGTGCTAGTAATAATAAATTAAAATAGTAAATAAATAAATAAATCACACCAGACTAAGTTCCTCACAAGATACCTGAACTTCATTACCTGATTCAGCCTAAGCCAAGTGCCTCTAAATAGACATCATCTTTTATATGCAATTATATAAACAAATGTATGTGTATATATAGATATATAGTAATATTAGGGACTTGATGTGTGATCCAAAGGAATCCATACATACTTATAAAGAGTTTTATACTCTCATAGCATGATATCATAGAGGTATAACCAGGCCATCATAAAGGTTAAGTAATAAGAATGGACTAAACCCAATATTGTGCTTTAGCTTAGAGAATGTATTATTGATTTTTAGTTAATTTGAGACCTAATCCCTTCCAAGTATTTCCATATTAGGAACCCATGTATCACTCTAGGTATGTTATATTAAAACCCATCAATATGGGAGTCTTTCCAAGGCATCCATGTAAGGACCCCAAGTATCAGTCACGACTAAATATAAAGAATACCCCTATGAGTATATCAAAGTTATACCACAAAAAGAATTAGGTATATCTCTTGTCATGGTATAGTAATTGTGCCTTCCTATCCCATCTGAGGTAATACACTAGGGAACCAATTATCACTCATGGGAAGCATAAGACATCTTCCAGGGTATTTCATCCATGGTGTTCTATAAACAACATTTGTATCACACACGAAATGCCATAATTAATTTATGAAATTCTAACTGTTAGGATAGATGATCATATCCAAGTCATCCTTAATTAGGACCCTTGTATCTATTTTGTATTGGTTAAAGTAAAGGCCATGTTTAGCTTTGAACTAACACCATTTAAACAATACAACTTAGTCATATTGGACAACCCATTCATTAGGGTTGAATCGAATACAATAAGAGGTGTCAGGGTCTATACACATGGAGCACTATTTCTATTTGGTTCAATTCATAATACATTAAATTCACAATGGGAAATTCAACACACCTTGATTAAGGTTCAAAAACATACATGGAATGAGGCCCTTAGGCCTTTAAGGATGACATACCCTTAGGGGTGGATCAAGATGAGTTGGTCAACCTCTGAAATTATTTTGTAGGTTTCTAAGATTATACTAAGTATAAAAAACATCAATTTATTAAATTGATTAAATTTTTAAAGGGTTCCATTGGAAAGGTCTGGTATTTGTAATAATGGAACACCCTATAAATCATTGAATCATTTGGAAAAAAAAATAACTAGACCACCTACCTTAGGTTAGTATATGACCCCTTGTTTGTTGTTTTAGATTCAAATTACAATGGGAGAAAACTCTAAAATGGACAAATGACCTAAAAATAGGGAATATTATCTCATACCAAACCACCGACAAAGATAGCTAGGTACACTGATAAAGGAAGGAAGATTAGTGTAGAGCTTACCATTAGTTATCCAATGAAACTGACAATAAAGGAATTAGAGCTTGGATGGAGAAGCAAGATCAAAGGCTAGGTTGGAACTAAGGGAGAGCTACAAGAATGAATTCATGATAATTTTATAAGAAAGGTGGGTAAAAAACTTAAATAGAGGTAGGGGAAAAGGTATTTTCCCAAGTTTTTAAGAGGTGTATGGTTTGGACTCATGGTTTACCAAACTATGTGCCTAAATTATGTGTCACCACTGGATAAGTGGAACTAAGGGTCAAGCACAAGGGGTATATTCTGGGAAAAATATAGAGCCCCTTCCAGTCCATTGGATGGCCTCACACAATTGTTTGGCTTGAGGTGAACGGATAGAACTAACCACGTGCCCCTCTACAGTTTGTTGTAGCACCTGCGTGGTTGAGTCACATGGTTAGCACTAATTGTGAGCTAACTAATCAACTCATACTTTCTCTCAAAATTTTAGAGCTCTGGGTGTAATACCCCAAGCTTCCATTGTACATTTCTCTTTGAATAAAACGATAGCCTGCAAAGTACACAACATCGAGTTCAAGCACACCATGACCTATCAAACTAGTCGTTCAAAAAGTGGTTATGAATAGTAATAACAAAATTTTTAATTTTATATACTCCATATAATTTTAACATCCATATTATTTTTTTCTTATACATAATATAATAAAAAATTCAATTTTTCAGAAAGAATAATTATTTTTTTAAAAATGTAATTTTACCGCCTTTTAATGGAGAACCCTTTTTAAATCCAATATTTGACACTTTTATAAATTAAATTTATCAAAATAAACTTCTTCTTTTGAATAGGGACATAAAAATTTAGTTTGGATAAATTTTTTGTGCTTTTCTGATAACTTTCATATTTGGATGAATAGTGAAAAATACTAAATTTTAATTGAAAACAACTTTTTTAATCAAAATAATTTATAGTGTTAAATTAAACATTTGAATGGTTTTTAAGTATAATTAGATTATATTTTTATCATTTAATCCAATTTTGTTCATTAAAAGTAATTTTACATTTAAATTGTACATAAACACATATCAATCTTTTGATAGTTTTTACTTCTCAAAAACCCGCTTTCTGGTTTTGACAATGGGAATATTATTTTAAATTAATTAATAAAACATATATATTTTGAATTTGGTTAAATCGAAATCATTTTTGAATTTGGAATATCAAAATTAGCTTTGGGTGAATTTTTGGTATTTTTTTAAAAACTTTCAATTTTTAATGAATAGTGAAAAACATTGCATTATTGTCTAAAGCTGACTTTTTATTTAAATAATTATTTTTAATTTAAATTTATTTTAAAGTCAAAATATATACATAATACCTATATTATTCCAATTTAATTCATTGAAGTCGTTTTAAAATAAGATTAGATATATAAAATTTTATTGAATTGTTTACCGTCTTTTACTCACCTTCTAGACACATTTGCAAATTTGCATAAAACATAATTTTACCGCTTCGGTGAATTTAATTTCAAAAATTCTAGAGACATGGTTGACATCAGTAAGTAAAATTCGGTTCAATAGGATGAAAATATTTTTTGGTGAATAGTAACTTTTGAATTTTATTTACCACGGTTAAAAGTAAATAGGGTAATTAAAGTTAAAAATGATATTATAATTACCATAAAACATGTCCTAATTCTATTGGATAAGTGTATTTCGACCAAAATAAACCGTAGGAATAAAATATGATCATTTGGTCCACTTGGATTAGATTAGGACATTTATTATTATTTTATTTAAAGATGAGTTAAAAGTGTTAAATTCAAAGTTTAATAACTAAACCATTTTTAATATAGGGTTATACATAAGATAAATTAGACTATAAATATTAATTATAAATATAAAAATATTTCCTACATAAAAGTATTTTATTTATAATTTTTAGAAATTAAATAATTAAATTTATTTATGACACAATGATGATACAGTAATTACCTTATTATTGAAAGATTAAAATAATTGATATTATAAATATTAATATAATTTCAAGTTGAGATTTTGATGTATTACACTAATTTTATAGGTTAATATGAAATTTTAGGGTTGATTAAATAAATTTTGTTCGAAGTGATAAAGTTGTTATGACTTTTACAAAAACCAAATACTAAATAGTGTCAAAATTTACATAAATGAGTTTTTAAAACAAATACTATAATATTAATTGATATAATATTTCTAAAAAATATAAGTTTCATCCAAAGGACTTAAATAAGGTTAGATATATCAATAATTAACCACTTGGGGTTCTTTTGTCTTTTTATAGTAAGTTTATTAACCATTTATTATAATAATACAAAAATACATGGTAAAAGTTAAACAATTTAACTAAGAGTTAAATCTAAAATATAAGGTTAATATAGTGACCTAAACCTGTCTAAAACCTATTTTTTGAGAGGTTTTAAACCCAACCCCACCTTATCCTCAAAATAAATCTTTTTGGAGCCATTATAAACTGAATATGATTGTATAATAAAATAATATTTCAAGCTTTTCCTAAAGTGACCATCACCTCTCTTATAAAAGGGTGCTTCCATTTCTATCAAAATCACACCTCCAAATCCATTTGACTTAGCCAAAACCTACTCAAATATCCTCCCAACTACCCTCACTTCAATATAAATGCCTTACTTTGATCATAATTTAACCTAAGGAGCCCTTTTGATCAAATCAAAAGGAAGCACCCGAAGAAGAGGTAATAATTTCATCACCTCTTTCAAGGTTCTTTTCTTCTTCCACTTCTTCTTTATTTGTTGTTTCCATACCAAAATAATAACTCCAGTACCTTATACATACTGTGATGTTATTATAAATATGGTACAACCATATTCATTATTCTATCCATCCTGTGAATGACAAATTCACCATACGTGCATACGTACGGCTTACCGTCTCCACATCATGGTGTAGTTTGTTATTCAACACTTCATCATTTGGATGGGTATAATAAAGAGTATAATTGATTTAAATAATAAATATAACATGTTAATGATTCTGTATATATGATATACCATCCAATTACATACTATTTCATCATCAATAGAATGGTATTGTCGCTCGTGCGTACGTACGGATTACCATCTCCACGAACGCGATGAGATTCATTCCCCATCGTAACCATTCAAGAATAATTTTCATTTTATGATTAAAAATAATGTTTAAGAACTTAATATCATTATGTATGTGAATAAAATACATCCTATCCATATCAAACATGACTTATGTAAAAAAACATATAAAGGAAAATGAATTATTTAACACCCGAAACAATGATACTACTGAAATATTATTAACAAAGAAATACTAAAAGATCATATATGATATCAAATTTATGTATGTGCTTCTTTTATAATTTAATAACAATGATTTTACCATTATACAGGAGGTTATCCTATCATATACTAAGGAAAAGTACAAGGTAAGTGGTTTTCATCTCACTTTTTATTCCTGTGAGATTCATGCCATATTGCCACTATTTCTTTTTGTGTGGTGTATGTACTGCCCATGATTGTATTCTTTGTGTAATATAATTTAATTTATGGTTATTTACATATTCATTGTATGATCCTTATTTCATGGGGTGTATTTTTTTTAAGTTACCAAATCGGTAATGAAATTTCTAATTTCAATTTCCACTCATTGGGTTTTACGTAAACTTCATTGATTATTTTACTCCGAGATTATGTGTGAAATAACTATTTATTTATTTATGTAGTAATTTACACTCCCCTTTGTGTGGATATAATTTTTATACGCATAATCACTCCATTGATAAATTCTCAATTCATCAATATGAACTTGATAAGACTAATGTTAACTCAATTTCTATTCATTGAGTTTAACATCCTAGTCATTGGTGTTGTTTTTACAAGAATATGTGTGAATGTCCTATGACTGATTTACACTGATTATCCAATCATATTGAGTGTATTTATATTTTTCACACATAATTATGCCATTGATTTATCCTTAACCTAAGGATACAGTCTTTATAAGATATTTCATCTCAATTTACATTCCTTTGAGACCTCTTTGTTATTATGTGCCAAATCACTTTTATATGGTGTATATACTGTACTTTGACATAGTATATCATGAATACCTTTATTCTCGTGATTTTATAAAGTTTTTATTACCTCAAATTTTTTTATTCAAGAATCTATCATTTGGTTTGGAACTCTAACTAAAATATCTTTTTAAATGTTTTAAAGATTTATTCTTCTAAATCTTTCTCATTAATGTCCATATTTTAAAAATGGTGTTAAGGATTTATTTATATGGAAATGAATGTTTTAAAATTAAAATTCCTTTTAAAAGTTTCAAAGTGTTATGGGATTCTTTGATTCCAAAATCTATTTTTAACAGCTTCTTGATAAATAGCTAGACATTAAAATGTTTTCAAGAAAATGGGGATATTTCTCTCAAATAGTTTTACAGATTATTTTCATCTATGTAAATATCCTTCATTTTTATTGATTAAGGTTGATTTATTATAATAAAATATTTCATATTGTATTGAATGGGTTATGTTTGACTGTGGATGTGTTATTTTTATACCATTCATGGTTTTTGGTTAAAATATTGACATTTCGTATACTATTTTTAATACGAATATTTAGATTATGTTTCAAACTTTTCCTATGAGGAATGCATTGGACTTAGTAAGTGACAGGTGGAGCCTGCTATAGCTCCTCGATGTATCGGTAGGTCTCATGAGAAAACAAGTGTCTTATTACAAGGCCTTGACAAAATCTTATTTATAGTCTTGGCATAAGGCCTTGACTATGTGGTTATGATGTCCGGCATTATGCATTCCATCATTATGAAATCAGTTATTGATATTACATGTGATTATTCGACTAGTATAATATCCATGTGAATAAGTAAATGTCACTATTTTATTTATCTTTGCCATATTATGCTGAAGTTTAATTTTAAAAGGCTTGTGTTTTAGTCTTATACATTGCCTTAAATGTTTATGCTTATTTATGATCGTTTCCGCTATATTGTTATCCTTACTGAGCATCTGAGCTCACCCCTTTCTTATGTTTTCTTTTTCCTAGGATGCAAAGAAATATATTATGCTTGACCTGTAGGGATAGGTTAAGGGATATGAGTGTGTTCAAAGGGGACACATTGTTGTTGTTTTTTTATGATGAAATGTAAAACTTATGTATGTATCTATTACTTCAAAGGCTACAAAACTAATCAGTCTTTCGAGACTTGATCTCTTGTGATCATGTCAATGTTATGTAATAATTCATCGGCTTTGGGTAATTGGGGTCAAGGTGTTACACTGGGCACCGAATGAGCCCCAAACTCTCTTAAACTACTTATTATCCCCTTAACAACATTACTAGCACAAAATGAGAGGATTTAAATAGTCACTACAAGAAAATGGTCGTTTCGCGGCGGTTTTTTCACGGAGGTTTAAAAACGGCCGCGAAGTGTCTTAATTTTTTTTTTTTTTAAATCTTTTTGAGGATTAACAGTGGTTTTGTAAAAAAACCGTCGCGAAATAGCGGCGGTTTGGGTAAAACCGCCGCGAAATGAAAGGAAAAAAATAAAAAAAACATGAGAAACTCCGAAATCACTAAAACGACCATAACTTTTGATCTGGGCGTCCGTTGGAGCGCCAAAACCAGTCAAATTGAAGCTCATGAAGAGATATAAAGGCATGTATAATCAAAACCGTAAGATCTTCTAAGGTTTAGAAGATATGAGAGTTATAAAAAAGTTGAAAAATTTTCTCCAACTTCAAACGGCCATAACTTTTGCTTTGGGTGTCAGTTTGGGATCTACCACATATCAAATCGAAGCCAGTGAAGAGAGCTACGTACTAGTTTGACAGAAGAAATCTTCTGTCATTTTTTTCGACCCCAAAAAACCCTCTGAAGGCCTCTAAAACCCTGTTTCCATCACCGGTGTCCCGTCAAACTTGTCTTCAAATGGAACAAACTTTCGATCCGCGTGTCAGTTCGGACTCCTCCACCTTCCAGATCATAGTTCATTCCATGGGCTTCAATTTGACTGGTCATGGCACCCACATGGACTCCTAGATCATAAGATATGGCCTTTTTAGTGGGTTTCAGGTTTGTTATGTTTTTCGATGCCTCGTTTCTAGCACCCGTTCCCCATCAATTTTTTTTAAATGGTTGTAAATTCCGATCCACCGGTCCATTCGGTCTCTTTCACCTATCAGCTCAAAGATCGTTTTAGGATCTTTGATCTGACTGGTCGCAGATCTGGAACGGACTCTCGGATCATAAGTTATCTCCGTTAATGTAAGTCAAATGTTTTTGTCACTTTATGACCGTTTTGACGGGTTTTAACGGTTGCTCAATTTATTACTATTTATTTGGGTTTCCATGACTTCTTATCTTTATCAATGGTTTTTTGTGGGTTATTATGATGATTATGTTGAATTCTTAAGAGTTTTTCTAGAGTTCTCATGAGTTTTCATGCATTCTCATGCTTTCTAATGCTTCCTTCTTCATGCTTCTCCATCTATTTTCATGTGTTCTCATAATTTATCATCCCTTATCACGCCTTTTCATACTTTTTCATGTGTTTCATTTATTATTTATTATTTATTATTTATAATATTCTTTAATTTATTTATTATATATTATGTGTTACTGGTTATTTATTATTTATTATTTATTATTTATTATTTATATTTATTTATTATTTATATTTATTTATTATTTATTATTTATTATTTATTATTTATTATTTATTATTTATTATTTATTATTTATTATTTATTATTTATTATTTATTATTTATTATTTATTATTTAACTTTATTTATTATTTATATTTATTTATTATTTATTATTTATTATTTATTATTTATTATTTATTATTTAACTTTATTTATTATTTATATTTATTTATTATTTATTATTTATTATTTATTATTTATTATTTATTATTTATTATTTATATTTATTTATTATTATTTATTATTTATTATTTATTATTTATTATTTATTATTTATTATTTATTATTTATTATTTATTATTTATTATTTATTATTTATTATTTATTATTTATTATTTATTTTTAATATTTATTATTTATTATTTATTTTTATTATTTATTATTTATTATTTATTTTTATTCTTTATTATTTATTATTTATTATTTTTTATTTTTTATTTTTTATTTATTATTTATTATTTATTATTTATTATTTATTATTTATTTTTATTATTATTAATATTTTATTTATTATAGATTATAGATTATATATTATATATTATATATTATATATTATATATTATATATTATATATTATATATTATATATTATATTTTATTTTTTATTTTTTATTTTTTATTTATTATTATATATTGTTTATTATTTTTTATTTTTTATTTTTTATTTATTTATTTTTTATTTATTTATTTATAATTATTAATTATGTGTTATTTATTATAATTATTATTTATTATTTATTATTTATTATTTATTATTTATTGTTTATTATTATTATTTATTATTTATTGTTTATTGTTTATTATTATTATTTATTATTTATTATTTATTATTTATTATTTATTATTATTATTATTATTATTTTATTTTTTATTTATTATTTATTATTTATTATTTATTATTTATTATTTATTATATATTATATATTATATATTATATATTATATATTATATATTATATATTATTATTTATTGTTTATTATTTATTTTTTATTTTTTATTAGTTTTTATTTTTTATTTTTTATTTTTTATCTATAATTATTAATTATGTCTTATTTATTTTTACTATTATTTATTATTTACTATTTATTTTTTATTATTTTTTATTATTATTTATTATTATTATTATTTATTATTATTTATTATTTATTATTTATTATTTATTATTTATTATTTATTATTTATTATTTATTAATTATTATTTATTATTTATTATTTTTTATTTATTATTTTTTATTATTATTTTTTATTTTTTATTTTTTATTTTTTATATATGTATTATTATCTATTATTAATTGTTGTTTATTATTTATTATTTATTATTTATTATTTATTTAATTATAATTATTAATTATGTGTTATTTATTATTATTCTTATTTATTATTTATTATTTCTTATTTATTATTTATTATTTATTATTTATTATTTATTATTTACTATTTATTCTTTATTCTTTATTCTTTATTCTTTATTCTTTATTCTTTATTCTTTATTATTTTTTATTTTTTATTTTTTATTTGTTATTTTTTATTTATTATTATTTATTATTTATTATTTATTATTATTTATTGTTTATTTTTTATTATTTTTTATTTATTATTTATTATTTATTATTTATTATTTATTATTTATTATTTATTATTTATTATTATTTGTTATTTGTTATTTATTATTATTTATTATTTGTTATTCATTATTTATTATTATTTATTATTATTTATTATCTATTATTTCTTATTTCTTATTTATTATTTATTATTTATTATTTTTTATTTTTTATTTTTTATTTTTTATTTTTATTTATTATTTTTATTTATTATTTTTATTTATTATTTATTATTTATTTGTTATTATTTATTATTTATTATTTATTATTATTTGTTATTTGTTATTTATTATTTGTTATTTATTATTTGTTATTTATTATTTATTATTTATTATTTATTATTTATTATTTATTATTTATTATTTATTATTATTTATTATTTATTATTTATTATTATTTATTATTATTTGTTATTTATTATTTATTATTATTTATTATTATTTATTATTATTTATTGTTTATTGTTTATCGTTTATCGTTTATTGTTTGTTATTTATTGTTATTTATTTATTATTTATTATTCATTATTTATTTTTTATTTTTTATTTTTCATTTTTTATTTTTTATTCTTTATTCTTTATTCTTTATTATTTATTCTTTATTCTTTATTCTTTATTCTTTATTATTTATTCTTTTAATTTCGTAATTTTATTATTTTATTATTTTATTTTCATAATTTTATAATTTATGTAAATATTATTATAATTTGTCTGTTATTTATTATAATAAACAGAAAATAATAATAAATAACTCAATAAATAACTAATAAATCAATAATTATTAATTATTAATTATTGGTTATTAATTATTGATTATTGCTTATTGTTTAATTATTATTGAGTTTATATCTATTAGTTATGTATTATTTGTTTTTTCAATTAGTATATATAAGTATATTAAATTCTGTTTATTAACCACATGACGAGCTTGCTGGAGTGAAAAGTCTTTGGAAAATATGCAAGAGGTTAGGGGTTCAAATCTCACCAAACGCAGTATTTCTTTATATTGCATGGGCATGTGCATGGGCATGTGCATGGATATGTGCATGGGCATGAGCATGCATGTATGGATAAAGTAAATAAAGTAAGGCGAATTAAATAAAATAAATAAGAAATAAATAAAATAAATAAGAAATAAATAAAATAAATAAATAAATAACCGCCGCTAAAAAACTGCCGCGAAACGTTCTACAACGGTTTTGAAAACCGCCGCGAAACGAAAAAAACTGCCGCTAAATCCATCTTTTGCCATAGTAAGTGACTTAAGTGTCTATACCTCTTTGAAAAGCTAGGATTTTTCAATATTCCCTCCTTAAAATAACTCTTCCATGAGTTTCCCTTCTGAGGGTGGTAAAACATCATCTAAGAAAAGTTTCTTCCACTAAACACGTACGTCAGACTCCCGCACACTAGTCTCATCCTATAGACGGTCGTTCTACCATAGAACTCATAATAGAGAAATTGACCTACCTCAGAGATACTTCATTATCCAATCAATGATACATACATGATGTTCCTCAAAGGAAAAATTTACATCTAACTCAATATCCTTAGGATCAAACAAATGAGATGGTTCAGAATAAGAATAGTGAAGTTGTGATACATGGAATATGTCTTGCTTGGCCTAGTGCCTCTGTGGTAAATCCAACTGATAAGCTACCGTTCTGACTCTCTCCACAATCATGAAAGGTCTAACATAATGAGATTGTATCTTTCCTTGTTTCTAAATATGAATATTACCTAATCTAGGAGAAACTCATAGAAATACTTGATGTCCCACCTCGAACTCTAGAGGTCAGTAGTGATAATCTGTATAAGACTTCTTCCTAGATTGAGTTGTATCAATAAGATTCTGAATAAGTAGCACATATTTTGAAGTCCCCTAAATGAGGTTAGGTTCCAGTAGTGTTGCCTCACTTACTTCAAACTAGTACAGGGGTGAATAGAATTTCCTACCATATAGGGACTTATAGAGAGCATCTGTATAGTTCCCTGAAATCTATGATTATCAGAAAACTCGATGAGAGGTAGGTGTTTATCTCAAGAACCTAAAAAATAAAATGTGCTTGCTTGGATCATGTCCTCTAATACTCATATCAGACACTTGTTTTGGCCATCAGTCTGATGGTGGAATGCTATACTCAGAATAACCCGTGAACCCAATGCCTATTGCAACCCCTGTTAAAAGAAATATGTAAATCAATCTTCTCTGTCTGATATGATTGAATGGGGAACACCATGAAGTTCATAATCTCCTAATTTTAAAGCCTCCCATGTTCATCAACTAAGAAATTATCTTAGATAGGCAGAAAGTGTGTGACCATGGTCATCCTATCAATGATCATCCATACTGCATAAATTCCATGAAGGGATCTCAGCAATACCTTCATGAAATCCATGGTGACATCATCCCATTTGAAATCAAGAATTGATATATGTTATAGAATTTTTGTAGGCTGTAGGTGCTCCTCCTTCACTTGTTAAGAGGTGGAACACCATGTGGTAAAACATACAACCTTCCTCTTCTTACGAGACCACCAATAATGATGGCATATGTCTTGTTACATCTTGGTAATCCCAGGGTGTACTTCTAAAGAGTAGGAATGAGATTCCTGCATCAGTTCTCCCCAAATGTTTGTAGGCACCAAGATACATCCCTAAAAGTGCAGGATCTCGTCATCACCAATAAAACTACCAGGCGGTGGGTCCCAATCCAAGACACATTTCCTTATGACTATTCCCTCAGGATCTGAATGTTGTCTCATCCTTACTCATTCTAGAAGGGATTATGTCATTGCTACAGCTTCTAAACTGGTTTTCCATGATATTCTTAAACCTCTAGGTGCATCTTATAAAACAAGGCCATCAACTTCCACTCAAAACTATACTCTTAGATGTCATGTGTCTAATCCTTCTAGCTCAAGGTGTCAACTACTGCATTTCCCTTCTCGAGTGTATAAATGAAACTATTGATGGTAATATAGCCATATAAATTTCCTGATATTAAATTCATGCTATGTGTAAATGTATATAATACTTTTTTGGTCTGTGTAAATGATGAACCACTCCCCCAATAGAAAATTCCTCCAAGATCATAATGCAGGAACCAAAGCTTCCAGCTCAAGGTCATGCATAGGGTAATTCCATTAATGAGGTCTCATCGTACAGGACCCATATGCTATAACTCGATCTCCCTTCATTAAAAAATTTTCAAGATCTATTCTTGATGCATCACAGAAAATTTTATAGCCTCTTACTATCTCTGGAAGAATCAGGATTGGTGATGAAGTCAGTCTTCCCTTCATCCTATAAAAGGATGTCTCACAGGCTTCAGACCACAATAGCTTAACACCATTTTTATTCAATCTCATGAGTAGAACTTCTAGGAAAGAGAAATAATAAATGAAAATCCTTTAATATATAGTTATACCCAATAAAATATGTATGTAAAATTCATTCATGGTTTGTTCCCAAGAAACTACAGTGCTAACATTCTCTGGGTCAACGGATACTCCTTCCTCTGAGATGATATGATCTATGAAGTGAAATTTATTGATCCAAAAGTGGAATTTGATGAGATCAGTATAAATATGGTGATATATTAGTGTATTCACAATATTCTTATCATGGTCATGTTAATTACAAGAATACACCATGACATCATCCATGAATACTACCACAAAATAATCCAGATATGGGTGAAAAACTCGATTCATTAGAGCCATGAAAAGTAATGTCTTGTTTATAAGGTTGAAATACATAAAAAGATACTCATACAAGTAAAACCTACTATAAAACGTCATACATGGTATGTCAGATAGTCTCACACACACCTAATGGTATCCCAACTACAAGTTGATCTGGGAGAAAATTGCCACTCCTCAGAGCCGGTTGAAGATGTGGTCTATATGAGGCAGAAGATATTAGTTCTTAACCTTAAGCTCATTCAACCAACATTAAACCCCATGAAACATAAGGTTACCATCTGAATTCTTAGATAAAAGGACTAGTGAACCCCATGGCAAAGTATCGGGTCATATAAAACCATTATATTCCCAGTCCTCTAACTACTTTTTGAGCTCTTGGAGCTTAGTTGGTGTCATCCTATAAGGAGGAATGGACACAATCAATGGTTAAATACACAAACCTCATATGGTATATCCTAGAAAATTCATAAAGGAAGACATCCCTGAAATTATCTATAATGGGAGGGAATTTCATAAGTCACATTCCCCGATCACTCATAATGAGACAAGCCATCTGGGAAATCACTTTGTCCCATCCATAATGCTTGGTTCTATCTCGACTCGCCTGGACATCCCATTATTCATTATGAACATAGGTACCAACCTTAGGTTATGTAAAGGACACCCTCCAATGATAGCAATCCACGTGAGCATGATAAGGCACTAACTAGTCCATACAGAGTATGCCTTCAAATCTTGTTATCTTGAGGAAAAAGCGGTCCAATACAAAGAGACGGCCACCCATATCAAGGGTGAATCCCTTACATTAGTGTAAACTCTTGGTTTGGATCCCCAACATCATTTTAAGAGTCATCATGACACATAAGTACTCTATTTCTAATCCTATGATTCCCATAATTGTTTCAAATATGAAGGAACATGAAGCACTTGTATCGAATAAGACATAAACTAAAGTATAGGATAGTTGAATAGTACCTAGAACTATAAAAGGCCTTGGACTCTACTCCTTGGTAATATACTAAAATTAAAAGATATGGCCAAGTCCTAGGCACTTTGATGCAACCTGACTGACCTGGGTTGGCCCACCCAGTTGGCATTGTATATCTGAAGTTTAGCTGCCTTGGCCACGACCTCCTCTCCGGCCTGATCATCTAGTAGTAGTCCAGCTCAATGCCTAACATCACTACTACAAAATAGGTCTTTACCTACATTTTCCTTTATCATCTCTAGTAAAAATAAATGATAAAGGTTCCCTTTATCAATGTTAAAACAATCCCGGATAAAGGGTACCTTTTATGAGTGCTTTTTTTAGCATTGATAAACAACACTCTTTACCAGTGCTTTTTTAGCACTGAAAAAGGGTAACCTTTATCATTAATTTTCTTTAGTGCTACTAAAAGGTACCCTTTATTAGTGCTTTATTTTTAGCGCTGGTAAAGGGTACCCTTTATCAGCACTTTATTTTTAACACTGATAAAGGTATCCTTTATCAGCAATTTTTTAGCACTGATAAAATTTCTTAATAAAATGAAATAATTAAATAAAAAAATAAAAAATATTTTATTAAAAAAATATTAAAAATTATTACTTAAATAATTATTAATAAAAATGAATGAATTGATTAAACTATATAGAAATTATAAATACTAATAAATAGTATATATTAAATATATAGATATATGTAAAATGAATATTAAACAATTAAAAATTAAAAATAAGTAAATTAATAAAAATATTAAACATTTTATTAATTAAATAATTATTGAAAATAATAATAAATAGTATATATTAAATATATATATATATATTTATATATTTATATATTTATATAAATATGATTTATATAATACAAAATATTTACGCTTAACAGTCATATATTTTCTAAGATCCCGGTTTTCGGAAAGGTATGTTCTCATTATGTTTCGGTTGAATCCTTTGTTTCGGACCTCAAGGGATGTTTTATGAAAGTATGAGGAGCTTTGGGGGTGTTTTAGGGGCTCGGGGCACAGAAGAAAGGAAAACTGGGCAAGACAGGCCAAGGCGCACGACCTGCGCACGGCCAGGCAAACCGTGCGGCCTGCCCAGGTGAAACCGTGCGACCCTTCCTCCTTCAGACAGTAGCATGCACACAGTTTGCGCATGGTTTTCTAAACCATGCTGTTAAACCGTGCGTCCACTTAAAGTTGGGAAAAATTACCAAAATTGCCACTGTGGGCTTTAAGATCCCAACTCGGGATTTTCCTCCCATTCCTCCTCCTTCTCCCTTGGAACGAACCAAAACACCTAAGGTATCCAAGAGATCAATCTCCTTCGATTCTAAGGCATTTTTGGTGCCGTTGGTTGCGGATCGAATCTCCGGGTAAGGCTAATCCCATCCTTGGTTCTTTTCTTGGTTTAGGGTTTGTATCTTTTCTCCCACTCATTCCAAAGCCCTAAAATCCTATCTTTTGGGTGATTTTTAGGTTGAATCTCCAAAGTTTGGTTGGATTGAAGTCTAAGGACTCGATTGACGGTACTTTCAACCGTGGTTACGAGGTAGGTGGCCTACATGTTATATCCCACAGTTATTTGAGTAAATTGTGCATGTTGGGTTATGATATTGTTTTCCTTTGGTTATGTTTTGGATAACCTTGGCATGTTTGGAATTAATGGAGTTTATAATGGAAAATGGGAACCCTCACAATCCCTATGGGATGTGTTGGGATTGACTTGACCTAATTGGGGCCATCCATGGGATGTGTCAGCTTCTCCCGGGATTAGGGATTGTAATTGAACAAGTGACCTTATTTTAATTAAGGGTAGAGACTCTAATGAATATATTAGCATGATTGGTTGAACTTGGAATATAATTTAGGTGATGCACCTAGACTTCGAAATAACCAAAGGGTTAATTGGAATGGGATGAATGGTTGAATCATGGAAATGGTGAATGGGTTAAATGGGTTAATGTGTAAATTGATTAAAGACCATAACGGGATGGGTTATGGGTTTAGTGTTAAATGCTTAGTGAGTTAGGCATAACACATGGGAATTGGGTGAATGGTTAAATGATGTGAAAGGGGTAATGTGTTAATGGGTTAAGGAATGATGTGGAATTCCCATGTAGGGTATTGTGAACAGTGTTTGTTGTAGGGAAATGGTTTGGATGGTTGATGGTTTCTTATATATAAGCATGTGCACATGGATTTGTAGAGTGGGGTATGACATGAGGATCTACTCCCACGGGTCGAGTGAAGACTGAGGCTCTAAACTCCACCCTAAATGCATGGGTTAGGAAAGGGGACTAAGGTTCTATTCTCCTAAAGGTTACATCCACCCGGACTGAGGCTTCGAGGTGAGGATATGGTTGCTATGAGGGAGTTAGTCCTAGTGAGATAGGATAACAATGTGTTTACCCTATTTCATGTGATTGTTGGCCTTAGACCCATGTAACATAATGTATTTGATTATCTCGTGGGAATGTGATGAAATGGTTAATCATGGTAATTGGTGTGAAATGAATGGTAGGGGAAGTGGCATTGTCTTTGGGCTATAAACTAGTTAATGGCACATTAAATAATTACTTGGAATTTATCATTCATTTTCCTTTTGCATGAACAACTGTTTATATTGGATATTTTGTAGATGTCGTTGGTGGTGGCCTACTGAGTTTTACTCACACCCTACTCGGGCCGCCGTAGGGTACCCGAGCAGACTTCATGTTTGCAGGTCAGGACATGGGCAAGGGTCCTTGCTAGTTAGTTGAGTGGACATGGGTAGCACTTGGTGGAGGACCCAGTCTTGGGGTCGGGACCATTTTGGGATTTTGGCCATTGTCTTTATTTTTTTTTTGGATTTTGTTCACTCTTTCACTATAGTATGACATGGCATATTTATTGTTGGAAATGGTTGTTGTACTTTTTTCCTAGTTTTTGGTTATTGTTTCCGCTGTTTGATTGTTTCTGTTATAGATTAATCTGATAAAAAGGGTGTATAGTCTCCCCACTTGACTACATAGACCCCCTCTTCTAGTCGGCGGCCTTTGGAATACGGGGAGGCGCTCTTAAGGTCATATAACCACCCGGCTTGGAGCACTGGTTTAGTGGCTTCCGGGTCGGGGACGTTACAAAGTGGTATCAGAGGAGGTCTTTCTTCTCTTTATCTGAGGTCTTGTTATTTGGGATTGGTAGCCAAGGGTTAGGATGTGTCAGGCCTTGGTAATGAGCTCATTATTGGGAGTATCTAACCCATGTATGAGGGAAAACCCAAGCCACACTGGGTGGGAAATGTTGTTCTTGGTTGTGTGTTGTTACAGTTGATGATATTTCACCGTTGGGTGATGCATGTGTGGTTTGATGTGATTGTTTTATGATATTTGGATCGTGGCCTTAATGGTACGAGAATTTTCATTCATGCATCATTGTAGGCACCTAGGGAGGTAGGTGACATGCATTGTGTTAGGCATACGCACAGGGTGGGTGTGTGAGGCAGGAAGGTAGGGTTCATCATGCATTTCATGAAACTAAGAAATAATGAGAAAATGAAATATAAGGGTTTGAAGTGAAGTGGAAAATGTTGTGTAAATGTTGTGTGTGTTTGGTGGAAGTGCACAGTTGTTTACCCCATATAGACCATGGTCGCGGTAGGGATGGTTGGGGCGGTTGTAGCTAGTGAAGAGCTTTTGTTGCAGTTGTGAAGTTTTATGGTACGCGTTCTAAATCTCATACTTGGCAGTGTAGAGAGATGCCACCATGACGTCGATTTCCAGTTGGGCAATGGGAGGATGTTGCTGAGAACACTTCTCCAATAGAGGAGCAAGAAAACATGGAGATCAATGAAGGTAGAGAAGACCAGTTTTGAGAGAACCTGGCTCGCCTTATGCAGATGATGGAACGGGACCCAGGGCGGGTTGCACCGAGTATGTTTGAACTGACCAGGGAATTCCAGCTGCAGCACCCTCTAACTTTCACTAGAGAGGGTGGGCCAGAGGTAGCAGAGTTCTGGTTAAAGTCCATCCAGACGATACTGGATCATCTGGAGACTACGGTTGAAAAGCGAGTGAAATTGGTCGCTTATATGTTGCGGGTCCAGGCTAGGCATTGGTGGGACATTTAGGCTCAAATCGAGCAGGCTGGGGGAATGTCGTGGAAGGTTTTTTAGGAAAAGTTTCTGGAGCATTTCTACCCAGAGACTTTGAGGCAGGAGTGGGCTGCAGAGTTTATGAGCCTGACTCAGGGATCACTGTCGGTGATGGACTATGCTAGTCGCTTCACTGATTTGAGACGCTTTGTCCCAGTGTTAGAATGGGATGAGGCAGTAGTAGCAAGGCGTTTTCAGGATGGGCTGAGACATGAGATTAGGTCTCAAGTAAAAATATTCGGCTTGAAGAGGTTCACAGAGGTAGTAGATCAGGCATTGATCTCAAAAGGAAACCTGAAGGGAGCTTCGGGTAGTGGTCTTGTGGTGATAGTGGGGCAGAAGAGTAGTGTAGCTACTGAGGGTCGGAAGTGACGCCATGAGGGCTCACATCATGGAGAAAGTGTGCAAAGTGGCTGGAAGAGAGGGTCCATCTCTCAGAGTGGGGATCAGGTGTTATGCTATCAGTGTGGTAGGTCGGGGCATATGTGTGGTCAGTGTCCTCAACCTCCAATTGAGTGTTGTTCATTTGGAAGGATGGTACATGTGCAGAGGTTCTGTAGGAATCCTCAGCAGGCAGGTGAGAATGATGGTGGAAGGCAGATACCGGATACAAGAAGGGGATCAGTTTCCCCATATCAGGCAGGCATTTGGAGCTCCACGGTCCGTACAGGCAGGGGCGGTGGACGTGGAACTCTCGAGTAAGATCTCTCACGCTAGTAGGGTAGTGTAGCGTAGGGTGTTCCGGCTGGCGCCCCAGGTAGAGGGGCAAGTCAGCTTCAAGCAGTTCAGTTTGCACCTAGCGATGGCGAGGTCGAACCGTCGACTGTTCGAGGTACGATCCTTATAGCTTCTACATTTTCTAGTGCGTTGTTTGACACAGGTGCCACACACTCTTTTATCTATGTTTAACTTGTGGTAGTACTGGGTTGACCTGTGGAGAGGGTGTGTGGAGTTATTTCAATTGACACCCCATTGGGAGTACGGTTTGAGGATATCAAGCAGTGTAAGGGATGTGCCTTGGAAGTTGGTGGGTATCGTTTTCTATGGAATTTGTTCGTTCTCGAGATGTTAGGGTTTGACCTAATCTTGGGGATGGATTGTTTGGTGTTGTACCGAGCACACATATACTGTTATCATTGCAGAGTATCGTTCAGGTCACTTGAGGGTGATGCTTACATTCATCGTGGTGAATGGGATGCTCGAGCAGGGCGTGTGGGGCTGTTTTTTCAAAAGATGAGTGGACTCATGGCCCAAGTGGCATGTCTCATGCCCGATGATGATTAAAGAGGGAAACAACATGTTTTCCCTCCTGTGGTGGAATGGTTCCAAGACATGTTTCTTAAGTATTTCTCAGGTTTGCCACCCGAGAGGGGTGTTGAGTTCACGATTGAGTTGATGTCGGGAGCGGAGGCAGTTTCTATTCCGCCATACCAAATGGCACCAGAAGAACTCCAGGAAATGAAGGTTAAACTTGAGGATTTGAAGCTTAAGGGGTTTATCCTCCCTAGTACGTCTCCTTGTAGATCTCCTGTGCTCTTTGCAAAGAAGGTCGATGGGTCGTTGAGGCTGTGCGTGGACTATCGAAAGTTCAATCATATGAAAGTGAAGAATCGGTACCCTCTTCCTAGAATTGATGACATGTTTGATCAGTTGAGGGGTGAATTAGTGTTTTCTAAAATTGATCTGAGGTAGGGTTATCACCAGTTGAGGTTGAGGTCTTCTGATGTACCACAGACCGCTTTCGGGAGTCAGTACGGGTTGTTCGAGTTTGTGGTAATTCCTTTCAGATTGACCAATGCACCGATGGTGTTTATGGATTTGATGAATCGGATCTTTCATCCCTATCTAGATTAGTTTGTGGTTGTCTTTGTTGACGATATCTTAATGTACTCGAAAACTCACGACAATCATGCCCAATATCTTGACATTGTCTTGGGTACGCTAAGAGAGAATCGGTTATATGAAAATCTATCAAAGTGTCAATTCTGGATAGGTGAGGTGCATTTTCTGGGTCACATCATCTCGGAGGCAGGTGTGTCTGTGGATCTAGAGAAGGTGCAGGCAGTTGTATCTTGGGATCAGCCCAAGAGTGTTTCTAAAGTTCGGAGTTTTCTTGGGTTGGCCGGGTATTACCGAAGGTTTATCCAGGATTTCTCTCTCTTGGGAGCACCACTCTCAGGCTTGACCAAGAAGGGAATTAGGTTTGAGTGGTATGAGGCTTGTGAGAGTGCTTTTCAAAAGTTGAATAAGTGGTGGATGACCGCACCTATCTTGATCTTACCTGAGTTGGGTAAGAAATACGTCGTGTTTTTTGATGCGTCCTGAATCGGACTTAGGGCTATGCTGATGCAGGATGAGCGGGTTGTGGCTTATGGGTCAAGGCAGTTGAGACCCCATGAGTGGAACTATCCCACTCATGATCTTTAGTTGGTTTCAGTAGTGTACACCTTGAAGTGCTGGAGGCACTATCTGTTGGGGGAACAGTTTACCGTGTTTATGGACCATAAGAGCTTAAAGTACAACTTCTCACAGTGGGATCTGAATCTTTGGCAGCGAAGATGGGTTGAATATCTCCAGTATTTTGCCTTTGAGTTGGTGTACACACCGGGAAAGGGAAACAGTGTTGCTGATGCTCTGAGCAGAAAGATTCATAATCAGGCAGTTCAAGAGTCCAGCACTGAGTGGAGGGTGATGGCTTTGTTTGCAGAGATGCACCTGGAGGTGTAGGAGGAAAGTGGTCAGGTCAATCTTGCTTCCTCAACGATGGAGTCGACGCTTTTGGGTCGAGTTAAGGAAGGTCAGCTTGATGATCCTAAGTGTTTGTCCATAAAGGAAAATCTTAAAGGTGGGGAGCTACCTTCTGGTTGGGCCGTCGACACGGAAGGTGTTTTTCGCATTCGTGATCGTGTGGTTGTTCCAATGTGTGTGTGGGAAGAGTTGATATTAGTTATTAAAAAAGAATATGGAGGAAAGAAAAAAAAAAAAAAAATTGAAAAAGAAGAGAAAAAAAAAAAGGGGATATGTGAGTTCCATGTGTCAAAGTGGGAAATGCATCTTGGTTTGACCAATATGTACCATGATCTTCGAAGGCAGTTTTGGTGGCCTGGAATGAAGAAGGAAGTTGCGGGATTTGTGGAACGGTGCCTTACCTGTCAGCAGGTGAAGGACGAGTGTAGAGACCCGAAGCTTATCGTACATGGACATTACATTACTTTTGCGGAATACTTAGTACATAACAAAAACACACACACAAGGATCGTAATAGTTTAGTGTCTTTGGAAACTCGGAACGTAATCTTCTAATCGTGGTGAAAGATCTTCAATATCTCCCATAAAGATCTTCCTTTTTTTTACCTAAAAACCTTTCTTTATATCCTGGGGAAAAGAAAACATAAAAGGGTGAGCTCAAATGCTCAGTAAGGGTAAACAAAAGAAATATCAATCACATCATGAACATAGCTTTTGGAAATCTTAACCTGCAAAAGAGCTCATAATATCATAACATGGGATAAATCATAGAAGTGAAAATGAGATCCCCATAATCATAACATAAAACTTGAAACTTTGTGGCATACACACATAATCATGGAAAATCATTTCTTATTAGTCATGACTCATTTCCAAGACTATCTTAGTGGACAAAGTCCCTTTCTGAACCGAGTTCACTCCTCGTTTCAGTCCTGTATCACTGAACCGAAATAACCTTCCGTTCCAGCCATGTCTATCTCATGAGATATAAAATCTTTACCCAATGCATTGGAGGGAGATATAGGTCCCACCCATCTTATAATGAATCCTTTCTTATGTGTGCCACATAATCATAAACCATACATCATAGCGTAACCCATGTAATAAAAATGGGATTCTTAAACAACATGACATCATAAAACAATTCATATAAGATAAAGGAATTCATAAAAATATTTCCATCACAACATAATCAAACCAATGTAATAATAGGGATAAAAACAGAACCCTTTTATTATCTTAGATGGAAAATAATTTTGATAAAATACTTGAACTCCATTCTTGAGGAAAATATCATTTTTACTTCAAAAACACTTTTCCTTTCTTAACATGTCATACAACTTTAAAATAAAATATGTTGGTTAAAAATAAACTTGAAAACTTTTAAAGGAAGTTTCTTGGAAATAATGTTTTAAAAATCCATTCATGCCGTATAAGTTAAAAAAAACATTCTTCGTACTTTTGTCGGAAAAGTCAAAAAGTACCTCGTATGAAAAACGACAAAAGATTCCTTTCATATATATTACTAAAAACTCACCGAAGGGTAAAAATGGATTTAAACAATTTTAGGTGGATGGAAATAATATTACATATTGATGAAACATGGATGTGGATGATAAAATACACCCCAGTAAATACTTACGAATAAACAATCTCGGATAAAAATGAGATTGTGATATTTCCCTTACCTTAGGTCCGACTTGCTTTGTAAGTGTCCGAACCTCCTGTATAATGATTTAAATCATGTTATTGACTTATTACAGAATCATATTCATTGTTATGATATCATATATGGTTCACTTATGACATTATATTACCCATTCTTTTGTAAATTCCATGTTAAAGAAGCGTTTTGGGTAAAATCGTTTCATTTATCGTAGGTGTTTTGACTTGTTGTTCTTGACATCATTATTACTTATATCATGATTTACTTACTTCCAGAATATAAAATATGATTTATATATCATATATATTCAGTATATATATATATATAATAGATAGATAAATAAAATGAAAAACACCGTTCATGGAGACGGTAGTCCGTACGTACGCATGAACGCTGTTTTTCTTTCCTTATTGTCTTGAAATGGAAGTAAGTAGATGACATACATATGTATATATATACATAAATCCAGTAGCTTTATAATTTCATATATTTCATTATTATTTCTTATATATACATTATAATCATTCTTAAATGGTTAACATGGAGAATGAATCTCATCGCGTCGTGGAGACGATAGTCCGTACGTACGCACGAGCGATGATATCATTTCTATAAATATTGAATTGAATTGGAGTGGATTATACAATATATCAGAATCAATATGATGTTGTAATAACTATGTATAGTTATTCTTTACACCATTATACCCATCCATGTAAGGTGGTGGTGGAAAATAGATTACACCACGGCGTGGAGACGGTATTCCGTATGTACGCACGCGCGGTGATTTCTTTTTCCGTAGGATAGATAGATGGTGAAATAGGGTTGTTTCATACTTATAATAACATATCATTATATGAGTGATACTGATGTTATTACTTCATAATGAAACAACCTAAGAAGAAGAAGTGGAAGAAGAAATAAAGATGAAAGAATTGGTAACGGTAATTACCTCTTCTTTGAAGTGCCTCTTTGAGACCTCCTCTTAGGGCACTAGAATTGGTCTTTGAGGAAGACCAGAACCTCTAAGATGTTTCTAGGGAAGTGGAGAAGGGATTTTGGCAGGGGTTGGCCGAGCTTGAGTGCTCAAATTGGTGTGAGGAGGAGGGGGAGGAGGTGTCCTTTTATAAGGGAGGAGAGGGGCACCTTAGGAATATCTCAAAATATTATTTTATATCAAAGTCAAAATCGGTTTATAATGGTTCCAAAGGGTATTATTTCGAAGATAAGGTGGGGAGGGGTCGAAATCCTATCAACCAATAGAATTTAGACAAGTTTAGGACATTATTTTAACCTTATCAATTAAATTTAACTCTAAGTTAAATAATTTAACTTTTACCATGTCTTTTTGTTTTCTTTCACTATATGGTTAATAAACTTACTATAACATGCCAAACGAACCCCAAATTGTTTATTATTAATATATATATCCTTATCTAAGTCATTTGGCCGAACCTTATATTTTTAGGAATACAATAACAATTAATAATATAATATTTGATTTAAAAACTATTTTGTGTCAATTTTGACACTATTTGATATATGATTTTTTTGAAAGTCATAACAGAATTAAATGTTCGAACCAAGTTGATTAAATCAACATTAATATATCATAGTAACCTATAAAATTAGTGGAATTCATAAAAAATCTCAAATTACATTTATTTTGGTGTTTATAACATCAATTATGTCAATATTTCATTAATAAGATAATTACTGCATCATCGTTGTGTCATAAATAAATTAAATTATTTTATGTCTAAAAATTACAAATAAAATATCATCATGTAGGAAATCTTTTTATCTTTCTAATGAATATTTAAAATCGAATTTATCTTATGTATAACCCTATATTAAAAATGATTTACTTATTAAACTTTGATTTTAACTATTTTAACCTTTCTTTAAATAAATTAATAATAAATGTCCTAATCTAATCCAAGTGGGCCTAAATGGTCATATTTTATTCCTAAGTTTGTTTTTGGTCGAATTACACTTGTCCAATAGAATTAGGACATGTGTTAGGGTAATAGTAATATCATATTTACCCTTAGTTACCCTATTTACTATTAACCGCGGTAAAAAAGTAAAAAGTTACTATTCACCAAAAAATTATTTTCATCTCATTGAACCACATTTTAGTCCTTGATATTAACCGTGTCTCTCGGATTTTCGAAATTCCATTCACAGAAGCGGCAAAATTAAGTTTTATGAAAAATTCAGTTTTTTTTAACTACCACTTAGTAGTTTCACTATTCATCAAAAATTGATGTTTTTCAGAACAATGCCAAAATTTCATCCTAAGCTATATTTCATATTCCGAATTCAAAAATGAAATCTATTTTACCAAATTCATAACATAGAAGTTTCATTAATTAATTTTATAATTAAATCCCGCTGTTAAAATAAATAGCGTGTTTTTAGGAAACAATATATATCAAAAGATTGACACTTGATTATGTCTGGTTTAAATGTGAAATTACAACCAATGACTAACATTGTATTAAATTGTAAAAATATATTCTAAATATACTTTAAAACCACTCAAATTAATAATTTATCACTATTAATTATTTCGATTAAAAAAGTTGTTTTTAATTATAATTTAGTAATTTTTCACTATTCATCAGAATATGAAAGTTATCCGAAAAGTACCAAAATTTCACCTTAGGCTAAATTCGATACTCCGAATCCAAGAATGAAGTTCATTTTGAAAAATAAGATTTACAGAATTTTAAAAAGTGGTTATTACTATTCATAACGGCTAGTTTTAATAATATTTTAATAGCACATCGTTGTTTAGTGAAACTCGGTATTGCGTATTACACACGCTATCGAGGAAGGTCGCGATTACGTGTAATGCAAGGCAAGACAAGGATGCGTGTTGTGCAAGCTCCTTTTGTTGTAGCGTACAACACAAGACATTAATAAAATTAAAAAGAATATTTTTTTATAAAATCTTGGGCTGTTACATTCTACCCCCCTTAAAATGAATTTCGCCCTCGAAATTCGTCGGGGTTATAAATGGTTTACTATTCGAAAGTTTCTTTAATAGAAACCCACATCGTAAAAAGGAATATCAAAACCAATCTTTAAAAACAAAAGTATGAAACGTAACGGTTACCCAAATAAACTAATCATTGGGTTTCCACATAGGTGAAAATATGGATATGGAAGAGAAATCTAACCATCATGTTCTGATGGAGAGTGGTAGAGAACATGGCTATGGAAAATCCAGTAATCACAAATCCATAGATTTGTGATGATATAAGGTACCATCTGATTCATCAGATATAAGATCACTAGGACAACATTTTTGGTTTTCAAGATCATTTCCCCTAAAGTTGAAAATTTGAATTAGAATAAATACTTACTTTATTTTGGTACAATCTCACTGTTGTTCGTGCTTTGAACAATTTCCACTTCATCTCTTAAATAAATGAAGTTGAATTTGTTATTCGTGAAGTGTTAGCAGATCATGTGATAGAATGACAGGTCATTCCATCTGTCTCAAACAAAAGGTTAGCAAAACTTATATACATAAGTCGATCTATAGTGAGATTAATCATATATGGTTCCTAAAATGGACTTATACTTCATATATCATACTGCTTAATATAATAAAACTAGTTTCTACTAAACAGGGACTTCCTGTAGGTCAGTGGTAGGCGATAAAGGCCAGTCGCACTTTGGTTGTGGGTTCGATTCCTACAGCCTTGTCCGAAGCGATGGGTTGTCGCCCGTCCTGCAGGTTGTCCTTTTTCTAAAACTACGTTACTATAACATCCCATCAATAATATCGAAAATCTTCTATCCTTAAACAATACTAACTTATGTCCAACATAATCCAGTCTAATCTTTAGGCTTATACATAATACTACAGTCCACTCTCATAATATAGTGACAACGATTACCAGAGATTTAATACTGTCGTTGATCCCCACATATCATATGATATGTCTTGTTGGTCACATTCCAAACATTCAAAGTCCTTAATCGTGTATTCTCTTGAATACTTTAGTGAAAACATGAGTGCAGTTAAAAGTTAACACTTTCCACATACCAAAATCCTCAAAATTCTATATACTCAAACCATGATATCACTTAGTCCTTATATCAATCATGAGCTCATGAATACTATTAAACATTTCATTTTCTCGTCTTCATTATGCGCATATCATCTTATTTCCAAAAAATATCTCAATCACTTTGAATAACACATCAATAAATATTGCAATACTCAATGATACAACATTATTTTGGAATCCCATTACATAAACACTTAATCATTCCACCACATCGTTGTCATATTCAACATTGCCAATAGTGAACGCATGTGATTTCCCTTTGTCCTTTGCCTTCAGTGGTTTCTCATGTTGATCATCACTAACCCTTGGATTAGGGCAATTATTAGCATAATGCCCCATTTCCTTGCACTTGAAGCATTGAAGTGTTGGCGGTGCGTTCTCTGCAGTGTTTGCTTTATTCACATCATTAGAAACCCGTTTTCCATTACTTCGACACTCAGCTGTTCGATGACCTTATTTTCCACACTTAAAAAATTTTCTAGTCCCTTTAAGACAATCTCCACCATGCTTCTTTCCACACTTTGTGCATAAGGAAACATTCATCTTCTTTTCACCATTATTCTGAGATTTCTCCTTGAACTCCATCTTTCGTTTCTTGTCAAAACCATGAGATGGATATGTAACACCAACTTCCATTTCTACCTTGATAGCACAACGCACAATTTCTTCATAGCTACTGAAGTCTCTTATAGCTAATGCCCTTCGAAGACTTGGTTTTAAGCCACTGA
This sequence comes from Viscum album, assembly GCA_963277665.1. Lineage (NCBI taxonomy): Eukaryota > Viridiplantae > Streptophyta > Magnoliopsida > Santalales > Viscaceae > Viscum > Viscum album. The sequence continues at coordinate 612,406,809 of OY728137.1, read as the reverse complement.
AAAATTGATCAACTTTACTTTCAGGTTGGATGATAATTCCAGAAGCATACCTTGCAAGTCTTGTAAAATTTGCTTCATAGGTACCAACAGATTCATCGTCCCTTTGCTTCAGTTCAAGAAACTCTTTCTCCATCTTTGTTCGAAGAATACGAGGGAAGTACTTACTGAAAGACAAGTTCTTGAACTCGTCCCATTCCATGGACTCAATTTCATCTCTTGGCCTCGTATTCTTGATAAGATTCCACCATTGATCAGCTTCGCCTTCCAAACTGTATACTGCTAAGATGACTTTATCATGTTCAGAACATTGAAGAACTGAAAATATCTTTTCAGTAGTACTGATCCATTGTTCAGCCACAAGTGGATCAGAAGACCCACTGAAAGAAGGTGGACGTTGCCTCATGAAGGACTCAATAGAATATTGTTCCCTTCTCTGCTCATTTGGAAGTCCAGAATGATTCATAGCTTGTGTAAGTATAGCAATAAGATTTTGCACTCCATCTCCCATAACATTTGTTTGTTCAGGAGGGCAATCATTGCATTGTCCATTGCATTGATCAACACGGTTCCTTCGGGTTCCAGCCATCGTCTAAAACCCAAAAAGAATAGTGTGAGAGGCAAAAATCATGCTAGGGAAAACAACATAATAAAGGGGGAGTACCTTCAATATCCAACATCTTAGGTTTAATTCTATGATCGTTAGCGTAATTCTATTACTATAACCTATACGTATACTTATCCCTAGGGACATCCCTAGACATACCTTAGAAATATCTCTAGGGATCTCACTAAAGTTCTCGCATCCTAGTTTCCAAAGGTTGACTAAACCTTTCCTCTGATACCAACTGTAGAGACCCGAAGCTTATCGTACATGGACATTACATTACTTTTGCGGAATACTTAGTACATAACAAAAACACACACACAAGGATCGTAATAGTTTAGTGTCTTTGGAAACTCGGAACGTAATCTTCTAATCGTGGTGAAAGATCTTCAATATCTCCCATAAAGATCTTCCTTTTTTTTACCTAAAAACCTTTCTTTATATCCTGGGGAAAAGAAAACATAAAAGGGTGAGCTCAAATGCTCAGTAAGGGTAAACAAAAGAAATATCAATCACATCATGAACATAGCTTTTGGAAATCTTAACCTGCAAAAGAGCTCATAATATCATAACATGGGATAAATCATAGAAGTGAAAATGAGATCCCCATAATCATAACATAAAACTTGAAACTTTGTGGCATACACACATAATCATGGAAAATCATTTCTTGTTAGTCATGACTCATTGCCAAGACTATCTTAGTGGACAAAGTCCCTTTCTGAACCGAGTTCACTCCTCGTTTCAGTCCTGTATCACTGAACCGAAATAACCTTCCGTTCCAGCCATGTCTATCTCATGAGATATAAAATCTTTACCCAATGCATTGGAGGGAGATATAGGTCCCACCCATCTTATAATGAATCCTTTCTTATGTGTGCCACATAATCATAAACCATACATCATAGCGTAACCCATGTAATAAAAATGGGATTCTTAAACAACATGACATCATAAAACAATTCATATAAGATAAAGGAATTCATAAAAATATTTCCATCACAACATAATCAAACCAATGTAATAATAGGGATAAAAACAGAACCCTTTTATTATCTTAGATGGAAAATAATTTTGATAAAATACTTGAACTCCAACATCTTTTAAATGCAAACAATTTATATTAAGAGATCCATAATTTCTAAAATAACAAGTACCCTATGAACTTGTCAAAAATCCTCAATTGCATTAATTTACCTATCATTAGATACAAACAACCAATATATAATATGAAAGGATGTTTCTTTGTAAATCCTTTAGTATGAAATAAATAATAAATTCCTTTTAAATTCCATTCTTTTCCATATAATAAATTTCTAATTATTTCTTCACAATCATCTTTGTTTTTATATAATCTTGACAATCCTTCATACAACTGTTGAATTTTTCACATGTTCAATAGATTTCATTCAATGGATTGAATTCATTGTCCAATTTTACTTATGAAGATCCATCTCACTTCGAAACTATTGTTTCAAGAGTGGGTCATCTCCCCTTTAACTTAAAACCTCTATATCTTCCATAATTACTATTATTTATCTCATAATGACTGAAATTTTATACTATGTGCCCAAAATCACCATAGAACCCATAATGGCAAAGAAAATGAAATTTTCTTATAAAGAATACTCTTTGCCTTCTTGAAGATAATTCTTGTTTTCAACCTGTCTAGACATTATTCTTAAATCAATTTATCAACTAGAAATTTTTTGATGTTTAAAACCTTTATCATTATTAGGTATATTCCTTTCCAAAAATTATTTTTTCCATTCCTTATCTATTTTGAATTGAAATTGAAATTATAAATTTGAGATGTTTTTAAAAAATTTATATACCATTAATATTAAATGTAATAATTCCTTAGGTTGTTAAATCGCTTGTTCCAAAAAATAGAATAGAGTTTATCAAATTCTATATATGTTGGAATAATTATTAGAAATTATTTTTAGGTATTCATAATTTTAGGTCTATATGTATTGGTTCCACCCATAGGAATCTCTAATTTCCATCCATGTATAAGAAATAAATCTTTATTTATTAAAATTTTTTATCAATACATTTTTATATCTTCTATTTCTTGTAATGAGAGTTTATTATTCTTGTTTATCATATTTGGGTTTCTTATTACTCCTAAACTGCCTATATTATATTTTCATTTGTTTAGGGGATTTAAGAAGGACATGATGAATCATTTTAATAGAGGTAGGAATAGTCTTAGTTAGAGGATTTAAAGTACTAAAAGTGGGATTTCTCATATAAATATAGAATTTATAAAGGCCCCAAGAATTAATATATCATAACATGTCCCCATCAAGACACCTTGAATCACAAATAAGAATGTGTATTCCCCCCAAAATATCACCTTAAATAGGCCATGAGTTAATAACTAGTGTCACTGGTGTAATTCTCACAAAGGGGATGCATTATCCCGTTTAGATAACATAATGGAGTACAACGGTCATCCTTGTTACCTTCATCTCCCAAAAAGTTATTATTAAAATTTGTTACTTGAGACTCATCCCCTGTATCTTTTATATTTCTTATACTAATTTAAGAAATATTCATACCATGGATGACTGATTTTTATATTATTTCAAGAAACGTAGGTGCATGTTCACAAGAGATAGAGGATGAGTGTTAAACAACAAAATACAATGATAACTGTTTGGGAGATGAGATGATGAGGATGAAAATTTCCTATAACTTTGACCTTTGGAATAATTTAGAGGATAACACCCAATATAGTGTATTAATTATTTTCTTAAATTTAATTACCCATTTTCTTCAAAGAATACTTAAATTATTTGAGATAATCAAATGTTGGGTTTCCCTTATTAGAACTATCTATAACTTTCACCTTTGATAATGAATATCTTATGTTTTTTTATTGTTATAAAAAATAAATATTTTATGAACCTAATAGGATGGATATGAATAAAAAATAGATGAAATATAAACTTTTGAAAAAATAGTATAAATATGGGGTTAAATAGTTCATCAAGTTCTCAACTGAGCATGCATAAAACCCTTCTAAAATCCTTTTTCCATGTTTATATTGTTGTTATTCAAGAAAAATTAGTTTTTATGAGTTGCAAGAACATTTTATTTTTCGTGGAATAGATCAGAGATATAAATATTGGACTAAAAATGTGGAAAAACTAAACATTCACACCGATTGGGATGATACTACGTTTTATGGATCATTTGATATGAATACCAGTGTAAATGATAATGGAGATCACATGGAAGAAATGAAAATGGAAATTTAAGATGACCTTAGTGATTGTACAAAGTTGTTTGAGAAGTTAAATAGTTATTCTAAGAGACCACGATATACTGGTTGTACTAAATTCACAACATTTTCATCTATATGAAAGTTATATAATTTAAAAGCTAACAACGGATAGTGTGACACCATCTTTACAGAACTACTTAATCTCCAGAATGATATGCTACTAGAAGAAAATGAACTACCATGACAAACATATGATGCTAAACGAATGTTGTGTTCAATGGGTATGATCTCTATAAAAATACATGTTTGTCCAAATGATTTCATATTATTTCACAAGAACTATGAATAGATCATAAAATTCCCTATATGTGGCGTATATTGATACAAGAAAAATGAATCAAGTCCTTTGAAATGTGTATGGTACATTCCAATAATTCCATAGTTTAGAAGACTATATAGATTTCAGGAAATCACAAGACAATTGACATGTCATACAGATACAAGAATTAAATATGGGAACCTAAAACATTCAAAAGATTCTCCTCGGTGGAATAAAATTGATTACAAGTATTATACATTTGTAAATGATTCAAGAAAATTTTATTGTGTGTTATTCGAAGATAGAATAAATAATTTTGGTTTATAGATTAGTACACATAGAACATATCCCTTCATGTTGTTAAATTATAACTTTCTACCATTGTTATGCTTGAAGCGCAAATACATTATGTTGTCTCTTCTTATATCTAGACCAAAGAAACCCAGTAATTATATTGATGTTTATTCGGCTCCACTAATAAATGATTTTAAATTAATGTAGGATATAGGTGTTACAATGTATGATTCTCATAGAAGTAAAGAATTCACATTTAGGGAAACTTTGTATGGGATGATAAATTACTTCCCTGCTTATAGAAATTTATCAGGATATATCATTAAAAGAATGTTGGGGTATCCCATTTGTGAAGAATTCACACACTAAGTTCGGTTAAAACATTCCTCAAAGACTTTGTTTTTAAGAAATCATAAATTTTTACCTTGATGACATAAATACAGATCATGGATGACAGCATTTGATGGTTATATGAAATAAGGTACAACACCATCTCCACTAATAGGTGATCAACTATTTGATAAATTAAAAGATATTGGCACTATTTTTGCTAAAACATTTTTTTAAAAAAATTTGAAATTAGGTTTGAAAAGGCGATCAATTTTCTTTGAATTATTGCATTGGATTTTTTTTATGTCATACATTTTCTTGATGTCATGAATGTAGAAAAAAATGTATTTTATAGTGTTATTGGAGTATTACTAAATGTTCCTGGAAAAATGAAAGATAGAATCAATGCTAGGTTGGATATTATTGACATGAGGATAATGGAAGAGTTGGCATCGATGAAGGGTAAATGGAGGAATTTTCTGCCTCTAGTATCATACATTGTATCTAGATAGGAAAAATTTCAATTTTTCCTTTTCTTTAATAGTGTAAAATTTTCTAGAGGGGTATTTATCAAATATCAGTATTGTCATGTCAATGTCAAGTTTGAAGTTATAGAGACTAAAATTACATGAATGTCATGTTTTTAGGGATGTTTATTTCTATTGAATTATTCTTAAAAATGTATAGAATACATTGACAAAAATATACTTCTTTTTCAAAGACATATGTAGTAAAGTTATATACCTGAAAAAGTTTCCAATCATGAATAAGGAGGTTGCAGTCATATTATGTGAATTAGAGATATTCTACCCACTATAATTCTTTGATATAATGGTCCACCTGATCTTTTACTTGGTTAGATAGGTTCAACTATTTTATCATATCCATTATAGATGGATTTACCCCATTAAATAGTATATGAGTATTTTGAAAGGGTATGTCAAGAATCGAAGTTAGCTAGAAGGTTGTATGACAGAATGATATATTATTAAAGAGGATGTTGAATTATTTACTGATCACCTATCAGATGTTGATAGCATCAGTCACCCAAAGTATCATCACAATGGATGCATTATGGGAAAAGGTATTTCTAAAATATATGTTGTTACAATTACCTTCATATAACGGGTGCAACAAAACCTTTACATTTTACATAATAGTGAATATGTTGATCTAAATGTTTAATCCCACAAAGAAATTTGTACAGATTTGAATCCATAAAGGGTTAAATTATGGATATCAAATACACATGATCAAAAGGTTATAGGATGGTTCTGAGATCAAATTTATAAGGAGTTATCTGAAAATACAAATTCAATTACCGAATGACTTTGATGGATATCTAGGGGACCGAATGCAAATGTTATATATTATAATAGTTTTCTTATCAATGGTTATACATTATATACAAAAGAACATGATGACCATAGTATGGGGAAGAATATTGGTGTTATTCTTGTGGAAGAAGTGATTCATAAATCTAGTTCCAAGGATTTAAATACAATTTATAATAATATGTAATATTTTTTTATTATTTAATAGATATAAGAGTTGGATTATATAAAATTTTAAGTGATAATTTTCCATTTCAAATGGGTTGTCATTGGGAGTATAGTAAAAGTTGATGAAATTGGTTTCGTGTAGGTGAATTTCAGTTTGGAAGGGAGGAAATATGATTCATTCATAATGGAATCACAATAAATGCATGTATTTTATGTATTAGATCTAGAAAACAAGAATTGGTCAATTATCCTACTGGAGACTAAAAAACTATTGGGTTGGATGAAAATTCAATTAAGGATGACCCTTTTATTGGGAGATCATAATCATTTCATGTCATTGTTAATGTATACTATGTATTTTATGTTAGAGGGTACCATAAAGAAGGGATTTTAATTCTTGATAGAAGATCCAAATCCCTGAAACCATTAAAAAAGTGTGTTAAATTAAGAGGTAAAAGTGTTTTTTAAAATACTATGTTTTTTCTCATGATATTATTTATTTATATACATCATTAACATAATCTAAATTAAATGTTTGACTACTCATGAATACAATTTATTATGCATAGGATTATGTTACCAATCTTGTGTAATAATAGACTATAATGAAGTAAATCCATTTGGAAGATGTAAAGTTAATGTTAGAATATACTTTCTCTATTTTACTGAAGAATTATATAATGAAACATTGATTTAATTTTCATTATTTCTTTCAGAGTTCTTTTATTTTATAATATTTATATCCATATTTCATTCCCTCATATAATAATACTTCCATAGACTTCTTCTTACCCAAAACCTTTTCACCCCTATAGCATTGGCATTTATCACTTTCTTTTAAGTTCCCTCCACTTCCTTTGCAGGAAGAGAAATGATGTTACCTCTGCTCAATCACAGAGGTAATCATGATATTTTACATTAAAATAATTGTAAATAAAAATAATTTATTGTTTCATATTTATGTTTAATTTATTTATTTTTAGTATTACTCACATAATAATTGTTTTCTTATATAAGTGAATTCTTTTGTTCGATTTGGGGTGGTTTTTTTGAAGATTCTCATGCTCGTGAGAGATTGGACTTTGAAACTGTAACAGAGATAATGAAAACAAGGAAATACTTCAATAATGTATAAAAACATCATGAAAAGGTGAATTATGAAAACTTATTTAATTAATTTTTTCATCATTTTATATACTATTTTTAAGTTAATTTTCTTATCATTTTTATCTAATGCTTATTTATTTTTGTTAACAAATCTTTTGGGAATATATATTTTCATAGTTCCATTATTTTAGAATATTTATCTTCATCCTTCATGTCTTTCTCTACCAAATCTTTCAAAAAATTCTTCTCCCTCAAAAAATTTTCACCCCTGTGGTGTTATTATTTATCACTTTCCTTCAAGTTCCCTCCACTACCTTTGTAGGAAGAGAAATGATGTTGCCTCTGCTCAATCATAGAGGTAAATTGATGTTTGCACAGTAAAATAATTATCCATAGAATTAATGTATTGTTTTATATTTATATTTAATTTATTTATTTATAGTATTACTCACATAATAATTGGTTTCTTATACAGGTGGATTCTTTTTTTCGAGTTGGAGTGGTTTGTTTGAAGCTACTCATGCTTGTGAGAAATTGGACTTAGAGACTGATACTAAGATAATGACAACAAGGAAATGGGTCAATAATTTATACAACTATCATGAAAATGTTAATTCCTACTACTTATTTAATTAATTTTTTCATCATTTTATCTATTATTTATAAGTTAATTTCCTTAATTTTTTTATCTATTACTTTTTTTACATAGATCTTTTGGGAAGTCGTATTTTTTATTCAATTATCTACAAAAAGTCACAAAATAGATAACATATTCCTTTCTTCCAAGGTTACTAAAATTTACCTTGAATTTCTTTATTGAACTACAACATTTCATACTGATTTGATTTTCTTATTTGAAAAAAAAAATCGGCTAAGAACATTGACTCAATATACTGTGTTGGCAGTTTTAAAAAGAAATCCAATTGAAATAATGGTAACATGGCTATTTGGGATTGTTTTGAGACTTTGGGACATGTAGTAATCAGTCTCACCTTAATCCAATGTATTGTGTGACTAGTATGTCTCCAAGTGCATCTTTTTATTTAAAATTGACATTAATTTTTAGAAAAAACAAATATAAATGTCATATTCAAAACTAAAAACGTGCATGTGGATTATTTTGATACTTTAGGAAAATGATTCATAAGTAATTTTTGATGTGTATTAATCATACACACCTCAATCTGATACATGATATTCCTAGTATGCCTCAAAGTGTCTGTTATCAGTTTAAAATTTACATTTTAGTTCAAAACGTTTCACTCACTGAAAACCAAGAAAACGCACTTGGATTATCTTGATAATTTAGTAAAACAATTCATAAGTTATTTATAACATGTAGAAATCATCCTCATGTCAAACCAACACACGATGTGACTGGTATGACTCAAAGTGTGTATCTATAGTTCAAAAATGACATTTTAGTAAAAAAGAGAACTGATTTACTAAAAACCCAGAAAAATCATTCATATTGTTTTGATGCTTTTTTAAAATGATTCATATGTCATTTGGGACATTTAAGAATCATAATTATCTAAATCTGATGCATGGTGTGACCGGTATGATACTAAGTATGACTTTTTTTTAAATTGACATTAATTTTAGTAAAAAAGACATCTACAATACTCAAAACAGGTAAACACATTCATATTGTTTTGATACTTTATTAAAAAATATATATAATTAATTTTTGACCTGTATGAATAAGTTACACCTCAATCTGAGACACAATGTACCTGGTATGACTCAATATGTCTGTTATCAGTTTAGAATTGATATTTTTGTTCAAAAAGTTTCACTTACTGAAAACTAAGCAAACAAAATCAGATTGTCTTGATAATTTATTAAAATGATACATAATTCATTTTTGATGTGTATTAATTAGTCTCATATAAAATAGATACATGATATGACCGGTATGACTCAAAGCACGTGTTTCCAGTTTAAAATGGCATTTTAGTAAAAAAGACAAGTGACAAAATCAAAATTGAGAAAATACAATCAGATTGTTTTGATACTTTAGCAAAGAAATAAATAAGTCATTTTGGATGTGTGGGAATCAGTTTCACCTCAATCTAATGCACATTGTGGCCATTATGACTCCAAGTGCATCTTTTTATTTAAAATTGAAATTAATTTTTGTAAAAAAGACAACTGACATACTCAAATATGAGAAAATTATTTTGGATTACTGTTATACTTTAGTAAAATGATCCATAATTCATTTTTTATGTGTATGAATTATCATAACCTCAATATGATACATGATGTGGTCGATATGAATCAATGTGTCTATTATTAGTTTAAAATTCATATTTTAGTTCAAACAACATCACTCACTAAAAACTAAAAAAATACTCTTGGATTTTCTTAATAATTTATTAAAATTATTCCTAAGTAATATTTTATGTGTAGAAGTCAGACTCACATAAAACCAACACACAATGTGACTGGTATGACTCAAAGGGCATGTTTTTAGTTTAAAATGACATTTTAGTAAAAAAGAAAAATGACATACTCAAAAATCGGAAAATGCATTCAAATTATTTATATACTTTAGTAAAATTATCCATATTTCATTGGTGATATGTATGAATTATCTGCACCTCAATCTGTCACATGGTGTGACCGGTATGACTCCAAGTGCATCTTTTTAATTAAAATTGACATTAATTTTAGTAAAAAAGACAACTGACATACTCAAAACTGAGAAAAAATATTTATATTGTTTTTATAATTTAGTAAAATGATCCATAATTAATTTTTTACATTTAGGATTCATCCTTTCCTCAATCTGATACATGATGTACCCAGTATGACTCAAAGTGTCTGTTATCAGTTTAAAATTGGCATTTTAGTTCAAAACATGTCACTCACTGAAAATAGAGAAAACTTACTCATACTATCTTTATAATTTAGTAAAATTATTTATAAGTAATTTTTTACATATAGGAATTATTCTCACATAAAATTGACACACTATGTGATCATTATGACTCAAAGTGCATGTTTCTAGTTTAAAATGACATTTCAGAAGAAAAAAAGAAGATAAGTGACGTACTCAAAATTGATAAAACGCGTTTAGATTATTTTTATACTTTTTTAAAATGATCCATAAGTAATTTGGGACGTTTAGTAATTACCCTCACCTCAATCTGAATCATGGTGTGACTGGTATGACTCTAAGTGCGTCTTTTTATTTAAAATTGACATTAATTTTATTAAAAAAGGCAACTGACATACTCAAAACTAAGAAAACACATTCTGATTATTTTGATAATTTTTTTAAATTATACATAAGTCATTTTTTACATGTAGGAACCATTCAAACATTAATCAAATACAATATGTTCCTGTTATGACTCAAAGTGTTCTTTATTAGTTTAAATAGTCATTTTAGTTCAAAAAGTCTCACTCACTTAAAACTAAAGAAACGTTATCATATTGTCTTTATAATTTAATAAAACAATTCATAATTCATTCAAGAAGTGTAGGAATCATTCTCACATAAAAATGACACATGATTTGACTGGTATGAATCAAAGTGTGTGTTTCTGAATTAAAATTGCATTTTAGTAAAACATACAAGTGACGCACTCAAAACTGAGCAAACACATTCATATTATTTTTATACTTTATAAAAATTATACATAATTAATTTGGGATATATAGGAATCAGAATCACCTCAATTAGATGCATTGTTTGACTAGTATGACTCTAAGTGTGTCTTTTTATTTAAAATTGACATTAATTATAGTAAAAAAGAAAACTAACATACTCAAAGACAAGAATACACATTTGGATTGTTTTTATACTCTGGTAAAATGATACATATGTTATTTTTGACTTGTATAAATCATCCTCACCTAAATATGATACACGATGTGCCCGGTATGACTCAAAGTGTCTCTTATCAGTTTAAAATTGACATTTCAGTTCAAAAATCTTTACTCACTAAAAACAAAGAAAAAATTCTTGGATTGTCTTGATAATTTAGTAAAATGATTTATAATTTATTTTTGACATGTATTAATTTTTCTCACATCAAACTGGCACACGATGTGATCGATATGAATCAAAGTTCATGTTTCCAGTTTAAAATGACATTTTAGTAAAAAAGATAAGTGACATACTCAAAACAAAGAAAATTAATTTTAATTGTTTTGATACTTTATGAAAATGATCCATGAGTCATTTGGGACATTTAGGAATCATCCTCACCTCAATCAGATGCATTGTGTGACTGGTATGACTCCAAGTTAATTTTACAATATATATACCTGTCATTTTAGTTTAAAACAAGCATCACGTCACCAAAACTGAGAAAACAAACATAGATTGTTTTCTCATTATTATATTTGATATTACATAATTAATTTAATTATAATTTTTACCTTATTCTTATTTAATTAATTTTCACATAGATAATTCTTGAATATGAATAAGAAATGGTGTGACGTGCAAGAATCAACTACAACTTAATACGATACACAGTGTTCCTGGTATAACTCAATGTTTAGTTCAAAATTAACACTTTTTGTTAATTTATTTCTTTATATTATTACTAACATAAGATTTTTTTTATACATTTGTATTGTTTTTCTTGATTGGGGGTGTCTTGTTCAATAATATCATAAATCGGTGTCAGGATCAAAAGACAAAGGAACATTGATGATTTTGAATGTATGTAGTAATTTTTACTTATGTAATTGTAAAAACCAATGTTTTAAATGTCTATAATATAGTTTTTTTTCTTAGATTTGTATTGTAAATTTTATTTCATTAAAATTATCTATTAATACTTTATTTTTTTATTTTTTATGTTGTTTGTGGTGTTTCAGTATTCCCCTTTATCAGTACTTTTTTAATCACCCATAAAGTTACCCTTTATTAGTTCTTTTACAAGAACTGATAAAGGTCCCCTTTATCGAAACTAAATAAAAGTTCTGATAAAATACTAGATATTTTAATATCACTTTGGTATTTGGTTCTTATCTAAACTGATACAGGGAATTTTTAGCGCTATTAAAGGCCTAATTTGTAGTAGTGCGTGGATTTAATGATCCTATACTCGAATATGGAGTTGGTGTAGATCCCTTCTCACTTTCTACTAGAGGATAAATTCTTAAAAAATGATAATTATATCCCATACTTCCATAATATCATCACTCAATTGGGTCCTTCATACACTGGGGATTCTTTTGACCAACTCTACAACACTGGTGACACAACACATAACTATCAGGGCATGTCATCTGGATAGAGCTTCCCCTATGAGTAGACTCAATATGACAACCCTTATCTTTATTTCACATTAATACATGATTTATTACATAAGATTACGGTTAATAAAACCTAGAAGATCGATAATTCTAGTGTCTTTGGGAATTAGGTACATTACATAACAATTTAAAACATAAAAAATGACAACATCTTTATTGAAAACTTCCTTAACATGTTCGCACTTAAAACTACATCGGATAACCTGGGGACATACATAAGTAAGGGGTGAGATATAAAGCCCGGTAAGGGAATAAACATGGAATAACATGAAGAAGATAAAACATGTTAGATAATAGGAATATCAATGGTTCATAAAACGGTTGAGAATCATAAACATGAACAATGAGGCATGATATAACATGATAATCATAAATGAAATATGGAAAATATGGAAACAACTTAAAACATTGAATCATAAACATAGTTCAAGGATAACTGCTAAGAAATCATGATGGGAAAAGTCCCTTGAATGAATTAGTTTCATTCTCTATCCCAATATGATATATCATGAGACTAAACATTACCTAATGCATTAGAGTGCTATATAATTCTGGGCACACCCATCACTTTCATTTCATTCTCATGCTTAAGTGCACCACATAGATCATACAACATGGATTCATTCATCATCATATTTTATTCCATGATCAAGTAGTGTGTAATACATACTTGTAAGTTTCAATTCAAATAATTATAAGTGTATAAATCTGAAAAAACTTGATAGGAAATGTGTATGGTATTCACTACACAATTGTTTTGGCATGGAATATTGTGGTGAAATTTTGGCAGCATAACAACCTCATGTAAAAATACATAAAATGGGTAGATGACAGATAAAGGGATATCTCATCATTTGAAAATAAAATGGTCAATAATAGGTACATGTAAAGATATATCCCACCAATAGGAATTGGAAAACGAAGGCATAAGATAATAAAGAAACATGAATAAATAAGAGAAGGTGAGGAACCCTTACTTGAGTGTGTGACTCTAAAATCTTGGGAGGGAATTATTGAGAGATTAGGATTACTTGGTAGGAATTTAGAGAGGGTAAAGAAGAGTAAGGATTCTCTCGAAGTATTTTTAGTGAATAAAAATGGGATCTCGATGAGTTTATTTAGTAAATGAGTGGGGATTTCTTTAATATTTCTCAAACTTAGTTTTTGGACTCTATATAATAAAAAAACCAAAAACCTTCGCATAATTTTTGCTGATGGTTTCTACCAAATGGTATTTCTTTTCATAATTTTATAATTCCAATAGAATAACTTAATAAAATAATACTCTAAATTATGTGGAAGTGAGTCATACTCTTAAAGAAATGATTTTAAAACCTTAAAATATATTAATGGTTTTGGATGATTCATAATGACTTTATAAAATTAATAAAGATAAACTTAAAATCACATTATTTTAAAGTTAAAACATATATTTGTTCATGGATAGATTTTATAGTATTTATTACATAACTTTTGGGTTATTATACTGTCACAATACACAAATTATATTTATTAATAAATGTTGGGTTTTTTTGACAATAATAGTTTTCTGACCCTTATAAAAAATCACATTTGAAACCATAAAAATTATATAATAATTTATATTTAATGAAATTTATTTAATTATAATATTTTATTAAAATTTTATTTATTTCAAAAAACCATTAATTCATCAAAATAAATTCCTTAATTGAATTTGTATATTACCCAAAAATACAAGTTATGTTTTATTGTATCAAAATAAAAAAATTATAAAGTAACAATAATAGGATGAAAATATATTCATTATTATATAAAAAATCATGTACATACCCATATTTTTTAGGTTATTGATACATTTCCCTTTAATACACCAACAAACACCCTAAGGGTTTTGTGCACGACTACGAGACTTTCATTGGGTGGTTCGGATAACATGCTTGGAGTCATGATCTTGATAAGCTTGAACTTCACCCATAAATGGTTTCTATTATGCTTATGTTTTTTGATTTTATCTTGGGATTGGTCAAGGGAAAATCCAAGTGATTCTATCTCCCTCATACGCTCTGATAAATGGGCTTCATAGGGTACTATCCTACTGGTTAAGGCCATCACTTTCTTTGTTTGTGTCGATTGGATTTGTTAAAACTCTATATTTAAATTAATAATGTGACCACTATTAAATGGCTATATTATCAATATTAAATATGCTTAATGGTATTTTAAATCTGATAGGATACAACCAAATAAGTGCATGCATTTTTTATAACCATATTACTTAACAATACATTTAATTAAATCGTAAGTGTAATTTTATTTATAACAGTTTGGGTTGATAAAATAGTACCCCCTTAAAATGTATAACCCTTGAAATTTCTATTTCCCACACTAAAATAGGTTAGGGTAACTATGTTTTATCACTTCCTCTGGTTCCCATGTTTCTTCTTCAAACTTTTGGTTTCTCCACAACACTTTGAAAAGGTTAATTGTCTTATTTCGTAGAACTTTGTCTCTATGATCTGATAACTTCATCGACTGATATTCACAAGAAATATAATTCTCCAATGGTAACACCTCTGGATTGATTATATGTGAGGTTTTTTTTATTTACTTCTTTAAGAGGGATTCATATAATACAATATATGATTTATATAGGTTAGGTGGGAGTGCTAGTTGATAGGACACCACTTTGATGCAATCAAGGATCTCAAAGGGGTTGATGTATCTTGGACTAAGATTTACCTTCATCCCAAATATCATAACATTCTTCCATAGGGATATGTGAAGGAATACCATGTCTCCAAAATCAAACTTTAGGTCTCGTCGATAATTGTCAAGATAGCTCTTTTGTCGACTCTGAGAATCCTTGATGTGTTGTTGAATGGTCTTGGCCTTTTCCACCATTTACTTGACCATTTCAGGACCTAGCAGTTTTTATTCTCCAACTTCATCCCAACATGTAGTTTTTTTTCACCTCTTCCCATAAATGGATTCATAGGGAGCCATTTGGATTTTTGATTGGAAAATGTTATTGTATGAGAAATCAACAAGAGTAATATGTTGGTCCCATCCTTCTTTGAATTCAATTGAGTATACTCTCAAAATTTCCTCTAGAGTTTGGATCCTATGCTTAGATTGGACATTAGTTTGAGGGTGATAAGTCATACTGAAGTTCAACTTAGTATTTAGATCATTTTGGAGACTCATCTAGAATATAGAGGTAGATCTTGGGTCTCGATTGAATACAATTGATAGTGGTGTTCCATGTAACTTTATCACTTCTCTAATGTATATCCTTTCAATTTTATTGAGTGAGAAGTCCTATTGAATCACAATGAAGTGTGTAGTCTTTGTAAGATGATCCACCACAACCCAAATTACATTATTTCCCCTTGATGTATTTAGAAGACTAGTGATAAAGTCCATGGTGATGTTTTCCCATTTCCATGTAGGTATGGGTAATTGTTTCATCATCCCCTTGGATTTTTTCCTTTACGCCTTAACTTTCTAACATACGATATATATTTATGTATATTCCATGATATTTTTCTTCATATTCTCCCACCAATAGTTATCTTAGAGATATAGATACATCTTTGTGCTTCCTTGATGGATTGAGAAAGTTGAACCATGTGAATCTTTCAATATCTCCTTCTTTAGCTTAGGATTTGATGGTACACATATTCATGACCCAAATATTAAATCACCTTATTTATTAACATCAAACTCTGAGGATTTACCTTTTCTTATAGTTTCCACATTCTTATGAATTCCCACATCATTTATTTGAGAATTCTGTATCCTGTTTAGAAGGGATGATTGAACAGTCGTTTGTGAACAGATTGAAGATGTTCCTTATAATGAACCAACCCAGTTTACCTTCAAACCTAGCACCTAAACCATTATGTTACATACCAAAAGGGTGTTCCTGATTCCCATAGGCTAGAGACAAGTACTCGGTCATTGAACAAAACACCATAGGGAATGATTTCTCCCAACCTGAACAAATACATGTCATATATACACATAGAAAAGAAAGAGACAGTAGAAGTATAATAAATATATGCCATAATTTTAATAAGACAACGGAAACAAAAAAACTTTAAAATTAGACAAAACTCTAAAGGACAAGTTCCAACTGCAAAGCGACCAAAACCAAATAGCTACTCTATGTGATGGCATGGATGAACTCCCACCATCTCACCATCAGCTACCCAACTCAGCTGACACGAAACCTCACCACCTCACTGTGGTGGCTTACCATTACCTATATTGGAAGACATACATAGGTCTAAGAACCACCGAAGAGGTGTGTAGGGTGTGAGATAACAGGTTCAATAGGATCCCACCTAGGTGTTCCATAAAAATTCTCTGTATAAGAAATCTTGTATACTCAGTTTCAAATAAAACAGGGAAAGATAAGTAGTAAAGAAGTTTTATTGAAAACATGGTAACCATTTCCCTTTTTCAAAGTTCTAGAATAAAAGCAAGCATATCAATTTCAAATTACATTTTACATATCATATTTCACAATAACTAACATGCATATCAAGGATAAAATAAAAAATCCAAGAGAAATAAAATAGAATCACATGTAACACTAAGGATCACTATAGGTTAGATTATCAGAATACTCATACCACGGTCAATCAAGTGCACAATATGGTTCCTAGAACATAGGCCTAGGAAGAAAACAAATACCCCATGAGTAACCCCCCCCCCCAAAGTCAATAGTAGTCCCCAAGAACAATGGGCCTAGTAAATAGAGAAATCCCCATGAGAAAACCTCTCGATAATCACAAAACATGGGAGATAGCCTCAAGATAAACCTTCCACCTAAGTACCCAAGGTAACCCATTTTCTTATTTTTAAAATTCATTCCATTAATTTGAAAACCATTTTAGAAATCCTTTTCAATACTTTGAAAATACCTCTTTTCTTCCATTTGTCAATAACTAAGGGAAAATTTATTCAAAACAATTTGTTCAACACTCACAAAAAAATCATGCCAATTTTATGTAAAAATATGTTTAAAATTAGAAACAATTAGGTTCATAAACATATACTAGATACAGAACCACCTACCTCAAAACTCGAGTCGCACATACCCATAATGGGATCCACCAACAATGAAAACCCAATGACATCAACAGAGACTCTAGAATCAAATCCACCTCTCAAGATAGATTCAATTTAGAAAATAAGGTGTTGGAGAAAAATAGGAAACACAACATACCTCGAGAACAGACAGCCATCACTCCATGAATAACAAAAGAACATCCTCCGGAATGAGATCGCACAACAGGCCTAAAAGAAGACACAAATAGACATCAAATCAGACCAACGAATCTGATAACGCAACCTAAAGTCACTACTGCGGTCAATGGAAATGAAGAATTATAAAGATCACTCACCTAGAGAGATTTATTGCAACCGTAATGAATATCAAATGTCGAATGGATCGATTAAGAAGGAATAGTGTCTCTAAAAATCACTGAAGAGGAACCATGGGTTTAGAGAAAAGGAGATTGGTTGCTGAATGAACACTCCAAACCAGGACAGAACCTTATAACTTCCCTTCTTGGGTAATTACACAATGTGTAACTCCTTTAGACATCATGAAATCTACAGTGCTCAAGTACACCAAAAAAATTATTGCCTCAAGTTGAAAATTTGACCTTTTATTAACTCAAGATGTGTAAAATCTTGTCACATTGTGTAGCCTTTCACAATGTCAATCCTTCTCATGACATATTCCCAGAAACCATTACACATTGTGTAACTTAGTTACAAGGCATGAAATCCTCCTACAGCCTGAAAAAACCATCCGTTAAAGCTGGGATTCCAACAATTCTGTGACTTCACCATTATAGGTATCCTACCAATTTCTTATCATCCTTATATAGACAACAAGAAAAGGAAAACCATGAATACATTAAAGAAATACTTGAATGATCGGTAATGGGATGTTACAAACTCCACACTATAAGGACTTTTCATCCCTAAGAATTCTTGTGGAGGATCTAATCCCTAAAAAAGATGAGGCCACTTCTCCCTCATCAATAACTCACATTCCCAAGTCTCATGAGAATCTGATTCTTGTTTCCATAAAACTCAGACCAACATAATCAACTTCCCATGAAATACTTTCACTTGAGGGTCAATGATCTCAACCGGTTTCTTCAAAACAAAAACATCTAGCTCAAACTCAATTTCTTCCCAACTCATAACATGAGTGGGATTGGGATGATACTTATTGAGCTGATATATTTGGAAAACATCATGAATACCTGTCAACTGAATGGATAATGCTAATAAATAATCAACCTTCTTAAGCCACTTAGTGACCTAAAAAATCCAACATATCTTAGAGACAACTTTCCCTGTCTTCTAAGCCAACGGTGAACTAACCGAGGAGAAACTTTCAAGAAAACCAAGTCACCAATAGAAAACTCCAAAGTAAAACACTTCAAATATACATATGATTTCTATTGAATATGGTCTATAACCAGATGTTGATGTATATCCAGAATCTTGGCTAACATCTCCTAGACCAAACTTGGTCTAACTAATGATATTTTTCCCATGTCAACCTAACAAAGAGGTGATCTTCATGGGAAACCATACAATTCCACAAAGGGATCCATTCTAATCGACGACTAATAACTATTTTTATAAACAAACTCAACCAGTCCCATATGGATATCCTATGATCCACAAAAATCTAAGACATAGGCATGAAGCATATCCTCTAGGATTTGAATCACTCGCTCCGTATGAACATATTTTTGTGGATGGTAAGTCATGCTCAACTTGACCTGAGTTCCCATCACCTATGGGAGACTCCTCCAAAACCTCGAGGTAAACATAGGATCCCTATCTGAAACAATATAATAAGAACTCCCATGTAACCATACAATATTTTTCACATATAGCTTACCCAGATCTTTGACCTTAGTGGTATCCATGATCAAAATGAAATGAGCAGACTTCATCAACCGATCGACAATTTCCCAGATAGAATTTTTTTCCTTAGGGAGTATGTGGTAATCCAACAAAAAAATCCATGGATACATTTTCCCATTTCTAGACTGGAACCGGAATAGGATAAGGAAAACTAGAGGGTTTTAGGTTCTCTACCTTTATCCACTAATATTTGTAACAATGAGACACATAATCTTCAATGTCACACTTCATACACCGCCACCAGAACCATCATCTTATGATATAATGCATCTTTGTAGTGCTTGGATGAATGGCCCACGAAGTGCTGTGACAATTAAACAAGACTAAACTCCTCACTTATTTAGGTACTATAATTCACTTCTTGAAGTGAAGTATACCATCTGAAGAGAGAGACCAACCAAAAATGGTCTCCCCACCATAAAGGCTTTCTTGAATTTTACTAAACTCGTCATCCTGCTACTGAATCTACAAAATAAACTCTATGAGGTATGATGATAACTGAACACTGGTCAGAACCATACCAGAAAAATCCTCTTGATCATTCAGGTGAAACTGAGTGAAAATACCCATAAGGTTCCACTCCTTCGATTTCAGAACATCCTGCGATGATAATTTCTATCTAAGAGCATCTATAATGATATTCCCCTTCACTAGGGTGTGGGTGATATTGAATTAAAATGTATGAAAGTATTATACCCATAGTATTTACTTGAGATTCAAGTCTTTTTTTAAAAATATATATCTCAAACTCTTATGATCGTAAAATACCACGAACATCTCCCCAGAAAGATAGTTCTACCAACATTTAATCACATGCATAACTACAAAAATCTCTAAATTATGAGTCGGATAATTCTTATCATGCGTTTGAAACTAAATAGAGTCATAAGATACCACATGGTCATCCTACATAAGCACACATCCCAAACCAGCACCATGAGCATCATAAAACACCACATACCCCTTACTCAGCTTAGGTAAGATCAGAATAAGTGATAATGTTAGAATTTATTTTAGTTAATTGAAATAAGACTAACACTTCATTTCACGACCCGACCCGTACCAAGGCTTGAGCCGCAACTACCCCAAGCCCGCCTCCATAGGCTAGGGGCTGGCGACTAGCGCCGAAGGCACAATAAACTAGGGGAGGCCTTTGCCTAAGAAACTATACACACACACGCAGCCAACTCAATGCAAAAGTGCATAGAAAAGAAATCAAGATACAACACTACTACAAAAAGGGAACCAACATATATGCATCGACCTCTAACTAGTACAAGTAAAGTGATGACAAGTAAACTGAACAGTAAAAGGGGAAAAACATGTGCCCATCCAGAAAGGTGCCATAACCCGGCAATAGGTAAAACAAAGGTAAACCGCTGGTGAGTCTCACACCGAGGAAGTCCTTCTATGGCCACCGAATGCAGCCCAAGCTCCTGTGTCCTCTATAATCTTCCATAGTCTCGACTGACCTGTTCTTCATCTGCAAGGGCACACCAAGTGCGGGCAAAGCCCAAGAAGGGGTGAGTATAAAAATACTCAGTAGGATGCCCCAAAAGCTCAAAGGAGCAATAAGGGAGGTACTAAAATGGTGAGCAGTGGACAGATCAAAGAACAGTGTAAGAGTGAAAAAGATAGAGAGAGTGCAGCTTAACCCAACAAGAGAAAGGAAACAGACTCATCCAGACACAAGGATCTAGAGACGGTGAGAATACAAACTTCCCGTCGAGTCTTCGCTGCCTATAGCAGGAGAGTAGACTCGTCCAACCAAGAGAATCTAGACAAGGAAAGCACGTGGCATACCCCGCGCGTCTTCACCCTTCTTAGAGGGAGAGTAACCAAACCCAAGGAGTGGGATCAACGGTAGGATGTATATATATGCTCAATGAGAAACCCAAATGATAGTGTAAGGGGATCTCTATCTCCAAGCTCAGCCCAAGAAGAGTCTCCAACAGTTCAAAGGATATCCAACACTGAACCCAGATGTACCGTACATCAACCTAAGAGGCACAAGTCACAGGGGCTCAATCACCACACCTCGATACTATCCTCTTTGGGAGGAACTGTCTCGCCCGCACAGCTTTTAGGTCGCGTCGTAGGGACGCATCTCGGTGGGAAAAGCACCCCTCGTTCTTGTATGTATTAAGGTCACGTCAAAGTTGTCACATCACCATACCGTACAACCAAGGATCCTGCTCTGGTAGTCACGGAGAAAAAGTCACCGACTAGCCTAAGAAGGCCTGAGTCTGAAATTCCAATGGGTGGCCCACTACCCAGCCCTACTGGAGGGTAAACCCTAATACATCATCCGGAGACCCACTGCCCAGTCCTGCTAGAGGGTAAACCCTAATACATCATCAGGAGACCCACTGCCCAGCTCTGCTGGAGGGTAAACCCGGAACAGGTCGACATGCGACCCACTTCCCAGTCTCTGCTGGAAGGTAGAGCCGGAACATGTCGTCAAGTGACCCACTGCCCAGTCTCTGCTGGAGGGTAGACACGGAACACGTTGACAAGTGACCCACTGCCCAGTATCTGTTGAAGGGTATACCCCAAACACATCGACAAGCGACCCACTGCCCAGTCTCTACTAGAGGGTAGACCCGAAACATGTCGACAGGCGACTCACTGCCCAGTCTCTGCTAGAGGGTAGACCCGAAACACATCGACAGGCAACCCACTACCCAGTCTCTGCTGGAGGGTAGACCTGAAACACGTCGACAGGCGACCCACTACCCAGTCTCTGTTGGAGGGTAGACCTGAAACACGTCTATAGGAGACCCACTGCCCAGTCTCTACTAGAGGGTAGACCTGAAAGAAGTCGACAGGTGACCCACTGCCCAGCCCTACTGTATGGTAGACCCTAAGAAGTCGACATGCGACCCACTGCCCAGTCTCTACTGAAGGGTAAACCCAGGATAAGTCGTCAGGTGACCCACTACCCAGCCTTGCTAGAGGGTAGACCTGGAAAAGGGTTCGATAACTCAGCACTGCAACTGACATCACCAGGTGTCACCAACATCGCTACCATGTGTTGGTTTGGAGTGTATCAAAGGGACCTCCATCCAACACCCTTTCATGTTTCCACATTTAAAAGGATCTCAAACGAGGCTCCAAATTCCCGAACGGATCACACTGTTGCAAACCTCGTGGAAAAACACGCAAGATAGACCATTTACTCACTCGAAACGGTCAACCGGTGAATATGATACTATTCACTGTATCCAACCCATCTGGGGCCCACACCAAGATCCTGAAACTGAACAAACGGATCACACCACTGTGATCCCCTTGGAAAAACACATGGGTTTGACTACTCAATCTCCCAAAACGGACACCCGGTGAAAAGGGTACTATTCACCATAGCCAGCCCAGGTGGGACCCACACCGTGATCTCGAAAAAGGTCGGCCAAACTGTGCCATTGTGAAGCTCTCAGAAAAACACATCAAAACGACTATTCATTCGCCCCGAACAGACGTCTGATGAAAAAGTCGCAATACGCTGCACACAGCTCAAAAGACGGCCCGTGGGGCCCACACCTCAACTCCGGCTTCATCACTTGAAACCACCCTAGTCAACCTTGTCTCGATTTCAGGGTCAAAAATCTGCTGACGGCGCCTGAAACGGACTTCGGATGCAAAAGTTGTAATTCCCCGCGTTATACGTAAATGGGGCCCCATGGAGCCCACACCTCGGGCCTGAATTTAGGCCGTCGGATTGCACTATTGCAATCCCCTCTGAAAACCCCTCATAAATGGGTACTCAAACACCCCAAATGGATGTTCGGGTGAAAAAGTGGTGTTTCACCGTAAAACGTGCGAACTAGGCCATGTGGGGCCCGCACCAAGTCTCTAACCCGAACGCTTCAGAAATCGTCTCAAAAAGTCTGCACGATGACTGGGGTCACGCTGCCGCTGACGACACGTCAATCGGACATCCCAACCAGGAGTTAGGCCTGACGCAACAATTAATTAATTAATTTAATAATTAATTAATTATTCACATTGTGTTTCCTGCCGCAGAGAAATGAAAACAACCCGCAAAAGTTTCGAACCACATTGGAAGGACCGTCTCAGCTCTGGGGCCACAGTGCCTCTGACTGCACGTCAAACGGACGTCCGGCTCATGAGCCACGTCTGTCGCAACTTAATAATAATTTAATATTATTAAATTAACACGTTTGGGGCACTCGTCTTCTGGTGCAGAACCCAAAATCCCTGGAACTCATTTCAAACCATCCGTCTCACTGATACAAACTCACGGCCGTAGACAGTGCGTCAAACAGACGCGCCGTTTGGAAGTTACGGCCCCCCGAATGCAAGGGGGGCCCCAAGTGGGTCGGTCCAGACCGTCGCGGCTTGCTCCAGCCGCACCGGACCCCTCGGGTCCGGTTCTCCCCAGCAGACCGGCCAAAAGGCTGGTCTTCATCGCCTCCCGCAGGACCTGTGTTCTGTGGGTCCTTTTCCACGCCGCACACCCGAGGCGCAGCGCCTCAGGTTCCTCTGCTGAGCGCGACAGGACGAAGCCACGCCACGGCTGCCTCGTCCCCGCTCTGCCGCCAGCCACACACGGCTCCTCCTCTCCGCCCGACGGCACTGCCTGGTCCGTGCCGCCTCTCCACCATCCTGCGGGGTGCCCCGCCGTGGCAGTTCCACCCGACGTCGTTTCCGCCTCGGCTTCCCGCTTCGCCACGCCGGCCGCCGCCTTGGACCACCGTCGGCCGCCGCCTCGGACCACCATCGGTCGCTGCCTAGGACCACCGTCGGTCGCCGCTGGCGGTTCTATTCCGGTGGTCCCTTCCGCGGACCATCGCGATTCCACCGCACACCCAAAAATTATTCTGAGCCCATACTTGCGATCCTTACGACGAGACCATCGAAGCGCATGCCTCTGATCGACAATCCATTAAATATTTGACGCGCTTAATTATGAGCACTCAAGAACCTGAAGAACGGTTGAAGAACACAATGAAAAAAACTTGATTTTTCAGCATGGGTTGATAGTTGTGTTCGTGTGGCCATCAACGGTGTATCCAAAACTAAGAAACAAGGGGAAACGAGGAATTTAATTTAAAACTTGAATCGGAGCTCAAAAAAATCCCACCTCGATTCTGATGCACGTTGTAGGTGATGCATCTGCAAGGCTCCACCTTCGAATTGCCAAAGTTTTGACGAAGATCGCTCCTCGATCCGGCAATGAATGATGAATAACAGCTAGAGAGATAGAGAGAGAGGGAGGGAGAGAGGGAGGGGGGAAGAAATGGGTCTTCCCTCAACACTTAGTGAATTTATAAAAATTCACTAAAACTCTCCCAACGGGCGCGGATTCTGAAACCTCCGCGCCCGCCTATTTTATCTCACTCCTAGGCAAAACGCCCCATTCCGAACTCAACGGAAGTCTCAAATTTTCATTCCAAGACTTTGTTTAAAATTTTTGTGAGAAGGAACGTCAGTGATAAAAATCACTAAGTGGTCATTTCGAAATGACCATTTTTCCCCTGGGTGAAATCTCTGACAGCAAGCCCGCGCCCACAACTGTTACACCCCGCCTAGGTAAACGGCACGCTCTGGACTCAATGGTGCCATCATTTTTCCGATCCGAGCAACCATTTAGGAGTTACTTGGGTTTGTGCAATTAAATGAATAAATTAATTCAATTTATCCATTTAACACTCCGCTAACGAGCGAGGGGTTCGAACATCCCGCGCCGACTCATTTTATGTCGCGCCTAGGGTAAACACCTTATTTCGGACTCATCCATACACTAAGATCTCTGATCTGAAACACCGTTTAGGATTTATCCCATTTATTTGGTGTGTCCAGTGTGAATGCACTGAAGATTTAATTCCGGCCACATCGGGGCTCGGAATTGCACGCCATCTGAAGGCGCTTCTCTGGAATAATATCAAGAATATTACAAAGTCTTTCGTAGAAAAAACCGGGTTCTTAAATCATTACCTCCTTCAAGATTTTCTTCCCTGAAAAGAAAAACCAGGGAACAACTCAGGGTACTAAGCCCACACCTGGCTCTTCCATACCCAGAAGAACTCCTACACCGTCTTATGTCACCGCACACGGACCAAAGGATTTTATTTGTTCAAGCGAGGTCTACCCTTACTGATGAAGTGCATAGAGTCATGCACACATCTTCTCGGGAAAGTCATGTGGGAGACGTCGTGCACACACTCTAGACTTTGGGGTTAGGGAAAGGTTGTAGGGAACCTCTCCATCCCTTCAAACATTCTCAAACGGTCCGAAGGACATCGGGGGTAGCTCACCTCCCTGATCAAACCTCTACGTCGCATGTCGCGACTGGAATCACCACCCGCACCTGGAAAAAGGCCTGGTGATTCTGTCCTTCAGAATATCCATATGGTGAAACACCCAAGGATATCTGGTCATGCAAGGTTTCACAGTCGATATCCCACAACCAAGACCCTCTTACACTCTCAGAAGTGAAGGATTCAACACCATCGACTAAAAAAAGGTCTTATGCCTTTTTACCTTACCGACACAGGGTTACACCGACGCCTCGTGTCACCCTGGGTATCCCCTCAAGCAAGGAGTTAGAGGAAAGAGTACCTCACATAGTGTCTAACAAGTTCTACTGATAAAAGTAGAAAAAGACACAGAGCGTACCTCTCATCATCTCTTACGCTACAGGATTGTAAACAACCACAGCACACAGCCGCCCGCAGCCCGTCTGTCAGCTCCCTGAGCCTGACATGTACCGCCTCATGGTGGTGGAAGGACCTCAAAACGCCATCTGTCAGCCACAATTCCTCCTTATTTCTACCAACACCGCCTCCCTGGGGACCACCCTGTCCTCACCTAGGAGTTCTCTTATCACGACACTACCTCTATAGTGTTGGTGCATCTACCAACCATCTGGAAGACTCAGCACATTTGGTCGAGTAGTCTGACACCACGTGATATCGCACATCACAAACATAGCACTAGTCCTCCCTGGGCTATCTCGGTGCTCTACGTTGTCCCCGACCATGTGCCTGAGTCTCATCAAGGGGAAACCCCCGATGTTGAGGCCCCTCCAATCGATGTCCCTCTACCAGAAATTTCTCTATCACCAGTGAATGCTACAGTACCCTGAGAGGGGTGAGGATGCACAAGGGAACTACACTGGCATGAATCTCCTCTACAGAGATCTCGTTGAAACTTTTGTGCTCATAAGTTTCCGTCATGGACCACGTCCAAAGAGTACCTATTAAGGTCTGCGATCCCAGTCGCGTACCCAGCCACTGCCATCACTCCCCGCTAACGCTTCAGCAGCTACTGAAACCACAAGGAGCGTAAGCAGGAGGGGTAGTACTCCTCACGAAACAGCTACTAGAAGTCATCCCACGAGAGTACCAACTCATCATGTATCTGAGTAACCCTGGCTCTACTAGCGCCAAACTGCTCGGTGGAAAAATACTGGCTGTCAAGCCACCATCTAACCTGTCACTACCCGAACAAGCCTGAAGAGGCAGACCACCGACTCTAGCCAACCCTTCACTGTCTGAGGGTATGGCTCACTGTGGAACCTCAGTGGTCTCTGATGCTGGAACTCACATAGCATGCCCAGCCTGCGCTGTTCAATGTCCCTCGCTGCCGGTACTATCCACTACTCCACAAGTGGAGGCACTACTTCATGTCCTCCCGGAGGAAGGGTAATAATATGATGGATCTTGAACAAAGGCCTCTTCGCTAACGAAATCATCATCACGAACCGGAGCTAGTATCCTGGTTGGATATCATCACAGAGACATCCTGAACCCGATCAAGGAGCACCGCAGACAAATGAGAATATATATATCAACAACGATGGGGAGCAGACTCAAGAAGGATAGTCAAGGACTCAATCCTATATGATGCATGAAGCAAATTCCCTACAACAATTGTCTCAGTGTGTCGTGTCGACAAGCGGGTTATCAGGGTCCTCGTGAATGGATACATCGGTCGTCGCACCATCACTGGACTCCCTAGCCTGAGAGCCGCTCTCGAGACACGTTGACACCATTGCCCTAAAACTCAACCAATTCCTTTTTAGGGACGTCCGAACATCGCCCCAAGGAACGAACCACCTTTGATACCAATTTGTCACGACCCGACCTATACCGAGGCTCAAGCCGCAACTACCCCCAGCCCACCTCCATAGGCTAGGGACAGGCGACTAGCACCAAAGGCAAAATAAACTAGGGGAGGCCTTTGCCTAAGAAACTGTACACACATACGCTTCCAACTCAATGCAAAAGTGCAGAGAAAAGAAAACAAGATACAACACTGCTACAAAAAGGGAACCAACATACATGCACCGACCTCTAACCAGTACAAGTAAAGTGCTGACAAGTAAACTGAATAGTAAAAGGGGAAAAACACGCGCCCATCCAGAAAGGTGCCACAACCCGGCAACAGGTAAAACAAAGGTAAAACGCTGGTGAGTCTCACACCCAGGAAGTCCTGCTATGGCCACCGAATGCAGCCCAATCTCCTATGTCCTCTACGCTCCACCGTAGTCTCGATCAACCTGTTTGTCGTCTGCAAGGGCACACCAAGTGCGGGCAAAGTCCAAGAAAGGGTGAGTATAAAAATACTCAGTAGGATGCCCCGAAAGCTCGAGGGGGCAACAAGGGAGGTACTAAAATGGTGAGAAGTGGACATATCAAAGAACAATGTAAGAATGAAAAAGAGAGAGAGTGTGTAGCTCAACCCTACAAGAGAAATGAAACAGACTCGTCCAGATGCAAGGAGCTAGAGATGGTAAGAAGATGAAATTCACGTCGAGTCTTCGCTGCCTATAGTAGGAGAGTAGAATCGTCCAACCAAGAGAAGCTAGACACAGAAATCACGTGCCATACCCCAAACATCTTCATCCCTCCTAGAGGGAGAGTAACCAAACCCAAGTAGTGGGATCAATGGTAGGATGTATATATATGCTCAACGAGAAACCCAAATGAGAGTGTAAGGGTATCTCTGTCTCCAAGCTCAGCCCAAGAAGAGTCTCCAATAGTTTAAAGGATATCCAACACTGAACCCAAACGTCCTGTACGTCAACCTAGGAGGCACAAGTCACAAGGGCTCAATCACCACACCTCGATACTATCCGCTTTGGGCGGCACTGTCTCGCCCGCACGGCTTTTAGGTTGCGTCGCAGGGACGCGTCTCGGTGGGAAAAGCACCCCTTGTTATCGTATGTCCTAAAGTCACTTCAAATCTATCACATCACCATACCATAGAACCAAGGATCCTGCTCCGGTAGTCATGGAGAAAAAGTCACTAACTAGCCTCATAAGAAGGCCTGAGTCTGAAATACCAATGGGTGGCCCACTTCCCAGCCCTACTAGAGGGTAAACCCTAATACATCATCAGGCAACCCACTGCCCAGCCCTGGTGGAGGGTAAACCCTAATACATCATCAGGCGACCCACTGCCCAGCCCTACTGGAGGATAAACCTGGAACAAGTCGATAGGCGACCCACTGCCTAGTCTCTGCTGGAGGGTAGACCCAGAACATGCCGTCATGCAACCCACTACCCAGTCTCTGCTAGAGGGTAGACCCGGAACACATCGACAATCAAACCATTGCCCAGTCTCTCCTGGAGGGTAAAC
Source organism: Viscum album (assembly GCA_963277665.1). Taxonomy (NCBI): domain Eukaryota; kingdom Viridiplantae; phylum Streptophyta; class Magnoliopsida; order Santalales; family Viscaceae; genus Viscum; species Viscum album. The sequence continues at coordinate 612,377,584 of OY728137.1, read as the reverse complement.
CCAAAACACGTCGACAAGCGACCCACTGCCCAGTCTCTACTGGAGGGTAGACCTGAAACACGTCGACAGGCGACCCACTGCCCAGTCTCTGCTGGAGGGTAGACCCGAAACACGTCGACAGGCGACCCACTACCCAGTCTCTGCTGGATGGTAGACCCCAAACACGTCGACAGGTGACCCTCTGCCCAGTCTCTACTATAGGGTAGACCTGAAAGAAGTCGACAGGCGACCCACTGCCCAGCCCTATTGGAGGGTACACCCTAAGAAGTCAACAGGCGACCCACTGCCCTGTCTCTGCTGGAGGGTAGACCCAGAATAAGTCGTCATGCGACCCACTGCCCAGCCCTACTGGAGGGTAGACCTAGAAACGGGTCTGATAACTCAGCACTACAACTGACATCATCGGGTGTCACTAACATCGCTACCGTGCATTGGTTCGGAGTGCGTTAAAGGGACCTCCATCCAACACCCTTTCATGTTTCCACATTTAATAAGATCTCAAACGAGGCTCCACATGCCCAAACGGATCACACCGTAGCAAACCTCGAGGAAAAACACGCGAGATAGACCATTTACTCGCCCGAAATGGTCAACCAGTAAATATAGTACTATTCACCATAGCTAGCCCATGTGGGGCCCACACTAAGATCCCGAAACTGAACAAACGGATCACACCACTATGATCCCCTCGAAAAAAAACACGGGTTTGACTACTCAATCGCCCAAAACAGGCACCCGGTGAAAAGGGTACTATTCACCGTAACCAGCCCGGGTGGGACCCACACCACGATCCCGAAAAAGGTCGGGCGAACTGCGCCATCGCAAAGCTCTTGGAAAAACACATCGAAATGACTATTCATTTGCCCTGAATAGACGTCTGATGAAAAAGTCATAATACGCAACACATCTCAAAAGACGGCCTGTGGGGCCCACACCTCAACTCCGTCTTTATCGCCTAAAACCACCCTGGTCAACCTCGTCTCGATGTCAGGGTCACAACGCCGCTGATGGAGCCTAAAACGGACTCCGGATGCAAAAGTTTCAATTCCCTGCGTAATACGTAAATGGGGCCCCATGGGGTCCACACCTCGGTCCCAAATTTAGGCTGGCGGATTGCACCATTGCAATCCCCTCTGAAAAACACTCGGAAATGGGTACTCAAACACCCCAAACGGGTGTCGGGTGAAAAAGTGTCGTTTCACCTTAAAATGCGTGAACTAGGCCCTGTGGGGCCCGCACCCAGTCTCCAACCCGAATGCTTCAGAACGCATCTCAAAAAGTCTGCATGAGGACTGGGGTCACGCTACCGCTGACGGCACGTCAATAGGACATCCCATGAAGGAGTTAGGCCCGACACAACAATTAATTAATTAATTTAATAATTAATTAATTATTCATATTGTGTTTTGTGCCGCAGAGCAACGAAACCAACCCGAAAAATTTAGGAACCACATTGGAAGGACCGTCTCAGCTCCGGGGCCACAGTACCTCTGACGGCACGTCAAACGGACGTCCGGATCGTGAGCCACGTCCGTCGCAACTTAATAATAATTTAATATTATTAAATTAACGCGTTCGGGGCACTCATCTTCGGGCGCAGAACCCAAAATCCCCAGAACCCATTTCAAATCGTCCGCCTCGCTGATACGAACTCACGGCCGCAGACGGCGCGTCAAATGGATGCTCCGTTTGGAAGTTACGGCCCCCCAAATGAAAGGGGGGCCCAAGTGGGCCGGTCCAGACCGGCTGGCCCGGTCCAGACCACCGCGGCCCACTGGCCACGACTCACTCCAGCCGCACCGGACCCCTCGGGTCCGGTTCTTCCCAGCAGACCGGCCAAAAGGCCGGTCTTCGTCGCCTCCCACAGGACCCACGTTCGGTGGGTCCTTGTCCACGCTGCACACCCGAGGTGCGGCGCCTCGGGTTCCTCCGCTGAGCGCAACAGGCCGAAGCCGCGCCGCGGCCGCCTCGTCCCCACTCTGCCGCCAGCCACACCCGGCTCCTCCTCTCCGCCCGACGGCTCCGCCTGGTCCCTGCCGCCTCTCCACCGTCCTGCAGGGTGCCCCGCCATGGCAGTTCCACCCGACGCCGCTGCCGCCTCGGCTTCCCGCTTCGCCACGCTGGCTACCTCCTCGGACCACCATCGACCGCCGCCTCGGACCACCATCGGTCGCCGCCTCGGACCACTTTCAGCCGCCGCTGGTGTTTCTATTCCGGTGGTCCCTTCTGCGGACCACCGCGATTCCACCGCACACCCGAAAATTATTTCGAGCCCATACTTGCGATCCTTGGGACGATACCATCGAGCGCATGCCACTGATCGAAAATCCATTAAATATTTCACGCGCTTAATTGTGAGCACTCAAGAACGCGAAGAACGGTTGAAGAACATGATGAACAAAACTTGATTTTTCAGCATGGGTTGATAGTCGTGTTTTTTCGGCCATCAACGGTGTATCCAAAACTAAGAAACAAGGGGCAATGTGGAATTAAATTTAAAACCTGAATCGGAGCTCAAAAAAAAAGAAATCCTAACTCGATTCCGATGCGCACCGTAGGTGATGCGTCTGCGAGGCTTCACCTTCGAATCACCAAAGTTTCGACGAAGATTGCTCCTCGATTCGGCGAAGAACGACGAAGAACGGCTAGAGAGATAGAGAGAGAGGGAGAGAGAGAGGGAGGGAGGAAGAAATGGCTCTTCCCTCAACACTTAGTGAATTTATAAAAATTCACTAAAACTCTCCCAACAGGAACAGATTCTGAAACCTCCGCGCCGGCCTATTTTATCTCACAGATAGGCAAAACGCCCCATTCTGAACACAACGAAAGTCTCAGATTTCCATTCTGAGTCTTCGTTTAAAATTTATTTGAGAAGGAACGTCAGTGATAAAAATCACTAAGTGGTCATTTCGAAATGACCATTTTTCCCCTAGGTGACATCTCTCACAGAAGGCCCGCGCCCGCAACTTTTACACCCCTCCTAGGGTAAAAGGCATGCTCCGGACTCAATGGTGCCATCTGTTTTCCCATCTGAGAAACTGTTTAGGAGTTACTTGAGTTTGTGTAATTAAATGAATAAATTAATTCAATTTATCCATTTAACACTCCGCTAACGAGCGAGGGGTCCGAACGTCCCGCGTCGAATCATTTTATGTCGTTCCTAGGGTAAACACACCATTTCGCACCCATCCGTACACTCAGATCTCTAATTCAAAATACCGTTTAAGAGTTATCCCATTTATTTTTCATTTCCAGTGTGAATGCACTGAAAATTTAATTCCAGCCACACAGGGGCTCGGAATCGCATGCCATCTGAAGGCGCTGCTCTGGAATAATATCAAGAATATTCCAAAGTCTTTCGCAGAAAAAACCGGGTTCTTACACTTCAAATCCCATGTGAATTTCACCACTTTCCTAGTAATAGAAGTCAAAGGTGATTCTATTTATAGAAATCCATAAAACATTGTTAGTAGTATCCAATAAGGACAATGAATCTCCATATCTCAAAGAAATTATATGGTTCCTTCCATGATAGGACATCCTTCACCTTCTCAGGATCATCTGATAAATCATGTTCAAAAATATTGTTCCCTAATAACTTCACTTATTGAATCCAAAAACTACATTTTTAAATATTTCCATACTAATAGTGGCTTCTCATAATTTCTAGAACCAAACTTAGATGGTTCTCGTGCTCATGCTCGGATTTCAAACATACTCGAATATCATCCATGAACACTACCACAAAAGTGTCAAGATATTGATGGAATATTCAATTCATCAAATCCATAAAAACTATAGGAAATTTAGCTAGAACGAAAGGCATCACAAGATATTAATAATGGCCATAACTACTCCTAAAAGATATCTTCAGTATATCAAATTCCCAAACTCTGATGTGATGATAACCCGACCGAAGATCAATATTTGAAAACCACTTTACCCCTTTAAGTGATCAAACAAGTCATCCACATGAGGAAAATGATATTTGTTCTTAACTATTACCTAATTTAATTTCTGATAGTCTACACACAACTGATGTAAACCATCTACCTTTTGGAAAAAAGAATAGGGGCTACCCAAGGTGAAAAACTAGAGAGAACAAAACCTTTTTTCATTAGGTCATCCAACTGAATCTTGATCTCTTTTAGCTCTGATGATTCCATAGAATAAGAAGGTATCGATATCGGATGGGTAACTAGCACCAAGTCCACCATAAAATCTACTTATTTATCCATAGTAAGACCATATAAGGCATCTAGGAAAATGTTATAAATGTCTCACACAACAATGGTAAGATCAACAATAGGAAAAACATCATTGGGCTCAATTGCAATGTTAGGAAAAAAACTCTTGAGATCTGGGCGGTAAGTTCTTGCATGGCCAGACCTTGGGTCCCACTCCCCCTGAAATACATGAGAGCTCCTATAATGTCAAACAGATCTAGATCAGGAAAAATAAAATCCCATACCGACTCCACATCATCCATTGTTAATGAAGAAGGACACTGAAAACCCTTATCTTTCCTCTTACCAAGAATTGTCTCTAACTCCATTACAAAATAAATAAGTTACATTGAAAGTTTAAACATATCAAAAAAATGTGAAAATATAAATGAGTGGGAGGTACCAGTATCTAATAAATAAATTTATATAGAAGATGCAATAAGTATAGTACCTATCATTGTTACCGGACCTTCATCAAACATCATTGGAAACTCATCTACTACATAAAATTGCTTCACTCCTAAGGTTTGTGTCTAGAGACCTTTAGTCCTTTAAGCATCTAAATTCCCTGTAGTAGCCTTTGGAGCAGATGAACCTTGATCATAATGAGGTGTAGTCATAGCCTAATAGAATCATTGTAAATGACCAACTTGTCCACAACTATTTCATGTCATCATGTTCATATAATAAGAATGTCTTGTGTGTCTGAGCTTGCCACAATGATAGTAAGTTAGAGGAACACTGTTATCTATAGAAGATGGTGTAGAGGAGGATCGTTGCTGAGACCCACCTCCACCACTCCTATGATGATATTTCCACTTCCTCTTCTTCCCATGTGTGCCACTGAAGCTGTCACTAAATAGAATAAAAGAGGTGTAAAATTAAACATTGCCTTCTATATTCATCTCTTACATCATATCTCTATCTACTGTCTCCACATAGGTATAAAGATTTCACATAAACACCTACGATCTGATATCTGGTTGCAAACCCTACAGGTAATTTTGAGCCTTCAACTGGTAATCCTTCACCACATCCGTAGAAAAATGTATAAGCTCAGAAAAATGATTGGTGTATGATAACACCAAACACTCTCCCTACTACAAATACAGGAACTCTAGAGACTTAGAAAAAATCAGGGACTATTGGAAAAATTACTGGAAGAATAGGGTCTCGAAACCCTTCCAACTCAAGTTCACATGTTTGTCTGCCTGGACCATGGAATCCCATAATCATTTACCAAAACCCTCAATAATGAATGCTACACACTTCACCTTGACATTATTAGGTGTCTCTAGAAAGTCAACAATTTGATAAATCCAGCCAGTCCTTTACCACTTGAGGTTAATTTGTTCTTTTAAAGGACGGTGGCTTCTCATGCAAGAATTCCCACAGTGGATATCTCTCTCCTTCAGCTCCTAGTTGTACCCCCAAAAACTTCATTCTAAACTCATGTCACATTCTAATCAACAACAAGATCTACTCATATGATACTATTGATGAGATTTTGATCCACTGGTGGATTCCCTTGTGGAGTGTCAGTTACACCTTCCTGAGGAACTTGTGGAAGACATCTTGGAGGCATACTGTTGCACACTGAAATAGAAGTAATGATCAAAAAATCGATTAAATCTTAGTTTAAAATAGAAAACCCATAGGTAAAAACTAATATTTAAAACAAATTCAGACACTACAGACACATATCCCAACATCTTATGGAAACTTGAGTCTCATCATGAAAAGAGTTGGCCAGGAACTCATCACAACATACCTCTCAAGTCTTGAAAATCCTACCTCTAGTCTAACAGACATCCCAAGATAAGAACTATTAGGGAATACCCCCTTTTATACCATTTTGTAATGAACCAGCCCAGGTTACCCTCAAACCTAGCACCTGACTCATTCTTTTGCATACATAAAGGTCGTTCCCGATCCCCACGGGCTGGCGACAAGCATTCAGGAATTGAACAACAAACCAGAAGGAATGATTTCACACAACTTGAATAAACACATGGAATATATACACATGGAAAAGAAAGTGATAGGATAATTCTAATAAATGTATGTCATAACTGTAAGAAGACATTAGAAATAAAAAAACCATAAAATTATCCAAAACTCCAAAGGAAAAGTCCAACTATAAAGGGACCAAAACCAAATAGCTACTCCATGTGATGGGATGGACAAACTCCCACTATCTCTCCACCAGCTACCCAAATCCACTGACACAAAACCTCACCGCCTCACTATGGTTCCTTTCCTTTCCCTACATTAGAATACATATATAAGTTTACGCACCACTGAAGAGGTGCATAGGATGTGATCTAACAAGCTCAATAGGATCCCACCCCGGTGTTCCATAACAAGTATCTGTACAACAAATATTGTATGATAATTTTCAAATAAAACATGGAAATATTGGTAGTAAAGTTGTTTTATTGAAAAAATGGTAATCATTTCTCTTTTTTATAGTTATAAAACAAAATAAAGTATATTAATTTCAAAGAACATTTTCCATATCAACTTTCACAAGCATAAACATGCATTTTAAGGATAAAACAACAAATCCAAGTGAAATAAAACAAAATAATATGTATCAACACCAAGGGTCACTATAGTTCATACTAGTATACTAATTTTACCAAAATAAATCAAGTATATAATAAAGTTCCTAGAAAACAGGCCTAGAAAGCAGAGGAATACCCCATGAGTAACCCCCCCCCCCAAATTCAATATCATCCCTATAGAAAAATGGGCCTGAAAAAGAGGAAATCCCCATGATAAAACCTCCTGATAATCAAAAAATATAGATGATTACCTCAAGATAAAACTTCAACCTAAGTACCCAAGGTAACCCATGTTCTCATTTTCACAATACATTCAATTATTTTGAAATCCATTTCAATGATTTGAAAATAACCCTTTTCTTCCATTTGTCAGTAACTAGGGAAAAACATTTTTTTCATTAAAAACTCTTTTAAACACATAAAAAATAATCATGCCAATTTCATGTAAAAATCAGTTTAAAATAGAAATAAAAAAGTTCATCAATATAGGCTAGAGATAGAACCACCTACCACAAAACTCAGGTCGCACATGCCTGCAATGGGATCCACCAACAATAAAAACCCAACGATGTCAAAAAAGACCATATAATAAAATTCATACCTCAAGATAGATTCATTTTAGAAAATAAGGGGTTGGAAAAAAATAGGAAACACTACATACCTCAAGAACAGACACCCGTCGTTCCATAACCAACAAAGGAACAACCTCTGGAATGAGATCACTCAATGGATCTAGAAGAATACATGAAGAGATATCAAATCATATAAAAAATATTATAATGAAATTAAAGGGTTCTATTTTGATCAATGTAAATGAATAATTAAAAAATATCACTCACCTGGAGAGATGCACCGCAACCACAATGAAGATCAAACGCCAAACGGATTGATCGGGAAGAAAAGTGTCTCCAAAAATTGCTGGAGAGAAAACTTGGGTTGAGAGAAGAGGAGATTTTGTGGCTAAATAGACACCCCAAACTTTAATGACACCCTAAAACTTCCCTTTTATAGGAATTACATGATGTGTAACTCCTTTACATGATGTGTAACTCTTTTACATGTTGTGAAATCCATAGTGTTCAAGTACACCAAAAAATCTATCAACTCAGATTAAAAATCTGAACTTTTATTAACTAAACATGTGTAAAAGATCATCATATCAGGTAAGCTTTTACAACATGAATCAATCTCATGACATATACCTATCAACGATTGCATGGCGTGAAATCCTCATGCATCCTGCAGAAACCACCAGTTAAAGCTGAGAGTCCAACAAATCTATGACTTCACCATTATAGGTATCGCCCCAATTTCTTCTCATCCCTATACAGAAAATGAGAAAAGGAAAACCATGATGGGGTTAAATACATACCTAACATATTGGTAATGGGATGTTACATTCCTTCTTTTATGATTCCCATGTCCATCCTTTTTAAGTCTAAGAAGATCAGATCATTTTTAATTCTCATCAATGATAAAATTGTTGGATCCTTTCTACTTAGAGCATCTTCCACTTTATTTGATTTCCTAGGATGGTGGTTAATTGAGGAGTAATAGTCCTTGATCATCTATAACCATCATTGATGGTTCATATTCATCTATTTTTTGTGAATATATACTTTAGTATTTTTTTATTCATATATATTTCACACTTCTCCCCAAAGAGATAATTCTACCATATTTTAAACAAAAATATCCCTATATCCAATTCTAGATCATGTGTTGAGTAGTTTTTTTCATGTAATTTCAACTACCTTGAAGCATAGGCTATCACTTTGTCATTTTCCATTAACACATATCCTAATCCCTTCTAAGAAGCATTGTTAAATGCAATGAAAATTTCTCCACTTGTGGGTATTGTGGGTATGGGTTAAGTGATAAGCCTCCTTTTTAACTCCTTTAATCACTCTTCACATTCATAATTCCAATAAAACTTTACTCCCTTATGAGTTAGATTATTTAGATGGTTTTAAAATCATAATAAATTTCTCAAAAATCAATGATAGTACCTAGTTAATCCAAGGATACTATGGATATATATCATAGATATTGGCCTCAAGCATCCTTCAATTAATTATATCTTTGAAGGTTCCATATATATCCTATTGATTGTGATGATATTCTCTAAGAATGAGACTTCCTTCAACCAGAACTCACATTTTCTGCACTTTGCATAAATATTATCCTTTCATAAGGTTTTTAGTATAGTGATTATATTCTCATCATGATCCTCCTTGCATTTGGAGTATATTTTAATATCATCTATAAAGACTAGCAGAAATTTTTCAAGGTAATCCTTAAAGACTCTATTCATCAAGTTCATGAATATTTATGGATCATTAGTGAGTGAAAATGGAATAAGTATGAAATCATAGCTCTCATACCATGTAAAAAAGGCAGTCTTGGGTATATCTGCAATATTCAACCTTACTTGATAATATCCTAACCACATATCCACCTTAGAGAAGTATTTTTCTCCATATAGTTGATCAAAAAATTCATAAATCCATGTAATAGGGTAATTTTTCTTTATCATGCTCTTTTTTAGCTCGTGATAATCAATGAAAAGGCACATTGACCCATCCTTCTTCTTGAGGAAGAGGATTGATGAACCCCTAAGGTGAAGCACTTGGGTGTATGAACACTTTTCTAGATTCTCTTATAATTGTTTCTTTAGATCCTCAAGTTTCACAATATCCATTCTATATGGATTCTTTGATAAAGGTAACGCCCTAGGTATAAGCTTGATTGAAAATTCAAACTCTCGACTAGGAGGAAGACCAGAAAATTATTCAGGAAACCCATCAGCTTATTCCCTCACAATGGGAATGTCTTAAAGGATGGTTCTTTCCTTAGACTTAATAATTTGAGCTATATATTCTTTCTTATAGGAAAATAATATCCATGCTTGAGATGTTGGTTCTAAATAAGATTCATCTTCCTCTTTACACTTGTATATAATTAGGGGTTAATTCATGATGTAGAGAGTGATTTCCTTCTCACAGTAGTTTATATTGGCTCTATATAAGGAAATTGAATCCATTCCCATAATTACATCACATTCAATAAAAGAGAGTGTGACAAGGTTCTCTAGGAATTTTGGCCCAAAACCTTTGATAGTGGTGGAGTTATATACTTAGGATGAAAAAAACATAGGTCAAGGATAACTTCTAAGACATCATGATGGAAAAATTCTTATAAAGGAATTAGTTTCACTCCCAATACCAACATGATTTCTCATGAGACTAAACATTAACCAATTCATTGGAGCGCTATATAATTATGGGTGCACCCATTACATTCATTTCATTCTCATGCTTAAGTGTTCCTCATAGATCATAAAATATGGTTTCATTCATCACCATATTTTATTCCATGATCAAGAAGTTTGGAATAAATACATATAATTACCAAGTAAAATAAGTATAAGTGTATAAAGGTGAAAACCCTTGATAGGAAATGGATATGTTTTTCACTACACGATTTTTTTTTATGGAATATCATGGTGAAATTTCGGCATCATAACAACGTCACTTGAAAATTCATAAAATGGGTTGATCAGATATAAAGGGATCTATAATCATTTTGATATCAAATGGTAAGTAATAGGTATATGAAAATACATATCTCAATAATAGGAATTTGAAATATAGGTCATGAGATAATAAAGAAACTTGAATAAAGGAGAGAAGGTGAGGATCCCTTACTTGAGTGTGTGCCTCAAAAAGATTGCGAGGGGATTATTGAGAGCTTGGGGGAACCTTGGGATGACTCTAGAGAGGGTATGGAAGAGTAAGGACTTTCTTAAAGGATTTTTAGTGGAGGTAAATTGGATCTTGGGTGGGTTTATATAGTAAATGAGTTGGGGTTTCTTTAATATTTCTCAAACTTAGGTTTTAGACTCTATATAATAAAATAACCAAAAACATAAACCTTAACATGGTTTTTGACCATGGTTTCTACCAAATGGGAGTGGTTTTAAATATTTTATAATTACAAGGGTATAAATTAATAAAATAATACCCTTTCTAATGTGGAAGTGAGTCGTACTTTTAAAGAACTAATTTTAAAACCTTAAAATATATTAATGGTATTGGAGGATTTATAATGGCTTTATAAAATTAATCAAATAATATTAAAATTACATTTTCTTAGAAGGTAAAACATTTATTTTTTTCATTTATACCTTTTATAGTATTTATTAAATCACTTTTTGGTCATTATGAAGTCATAATACACAAATTATATTTATATGGTATTTAATTTTTACCTGAAAAATTGATTATCTGAGAAAATTATGAAAAATTAACCATTATATAATTTCAATGCTCAGATTCAAAAAAATAATATTCATTTTATCTGAATAATTTTTTAAATATGTTCATTTTCACTTGTAAAATAAGAATCGTCATTTATTGATAAATGATGTGTTTTTTGACAATAAGAGTCTTCCAAACCTTATAAAAATTACATTTGAATCCATAAAAATTTCATGATCATTTATATTTGATAAAAATTATTTAGTTATAATATTTTATTAAAATATTATTTATTTCAAAAAACCATTAATTCATCAAAATATATTCCTCAATTAAATTTTAATATTACCCAAAAATACAATTTCTATTTTATTATATCAAAATCAAAATAATTTATAAAGTAAAAATAATAGGATGAAAATATATTCATTATTATATATAAAATAATGTACATACCCATATTTCTAGGGTCTTGATACATAACTTTTTAATACACTAGCGAAAACCCTAAGGGTAAAGTGTGCGACTGTGATACTTTCATGGGGTGGTTCAGTGAACATGGTTTAGGTCGTGATCTCGATGAACTTGAAATTATCTTGTAAACGGTTTAACTCATGCTTAAGTTGTTATATCATGGCTTGGTATTTTTTAAGGTCAAAGCCTAATTATTATATCTCAATCGTAAGCTCTAATAAATGGACTTCATAGGATATGATCCTACTGGTTGAGGTCATCACTTCCTTGTCTATGTCGATTGGATTTGTTAAAACCCTATATTTATACTAATAATTTGATCATTGTTCAATAGCTATATAATTTAAGGTAAAGATTATTAATGGTATTTTAAATCTGATTGGATAAAACCAAAGAAGTTCATGTGTTTTATATAACCATATTAATTAATAATACATTTGATTAAATCATAAGGTGGATTTTATTTATAACAGTTTGGGTCATTACACTATAAGTGACTCTTCCAGTCACTAGATGAACTACCTCCTTGTCCTGATGATAAACCACCATGGATCATACTTCCAACCTCCCTTGGGTTTTTCTCAGTTATGAGGGCTTAGTTCACTATCTCAAAAATGGTGGTCAACCAAAATACATTCTCTTGCGATCATATAGAGTATGTAATCCCATCCTCAAACCATCTTACTTTAAACAAATCGTCACCACTAATTATTGGTGTAAAATGCTGATGCACAATGAGATGAGATGAATACTCCATCACATACATAGAACCCTATTTTAGGTGTATAAACACTCAAGCACGGTCTACTCTCGATTTCTTAGGAAATAAGTAATCATATAAGACTATCTAGAAGTCCTCCTAGACCATACCCTGATGATGACCTACTTGGGTATTCATACCCCACCAATTATTTGTGGAATCACGATGAAAATAAGTCACGAGCTTGACCCTCCTCTTTAGAGGCATCTCTAAATTCTTGAAGATAGATAACATATCCCTTATCCATGACTCGGCAGCTTGAGAACTATCATCCCCCAAGAAAGTGGGATTATAAATTCTCATTCCAACTTTGCTGTAGTAGGGGAAGGTTATGGAACTCCCTATATAGAGTACATTAATTGTAGGAATCTCTCTTGGAACTAAGCATCAAAAATAGATTGAGAATAGCAGGGGTACCTCAAGTTGAAGAATAGGAGGCAATACTAGTGGATTAGGGCCCACCACCTCTAGAACATGATCATCTCTACCTTACTAGTGTATGAATTGAGAATTTCATGGTGGCATAGTTCTATAATTTCCAAGTTCATGCCTTAGATTAGATTTATTAGTAGATAAGATCAAAGATAACAGAAAATGATAGAAACACATCCTTTCTACAAATGAGGTATACCTCTCTATCTACTCTTTAATCTAAGCCTGGGTGGAAAGGAAGATCATAACGGATCATAAGGTACACAACCTACTACCCACTACTAAGGTCGGACCAGGATCAAGGTCTCACATTACGTAGTAGAGGTCCTAGTATATGAAGTGTCAATTGAAAGGTATAGAGTAAAACAAACTTTAATTTTCAATTGGAATCCAAATTTAATGATAACCATTTCCATTTTATAATTTATTTTTAGTTAGGTTCATACTCATTTATATGTATATGTATGTCACGATCCCATTAGATTCATCACCATTCCCGATATATAAACACATAAGCTTTATAAGTTGCAATTGGAATGTCATGTAACTGCGACCTAACCCTTACATTCAATATTAGGATGTAACTGATTATATAAAATGATTTGATTAAATGAATTACAATTCCCAATTTATATAATTAAATTATTCATAAATGAAAATCAGCATTCATGTAATTAGAATAATATAATTTTTCATCCCATGGAAACAATACTCCATGTCTCCATGATGGCATAATTGGTTAATTAAGGTTCCATCATCAATATATAGGGTAAAATACTATTTTTATTGATGAAGACACTTTAATTAATCCAAATATTCTATCCCTATAAGGAATTTTATCACATTTACATTTATAACAGTCAAATCACTCACAACAATAATAGGAAATACAAGCAATGCAAGTAAAAAGATCTAACTATATGGAATGTAATAATACATAACATGTGAATACTCAAGTGCCTATAATTATGCATGAGATGATACCTACTTTCCCTATTAGTCTAAGTAAAAATAAGTCCACAATAATAATTTCAATAATAATAAATCAACAAAACATGTGCATCATCCAATAGTAAAATCAGTACAACTATAATTGGAACAAACCAAAACAATAATATCCCATATTTTGTAATTTGGAATTGATACCATATGAGGGTTAGATAATCCTAGGATAGGATAATTACCAAATTTCAATACATCCTAGAATCCAATATAATAACCCATATGGTAATAAAAAATGAAAATAACTGCTCTAATACCACTTTATAGCATCCCAGACCCAGTTCACTCAGAAGTAACAGAACCTGGTTTAAAATATGGCCTCAAGAGCACCTCCTTGAATTCCATAGGCTTCTAACTAGCAACGAGGGACTAGGGTGTTATAGTGGGGAGACTATACCCTCTGATCAGAGTGTATAATAATGGTAACCAAAAGAGATAAGTGGCATAATTAGTAATAAATATCCAACAATGGAATAATAAATCACCCAGATATAATAAAAATGAAGAAATGGATCAAAACATATACCAAATTAATGCACATGCCATGTGATATAAAAAAAGGGAATAGGGGAACAAGAATATATATTAGGATATAAAAAATACAAAAAGGCCAAAAACTACATCCACTGGAATCATAAGCATAAGCTTGTTTCTCTTCTCCCATACTTCATCCGAAGATAGTAAGTTATGCATCCAAAGTGAGATGCTTCCCTTTGTCCCTATTTGCATCCATAAGGTCTGTTCAGGTACCAATAGGTGGCTCGAATAGGGTGTCATATATACTCAGTAATACACCACCAATGATGTATATAACTATCTAGTATATGCATATAATATGAGAAGTGTGCAGGTAATAATATATTCAAGATAGTAAATAAATAAATAAATCACATTGAACCGAGTTCTTTATGGGATACCTGACTGATATGTCTACTTCAGCCTAAGTTGGATGTCTCTAAACTGATATCACCTTGTATGTACAATTATTTAAACAATGGTTTGTATATATATATATATAGTAATAGTTGGGACTTGAGTTGTAATCATAAGGCATCCATACATACTAATAATAAGTTTCAGACACTCATAGCATGAGATCATAGAAGTATAACTAGGACATCATGAAGTTTAGGTAATAAGAGTGTACCAAACTAAATATTTTTCTTTTTGTTAGTGAACATGTTATTTATTTTTAATTAATTCGAGACCTGATCCCATCCAAGGAATTCTATGTTATGTACCCAGGTATTTCTCTGGGTATGTTCTATCAAAACGCATCACCGTAGGATTCCATCAAATTCATCCATGTAAGGACCCATGTATCACTCACGGAATGATATAATGCATATCCCTATGAGTCCATCCAAGGTATACCACATCAAGAACCAGGTATCACTCATGGCATGGTACCTTAATAGTGCCTACTGATCTCTTCTGAGGTAATACACTAGAGAACCAGGTATCACTCATGGGAAGCATAAGACATATTCCTGGTGAGCCCATCCATAGTGTTCTATAAATAACCTATGTATCACTCCCATCATGCTAAAATTCATATATGAAATTATAATTTTTAATCCTAATGATCCCATACAAGGTGTCCTTAATTGGGACACTTGTATCACCCTCGTATTATTTTAAAGGAATAGTCATGTCTAGATTTAAACTAAAACCATTCAAATAATAAAACATAGAAATATTTCTAACTCATTCATTACAGTTGATTTAACTACAACAAGAGAGGTAAGGGTCTATACACATGTCCTTCCATTTCCCTTTGGTTCAATTCAAAATATATTTCATTCACAAGGGGAAATTCAACACATGTCAATTGGGGTTCAAAACAATCCAATGCATGAGGCCCTTAGGACTTTAAGGGAGGAACACCCTTAGGGGTGGTTCACGTAGAGGCGGTCAACCTTCTATGTTGTTTCATGGGTTTCTAGGAATATACTAAGCTTGGAAACATCAATTTATTTAATTGTTTAAATTTTTAGGAGATGTAGTCAGAAAGGTCATGCGTTCATCACAATGGAACACCTTATAAAGCATTGAAACTTTTGGAAAAAAAAACTAGACCACCAAAATTATTTTGTAAGACAACCCCATTTCCATTGTCAACATCATATTTTAAGTAGGATGGTAGAAAATGGAAAAATAGAAAAATTCATTGAAAATAAGGCATATTAGCTCACACCAAAATAGTGATAAAGATGGAAAGGTAAACTAATAAAGGAATGAAGAAGAGTGGAGAGTTTACCATTAGCTATCTGATGAAACCATGGGAGAAGGAATTAGAGATCATATTAATAACATAGATCAAATCCTATGTTGTAACCAAGTAAGAGCTCCAAGAAGCGGTGCATACAAATAGGAGAAGAAAGGTTGATAAAAACCTTAAATGAATTCAAGGGGAAAATAACATTTCATAAGTTTTTAAGAGGCATACATTTTGTCTGAATGGTTTTCTAAACCATAGACCTAAACTATGCATCACCACTTATTAAGTGGTAATAAGGGTGTATCCCTAGGTGCACACATTGGGAAAACTATGCAACCCTTAGTACACGATTTTGGAAAGTCATGTACAACCCATCGGAAGGCCTCGCACGACCATGAAACCTAAGTGTCATGGTTTGAACTAACCATGAACCCTTATGCAATTTGATTCATCAAACACACAATTGAGTCGCATGGTTGTCAATTATCATGTTCTAACCATGAGGGTCATCCTATGTCTCTGAATTTTGGAGCTCTAGGATCCAAATGATCCTAAAACTCTCCTAAACCACTCATTATCTCCTTGATCACATTAATAGTATAAAATTATAGGTTTTTAACTATGTATTAAGTTTTTATAAACTTTGAAAAATTGGAACATTACATAATCTCTAGAACAATATTTTATTTAGGAAAAACCTTCCTTTATATTTTGATAATAACTCCATGAGTCTTGTCCTATTATTTATTAAAACTTAAAAAATTACAAAGGAATTAATACTTCATTAAACCACTAAATAATATTATAAGATAGTTTCAAAACCCCAAATCCTTGGATTTCCATGCATAGGTCTACCATGACATCTACCACACCCACAATGGGTGTCCTCATTTTTCACAGATAAACCTCCACTGCAACAGGCTTAGAAAAATACCATTGTATAATGAACCAAAACATGGTTAATTAATTATCCATTCAAAACTCTATTCTCCATGATTTGATGATAATATTATCATAATTTTTAAATTACTATAGAAGAGGTGTTCTTTACTTTAGTGTGATAGCTTATCTAGGTTCTTATCTACACTTTTGAAATCCCACAACATTAAACACAATTGATTGGTGTAAGCTTCTTCATCATTTTTGAGTCACCATAATATCCTATATGGTGTGGACACTCTAAATTACTTTTTTATATTTAAAATCCATATAAATATATTTTATTTCATTTTATATGTTCTTCATTTCATATGAACATCCTCATTCACTCTGATGAGCAAGCTAATCCTGGTTCTCATTACACCTACTTTTTTTATACTTTGATCACCAATATATGGAATGGAACTTCATCGTGTGAGCCCTGAATCATAATATAATGATTTTTGATCTTCAAAACAATTAGTAAAGTTTGTAGTGTCTCAAATATGCATGAAGAAACTCACTACTAGAGATTGAAAATGATTGAAATGATGTCATTTCGTTATTTATGTGTGTGTCTAAATAAGTGTATAGATCCTATTATATTTTCTTCTCAAACATCAAAATTTTACTTATAATCATATATGGTTTATTACTCATGATGTGTTATAACTGCATTGATAAATCCCTTACCACTATACCATGGTGGTGATTCACTTTAATCGGCTTTCTCAGGTGCTTCCTCATCTCCTGTTCACTGACCCACACACAACCATTCCAGTGTGTATCCTCTTTCTCTAGTCTCCCATGTATGTATCATGATGTTGTGGATATCATGATCAACCATTTTTTTTGAGTTTAGTGGATTATTTGGTTGTGGAGTTAGCTGGATCATATTTTTAAATATGATAACTTATAAAAATAACATCTGTATATATATATTTCTTCTTCTTCCCATGAAACAACATGCAATATATATCCACACAACATTTCTCTATGGTATGAAACACATTTAATGTTCATAACTTATTCTAAATATTTAAAACTTTCACAATACTTCAATTTTGACCATTCCTTGATATATTATCAATAAATATAATACACAAAAACATGGTTGCAATAGTTTTGAAATTTTATCACAAATTTTAGAAATATCTCCCATAGATTGGTCATAGTCCTTATTCTATCTATTATATCTTTTCTATGGGAGAGTCACATATTCAGCCATATATTTTAATGATAGAGTATCATCTTTATCATATGAAGTAAAAAAGAAAACCATAATCTAAAGACAAAGCAGTAAGAGAATCACCAGTTAACCTTCCCATAAAACATCATTCATTTTAAGGTACTCTCACATAGAAACCGATTATCTTCAAGATATCATAATTTTATAAACCATTGGTGTCCAAAAAATGGATCTTCTCTTTCACTCCAAGAGTTTGCAGATGCTCTTCAAAATTTCTTTACTTTGATTTTTTATGATCATCTAGATTCTCTATCCTTCTTATTCATCCTAGTATAATCATGTTTGATTTATACTGGATCCTTGTATTCATAACATATTACATATTATGTATCTTCCCTTATTCCAAACTTTTCATATTTTCCCTTTAGGTCACTGCAGCAGTCATTCTATAAGTTCTTCTTTTTGATAATCATATTCATAAACTTCAAAATTTGATAAAACTCACCTACACTTAGTTCCAAACACCCACTAACATAATATTGTTTATATTTTATCTTTGTAGTATTAATCATCTTTGAAGTATTATCCCTAGAATTTATTTATCTAGAATTTGTATTGAAAAAATGCACCCCTCCATTCTTTTGTTTCACCACAGAATCTCTCTTTAAACTATTTTCATATTACATTATCATTCCAATAAGGTCATCCAATATCACCTTGGTAATATTTTTCTCTCACTTATATCTATTCTTTTTTATTCTAATTCTTTTGTAAGTATGTCTATGATTTTATCAACAATTTTTTGATATATTATATATCTCTTAACAAGATATTGAAAGACTTTTATTATACTAATAAATCATTAATGAATTTAATCAACTGATTCCCTTGGAAGAAAACAAGAATCTTGATAGTTATCATATCTAACTTCTATTATAGTCTCTAAGACTTTAAAGGTAAAAAATATGTGTAATCTATAGTTTTTTCAAATATTTTTATTGGTTTCACAAGAAGAAAAATGACTATAAATGTTCCTCGTCATGGAAACAAGTAAATTGTTTTGGGACTTATAATTAGTCTGATATTACAACTTCTCATCATGAGTAAAATTAGAAATATTTTTATCCATAATTTTATAATTTTTGGACATCATCTGATATTGATCCACACCTGTGTTAATCACTAACATATCTATTTTATCTCTCTAATATTCATAATCTTATCCATAAAAAAATATTAGATGAATCATATTAAAAATTTACAATTTTATGATTAGTAAAAATTATGTATAAAAATGATCTTTACTCTATGAACACATTATTGTAAGGAAAAAATATAGAGAAATTATTTCAAACCAAGTGTTTTCCCAATATGTAAGATTCAAGAGGGGGTGAATTGAAGTTGAATAGAACATATAATTTATCTCCCACTCAATAATAAAAACTATTAAATAGTTACAAACTCCAAACATATCAAAGTAAAATGATAATAATGTAAATGGAAATTAAAAACATGTAAGTTAATACTTAATCAGGATAATCAATCCATTTGGAAATAAAAATAGTTCAAGTAAAAACAGTACATGGGGTTTGAGATAACAATACATAAAATATTTTAGAGAATATTATTAAAGGAAATTTATAATAGTTCTATTCATAGGTTCTCTTCAATTTTAATCTAAATAAGTTGGAGGATAACTACCAAAATCAAGGGACATAAGTTTTGATACCTATAAATTTTTAGATCAACCTTATCAAAAGATGAAAGTTTCTTTAAGGTGTAGTTAGGATCTATGTGGCCACTGAGAGGGATCTGAATTAGTGGAAAACTCTTTTTATGTTTTATTATTTAAAAACATTCAAATATGGTTAGATAGAAATTACTCTTGTGAAACACAACATACAAACACGCCCATAAGAACACCAAAATTTAAAAGGCTCACTACTCAATAGGATTATATAGTCCATGGAATGATCTAGAAAAAATATAAGACCACACAAACCACTAGAAAATAATACATGTGGTTATATTAATAGGTTATATCTATCACTTTTGTTTCACTATAGTCCTTTGATAGCACATGTTTTCTACACACTGTTGATATGATAATTAAAACAATTTAAAAAATAGAATATAACTTCACCAACAAGCTTCAATACATCATCATTATACTTCTTGTATTCTTCACACTTTATCCTTTTTAAGTCATATCATATTCTTCTTTGATTTCTTACATATTATCCAGCAAGAACCTATTATTCCTTCCACACTTTTTTTCTTTTATTTCCTCTTTCTAAGAAAAAACACTCTCTTACACCCACATGCACACATCCAAGATCTACAACAATTTTAAATATATAACATACAACATTGGTTACTTTTTCTATTTATTCCTCATTTCTATATTCATTATCCCACATGATTACTTTATTTTAATTAGTTAGACTATTGGTAATTAAAAACCATTGGATCTTTTCCATTATGGTCTTCAGCTAAATCCATAATCATTGGCCTTAAATTTTTATCATTAAAAATTCCTAAAGATTCAACATTAATTATTCCCATGATAATATAAATTATCACCCAAAATCAATTAAAATAACCCCACATAATAATTGTATGATAATATACCATAACTGACATGGCTTCATCATTCATAAAAATAGATAATTCATTCCATGATAATTCTTGCATTGAAATTGTGATATCAATAAGCCTAAATCATGACTTCATCATCACATTCCATGACCCATGGTTCTTTATTCCTTTTTTATGCATGAGAAGTCATATCACAACTCACATATTATTGTATCTCTATTATTCAATCTCCTATTATTTTTATGAAATTAATTTCTTATAAATATAAATGTAGTCATCAAGGAATCTCTTATATTTGTGGTGAAAACATTTTTCTCAAACATCACTTCATAACGCCATGAAATACAATAAAAAGTATCATATTTATCATTTAAAAATAGTATTACCTATCACCATCTGAATAGACTATCTCCTTATCAACATAATTGATCATATAATACAATGAAATTTTCATGTAACTATATTTATATTTAACTTCATGTCTAATCATATCTTATACATATTGATATTCTATATGGTTGATCATACATTCAATCAACCTACCATGTGATCCCACTATCGCCTAACCTATCATGTGTTTCCATGGTCACTTGACCTATTGTGCATGTCCACAGTCACTTGACCTGTGGTTTGTGTCCATGATCATCTAACCTATCATGTGTGTCTACAATCACTTGACCTACAATTAATGTCCACAATCACTTGACCTGCCATGTGGTGGGTCCACATTTATTCGTGTAATAAGTTCAAAATTATTCCAGTGTCTAGATTCTCATGGTATCTTCTGCTACCATGTGAATATCAGAGTAAGTTATCTCCTTCATGTGGTCAGTAAATAAACCATGACATAACACTTCATAAAGTCTCTTAATCAAACATGTTTTATTCTTAATTATTTTAAACAATATGAAATCTCCCATACTAGAACATGGTTTGAACATTAAGAATAGAACAATAACCATTAGATATTATTACTCTTCTTATCATTACTAACTGATTTATATGTTGATAAAAAATCACCATAAACAATCCTAGTTTCTATTCAACATTTTCCTCACCAATCCAATAACAACTCAAAATCTATTTTTCATAAAAATACCCCTAGATTTTGTTGTCAATAAAGGAACATAAATCACAAAATCTTTGAAACTCAATATATGGATCACTATCCAAAAATTCTAAGCCTATGTAAGTTAGTTTAGTATAGGAAACAAGAATCATTAATAAATAATACCATGTTGTACTCAAAATTACATCATCGCATCTTGAAAATGAAACTATATAAAACATATATGAAAATTTTCCTACACTCACTTCAACAAAATGTAAAAATAGTTAACATATATCACACATACAGACATGATAGATTACCCCTTTTAAAAACTCCCCCTAAATATATGCTCTCCCTAAATGGGTAAATCACATATCAAGTCATTTATGTTTTCATATTTCTCCCCCTTTGATAACAATATTAAAACACAATATGAGAGAGGGTAAGAAATCACATACCTTATCCTTGAATATGGTGAGGTTGAACACCCATAATCAACCTCTACATCTGAATATTATTCATTGGAAATGGTTTAGTGAAAATAAAATCTACTTTCTACTTCATAGGTATAAACTCCATATTTGTCTCATTTACTTCCACAAGATCCTTGATGAATTGATATTTATCATCAATGTGATTTAACCATGAATTTTCCACCATATTATTTGTAAGTTTGATAGAACTATGATTATCACA
The DNA here is from genome assembly GCA_963277665.1 of Viscum album. NCBI lineage: Eukaryota > Viridiplantae > Streptophyta > Magnoliopsida > Santalales > Viscaceae > Viscum > Viscum album. The sequence continues at coordinate 612,355,191 of OY728137.1, read as the reverse complement.
ACAAAAGAAGAGTAGTGGATTCACATCTACCAACAAGTATTCCAATTTTGTATTGATCCACATTAATTTTATTATATCTTTCATGGAAGTTTCATACTAATCTTCTATAGTACTGAGAGTCACTAAATTTTTTTTCTTTTTATGTCAAATCACACATATTTATCCCAAAAAGATAACTCCACAAAATTTGGATCTCTTATCATCAATACAACATGCCCAGTCTACATATTTATAGACAAAAATATTCAACTCTTTTTTTTATACTTTATCCCATAATCTATACTACCCTTAATGTATTTGAGAACTCTTTTTCCAGCCAAAAATGTGACATTTTTTGTGCACTTTAAAATCTATCCCAAAGGATGAAATCTTAAACCAAATCTGGTCTAGAGGTTGTTAGATATAGTAGGCCAATATCCCTTCTAACTTCATCCTTGAACATATTTGTTCCCACTTATATTTTTCTATAAATAGTTTTTGAATCTTTCAGTACAAATATTTTAATTAGTTCCTAAAATATTTTTTTGATAAGAAAATGTGATCCTTATATTGAGATATTTGTAATCTAAAAAACTACCTCATTTTCCCAATTATAGACATTTAAAACAAAATCTTAATTTATGTAGAAAAATCATAACAATATTATGAAGATATCAGTGTATTATATAGGTACACAATGATTGGGTGTGAATTATTATATAAAAGTTTTACTGATTTTAATTTATTTACTTTTACCCATTTTTATAATTTGATCCTATGCACTAGTTAAAGTGAATAAATATTCCCTGTTCATAAACACAATTATACAACATACAAGACAACAAGTAAATTGAAGCACAACACATAGTATTTTTACAAGGTTCTCCCCCGATGTGAGTGACTACATCCATACTATGTTCCAGATGATTTGAGTCATAGATTATCCACTAAAAATAAATCACCTATTATAAGTTGTTTGGTTAGGTATCACCCTGAAACCATGGTGGGTAGGTATGAACCATTTCCCAAATTATTTTTGTATCCCACCAGTTTACTTTATACTAGAATCCCACCAGTTATATTTATATTGGCATCCCACCAGTTTTTACAAACACAAAACTAATGCAATGAAAATGATCACACAAACTTTAAGTTGTCACTACAACACAAAAATGATCTTCCACTTAGAGAGACTGATATAAAATATTTATTCACTTGATCACATAAATTAAAAGTCTTTGACTACCACTAAATTTAATCAAAAAACTCCATTCAATTCAAATTAGTATACTCTTCTGAATGAGTGTAAGATATCACTTTTACATAAACTCACTATAATAATATAATGATCAACTAAATATTTATAAAATATATATAAGTTTCTGTCTTCCTCACTTTACTGAAATATATTTCTTCATATCATACAAATACTACTAATGGTATTTTCAAAACTTACACTCATAATCATTATGTGTTCCTCATGCATGTAGGGTGACAATTATATTTTCAGGCATGAAATTCTCATGGATTCATTATAATGTCTTCTTCTTTTTATGTCACTACATGTGCAATGTTATTATTTTTCAAATTCTCAATCAATATTCATGTAGTAATAATTACATGGCTGATTCCTCTTTTTTCTAGCACTAATTCATCTTCCTTTATGAAAATGTAGCACAAAATGATAACACTTCTTCCTTCACTTATAGTGAAACACAAATGCTATGTTCTCACTGTCTCTGTATATATATTATTCCATGAATAGTACTTACTCTAAACTCACTACACACAATACTACACCTTCATGTATATGAAACACATAAGAAATGTTCTATGGTACTCACTCACTATTCTTCCAAACAAATTCATCACAGTTTCTTCATGCAACACACTCCTTTGCAAGAAAAGAGGCATATATACTATTTCATTCACATCAAGTCATACTCATGAAACTCAATCAACTTCATGTATGCATATTTCATGTATATTTTCAAATTCATGTATTACATAACCAATATATATTATGTCACTTCCTTCCTTCTCATTGTGCCACAAAGCTAGCACGAATCCTTCTCTTCACATATTAGCGATCATGTTATTCTCTTAACAAAGGTTATTCACATGTTTCAACTTCTCATGAATGATCACATGAAATTTTTCCTTAATTTCATAAAAACTTGGGTCATTCAAAGTTATTTGACTCTCAAAACAACATCATGCGATTTTGAAGGAATAAACTCAACAATTGCATGGAATCTTCTTTGAAAATTCAGAGTGCTTCCACTACTCTATTTTTATATCGAATATCTCAAAAAATATCTTTCAAATATAAAAATTTATTAATTTTAAAATGGATATCATTATGCGTATTTATAAAAAAGTATTATTTTAATCGGTTCTCTGAAAAACACGGACAAACATCCATTTCTCCATGTGATGGCTTCACGCGGTGATGAAAATTATTGTCATCATAAAACCATTTTTTATTGACACTAATTATCCTCAATTTGATCTTTATTTAAACATTAAAATTATGTTTAATGTGAATTATATCATTTATATATCTTCAAGATGATCAAATGGTGTTCAAAATCTTCAGTTTGATCGATCGGTTGATGCTACATGAAGAAACTCAATGAACAACAGCTCTCGGGTGAGATCAAGGTAGAAGATAATTGCGGTGAATATAAAACTGTGTACATTGATTAGATCATATGGAAAATATTCTTTATGTATATTTTTAATGGATCAATATTAACCAAAATTGGTGAGTACCACCTCGGTTTTCCTTCATTTACACAATCCTTTATAATACAAGGTGTGTCGGTCACAGTTCAAATTTGAATAACTACTGGCACCGCCCCATGTCGGCTCTCTTTACCACCACCCTACCACTGTTTATGGTGGATCAACAATCCATTTCACCTTAGTGTAGTAACACTATTCATTACCTTGGCCTCTATATTCTAGATAGAGGCTATGGTTGATCCTAGTGCCCACTGTAGTAGTGGTACACATGGATCTCATGGATTGCTAGTTAGCATGCCGACCAATATAAATTTTAGCCCAAAAAACTTCCTACCCAAGACAAATTAAGAAACTCACCAAGAAAAAACCACACATATCCTTTATTTTATTTTGAAATTAAATCAAAAATTCCAAATATCTGTACTTCTTTAAATTTTGTAAATATTGCGTCAATTCACAGAACCAATGACACATGTATTCTAAATTAAAAATTAGTGCCGCAATAATCACATTAAATGTTTCTTTATTTTAAGTAACTCTTCCAAATAAAACATAATTTCCAATTTATGAATAATTATCCAGAATAATTCAATGGCATAAATCCATAATTCAATCACTGTAACATTTACTTCTCAGCAAACAAACACATTAACAACAATTAAAAAACAATTATTACTTTAATCAATTTGGTTTCTTCAATCTCCCCCTTTTGATTTGTTTTAAATACCCATTTCAATTCATAATTTAATGTTTTATTATCCACCTTACTTGATAATAAAACCAAATATATAAGTATGGTAAATAATTCATCTCATCTCATTCTGTAACAACTAAATTTTTCTTCTTATCTACTTCAATCTCCTTATTTCATAAGAGATTCCCCTTAATATAAATTAAAATTGGTATGCTTGAGAGTGGGAAAAATTTACTTTTCTTAAAGAAAGGAGTCATTAATTAATCATATCCAAGTCTATGTGGGATAACCCAGTGTAGAAAATAAGAGTGATTAATCTAGACAAAAAATCAATAATTTTAGAATGTGATTCCAACACTGAAACCTTCTTTTAGGGGGTTTTCAAAATATATTCAAAAAATATCCTACATTCATCTTAATTAAAAGATTAAAAACATCCAACTAAAAGAATATACCCCCCCCCCCCCCCCCATCAATCCATTTTACTTTTTCCATCACATTATCAGTTTCTCCCATTCTAATTCAGAGTTATTATTCATATATAGATAGGATAACATACCTCTTTAATGATAATATTTAATTTCCAGAATTGGTAATCATTAGATAAATCCCTTATAAGAACTTAAAATATTTAGTTGATACCAATTAATATATTCAAATCTGGTGGTCATTTAGATTTTCTCCCCCTAAAGGGTTGAACTTCCTCCATCTTATTCATCATCATTGGATTTCTATAATAATTAACTTCAAGAAAAATTTTATAAATCAATTAAAATAAAGAACTCCATAATGGATAGACTCTTTGACGTTGTATAATGTTTTTACAACACTCATGTCTTTAGAAATACCCATGAATATATTCCTCACCTTTAATTCACTTCATAGATGAATTAAACACAAAATATACATGGGAATAAGGTGGTTCTTCAATGATTTTTATTTAGAGAAGTTGGGATGGGATTTGTTTTTATACACAAAAACTCCTTTCAATTTTTCTCTAGATTTATGAAAACTCATCATGATAGCTTCTTATTTTACTTTCCAAATGTTATCGTTTAAGGGAAGCATGGACTTCTTAATTTATTCAAATTTCATCTTATATGGAATAAGATTGTTCTCATTGTCAAGTAGTTCACTTTAATTGTTTTGTTCCTGCTCCAATTTTAGTTGCTCTAGCCATATGAATAGGAATTCTTTTGGTACATGCTCAGAATTCTTCTTGTGTGTATAATCCTTCTTCATAGTAACATTTTTAAAACAATAATCCACCGGTGCTTTTCCTTTGTTCTTTACTAGGTATTTCTATTCAATAAACCATGCCATGAATTTTTTAGTAATATACCCATACATTCTATACCTTCCACACAAATCTCCAATAATCATAGGGTTATCCCTTGTAGACAACCTCTCATGAAATTAAAATTTTTCATCTTGATTTTCATGCACCAAATCAATCATTTCTTTTTTTCTAATATTAATTTCTTTTGTATGCTTTATCTTGCTTCTACTAGAATTGGTGCTTATGACATGTTTGCAAAGGTCCATTATATGACCTCTTCTTATAGAGTATAATCACATTTTATTTTTTGTGGAATTTATTTCATTTTTATCCTTATGTGTATCTTGATTCATAGTTTTCTTAACTCGCTTCTTCTATTTATACCTCAAGGAATAATTTTCTTCTTCTGTTATTTTCCTCAATATTTGTTGTGGTCGTATCTTTATATCAGAAAATGAACAGAAAATAGTTGATAAATACCAGTACTCATCATAACTGTGACCAATTCTATTGAAATAATCATAGGATACTTCAAGACACTCAAATATATTCTTAATAGAGAGATTCTTATTCTTCTCTAAATTATTATTTGATCTTGCATGATTTATATTTACATCAGATCTTCTCCCCGCTTAATGTTGGCCTTCTGTAATTATCATGCATTGAAAAATTATGAAAACAGTCAATGGATTGATGCCCAAATTTCCAACAACACCAATAATATCCAGAACATATTTATTTTTTCTTCTGTGATACAATTTGGCTATCTTTGACATATTGTTTCTTTTGGATAACATGATTCTTCATCTGAGCTTCTTGTAGGGAACGAAAATCCCCACTCTTCTTTACATCCACCATAAGGACCCGGCCTTATTACATTACATAATCTTGAATTTTAGTCAAGAAATAATTTCCTTTAAAATTTAAGATCATTTAAAGTTTATAGTTTTAGAGATTGGGATATAATTCATATATAACATTACACATTCATAGAGATTAGATACCACAGAAGTAGTATCCATATCTTCCAAAATATAAAAATTTTGAAATAAAAAATGTGTTCTTTGAAAAATATTCATAACATTTAACTTGGCTTCCTTATTTGTCTTACACGTCCTTATAACCTGTGAAAATCATTTAAAAACTTAGGATGAGCACAAAAATCTCAGTAAGAGATAAAAAAAGAATGAAAGAAAAACATTAGTCCATGAATACTTGCAACGTATGAAATCATTTTAAAAAAACATACTTTTACCCATATAAACTTACTTTGTAAAACTTCATATTTCCATGAGATTTCCACAAAACATAGAGAACATAAATAGAACCATAAAGTTATCTTGGGGAATTACTTACATAATCTTGTAACACTCTTAGCTACCTTATAATTTTTAACCCTCAGGGCTACCATACAATTTGTGTAACCATCACAATTACACTTGAAGTAACCATACAACTGACCTCCAACTTACACATAACCAATACATTGGAGGGATTTATAGGTCCCACCCATCATTATAAAAAATTCACAAGAACAATAAAAAAATCATACAACAAGAATAATTTTATAAAAACATTTCATTTGAATTTTGCAAAATAGAATTTTAAAATAGGTTTTTTAAAAGGAAAGTCCCTTATAAATATCATATAATTGAATTAAGACTTAATAGAGTGGATGGAATATGTATATAAATGGTAAATAAACATAATTAAACATAATATAAACAAAATTCATCTCACAAACAATTTTAATACCACATAAATAATGAGGTAGAATGTTAACCCAAATAATGGAAATCGGGTTATGAATTCCCTTACCTTGAGTATGTATTAGTTAAAACACATTTAAACCTCATGTATAATGGTTAAAAGAGTATTATTAATATCTTACAAAAACATATTAATGTTTATAATACCTTATATAATCATTTCATTACTTCATTTCTCCATTTAATTGTTATTATTTTGTTCCTTACATTGTTTTGGGTGCGTTCTTTACAAGATTTCCATGATCGGTTCATGATGGATATTCTTGTCGATTGGAAGTGAAGCTACATAATTGGAATAGAATGGTATTTACATATTTCCAGAACCATAAATTATACCATTTATCATTTTGAATTCTGACATGAGTATGATTCATAAGTTAAAACACTATTGATATTTGTTTATGTCATTTTGGTGATTCTTCGAGCGTAAGGAACTCATTTTATTTTAAAAATTAAAAACATGTGTACAAAATTATTACAGAACCTTATATAAGAGATAATGCATAAATTATAATCTAATTCAACTAATAAAATGGTTTCATGACCAGTCTTGAAGTAAGTAACAAAAATTGAAATCACATCATCCACGATATCGGTAAATTGACACATTACGAATGGTGTTTTAATTTCTTGAATAAGTGGGAGAGTAGAATAAGTATAATGGTGAGTCTTCCATAAACATGATGTATAAGGACTCAAACTTATTACATTACATAACCATAAATTTATTCAATAAATCACTTCCTTTCACATTGAGGATCTTTTCAAGTTTAGAGCTTTAGAGAATTGGACATAATAAAGTCATAACATTACAAGTTAATACATAGTGGATACCATAAAAAACAGTATTCATTTCTTCAAAAATATAAAAAAATTCAAATAAAACATGATTTCTTTGAAAATTATTCAAACATTTAACATGGTTTCCTTACTTATCTTACACATCCTTATAACCTATGAAAATAATTTAAAAATTTGGGATGAGCACAAAAAGCTCAGTAAGGGATATAAAAATAAAGAAAGAACACATTAGTCAATAAATACTTGTAACGTATGAAATCATTTTCAAAAATACATACTTGTCACCCATGTAAACTTACCTTTTGAAACTTGGGATTTACATGAGATTTCCAAAAAACATATAGAACATAAATAGAACTATAAAGGTATCTTGGGGCATTACTTACATAATTTTGTAACCCTCGTGACTACCTTATAATTTGTAACCCTTACGTCTACCTGATAATTTGTGTAATCATCACAGTTACTCTTGGAGTAACCATACGGCCAAAATCCAACTTACACATACCCAATGCATTTAAGGGAGATATATTTCCAACCATTCATTATAAAAAATTCCCAAGAACTAGAAAATAACCGTACAACATGAATAATTTCATAAAAACATTGCTTTTAAATTTTGTAAAACAGACTTTTAAAAGAGAATTTTAAAATAAAAGTCCCTTATAAATATCATATAATTAAAGTAAGAATTAATAGTGTGCATGTAATATGTATATACACTGTAAATAAACATAATTAATCATAATATAAACAAAACCCATCATACAAACAATTTTAATACTACGGAAATAATGAAGCAGAAGGTTAACCCAAAGAATGGAAATCAGGTTAAGAATTCTCTTACCTCAAGTTTTTCTTACTTAAAAATTATTTAAACCTCCTGTATAATGGTTAAAATAGTGTTATTATTATTTTACAGAAACATTTTCATGTTTATAACATCTTATATGATCATTTAATAACCTTATTTCACCCTTTAATTATTAGTATTTTGTTCCTTCCATTGTTTTTGCGTGCTTTCTTTACATGTTTTCCATGATCGGATCATGATGGATGTTCTTGTCAATTGGAAGTGAAAATATAGAATTGGAATGGAGTGTTATTTAAATATTTCTATAACCATAAATTATACTATTTATCATTTTTAATTCTTACATGAGGATGATTCATAAGTTAAAACATTATTGATATTTGTTTAGGTCATTTGGGTGATTCTTCGATTGTAATGAACTCATTTATTTTATAAATTAATAACATGTGTATAAAATGATTCTAGAAACTTATATAAGATATAATACATAAATTATAATTTGTTTCAACTATAAAAATTGTTTCATGACCAGTCTTGAATTAATTAAAAGAAATTGAAATCACATCATCCATGATGTTGGTAATTCGACACATCACAGACGATGTTTTAATTTCTTGAATAAGTGGGAGAAGAGAAGAAATGTAATGGTAAGTATTCCATAAACATGATTAAATACAGAATATGTAAGATACAGGATCATTCATGTCTCTTGGATAAGGGGATGTGGGGAAATAAAAAGAAAAGTAAGGAATCTCTAAATAAAAGAAAGGTTGAGAAATCCCTTACGAAAATTTGGCAGCCTAACAGAGTCGCTTAAAATTTCATAAAATATTTTGATGAGAGAAAGGGTGTATCTCATAATTAATAAATAATATGGGTATTAATGGGGATATGGAATGACATATCCCAACATAATCCAAAGAAAATTAAAAATAATAACATAAAATGAAAGAAAAGAAAGAAAACAAAAGAGGGTGTTTACCTCTAGATCTTTTCTCCTTGAGATCCTTCTTAAGGCCTTTGGTTTTGGCCTTTTGTTGAGACAAAAAGCTCTTGGACGTGGTAAAGAGCCTTATGAGAGGTATTGAATAGAACTTAGGTAAGGCTCAATGCTTGAGAGGTGTGGGAGGAAGAGAGGAATGAGGGTGGTATTTATAGTAGAGGAGAGAAGGTATTTTACATTATTTTAATTATTATTATTATATTTTTGCTCAAAACTATGAATAGTCTTAATTCATGTGATCCCAAATAGTAATAATGTCATGTGAGTTTGAACCAAATGGTCTTACATCAGACTTGTATCACCTATGATGCAGTAAATCAAGTATTTAGCATTTATCATATTTTATCGTATTTTACTATTCATCAAAAATTCTTGAATTTCAGAAAATTCCCAAAAATTAAACGTAACCATTTCTCGACGTGAAGAATTCAAAAATGAAATCCATTTTTTGAAAATAATTTTCCAAATATTATTAATTTATTTTTTAAATAAAATCATAATTTATTCAAAAAACAATTTTAAAACTAAAACTACTTTTATATCACATTGAAAAATTAACCAAGATGTCATTATCTTAAAGCATTAAGAAAATAAAATAATAATAAAATTTACTATTCATTAGGGTCATATTACTATTCATATTACTATTCATAAGGGTATGTTACTATTCACCAAAAATTAAGTTGGTTCCATTAGGCTCCAAATAACTTACTGAACACAATTGTAGATGACCATTTTTTGAAATTCAAAACATAGAAGTGTAAAATTATTTTTAAAGGATAGTTATAAAACATTGTGTACCAGAGATAAACTCGGAGAAAATCTACTTGGTATGCAACTGGTCCTACTTTCTCCAGTATTTTAAAAGGACCGATGAACTGCAGACTTAGCTTCCCTTTCTTACCAAAATGAATCACACTTTTCCAATGAGAGATTGTAAGGAAAACATGGTCACCTACCTCAAGAGAGAAGTCTTTCCTTCTGTTATCTACATAACCTTTCTGTCTGCTTTGAGCTATCCTCATGTACTAATGGATCATCTTCACTTTCTCAGCCACTTCCTCTACCAATTCTGGCCCCCATCAACTTTCTTTCACCAACTTCATCTCAAAATGCTGGAGTCTAACACCACTTCCCATACAATGCATCAAAAGATGCCATTTGTATACCGGGATGAAAATTGTTATTATAAGAAAACTCAACTAAAGAAATTTGTTGATCCCAACTTCCCTAGTAGTTTATTGAACAAGATCAAGACATATCCTCCAAATTCTGAATTGTTCATTCTGACTTCCCATCTGATTGAGGATGAAATGATATACTGAAATTTATTTCTATACCCAATGACTTCTGAAGCTCCTTCCAAAAGTTAGAAGTGAACCTGGGATCATAGTTAGATATAATAAAAAGAGGAACTCCATGTAACCTGAAAATATCTTTAAGGTACAGTCACGAAAGTTGATCCAAATACATTTTATCTAGAATATAAATAAAATGTGCAGATTTTGTTAGTTGATCAAAAATAACCCAAATTTCATTTTTACCTTGATAAGTCTTAGGTATTCCCACCACAAAGTCCATGGATACATTCTCCCATTTCCAATATGGAACTAGAAAAGGCTGAAGCATCCCCTTTGGTAATTTTCACTCTACTTTAACCTGTTAACATGTCAAACATTTCATGGTAAAATCAGCAATATCTCTTTTCATTTCATCCCACCAATAATACTCTTGAAGGTCTCTGTACATCTTAGCACTGCTAGGATGAACATAAAATGAAGAACTATGAGCTTCACACAACAAATATTTCTTCAACTAAGAATCACAAGGCACACACAAACCTTTTTCCAAATCTTAAAACACAATATTTATCAAGGTTAAATTCTGGAAACTTAGCCATTTTAACCAATTCTACCTTTTTCTGTAGCTCATGGTCTTCCTTCTGCACTTTCTTTATTCTTTTTGATAATTATGACTACATTGAAACCTAAAACAAAATAGAGTTATTTATTGCACCAATAACTTCTAAGTCAAAATTCATCAAATCATTAATCAAGGGATCATGTTCCAAACATAACATGGTTAATGATGCATGATGTTTTCGACTCAAGGCATCCAACACTTTGTTTTTTTCCTGGATTGTAATTTATCATTCAATCATAATCCATTATCAGTTCAATCCATATTCTCTGCCTCATATTTAATTCCTTCTGAGTGAATATATACTTTAGAATTTTATGGTCAGTATATATTTGACATTTGGATCCATATAAATGATGCCTCTAAATTTTCAAATCAAAAACCACAACTGCCAATTCCAAGTCATGTGTGGGATAATTTAACTCATGAGGTTTTATTTTTCTTGAAGCATAAGAAATTACCTGATCATTCTACATCATATGACATCCATGTCCCTTAAATGAAGCATCATTGTAGATAAAAAACTCACCATTTCTAGAAGGAAAGTCTAAAAATAGATCATTCACCAATCTATTCTTCAGTTCCTGAAAAAAAAACATCAAATTCTTCTATCCAAATAAATTTAACCCCTTTTCATGTTAACTTATTTATCGGTCTAGATAACCGTGAAAAGTTCTTAACAAACCACTGGTAATAACCTACTAATCCAAGAAAACTATGAATATTTGTAACATTTTTTGGCCTTTTCAATTCATCAACCACTTCTTTTTTGGTAGGATCAACTACTATTCCATCCTTATTTACAATGTTCCCAAGAAAAGAAATCTTTTGTAACCAAAAATCCCACAGTCTGAATTTTCCATACCATTTTTTTCCTTTAAGGTTTGTAAAACAACCCTAATTTTTTTTCATGCCCTTATTTACTCTTATAAAATACCATAATTTCATCAATAAACGCAACTATAAACTTATCCAAGAACTCATGAAATATTATATTCATAAGATTCATGAATACATAAGGTGCATTAGTTAACCCAAATGGAATAACAACAAACTCATAATGCCCATATCTAGTACGAAAAGCTATTTTCGGGATGTCATTATCCTTCACCTTCAGCTGATGGTATCTGAATCTCAATTAAATCTTGGAAAAGTACTGATCTCCCTAGAGCTAATAAAAAAATTCATCAATAAGAGTCAAAATATACTTGTTTTTAACAGTGATGTTATTCAAAGCTCTATAATCAATGCAAAGTCTCATGGAACCATCTTTATTTTTAATAAAAAAAATAGGAGTACCCCATGGTGAAGTGGTAGGATGAATGAAGCCTTTATCAAGAAAATACTACAATTTATTTTTCAATTCAAGAAGTTCTATTTGAGAAATATGATATGGGATTTTTGAAATAGGTTAGCATTAGGAACTAAGTCAATTCTGAATTCGATTTCTCAATCAGGTACGACACCAGGTAACTCATCAGGGAAAACGTCAAGGTATTCATTTACCACTGGCACATCATTAATCTGAACAGTTCTATTTTTTTCAACAATATGAGCAAGATAACTTTAATTTCCATCTTTAAATAGTTTCTCAGCTTCCTAATATGTTATCAATTGTATGGGTTCATTCTTATATACAAACTGAAACTCCTTTTGAAAAATAACTTCTTTATCTCTACAGTCTATCTTAGCATGATAAACAGAAAGCTAATCCATTCCCAGAATAACATCAAACTCTACCAAGGGAAAAACAATAAGGTTTTCAGGTAAATTCTTTCCACATACTAGAAAATAAATATTATTATAATTCCTCTTTTCCATAATATTTCCCCCAGGTGTTTTAATAATAAAATCTTGTCTCATTTGTTGATATGATATTTCCAATTTACCAGAAAATTTATAAGAAATTAAGGAATGTGTAGACCCCATATCAAAAAAAACTTTATAAAAATCAAAGTAAACAAAAAAAGTACCTGATACAACTTCATTGGATGGCCCTACATCTGCTGATGAGTCATAAAAGTTATCACTACACCTTTCTGCTTATAGTCTAGATTCTTTTCATCATTCAGATCTCTCTTTTGGAAGGCATTTTCATAATGACCCATCTACCCACATTTAAAACACTTTACAGTTTTCTTATTTGGATTAGTCTTAGGAACATCTTCATTATAATATTGAGCCATATGTCCAAACTTACCACATCGAAAACACTTTACAGTTTTGGTAAGACATTCCCTAGGGTTCTCCTTCCCAAAATTTTTACAAACTGGAAACTGGATTTTCTTACCATCAGATTTCTTTGGTGAATTCTTACCCATCACTTTCCATCAGGACCTCTTCTTCTCCTTATTTTCAAAATGCACGTGATCATCAGAAAACTCCATCTCTACCCTCTCAGCACATCGGACAAGTTTATCATAACTTTTGAATTCATGGGAGGCTAAAAACCTTCAATACCATGGCTTTGGTCCTGAGTAAAAGTGGTTTATTTTTCTATCAATATCTAGAATAATATTTGGAGCATACCTCACCAGTCGGGTGAAGTTAACTTCATACACAGCCACTAAATCTTCCTCCTTTTGCTTCAATTCAATGAATTGCTTCTCTATCCTAAGTCGCACCACCTTAGGAAAGTATTTTTCAAGGAAAATAATTTTAAATTCATCCCACTCTAAGGCATAAATATCTTATCTATCCCTAATATTCCTTACCATTGACCACCACTGATCAGATTCACCTCCAAAATGATAAATGGTAAGACTTAACTTTTGATTATCTAAACAACCCATTGTATCAAATTTCTTTTCAAGTTCTTTAATCCATATTTCATTTGCAATGGGGTCAGAAGATCCATAGAAAGTAGGAGGGTTTTATCTCATAAAATGTTCCACTATTTTCATGTTCTATTGTGGTACCTATAGTTTTTCTCTTTCATGGATTCCACCACCATTTATTTTCTACATTAGCTGAGCCATTACTATCACAAACTGCTCGATTATAATCCCTACCATTTCGGTCTGTATATTAGGAAGTATGTCATTCTTTCGGTGCCTCTCCTCTTCATCTTCTCTATTTCCTATGTGGACAAAAATTCAGAACAAAAGTATGTTAGTAAAAGAAACATGGTAATATTTAAAAGATATAACATTTAAAACTAACCATAGAGTAAAAAAAACTTATGGTATTATATTAACATCATCCTAACCCCTAAATTTATCTAAACCATCCTCTGATACCAACTATAAGGACCTAGCCTTATTACATTACATAACCATGAATTTAGTCAAGAAATCACTTCCTTTAACATGGAGGATCTTTTCAAGTTTAGAGATTTATATAATTGGAAATAATATAGTCATAACATTACACATTAATACAGAGTGGATACCATAAAAAACATTATTCATTTCTTCCAAAATATAAAACTTTTCAAATAAAACGTGATTTCTTTGACAATTATTCAAACATTTAACTTGGATTCCTTACTTTTATTACACATACTTATAAACTGTGAAAATAATTTTAAAACTTGGTATAATCACAAAAATGTCAGTAAGGGATATAAAAAGAAGGAAAGAATACATTATTCCATGAATACTTGTAATGTATGAAATCATTTTCAAAAAGACATACTTGTCGCCCATATAAACTTACCTTTTGAAACTTGGGATTTACATGGGATTTACACAAAACATATAGAACATAAATAGAACCATAAAGGTATCTTGGGGAATTACTTACATGATTTTGTAACCCTCACAGCTACCTTATAATTTTTAACCCTCATGGCTTCCTTACAATTTGTGTAACCATCGTAGTTACACTTGGAGTAATCATATGGCTGACCTCAAACTTACACATACCCAATGCATTGGAGAGAGATATAGGTCCCACACTTCATCATAAACAATTTCCAAGAACTAGTACATAATCATAAAACATGAATAATTTCATAAAAACATTTCTTTTGAATTTTGTAAAATAGAATTTTAAAAGAAACACCCCTTATAAATATCATATAATTAAAGTGAGACTTAATAGTGTGGATGTAATATTTATATAAATTTTAAATAAACATAATTAATCATAATATAAACAAAACCCATTATACAAACAATTTTAATACCACATAAATAATGAAGCAGAAGGTTAACCCAAAGAATGGAAATCGGGTTAAGAATTCTCATACCTCGGGTTTGTCTTACTTCAAAATTGTTTAAACCTAATGTATAATGGTTAAAAGAGTGTTATTAGTATTTTAAAGAAATATTTTCATGTTATTAACAACTTATATAATCATTTTATAACCTCATTTTACCCTTTAATTATTAGTATTTTGTTCCTTCCATTGTTTTTGCGTTCTTTCTTTACATGTTTCCCATGATCAGTTCATGATGGATATTCGTGCCGATTGGAAGTGAAACTCTAGAATTGGAATAGAGTGGTATTTAAATATTTCAAGAAATATAAATTATACTATTATCATTTTGAATTTTTACACTAGTATGATTCAAAATTTAAAAAATTATTGATATTTGTTTAGGTCATTTGGGTGATTCTTCGATCGTAATAAACTCATTTGTTTTATAAATTAATAACATGTGTATAAAATTATTCCAGAACCTTATATAATATATAATACATAAATTATAATATTTTTAAACCATAAAAATGGTTTTATGACCAGTCTTGAAGGAATTAAAATAAATTGAAATCACATCGTCCACGATGTCGGTAATTCGACATATCACGGATGATGTTTTACTTTCTTGAATAAGTGGGAGAGGAGAATAAATGTAATAGTGATTATTCCATAAACATGATGAAATCCAGAATATGTAAGATATTTGATAATTCATGCCTCTTGGATAATTTTATGTGAGGAAATAAAAAGAAAATAAATGAATCTCAAAATAAAATAAAAGTTGAGAAATCCCTTATGAAAATTTGGCAGCCTAACGGCATCGCTTAAAATTTCATAAAATATGTTGATGAGAGAAAATGGGTATCTTATAATTATTAAATAATATGGGAAGTAAGGTGGATATGTAATGACATATCCCAATATAATCCAAAGTAAATTAAAAAGCATAACATAAAATGAAAGAAAAGAAAGAAAACAAAAGAGGATGTTTACCTCTTGATCTCTTCTCCTTGAGATCCTTCTTAAGGCCTTTGGTTTTGGCCTTTTGGTGAGACCAGTTTTCTAGGAAGTGGGGAAGAGACTTGGGAGGATTATTGGACAGAACTTAGGAGAGTATCAAGGCTTAAGAGGTGTGGGAGGAATAGGGGAATGAGGGTGGTATTTATAGTGGAGGAGAGGAGGTATTTTACATTATTTTAATTATTATTATAATATTTTTGCTCAAGACTATGAATAGTATTAATTCATGTGACCCCAAATATTAATAATGGCATGTGAGTTCGAACCAAGTGGTCTTACATCATCCTTGCATCACCTATGATGTAGTAAATCAAGTATTTAGAATTTATCGTATTTTATCGTATTTTACTATTCATAAAAAAATCTAGAATTTTAGAAAATTCCTAAAAAATCACCCTAACCATTTCTCAATGTGTAAAATTCAAAAATGAACTCCATTTTTTAAAATAATTTTCTAAATATTATTAATTTAATTTTTAAATAAAATCAAAATTTATTCAAAAAAACAATTTTAAAACTATAACTTATTTTATATCACATTAAAAAAATTAACCAATATGTCATTATATTAAAGCATTAAGAAAATAAAATAATGATACAATTTAATTTTCATTAGGGTCATATTACTATTCATAAGGTTATGTTACTATTCACCAAAAATTAAGTTGGTTACATTAGGATCCAAATAACTTACTGAACACAATTGTAGATGACTGCTTTTCGAAATTCAAAACATAGAAGTGGAAAATTTATTTTTAAAGGCTAGTTATAAATATCTACTTAAAACAAAGTTTCATGCATTTCAATTTATTTTTAAAAACTTGGGATGTTACATGATGAAATCCAGAATATATGAGATACTGGGTCATTCATGCCTCTTGGATAAGGGGGTGATGAAATAAGAATAACAGAAAAAAAAATGAAAAGAAAACAAATGAGGATGTTTACCTCTTGATCTCTTCTCCTTGAGATCCTCCTTAAGGCCCTTGGTTTTGGCCTTTTGGTGAGACCAGTAGATCTTGTACCTGGGGAAGGTTCTTGGGAGGAGTACTGGGTAGAACTTAGGTAAGGATCAAGGCTTGAGAGGTGTGTGAGGAAGAGGGGAATGAGGGTGGTATTTATAGTGGAGGAGAGGATAGATTTTACATTATTTTAATCATTATTATAATATTTCTGCCCATGACTATGAATAGTCTTGATTCATGTGACCCCAAATAGTAATAATTGCATGTGAGTTCGAACCAAGTGGGATTACATCATCCTTGCATCACCTATGATGTAGTAAAACAAGTATTTAGTATTTATCATATTTTATCATATTTTACTATTCATCAAAAATTCAAGAATTTCAGAAAAATCCAAAAAAATCACCCTAACCATTTTTCAACATATAGAATTCCAAAATGAACTCCATTTTTTGAAAATAATTTTCTAAATATTATTAATTTAATTTTTAAATAAAATTATAATTTATTCAAAAATAATAATTTTAAATCTATAACTCATTTTTTAACACCTTGAAAAATTAATCAACATATCATTATCTTATATCCTTAAAAAATAAAATATTATTATTATTTACTATTCATAAGTATCATATTACTATTCATACTATTATTCATAAGGGTATGTTACTATTAATCAAAAAAAAAGTTGGTTCTATCAGACTCCAAATAACTTACTAATCACAACCGTAGATGACCGTTTTTTAAAATTAAAATCATAAAAGCAGAAAAATTATGTTTAAAGGCTAGTTATAAATATCTACTTAAAATAAAGTTTCATGTATTTCAATTTATTTTTTTTAAACTTGGGGTGTTACATTATGCCCACCTTTAGGAAATTGAATCCACACAATTTTATTTACTTATTAAACAAGTGAGGGTACCTTTACCTCATAGAATTTTCAGATTCCCATATTGCTTCTTCAACCATGTGGTTTCTCCACAAAACCTTTACCTAGTGGATTACCTTATTCCGCAATACTTTTTCTCTTCGATCAAGAATATGAATAGGTTTCTTTTTATAATAAATGTTGTTTTCCAGCTGAACTGCTTCTAGGCTCAAAACATGAGATGAATCTGGAACATACTTTCACAACATTGAAACATGAAAAACATTATGTATCTAAGATAAACTCGGAGGCAAAGCTACTCGGTACGTGGATATTCTAACTTTATCTAGGATTTCATAAGGTCCAATGAACTGTGGACTTATCTTTCCTTTCTTACCAAAATGCATAACATTTTTCCATGGTGAGATATTCTAAGAAAAACATGATTACCTACCTCAAATGAAAAGACTTTCATCCTATTGTATGCATAACTTTTCTGCCTTCTCTGAGTTGTCCTCATGTGTTTATTGATCATCTTCACTTTATCAGCCACTTCCTCTGCTAATTCTGGTCGCATCAACTTCCTTTCCCCGACTTCATCCCAAAAATTTGGAGTTTTACACCGCTTCCTATACAATGCCTCAAAAGGTGTCATCTGTATACTAGAATGAAAACTATTATTATAATAAAACTCAATGAAAGAAATATGATGATTCCAACTTCCCTAGTATTCCATTGAATAAGCTATAAGAATATCCTCTAAAGTATGAATTTCTCATTCTGACTGCCCATCTGATTAAGGATGAAAAGCTATACTGAAATTTAATTATGTGCCCAACAACTTTTGAAGGCCCTTCCAAAAGTTAAATGTGAACCTAGTATCCCAGTCAGATACAATAGAAAGAGGAACTCCATGTAACCTGACAATATCTTTGAGGTACAATCGAGAAATCTGATCCAAATACAGTGTATCTTGAATAGAAATAAAATGCGCAGATTTATTCATTCGATCAACAATAACCCAAATCGCATTATTGCATTGAGAATTCTCTGGTAGTCCCACCAGAAATTCCATGGATACATTCTCCAATTTCCGCTCTAGCATTGGAAAAGGTTGAAGCATCCCCTTCGGTAACTATCATTCTACTTTAACCTGTTTACATCTCAAACATTTCATGGTAAAATCAGCAATATCCCTTTTTATTTCATCCCACTAGTAATACTCTTGAAGGTATCTACACATCTTAGTACTACCAGGATAAACTGAAAATGGAGAACTATGAGATTCACACAACAATTCTTTCTTCAAATAGGAATCACAAGGCACACACAACCTTTTACCAAATCTTAAAAAACGATATTTATCAAGGTTAAATTCTCGAAACTTAGCCATTTTAACTAGTTCTACCATTTCCTGTAGCTCACAGTCTTCCTTCTGTGCTTACTTAATTCTGTCTGATAACGATGACTGCACTAAAACCTAAAACAAAACAGAGTTATTTCCTACACCAAAAACTTCTAATCCAAAATTCATCAAATCGTTAATCAAGGGATCATGTTCCAAACATAACATGGTTAATGATGCATTATGTTTTCAACTCAAGGAATCTTCCACTTTGTTTGATTTTCCCAGATGGTAATTTATTGTGCAATCATAATCCTTTATCATTTCAATCCATCTTCTCTGCCTCATGTTTAATTCCTTATGAGTGAATATATACTTTAAACTTTTATGGTCGGTATATATTTGATATTTGGCTCTGTATAAATGATGCCTCTAAATTTTCAAATAAAAAATCACCGCTGCCAATTCCAAATCATGTGTTGGATAATTTAACTTGTGATTTTTTAAGTGTCTTAAAGCATAAGAAATTACCTGATCATCCTGCATCAAAACACAACCAAGTCCCTTTAATTAAGAATCACTATAGATGAAAAACTCACCATTTCGGGAAGTTGATTCCAAAACTAGAGCATTCACTAATATCTTCTTCACTTCCTGAAAACAAACATTATATTCTTCTATCCAAATAAATTTAACCCCTTTTCTTGTTAACTTAGTTATTGGGATAGATAACTATACAATGTTTTTAAAAAAAAAAATCGATAATAACCTGCTAATCCAATAAAACTACAAATCCTTGTAACATTTTTAGGTCTTGTCCATTCATAAACCATTTTTTTTTTGGAAGGATCCACTATTATTCCATTCTTATTTACAATGTTCACACGAAAATAAATATGTTGAAACCAAAATTCAAACTTTATGAATTTTTCATACAATTTATTTTCTATTGATGTTTTAAAAACAACCCTTATATGTTTATCATGCACCTCTTTACTTTTAGAAAACACAAGAGTGACATCAATAAAAACAACCATAAACTTATCCAAGAACTCGTGAAATATTATATTCATAAGATCCATGAATAAATCATGGGCATTAGATAACCCAAATGGCATAACAACAAATTCATAATACCCATATCTATTACAAAAAGTTAATTTCGGGATGTCATCTGCCTTAACCTTCATCTGATGGTATCCGGATCTCAAGTCAATCTTGGAAAAAGTACTGAGCTCCCTAGATCTGATCAAACAAGTCATTGATGTGAGGAAAACGATACTTATTTTTAATAGTGATGTTATTAAAGGCTCTATAATCAATGTAAAGTCTCATGGAACCATATTTTTTTTAACGAACAAAACAGAAGCACCCCGGGGTAAAGTGCTTGGACGAATGAAGCCTTTATTAAGAAAATCTTGAAACTAATTTTTCAACACTAAAATTTCCATTTAAGCCATTTGGTAAGGGGTTTTTGAAATTGTCTTAGAATCAGGAAATAATTCAATTGTGAATTCGACTTCTTGATCAGGTATGACACTGGGTAACTCATCAGGAAAAACATCAAGGTACTCATTTACCACCTGCACATCATTAATATGAATAGTTCCCTTATTTTCAATAATATGAGAAAGATAACTTTAATTCCCATATTTCAATAGTTTCTCAACTTCCTGATATTTTATCAATTGTATGGGTTCATTCTTATATACAAACTAAAACTCTTTCTGAAAAAACAACTTCTTTATCTCTATAGTCAATCTTAACATGATAAACAGAAAGCCAATCCATTCCCAGAATAACATCAAACTCTACCAAGGGAAAAAAACAAGGTTTGCAGGTAAAGTATTTCCACAGACCACAAAATAAAGATTCTTATAACTCCTATTTTCCATAATATTTCTCCCATGTGTTTTAACAATAAGTTCTGGTCTCATTTGTTGAGGTGATATTTCCAATTTACAAGAAAATTTCTCAAAAATGAAGGAATGTGTAGACCCCGTATCGAACAAAACATTAGAAAAATCTGAGTAAACAAAAAAAGTTCCTAATAAAACTTCATTGGATGGCCCGACATCTTCTGACGTCACAAAATATCTCACTACAACTTTCTACTTATAGTCTAGCTTCTTTGCATCATTCGGATCTCTCTTTGGGCAGGAATTTTCATAATGACCCATCTAACCACATTTAAAATGAATAACAATTTTCTTATCAGGATTAGTCTTAGGATAATTTTTATTATAATCTTAGGCTATATGTCTAAACTTACCACATTGAAAACACTTCCCTATTTTGGTAAGTCATTCCCCAGGGTGCTTTTTCCCACACTTTTCAAAAATTGGAAACTGTAATTTCTTACCAATATATTTATTTGGTTGATTCTTACTCATCGCTTTCCATCTTAACCTATTCTTCTTCTTGTTTTAAAAGTGCATGTGATCATCAATAAAATCTATATCTACCCTCTCATCACATCAGAAAATCTTCTCATAACTTTTTAATTCATAGGAGGCCAACGTCCTTCGATACCTTGGCTTTAATCATAAGTAAAAGCAGTTGATTTTTATATCATGATCCAGAATAAGATTTGGAGAATAACTCTCCAGTTGGGTGATTTTTTATTCATACATAGCCACTGAATATTCATTCTTTTTCTTAAATTCAAGGAATTTATTCTCTATCCTAAGTCGCACCACCTTAGGAAAATATTTTTCAAGGAAAATACTTTTAAATTAATCCCACCTTAAGGCATCAATACCCTATCTATCTCTGATATTCTTGACCATTAACCACCACTGATCATATTAACCTTCAAAATAATAAATTTAAATACTAAACATTTGATTATATGAATATCCCATAACATCAAAAATAGTATCTATATCTTCCAAAATATAAAACTTTTTAAATAAAAAATGTTTTCTTTGAAGAATCTTAATAAAATTTAAATTGGCTTCTTTATTTGTCTTACACATCCTTATAACCTATGAAAATAATTTAAAAACATGGGATGAGCACAAAAATATCATTAATAGATATAAAAAGAAGGAAAGAAAAACATAGTCCATGAATACTTGTAAAGTATGAAATCGTTTTAAAAAAAACATACTTGTACCCATATAAACTTACTTTTTAATCTTGAGATTTCCATGAGATTTACAAAAAACATATAGAACATAAATAGAACCATAAAGTTATCTTGGTTAATTACTTACATAATCTTGTAACCCTCTTGGCTACCTTATAATTTGTAACCCTCACGCATACCTTACGATTTGTGTAACCATCACAGTTACACTTGGAGTAACCATACAGACGACCTCCAAATTACACATACCCAATACATTGGAGGGATATATAGGTACCAAAATTAATCATAAACAATTACCAATAACTATAACATGATCATACATCATGAATAATTTCATAAAAACATTGCTTTTGAATTTTGTAAAACATAATTTTAAAAGAGGTTTTTTAAAAGGAAAGTCCCTTATAAATATCATATAATTGAAGTGAGACTTAATAGAGTGGGTGGAATATGTATATACACTATAAATAAAAATAATTAAACATAATATAAACAAAATTTATCTCACAAACAATTTTAATACCACATAAATAATGAGGTCGAATGTTAACCCAAAGAATTGAAATCAGATTATGAATTCCCTTACCTCGGGGTTGTCTTACTTCAAAATCATTTAAACCTCCTGTATAATGGTTAAAAGAGTGTTATTAATATATTAAAAAAAATATTCATGTTTATAATACCTTATATGGTCATTTAATTACTTCATTTTTTCTTTAATTTTTAGTATTTTGTTCCTACCATTGTTTTGGGTGTGTTCTTTACATGATTTCCATAATCGGTTCATGATGGATATTCTTGTTTATTGGAAGTGAAAATAAAGAATTGGAATGGAATATTATTTACATATTTAAATAACCATAAATTATAAAATTTATCATTTTTAATTCTTACATGAGGATGATTCATAAGTTAAAACACTATTGATATTTTTTTAGGTCATTTTGGTGATTCTTCAATCGTAATGAACTCATTTTATTTTATAAATTAATAACATGTGTACAAAATGATTACATAACCTTATATAAGATATAATACATAAATTATAATATTTTTCAACCATAAAAATGGTTTCATTACCAGTCTAGAAGGAAGTAACAGAAATTGAAATCACATCGTCCATGATATTGGTAAATCGACACATCACGGACAGTGTTTTAATTTCTTGAATAAGTGGGAGAGGAGAAGAAGTATAATGGTGTGTCTTCTATAAACATGATGAAATCCAGAATATGTGAGATATTGGATCATTAATACCTCTTGTATAAGTGGAGGTGATGAAATAATAATAATATAAAAGAAAATGAAAAGAAAATGAAAAGAAAATAAAGAAAACAAAAGAGGATGTTTTCCTCTTGATCTCTTCTCCTTGAGATCCTTCTTAAGGCCCATGGTTTTGGAATTTTGGTGAGATCAGTAGGTCTTGAACGTGGGGAAGGGTATTTATAGTATTATTGGTCAGAACTTAGGTAAGGCTCAAGTCTTGATAGGTGTGGGAGGAAGAGGGGAATGAGGGTGGTATTTATAGTGGAGGAGTGGAGAGATTTTACATTATTTTGATCATTATTATAATAGTTTTACTCAAGAATATGAATAGTCTAGATTCATATGACCCCAAATAGTAATAATTGAATGTGATTTCAAACCAAGTGGTCATACATCAGCCTTTCATCACCTATGATGCAGTAAAATAAGTATTTAGTATTTATCATATTTTATCGTATTTTACTATTCATCAAAAATTCAAGAATTTCATAAAAATCCCAAAAATTCACCGTAACCATTTTTCAACATATAGATTTCAAAAATGAACTCCATTTTTTAAAAATAATTTTCTAAATATTATTAATTTAATTTTTAAATAAAATCATAATTTATTCAAAAATAACAATTTTAAATCTATAATGCATTTATTAACACCTTGAAAAATTAATCAACATATCATTATATTATATCCTTAAGAAAATAAAACAATAATATGATTTACTATTTATAAGGGTCATATTAATTTTCATATTACTATTCATACAGGTATGTTACTATTCACCAAAAAAAACTAGTTGGTTCTATCAGACTCCAAATAACTTACAGATCACAATCGTATATGACCATTTTTTGAAATTGAAATCATAAAAGTGGAAAAATTATATTTAAATTCTAGTTATAAATATCTACTTAAAACAAATTTTCATGAATTTAAATTTATTTTTAAAAAACATGGGGTGTTACATCCACCTTTGATGATATGGTGGATTTATCATCAGTATTCTTGACCCATGTTTGACCAAAATTCCTTTTGGAACCTATACTAATAGGTGAAAAAGTATTAGTACAAACAAAAACTTTCGAAAAAAGGGTTACCTATTTCAATGAGCTTGCAACAAAGTTGTGTTTAGAAAATATCAAGCTCTTCTTGACACTTGAATGAGTCTTATCAGAATTACTCTTGGAGGTCCTTTTTATCTTAGTATTTTGTGAAGATTAATATTGGGTTTTCTCCATAATTATGATCTTTACCTCTAAATCAATACACTTCATATTTAGATAGTTTTTGGGTATTCAAGTGATTTCACGATATCTTTACATTCTTTTTGGGAAGTCTTTAATTGTGTTTCTTTCAGATTTTTTAAATTGACTTTCATTTCAAGACATTGAATGTTTTGGAAATTTTTCTCATCCTCAATGACTTTCAGTTTATCTTGTCATTGAATCTTCATTTTCTAAACTTTATCATCATAAATTTTATTTTCTACCAATGGATAATTATTCAAATATTTAAATATTTTTATCTTAACCTCTAGCTAGGATTCTTTAAAATTCATAGAGGTTATGTGTAGTTTATCCAATGCATGGATCACTTCTGTAAAAAATTTCTTATTCACAACCTTCTCACAAACAGTCCTTTGTAATTCATCTTCAACCAAATTTAATTTTTCATTGTCATTAAATATAGAGTGTTCTTTTGATTATTCAGCTAGAATAAATGTCTCATCTTTGTATTTGAATTACAACCGAGTGTTTTTAATACTCATGGTAGTTTTGTGAGATTCTTAAAGAGTATGAATCATCTCAGTAAGAACCTTGTCAATTACTTCTTTATCTCACACATTTATTTTCAATTCTTCTTCAATATATAATAAATTTTTATTGCAAAGTGATATATTCTTTTTTTTCTTCAATAAGTTGTGTGAGAATTTTGTAAATTTGAAACTTATTTTCCAAGACTTTCTCCATATCATCATCTTCATCTTCAAGATGTGAATTTTCATCATATATTCCATCAATAAAAGAAAATATGTAAGTTAAAACCTTGGTAGGAACTTTCTTCAGATAATATTTGACTTATGAATAAAAATCAATGAGTGATTCAATAAACTCTTTGTTGTCAGTGCTTGAACCAGAATCATCAAAACGATCATTATAAACTGATTTAACATATATTGTTAATATACTACCACTCTAACTATATTTATTTTGTGGTGTACCCTCTTTCTTTTTCAAATTATTTCTCAAATTTCTTTCCTCTTTCTTCTATCTATTATTCAAGGTTTTTTCAGAAACCACCTTATTATCACTGACAAAAAAGGAACTAAACTATCCATCTAAGGTAACTCTATTACTTCTTAAAATTCAAACTTGCACATTATATATGTCTAATAAAAACAATTTTGACAATATAGTAGATCTAATTAGATGTTTAACATTTTCTCTTATACTAATTGAAGTACCCAATAGATCATGCAGATACACTGAGAGGGGAGGTGAATCAATGTACACAAGTTTTACATATTTTTTTTATCTACTTTTACCCATTTTTCTAATTCGAACCTCTACACCTGTTATAGTGAATAGATCTACCCTGTTCATAAAAAAAATTATACCACATTCAAGACATGATGTAGATTGAATCACAACACATAGTATTTTTACAAGTTTCTCCCCTGATGTGGGTGACTACTTACTTTTTGTGTTCGGGATGATCTAAGTCGTAGATTATCCACTACAAATAAATCACCAATTACAAGTGGGTTGGTTAGGTATCACCCTAAAATCATGGTGGGTAGGCATAAACCATTTCACAAATTATAATGGTATCCCACTAGTTTTCTTTATATTTCCATCCCACCAGTGTTATTATACTGGCATTCCACCAATGTTTACAAACACAAAACTAACACAATTATAAAGATCACACAAACTTCAAGCTATCACTGCAAAAAAATATAATATTCCTCTTCTAAACACTAAGATAAACTGATTCTATACTTTCTCACTTAAATTAAAAGTCTTTTACTAACACTGAATATAATCAACAACACTGCATGAAAGTCAACTTAGCATACTCTTCTTAATGAGTGGATGATATCACTTTCAATTATTCTCACTATGATAATAGAATTAACAATTGAATATTTATAAAAAAACTAAAATTTTAATTCTTCCCCACTTTAATGAAATATAATCATTCATCTCAGACAGATACTAATAACAGTATTTTCAAACATTACACACATGATCATTCTATGTTCCTCATGCATATAGGGTGATAATTATATTTTCATTCAAGAAATTATCATGAATTCATTATACTTCCCTATTATTTTCATGTCACTACATGTGTAATGTTATTTTTTTCAAATGATCAATCAATATTTGTGTGATAATAATTACACAACTACTTCATCTTTTTTGTAGCACAACTTCAACTTCCATCGTGAAAATGTACCATAAAATGATAGCACTTCTTCCTTCATGTATAGTGCAACAAAAATGATAGGCGATCACCGTATTTTTATGTATATTATTCCATGCATAGTACTTTTTCTAAACTCATTGTACACAATACTACTCCATCAAGTATATGAAACACACAATAAATGGTCAGTGGTATTCACTCATTGTTTTTCTGCACAAATTCATCATAGTGTCTTCACACAACTCACTCCATCGCAAGAAATGGGGTGCATATACTATTTCATTCACATTAAGTCATACATGAAAAACTCACTCGACTTTTTTTTCATACTACATGTATATTTTTAAATTCATATATCACGTAACTGGTATATGTCATGTCACTGCCTTCTTTCCCATCATGAAACAAAGCTAGCACAGATCCTTCTCTTCACATATTTTTTGTCATGTTATTCTAGTAAAAAAGGTGATTCATGTGTTTTAGTTTCTCATGAATGATCATACAAACTTTTTCCTTCATTATGTAACAAATTTGGTCATGTGAAGTTCCAAGGAACTAAAACCAACATCATGCGACCGTGAAGTCAGAAACTCAATGCGAATTCATGGAACCTTCATTGAAAATTCATAACACATCCACTAATCTATGTTTCTCTCAAATATATCAAAAAATATATCTCAAATATAAAAAAAATTATTTAAAAATCACAAGAACAATGGATATTTATAGTCAAGTCTCCACCTAATCAGTTCTCTGAAAAACACGGACAGCCATATGATGCTCCATGTGATGGCTTCATGTGATGATGAAAACTTCCATCATCATAAAACCATTTTTTCTTAAAATAGTTACCCTTGGTTTGATCTTAATTTAAACATGTAAATGAATTTTCATGTGAATTCGATCATGTTAGGATCTTCAGGATGATAAAATGGTGTTTGGAAGCATTGGTTCAATCGATCGGTCAACGCTGCTTGAAGAAACTCGGTGAACTATAGCGCTTGGATGAGCTCAAGATAGAAGATAACCATGATGAAGATTGAACAGTTTACATTGATTGGATGTCTGGGATTCTTTACTTATCTTTTTAACAGAGAAACATTAAAAGGAAGCGGCGAGTACCACATCGTTTTTCCCTTTAGTCATGTATTCCTTTATAATAAAAGGTGTGTTGGTAACACTTTAAATTCGAATAACTCCTAACACATTCATATTCTATCACTCTTTACTTTCATTATTCCACCCCACATGGTGGCTCGCTGCTCCATTGTTCCTCAGTATAGGTGTGATCTTTATTCCATCGGTCTATCTATGTTGGTCGGTGGATGTGGTTGATCCAACTGCTCATCTAAGCAGTGGTTCACATAGATCCCACGGATTTTTTAGTGGTAAGCCATATTTTTGTAGATACCAATATAAATTTTAGCCAAAAAAACATGCTTACCAAATCCAAATTAAGAAACTCAACATGACCGAACCACACTTCTCATTTCTTTTATTTTGAAATTCAATCAAAATTTTCAAATATTTGTACTTCTTTCAATATTGTAAACATTTTTTCAATTCATAAAACCAATGAAACATGTCTTTTTAACTACATATAAGTTCCACAACTGTCACATTAATTGTTTATTTATTTTAATCATATCTTCTAAACAAATCATCCTTTCTAATTTATGAATAATTCTCATGAATAAATCAATGTAATAACTCCAAACTTCAATAATTATAACATTGACTTATTAGTATACAAACACATTGACAACAATTACAACACAATTATAACTTTAATCAATTTGGGTTCTTTATCTTCTTCATTATTCCCAAAAAATATGGCATCATCAATATAAAAAATCATAATGATAGAAACCTATTTATTTTATTATATATAGAGTTTGTTTTATACTCTTCCTCTTATGAATTTAACCTTATATAAATAGGAATATATCTTGGAATAAAAATCTCTTGGAGCTTACTTAAACCCATGTTAATCCTTCTTTAAGTTAAACACATTATTTTCTTCTTTTCTAAGAAAGAATCAACTTAGATACTCAATATAGACTTCTTATTCCAATTCTCCATTAATAAAGGAAGACTTGACATATATTTTGAAAATATTATATATCCTTTATAAAATAATAACAAGAAAGATTATAATGGTTAAAAGTCTTTCAACTGGTTTAAAGGCCTCATCAAAGTCAATTCTTTCAACCTGTGAATAACCCTTGCAAACCAGTCTTGCATTATTTTTTACCACTTTTCCTTTTCATTCAAATTTTTTGGGGAAAATCCAATTTGTTCCAATCATATTTTTATCTTTAGGTTTTGGTACCATCTCACATGTTATGTTTTTCTCAATCTAATATGATTCCTCATTCATGGAATTAATCCACTCCTGATGCTCCAAAGCTTCTTCAACATCTATTGGCTCAACCTATGAAAATAATTAGGTATATGAAAATATCCTCAATGTTATTCTAGTTTGAACATGTTTTATTTGATACCCATTGATATTTTTAACCTTCACTTACTTCCTCAACATTGGATGAGATAAATGTGTTTGTCCCTCATCACTTTAAATGGACAAATCAACATCTTAATCTTGTATAACTTCTACATCATGACTTTTGTCATAGACTTTGATATGTTTTTTAATATAGACAACTTCATCTTCACTTCCTCTCATATATGTAGCTGATTGTGGACCTTTTATTTTTTGAATGTTTTGGAACTTTCACATCATCAAAATCAATAAGTATTTTAGTTTACTTGTTGTAACATATTCATCCTATAAAATTTTGAGGATATCCAAATAATATACCATCAACACCATTTTTATTAAAATTCCCAAGATTCTCACCATTGACTTTAATAATACAGGGTCTTCCAAAAACCCTTAATTACTTAAAACATGGGTTATTATTATAATAAATCTCATATGGATACATACCTAAATTTGGTCTATAATATAATTGATTTTTAATGTGGACTATTGTACTAATATCTTTTCTCCAAAATAACTAAGAAGTATCATGTTTAGTCAATATAGTTCAAGACATATAAAATAATATTCTATTATTTATTTTATCCACACCATTTTTTGTAGTGTGTATAGTGAACTAAGATCATGAAGAATACCATGCTTCTCAAGATAACCTTAAAACTTTATATTTTTGTATTTAGAACCATTAACATTTTGAATCTTCATTAAAGAGTTTCTAGATTATTTTTTAGAAATTCTCTTAAACTTTTAAACATCTGGAGAGCCTCTAATTTATACTTCATAAATATAATTCTTATAATTCAAATGAAATAATCAATAAAAAAATAAAATACTTATCTATATTTTTTGACTACTTCCTCATGGGACCACAATTATCAGAATGAACATGCTCTAAAGGTTGAGATGAATGTATCTCATCCTTTTTCATGTTGAATTTTTGAACATACCCTTTTGGAAAAAGAGAAACACTAATCTCTTCTTATCAACATATTTATAATATCATGAACAATTTCTCTCTACATTAACTTGTTCATGTCTCTATGGAATATGTTTCCTAGCCTTCTATACCATAACTAATTCTCTTCCTTCATGCTCAAAAAAACATGAATTTTGAGAAAACCTACCTAAAATAAGTTTCTATTTCTTCATTTATCTCTTTCACAACTTCTCCACATTCAATATTTTTAATTATAAACCCATATTTTTTTTAAAATTGCCACATTTAATTTATCATAAATATGAGAAACACTTAATAAATTGTATTTTATCCCATAAACAAATAAGGTGCTCTTACTTTTAAATTTTTCTCTTCCTATAAAATCCTAAAAAATACCTTTAATTCTAAGAGATTTATAAATCCCAAATGTTACTATAAAATTTTTTTAGACTATAATATTATTTCATAGATTTATGTATCTATATATGTGAAGAACATATACTATCCAAAATCCAAGTTTCTTCTCCTTTTGTATCCTTAATTGTTGTTTCATCCAAAAGAGCCTTTTCTTTACACTTTTATCCATTCACCTGATGCTTTTGAATTTTTTTATCAAAACCACATTGGGATGTAAGTATCATAAGAAATAAATTTTAAAGTAATCTAGGGTGGTCACACCTCTCACAGAGAGTTTCAAGATGTTGGAATTCGTTTTCAATCTTCAAATTGGATATTTTAGATAACTTTTGAGTATATATTCTTTGAGTGGACCGAATCCCCATCAAACTCTACTTCTAATGACTTAAAAATTCATTTTAGTGTTTATTATTGAACTTTACATCTTTTATGTATACCCAAATCTACCACAGTTTGATTAGTATCCATAACAATCATATTTATCATTAAAATAGTATGTTTTCTAGAACTGTGAATTGGTCTTCCATCAACTTTCTGAAAATCTATATTGGTTGCTTTTTGTAAACCAAAATTTTGGTAGACTCTTAAAATCTTTTTATCAATATCATACTTATTCTCAATATTATTAGAGTCTCCATTTTAGTAGTTTTTTCATCAAAATTTGATTTATCAGAATTTATAATTTTTTTTATTTTCTTATTTTAGAAACATACATGATCCTATTGACTCTCTTATTATTCTCAAAACCTTTGTTGAAGTTTTTAGAATTTTTGTTATCCTTTTAGGATGATCTTTTTTTATTATTCTATAATTTACACTCCTTATATCTTTCACTAACATTTGAAATTGAATTTTGGAAATTAGTTTTTCTTTGTTTAGCCTCAACCAGTTTCTATTGTACAAGGCTATCCTTCACCTTCATCTTTTATTCAAGATTGATAATGATTATTTTATCTTTATAAAGTTACTTCTTAAGGTTATCAATCTCTCTTTAAAATATATATTTTTTCTCTTTATGCATTTTTTTCCTATTGTTAACCAATTTACCATATTTATTTAACTTCTTGATCTCTTTCTCTAGATTTGAAATTTTTGAGAGACATTATTTTAATTCTATTTTTATCACAAACTTTATATTAGTTTCCTATTCCATTTCTTAAAATTTTCTTCTTTCATCATTGGTAAAACTCCCATCATTCATATTTTTAATAAGTAACTTCTCAGCACCTTCATCACTGGAATTTTCAGCTTCCCTTATTTAATGTCATCATCTACCTCACATTTAGACAAAAAGTTTAACTTTTTATATTTATAGAACTTCTTATTACTTCCTTAAAATAGGAATTTTATTTTTCTGCCCTCTTCTTCATTGGTATTCTTTTTCTTCCATCATATTCATAATTATTGTCATCTTCCTTAAGTCTTGTACAATTTTTTATGAAATTTCCAATGACACTATAATTAAAGAACTTCAATGGTTCCTTCCCTTTATTAATTCTTGATACTCTTTTCAAATTTCTTAAAAATAAAGATATGAATTCATCAAAATTATTACTTAATTCATATTCTGAATTATAATCACTAAATTCTTACTCAATAACAACTTTATTCGACTTATCTTTCCTAGTATCTTTGAAATAAATTTCTCAGTCATCCTTTTCCATCTTCTCGATAGCATTATCACTTCTCATTTAATATGTGATGTGAATACTATATAAATAATCTAGATAAATCATTTTAGAATATCTATCTTCTAAAGATGATACTTTTGAATCAAATTTATCATAAATAATTCTTAGAATCTTCACCACAATAGTAAAATCTTCCATTTTTTACTAAATATTATAGCAGTGCTTATAATGTCGTTAACCCTAGTAAATAACTCACCAATAGTTTCATTATCTTCCATTTTTATATCTTCATACATTAATCTAAAAATATTGAATTTTTTTTCTTCACCTTCATGTTCCCTTCCTAAATATTTTTCAACATGTCCCAGATTCCTTTAATCGTTTCAATTCCTTTAACCATTAGGAATTCACTTTCTAATAGATAAGAATGTGAAATACTTATGAATTATAAATAATTATATATATTAATATTATCAGTGTATGTTAAGTGATAACCCTCACCATGAGGAGTGAAACCATCTGTATAAGCTTCCAAAATTTAATTTCCAATAGATAATATATAGGGTGTCATTTTTTCCTTCCATATATGATAGTTTTTCTCATCAGATATAGGAATCCACTTATTATTAACTAAGTTCTAAAAATACATGAAAAAATTATTTAACCTTTAAACAAACTAGATTAAATTAAGGGACTTTCATTTGGTACTAATTGAAGGGTCTATTTGAGATCTATGTGACAACTTAGAGGTCGGGTGAATCAGTGGTCAACTCTTTTTATGTTTTCTTATTTTAAAACAATCTATTCCTTGGGTTATAAAGAAATAAATTTTCTAAAAAAAACATACTGAAACACCCACATGAACACTATAATTTACAAGTTTCACTACTAAATAAGATTATCTAGTCCTTAGTATGATCTAGAAACAATTTGAGACCAAAAAACACACTAGAAAATAATCCATGTGATTACAGTAAGTATTGTATATACATCACTTGTGTTGAACTATATTACTTTAATGGTTCATGTGATACTCTCATAGTTGATATGATAATATATATTTCACAAAAAAAATACACCTTCACCTACAAGATTCAACACATTGTCACTGTTCTGATTTGATTTTTCACACTTTCTATTCTAAAATTAAGTTCATATTATTCATTGATTGCTTGCACATCAGTAAGAAAGAACCTCTTCTTACCTCCCCTTTTTTTCTTTTCTTCTCTATTCCATATAAAAAAACTCTTTTATAGAAACATTCTCACATCCATGATCTGAAAAAAAACTATAAATAGTTAACATGTAATGTTGGTTACTTTATCTCTTTCTTCTATATTTTTGTATTCACTATCCCATGTGAATACTTTATTTGAGTTTCTAATATTATATATAATTCAAAAACCTTAGATCATGGCATTAATTTTATTTTACTATATACATAGTCTCTATTCTTAACTTCTTCTCCTTAAAAATTTCAAAAAACAAGATATAAAATGCTCCCATGATAATAGACATTATCGTACAACTTCACTTGAAATAACCATACATAATATCCATATGTTAATATAAAGTAATATAAATAGATTTATCATTATTAAGAATGTATCATTCATTCCATGATAATTTGGGTATTTAAATTATGAAATCAATCTTCATGAATCCTGAATTCATTATCACGGCCCATGACCCATGGTTCTTTCTTGCTTATTTATGTTGGAGAAGTTTTATCACTTCTCACATATTTTTAAATCTCTATTATTCATTCCAATAAGTATATAATGAAAATGACTATATATAAATATCCATGTATGTATCTTGTCCACCCATATATTTGTAGTTCCAACCTTCACTATGATCCTCTCTTCGTAAAAGCATGAAATATGATAAAACATAGTCATATTTATCATTTAAGAACAATACTACCTAGAACCATCTGGAAATACTATATCCTTCTCCACATAATTGATCATATAATAAAAATAAAATTTCATGCCACTATATTTATACTGAGGTTTGATACTAATCAGATCTCCCACTGCTTGATCTTCCATGAGGTTGAATATGCGGTCAATCAACCAATCATGTGTGTACATGGTCACTTGACCTACCATGCATGTACGCTATCAATTAACCTACCATGTGTATCTATGTAAACTTAACCTATTGTGTAGTGGTTTTTAATTTCATTGTGTGGTAGGTTTTAAATTATTTATTTGATTGGTTGTTCATAGTTGCTTTTCCTATCATTTAAATCTCACAGTAAGTCATCTTCTTCATATGGTTGGCACATCAACAATAACTTTAAACTTCATACAGTCTCTCTATCTGCCATGTTGGATTATTAAATATTATAAATAATGTACACTCTCCACTAAAAACACATGTTTTTAACATTAATAACATAATAAAAAATCATATTTTAAAACTCCTCCTATAATTACATACTTATTTATATGTAGACAAAAAAAATACAACACCATAAACAATCTCAGTTCATGTTCAACAATTTCTTCACCAATACAAAAATAAATCAAAACCTCTTGGTATAAATAGTTCTACACTATAGAAAATCTTTAACATACATTCAATGTAAGGAATATATATCCACAAGTTCCTATTTGATTAATCCAATTGACGGTAAGTCCTTGCCTATACTTATTCAAACTCAGTGTTTGGAAGATACCCAAATTCCTAACCTCATAATATCATTGATCATGAAAGATCAAAATAAATTTTTGAAAGAATAAAATGTTGACATTTTACAATGAAAAATCACACATATGGAATCTCTAAGTATCACTTGAAAAATGATTACAAATGGAAGCTCTCAACACTGAGGTAGTGTACATATAGATATAGAAAACTTTTTAGTAAGTAGTCATATTCTACTCCTCAAATCCTTGATTGAAATTATAAATTTAGATGTAAAAAACTTCTATGAGATCTTCAGGTATAGTTATAAAAAACATATAAGTAGAACTATATTTTGTTAAAATGATTCAACTTCACCATGTTCAAGAAATTAGATGGTTCAAGTTCATCTCATTGAAACTTAATGCGTCAAAAGTTAAGTTTTCATAAAAAAACTAATAAAACCTAAAGTAAGTACAAGTAAGAAAAGGAATTTATTGTGATTAATCAAAACAATAGATCCATAATATATAATTTTACAAAAATGACTCAACACTAATTACTTATGACGTTTCTTAAATTTTTGTTTAATTAATCCACTAAACATTAACTTTTGTAATAAATAGACAACCATCGAGACTTAAGAACACATAAAAATTCAAGAATTAAAATAATATAGTTTGTATCCCACTTAGAAACATTTTATTATGGTTTTAAAACTATATATAATATATCTAGGTAGAGATTTTTAGTTACCCATTGGAACTACAAAATATTTCCCTTTTATATGCCTAATATATGGTACATCTATATCATAAAACATGATATAACTACAACCTTATTTTGAATTTAAAAATGAATCATTTAATACCTCAACATAAATTAAAGTCTCATAAACTCTATATATATCTCACATTATGTTATATTATATATAACAAGATGTGAAACTATATCCAAACTCCATTGGATATGTATCCATCATAGAAGTTTTTCACATTGAAAACAAACATTTTGAATCAAAATAAATAATCATTAATATAGACTTCTATGTGACTCTTTGGGAATTTATAACAATGAAAATAATTAAGAATTCATAATTCATAACCATTGCAACACAGCAGTTTTAATCAAGTAAAAAACTATTATAGTATGATCTCTACTAACCAAATATAAATCCAAATAATTGCTTTTTCAATGAAATCATGTATAGATATGAGACATGGATCATGTAAAACTCATATAAAATAACTAATATATACCTAATTCTACAATAATGATAACCAAAATAGCTTAATACACCAAAAGGCATTCATATAAGTGAAAACACGCATCTCATGTTACACAACTAAGCATGATCATGCAATTTTACATCCTTGCTCAACTGAGTGACCAAATTTTATTCCCATCATAGAAAGTTGAATGTATTTATTGGTTAAAAAATCCATTTTCATGTTTATAACCATGTTCAACCACCCTCTATTTAGATTATTCTCATAAATAACATAATATGTGTATCAAAGTATAATGGTTCACATGTAATAAATCTTATTAACCTCATTAATAATATTATTATGAATTATAATAACTAATAACTCAAAATAAATTCGTACATAAATATATATATAATTATATTATGTTACACGGTGGTGTACTCAATATAGTTCAATCCTGACAATAATTCCAACTTGTGTCGGATAAGTAAACTTTTTATCACTGCATGGTTTTCTACTCATGATAATTTTAACATATTATCAAAACACGTGACCTTTAATGATTATTATCAATTATGAATACCATATAATTTTACCTCTAAAGGGTTAATTATCATGTCACATTCATAGAATATACGTATGAATCATTATTTGGAAATTTATACTAATAGAAAAATCATGATACAATGTGTGTTCCTAAGCTGTACATCTCATGAATAGATTTTGGATGCATGATTTATCAAATCCATGTAAACTAGATAAAGTAATAAATTTATTTAATATCAAATGACTTTATAATCACCTCATGTTTCAATTACACAAACAGGTTTGTTAAAGGATTTATTACATTGTCATATATAGATAGTCAAAAAATCATCATATCTGTCACGCCCGGACTTCGCCTTGAGGTATAACCTTAATTTTAAATTTTTATTTCATGAGTTTAATCACTTGCTTATTTAATTACTAGTTTTAAGTGTGGGATGAACCTGAAATGAGGCCTTTGTTGTGGCGCTGATAAGTGCGCATCAGCTTTACACCGCTCGGTGCATGGGCAGAGCACGGGCGTAGCCACGTGACCTTGC
Source organism: Viscum album (assembly GCA_963277665.1). NCBI lineage: Eukaryota > Viridiplantae > Streptophyta > Magnoliopsida > Santalales > Viscaceae > Viscum > Viscum album. The sequence continues at coordinate 612,317,630 of OY728137.1, read as the reverse complement.
CTTTTTAACATGTGGCGCTCGCTACGCGAACGTTCTTTTGTCAGGCGATTAACTTTAGTTTCAAAGTATTATTATTATTATATTATTGTTATTGTTATTATGATTATTATTTTTATTGTTATGCTATTATTATTATTATTATTACCATTATTATTATTATTATTATTATTATGTTATTATTATTATTATTATTATTGCTAATAATATCACTATTTTTATTGATTATTATGTTATTAGTATTATTATTACTATTGATATTATTATTATTATTATTATATTAATATCATTAATTTTTTTTAATGTATTTTGTTTAACTCCTCCCCCCCCCCGAAACCCTAGCTGCCACCCTTCACTCCCATTTTTTTTATTTTCTTTTTCTTTTTTTTTCTTTCTTCCTCCCCATGTATCTCTCCCCTTTTTTCCCCTTCACCCACGTGCTCCCCTTCCCCAGGCTCACCCACACCGCCTCATCTCCCCTTCTTCTTCTCCTTCCCCTTCTCTTCTTCTTCTTCTCCTTCTTCTTTTTTCTTCCTTATCCCTTCTCTTCTCTTCCGTTGTGCCCCCCCTGTTCGGACGCACCCTCCACCAGCAGACCAGCGCACCCCCTCCTCCTCTGCTCCGCTAGACAGTGCCGCTGTGCCCCCCCCTGTTCGGCCGCACCTTCCACCAGCAGACCGGCGCACCTCCCTCCAGCTTACCAGCGCCCAAGATGCCCTCCACCAGCAGACCGTCGCACCCCGTTGTCCTGTTCGGCTACTCCCTCCACCAGCAGACCACCGCACACCCTCCTCCCCTGCTCCGCTGGATAGCGCCGTCGCGCCTCCCTGTTCAGCCGCTCTCCCTGCTCCCACGGCCGGCGCACCTCTCCACTCAGCCACACCTCCTTGCTCAGCTGCTCTCTGCCGCACCTCCCCACTCGGTCGGCCTCCCATTCTCCTCTGCTCGCTTTGTGTTCTTTATTTTTATTTTATTTTTATTTTATCTAATAACATATTTACATTTCATTCTGTTATTATTATTATTATTATGTTAGTAATATTATTATTATATTATTATTATGGTTATCATTAGGTTATTATTATTATTATTATGTTAATGTTATTATATTATTTCTATATTATTATGGTTATTATTATTGTGTTATGCTATTATTATTATTTTGATATTATTATTATTTTTATGTTATTATTATTATTATTATTATTATGTTAATGTTATTATATTATTGCTATATTATTATGGTTATTATTATTGTGTTATGCTATTATTATTATTTTGATATTATTATTATTTTTATGTTATTATTATTATTATTATATTATTGTGATTATTATGATATTATTATTATTATTATTATGTTATTGATATTACTATTATTATTTTTACGTTATTATTATTATTGTTATTATTATTATTATTATGTTATTATTATTATTGAACCTGTTTAACAGTCTGCTGTTTTAGGACCTATTTGACGGCTCAATACGGTGCGACCGTGGCGCAACGGGAGTTTTGCGCCGTGTCTTTTTCCATTCCTATTTGAGGTAGGTGGTTCCACGCACAAGTATTAGTTTACAATCATTTTCTTTATTATTTAATTAATTTAATGTTTTATCCATTTGTTTACATGCTGTGAAATTTTTCCTCTAACTTAGAGTTATTGTGTGTTTGTTTAGTTAGAGTTTTGTTCTGGTGACTCTAGTTAATTTTATTGTGAAAACTCCGTTTGGACTATTTATTATTGTTTGCAAACTGTGCAGTGTGTGAGTTAGGAAGTGCAGATGATGCGGTTTATATTTTGGCATGCGTCAAAATATGTTTCATTATAAAAATGGGTTTTGAGTGACTTTTTCCCTTCAAAAACTTTTGCGACATGATTGAAACTGTTCAATAAATATTCAAAGTGATTTCGTTGAGTTATGTACCTAGTTTAATTCAATACGTAAGCAGTGCAGTTTGAGTTTCAAAAAGTTTTGGTGTGCGTGTGGTTTTTAAAAAGGAGATCAGTGTGTAGGTGACATGTTATGTGAACTTTGAATTTAGGTGAGCACAAGGAGGGAAGTTGGGGTATTATGTGGGGAGACTAGGACTAGTGAGCTAGTGTTCCGGAGATGACCCGACCCAGTTTCACTGGAAGGTTTGACGATTGCAACACTAACTAAACATATGATATCTGAGGGTCGTGGCCACCTAAGCCACGTTTCACCGAGACACGACGTTCTAGGGTCCCACATGCTCTAGTACCCTTTTGGGACTCTCCCATCCTTTGGTGCTACCGGTTACTTTGCGTGCACAATGATACGTGATATGTCACTTGAATTACTACCCTAATGTGTTTATCTTGAACTGTCTTTATTTTAAATCGTTTTATGAAAACCATTTCTTTTTTCACTTCTTTCTTTCTTTCTTTCTTTATTTATTTATCATTGCAAATGGTTTGTCTTTTGATATTTGTGCGTGGAATCTTTTCTTGGTGATATCCTGCTGGGCGATTTATCACACCCTACTTACACCCTTGGGTGTAAGTAGATTTGTTTACTTCTGATACAGGTAAGGGTTCAGGTTTTGGGAATAGTGGTTCAGGTTGTTAGTCTATCTACGTGGTGTTTTGGTGGTGGCTTAGGGGCGGTTTCCTCACATCGGGCGACAGTTCTTAGGTTGGTTTTTGGTCACCTTGTTTTAGTGTTATTTGGGTTTTGAATACTTGTGAACCAAAAACCTGTTTTCTTAAATACACGTTTGACTGTAACCTTTACTTTTGTTTGGTTTACTTTGGTTGGCTGCTTTATATTTTTTCACTCGGGTAAATCGTTCCCAAAGTTTAAATTGATACCCGGGCACTTGTGCCAGCCCGTAGGGATCGGGGACGCCCTTCGGGCCTTTCCGCGGGTCGGGTTGGGCATCGAGTTGATGGCGACCCGATTCGGTTCGTGACAAAATTGTATCAGAGGGAGGTTAGTTCGTGGTTTATGTTATTTGGGATGAGTTGGATTATACAGGAGTTGGGTCTGTCGGGGCTCAGAATTCATGTTGCGAGTAGGGTGTGTAGAGACCCGAAGCTTGATGTACATGGATATTACATTACTTTAGAGAAATACTTAATACATAACAATAACAGACACACAAGGATCTTAATAGTTTAGTGTCTTTGGAAACTTGGAACGTAACCTTCTAATCGTGGTGAAAGATCTTCAACATCTCCCATAAAGATCTTCCCTTTTTTTCTTACCTAAAACCTTTCTTTATATCCTGGGGAAAAGAAAACATAAAAATGTTGAGCTCAAATGCTCAGTAAGGGTAAGCATGGATAAAATAAAACACACCTTATACATTTGAACTTAAAAACATGAACAAAATGTTTAAACATCAAAATCTTGAGCAATGACATAAAACATGGAAGTACGTAAGGGATAGATCATAAAGAAACATTAAGAATAATAAAATAGCATGGGAATAAAACATGTAATTGTGGGAACCATTAATCAAATGATATAATTTCCATAGTATCAAAGGCATTGCTTCCAAGACCATCTTAGTGGATAAAATCCCTTTCTGAATCGAGTTCACTCCTCGTTCCAGCCCTGTATTACTGAACCGGTTTAACTTGTCGTTCCAGCCATTTCTATCTCATGAGATATAAATCTTTACCCAATGCTTTGGAGGGAGATATATGTCCCACCCATCTCATAATGAAATCATTCTTTCGTGTGCCACAAAATCATAAATCATACATCATATCATAACCCACGAAATAAAATGGGACTCTTAAACATCATGCCATCATAACATAATCCATAAACAATTGATATCATTTCATCATAAGAAAATTGAAACCATTTAAATCATAAAGACATTTTACTTTAAACATACACATATGAAATAATGTCATCTTAGATGGAAAATAGTTTTGACAAAACACTTGAAATGAATTCTTGAGGAAAATATCCTTTCTTCTTTAAAATCATTTTCATTTCACAAAATTCCATGCAAATTTAAAAGATAAGGGTTTTGTTGAAAGTAATCATGCAATCTTGTAGAGGAAGCTTCTGGAAAATTAGGCGTTATGAAACCGTAAAAATCCATTCACGTCGTATAAGTTAAAAATAACATTCCCCTCGTACTTTTGTCGGAAAAGTTAAAAAGTGCCTTATATGGTAACCAAAGGAAAGATTCCATTCATACAATGCGGTAAAAAGTCAATAAAGGGTAAAAATGACTTTAAAAATCCATGGAATAATGGTAAACATTTTATGAAAGCATTTTTAGAAAACATGGTCATGGATGATAAACGTAACCCAAGTAAATACTTATGTATAAGCAATCTCGGATAAAAATGAGATTGAAAATTTATCCCTTACCTTAGGTCTGATATGATTCGTACGTATCCAAACCTCCTGTATAATGATTTAAATAATGTCATTGACTTATTATAGAATCATATTCATTGTTATGATATCATATATGTTTCACTTATGACTTTATATTACCCGTTCTTTTGTAAATTCCATGTTAAAGAGCGTTTTGGGTAAAATCGTTTCATTTGTCGTCCCTGTTTTGACTTGTTATTATTCATATGATTACTTAGATCATGATTAATTATTTCTAGAATATAAAACATGATTTATATATTCAGAATATACATATATATAATAGATCAGTAAATGGAAAGAAATACACCGTTCATGGAGACGGTAGGCCGTACGTACGCATGAACGTTGTTTTCATTTCCTTATTGAGTTGAATGGAATTAAGTAGATGACATACATATATATACACATAAATACAGTATCATTATTATGTAATATACTTCATGATTACTTATTATATATAATTTATAATCATTCATTAATGGTTAACGTGGAGAATGAATCTCATCGCGTCGTGGAGACGGTAGTCCGTACGTACGCACGAGCGATGATATCATTTCCATGATCGTGGAATTGTATTGGAGTGTATGTATACTATTTCAGAATCAATATCAATTTACAATAATCATATATAGTTATTATGTACACCATTATACCCATCCAATAAAGGTGGTGGTGGAAAATAGATTACATCACGGCGTGGAGACGGTATTCCGTACGTACGCACGCGCGGTGATTTCGTTTTCCGTAGGATGGATAGATGGTGAAATAGGTTTGTTCCATACTTATAATAACATATCAGTATATGAGTGATACTGATGTTATTATGTCATAATGAAACAACTAAATAATAAAATGTGGAAGAAGAAATAAATTTGAAATAATCGGTAACGAACATTACCTCTTCTTTGAAGCGCCTCTTTGAGACCTCCTTTTAGGGCACTGAAATTGGTCTTTGAAGAATACCAGGACCTCTAGGATGTTTATAGGGAAGTCTAGAAGAGAATTTGGCAGGGTTTGGCCGAGCTTGAAGGCTCAAAGTGGTGTGAGGAAGAGAGGGAGGAGGTTCCCTTTTATAAGGGATGAGAGGGTCACCTTTGGAATAACTAAAAATATTATTTTATTATAAAGTCAAATTCGGTTTTAAATAGATCCAAATTGATTTATTTAAAATCTAAGGTGGGTATGGGTCGAAAAGTATCTCATCAAATAGAATTTAGAAAAGTTTAGGTTCCTATTTTAACCTTATCATTTAGTTTTAACTTTAAGTTAGATAATTTTACTTTTACCGTGTCTTTTTGTGTTCTTACACTATAAGGTTAATAAACTTACTATAACAAGCCAAACGAACCCCAAGTTGTTTATTATTAATATATATAACCTTATCTAATTCATTTGAACGAACCTTAGATTTTTAGGAATAAAATAACAATTAATAATATAATATTTGTTTTAAAAACTATTTTATGTCAATTTTGACACTATTTAGTAATTGATTTTTGTGAAAATCATAACAGAATGATTAGTTCAAAAAAGTTAATTAAATAAATAATAAAATGTAATATTAACCTATAAAATTAGTTTAATTCATAAAAAGTCTCAAATTACATTTATTTTGGTATTTATAACATCAATTATGTCAATATTTCATTAATAAGATAATTACTACATCGTCTTTGTGTCATAAATAAATTAAACTATTTAATGTCTAAAAATTACAAATAAAATACCATTATGTAGGAAATCCTTTTAGATTTCTAATGAATATTTATAGTCGAATTTATCTTATGTATAACCCTATATTAAAAATGATATACTTATTAAACTTTGATTTTAACTATTTTAACCCTTCTTTAAATAAATTAATAATAAATGTCCTAATCTAATCCAAGTAGGCCTAAATGGTCATATTTTATTCCTAAGGTTGTTTTTGGTCGAATTACACTTATCCAATAGAATTAGGACATGTTTTAGGGTAATAATAATATCATTTTTACCCTTAATTACCCTATTTACTTTTAACCGTGGTAAAAAAAAGTAAAAAGTTATTATTCACCAAAAATTATTTTCATCTCATTGAACCACATTTTACTTACTGACATCAACTTTGTCTCTCAGATTTTTGAAATTCCACTCACAGAAGCGGTAAAATTATGTTTTATGAAAAAATCATTTTTTTAACTAACACTTAGTGGTTTCACTATTCATCAAAAAAATGAAAGTTTCCAGAAAAATACCAAAAATTAGGCCTAAGATATATTTGATATTATGAACTGAAAAATGATGTCTATTTTAACAAATTCAAAATATATAAGTTTCATTACTTAATTTAAAAATTAATTCCTATCGTCAAAACAAATAGTGTGTTCTTAAGAGATAATAACTATCAAAAGATTGACACTTGTTTATGTCTGGTTTAAATGTGAAATTACATCCAATGACCAACATTGTATTAAATTGTAAAAATATATTCTAAATATACTTTAAAATCACTCAAATTATTAATTTATCACTATTAATTATTTCGATTAAAAAGGTTGTTTTTAATTAAAATTTAGTAATTTTCACTATTCATCAGAAAATGAAAGTTATCCGAAAAGTACCAAAATTTCACCCTAAGCTAATTTTGATATTCCGAATCCAAAAATGAAGTCCATTTTGAAAAGTAAAATTTATAAAATTTTAAAAAGTCGGTATTACTATTCATAACGGCTAGTTTTAATAATATTTTAATAGCATATCGTTGTTTAGTGAAACTCGGTATTGCGTACAACACACGCTATCGTGGAAGGTCGCGCTTGCGTGTAATGCAATCCAAGTCAAGGATGTGTGTTGTACAAGCTCCTTTTGGTGTAGCGTACAACACAAAACATTAATGAAATTAAAAGGAATATTTTTCATAAAATCTCGGGGTGTTACAGGGTGCCTGGCCAGCACGCCTTGTGATAGAAACTGAGTCACCATGGGATGTCAGGGTGCTTGTTTCACTTATTTTCTGGGTGGGACGTGCAGGCTGCAGACTGTACGTGGACACCAGGCAAGAAAGTATAGTTTTTGCATGAATTCATTTTTGCATGTTTGGTTTACTGATGATTATTTATCTTGTTGAAAAATTTAGTTCCTCTTGAGATATGTAATACTTCTTTATGATTGTTGCCCTTTGCAGTAAGATGCCTCCTTAGAGAGCTCCCTTGCACCCATGGGAGGAAGTCGGAGAGAGTTCTCCCACGCCGCTTGATTAGAGATTGGTAGAGGCTATGGTCCGAGCCGTTCAGGCTTTGGGACAAGGGGCGACTCCTTCCCCCGCCCCTATTCCAGCTAGAGGGGAAGAATTTGGCTCCATGAAGGATAGAGCTCAGGAGTTTCTAAGAAACAAACCTCCTTCTTTCCGAGGAAGTTCAGAACCTCAGGAGGCAGAGGAGTGGCTCGAAAAGATAGAACGTATGTTTGAATTCCTTGACACGCCCGAGGAAGTCAGGGTGAAGTGTGCCTCGTTCCAGCTAGAGGGTTCCAGTCATAAATGGTGGGAATCAGTGGTCCAGGCTGGGAAACATGAGCACATGAGCTGGAAAGATTTCAAGGGTATCTTCAATGAGCAGTATTGTCTAGAGTTTCTAGCCTATGATAGATCTCGGGAGTTCATGGAGCTTTCGCAGGGGAATCAAACAGTGATGGAATATGCGAACCGCTTTGCTGAACTGGTACGGTACGCACCTGAGATAGTTTCGAGCGAATTCTTGAAAGCTCGGAAGTTTGAGAAGGGCCTTCGACCAGAAATCCACTCCCAGGTTTTCTTATTCAAGCTGAAGACTTATGATGAGGTGGTCGATCGTGCTTGTATGGCTGATATTGACCAAAAGGGAAAGTCGGGGTTTTATGGATCAGTGTCAGGGCTTGGTAGTGGCAGTTCATCTAAGAAGAAGAGTAAGCGTGATGAGCAATGGAAGAAGAGTGATGGCAGCTCAGGTCATCCTCCCATGCAGTTTTCATCTGGGGCTTCTGGTGCAGGGTCCGTAGTGTGCCATCAGTGCGGAAGGGTAGGGCACATCGGACCTGTTTGTCCTTACCCTCCCAGACCATGCCATGGATGTGGAGTTGTGGGACATCTACAGTGCTTCTGCAGTACTGCACGCCCTTACTAGAGTGGGGCTGGATCTGTGGCTTCCACAGGGGTATCAGTTCAGTCAGAGCTGACCAAAACGACAGGATCTCGGTTCGGTGGGCGTGGTGGTAGTACCAGATTGTCTTCAGGGCAGAGCCAGATCAGGGCAAAGCCTCAGGCAAGTGGTCTTTCTCAGGCAGGGACCAGACAACTGCATGTTGTGGATCAGGCACCAGCGGGATCTGATGCAGGGCCTTCGACGGTTCGAGGTACGATTCTGGTTTCATCTTCTATAGCTGCAATTTTATTTGATACTGGTGCTTCAGTTTCTTTTATATCTACTCGCCTTGTGAATCTGTTGAACCTATCAATCGAGCTGTTATCGTTTGCTATGGATTTGGCAACACCGTTGGGGAAAAAGAGGGAGCAGGGCCTTAGGTTCCCATCGTGCGCACTCTCTGTATTGGGAGTCGAGATGGAATGGGATTTCTTGGTCCTTGACATGGACCTATTTGATGTGATCCTCGGTATGGACTGGCTGGTGCGCTTCCAGGCGCACATTGATTGCTATCGGCGCTGAGTCAGTTTTACGGCACCAGATGGGGCTCCCCAGTTATTTCACGGGGAATGGGATCCTTGGTAGGGATGCGCGGGACCACCACTCCCTGAGTTGGGAAATATTTCTCATCAGTTGTTGTCGCTCACGCTGGAGGATGATGGTGGTATTATACAGGGCGGGTTACCTCGTGTAGTGGACGAGTTCCCAGAGGTCTTCCCAGATGATTTCTCTGGCTTACCCCCGGATCGGGACGTGGAGTTCTCGATTGAGTTGGTGCCAGGAACACAACCTATATCTCTTCCCTCATATCTCATGGCCCCCACCGAACTGAGGGAATTAAAGATACAGCTGGACGATTTGGAATCCAAAGGATTCATTCGCCCGAGCGTCTCTCCTTGGGCCGCCCCGGTTTTATTTGCAAAGAAGGCCGATGGAACCCTTCGGTTGTGAATTGATTACCGGAAATTGAACAAGGTAACCATCAAGAATAAATACCCTTTTCCTAGGATTGACGATTTGTTCGACCAGCTGAAGGGGGAAAAGTGGTTCTCCAAGATTGATTTGCGTTCGGGATACCACCAGCTCAGGGTGAGAGAAGCAGATATCCCAAAGACGGCTTTCCGAAGCAGGTACGGTCACTTCGAGTATTTGTTCATGCCTTTCAGACTGACGAATGCTCCTGTAGTTTTCATGGAACTCATGAATAGGGTGTTCCACCAATATCTCGACTCATTTGTCGTGGTATTCGTGGATGACATCCTAGTTTATTCTGAATCTGAGGAGGAGCATGAGCATCACCTGCGCATTGTTTTGGGCACTTTGCGGGATCATCGCATGTATGCCAAACTCTCGAAGTGCACATTCTGGATCAGGGAAGTGAAGTTTCTGGGGCATGTCATCTCAGAATAAGGGGTTTCAGTGGATCCCGAAAAGATCAGGGTAGTTATGTCTTGGGAGCAGCCGAGAAATGTGTTTAAGATCAGGAGTTTTCTGGGCTTGGCTGGTTATTACAGGTGCTTTGTCCGGGACTTCTTGCGGCTTGCCTCCCCCATGACCGCACTCACCTGGAAAGGGGTGAAGTTTGAGTTGAGCCCTCAGTGCCAAGCATCTTTTGAGGAATTGAAACGGCGGTTGACCACTGCACCTATTTTGACCTTACCAGGATCGGGAAAGGGCTATGTGGTTTACTGTGATGCTTCAGGTACGGGCCTTGGATGTGTGCTCATGTAGGATGACCATGTTGTGGCTTATGGTTCTCGCCAACTCTGGCCGCATGAGAAGAACTATCCGACTCACGACTTAGAGTTGGCAGAGGTGATGCATTCTTTGAAGACGTGGCGCTGCTATCTTTTTGGGGAGAAGTTTGTGGTCTATTCTGACCATAAGAGCCTGGCCTACATTTTCTCTCAGAAGGATCTCAATTTGAGGCAGCGCCGCTGGGTCGAGTACCTACAGGGTTTTGTTTTCGGTATTTTCTATACCCCTGGCAAGGGTAATGTGGTAGCTCACGCTTTGAGCAGAAAAGTACCAGTGCAGGCGTTGAGGAAGTCCAGCAATGAGTGGAATTTGATGGGGCTCTTCGCCCAGATGCACTTGGAGAGCAGGGAGTACAGTGGAGGTACCTTCTTGGCTAGCATCCAGTTGACTCCTGCTCTTCTAGAGTTGATTTAGTGGGAGCAGCCTGGTGATGAGCTGTGTCAGTGATCTATGCAATTTCTTCATGGTGGGGAGACTCCTTCTGATTGGTCCTTGTCTCCCCAGAGGGTCTTGTGCTTCAAGGGCCGTGTTGTAGTGCCATTGTCTCTGTGGAAGGTGGTGATGCATGATAGCCACCAATCTCAGTGGGTCATCCATCCTGGTACCACCAAGATGTATTACTATGTTCGTCGTCAGTTCTGGTGGCCAGGTATGAGACGGGACATAGCCGACTTTGTATCCAGATGCTATACTTACCAGCAGGTAAAAGCAGAGCATCAGAGACCATCTGGCCTACTCCAGCCATTACCCATTCCTACCTGGAAATGGGACGAGGTCGCCATGGACTTCATTATTGGTCTGCCTCATACACCTCGGGGGAGGAATGCTATCTGGGTAGTGATTGACCGCTTAACCAAGTCATCTCACTTTATTCCGATCAGAGATACAACGAAGGTAGAGGAGTTGGGCCGCTTGTATGTTTAGGAGGTAGTCAGACTTCATGGTGTGTCGTCGGCAGTTTTTTCTGACAGGGACCCCCGCTTTACATCTCAATTTTGGGGAGGCCTCCAGAAGGCTTTGGGGTCGTAGATTAAGATGATCACGGCATACTATCCTCAGACCGATGGCCAGACGGAGCGGGCGAATCAGATTCTGGAAGACATGCTCCGAGCCTGTGTGTTAAATTGTGGAGGCTCATGGGATAGCCATTTGGGACTGGGCGGGTTTGCTTATAATAACAGTTACTAGTCTTCCATCAGAATGGCACCCTTTGAGGCGCTCTATGTACAGCCTTGTCGGTCTCCTCTATGTTGGGCTGAGGTAAGAGAGGCCTCGCTCTTGGGACTGAGCCTTGTTCAGGAGACGTCTGAGAAGATCAAGCTGGTTAGGCAGCGATTGTTGAAAGCTCAGAGTCGCAAAAAGTATTATGCAGATCAGAGGCAGTGGGATCTCGAGTTTTCAGTGGGGGATAGAGTGTTCCTAAAAGTGGCCCCTCGCTTGGGTCACCGTCGTTTGGGGGAGCAGGGGAAGCTGACATCGAGATATGTCGGACCCTTCAAGATTCTTGAATGGATTGTCAAGGTGGCATACATGTTAGCTTTTCCCTCGCAGTTGACGTCAATTCATGACGTATTTCATGTCTCCCAACTAAAGAAGTACAACCCCGACCCGTTGCATGTGCTGAATTGGGAGGAACTGGAGATAGAGTCTGACTTGTCTGTGGTTGAGAGACTAGTGCGTATAGTGGATTCTCAGGAAAAGGTTTTGCGTGGAAAGTCCATTCCTCTAGTCCGTATCCTTTGGCAGCACGGTAGTGATGAACACGAGACTTTGGAGCGGAAGTCGTGGGTTGAGAAGGAGTACCCTTTTCTATTCTCTGATCAGGCATTGAGATGACTTTCCGACGGTGGAAAGTTTTCATGGTGGGGAGAATTGTCACGCCCGGACTTCACCTTGAGGTATGACCTTAATTTTAAATTTTTATTTCATGAGTTTAATCGCTTTCTTATTTAATTACTAGTTTTAAGTGCGGGCTGAACCTGAAATGAGGCTTTTGTTGTGGCGCTGATAAGTGCGCATCAGCTCTACACCGCTCGGTGCACGGGCAGAACACTGGCGTAGCCGCGTGACCTTGCCTTTTTAACATGCGGTGCTCGCTACGCGAACGTTCTTTTGCCGGGCGATTAACTTTAGTTTCAAAGTATTATTATTATTATATTATTTTTATTGTTATTATGATTATTATTTTTATTTTTATGCTATTATTATTATTATTACCATTATTATTATTATTTCTAATAATATCATTATTTTTATTGATTATTATGTTATTAGTAGTATTATTACTATTGATATTATTATTATTATTATTATGATATTAATATCATTAATTTGTTTTAATGTATTTTGTTTAACTCCTCCCCCCCCCGAAACCCTAGCTGCCACCCTTCACTCCCATTTCTTTTTATTTTATTTTTATTTTTTTTCTTTTCCTACTCCCCACGTATCTCTCCCCTTTTTTCCTCTTCACCCGCGTGCTCCCCTTCCCCGGTCTCACCCGCACCGCCTCATCTCCCCTTCTTCTTCTCCTTCCCCTTCTCTTCTTCTTCTTCTCCTTCTTCTTTTTTCTTCCTTCTCCCTTCTCTTCTCTTCCGCTGCGCCCCCCCCCCCCATGTTCGGCCGCACCCTCCACCAGTAGACCGGCGCACCCCCTCCTCCTCTGCTCCGCTGGACAGCGCCGCTGCGCCCCCCCCCCCCCCCCCTGTTCGGCCGCACCTTCCACCAGTAGACTGGCGCACCTCCCTCCAGTTTACCAGCGCCCAAGCTACCCTCCACCAGCAGACCGCCGCACCCCGCTGTCCTGTTCGGCCACGCCCTCCACCAGTAGACCATCGCACACCCTCCTCCCCTGCTCCGCTGGACAGCGCCGCCGCGCCTCCCTGTTCGGCCGCCCTCCCAGCTCCCACAGTCGGCTCACCTCTCCGCTCAACCACACCTCCCTGCTCGGCTGCTCTCCGCCGCACCTCCCCACTCGGTCGGCCTCCCATTCTCCTCTGCTCGCTTTGTGTTCTTTTTTTTATTTAATTTTATTATTTTGTTTTATCTAATAACATATTAACGTTTCATTCTGTTATTATTATTATTATGTTAGTAATATTATTATTATATTATTATTATGGTTATCATTAGGTTATTATTATTATTATTATTATGTTAATGTTATTATATTATTGCTATATTATTATGGTTATTATTATTGTGTTATGCTATTATTATTATTTTGATATTATTATTATTTTTATGTTATTATTATTATTATTATGTTATTATTGTGATTATTATGATATTATTATTATTATTATTATTATTATTATTATTGTTATTATTATTTTATTTATATTACTATTATTATTTTTACGTTATTATTATTATTGTTATTATTATTATTATTATTATGTTATTATTATTATTGAACCTGTTTAACAGTCTACTGTTTTAGGACCTGTTTGACGGCTCAATACGGTGCGACCGTGGCGCAACGGGAGGTTTGCGCCGTGTCTTTTTCCGTTCCTATTTGAGGTAGGTGGTTCCGCACACAAGTATTATTTTACAGTCATTTTCTTTCTTATTTAATTAATTTAATGTTTTATCCATTTGTTTACATACTGTGAAATTTTTCCTCTGACTTAGAGTTATTGTGTGTTTGTTTAGTTAGAGTTTTATTCTAGTGACTCTAGTTAATTTTATTGTGAAAACTCCTTTTCGGATGTTTATTATTGTTTTCAAACTGTGCATTGTGTGAGTTAGGAAGTGCAGATGACACGGTTTATATTTTGGAATGCGTTAAAATATGTTTCATTTTAAAAATGGGTTTTGAGTGACTTTTTCCCTTCAAAAACTTTTGCGACATGATTGAAACTGTTCAATAAATCTTCAAAGTGATTTCATTGAGTTATGTACCTAGTTTAATTCAATACGTAAGCAGTGCAGTTTGAGTTTCAAAAAGTTTTAGTGTGCGTGTGGTTTTCCAAAAGGAGATTAGTGTGTAGGTGACATGTTATGTGAACTTTGAATTTAGGTGAGCACAAGGAGGGAAGTCGGGGTATTAGGTGGGGAGACTAGGACTAGTGAGCTAGTGTTCCGAAGATGACCCGACCCGGTTTCACTGGCAGGTTTGACGATTTCAACACTAACTAAACATATGATATATGAGGGTCGTGGCCTTCTAATCCACGTGTTCTGAGGGTCATGGCCTTCTAAGCCACGTTATCTGAGGGTCATGGCCACCTAATCCACGTTTCACCGAGACACGACGTTCTAGGGTCCCACATGCTCTAGTAACCTTTTGGGCATCTCCCATCCTTTGGTGCTACCGGTTACTTTGCGTGCACAATGATATGTGATATGTCACTTGAATTACTACCCTAATGTGTTTATCTTGAACTATCTTTCTTTTAAATCGTTTTATGAAAACCATTTCTTTTTGCACTTCTTTATTTATTTCTTTCTTTCTTTCTTTCTTTATTTAGCATTGCAAATGGTTTGTCTTTTGATTTTTTTGCATGGAATCTTTTCTTGGTGATATCTTGTTGGGCGATTTCTCACACCCTACTTACACCCTTGGGTGTAAGTAGATTTGTTTACTTCTGATACAGGTAAGGGTTCAGCTTTCGGGAACAGTGGTTCAGGTTGTTAGCAGGCCTATCTACGTGGTGTTTTGGTAGTGGCTTAGGGGCGGTGTCCTCACACCAGGCGAAAGTTCTTAGGTTGGTTTTTGGTCAGCTTGTTTTAGTGTTATTTGGGTTTTGAATACTTGTGAACCAAAAACCTGTTTGGTTAAATACACGTTTGACTGTAACCTTTACTTTTGTTTGGTTTACTTTGGTTGGCTGCTTTATATTTGTTCACTCGGGTAAATCGTTCCCAAAGTTTAAATTGATACTCGGGCACTTGTGCCAGCCCATGGGGATCTGGGACGCCCTTCGGGCCTTGCCGTGGGTCGGGTCGGGCGTCGAGTTGATGGCGACCTGATTCTGTTCGTGACAATATCACCCCTCTCAAAAATATCTCTAATAATATTATTTATAAAAATGATATTTTTGAGTATTTGGTGAGTTTAGAGTTTAGTATCTTTTCTGATAACTCTTTTTTTAGAATATATATCTATTAGGTTAACTGTGTTAAGAATAACCCCTACTTATATTATGACATCATTTATCCAAACAACTTCATTTTCCAAATTTGATGTTGTGGTGTATTTTTATTTTGTGGTGGAATTATCAATGATTGAATATATTGAAATCTTCCATTTCACCACTCCATAATTTAAGAAAAACACAAACTCTGTCTATGGTATTGAATTATCTATGTTGATTTGGAAGCTAATTTTAATATAACTCGTTGGAGGGGTTCTTACTCGCCTATAAAAACCAAAAAACATATCTTTAGTTTGTCTTGAATAATTAAGGATATTATTGACTATAACCTAGTAACTTTAACCATGATTTTATTGGTGATAATATTTATACTCAAATCATATTATATATTGGATCATGTGAACAAATTAACGTACATGGAATATCCTATTTTCAAAGCATAAGAAATCACACTCGCATATTCCCTTTATACATTTATAGAAGAGTATTGATCTTTTGTAATACTCTATTTATATATATTCATTCCAATTATATATAACACATATCCTGTTTCTTTTATTCAAAAACATTTACAAAACCAAGACTGTAAATATTTAATGTGGGATATCATTTTTAATGAGAAGTATGTTATACACAAGATTTATTTTCTTTTTAAATGAAACCAAACTATTTCTAAATATCATAAAAATGAATGTTTCAACTCTAAGAGGTTTTATTCAATCCATAAATAGATCATTTCAACTTTCAAATGGATTTTATCATAACTTCTTGTGAAACATCACCTACATCCTATGGACCTAAATCCTTCTAATGGATCATCCAATTTCCAAACTTGATAAGGATATATGATATTCATCCCAAAATTCGTAACTTTAAACCATTTCTCAAAATCATAACTTTTTATCAACCTTCATCATCATTTTTCATATGAAATCTATATTTATTTGGAAAACCCTATCACACAAGATGTATCTTCATTCATTAGTGATGGAAAACATTAGCAATCATGAAAAATTAATGTTTTTAATAAATAAATACTTAGTTGTTAAAATTTTCATTGAATGAATAAAACACATTATCTCATGAGTATAGTATGCAATGTTCTTTGGAAAAGTAATAATTTAAAACAATCCATTTATGTTGAAAAAAAAATTTCTACCAATTTTGGTGTGAGGACTTCGTCTATTTTATATATGAAAAAATAATCATGAGATAAAAATTGTTTTCGATTAATGAATAATTGATGAATTTTTTAAAATATGGAATGAAATTTCCTAGAATAAAACATGTTATCCAATGAAAATAATCAATATTGATCAATGGTAGTGTCTTCTTTAGTTTTTACCTTAATTAGACCATATTTTTATATATCAAAACTTATCCAAATAATATCCTTATATTTTTTTTATTCTTCTTCCATAGAAGAATCATGCAATATATATCCATGAAACATTTCTACAAGGTATACAACATATTTAAAGTTAATACCATTATCTAAATATACAAGACTTTCTAAATACTTAAAGCTTCACCATTTCTTAATATATTTTCAAAAAAAACAACACATAAAAACATGGTTTCAATAGTTTAGAATTTTTATCACCAATTTTAACAAGATCTATCATAGAATGATCATAATACTTTTTCAATGTCTTATATCTCACCTCTAGGATAGTCACATATTCCTCTATCTTGTTGAATGATGAAGTGTCATCTTCATCATCCAAAGTAAAAGGAAAACTAGAATTTAAATAAAAGTAATAAGAGATTCAATAGTTAAATTTTCCATGTAATATGATTCATTCTGATGTACTCTCACATAAAAATTGGTTATCTTATGACTATCATCATTTTCCAAACCATTGGTGTCAGAAAATGGATCTTTACTTTCACTCCAACTATTAGCAAATGCTCTTAAAAATTCCATTCCCTTTCATTTTGATAATATTATAGATTCTTTATCCTTATTATTTAACCTAGTAAAATCAGGTTTTATATGTCTTGTATTCTTGTATTCTTGTATTCATAACAGATAACATTTGACGTATCTTCCCTTCATCCACTCTTTTTGTATTTTTCCTTCTGGTCACTCTGGCAGTCATTAAAAAAGTTATTATTTCCAATAATCCTATTTATAAACTTTACAAGTTTATAAAACTCACCTACACTCATTTACAGAAAACTACTATCTAAATTTTATTTAGAATTTATCTTTATAGTAATAATAATCTTTAAAATTATTATCTCAAAAATTTATATCTCCAGAAGTTGTAGTGGAAAATATACCCTTCTTATATTTTATTCATCATTCTCAACATATCTCTTAAAACAATTTCCATATTGCATCAATGTTCCAATAAGGTTATCCAAGCTCACATTTGTAATAATTTTTTGTATTTCTTATATCTATTCTTTTCTAATCTCATTCATTTGGAAGTATGTCTATGATATTCTCAATAAGTTGTTCATATATTATCTCTCTCTCACTAATATATTCCAAGTCATTCATTGTACTCATAAATCAATGATGCATCTAAGAAAATGATTCCCCCAAAAGAAAACTAGAAGCTTGATAGTCAACATATATCATTACCTTTCTAGTGTCTGAGACATTAAAAGTACCAAAATGTGTAATATCCATTTTTCTTCAAATGTCGTTAGCTTTTTCATAAGAAAATTGACTATAAATGTTCCTCATCATGAAACAAAGTAAAGTTCCTTAGGAATTATAATTAGTATTATATTTCAACTTCTCCTCATGAGTAAAATTAAAATTTTCTTTCTCTATAATTTTTAAATTTTCATCCATCATATGATAATGATCCACATCTATATTAATCATAAGTCTCTAATTTATCTCTCCAATATTCATAATATTCTCCACCAAAATTAGTGGATGGATCTGATTCAAATTTTCCAATGTCTTGATTGGTAAACCTTCCATAGAAAAATGATTTTTACTATACCAACACATTAGTGTAAGGAAAAAATATAGAAGAATGATTCATACCAAGTGTTTCCCCAGTATTTCAGCTTCAATAGGGAGTGAATTGAAGTTGAATTGAACATATAAATTTTTTCCCACTATAGAATAAAAACTTTTCAGTAGTTACAAACTCTGAACAGATCAAAGTAAAATGATAATAATGGAAGCAAAAATTAAAAGCTTGTAATTTAACCTTTAATTGAGATAATCAATCCATTTTGAAATAAAAACAATACATGTAAAAACAATACACTGATTTTTGGATAATAATCCTTAAAATAATTTAAAGAATATTATTAAATGTTATTACCAATAGTTCTAGTCATGGGTTCTCTTTTATTTTAATCAAAATTAATAGGATAATTAGTACCCAAATCCAAGGGACACATGTTTTGATACATATAACTTCATCAATCAACCTAATCAAAAGATACAAGTTCCTGTAAGGTCCATTTAGGATTTTTGTGACCATTGAGTGGGGAAAATTTAGTGGTCAACTCTTTTTATGTTTTTCTTATTTTAAAAAATCATTAACCTATGGTTAGTGAGAAATGAATTTGGGGAACAAAACATACAATCATACCCATAGGAACACTAGAATTTACAAGGTTCGCTACTTAATAAGAGTATCTAGTACTTGGAATGATCTGGAAACAATATAATACCACACATCCCACTAGAAAATAATCCATGTGGTTATATCAAGAAGTTTATATCAATAACTTGCATTGTAATATAGTCCTTTTAAAATTCATGTACTCCACACATAGTCGACATGATAATACATATTTTTAAACAACAGAATAGACCTTCACCATGAGGCTTCAATACATCATCAATGTGTTTCCTAGATTCTTCACACTTTTCCTTTTATAATTTAGATCTTCTACTTCTTTTATTTCTTGCACATAAAAGCGCAATTAACTCTTCTTAATTCCCTAATTTTTTCCTTTTCATTCCTATTCCTTGGAGAAAACTATCACTTACACCCACATGCTCACATCCATTATTTTCAACAACTATAAATATATAAGATATATCATCAGTTACTTATTCCCTTTCTTCTTAATTTCTATATTCATTATCCTATATAAATATATGATTTTAATTAACAAGATTATCAGTAATTAAAAACCCTTGGATCTCAACCATTGTGTTCTTTAACTAGTTCCAAAATCTATAGCCTTGAGTTTTTCTAATTAAAAATGCCTGAACACTTTTCATTAATGGCTCCCATGATAATAGAAATTATCATACAATATCACTTGAAATAACTGCACATAATAATTTTATGTTAATATGAAATAATTGATTTAGCCTCATCATTAATCAAAATGGATCCTTCATTACATGAAAATTCATTCATTTAAATTGTGATATTAATCAGCATGAATCATGACTTCATCATCACAGCCCATGACCTATGGGTATTTATTACTTCTTTATGCATGAGAAGTTATATCATTGATCACATATTCTCATATGTAAATTCTTCATTCCACCATGATTTTCATGAAATGAATTTCATATAAATATGTATGTATACATCGAGGAAGCTTTTATATTTGTGGTGCAAACCTTTTCCATGAACCTCTCTTCATAACATCCTGAAATATGATAAAACAAAGTATCCTATTTATCACTTAAGAATAATACTACCTGGATCCATCAATAAAAGACTCTCTACTTATCTATGTAATTAATCATATAATACAGTGAAAATTACATGTCATTGCCTTCATACTGAGCTTCAAGACTAATAAGATTTTCCACTAATTGATCTTCCATGTGGTTGATTTTTCATTCTATAAACCTAATGTGTGAGCCAACTATCACCCAACCCATCATGTGTTTCCATGTTCACTTTACCTACCACACATGTCCATGAACTACCATGCATGTCCATAGTCATTTGACCTACCATGCATGTCCAAGGTCACCTGACCTACCATGTGTGTCCATGATCACTTGACCAACCGTGTGGTGTATCTAGATTTCTTCATGTAGTACGTTCTCAATTCTTCATGTGGTCGGTTTCTCATAGTAGCTTCTCCTATCATGTTAAGCTCACTGTAAGTTGTCTCCTTCAAGTGGTCAGTACATTGACCGTGACCTGTCACTTCATATGGTCTCTCTAGCAACTGTGTTGGATTCTTCATTGTTGTAAATAATGTGCACTATTCTCTAATATCACATGTTTTAAACCTCAAGAATATAACAATAATCATATGATATTAGAAATCTTCCTTTCATTGCTTACTAATTTTTGTATTGACAATAAAATACAGCACCATAAATAATACCAGTTTATTTTCAATAGTTTCTTCACCAATCCAACAATAAATCAAAACCTATTGGTCTTAACAATCCCCCCTACCCACTATGGATTTTGTTTTCAACCAAGGAACATAAATCACTGAATCTTTGAAACTTGAGCTATGGATCATTATCTAACAATTCTAAGCCTTTGTAAATTAGTTCAGTATAGAAAATAAGAATCATTGGACAATAATACCATGGTATACTCAAAACTTCATCATTAAATCTTAAAAATTGAAATATACAATAACCTATAATAAAAAATTCATTCACTCACTTCAAAAAAATATAAAAATAGTTAACACATATCACACATGTTAACATCATAGCTTTTCCCTTTTAAAAAATCTCTCTAAATATATGCTCTCCCAAAATAGGTAATTCACATATCAATTGGATTTATGTTATCATATTTCTCAATATTTGAAAATAATATCCAAATACAAGATGAGAGAGGGGACAAAATCACGTACCTTATCCTTGAATAGGGTGAGGTTGAACACCCATAATCAACCTCTACTTCTGAAATATATTAATAAGTAATGGTTTAGTGAAAATATCACCCACATGATCCTTCATAGGTAAAAACTATGGAATTAGTTCATTTATTTAAATGTTCTCCTTGATAAAGTGATATTTAATATCAATGTACTTTGACTAGTAATTTTCAACCAGATTCTTTGTGAGATTGATAGCACTTTGATTATCACATCCCAAGAGGAGTAGTAGCTTTACATCAACCAAAAAGTCTTACAATTGTGTTTTCATCAACATTAATTGTGTTATATTTTATGTTTCAATTACATAATCATCTTCTACATTATTGAGAGTCAATGGATTTTTTTATTTATATTCCAACTCACACATATTTATTCTAGAAAGAAGGAACCACCAAATGTGGATATCCTATCATCAACACAACTTTTCTAGTCTGAATTTGTATATCCAAACATATTCAACTTAGAATTGTTTTCATACTTTATCCTACAATCTATATTGCCCTTAATTTATTTGATAATTATTTTTCCAGCCATAAAATGTGACCTTTTTTCACACATTGAAATCTAGCACAAAGGGTAACAACATAAACCTAATCTGGTCTAGAGGATTTTAGATATAGTAATATTCTAATCGACTTCCTAAATTATTTTGTATCAATATCTATTATATATTCATCCTTGAATAGATTTTTTCCCACTTAGAAGGTGTGGAAACCAGTTTTGAATCTTCCATGACAAATATTTTATGTAGTTCTTGACATATTTTTCTTGTGATGGAAAAATGTCATCCTT
The DNA here is from genome assembly GCA_963277665.1 of Viscum album. NCBI lineage: Eukaryota > Viridiplantae > Streptophyta > Magnoliopsida > Santalales > Viscaceae > Viscum > Viscum album. The sequence continues at coordinate 612,295,652 of OY728137.1, read as the reverse complement.
CTCTTGAGATATTTTTAAGAAAATAAGCGACTTCATTTCTCCCAATATATACATTTCAAGAAACATCTTTGTTTATTTATAAAACTCTTCATAACATTCTTTATTATTCCCAAAAAAATATGATATCATCAATATAAATAATCAAAATGATAGAAACCTATTTATTTTATTTTATGTAGAGGTTATTTCTCACTCTTCCTTTTTTAAAGTTAAACTCTTTTAAATAAGAATATAGCTTGGAATACCAAGCTCTTGGGCATACTTAAACCCTAATAAAGCCTTCTTCAATTTACACACATAGTTCTATTCTTTTCCAAGAAAGAAACCACTTATCTTCTCAATATAGACTTGTTATTACAATTATCCATTAAGAAATAAATACTTAACATCCATTTGGAAAATATTATATCTCCTTTATATAGAAATAAAAAGAAATATTATAATGGTTTTAAGTCTTGAAACTGGTGTAAATGTCTCATCAAAGTCAATGTTTTCAACCTGTGAATAGCCCTTACAAAGAAGTCTTTTCCTTATTTCTTACCACTTCACATTTTTCATTCAACTTGTTTCAAAAAACTAACTTTGTTCCAATCAAGTTTTTATTTTCATGTTTGGGTACCATCTCTCATGTTCTATTTTTTTCAATCATTTTCAATTACTTATTCAATACATCAATCCAATATTTATACTTCAAATCTTCTTCAAAATATCTTGGATTAACCTATTAAAAACCAGGTATATGAAATTATCATTAATGTTCTTCTATTTTGAACCTTTTTCCCTTAATCCACATTGATATTTTTAACCTCCACTCACTTATTAAAACTTTGATGAGATAAATTTGTTTATACCTCATCAATTGAAATGGATGAATCAATATCTTCATCTTATATAGCTTCTACATAATCACTTTTATCAAAGACTTTGACATGTTTTAAAAAAAACTTTGTATTCACTTCCTCCTATATCTATAACTAATTGTGGAAATTTTATATCTAAATATTCCATCAATATCACATCAATATAATAAATAAGTCTTCTAGTTTACTTATTATATAATCTGTATCCTCTATTATTTTAAGGGTAACCAAGAGAGTTACCAGAATCACCTCTTTGATCAAACTTCCCAAGATTCTCACCATTGACTTTGAAAATACAAGGGATTCCAAACACCCTTAAGTACTTAAAACATGGGTTCTTATTATAATAAATATAATATGGTGGCATGTATAAATTTGTTCTATATAAGGAATGATTTTGAATGTGGACTATTTCACTGGTATCTTGTCTCCAAAAGAACCGATGCCTCTATTATTTATTTCATGTGCACCATTTTATTATGGTGTGTAAGGTGAACTATGCTCATGAATAATACAATGTTTCTTAAGATAAAATTAAAACTTTCTATTTGTATATTTAGAACCATTATCAATTCAAATACTCTATAAAGAGTGGCCACATTCCTTTTCTAGACTTCTCATGAAAATTTTAAACATATTGAGAGCCTTTGATTTATGTTTAATAAACATAATGCATATAATTCTGGTGAAATCATCAATAAAGAGAATAAAATAATTATCTCTATTTTTTTGAATACTTCCTCATAGGACAACAACTATCAGAATGAAAAAGCTCTAAAGGATGATATGAGAGTATATCAGCCTTCTTGCATGTATAATTTTTGAACATACCTTTTGAAAAATAGAGAAACACCAATGTCTTATTATAATAATATGTGTAACATCATTAAAACTTTCTATCTAAGTTAAATTTTTCATGTTTCTCAATAACATATGTCCTAGCCTTCTATACTATAACTGATTCTCTTCTTTCATGCTCAAATAACATGAATTTTGAGAAGAACCTACCTAAAATAAGTTTCCCTTTCTTCATTTTTCTCTTTTAAAAACATATCCATATTAAATTATTTTAATTATAAAACACATATTTTCTAAAATTTTCCTCATTTACATTATCATAGATTTTAGAAACACTTAACAAATTGTGTTTTATCCCATAAAAAATAAGGTTCTCCAGGATTTCAATTTTTCTCTTCCTATAAAAGAAGAACAAATACCTTTAATTATAAGATATTTATCCTTCCCAAAAGTTACTATACCTTATTTATAGTCTCTCACATTCTTTCACAGCATTAATTCTACAATTATATATGAAGAACAACCACTATCCAAAATCCAATTTTTTCTCCTTTTATAGCCTTGAGTGTAGTTTCAACCACAAGAGATTTCTATTTTCCCTTTTATCACTTATCCTAAAGCTTTTGAATTTTGTTATCAATACTTTGTTAGAACATAAAAATCACAATAATACATTTTTCAAGGTTTTCATGGTTATCACACCTCTCATTGATATTTTCAAGAATTTTTAATCTTTTTTCAATCATCAGATTGGATTTTTTAGATTGGTTTTGAGTTAGACTTATTTGAGTGGACTAGCTCCCCCTAAAACTCTTCTTAAAATGACTTCTAGATTCATTTTGGTATTTATGATTGAACCAAAACATCTTTTATTTTTCCCAAATCTACCGAAATGCTAGTATTATATATAATAATCATATCTACCTTTGAAAATAGTATGTTTTCTAGAACTATGAACAAGTCTTCCATCAGTTTTTTGACCATCAATCTTGGTTTCTTTTTGAGAACCAAATTTTTTGTAGACTATTGAAATATTTTTATTCATATTAGACTTATCTTAAACCTTATTAGAGTATATATTTATATAAAAATGTTAATCAAAATTTTATTTCTCAAAAATTATAGAATTTTTGTATTCACTTTTTTTAGCTACATACATGATCCTATTGACATGCTTCTTATTCAGAAACCCTTTACTAACATTTCCAAACTTTTTATTATCCTTTTAGGGTGATATTTTCTGAAAATTATAAGATTTACACCCCATAGATCTTTCACTAAATTTTGAAATTAAATTTTGGAAATTATAGTTTCTTCATTGATCTTTAACCAGTTTTTGTTGTATAATGTAAAATTATTTCTCCTTCACCTTCATCATTTATTAAATATTGGTGTTGAGAATTTTCTCTTAATCAATTAACTTATTTAGTTTTTAGATATCTATTTAAAATATTTATTTTTCCTCTTCATGCATTGTTTCCTAATTGTTAATAGGTTGACCATATTTTATTAACTTCTTATTCTCTTTCTCTAGATTTGAATTTTTTGAGAGACATTATTTAAATTCTATTTTTAGAATAAACTCCATATAAATTTCATCTTATTCTTTATAAATTTTTCTAATTTCATCACCAGTAAAACTCTCATCATTTATCTATACAATAAGTAACTCCTTATCTTTTTCATCACTAAAATTTTCAACTTCCAATTATTATTTATTATCATCATATTCCTCACATTTGGACAAAATTTTTATCTTTTTATATTTAGATAAATTATTCTTCCTTCCTTTTGAATAGGAATTTTATTTTTTTCCTTATTCTTCAATGGTATTCTTGGTATTCCATCTTCTTCATCACTATCTTCATCTTCTTTAAGTCTTGGAAAATTTTCCATGAAATTCCCAACTACTCCACAGTTAAATAACTTCAATGGTAACTTTACTTTATACTTACTTGTGCCTATTTTTACATTTCAAGAAAATAAAGGCATGGATTAAATGTACTTATTACTTACTTAATATTCTAAATCATAATTACTATATTATTTCTCAATAACAACTTTATTTGTCTTATATTTCTATGTATCTTTTAAAGAAATTTATCAGTCATTGTTTTCCATTTTCTTGATAGTATTTTATCTTATAATTTCATATGTGATGATAATACTATGAAAATCATCAAGATACATCATTTTAGAAACTATATCTTCTAAATATGCTACTTTGTCATAAAATTTATCAAATATAATTCTTATAATATTCTCTATAATAGTGTAATCTTCCAATTTTTCATCAAACCTTCTTATGGTGATTACAATGTTATTAACCCTCATAAAGAACTCATGAATAGATTAATCATCTCCATTTTCATAATCTCCATGATTTAATCCCAAAATTTATAACTTGATTCTATTCACCTTCATGTTCCCTTCATAAATGTTTTTAAACATGTCTCAGACGTGTTTAGTCATTTCAATTCCTTTAACCATCATCAATTCACTTTATAAGAGAGTAGAAAGTATAACATTTATAACTTTTCAATCATTCTTTAGATTCCTCTTATTGGTTTTTGTTAAGGGAGAACCCCCAACATGAGTAGTAAAACCATCTGTGGTAACTTCCAAAACATCATATCCAATGGATAATAGATACGGTATCATTTTTTTCTTCTAGGTATGATAGTTCTTCTCATCGAAGACAAGGATCACCTTATTGTTATCTGAGTTCTGAACATTCATGACAAATTTCTTCAACCTTCAAATATCCTAGATTCAATGAAAGGACATTCCTTTGATTATGATTGTATTTTCCAATTAGGATCTATGTGAGAACTGATAAGGAGTGAATCAATGCTCAACTCTTTTTATGTGTTAATATTTAAAAAAAATCTTCCTCAAGTTATAAATAAATGAATCTATTGAAACACAAAATACAATCACACCCACAGGAACACCGGAATTTACAACGTTCATTAATCAATAAGAGTAACCATCCCTTGTCTTAATCTGGAAACAATCTGAGACCACACATCCCACTAGAAAATAATCCATGTGACTACAGCAAGAAGATTATATCCATCACTTGCATTGAACTATATTCCTTTGATAGTTTCTGTACTCCTCGCATAGTTGATATGATAATATATATTTCATAACAATAAAAGATACCTTCACCAATAGTCTTCAACATGTCATCACTTTTCTTCTTTTATTTTTCATTCTTACTCTTCTAAAATTTAGTTCTTCTTCTTATATGATTTCTTACATAGCAGCAAGAAATAACCTATTCTTACTCCCCCTCTTTTTTTATTTTTTTTCCTCTTCATCAAAAAAAACTCCCTTTTACAACCACATGTTCATATCCACAATCTGAAACAACTATAAATATATAACATGCAATGTCTAATAATTCTTCAATTTTTTCTTTATTTCTATATTCACTATCCCACATGAATACTTGATTTGAATTACCAAGATTATCATAAATTCAAAACCCTTATATATTGGCCTTTATGGTCTTCAACTAAACCCAAAATCTTTAAACTTGACTTTTTCTCATTAAAAAATCCTAATGACTCAACATTAACTACTCACACAATAATAGACATTATCACACAACTTCACTTGAAATAACTTCACATAATAATTGTATGTTAATATACAGTAACTAACACAGATTCATCATTATTCAAATTGGATCCTTCATTCCTTGATAATTCATGTACTTGAATTATGATATCAAACTACATGAATCGTGACTTTATTATCATGGACCAAAACCCATGGTTCTTTCTTCCTTATTTATGCATGAGCAATTATATCACTACTCACACATTTTTTCATCTCTATTCTTCATTCCATGAATATTTTCATGAAATGAACTACATATAAATATAGATTTATGAATCATCATAACTCCTATATTTGTGGTGAAAACCTTCCCCACAAACCTCTCAAAATAAAAACCTAAAATATGATAAAATAGATTCATATTTATCATTTAAGAATGGTACTACCTAGAACCATCATAAAAGAATATCTATTTCTCCACATAATTGGTCATATAATATAGCGATAATTGCATGTCACTGTCTTCATACTGAGGTTTGAGACAAATTAGATATTTTATTGCTTGATCTTCCATGTGGTTGATTGTGTGAAGAATCAACCTACCGTGCGAGTCCATGGTCACTCAACCCACCATGCATGTCCAGGTCACTTGACCTACCATGCGTGTCTATGGTGACTTGACCTATTGTGTGTGTCCATAGTCACTTGACCTATCGTGTGTGTCCATTGTCACTTGACCTACCAAGTGTGTCTATAGTCAGTTGACCTACCATGTGGTGGATCAGAATTTCTTTATGTGGTAGGTTATCAATTCTTCATGTTGTTGGTTTCTCATGGTAGCTTCTCCCACTTGTGAAGCTCATAGTAAGTTGTCTCCTTCAAGTGGTTGGTACACCGACCATGACTTAGCACTTCATGTGGTCTCTCCAGCAACCACGATGGCTTCCTCATTATTGTAAAAAATGTACACTCTCCACTATTACCACATGTTTTTAACCTTAAGAACATAACAAAAAATTTAAGATATTAAAACTCTTATTTTCATTACTTAAATATTATGAGTTGAAAATAAAATACAACACCATAAAAAATCCTAGTTCCTATTCAATATCTTTTTCACCAATCCAAAAATTACTCAAAACCTCTTTGTAATGACTAGAACTTTTATAAATGAAATTCTCTTTTGAATTAATAAATTACTTATTAAGTGATTTAGTTATAGAAAACACATGCACTACTTTGGTTATTTTGGACTGTTATAAAATATAGTCTTCCAGATTTAAAATATTATTAAGAATCATGACCATTGATAATATAGTTTTTGAATAGTGACTGTTAATATTTTTATATATTAAGGGTTATGATAAAGTCTAATTAACAATGATAGAAGAAGTGATAGCCCCAACTAGTAGGATCATACCTTATAAAGCCTGTTTATTGGAGCTTCCAAGGGAGATGAAATCATTGGTATTTTCCCTTGACTAATGCCAATATGAGATTCAACAACTGAAGATTGATATAAACCATTTATAGGAGAAGTTTAAGCGTATTGAGATCATGTTCCAAACTATGTTCATTGAACCACCCCAAGAAAGCATCTTCATCACACACCTTACCCTTAGAGAATACAGTGATGTAATACGGAACTATGTATCTAAACCCTAGTAAAATGAAATTTTATTTTTTTATTTTTAATAAAATAATTATTATATTTATCCCTTTTTATTATTTCTTTATAAATGATTATATAATGAGTTTGATAAAAATCAGATTGTGATATAAAGAAATCAAAATTGTATTTTTGAGAAATATATAGTTTTAATTAAAACACACTTTTTGATAAATTCAATAATTTTTGAAATAAATATTATTTTCATAAAATATTCTTATTAAATAATATTTATTTATATATAAATGATAATAAAATTTAAGGAATTTCCATGTAATATTTATAAGAGTCAGAAAGATGTTAGTATCATAAAAACAAGTACTCTCCAATAAATAAGTATTTCTATTTAAAAATGTAAATTATCATATTAAAAGAATTATTTTGACAAAATAAATATTATTTTTGAAATCATCACATAAAAATTATCCAATAATGATTTTTTTTATAATTTTCTGAGACAGTCAATATTTTGGGTAAAAATTAAATACTATATAAATATACGGTATCTATTATGGTATCATAATTAACCCAAAAGGGATGTAATAAATACTATAAATGGAATCCAATACTAAAATTATATTTCCCATTTAAAATAATTTTTTTAAAGTTATTTGATTAATTATAGAAACCCGTAACAAATCTATAAAACATATATTATATTTTAAGGTTTTAAAATCAATTATTTATAAACATGACTCGCTTCCACATAATTAATGCTATTATTTTAATATTTTTTTTATTAGAATTATAAAATATTTAAAGGAATTCCTCTTTGGAATAAACTATGGGAAAAAACTTGGGATGGTTTTTGTTTTTGATTATTTAATTATATAGAGTCCAAAACCTAAGTTTAGAAATTAATAAAGAATTCCCCTCTCTTTTATAATAAAAACTCATCCATCCTCCCACTCCACTTCACTCAAAACTCATTGATCATGAATTTAATCTCCCTATCCCTATATAAATCCATCCCAAGGTATCCCCAAACTCTTAAAATGATCCTCCTAGGCTTTTAGAAGCATCCCCTCAAGGTAAGGGATTCTTTTCCTCTTCCTCCTATGTATTCAAGTACTTTCTTTATATTGTGCCTTTTGATTTCCAATTTTTCATGTTGGTATATTTTTTTAAAAATCCATTTATTGTTCTTATGATTCCCATATAATGATAAATCACATTTCACTCTCATTAAACTCTTCCATGAACCTTTATATACACCTGTTATGCTGCCTAAATTTTCCCATGATTTTCCATGACAAACATTTCTATTGTGTATACACATCCTCATTTCCAATCAAGGGTATTAATCTAAATGTAAATATACTTAATTTATTTGGTAATACCATGTAATTAACCCACATTCATTAATCATGGGATTAAAATTGATGAAATAAATTCTTATATTGTATGATCTATGTGGCAAACAAATTCATATACATGATATGAATGTGATGAGTGGGCCTGAAATTATATAGTCCTCCAATACAATGGGTAATGTTTTTATCTGATTATATACCATGTATTGTGCATTATAGGTTATCCTAAGAATGATATGTTAATATTTATTAGCAGTTATCCTTGAATTATGATTATGATGTCATGTTTTATGTTGTTTCTACATTCCTATGTTTCCTTGATGTTATCATCTTATATCATGATTCAATGTTTATGTTTATGATTCCATCCCTTTTATGTCACCTTTATATGCCTCTTTACTCACATTTATTACTTCCATCATGATACTCTTTGATTATTCCCTTATTAGGCTTTATAGTGCTCATGTTTCTTATGTACGTCTCTAGGATATCTCATGAAGTATTAGAAGATAAATGGATTTTAAGGGAATGTTATGGAGTTTTAAATAATGTCTGTATATATCTATTTAAAGTTAATGTATATGTCTCTAATTTTTCAAAGACATTAAGCCTATTGAACTTACCATATTGTATTGTGTGTATCTTTATGTAATAAATCATGAAATGAGGTATATAAAAGATATGGGTTGTCATAGTAGGTATTAGAGGCAAGGTATAGTTTTTTGGGGGGATTGTAATTATAAAACCATATTGAAAACCTTAGGGATAAGACTAAACATAGGAAAACACCCCCTAAATTTTTATTAAGTATAGATTAAGTTGTTCCCAATCAAAAAAAATCTTTTTCCAGATACTGTAAGTGGATGTGGCTTTAGCACAGTTGTACCTAGGGGTAATAACCCCAAAAAGGGAGAATTAGGTAATAACATGATCATCACCTGATGTGTGACAAATAGGTCTTGTTACACACTAGTTTTGATACTCCTAGTAAATATTCTTGGTAAATTCATAATATATTTACAAACCATTATGAAGGGAACAAAAATTTCCATAAAATTTTATTTTAGAAAATTTTCCATGGATAACTTAGATTGAAACCTAGATATTAAAAGGTTAAAGAATGTATGTCATTTATGATTTATCCCTTCAATGCTAATAAGTTTCCCTTTAATTTTCCCTTTATTCAATGGATGGAAATACATGGAAATGAGTCAAAACCCAATATGATGGGAAATGGGATGACTACCCAAATGAGATGCCCAACTCGATGGGATCAGAGTCAAAAACTTCATGAAAATACTTAATCTATTAACACATGTTTTGAACAGAAACATAAATCAGATAGAAAACCCACATCCTCTTAAGAAAGATCAAGTTTCAATTGAGACCATTATGTGACAAAGGCCTATGACTTTTAGTGGATCTTCTAATCCCTTAATTAAGGAATAATGGATCAACTAAATTGAAAAGATCATCTATATCCTTTAATTCTTTGAGTAGGAGAAGGTTGTGCTTATTGTTTATCATATGGAGTGAGAATCTAATTAATGGTGTATGTTAATCAAAATTACATATCCCATGGAGGATATCTAATCAATGGAGTGGAAATAATTCTATAAAAAATTGACAAATATTTTCTTCTCACTCTCTAACATAAAATAGAGAGGAATTTCATTAGCCTCAAGAAAAAGGATTATGAATCCATCAGGGAATATGAGGATAATGTCAAAATATTTGCATGATAATATGAATTTTTTAATGACCCCAAAAGTAAATTTGAATGATTATTTAGTGGGATAAAGTTGATTCTATGAAAAATATTGGTTATTTGAGAATTTTACAGGTATGAGGAAATTGTTTGATGTTCCCTCAAAGTATAAATAGATATCAGCGAATCTCAAGGGCCTCACAAGTATGGATATAGGAAGAAAATATTAGAATTTAATTCTTAGGAATAAATAAAGAAATATAACTATAGCAAGAAAGTCCAACATTCCATTTGTTAAAAGTGTAGGAAGAAGCATCCCATAAATTTCCTAAAGGAGGTAAGGAAATGATTTGGGTGTGGGGAGGAAGGGCACCTAGATAACGAATGCTAATAGGATAAAACCACCAATATGATGGAATAAATTAATTCCAAGGAACAAGAAAATTATGTGAATAAATTCACTAAGCCAAGGGTTGTCAGTGATAAATTACAACAACAACCTACAAGGCCTTGAGAGTAAGGGAAGTCTTATACAATCACAATTTTTGAGGTGGATCCTAACAATGACATAACGAAATATATTCTAGTTATTCATTCAAGGGTAAAGAATGTACTATTTGATCTTGGTTATACATATTCTTTCATATCACACAAGTTTAGTAGAACTGTTTATACACCACCTCAAAACATTGAAGTGGATTTACTTGTGAAAATGGAAAAATGGGTAAATTATTTCATCCCAAGTATATAACTTCTCCTTTATCCATGTTTGATTGATAAATTTTCCAGAAAACCTTGTAATGCTCCCTTTAGAAGAATTATATGTAATTCTAGGTATGGATTAACTTTCCTTTTATAGGGCCAATATAATTTGATGGGAGAAGGAAATTACCCTATGTATCAAGAATCACCCTCCAATTCTATACAAACATAAGGAAGAGGATGGACCTATTTTGGAATCATCATCTTAATCATGGATATTATTTCCTTATAAGCAGTCATATATATATATATAATGATTGAGACAAATGAAAAGAACATATTTTATGACATGAACATTGTGAGAGAATATATTGATGTGTTTCTTAAAGAATTAGATGGTCTTCCTCCTAACTAAGAGGTTGATATCTCAAAAGAACTTATACCCAAATATTTTACAATATCCAAGACTCTATATAGAATGACCACCATTGAACTTGAAGAGTTGAAGAAGTAACTATAAGAGAATCAGGATAAAGGGTTTATATGCCCAAGTGCTTCACTATGGGGTGTTTCAGTCCTCTTCGTCAAGAAGAAGGATGGGACAATGCGGCTCTTTATTGATTATCATCATCTCAATAATATCATGATAAAGAACAAGTATCATTTTCCAAGGATTTATGAGTTACTTGACCAACTATGTAGAGCCTAGTACTTCTCTATATGGGTCTTCATTCGGAATATTATCAAGTAAAAGTAAAGAAGATGGATATCCCTAAGACTACATTTTGTATAAGGTGCGGGCATTATGAGTTCATAGTGATGCCATTTGGACTCACTAATGATCTAGGTATCTTCATGGACTTAATTAATGGAGTTTTTAGGGATTACCTTGAAATATTTGTGGTAGTATTTATAAAAAATATTTTTGTCTACTTCAAAAGCAAGGAGGATCATAAAGATCATTTGAATGTTGTATTAAATACCTTGTGAAAGGAAAAGTTATATGTGAGGTAAATTAAATGTGAGTTTTTGATGGATAAAGTAACATTCATGGGGCATGTTATCACCAATAATGGGATATCTATATATCCTTTGAAAATATAGGAAATTGAAGGATGGACTGAACCAATATATGTGATAGATATCCATATTTTACTTGGATTATCTAGGTATTGTCTCTTATTTGTGAGAAAATTCTCACCATTTTTAATCCCACTAACCAAGATAACTTGGAAGGGAGTGAAGTTTTTCTAGACTAATGAATGTGATGATATCTTTAAATTTTTAAATAATAGGTTAATCACTACACTTGTGATCACATTATCCACCAGGGGGAGGATTTGTGATCTACTGTGATGAATCCAAAAAAGGTTCGGGTTGTGTAATCACGCAATCTAACAAAGTGATAGCATATGCCTCCCGTAAAATAAAGATCAATGAGCAGAACTACCCAAAACATAATGTAGAATTGGATGTAACGATCTTTGCATTGAAGATTTGGAGGCATTATCTCTATGGGTATAAGTGTGACATATATACGGATTAAAAAATCCTCAAGTATATGTTCACACAAAATGAGCTCAATATGCATCAATGATGGTGGTTAAAACTGATCAAGGATTATTATTGTTCAAACCATTATCAATCTGGAAAGGCGAATAAAATGGAAGATGCTCTAAGTAAAAAGGATCATGAAACCCTATTCATAATGAGAATTGAAAGGGATCCATCTTCATGGACATGTAAAGGATGGACATGAGAATCATAAAAGTGACTTCATCCTACCTTGCTCAAATAATTTCCCAACCATCCGTTCTTGAGAGGATCAAGGATTCCCAAAAAGAAAATAAAGAGCTATAATGAAAAGTAGTGAATATTCCAAATTTTGACTTTTCTAAAGATTAATTCATAAGGTTTGGAACCTAGATACATGTCCCATAAAAACTAGAGTTGAAGAGGGAACTTCTGGATGATGTGTATTCTCATATTTCTTTATTCATCTAGAAAGAATTAATATGTATAGAGATCTAAAGCAAAACTTTTGGTGGGATAACATGAAGAGGGAGATTACAGAATTTGTATATCGATGCTTAGAATAACAAAACATCAAGGATGAATGATATAAATATATGATTATGATGAAACCATTTCCTATACCAATATGGAAAAGGAAAAACATAACCATAGATTTCATCATTGCAATCCTTAGAAAATCTGAAGACAATAACACCATTTGGGTGGTAGCCAATCACCTTACAAAGTTAATGCATTTCATTTCTATCAAGGATGATTTATATCTTGAACAACTTGCTAATATATACATAAAGGAAGTGGTAATACTGTATGGAGTACCACTCTGCATTATTTATGATTGGGATCTGATGTTTACCTTAAGGTTCTAGGGAATCCTTCAACAAGAACTAGATATAGAGTTGAGTTTCAGTACTTCTTATCACCCTCAAATAGATGGTCAGTATGAAATAAATATTAAAACTCTGGAGGATATACTGAGATCATGTTCAATGGATTTCCAAGGATATTGTGATCATCACCTTACCCTAGTGGAGTTCTCATATAACAACAGTTTCCATTCTAGCATTCAAATGAAACCTTATGAGGTTCAATGTGGGGAGAGGTGTTGGACTCCAACATGATGGGATGAAGTTTGAGAGTGGACACTTATGCAACCTGATATTATCCAAGATATTATAGAGAATGTTCAAAGCATTCAACATCATATGAAATCTGCCCAAATTCAATAGAAAATCTATATAGACAATCATCGATGAGACCTAGACTTTGAGGTCAGAGATAAGGTGTTCCTTACTATGTCATCGTGGAATAAAGTCATGAGGTTTGGGAAGAAGTAAAAGCTTCATCCAAGATACATCATCCCCTTGGAAATTATTTATCATCTCATATATGTGGCCTATCAACTAGCACTCCCACATAACATATATCAAGTACATAATGTGTTCCATTTATCCCTCTTGAAGAAGTACATACCAGACCCCTCACATGTATTGAATCCAGAGGTGGTTACCTTGGAGAATGATCTTTCATATGAGGATCAGCTAGTGAAGATATTAGACCATAGAAATAAAGTTCTATGAAACAAGACAACTCACATGTTCAAAGTGTTGTGGCAGAACCACAAGTTTGAGGAGACAACATGGGAACTAGAATAGGCAATGAAACAGAAGTTCCCTCACATGTTCTAGTGTACAAAAATAAATTTTAAGGGTGTAGTTTTTAAAGGGGGGAGAATATAATAACCCAGACTTTTATAAATTAAATTCCCTTTTGAATAAATAAATTCCTTATTATGTAATGTAGTTAAAGAAAACACATGCACTACTTTGTTTATTTTTCACCGTTATAAACTATACTCTATAGAATTTAAAAGACCATTAATAATCATAACCATTGATAATATAGTCAATAGATAATGAATGTAAAGATTAATATATATTAAGGGTTATGATAAAGTCTAATTGACACAGACAGAAGACGCGATGACCTCAACTAGAAGGATCGTACCCTATGAAGCCTATTTATCAAAGATTTCAAGAAAAATGTCATAACTAAGCTTTTACTTTAACCAATCTCAAGCCAAGATTCAACAACTGAAGCTCAGGTGAAACTGTTTACGAAAGAAGTTCAATCTTATTGAGATCACAACCCAAACCATGTTCTTCGAGATACCCTAATAAAGCACCACCATCACACACCTCGCCCTTAGGACATACTCTGTTGTAATAAGCAATTATGTATCTAGACCCTGGTAATATGAATTTGTGTATTTTCTTTGTAATGAAATAATTATTATATTTATCCCTTTTTATTATTAATTTATAAATGATTATATAACGAGTTTGATAAAAATCAGATTGTGATATGAAGTAATCAGAATTGTATTTCTGGGAATTATATCATTCCAATTAAAACTCTCTTTTTGATAAATTCAAGAATTTTTCAAAATAAATATTATTTTTATAATATATTATATTTAAATAATATATATTTATATATAAATGATAATATAATTTAATGAAATATAATGTAATTTTTATAAGGTTCAAAAAGATGTTAGTATCGTAAAAACAATTATTTTCCAGTAAATAAGGATTTTTATTTAGAAGTGTAAACTCTCATATTTAGAGAATTTTTTTGATAAAATAAATATTATTTTTGAAACCATATCATCGAAATTAGCCAATGGTGATTTTTTTATAATTTCCCAAGATAGTCAAATTTTTGGGTAAAAATTAAATATAGTATAAATATATGATATCTATTATGACATCATAAAATCCCAAAAGTGATGTAATAAATAATATAAAGGGAATCCATGACTACAAATATATTTTCCCTTTAAAATAACGTGTTTTAAAATTACTTGATTAATTTTATAAACATTTAATGAATCCTCCAAAACATTTATTATATTTAAAGGTTTTAAAATCAATTCTTTATGAACATGAATCACTTCCACATCATCGATGATATTATTTTAATATGATCAGTTCATGTCCTTCTAAAATATTGAAAACCACTACTCTTTGGTTGAAACCATGGACAAAAATCATGGGAAGGTTTGTGCTTTTTATTATTTTATTATATAGAGTCTAAAACCTAAGTTTAGAAATTAATAAATAAATCCCCTCTTTTTGCTATAATTATCCACCCAACCCCCCCCCCACTTCTCTTCACTAAAAACCCATTGATCATGAATTTATTCTCCCTACATCTCTCTAAATATCTCCCAAATTTCCCAAGTTGTTCCCAAGCTCTTAATAAGTTCATTCAAATCTTTTAGAAGCACCCTCTCATTGTAAGGGATTTTCCTCCTCCTTTTCATTCAAATACTTTCTTTACCTTATGCCGTTTGATTTCCAATTGTTCAAGTTGGAATATGTTTTTACTCATCCATTTACTGTGATTGTGATTCCCAAGTGATGAGATACCACCTTTCACTCACATTAAACCCTTCTATGAACCTTTATGTACACCCATTACACTGTCAAAATTATCTCGTGATTTACCATGCCAAACATTTGTATTGTGTATACCCATCCCCATTTCCACTCAAGGGTATTCACCTAGATGTAATTATCCTTCATTGATTAGGTACACCCGTGTATGTAATCCACACTCCTTAATCATGAGATTAAAAGTGATGAAGGACATTCTTATGTTATATGATTTATATGGCACACAAATGCATGTACATGATATGAGTGTGGTGGGGTGAGTCCGGAATTGCATAGTCCAGCAATGCATTGGGTAATGTTTTTATCTCATGAGACACCATGTATGGTGCATGAGAGGTTATCCTAAGCACACTATGTTATGATATCATGGTGGTTAGCTTTGACTTATGCATATAATGCCATGTTTTATGTTGTTGTCACACTCCTATGTTATCTTGAGGTTATCATCTTATATCATGCTTCGATGTTCGTGTTTACGATTATCACCCTTTTATGTCACCTTGATATGTCATGTATTACTTTCATCATGTTATGCTTTGATTATTATCTTACTGAGATTTATAGTTCACCCATATCTTATGTACGCCCCTAGTTTATCATGTGCAGTATTAGAAGAACAATGGATTTTAAGGGCATGTTATAAAGTTTTAAATAATGTATTTGTGTCCTTGTTTCAAGTTAATGTGCTATGTATCTAATTTCTCAAAGAAATTGGGCATCTTGATCTTCTGGGATTGTATTGTGTGTATCTTTATGTAATAAATCATGAAATAAGGTATATAAAAGATATGGGTTATCATACTCTTTGTCTCAATAGTTCCACACCCTGGAAGCTCTTCGATATACCATCGATAACAAGAAGCTCTATCCATTAGATCCTCTTCGATCAACCTAATAAATGGTAAGTCCTTCCCCAGGCTTCGTTGAACTCAGCGTTCAAAAGATACCCAAATTACTAGCCTTATCGTCGATCACGACGGATCAGAAGAAATGACTACAAGCATAAAACTTAGAGCTTTTACAATGAAAAACCTCACACACAGAATCTCGAAGTATCACACTAAAAAAGATTACAAATGGAAGCTCTCAATAATGAGGTAGTGTACAACTCAATATAGACAACCTTTTCAATGCATAATCATCTTCCACTCCTCGAAGCCTCGATCGAATTTATAAGAATTGATGTAATAAAATTCTCTAAGATCTTTGGGTATAGTTATAAAAAACATAGAAGTAGCTCTATCTTCTGTTGAAATAATTCAGTGTTAACTTCACCATGTTCTAAAAATTAGTTGGTTCAAGTTCAGCTCGTCGAAACTTAATGAATCAGGTGTTAACTTTGCATAAAAAACTAACAAAATCTCAAGTAAGTGAAGGTAAAACAAGGAGTGTATTGTGATTGATCAAAAAAAGATCCATAAGATGACATTTTAGGAATATGAACCAACAATAAGTACTTATAATGTTTCTTAAATTTTTGTATAATTATTATATTAAACATCAACTTTTATAACGTATAGCCAACCATCGAGCCTTAAAAACATATAATGATTCCAACATTCAAATAATATAGTTTATAGCC
Source organism: Viscum album (assembly GCA_963277665.1). NCBI lineage: Eukaryota > Viridiplantae > Streptophyta > Magnoliopsida > Santalales > Viscaceae > Viscum > Viscum album. The sequence continues at coordinate 612,278,456 of OY728137.1, read as the reverse complement.
CACTTAGAAACATTTTCTGAAGATTTTTAAACAAGATATATGATAGCTCGGTAGAGAGTTTGACTTACCCATTGGAACTGCATCATATCTCCCTTTTATATGCCTAAGATACGGTACAACTATGTCTATATCATATCACATGATATAAGTATAACCATGTTTGGTTTTTATGAATGAATCTTTCAATACATCCTCTTAAATTAAAGTCTCGTAAACTTTAAATACATCTCACATTATGTTACATCATATATAACAAGATGCGAAACCATATCCAAAGTCCTTTGGATATAAAGGCATCATAGAAGTTTGTTAGATTTTAAACAAACATTTTCTATCAAAATAAATACTCATTCGTGTAAGCTTCTATGTGACTCTTTAGGAATTTATAACAATGAAAATAATTAAGAATTCATAATTAATAACCATTAAAAAATAACGGTATCTTGCAACACATTAGTTTTACTGAAGTTAAAAAGGGTTTTAGTGTGATCACTATTAACCAAATGTAAATCCATACAATCCCTTTTTGAATGACATCATGTATAGATACAAGACATGGATCATGTAAATCTCATATCAAATAACTCATCCATTCTTATTCCCTAAGCATACTAACCAAAATAGTTGAATATATCAAAAGGCATTCATCTAAGTGGATACACACATCTCATGTTATAAAACTAAGCATGATCATACAATTTTTCAGTCTTACTCAACAGAGTGACTGAATTTCATACCCATCATAGAAAGTAAAACACCTTTATAGGTTAAAAAATCCCTTTGCATGATTATGACCATTCTCAACCACCCTCGATTTAGATTATTCTCATAAATAACATAAGATGTGCATCAAAGTATAATAGTTCACAAGTGAGAAATCTTTTTAACCTCATGTATAATATTACTATGAATTATAATCCCCAAGCACTAAAAATACATTCATACATAAATATAAATATAAGCATATGATGTTCCATGGTGGTGTACTCAATATAGATCAATAGACAACAAGTCCAACTTGTGTCCTATGAGTAAACTTTTTATCACATCATGAGTTTCTACTCATGCTAATTTTAACATATTATCACAACACATGACCTTGATGATGACTATCAATTACGAATAACTTAGAATTTTACCTCTAAAGGGTTAATTATCGTGTCACATTTGCAACCATACACATATGAATCATTATTTGGAAATTTACATTAATAGCAAAATCATGATACAATGTGTGCTCCTAAGCTTTACATCTCAGGAATAGCTTTTGGACTCATGATTTTCCAAAACCATGTAAACTAGAGAAACTCCTCAATGTATTCAATATCAAATGACTTTACAAGCCCCTTATGCTTCTATTACACAGGTAGTTTTCTTAAAGAATTTATTACATTTTCATATATAGCTAGTCGAAAAATCATCATAAACACCCCCTCTCAACAATATCTCTAATAATATTATTTATACAGATGATATATTTGAGTATTTGGTGAGATTGAGGTTTATTGGCTTGAGTGATAACTATGTTGTTGTGATAATGGATCTCTATTGGGTTAGTTATGCTAAGAATAACCTCTAGTTATATTATGAAATCATTTATCCAAACAACTATGTTGTTGTGACAAGTCTCAAAAATGTAACCCATTATGAGTTCTTCCACACCTTGAGGATATTCTTGACTATAACCCATTAAATTTCATTAGGATTTGATTAGTTATACTATTTATACTTAAATCATATGATATGTTAGATCGTGTACACAACATAACGTAAATGGCATATCCTATTGCCAAAGCATAAGGAATCACACTCATGTTCCCTTTATAAAAAAAGTGGGTTACAGCTGCCAACGGCAGCACACAACACGTACAAAGAACACTTATCCCGTTATACTTTTATAGAACGCAACAAGTACAAAAGAACACTTATCCCATGTTCCCTTTATACATTTATAGAAGGGTATTAATCCTTGGTAAGACTATATATATCTTCATTCCAATTATATAGAACACTTATCCCATGTCTTTAACTCAAAAACATTTACACAACCAATACTTTATATATTTAATGTGGGATGTCGTTCTTAATGAGAAGTATGTAGTACACAAGATTCATTTTCAATTTTGATGAAAGCAACTATTTGTACATATCATCAAAAAAAAAATCAACTAGCTTATTTGTGATGAAAGACCATGTGAATACCCCAAAAAAATTACTAAATGATATTCTTGTGATGATTGACTTTTACAAATATTTCCATTAGAAATAAATCCATTGGGGAAAAAAAGAATGACACGAAACTCATTCCTCAACATAGGAAACCATACAAAAAAAAATATTGTAATGGATGACCATAATAGTTATGTATTTTGTAATAAAAAAATGATGGATTTGCATCAGTAGCACTACATCATCACAAATACATAGAAACAATGACATATTCTTACCAATAAACAAAAAAAAATGATGGATTTGCATCAGTAGCACTACATCATCACAAATACATAGAAACAATGACATATTGTTACCAATAAACAAAAAAACATTTTAAGACATGGCTCCCAAATCATGAAAGGGACCGCTAAAGATTTATTGGAAAACAAACACACCTTTAAGGCAGTTGAGGAACCGACCAAGAAACAAAAAAATGCCCCAACATCAAAGTTTTGAAGGATACCATGAAAAATTCTCAAATCTTCCTTTCATCAACAACTGTCTTTCAGTTAAGACATCAATTTTGACCCCATCTAAAACTCTACTGAAAAACGATTAAAACACTCCACACTAGCTATAAATGAAAACAGTTGCACAAAATTACTTATCAAAAGTGGCATGTGTTATAATCAGTTTTCAATAAATGTTCATAACAATTATCACTCAAGCGGTTAGGTAAAAGTGTTACCAGATTTCTTATTGAAAAAAATGCTTTTTCTACCACTTTTTCATAGTGTGTTCCCAAAAATAGAACAGTATCATTTATAAGTTCTACCAATGAAGGCATAATGTCGCTAGTTGTTCACACCACATAAGTTTGATAAATGAAGAACGGTCAATCGCCTGATTTAAAATTCCAGCAATAATAACAGGGACAGATTTTATGCGGTACAATTAATCAACAGAGCTACACCAGGAACATGGATATTTGACAATGGAAGGAGAAAATAGCCAAATATCCCAAGGATGCTGTGTTTTCATGAAGACCCGGCAGCTGTAAGTGTTGCAACTAAGAAGCACAGCCAATGTTCATAACGATCAAGCTATGCAAAAAGGAGAAAGATGGGTTGAGATCAACAATTCAATTACACAGAACCAAAGGCAATCACCATAGTTCACAGCACCCGCCAATCCTAGAGACCTAGCAAATACCTAACAACAGCAGACGACGATAGATATCAACTGAAACACAAATACATTAAGGACGCCCCAAAGACCCAAAAGTAAGCAGAGAGAAGCTTACCCCGGTTCAATCATCACCGGCAGGAAACAGGGTGAGGGCTTTCCTCCCCGCCGCCGCAGCGGTTGCAGACTCCAGGTCGTCCACATAGGACCCCGGCATGGAGGTGGGCAGATGAGCTCCCATCCTATGAACAGGCTGAGACTGCCTTACCATGAAAGGATGCTCGAATTGTCCATTAGGCAATGATCCAAACTGACCCACCTGCCGGTGCGGATACTGGTGATGAAAATGCGGCCGCAGCTGAGGGTGGGGGGCGGTGCTCGCAGCCGCCATCTGCTGGTGGTGGAGAAACGGCAGGAAATGGGGCGGGACGGGGGAGCTGGCAAACAATTGGTCCGTGGCGGCGTCGGCGGTCACGGACGCAGCCGACGTCAATCCGCCGCCGCCGGACAACCCCTGCATACGCTTGAGATAGAGCCGGTACTTCTGGAGATGGCTGGCCACGTTTTCCCGGGTCAACCCGTCCACGCTCATCAACTGCATTATGGTCTTGGGCACCGCGTTCTTGATCCCCAGATGCGCCACGGCGTCGACGAAGCGCTTGTGGAGCTGAGGGGTCCACACCAGCCGCGGCCGCTTGAGCGTGCGGGCCGGCTCATCGCCGCCGGAGCCGAGGTCGCCGGAATCGAACTCCTGCTTGCTCTGGGGAGGCTGCGGGGAAGGGGTTTGAGGGGCGTTCGGGCTTGGGATGTTGAAGGCCAGCCTCAGGTGAGGGGAAATTAGGGTTTGGGAAAGGGGTATAAGCTCCTCTGGGGACGGCAGATCTTCTTCCCTCATCTTCTTCCGCCGATCGGTACAAAACCCGGCCCACCGATCGCCGTGTCGGCAGCGGGTCTCGATGAATTCGGAGGTCGCCTTCAAGATCGGCGATGCGTAACAACAAACCGATGCGACGAAACAGGAACCGAACCAGGTAGGACGGAGGAGAAGCACAAAATCGGAACCTGCGATCGTTCAACCTTCCTCCATCCTCTATCCTCTATCCTCTATCCTCCACTCACTATCGAAACCTTTCTCGGACTGTTCTGAAAATAACGGACGGAGCGGGCGTCGACGGCGGCCGGTTGCGGCGTCGACGTCGTTGCGGCGGCGACGGGGCGGCGAGGGGGAGACGGGGAGAGGGAGGGGTAGTTCGCGAGGTGGATCTTCTTGTTGTTTTCCGTTTTAACTTTTCAGCTTTTAATAAAAGGGTACTGTTCTGGATGCTTTCCTTTACTTCCTAATGATTTATTTATTTGTTTGTTTAATTTTATTGTTTTTGTTTCTTATGGTCCGGGATTCGGGGGCCTCGCCCCATGAGTCATGAGTCTAACGCAATCCACCCCTCTTCGTAAAGTCTCACTCGCCGACTTTTGCGCTTGTCGTACACGCTCCTCTCGTGATGGCCTCCCCCACCCAATTTTGCAATTATTATTTTAAAAAAGGATTTAGAAACCCGAATTCATAATTACGAGCATATATAATTATAACTTTCCGAATTAAAAATCCGTATTTACATTTTTGGACAATAGGGGTTTTTTTTTAAATAAATATTTAAGACACAAATCATGAGTCGTGGGGAGTGGCGTGGGGAGAGAATCTTGGGGGGTTTATAATATATTTATTGTATTAAGTGGGGAACACCATTCACCCACCTGCCCCGCTCTCCATTCATCCCTCCCATAAAAATACACGCGTCGAATTATGAGAAGCTGCACGACCTCTTCCCGATTTCAGACTTCTCCCCAAGAAACCAACCGCCCTCCACACTCTTTGATGAAACGCATAAGCAAAGAATCAAACAAACACAAACATGCAAGTACAAAGCATAAACACAATGTACACAAGGATTACTTGTTTTAGACGGTATGTCCTACATATATGAAAGAACGACAACATCACTCCATTCATTGAAACTGAAACTGAAGTACATTTGAGTTACAAGTGAAATAAACTTCCAACAACCCTATTGAAACCAACATAAGAAGTCTCAACGATGTCTTGACTGTTGCATCTTCCAATGCTCCTATCTTTTGTCTTTCGCCTTCTGCGTTTCAACCTCCAACAAATGGATGTGCTCGAGTGTGCCGTTTCTGGATCCACCTCAATTCGTGTCAGGCTCCATCAATGTTTATCGGTCATTGTTAGTGTGATTTGCACACCAATCCCACTTTTAATGGTCGATCATCCAGTTAGCACCGCCATCCGAAACTCACGAGCATCCTTTTTCTGGCATGAGCAACCTTTGATAGCCTGTAACACTCATTTCTCTGACTTCCAGCTCTCGATCACTACTGCAAATATGTCATTTAACAATGCGCAAAAAAAGATTTTAACAACCCTAAAAAAGTGTTGTTAAAGAGGGTGTCCCCATTATCAGAGCTATTTCTAGCGCTGATAAAGGCACATCTGCTGCAGTGTGGTGTTTGTATAACAGTACATTGCAACAACCTCCTTTAACCTATACACAAAATATATAATTTAATTGGAATAAAATTTACATCACGAATACAAAAAAACACTACTATATACATTTCAAACAATGTTTTGTATAATTACATTTACAATTACTATCCACAAACAATTTAAAACATTAATGTTTGTCTTTAGCACCTGTGATCCCCTCTTAAAAAGGTCCACCCATGGTATTCGTTACGGAACAAATCACCGCAACCCGAGCAAAAAAATCCACCTATATAAAAAAACAAATCTTATGTTAGTGATATTATAAAGAAATAAGTTAAACATTAATATGAACAAATACATTAAAAAAATATCAACTTTAAATAAAAAATCACACTTGGAGTTATACCGGTCACACTGTGCGTTGTATTGAGATGTGATTGGTTCCAACACATCCCAAATGAGGTACGAGTCATTGCCCTAAAATATCAAGACAATTTGAATGTGTTTACATGGTTTTAAGTATCTTACTTGTTATTTTTAACAAAATTAATGTCAATTTAAAATAAAGACACCTTTGGAGTTATACCGGTCACACCGTGCGTGAGATTGAGATGAAAATGATTCCACCATTTAAAACAAGTTCAAAAAACTGAGTATAGTTCACTCCACATTACAATCAGACCAATCCGCCGTAATGCCCATATTTGTAATCCAGGATATTTTTTTTAAAAAATAACACTTAATATTAAATAATATTAGACTTTAAACACGTATCACATATCACGTAAATGCTTATGAATCTAAAAAATAAACATGGTTTCCATAAAAAACGGTGCATTAAATCAAAATATAATTACAATAAAAAAAAAACACTTCAGTACTGCAGGCCGGCCCACAAAACTAACTACCTTGCACGTAAAGGGAATTTTGTTATTTATTAAAACCGCATGTAAAATGAATGAGCATCCTTTAAAGGAAATGACAGTGGGGCAAATGCCAATAAAATCTTACACTACTAACATTAAAAAGCTGGAATAAACTCGATATTGGGTACGCGTTTCCCTTGCGCGTACATTCCACGCCTTCCCGGTCTTTTTATTATCGTTAGTCTTCGTCCCAGCTCCGGGGTTTCATCTTCTGATATAGTCCCGTGCTTCCCACGTTGCGGGCGACTCGCGATACGTCATAAGTTACTTATGGATCGTTGTCTTAAAGTATCAAAACAATTCAAATGCGTTTTCTCGGTTTTCAGTATGTCACTTGTGTTTTCTACTAAAATGTCATTTCAAAATAGAAACACGCAATTTGTGTCATACAAGTCACATCGTGTGTCGGTTTGATGTGAGACAACTTTCCACATGTCAGAAATGACTTATGAATTGATATCCTAAATTATCAAGACAATCGGAGTGCATTTGCTTGGTTTTCAGTGTGTGAGAAACGTTTTGAACTAAAATGTTGATTTTAAACTGATAACGGGCACTTTGAGTCATAATGATCACACCGTGCGTTAGATTGAGGTGTGGGTGATTCCTACACATCACAAATGACTCATGAAACGTTTCTCTAATGTATCAAAACAACCTGAATGTGTTTTCTCAGTTTTCAGTACGTCACTTATTCACTTTGCTAAAATTAATGTCAATTTAAAATAAAAAGACACATTTGGAGTCATACCGAAAAACACCGTACATTGGATTGAAGTATAGTTGATTCATACATGTCATAAATGACTTATGGATCATTTTCCTAAAGTATAAAAGCAATTTGAATGCATTTTCTCGGTTTTGAGTAGGTCAATTTTCCTTTTTACTAAAATTGATGCCAATTTTTTTTAAAAAAAAGACACACTTTGAGTCATACCGATCACCCCGTGCGTTGGATTGATGTGCGGCTGATTCCTACACATCTCAAATGACTGATGTATCTTTTTTCTAAAGTATCAGAACAATCCATATGTGTTTTATCGGTTTTTGAGTTGGTTAGTTGTCCTTTTTACTAAATTTAATGTCAATTTTAAATAAAAAGACACACTTGGAATCATACCGGTCACACCGTGCATCGAATTGAGGTGCAGATGATTACTACACGTCTCAAATGACTAATGGATAGTTTTTCTAAAGTATCAAAACAATCCGAATGCATTTGTTCAATTTTCAGTATGACACTTGTTCCTTTTGGTAAAATTAATGTCAATTGAAAATAAAGACACACTTGGAGTCATATCGGTCACATAGTGTATCAGATTGAGGTGTGGTTAATTACTACACGTCAAAAACGACTTATGGATCATTATCTTAAAATATTAAAACAATCTTAATTCATTTGCTCAGTTTTGAGTAGGTCATTTTTCCTTTTTACTAAAATTGATGTCAATTTCAAATAAAAAGACACACTTGGAGTCATATCGATCACACCATGCATCGGATTGAGGTTGGGTTGATTTATACACATCACAAATGACTTATGGATTGTTTTTACAAAGTATCAAAACAATCCGAATGCGTTTTCTCGGTTTTGAGTAGGTCAATTGTCCTTTTTACTAAAATTGATGTCAATTTTAAATAAAAAGACACACTTGGAGTCCTACCGGTCATATCGTGCATCAGATTGAGACACAGATGATTACTACATGTCCCAAATGACTCATGGATCATTTTTCTAAAGTATCAAAACAATTGGAATACATTTTCTTGGTTCTTAGTACGTCACTTTTTCCTTTTTCTAAAATTAATGTCAATTTAAAATAAAAAGACGCACTTGGAGTCTTATCGGTCACATCGTGCGTTAGATTGAGGTGTGGTTGATTCCTACACATCAAAAATGACTTATGGATCATTTTACTAAAGTATAAAAATAATCTGAATGCATTTACTCGGTTTTGAGTGGGTCATTTTTCCTTTTTACAAAAACTTATGTTAATTTTAAATAAAAAAGACGCACTTGGAGTCATACCGGTTACACCGTGACTCAGATTAAGGTGAGGATTAATCATACACATCCCAAATGACTCATGGATCGTTTTCTTAAAGTATCAAAATAATAAAAATGTGTTTTCTCATTTTTTACTACGTTGCTTGTTCCTTTTGCTAAAATTAATGCCAATTTTAAATAAAAAGGCGCACTTGGAGTCATACTGGTCACACCGTGCATCAGATTGAGATGCGGTAGATTCCTACAAGTAAAAAATTATTTATGAATTGTTTTAATAAAGTATTAAAACAATCTGAATATATTTTCTCAGTTTTGAGTTGACCAATTGTCCTTTTTACTAAAATTGATGTCAATTTTAAATAAAAAAGACGCACTTGGAGTCATATCGGTCACATCGTACCTTGGATTGATGTGCAGATGATTTCTACACATCCCAAATGACTCATGGATCATCAACATAAAGTATCAAAAAAATCATAATGTGTTTTCTCATTTTTCAATATGTCACTTGTTCCTTTTGCTAAAATTGATGTCAATTTTAAATAAAAAGGCGCACTTGGAGTCATACCGGTCACACCGTGTGTCAGATTGAGGTATGGTTGATTTCTACACATCACAAATGATTTATGGATCATTTTCATAAAGTATCAAAACAATCTGAATGTGTTTTATCAGTTTTGAGCAGATCAATTGTTCTTTTTACTAAAATTGATGTCAATTTTAAATAGAAAAGACGCACTTGGAGTCATACTGGTCACATCGAGTCTCGGATTGAGGTGCATATGGTTTCTAAACATCCCAAATGACTCATATATTGTTTATCTAAAGTATCAAAATAATCTGAATGCATTTTTTCATTTTTCAATATGTCACTTGTTCCTTTTGCTAAAATTATTGTCAATTTTAAATAAAAAGACTCACTTGGAGTCATTCCGGTCACACCATGCATCAAATTGAGGTGTGGTTGATTACTACATATAAAAAATGACTTATAAATCATTTTTATTAAAGTATAAAAACAATTTGAATGTGTTTTATTGGTTTTGAGTAGCTCAGTTGTCCTTTTTACTAAAATTGATGTAAATTTTAAATAAAAAAGGCACACTTTGAGTCATACCGGTCACACTATGCCTCAAATTGAGGTGAGGATTATTCCTACATGTCCCAAATGACTCATGTATCATTTCCCTAAAGTATTAAAACAATATGAATGCATTTTCTCAATTTTCAGTACGTCACTTGTTCCTTTTTACTAAAATTGATGTCAATTTTAAATAAAAAGACACACTTTGAGTTATATCGGTCACACCATGTGTCATATTTAGGTGAGACTGATTCCTACATGTTCTAAATGAATCATTAATTTTTTCCTAAAGTATTAAAATAATCTAAATTGTTTTTACTTAGTTTTCAGTACGTTACTTGTCTTTTTTACTAAAATGTCATTTTAAACTGGAAACACACACTTTGACTCATATCGGTCACATCGGGTATCAGTTTGACATAAGAACGATTCATACATGTCACAAATGATTTACGAATCGATGTACTAAATTATCAAGATAATCATACCACATTTTCTGGGTTTTTAGTGAGTAACACATTTTTAACTAAAATGCCGATTTTAAACTAATAACGAACACTTTGAGTGATACTGATCACACCATGCGTCAGATTAAGGTGCAACTGATTACTACACATCCTAAATGAAATATGAATAATTTCTCTAAAGTATCAAAACAATATGAATTGATTTTTTCAGTTTTGAGTGTGTTAGTTGTCTATTTTACTAAAATTAATGTCAATTTTAAATAAAAAGATGCACGTGGAGTCATACTAGTCACATTGTGTGTCAGATTGAGGTGTCACTGATTCCTACACACCCCAAAGACTTAAAAAAAAAACCTAACTACCAATGTTACCATGATTACCATTTTCTTTCTTTGTCGAACTGCCAACACTGCATATTGATTCGAGAAAGGTTCTTCATCTAAGAACGTCGAATCAATATACAGTGTTGGCAGCTCTACAAAGAAAAGCAATGGAAAGTGTGGTGACATTGGCATAAAGGAACATGGTATCTCTTCTATGAATTGTTTTAGATAGTTAAAAGAAAATTATGTCTTCCCAAAAGATATGTGAAAACAACTAAATATGTATTAGATAAAGATGATAGGGAAAATAACTTACAAATAATAGATAAAATGATTAAAAAATCAATTAAATAAATAACAAGAATTCAACTTTTCATGATGGTTGTATACATTCTTGACCCATTAATATGAAAGGAATCCACCTATATAAGAAAAAAAATCTTATGTGAGTAATAAAATAAATAAATAAATTAAACATAAATATGAAACAATTCATTACTTCTATGGAAGTCACATCTTCATGTTATTTGTGTATATTCTGTGATTAGGTATACTGCACATTCATTTCTAAGAAAATATATATCATCTTGTGAATATGATTTTTCACAATCATAGTAGTATTGAAAAAAATATAAATACACAAAGGATTAATAAATATTTTAAATGAAATAATAATTATCTTTGAAAATACCTCTTCAGGGATGTGTGTTTGTTGATGGAATATGATCTATCTCATAAATTAACAAACATAATAACCATAATCTTTTCCATTTGTTTGTTTCATACACTACAAAAACATTGAGGAAAATAAGTAATTTTTTTGATGTGTGTTTGGATAGTGAAATCTTATTATATATACCATGATACTTATCCAGTTGTATAACTTATCAGGGTCCTTGTGCGCAATGCTTGTCCTCATGGCATGATTTTCAAGACATTTATACACAACCCTATTATAATATAATACTCATTGAAATGTAATATAAATTATATAACTTATAGTTTAGTTCTAAAACATTGGATGTTGTGTATTAAAAATTGACAAACACCATCATGTGTGGTTAGTTTGTTGGGAATCCATGCAGTAAATCGAGAAAATAAATCTTTGGAGTATCCAAATTAAGCACAATGAGCATAAAATGTTTCCTAAAAACACAAAAATGAATAAGTAATCAACGAAATAAAAATATATTTGATATTATTTAATTGTAGAGTTTTACCCCTGCATCGTTAGTATTAAGAAGAGTCTGTCATCCCTAAGTTTTCTTTCAAACGATTTGTCCAGATCTGCCACTATTTTATCCATTTTTTGGATTTTATTTCTTTTTGTTCTATAGAGGTGGAATGATGACTAATAAGTCCAATTTTTTCATTGGTAAATCCCTTCAATTGGTATTGATATATACACTAGAAAAAAATATGAAATGTATTTAGTCATAATTAACATAATATATCAGCTTATAGAAAATTAAATTAAGAAAAAATACATTATGTATACATTTAAAACTGAGGCTCCTAGCCATTCATAGTTGAGGATTTCATTTACATTCTCAAAAGAAATGTAGTCAATACCTTCCTCTCTGTAAATTTTTTCTTCAAAATCAACTACGTGACTACTACCATTTTGTAAATTTGTATCCACATAAACCATCATTGTTAGTAAATGTAGATATTGAATGGGTAGGGTAAAGGTGATTTTATAATATCTTTTCAATAAGTTGGTTGATACTTTAGATGGTTTGAGTTGACCTTTCATTTCACCTTTTCTCTTTGTCCTTCTGTAATAACATTCATCAGTTTATACCTCTTTTAATTAGTTATTAAAGGTTTAACATGAAAAGTAAATTCTAAATGAATACCACTATGTCGACATGTGTTTTTACAATATTTGATAGCCATGTGATGAATGTTCCAACAACTTGGTTGACCTTATGAATATCTTAGTCATCAAATGGAATATAAAGATCGATGCTCGGCTCATGATCTATGTTAATCACCACTCTCACATGACCTGTTGGAAGTGGTCTGTTGTGTAGGATGTCATCTTGGATATTAAACACCATATCCCTCTCTACAAGGCGATAAGTGGGTGTTGATAGATATAAATCACATTCATTTTCACCCTATATAATATCATTATAGGAAAGGTATCAATGTATTTTTTATTGATATTTCATAGAAACAATTATTAGAATATTTATTACCTTGACTAAGACAACTCTTTGAGGGGAATAGTTCGTCTCAAAGATGGTAGGGGGGATCTTCACGTAATGGTTGTTCTTGATTTGTTTATTCTCTTTGATTACCCACCATAATAGTTGCTAGCAACTCAGTCTACCAATGAAATTGTTCTTCAAGGGAAACTACTCTTGCTCTCATCTTTTCCATTTCTTTATCTTTATCTTCCTGTTATTTTTTTTCTCAAAATATGTTCAAGGTGTCACCCCAAAACCTTCACATCTGATGCGACCATACTATTCCTTACACTTCAAGACCATTGATAATATGTGTTCATCCAGTACAGGTGCTAATGATTCCTGTGACTATATCGGATAGAAAATATAGAAAAATAAGTAATCATTGTTATGTAAAATATATTTAAAGCAATTTTTTTTATTTCATACTTACACATGTTTACCACATTTTTTGTGTGTTTTCATCTATTAGTATTCCATATTTATTTACACATGCCTCCTTCAATAGCATATGGTGTGGGATGGAAGTGACTTTGGATTTGGATTCATCAATCTGCATATAAATAAAAAAACATAATTATACTGTTGTTTCATGTCACATAAAATTATTATGGTAGATTTAAAATAAGTATCAATTTTTTTGAGTGAATAATACCCCAATATTTCATTACGGTAGAGGTACATTGGTTTTGCTGCCCATTCCTTATTTGCAGCACTCAGTTGCTGTTTCATAAATAAAAAATTCTAAATCAAAGTGATGAATTCACATAGTGTTAAACAATGTATTACTGACTACAATGTACCTGAAAATAAACATTTTCATGATGTCTAGTAAACGCATCCCACACTTCTTGGGTCATCAAGTGTGCATACATAAGTGGTGGGTGTGGATTTATTTTCCATCCATCATTTTTAAGATGATATCTCGTTATAATTGTGTGAAAACCTATGTGAATCCTTCCACCAATCATTAATACATATTTATTATGGGATTTATCTATTATAAATGCACTATGTAAGGGATTTTTAAGGGTAAATCAATGTTTCATTATTTTATTTTTTAGTAAAATAAAGAAATGATATCATAATGTTACCATAATCTCTTCCCACATCAGTTTCTTAAGCGTGGACACAACATGATTCCATGAATCTACATCAATCAGTACACGTTGCTGAGTGATGAGTCCAATGTGACTATTAAACATGACCTTGTTGGGATTAACATGTTATCCCCACACATTCCATCGAACCTCGAATTTGATGCCTTTTTTTCTCTATAATGATTTTTACTAACACCATCAAACTACGACACTCCTATTTTTTCTACACCACCGGTCCTTCATTTCCTACCATTTCTTTGTTGAGTCAATAAGGTTTTCCTTATGACTTTTCCATTCCTTCTTGTTTTGAAAATCACAAACACCTTATCTTTAAGGAAAATCGCTTTTGTAAGGAAAAATGCTTTCTTAAGGAAAATTGCTTTTATAAGGAAAAAATGCTTTCTTAAGGAAAAACGCTTTTATAAGAAAAATTTATCCTTATCATATTTTCATTAATATTTTTCTTAAGTATGAAATTCGGATTCACTTTCTCGGAATCATAAAAACTTTGATATAAAAGTATTCTGTTTTTAGGATTCGGTTCTGGACAAGAACTATAAGGAAGTTTCATTCCGAATTCCGGATATGAATTCTGACTTAGTTCTATTCCAGATTCAGGATACGAATTTTGAAGAAGAATTCTCATTACGAAGTCTAATGAAGAAATCCCATTCCGAATTCTCATTACGAATTCCAATGAAGAATTCTCATTACGAATTCTAATGAAGAAATCCCATTCCGAATTCTCATTACGAATTCTGATAAAGAATTCTCATTACGAATTCTGATGACGATTTCTCATTACGAATTCTGATGATGAAATCTCATTACGAATTCTGATGATGAATTCTCATTACGAATTCTGATGATAAATTCTCATTACTAATTCTGATGATGAATTCTCATTACGAATTCTAATGACGAATTCTCATTACGATTTCTGATGTTGGATTCCTATTCCGAATTCCTATTCCGAATTCTCATTCCGAATTCACCTATTAAATAGAATCTGATTATCATTGTTTTATACACTCTGAATTTATTCACTCCGAACTTTCACTCCGAAATTTCTATTCCGAACTTTTTTGTTAGAGTTTAAAACGATGTCGTACTTTCTGTTACACTTGTTTTGTTATAAAACGATGTCGTCCATTTTGTTATAAACTAACCGTTGTCTAAGTGACACGTGTACAGGTCCCTCCGAACTTTAAGGGAAATATGACCGTTGGAGAAGGAGCCGACCTTACCTATAAATAGGAGCTCATTTGAAAGAGCTCGGTGCTGATTGCTGAAAAAGTGCTTACATGCTGTTGAAGTGATTTCTAGAGAGAGAGTCTCTTATTAAATCTCAAAGCTTCGTGCGACTCCGAATGTTGGTGATTACATTCGAGGGCTTCCGGGGATAGGAAGACAGAGGTGCCGACTACCTTAAAGATCGAGGGCTTTCTTGCTGAGAAAGACAGAGGTTGCCGACTACCTTAAAGATCGAGGACTTCCTTGCTGAGGAAGACAGAGGTTGCCAACTACCTTGAAGTTGAGGGCTTGCGGGGATAGCAAGACAGAGACTCCGATCTTCGTATCGAGGGCTTACCCTGGTGTGGGTAAGACAGACTTGCTTGAAAGTATAAATCAAGGGACCTTTATCCAAGGTTGTTGGATACCCTTCTCTTTGGGTTAAAAGACTATTATCTTGTTACTAGTAGTTTTACTACTTGTTGTTATTCCGCTGCAATTTGTATCTTAAGGAAAGTATAACTTTCTTATACTTCCTTACTTACTCTGTTTCATTTAGATTCTATACGCTTTAAGGTAGAATCTCATATTGTAATTTTTGTTAAGTTTCAATTTCCGGAACCATATTTCCGGAATCTACTTTTGGAATCTCTTTCCAAGTTTAGTTCGGTGTTAGAGGTGTTGTGAATCTACTTAGTTTAACTTTGTTAAACTTAGTCCTTTCCTTTTCTTAAGGAAACTTTAGTTGTTCATAACTAACTTTAAAGGTTCCAAAGGAATTTTTAAAGTATACAATTCACCCCCCTCTTGTATATTGAGCATCTCATATCATATTTCGATCCTACAATTGGTATCAGAGGTTGGAAACCTCTTACTCTATACCATTCTTACATTTGGTATCAGAGCCAAGGTTACTGAAATACTTGTACTCACATACAAGTTTTTTTTCTTGCTCACTTTTTTATTCCGAACTTTGTCATTCCGGATTATCCATTCCGAACTTTTCTCATTCCGAACTTTTTGATTACGAATCTTTTGCTATTAACAAGTTTGTTTCCAAGTTTTTTTTAAGTATGGCAGGAATGAACGTTGGATCTATTGACAATCTAAATCCTACAAGGCCACCAATCTTTGATGGTAATGATTATGAATACTGGAGAGATCGTATGAAGACTTTTGTTATCAATACTGGAGTAGATAACTTTGTCATGCTTACTGGTGACTATAAAATTCCTGACAAGGAAGTCAGAACCTTTACTAACCAGGAAAAGCAAGAATATCAACTCAATTATAAGGTACGCAATACTTTATTATGTTCAATGACTAGAAATATATATAGCCAAATTTCTTCTTGTGAAGAAGCTAACTGTATATGGAAGAAGCTAGAGGTTACACACTTTGGGACTTCTAAGGTGATTGAGACTAGAAGAGCTATGCTTAGAGCTGAATATCATGGCTTAAGTTTTCCTTATGGAGAACCTATCTATAAAGTTCAACAAAGATTTATGACAATTGTCAATAGTCTACAATCTATGGGAGAGAAAGGTTTAGATGATGAAGCTCTTGTGGACAAGATAATTGATATTATGCCCAATGAGTGGGAATCCAAGAGAACAACTATAGATGAGAACAGGAAGGTTACTCAAATTACTCTTGATGAATTATTTGGAACTCTTCTACAACATGAGACAAGAATGAAGAGATATGCTGACAACATCAAGAAGAAGAATGGAAATGGAACAGTCGCTTTTACTACAACTTCAAATCAGATGAAAGCTAAGACTCCTGAGAGAGTAACCAGATCCAAATATAAGAAAGTCATTTTCCAATCCGAATCTAGTGAAAGTGAAGTTTCAGAAAATGAATTAGCCAATCTTTCTCGAAGGATGAACAAGATAGATGGGCAAAGAAACTTTCAATCCAAGTATAAGAAGAAGGATAGGAAAGATAAGAAAGATGGAGAAGTAACTTGTTATGAATGTAAAAGAGCTGGACATATTAGACCTGATTGCCCTATGCTCAGAAAGAAAGAAAGGAAGGAAAGACATTCAGAAAAGAACAGGAATAAGTATTACAAAGCCAAAGCTAAGAAAGTTCTGAAAGCTAATGACACCTGGAGTGCCAGTGGTGGTGACTCTTCAGATGAATCTTCTGAATATGAATCTTCAGGACAGAAGAATCTTGGTCTTATAGCCAGATTACCTATTGAAAATCATTGTCTTATGGCTAAGGTACGAAATGTTGAATCATTGACTAATGTTTCTTTAAATCCTAATGATAGTAAGTATTATAACTCTTCTGATGAAGAATCATCTTCTGATGAGGAAAATACTTTACCTACTTATGAAGAAGTCTCTAGGTTTGCTGAACTTCTTGAGATTGAGAATTCCAAACTCAACAAGAAACTTGATAAAGCAAATTCTAGGAATTCTATTCTTACTAAAGAGATATCATATCTTTCTAAAGATCTTGATAAGAAAAATGCTGATTTTGAAAATATTTCAAAAATTCTTGAGGAAGTAAGTTCTGAGAAGAACAAACTTGCTAAAGAATTAGAAAAAGTAATTTCTAATAAAAATGTTTTCGAGCCTAACTCTAGTTCAAAAACTAATGATTTTGAGGATAAAAACTTGGTTGTAAAACTCAAGTCCGAAATTTTTTCCTTAAAGAAGTGTTTATCAAACTTTACCCATGGTAAGGAAAATTTTGATAAGATGTATTCTCAAATACGACCTTTAAGAAATAAATCCGGATTTGGTTATACCCAAGCAAAACCTGTTTTCAGCAACAATTATTTTGTTCCACAAAGTGCCCCATTTTGCACTAAATGTCAATGTGGTGGTCACTGGGCAAGAAATTGTTCCTTAAACAAAACCCAATCCTTAGGTTTTCATAAAGCTTACTTTTCTAAGAAAATGTGGATACCAAAAATTTTATTGTCCGGAAATCTCGGATCCAAACAAGTTTGGATTCCGAAAGTCTAACTTTGTTCTTAATTTCATGAAAATAAAGAAAGTTCCAGCAACAATATTTGGTACATGGATAGTGGATGTTCCCGGCATATGACTGGTAACAAAAGCCTTTTTGAAAAGATGATCAAAACGAAAGGAGGAAAGGTAACTTTCGGAGACAATGCTAAGGGAGAGATTGTTGGTATTGGTAATATTGTTCTTTTAGGTAAAACTTTGATTTCAAATGTTCTTTTTGTTAAAGGTCTTAAGCACAACCTCATTAGCATAAGTCAGTTATGTGATGAAGGTTACCTTGTGAATTTTAGGAATGATAAATGCTTAGTTCACAATTCCAAGGAAGAATTTATTCTCTCAGCCAATAGGCAAGAGAATGTTTACACATTAAACTTAGAAGACCTAAGAAGCCAAGATTTACCTTGCCTAAGTGCAATGGAAGATCACTCTTGGTTATGGCATAGAAGATTAGGACACTGTAATCTTAGAAACCTATGTAAACTCTCTAAGAAGAAACTTGTTAAGGATCTACCGGAGCTTAGATTTGATTCTTCTAAAGTTTGTGATCCTTGTCAATATGGCAAGCAACATAAATCTAGTTTTAAGTCAATCGGTGAAGTCTCAACAACCGATGCATTACAGTTGGTGCATATGGATCTTTTTGGACCAACACAAACTGGAAGCATTGGAGGCAAATACTATGTGTTTGTTCTTGTTGATGATTACACTAGATTTACTTGGGTCTATTTTCTAGCAAGGAAATCTGAAGCTTTTTCTTATTTCAAAAGTTTTAGAGCCCAAGTTAAAAATGAGAAAAACCTTCCATTGAAAACTATTCATAGTGATCATGGAGGAGAATTTCAAAATTCAGATTTTGAAACTTTTTGTAGTAAGAAAGGTATTACTCACAACTTTTCAGCACCTAGAACTCCTCAACAGAATGGTGTAGTTGAAAGAAGAAATAGAATTCTTCAAGAGATAACTAGAACCATGTTGAGTGAATATTCTATTGCTAGACATTTCTGGGCTGAAGCTGTAAGTACTGCTTGTTATACTATAAATCGAGTTTTGATTAGACCTTTTCTTAATAAAACTCCTTATGAGTTATGGAATGGTAGAAAACCAAGACTTTCCTACTTCAAGGTTTTTGGTTGCAAAGTATTCATTTTGAATACAAAAGATAACTTACATAAATTCGCACCAAAGTCTGATGAAGGGATTTTCTTAGGATATTCCACAACCTCTAAGGCATACAGAGTTTTTAATAAAAATACTTGTACTGTTGAGGAAACAGTACATGTAAAATTTGATGAATCAGATCCATGGTTTTTTAAAACCTCCCAACCTACATCTTCGGATGTGTTTTCAAAAACTGATTATCAACCTTTGATAGAAGAACCTTCTAATAAGGAAATTGTTCTAGAAGATAATTCTGAAACATTTACTCCAGAAGACTTTCTACCTTATGTTGATGAACAGGTTTTACAAAACCCAAATCAGGTGTTTCTTAAGAATCATCCCAGTGATAGTATCATTGGTGATGTAAATCAACCTGTAAGGACTAGAAGTTCCTTAAGAAATGAAGTAGAACATCTAGCATTTCTTTCCCAATTAGAGCCTAAAAGCACTGATGAAGCTTTAGGTGATGATGATTGGATCAAAGCAATGCAAGATGAACTAAATGAATTCGAAAGGAATAAAGTCTGGACCTTGGTTGAAAGACCTAAGGAAACTTCTGTTATTGGAGTAAAATGGGTTTTCAGAAATAAATGTGATGAAAATGGAGTCATTGTTAGAAATAAAGCTAGACTTGTTGCTAAAGGCTATAATCAGCAAGAAGGAATAGACTATGAAGAAACCTATGCTCCAGTAGCTAGACTTGAATCTATCCGTATTCTACTTGCCTTTGCAGCATTCTTTAATTTCAAACTATTTCAAATGGATGTGAAATGTGCTTTTCTTAACGGTTATGTTCAAGAGGAAGTTTTTGTTGAACAACCTCCTGGCTTTGAAGATACAAAACATCCTGATCATGTGTTTAGACTTACCAAAGCTTTGTATGGCCTTAAACAAGCCCCACGAGCATGGTATGATAGACTTACTGGATTTTTGCTTCAAAATAACTATGTTAAGGGAAATGCAGATCCAACCCTTTTTATAAAGAAAGATAAGAAAAATGTTTTGATTGTTCAAATTTATGTTGATGACATTATATTTGGTTCAACTCAGCAATCTTTGACCGACTCTTTTGCTAGTCTAATGAAATCTGAGTTTGAAATGAGTATGATGGGTGAGTTAACATTTTTCCTTGGTTTTCAAATTTCTCAAAAACCAGAAGGAACCTACATATCCCAACATAAGTATATTAAATATCTTCTTAAAAAGTATGGTTATGACAACACTAAGAGTATAAGTACTCCCATTGGTACCTCAAACTCCTTAGATCTTGATGAAGCTGGGAAACCAGTAGATCAAACATCTTTTAGAGGTATGATTGGAAGTTTACTTTACTTAACAGCTAGTCGACCAGACTTAATGTTTTCTGTATGCTTATGTGCAAGATATCAATCCAATCCTAAGGAATCTCACTTAAAGGCAGTAAAAATAATTTTTCGCTACCTTAAGGGAACCATGGATCTAGGATTATTTTATACTTCTGGAAATGATTTTGTTCTAAAAAGCTTTTCTGATGCTGACTTTGGTGGATGTAGAATGGATAGGAAAAGTACATCCGGAACTTGTCATTTCTTAGGAGATTCATTAGTTTCTTGGTCATGAAAGAAGCAACATTCTGTTGCACTCTCCACTGCTGAAGCTGAATATGTAGAAACTGGAAGTTGTTGTGCACAAGTGTTGTGGATGCAACACACACTCACAGACTATGGCTTGAGTTTTACTAAAACTCAAATTTTGTGTGATAACACAAGTGCCATTGCCCTAAGTAAAAACCCTGCACATCACTCTCGTGCAAAACACATAGATATTAGGCATCACTTTCTTAGGGATCACACACTTAAAGGAGACATTATTCTTCAGTTTATCGGAACGCAAGAACAACTTGCTGATATTTTCACAAAATCTTTACCTTCTGATAGATTTGAATATATTAAACAGAAGTTAGGAATGATAACTGTAAGGTAATCTTCCTCAATTAACTTTCTGTTGAAAAATCTCCTTACAGTAATAAACTCCTTTTCATAGGGGGAGTACATTTGTTTTTTTTAACAAAGTTTTTCAAAATTTTGTTTTCAAACTTTTCGGAACGAAAATTTCCGGAATGGAATTTCCGGAACAACAATTTTCCAGAAAGGATATTTTCGCACAGAATACTTCTGGAATGGAAGTATTCGTATTGAAAATTTCTGGAATGGAAAACTTTTGTACTGGTATTTTCATAACGGAACTTTCGTATTGAGTTTTTCGTATTGAGTCTTTCGTATTGACTTTTTCGTATTAAGGTTTTCGTATTTAGTTTTTCGTATTGAATTTTTCGTAGTCGTCTTTATATTACCCATTACGAATAACTTTCCTAAGCTAATCCGAAAGGTATGATTTCCTTACTGAAGTTTTCATAATCATATTTTACTTGCTGGCAATTTCTTATAGTTTGTTTTTTGGTTTTTGAATTTCTTAAATCTTTACTTTAATAAAACCTCAAAAAGATCGGATTCAAGCTTTCAACCGTTAGATCTGATCTCAGATCATTCTAAACCGTCAGATCAACCGAGGAAGTTGAACCGCCATCCCAATGCCTATATAAAGGGGACCCTATTTTCTCGTCCCACATCGATTTCATGCTTTTGCGTGCTGAAGCTCTGACTCTCAGATTTAAGGCCATTCCGAACTTCAGTCTTCTCAGTTCCGAACTTCTCAGAGACTTCAGATCTGAATGTCTGCAGAGTTAGCTTCTCAAGAAATGTCTTCAACTAAGCCCATTTCACAGTGGTTAGTCTACAGAGAACGGTTAGTTCATCCGAATTTCTTCAGCAATTATGATTCTATTATATCAAAGAATATCAAGCTGAATGGCTGGGAGGATGTTGCGATATCAAAAACCGGCAACCAAGATGAAGTCTACTCAGATTTGCTTGTTGAGTTTTATGAGTCGGTTGCTTTCTTTGTGGAAGACAATAGAGAAAAATTTTCTTTCAAATCGTATGGAAAGACATATAAGCTATCTTACACCAAGGCTGCAAGCTTGGTAGGGCTGAATTATGAAGGGAAGCTGAGTTTATCTCGCACGTTCTGCCATACTCCTTGGGTAGTTTCAACAAGGAGAAAGCCTTAGAAATTCTCGGATTAGATGATGATAAGGCTCCGAAAATTGCAAGTCTTTCTACAAACTTCCGGATTCTGGAGTTATGGGTGCAAGGGCTTATCGTACCGAGAAAAGGAGACAAGGACAGCTTGAAGAAGAGTGAGATATACATCTTGGATTTTCTGATAAATCTAAGAAAGTTCAACCTGATGAAGCATATTCTTCTCAACATTGATAATTTGAAGAAGGGGAATCTAAGAGCTCAGATAGTGATGTACCCGGCAATATTGTCGAAGCTGATAGTTCGGTGCCTAGAATCCTTCAAGGTTGCTTGTAGTTCTAAGCCGAAAGTTTGCAAGATCATGTTGCTCAGTGATGCAACTCTTAAAAGGATGAATATAGCTTTTAACAAGGAGTCAGGGAAATTCATTGATCTACCGCCTCAAGAAGAAGTGACTCCGAAAGTGGCTGATCCGGAATCATCAAAGCCGGTAAGGAAGAGGAAACAGAAAGAAGTGGTAAGTGAGGCTGAGGATCCCAAGTCTAAGGAAGTCCATTCCGCACCTCCTAAACCTAAGAAGAAGAAGACATATACTGATGAGGTTGCAGCGAAGTGGAGAGCTGACAAGGAAAAGAGGAAGGAAGGAGATCCGCAGTTCGGATTGGATCCTGCAGAGGCTAAAGCTCTGAAAGAAAAGGCTGCTGATGAGCTCGAGAAGCAAACTAAGGAAAAGAAGCTGAAGAAGAAGTTGTCAGAAGCTGAGGCTGTGCAAGCTTTGTTGAAGTTTAATGAAATGGTTTCAGCAACCATTCCCGTTCCGAGATCTTTTTCTCTGGAATCTCTACCTAAGACTCCAGGAAGAAATCTTGTAACTCCGGAAGAGGCTGTTCCTACTGAGGAAGTAGAGCAAGTAAAAGAGGTTGAAGAAGCGGCTGAAGGAAGTGGTGAGACAGGAGATGTGCTCAAACAAGTAGATGAATATAAGGGAACTCCTTCGGAACACCTGTCGCTCCGAACATCTGAAGCTCAATCTTCAAAGCTTGCTACTCCTGCAATGGAAGAAGAAAAGGGAGAAGAAGAAGTTACTTGTCAAGAACATATTTTACTTGATGCTGCTCAGATGGGAAATGTGGAAGCCAATGTTCAAGAAGTTGCTGATGAGGAAGATAAAATTGTTCAAGTCTCTGATAGTGAGAACAGATCTCCGGAACAGGTTTCAATTCCGGAAAAACAAAAGGGAAAGCAAATTCTTGCTGATACCCCGAGTTCAGAAAAAAGTTTGAGGAAGGAAGCTGGTAGCTCTTCTAAGAGGAAGTTGGAGCTTATTGAAGAAGAAAATTCTCCTAGCAAGATTTCTGATTCGGAGTCATCATCGTTGGGGCACGATTTTGTTGTACAGTCCTTGAAGAAGTTGGTGGGAACAATTCCGACCTTCTCCAGTATTGACTCTCGGTGCCAGATGCTCCAACATACAATGAATCAGAAAACCGACTCCGTATCCATGGTTATGGATAAATGTGTTGAGATAGAAGCCCAGTTCAAAAATTTCTTTATTGGTTACGAAGCCCATAAAAGATCGTGCAAAAGGATGACTAGCTGGTCGAAGAAGAATGTGGAAGAGATGAGGTTGCTGGATGAGTTTCAGGAGAATGTTAAGGATGCATTTCAAACCGATGACAAGAAGTTTCATGAGATGACTGCCTCATTCGATGAGAAATTGACAGAGGAAAAGAACATTCGGAGTCAGGAAGTAAGAGATCTGAATGGAAAGCTCAACTCTGTTAATCAAAGTTGGAAATTTGAAAGGGATCATCGGATCAATTTTCTAGAAAGGATAAAGTCTCAGGAAGAGAAAATGGAAGCTCAGGAAGAAAAGTTGAAGGCTCAGGAAGAAATCATTCAAGCACAGTCAGCAAGAATAGTTGCCTTAGAAAAGCAAGCAGAGGAAGATCATAAGGATCTCAAGAAGATCAAGACAATTCTCAAGGGGCTCATGTCAAAGGAGAAAGATCCGAAATGACCAATCCGATCTTTTTGTTATAATCTGTTTTTGTTGCTGACATTTCAAATATAATGAAAATTGTGCTTGTTGTTTCTATTGCTGTCGTTACTAATCTTTTCAGGTACTTTGTTATTTTGTTTCCATTCCCTCCAATTCTTTTTGAAAATCACAAAGGGGGAGAAGGAAAAGATCCTTAAGAAAAAGAGGAAATCTAATAAGTGCTTATCAAAGGGGGAGAAAGAAAAATACCCAAGGAGATAGAACTCTAATAAGAGTTTGTTTAAGGGGGAGTTTTTCTTAAAGAAACATCACTCCGGAAATATGAATACGATCCTTAGAGACTCAAAGCCTAAGGGGGAGTTAGTCGTATTCATCTATATTCTTAAACCAAGGGAGATAAGCTTTAATATGTTTCTTTCTTCTTAGAATAGCTTTTTCGTAAGGATGTTTGTGCTTTCCAAAAAGGGGGAGATTGTTGAGTCAATAAGGTTTTCCTTATGACTTTTCCATTCCTTCTTGTTTTGAAAATCACAAACACCTTATCTTTAAGGAAAATCGCTTTTGTAAGGAAAAATGCTTTCTTAAGGAAAATTGCTTTTATAAGGAAAAAATGCTTTCTTAAGGAAAAACGCTTTTATAAGAAAAATTTATCCTTATCATATTTTCATTAATATTTTTCTTAAGTATGAAATTCGGATTCACTTTCTCGGAATCATAAAAACTTTGATATAAAAGTATTCTGTTTTTAGGATTCGGTTCTGGACAAGAACTATAAGGAAGTTTCATTCCGAATTCCGGATATGAATTCTGACTTAGTTCTATTCCAGATTCAGGATACGAATTCTGAAGAAGAATTCTCATTACGAAGTCTAATGAAGAAATCCCATTCCGAATTCTCATTACGAATTCCAATGAAGAATTCTCATTACGAATTCTAATGAAGAAATCCCATTCCGAATTCTCATTACGAATTCTGATAAAGAATTCTCATTACGAATTCTGATGACGATTTCTCATTACGAATTCTGATGATGAAATCTCATTACGAATTCTGATGATGAATTCTCATTACGAATTCTGATGATAAATTCTCATTACTAATTCTGATGATGAATTCTCATTACGAATTCTAATGACGAATTCTCATTACGATTTCTGATGTCGAATTCCTATTCCGAATTCCTATTCCGAATTCTCATTCCGAATTCACCTATTAAACAGAATCTGATTATCATTGTTTTATACACTCTGAATTTATTCACTCCGAACTTTCACTCCGAAATTTCTATTCCGAACTTTTTTGTTAGAGTTTAAAACGATGTCGTACTTTCTGTTACACTTGTTTTGTTATAAAACGATGTCGTCCATTTTGTTATAAACTAACCGTTGTCTAAGTGACACGTGTACAGGTCCCTCCGAACTTTAAGGGAAATATGACCGTTGGAGAAGGAGCCGACCTTACCTATAAATAGGAGCTCATTTGAAAGAGCTCGGTGCTGATTGCTGAAAAAGTGCTTACATGCTGTTGAAGTGATTTCTAGAGAGAGAGTCTCTTATTAACTCTCAAAGCTTCGTGCGACTCCGAATGTTGGTGATTACATTCGAGGGCTTCCGGGGATAGGAAGACAGAGGTGCCGACTACCTTAAAGATCGAGGGCTTTCTTGCTGAGAAAGACAGAGGTTGCCGACTACCTTAAAGATCGAGGACTTCCTTGCTGAGGAAGACAGAGGTTGCCAACTACCTTGAAGTTGAGGGCTTGCGGGGATAGCAAGACATAGACTCCGATCTTCGTATCGAGGGCTTACCCTAGTGTGGGTAAGACAGACTTGCTTGAAAGTATAAATCAAGGGACCTTTATCCAAGGTTGTTGGATACCCTTCTCTTTGGGTTAAAAGACTATTATCTTGTTACTAGTAGTTTTACTACTTGTTGTTATTCCGCTGCAATTTGTATCTTAAGGAAAGTATAACTTTCTTATAATTCCTTACTTACTCTGTTTCATTTAGATTCTATACGCTTTAAGGTAGAATCTCATATTGTAATTTTTGTTAAGTTTCAATTTCCGGAACCATATTTCCGGAATCTACTTTTGGAATCTCTTTCCAAGTTTAGTTCGGTGTTAGAGGTGTTGTGAATCTACTTAGTTTAACTTTGTTAAACTTAGTCCTTTCCTTTTCTTAAGGAAACTTTAGTTGTTCATAACTAACTTTAAAGGTTCCAAAGGAATTTTTAAAGTATACAATTCACCCCCCCTCTTGTATATTGAGCATCTCATATCATATTTCGATCCTACATTCTTTGGATTCAACATCGTCAATATGTTGTTATTATAGAACAATAGAACTAACAAGTGTAGAAGGTTGTTATACCTATACACTGAGAGAAACAATAGGTTGAGAAACCCATTGTTTCTCTGGAGTGGTAGCATTGACATATACAGAAGGTCATTGTTCCTCTGCACTAGGAGCAACATCAGCTTGAGAGACCTGTTGTTCTTCAGGATTGGGAGCACCAGCATGTGCAGAAGTCATTATCTAGAGAAGTGGTTTAACATTTAATTTATATTACATAAATGAAATAGTGAATAGATAATAACATGAGGTAACACAATGTATATTACAAAAAATTATAACCTAATTATTGAACTCTTTTTTTAAAAGTTGAAGGGATTTGACTCCTCTATCGAGTATTCAAATCACTTCATTGTGGTATCCTCTGAAATACAAAACTCCATCTACATTAGTATCACTATAAAATTATTACAATGTCCCAATGAAAGTGTAATGCCCCGAACCCAGTTACCCAGAGTTGGTGCATTATTACATAACATTGAAATGATCACAAGGAAATCATGTCTCGAAAGACCAATCAGTTTAGTATTATTGCAAACAAGATTCATACATAAGTTCAACTTTACAGCTTGAAGAGAAATACAACACAAATATATTTCATTAGAAACATCCAAGCCTCCTATATTATGCCTGAAAGTCACTCATAAATAACTTCTTCATATCCTGGGAAAATGAAACATAAGAAAGGGGTGATCTCAAATGCTCAGTAAGGGTAAGCAATATAGTGGAAAATGACATAAATATTAAGCATGGTGAATAATTGAAACCACATGAATTTACCAATAATAAACATGAATACTTTTATGGAAGGAATATGAGCTGAGTAAATAATGCCATAATAAAACATAATCATAGGTATTCTACTAGTCGAATGACCACATGATCCATCAATATTATTTTCGTAATGAGGGAATGTATAATGTCGGACATTCTGAAACATTTTGTCAAGGCCTTAGCCAAGACATCTAAAAATGATTAAGGCCTCGGCCAAAATCACATATCAAATTGGGAAAGGGCCTCGACAAATTCCACTTATAGTTGTCTCACAAAATCTTCAATACAATATGGAAGTTTTGTATCATAATAAATCAACTTCAAATAAACTTAAGATCTATCAAAGGATGTTGACATATAGATGAAATCAAAACCCTTTTTAGAGAAATATCTCTTTCTATTTTAAAATCATTTAAGAGTTACATAATTATAAAGAAAACATTTATTTTGAAAATATTCTTATATTATTGTAAGGGAAGCTTTGATGATGTTATAATGGCGGAAAATAGCCGCACCCACTGTATAAGTTAAAAAAAAACATTCTTACCTTAAATTTGTCGAAAAGGTCAAAAATTACCTTGTTTGGAAAATGATAGAAATATTTATTTCAAAACACATAAGGGTATAAATGAGTTTAACCCATTGTCTAGTAAATAGTAAAAATGTTTTGAAATACATTTTTAAGAAACATGTATGTGGATGATAAAGAGGTCCCAGTAGATAATTACGTATAAACAACCTCGGATAATGAAGAGATTGTAGAATTAACTCTTACCTTGTACTTTTCATTGGTCGAGGGTAGGTTAACCTCTTGTATAATGGTGAAATAATTTTTTATTAAATTATACAATAATCATATACATTAATATGATATCATATATGATCTTTTAACATTGCTTTGTTAATAATATCTTAGTATTATTGTCTTTTCAGGTGTTAACAGATTCATTTTCCTTTATATTATTTATTATGTGAGTCATATTTATTATGGATGGGATGTATCTTATTCATATCCAGAATTATATAAAGTCTTTAAAATTATTTTTAATCATCAAATGAAAATTATTCTTGAATTGATACAATGGGGAATGAATCTCATCGCGTTCATGGAGATGGTAATCCGTACGTACACACGAGCGACAATATCATTCTTTTGATATTAAAATAATATACAATTGGATGGTATATCATATATACAGAATCATTATCATGTTATATTTATTATTTACATCAATTAAATATCATTATTATACCCATCCAAATAATATTGTATTGAATAACAATTACACCACGACGTGGAGATGATAAGCCATACGTACGCACGTATGGTGACATGTCATTCAAAGTATGGATAGAATAGTGAATATGGTTGTACTATATTTATAATAACATCACAGTATATAGAAGATACTGGATTTATTATTTTAGAATGGAAACAACAAAGAAAGAGGAAGTGGAAGAAGAAAGGAACTTGAAAGAGGTGATGAAATATTTACCTCTTCTTCGGGTTCTTCCTTTTGATTTGATCAAAAGGGCTCCTTAGGTTGGATTTATAACTAAAGGAAGGCCTCTAGGATGAATGGAGGACTTTTGAGAGGGTATTTGGGCAGAGGTTTTCCGAGCCAAATGTCTTTAAAGGTGTGAATTAGAGAGAAGGGGGAGTTCCATTTTCTAAGAGGGGTGAGGGGCACCTTAGGAAAAGCTAGAAATATTATTTTATAATAAAATAATTTCGGTTTATAATGGCTAAAAAATAAATTATTTAAAGGATAAGGTGGGTATGGGTTGAAAACCACTCAATAAATAGCTTTTAGACAGGTTTGAGTCACTATTTTACCCTTATCTTTTAGATTTAACTCTTAGTTAAATAGTTTGACATTTACCATGTCTCTTTGTATTTTTATATTATATGGTTAATAAACTTACTATATACTTCTAAGAGAACCCAAAGTTGTTCATTAATGATACACCTATCATTATATAAGTCCTTTGGCCAAACCTTATATTTTTAGGAATATAATATCAATTAATAATATAATATTTGTTTTAAAAACTCTTTTATGTCAATTTTGAGATTATTTAATAATTGATTTTTGTTAAAGTTCTAAAAACATTATTAATTCGACATAAATACATTTAATAAACCCTAACATGTCATAGTCTCCTATAAAATTCGTGGATGTCATAAAAACTTTCAAATTATATTTATTTTAGTATTTTCAATATCATTTATTTGATTTTTTCATTAATAAGGAAAATACTTCATCATTATTGTGTCATAAATAAATTTACTTATTCAATGTCTAAAAATTATAATTAAAATACCATTATATATTAAATCATTTTAGATTTCTAATGAATATTTATAGTTTAAGAGATAACATGTATAACACTATGTAATATTTTTTTACTAAAAGATATATGCATATGTTATTTTTGTATTTACTTTAACTTAATTAATATAAAATGTCATTATCACTTACAAGTGGCTCCATGGGGTCCCAAAATCGACCCAAAGATTACCATGGTCGGACATGTATCATTCAATAGGGTTAGGAAACATTTTAGGGTAATTTAATATTATTATAATATTGTTTTTTACCCTTATTTATCAGATTTACCCTTTAACCATGGTAAATAAAATATTTACTGAAGTAATTATTCAAAATGTATAAAAATAAAAGTTACCAATTTACACAATTTGGACCTCCTGATTCAAAATATGGAATCCATTTTTTTAAATTCAAAACACATAAGTGGCAGAAATTAATTTAAAATTAATTCCTGTTGTCAAAACAAAAAGTGTGTTTTTAAGAAATAATAACTATAAAAAAATTGACACTTGCTTATGTCTAGTTTAAATGTGAAATTATGTCCAATAAACAATATTGGATTAAATGGTAAAAATATAATCTAATTATACTTTAAAACCACTCAAATGAATAATTTATCACTATTAATTAGTTCGATTAAAAAAGTTGTTTTTAATTAAAATTTAGTAATTTTCACTATTCATCAAAATATGAAAGTTATCAGAAAAGTACAAAAAATTCACCCTAAGCTAATTTCGATATTCCGAATCCAAAAATGAATTCCATTTTGAAAGATAAAATGTATAAAATTTCAAAAAGTGGGTATTACTATTCATAACGACTAATTTGATTGGTTGTGGTGTGTGTTAGAACTCGAAGTTGCGTACAACACACTTTACTGTATTATTTAAAGAGAAGCGTACCGTGGAAGCTTGGGGTGTTACATTCTCCCCTCCTTCAAATAATTTTATCCTCAAAATTTCTAGAATATTACTGCATAAAAAGACTCGGATGGTTCTTCATCATAAGTTCCTTGGTTTCCCACGTTTCCTCTTCCATCTTTTGGTTTCTCTATATAACTTTTACCAAACGAGTAGTTCGGTGTCTCGATACTTGTTCTCTTGTATCAATAATCCTAACGAGATATTTGCAATAAGACAGCTCAGGTTCCAGTTCTAATTCCTCATAGGTGAGTACATGCGTTGGGTCAGGCATGTATTTTCTCAACAGTGATACGTGAAACACATCGTGAACTTTGGTAAGACTTGGTGGAATTTCCAGATGGTAAGCTACAACACCAATTCATTCTAGAATTTTGAAATGTCCGATGTACCAAGGACTCAATTTTCCTTTCTTACCGAAACGTATAACACCTTCCATGGAGATACCTTCAAGAAAACATGATCTCCTACCTGAAATTCCAAATCCTTCCTTCAGTTGTCAGTATAGCTCTTCTACCTACTTTGAGCTGCTTTGATTTGGTTTTGGATTACCTTCACCTTTTCTATCATTTCCTCCACCAGTTCTAGGCCTACGAGTTTTCTTTCACCAACATCATCCCAACAGGTTGGTGTGCGACATCTCTTTCCGTATAACGTTTCATATGGTGCCATCTGAATACTTGAATGGAAGCCATTGTTATAAAAATATTCTATCAGAGATAAATATTGATCCCACATACCTTGAAAGTCAAGTGAGAATGATCTCAACATGTCTTCTAAGGTTTGAATAGTCCGTTCTGATTGTCCATCAGTTTGGGGGTGGTAGGCAGTGCTCAAATGAAGTTCAGTATCCAGGGATTTCTGAAGACTTTTCCAGAATCTTGATGGAAAATGGGGATCACGGTCAGAAACAATAGATAGTGGTACTCCATGAAGTCTTAAAAATTCATTAATATATAGTCTTTCTAATCGTTCAAGTGGTAAATCTTCTCTTATAGCAAGAAAATGTGCTGACTTGGTAAGATGATCAATAATGACCCATATTGCATTGTTCATTCTAGGAGTCTTTGGTAGTCCCATGACAAAGTCCATTGTAATATTATCCCATTTCCACTCAGGTATGGGAAGAGGTTGCATGACTCCTCCAGGCTATTTCCTTCCAGCTTTCACTTGTTGAAAAACCATACATCTTGACACAAAATCAACAATCTCCCTCTTCATGTTGTCCCACCAAAAATGTTCCTTCAAATCTCTATACATTTTGGTGCTCCCAGGGTGTATATAGAAATTGGAACTATGAACATCATCCAATAGTTATCTTTTTAGATTAGGTATATCAGGAACACAAAGTCTCTTCCCAAATTTCAAAATTCCATCTTCATATACGAAGTCACTCAACCTCCCGTTATTCACAACTTTAATCTTCTTTTGAAACTCCTCATCATCGGTCTGATAACTATTTATCCTTTCTAGTAAAGATGTTTTGGAAACCATTTGAAAAAGTATTGATGTTTCACCTTCCATGATTATTCCCATATCCATCTTTACTAGATCCATATATATAGGATACTTTTCAACTCTCATCTTGTTCAAAACTCCATGATCCTTTCTACTCAAAGCATCTGCCACCTTATTTTCCTTCCCTGGGTGGTAGTGTCTCATTAAATCATAATCCTTGAGTAGTTAAAGCCATCTCATTTGCCTCATGTTGAGTTATTTTTGTGAGAAAATATACTTTAAACTCTTGTGATCAGTATAAATCTCACATTTTTCACCATGGAGATATTGTCTCCATATATTCAAAGCAAAGATTACAGCTGCTAAATCAAGATCATGAGTATGAAAGTTTTTCTCATTAATTTTTAGTTGCCGTGATGCATAGGAAATAACCCTATCATTCTGCATAAGGACACAACCAAGTCCTTTCTTTGAAGCATCACTATAAATAACAAACCCATCATTCCCTGATGGTAGAGTCAAGATAGGATCATTTAATAATCTTCTCTTCAGTTCTTCAAAACATTCTTCACACTATTTTGTCCAAACTAATTTAACACATTTTCGTGTGATCTTGGTTAATGGGTTAGCCAATCGGGCAAAATTCTAGACGAAACGCCGATAATAACCTGCTAAAGCAATAAAAATGCATACCTCAGTTATACTCATCGGTGATGGCCATTCTTGGATTGCCTTAGTATTAGAAGGATTGACAGAGATTCCATCATTGGAGACAATATGGCCAAGAAAAGAAATATTCTGAAGCCAGAATTTACACTTGCTAAACTTCTCATATAATTCATGTCTTCTAAGAGACTTCAGGATAATGCGCAAGTGATTTTCATGATCTTAATATATTTTGTAGTATATCAAGATATCGTCAATAAATACCACCACAAAATTATCGATATATTCCTTGAAAACTCTATTCATTAGATCCATGAATACAGAGGGTGCATTAGACAATCCAAAAGGCATTACTGTAAACTCGTAATGCCCGTACCTGGTTCGAAATGCTATCTTTGGAATGTCATCCTTCTTTACACACAACTGATGATATCCAGATCAGAGGTCAATCTTTGAAAAGTATTGATCTCCATGAAGTTGGTCGAATAAATCATCAATGCGAGGTTGGAGATACTTTTTCTTTATTGTTATAGCATTGATCTCCCTGTAGTCAATGAACAACCTCATAGATCCATATTTCTTCTTCACAAAAAGGACAGGGGCTCCCCATGGAGAAACACCAGGGTGAATAAATCCCTTATAACTCAATTCCTCTAGTTGTTTCTTTAGTTCCACTAATTCCATAGTTTCCATTCTATAAGGGGTCTTTGATATGGGCCTTGATCCAGGAATTAAATCAATGGAAAACTCAATTTCTCGTTCTAGAGGATGTCCAGGTAAATCTTTAGGAAACACATCAACATATTCTTTCAAAATAGGTACATACTCTATTTGAACATTACTTTCCTCACCCACAGTTATTTCATTCTCTTAATCCCCAATAATTGAATTTAGTTGAGCTATTGGGGGTGAATCTAGATAAGAATCAGGTGGTGATGATTCTGATCTAAAGATAAGTTGTTCTTTATCATCGTCATCAAAAATCGTAACCTCCTTCAATTTACAATAATTTTTCGAATCATGGTCTGAAAGACAATCCATACCGAGGATTATATCAAATTAAATCTTGGGTATAACGATGAGATCAACAGATAAAGAACATTTATGTACTCTAATGGGGACCGATTCACAAAACTTTGTTGCAATGATACTTCTCTTAGGAGTTTTGACTGACAACTACCTTGTTAAATAAAATTATAAATATCTAATTTTCTTATCAAACTGGGAAGATATGAAACAATGCAATGATCCAGAATCAAATAATGCATTTGCTAAACTTGAGGAAACCATTAAATTACCTTCCACTATATCTTTCAGAGCTTCAACCTTAGCAGTAGTGATCGAATAAGCTTGGTCTTGATCCCTTGGACTTTTTTGAGGTAAGTTTCTCTGATTCTTAGGAAATTCATTTGAATAATGTCCCATCTCCCTACAATTATAGCACTGAATATTGGTAGCATCTTTATTTCCCTTATAATCACCAGCAATATGGCCTTTCTGTCCACATTTGTAGCATACTCCTTTTCCTTTTAGACAGGCACCAGGGTGTTTCCTTCCACAATTATCATAGGGTGGAAATTTAATTCTTCCCTTCTTCCCTGTTTCCTTATTTCCTTTCCCAGAGTGTTCAACATATCTCTTCTTCTCTTGCTTTGATTTAAAGTCATAAGACTCAGAGAATTCCTTTTCTGTCTTGATAGCACATGAGACAATATCTTCGTATGATGAGAAGGATTGTGATACTAAATCTCGACAGAGAAATTGTTTTCACCCATAAAAGAAATGATCAATATTACTTCTTGGGTTACGTATATAATCTGCAGCATGCCTTACTAACCTTGTAAAGTTAGCCTCATACTTTGCAACATTCTTATCCTCCTTTTGCCTCAGACTGAGAAATTTTCTTTCCATATCCGCTCGATGGTCATGAGGAAAGTATTTTTCTAAGAAAATCTCTTTAAACTCCCTCCATTCCATACTTGATACTTCTTCATCCTCCTTTGTGTTTTGAATCAATGACCACCATTGATCATCATCTCCAGTGAGGCGATAAACTGCCATGACAACTTTTTCCCTTTCACTACTCCCCAAAGCCAAAAATATTTTCTCCAGGGAACTTATCCATTGATTAGCAACCAATGTATTTGTATTCCCATTGAATGTTGGTAGTTGTTTCCTCATGAAGAGATCTAACATTGATCCTCCACGCTGTGGATCAGGGTGCTCCATACGGGTAAGGTTATTATTCATAACCTGAGTGAGTTCTCCTAGTATGGTGATAAGCTGATCAGCACCAGTTGTATCACCATCTCCACTATAATTATCTTGAACAAGAGGGCAATCCATACATGGAGTGCGTGTATTGATACGGTTTCCATTCTTTCCACTAGGCTCCATTTCTAAACAATGGCATACAATAGATTAATTTATGAATCAAAATACATAAATCCAAACTTGTTAAACACTTAACACAAATTGAACAGTTTATGGATATAATCCATAATCATAAAAATGTTTTCTTTGAGGAAGTATATACTCATAAACCCTTCATAATGGTTTATAAATAAAATGAGAATTACCCTGAGCATATCCCCCGGGAGTGTCATAACCAAGAGTGCAACAAGACCCATTGTCGTGCACCAGTTCCCGTTCAAGTCTAGCTCAAAGCGGTGTTTTTGGGTTTTACCCCTGGGTACATCTGTGCCATAGACTCCTCTAGGATGTTGTCTTCCAGCTTTCACTTGTTGGAAAACCATTCATCTCAACCAAAAATTAGCAATCTCTCTCTTCATGTTGTCCCACCAAAAATGTTCTTTCAAATCTCTATACATTTTAGTGCTACTAGAGTGTATAGAGAAATTGGAGATATGAGCATCATCTAACAATTTCCTTTTCAGATCAGGTATATTGGGAACACAAAGTCTCTTCTCAAATTTCAAAATCCCATCTTCATTTGTGAAGTCGATCAATCTCCTATCATTCACAACTTTAATTTTCTTTTGAAACTCCTCATCATCAGCTTGAGAACTTTTTTCCTTTCTAGTAAAGATGGATTGGAAACCATTTGAGAACTTATCAATGTTTCACCTTCCATGATTATTCCCATATCCATTTTTACTAGATCCATTTACATAGGATCCCTTTAAACTCTCATCTTATTCAGAACTCCATGATCCTTTCTTCTCAAAGAATCTACCACCTTATTTTCCTTACCTAGGTGATAGTGTATAGTGAAATCACAATCTTTGAGTATTTCAAGCCATCAACTTTGCCTCATGTTGAGTTCTGTCTATGTGAAAATATACTTCAAACTCTTGTGATCAGTATATATCTCACATTTTTCCCCATAGAGATAGTGTCTCCATATCTTCAAAGAAAAGATTATAGATTCTAACTGAAGATCATGTGTAGGATAGTTTTTTCATGAATTTTTAGCTGTTATAATGCATAGGCAATAACTTTATCATTCTGTATAAGGACACAACCGAGTCCTTTATTTGAAGCATCAATATAAATAACAATCTTATCATTCCTCGATGGTAGAGTCAATATAGGAGCATTGACTAATCTTCTCTTTAGTTCTTCAAAACATTATTCACACTCTTTTGTCCAAAAAAATTTAACCCCTTTATGTGTGAGATTGGTTAATGGGCTTGCCAATTGGGAAAAATTCTGGACGAAATGCCGATAATAACCTTCTAAACCAATAAAAATGTGTACCCCAGTTATACTCTTCAGTGCTAGCCATTCTTCTATTGCTATTGTCTTAGAAGGATCAACAGAGATTCCATCCTTATAGAAAATATGGCCAATAAATAAAATCTCCTAAAGACATAATTCACACTTACTGAACTTCCCATATAATTCATTTCTTCTGAGGGTTTTCAGAATAACGCGCAAGTAATTTTCATGATCTTAGTAGATTATTGAGTATACCAAGATATCATCAATAAATACTACTAAAAATTCATCAAGATATTCCTCGAAAACTCTATTAATTATATCCATGAAAACATAGGGTGCATTAGTCAATCCAAAAGTCATTACTATAAACTCATAATGCCCATACCTGGTTTGAAATGATGTCTTTAGAATTTCTTCCTTCTGCACACACAACTGATGATATCCAGATCGAAGGTTAATCTTTGAAAAATATTGAGCTCCATGAAGTTGGTCAAATAAATCATCAATGTGAGGTAGGGGATATTTGTTCTTTATTGTTATAGCATTGACCTCCCTACAATCAATGCAAAACTTCATAGATCCATCTTTCTTCTTAACAAAAAGAACATGGGATCCCCATGGAGAAACACTAGGGAGAATAAGTCCATTATTACTCAATTCCTCTAGTTGTTTATTTAGTTCCACTAATTCCACAGTGTCCATTCTATAAGGGGTCTTCGATATGGGCCTTGAACCAGGAATTAAGTCAATGGAAAACTCAATTTATCATTTTAGAGGATGTCCTAGTAAATCCTCTAGAAACACATCCACATAATCTTGCACAATAGGTACATCATCTATTTGAACATTCCTTTCCTCACCCACAATTATTTCATTCTCTTCCTACCTAATAATTTAATTTATTAGAGATACTAGGGATGGATCTAGATACGAATTAGATGGTGACATTTCTTCTATAAAGATAAGGTACTTCTTGTTGTCATCGAGAATTGTAACCTCCTTCTTCTTATAATAAATTTTTGCATCATGGTTCAAAAGCCAATCCATACCGAGGATTATATCAAATTAAATAATGGGTATGATGATGTGATCAACAGATAAATATTGTTTATATGCCTTAATGGAGACTGATTCACAAAACTTTGTTGCAATGATACTTCCCTTTGGAGTTTTGACTGACAACTCCCTTGTTAAATCAAATTGAAAATATCTAATTTTCTTAGAAAACTGGGAAGATATGAAACAATTAGATGATCCAGAATCAAATAGAGCATTGGATAAACTTGAGGAAACCATTAAATTACCGTTCACCAAATCTTTCAGAGCTTCAACCTCAACAGTAGTGATAACATAAGCTTGTCCATGATCCCTTGTCCATTTCCGAGGTAAGTTTCTCTAACGCATAGGACATTCATTTTCATAATGTCTCATCTCCCTGCAATTGTAGCATTGAACATTGTTATCTTCTTTATTCCCCTTACAATCACTAGCAAGATGGCCTTTTTATCCACATTTCTAGCATACTCCTTTTCCTTTTAGACAGGCACCAGGGTGCTTCCTTCCACAATTATCAAAGGGTAGAAATTAAACTCTTCCCTTCTTCCTTGTTTCCTTATTTCCTTTCTCAGATTGTTCAGTAGATCTCTTCATCTCTTGCTTTGTATTAAAGTCATAAGACTTACAGAATTCCTTTTCTGTCTTGATAACACATGAGGCAATATCTTCATACGACGAGAAGAATTGTGATACTAATTCTCGGCAGATAAATGGTTTTAACCCATCAAAGAAACGATCAATCTTACTTCTTGGTTTATGTATATAATATGATGAATTCCTTTCTAACCTTGTAAAGTTAGCCTCATATTTTGTGACATTCTCATCATCCTTTTTCCTCAGACTCAGAAATTTTCTTTCCATATCTACTTGATGATCACGAGGAAAGTATTTTTCTAAAAAACTTCTTTAAACTCACTCCATTACATACTTAATACTTCTTCATCCTCCTTTGTGTTTTGAATCAATGACCACCATTGATCTGCATCTCCTCTGAGGTGACAAACTTCCATGAATTTTTTTCCCTTTCACTACCCCCAAAGCATAAAATAGTTTTTCTAAGTAATTTATCAATTGCTCAGATATAAATGGATTTGTAGTCCCATTTAATTTTTATGGTTGTTTCCTCATTAGTGCTATAACATTGATCCTCCGCGTTGTAGATTAGGGCGCTCTATACGGGTAAGATTTTTATTCATAACCTGTGTGAGATGTCTCAATATGGTGATAAGCTGATCAAAACTAGTTGCATCACCATCTCCACTATAATTATCTTGAGTAGGAAGGAAATCCCTAAATGGATTAAATGCATTGATATGGTTTATATTCCTTCCAATAGGATCCATTTCTAAACAATGGCATACACTAGATTAGTTTTTCAATCAAAATACATAATACCAAACTTGTAAAACACTTAACATAAATTAAATAGTTTATGGATATAATCTATAATCATAAAAATGTTTTCTTTGAGGAGATATATACTCATAAATCCTTCATAATGGTTTGTAAAAAAATGTGAATTATCCTAAGAATATCCCCCAGGAGTGTCGTAACCAAGAGTGAAGCAAGGCCCATTGTCGTTCACCAGTTCCCGTTCGAGTCTAGCTCAAAGCGGTGTTTTTGGGTTTTACCCCTAGTTGCATATGTTACAGAGCTGCCTCTACCTACTTATATCCAAACAAGGATGTATTTCTTGGAAAATAAACAAAATTTCTACATTACCAAGATTCTAGGAAGTTATTCTATACTAATCCTCAAAGTTTATCTTAGGATAATGTTATCTAATCATAGTTTTTCTAAATCTAGCTTCCAAGGTTTGTACTAAACTTTCTATGATACAAAATATAGAACCCCAACCCTATTTACCCAGAGTCAGTGCTTTATTACGTAGAATTGGCATGATATAGGGAATCATGTCCTGAAAGACCGATCGATTTAGTATTATTGGAAACAAGAAGAATACATAAGTTCAACATTACAACTTGAGAAGAAATACAACACTAATTTATTCCATTAGAAACATCCAATCCTCTTAGATTATGCCTAAAAGTCACTCATAACTAAATTCTTCATATCCTGGGAAAATGAAACATAAGAAAGGGGTGAGATCAAATGCTCAGTAAGAGTAATAAATACAGTGGAAGATAACATAAACATTAGACATGGTTAATAATTAAAAAAACATACCTTTACAAATAATAAACATGAAAACTTTATGGAAGGAATATGATATAAGTAAATAATTACATAATAAAACATAGTCATATGTATAATACTAGTTGAATAACCACATGAACCATCATTATTATTTTCATAGTGAGGGAATGTATAATTACAGACATTCTGAAAATTTTTGTCAAGGCCTCGGCCAAGACATCTAAAAATGATTTAGGCCTCGGCCAAAACCATATATAAAATTGGTAATGGCCTCGGCCAATTCCATGTCTAATTGTCTCATGACACCTACCGATGCATCGGGGAGATATAGAGGGCTCCAACCGTCACATACTAAGTCCAATACATTCCTCATATGAAAAGTTTGAAACATAACATAAACATTCGTATCAAAACTAGCATACGAAATGTCAATACTTTAACCATAAAACTTGAATGGTATAAAAATAACACATCCATAGTCAAACATATCACAAAACCCTATATTCAATATGGAATATTTTTATCATAATAAATCAACTTCAAACAAGTGTAAAATTTATCAAAGGATGTTGACACAGATGAAATCAAAACTATTTGAGAGAAATATCTCTTTCTATTTTGAAATCATTTAAGAGTCACATAATTATAAAATAAAACATTTATTTTGAAAAAATTATTATAATCTTGTAAGGGAAGCTTCAACGATGTTATAACGGCATAAAATAGCTACACCAGCCGTATAAGTTAAAAAAAACATTCTTACCTTAATTTTGTCGAAATGGTAATAAAGTAACTTGTTTTGAAAATGACAGAAAGATTCCTTTAAAAACATATAAGGTAAAATAAGGGTATAAATGAATTTAACCCATAGTCTAGTAAATATTAAAATTTTTTTGAAATAAATTTTTAAGAAAACACGGATGTGGATGATAAAGAGGTCCTAGTAGATACTTACGTAAAAACAACCTCAGATAATAAAGAGATTGTGAAATTAACCCATACCTTGTACTTTTCCTCGTTCGAGGGTATGTTAACATCCTATATAATAGTTAAAAAATTGTTATTAAATTATATTTGAACCATATACATAAATATGATACCATATATTATCTTCTAATATTTCTTTGTTAATAATATTTTAGTATTATCGTCGTTTTGGGTGTTAACTGATTCGTTTTCCTTTATATGTTTTATTATGTAAGTCATGTTTGTTATGGATAGGATGTATTTGATTCATATCCAGAATAATATTATGTTCCATAAACATTATTTTTAATCATAAACTTAAAATTATTCTTGAATGGTTACGATGGGGAATGAATCTCATCACGTTCGTGGAGACTGTAATCCGTACGTACGCATGAGAGACAATATCATTATATTAATGGTGAGATCATATGTAATTGGATGTTATATCATATATAAATAATAATTAACATGATATATTTATTATTTATATAAATTATACTCATTATTATACCCATCCAAAAAATAATGTATTGAATAACAACTACACCACGATGTGGAGACGGTAAGCCGTACGTACGCACGTATGGTGACTTTGTCATTCATATGATGGATAAAATAATGAATATGGTTGTAAAATTTTTATAATAACATCACAGTATATAGAAGATACTAGAGTTATTATTTTATAATGGAAACAACAAAGAAAGAGGAAGTGGAAGAAGAAAAGAACTTGAAAGAGGGTGGTGAAATTATTACATGTTCTTCGGGTGTTTCCTTTTGAGTTGATCTAAAGGGATCCTTAGATTAGATTTCTGAACAAAGTAATGCCTCTAGGTTGATGTGAGGTAATTTTGAAGGATATTTGGGTAGGGGTTGGTCGATACAAAAGGATTTTTAGGTGTGAAATTAAGAGAAGGGGAATGACCCTTTTATCAGAGAGGTGAGGGTCACTTTAGGAAAAGCTTGAAATATTATTTTATAATAAAATCATTTTCAGTTTCTAATGGATATAAAATGATTTATTTAAAGGATAATGTGGGTATGGGTCGAAAAAATCTTAACCAATTGGTTTTATATATGTTTATGTCATCATATTAACCTTATATTTCAGATTTAACTCTTAGTTAAATAGTTTGACATTTACCATGTCTCTTTGTATTTTAATATTATATGGTTAATAAACTTACTATAACAAGACAACCGAACCCCAAGTGGTCCATTAATGATATAAAAATCATTATATAAGTCCTTTGGCAGAACCTTATATTTTTAGGAATATTATATCATTTAATAATATAATATTTGTTTTAAAAAACTCTTTTATGTCAATTTTGACACTATTTGGTATTTTGTTTTTTAAGTCATAACAACATTATTACTTTGAAAAAAAAATCATTTAATCAACCCTAACATGTAATATTAACCTATAAAATTAGTTAAATTCATCAAAACTCCTAAATTAGATTTA
This sequence comes from Viscum album, assembly GCA_963277665.1. Classification (NCBI taxonomy): domain Eukaryota; kingdom Viridiplantae; phylum Streptophyta; class Magnoliopsida; order Santalales; family Viscaceae; genus Viscum; species Viscum album. Next base: position 612,236,214 of record OY728137.1, on the reverse strand, counting down.
TTTGGATATTATAATATCAATTATTTTAATCTTTCATTAATAAGGTAATTACTGCATCATCATTGTCTCATAAATAAATTTAATTATTTATTTTATAAAAATTATAAATAAAATACCATTATGTATGAAATATTTTTATCTTTCTAATTAATATTTATAGTCGAATTTATATTGTGTGTAACCCTATATTAAAAATGGTTTAGTTATTAAACATTGAATTTAAATCTTTTAACTCTTCTTTAAATAAAATAATAATTAATGTCTTAATCTAATCCAAGTGGACCAAATAGGAACATATTTTATTCCTAAGGTTTTTTTTGGTCTAATTACACTTATAAAATAGAATTAGGACATGTGTTAGGGTAATTATAATATCAATTTTACCCTTAATTTCCCTATTTACTTTTAACCGTGGTAAATAAAAGTCAAAAGTTACTATTCACCATAAATTATGTTCATATCATTGAACCAAATTTTACTTAATAATGTCAAACGTGTCTCTTTGATTTTTTAAATTCAACTAAAAGAAGCGGTAAAATTAAGTTTTATGCAAATTTTTAAATTCTCCTAGGAGGTGGGTAAAAGACGGTAAAAAGTTCAATAAAAAATTTATATATCTAAAATTATTATAAAATGACTCCAATGAATTAAATTAGACATATATAGGTATTAAGTGTCTATTTTGAACTAAAATAAATTTAAATAAAATAAATAATTATTTAAATAAAAAATCGGTTTTAACTAATAACGCATATTCATCAAAAATTAAAAGTTTTTAGAAAAATACCAAAAATTCACCCTAAGCTAATTTCGGTATTCCGAACCCAAAAATGAAGTACATTATGAAAAATAAAATTTATAAAATTTCAAAAAGTGGGTATTACTATTCATAACGGCTAGTTTGATTGGTCACAGTGTGTTAGAATCTCGAAGTTGCGTACAATGCAAACTAATACATTATTCAAAGGGAAACATACCATGGAATCTTGGGGTGTTACATTGAACACTTTATAGCAGGAATATGAACTGAGTAAATAATTCCATAATAAAACATAGTCATGGGTATTCTACTAGTCGAATAACCACATGGACCGTCAATAATATTTTCATAATGAGGGAATGTATAATGTCAGACATTCTAAAACATCTTGTTAAAGCTTTGGCCAAGAATTCTAAAAATTATTTAGGCCTCGACCAAAATGATATATCAAATTGGTAAAGGCCTCGGCCAATTCCACGTCTAATTCTCTCATGAGATCTACCAATGCACCGAGGAGCTATAGCAGGCTCCACCCGTCACTTACTAAGTCCAATACATTCTTCCTATGAAAAGGTTGAAACATAACATAAACATTCATATTAAAAATAGCATTTGAAATGTCAATACTTTAACCATAAACCATGGATGGTATAAAAATAGCACATACACAGTCAAACATATGACAAAACCTTCAATACAATATTGAAGATTTTATTTATAATAAATCAATCTCAATCAAGAATAATATCTCAAAAGGATGTTGACATTGTTGAAAATGATTTGTAAAACTCTTTGAGAGAAATACCCATTATTCATGAAAACATTTAAAAGTCACCCAATTTAGAAAGGAAGTCATTTAAATACATTTTTAAATCAAAGTGTCCCATACCACTTTAAATATTTTAAAAGGAATTATCATTTTAAAAATATACGCAATGAAATTATCATGGTACATTCTCAAAAACCAACTTTCTAGTATTGAAAAAGGGAAATAATTTTATATTAATTAATGAAACTTTTATGTTTGGAATTTTTAAAAATAGAAATCATTTTTGAATTCAGAATAAAAAAAATTAGCTTAAGCTATAAGGACCCGACCTTAAACATTTCATATTCTTGAATTAAGTTAATAATTCACATTGAGAATCTTTTCAGGTTTACAGATTTAGATAATTAGGTCATAACATATACATAACAACTTTAATATTACATGTATACACATCTACTCAGTTTCTATTTTTTCACAAAATAAAAACACTTGAAAAAAAGAGTCATGTCAAGTTCCATGTTTTAGACAACATGATATTTCCTTGATCCCATCCTTGACCATATTCCACTTTATGTCCTATGAAAAACATTTCAAAAACTTTAGATGAGCATAAAAAGCTCAGTAAAGGATACACAAATAAGGAAAACTGTTATTTTTTCAAAACAACAAGTAAACCATGAATACATTATCATAAGTAATAATTTTAACCTTTATGAAGTATTAAATACTCTTCACTGAATAAAAGATCATTGCTTACCATTTTCAACCAAAAGATTACCATAAAACCCTTATAAAGAACACATAACATATAAAGGTAACTTGGGACATAAACATTCTTAAATGGAATAACCTACGGTCGACTTCCACACATATCACTAAATGGAATAGCCATATGGTCGACTTCTATACCAAATGCATTGGAGGTTATAACATGACCACCTATCCTGGTTTATCACGGCACCACCCATCATTTGGTTTATCACGTAACCACCCGTCAAATGTCCAAGTACCATAATAAAATCATAACACATAAAATATTGCAAATATAAACATTTCACTAATAACATTTCATTTTAAATCACAAGAAATCATTTCAAGATATTGAAATAATCAATCCATTTAAAAAACCATTTTCAATACCAAAACACCCAGAAACAGAATTAGGGATTTCTTTTCCATTTAAAAAAACATTAAGGCTTATAGAAGAAGCCAAATAACGATTATGGTGGCACATAGGTCATTGTCGCCGCAAACGTTAAAAGCATTACTTTTTTCGTTTAATAAAACGCTTCTTAAAAAAAGATTCCCTTTGAATAAAAGTCAAAGTCAAAGGGTTTTATTATACATCGTATAAAAGAATGAGGTGTATATTATCAAAATATGCCTCAATGAAAGGAGATTGAGATGAAGTCCCTTACCTTGTGTCCGACTTGAACCGTTCATTATTTAATTTCATGAATAATAAACTAAATTTAATTTCTAATTGATTAAGAACCTTTTTCAAGTTTATTATTCCTTTTATATCACTTATTACCATGTTATAATAATTATGTAATCATTTAAGTTAATAATGGTCATTTTGTCGATATTCGGTACTTGAGTAAAAAATAAACACCTTATAATTACAAGTTGTCCATGTGGTTGAGAGTAAATTATATATAGAATGATATTAAAGATTTAAATATCATATATAGCTTATATATCCAGTATATATATGTATTTATAACAGTACACAACTTTTGGAGGTAAGAAATAAAATGCACCATTCATGGAGACGGGAAGTCGTACGTATGCATGAACATTACTTTCATTTCTATTTTTTATTATATTGGAATGAAAACATAATGATAAATAGGTATATTATAATTCCAGTATAATATCATATATAATTTAATTAACTCCATCCTTTATACATCCCACGTATGGTATAAACGAGTCATATCACTTTGAGGGGGCGGTAGTCTGCACTTCCTCAACTGAAATTATCGTGTTTACCCATAATGGAAAATATAAAGGTATTCTACAAATGAAAAATGAATAAGAATAAAGAAAACATAAACATAATATATATCATATATAAATACAGTTCTATCATAATGGCCACCATAAGAGGTGGTAAGAGATAATTGATCAATCATCGTTTTGTAAGGCATTCGTTTTACATCCACAGAAACAATATGTTATTTACCCATTAGATGGAGGTGTGTGTAAATTTAGTTCAAATTATACTCATAAAAACATCCTAGTATATTGATTATACTGGTTTTTTTATAAAATAAAGTAATAAAAAGTGTTTAGGGGTTGTAGAAGTAAAATAAAAGAAAAGAATTTAAGAGAAACAATTACCTTTAATTCAGGTAACTCCCTTTGGTTTGAACCAAAAGGACTTCTTGAAGTGCCTTATGCCTATGTTATGGATTCTAGTGGGAGGAGTGGGAAGTAGGGAGCTTAATTGGGTAGAGTTTGGATGAGCCTAGTGGCTTGAGAGGTGTGAGGAATGGGTTAGAAGTGGTGTCCTTTTATAAGGGGGAGGAGGGGTTCTTTAGGAAAGTTTGAAACAATTATTTTATTATAAACTTATCTTCAGTTTAAAAAGGTCCAAAAATCATTAATTTAGAATATAATATGACTAATGGTCTAAATAAAATAATCCAAAATTATTGGACAGGTTTTGGATATTGTTTTAATCATTATAATCTTATTTATTTAAATCATTTATTAATGAGGTAAACACTGCATCATTATTGTTTCATAAATAATATTATTTATTTGATGAATAAAAATTATAAAAAAAATACCATGATGTAGTAAATCTTTTTATATTTTTAAATAATATTTATAGTCTAAAAGATAACCTATATAACCCCATGTAAAAATTTATTTACTAAAAGATATTTGTTTATGTTGTTTTTTCCTTTACATTTATTTAATTAAAATAAAGTGTCATTACCACTCATAAGTGGCTCCATGGGGTCCCAAAATCAACCCAAGGATTCCAATGGCCGGACATGACTCATCTAATAAGGTTAGGACAAGTTTTAAGGTAATTTTGTATTATTATGATATTCTTTTTACCTTGAATCACCCTATTTACCTTTAACTGTGGTAAATAAGTCAAAAGTTACCATCCACCAAAAATTATTTTAATCTTATTGAACCAAATTTTACTTACTAATAACAACCATGTATGTCATATTTTTGAAATTCAATTCAAATTTTCGGTAAATTTTCATTTAAATGAAAAATCAGTTTTTTAACTACTACTTAGTGGTTCTATTATTCATCAAAAATTGATGTTTTTCAGAAAAATACCAAAAATTAAGCCTAAGATATATTTGATATTCCTAATTCAAAAAATATGTCTATTTTACCAAATTAAAAACATATAAGTTGGATTAATTGATTTAAAATTAATTCTTGTTGTCAAAATAAAAAGCGTGTTTTTAAGAAATATTAACTATTAAAAGATTGACACTTGTTTATGTCCAATTTCAAAGTGAAATTAATTACAGAGACCAAAATTGGATTAAATGGTAAAAATATAATCTAATAACACTTTAAAACCAATTAAAAATATAATCTAACCATTTAAAAAAATTAGATTAAAAGGCAGTTTTGAATTAAAATACTGTATTTTTCACTATTCATCAAAAAATGAATTTTATCAGAAAAATACCAAAATTTCACCCAAAGTAAATTTTGATGCCCTGATTCTAAATAAGAATTTTATTGGGTCAAATAGAACATATAAAAGTGACCAAAACTAGATTTAAAGAGGGTTCTCCATCAAAAGGCGGTAAATCGACCTTTTAAAGAATATTAGAGTGTTCATGCTTAAAATTAGATTCATTCACATTTTAAGATTCTAACTTTTATTTGATAAATGTAAAAAAATATTTAAAAAACATGTATATTAATTTTGTAGTTAGTTATTTCTATTCTTTCCAATACAATAGCTAGGCGTTAACTACCATTTAAAATAATAATATTATATTATTAGTATGCAATGTAAGATTTCAAAGAAACCAGTTGTTGCATATCGGGTACACCATCGAACATAGAATCACATTTAGAGTAAAATTAATATTTAATTCACAAATATTAATAAATATGAAAATGTCATATTTCTTTATTTACCTAGGATTTCACATTCTTCCCCCTTTTGGGAATTGCGTCCTCGCAATTTTAGTCACTTATTAAATAAATGAGGGTATTTATCCCTCATAGCATTTTCAGATTCCCACATTGCCTCTTCAACCATATGGGTTTTACACAAAACCTTTACCTGGTGAATTACCTTATTCTACAACACTTTCTCTCTACGGTTAATAATCTGGACTGGTTATTCCTCATAAGAGAGATTCTTTTCCAACTAAACTACCTCTGGGCTCAAAACATGAGATGGATCTGAAATATAATTTATCAACATTGAAACATGAAAAACATTGTGTACATGGGTTAAACTTGGAGGTAATTCCACTCTATAGGAAATTGATCCAACTTTCTCCAGGATTTCATAGGGTCCAATGAACATCGAACTCTACTTTCCCTTCTTACCAAAACGCATTACACTTTTCCATGGAGAAACTTTGAAAAAGACATGATCACCTACCTCTAAATAAAGATCCTTCCTTCGGTTATCCGAATAAATTTTCTACCAGCTCTGAGTTGTTCTCATATGCTTCTGAATCAACTGAACTTTTTCTTCCATCTCTTATACCAATTCTAATCCCATCATTTTCTTTTCACCTACTTCATCCCAAAAAGTTGGAGTTCAACACAGCTTCCCATATAATGCCTCAAATGGAGACATCTGTATACTGGAATGAAAATTGTTATTATAAGAAAATTAAATCAAATAAATATGTTCATCCCAAAATTCCTGGTAATCTAGTGAACAAGCACATAGCATATCCTCCAAGGTTTGAATTGTTCATTCTGACTGCCCATCTGATTACGGATGAAAAGATGTACTAAAATTTAATTCAGTACCCAATGACTTCTGAAGACCTTTCCAAATGTTAGAAGTATATATGGGATCATGATCAGATACAATAGTGAGGGGAACTCCATACAACCTGACTATCTCTTTAACACACAACCGAGAAAGTTGATCTAGAGACAAAGTATCTCGAATAGGAAGAAAAAGAGTAGATTTAGTCAATCGATCAACAATAACCTAGATTGCATTATTACCTCGAGATGTCTTTGGTAATCCCATAACGAAGTCCATGGATATATTTTCTCATTTCCACTCTAGCACCGGTAAATACTGAAGCATTACTTTCGGTAACTGTTGCTCTACTTTAACCTTTTAACAAGTCAAACACTTCACAGTAAAGTCAGCAATATCTCTTTTCATTCCATCCCACCAGTAATACTCCCGAAGATCTTTGTACATCTTATTACTGCGAGGATAAACTGAAAATGGAGAACTATGAGCTTCACATAACAACTCATTGTTCAAATTTGAATAACAAGGCACACATAATCTTTTCCAAAACCTCAAAACACAATCATTATAAATGTTAAAATCAGGAAACTTACCCTTCTGAACCAACTCTAACTTTTTCTGTAACTCACTGTCTTCTTTCTGTACTTGCTTAATTCTGTCTAATAGAGATGATTTAAATGACACATGAAACAAAATAGAATAATTTCCTGAACCAAAAAATTCTATTCCAAAGTTCATCAAATCAAAAACCAAAGGATCTCCTTCCAAACGTAGCATGGTTAACGTAGCATTACTTTTTTGACTCAAAGCATCAGCCACTTTATTTGCTTTTTCTATATGGTAATGGATCGTGAAATCATAATCCTTGATTAATTCCAACCATATTATCTGCCTCATGTTTAATTCTTTCTAAGTGAATATATACATAAAACTTTTGTGGTCAGTATATATTTCACATTTTACACCATATAGATGATGCCTCCTAATTTTTAAATCAAAAACAACAACAGCTAATTCAAAATCATGTGTAGGGTAATTTAACTCATGAGGTTTCAACTGAAGTGAAGCATAAGCAATTAACTAATCATTTTTCACAAAGACACAACCAAGTCCTTTCAACGAAGTATCACTATAGATAACAGATTCACCATATCTGGAAGGTAATGTTGAAACTAGAGCATTCACCAATCTTCTTTTCAATTCTAGAAAACAATCATCACATTATTTTGTCCAGATAAACATAACACCTTTTCATGTTAACTTAGTTATTGTACTAGATAAACGTGAAAAATTCTCTATAAAACTCCTATAATAAACTTACAAACCAAGAAAACTACGGATCTTGGTTATATTTGTGGCTCTTGTCCATTCTTCAGCAGCTTTTGTTTTAGTATGATCAACAGTTATGCCATTTATTGAAACAATGTGACCAAGGAAAGAAATTTTTTGTAACCAAAACTCACAATTTCTAAATTTACTATATATTTTCTTTTCTTTTAAGGTTTGAAAGACAACCCTTAAATGACCATCATGCTTCTCTTTACTTTTAGAATAAACCCAAATAGTATCAATAAACACACCCACCATTTATTACTTGATTTAACTGAGTCATCACTGCAACAAACTGTTCAATTCTGATTCTGACCATCTTGGGATGCTGATTTGGAAGGTCATTTACCTCTGTATTCTTTCCCAGCACAACATCCATGTTTCCTCTTCTAAAAACCATTCTAAACACATAAATATCTTAGGAGAAGAAACATGGTAATCTGTAAATTCTATATCATTTCAATTTTAACATAAATTAATTTGTGGATATTAATTTTACAATACCCTAACTCCTAAAATTATCTAAACTGACCTATGATACCAACTATAAGGACCCGACCTTAAATATTGCATAATATTGAATTAAGTTAATAATTCACATTGAGGTTCTTTTCAGGTTTATAGATTTAGATAATTAGGTCATAACATATACACAACAACTTGAATATTACATGCAGACAAATATACGCAGTTTCCATTTTTTTCAAAAAATAAAAACTCTTAAAAAAAAGTCATGTATAGTTCAATGTTTTAGAAAGCACGACTTTTCCTTGATCCCATATTTGACCCTATTCCACTTTATTTCTGGTGAAACAATTTCAAAAACTTTGTATGAGCATAAAAAGCTCCGTAAAGGATACACAAAGAAGGAAAACTGTTATTTTTTCAAAACAACAAGTAAACCATGAATACTTTATCATAAGTAATAATTTTCACCTTTATGAAGTATTAAATACTCTTCACTAAATAAAAAATCATTTCTTACCATTTTTTAACCAAAAATATTACCATAAAACCCTTAGAAGGAACACATAACATATAAAGGTAACATGGGACATAAACATTCTTAAATGGAATAACCATACGGTCGACTTCCACACATATCACTAAACGGAATAGACATACGTCCGACTTCCATACCCAATGCATTGGAGGTTATAACGTAACCACCCATCCTGGTTTATCATGACACCACCCATATTTGGTTTATCACGTAACCACCCATCAAATGTCTAAGTACCATAATAAAATCATAACACATAAAATATTTAAAAAAGAAAAATTTCACTAATAACATTTCATTTGAAACCACAAGAAATCATAACACCCCAAGCTTCCACGGTACGTTTCCCTTTGAATAATGTAGTAGCGTGTGTTGTACGCAACTTTGAGTTCTAACACACACCAAAACCAATCAAACTAGCCATTATGAATAGTAATACCCACTTTTTGAAATTTTATAAATTTTATATTTAAAAATGGACTTTATTTTTGGATTCGGAAGATCAAAATTATCTTAGGGTGAATTTTTGGTATTTTTTTGAAAACTTTCAATTTTTAATGAATAGTGAAAAAACACTGTGTTAAAGTTTAAAAATGAATTTTTATTTAAATAATTATTTATTTTATTTAAATTTAATTAAGGTCAAAATAGATACATAATACCTATATAAGTTCAATGTAATTCATTGTAGTTAGTTTAGAATAATTTTAGATATATAAAAATTTTATGGAACTTTTCACCGTCTTTTACCCACCTCCTAGGAGAATTTAGAAATTCACGTAAAAATTAATTTTACCACTTCTGTGAGTGGAATTTTGAAAATAAAAGAGTCCTGGTTAATATCAAGGAGTAAAATGTGGTTCAATAAGATAAAAATAATTTTTGGTGAATAGTAACTTTTTACTTTTATTTACCACGGTTAAAAGTAAATAGGGTAATTAAGGGTAAAAATGATATTAATATTACCCTAACACATGTAATAATTCTATTGGACAAGTTTATCTCGACCAAAAACAACCTTAGGAATAAAATATTATCATTTAGGTCCACTTGGATTAGATTAGGACATTTATTATTATTTAATCCAAAGAAGAGTTAAAAGAGTTAAAATCAAAGTTTAATTACTAAAATTTTTTTAATATAGGGTTATAAATAAGATAAATTAAATTGTAAATATTAATTATAAAGAAAAAAATATTTCCTATATAATGGTATTTTATTTATAATTTTTAGACATTAAATAATTTAATTTATTTATGACACAATGGTGATGCAGTAATTACCGAATTAATGAAAAATTAAAATAATTGATATTATAAATATCCAAATAAATGTAATTTGAGAATTTTTTATGAATTAAAATAATTTTATAGGTTAATATTACATATTATTATTGATTATATGAATTTTATTCTAAGTAATAATGCTGTTATGATTTTATCAAAAACAAAATACCCAATAGTGTCAAAATTGATATAAAATAGTTTTTAAAACAAATATTATATTATTAATTGATATTATATTCCTAAAAATCTAAGGTTCAGAAAAAGGACTTATATAATGATAGGTGTATCATTAATGGACCACTTGGGGGTCTCTTTTAAGTATATAGTAAGTTCATTAACTATATAATATAAAAATACAAAGAGACATGGTAAATGTCAAACTATTTAACTAAGAGTTAAATCTTAAAGATAAGGTTACTATAGTGACCCAAACCTATCTAAAATCTATTGGTTGGGTGGTTTTCAACCCATACCCACCTTATAAATTTAATAATACACTTTGGAACCATTAGAAACCGAATATGAATTTATTATAAATTAATACTTTAAGTTTTTTCTAAAGAGCCCCTCCTTCCCCTTATAAAAGGACACCACTTCTAACCAATTCCTCACACCTCTCAAGCCTTTTGTCTCGGACAAACTCTTCCCAAATATCCTCCAAACTTCCCTCACTTAAACCTATAGGCATTAATTTGATCATAAATCCAACCTAAGGAGCCCTTTTGATCAAATCAAAAGTAAGAACCTGAAGACGAGATAACATTTTCACCACCCTCTTTCAAGTTCCTTTCTTCTTCAACTTCTTCTTTCTTTGTTATTTCCATTATAAAATAATAACTCTGGTATCTTCTATATACTGTGATATTATTATAAATATGGTATAACCATATTCAGTATTCTATCTATCCTTTGAATGACATGTCACCATACGTGCGTACGTACGGCTTACCGTCTCCACGTCGCGGTGTAATTGTTATTCAAAACATTATTATTTAGATGGGTATAATAATGATGTTTAATTAATGTAAATAATAAATATAATATGATAATTATTCTGTATATATGATATACCATCCAATTATATATGATTTTAATATCAAAAGAATGATATTATCGCTCGTGCGTATGTACGAACTACCGTCTCCACGAACGTGATGAGATTCATTCCCCATCATATCCATACAAGTATAATTATCATTTTATGATTAAAAATAATGTTTAAGGACTTAATATAATCATGTATATGAATAATATACAACCTATCCATAACAAACATGACTTATGTAACAAAACATATAAAAGAAAATGAGTAAGTTAACACCCGAAACGACGATAATACTAAGATATTATTAACGAAGCAATATTAAAAGATCATATATGATATCATATTAATGTATATGATTCTTGTATAATTCAATAAAAATTATTTCAAAATTATACAGGAGGCTAACCTACCCTCTACCAAAGAAAAATTACAAAGTAAGGGGTTTCTTATCTCACTTTTAATTCCGTGAGATTTCCATTGTTCACCAATTATTTATTGCATGTGGTGTGTGTAATGTCCATGTTTGTATTCATTGTGTAATATACTTTAATTCATGGATATTTACATCATCATTTTATGATCCTTATTTCATGGGTGTATGTTTCATAAGTTACCAAATCAATAAGGGAATTTAAAATTTCAATTTCCAATCATTCGACTTTACGCATACTTTATTGATTATTTTACTCTAAGATTATGTGTGGAATCACTATTCATTTGCTTATGTCATAATTTACACTCCCCTTTCCGTGGATATAATTTTGATACACATAATCATTCCATTGATAAATTCTCAAGTCATCAGTATGAACTTGATAAGAGTAATTTTTACTCAATCTCTATTTGTTGAGTTAAACATCCAATTCATTGGTGTTGTTTTTACAAGAATATGTGTGAATGTAATTTGATTGTTTTACACTGAATATCCAATTATATTGAGTGTATTTATATTTTTCACACATAATTATGTCTTTGATTTATCCTTAACCTAAGGATACAACCTTTATGAGAGATTTCATCTTAATTTACATTCCATTGAGACTCCTTTGTTGTTATACGCCAAATCAATTTTATATGGTGTATATAATGTACTTTGACATAGTATATCATGAATCCATTTATTCTCATGATATTACAATGTTTTTATTACCTCAATTATTTTTATTCAAGTGTCTCTCTTTTGGTTAGGAACTCTAACTAAAATATCATTTTAAATGTTTTAAAGATTTATTATTCTAAATCTTTCTCATTAATGTCCATGTTTTAAAAAAGGTTTTAAGGATTTATTTATATAGACATTGAAGTTTTAAAATTAAAATTCCTTTTAAAAGTTTCAAAGTGGTATGGGACACTTTGATTCAAAAATCTATTTTAAATGGATTCTTAACAAATATTGTGACTTTTAAATGTTTTCAAGAAAAAGAGGGATATTTCTCTCAATAGTTTGATGATTATTTTAATCTATGTCAATATAATTCATTATTCTCCATTGAGGTTAATCTGATACAATACAATCTTCCATATTGTATCGAATGAGTTATGTTTGACTGTGGATGTTCTATTTTTATACCATTCATGGTTTGTGGTTAAAGTATTGACATTTCATATGCTAGTTTTAATACGAATGTTTATGTTATGTTTCAAACTTTTCATATTAGGAATTCATTGGACTTAGTAAGTGACAGGTGGAGACTTCTATAGCTCCTCGATGCATCGATAGGTCTCATGAGACAAACTAGTGTCTTGGAACAAGGCCTTGACAAAATCTTATTTGTAGTCTTGACATGAGGCCTTTACTATGTGGTTATGATAGTCTGGCATTATGCATTCCATCATTATGAAAGTTGTTATTGATATTGCATGTGGTTATTCGACTATTATAATATCCATGTGAATAAGTAAATGACATTATTTCATTTTATCTTTTCCATATTATGCTGAAGTTCAAGTTTAAAAGGCTTTTGTTTTAGTTATACATTGCCTTAAATGTTTATACTTATCTATGAAAGTTTCCGCTATATTGTTATCCTTACTGAGCATCTGAGCTCACCCCTTTAAATGTTTTATTTTTCCCAGGATGTGAAGAAGAAATTTATGAATGACCTACAGGGATAGTATGAGGGGATATGAAGACAAGATGTTGTTGTAGTTTTTTTTACTTTATGATGTAATGTAAGACTTATGAATATATCTAGTGTTTCCAAGACCACTAAACTAATCGGTCTTTCGAGACTTGATCTTTTGTGATCATGAAAATGTTATGTAATAATGCATCGACTCTGGGTAACCAGGGTCAGGGCGTTATAGTTTGTATCAGAAAAAGTTTAGTACAAACCTTGGAAGCTATATTTAGATAAACTCTGATTAAAGCACATAGCCCTAAGAAAGACTTTGAGGATTAGTATAGAAGAACTTCCTAGAATTTTGGTATTGTATAGATTTTTTGAGTTTTCTAAGCAATACATCCCTGTCTGGATACGAGCATGTAGAGGCGGCTCTGGAATATATGTACCTAGGGGTAAAACCCAAAAACACCGCTTTGAGCTAGACTCGAACGGTAACTGGTGAACGAAAATGGGCCTTGCTGCACTCTTGGTTACGACACTCCCAGGGGATATTCTTAGGATAATTTAAATTTTCTTTACAAACTGATTTGAAGTATTCTGAGAGTAAATGACCTTGGTTAATCCTAATGTGTTTCAAATTGAGAATATGGTGACATGATATTCTCTAAATGATTTCATGACTACTGTTACTCACACAATACTTTCTGGTTTTAGTCAATGGATGGATTACAAGGAAGTCATAGTGAATTTGAGAATGATGTACAAGGTGGGAACGGTGGTGGAAATGAGAAACAAAATGGAATGTTGATAGGCGTAAAAGATATTGTCTTTATGACAAATCAATTTTCCAAAAATATGATCAACAATATATATATTAACCAATTATCGGACTCAACAAAGAAGAGAAAGGTGATGAATGATAAAAGCTCCAGTAGTAGAGACCATGGAGAAAAGAACCCCCAATTTCCATCATGCAGGAAATGTGGAAGGAGACACCCAGGAAAGTGTCTCAATAGAAAAAAGAAATGCTTTACATGTGGGAAAAAAGGACATAAAGTGAAGAATTGCCGAGAAAAAATGAAGAGTACTATGGAAGAAAATAAAAATGGTCCCAAGATTCCAATTACGGTCATTTTTTGTAAATTTAAGAGGCCTTGGCATCACCCAAGTCAATTTCCTATTCTATAGGATAACCTCTTGGTCAAAGAAGAACCTATGTGGAAATAAATGGATGGAAAAATATTTAAAGGTATTAGTACTCCTTGTTGTTGAGATTACTTTGGGTGAATTTTCTCTTATATGTGTAACCCTGCAATTTATCATGTGAGAATGATATTTGAGGAAGACTTGTCCTTTCTCTTATGGATATATTTATAAGTAACCATTTGGTTTTATATGATCATTGGGTTTGTGGAAATTACAAGTTATTATATTTTGTGATGAAAATTCAAGGTATGAGATAACATTTTTGGTTAAATTATGTTATGGTTATTTTGAGGAATTTATCTCATTTTGGTAATGTTATAAAATATAGTTTTTGAAAAAGGACAACACGCAGACCGTGCGACAACCCATCGCGTCAGACAAAGCTGTGGGAATCGAACCCACAACCAAAGTGCGATAGGGATTTATCACCTACCCCTGGACTACGTTAAGTCCCTGGTCAGTGTGACTAATTATTTTTAGTTAAAATGATTTTATTGATCAATAATAAGTTTATTTGGGATCTTATGTCTTATCAAGTGAATACCCTTAGTATTGGAAAATTATTTGGTGATTAAGTGATAAATGTTATTTCAGAAGATGTTCGCTTTGTTGGGAACACTATATGCCCAAGGAAAATAGAATACAATGGGATTTCATTTGAGGAGTAATGGTGGATTGTTATCTATGTTTTTATTATAGATTTATAGTGATTTGGGTTATTTATGGAAATGATTAACCTATAATAGAGAATATGTGATTAGGTTAATTACTTTTAAGTATGCGACTTTAAGAGTAGTTGATGTCATTTGGAGATATAATTTAACGTGGAAGACTACATAACCAAATTCTTCTAAGTTTTGGGTGTCAATATTAGTTTGGATTATATTGAAGGATTTTAAGGACAATTGTTTATTGAATGGTATTTATTTATCTTTGGGGTATTGTTGGTTTAATTTTAGAAATTAAGATTAGTGTTTCTTTATCTAATGGAATATCCTTTTGGGGGATCATCAGATCTTATACTAACCATTTTTGTTTTGATTAATCTACAAAGACAAGGTAAATATATAGTTTATCCTTCGTGGATCATGTGATTCTATAAGAATTTTATTCTATCTCTTCCAGTGTGACCAAGTCTTCTTGAATACTCATCATTTAAAAATGAGTTAGTAGTAGGAATTTATTAAATAATGAAGCTTTACTCAAAAAGTATGTATATCTCTTTAAGTTCTTAGTCAATCTTAGAAATGAATTCCTCATATTTATGTAATGTAACTTAAAACAAAAAAATATTGTCTGTTTACTTTTCCTACTGGGAAACTAATGACCATTTTTCCCATCACAAGTTTGTGGTTTTCTTGTTGTTAAATTTCTCCTGATCATGTTTTCTATCCCTCTCCATCATAACTTGACACTTAGTTTATCATCCATATCCATTTTTTTCTATATGGAATCCTAGTATAGGTTATCTCAGGTGACCTTTTTACTTCTCTTTCTTTCTTTTAAAGTGATAGTTTTATTGACTCTTTTTCCAATGTGGGACTTTCCATTATATTCCCAATCCCAATTTTAAAAATTTCGAGGACACAATTTATTGAAGGATGGGAGAATGTAACACCCCAAGCTTCCACGATACATTTCCCTTTGAATAATGTAATAGCATGTGTTGTACGCAACTTCAAGTTCTAACACACACCACAACCAATCAAACTAGCCGTTATGAATAGTAATACCAACTTTTTGAAATTTTATAAATTTTATCTTTCAAAATGGACTTCATTTTTGGATTCGTAATATCAAAATTAGCTTAGGGTGAATTTTTGGTATTTTTCTGAAAACTTTCAATTTTTGATGAATAGTGAAAAAACACTGAGTTATAGTTTAAAAATGAATTTTTATTTAAATAATTATTTATTTTATTTAAATTTAATTAATGTAAAAATAGATACATAATAACTATATAAGTTCAATGTAATTCATTGGAGTTAGTTTAGAATAATTTTAGATATATAAAAATTTTATGGAACTTTTCACCGTCTTTTACCCACCTCCTAGGAGAATTTAGAAATTCACGTAAAACATAATTTTACCGCTTCTGTGAGTGGAATTTTGAAAATATGAGATACACAGTTAATATAAAGGAGTAAAATGTAGTTCAATAAGATAAAAATATTTTTTTGTGTATAGTAACTTTTTACTTTTATTTACCACGGTTAAAAGTAAATAGGGTAATTAAGGGTAAAAATGATATTAATATTACCCTAAAATGTTTCTTAATTATATTGGAAAAGTGTATATCGACCAAAAGAACATTAGTAATAAAATATAATTATTTAGTTCCACTTGGATTAGATTAGGACATTTATTATTATTTAATGCAAAGAAGAGTTAAAAGAGTTAAAATCAAAGTTTAATTACTAAAACATTTTTAATATAGGGTTATACATAAGATAAATTAGATTGTAAATATTAATTATAAATCTAAAAAGATTTCCTAAATAATGGTATTTTATTTATAATTTTTAGACATTAAATAATTTAATTTATTTATGACACAATGGTGATGCAGTAATTACTGAATTAATGAAATATTAAAATAATTGATATTATAAATATCCAAATAAATGTAATTTGAGAATTTTTATGAATTAAAATAATTTTATAGGTTACTGTGACATATTATTATTGGTTATATGAATTGTATTCGAAGTAATAATGCTGTTATAAATTTATCAAAAACAAAATACCCAATAGTGTCAAAATTGACATAAAAGAGTTTTTAAAACAAATATTATATTATTAATTGATATTATATTCCTAAAAATCTAATTTTCAGACAAAGGACTTATATAATGATAGATGTATCATTAATGGACCACTTGGGGGTCTCTTTGAAGTATATAGTAATTTTATTAACTATATAATATAAAAATACAAAGAGACATGGTAAATGTCAAACTATTTAACTAAGAGTTAAATCTAAAAGATAAGGTTACTATAGTGACCCAAACCTATCTAAAATATATTTATTGGGTGGTTTTAGACCCATACACACCTTATACATTTAATAATACACTTTGGAACCATTAGAAACTGAATATGAATTTATTATAAATTAATACTTTAAGTTTTTCCTAAAGAGCCCCTCCTTCCTATTATAAAAGGACACCACTTCTAACAAATTCCTCACACCTCTCAAGCCTTTTGTATCAGACAAAATCTGCCCAAATATCCTCCCAACTTCCCTAAATTCAACTTATAGGCCTTAGTTTGATCATAAAGCCAACCTAAGGATCCCTTTTAATCAAAACAAAAGGAAGAACCTGAAGAAGAGGTAACATTTTCACTACCCTCTTTCAAGTTCCTTTCTTCTTCAAATTATTATTTATTTGTTATTTATATTATAAAATAATAAATCCAGTATCTTATATATACTGTGATATTATTATAAATATGGTACAACCATATTCAGTATTCTATCCATCCTTTGAATGACATATCACCATACGTGCGTATGTACGACTTACCTCTCCACGTCGCGATGTAATTGTTATTCAAAACATTATTATTTATATGGGTATAATAATGATGTGTAATTCATGTAAATAATAAATATAACATGATAATGATTCTGTATATATGATATACCATCCAATTATTTATGATTTTAATATCAAAATAATGATATTATCGCTCGTGCGTACGTACGGACTACCGTCTCCACGAACGCGATGAGATTCATTACCCATCATATCCATACAAGTCTAATTCTTATTTTATAATTAAAAATAATGTTTAAGGACATAATATAATTCTGTATATGAATAAGATACAACCTATCCATAACAAACAGAACTTATGTAACAAAACATATAAAAGAAAATGAGTAAGTTAACACCCGAAACGACGATAATACTAAGATATTATTAACAAAGCAATGTTAAAAGATCATATATGATATCATATTAATGTATATTATTATTTTATAATTCAATAAAAATTATTTAAATATTATGCAGGAGGATAACCTACCCTCGACTAAGGAAAAAGTACAAAGTAAGGGGTTTCTTATCTCACTTTTAATTCCGTGAGATTTTTATTGTTCACCACTTATTTATTGCATGTGGTGTGTGTACTGTCCATGTTTATATTTCTTTGTGTAATATAATTTAATTCATGGATATTTAAATCATCATTTTATGATACTTCTTTCATGGGTGTATGTTTCGTAAGTTACCAAATCAATAAGGGAATTTGAAATTTCAATTTCCACTCATTCGGCTTTACGCATACTTCATTGATTATTTTACTCCAAGATTATGTGTGGAATCACTATTAATTTGCTTATGTCATAATTTACACCCCCCTTTATGTGGATATAATTTTGATACACATAATCACTCCATTGATAAATTCTCAAGTCATCGGTATGAACTTGATAAGAGTAATTTTTACTCAATCTCCATTTGTTGAGTTAAACATCCAATTCCTTGGTGTTGTTTTTACAAGAATATGTGTGAATCTCCTTCGATTGTTTTACACTAAATATACAATAATATTGAGTGTATTTATATTTTTCTCACATAATTATGTCTTTGATTTATCCTTAACCTAAGGATATGGTCTTTATGAGAGATTTCATCTCAATTTACATTCCATTGAGACTCCTTTGTTGTTATACACCAAATCACTTTTATATGGTGTATATAATGTACTTTGACATAGTATATCATGAATCCCTTTATTCTCATAATATTACAATGTTTTTATTACCTCAATTATTTGTATTCAAGTGTCTCTCTTTTGGTTAGGAACTCTAACTAAAATATCATTTTAAATATTTTAAAGATTTATTATTCTAAATCCTTCTCATTAATGTCCATGTTTTAAAAATGGTTTTAAGGATTTATTTATATGGACATTGATGTTTTAAAATTAAAATTCCTTTTAAAAGTTTCAAAGTGCTATTGGACACTTTGATTCAAAAATCTATTTTAAATGGCTTCTTGAAAAATAGTGTGACTTTTAAATGTTTTCAAGAAAAAGAGGGATATGTATCTCAATAGTTTGATGATTATTTTAATCTATGTCAATATCCTTCATTATTCTCGATTGAGGTTAATCTGATATAATACAATCTTCCATATTTTATCGAATGAGTTATGTTTGACCGTGGATGTTCTATTTTTATACCATTCATGGTTTGTGGTTAAAGTATTGACATTTCGTATGCTAGTTTTAATATGAATATTTATGTTATGTTTCAAACTTTTCATATGAGGAATGCATTGGAATTAGTAAGTGACGGGTGGATCTCGCTATAGATCCTCGATGCATCAGTAGGTCTTATGAGACAAACTAGTGTCTTGGTACAAGGCCTTGACAAAATCGTATTTGTAGTCTTGGCATGAGGCCTTGGCTATGTGGTTATGATAGTCTAGAATTATGCATTCCATCATTATGGAAGTTGTTATTGATATTGCATGTGGTTATTCGACTAGTAGAATATCCATGTGAATAATTAAATGTTATTGTTTCATTTTATCTTTTCCATATTATGCTGAAGTTCAAGTTTAAAAGGCTTTTGTTTTAGTTATACATTGCCTTAAATGTTTATGATTATCTATGAAAGTTTCTGCTATATTTTTATCCTTACTAAGAATCTGAGCTCACCCCTTTCAATGTTTTATTTTTCCCAGGATGTGAAGAAGAAATTTGTGAATGAACTACAGGGATAGTATGAGGGGATATGAAGACAAGATGTTGTTGTAGTTTTTTTTTTACTTTTTGATGTAATGTAAGACTTATGAATATATCTAGTATTTCCAAGACTACTAAACTAATCGGTCTTTCGAGACTTGATCTTTTGTGATCATGCCAATGTTATGTAATAATGCACTGACTCTGGGTAACTGGGGTCAGGGCATTAAAAAATCATTTCAATATATTGAAATAATAAATCCAATTCAAAAACTATTTTCAATACCAAAACACCCAAAAACAGAATTAGGGATTTCTTTTCCTTTAAAAAACATTAAGGCTTATAGAGGAATCCAAATAACATTTACGGTGGAGGAGACGTCATTGTCGCCGAAAATGTTAAAAACATTTCTTTTGTCATTTAGTAAAATGATTCATAAAAAAAAATTACCTTTGAATAAAATTAAAAGTCATAGGGTTTTATTATAAATTGTATAAAAGAATGAGGTGTATATTATCAAAATATTCATCAATGAAAGGAGATTGAGACGAAGTCCCTTACCTCGTGTCCGACTTGTCCTGTTCGTTCTTTAATTTCCTGAATAATAAACTAAAGTTAATTTATACTTTCTTAAGAACCTTTTTCAAGTTTATTATTCCTTTTATATTATTTATTACAATGTTATAAACATTATTTAATCATTTAAGTTAATAATGGTCGTTTTGTCTATATTTGGTACTTGAGTAAAAAATGAACACCTTATAATTACAAGTTGTCTATGTGGTCAAGATTCCATTATCTCAGGAATTATATTAATGATTTAGATACCATATATATCTTATATTTCTATTATATATATGTATTTATAACAGTACATAACTTTTGGAGGTAAGAAATGAAATGCACTGTTCATGGAGACGGTAAGCCGTACGTACGCATGAATGCTAATTTCATTTATATTTTGAATTATAATGGAATGAAAACATGATGATACATAGGTATATTATAATTCCAGTATAATATAATATATTATTTAATTAACTCTATCCTTTATACGTCCCACGTATGGTATGAACGAGTCATATCACTTTGAGGGGGTGGTAGTCCGCACTTCCTCAAATGAAATTATCGTGTTTACCCATAATGGAAACCATAAAGGTATGATATAAATGAAAAATACAGAAGCATAAAGAAAAAATAATCATAATATATATAATATATAAATAAAGTTCCATCATAATGGCCACCATGAGTGGCGGTAGGAGATAATTGAACAATCATCGTTTTGTGAGGCGTTAGTTTGCCATCCACAGAAACAATATGTTCTTTACCCATTAGATGAATATGTGTGTAAGTGTAGTTCGAATCCATATCATAACAACATAATAGTATAATTATGATACTGGTTTTGTTATAAAATAAAGTAATAAAAAGAGTTTAGGGGTTGGAGAAGTAAAATAAAAGACAAGAATTTAAGAGAAACTGTTACCTTTAATTCGGGTAACTCCATTTGGTTTGAACCAAAAGGATTTATTGGAGTGCCTTATTCCTATTGTAAGGATTCTAGGAGGAGTATAGGGATCTAGAGAGATTAATTTGTCATAGGTTGGATGATCCAAGGGGATTGAGAGGTGTGAGGAATGGGTTATAAGTGGTGTCCTTTTATAAGGGGGGAGGGGCTCTTTAAAAAATTTTGAAACAATTATTTTATTATAAACTTATCATCAGTATAAAAAGGTCCAAAAATCATTATAGATGAAGATAAGATGACTAATGGTCTAAATAAAACAATCCAATAATAATTGGACAGGTTTTCGATATTGTTTTAATCATTATAATCTTATTTATTTATATCATTTATTAATGAGGTAAACACTGCATCATTATTGTGTCATAAATAATTTTCTTTATTTGATGTCTAAAAATTATAAAAAAATACCATGATTTATGAATTTTTTTTATATTTACAACTAATATTTATAGTCTAAAATATAACTTATATAACCCCATGTAAAAATTTATTTACTAAAATATATTTGTGTATGTCATTTTTTCCTTTACTTTAAGTTAATTAAAATAAAGTGACATTATCACTCATAAGTGGCTCCATGGGGTCCCAAAATCTACCCAAGTATTACCATGGTCGTCCATGACTCATACAATAAGGTTATGACAAGTGTTAAGACAATTTTTTATTATTATGATATTCTTTTTACCTTGAATTACTCTATTTACCTTTAACCGCGGTAAATAAAAGTCAAAATTTACTGTTCACCAAAAATTATGTTCATCTTATTGAACCAAATTTTACTTAATAATAATAATAATGTATGTCAAATTTTTTAAATTCAATTCACAGAAGCGGTAAAATTTCATTTAAATGAAAAAGTCAGTTTTTTAACTACTACTTAGTAGTTTCACTATTCATCAAAAATTGATGTTTTTTAGAAAAATACTAAAAATTCAGCCTAAGCTATACTCGAAATTTAGAATTCAAAAATTATGTCTATTTTAACAAATTCAAAACATAGAAGTTGGATTTATTAATTTAAAATTAATTCCCATTGTCAAAACAAAAAGCGTGTTTTAAAAAAATATTAACTATCAAAAGATTGACACTTGTTTATGTCCAATTTCAAAGTGAAATTAATTCCAATAAAAAACATTGGATTAAATGGTAAAAATATAATTTAATTAAACTTTAAAACCAATTAAAAATATTATCTAACCATATAAATAAATTAGATTAAAAGATAGTTTTGAATTAAAATACAGTATTTTTCACTATTCATCAAAAATGAATTTTATCAGAAAAATACCAAAAATTTACCCAAAGTAAATTTTGATGTCCCGATTCTAAAGAATAATTTTATTAGGTCAAATAGAATATATAAAAGTGACCAAAATTATATTTAAATAGGGTTCTCCATCAAAAGGTGGTAAATTTTCCTTTTAAAGAATATTAGAGTGTTTATGCTTAAAATTAGATTCATTCACATTTTAAGCTTCTAACTTTTATTGGATAAATGTAAATTTTTTTTTACAAACATGTAAATTCATATTTTAGTTAGTTATTTTCATTCCCTACAATACAATGGCTAGGCATTAACTACCATTTAAAGTAATAATATTATATTATTAGTGTGCAATGTAATATTTCAAAGAAACCCGTTGTTGCGTATCAGGTACACCATCGAACATAGCATCCTATTTACAATAAAATTAATATTTAATTCACAAATATTAATAAATATGAAAATTTCATATTTATTTATTTATCTCGGATGTTACATAGGCTGAATTTTTTGTATTTTTTCTGAAAACATTCAATTTTTGATGAATAGTGAAAAATACTACATAGTACATAAAAACCATCTTTTAATTTAAATAATTATTTTTAATTTAAATTTATTTTATAGTTAAAATAGATAAATAATACCTATATTAGTCCATTGTAATTTATTAGAGTCATTTTATAATATGATTAGATATATAAAATTTTATTGAACTTTTTAAAGTATTTTACCCACCTTCTAGGCTCATTTTAAAATTTTCATAAAATGTAATTTTGCCGCTTCTGTGAATTGAATTTAAAAAACTTGAGAGTCACGGTTGACATCAGTATGTAAAATTTGGTTCAATAGGATAAAAATAATTGTTGGTGAATAGTAACTTTTGAATTTTATTTACCATAGTTAAAAGTAAATAGGGTAGTTAAAGGTAAAAATAATATTATAATAATATAAAATTACCCAAAAACATGTCCTAATTCTATTGAAAAATTTTATTTCTACCAAAATAAAAATTGGTAATAAAATATGATCCTTTTTTATCCTCTTGGATTATATTAGGACATTTATTATATTTTATTTAAAAAAGAGTTAAAAGTGTTAAATTCAAATTTTAATTACTAAACCATTTTTAATATAGGGTTATACATAAGATAAATTCAACTGTAAATATTCATTATAAATCTAAAACAATTTCATACATCATGGTATTTTATTTATAATTTCTAGACATTAAATAATTAAATTTATTTACGACACAATGATGATGTAGTAATTACCTTATTAATGAAAGATTAAAATAATTGATATTATAAATATTAAAATAAATGTAAATTGATACTTTTGATGCATTAAACCACTTATATAGGTTAATATGATATGTTATTATTGATTCAATATATTTTTTTCTAAGAAATTAGATTGTTATGACTATGAAAAAAACCAAATACTAAATAGTGTCAAAATTGACATAAATGAGTTTTTAAAACAAATACTATTTTATTAAATGATATAATATTCCTAAAAAATCATTGGTTCATCCAAAGGACTTATATAATTATAGATATATCATTAATGAACCACTTGAGATTCTCTTGGTATTTTATAGTAATTTTATTAACCATGTAATATAAAAATACAAGAAGACATGATAAAATTTAAACTGTTTAACTAAGAGTTAAATCTAAAAGATAAGGTTAATACGGTGACCTAAAAATTTCTAAAATATATTTGTTGTTAATATTTAGAACCATACCCACATTATACTATAAATAAATCTATTTTTATCCATTAGAAACCTAAAATTATTTTATAATAAAATAATATTTCAAGCATTTCCTAAAGTGACCCTCACCTCTCTTATAAAAGGGTACTCACCCTTCTCTTAATTTCACACCTCCAAAGCCCTTTGTCTCAGCCAATACCTGCTAAAATATACTTAAAACTACCCTAAATTCAACCTATATTCCTTAATTTGATCATAAATCCAACCTAAGGAGCCCTTTTGTTTAAATTAGAAGGAAGAACCCGAAGAAGAGGTAATTACTTCATCACCTCTTTCAAAGTTCTTTTCTTCTTCCACTTCCTATTTTATTGTTGTTTCCATACTAAAATAATAAATCCTATACCTTATACATAATTAGATGTTATTATAAATATGGTACAACCATATTCATTATTCTATCCATCTTATTAATGAAAAATTCACCATACATGCGTACGTACAACTTACCATCTCCACATCGTGGTGTAGTTTGTTATTCAACAATTCATTATTTGGATGGGTATAATAATGAGTATAATTGATTTAAATAATAAATATAACATGTTAATGATTATTTATATATAATATACCATCCAACTACATACGATTTCACCATCAATATAATGATATTGTTGCTTGTGCGTACGTATGGATTACCGTCTCCACGACGTGATCAGATTTCATTCCCCTTTGTAACCATTAAAGAATAATATTCATTAGATGATTAAAAATATTTTTTAAGAACTTAATATCATTTTGGGTATTAATAAAATACATCCTATCCATAACAAAAATAACTTACATAAAAAAACATATAAATAAAAATGAATTAGTTAACACCCGAAACAATGATACTACTGAAATATTATTAACAAATCAATATTAGAAGAACATATATGATATCATATTTATGTATGTGGATTCTTGTATACTTTAATAACAATTATTTAATCATTATATAGGAGTTTAGAATACCCCTGACTAAGTAAGAATACAATGTAAGTGTTAATTTTAAAATATTTTTAGTATCCGAGGTTGTTTATACATGAATATCTACTAAGACCTCTTTATCATCAGCATCCATGTTTCTTAAAAATGTATTTCAAAACATTTTTATTATTTTCTAGACTATGGGTTAAATTAATTAATACCTTTGTTTTATTTTTTATAATTTTTTTTGAAAGTAATATTTATGTCCTTTTCCAAACAAGGTGCTTTATGACCCTTTCGACAAACTAAGGAAATAATTTTTTTCTTACTTATACAGTGGGTGTGGCCATTTTCTGCCATTATAACACCTTCAAAGAATCCATTAAAATATTATAATAATATTTTTGAAATAAATGTTTTCTTTAATTTTAAATGATTTTAATGTAGAAAAATATATTTCACTCAAATAGTTTTTGGATTGATTTCATCTATGTCAACATCCTTCATTGGATTTTACATTTGTTTGAAGTTGATTTTTTATGATACAACCTTCCATATTATATTGAAGGTTTTGTGATATGTTTGACTGTGGATGTGTTATTTTTATACCATTCATGGTTTATGGTTAAATTATTGACATTTTGTATGCTATTTTTAATACGAATGTTTATATTATGTTTCAATCTTTTCATAAGAGGAATGCATTGGACTTAGTAAGTGACGGGTGGATCCCTCTATAGCTCCTCGATGCATCATTAGGTCTCATGAGACAAACTAGTGTCTTGGAACAAGGCCTTGACAAAATATTATTTGTAGTCTTGGAACGAGGCCTTGACTATGTGGTTACGATGCCCGACATTATGCATCCATCATTATGAAATTAGCTATTGATATTACATGTGATTATTAGACTAGTCGAATATCCATTTGAATAAGTAAATGGTATTATTTGATTTATATTTTCTATATTATGATGAATTTTATGTTTAAAAGTCTTGTGTTTTAGTCTTATACATTTCCTTAAATGTTTATTCTTATTTATGAAATTTCCCGCTATATTGTTATTCTTACTGAGCATCAGAGATCACTACTTTATTATGTTTTATTTTTCCTAGGACACAAAGAAATTATATTATGATTGAAATGTAGGAATAGGATAGATGATATAAGTGTGTTCAAAAGGGAACACAATATTGTTGTTTTTCCATTTCATAATGTAATGTAAAACTTATGTATGTATATAGTACTTCCAAGGCTACTAAACTAATCAGTCTTTCAGACATGACTCTTGTGATCACGAAAATGTTATGTAATAATGCACTGACTCTGGGTAACTAGGGTTGGGGTGTTATAGATGGTATCAGAGTAATTTTAGTACAACCCTTGAAAACTAGATTTAGAAAAACTCAGATTTGAGAGCATTACCCTAAGATAGACTTTGAGTATTAGTGTAGAAGAAATTATTAAAATTTTGGTAATGTAGAGATTTTGTGAATTTTTAAGCAATACATCCCTTTCTGGATACGAGCAGGTAGTGGTGGCTCTGGCACAGATGTATCTAGGGGTAAAACCCAAAAAAACCACTTTAAGATAGACTCAAACAGGAACTGGTGCATGACAACGAGCCTGGCTACACTCTTAGTTACGACACTCCCAGGGGATATGCTTAGGATAATTCACATTTTCTTTAAAAACCATTATGAAGGATTTATGAGTAAATATGTCATCAAAGGAACCAATGTTATTATTATGAGACTATATGTGTGTAAATATTCAATTAATACTGAGAATTTTTATAGATTTTATATTATACATTATGATATGATCTAACCTAGTGTATGTTGCCATTTAGAAATGGTGCGCAGTAGAGGAATACAAACTCCAACAATATGCATGATCCAAATAGTAAGAAGGATTATATATTTCATGGTCTTAAGTAAACATTTAGAACGTAAATAGTCTCCCATGTATTCTCATCATATGAAGTAATAATATCATGTGTTAACAAGATAAGTAAATAATTCTCTGAGTTATTTGGCTTTGAAGGGAATCCAGAGAAGAAGAGGATGGTAGAGAGAAAAATGGATACAAGGAAGAAGGGAAATAAGGATTTTCCCATATGTTATAACTGTGGAAAGAATCACCCTGGGAAGTTCTTGAAAGGTATGGGAGTTTGTTATAAGTGTGGATAAAAAGGAAACCAATCTCATGATTTCATGGGTAAGGAAAAGGTTTCAAATGTACAATACTTCATCTGCAAGGAGTTGGGAAACTATGCGAATCAATGTCCCAATCATCAGAGTATACCCCAAATGATGCTATTAGATAATAATCAAGTTATTATACTATCGCAGATGAAGAGTAATGATTAGTGATCTTATGCCATTATTAAAGAATTGTTTCATTTGAGTATTCTATTAATGATGTACAAGTTATAATAATTATAGAGTATATAAGGATTGTAATTCAGTACTATTTTATTAAGAATTTGAGATTGTATGGTACCAAGTAAAGTGACACAATTTCAAGTCAAAAATTTTGGAAAATATATGGTTGGGAGAAATAAAACCCTTAATATGTTTCTGAAACTTTGATAATGATTTTGGAATAAGATATGATTGATTTGGGTAAATTATATTTGATATTCTTAACTACCTTGAAACTAATTAATTGTTTGTTTATTCCATCATTGTTGGAGTTTACAAAATTTCTGGATATAAGGA
This sequence comes from Viscum album, assembly GCA_963277665.1. Classification (NCBI taxonomy): domain Eukaryota; kingdom Viridiplantae; phylum Streptophyta; class Magnoliopsida; order Santalales; family Viscaceae; genus Viscum; species Viscum album. Next base: position 612,207,888 of record OY728137.1, on the reverse strand, counting down.
GTATATCCCGTATTCTATAAGTAATAAAGGAGAATGAATGTAATCCATAAGGTTTTATGATAATTCAGTGTGTTACCATGTTTTAATATAATACATGATGAAGGTATTCACATTTTATTACATGGAAAAAGAGATCTTCATTATGTTTACCTTCCATATAAATTTTGGACTCTGCATTTGGACAGAAGTATTTTGGATAAGTCTAAAGGTTAGAATGAATTAAGTTGAACATTGGATACTATTTTTTAAGGATAAAACATTCCTTAATATTATTTTTGGATTGTTATAAAAAGGAAAACCCAGAGGTCGGGTGACAACTCGTCACGTCCGACAAGGCCGCGAGACTTAAACCTGCAACCGAAAGGAAAAAAGGGTGCATCACCTACCACTGACCTATGCGATGTTCTGGTTTGTATAATGTAGTTTTTTTTAAAATAGTGTGATGGATGAATTATAAATTAATTATTTTTGGAACCCTATATGATTAGAATAAATAGAATATTTTTGAATTCTATTATCTGTTGGAGTGAAAGATGAGTTTGTGGTAGAAGTTAGTTGAAGGATGGAACTCTACTTGTCAAATATTTTCTCTCTCTATTATTCTATGAAGAGATTAATTCTTAAACTTTATGGAAGGGATCTTAAAACCACAAATGTGTTATCCTAATATCTTATGTTTTGTTGAACCGATGATATTTAAATCATTATAGATTGATGGATTTTGAGGCCCTGAATATACCATTCATTGTTCACTTGTTTGTGATTGATGACCTCAATCACTCCCTATAAATATTTACATTTTTACTCCAATTATGTGTCTCTAATTTCCACCAATGTTATTTTATTTGAGATCATAATTTGGTGGTGAATTTTTCATTTCCCTTTTCCCTCTTATTAAGACTAAATTTTGTTAACCCTAATTTGGATGGGGGTTTTCCACAAAGGTATTTTATATTTTTAACCTTTTATTTTCGAAGAAAAATTTCAAATTGCGAGGAAGCAATTTATTAAAGGGTGGGAAAATGTAACACCCCATGATTTTATAGTACGCTATCTCTTTAATGTAATTTAATATCTTGTGCTACATGCAACACTGAGTTCGAGTGCATCACGACTTACCAAACTAACCATTCAAAAAGTGGTAATGAATAGTATTTACTTTATTTTGAATTTTATATACTTCATATAATTTTAACATCCATATTATGTGTTTCTTAGAAATAATATAAGAACAAATTCAATTTTTCAGATAAAGGATGTTTTTTTTCTGAAAATAAAATTTTACCATATTTTAATGGAGAACCCTTTTTAAATTCAATATTTGACACTTTTATATATTCAATTTGACAAAATAAACTTATTTTTTAAAATAGGGACAAAAAAATTTAGTTTTTATAAATTTTTAGGTGTTTTTCTGATAACTTTCATATTTTTATGAATAGTGAAAATAAAAAATTTTAATTGAAAACAACTTTTTTAATCAAAATAATTTATAATGTTAAACTATACATTTGAATGGTTTTTAAGTATAATTAGATTATATTTTTATCATTTAATCCAATTTTGGTCATTGGATGTAATGTTACATTTAAATTGGACATAAACACATATCAATCTTTTGATAGTTTTTACTTCTCAAAAACCTGCATTCTGGTTTTGATAGCGGGAATTAATTTTAAATTTATTAATGAAACTTATATGTTTTGAATTTGGTAAAATAGAAATCATTTTTTAATTCAGAATAACAAAATTATCTTAGTTTGAATTTTTGGTATGTTTTTGAAAACATTCAATTTTTTGTGAATAGTGAAAAATACTGCATAGTACATAAAAACTGACTTTTATATTTAAATAATTATTTTTTAGTTTAATTTTATTTTAAACTAAAAATAGATACATAATACCTATATTATTCCAATGTAATTCATTAGAGTCATTTTATAATAAGATTAGATATATAAAATTTTATTGAACTTTTTAACATCTTTTACCAACCTTCTAGGAACATTTGCAAATTTGCATAAAACTTAATTTTTCCGCTTCTATGAATTGGATTTCAAAAATCTGAGAGAAACAGTTGACATCATTAAGTAAAATGTGGTCTAATAGGATGAAAATAAGTTTTGTTGAATAGAAACTTTTGAATTTTATTTACGACAGTTAAAAATAAATAGGGTAATTAAAGGTAAAAATAATATTATAAGAATATAAAATTACCCCAACACATGTTAAATTATATTGTATAATTTTATTTCGACCAAAATCAACCTTAAAAATAAAATATTATCCTTATTTATCCACTTGTATTAGATTAAAACATTTATTATATTTTATTTAAAGAAGAGTTAAAAGTGTTAAATTCAAATTTTAATAACTAAATCATTTTTAATATAGGGTTATACATATGATAAATTATACTATAAATATTAATTAGAAAGATAAAAATATTTCCTAAATCATGGTATTTTATTTATAATTTTTATACATTAAATAATTAATTTTATTTATGACACAATGATGATACAATAATTACATTTTTAATTAAAGATTAAAATAATTGATATTATAAATATTAAAAATGTAAATTGAGAATTTTTATGCATTAAACTAATTTTATAGGTGAATATGACATGTTAATATTGATTAAATATATTTTTTCAAAGAAATAAGATTTTTATAACTTTCACAAAAACCAAATACCAAATAGTGTCAAAATTGACATAAATGAGTTTTTAAAACTAATACTATTTTATTAAATGATATAATATTTATAAAAATATAAGGTTCTCCAAAAAGAATTATATAATGATATATATATCATTATAGAACCACTTCATGTTCTCTTGTAATTTTATAGTAAGTTTATTAAACATTTAATATAAAAATACAAGAAGAGATGGTAAAAGTTAAACTATTTAACTAAGAGTTAAATCTAAAAGATAAGGTTAATATGGTGACCTAAACTTGTATAAAACCTATTGGTTGAGAATATTTCGACACATCCCCACCTTATCCTTTAAATAAATCTATTTTTGTTCATTATAAACCGAAAATTATTTTATAATATAATAATATTTCAAGCTTTTACTAAAGTGACCCTCACATCTCCTATAAAAGGATACTCCCCCTTCTCTTAATTTCAAACCTAAAAAGCCATTTGGATCAGCCAAACCCTACTCAAATATCCTCCAAAATACCCTCACTTAAAACTATAGGGCTTACTTTTATCATAATGCCAACCTAAGGATACCTTTTTCTCAAATCAAAAGGAAGAATCTGAAGAAGAGGTAATTACTTCATCACCTCTTTCAAAGTTCTTTTCTTCTTCCACTTCCTCTTTCTTTGTTGTTTCGATAATAAAATAATAAATCTAGTACCACATAAATACTTATATGTTATTATAAATATGGTACAACTAGATTCATTATTCTATCCATCCAATGAATGAAAAAGTCACCATATGTGCATACATACATCTTACCGTCTCCACATCATGGTGTAGTTTGTTATTCAAGACTTCATTATTTGGATGGGTATAATAATGAGTATAATTGATTTAAATAATAAATATAACATTTTAATTATTATGTATATATAATATAACATCCAACTACATATGATTTCACCATCAATAGAATGATATTGTCGCTCGTGCGTACGTACGGCTTACCGTCTCCACAACGCGATGAGATTTTGTTCCCCATCATAACCATTCAAGAATAATTTTCATTTGATTATTAAAAATAATGTTTAAGAACTTAATATAATTCTGTATATGAATAAAATAAATCCTATCCATAACAAACATGACTTATGTAACAAAACACATGAAGTAAAATGAATTAGTTAACACCAGAAACAATGATACTACTGAAATATTATTAACAAAGAAATATTAAAATATCATATATGATATCATACTTATGTATGTAGATTCTTGTATAATTTAATAAAAATTATTTAACCATTATACAGGAGGTTAACTTACCCTCGACTAAGGAAGAATACAGGGTAAGGGTTAATTTTGCAATCTCTTTATTATTAGAGGTTGTTTATACTTGAGTATCTACTGGGACCTCTTTATCATCCAAATTTGTGTTTATTAAAAATGGTTTTCAAAACATTTTTACTATTTCCTATAATATGGGTTAAATTCATTTATACCCTTTTTTGAATTTTTATAAAAAAAAATTTAAAGGAATCTTTTTGTCTTTTTCCAAACAAGGTACTTTATGGATTTTTCGACAAATTAAGGAAAGATTTTTTTTAACTTATACGGAGGGAGTGACCATTTTCTGCCATTATAAATCCTTTTAAGTTTACCTTAAAATATTATAAGAATATTTTTAAAATAAATTTTTTCTTTACTTTTGAATGATTTCAATGTAGAAAAATATATTTCATTCAAATAATTTTTGGATTGATTTCATTTATGTCAACATCCTTCGTTGGATTTTAATTTTGTTTGAAGTTGATTTATTATGATACAATATTCCATATTATATTGAAGGTTTTGTGATATGTTTGACTATGGATGTGCTTTTTTTATACCATTCATGGTTTATGGTTTAAGTATTGACATTTCATATTCTAGTTTTAATATGAATGTTTATATTATATTTCAATCATTTCTTATGAGGAATGCATTGGACTTAGTAACTGATGGGTGGAGCTCACTATAGCTCCTCGTTTCATCGGCATGTCTCATGAGATAAACTAGTTTCTTGGCACAAGGCCTTGACAAAATCTTATTTTTAGTCTTTCCACGAGGCCTTGACTATGTGGGTTTAATGTCCTACATTATGCATTCCATTATTATGAAATTAGCTATTGATATTACATGTAATTATTAGACTAGTAGAATATACATGTGAATAAGTAAATGGAATTATTTGATTTATCTTTACCTTATTATGCTTAAGTTTATGTTTAAAAGGCTTGTTTTTTAGTCTTATACATTTCCTTAAATGTTTATGCTTATTTACGAAAGTTTATTCTATATTGTTATCCTTACTAAGCTTATGATCTCACCCCTTTCTGATGTTTTATTTTTTCTAGGATGCGAAGAATAATATTATGGTTGACCTACAGGAATAAGCTAAGGGATATGAGTGTGTTCAAAATAGGACACAATGTTATTGTTTCTCCATTTCATAATGTAATGTAAAAATTATGTATGTATCTAGTACTTTCAAGGCTACTAAACTGATCAGTATTTCAGACTCGATCTCTTGTGATCATGCCAATGTTATGTAATAAAGCACCGACTCTGGGTAACTAGGGTCAGAGAGTTATATTAAACATTACATTTTTCTTGATAGATAGAAGATCCTTAAGAAGGATAGTGTGATGGAGATTGACATCAATGAATTTAAAACTCAAGATACATAATAAGTTTCATATAATCTCATTATATAGGTCACTGTGGAATATTTTGTTTCTAAAACACAAGTAATTCATAGGATAACCAAAGTGGTTAGAGGACCATAAAGATATTGTTTTCTAGTTATTGAGAATGGAGAATAATTATTTATTGATAATAATGATCATCTTTACTAGAAGGAGGAAGTAGAGATATCACATGATCTAAAATGGAAATAAACTATGAATTATAAGATAAATTACATGTATTAGAACCAACTTTGGGTTCTGGTTGATCCAATAGTTAATTTAAAACTCAATGGGTGAAAATAGGTATTCAAGATAAAAAATGGGCATGAATGTTAAAGTGGGTACCTATAAAGTATGACTAGTGGATAAAGAATTTAAATTACTTCAAGGAATTTACTAAAATGAAACATTTTCTCCAATAGTCATATTTAAATCCACCAGTATTCTTCTTGTTATAACAGCTTTCCAGGACTATGATATTTTCCATATGGATATCAAAATAAATTTCCTTAATGAGAAAATTAAGGAATAATTCTACATGAAACATCGAGAAGATTTTGTGACTCTATGTAATGTCAAAAAGGTATTCTATTTTCAAATATCCATTTATGGATTGAATTTAGAATCTAGGTAATAGAACATTTGGTTCGATGAATCCATAATTGAACTTGGCTTAATTAATAACGAATGTGATCCATGTGTTTACAAGTGATTTAGTCGGAGAGTAGTTGATCCTATTGGTATATGTAGATGAAATATTAATTAGTGAAAATTGCATTCCAGTCTTATATTTAACTAAGGAATCATTGAAAAAGTGTTTATCTATGAATTAATTACTTACATAAGCCTATATCATTAGTATCAATATCATTCATGATATATCCAAGATGCTTCTTAGGGTAATTCAAGGTATATACATTGACCGAATACTAAAAAAATTTAGTATGGAACAATCCAAGATGGTATCAGTTCCTATGTAATATGGTATACATATTTCCAATATAATATGTCATAGTACTCAATAAGAAAGAGAGATAATGAGTAATCTCCCATATTCTTCTACAATAGTATCAATCAAGTATGTCATGTTATTTACTAAACATGATGCTTCCTATTACATTAGCATGGAAGGTAGATATCAAGATGATCTAGGTGATCAAAATTGGTCTACTATTAAGGTTATCCTTAAGTATCTATAGTGAACTAAAGATATGACCCTAGTATATGGATGAGATGACAAGCCAGTCATTAGGGGTTATACAAATTCTAGATTTTAGATAAATGAGAATTTTATGATGTTATAATGAGGATATGTCATACATCTCAATGGAGGAGTTGTGATAAAGAAGAGTTCAAAGAATTCATTTTCCACTCATTCTATTGTTATTTGAGTATATAATGTATTTTGATCTATCCAAGTAATTTGAGTGGATAATTAACTTTTCTAAGAGATTGATGTGATTCCAAGAAGTAAAGACCCTATAACATTATATTGTGATAATACTATAGTGGGGGTTATCTCAAGGAGCCAAGGTCATAGAAACAAACAAAGAACATAATCTATATGTATCACCTCTTGGGATATTTTTCTCAAAGGGATAAATACATGGTGATTAGATTTTTCATGGAGTAAAAAATGGAGGACCCCTTGACTAAATCATTATCCTAGAAGAAGAATGAATTTTAAATGAGATCTAGTGGACTAAATGTTGTTAGTATTTGGCTCTAGTGAAAGTGGAAGTTTATTGGAGTCGGTTCCCTAGAACTAACTTCTTTGTACTTTATGATTACATATATCCATTTTTTAATATTAATAGTGTTCTTATCATGTTATAATTGTTCTTCTATGTTACATGGTATGTCATAACATCCTAAAGGTAACTATCACACAGAAAGTTCATACTAGTTCCCTACTATAAAGAGAGCTTAGAATTTCCATAATAATATTCTTAAGTATATGTTCTATATCTGGATGATATCATTTAATATGACAAAAATGATACAGGCTATCAAGGGTAGATACTCATAGGACTTTGAGACACTTTCACTAGGTGTATGTCCTTGGTGTTTTTCAGAGTAGGCAATTATGAGAACATGACCTGCCAGAAGAAAATCGACATTTATATGTGTTATTGGATGTTACTATCTATAGATGTATGTAATTTTATTAATACTTTAACATTATTATTAATTCATATCATGAGTCACATACTTTTATGTATTGATAAAAACCATGATGAAATATTCTCGCAGTGAATTAAGATATGTTGGGTATGTCATCATTTAAACTGGATAAATTAATAATGTGAGAAAGGATATTTCCCAGTTTTTCTTTAACGAAATTTGATATCTTTTTCTCTTTAATGGTAATAAAAATGTATCATTAAGTTCATGATCATGGTGGTTTTTTATAAATGTTATATATAGACTCATCCTTAAAAAATTACATAATCTAGAGTTTTTAGTTAAGAATTCACTTTCTTAAATTTTAAGAGTATTTTGGTTTATGGTTTTATATAATTAGTTCATAACTCTTATATAACAAACACACATATTATAAAGTGGATAATTATACTAAGTATCCATTTTTTACAAAATATAAGAAATTTAAAATGAAATATTATTTCCTTTCAATAATTATCATTAATAATGTCAACATGACTAATTCTATGTTATTTATCATCCTTAAACCTTGTGAAAAACATTTAAAAATGTAGGATGGGTGAAAAAATAACAGTAGATGACATAAAAGTAAGAAATACATTAGTCTAGTGAATAAAATAAAAAACCATAAATTTTTTACCCTTATCAAAATATTATTTGAGAGTATGAAATAAATCATATACACATGATAAAAACACACATTTTCTTTAAAAAGCTTAAAAACCCATAGAAAGAAAACAAAAAACCTTTTAGGAAAATTAGATCATTATATTTATAACCTATGTCAAAAATAATTAAATCATAATTAAATATATAAAATAAACCTCCCCAGTTGTCCCCCTCCTTATTGTCTTTGAATATAAGTGATATTACCTAATGCATTGGAGATTTATGTCGGTCTCCTCCATCATATAAGTTTTATCAGGCTCACTTGTCATATAAGTTGTATCAGGCTCAACCATCATATAAGTTCTATCAGTATCACTCATTCGTATTGGATGCATTAAGATCACCTATCTTAATATATAATTATCAAGTACAAAATATTTAATATAAAATTTTATTATTGCATATTTTCATCATAAAACCATTAAAAACTCTTTTTAACCCTTATGAAAAACAATTTCAGATATAGAAATACCCTTTCCAATTAAAATCCCATTTTTAAAACTGAAATACCCTTAACAAAGGGAATAAGGTTTTTTCCTTGAATTATACATTGATTCTTATAAAGTAATCCAAATATCATATAATTTTTTTGTCAGTGGGAAATGATGTTGATGGTTTGTACATTAAAATTAAAAATTCATTTTTTCTTTTACAAAGAGTGTTAAAAAGTTTCATATAAAAAACATAGAAATATTCTATTTTAAAAACTCCAAATGAAATTAAAGAGACAAAAAATTTCCTTTATAGTTAATTAATATCTATTTAAAAACATTTAAAAATAATTTAAATCATATGGACATGGAAGAAAATTATTTAGAAAATGAATCTTTAAAACATTTAAAATGAGGTTTTAAGTTAAAGTGTCCCTTACCTCGATTCTGACTCATCATGTATGTTTTTATATTCCTAATTAATAAATATAATTCATTTCTTTATATTATTAAGGAAATTTTTTCTACTTATTATTCCTTTTATTTTATTTATTACCATGTTATATTCAATTAAATAAAGAAATTCGTTTTCCCTTAATATTATTTATTTAACCACATGAGTTCTCATGTTCATGATGACACTTGAACTATCATTACATACTTTGACCCATTCCAGAGTTTGAACCATATATCATAGGGATTCAAAATTCATTATATCATGGGCCTTCATTAATCAATTAATTCCAATTTCATATCACAACAACTTGGAACTCCAATCAAATTCTAATGTATTTCTCCTAGGATGGCATGTATAATACCATATTGGTATTTAGAGCATCATTACATGTCCCATGCCTCATGGGTGTTTAAAGAATCAATCCCTATCCCATTAATTAATATTCCCAGGCATGAATTGTGTCCTATAACGTCATGTATGGCACCATATGGGTATTTGGAGAATCAATCCTTATCCCACAACTAATTTATCAATCAATCACACATATATCACATATATCATATTAATTAAGGTTAAACATCATTAACCTTCTTATCAAACATTATCATCATGGTGCACCATTATAATTTATCATAAAAAATGGTTCTTCACATTAATCACATGTATTAATATGAAAAATCACCATTAAAACATTTATCAACATTTAATCTTATACACCATTAACCCTTCAAGGTTAATCCAAAAAACCCTTATTTCTCACTATCAATCAATTTATTATCACATTAATCAACCAATTTCACAATCCCATTAATTGACCAATTTCATAATACCATTAATTGATTGATTAATTCAATTCCAAAATGAAATTTTTTAAAGTGAAAATCTCATTTTCACTAATACATACATTAAATTATAATCAATACTATAGGAAATGTAAATTAAACCACCTACCTCAAGATCTTTGACCAATGTTCAACAAACTAGAAATCCCCAAATTGAAGTAGAATGATTAAGAACACAATGGTGTAGAAGATCTAAGACCAAAACCTATGATCAAGATAAAACATATTATAATCCATCAAAACCTAGATCTAAACCACTACCAATGAAGGATAAACCTTTCCTCTTCATCTATAAATAGATAAGGGGGGAGAGAGAGAACCAACTGGTGAATAAATCACATATCGAATAAGATACGATCATTCGATCGGATCATCGATTCATCAATTATAAGGTTTTAGGAGCCTTGGAATACTCCTAGGAGAATTTAAAATTAAAGTAAATTTGTTAGGGATGATTTAGGAAGAACAAGGATTAATTTTAAAGGTTTGATAATTTTCAATAATTTCTTAGAGGAATAAAATCAAGCACGCATGGTTTCCAGGGATGGAGAACATGGTTTTCCAAACCATGTTCCTTAACCATGTGTCTCACCCGCAGGGGTTCATGGTTTCTACTAATAGATATCACAGTTTGATAAACCATGTTCTAACCATGAAGACCCCATTGTATCAATGGTGCACTATTTGTTTGGATGGTTTCACAGTTTTTGAAAAAAGTTTGGCAACCATGCACTGCTTAATCACTCTCCAAAAACATCTAAAATTAACTTGAAGATAACCAAGAAAAGATTCAACCAAAGTATAACAAAAAAAAGTAAAAGGAGCACCTAAAAATGAACTTGATATGTATCTAGAAAATGATAAGATCTTACAATATCCCCACCTTATAACAGCTCATCCTCGAGCTGTACTCCCAAGAATCTCTAAAATTTTGAGTTAAAAAGATCAGTCCACTAAGCCCGCATATTTGATTCTCTATCCCATGATACACCCTAAAAAATGGCCATGTTTCCACTTCCTAAAGTATTGTCATAGACTTTACCCAAAATAATTTCTCACTAGGATCCATAACATGTATTGGATACTTCTCAATGGAAACATCAGTCCTAATCTCAACATCATCAACATCCATCACATGAGATGGTTCAGGGAGATACTTCAGAAAATGCGACACATGAAAAATGTCATTCATAGAAATACACCTCTTTCAAATATCCAATAAGTATGCAACTAGCCTGATTCTCTCCAAAACCTCAAAAGGCCTGAAAAACCTAGGCACCAATTTTCCCTCTCTAAATCCTACGGTGACCCTATCTAGGTGACACCTAATGGAATACATGATCACCTTTTATAAACTAAAGGGTCTATCTACATCTATCAACATAAAAATTTTGTCTACTCAAATCTGTATCAATATGTTTCTGAATAAACTAAACATACTATGGTATCTCCTACATGAGACTCAGTCCCAAAAACTCTGATTCACCTACCTTTATCCATCATAGATGTGATCTTCTTTTCCCACCATAAAGTGTATCATATGGTTTCATCTAAATAGTCACTTGATAACTGTTGTTATAGGAAAACTCAACAAGTGCTAAGTGATTCTCCCAATACCCACCACATTCAAGAAATCATTCCCATATAATGTCCTCCAAGATCTACATAGTACGTTCTAACTTTCAATATTTATATGGGTAGAAATACATACACATAAATACCTATATACCAAGTTCCTTCTTCATGTATTTCCTAAAGTGCGAGGTGAATGTGATTCATGGTTCGAAAATATACTTTGTGCAACCCTGTGAAAATTAAATACCACTCTAACATATAATTCTCCTAATTTATCCACTAAGAAATTATTTTTAATGGGTATGAAATGTGAAAATTTCACCATTTAGTCCACAATCACCCAAATAAAGTTATTTTTCTAAGGCATCATCGATAGACCCATGATTAATTCCATGGTAATGTTGCCCAAATTCTATTTCAGAAAGGGAAATGGCTATAGTAAACCACCAGGTCATTGATGATCATCCTTCACCTATGGACAAGTGTAAAATCATGTCACAAACTATAAAATATCCATTTCCATGCACAAACACCAATACTTTCGACATTGGTCGCGATACATTTTGGTCAAACCTAGATACATCGCCCACTTCGAGGCATGAAACTCATGCATAATCTCTTCATGCATACTCATAGGCATGAAAACATGATTCCTGATATAAATGATCTCATCCTCATATATGACCCAATTGGAAGGTGTCTTCTTGCCTTCAAGGATTTCCCTTACCATGTGTATATGTTAGGATAAAATCAAGAGATCGTATATACTCAACCCACCTCAACCATTGGAGATTCAAATACCATTGAGAAAATATATATATTAAAATCGTCTGATCAGTGTACATAGTAAACTTTTCATTCAATATGTAATTTCTTTGACACTTCAAGTCATAAACCATAACAGGTTACTCAAGTTCATGCTTGGGGTAGTTCTATTCATGTTTCCTCAGCTGTGGTGACCCGTACACCACAACTCAATCTCCCTACATCAACTATACATTAAGTTGTATCCCATATGTGTCACAAAACACCATCTACTCCTCACTTGACTATGTTAGGACTAATATTGGAGTAGTAGTTAAACACTTCTTCAACTCTAAGAAATAATTTTAAAAAATAACGAACATTCAAACTTTGTCCCCTTATTGGTTAAGCCTAAAAGTGGTGCTACTAAGTGATAAATGTCCTGGATGAACCTTCAATAATAACTCACTAAGACCAAAATTCTATGAATATCAAAAAAATTCTTGGTATGCTCCAAAGAAACCACTGCCTATACTTTCTCTTGATCTAATGAGTCACCTTCCTTTGAGATGATGTGACCCTAGAAATGTAATTGGTCAATAAAGAATTGACACTTAGATAGATATGCGTATAGCTAATGCTCTCTTAGTGTAATTGGGATTATGATAAGATATTGGGTATGATCATCATGAGTATTAGATTTCCCCTAGATTTCATCTATAAAACAACCACAAATTGATCTATGTATGGGTGGAAGATTCAATTCATCAAGTCCATAAACCATATCGAAGCGTTTGTCAGCCCAAATGGCATCATGATGAACTCATAATGACCAGCCTAATTCTAAAAGTTGATCATTATGTATCAAAATGTATAAATATCAACTGATGATACCCCTTTCTCAAGTCAATCTGATAGAAAACATAGTCACCTCTCAACTGGTCAAATATATTTTTGATATGAGGAAAAGGATATCAGTTTTTCACTATCATCCATTTCAACTTCTAATAATCAATAAAAAATTACAAATTCCAATCATCTTTATTAGAAAACAAGACTGGAGAACCCCAATAAGATGTACTCAGATGGTTAAATCAACTATATATAAACTCTTCCAGTTTATTCGTGAGTTATTTAATCTCTTTTTAGTTCCATTCTGAAAGGTGTAATGTAAACCACCTCTGATTAAGGTATGATCTCAACTGTAAACTCTATATCCCTATCAGGTGTAATCCCTGATATGTCCTTAGAAAACACACCCTAAAATAGGCCTACCAAGGGTGGAAAGGTACAAGTATTCACAGCCCCATAAACTAGAAAAATACATCCAACCTATGTGGTAATATCCCCTAGTTTCTGATGAATTATCCCTACACAACATTCCGAGATATCCCACTATTAATGATGAACATAACTATTACACTCAGGTGACACAACAGTCACTCTCCTAAGATAACAATCAATATGGGATCAGTATACTACTAACCCATTCATACCTAAAATAAAGTTGAAGAATGAAATGTCAAATATGTATATATCTCAAATAAATCTATACTCCCCAACCTCAATATAACACCCCATACATAAGTAGATGTCTCTCAACTTTACTCATAACGGTGTTTCGATCGTCATAACCCCACCCACAAAATCCACCATAAAACTCAAACCGTTCACATGTTATGTAGATATAAAATATTGAGAGGAACCTATATCGATTAAGGCACTAGAATGCATATAATTTATAATAATATTACATCTAACTATTGATGGTCTAGCCCCACTATCAACAAGTACAACAAAAACTACATGAAACTTTCATGCCCCTCTTACCTATGATGTAGGATAATTTCTCTATGTTGTACCACTCTCTTGATATGGTCACTCTTTCCCAGAAGTACCATATCCAATACCTTGACCACCATATCCATTAGAACTCCAACTTCCAAAAAGACATGTGGTATAAGATCCCCTTCTAACACTATGATTCTGGATATCTCCTTCATCATTATCCATCTATCATGGTTTCTTGCATAACTGTTGTAGATGACCCATCATTACAAAATATCGGCACTCTACCATTGGTTTGAAGAATTGTATACAAATGTATAATTTCCTACCACACTTGTGAAAGAGAACTCAAGTAACATCCTCTGTAACTGATCCATCCTCCTGGTCACTCTACCTATAATCTCCCTAGTTGAATGTTTCAAAGTGACGCATTCTACCCTTAGAAGTCATACATCTTGGTAATCCAGTAGAAACAAAATTTCATAGACTGGAATCCTCCTTTAGGTTCCCCTTAGATATTAGAGCCTAATTTACCACCTCTAAAAACTTCTCCAGACTAAATATGTTAACCTTAGACATAATCTCGCATTTAAGACCATATTGAAAATGTTTCGCTGCAACTACCTCATCTCCTACGAACGTTGGAACAAAGTGTTGAAAATTAGTGAATAAACTAGTATATTCCATCATATACATACTCCCTTATGTTATCATTATGAACTATGCTTCCCTCTCCTTCTTAGGGGTCTTAGGGTAAAATTTCTCCAAGAACTTCTCTTGATATTCCTTCTACTCCAATTTTTTCAGTTGTCCATCTTCGGTTTGAATATCCCAAAAATTATTCTCTTGACCATATTACATATTAGTATCTACTTTGAATATTTTCTTAGCATGAGTCTCTAAGTGGTCAATAATTTTCTGGATAGACTCAATCTAAAACCCAACTACCCCAGGTCCACCCTCTCTAGTGAGATTTGGAGTGTGCAACAACTGGAAATCTCGTGTCATGTCAAACATACTATTCACAACCCACCCTATGTCTTTTTCATAAACTATATAAAATTATAAATTCTCTCATGGAACTTCTCTCTATGTCCTTCACCTGAAACTATCAGAGCCTCAATTTCCACTTTTATAGGGTAATTTCCATCTATATCCTTCTTTCACCCTTTCAATAAACATCATCATGAAGGAATATCTCTATAATTACAAACATGAATAATTTTAATCTCAACACATAACTAACACATTTGACAAGGGTATTCACATAAATCCATAACAATTAATCCCTCATACCCCACTACATAGTAAAAACCAATTCACTATCACAACCATTAACCATTCCTCAACTTGGTCATGGTTATCATAGGGTAAACACTTTCATAATTCATGATTATCTTTATACACACCTTTATCCATTAAATTTAACATGTTTATCTTTATTTAAAATTATCAATTTCATATTTTTCACTTTTCCCATTTAAAAAAATTCACAAGGAAGAAAATAATTTTCATTTAAACAATTCACCCCGAAACCTACTTTTTCATGTGTGCCAAAAATGATGCATGTCACAATTAAACCCCGAGTGCCTAGAATTATGCATGTATGATCAACTTATATGATATATTGGTCCAAAAATAAAATCTTAAAAAAAACAACATCAGACAACAATTTCATTAATTAAGGATAAATAACATCCAATTGTAACAGAAAACATCAATAACAACAATTCCACCCTAGGTAATTGAGTTTTCCTCCACACGTGGGTTAGGTACACCCAAGCATGAACTCATAAAAAAGGGAAAACTAATCCTAGTATAATGTATACCTTTCCCAATGAGTAAGATAAAAAAGAAAAGAAAATCCCTCTGACACCATTTTGTGATGTCCCAAGCTAGGTGCTACATACCGGTTCCCTGAGATAGTTGGTCACCTGACCTCAAGTGTGCCTCCTCATAGCCTAGTGGATTCTATCTATAAGTGAGGGTCTAATAACATTGGGAGACAAATAAATCTTTATAAAACTAGAAAACTATTATAAATAAATAAAAATAACAAATTATATAACCAATAACCAGAATAATATCATAACCAGCACCTAAAATTATCAAATGATATACCAAAGTTGGAAAAAAAATGTCCAAAATAAATTATTAGATATGTCATTCCATATATATGTCAAGTGTCTAAATAAAAACCAAAAATAAAGACACAGTAAAAGCTCCCCAATTCGGTCCTAACATCATGTTTGGTTCCCTCCTCCTTGCTACATCACAACTCCTCTATCTAACATAGGGCTCTTTCCCTTATAATGTCCTGAAAAAATGAATTCTATTCTGGTATCGATCAGGTAGACTGAGTAGGGCGTGAGTAAAAATCAGTATCCCACCACCATTAATTTCTCTAATAATATCTAGTCTATAAAAGGGTATACAATTGTATAAATAATAAAGTACAATAAATAAGGTAATCATTTTTCACATTTCATTATTCTTTATTTAACCAAAAAATTTACCGGCCTCATGGTGACACATGAAGTATCAATACCTACTTCTTCATGTGATGAATTCTAAAAAAAATATCATGGGGAATCACAATTCATTATATCATGGGATTTAATATAATTATAATTTCATATCAAGGCTACTTGGTAATATCGTACGATGCTGTTTTATTTGGACTAGAAAATCTTGTCTAGTACCCCATGGGTATTTGGAGCATTAGTCTATGTACCAAAAATCATGGGTATTTGGATCATTAGTATATATCTGACATATTAGCATTCAAAAGCATGCATTGGGGCCTAGAACATCATATCTGGAACCATATGGGTATTTAGAGCATCAGCCCTTATCCCAAACTTCATTTATCAATCAATCACACTTCTATCATATATATAATATTCAGCAAGGTTAATCATAATTAACCATGTAATCAAACATTATCATCATGATTCACCATTTCAATTTTTCTAAACAAATGTGGTTCTTTACTTTAATCACATGGATTAATATGAATAATTCACCATTAAACAATTTATCCAAATTTAATCATATAAACAATTAACCCATCAAGTTTAAACAAAAAAAAACCTTGTTTCCCATTATCAATAAATTCATAATCACATTAATCAACAAATTTCACAATCCCATTGATTTACCAATTTCATAATCCCGTTAATTGAGTGATTAATTCAACTCAAAAATGAAATTTCCCAATGTAGAAATTGAAATTTCAGAATTACATAAAATATATTCTAATCAATACTATGGTAATTCTAAATTATACCACCTACCTCAAGATCATTTATGGATGTTTTCCAGACCAAAAATACCCAAATTGAAGCGAAATGATAAAAAAATAGTTATGAAGATCCAGGACCAGAACCAAAGATCAATATGAAAAGAATTAAAATCCATATAAACCAAGATCTATACCTACTAAAATAGTGGAAAATAATTCCTCTTCATCTGGAAAGAGATATAAGAGAGAGAGAGAGAGAACCAAATGGGAAAAAATCACATGTTAGAGAAGAGACGATCCATTGATCATATATTTGATTCCCCAGGAATGGGGTTAAAGGAGCCTTGGAATACTCCTAGAAGCCTAAAAATTTAAATGTAATCAGTTAGGGTATAGTTGGGGTGAATAGGGATTAATACCAGGGGTTTTTTGAATTTTAAATATTTTTTGGGAGGAATAAAAACTCTTGTGCACGGTTTCCTGTGATGAGGCACACAGTTTTCCAAAACGTGCATCTTAATCATGTTCCTAAACTTATGGGTGCACGATTTCTACTAAGAGGGTTCATGGTTTGACTTACCAAGCACAAAACATGAAAACCAAATTGTCTCAAAAGTTCATGGTTTTTTGGGCTGGGCGCATGGTTTGGGAAAATTGTGCGCCAACCATGCACTGCACAATCACCATTAAAAAACATCCAAAATTCTTCTGAACGCACCCAAGGAAATCCTAAAACAAAGTATAACAAAAAAAGGAAAAAGAGTATCTGAAAAATAGCATGATACATCTTTATAAAATATATGGATATTACAAACCATGAGTGGTGGTGATGGAAACCGAAACAAATTACTTTAGGGAGGTGGTAATCCACACATGCACGTGAGCGATGTTTTTAATTTCCATAGGATAAAAAAAGTAAATTAAATTTGGTTACAGAATATTCACAATAAAATTTAAGTATATGGAAGATACTGATTTTTTTATTTCATCATGGTTTAAGAATATTTGAAGGGAATGTAAGAAGAAATGAACTTGAAATAGTTCGATTATAATTTATACCTTCTCCTCAGTTAACCTCTTTGGATTACATATTAATAATTCTAGGTTTTTTTGAGAAACATACCTCTAAGACATGATAAGTGAATTTTGGGAGATATTTTTTTATTTCATTTCTAAACTAGAGTGCTCAAAAGTTTTAAGGAAGAGAGGATAAGATGTGCCATTTTATAAGTTAGGGGAGGGGAACTCTTGGAATTACTCAAAGTATCAAATTAATAATAATAAACTTTTTTGAATATGGAAAAATTGATATATTTATAATATAGTATGATAATTAGTCTAAATACTAAAAAATATTTATAAGTTTAGGTGATTTTTTTCACCCTTATCTATTTGTTTTAACACATATTAATGCTTTTGGAGGTTACTATGACATCAAAGTTTCTTACACTATATGAGTCAAGAAAGTTACTATAAAAGGAAAATTGGACAACAAATAGAGCATGGTTGATATGATAAACCTTATAAAATTCACGTTTCCCAATATAAGTTTTCAATGAATTTTAAATCATTTAATAAACTATTGTTTAATATAAAATATCAATAATGTCATTTTAGAACTATTCATTTGATTTGACTTTAATTAAGTCAATATAGTAATTGAATTAGAGTATAAACATTTCATAAATACCTATTATGTTGTATTTTTATATAAAACTCAAAAAAAATATCACCCACCTAAATAAAATTACTTTTAGAGTTTTTAAAAACATTTACATGATCTCTCTACTGTTCGCACAAGCATTTTGTCAGTGTTGCATAATAATTTAAGGAAATGATTCCTTATCTAAAATTTTAAAAAAATACCATGATAAAAATAATTTATATTTTAATTAACCATTTAAAAATAAACATTACCTATTTTTATCCCCATAAAATATTTAGATATTTATAATCAAAGAGAGTGGCAATTTGTTTTTTTCTTTATTTAATTTTTTTAAGGTCATTATCAAAGGAAAGTGGAAATAAATATTAAAATATACATTATTATTATGGTGATGGTCTAAAAAGATTATAAAATAAAATAAATACAACTGTTATGGAGACTTTTAGGCCTTTTCATATTATTTGTAACCTTAATTACCAGATTTACCCTTACCAAAGTGAAAAATATTTACTATGATTACAATTAATACAGACCAAAAATAAAAGTTTCTTATTTAAAAAAAATTGGTATGTATTGATTCAAAATATGGAATCCATTTTTCAGGATTCAATTTATATAATTGGTAGAAACTAATTTGATATTAAAACAAAAAATTCAATGAAAATTAGTTTAAGAAAAATGTGTTTTTATGCCCAAAAAGTACTTATATAAAAATCATGTATAATGATTATTCTTATTTAATCAGTTATATTATATATAAATAAATAATTATTATTTTACTTTAATATAAAATTAAAATCAAAATGATATTTTGAAATGAAAATAAATGACCGTGTTACAAAAAATTGTCATTTTTCACTTTTCATTGGAAAAGGAATATGTTCATAAAAATACCAAAATTTCACCCCAAGATAATTTTTATATGCTGATTTCAAATTTTAATTTCATTTTTTTCAAATTAAAATTCTAAATTTTAGAAACTAATTATTTTTAATAGAACCTTTAAATATAATAAAATTAGTTTAATATGAAAAAAACTATTTCCTTTTTGATTTAAAAATTACTTAATATTATTATAATGGATATAATTGTAAAAAATATAATTCATGAATATTAAAAAGGTCTGAAATTGATTTACTATTAACATTACTAAGGTTTTTACATTCTTCTACCCTTTTAGAAATTGTGTCTGCACAATTTTATTCATTACTTACATAAGTGGGGATATATTTCCTTCATGCCATTTTTTTACTATCATATCGACTATTCAACTATATGTTTTTTACAAAAAAATATTAACATGATGAATTACCTTACTCTAAAACACATTATCTCTATGGATAAGAATATGTACTGGTTATTCACCTTTTTACCAAAATTTATAACATTTTTCCAAAGATATACTTTAAAAAAAAATGCGATCACATAACTGAAAAGAAATATATTTCCTCTGATTATTCACATAAATTTTATACCTTCTCTGAGATATCCACATATATTAATGAGTCATCTTCACCTTCTCAACCATTTGTTATACCAAATTTGGTCCCAAAAACATAATTTCACCCACTTCATCCCAATAAGCTATTTTGTTACACCACTTTCAATATAATTCCTAAAAATGTGTCATTTTTATAGTGGAATGAAAAATATTTTTATAAGAAAAATCAACTAATGAACTATATTGATCCAACTTCCTTGGTAATCCCTTGATCAATCATGAATCTTGTCTTCCAAGGTTTGAATCATTTTCTCAAACTACCCATTATATTTAGGTTGAAAATTTATTTTGAAATATAATTTAATAGCCAATGAATCCAAAAATCGATTCCAGAAAAAACAAAATTAAAGCCATAATAAAAATCAAATATAATAGAGATAGGAAATTCATGTAACCTGACTATATTTTTTGATATACAGTCAAGAAGTTCGATTTAAATACATAGTATCCCAAATGGGATGAAAATTTAAAAATTTAGTTACTTGGTCATAAATAACCTAAATTGAATTATTTCCTTGAGATTTGTTTGGTAATCTCACCATGAAATCCATGGATATATTTTCTCATTCACACTCTATCCCTAGAAAAGAAATAAGCATCTAGTTTGGTAATGTTTTATTGACTTTAATATATTGAAATGTAAAAAATTTGTAGACAAATCTATGATATCTTTCTTCATTCCATCCTACCTGTAATACTCTTGAAGGTCTCTATACATTTTTTTATTACTGTGCTGAAAAGAAAATTAATTTTTGTAAGCTTCACTCGCCAATTACGTTTTTAACTACGATATAACTAGAACAAATAACCTTTTTCAAAATCTCAAAATACATTCTTTGTCAATTTTAAATTCAATTAAATTACCTTCCTTTACTAGTTACACATTTCCTAGTAAATCATGGTCTCCTTTTTTTTTTGATTTTTTCAGATAACATCAAATGCACTGAAACCTAAAACAAAACAAAGGAAGTTACTTAATGCACAATTTTTAGGTTATCATTCATTACATCGTTTACTAAAGGATCTTGTTCCAAACATATCATGGCTAATAAGACATTAACTTTTTGAGACAAAGCATCAACGACTTTTTTTGATTTTCAATTATGGTAATGAATCATGCATTCATAATTATTAATCAATTACAGTCATCTTCTCTACCTAATTTTCAACTCCTTTTGAGTGAATATATACTTAAAACTTTTATGATCAGTATATGTTTCACACCTTATGCCATATAAATGATGCCTCTATGTTTTTAAATCGAGAACCATAACAGCTAATTCTAGATCACGTGTAGGATAATTTAACTCCGGGTGTTTCAATTCATATGAAGCATAAGAAATTACATTATCATTCTACATGATAACAAAACTAAGTCCCTTCAATAAAGAATCATTACAAAAGGAAAATTTACCATTTCTGGAGGGAAGGTCCATAACTAGATCAATCAGTAATTTTGTTTTTATTTCCTAGAAGCAATCACCACACCCTTTTATCTAAATTAATTTAACTCGTTTTCACGTTAACTTAGCTAATATGCTAGATAACCAAGAAAGTTTTCAATAAACTAATGGTAGAGTCCCACTACTCTAATAAATATATGAATATCTGTGACTGTTTTAATCCTTTCCCATTATTCAATGACAATAACTTCGATAGGGTAAAAAATTATTCCATTTTTAGAAACAACATACCCGTGGAAAGAAATATGTTGCAACCAAAATTCTTACTTTCTAAAGTTTCCAGATGTATTTTTCATTTGAAGGTTTTCAAAACAATATTTAGGTTTATTAAATGATCTTCATGACTTTTAGAATATACCAACAAATTTTCAATAAAAAACAAAAAAAAAATCTAAATAATCATGGAAAAATATATTCATAAAGTCTATAAATACATCTGTTGCATTAGACAACCCAAAGGGAATAACTAAAAGCTCATAATTATTGTATCTAGTCAAAAAACATAGTTTTTAAAATATCTTCCTCCTTCACCTTTAACTAATAATACTATGACCTGAGATCAATATTCAAAAATTATTTTTCTCCCTTGATCATTCCAAATAAATCATCAATCTGAGGAAATAGATACTTTTTCTTAAAAATGATGTAATTCAAGGTTTTATAATCAATTAAAAGTCTCATTGAAACATATTTATTTTTAACAAATAAAATAGGACCACCCCATGGTTAAGTTATGGAAAAAATAAAACCATTATCTAGAAACTCTTGAAACTTCTTTTTAAATTCTAATAGTTATACTTGATCCATTATATTAGGGGCCTGTGAAATTATATTAGCATCCGGGACTAAGATAATATTAAAATCAATCTACTTTTCATGAATAAAACCTAGAAAATAATCATGAAAAAAAATCCATATATTCATTCACAATTGTAACATCACTAATATGAACAATTTCATTCTTTTCAACAATATGATCTAGGTAACATTCACTTCCATCTTTAATTAATTTCTCATCATATTCATAAGTTATCAAAGGAATTAAATCATTAAATATAACATTATTAGATATATAATCTCACTTATAATGATAAAATGAAATATAATCCATACCTAGAATAATATCAAACTATATTGTGGGAATTTCAACAAGATGTGTAGGAAACACCTTCCCATTGATAACAAAATAAATATTCTAATAAATCTTGGTTGTTTTAATATTTCCACCAATATTTTTCACCAAAGTTCTATTATAACAACACATAATTTTATCAATGAAATTTAAATTCTTATAATTGTTTAATATAGTATAAATAATTAAAATCACTTATATAACACTATAAAAACTTTATAAATTAATAACAAATTAAATAAGAAGTACTTATATAAATTAAGGAACCTAAACCAATGGAATAGTAACATGAACTTTAGAATATTAATGTGACCCTTAATAATAGTAACCCGGAAAATAGAATAGTAACATCACCTATGAAATTAAAATTAAAATTTAGGAATCTTATAAATTAAAATATGATATATTTATATCATGGAATAAGTAAATAAATGTTTTAGAAATGATAAATTTAGTATTAGTATTTTTGTGAAACATAAATGTTTATTTACAATTTTATAATTAATATAATGATTTAAAATAACATTTATTTTCATAAAATATATTCATAAATATATTTTTTTTTATGATTATAATATAATTTTACGAGACCTTGATTAATTTTTCAAAATGTTATAAAATCAGTTATAATTTTAAATTTGGTATATTTTTGAGTAAATATTGATTTTATTTAAAAATTAAATTTATAATATTTATAAAATTATTTTCATTGAAAAGGATCCATTTTTTAATTCTATATGTTGAAAAATGGTTAGGGTGATTTTTTTTGGATTTTTCTAAAATTGTTGATTTTTTTTGTGAATAGTGAAATTTTGTAATTTACGGTATAAGATAAATACATGAATTATTGATTCATGGTTGATGTATGATTGATGTAATCACTGTTGGTTCAAACTAATATGCACTAGTTACTTTATTTATCCAAAATAATCAATATTATTCATATCCTTGAGATGAAATAATAAGCAAATGAATAAAATAATAAAAAACACCTCTATCCTCCTCTATAAATACAACCCCTCACCACCTCTCCTCCTCACACCTCAAAAACCTTGAATATTTTCTATATTCTACCCAATAATCATCCAAAGTATCTCCCCACTTCTAGTATTCTTTGTTCTTGATAAAAGTCTGAATTCAAGTTCCTCAAGAAAGTTCTCAAGAAAAATAATTCAAGAGGTAAAAACTTCTATCGTTTTCTTTTCAGTTTCTTTTACATTTATTTCCATTACATTTACTGTTGGGAAAAAATCCCTCAAGGTAACATTGCAGTATTTTTGGGTTGATTGTGTTTGCTGACAAAGCAGGTTTTCATGAATGTTTGTCGAGTTCCCAAGAAGTTGTTGACAATCCTTGTTGACAAAGAACGATGACATAGGAAAGGACGATCTGGAGGCGGTACAAAAGAGCAGTACAAGGTGGCGCCATTTCCCAGTGTTTGCCAAATTTTTGGGGTCCAAATTTTGGAGTTTGGTGAGCATCGCAAAAATAGGATTTCCATGAAGAGCATAATTTAATATGGAAAAGGCATGAATTTCGCGAAGATAGGATGCATGGTTTGGATTTTTCGAAGACCAGAAGAATGGAGGCGGTGAGTCTTCGCGATTACGTCAAGCTTCGCGAACGACAGAGGCTGAAGCGCATCGCGGCGGTGAAGGGCTTTGCAAGGGAGCTTCGCGGAGAAGGCTTGAAGGAATGTTGACGGTGATTCTTCGCAACTACGTCAAGCTCTGTGAACGGAAAATTGCCGTGGTGCTTCGTGATTTGGACAGAATTCCGGCAGAAACTTTGGAGCTTCGCGATTTAAGATGACGTGGCGTTGACTTCGTGCGGAAAGTTCGAGGGTCGGTGGAATCGCCTATAAATAAAGGCCGACCCCCTCGAGAGAAGGAGAGAGAATTTTCAGAGAAAATCCTTTGCTCTCGATTTGCGAAGGTGGTTCACGGAGCTAGTGTGCTTCGTGAAAGAGGAGCTTCACGACGGTTATTGTAGCTCCGTGAAACCTGCGAGCTCCCTGATGACTTAGTAAGCTTCACGAGGGACAATTCTTTGCGACGGCTTAAGCTTCGCGGTAGTGCTTCGTGAGAGTGATTCGTGAAAATGCAGGAGCTTCGCGAAGGCTTGTTTGAGCTTCGCGAAATTGGGAGCTTCGCAAAGTAGGGTGCTTTGCGAAGGTGTTTCCAAAAGGAATTTCCCAGTGTTCAGAGGCAAAGAGGTATTAATTAGTGGATGAAATTTGGACATTAACAGAGCATCCATCACCAGTTAAGGATGCGTGCATTCATGCAAATGAAGAGACCTATAGGTCTATAAACTGTGAGTGAATCCCTTCACAGAGCAGTGAGCTTAGGAAGAGGAAAAAAGTGATCCTCACCACCGGCAGTGAGCCAGAGAGAGAGAAACAGGGAGTGACCCTTGGGAAAGCAGTGAGATGACCCTAAACATTGTAAAGGCAGTGAGCCTTGGCATAGAAGTGATCTAGCCCGAACATTGTAATCCACAACTAGTGAAGTTTAGTGGAATTGGTACAACCGGCAACTTGTCGGCGTATGCTCCTTGGACGTAGCCCTTTGCGGTGAACTAAGTAAAATTGTTGTGTCCTGTGCATGCTTTACTTTCTGTTTACTTTGTGCAACATGAAAGAGAGAGAAGAGTGTTTTTCTTAACAACCAAACAAGATCAGAACGGGCGTTAATTTTTAATTAGTCATACCCTGATTCACCCCCCCTCTCAGGGTATTCAGCCTTGTGGACCTAACATTTACTCTACACACCTACAATTATAAAAGTGACATGATATATTTATTATCTTTTATATACTATAATTTTATTTTAACAACCCATCATAATCTCTCTTAACTTACCCTTTTTTTCTAAAACTAAAAACATCGTCCATGATGTGTTAATTTATTGCATTCAAGGATGATGAGTTTTCAATTTCCATTAACGCCTTAAAGTGTGGTCATAAAACCATTTTTATGGTTCAAAAAGATTATAATATATTTATTACGTCTTATATAATGTTTTGGAACCTATATATATACATAATATTAATTAATAAAATAGAACTAGTTCGCGATGATCGCAAAAAAACGCCAAAATAATTAAAATGTTTATCATTAACATTTGATCTAATGAATCATCATCACATATGGGGGGAACATAATATATAGTACCATTTAATATTATATAATTTCATTAATAACATATAATTTAAATTCTAGACAACTATTCTCATTTATAATGATCTTCCATACATGTATACAAGTGAACTGATAATGAAAGCCAAGGAAATGAACACTAGTGAATAATAAAATTATATCTTATAACTCATAAAAAAAGACATGAATGAAGTTAATAAAATTATAATAAATGAAAAAAAATTGATAAAAGGTTCTTAATTAATTAATTAATTAATGGATTTAATTTTATTATCTAGGAAATTAAGATCATGTGAAGAACAGTTTCAGATATAAGTTGAGGGATTCTTTCCAAACCTTCATTTTTTCATAAGGTTATGCTTTATCTCTCTTTACCATAGTGTAATTAATGTTTATTTTTATATAAAGCTTATAAATTTTGTTTACATATTCTAAAATCATGTATCAAAAACATTTAACCCTTCTTTTATGGGGAAATACATGTTTCAAATAGGTTCCCCTCTCAATACTTTTCAATAAGCAAGCCTGATTAAAGGAAACTTCTAAATTTCTTTCCCATTTTCAATTACCATACATAATTTATTTTAATCCCCCATAATTATTCTAAAATAAATCATTTTATCTTGAAAATATATCTTGGTTCATTTATGGTTTTATATAAAATATTATTCCTATACAACTTTAATTGCTCTTTTGTATTTTCAATAAACCGAACTAAAATGTTTCATTTACAATGTTTCATAAACACTCTTTTTACATGTTTTCACTTCAGTTTGACATCACTTGTCATGATATATGCCTATTTCCCCTTTTTAATGTCCATGTATTATTTAAATCCACTATTTCATGGACACCATTATGATATTCCATTTTTATGCATTATGACATGATTATGATACCCAATTATATCCATGGGTATCCCTTATGTTTATGTTTTATTTTTCATGTGGAAAACATATGAATGAATGTTTTATGATGGTTGTGCCAAAATATATCTCCAATTAATTGGGTAATTTTTATTCTCATGAGATTTCATGTTGGAACAGGGAGTGAACCTGAATCATTTATGGGACTTTGTACTCCATGTGTAATGAAATTGGCAGTTAGCATTGAATCATTCTCCACCATGTGAAATAGTCTTGTTAGTTAACACTGACTCATGCTTATGTCATGTTGTATGTTGTTTCCACATTATTATGATACTTGGATTACATGATCCCATGTTATACATGTTATGATTTCTTATGTTTATTCATGTGCCATGCCCTTTTTATGTCATCATGTTATGCTTTCTTACCCTTATACAATGATTTATTTATATGTTTATACCCTCATTGGGATTTTTATCTCATACATGTGTTCATTTATTCCCCATGTTATCCTATATAGATGTAAGATCTCAATGCAAGATAGGATATCATTATTGATATTGAATAAAAGGTTTTTTTTTATTTTTATTTTTATGTTTTCTAATTATGTCCCTAATATTACAAAGACACTAGAATTTTGGATCCTTGGTTGTATTTGATGGTTAATTACACTTAAAATCATGTGAAAATATGTGAAAAATTCTAGGTCTATTATATTTATCTTTTTCTAATTAGGTGATATTCCCATTTAACTTGTAAATTTATCATAAATGAAGGAATGTGAAGATCCAAATTCAAACATGGCATCATAATAATTCAAAAAAAAGTATTGTACCTATCATCAATTAATTAGATGGTCTAACATCTACTGTAGTTATAGAAAATGATTTTGGAACACATTTTTTCTTTAGATATTGACTGTTTCCATGCCGATCAACTAAATTTGAACACACAATTGTTTAATTCCCCAACTCATTGAAATTAAAACATCTCAATGTTTGTTGGATATCTATTACCCCATTCATAGATTGTTTAGGACTCTTTTCTTTTGTATTAATGGACCCTATGACCAAACTTACCTCACTAGTAACACTTCCCAGATCTTGTCAAACATTCCCTTTAATTTATTTACCACAATTGAAATATGTTGGGGGTTTATCTCTATATATCATAATTGATTGATTCCTCATTTATTACCACCATGATCGATTCTTTCTCTTGTCAATCCATGAAACATAAGTGTTATAAAACTCTATCTCATCTTTCTCATTATAATGAATAATTTTATCATAAATTTTAAATTCTTGGGAGGTTAATTATATTTTAATTTTTTTTTCAATCCTGATTAAAATCTCTTAATTTTAATATCATGGTCCCAAATAAATTTTTGTGTGTACATGGACAATCATGTAAAATTTTCTTCAAACACATATATTGAATCATCATTTTTTCCTCAATTCCAAGAATAGTTTCTCCATTCGGAGTTTAAAAACCATATGGAAATTTTTTTATAGAAAAATATTCTTAAATATATACCATTACATGGAATCAATGTCTTTACTCTCTATGGTATTCTTAACTAATTACCAACATTGATCAGCTCCACCTTTGACATGATCAATAAAAGGAGTTATCGTTGGACATTACGAATATCCTATGAATTATAATATCTTTTATAGATAATTGGTGCATCATTTGGATAATACTGGATTGGAGGATCCATAGAAAGTGAAAGAACTTTTTTTTATAAAATGATCAACCATATAAATGTTCTTCATTGGTAAATCTAGTTCCACCCTGACATGGATTCTGCTTCCATTTACAGCCTGTGTCAACTGATCCATCACTATAGTAAATTTCTCTATTCCAATTCCGACCATTACTTACTAATAAATTCTTTGTATAATTTCCTCTTGATATTTTCCTACTATATCTTACATATTTCCTCTAATGAAAACCATTCCGAACATACAAATATTAAATGAAGTAACAGGGTCATCTTCAAATTCTATATCTTTTAAACTTAACCATAAAGTAGAATCTTTCAAGGTTATTCTATTGAAATTATCCTAACCTATGGAGTTATCTGAAACATTACTCTGATACCAACAATATACCCAACCATAAAATATTACATAATCTTTTGGTTTTAGTCAATAATTCACTTTCTTACTTTTCAAAGAACTTTTTGGTTTATAATTTTATAGAATTATGTCATAACTGTTACATAACAAACACATATATTATAATGTGGACACTTCTACTCAGTATATATTTTTCCCACAACATACTTTTTTTAAAATAAAACATATTTTAATTTCATGACTAATATTCATGAATTTATATTTGAATGTCTATTTGTACTTACTCATACTTAAACCCTATGAAAACATTTCAAAATGTGGGATCATCACAAAAAGATCCATGAGGGGAATAGAACTATGAAATTTTTTAGTCTGGTATAAAACACAAAACCTATAAATTTTTTACCCTTATCATAATATTCTTTGATCATATGAATTAAATCATCTCCATATGAAAAACACACATTTTTTTCTAAAATAAATCCTTCAAAACCCATACCAAGAAAATAGATTCCCTTTTAGGATACTTAGAGAATTATATTCATAACTCAAGTCAAGAATAACCAGATACCAATTAAATCAATGGGAGAAACCTCCCTAGTTAGCTCCCTCCTTATTGACTTTCAAGAAAATTAACCTTATCCAATGTATTAGAGATCTATATTAGGCTCACCCTTTGTATAAGATGTATCTGGGTAACCCATCTTGTAAGTTTTATTAGACTCACCCATTTTATAATTTGTATTAGAATCACCCATTTGTATAAGTTTTATCGGGTTCAATCATCATCAAATATAATTATAAAGTACCATATAATGAATAAAATATTCTATTATTTTACCTTTTCACAATAAACCCCTTGAAATCTATTTTTAATCCATATTAAAATCATTTTTAGATATCGGAATACCCTTTCCTTTTAAACCACCACTTTCAAACTAAAATACCTAGAATAAAGGGTTGAAGGGTTTTTATTTTAATAACACTTGAAATATTAAAAAGGATACTATATATATAATATAATAGTTGTGGAGGAGAGAAAATATATTGGTATTATATAAGTTAAAATAGAACATTCCTTTTAAATATTATAAATAATGTCAAAACATTCCATAAAAAATACGTATAAAGGATAGTTTATAAAAACTTTTAAGGAAATTAATAAAGAACATAAAATTTCCTTTATAATTCATTTATGTCTATATAAATACATCTATAAAATAATTTTAAGAATATGTACATGGGGAAAATAATTATAAAATAAATCTTTAAAACATTTAAAATGAGGTTTTAAGTTAAAGTGCCTCTTCCCCAATTCTGACTCCTCATATGTGTTATTTTTATTCCTAAATAGTAAATATATGTTAATTATTTACTTTATTAAAACCCTTTTAATGGTTTTTTTATTTTTTTTTATTTATTAACATTTAATATTCAATTAATTATTCATTTAATTTCAAGTCAGATGTTTTGATGATATTTGGATTATATATTCAAAATAACTTTAATATGTTTACTATTGTCATGAACCAGGCTAGGATTCCATATGATCCAACACCTGACCCAGTCCGCGGTATGGCCCAAAGGGCGTTCCCGATTCCCATGGTCTCGAAACTAGTGTCAGACATAAAATGAAATCTATGTGGAATGATTTTATCCTGAAGAATAACTAGGATCAAATAAATAAACTAAATAGCTGTGCATGCAACAATAACAAAAATTATCAAAATAAATATATAAACTGATCCGGATACAGATATAACTGAATAACTAACTAACAATTGAATACATGGTAAAATTAGAGTACACCAATGGATTCTCCATGTGACCTCTTGGTCACCTCAAACCAAAAAACCAAAATGATCCCCCACGATCACTCAAACTAAGAACCTGATTATGAGAAACAACTCGGTTATATCGACACTGAATGGTACAAGTATGGTGTGAGAAGAAAATCTCAGTAGGAAACCACCAAATAATCCATGTGTTTCATTTCCCAAAAAAAAATTCATTAACACTAATTTGAAAACACATTTATAAATATTTTTTCTCATTTTAATAAACCATATTGGCTTACCTTTTCAAAAATTCACACCACATATCTATTTTTAAAAAATGGGTTACTATTTAAGAATTAAAACACATTCCCAAAATCCACAAAAAATCATACCATGCTGTTCAAAAAAATAAAAAGGTAGAATAAACAAGGAAATAAAAGCAGTATAAGTAGAACAAGAAAATATAGATAGTAACCATGAGCATTTCTAAACATCCCTAGTTCAATCCCTCGATGTACTCGGTTTGAAACCACATGTAGGAATATGGTAAAGCTCCCTGTTCTATAACCAACTGACCTCCCTCAACTAGCCAATCCTGTGGTAAAACCCACATAACCTCTCAGAAAATCCAGGGGGTAAAAAGCAATCTAATCGGGGCTGGAAAGAAACTATCACTCGATCCCCTAAAAGACTCCATGGAACCCATGGTAAAAGTATACTATATAAGTAAGAGGCACTTTCACGTGAGACTCATATTACCCTCGTCACCTCACTTGCCTACCTCAAAAATGTACACCACCTATACAATAACCCATAAAATGGAAATCCCTTTATGGGGTGCCCACTACATAGCTCATTATCAAGGTTCCAAATGGCCCATCATATCATACAAGATTCTCAAACATTCTTGAAAACATTAAAATATTCAAAGTGGGAATTTATACTTTCAAATCCATACTTTATTTCTAAAGTTAAATAAAGGTCCAACCAGGCCATAAACACTATCAATACTAATATATCAAACAATGCTTCCAAAAAAATTTCTGAAACAACATAATACCTATTCCATGTTTTCAAATCCAAATAGCCCCTTAATATTTCCAAATCTAATCACCTTTACAATACCCTTTCCAAATTTTGAGTAAAATATGAAACCTTCAAAAATGTACCTAAAGGACCTTCACATTAAACATTTACCCAAAAACACCTTTTAGGTCCAACAAGCCAAGATTTGTGAAACATGGTTAAAGTTAAACTTTCAAATCACTAGAAAATGTTTTCCCTGATTGGAAATCATGGAACCATTTTAATAAAAAGGTAGGAATGAAATATAAGAATATTTTAGAGGAAAACATTTGTAGAGTGTCATATTCATTTGAATGCACATCCATGTGTGCACCTAGTGCACCCATTGATGTTAAAACATCCAATGGAACATGTTCATACCCATAAAACACTCAAAAATATTTTTATAAACACCTCTTACTTCCAAAACATGTTAAAAACTCTAAATAGTTTACTAATATTAAAACAAACATATTAAAAACCAAGAGAACATTTAAACTACCCTACAAAAATAACCATGTTCTATGTGTAAAATTTCAATAAAAATACTGTGAATTTAATAGAATATTTATAGGGAAAAAACACAAAAATAATCTAATTTTACCTTCAATATCAATTGAAATTTTATAAAACACATTTGATGCATATACACTTAGGCATATATGAATAACCAATTAAAAACCCATTTTTAATAATTTCTACCAATATGTAACCCAAAAGATAACCTAACCATATGAATTATAAATAAGTGAGTGTTGTTTAAAAATTAATTGAAGACACCTGAGAACTAATGGTTTTCATTGGAAAGTAAAATCAAGAAAACACCTACCCTGATGTCTGGAGAATGTAATGAAACCTCAAGAGAGGAGAGAGATAAGCCCCCACATACTATTTTCACATCCTAAAATCCAAAGAAAAAAATAACTACACATTAACCCTAACATATAGGGTTCATCCAAGAGAGGGCCTACCAAAGTGTAATGGATAATTAGGGAGAGGAGAGGAGGAATAGGGGAATAGGGAAAAAACCCCTAAAATCATAACTTGGAATCAAAGGATAATCACCAAGGAAAAAAATCAAGGAAATATGGGTTTGGGAGCCCTATCGTGTCCCAAATTTGACCAAGTAGGGGGAGCCCTGATTTTGGGATAAAAAGGAGGGAGAGATAAATGGGTATTTAAGATTTAAAATTTCTAGGATGATCACATGGTTTGGACACATGGTTTACCAAATCGTGCACCAACCGTGTGGCAAAAATTTCCCAAGAAGGAACCAACCACATGAAAAACCCACACAGTTTGGCCTACCATGATCAAACTGTGCGGTAGCTTCTACCTAGGAGGGGACTGACTGCATGACCAGACTACACAGTTTGACCAACCATGCTCAAAATGTGCAGTAGCTTAGGTCCAAATCTAAGACCTTCCACAAGGTTACCTAGGTTGATCTACACGATCTTTACTAAGTGTGGTCTACATTTTCATCGGTTAAAAATCCTCCCAAACTTCCAAAAATTGAAAAAATTTAACCGGGGCTCATCATGAACCTCAACCAAAAAAATACAAGGTCATTAAAAGAATGAAATGAAAGTTTTTCCAAGGTAAGGGTGTGATAATTAACCCCACCAAAAACACTTTTTTCTTCCATAATTTCACCCAATTGAAAGATAACCAAAACTCAAATCTATGCCCAATCAAAATTGAGAGAAACCAATAACCTTGGGGAGACTATTCACTCCAGAAATCACACTCGATCGATAAAGAAGAAACCACATCTTATGAATAAGGGGAGAATACAATGGGATTATCTACGACACAAGAACTAAACTAACAAGAGAAATTTAAAACCAAAACAACACCAAAAAGTATTGAATAAGAAACCCACTACAAAGTGACCTGAAAAATCGGGACCTTGAGAACTAACTAAACTTCTCCACACTAACCAAACAACACCCTTATCGCAACCAGGAACTAGGGAATTCACAAAATGAACACATCCAACTTCCTTAGAATAATTTAATAACATGAACACCAGAACTAGATACTATCGA
Source organism: Viscum album (assembly GCA_963277665.1). NCBI lineage: Eukaryota > Viridiplantae > Streptophyta > Magnoliopsida > Santalales > Viscaceae > Viscum > Viscum album. The sequence continues at coordinate 612,173,815 of OY728137.1, read as the reverse complement.
TACCACCAGAACCCCCACACTAGGGGAATCCCATAAAAGGAACTCAATATAAAAAACAAACAAAAACCACCATCCAATACTTTTAAAAGACTCATAAATCACCAAACAAGCCCTAATAAAACTGAAACCACCCTAGAAATGGGCTAAACACAATCAATGAAGAGAAAATAATTTTTAAACATACACTTTTAGATAAAAACCACTACTCATATTATGAAAGAACAAGTTCATCACATAATGGAAAAATGAATGTACAACAATAGAAAAATAAGAAAAAGAAAACATCAAATGTTTACATCCCAATGCGGGGGAAAAAACTAGGTCAAAGGTTTCACATGTCCCCCGCAACTCCTGACTATGTGCGATATTCACTCTAAGGACTATGGATGGAGCCCTAATGAATGAACCAACTCCTGGATCATAATCAGGCCTAAAAATCCTCATGTCACAACCACTTCTTCAGGAGACGTTTCCTAGAAAACATATCCAGATGACCTGGGAAGCCACAACGATGGCAGGTCTTCAAAGGTATGCGACAAGATGGAACCTCCAGATAAAATAAAACCAACTCATTAAAATGGTCAACATAATCCTTCACTATCTGATGTCCTTGTTTAATTCTAATTAGCTCTTCCCCATTCTTCATATACACCTCCTTGGGTATAAACCATTGGATGAACATGAACTTAAACACTTCCAACATCATCCCAACCATCGTCGAAGGTGGGGCTAACAAATCTCATTTTTCCAAAGATTGACCTTCATAAAACCCCAAAATATCATGAAATATAATAGTTTTTGGAGTTCCTAACAATAATGAGACACTCTCTACCTCTTCAAGCCACTTAGATTCCTCTAACAGACCTCAATTTCCATGAAGGATATGAAACAAATGAGATGAACTAGAAACTATGCATGAATCCTTATAAATTTTGGGGACCTTACTGGGAAGCATATTCTGAATGAAAAAAACGCACAGATCCAATACTATCCTCAAACCAAAACACAATTTAAAGAAACATCTCAAGCCAAAACAACAAGGTCACAAACCGAAAGCATAAATACATATCAAAAAATACTCTTTTCAAAAACCCCATTTCCATTTTAGTTTCTAAAACCACCCTGCTTCAAAGACACTTTCTGAACAAAAAATACAATTTTCACAAAAAAAACCCATATTATAAAACAAAAACCAATTTATGGAATCCTTTTAGCCTTTCAAATTCACTCTAGAAAAGAATAAGAAAAATCATTTGATTTCAATCATCCACCCAAGGCATCCCCTGAACCATCAAATATGTGTCCATCCATTTCCACTCACATGTTCCAACATGCACTTTCAATACATATTAACACATATACAAACCTTTATAAGAAGTACTATGGGTTATGATTACAATTTTATTGTAAAAATCCAAGAATTAACCAAGTTTTAAATCCAAAACATTTTTCTTTAATGCCCATTTTACTGGTTTAATACCATTTAAAATGATTAATTCTCATTTCAAGACCCATTTTCACTTTTAGAAACACACTTACACCAACTGAAACCAAGATGAAACACCACTCGCACCAAACCACTAGAATAAAGAACTAGTTGTCATGCATAACCCAATAATATGGTTGTGTGTCATGAATCCGGAAGGTGTCAACAATTGGGAGGCTCTTGAAACATGTACTAATAATATACATGGGACACTAATCTATGTGAGATCATGACATAACACTGAATCACCTCCATTGTCACCCCTTAATCAAAAAAAAAAAAGACAAAATACTCAAACCCCAGACTACCCCTGGTAACTCAAGTCTCTTCATGAGTGGTGGTGATCAAGAATCAACCCATAACCTACATCATGATCCCCATAAGTCATAGTATCCAACTATATAACACTCAAATAATGATAACCTCATATGATACCAATTTTTCATGAACCAGGCTGGGGTTCCATCTAACCTGACACTCAACTTGGTCTTTAGCATGGCCCGAAGGGCCCTTCTCATCCCTACAGGATGAGAAATATTTTTGGGCATCAAATGAAATATATGTGGGAAAAATTTTATCCCAATGAATAACCACAATCAAATAAATAAACTAGACAAATAATCACAAAGAAAAAACCAAAACTGATCATAATAAATATATAAACTGATCTAGATACAAATATAACTAAAGAACAAACTATCAACTAAATACAAGGAAAAACTATAATACACCAACGAAATCTACATTTGACCTCTTATTCACTTCCAAACACAAAACCAAAATGATCCACCATGGGCACTCAAATCAAGAACCTAAACCTACAAAAAAACTCGGGTCTACCTATACTTAATGGTACAAGTAAGGTGTGACCTAAATAGCTTAGTAGGAAACCACCAAGGAATCCATGTGTTTTCTTTCTAGAAAAAAATATATTAATTCTAGTTTGAAAAAAGATTTATAAAGACTGTTTTTATAATTTTAATAAACCATATTTCCTTTCCTTGAAAACATGCACACCACATCTCTATTTATCAAAAATAGGTTACTATTTAAGAATTAAAACTTGTTCCTAAAATCCACACAAAACAATAGCAAGATATATAGAAAAATATACAGGCAGAATAAACAAGGAAATAGAATAAGTAAAAGGTAAACAAGAAAATATAGATATTAACCATGGGATTTCCTAAACATCTTTAGAGTGATCCCTAGAAATTCTCGGTTTGGAACCACCTACTAGTGTTTGGTGAGGATCCTTATTCTATAACCAACTGGTCGCCTTCAACTAACCAATCCCATAGCCTAGCCCACCTAGCCTCTTAGAAAATCTAGGGGTACCAACCCATCTAATCAGGGCTGTCAAGAAACTATTACATGATCCTTTAAAAGAAACCTAGGAACCCATGGTAAATGTATATCATGTAATTAGGATGTCCTCGCATTTGTGACTCATCTTACGCATGTCACCACACTTGCATACCCTAAATGAAGACACCACCTATATTATAACTCATAAAGGGAAATCACTCTATAGGGGTTCCCACTACATATATCATAATCAAGGTTCAAACCAAGACGTCATATCATACAACCTTCTCAAATTATTTTTAAAATATTAAAATATGTCAAGCATTCATTTATACTTTCAAACCCATACTTCATTTCTAAAGTGAGATAAAGGGCCCAATAGGCCTTCAACACTATAAATCCCAACATATCACACAATAGTTCCAAAAGCATTTCTAAAAGAACATAATACCTCTTTTATGTTTTCAATGCCAAACGAGACCTCAAGATTTCCAAATATAATCACATTTTAAAAAAACCCCTTTCCAAATTTTGAGTAAAACATGCCACCTTAGAAAAATGTATCAAACAATACATCACATTAAAAATTTACCCAAAACATATTTCAGGGTCAAACATGCCCAGATTTAAAGAACATGGTTAAAGTTTCACATTCAAAACACTATTAACAATAATTTCCATAATTAGAAAACATGGAACCATTTTAGGAAAAAATGTGGAAGGAAATATAAGAATATTTTAAGAAAAAAGTGTTTTAGAGTCCCATATTCATTTGAATTCACATACATGTGCACACATAGTGCACCCATGGATGTTCTAGTATCCAATGGAACACTCTAATACCTGTGAAACACTCAAAAATATTTTTATAAAGAACTCTTACCTCTAAACAAAGTTCAACACTCACCATATTTTAATAAGTTGTAAACAAACATTTTAAAAACCAAGAGATCCTTGAAAACAACATTCAAACCATCCTAAAAATTAACCATGTTATATGTTTAAAACTTAATTCTTGATCCAACCAATTTTAAAAAACATTTCTAGGGGAAAAAATACACAATCATCCAATTTTACCTTTTAATATCAATTGACATTTTATAAAACAAATTTAACGAATATACACTTAGGAATTTATAAAGAACCAATTCAAAACCAATTTTTAACAATTTATACCAACATGTAAAACCCACAATAACCTAATCATATGCATTATAAATGTGTTAATCTGGTTTAAAAACTAATTTAAGACACCCAAGAACAAATGGTTTTCATTGGAAATGAAAAACATGGAAACAAATACCTTGATGGATTGTGAATGCGATGAAACCTGAAGAGAGGAGAGATCTAAGCCCAATGAACCATTTTCACATACTAGTATCCAAAGAAAAACATACTACACATCAACCCTAGAATCTAGGTTTCGGCCAAGAGAGGGCCTACCAAAGAGGAACTGAGAAATAGGGAGAGGAGAGTAGGAGGAGGGGAAAGGGACAAAAACCCTAAAATCTTACCTTGGAATCAAAGGAGAATCACTAAGGAGGGAGGAGATACAAGGTAAAGGGTTTTTGGGATCCCTATTGCACACCCAAGTTGACCAAGAAGGGGGAGGCCTAATTTTTGGATAATAGAAGGGAGATAGAAAATCGGTATTTAAAATTTAAAATTTATGGGCTGGCCGCATAGTTTGGTTACACGGTTTACCAAACTGTGCACCAACTGTGCGGTAGTCACTGCCCAAGAAGGAACCAAACGCATGACCAAACCACATGATTTGGCCTAACATCCTCAAAATATGTGGTAGCTTATGCCTAGGAAGGGATTAACCACATGACTAGACCACATGGTTTGACCAACCATTCTCAATCTGTATGGTAGCTTATGTCCAAATACAAGACCTATCTCACAATTACCTAGTCTGAGCCACATGGTCTCTACTAAACATGTTATTCCATTTAATAGGTTCAATGTTCACCCAAAATTCCAAAAATTCAAAACATTTAACTGGGGCTAATCCGGAACCTCAACCAAAAAGATCCAATGTCAATAAAATAAAGAAATGACATTGTTTCCAAGGTCAGTGTGTGACAAATATGGTAAAAGATGCAATAGTTATATCATATTAAAAATAATAATCATGAAATAATGATAATTTTTATAAATTAATATAAATTTTATAACCATCCATAAAATAAATATAGGAGAAATTAATCACATCGCTTTGTGGGGGTGGTAATCCACACATATGCAGGAACGACGGTATCATTTACCAACAGATGGTAAGGTAAAAAAATAGATGATGTATTATCTTTAAATAATGATAATAATTTAATTAATATCATATATATATACACACTCACATTAAATAAATCATTATAAACATCCATTAGTGGTATTGATGGAAAGTAAAACACATCGCTTCATATAGGTAGTAATAAACACATATGCACGAGAAATATTTTCATTTCTCATATGATGGAAAAAGGATTTGAAAAAGGCTAGTAACATAATCATAATGAAATTTTATTATATTTAATATAATTATTTTGTTATTTAAATACTTTTAATGAATATTTTAATGAAGTGGAAGGAGAAATAAACTTAAAATATGTCATTTAGCATTTATAACTTCTCCTCATATTTCCTCTTTGTATTGCACCTTAAGCCTTCTGGGATTGATATTTTGGTGAGACAAGTACCTCTAGTGTATATGGAGTGATGTTTAGGAGTGATCTTTGTAGGTATTGGCAGAAATAGAGTGCTCAAAATGTGTGAGTAAGAGAGGATAAGAGGTTCTCTTTTATAAGTGAGGGGAGGGACACTCTTGGATTTACTCAAAGTATTAAATTAATAAAATTTAATTTTCTTGGAAAATTGAAACTGAATTGATATATTTTAAATATATGATGAATATTAGTCTAAATAATCTCATAAAATAAAATTTGGGAAATTGTAGATGATTTTTTCACACTTATCTCATTGTGTTAAACCTCGTTAACCCTTTGGACGATTACTGAGAAATAAAAAATTCTTGTACTATAGGAGTCAAAAAAGTTACTATAAAAATAAAACTGACATGTAAATATACATGATTGATATTATAAATCATCTATCATTAAATTAGATGAATATAAGTTTTTTAATAATTTTAAATCATTTAATAAAATATTTTTTATTATAAAATATAATTCATGTCATTTTTGAAACTATTTATTTAATTTAAATTTAATAACATCAAAATAGTAATGGATTTAAAATATAAACCTTTGATAAATCTTTAATATTTTATATTAGTCTATGAAATTAACAGTACACTATAAATCACCCAAAAATATTACTTTTTGAATTTCTAACATCATTTACTTGATTTTTCTACTGCTTGCACAAGAACTGTGTCAACGTTGTGTAAACATTTAAGGAAATTATTTCATCACTAAAATTAAAAAAAATTAGAAAAAACAATTTGTATTTAAAATAACCATTTATAACCAAAAATATCTTTTCTTTACCTCTATGAAAAAATTAGATATTTTTAAACAAAGAGAGTGATATTTTGTTTTTATTCATTATTTAAAATTACATTAAGATCATTATCAAAGAAAGTGAAAAAAATTCAAAAGTTTATATACTTTTATGATAATGGTAGAAATAAATTTTTTAAATAAAATAAAGACAAGTGTTAGGTGGATTTTTAGGCCTTATCACATTATTTATAACCTTAATTGCCCGATTTACCCTTACGGAGGTGACAAACATTTACTACAGTTACTATTCATAATGACCAAAAATAAAAGGGACCTATTTAAAAAAATTAAATCCTAATAAAAAATATGGAATCCATTTTAAAATATTCAATTTCTATAAGTGGTATAAATTAATTTAAGATTAAAACAAAAAATGTAACAAAACAGTTTTTAGAAAAATGTGTTCTTAAGCTCAAAAATAAACTTATACCAAAATCAGGTATAATGATGACACCTATGTAATTAATTAGATTATATCTAAATATATAATACTTATTTAAAATTAATATAAATTAAAATCATAATTATAATTTTAAATGAAAAAATGACATCTTTACAAAAATCGATGTTTTCACAATTCATTGAAAAATTAATCTTTTCAAAAAAATACCAAAATTTTACTCTAAGATAATTTTGATATAATGATTTAAAAAATGAAGACAATTTTTTAAAATTATAAAATCTAAAATTTATAAAATAAACTTTTAAATAATACTCTATAATATAAGAAAACGAGTTTAATAAGAATAAAACCATTTCCTTTTTGATTGAAAAATTACATAATAATCCTATAATGAGTATAATTATATAAAATATAATTAATGATTGTTAATAAGGCATAGAATTGATTTAATATTAACATTACCAAGGTTGATATAAGTTTATTTCTGAAAATTCAAGGAAAGAGACATCGAGCAAATATGTTGATGACACCAGTATACAACTTGTTTGATTAGAGATATCAAGATAAATGGATTGTATTACACAGTGTGAATTTTTATGTGGTTATTGTAATTCTATAATTAAAATCCTTTTTATATGGGTTCCTTGACTTGTTTATAGATTCTAACCTTGGACTTTAGGTGACTATGTCTAATTCCACTTAGAAATAGGCCCATAGGTTCATGTACTATGTGTATATAGAACTCTAGTAAAATTCTATATCAATTTAAAATACTGGATAAATATTATTCTCATGTGTGGTTTAATAATTATTCATATTTTTTTGACCACAAATATCCAGTTTCATGTTATTCAGTATAATACATATGTGAGTTAAATATTTAATAAATATGTATTCGTGAATTTAAATAATATAATATTTATTCATTTATCGGTGAATAATGTAGTGATGTTTATTTATTTAAATAACTAGTTATTATTCAATGTCGAGTAAATATTAAAGGGGATTGGAAAGATGAGTTTAACAGTTCGGTATGAAATGTCATATTAAATATTATTTGAATAAATATTAAATTTATTATTCAAGAAAATAATATTTTCTTATTTTCATGTTTAGTACATGTTGGGTAAATAATATTAATCATATTATTATTATTTAGACATGGGATTGATTAGGAATTAATAGAATAATAATGGATTATGAATAATTATTTGTTATCTAACTCTAGGTCTATAAATACATGATTATTTCATTATTTAACCCCATTTTGGCTATTTTAATAATTGTATGCAATAGATTCTAGGGATCCCACTAAAGGTCTAGATTGATTCTCACTAATAATTCTCTCAGTAATGGAGAGTGATCCTCTTCCATTATTCTCCCAAGTCTAAAGAGAACAAGTTGATCAACAATGAACAATTCAAGCATTAGTCTTCCATTCTAGGAATCAAGGATTTATATAGAAATTCTTAGAGGTTTTCATAGAACATGTGCATCACCATTAGATGAAATATACCCTTAATTACTCTAGTTCAGTGATAGTATGATGTGAAAGGAATTATCAAAATCACCAATAAAGATATAATTTCAATGAAAGGTAACTATTTATCTAAATAAATAAATTATATTTTATATTTTATGATCATGTATTCTTAGTTATTGTAAAATAATTAAATAATATCCTATTTAATTCCATTGTTTGTGATGTTACTTATCATTTACAACTTATATTCTTTGTTGATTATGGAAAAAATAGCATTAATTATGGAGTAAAAGGTGCTTCTGCTGGGTCTATAACCTTAAACTACATTTCATGATGATGAAAAGAGATTATCCAATAAATTCTATTCTCTATTTCTATAGAGATAATTGGAGAGAATCCTCCCTATTCTATTATTTTCTATAGAGATAAAATAAGATATCCCTCAGTATGTTCAATGAATAATGATGTGAAGCACTCGTTCATTTCATGTTATCACTCTAAAGATCAATGAAATAATTCATATTTTCATGGGTCATGTGAGGGTATATTTAGAGGGATCCTTAATTGGATTATACAATGCAAAGACAATGCAATAGAGTGATAGTATACATGAATTGATCAAGCATAATACCATAATTAAGGTAATATCATTAATTATAAATTAGTTTTTCATGTTCCTATTTATGAAATTCCCTGGAGTGTTCATCATATTAATCATATTTAACATGTTTAATTTGATGAAAAACAAAATAACGAGGTTCCTCCGAAACCTTTAGTTGTGCCCTCAAAGCCTTCACTAGTAGTAGCCACACCATGAGCAATATGGGTGACAACTAACGATGCTTTTGGAAGAGAGGGAGGAGCATCCATCATGGTTGATGATGACCCATCCATGAACAAAGGAAGATCTCCAACCACTCTATCAATTAATTTAAAGAAAGTAGACTCTTTACCCTTCATAGATAGTTTCTTTTTAATTAAATCATCCCATGAAACATGAGAAACAATTTACCAACCAAGAACATGAATTGAGGAAGGTATTTTATGAAAGTATTTAGCATTCCCCCTAAAATAAATATTCAGGTGGTGTCTTTGACACTTACACCCAAGGAAGCAATAAATCCTATATTCAATGTTGATCACCTACATGTACCAATTTTTACCTTATATATTCATCCATTCAATTTTCAACAAAGTCTTATAAATTTTGATTTGAATACATTTCAAGAAACAAGATGTTCTTGGTAAAAAAAAATTACATATAAAATTACCTAAATAATTCAGAATTGACTAGTTTTAGAATGGTGAAGGGAGGACAAGGAGCCAAACCCACACTATTATCAATGGAGGATCCTATTACATGTGAAAGTTTAATTTCCAATACATGAGGAGAAAGGTAAAGGATTCATAGCTGTGGGAAGACCTCGACCAATCTCAAGTGTAGTCTTCTTCATCAAAAAAGTGTAGAGGTGGATCATGGGAGTATTTGTTCAAGGGAGAGGCATCTTAACCTATAACTTATTCCATTCTAAAATTGGAAGGAATCATTTAGAGCTACTTGTTATGATAATTATCTCATAGATGTGCCTATAGTTTCTCTTCTTCTTAAACCTATGGAAAAATTTAAAAGTTATATTGATGCATATAATTTCTCTATGTGAGGGGAGAGGCAGATCCAAACACAAGTATAAACCAAAACCCCAACAAGGACCGAACTAGATCTTTTCAAGAATAATTCAATGATATAGAACAGAATAAGAATAATACAGTAATGTAAAATGAAGAATAAAAATAGGATTTAGCGTGCTTCAATCCTGTGGGGACCTACGTGAACGGCCATAACGCCAACTAGTACCCACACATTTGATTAAGATCCAGAAATAGAAATGGATTTATAATATAAATAGATGAAAAAAAAATCAACATAAGAACAAAAAAAAAATTGTTTCAACTAAGATTTAGTAAAGAAAGAAATTTCAACGAACTTACAGTGTCTGACACTAATAATTATGGTCATATTAATCCCTTCATGTCTTCTCGAAACTGTTATGAATCATCAAAGAGATCTTGAATATCCAAAATCTTTGTAAGAAGTGCCTCCCTAGATTAGATCATCTTTATTCAAGTAATCATCCTATTGTATGAATTATGACATCAAAGATCCACTAGGATTGGTACACCAGCAGCATATCACGGAGTTTGGAAGGAATTAAGTTACACCACCAGAGATCAGAAGGCATCTAAGTAGGGTTTGAGAACCCGAGAAAAGAGCTCTAGAGAACTAATAAAGGGAGGAAACCAAAATGAATCTCAATAAATCCAATAGGTGCAAAGGGTGACCAATTCCCCCTCACACTCCTAGAAATCATAACTACATGCCCAACCAAATAGGTCGATGAGATAAAACTGATTATAAAATGTATCGGTGCAATCAGATGAGATAAAACATGAGGATGGTTCAGATATAAAGAGAGGCTAAAATAATCCATATATAGGGATCAAAACCATGTGTACCACTGAGTAATAATCTACACGCGAGCAATAGGCTAATCAAAAGGGAAATTACCAAATAGAGAGTCCCACACAAAAAATTAATAAAACCATGTGGGACTCCATCATTAAGTATATAATATGACAATTTCAAATAAACATAAAAAAATCATGCATGAATCAAAATTAAAATTGATAAAATTAAAATAGAAGAAAAAACTTGGCATATTTCAATATAAAAACAATAATTGAATGCCAAAATTAAAAAATCTCCACCATTTTCAGTTGAAATTGTTGATGTTCTTACACTTATTTCTATAGAATCAAAACCAAATTCAATCTATCTAAACAGAACATGAATTTATACAACACCATGAATTTAGTCAAAATATCATCTGAGTTAACGTTAGTGTGTATCTTATTGACACACACAGTTCCATATTTTAAAACATCTATAATAATATGTAGTCTAATGTCAATGTGTTTTGATTTACCAAGATAAACTAAACAGATAGACAAATGAAATGATGATTGACTATCATAATGTACATTAATAATATAATTATAGAGGTTTATTTCAGAAGACAAACTCTCCATCCATAAGGCTTCTTTTACTTCCTTGATCGAGGAAATATACTCAGGCTCTATGATTGACAGTGCAAGCATAGACAACATATTTCACTTCCATGAAATCTCACAACCATAGGCAGTGAAAACATAGCCATTCAGTGACTTTCTAGTATCTATATTACCTATATAATAATAATAAACATATAAAATAATAATTTTAGTAGTTTCCAAATTTCTACCATAACACAAAGACATATTAGAGCTAAAATAGAGATATCTAATAAGCCACTTAATGGAATGTAAATATGGGTTCTTAGGTGTGACTATAAATCTACTAAGAGTGAATTTTTCAAATGAAATATTAGATCTATAAAAATAATAGTACATAATGCTACCAACAATACTAGTATAATTTATTTTAGATATAAACTATAAATCATCAGCAGTTGCGGTTGCATATGTTAAAGAAATTTGGAAGTGTTGTCCAAGAGATATATTAATAGGTTTTATATATTAAAGCATATATATCATGAGATTATTCAAAACATAAGTATGTTGATAAATAAATTTATTAGGTTTGTCTATAATTATTTCAACACCTAAAATTTTCTTAGCTACACCTAAGTCTTTCATTTCAAACATTCCTTTTAATTATTATTGGAATCTATTTGTGTGGAGTATATTTTCCACTATCTTATTTTAATAATCACAAAAAATCATTATTTTAGTACTAATGATTCACATGTTGTGTGATATCATTTTATATAGTAAGACTATTTTTATGATAATTCTACTATGTATTATGGTGACTCACTGCTTAGACTTGTTATCGTCAAGCAGAAGCTACCATTGAAATGAGTCACTACTAGCATTATCACCACCAAACTTTTTACTTCTAGAGGAGATACTGCTAGAATTTGAGTCAGTGTCATCATCATCCCGAGGTACCTCTAGTGTGAGTTACCTTTGAATGATCTGTCCCCACTAGCATATTTATACCATTACTATCTGAGGACTTTGGCATGAATGTATCAATAGATATTTCTATTCTTGGATAATTTGACCAAGCATTAAAGGATTAGTAAAATCTAGTCAAAGGATTGTGTATCTCCTCCAAATGATGTCATTATATATACGTGAAATACATATCTCTCCCAGTACCTGATACATATGACATATACAATGTTAATTAATTTAAAGAAAAAGTGTGTGATTGAATCGATGAATAATCCTGAGCATACAGATTCATGTTATGTAAATATCAATGAAACATAATCTTATAATTCATTACAGATATTGATTGAGACACTGATATAGATAAAGTGGAGTATTCCTATAAAACCCTATGATCTTCTCTTCTACTATGATTTTCCAGAATGAAGAATGAACTCCTTACAAATGATGATCTGAGGACTAGAGAACATTATGAACATATTAGACTGATCTTTACTTAATTCCCTGTTGTTCTTTCTATTTATTTCATTCTACTTTGATAAGTGTGTTGTTACTCTGTTATCAAACACAAATTGTCTCCTGCACCTTACTAGATAATACATGTTATTATTTATTTTCTTCACATTTTTTTCCATTGTGTTTGTGGAAGAATTCTCGGTGTGACCTATATTATTCTTACTCACCATGTATAAAAATGGAAGAGGCTATTTTGTCCTATACATATTATAGCTGTCGATTGTATACCTAATCCAGGTTTTCTATTTGTTTGATTATTAGTACAATCTACTTGGCAGTAGGTGATTTCTAAGTGGAGGGGATTAAGTCTCATCTTGAGACCAAACCTCTGGTTTATTCTTCCATGTCATTATGTTATTGTGATTTGTTTTATTATTATATCCTATACTTTTTAAAATCTATTAACAAAACTATTACTTTTATAATTAATCATAACTAGTGTTTATATTTATTTTTCTCCATGTAAATTGATTTCAAAAGTTAACATACTTCTAAATATTATTTTAAGTGATACATAATCACTCTTTGGAGAATATTTTTAAAGGAAATATCTTATATCGATCTTCTATTTTAATTAATTTTCCTGTTTTTTTATTAAGGTAATTTTATTTCAACTTAATATTTAATATAAATTTTTATTGTGAGCTCAATTCCCCCCCCTCTTGATTTACTCATTCTGACCAACATTTGGTATTAGAGGGATGTTTAAATTAACTTTTTCAACTGTAATTTTAGTTTTATTCTAAAGATATCAAAAAACATTCAATTAGAAATTTTAGTTCTTTATGGATAATAGATAAGAAGGATATAATACCAACATACCACCTTATTTTAATAGTAAAAATTGTGCTCAATAGAATATCAAAATGAAAATTCATTTAGTGAGTATGGGTTTTTACATTTAGACTATACGAGAAGATCAACATGAAATACCATGAACTTCAAGAACTACTTGGAGAAATGCTAAAAAAGCTACTTACAATAATAATTTTAAAGGTATTAATTCTATGTTCTATGCATTTGGTGATGATGAATTTAATAGAATATCTACCTGAAAATCCACTTTTGAAATATGGGATACCTTATCTGTTTCACATGAAGAAACACAAAATGTCAAAGAAACGAGATTTAATGCATGAAAAATAAAGTATGATACTTTTAAAATGTAATCTAATGAACCTAATTATAATATGTATCTCATTTTCAGTGACATTTTAAATACAACTCACTCACTTGGAAAACAAGTGATTGACAAAGATCAAGTGATGATATTGCTTAGATGCTTTCCATATAGATGGAGAGGAACATTTGTGTAAATTAGAGAATCTTGTGATATGATTAAAATACTTTTCAAGGAATTTATATATGTATGAAGAAGTGATTAAAGTCAAAAAAGTGATAGATGACGATGAACCAAAAATAAAATCAATAGCCTTCATGACTATTACCTCTAAATAAAGAGAAAAGATACAAACTATAGATACCAGTGAAGAAGAATGTTCTAATGAAAGTGATGAATAGATATCCCACATTTCCCCAAGATTAAAAAAAGTATATAGTAAAATAAGTTCTTAAAAATATAATTTCAATGGAAATTATGACAGAAAGGAATGAGTAAAAAGGATTGGAAAAAGGATGACGCTCAAGATGAAATCAACTGTTATGAATGTAAGAGGAAAGGAAACATTAAAGATGACTGCCCAAAATTAAAATATAAAAATAAATATAAGGATAAGTTTAGAAGATACAAAATATCCATGAACAAAAAATGGAGTGTCTCTAAAGATAGCTCAAGTGATTCACACACTAATCAAGAAGATTAAGTCTGACATGGAATGTATGTGTTTTGCGGTAAGCACATTAGAAGTACAAAATATTATTCCTGTATCTCCAACTAATATTTTATACATTTATAAAAATGATGAAATTTATGATAATGATGAAAGAATGGACTATAAATATTTTTATGATTACTTTAACATGATGGAAGATACCTTTCATGAGTTGATAGATAAATATATGTCTCTTAAGAAATATCATGGTTTGACAGTAAATATTAAAACCAATATGAATATCAAAAAAGAGAAAATGATCAACTATTAAAATTGAATAATGAATTAAAATTTACAATTGAACAGTTAAAGAATGACATAGAAAGGTTTATCAATGGTAATAAAACTTTAACTTAAATACTGGTAATTCAAGTATCTCCCAAGTATATAACTGAAATTGGATACCAATGAGGACAATGAAAAATTAAAAAAACTAAATTTACATCAATTACCAGTTATAAAAATTCATATACTACCAATACCTACTCAAATAGACCTAATAAAGTATTTAATTCTAGAAACTTACAATATTTTTATAAGAAATAAATTTAGTAATTATGGATTCCAAAATATCTTATTAATAACATAACTGGACCCAAGAGGATTTGGGTACCAAAATCATTTTTGGCATAAAAATTATTTTGTAAGAAACCTATTTTAAAACCTTTAGTAATAGCTTATGGTTTCTAGACAGTTGATTTTCTAGACATATGCCTTGTGAGTATTCAAAATTCAAGAATTTGATGAAATTTTATGGTGGTCATGTCACTTTTGGTGACAATACTAAAGAGAAAATCATCATCCTTGACCAAATTGGTAATTCTAATTCAGTATTAATTTCTGAAGTTTTATATGTAGATGGTTTGAAATATAATCTGCTTGTCATATCTCAATTATATAATGATGGATTTATGTAAAATTTGAAAACAATTCCTGTCATGTTTTTTATGAAAAAAATGTTTTAATTTTTACTTCTTTAAGAAATGATAATATTTATTCTATTGATTTAAATTATCTATATTCTAAAAATATTTCTTGCTAAATTTACTTTCACAAAGAATCTTGGCTTTGTCATAGAAGACTAGGCCATTGCAATTTTCATTCACTTTGAAAGATAACTAGGAAACGATTAGTTAGATCTACCAAAACTTGAATTCTCAAATGATAAAGTTTGTTATCCCTTCAAAAAAGGGAAACTTCATAAAATTTATTTTAAATCTATGAAATAAGTTTCAACCCATGATACTCTAGAGTTAGTTCATGTGTACCTCTTTGGACCTTATAGAGTTTATAGTCTAAATGGAAAACATTATGTATGTGTCCTTGTAGAATAATTATCTATAAACACATGGTTATTCTTTCTATCTCACAAAATTAAATCTTGTTCTTACTTTATTAAGTATGTCAAATCTATAGAAAACCATAACAAACTTAGTATTAAAACCATAATAAGTGATCATGGTTGAGAAATTGAAAATCAAGACTTTGAATCATTTTTTTATCAAAATGGTTATAATCAAAACTTTTATGCTCCTATGACACCATATAAAAATGATTTGGTATAAAAAAAATAGTCCACTTCAAGAGATAGCTCGTACTATGATAAACGAGTAAGACTTACCTGTCTACTTTTGGGCAGAAGCTATGAATACAATCTATTATATTATAAATAGATTTTTAATTATACCTCTCTTAAAAAGATAAACTTATGAGTTATAAAATAATATAAATACTAAGTTTAATTACTTTAGAGTTTTTGATTAATTTTTTTTATTCCTAATACAAAGGAAAATCTGGAAAAATCTGCTTCCCAAAGAGATAAAGAGATTTTCCTTAGATTTTAAACTTTCATTAAAATATATGGTGTGTTTAATAAGAGATCAATTGTAAAACCACGACCCCAGAAGCCAGGATTCTGTGCATTATTACATAACATTATCATGATAAAAAAAAGATCATGTCTCTAAAGACTGATTATTTTAGTATCCTTGGAAGTACTAGATACATTAATAAGTTTTACATTACATTATAAAATTAAAAACAACAACAAAATTGTCTCCATTGACCACATTCATATCCCATATACTATCCCAGCAGGTCTATCATAAAATACTTCTTGACATCTTGGGAAAAATATAACATAGAAAGGGGTGAGTTCAGATGCTCATAAAGGATAACAATATAGCAGAAACTTGCATAAATAAGCATAAACATTTAAGGCAATGTATAAGACTAAAACAAAATCCTTTTCAACTTAAACTTCATAATAATATGGAAAAGATAAAATCAAATAATAAAATTTACTTATTCACATGGATATTATAATAGTCTAATAATCACATGCAATAACAATATCCACTTTCATAATGATGAAATGCATAATTCCAGACTTCAATACCACATAGTCAAGGCCTTTTTCCAAGACTAAAAATAAGTTTTTGTCAAATCCTTATGCTAAGACACTATTTTGTCTCATGATACCTACTGATGCATCTAGGAGCTATATCAAGCTCCACCAGTCACTTATTAAGTCCAATGCATTCATCATATGAAAAGGTTTAAACATAACATAAACATTCATATTAAAACTAGCATACGAAATGTCAATACTTTATCTATAAACCAGTAATGGTATAAAAATAACACATACACAGTCAAACATATCATAAATCATTCAATACAATATTGAATATTGTATTTATAATAAATCAACCTCAATCAAGAATAATATTCAAAAAGTATGTGGACATAGTAGAAAATGATTTTTGAAACTCTTTGAGAGAAATATCTATTTTAATGAAAACATTTAAAAGTCACACAATTTTGAAAAGAAGACATTTAAATTTTTTTTTGACTCAAAGTGTCCCATAACACTTTGAAACTTCTGAAAGGAATTAAAATTTTAAAAACATTCATGTCCATATAAATAAATCCTTAAAAATGATTTTGAAAACATATACATTAATGAGAATGATTTAGAAGAATAAATATTTAAATCATTTAACATCATGATCTAGTTAAAGAGCCCATTCCATAAAAACTTAAAATTTTCATTTTGAAAATATTTTTAAGAAACACAGATGTGGATGATAAAGAAGTCCCAGTAGATACTTACACATAGACAATCTCAGATAACAATGAGATTGTGGAAATAACCCTTACCTTATACTTTCCTTTAGTCGAGGGTTCGTTTAACCTTTTGTATAAAGACCATAGTATGTTATTAAATTATACCAGAACCATATTAATATTTATTATATCATACATGATTCATTTATAACTTTATACTACCCATTTAATAATAATTTTCATGTTAAATTAACATTTCAGGTAATAATCACTTTCTTTATCGTACGTGTTTTAACTTGTTATCATTGATTTTATCACATAGATAATGATTTAAATACTTAAAAAATATAAAACATGATTTATATATCATATATATTTAGAATATAAATATGTATAATTGACATATATATGAAATGGAAAACACCGTTTACGGAGACGGTAGGTTGTACGTACGCATAAACGTTGTTTCCGTTTACATATCGTATTGAACAGAAATAAGTGAATAAGATATATGTAATTATATATATATATATATATATTCATTAGCATTATTATGTCATATATTACAAACTTATTAATAATTTTTATAATCATCGTTGAATGGTGAACGTGGAAATGAATCTCATCACGTCGTGGAGATGGTGATTTGTACGTCCGCACAAGTGAAAATATCATTATATTGATGGTGAAATAATATGTAAATAGATGTTATATCATATATAAAGAATCATTAACATGTTATATTTATTATTTACATTAGTTATACTCAATATTATACCCATCCAAATAATGTAGTGTTTGAATAACAAACTACGTCACGACGTGGAGACGGTAAGCCATACGTACGTACGTATTGTGACTTTGTCATTTATAGGATGTATAGAATAATGAATATGGTTGTAACATTTTTATAATAACATCAAAGTATATAGAAGATACTGGAGTTATTATTTTAGAGTGGAAAAAACAAATAAAGAGGAAGTTTAAGAAGAAAAGAACTTGAAAGAGGTGATGCAATATTTACCTCTTCTTCGGGTTCTTCCATTTGATTTGATAAAAAGGGATTCTTAGGTTGGAATTATGACCAAAGTAAGGCCACTAAGATTAAGGGATGATAGTTTATAGGATATTTGAGTAGGGGTTGGCCGAGACAAATGGATTTG
This sequence comes from Viscum album, assembly GCA_963277665.1. Classification (NCBI taxonomy): domain Eukaryota; kingdom Viridiplantae; phylum Streptophyta; class Magnoliopsida; order Santalales; family Viscaceae; genus Viscum; species Viscum album. Next base: position 612,155,017 of record OY728137.1, on the reverse strand, counting down.
GAGGTGTGAATTTGAGACAAGGGGAAGTTCCCTTTTATAAGAGTGGTGAGAGTCACTTTAGGAAAAGATTAAATTATTAATTTATTATACAATAATATTCAGTTTATAATGGCTAAAAATAAATTAATTTCAAGCCTTAGGTGGTTATGGGTCGAATAATTCTCAACCAATAGGTTTTAGACAAGTTTATGTTACCATTTTAACCTTATCTTTTAGATTTAACTCTAAGTTAAATAATTTAACTTTAACTGTGTATTCTTTTATTCTTACACAATATGGTTAATAAACATACTATAAACTTCCAAGAGAACATAAAGTGGTTAATTAATGAAAAATATAATATTATTTAATCTATTTGGATGAAAATTATATTTTTAGGAATATTATATCCACCAATAATATAGTATTTGTTATAAAAGTTATTTTATGTCAATTTTGACACTGTTTGGTATTTGTTTTTTGTTAAAATCATAACCACATGATTACTTAGAAAAAAATAGATTGAATCAACTATAACATGTAATATTAACCAATAAAATTAGTTTAATTAATCAAAAGTGTCAAATTACATTTATTTGGATATTTATAATATCAATTATTTTAATCTTTTATTAATAAGTTAATTACTGCATCATCATTGTGTCGTAAATAAATTAAATTATTTGATATCCAAAAATTATAAATAAAAAACCATTATGTAGGAAATTTTTTTATCTTTCTAATTAATATTTATATTCTAATTTATCTTACGTATAACCATATATTAAAATTTGTTTAGTTATTAAACTTTGAATTTAACTCTTTTAACTCTTCTTTAAATAAAATAACAATTAATGTCCTAATCTAATCCAAGTTGACCTAAAGGATCGTATTTTATTCATAAGGTTGTTTTTGGTCGAATTAAACTCATCCAATAGAATTATGACATGTGTTAGGGTAATTATAATATCATTTTTACCCTTAATTACCCTATTTACTTTTAACAGTGATAAATAAAAGTCAAAAGTTACTATTCAGAAAAAATTATTTTCATTTTATTGAACAAAATTTTACTTATTGAGGTTAACCGTGTCTCTATTATTTTTGAAATTAAACTCACAGAAGTGGTAGAATTAAGTTTTATTCAAATTTTTAAATGCTCCTAGAAGGTGGGTAAATGACGGTAAAAAGTTCAATAAAATTTTATATATCTAAACTTATTATAAAACGACTTGAATGAATTAAATTTAAAATATATAGGTATTATGAATATATTTTTACCTAAAATAAATTAAAATAAAATAACTAATCACTTAAATAAAAAGTCAGTTTTAAACAATTACGTACTGTTTTTCACTATTCATCAAAAATAGAAAGTTTTCAGAAAAATACCAAAAATTCACCCTAAGTTAATTTTGATATTCTGAATTAAAAAATAAAGTATATTTTACCAAATTAAAAACATAAATGTTTCATTTATTAATTTAAAATTAATTCTCGTTGTCAAAACCAAAAAGCGGGTTTTTAAAAAGTAAAAATTATCAAAAGATTGACATGTGTTTATGTCGAATTTAAATGTAAAATTACTAATAATGAACTTCATTATATAAAATTAAAAATATATAATCTAATTATACTTCCAAACCATTCAAATTCATAATTTATCACTATAAATTATTTCGATTAAAAAAGTTTTTTACAATTAAAACATAATATTTTTCACTATTAATCAAAATATAAAAGTTATCAGAAAAGTACCAAAAATTTGTCCAAAATAAAATTTTATGTCCCGATTATAATGAAGAATTTAATTTCATTAAATTTAATATATAAAAGTGTCAAATATTGGTTTTAAAAAGGGTTCTCCCTTAAAAGGCGGTAAAATTTCATTTTTTTGGAAAATACTTATTTTATCCGAAAAAATTATTTTGTTCTTATATTATGTCTAATAAACACATAATATGGATTCTAAAATTTTATAGAGTACATAAAATTCAAAATTCGGTTAACAATATTAATAACCGCTTTTTGAACCGCTAGTTCGGTATGTTGTGGTGCGCTCAAACTCGGTTTGTGTGTTGCACAAGTTATTGAATTACATTGAAGAGATAACGTACTACGAAATCATGGAGTGTTACATTCTACCCTCCTTCAATTAATTGTGTCCTCACAATTTGAAATTGTTCTTTGAAAATAAAAGATTAAAAATAGAAAACTACCTTTTTGGAAAACCCACATCAAAAATTGGGTTAATAAAATTTAGTCTTAATAAAAGGGAAAAGGAAATGGAAAAGTCCCCAACAAATTATGATCTCAATTAGGAGAACATTGGTGGAAATTAGAGACACATAATTTTAGGAAAAACGTAAATATTTATGGGGAGTGATTGAGATCATCAATCACAAACAAGTGTAAAATTGAGGGCCTCAAAGCTATCAATCTATGATGATTTAAAATATCCCCGGTTCAAAAAAATATAAGGTATTAGGATAACACATTTTTGGTTTTAAGATCCCTTATTAAAATTTTAAGAATTAATTTATTCAAAGAATAAGAGGAAATATATATATATATACTTGACAAGTAGAGTTTCATCCTTCAACTAATTCCTACCAAAAATTCATCTTTCACTGCAAAAGATAATAGAATTCAAAAAATATTCTATTTATCCTAGTGGTATAGGGTTCCAAAAATAATGAATTTATAATTCATTTTCCAAACTAAAGAAAATACATTATACAAACCAGGACATCACGTAGGCTAGTGGTAGGTGATGCACCCTTGTCACCCTTCGGTTGTGGGTTCAAGTCTGGAAGCCTTGCCTGAAGCAACGGGTTGTCACCCGACCACCGAGTTGTCATTTTTATAATAATCCAAAAATAATCTTTAGAAATGTTTTAACATTAATAATAGTATCCAATTTCAAACTTAATCCATTCCAACCTTTATACTTATCCAAAATAATTCTGTCCAAATTCATAGTCCAAAATTTATAAGGAATGTAAACATAATGAAGATCTCTCTTTTTTGACCACGTAATAAAATGTGAATACCTTCATAATGTATTCTTTTAAAACATGGTAACACCTTGAATTAACATAAAACCTCATTGTTTACATTCATGCTCCTTTATTCCTTATATAATACTGAATATACTCTTTCTATCCAAAAATTTTGTAAACTCCAACAATGATGGAATATAAAAATCATTAATCGGTTTCAAGGTAGTCAAGAATATCCAATATAATTTATCAAAATAAACCATATATTATTCCAAAATCAGTACCTCAATATTAGGACCATATTAAGGTTTTATCTTTCCTTCAACCACGTATTTTCCAAAAAGTTTAACTTTTTATTGAGTCACTTTTATTGGTACAACACAATCTCAAATCCTTAATGAAATAGTACTGAAATAAAATCCTTATATACTCTATAATTATTATAACCATTACATCATTGATACAATACTCAAATGACATAATTCTTTAATATCAAAATAAGAACACTAGTCATTACTCTTCATCTGTGGTAATATCATAACTTGATTGTTATCCAACAACATCATTTGTTGTATACTCTGATGATTTAGGCATTGATTCTCCTAGTGTCCCAACCCATTGAAGATGAATCATTTTACATTTGAAACCTTTTTCTTACCCTTGCAATCACGAATCAATGTCCTTTTTCTCCAAATTTATAAAAAACTCTCATTCCCTTCAAGTATTTACCAAGGTGATTCTTTACACAGTTATCACATATGGGAAAATACTTCTTTCCCTTATTCTCTTCAATTATCTTTCTCTCTACCATTCTTTCCTTCTTTGGCTTCCTTTCAAAGCCATATGACTGAAAAAATTCTTTACTTATCTTATTAACACATGATACTATTTTTTATATAATGACAATATGTGGGAGACTATTTCCCTTCTAAATGTTGGCTTAATACCATGAAATATATGATCCTTCTTACTCTTTGGATCATGAATATTTTTGGAGTTCTCATTCCATCTACTGGGTGCCATTTCTAAAAAATGGCATACACTATGTCAGCTTATGAATCACAATGAATAATTCCAATCTTGTAAAATACCTAACATAAAATGAACAGTTTATGGATATAATCCATAATCATAAAAATGTTTTCTTTGAGGAATTATTTATTCCTAAATCCTTCATAATGGCTTGTAATGAAAATGTGAATTATCCTAAGAATATCCCCCATGAGTGTCGAAACCAAGAGTGCCACAAGGCCCATTGTCGTTCACTAATTCTCGTTCGAGTCTATATCAACGTGGTGTTTTCAGGTTTTACCCCCTAGGTACATATGTGCCAGATCTGCTTCTACCTTCTTGTATCCAGACAAGGATGTATAGCTTCTAAAACTCACAAAATCTCTACATTACAAAAATTCTAGAATGTTTTTCTATACTAATCCTCAAAGTCTATATTAGGGTAATGTTCTCTAATCTGAGTTTATCTAAATCTAGTTTCCAAGGTTTGCACTAAACTTCATCTGATACCAAATATAACACCCTGACCCTAGAAGCCTAGAGTCGATGCATTGTCACATAATATTGGCATGATCACAAAAGATCAAGTCTTGAAAGACCGATTAGTTTAGCATCCTTGAAAGTACTAGATAAATTCATAAGTTTTATATTAAATTATAAAATGAAAAACAAAAACAACATTGTCTCCATTGAACACATTCATATCTTATAGACTATCCCTACAGGTCAGTCATAATATACTTCTTCACATCTTGGAAAAAATAAAACATAGAAATGGGTGAGATTAGATGCTCAGTATGGATAACAATATATCGGAAACTTTCATGAATAAGAATAAACATTTAAGGAAATGTATAAGACTAAAAAAAATCATATTCAACTTAAAATTTAGCATAATATTGAAAAGATAAAATCAAATAATGTCATTTACTTATTCACATGGATATTCTACAAGTCTAATAATAACATTAAATAACAATATCCACATTCATAATGATGGAATGCGTAATGCCAGACTTCATAACCACATAGTAAAGGCCTTGTGCCAAGACTAAAAATAATATTTTATCAAGACCTTGTACCAAGACACTAGTTTGTCTCATGATACCTACCCATGCATCAGGGAGCTATAGCGGGCTCTACCCATCACTTACTAAGTCCAATGCATTCATCATATGAAAAGGTTTAAATATAACATAAACATTCGTATTAAAACTAGCATACGAAATGTCAATAATTTATCCATAAACCATGAATGGTATAAAAATAACACATCCTTAGTCAAACATATCATAACTCATTCAATACAATATTGAATATTGTATTTATAATAAATCAACCTCAATCAATAATAATATTCAAAAATGATGTTGACATAGTTGAAAATGATTTGTGAAACTCTTTGAGAGAAATATCCCTTTTTCATGAAAACATTTAAAAGACACACAATTTTGAAAAGAAGACATTTAAAGAAATTTTTTAATCAAATACCACATTTTAACTTTTAAAAGGAATTAAAATTTTAAAATCATTCATGTCCATATAAAAAAATACTTAAAAACCATTTTGAAAAAATGGACATTAATGAGAATGATTTAGAAGAATAAATATTTAAATCATTTAAAATGATGATATAGTTAACGAGCCCCTTACATAAAACCTTAAAATATTACTTTTTAAAATATTTTTATTAAACAAATATGTGGATGATAAAGAGGTCCCTGTAGATACTTACACATAAACAGTCTCGGATAACAATGAGATTGAGGAAATAACCCTTACCTTGTACTTTCCTTTAGTCGGGGGTACATTTAACCTCCTGTATAAAGACCATAGTATGTTATTAAATTATAACAGAACCATATTAATATTTATGATATCATAAATTATTCATTTATAACTTTATAGTACCCATTTAATACTAATTTCAATATTAAATTAGCATTTCAGGTAATAATCGCTTACTTTATCATACGTGTCTTAACTTGTTATTATTGACTTTATCACATAGATCATGATTTAAATAATTACAGAATATAAAACATGATATATATATCATATATATTTAGAATATAAATATGTATAATATACATATATATGAAATGGAAAACACCGTTTATAGAGACGGTAGGTCGTACATACGCATAAACGTTGTTTCCGCTTTCATATCATATTGAACAGAACTAAGTGAATAAGATATATATAATTACACACACCAATATATATATATATATATCTGAAGTATAATTATTATGTCATATATTGAATAATTATTAATTATTTTTATAATCATCATTGAACGGTGAACGTGAAAATTAATCTCATCGCGCCGTGGAGACGGTAATCCATACATACACACGAGAAACAATATCACTATACTGATGGTGAAATTGTATGTAAATATATGGTATATCATATATATAAAAATAATTAACATGTTATATTTATTTTTCACATTAGTTATACTCATTATTATACTCATCCAAATAATGAAGAGTTTGAATAACAAACTATACCACGACGTGGAGATGGTAAGCCGTACGTACACAGGTATGGTGAATTTGTCATTTATAGGATGGATAGAATAATGAATATGGTTGTAAAATTTTTATAATAATATCACCGTATATATAATATAATAGAGTTATTATTTTATAATGGAAACAACAAAGAAAGGGGAAGTGGAAGAAGAAAAGAACTTGAAAGAGGTGATGAAATATTTACCTCTTCTTTGAGTTCTTCCTTTTGATTTGATCAAAAGGGCTCCTTAGGTTGGATTTATGACCAAAATAAGGCCTCTAGGATGAAGGGATGATATTTGGGCAGGGGTTGGCCAAGAAAAATGGATTTGGAGGTGTGAATTGGAGAGAAGGGGAAGTTCCCTTTTATAAGAGAGGTGAGAGTCACTTTAGGAAAAGATTAAAGTATTAATTTATTATACAATAATATTCTGTTTATAATGGCTCCAAATGAATTTATTTCGAGCCTTAGGTGGTTATGGGTCATAATCCTCTCAAAAAATAGGTTTTAGAAAAGTTTATGTTACCATTTTAACCTTATCTTTTAGATTTAACTCTGAGTTAAATAATTTAACTTTTACCGTGTCTTCTTGTATTCTTACACTATATGGTTAATAAACTTACTCTAAACATCCAAGAGAACATAAAGTGGTTCATTAATGACAATATAATATTATTTAATACCTTTGGACAAACCTTCGATTTTTAGGAATATTATATCAACCAATAATATAGTTTTTGTTTTAAAAACTATGTTATGTCAATTTTGAAACTATTTGGTATTTGTTATTTTGTTAAAATCTTAACAGCATGATTACTTTGAAAAAAATTGATCAAATCAACTATAACATGCAATATTAACCTATAAAATTATTGTAATTCATCAAAAGTTTCAAATTACATTTATTTGGGTATTTATAATATCAATTATTTTAATCTTTTATTAATAATGTAATTACTGCATCATCATTATGTCGTAAATAAATTAAATTATTTAATGTTTAAAAATTATAAATAAAATACCATCATGTAGGAATTTTTTTATATTTTTAATTAATATTTATAGTTGAATTTATCTTATGTATATCCTTATATTAAAAATGTTTTAGGTATTAAACATTGAATTTAACTCTTTTAACTCTTCTTTAAATAAAATAATAATAAATGTCCTAATCTAATCCAAGTGGACCTAAAGGATCATATTTTATTCCTAAGGTTGTTTTTGATTGAATTACACTTATCCAATAGAATTAGGACATGTGTTAGGGTAATTATAATATCATTTTTACACTTAATTACCCTATTTACTTTTAACTGTGGTAAATAAATGTCAAAAGTTATTATTCACCAAAAATTATTTTCATCTTATTGAACCAAATTTTAATTACTGAGGTTAACCGTGTATCTTGGATTTTTGAAATTCAACTCACAGAAGTGGTAAAATTACGTTTTATGCAAATTTTCAAATTCTCCTAGAAGGTGGGTAAAAGACGGTAAAAAGTTCAATAAAATTTTATATATCTAAACTTATTATAAAATTACTCCGATGAATTATATTGAAAATATATAGGTATTATATATATATTTTTACCTAAAATAAATTAAAATAAAATAAAAACTTACTTCAATAAAAAAGTCAATTTTAAACAATAACGTTGTGTTTTTCACTATTCATCAAAAATTGAAAGTTTTCAGAAAAATACCAAAAAATCACCCTAAGATAATTTTGATATTATGAATTCAAAAATGAATTCTATTTTAATAAATTCAAAAAATATATGTTTCATTTATTAATTTAAAATTAATTCCTATTGTCAAAACCAAAAAGCGGGTTTTTAAAAAGCGAAAACTATCAAAAGATTGACATGTGTTTATGTCAAATTTAAATGTAAAATTAATTATAATGAACAAAATTGTATTAAATGATAAAAATATAATCTAATTATACTTCCAAACCATTCAAATGCATATTTTATCACTATTAATTATTTCTATTAAAAAAGTTGTTTTCAATTAAAACATAGTATTTTTCATTATTCATCAAAATATTAAAGTTATCATAAAAGTACCAAAGATTTATCCAAAATAAATTTTTATGTCCCACTTCTAAAGAAGATTTTAATTTAATTAAATTGAATATATAAAAGTGTCAAATATTGGTTTTAAAAAGGGTTCTCCATTAAAAGGTTGTAAAATTGCATTTTTTGAAAAATAATTATTTTATCTGAAAAAAATGAATTTGTTCTTATATTATGTATAAAAAATATATAGTATGGATTCTAAAATTTTATAGAGTATATAAAATTCAAAATTCAGTTAATGCTATTCATAACCGCTTTTTGAATGGTTAGTTTAGTAAATTTTGGTGTGCTCAAACTCGGTATTGCATGTTGCGCATGTTATTGAATTACTTTGAAGAGATAATGTTCTGTGAAATCTTGGGGTGTTACATCCAGAATAATAGAGGAATATGTTCACATAAAATTTGATGAAACTGATCCCAATGAACCTAATACTATCCTAGAAAATCTTTAGGGTGGTCTTCCAACTCTAAATATCAATAAAAAACCTTCTAGAAGTTCTATTAACAAGAGGATAGTTCACCTAATAAACTACTAGAACCCGAACCTGAAGAAGATCTTGAGACATCCAACCCTTATTTTAAAATACCTATTTGGACCCATATAAACCACCCTTTAGATGAAATTATTGGAAACCTAGATATATGTTCTTAGACTAGATATTATCTTAGGTATCAAATAGAACACCAGGCCTCCTTTCCACATATTGAATGTACGAACAATAATGATGCCATCAATGACAAATTATGGGTAATAGGTATGCAAGAAGAACATAATCAATTTGAGAGAAATAATGTTTGGGAACTTGTTGACAGACCTAAAGACACCTTAAATATTGGAACTAAGTGGGTTTTTAGAAACAAGGTTTACAATTTAGGCACTATAGTAAGAAACAAATCTAGACTAGCTGCACAAGGTTATAATCAAGATAAAGGTATGGATTATCAATGTCATGACCCATCCCCTAGGGCCCGCATCGTGACTACCCCAAGCCCGTCTTCCATAGGCCAGGGGCTAATGACTAGCACCAAAGGCATAATTCCCTAAAACTGGGAAGGCAATGCCTTTATAAATCGTAAAAACACACAACCAGAGTACAAGTAGAAGTAAACAATAAGTAAAATCTGTATAACAAGTGTGTTGAAAGTAAAGGGGTCCAAAATACAATCCCAACTGTAAAGTACAAATACAAATGAAAGCAATTACAACTAAAAAGGGACAAACAACTGAAAGGTGAAAGTAGCTCCTGGATTGTCCTCCGGGGTTCCTACCTGAAGGGTAGGTACAAATGGCCTACTCAGCACTCCACGTCCGTCAGACTCCACCGTGTACTGATACATCGTAAGGTCCTCCTCCGGGTACCATCCAGTCCTAGAGCTCTCCGCCTCCGTCAGCGCTGTCCGTCGTATGCATCCAACACAACGAGGTGCGGGCATAGTCCGTGAAGGGGTGAGTATAACGATACTCAGTAGGGACCCCGAGACCCTAAATGTCTTACAAAATCCTAAAAGGATAAAACAAAAATTATGATTTCAACGGATAACCATTACTTAGGTATATGCCTATACATATACCTAATTTATCAAGTAATTCATCTCAATCATGAGGAAAACACAAAGCTCATTGACTCAGTTCACACTGGGATTTTCATTAATGAAACTACGGCCACTGGAGAACTCCTCCTCTATCAAGTACAATGGCCCTATCGTGAATCTGAGGTGCTACTCACTAACCTTGGACTGCTAAGGTACTCCTCCTGTCCAGTACCGCAAATCTACTGCCAAATCAGGCACTCCATCCGTTGTGGGTCTGCCGCCAAACCGGGACCTCCCCCTAATATCCTATAGAGGTACTCCTCCTATCGAGTATCGTGGGTCTGCTACCAAACCATGCACTCCATCCGCCGTGGGTCTGCCGCCAAACCGGGTGCTCCGTCCACTGGGCTAGTCGAATCACTCCGAGTCGAATCGGTCAAGCAGTCGTCAAGTCTAAAGCTATTAGGTCTCTGCACTCCGTCTACTTGTCTCTGGGAGCTTCTGCTCCACAAGCTACTGGTCGATACACCAAGTGTCATGAGGTCTCACGTGGGAGTATCTCAAAGGACTGACACATCATAGGGGTATCAACGCAACAGACGACACATCAATTGGACGCCCAGTCTGTGAGTTATTAGCATTTTAGTCCCAAGGGCCCGGTTGCATTTGTGTACGAACCACCCTGACTATGAATCAACTATACCCTGAACTCTAGTGGGGTATACTCAACGAGACGACTATGCTCCAAGAATACCGGCGCCACTGACGGTTCGTCAAACGGACGTCCGATGTCAAAGATATGGCCCAAGAAAGTAATGGGTCAGTAATGGGCTCGGGTCCAGTCTGACCCAGTTGGACCGACTCAGCCCAACCCAGTCTGGGCCAACCTGGTCAGACTCGCTGGTTCTGACCCGGGCCATTGGGCGGGTCAGCCCGCTAAGTTTTGATCCGGTCCACTGGGCCCTGCCTAGCGGACCACGAGGATGGTTCAGCCCGATAGTCGCCACGTAGGCGGCTTGGTAACTCGGCCCGGGAGACCGGGCTAGTTTGGCCAGTGACACCGCAGGGGACGCTGTGGGTCGGATCGGAAGGCCGGTGGCCGGGAGGCCAGGAGGCAGGCCGCGCGGGGCGCGGGCAGGACAACTGGTCGCTGACAGGTCACGGGTGCATCGAGCAGGGTGCGTGGGTGTCGGGACGCCGGGCAGGGCTCCGGGGTGCCGGGCAGGGTGCATCAGGGGCGTCGGGCAGCGGCGCGATGCGCCAGACAGCGGCGCGGGGCGCGACAGTGCATGGAGGCCGCGGGTAGCGCGACCTTTGATCTTCATCTTTGTCGTTGTCGCTGTGTGTACTGCCTCCTTCGTCATCAATAAAGAACAAGCAAAGGGGAGAGGGTTGGGCCGTGTTCGTGCGGCTGAACCCTCCTCGTTACGGTGATAGCATTTGGCAATGAAGTGCTCAACAAATGACGAAGAACGGAGGTTTAAACTCATACATAAATTAACTCAAAAAAATCCTCCTACCTCGCTTGTCGTTCATCGTTGACGAAGTCATGGAAAGCAGGCATCGTTCCATTGATGTTGGAAAAGAAGAAGCCATGGATGATGTCAACATTCTTCATGGATGACGCTTCCCTTTCCTTGTTCCGGTAGAAGAAGGAATAAGACGTCTGGGGAAGAAGTCGAAGAAGAAATCTGGCATTCTTCACATTCTTCGTTGGGAGAATTTTATTCCTCCCAAGCTCTCAAGTTCCACCGAAGGACAATTACAACAAAAATAATAATAGGATGTATTATTATTTTATTATTGGCACGCAAATTCAAAAATGAGAAAGAAACTCTCCTTAATAAATCAACACACGTCGGTGAAATTAATTGGTATGCATGTGGGCACAATTAATTGGCACGCGCGTTGGCATAATTAATTGGCACGCGTGTTGGCACAATTAATTGGCACACGTGTTGGCACAATTAATTGTGCAGAGGAGGTCAAAGGCTCTCTCTCATTAATGAGGGAGAGTGGAGAGGTTTCATCCTCCACCATTAATAGGGGTCAGGTGGTCCCCACCCCTATCATTTAATTGAGAGGTTATGATCGGGTGGTCCTCATGTCGTAACCTCTCGCGGGAGGTTAGGGTGTGGTGGTCCCACCCCCAACTTCTAATGGGAGGTTCCAACTAACCGCACACACAACACATGGCAGCTTAAAAATAAAATAAAGTGTTGTACTACATTTTCTTATTATTTTTTTAATAAAAAGCCAAAAACTAACTTCTAAACTCATCAGAACACAACTACGGTGAAAGTCTCATTAATTAATTACTGACGCTGCGAGTTCAATGGTTCCCTCATATTTTAATTCTGAGCACCAGTTAGAAAGTTATAAAAACCCGCTCGTACATTTACTAAGAGTACCCGAACAAAACTTCATAAATTGATTCCGGACACATTGGGCCTCAAAATCAAGTGCCATCAGAAACTACAGACTCATAAAATTCCCATGTATTTAAAAAAAAATTCACGGGAATTCTGGGTCTTTACGTTCTCCCCACCTCAGGGCTTTATGTCCCCATAATCTACAACTCGAACTAAGGGAAAAAATGGGAGTACAGAGCATGCATTTGGGCCTCCCGCTCCCATGTGCTCTCCTAGAGGTTCTTGTGCGGCCAGAGAACACGAACCAGAAGTATCGATCATCCACTTAGGACCTGCTCCTGTCGATCCTCAATCTTCAATGGAACCTCCATGAAAGTCACCCCGTCATCGATGTCCAACTCCCCGTGGTTGATGATGTGGGATGGGTCGTGCACGTATCTCCTCAGCTGGGATACGTGGAAGACGTCATGCACCCGGTGCAACTGAGGTGGAAGAGCTAAGCGGTAATCCACCTCGCCTACTCTATTGAGGACCTAGAAAGGTCCGATGAATCTTGGAGATAGCTTGCCTCCATGGACAAATCTTTGTAGACCTCATCGAGGTGAGACCCGTAAAAAGACGTGACCGCCATCCTCGAACTCTAGAGGTCTCTGTATTCTGTCAGCATACGACTTCTCCCTACTCTATGCAGTATTCATCCGCTCTTAGATGATCCGCACCTTCTCTGTGGTAGCCCGTACCATCTTTGGTCCCACTAGTGCTGACTCCCCTGGGTCTGTCGAGCACAGTGGCGATCTGCAAGGTTGTCCATACAATACCTTGAAAGGTGTCATCTCTATGGTGGAGTGAAAGCTGCTGTTGTAGGAAAACTCAACCAACGGAAAGTGATCCTCCCAGCTGCGACCGAAGTCGAAGAAACATGCACAGAGCATGTCCTTGAGGGTTTGGATGGTCCTCTCGGTCTGACCATCTATCTGAGGATGGAAGGCAGTGCTCAAGTGAAGTTGTGTCCTGAAAGCCTCCTGAAACCCCTTCCATAGCCAGGAAGTGAATCGTGCGTCATAGTCAAAGACTATAGGAGTAGTTACTCCTTGAAAACGCACAATCTCCTGCACATAGAGGTGTCCCTATCTCTATACTGACCCATGCTCTTTGATCGGTAGGATGTGGGCCGACCTGGTGAGTCGGTCGATGATCACCCAAATTGAGTCATGACCCCTAGATGTACGTGGAAGACCCGTCATGAAGTCCATGGATATGCCATCCCACATCCACTCTAGGACCTCTAAGGGATGAACCAATCCTGCTGGTACCTGGTACTCTGCCTTCACTTGCTGACAGGTACGACACCGTGAGACAAACTCTGCTACTGCCTTCTTCATACCTGGCCACCAGTGCTGTCTTCGAAGGTCCTGATACATATTCTCTGCTCTTGGATGTACCTCTAGAGGAGAAGTGTAGAACTCCATCAATACTCCCTCTTGAAGTGAAACTATTACCATGTTATGTCCTATGAAGAGGATGACCTGCTCCCCACCTTCAGAAAATTCATATGGTGCCTGCCCTGTGGATATCTGAGCATGTCACGTCTCGCAGTCAGCGTCCCCATGCTGCGCCTCCCTGACTTGCTGAAGAAGTGGAGGAGTGACTGTAAGAGACTGTAGAAAGGCTGCACCATCTCTATCCATAAAGGATATATGTAAGGTATCTAGCAGCTCTATCTCCTCTCCTAGCAGCTGAATACCAGTCCTCCTACTGAGCGCATCCGCAACAACGTTCGGCTTCCCATGAGTATAGACTATCTCAAAGTCATAGTCCTGGAAAAACTCAATCCACCGCTGCTATCTCAAGTTCAAGTACTTTTGAAACACCTAAGACTATTGAGATTAGAGTAAACCATAAACCATTCGCTCAACGAACTATGGGTGAGACTATCCAATTGTAAGAACTCGACTTCACCCTTCTTCGCCTACGTTCTACAAAAGCTGCTAAGATTTCTCCTTTACTAAAAAGAGAATTTTGGTCTCATCCCCTGGATGAACCACATCCTTTTCCTAATACATTCAATCCTGGCATGAATGGTACTAATTCATGCCATAGATGACATCGTAAGGCCTTGACGCTACTACCAAGAGATCCAACTGTTACTCTCGCCTCCAAGGGTTGAGTCACACTGTCGGCATCAGTGTGTGGTCACTGGGTCTCCTCTAGTAGGAATCTCGAATGTGAGAGTCATGTAAATGGTTTTAACCAGAACCTCTTAGTATTAACCACATAAAAGGCATGAAAACAAACATTACAAGGACAAGTGTCTTTTATTACTGCAGCTCAAAGTACAAAGACACAAAGCAACCATAAAAAATGACATCAACGAATCTAGAAGTGTCATGCACAAAGGCCTCTATGCCTGGAACTAGTCCCATTCCTTTCCACCTACTTAAGAAGCTCCATGATCGTATGCTTTAGCTTCCTGAAGCTGTGGTCTCCCCTATCCACCCGTTCCCTGCTGTCGAGGTGGACCTCCTGGTGGTGGTGGTGGCAACACCTCGAAGCATCGTCCACCACCAGTTGCACGGATATCTCCTCTACCACGGTCTCCTGCTCCTTGCGGTCCACCTCGATCATACCTTTTCCTCTGTCTAGGAGGTCCCTCTACTATATGATGATCGTCTGTATGGTAGGTCGGACAGTCATGTGCCTTGTGACCAAGACCGCCGCAGGAGTAACATTGTCCGCTCCTTGTATGACTAACTCTGTCTCCACCCAGGGTGCCCCACACAACCGATCTTGAGACATTTAGTCATCCACCTATGGGTCTATTCTCCTTGTACCTCTGTGTCATCTATCTACTGCCAGCTGCAGAAGAGTCCACTGCATGTCGGCTAGTGGTGGGTCTCGTTGCTGGAGACTGCTCGGCAAGGAAAATTTCCACTAGGAGGGCTCGCTCTAACAACCTTGTCTACACCGGGATGCTGTGGGAGACAAAAAAAGCTATAATATCTCACATGAGTCCCTGCTCAAAGGTCCAGGCCCTGAAGAACAGGTCCCGTACTATATCAGTGGAGTAGCACGAGAGGTCGGTGAACCTCGCTGAGTACTGCACCACTATCATGCTACCCTGTTGTAGATGTAGTAGCTCCTGTATCCGCACCGCTCGAAGGGTGGAGGGTACAAACTCTTCTCGGAATAGGTGATTGATGTTTGCCCATAAAAGTGTCACCTTGTTGTGCATCTGGAGCATCAGGATCCACCATCTGCCTATTGCTGCCTGGAGGATGCTGGCAGCAAGGATCACCATAAAGTTAGCTGGTGTCCCTACTATCCTGAAGACTCTTGCCATAGCCTCCAGCAAATCCTCAGCTGCCTGTGGGTCCATCTCTCCCCAGAACCTAGGTGGCCTCTGGCACTGTAACTCGTGCAATGCACTCAAGCAGCGTTTATATTCTACTTCTAGGGCTAGTGCCATCGGTGTCCCAATGGGGATTAGTACCGTTGATGCCTCTGCTAGTGCCTCAACTAGAGGAGGGCTCTGTAATGAGTCCTCGTCGCTCGGCAGACTGTTAGTACGTACAAATCTTGGGGCTCTAGCTGGTTGTCTGTGAGGAGGAATCCTGAAAGAAACAGGTGCGACACGGTCAAAAGACTATACCTGGGGAGCTGACCTGGTTTTAGCTGACTTAAAGAAAACTTTTGAAAACACACACGCAATCAATGTTTTAATGAACTGAGTGAGAAATCATAAGTTATAGTCCTGGTGTATGGATACGTCAGTTGCTCTCACCAACACTGGACTCCCTGAACCGAAAATCACACTTAGTACCCTTAACACTATTGCTTCACAGAAAAGAAATATTAGAGTCCTAAGTTCTGCGGTTGAACCGACTCCTCTGATACCAATTTTTCACGACCCATCCTTTGGGGCCCACATCGTGAATACCCCAAGCCCTCCTTCTATAGGCCAGGGGCTGACGACTAGCACCAAAGGCGTAATTCCTTAAAACTGGGAAGACATTGACTTTATAAATCGTAAAAACACACAACCAGAGTACAAGCGGAAGAAAACACTAAGTAAAATCTGTATAACATGTGTACTGAAAGTAAAGAGGGCCAGAATACAAGCCCAACTGTAAAGTAAAAATACAACTGAAAGCAAGTACAACTAAAAAGGGACAAACATCTGAAAGGTGAAAGCAGCTTCTGGATCGTCCTCTAGGGTTCCTACCTGAAGGGTAGGTACATATGGCCTCCTCAGCACTCCACATCCGTCAGACTCCACCGTGTACTGATAGGCCATAAGTTCCTCCTCTGGGTACCATCCAGTCCTGGCACTCATGGCCTCCGTCAGCACTATTCGTCGTCTGCATCCAACATAACGAGGTGCGGGCATAGTCCGTACAGGGGTGAGTATAATGATACTCAGTAGGGAACCCGGGACCCTCATGGTCTCACAAAATCCAACAAGGATAAACCAAAAAGTATGATTTCAATGGATAACCATTACTTAGGTATATGCCCATACATATACCAAAGTTATCTAGTAACCCATCTCAATCATGAGAAAACACAAAGGTCATTGACTCAGCTCAAACCATGATTTTCATTAATGAAACCACATCTGCTGGAGAAATCCTCCTCTGTCGAGTACAGTGGCCCTATCACGACTCCGAGGTGCTACTCACTAACCTTGAACTGCTGAGGTACTCCTCCTGTCGATTACCACGAGTCTTCTTCCAAACCGGGCACTCCGTCCACTGTGGGTCTGCCGCCAAACCGAGCGCTCCCCTATTAGCCTATAGAGGTACTCCTCCTGTTGAGTACTGCAGGTCTACTGCCAAATCAGGCTCTCTGTCTGCCATGGGTCTGCCACCAAACCGGGTGCTCCATCCACTGGGCTAGTCGAATCACTCCGAGTCGAATCTGTCAAGCAGTCGTCTGGTCTACAGCTACTAGGTCTCTGCACTCTGTCTGCTCGTCTCCGAAAGGTTCCGCTCCACGAGCTACTGGTCGATACTCTAAGTGTCACGAGGTCTCAAGTGAAGTATCTCAAAGGATCTCCACACCATAGGGGCCTCAACGAAACAGACAATGCATTAATTGGACAACCAGTCTGTGAGTTATTTGCATTTTAGTCACGGGGGCCAGGTTGGATTCGTGTACGAACCAACCTGACCGTGACTCAAATATACCCCGAACTCTAGTGGGGTATACTCAAAGGGACTGATATGATCAAAGAATACTGGAACTGCTGAAGGTTTTTCAAACGAACGTCTGGTGTCAAAGATATGGAACAAAAAGGTAATGGGTCAGTAATGGGTCCGGGTTCGGTCCGACCCGGTCAGACCGACTTGGCCCAACCCAGTCTAGTCTGACCCGGTCAGACTCACTGGGTCTAACCAGGCCCATTGGGTGGGTCAGCCCGGTATGTTTTGACCTGGTCCGCTGGGCTGGGCCCTGCAGACCGCCAGAGCGGTTCAGCCCGATAGTTGCCACGTAGGTGGCTCGATAACTCAGCCCAAGAGACCGGGCCGGTTCAGCTGGTGACACCGCGGGGGATGCCGCGGGTCAACTCGGGAGGCCGGTGGCTATGAGGCCAGTAGTCCGGATGGTCGCCGAAAGGCCGCGGGTGCACCGGGCAGTGCGCGGGTGCATCGGGCAGGGCGCGTGGGTGGCATACAGGGCGCCGGGATGGCGGGAATGGTGCCGGGGTGCCGGGCAAGCCACGACAGGGGAACCGGGTAGCGGTGTGGGGGCACCGGCCAGCGGCGCAGGGGCGCCGGGCAGGGGTGCGCCAGGGGGCCGCGCAGCGGCGCGGGGTCTCCATGTAGGGGCTCGGGGGCACCGGGCAGCACGCTAGGGCACCGCGCAGTGGCGCGGAGCCACCGAGCAGCACCGCGGGCGCGCCAGGTAGCGGCGCGGGGCACGACGGTGCGCGGAGGCCATGGGTAGCACAACCTTTGATCTTCGTCTTTGTCATCTTTGCCACGTGTACCGCCTCCATCATCATCAATCAAGAACAAGCAAAGGGGAGAGGGTAGGGCCCTGTTCGTGCGGCCCGAACGCTCCTCGTTATGGCGATAGCATTTTGCAATGAAGTGCTTAACAAACGAGGAAGAACAGAGGTTTAAACTCAAACATAAATTAACTAAAAAAATCCCCCAACCATGCTTGTCGTTCATCATTGACGAAGTCACGGAAAGCGGGCATCGTTCTGTTGACGTCAGAAAAGAAGAAGTCGAGGGTGATGTCGATGTTCTTCATGAAGGACACTTCCCTTTCCTTGTTCCGATAGAAGAAGGAAGAAGACGCCCGAGGAAAAAGTCGAAGAAGAAATATGGCATTCTTCGCGTTCTTCGTTGGGAGAATTTTAATCCTCCCAAGCTCTCAAGTTCCACCAAAGGAGAATGCCAACAAAAATAATAATAGGATGACTTATTATTTTATTGTTGGCATGCAAATTCAAAAAGGAGAAAGAAACTCTCCTTAATAAATCTACACACGTCGGCGAATTTAATTGGTACGCGCGTGGGCACAATTAATTGGCACGCGCGTTGGCACAATTAATTGGCACGCGTGTTGGCACAATTAATTGGCATGCACATTGGAACAATTAATTGTGTGGAGGAGGTCAAAGTCTCTCCCTCATTAATGAGGGAGAGTGGAGAGGTTTCATCCTCCTCCATTAATAGGGGTCGGGTGGTCCCCACCCCTATCATTTAATTGAGAGGTTATGCTCGGGTGGTCCCCACATCGTAACCTCTCGCGGGAGGTTAGGGTGTGGCAGTCCCACCCCCAACTTCCATTGGGAGGTTCCAACTAATCGCACACACAACACATGGCAGCTTAAAAATAAAATATAGTTTTTTAATTTATTTTATTATTATTTTTTAATAAAAATCCAAAAACTAACTTCCAAACTCCTCAGAACGCAACTACGGTGATGGTATCACTAAGGTATTACCGATGCTGCGAGTTCAACGGTGCCCTCAGATTTCAATTCCGAGCACCAGTTCAAAAGTTATAAAAACCCACTCGTACGTTTACTGAACGTACCCGAAAAAAACTTCATAAATTGATTCGGGACACACTGGGTCTCGGAATCAAGCACCGTCAGAAACTGTGGACTTGTAAAATTCCCATGTATTTAAAAAAAATCACGGAAATTTTGGGTCTTTAAAATCAAGAAACTTTTTTCAACCGTAGATAGACTTGAATCCATTAGGATAATGATTTCCTATGTAGCACAATTGGATTTCAAATTATATCAAATGGATTTTGAAAGTGAATTCTTAAATGGATTTATAATTAAGGATTTGTTTTGTTGAACACCCCCCTAGATTTCAAAATCCACATTTTCCAAATCATGTTTTTAAACTAGAAATAGCTCTATATGGTTTAAAAAAAACTCATAGATCTTGGTATGATAGTCTTACCTCTTTTGTTATTTCAAAAAGTTATTCAAAAGGTATATCTAATCCAACTCTTTTTATAAAACTAATTTTAAAAGATGTTTTAATAGAACAAATATATATAAATTATATTATTTCTGGATCTACTAAATATTCTTGATGTACTAATTTCTCAAAACTAATGAAAAATAAAGTTGAAATTATTTTAATGGGTGAACTCAAATTATTTCATGGATTTAAGATTTTTCAAGATAAAGAAGGAAGTATCATAAATCAAAGTAAATACCTTTTTAAATGTTTTATATTAGATAACACTAAAAGTAGTGATACTTCCATGAGAACCACCTATAAACTAGAGATTTATGAAGCTGGGAAATTGGTAGATCAAACTAGTTACAAAGGCATGATTGAAAGTATTTTGTACTTAACTATTAGTCAGCCTGATATTATTTTTAGTGTGTGTGTGTTCTTACTTTCAAGAAAATCTAAAAGAGTCTCATTTGTTATCTATAAAAATATTTTTTTAATATATCAAGTATACAAGCAATTTTGGATTGTTCTATCTAAGGGAACATGATTTTGACTTAATAAGTTATTCAGATGCTAATTTTGGTGGTTTTAAGTTAGATATAAAATGTAAATATGAAACATGTTATCTTTTAGGAAAATAATTAGTATCATGGTGTATTAAGAAAAAAATTTGTTGCACTATCCTCTACTAAAGAATAAAACATAGATGCAGTCAAATTTTTTGTGCAAAAATCTTGCAGATGAAACATACTTTACTAGAATTTTGACACTAATTTATACAAGTGCCAATAAATTGTGATAACCCAAGTGCGATAAAAATTTCCTAAAATCTATCATATCACTATAGAACAATATATATTGATGTAATGCATCACTTTTTGAGATATCGTTATCAAAAAGGTGATATAACTTTAGAATTTATTGGAACTAAACATCAGCTTGTTGATATCGTCCTAAAGACATTGAATTCTAAGGGATTAAACAACATAAAACATGAATTAGGAATGATAATATTTTTGATGAGTCACCTTTTATGATTCACCATTGATGAGTCACCATTGATAAGTCACAGTTGATGTGTCATCATTACGAGTCACTGTTGATGTCACCGTTGATGATTAACCATTGATGAGTCACCATTGTTGATTCACCATTGATGAGTCATCATTGATGATTCACCATCGATGATTCACCATTGAAAAAGTCACCATTCCTTTTATTTACCATTGTTTTATTACTATTGCTATTATTTTAAAAACTAAAATCATTTTTTATAATTTATTATTTTTTATTTTGAATCCCTAAATGATAAAACTGTTGGGATAAATCAAATCAATTCACTACCCCATAAATCATTGATCTCACGAACCTTTTCCTTCCTCTCGAACTGATTATCTTTCTCCATTGTTCCACCTAAGACTTCAACCGATACAAATGTACCATGTGAATTGAGTAGAATAATTGAATCTGGATGAGATGAGGCAAACCAAGAAATGGAAAGTATCTTCCAGTGGTTTGGATACTGTTTCCCAAACCCCGCATTTGGAAAAATGGGTTGTCGGTAGAGAAAAGGAAATCTATTTTCAATGGATTCCATCTATAAATACATTAGTATTAAAAGTTATATAATAAAATAAATGGATTAACTAGTTCACATCAAATCACTGAGTTTATTATCTGAGGTTAGTTTATGATTTGTACCAGAATACTGAGTTTATTTTCAGGAATAAATTGGATGTGATAAAAAGTCACACTAATAGAGAATAGATTTCTTTCTATTAAAAGGAAGGGGAATGATGCTTAAAAGTAACACATAAAATAATACATAAGGATTTCAAGGTAATATACCAAGTGACAAATAAATTTTGAAATATGAAGAGGCACTCTTACTGTTGACTAGAGATAGTACTCTGAGGAGACCTACTGATTCATATCCTGATGGTGAATGTAAGATATTATTCAAGTTTGTACATTAGGTTTTGTTTCCTAGGAAAGGATATTTCAATACAATGTGATATTAGGATTTTTAAATTCTATTTATGATGAAACTATAGAAAATAATCAATCTATGTAATTTTTTGATGATTCATATGTATGATATGTGCAAGAAGAGCTCAAGATCAAACTCTTTAATATACTATAAGATGATATCTTTCATCTTAGATGTTACGGCCTATGAAAAATAAGGAGAAGAAGCTGAAGACAAGTTTGGTGTTTCCTTATTATCAAAGAACATTTGTAAAAGGGCTAAAGTAAGTTGGAATACATAGAAGAAATATTGGGTAAGAGACAACGAAATAATGTATGATGATTTCAACCCTATTGATCATCCATCAAGACCTAAGGACATGGTAGATCCTGGTCTCAAGCCTGATGAGTAAGTTGAGTATTCTGATGCTGACAGTGACAAAGTTGAACCATAATTAGAATTGGAAGAAGAATAATCTTTTTCAGTGGAAGTGGGGAGTGATCTGGGGATTCCTAAATCTCTTCCTAAGGTTTCTATTATGTTCACTAGGTTCTCTTCCTACCTGAGAATATCTTCTAAATAAAGATGATGATTTGAAAAATAAAGTATCTATAGAGGCTCATATTAAGTTATCCTCCTCTAAAACATTAATTGACTACAATGATAATAGAAATGGTAGTAATGAAAATGCTTCTAAATACAAAAATGGTGATCATGATCATGAATAAACTGATGGAAAAGTTAGTGAAGATTATGAGGATCATGATGATGGAGATAATTATAATGGATATGATCATGGAGATAATCGTGGAAATAATCATAATGATGAAATTGATAAAAATGAAGATGATCATACTGATCTTGATCATGAACTAGTTCAAATACAACCTTCATCAGCAGTGGTATCAAGATCTACTTGAAATGAGACTCAAGATAAATACATTGAGATGGATGATTTACATCCTTTATGTAAAGAAGTTTTGGAAGTTGTAAGTGAGGGGGAGAATACTCCCAATCGTATTGATCATTCAGTACAAATAGATCAGTTATAACTAGTGGATAACATGTAGACCAATCTTATTGAACTTTCCCCTTCTGTACCATAAGTTGGTCAAACCTCTCAAGTACCCAACGAATCATCAATCCATCCTTATACTAGACCTAAAGTTTTCTATTTTGATGAATTGAAAATGTATCTTGGTTTTGTTAGACATGGTTTTTATTATAGTTACTTTAGTGATGAGCCTGCAAATATCATCAGAAGATAAGGAAACCTAATGGATCAAATTGATTAAGTTGGGGAGTTACATACTTTTACTCACTTGGGGACCGATAGATCAGCTGAGGTTGAAGTGCCTCATGAGCAAAGAAAACATCCTTATGATCAAAATTTTATACCAACTGATGTAGTAGTCAAAGATGATTTATATTCTTTTCAAAATAATGTGCATTCTGAATTGGATTCCTTGAGAAGGAATTTAGTTTCATATTTTACTACTGTCTTGAACTCCCAACCATATCCAATTTTTTGTATTAGTGAAGAAAGCATTCAATATTTGTTTGAATCTGTTATATCACATATACAACCAAGAGTAATATTTAATATTCAAGAAAATTAGAAAATAGAATATTTTTAATAGAGGTAGAAAGTCTAAAAAAATTAGTAGAGGGACTGACATATCTTTTTAGAATATATGAAAACTATTCATTAGAAGTTGGAAATCCTGGTTATTTCTGCCTCTACATCAACAGAACCTCCTCCAACTCCAGTGCAAATTGATACAGATATGCTCCAAAAAAATCATAGATAATAGGCCATAAATATTATGTGTTATGTGACCACTCAGGAGGAACACATTCAGAATATACATCATCATAGAGAGCATGTCTATTAGATGATAAGATAATATTCCATCGATCTAAGGACTTATAAGGACATTATCAAGAAATAAATCAAGTATTATTTGTCAAGGATTTATACAAAGAAGGATATTTTTTTTAAATTTCAATTTTTTCATATAGAATTTAAGATTTCCCCTAGTGACAAGAGTATTAAAATAACATTTGAGTCAACTGAAGTTTCTCACACCAGCTCAGCAAAAATTCATGGATGAGAATTCAGATTTCTATAGTGCTATGGAAAGGGGAGATAATATAATTATGGATTTTATCAAACTCATGAAACCCTTCCTTCATGTCCATAGTATAGATATTATTATATGATAATTCATTCTTGTAACCATAGTTCCTTCCACCAAAACCATAGAGCCAATTTGATACAGACCTGCAGTGATAACTTGGTCAGATGTTCTACTACCTCCACTCTTTCAACCTATGAATTTTTCACCAGATGATGCAACCAAGAACCTCAAACCAATTATTGTGTGTGAACCACCTCCTCCTACTACCAAAATACCTTCCATTACTACCTATGTCCAACTTTCATGACTACTTTATTCTCTCAGAATGTAGACCAGTACAAAGGGAAAGGGAAATTTTATCATCCAACAACCTCTAACTAATGAATCTCTTTTGATGTAGTATTTTTGATACAAATTATTTGTTTATACTTTTAATAATTATCTTTATGTACTCAAAAGATTTTTTTATCCTTTTAAATTCAATATTATTTTTTTCTTCTTTTTATTTTTGATAATCTCAAAAGGGGAGATAAAATGGACATTTATATTCATACAGGGAACACATCCCAAAATTAAAATTATTTTGTGACAACTTCAGTATAAATTTCCAAATTTTTATCAAATTTTTTTACCTCACCCATATATATTATTAAATGATAAAGAATATTTTATTTAACATAAATAAATCTCAGATTATTTATTATCACTAATTTATTACATCTTTTAAAAAATTTAATGTTTTTTATCCTTAAAAAAGGGGGAGAATGTTGGAATCTCCTTGTGTTGAGTATGTTTGACACTCTTATTTTAATAATCACAAAATATTATTCTTTTAGTACAAACAATTCACATGTTTTATGATGTATTTTTTTATAGTAATAATGTTTATAAGATAATTATGCTAAGTATTATGGCGAGTCACCGCTAAGACTTGTTACCATCAGACATGAGCTACCATTGAAACAAGTCACCGCCAGCCTTGTCACTTTCAGAATTGTTACCTCTAGAGAAGCTACAACCATGATGAGATACTTCTAGAATCTGAGTCTCCATCACCATCAGCTTGTGGTACCACCAATTTGAGCTACCGTCGGATGCTGAGTCACCTTCAGAATCCTACTACTATTGCACTCTGAGGAATTTGGCGTGACTGGATCAATGAATATTTATATTCTTTGATAATTTTAACAAGCATTCAAGACATAGTAAAAGCTGATCTGAGGATTATGGATCTCCTCTAACTGATGTTTCTATATATATGCGAAGGACATATCTCTCTGAGTACCTGATACATATGACATATACAATTTTTACTGACTTAAAGAAAAAGTGTGTGATTGAATCTATGAATAATCATAAGCATACTGATTCATGAAATTTGAAGATCAATGACACATAATCAAAGAATTAATTATAGAGATTGATTGATACACTGACAGAGATCAACTATAACATTACTATAGACTCCTATGATCCTCTATTCTGCTATGATTTTCTATAACTAAGCACGAAATCCTCACCAATATTGATTTGAGGACTACAAATATTATGAACATATCTGACTGATATTTTCTCAATTTTTTAATTTTCATTTCTCTTTATTTCATTCTAATTTGAGAAGTGTGTTGTTACTCTATTATCAAACACACACTATCTCCTGAACCTTACTGGAGAATACAATTTATTGTTTCTTTTCATTACATATGAATTCCCATTGTGTTTTGTAAGAGGTCCCTCTGTGACCTATGATATTCTTACCCCCCAAACATAATTGTGGAAGAGACTCTTTAATCCTAGAAAACTTGTAGAATTTGATTGCATACCTAATCTTGGTTGTGGATTTATTTTATTATTATTATAATAATTTCAACATTAGGTGATTTCCATGTAGAGAGGATTAAATACCATCTTGAGATCAGACCTCTTGTTTATACCATTATGTTACTGTGTTGCTGTGTTTTTTTATTATTATATCCTTGTTTTTTTAAAATCTATAAACAAAAATATCACTTTCATAATTAATCTTAACTAGTGTTTATATTTTTTTGTCTATGTAAATTGATTTCTAAAGTTAAGATATTTCTAAACCTTATTTTTACTGAGTCATAATCACTCCTTAAATAATATTTTAAAAGTAAAGATCTTATATCTATCTTTTATTTTGATTAATTGGATAGTTTTTTATCAAGGGATTTTTTTTCAACTTAATACTTAACATAAATTTTTATCAGGTACCCATTTCACCCCCCCTGTTGAGTTACTCACTCTGACTAGAAATTGTGATTTTACAGTAATGATAAGTCTTATATTCTTAAAAATGATAATCATGTAATCAATATAAAGAAAAAGATAAATCGTGAAATTAATAGTTGATTTAAAATATATACATGTTTCATATTGAATCCTTGTAAATTGTTTATCTAACATAAATGAATCAAATTTCATATACCTCATTTTGAAGGCTTGTTTCAAGACATAAAATGATTTATTTTATAGGTGCACTATATTCATTTAAAATTACTTTAAATATCCATTAGGAGGATTTATATAGATCTATTATTTTAAATAACCATGTAAGAAAGCACATTTGACACCCAATTGTTCAATTTGTAGATCACTATAGGCAGAAAATTCATCAGAAAGATGAATAGAATAATTCTTAACAACATGGTAAAATATGTCATAATAATCAATATCCTATATTTGGAGGAATACCTTAGAAAAAAATCTTGAATTGTATTTGATTTTATTTCCATATTTTTTTCCTGTTTTCTCTTAAAAATCCACTTACAACAAATAACTTTTACATTGAGTGGTTTATTATCAATATACCAAGTGTGATTGTTTCTTACAGAATTGATTTATTCATTTCTGGAAAAGACCCACTGCTTTGAGTCTTTTTCATTTAATGATTCCTTATAGGTTTTAGGATCATCATATATAAGATCCTAGGGCACATAGAAATCATAAGAAGACATATCATATTGGATAAACCTAGAATAAGGTATTGGGACTCTCATATCTCTATCTCAGATTAACTGGTAATCCCTATTAATGGAATAAGATTCAGATTCATAATTTAAACCAGAATTATATCTTGAATCAGCCTATACATTTGTATGTTCACCTAGAGTAGTGGGCTAGATAGGAGCCTCACACTGTGCAGTAGGCTCATTTTCATCAGTCCGTTTAAGATCTATATCACTTCTACATGATGTATCATCCTTGAGTTTATGAGAAGAATACTCATAGAAAACAACATCTCTACATGTAATTCACTTTTGATAACTAGTTTTATCTTCCCAGATTTTATACCTCTTAACACCCTCAGGATACCCAATAAAGATTCATTTTAGATATCTTGTTTCAACTTTATCCAATTTTACATGTTCATAAATTATACATCCAAATACTCTTATGTTGGTATAGGGGTGAGGATTACCATTCCAAATTTATTCAAGTGTTTTAAATTGATTAGTATAAGATTGAATACTATTAATTAAGTAGACATAAGTGATAATAACCTTTGCCCAGAAGTATTCAGGGAGGTTCAAGTATGCAATATTTCTTCAAGCCTTGTCCTAGGATCCTAACCAGAAATAATATTTTTTTATCTTCACTAAATATATAACTTTTTAAATTTTTTAAATTATTAAATCCTTATAGGCCATCTTTAATAATGCATAAGCATATTGGATCAATAAAATTTCTAGTTACATAGAGATTATTTTTTTCCTTTTACCAAACCAAGTCATAAAGTAATTGAATGCCTCATTAGACCAGATTTTATCAATTAAACATTATTGAATAGGATTTATCAATATGGTTTATCCTCTTAACTAACATTAAATTTGTGATTGTGATGTTAATCTTCCTTCCATAAAAAAATTTTCATCACGAGGTGTCACTCAAAAATAATTCCCTCAATAAATAGATCGTCTATAATGGTAGTGATAAAGGATCATAATCACTGGCCCATTCTAGAGTAATGATGATCAATAATCCCAAATTATAATTGTGCACCATGAAATATTCTATATTGAGTCAGTTGAATGGGTTGATCCATCAATGTCATCTCCACCTTGTAGAACATTTCTCTAAAGATCTATCATGGAAATACTGGGTGAATTGAAGTTGTGTCATATTTAAGGATCATTTAAGAGTAATTGGAGTTTATGAGTCCATTTTTATTTTATGATTATTATTTTACATCCCTCACGACCATGTCGTGTAGCTGGTTATTTCATGGTTTCCTAAAACCAATAGCTTTCACTTATTACATGAGGAAGTTGACACAAGTCTCTAGGTTATTTACATAATAGAGGGAGTCTATATTCTTGAAGAAATTTATAATGAATTTTTTCTTACTCATAGTTCTTTAGGAAATTTAGAGTGTACTCTAGTTTTTGAAAGGTTTGGTTGAGGATTTTAAAGTATAAGTTTAAGAAACAAGTTTTTATTTCTATCAACATACCTTTTAGTGCCTGCATCAAGATACTTTTATGTCCCCATGGATCAAATCCCAAGTAAAAGTGTATAAGTACTGGTAAAACCTATAAATTCATTGGGAATTGTAATATATAGTGATAAATTCTAGATGCTGTTAAATATAACACATGGGGTTATCAAATCAAGTCATAGTTGAACCCATATCTTCCATTGGTGCTCATGCGGGAGATGTTTTATTATGGGAGGCTATTACCTACCTGATATGCTCACACAATGGTAAAAGCTATCATCTTCAATCTTTTTATGCATCTATAATCAAGGATACATGTAAAACTCACTATACCAACATTAGGAAGACTATACCATGTATTGGTCCATGTTCAATAGTGAAAAAAATCAATATCGTACATGTATTCTAAACTAGTTATTTCATGGGTAGATAATGGAGCATCTCAGTGGCTATGTCCCATAGAACAAAGTTTAAACCCATTAATTCACTAACATTGCCATGTTTCTATAAATTAAAGGTATATGATAAAAAATATGGATTCCAATTACTTGTAACTTATCATATTTAGTTACTCACAATTCATGTTCAATACTTATAAGGATCTTATAGTAGAACTTTCAGTTAATATCATTGGTTTTTTCTCACTATAAGATGGGGTTCTCATAGTAAGAGTTTATGGGGTCTCCATATTTGATTCATATATAATCTCTATCTTTCCACTCCAATTCAATGAATATATGTGATTAGTTCAAATCCCTATCACAGTGTGTATGATAAGAAACAACCTATGATCTTATGAAAACTTCGGTTCATACTGATGTGTGTGTATTATGAAAATCCAATCATACATTAAATATTTATTTCTTTGATTCGTTAAATTTTATGGTATGAACAATCATGGGATGAATGTTATAAAATTTTGGTATTGAGAGGATTCACCTCATTTACACAAGAATCAGACGTGAAGGATAAGGGGGAGTTTGGGTGGAACCAGAGTCAGGAGATGATATCATTAATCAAGATTCCAAAAACAATTTATAGGGATAACTCCTTTATTTTCCTTGGACTTGTATTTTATGAGTTTCCAATTTGATATTACCACATAACACCGTCCAAGGTGCCTATCTCCCAAGATATATTTGGAATCAATTTTAGTTAAACATCTCCTAAGAAGGCCTCTATTGATATGAAATTATTGAATTATGTTTTGATTTTATCTTCATCAACTCTATAAACCTTTCCATTTAATATCATTTTACTATGTATATTCTTGTCCTAGAAGATGAATGAACCTATAGTCTTTTTATTAATTCCATTAACTGAATAACACATTAAATTGATTGAGAAAAACATCAATACATCGATCACTCAAACTCCCATAGATGATATGGTGAGTAAGGAAGAATGTATTTGTTAGTAATTTATGTTTCTGAAGATACGAGCCTTCAAATATAGGGAGTTGTATGGTATGATCTAGTGAATCATATTTTTTTAATAATAATTGTTCATTCGAGAGAGACATATACATACGTTTGAAAGTAAAAAACCACTAGGTGGATTCATTAGAGTGGGATATATAGAATATGAATAGGAAAAATTTAGAGGAATCATGAATTTGTGAATGGGTTTCCACTCAAACTATAGAAATATAATAAAATGAGAATCAAATAGCAAGAAAAAAAATTAAACATATAAAAGTGGTAGTCAGAATTAATACAATTTGGTGGAATAATCATGAGCTAGCTATAGTGATCAAATAAATGTGTCTATTGGTGGAATTTGAAATCATCAAGTGAGAATATCTTTGGTAATTAGTCAATGCTTCCCACAAGATATTATCTTATTTGTAATGTTCATCCTACCAGATCATATTATAGATATTTTTTATATTTTTTATTCATTACTCATCATGATTGAAAATACTTTCTAAATATTTTTTGAGAAATTTATAATCTTATGTATTGATTTTAATATTAATTTATTTCTATTTTTGACACTCACAAAGAGTATTATCATAATAAGTGGATCCATTTGAACATTATTTAAAAATGGATTTGGATAAATCATAAATTCCAAACACAAGATTCAATAATGAAATATATAAATTAATACCTGAATCCTCATATGGATATATGTGTATCAAATTTATATCAAATATAATATCATCATGATACATGGAAATTCCATGTGTTCAAGGGCTAAAAAATTTGAGTTCCTCCTAAAATTTTACTCTTGGATAGATATAGGTGGTCTGAATATGTGTCATATATACCATCACTATAATCCCAGGTTATCCCATTTCAATATGAGGTGTGACTTCCTATAGAACTTATATTCTTAGATAGATATGTGTGGGCTATATATAGAGCACATTAACCATCAATGTGAAAAAAATTTAGTCTATTCAGATAAAAGGTTGTTTAGTGACTCAGTATAAAGGAAATAATTAAGGGGGAATTTGAATAAGGTTTATAATACTCAAAATGGATGAAGTACCCTAGAATTATACCTTCAATTAGTTTTCACAAATCATATAAACCATTATATTTAAGTAATATAGGTGTTCCCTAACTTTTTCCTAGGTTTATAGACCTAGAAAGAACGAGTTGAATTTTTATAGGGTTCAATGGTAGTCTTATTTTATTTATGTCTTTATATTTTACCACTTGGTTTTTTCCCAAGATAAGAATAGGGGGAGGTATAGATTGAATTAATTTAGATTTTTCTTATACCACCCTTTATATATTTTCAATTTGACAAGTTTTATGCCTTTTTCTCTAAAAAATACTCAAAATGTACCTAGTAAATACAATATACATGTTTAGGGAGAAGTGACTTGAATTTTTTTCTATGAATCCCTTTATATGTTTTCAACCTGGAGAGTACCATTTATTTTCTATTTGGTAGTTTATGTTATTCCATGTTAGACCAATGAAGATGCTATTTAAGGTCAAACAACTTTGAATAAATTAATATGGTGTTTATGGTCATATAACATTAACTAATTTTTGGGGGTTTAAGTTCATAAAACTTTCACCTTAATATAAGGATGTTTACATTATAACAGGGGTGGGGTAAATCAAACATGAATGGGGATCCCAATACCAGTATAAAAATCCTTAAAAGAGTGGTGGATGTAGTTTAATATCATAGGGGTCAAACTAATGATAAAGGGCGTGATGTGACAACCCAAGTAAGGCTAATGATCTAAGAGTCCTCCAAAACCTTTGAAAAAGGAATGAGAATGGTGTAAATCATAACATGAGTTATTTCACTCAGAAGGTAATGAAGTAGGATAAACACACCAAGAATGACCACTGGATAAATTTAAATGATAGGTACTAAGGTACTATTGTCGATGGATTATAGATTTAGTAATATTTTCCTCATGAAGAAATAATGAATTCAACTGGTATACTAGATATAAAACATATATATCATTAAAAAGAAGAAATTTCCTTTTCAGATTTGAATACACTAATAAAAAATAATGGTGAATGGGTTTTTTTGATTCAAACATGTAAGGTATAAATTTTGGTATCACGGAAAATGAAATTTGAAAGGTAATTTCCATAATCCAGTCCAAAATTAACCAGGGTTGGGATATTATGGTATATTTAAATGGAATGGATATAGATGATGATTTGTGACTGGTTATGAGACATACGGTTCGTATATTAGTATATATCCTGTAATAATCAGAATCAAAATGCAAACACTTATTATAAATGATATTTCATCCCAATATAGAGTCTATTATAGAATAACCTGTTGTGAATTAAGAGACCATTCACTAGTATTGGTGTTTAAAACTAATAAAATAAATGGTTGGGTCCATGATAGGTACTCGTGATATCACAATATCATAGTAGTAATAATATTCAAGTTATATATTTTTTTATCATGGTCTATGAAAAGATATAGTACATGTATATCAGTGGGTGAGATAAGTGTATGGGTTCCCTAGTGAGATAAAGTAAAATAAACTCAATAAGGATTGATGATGTCTTAGTTACATGGATTTAGTATTGTGTTTTGGTATAATATTATAGATATGGAAATCTTTGTGCATCCCATAAGGAAGAGAATCATGTCTTGTGTAGTTCATGAGGGTTTTTTTTATTCTGATGTGAGGTCAGGTTCATAAGTGATGCCTATGTTGATACCCAAATAGGCTATCTAGATTTCATCATGGGGGGGTCCTAGTATATAGTTATTGTTGATAATCTGATGTTAATGGGGAATTCCCACATAACAAGAGATATTGGATGAGGTAGAATTTCACAACTGGGTGTAAGATAACTAAGATGGATATCACTATGTATCCTAACATAATAGTAATCAATCAACATATAGTTCTTACTAAATTTTCTATATATAGATCTTACTCACATTCTAGGAAAAAATATATTGATTCATTCCCAATATTTAATTGTGGAATGGAAATCACAATGAAAATGAAAATATCCTAAACACGAGGATGAAATTATAAATAGTGGAGCACAATTTATCCTATGTTTCATGAAAGGAACTATTTGTTGAGGAACCTCATGTCGATTTTTATCCTATGTAATAAAAGTAGGTCATATAAAATGAACCACTCTATGTAGTTTAAAAGTACACATGGGATAAACCATATATGAATGATATTTAACACCATGAAATAAGGACACTAATGTTAATTAGTTAAAGTTTATATGATGAGGATATTTTTTTGTGTAGGTATTTGTATAGATATTGATTGTGCACAAAATGAAATGGTTTCATATTTGAACCAATTTAGTGGATAAAAATCTATGTGAATTGATGACGTCTCAAACACCAAGATGAAGAAGAATTTTGATAAGGATGAAACATGTTTCAAGGTATGAGATAAGAAATTTAGAAATCACTGTATATCCTAAAATGATAGGAATAGATCCACACCTAATTATAGGAAAGGGTTACCTATGAAAAGATATACTCTTGTTTAGGGGAAAGTAAAGTTTCATCATTCTCATGTTAGGATATTATGGTAAACCTAATGTAGATCCGTGAGTCCTAAATACTATGCTTAATTTTGATATTATTAAGGATAGACCCAATGCATGGAGTTTTGAAATGACAGTGTATCATTTGATCATAAGAATAAATCCACTTGTAGTTCTTACTCAAAAGATGGTTTTGTCTTAGTGTGAGAGTCATTTTCCTTGTGTAGGGGTCATTTAAAGAAACCCAATCTGGACATTTAATTCATATCATATGTAATATTATATATATTAGTCTCATCCATTGATGTGAGCTCATATTTTATTATTTTATTTTTGATTCTCAAAGAAAATTAACCACAAGTATTAATCAAAACCATGGTTGTTAATTGATTGTTGTTATTTTTTTAAATCTATAGTTAAATTTTTAAATGGATTAAATATTTTATTTTGAGTGGTTATTAATTTTTGGATTAACTGAAAGTCAACAAATTGTTTTTTTAAATTAAACTATTAAAGAGCCTTAAATATTTATTTTTCATTATTTATATCATTTTCATATTAAATTAGACATATCCTATACACAATCTTTAATTTTAGTGGTTGAAGTTCTGATGCTGTAATTGATAAGGGGAAAATTATTATGAATTTTCAAGTCATTTTGTATGACTTTAGGGGTTTAGTATGACTTTTCACCAAATTTATAAAAATTTTCACCCATTTTATATGACTTTAGATCTTGTAAGACTTTGATGTATTATGAAATGAACTGCTAATGTTGTGTAAAGGTCATTTCATTGTTCACAACCCATGTTAGGGTGATTTTTCTAAGATATGTAAATGTAGAACCTCAGTAAATGAT
The DNA here is from genome assembly GCA_963277665.1 of Viscum album. Taxonomy (NCBI): domain Eukaryota; kingdom Viridiplantae; phylum Streptophyta; class Magnoliopsida; order Santalales; family Viscaceae; genus Viscum; species Viscum album. The sequence continues at coordinate 612,120,684 of OY728137.1, read as the reverse complement.
TCTATGTAAAGGTTTGGAATTTTCTTCATATTGGTAAGAGTTACACTCCTTAAGCTATATATGGGTAAACCAGGAAAAACATAAGGTTATCACGAAGCTACGTAAGGGGAGAATTTTTTGTTCATTAGCTATGTAAAGATAAATTCAACCAAAAGGATCCACATAGAGTCCCTCCAAGATATATCAATACTACAATATGGTACCTAGGTAAAGGTAACATAATTTAAAAAAATATATATGGATCAATAGGAAATCAAACTTCATTCCACTAGTTCAACTAAATCAGGAATACTAATTCCACTACCTTCAAACGATGATCATCAACAAGATAAATAATATAAATATCATGGAAATACAATGATTCAAAAATAGTATTTTATTTATCCAAAACTAAATATATCTACACCATTGAGTTATACATATAGAACCCCTCTAAAGAAGAAGAATATCACTGCATGGAACTAAGACTTAAGGTGAATATAGATGAAGATGAAGTGATTCCAATATAATTTCTCCCTCTACCCATTTGTAAAGGGTTCACTATTGAGGGATTTGGATAGGAACTTTTACTATAATAATTTTTATTTCTTTTAATATTATAGCAAACGGTATTTTTTCATCATATTTTCCATATCTTTTCTTCCCATAGGGATATATGACTCCATGGTTATGTATAATTACCCTAATTTATAGTCCTTATTGTTGATTACATGGGTATATGAATTCCTAATCTTAAATTTTATAATTTTAAAGTATCAAAATTGAGTTGTAAGTGAGTGGGAGGGAAATATATAGATGATCACCATATAAAAAAGTGGTGTTTTTAAGAGGCTTAGTGTTTCACGCATTCAATATTAAATTTATTTTCAAAATCTTAGGGTGTTACACTAAGACCTTGGGATCATACATCAGATTGGATTTATATGGTTTGATTGGTATAAAATAAATCATATATAACACTTATTATATGTCTAAACATTACCTATAATCATTCACTATAGTGATTGGAGGTGATTACGGGTGAACTCAGGGTTAGGAAATGGATCCTCCTATGGAGATATAGCATTCTTGAAGATGTTTCTGGTTGACCAAAGAAGGTATCTCCGATCAGTATTACATAAAATAGGGTCAATATAATTATACAAATATTGAGTGGTATGAAATCCTACTTTAGGTGATTTTCACAGGATGTCCAGATGATCGGGATTATGAACCCAATGATTAGTTGCGGTTCGATTCATGTTACTTGTTTACTTACTCATATATATATATATATTTCTATGTGTGTGTGTGGGGGAATATATATATACACATATAAATATATATATACGTGAAGGAACCTTATTTCAGTTGTGTCTTAGCTACATTGAGCATTTTCCTTAATCATGCCTCATATTTCTTTGTATTTCAGTTTTTTTCTAGTGATTGATATTATTATTATTATCCTAATGAGTATATCACATTTACATACACTTTATATTACAATCCATGTACTAGACCATGTTAGTGGTGAATGGATGAGTTTTTTAATCACACCCTGCTTGGGCTTCCATTGCACTGGGGTACCAGAGTAGATGTTCACTACGTTGCAGTAATGGGTTGGGCCAAGGATCATGACTAATTGAGGAGGATGTGTTGGAAATGTATGTGGAGATTGTGTATGTAGTATGGATTGATTTCTGTAGTAATGCCTTTTAATTTTATTTCTGTTTCATTTATTTACTTATATATATGTATGGTCGGCCAAGTAGGTGATCAATGTTGTATGTATGACATGGTCATTCAATCCTTTATTAAATTTCATTATTTATTATAGTATTGTTTGTGTTTACTTCTTACACACATTTTAGGTTACTACTATGGATATTATCTAGTTATTTACAATATTTCTTACTCTGGTATAAGGTAATCTTCTCTCCATGGACACACCTTAGGACATTACTACTAACCGAAAACCTCTTTCATATGAATAGGTGTGATTGAGGCCTTTGGGCGCACTGGCTTGGGACACCGATTTAGAGGCATCTAGTTTGGGTTGTTACAAATTGGTATCATATTTTTTCCTTTCCTTTTGTATTATTATTTCAGATAGGTAGAAAAGTGTATGAGGAATGTGTCCAAATATGTGATTGATATTGGATTTGTGCATCGAGAATACTTGTTTCGGTAATATTTAAAAGTTACTAGGGATATATGATTGCTTTTATTTATGATGTTACAATTGTATATGATTTTTAAGTTGAAAAATTTGCATGTTATGTTTATTTTATGATTTTTTATGGAATATGGATCTTTCCCTTTTAGAAAGAAGCCAGTGTCTAATTTTTAATCTTGGATGGAAAAGGAAATAGGCATCCGATGCATCATATTTGACATGTAGGGTCCACATGTTGTAGGCTTTCTAGTGTGTGATTTTACTCCCATATTGGTTCTTGGTGGAATTCTACTCAATTTGGCCAACATGTATATGTATTTCCTTCTAATAGTAGGTTATGTGGATCTATGGTGAGGAATTTGAATGTGAGGTTGATGAATCAATCCTTATATATGGGTGTCACAGTGACCCTGGTAGATTGATATATCACATAAAGCCTAAATTTTTGACACCTTATGGGGCATTGTTTCTTAGTTTAGGTTATTATTTGTGTCAGGAACAATCAATATGGTGCTTTACCATGTATCTTGGAATTAAATTCCACTTCACTAACCATTTTTCTTATATAATCAAATCATAGAGTAAAATGCTAATAGGTACCTAAATGTTTGTTTTAAACTAAACCACGCGGGTGTATTGCCTTATACAGATTCCCAATGAGTGTAAATTTTTCATTCTTGACTATGATCTTATTATGACCCTTCAGGGATAAGTCCCTTATTCTCATAAATATGTGTTATCTTTACTTCTTTTAGAGAGGTTTGATCTTTTTTTGATATGTGGTTATACCTAGTGACACTTTTATGAGACTTTATCAGTAGGGCTAGGTGGGAGACCTAGATGCCCATAGTTGTGTCTCATACCCTTGTAGGTTAAAAGTTTCTTTGATCTTGGGAAACCTATAAGATTGTTTCGCCTAGGTTTTGGGATGTCTTTTTAGGTGGCGAGATAGTTAGTATGATCATGTAGAGACCGATGCGTAGGAGGAACTTGGTTTTTTTGATATAGGCATGATGATGCCTTAAAATTTTATTAGTATTGAGAATATCTTTGGTGGGAAGTATTGTTCAGATTAATAGCCCATTTTACTAAAGATTATGTTATTTATAACATAATTAGAGCACTGGTGGATGATATTGAATGGAATGATGTCATGTAATTGGTAGTCTAGGAATAAATTCTAGCATAGGTAAGGTTCTTGATCACGATGATGGGTTACATGGGATCTCCTGACATGATGAGACTAACATTCCATATAACATCATTAGTTTACCCTTAGTAATATGATAATTTTGGGAGTTTGAGTCATTTTATGACTCGAGGTATAGGATTGTATACCTACTATGCTGGATGAGATAGAAAAGAAATGTATTGGTTGTGCATGGTACCGTCTTAATCGTAAATCGGTGAGTGGCCATGTGCAAGGTGAGGACCGATGGTTTTAATGATATGATGCAATCATGGTTGTTAAAGATTTATGATAAATGAGTAATGTTACTCTATGGTAGAGGTGACATCAAGAATAAGTTTGGTTCCATAAGGCAATTGACCCATAGTTGGACCTAGACACACATTGTTAGGAGATAGTGTTAGAATTTGGTTAAAAAAAAGTATATCCAGGTTTGATGTGATCATGCCTCAAAGAGGTCTATACATGCCTATAGGTGGAATATTACTGTACTCATAGCATGGTTATGATCATGACCTATCTTGAAATCATCAGGAGTACACTAAGAGATCATTTTCTATACAACGATCTAATTAAATGTTCTATGAGTTTGACAAGGGAACATATTGAGGTCACACTCAAATTGAAGTATAAGGTAATCCATATTATGGAAGGATATCAATTTTTCATTTGAGGGTGGTTACCCATGTTATGTTTTGAAAATTTTCTAATACCATGGATTCTATTTCTCTGGGTTTGGAATGGTTGATAAATGACATTTGTGTTGGAGCTCAAAAATGAGATTATCTAGTAATCCTAATTGTTATGTTTGGATATGGATAGGGAATGGGTGACTAAGAATGAGAGATCATTTTTTTGGTATGATGAAGAGGATTCTCATAAGGTGGTGAGTGGAATGTTGGTTTCCATATTTTGAACCAAATGTGACAAGGGTCATGGGATGATGATATTGGTCATTGGACGGTCGTTTGGATTGTCATGAAAGTGGATAAATAGACCTATTTATTAGTATATTCTTTGATGAATTCAAATTTTGTTTTCATATTACAGAATGAAAACAAAATATAAAGTGCATTTTTTGTCCAGGAGACGTCACCAGAAGTCAGGTAAGGGATTCAATGATCATGCTTAGCAACTATATCAATGTGCCATGGGATAAATGCAATGGGATTTGGGTTTAGAGGGCCTGTCATATATGGGAGCTGAGATTTTTAGAGATTAATTTTTTAGAAGTGGTCTAACCTATGTAATCTTGGAGAATTGGATATGGTTAGTGAGGAACCACATCAAGCACATTTTTTGGGATGATACAGGTGCATACTATAGGTCCTTCAAGGATTTTCAAGGAAAAGCTAGTGCAACTAGGTTGAGATTTCTCGAATAGAATTTTTCTATTAGGTAAAATCAAGGACTATGAGTGGTGAAATAATTTGTGATTACATTTAGAATTTCTAAAAACATGTCAGAAGCATAGTCAGCACACTCGTTTTATGTTTCTTTTAGAATTGTTGATAGTGGTAGTACCATGGATCAAAATTGGCCTTTGAAAATAAAGAACTTATGGTGGGGAGCTCCATTGGCTATTTGATCAGTTGAGAAATTAAGTAGTCATAATTTTGATTATACATTCTTAATTAAGTGTCGTCTTAATGTTTCAAAAGTATTTATGAGTGTTCGATTGAATTTTGATGAGTTAAGTGCCAAGTGATAAAAGCGGCCCTCCGAGGTACATTGGTGATTTAGAAAAACACATGGCAATTTGAACCAAATTCATGACCCTAGTGAGCTAGGTTATTTGTTCTCATTCATATCAAGGATTCTTAGGGATGAGAAGTTTTAGGGTGGTTGGTTGTATGGTCTTGTGTTTTTTGAGTAGAGAATTTTATAAATAATTATAATTTTTTATTACTAGACGGGTAAAATCTTGATTGGAGACTTGAAATTGAAATTTTAATGTTGGGATGCCTCTAAATATTTTTTTAGACATTTAATGATGTGTGTATTGTGGTTCCAATATTTTGGGAGTGTCCTAGGGAATTGGGACTTGAGATCGAAGTTTTGGAAAAGTGCAGTATAGGGTACATGGTTGGTGTACAGTTAGTGCTAACCATACAACCTAACTATACAGAAACGTTTGTATAGGAACATAGTCGGAGAAACCATGAGATGTGGCAGGGGAGACCATGTAAGGGGTATTCAATTTTTTCTAGACATGTCACATGGTTGGTGCATCATCTATTAAATTTTTCACTACAACCATGTGAGGTGGAGGGGTTAATATAGTGTCAACTACATGGTTGTCACACGATTTATAAAATTGAGAAGCCAAACCACATATACCATTCAAAGGGTGAAATGACAATTTTCCTATGAAATCTTTAAGGAGTTTTCCTCCTAATTCCTTCCCCTTTCTCCCTCATGTAACTCTCTCCTCCCATTCTTATCTTCAAACCAAATCTAGGGAGGTGTTTTGATGGCCTTTCATGAAATTTGAAAGAATGATTTCTCCTCCAGTAAGGTTACTAGGTATCCTCCACTCTTCATTAATATTTCTCAATTTCTGCAATTAGGGTTTTCAATCCCAAATACATCATATCATACTAGAAATGAATTCTGGTGATAAGGATATTACTCTACCTAAGAAGAAGATGACTCAGGAGGCCATCTACACTTTGCCGTATGTCATTTCATTGAGTTATGTCATCATGGTGAATTTATAAAACTCTAAAACCTAAATAAAATTATTTTAATAAATGTATTGATACTTTTTTTTAGGTACTATCTCAATAATGGTGTCAAGGATACCCAATAAGAATTTATGTATGTGGTTGCTTGAATTTATATCGTGCAACGAGTGCTCGATGAGTTATCATATGTCATTCATTTTGGTATTTTATCTTTTAATTAATTCTTAATGCTTTAATTGATGTTTTTGTTATATAATTGAGCTATAAACTATCAATTATGAGATTTTTAGATGATTCATCTAGGAACAGACATCAGTGATCTTGGACAGAGCTACTGATGAAACCTTCCTAAAGTTTGGTGTTCTGTTATACATGTCGTTTTAGTATTTTTGTGTGTTTATGGTATTAATTTTATTCTTTGAATCTCCCCTGAGGGTGAAGCCTCATGTTCAATTTCTCCATTTTCTTATTTAATCAATTAATTGGATAATTATAATGGATGAATGACACTGGTCACTAATAATCCCTGTTTGCTGGCTTCATGAATTAGTTTTAGTGGTCAAGTCTTAGTCGTTGAGACATTGAGTATCTTACCAAAATATTAGGAGGTGAGACTAAATTTGGTAAGGAATTTCCAACTTTGTATATTCCTAGGTGGATGAACCTTAGGTAGACCAGAATTGGGTTGGGAGAGTAGATCGTATAAGAGAGAAAATGGTACTTGATTAGAGGATTCCAAGAGCAATACCACTTCTTTTGTATAAACCTTGAGGATCTTGAGTATGATTCCTCATTGGTGTATTGATATAAGGGACCCCATTGGGTACCCTGGTGGTTGAACAAACCTGACCTAGTGTGTATGGATTTGTATGGATATAGTAGTGGGTGTCACCTAGAATATATACTAAACTTCTATGAATTAGAGGTTGTGACAGTAGTGGCGTGTTGAGGAATTCATCCACCCTCACTCTTTTATTTATGATTTTAATCCATTACTATTTATGGAGATATCATTACCATTGGTTATTCATTGTTTGTGGGTGATGGACCTAACATGATGTGGTATATTTTAGCGATGCTTAGATGTACTTTTTTGGGATTCATCTTCTAAGACTTTGTAGTTGATTGATATATTATTTATATTCTCGTTTGTACTTCTTGAGATATGATTGTTGATCCTAAATGATTGATAATATAGGTATTCCCAAAAGTACTTACTGGGATCTAGCTTATGAGACTTACTTGACTAAGGTGTTGGAAATGATGCTCCTCATAGTTCATTTGAGATTTAACTGGAGATGATTCTAATCTTTTTGAGTGATGCCAAGGATGCCCCCAGGGTCCGGTTGGTTCACCTTTACTATAATCACTCAACTTATCTAGTGGTGGTCTATTGATAAATTTATTTAATGAATATCAATAATTTACTTGGATATAGATATCATTACTTATATATTTTCTAAGGGGAATCCCCCATAGGTATTATCTAAGTCGTGATGTCGTGACTACCTACGGACCGAGACCTAGGGCTAAGACTTCATAATATATTTACATGGATTGAGTGATATGAAATATATCTTAGAGACCAATTAAAGGATCTCTATACATTACCTATAATCCTTAATTATAGTGATTGGATTCTAGTACATGTTAGCATGGGGTTACAACATATATCTACAAGTGGTGACATAGCTTGCTCAGATACATTTCCGACGTTGGTCGAAGTCAGTATCATCAATTAGGATTATAGTATATCAATCCTATCTTGAATAACATTAGAATTACATCACATTTTCAGAATACTTAAAACATTACAAAAATAGATTCCCAAAGACCATATTATTCTAGTGCCTTTGGAAACATGGAAACATAAAAATTGATACATAAATGAGCTACATCATCTCCTAATAGGTTCTTCATGACTACAAACCTTATTATACACATAAAAAATTAAACATATATTCATAAAATATGGGAAAGAAACATAAAAGAGGCGAGATCATATGCTCAGTAAGGATAAAAAAGGGAGATATGTAAGCATAATCATGAGCACAAGGGTATGAGATAATGATCATGAAAATAGAAGTTCATACCCTGAAAATAAAAGATCATATACATGAATCATTCAATAAATCTTGGAATTTCATAAGATATGAATCATAAGGAAATGAAAAACATAATACATGAAAACATTACATAGGAATAAAACATGGAATTTTGGAAAACACATAAGAATATAATATTATTTCCATAGTAGCCTAGGAATCACTTCAAAGGCCATATTAGTAGTATGGGTTCACTCCCCATACCATCTTGGTATTCGTGGTTCACAACCATGTTCATCTTAGTAGCATTATTTGACTCCTCATATGTAACACCCTGAGTTTTTGTGAACTAATTTTTTTATATAAATTAATTTTCATTGAAGTATTGTATTGCACAAAATAAAACATTCCTTTCACATGAAACTAACTTAGTATGTGCTACATGACACCAACCTGGCCCATATTAGATGAAACATTAACTTGGAATATGTTACATGGAAAAGTGACTTAGAATATGTTACACGCAACACCAACTTGGCGTACATTACACGCAACACCAATGTATCTATGAAATATCATTTTATTATTATATTATTTAAATGAGATAATTATAACCAATACGTTAAACATAGTAATATTAGTAGTAATACATAATTTTTAAAATATTATTTCTAATTGTTTTATATAAATAAAACATATTGTTAATGAAAGATATAATTTTTAGTAAAGTCCTTATATGTTTTAAAATACTATTTTTCTCAAATGAACTTCTTTTAATGTCCTTATATGAAAACTAATAAAATTAATTTTAGAACCATTTAGAAATTTAATTGGAAAAAATAAAATTAATTTTTTGAATTTATAATATCAAAACTATCTTAATATTTTTTTTGTGATTTTCTTGAGAAACCTCATTTTTTGATGAATAATGAAAAGTACCAGATTTTAATTCAAAACTGTCTTTTCATATAATTTATTTATAAGGATAAGTTATATTTTAATTTGTTTAAAATTTTAATTAGATCATATTTTTATAAATTATTAAAATTTAGGTCATTGTAATAAATTTCACTTTGAAATTGGGAATAAAAACTTAGCAAACCTTTTTGACGTTTTTACTTTAAAAACCTGCAGTGTCATCCCGTTAATGGGATTATTTTTAAAGTAATTTCTACTACTTATGTGATTATAATTTGAAAAAATAAATTCAATTTTTTTAATAAGCATAATTTATAATGTCTAATAAGGTAAAAATAGTTTTTTACCAATAATATTAGTAAAAATGGATAAAATTAATTACAATTATTGAGAAAAAATAGTTTAACAAAGTTCTAAACCGTCAATTTAAGAACCAAAACAACATATATACTTGTCCTACACCCATTTTATGAAATTTATTTGTCCAAAAGCCTTAAATTATTGAGTTTTTTTGGGTATTTTATTAATTTTTTAGTTAAAAATGGGGGTACACCTAACCTAGTTTTAAAAATTCGAAGTGTGTCCTTTTCCTTCCCTATAAATGGACACCACCTCTTCCACTTATTCACACCTCTAAAAACACTTAGGCTAGGCCAAGAACTACCCAATAAAATTTCCAAAAACCCTTCATTACTCTTAAAAGCCTCTCCTTGGGAATAATTCAATCCAAGGAAGCCTTTTGGCATAAACCAAAAGGAGTTACCCGATTAAGAGGTAACATCTTCTCTCAAGCTCCATTATTTTATTTTCTTTCTCCACCCCTTCCCATATCTCTAATACATGATTGTATAACGAAAATATTATACTAAATATAATATTATGTATTTATTATAAGGTTTAGACCAAAACTTACACACAATTCTATCTAATGGGTAACAAACATATTTTTTACATGTACGGCGAAATACCACCTCTTGAAATAATGATTGTTTGTTTTTATTTTAACAACTCTCATGGTGGTAATTATGATGGAGAATATATTTTCAAATAATATAAATTATATTTATTATGGGATTTTTTTATTTAATTGTTAAATAAAACATACCTTATCTCTTTCTATATTGTGTATATATGATAATTTTGTTTGTAGACGTGTGGACTACCTCCTCCTCAAAACGATGTGATTTGTTCACACCTTACATGGAAAGTATTAAGAATTGTTTTAGTAAAAATATAATATATACATGAAATATTCATTCTACTATAATTATATTATATTATATTTATGTATTTACATACATGTATTTTACTTTCTTTCATTCAATATGATAAGAATATGAAAATAGCGTTCATACGTACATATGGACTACCGCCTCCATGAACTATATATTTTATTTATCATTAAATATTATTATAAATACTTATAGATTGAATATATAATATTTTTATATCATGTATTAAATTTTTGGAATAAATATTTCCTGATCTAAGTAAAAATACTAAGAATAAAAAGTCAAATCTTGTACGATTAACAAGGCTTTTATAACCCGAAACATGGGGTTAATGATAAATGTGTAATATAAAGACTTAACAGAGTAATATATGGTATCATATATATCAATGTGGTTGAGTGATATATTTATAATCAAATTATAATATTCATACAAGAGGTTTTGATGAGTATGATGAAAGTGAAGACATAAGGTAAGGGAATTTCATCTCTCCTTTTATTATCGTGAGATACATGCCTTGTTCACCACTCACTTTTTGTGTGTGGTATATAAAAAACCCTTTGAAATATTATATCGTGAATATTATTATTTTCATGATATTATAAGCTTCATGAAATTTAATTTTCTTACATGAAGAGTATGATTCTATGTTACTAAGTGGTAAGAGTCTATTGTAACAATCTCATCATTTATTGAGATTGTTTATTATTATGCTTCAATTGATGAAATATCATGATCCATATCTCAAGAACGCCCATGAATTATCTTATCCTCTATTTTTCAATGATATATTCATGTATTAGTACCATTGTTTCCACTCTTCGGTACTTAGGATAACTATTAAAATGTTTTAATGAAAATCTAAATTTATTTCTTCTTTCCATCAGAAATCTATGTTCTTTAAAAGCCATGATTTATAAAAGAATATTTAAAAAACGTTTTAAATTTATAAAATGATATTAAATGTAATTTTTACCTATATTTTTCCTTATACAGTATAAGAAGTAATCTTCTTTTCATTTTCCTATCAAGGAACTTTTCGGAACTTTTAAGGTAAAAAAAGAATATTTGGCACGTACGGACTTACCACTGTTACGACCATCATTTCCTTGAAGATTCCATTGTAGATTTAAAAGTTTAAATTAAATTAAAAATGATTACTTAATATTATGTAAATTTATTTCTTTTAATTTTTTTTCAATGAAAACAGTTTTCAAAAGTGGTTTATATATTTTCAAATCTTCTATTAAAATATTTCAAATCTATTTTCAAAGAAAAAGGTTTTCAAAAATGTTTTATGTTTAAAAAATGTTTTTTTAAAGTCTTCAAGAATTATTTATAATGTTTCAAAAAAATAGGTTTCCAAATTTATTTCAATGATTTATTTATATATTTTTGTGTTTATTTTTAAATAAATAATTTTCAATAGGTTTTAAATTTAAAAAATTACTTTTTTCAAAAAAGAAAGGATATTTTCCTCAAGATTTTTTTCAAAGATCTTTAAAAATTATTTCCCATATAAGATGACATCCATTAGTGTTACTTATTCTTTTATAGGGAAATGATTAAATGCATTCATTCATATTGTTTTTGTGAATAGTTAATATTTTGATGGAATGCTATTTATGAAAACAGTTTCTCTTTCATGGGTTATATGATTTTGAAACTTGTTTCTTTTCATGGGTGGTAATTATGAGACCTAAATATTTTCCATGGGTAATGATATGATTAAATATTCATTATTCCTACCTCATTTAATGGATTATGATGTGATTATTGTTTATAATTTTGTTGCACTTGTATGTATGATTTTTTTCTGTCTTGGGTTGGATCTATATCTCCCTCCAATGTATTGGGTAATGATGGATGAATCATGAGTATGTATGTTATGCATGAACATGATTTCATGTTCACAATGTTATCTTTGAACCTAATTATATCTTCACAATGTTATTCATGTACCTGGTTTCATGTCTATAAGTTTATGTGTGAACCTAATTACATGTTCACAAAGTTATGCATAAACTAGATTAAATATTCTATATGTTCTTCATGGACTTGGTTTTATGTACATAAGATTATGTGTGAACTTGATTACATATTCACAATTTGATTCATGCACATGGTTTCATGTCCATAAGTTATTTTAGGGGCTTGATTTCATGTACTTAACATAATGAGTGAACCCGTTTCTACTTATAAATGTTCACAATTTTATAGAATAATGTGTATTCCACAAATTTAATGTATTGTTCATTTTTTATTATTTCATGACTTATAATATTAATTCTATTATGATCATTTTTTATAAACTACCAATATTTATTATGATATCAAATATTCAAGGTATTATATTCAAATTTTATTCTAAAGTTCCATACCATTTTGTTCATGTTATGTTTAATCATTTCCTTTATTTACCCTTACTAAGAATATGAGCTCACCCATTTCATATGTTTCCTTTCCCCAAGTTATGAAAAAAGGTTTTAGGTATAAGTAATAATGCGGTAGATCTTTATGGGAGATGTTGAAGATCTTTCACTAGGATAGTAGATTGTGTTTCTAAGTTTCCAAATACACTAAACTATTACGCTCCCCAGGCATGTATTTTTTTTAATGTACTGAATATTCATAAAAAATGATGTAATATCCATGTATGCTAATCCTGGTTTTCAATAATTGGAATCAAATGAAAGGTTTTGTCAAAATTTTGAAACTAGGATTAGAAAACCTTAGTGAGATCCCTAGGGGTATTTATAAGAATATTTCTAGGGATGTCTCTAAGGACAAGTCTAAGGATAAGAAAAAGTATAGGAAAATGTCTTGGAATTTTGGTAAAGGATAGAGTAATTCGTTTCCTAGAAATAAATCACTTTTTGGATACTATAAGTGGATGTGCTCTGACACAGATGTGCCTAGGAGTAAAAACTCAAAAAATATGTTCCAGGCCTAACTCGAGGCAATCTGGTACATGACAATGGGTCATGCTGCACACCTAGTTTGACACTACTGGGGGATATGCTTTGGGAATTCCAAAACTCTTCATGAACCAATATGAATGATTTAAGTATGAGTTTTCTATGAATAACCTATGATCAACCTAAGTATTCATATATTAAAAAGTATGGGTAATAATTTATACTTTCTATAAGAAAATTTTTATGATTAATATGGTTTCCATATGTGATAAGAGTTTCTCACATTATGCTTTTTGGTTTTAGTCAATGGATGGAACCCAAAGTGACTGTTTTAATGGGGAATGCGATATACAATGCAATGGTTTTCCCCCCTGATCAACCTAATGCTATGGGTGATGAAATGAGAAACCTTGTTATGATGCTTTCTAAAGCTATGAATAATTGGTGAGTAGCCTACTGATAAAAGGAGGGAACAACAATCCATTGATCCCTTCATAATGCAATGCCCACCTTATTTTAGTGAATCCATTGATCTATTAGTTGTTGAAAACTGGATCAGTATCATTGAAAAGATACTTTATGTTATCCAATTTTCATATCATGAAATGTTCATGTTGGTCATCTACCATCTGAATGGTGAGGTAGATCAAAGGTGGAATCTTATCCCGAATATGAGGGAAAATATGAAATTGACTCCATTGATTGAGATGATTTCAAGAACATATTTTTAAACAAGTAATTTACTCTTATTATTTATATGAAGATGGAGAAGGAGTTCATAGAGCATAAGCAGATGGATGATGAATTAGTTGGTTCCTATGAATCAAATTTTAAAATACTTTCATGGTACACTTTTGGTATTATAATTTATCCTAAAAGATATATTGATCTATTTTTAAGTGTCTTGAAACCAACTCTCTGAAGGTCATTATCCATAAGGGACTTAAAATTCTATGAAGAAAATTTTCAACGTACACTAAAAGTGGAAATAGAACTTGGAAAACTTCTTGGTTTTGGTGTTAAGAAAATGAAAATGGAGTTCCATGTAAAATACAATGATATTTTACAGGAATTAAAGAAAAATTTTAAGACTCCTACTTGCCAAAACTATATGAAAGAGAATATACTTGAGTGCTTAAAATGAATAACAAGGTGTTTCAAGTGTGGGAATTATAGCCATCGGGCAAAATACTATATAAGTGATGAAAGAGGTCATTAGATGATATTAATAGAGAGAGATACATCAATATAATGAACCACCCACACTTCAATGTTTCAAGTGTAAGGAGTTTGGAAATAATGAAAATCAATTCCCCAATCCAAGGGCTCATGTTGATGATAAGAACCAACAACCTCTGAAGAAAAAAGGAAAAATGGAAATCTTAAGAAATAATAATGAATGAAGTGAGTCCTGATAGTTAGTGGACACTTATCCTTTCCCTATTATATGGGAAGTTCATGTTTGATTGTGTATGAATAAATCCAATAAAAACTTTATTGTTAATACTTCAGTGATGTTTCATGTGATTATATCCCCCTACAGGGATTTTGGAGTAATAAAATTACCTTTTATGTTCTATCAATGCAATTATGAACCCAAGTATCCAATAAAAGTGTTTTTGGTATAAGATACGTTCTTAAAGATTGAATTATATTTTATAATGGTTATATGGTTAACAATTTATGGAACAATATATGTTAGAACTTCAGATAAGGTTTTAAATATAAGGGTATCGTCTCACTTTATGAGGATTTGTGCATATTGGATAACTGGTTCTCATCACTATGTTATGTTGATAACTGAAGGTACATGGGATGACTTATTATATATCCTATGATCTGTTAGTGCTTCAGGAATAGAAAATTCACTTTTATTTCTTGGAATAAGAGATGAATGGTAAATTAATCATGGAATAACAAATAGTGTGATTCTGATAAGATCAAATAAGTATATTTTCCCATGTAAATTAATCCATTTTTTTTTGGAAAAAGTCTTGAAAATAAAAATTTTCTTGAGTTATCATCATTTTGATGATATCATTAACCATTTTCAAGCATCTTTGTGTTATAGATTTTTGAATGTTATGTTTCTTATAACCATGTTCTCTATCACTCTCCGTCAAAATTTCATATTGATATTTATCCTCCATGTCATTTTTTTCACTTTAAACCAATGTTATATTATGTGGAAACCTAGTTTTGTGTTACTTTGTCTAATCGTTAGGTTTCCAACTTTTTGTTTTAAAAGTAAGTTTTAGTATTCGTTTTTATGACATGGGATTCATTGAAAGGAACTTTAAAATGTAAAAACTTTTATAAACCATAGTAATTTTGACAGAGAAAATCATTTTAGGGGGGGGGGGTAAAATTTTACACCCCTAGTTTTTGTGAACTAATTTTTTCCAAATAAATTAATTTTCATTGAGGTATTATATTTCACTGAGTCAGACATTCCATTCACATGAAACAAACTTGGTATGCGCTACACAAAACCAAATTGTATCACATTACACACAACACTGACTTGGCGTACGTTACCTGAAACAACTACTTAGAATATGTTACACACAACAATAACTTGGTGTATGTTACACGCAACACTGATGTTTCTATGAAACATCATTTTATTATTATAAATATTTAAATCAGATAATTATAACCAATAAATTAAACTTTCTAATATTAATAGTAATAAATTATTTTGATATATTGTTTTTAATTGATTTCTATAAATAAAACATATTGATAATGAAAGATATAATTTTTGGTAAAGTTCGTATATGTTTTAAAATAATATTTTTCTCAAATGAACTGCTTTTAATGTCCTTCTATGAAAAATAATAAAATTAATTCTAAAAAAATATATAAAATTTATTTGGTAAAATAAATTTAATATTTGAATTTATCATGTCTAAACTATATTTGGGTGAATTTATGGGATTGTTTTTAGAAACTTGATTTTTAGATGAATAGTGAAAAATATCGAATTTTAATTCCAAACTGCATTTTAATCTAATTTATCTATAAGGTTAAATTATATTTTAATTTTCTTTGAAAGTTTAATTAGATCATATTTTTATAAATTAGTCTAATTTAGTTCATTTTAATCATTTTCACTTTGATGTTGGGTATAAAAACTTAGCAAACTTTTGTACCTTTTTACATTAAAAACCTGCAGTGTCATCCAGTCAATAAGATTATTTTTAAATTAATTTCTGCCAATTATATGATAATAATTTAGAAAAATAAATTCCATATTTGGAATAAGAATAATTTCTAATTTATAATATGTTCAAATTATTTTTTTTCCAAAAATATTAGTGAAATTTATTAAAATTAATTACAACGATTAAGAAAACAATTAGGTTAGTAAAGTAATAAACCTTAAATTTAAGACCCAAAATGACCTAGGTATTTTTCCAACACCCATTTTATGTCCTTTATTAATCATTGAAACTTAGATTATTGAGTTTGTTTTGTTTTTTATGACCTTTTATAGGTAAAATTTGGGTACACCTAACTGGTTTTCAAAAAGAGATGAGTGTGTCCTTTCTCTTCCCTAAAAAATGCCACCCCCTTTCCTACTTCTTCACACCTATAAAACCACTTATTTTATAAAAATATCTGGCCAATATCATTCCAAAAATCCTTATATTACTTCTATAATCCTCATCTTTGGAATAAAACAATCTAAGAAAGCCTTTTGGCACAAACCAAAAGGAGTTACCTGATTAAGAGGTAACAACTTCCCTCAAGCTCCTTTATTTTATTTTCTCTCTCCACCCTCCACTATAATTATTCTATTGTTTTATAAAAACACTAGTATACTCAATATAATAGAATGTTTTTATTCTAATTTATCAACCTTCACTTACACACACTTCCATCTAATGGGTAACAGACATACTATTTATGTGTACAGTGAACTACCTCCTCACGAAACGATGATTGTTCATTTTTCCATTACTACCTATCATAGTGGTAATTATGATGGTAAAATTACTTTCAAATAATATATATTATATTTATGATGTACTTATGCTTCTATAATTTTTAAATAAAACTTACCTTCTTTCTTTCTATATTGTTTATATACGATAATTTCATTAGTGGTTGTGTGGACTACCACCTCGTCAAAACAATGTGATTCATTCACACATTAAATGGAAAGTATTAAGGATTGTTTTACTAAAAATATAATACATAAATGAAATATTAATTATAATATAATTATATTATATTGTATAAATTTATTTAAGTACATTTATTTTACTTTATTTCTTTCAATATGATAAGAAAACCAAAATAGTGTTTATGCGTACGTACGAACTACCGTCTCCATGAAAAATATATTTTTTTATCATTAAAGATTATTTTAAAAATATATATACTAAATAAATAATATATTTATATCATTTATTACATTTTCTAAATAAAAATATCATGATTAAATTAAGAACAGTACGAATAAAGAGTGAAATCATGTATGATTAACAAGGCGTCTATCACCCAAAACATGGATTTAATGATAAAAGGGTAATATAAAGCCTTAAAGGAATCATATATGTTATTATATATATTAATATGGTACTGTGATATATTTATAATCTAATTATACTTATCATACATGAGTTTTTAACAACTATGATGTAATTTAGGATAGAAGGTAAGAGAATTTCATGTCACCTTTTATTACTATGAGATACATATCCTATTAACCACTCACTTTTAGTGTTTGGTATATACACTTCACTTTGAAATGTTATATAATGAATCTTACTATTTTCATGATATTATAAGATTTACGAATTTTCATTTTTTTACAATGGGAGTATGATTCTAAATGACTAATTGGTAAGAGTCTATTGAAACATTCTCATTGTTTATCAATATTGTTTGTGATTATTCTTAAATGATGACATCACATGAACCATATCTCAAGAAAACCAATGAATTATATTATTATATGGTTTTACATGATATATTCATGTATTATTACCATTTTTTCCACTCATTGGTACTTAGTATACCTTAAGAAAAAGTTTTAATAAAAATTAGACTTTATTTCTCCTTTCCATTGAAAATATATGTTCTTTCAAAACCATGTTTTCTAAAAAGGTTTTCAAAAAGGTTTTACTTTTATTATATTATGTTAAAGAAAATTGCTTCCCATTTTTTACCGTCTACCATATTATAAGGAATCTTCTTTTTTTTTCCTATTAATGAAATTTTTGGAAATTTTAAGGTAAAAAATGAATGTTCATTCTGTACGAACATACCACCATTGTGACCGTCATTTTAATGAAGCTTCCATTGTATTTTTATAAGTTTAATTTAAAGGAATTTTTTTATTAATATTATGTACATTTATTTTTTTAAAATGTTTTTTCAATTTTTGTATGGTTTTTCAAAGTTTCCTTTAAAATATTTCAAATCTAATTTCAAAGGAAAAGGTTTTCATGAATGTTTTATGTTTAATAAATGTTTTATATATTTTCAAGCATTCTTTATAAGTTTTCAAATAAAAAGTTTCCAAAATATTTTCAAACCATTACTTATAATTTTTCAAGTTTATTTTTAAGTAAATTGCTTTCAAAATAATTTATGTTTTTAAAAAATATTTTTTTCATATAAGAAAGGATTTTTTCCTCAAGAAGTCATTTTAAAAGATCTTTACAAATTATTTCCCATATAATATGACATCTTTTGGTATTAATCATTTATTTATAAGGAAATGATTCAGTTATTCCATTCATATTATGTCTATGAATGGTTATTATTTTTATTTCATGATGTTTGTGAAACACGATTCTCTTTCACATTTTATATGATTTTCAAACTCGGTTCTTTTCATGTGTGGTGATTATTAGACCTACCTATTTTCCATAGGTAATGATATGATTAAATGTTTGTTATGTATATCTAATTTCATGGGTTATGATATAATTATTGTTTATAATATAGTGGAACTGATATGTATGATTTTGTTATGTCTTGGGTTGGATTTATATCTTTGTCCAATGCATTGGGTAACTATGGATGACTCATTAGTATGTATTTTATTCATGAACCTTATTTCATGTTCAAAATTTTATGCATGAACCTGGTTACATGTTCACAATGTTATGATTTGACCTGGTTTAATGTCCATAAGTTTATGCATAAATCTGATTACATGGTCAAAATGTTATTATTGAACCTTCTTATGTGTTAAAAAATTTATGCATGGACCTGGTTTCATTCCCATAAGTTTATGTGTGAACCTTATTACATGTTGACAATGTTATGTGTAAACCTAATTACATGTTCACAAGGGTATTCATAGACCTGGCTTCATGTCCATAAGTATATGCCTGAAACTGGTTACACATTCACAATGTAATGAATATACCTGGTTGTATGTTCATAAGTTGATGTGGGGGGATGATTTCATGTCCTTAACATAATGAGTGAACTTAAATCTACTTATACCTATTTACAACATTATAAACCAATGTGCATAACAGAAATTTGATTTATTATTCCTATTTTATGATTTAATGACTTATGCCATTAATTATCTTATTATACATGTTTTATGAACTCCCAATATTTATTATGATCTCTAATATGCATGGTATGATCTTTAAATGTTATTCTAAAGTTCCATACCCTTTTTTTCATGTTATGCTTATGCATTTCCTTTATTTATCCTTACTAAACATATGAGATCACCCATTTCTTATGTTTTTATTCCCCAAGTATTGAAAAAAGGTTTTAGGTATAATTACTAAAGGTGGAGATCGTTATGGGAGATTTTGAAGATCTTTCACTAGGATAGAAGATTTTTTCCAAGTTTCCAAACACACTAAACTATTATGGTTCTCAGGCATGTATTTTTTAAATGTACTAAATATTCAATTAAAATGATATAATATCCATGTATTTTAAGACTAGGTTATTATATCATATCATCTTGGTAGTCATGGATCACTCCCATGTCCATATTAGTAGTCAAGGTTCAGTCCCAAGACCATCGTAGTCAATCTCATGAGATATAAATATTTACCCAATGCATTGTAGGAAGATATAGGTCACATACATCTCATAATGAAATCATACATACATGTTTTAAAAAATCATAATCAATATTTATAACATAACACATAAAATTAAATTGGCATTATAAACATGTAATACTATCATAACCTGTGTAAAAATATAGGTTTCATAATCATTTCATCATAAACATAACTTGTAAAAAGAAGTGGGTTTCAAATGCATATGACACGTGAAATAGAAATGAGTTTCATAAATATAATTCCCTAAAAAAATAAACCATTGATAGAAATAATATGAATAGAAACAATGAATAATTTCATAAAAAGTCTTGAGTAACACCAATTACTATTATCTTATATGGGAAATAATTTTGAAATATCTTTTAAAAACATTTGTTCAAGAAAATATCCTTTCTTCTTTGAAAAATTCTTTTAAAAACATAAAACATTTTGATTTTTTTTCATTGAACATAGATTTGAAAACATATAAATGAATATTTTAAAATATTAATACATTTTTAAAATCCATTTTCCTTGAAAATTATCTTCAAGTATCATTTCAAAACATTTTTGAAACCTTTTTTTGAAAAAAATGGTTTTTGTAATAAAATAGATTTCTGAATGTAGAGAGAAATGCAGTCAGTTTTTATTGAAAACATTTTACTAATTATATTAAATACCAAAGAGTGGGAAATGGTACTAATAAATTTATATATATTGAATAAATATATTATAAGTAAACTCATGAGTTTTCTTGAGTGATGTATCATAAGATTTCATCAAAGATAATCATTAACAATCTTGAAAACCGATGAGATGTTTAAATAAAATATTATCACTTGGTAACCTGGGATCATACTCTCCATGAAATAAAAGGAAATTAAATTATTATTAAAATATCATGAAAATATTATATTCATGATATAACATGTAAAATTGATGTATATACACCTCAAAAAATAATTTAGGTGCATAATAAAACATGAGTCTCAAAGAAGGAAAATTGATACAAAACAATTTTACCGATTTGGTAACTTTTGAAACATAAACCCCATGAAAGGAATATCATAAAATTGATATTTAAATACCCATGAATTTAATAATAATATTAATATAATAAATTCATGTTCAGTATATAGACCACTCAAAATGAAAGAGTGGTGAACATGGCATGTATCTCATGGAAATAAGGTGAGATGAAATCCCCTTACCTTGTGTCTTGACTCTGTTCTTTATCATACAAGATTCATGTATAATAAATGTAAGTTTATAATAAATCTTTAAAAGGAGAATATTCTTATATCTAATACCATATATTGTTTTATTATAACCTTATATTACCCATTATTTAACAATTCTATGTTATGGTTTCACTTCGGATAAGATCTACTTTGTTTTTCACATGAGTTTTAGTTTCTTATATCTTTCATCCTTATACTTATATCACAATTTCCAGAATGTAATCCATGATTTAAATATAATTTATATTTTTTATATTTGTATTATAATAATCCTTATAATATATATGTATGAAATGGAATACACCATTCATGTAGATGGTAGGTCGTACGAATGCATAAACACTATTTCTGTTTAATTGTCATGTTGAAAGAAAGAAAGTAAACAAATTATATATATTTATATATATATATATATATATATAATTAATAAATTATATTTATTATATCATATATATCATATATATTCACTAAACCCATTCTTAATACATTCTATGTAGTGTATTAACGAATCACGTCACTTTGAGGGGGCAGTAGTCCACACTTCCTCAAACGATATTATCGCATTAACACAAAATGAAAATTATAATGAAATATGCTGTAAAATAATTAAATAAGCTTAAATAAATACTAAATATAATATATAATATATATAAACATTGTTTATAACACAATTTCCACCACGATAGGTGGTAAAGCAAAAATGAACAATCCTTATTTAGTGAGGTAGTAGTTCGAATTACACATAAACAGTATGTTTATTACCTATTAGATTGAAGTGTTTGTAATTATAGGTCAAAAAATTAGCATAAAGGCATAATAGTATATTTAGGATTTTTTATTTTATAAAATCATGGAATAATAATATTTTAGAGGTGGAGAAAGAAAATAATAGACAAGAGTTTGAGGGAGGGTGTTACCTCTTAATCGGGTAACTCCATTTGGTTTTCACCAAAGAGATTTCATGTAAGGATTTCACAAAAGAGAGGATTCAAGGACGAGGGGATGATTTTTTGGAGTATATTCGAGAAGATATTTTCTAAACCTAAGTGGTTCGAGAGGTGTAAATAAGTGGAGGAGAGGAGGCCTTTTTATAGTGGAGGAGGAGTGACACTCTTGTAATATTTTGAAAAAGGAATTCCATACACATTTTTCACATGTAAAGTGGATCCAATAATGAAAAATATTATATAAAAAGGATAATAGGGTAAAAATAAGGCCACAAAAGGTCTCTTCGACAAGTTTCTAGGTCTTTTGGGTCTTAATATTATGGTTTAATTCTTAGTTAATCTTAATTTTACCTTAAACGATGAAATTAATTTTACTTAAATTCACTAATAATTTTGGAAAAAAAATAAGTTGACCCTATTTGAAATTATAAATTATTCCTATTACAAATATTTAATCCATTTTCCTAAATTAAAATCACACAAGGGGAATAAATTAATAAATATTTAATCATGTAGTTGGGTCGACAATGTGGGTTTTTAAGGTAAACAATGATCAAAATTCTGTTATATTTTTCAATTCAATTACCAAGTGAAATTGATTACAATAACCAAAATTGGGTTTATTGATAAAAATATGATCTAATAAAACATTTAACCAAAATTAAAATATAATTTAACCTTATAAGTAAATTAGATGAAAAAATAATTTTGAATTAAAATCCTGTATTTTTTAGTATTCATCCAAAAATGAAGTTTCTCAGAAAAACCCAAAAATTTACCCTAATAAAATTTTTTCATTCTAAATTAAAAAATGAATTTTATTTTATCAAATTAAATTTCTAAATTTTTCTTATAACACCCCAATATTTCATAGTATGTTATTTCTTCAAAGTAATTCAATAACTTACACTACACGTAACATCGAGTTCAAGTGCACCACAACTTACCAAACTAGCCATTAAAAAGTATTTATAAATAATATTAACTGAATTTTGAACTATATATAATCCTTATAATTTTAGAATCAATATTATGAGTTTCTTAGACATAATTTTTTTTAGATAAAAGAAGTATTTTTCAAAAAATATACTTTTACCACCTTTTAATGGTGAACCCTTTTTAAATCCAATATTTGAAACTTTTATATATTAAATTTTACAAAATAAACTTCTTATTTATAATTGAGACATAAGAATTTAATTTCAATAAATTTGTGGTGTTTTTCTGATAACTTTCATATTTGGGTGAATACTGAAAAATACTATATTTTAACTGAAAACAACTTTTTAAATCAAAATAATTTATAATGTTAAATTATACATTTTAATGTTTTGTAAGTATAAATAGATTATATTTTTACCATTTAATCCAATGCTTCTCATTGTAAGTAATTTCAATTTGAAATTGGACATAAACAAGTGTCAAACTTTTGATAGTTATTATTTCTTAAAAATACGCCTTTTGGTTTTGACTGTGGGAATTAATTTTAAATTAATAAATAAAACTTCTATATTTTTAATTTTGTAAAATAAACTTCATTATTGAATTACTAATATCAAAATTAGCTTAGGGTGATTTTTTGGTATTTTTCTGAAAACTTTTAATTTTTAATGAATAGTGAAAAACACTGAGTTATAGTTTAAAACCAAATTTTTATTTAAATAATTATCTATTTTATTTAAATTTATTTTAGGTCAAAATAGATACATAATACCTATATATGTTCAACGTAATTCATTGGAATCAGTTTATAATAACTTTAGATATATAAAAATTTTATTGAACTTTTCACTGTCTTTTACCCATCTCCTAGGAGAATTTGTAAATTCACATAAAACTTAATTTTACTGCTTCTGTGGGTAGAATTTCAAAAATCCGAGTGACATGGTTAATATCAAGGAGTAAAATGTGGTTCAATAAGATAAAAATAATTTTTGGTGAATAATAACTTTTTACTTTTATTTACCACGGTTAAAAGTAAATAGGGTAATTAAGGGTAAAAATGATATTAATATTACCCTAACACATGTCCTAATTCTATTGGAGAAGTGTATCTCGACCAAAAACAACCTTAGGAATACAATATTATCATTTAGGTATACTTTGATTAGATTTGGAAATTTATTATTATTTAATTCAAAGAAGAGTTAAAAGAGTTAAAATCAAAGTTTAATAAAAAAACATTTTTAATATAGGGTAATACATAAGATAAATTCGATTATAAATATTCATTAGAAATATAAAACGATTTCCTACATAATGGTATTTTATTTATAATTTTTATACATTAAATAATTTAATTTATTTATGACACAATGATGATGCAGTAATTACCGTATTAATGAAAGATTAAGATAATTGATATTCTAAATACCCAAATAAATGTAATTTGAGACTTTATATGAATTAAAATAATTTTATAGGTTAATATGACATATTAGGATTTGTTATATGAATTTTTTTTGAAGTAATAATGCTTTTATGAATTTATAGAAAACAAAATACCCAATAGTGTCAAAATTTACATAAAAGTGTTTTTAAAACAAATATTATATTATTAATTAATATTCTATTCCTAAAAATCTGAGGTTCGGAAAAATTACTTATATAATGATATGTGTATAATTAATGGACCACTAGGGGGTCTATTGGAAGTTTATAGTAAGTTTATTAACCATATAATATAAAAATACAAAGAGACATGGTAAATGTCAAACTAATTAACTAAGAGTTAAAACTAAAATATAAGGTTAATAAAGTGACCCAAACCAATCTAAAACCTATTGGTTGAGTGGATTTCGACCGAAAAACACCTTATACTCGAAATAAATCAATTTGGAGCCATTTTAAATCAAATATAAATTTATTATAAAATATTTTTTTAGGTTTTTCCTAAGGTGCCCCTCACCCCTCTTATAAAAGGGCACTCCCCCTTCACTCTAATTCACACCTTATAAGCCAT
Source organism: Viscum album (assembly GCA_963277665.1). NCBI lineage: Eukaryota > Viridiplantae > Streptophyta > Magnoliopsida > Santalales > Viscaceae > Viscum > Viscum album. Next base: position 612,095,350 of record OY728137.1, on the reverse strand, counting down.
TTGGTTTGGCAAAACCCTGCCCAAATACCCTGTAAAATATCCTCCCTTCAACCTAGAGGCCTTAGTTTGATCAGAAAGCCAACCTAAGGAGCCCTTTTTATTAAATCAAAATGAAGAACCCGAAGAAGAGGTAATGATTTCACCACCCTCTTTCAAGTTCATTTCTTCTTCCACTTCCTTTTTCCTTGTTGTTTCCATTCTAAAATAATAACTCCATTATCTTCTATATAATTTGATATTATTATAATTATGGTACAACCAAATTAATTATTCTATCCACCCTTTGAATGACATGTCACCATACGTGCGTACGTATGAATTACCATCTCCACGTCGTGGTGTAATTGTTATTCAATACATTATTATTTAGATGAGTATAATAATGATGTGTATTTGATGTAAATAATAAATATAACATTATAAGGACTCTGTATATATGATATACCATCCAATTATATATTATTTTAATATCAAAAGACTGATATTTTCGCTCGTACGTACGTACGGATTACCGTCTCCACGACGCGATGAGATTCATTTCCAAGTTCACCATTCATCAACGATTATAAAAATATATATTACTAATAAGTATTTAATATATGAAATAATAATTCTACTGGAGATATATATATTCATATATATAATTATTTATGTACTTACATATATCTTATTCACTTACTTCCGTTTAATAATGTATGAAAACAGAAACAACGTTTATGCATACGTACAGACTACAGTCTCCATAAACGGTGTTTTCCATTTCATATATATGTCTACTATAAATATTTATATTCTAAATATATATGATATATAAATAATGTTTTATATTATGGAAGTATTTAAATCATGATCTAAGTGATACAATCAAGAGTAACAAGTTAAAACACATACGATAAATAAAACGATTATTACCCAAAATATTAATATAACATGGAAATTATTATTAAATGGTTAGTATAAAGTCATAAATGAATAATGTATGATATTATAAATATTAATATGGTTCTGGTATAATTTAATAACATACTATAGTCTTCATATAGGAGGTTAAACGTACCCTCGACTAAAGGAAAGTGTAAGGTAAGGGGTTTTCATCTCACTCCTTATTCTCGTGAGATTCGTACCATATTGCCACTATTACCTTTTTTGTGGTGTATGTACTGACCATAATTGTATTATTTGTGTAATAAACTTTAATTTATGTTTATTTACATATTCATTGTATGATACCTCTTTCATGGGGTGTATGTTTCGTAAGTTACCAAATTGGTAAGGGTTAATTTCACAATCTCTTTATTATCCGAGGTTGTTTTTACAAAATTATGTACTGGGACATATTTATTACCCATGTCCATGTTTCATAAAATTGTTTTCAAAGGTATTATATTAAGGGACTTTTTACTAAAATATCATTTTAAAAATATTTTAAGATTTATTCTTCTAAACCATTCTCATTAATGTCCATGTTTTCAAAATGGTTTTAAGGATTTATTTAAATGGACATGAATGTTTTAAAATGTTAATTAATTTAAAAATTTTCAAATAGGTATGGGAAACTTTGATTAAAAAATGTATTTAAATGTATTTCTTTCTAAATTGTGTGACTTTTAAATGTTTTCATGAAAAAGGGATATTTCTCTCAAAGAGTTTTACAAATCATTTTCATCTATGTAAAAATCCTTTAATGGATTTTAAACTTGTTTGAAGTTGATTTATTATGATACAATTATCCATATTATGTTGAAGGTTTTGTGATATGTTTGACTGTGGATGTGTTATTTTTATACCATTCATGGTTTATGGGTAAAACATCTACATTTCGTATGCTAGTTTTAATACGAATATTTATGTTATGTTTAAAACTTTTCATATGAGGAATTAATTGGAATTAGTAAGTGACAGGTGGATCCTTCTATAGCTCCTCGATGGATCAGTAGGTATCATGAGACAAACTAGTGTCTTGGTATAAGGCCTTAACAAAATCTTATTTTTAGTCTTGGCATAAGGCCTTGACTATGTGGTTATGATAGTTTGGCATTAGGCATTCCATCATTATGAAAGTGGTTAGTGATATTACATGTGATTATTCGACTAGTATAATATCCATGTGAATAAGTAAATGGAATTACTTCATTTTAATTTTTTCCATATTATGCTCAAGTTCAAGTTTAAAAGGATTTTTTTAGTTATACATTGCCTTAAATGTTTATGCATATTATGAAAGTTTCCACTGTATTGTTATCCTTACTGAGCATCTGAGCTCACCACTTTCTATGTTTTATTTTTCCCAGGATTCCAAGAAGTGTATTATGATTGATATGCAGGGTTAATCCAAGGGAATAACGGTGTTCATAAAGGATTATTTGTGTTGTTTTGTATGTTATAAAGTGTAATGTAACATTCATGCATGTAATCTATTTTCCACGACTGTTAAACCGATCGGTACTTCGAGACTTGGTTCCTTGTAATCATGCCAATGTATTAAAATAATGCACCGACTCTGGGAAACTGGGGTCGGGGTGTTATAGTTGGTATCAGAAGAAGTTTAGTAACAACCTTGGAAACTATATTTAGATAAAATCTGATTAGAGCACATTACCATAAGATAGAGTTTGAAGATTAGTATATAAGAACTTCCTAGAATTTTGGTAATGTAAATATTTTGTGAGTTTTCCAAGAAAATACATCCCTGTCTGGATACGAGCAGGTAGAGGTGGCTCTGGCATAGATTTACCTAGGGGTAAAACTCAAAAACACCACTTTGAGCTAAACTTGAATGGGAACTGGTGCAGGACAATAGGCCTTGTTATACTCTTGGTTACGACACTACTGGGGGATATGCTTAGGATAATTATTATTTTCTTTACAAACCACTATGAAGGATTTATGAGTATATACCTCCTCAAAGAAAACATTTTTGTGATTATGGATTATATCCATAAACTGTTCAATTTAAGTTAGGTATTTTACATGTTTGGAATTATGAATTGTGATTCATAAACTGAACTAGTGTATGCCATTTTATAGAAATGGCACCCAGTAGAAGGAATGTGAACTCCAGTATTACGTATGATCCAAAGAGTAATGATGATCATATCTTTCACAGTATTAAGACAACATTAAGAAGGTAAATAGTCTCCCATGTATTCTCAACATATAAAGAAATAGTATCATGTGTTAATAAGATAAGTAAAGAATTCTCTGAGTCCTATAGATTTAAAGGGAAGCAAGAGAATAAAAGGATGGAAGAGAGAAAGATGGATAAAGGGAAGAGGGAAAAGAATAATTTTCCCATATGTGATATCTATGTGAAGAAACACCCTAGAAATTTCCTGAAGGGAATGAGAGTTTGTTAAATGTGTGGAGAAGAAGGACACCAAGTACATGACTGTAAGGGAAAGAAAAAGGTTTCAAATGTACAATGCTTCATCTGCAAGGAGTTGGGACACTACACGAACCAATGTCCGAATCATAAGTGTATATCGAAAATGATGTTATTGGATTATAATCAAGTTATGATACTACCTCAAATGAAGATGAATGACTAGTGTTCTTATGTTGTTATTTCATTTGAGTGTTGTATCAACAGTATACTAGTTACATGAATTATGGAGATAAATAAGGTTTGTATTGCAGTACTATTTTATTGAGGATTTGAGATTATATGGTTATAAGAAAAGTTACTTAAGAGTAAGCTACACTTTCTAGAAAATACATGGTTGAAATAAAGTTAATCCTTAATATAGTCCTAATAATGAGGTAGTGTTTTTGGAATAATAGATGGTTGATTTTGGTAATTCAAGATGTTGCGATGTTGTAAAATAATACATGATGAATGCATTCACATGTTATTACCTGGAAAAAAGGATCCTCATTATGTTTAACTTCCTTATAAATTTTGGACTGAGAGTTTGGATATAAGTATTTTGGATAATTCTAAAGGATGGAATGGATTAAGTTTGAAATTGGATACTATTGTTATGGTTACTTTTGGATAGCCATAAAAAGGACAACTCAGAGGTTGAGCGGCAACTTGTCGCGTCCGGCAAGGCTGCGAGACTTGAACCCACAACCGAAGGGCGACAAGGGTGTATCACCAACCACTGGCCCACATGATATCCTGGATTGAATAATGTAGTTTTTTAAAGGGTCTGGTAGATGAATTATAAATTCATTTTTTTGGAACCCTATACAAATAGGATAAATAAAATATTTTTTTAAGTTCTATTATCTTTTATAATGAAAGATGATTTTGTGGTAGAAATTAGTTAAAGGATGGAAATCTACTTGACAAGTATACATTTTTTTCTTCTCTTATTCTATGAAGAAATAAATTCTTAAACTTTAGGTAAGACATCTTAAAACCAAAAATGTGTTATAATAATACCTTACGTTTTGTTGAACCGATGGTATTTTAAATCATCATAGATTGGTGGATTTGAGGCCCAAAATTCTACAATTGTTTGTAATTGATGACCTCAATCACTCCCTATAAATATTTACATTTTTCCTCCAATTATGTGTCTCTAATTTCCACCAATGTTCTGCTAATCGAGATCATAATTTGGTGGTGACTCTTTCATTCCCCTTTTACTCTTATTAAGAATAAATTTTATTAACCCAATTTATGATGTGGGTTTTCCCAAAGGTATTTTCTATTTTAAACCTTTTATTTTCAAAAAATAATTTCAAATTGCGAGGATGCAATTTATTGAAGGAGGGAATAATGTAACACCCCAAGATTTCATAGTACTTTATTTCTTCAAAGTAATTCAATAACTTACACTACACGTAACATCGAGTTCAAGCGCACCACGACTTACCAAACTAGCCGTTCAAAAGCGGTTATGAATAGTATTAACTGAATTTTGAACTATATATAATCCTTATAATTTTAGAATCCATATTATGAGTTTTTTAGACCTAATTCATTTTTTCAGATAAAAGAAGTAGTTTTCAAAAAATATACTTTTACCGCCTTTTAATGGTGAACCATTTTTAAATCAAATATTTGAAACTTTTATATATTCAATTTTACAAAATAAAATTCTTCTTTAGAATTGGTACATAAGAATTTAATTTCAATAAATTTTGGTGTTTTTATGATAACTTTCATATTTGGGTGAATACTGAAAAATACTATATTTTAACTGAAAACAAATTTTTAAATAAAAATAATTTATAGTGTTAAATTATAAATTTTAATGGTTTGTAAGTATAAATAGATTATATTTTTACCATTTAATCCAATTCTGGTCATTGTAAGTAATTTCAATTTGAAATTGGACATAAACAAGTGTCAAACTTTTGATAGTTATTATTTCTTAAAATTACGCCTTTTGGTTTTGATAATGGGAATTAATTTTAAATTAATAAATGCAACTTCTATGTTTTTAATTTGCTAAAATATACTTCATTATTGAATTCAGAATATCAAAATTAGCTTAGGGTTAATTTTTGGTATTTTTATAAAAACTTTTAATTTTTGATGAATAGTGAAAAACACTCAGTTATAGTTTAAAACCAAATTTTAATTTAAATAATTATCTATTTTATTTAAATTTATTTTAGGTAAAAATTGATACATAATACCTATATATGTTCAATTTAATTCATTGTAGTTAGTTTATAATAATTTTAGATATATAAAAATTTTATTGAACTTTTCACCGTCTTTTGCCCATCTCCTAGGAGAATTTGCAAATTCACATACAACTTAATTTTACCGATTCTGTGAGTGGAATTTTTAAAATCCTAGAGACACATTTAATATCAAGGAGTAAAATGTGGTTCAATAAGATAAAAATAATTTTTGGTGAATAATAACTTTTTACTTTTATTTACCACGGTTAAAAGTAAATAGGGTAATTAAGGGTAAAAATGATATTAATATTACCCTAACACATGTCCTAATTCTATTGGACATGTGTATCCCGACCAAAAACAACCTTATGAATACAATATTATAATTTATTTCTACTTGGATTAGATTAGGACATTTATTATTATTTAATTCAAAGAAGAGTTAAAAGAGTTAAAATCAAAGTTTAATAACAAAAACATTTTTAATATAGGGTTATACATAATATAAATTAGATTATAAATATAAATTATAAATATAAAAATATTTCCTACATAATGGTTTTTTATTTATAATTTTTAGACATTAAATAAACTAATATATTTATGACACAATGATGATGCAGTAATTACCATATTAATGAAAGATTAAGATAATTGATATTATAAATACCCAAATAAATGTAATTTGAGACTTTTTATGAATTAAAATAATTTTATAGGTTAATATGAAATATTAGTATTGTTTATATGAATTTTTTTCTAAGTAATAATTCTTTTATGAATTTATGAAAAACAAAATACCCAATAGTGTCAAAATTGACATAAAAGTGTTTTTAAAACAAATAATATATTATTAATTTATTTTCTATTCATAAAAATATAATGTTAGGATAAATGACTTATATAATTATATTTGTATAATTAATGGACCACTTGGGGGTCTATTGGAAGTTTATAATAAGTGTATTAACCATATAATATAAAAATACAAAGAGACATGGTAAATGTCAAACTAATTAACTAAGAGTTAAAACTAAAAGATAAGGTTAATAAAGTGACCCAAACCTGTACGAAACCTATTGGTTGAGTGGATTTTGACACATAACCACCTTATACTCGAAATAAATCAATTTTGAACCATTATAAACGGAATATGAATTTATTATAAAATAATATTTTATGTTTTTCCTAAGGTGCCCCTCACCCCTCTTATAAAAGGGCACTCCACCTTCACTCTAATTCACACCTTTTAAGCCATTTTTCTCAGCCAAATCCTGCCCAAATACCCTATAAAATATCCTACCTTCATCCTAGAGGCCTTATTTTGATCATAAAGACAATATAATGAGCCCTTTTGATTAAAACAAAAAGAAGAATCCGAAGAAGAGGTAATGATTTCACCACCCTCTTTCAAGTTCCTTTCTTCTTCCACTTCCTTTTTATTTGTTGTTTCTACTCTAAAATAATAACTAAAATGTCTTCTATATACTATGATGTTATTATAATTATGGTATAACCAAATTCATTATTCTATCCACCCTTTGAATGACATGTCACCATACGTGCGTACGTACAGCTTACCGTCTCCACTTCATGGTTTAATTGTTATTCAATACATTATTATTTGGATGGGTATAATAATGATGTGTATTTGATGTAAATAATAAATATAACATGATAAAGATTCTGTATATATGATATACCATCCAATTATATATTATTTTAATACCAAAAGAATGATATTTTCGCTCATGCATACGTACGGATTACCGTCTCCACGACGCAATGAGATTCATTTCCAAGTTCACCATTCATCGACGATTATAAAAATATATATTACTAATAAGTATGTAATATATGAAATAATAATGCTACTGGATATATATATTTATATATATAAGTATTTATGTACTTACATATATCTTATTCACTTACTTCTGTTCAATACTGTATGAAAACGGAAACAACGTTTATTTATACGTACGGAATACCGTGTCCATAAACGGTGTTTTCCATTTTATATATATGTCTATTATACATATTTATATTCTAAATATATATGATATATAAATCATGTTTTATATTCTGGAAGTATTTAAATTATGATCTAAGTGATACAATCAAGAGTAACAAGTTAAAACACATACGATAAAGAAAGCGATTATTACCCGAAATATTAATATAACGTGGAAATTATTAATAAATGGGTTTTATGAAGTCATAAATGAATAATGTATGATATTATAAATATTAATATGGTTCTGTTATAATTTAATAACATACTATAGTCTTCATATAGGATGTTAAACATACCCTCGACTAAAGGAATGTTCAAGGTAAGGGGTTTTCATCTCACTCCTTATTCCCGTGAGATTCGTACCATATTGCCACTATAACCTTTTGCGTGGTGTATATACTACGAATAATTGTATTCATTGTGTAATGCACATTAATTTATGTGTATTTACATATTCATTGTATGATACCTCTTTCATGGGGTGTATGTTTCGTAAGTTACCAAATTAGTAAGGGTTAATTTCACAATCTCTTTATTATCCGAGATTGTTTTTACGTAAGTATATACCGGGACATATTTATTATCCATGTAAATATTTCATAAAATAGTTTTAAAAGGGATTATATTAAGGGAATTTTTACTAAAACTCAATTTTAAATGTTTTTAAGATTTATTATTCTAAACCATTCTCATAAATGTCCATGTTTTCAAAATGGTTTTAAGGATTTATTTAAATATACATGAATGTTTTAAAATGTTAATTACTTTAAAAAGTTTCAAAGTGGTATGGGAAGCTTTGATTCAAAAATGTATTTAAATTTCTTCCTTTCTAAATTTTGTGAATTTTAAATGTTTTCATGAAAAAGGTATATTTATATCAAAGAGTTTTACAAATCGTTTTCATCTATGTAAAAATACTTTAATGAATTTTAAAGTTGTTTGAAGTTGATTTATTATGATACAAATCTTCCATATTGTGTTGAAGGTTTTGTGATATGTTTGACTGTGGATGTGTTATTTTTATACCATTCATGATTTTTGGGTAAAGTATTGACATTTTGTATTCCAGTTTTAATACGAATGTTTATGTTATGTTTAAACCTTTTCATATGATGAATGCATTGGACTTAGTAAGTGATGGGTGGAGCCCGCTATATCTCCTCGATTCATTGGTAGGTATCATGAGACAAACTAGTGTCTTGGAACAAGGCCTTGAAAAAATTTTATTTGTAGTCTTGGCACAAGGCCTTGACTTTGTGGTTATGATAGTCTGGAATTATGCATTCCATCATTATGAAAGTGGTTAGTGATATTGCATGTGATTATTCAACTTGTAGAATATCCATGTTAATAAGTTAATGGCATTACTTCATATTAATTTATGCCATATTATGCTGAAGTTCAAGTTTAAAAGGATTTTTTAGTTGTACATTGCCTTAAATGTTTATTCTTATTTATGAAAGTTTCCGTTGTATTGTTATCCTTACTAAGCATCTGAGCTCACCCCTTTCAATGTTTTATTTTTCCCAGGATTCCAAGAAGTATATTTTGATTGATATGCAGGGTTAAGACAAGGTAATAATGGCATTCATAAAGGATTATTTATGTTGTTTTGTATATTATAAAGTGTAATGTAACATTCATGTATGTAATCTATTTTCCAAGACTGATAAACCGATCGGTCCTTCGGGACTTGATTCTTTGTAACCATGACAATGTATTAAAATAATGCACCGACTCTAGGAAACTGGGGTCAAGACGTTACATTTCTAAAATTAATTTTATTATTTTTCACATAAGTACATGAAAAGTTGTTCATTTGAGAAAATGATATTTTTAAACATGTAAGGAATTTACGAAAAAATATATCTTCTATTATCAATATGTTTTATTTATATAAAACCATTCTAAAAAATAATTTAAAAGTATTTATTACTATCTATATTACTAAGTTTAATTAATAGGTTATAATTATATTGTTTAAATATTTATAACAATAAAATGATGTTTCTTAGAAATATCAGTGTTTCGTGTAATGTACGTCAAGTCGGTGTTGCATGTAAAATACTCCAAGTAGGTTATTCATGTAAAATATGCCAAGTTGGTTTTCCATAGATTGATTTTGTTATGTGTGAAATGAATTATTGACTTAGTGAATTGAAATCCATAAATAAAAATGTATTTTTTTCGAGAAATAATAAAAGGTCCATAAAAACTCATGGTGTTACATTCTAGCCCCCTTAAAATGAACTTTTCCCTAGACATTCATCATTTGTGTAAAAAATCTGGATACTTATACTTCTTCTTATCCTCAAGATCCCATATATCTTACTCTAACTGGTGATTTCTCCAAAAACCTTTGTCCAGTTGAGTGGTTTTGTTTCTTAGAGATTTCTTTGTATGATCCAGAATTTCATTTGGTTCCTCCTCATAAGAAAGATCCTGCTCCAGTAGTATGATCTCCGAGTTTAGTAAATATTAAGGGCTAGATATGTTTTTTATTATGATATATACATGGAGCACATCATGTAATTGAGAGAGATTTGGAGAAGGTTTCAAGTGATAGGATATCGTCCCAATACGATAAAGAATATAAAAGGGACCAATATACCTAAGGCATAATTTCCATTTTTTCAGGAATCTCATAATCTTATTCTAGGGATAGATTCATAGAATCAACTTTTCACAAAATTTAAATTCTGATCATGTTGATGGTTATCGTCATAAAATTTCCACTGACTTTGGGTTTCCTTGATATGTTACTGAATAACTCAAACCTTATCTACGATTTCTTCAGTGATTTCATGTCCCAATAGCTTTCTTTATCCAACTTTATCCCAGCAAGTTGGATCTCTATATGTCTTCCCATAAAGGGATTTATAAGTTTCCATATGAATTATTAAGTGAAATATGTTTTTGTAATAAAACTCAACTAGAGTAATGTGTTGATCCCATCCACCTTTCAATAAGATCACAACATATCCTCTAGGGTTTGAATTGTTAGTTAAGATTGGCCATCCATTTGAGGATGATTAGAAGTTATTAAACTCAATTTTTTATCAAGTGATTTCTGAATACTTCACTAGAACTTTGAGCTAAACATCCGATCTTGATTAGATACAATGGAATGCGGTATTCCATGTATACTTTAAATTTCATTAATGTATATCCTAGAAAGTTGATTGAGAGAAAAATATTCTTTGATAGCAATTAAGTGTTCTAAATTAGTAAGGAGATCAACTACCACCCATATATCATTAAAAAAATTAGAGGTTTTGGGTATTCTAACAAAAAATCCATAGTTATGTTCTCCCATTTCCATTCTGGTATGGGTAATGGATGAAAAATCTCCTTTGACTTTTGTATTTCATCCTAAACATGTTGGAATACCAAACACTGATATACAAACTCTATGATATCTCTATTCATTCCATCCAACCATATGTATTCTTTCAAGTACCTATACATATTCATACTTCTAAGATGAATACAGAATAAAGTACAACGAGCTTCGTCTAACATCTCCTTCTTCAAATATGTTATGGAAGAAACACATACACAATTCCTAACCATATCATTCCATCCTGATGAAGTTCGAACTCAATAAAAATTTTATCTTTCCTTTGCATCTCTACATCTTTATTTTTCATTTCCTTAATATTCATTTGGATAGAGGTTTTACCATTTATTTAAGAAAGATATGATTTTACACTTTAATAAAGATTTATAGATCCATCCTTTAAAAATCAATAAATTTTAGATCTGTTGTTATCCTCATCATGGATAATATAGCATAATCATTTCGACTTAAAGCATCATCCAAATTTTTTCACTTCCCCAGGGTGGTAATGTTTTGAGTAGTCATAATCCTTTATCAGCTCCAACCATATTCTCTAATTCATGTTCATATCCTTCTATGTTAATATGTATTTCAAGTAATTATTATCAATATATATATCAAAATTTTCTCTATAAATATAATGCCTCCATATCAGTAATGAAAAAAATTAAAATAGGTAACTCCAAATCATGACTTGGGTAATTTTTCTCACGAATCTTCAACTGTCGTGAGTCATGGTCTATAACCATGTTATTCCTCATAATAAAACATCTCAATCCCTTTTTGGATGAATCATTGTATATTACAAACTATTCTCCACTATAGGGTAATGTAAGCATAGGTGCACAGACAAACCTTTTCTTCAGTTCCATGAAATTTTCCTCATATTCATCTGTCCAAAGAAACTTGACACCTTTCCGAGTTAACTTGGTCAAAGAATTAGATTTTCATGACAAATTCTCCATAAAACATGAATAATATAAAGCTAAACCAAGAAATCTATGGATCTCAGTCACCGTGGTTCATCTAGGCCAGTATTCAATAGCCTTTGTCTTTTATGGATCTACTGCTATACCATCTCTTGAGATTATATGACACAAAAATGAAAATATTTGCAACCAAAATTCACACTTTTAAAATTTTTCATATAGTTTCTCCTTCATTAGGGTATTTTGTATAATTATAAAGTGGTCTTCATGCTCTTACTTTCTCTTTGAATAGATAATATTACCATCTATAAAGACTACCACAAATTAATTGAGGTAATCTCTAGAGAATATATTTATTAAATACATGAAGATAGTTCGGGAATTAGTAAGACCAAAAGGAATTACTATATATTCATAGTGTCCATACCCTGTATCGAATGTATTATTGGGTATATCCTTCTTCTTGACCCTCAATTATTGATATCCAGAATGAAGATCAATCTTGGAAATGTATTGAGCTCCACATAGTTGATAAAACAAGTCATCAATGTAGGGAAGATGATACTTCTTCTTGATTGTGATCTTGTTCAAATCTCAATAATAAATGAATATTCACATTGATCCATATTTCTTTTTCATGAAAAGCATAGGTTCACCCTAAGGTGACACACTTGGATGATTTAATCAATTTTCATGTTTTTCTTAGTGTTTCTTTTTCAACTCCTACAACTCAATCAGGTCCATTCGATAAGGAGTTATAGAAATTGGTGTGGAACCAAGTATGATTTATATTGAGAACTCAACTTCACTTTTTTGTGGAAATCTAGGAAAATATTCTGGAAAGATATACACAAAATTATGAACAATGGTTATATCATCGATGTCGATTTTCTCCCCAACCATTTAAGATAAAAAACATTCTTAATGGGAATTAAGACCCATAAATTGGATTTAATCTCTATATAAAGTTCATACTTATCATTACATGGATAGATTATAATAGGAGGGTTTGAAATATCAAATGTAACTTACCTTACTTGAAAGTAGATGTGATATTTTTGAAAATAAATGCAATCCATGCCTAAGATGACAAAAAATTCAACCAGATGAAGAATGAAAATATTTATAGGAATCATATTCCCACAAACATAAACCGGAAAGGAAACATAAAATTTGAATGAAATAATAATACCATTAGGTATTTTTACTGCTAATTCCACATCTATTTATTTTGGTGGAATCTTGACACCCTTATAAAATTATTTAGATATTAAAGAGTGGGTAGATCCATAATGAAATATGACATTAGCAGTTTTAGAGTCGATGGTAAGTGTACCTTTCATCCCATAATTATCACATCCCTCATCAGAAATAGCGATTTATATGAGATTTCCCCATGTACCTCAACTTAATAGGTTGATAAAATTGATCATCATCACTAAACCTTGGGTTTGGGAATAGGTTATCATAATTATCATTCTCTTTACACTTGTAGTATTAGAGCCTCAGAGGTGAATTTTGTGCCACTTTTTCTCCATTAACATTGTTAGCTAACTTCTTCCCATCACTTAGACAATCTAATTCCATATGGCTTTTCCTTCCACAATTAAAACAGTTATTATACCCCTTAAGATAAATTTCTCCATTTTTATTCCCACACTTGGAGCATAATGGAAAGTTCATATTGTTCTCTTCATAGTTTTTATATTTTTATTTAAACTCCATCTTCCTTTTCTTGTCAAAACCATGAGATTGAAACGTGACTCTAAACTCCATTTAAAAATTGATTTCATAACACACAATATCTATATAGATACTAAATTCACTTATGTCCAATTAACTTGTGAGAATTTTCTTTAAGCCACTAAAGAACCCATCAACTTTATTTTCAGGTTGGATGATAATTCTTGAAGTGTACCTCACAAGCCTTGTGAAATTATCCTCATACGTACCAACAAACTCATCATCCATTTTCTTCAACTCGAGGAACTCTTTATCCATCTTCATATAAAGAATCCTAAGAAATTACTTATTGAAAAATAAGTTCTTGAACTCATCCCATTCCATGTATTCAATTTCATATTTGTTCCTCGTATTCATAATTAGAGTCCACCACTGTTATGACTCCCTATCTAACCAATAAATAGCCAGAATGAAGTTCTCATGCTCCAAACACTGGAGAACAAATAATATCTTTTTGTAGTACTGGTCCATTTTTTAGGAACATGCAGATCAAAAGATGCTCTGAAATAGGGTGGATGTTTCCTCATTAAAGATTCAATAGAATTTTGTTCCCTCCTTTTCACATTTATGAGTCAACCATGATTCATAGCTTGAGAAATTATAAAGAGAATAGTATCATGATTTTTAATTCCTTCTCCCATAGAATTTGGTTACTCAAGAGGAAAATCATTGCATTGTCTATTGAAATATCCATTAATGTGGTTCCTTCAGGTTCCAACCATTGACTAAAACAAAAATCATAGAGTAAGAAATAGTTATCATATTGAGGAACCAAATAATCAAGAAAATTCACTTATAGGATTTATAAATTATGACACCTTCTTTAAAATATGACACCTTATATTTATCATAGGTTATTCATAGCAAAATTATATTTAAATAGGTCATTATGGTTCCTAAAGAGTTTTTTAATTAACAAAGCATATCATCTAGGTGTTTCAAACTAGGTGTACAGAAAGGCTCATTTTCATGTATTATATGACCCTGAGTTAGGCCTAGAACATCTTATCGGAGTTTTTACCCATAGGTACATTTGTTCTAGATCCATATCCACTTGTAGTATCTAGAAATGGATTTATTTTTATGAAAAAAATCACTCCATCCTTTACAAATATTCTGAACTATTTTCCTATACTTTTCCTTACCCATAGACTTATCCTTAGACATTTCCTTAGAGTTATCACTAAGGTTTTATCATCCTAATTTCCAAAGTTTAACTAAACATGGATATGATACCAACTATAGAGACCCTATCTTGACATTAATTAACATTACATCACTTTTTTAGAACACTTAAAACATTACAGAAACAGATGCCTAAAGACCAGATTAGTTTAGTGCCTTTGGAAACATGGAAACATAAACACTGGTACATAAATGAGTTACATCATCTCCCATTAGGTTCATCTTGAATAACACCCTTCTTAAACACATAAAACATAATACAAATCTTCATAACTTAGGGGAAAGAAAAAAAATGGGTGAGCTAAGATGCTCAATAAGGGTAAAAAAGGAAGATACATAAGCATAATCCTAATCATAAGGGTATGAGATAAAAATCATGAAAATAGAATATCATATCCTACAAATAAAATATCATATACATGAATCATTGCATAAATCTTGATAGTTAATAAGACAAGAATCAAATGGAAATAATGAACATAATCTATCAAAGAATAACATATTAATATAACATGGAATTTTGGAAAAGACATAATCATATCATATGAATTTCATAGTATCTAATTCATAATTTCCAAGACCATATTAGTAGTACATGTTCACTCCCCATACCATATTAGTTGTCATGGTTCACTCCCATGGCCATATTAGTAGCATGAGTTCACTCCTCATACCATATTGGTAGTCATGGTTCACTCACATGTCAATCTTAGTAGCCATGGTTCACTCCTAAGACCTTATTAGTCTATCTCATGAGATATAAATCTTTACCCAATTCATTGGATGGAGATATATGTCCCACCTATCTCATAATGAAATCATGCATACATGTGCCACAAAATCATAAACAATATTCATAACATTACCCAAGAAATGAAATGGGTATTATAAACATGTAATCATATCAAAACCTGTATAAAAAAGATAGGTTTCATAATAATTTCATCATAAACATAACCCGTGAAAATAAACATGTTTCAAAATCATATAACCCATGAAAGAGAAATAGGTTTCATAAACATCATGCCATAAAAACATAAATCATTCATATAAATAATATGAATTAAAACATTGAATAATTTACCCATAAGGCATTAGTAACACCAATTAATGTTATATTATATGGAAAATAATTTTAAAAGGTATTTTAAAAACATTTTTTTATGGAAATATCCTTTATTATTTGAAAAATTATTTTTAAAATATGAAACATTTTGAAAACATTTTTCTTTAAAAATAGATTTGAAAACTTATAAAGAAATATTTGAAAATAATAAAACATTTTAAAAATCATTTTTCCTTCAAAATTATATTCAATAATCATTTGAAAAAATTTTGTAAATTATTTTTAGAAACATTATTTTTGTAATAAAATAGATTTCGAACCAAAGAGATAAATACAGTCATATTTTATTAAAAACATTTTCTTAATTATCGTAAGTACCAAAGAGTGTAAAAATGGTAATAATACATTGATATTTATTTAATAACAAGAGGATAAATAAATTCTTGAGTGTTATTGAGATATGGATCATAATATTTCAGTAAAGAATTAAATCATTAACAATCTCAAAACGCTATGAGATTGTTTCAATAAAGTCTTATCACTTTGTAACTTGAGATTATACTATCCATGTTAGAAAATGAAATTACATGAAGCTTAAAATATATTTAAATGAAGTTGATTCATGATATAACATTTAAAATGGAATTATATACACATATAAAAATAATTTAGGTGCATAAAAAAACATGAGTCTCAAAGAAGGAAAATTGAGAAAAAAACTATTTTACCGATTTCTTAACTTTTGAAATTTAAGACCCCTGAAAGAAAGATCATAAAATGGATATGATAATAACCATAAATTTAGAAATAATATTCATATAATACATTCATGTGAATTATATACACCATAAAAAGGAAAGAGTGGTGAACATGGAATGTATCTCATGGAAATAAAAAAGTTAGATGAAATCCACTTACCTTGTGTCTTGACTCTCTTTGTACTCATTCAAGATTCATCAATAATATATTTAATTTTATTATAATTATTTTAAATAATAATATTATTATATCTATTACCATATATGGTTTTATTATGACCTTATATTACCCATTTTTTTATTAATTTTATGTTAAGGTTTCACTTTAGGTAATATCCTCTTTGTTTTTCGCATGTGTCTTAATTTGTTATATCTTTGGTCGTTATATTTATATAATGATTTCAAGAATTTAAACCATGATTTAAAAATAATTTATATTCAGTATATTTTTATTATAATAATCCATATAATATATACATATGAAATATAATACACTATTCATGGAGACGGTAGGTCGTACTATGCATGAACACTATTTTCATTTAATTTTTGTGTTGAAATAAAGAAAGTAAAATACCTATATGTATGTATATGAATTTATATCATTACTATATTAGATTTATTATATCACATATATCACATATATATATATATATATTCACTAAACCCATCTATAAAACATTCCATGTATTGTATGAACAAATCACATCACTTTGAGGAGGTGGTAGTCCACACTTCCTCAAATGAAATTATCGTATTAACACAAAATGGAAAGTATAGATATATATGTTTTAAAATAATTATATAATTTTAAATACATAATAAATATAATATTTAATATATTTAAACATATTTTCCATCATAATTTCTACCATGAGAGGTGCTAAATAAAAAATAACAGTCTTCATTTAGTGATGTTGTAGTTCATTGTACACGTAAACAATATGATGGTTACCCATTATATGGAAGTGTATGTAAGTGTAGGTAAAATCCATAGAATAAAAAAATACAAGTATATTGAGTATAATTTTTTTGTTATAAAATATGTAATAATAAGATTTTAGGGGGTTTAGAAAGAAAATAAACAAAATGAGTTTGAGGGAGGGTGTTACCTCTTAATCATGTTACTCCTTTTGGTTTGAACCAAAGGGATTCTATGGAAGAATTTTTGACCAAGGTAGGATTAAATAATGAGGGTAGGATTTTTGGGAGGATATGTGAGAAGATATTTTACAATACTAATTTCTTTTATTGGTGTAAATAAGTGGAGGATAGGAGGTCTTTTATAGTGGAGGAGGAGTGTCACTCTTGTTATATTTTGTCAAACGAATTCCATATGCATTTTTCACATGTAAAGTGGATCCAATAATGGACCTAAATTGATTAAAATTAGGATAGAGTAAAAATATGGGCATAATATGGCTCTTTTATAGATTTATATGTATTTTTGTGTCTTAATTTTAAGGTTTAGTCCTTAGTTAAGCTTAATTTTACCTTAATTGATGTGATTAATTTTAATTACATTCACTGATCATTTTGGTAAAATATAAGTTCAACTTATTAGAAATTATAAATTATTCTAATTACAAATATGGAATCAATTTTTCTAAATTACAATAACATATGTGGTAGAAATTAATTTAAATTTAATCTCGCAGTTGGGTCAACAATGCAGATTTTTAAAGTAAAAAAATGATCAAAAGTTTGCTATTTTTTTTATTAAATTTCAAAGTTAAATTGATTCCAATGACCCAAATTGGGTTGATTTATAAAAATATTATCTAATTATACTTTTAAACCCAATTAAAATATAATTTAACTATATAAATAAACTAGATTAAAAAGTAGGTCTGAATTAAAATTCTACATTTTTCACTATTTGTCCAAAAATGATGTTTCTCAGAAAAATCCCATTATTTAACCCTAAGATAATTTAAACATTATAAATTCATAAATGAAGTTAATTTTATCAAATTATATTTCTAAATGTGTTTAAAATTTATTTTATTATCTTTCACAAAAGGACATGAAAAGTAGTTTGCTTGATAAAATAGTTTTTTTAAACATATATAGACTTTAGAAGAAATTATATTTTTCATTATCAATATGTTTTATTTATATAAAAAAATTATAAAAAATATTTGTTATGTAGTTATTACTCTTCATATTACCAGGAATAACGTCTAGGTTATAAATATATCATTTAAATAATTATAAAAAAATGATGTTTCATAGAAACATTGATGTTGCATGTAACATATGCCAAGTTTGTGTTGCATGTAACACACACCAAGTTGGTGTTGTCTGTAACATATGCCAAGTTAGTGTTCTATATGTTGATTAAGTGACATGTGAAATTAATGTTTGAATTAGTTTATTTCAAGATGTAAATGAAAATTTAATTTATTCAAAAAGGAAAAAAGGTCTATAAAAACGTAGGGTGTTATATATAGACCCAAGTATCGACTTAATTACACACAACTTGAGTGATATACTTCAAGATCAATGCCTTTTTCATAGGATTTAAAAATGATCAGGATTATGAAACCAAGGGTTGTCTTCAATTTTATTCACGTTAATTTTCACCTTACTCATATATATTTATGGGAATATATATAAACATATAAATATATATACATGAAAAACATTATTCTAGTTGTGTATCAGCTAGGTTGAGTATTTTCCTTGAGAAATACTTGTATGAATTTTTCTTTATGTTTATTTTTATTATTATTATTATTATTGTTATCCTAATGAGCATATCACACTGACATATATTGTGTATTATACCCATGTATGAGACCACGTTGCTGGTGACCTACTAAGTTTTGTAATCACACCCTACTGAGGTACTCGAGCAGATGTTCACTTGGTTACAGGCACATATTGGTTTGAGGCCTGGGACTGATTGAGCAGGATGGATCGAATATGTATGTGGAGATAATGTATGTGTTGTGGTTTGATGTATAAAGTAGATCCATATAAATTTATTTCTGTTTCTCTATTTTACTTTTGTATATGTATAGTCGGCCTAGTGGGTGATCAGTGTTGTATGTATTACATGTCCATTTTATCCTTTACTGTATTTTAATATTTATTATAGTCATATTTATATCTACTGCTTCTACACTCGACTTACTTCTATAGATGTTATCTGGTTATTTAGTTTGTTTCTTACTCTGATATGAAGAAATAATATCTCTATGGACACACCTTAGTCCCTCTCTACTTGTTGAAATCCTTTGGTCGGGTCATTACACTAGTAATGTACAGCTCAGTCACTAAATCCCTCCCAGAAACCTGAAACACACAGATACACACACACACACACACACAGATTTATATATACTGGTGAGCATAAAAGTATACTTTATAGGATCCTCCACAAAACCACTCATTCAAATGTGGGAGAAGTAAGAAAATACCTCAATGAATAAATAGTAAATCCAAACTACACCAAATCCATGTCAAATATCACCCAACTCCACTAAATCCCACTCATCCAATATCATATCCATGTATAATAACATAGTATCAAAAAACTATATGTCAAGATGGTACCCTGTAAACACTTCCTCGCTAGTCTAATTATTATCACACCCTAATGAAATATGTCATGTGATTCCATCCCTTTTATATTCACAAATCCACATAACCACATATACACAACCACATTCCACCTCACAACCACATATCACAACTACATCATAGTAAGATGTTAGGAACATGAAATACATCAACCTCATTCCCTCATCCAACTATATATGGACCCCAAAAAATATCCATATAATTACCATAAAAGTAGAATCTAGTATATATACACTAAAACTATTTTCCATTACAACCTATATATATATATATACCAATTTCATTGATCTGTCATAGAATATACTGTGTTAGAAGGGTGAGCAGGGAAAAGGTTTCATTCAACCATCCATTCCCCCTAAAACCTGGATATTGTAGAAAATGCTTGAAACCCATGTCTTCATGTGGGAATTGGTTAGGTTAGCTGACTCAAGTGTTAGTGTGTGATAAATAATAAGAAAATCACTAATTAGAAATAAACCTTTAACTACATCAACCATTATAAACACTAGAAAAAAGGAATGATAAAGGTCTCAATGGCCAAGTGAAATCCACAATGAAATGGCACACATAGGGGGTTCTCCTTTATATATAATTATGACACATCCATTTCTTAGAAGATTTTTGTGGGTATGGGATCCCATATACAATGAACACACATATATAGGCCTGCCATAGTACCACGTGGGCCTCATCCCACCTGTAAGATGGGTGACAACCCATCGCATCTAGAAGGACCGTTGGAATCGAACCCACAAGCAAAGTACAATTGGGATTTATTGCCTACCACTAGACTGCGTGAAGCCCCTGGTTAGTATGAAAAATTCTTTTTAGTTAGATGATTTTATGGATCAAGAATAAGTTGATTTTGGGAAATTATGTTTTATCAAATGGATATCATTAGTATAAGAAAATGATTTGTTTATTAAGTGATAAAGGTTATTTTGGAAGACGTTTTTTATTTTGGGAACACTATATTCCTTAGGAAAATAGAATATTATGGGATTTCATTTGCAGAGTGATGATATAATTTTATTTTGGAAGAATCTATGTTTTTATTGTGGACTTATAGTGATTTGGGTTATTTATGGAAATGATGAACCTATCATAGAGAATACGTGATTTGGTGAATTACTTTTCAGTGTGAGACTTTAAGAGTAACCGATGTTATTTGGAGATAAATGTCAATATTTTTTTGTGGAAGACTATGTGATCAAATACTTTTGAATTTTGGGTTTCAATATTAGTTTGGATTATATTGAAGGATTTTAAGGACAATTGTTTATTGAATTATCTTCATTGAAATTTGGGTATTGTTTGTTTAATTTTAACGATTAAAAGAGGTAATTTGTTTCTATAAAGGATTATCATTTTTAAGGATTATCTAATCTTGTACTAACCATTTTGGTTTTGGTTAGTGTCTAAAGATATGGGAAATATATAGTTAATATTTTTTAGATTATGTGATTATATAGAAGTTGATTCTAGTGCTTCAGGTGCGACCCAGTCATCTTGGATACTCGTCATTTGGAGAAAAGATGAGTTTTTGGTTGAAACTTATTAAATGATGAAACTCTACTTGAAAAGTAAGTATATTTCCTTATGTCCTTGTTCGATATCATAAAAAAATTCACCAACTTTATGAAATGGAACCTAAAACAAAAAATTTGTCCATTTACTTTTCCTACAAGGGAATCAAAGACCGTTTAACCTATCACAAGTATGCAGTTTTCTTATTGTTAACTTTATCATAATCATGTTTTCTATCACTCTCCATCAGAACATGAAACTAAGTTTATCTTCCATATCCATGATTTCATGGAATCCTAGTATGGGTTATCTTAGGTGTCCTTCTTTTAAAGTGATAGTTTTATTGACTCTTTTCCCCATGTGGGACTTTCAATGAAGTTTCCAAGCCCAATTTTAAAATTACAAGGATGCAATTTCTGAAAGGGGGGAGGATGTAACATCCCAGGTAAATAAAGAATATGACATTTGTATATTTATTAATATTTTTGAATTAAATATTAATTTTACTTTAAATGGGATTCTATGTTCGATAGCATACTCAACATGCAACAACGGGTTTCTTTAAAATCATATGTTGCATACAACTTTGAGTTATACCGAGAAATAATATAATAATAATATTATTTTAAAATGGTAGTTGACGCCTAAACATTTTATTAGAGGGAATGAATAGAACTAACCATATTATGATTAAAAATGTTTATTAAATGTTTTTACATTTATCAAATAAAATTTAGAGGCTTAAAATGAGAATGAATTCAATTTTTAGCATAAATACTCTAATATTTTTAGAAGGTAGTTTTACTACCTTTTGATGGATAACCCCTTTTAAATCTAGTTTTTTTCACTTTTATATTTTCAATTTGACAAAATAAACTTCTTCTTTAGAAGCGGGATATAAAAATTTACTTTGGGTAATTTTTTTGGTATTTTTCTAATAAAGTTCATTTTATAATGAATAGTGAAAAATACTGCATTTTAAGTCAAAATTGTCTTTTCATCTGATTTATTTATATGGTTAGATTATCTCTTTAAATTGTTTTAAAGAGTAATTGGATTATATTTTTACCATTTAATCCAATTTTGGTCATTGAAAGTAATTTCACTTTGAAATTGGACATAAACGCATGCCAATCTTTTTGTAGTTTTTACTTCTTAAAAACACGGTTTCTGGTTTTGACAACGAGAATTAATTTTAAATTAATTAATTGAATTTATATATTTTTAATTTGTTAAAATAGAAATAATTTTTTATTTCAGAATATTTAAATTATATTAGGGTGGATTTTTTTTATTTTTCTGAAAACCTTCAATTTTTGATGAATAGTGAAAAATACTGCATAATAGTTAAAAACCGACTTTTTCATTTAAACGTAATTTTACCACTTCTGTGAATTTAATTTCAAAAATCCGACATACCTGATTTTCATCAATAAGTAAAATGTGGTTCAATATTTTGAAAATAATTTTTGTTGAATAGTATGTTTGGAATTTTATTTACCGTGGTTAAAGGTAAATAGGGTAATTCTAGGTAAAAATAATATTATAATAAGGAAACATACTTACTTGTCATGTAGACATTCATCCTTACTAAATTTATACCAAAAACACATCTTTTCTCCAAATGATGGGTATTCAAGATGACTTGATCACATCAAAACCGCTAGAATCAACTTCTTGAGAATCACATAATCCACAAAAGATGAACTATATATTTCCTCTGTCTTTAGACATTAACCAAAACCAAAATGGTTAGTTCAAGTTCAGATAATCCCCAAAAATGGATAATCCTTTATAAAAATAAATATTAATCTTAATCTCCAAAATTGAACAAAAAAAATACCCAAAGTTCAACAAAGACCATTAAATAATCAATTGTCCTTAAAATCCTTCAAAATAATCCAAACTAAGTTTGAAACCCAAAATTTAGAAGGATTTGATAACATAGTTTTCCATATTAAATCTTAACATTTTTCTCCAAATAATATCGACTACTCTTAAATTCTGATACTGAAGTGTAATTAACCTAATCACATATTCTCAAAGATAGGCTAATCATTTCCATAACTAACCCAAATCGCTATAAGTACACAATAAAAACATTGATTCTTCCAAAATAAAATTCTACCATTACTTCTCAAATGAAGTCCCATAGTATTCTATTTTCCTTAGGTATATAGTGTTTCCACAAAAGAGAAAACATCTTCCAAAATAACCTTTATCTCTTAATCACCAAATAATTTTCTTATACTAAGGATATCCATTTGATAGAACATAAGTTCCCAAAATCAACTTATTCTTGATCTATAAAATCATTTAATCACCAAATAATTATGGGTTCGATTCCCGCAGCTTTGTCCGACGCAACAGGCTGTCACACGGTCTGCGTGTTATTCTTTTTCAAAAAATTTATAATTTTATAACATCCCCAAAAATGAGATAAATTCCTCAAAAATAACCATAACATATTTTAACCAAAAATGTTATCTCATACCTCCCATTTTCACCCCAAAAATTAATAACCTATAATTGCCTCAAATTCAAGGATCATATAAACCAAAACGGTTCTTTTTACCTATATCCACAAAAGAAAAGATAAATCTTCCTTGAATAAAATTTTCACATATCAAACTTTAGGGTTACATATACTAGAAAAATTATTCCAAGTTAATCCTATCATTAATACATTTAAACATATCATCATCCATATATCAAATATAACTCTTTAATTCCTAAAATGTAGACATCTTAATCATCAAACATTCTTCTAGATCCTTTATCCATGTTTTTACATCTTATTATTTTATACTTTTTTTCCTAAAAACAAAATAATTCTTAATGTTATAAGATTTCAGTAATGTAAAAACAAGAGCTAAGAAATAATCCATACCTTTTATAGGTTATTTTTAGTTTCCTCATCTTCAATTAGAAATGCATTAGAAATTGTTAAACATATATTTGTATGATCCTACTAATCCCATTCCCAATCCTTCGGTATAGGAAATCTATAATGACCATGCACACCACATTTAAAACATTCAATTGATCCTTCAAAAAGAATGTCTTTCCCTTTCTTAGATTCAATTGGATGATTCATTTTTCTATGGAAGGTTACTGCTTGAAGAACTTCAACACCACATCGATAGCATCTTCCTACCCCTTTGAATCATTTTCCTAGGTGTTTCTTTCCACATACTTGACATATAAGTTTTTTAATATACTTACCTTTATGATTATTACCTGGACTTCCATAGAGATTTGTTTCTTGCATATATGATGCCTTATAAAAACCACCAAGGTTCAGATGGTCAATCATGAATAAATATTGTTGGTTGAGAATAACTACAAGAGTTATCATTGCAGCTCCCATTTCATTCGGTTGCTTATTCATAATATCATCACAGTTTTCTTCACATCAATTGTTAATTTGGTGTCTGTTAGATCCATCCATTTACTAAAACCAAAAAGATCAGTGTGGGTATTCCAGTAAAATCATTATATAATTATCTTATGAGGAGGGAAAACACTAAGATATAATTATTCATGTTATCTTAAACTCATTAAATTTATCCAAAATAACTATGGATCTTTCTAATATGATAAACATTATGGATATGCAACTTATGCTTAAATTACACCCTAACCTCTAAATTTATCTAAACCGACCTTTAATACCAACTATAAGGCCCCATACATAAACATTACATAATCTTGAATTAAGTTAATAATTCACATTGAGGATCTTTTCAGCTTTAGAGTTTTATAGAATTAGTCCACAACTATTACATTAAATCTCAAATATTATAAGGTACACACTTCTACTTAGTATCCATTTTTTTCATAAAATAAAAACTCTTAAAATAAAACAAGAATTTTTTTCTTGATATAAATCTTATGGAATTATTCCTTTCTCTAAACCTACCTTATACCTTGGGAAATATATTTCAAAAAATTGGGATGATCATAAAAATTTCATTAAGGGTTATAAAATAAATAAAGAAAACATTAGTCCATTAATACATACAAAACATAATCTCTTTAACTTACCTCATGAAATCATAAGATTTATGAATAACATATAGAAATCATAAATCATAAAGGTAACTTGTGGCCTACATAACATACTTAAATTTTACCTTTCACAGATATATAGGGAGTTATTTTTGGAATACCCATCACAATATATTCCTTAAATATATTAGGAGAAACATTAACATTTACCTCCATCATGTTACCCAATGCATTGGGAAGCTATCTCAGGCTCACCTGCCCTTGGTTTATCATGGAACCAACCATATTTGTAAACAATTCCCAAGAACCATAACATAATCATAGCACATGAACAAGCATAAAAGAAATATAAAATTTCCACATTTCAATCACAATATATCATTTCAAGATATTTAAATAATCAATTCATTTAAAACATTAAGAAAATAATAGTTTTGAATCAAAGTTTCTCATACCACTATAAATAATTTGAAAGGAATTTACACTTTAAAACACTCATGTCCATATAAATAAATCCTTAAAATCATTTCTAAAAGATGGAAATAAAAGATAATGATTTATAATATTTAATCTTTAAAACATTTAAAATGATTTTTTAGTTAAAGAATCCATTACCACTTGAGAAAATATAGAATAAAAATAATTATAGAATAACATCAAAGAAAACTATAAATATCATTAGAATATATAAATTCATGATATAAAATGTCAAAACGGTTGTATATACACCTTATAGGATAATAAAGGTGCACAATATCAAGATAAGCCTCGATGATATGATATTGAGATGTATTCCCTTACAAAAATTGTATCATTAGATTAAGGATAAATAAATGACACAATTATGTGTGAAAAATATAAATACGCCCAAAATAATTGGATATTAAGTGTAAAACAATCATAGTTCATTCACATATATTTATTTCATGACATAATCAAGAAGTAAAAGATCAACACAAAGAATGGAAATTGGGTTAAGAAATTTCCTTACAGAAAGTTGACAGCCTAACGACATCACATTAAAATTCGAAAAATGAGTTGATGATAGAGAAAATGGTCTCACATAACATGGAAATAAAATTTAAATAAATAAGGATATATAATAACATATCCTAACATAATAAAATGAAAATTAAAAAGATATAACATAAAATAAGTCTTTAACTAAAAGAGGAGGGTGAAAGGTTCCCTTACCGATTTGGTAACATACAAAACATACACTAAATGAAAGAATGATCATAAAATAAAGATTTAAATACCCATAAATTAAAGTACATTACAAAATGAATACAATACTGGGTATTAAATACACCACACAAAAGTAAATAGTGGAAAATATATCATGAATCTCACGAGAATAAAAAGTGAGATGAAAACCCCTTACCTCAAGTTCGACTTGTCTTGTATATTCCTTGTTCCTCCTAAATAATAAACTTAAGTTAATTTATACTTGATTAAGAACATTTTAAGGTTTATTTTTCCTTTAATATCACTTATTAAATTGCTATAAAAATTAGTTAATTATTTGAGTTCATATCTGACATTTTGTCGATGTTCAGAACTTGAGTAAAAAATGAACTTGTTATAATTACAAATTGTTTATGTGGTCAAAATTCCATTATATACAGAATTATATTCATAATTTAGATATCATATATATCATATATATCCAGTATATATTTATTTATGATAGTACATATCATTTGGATATATGAAAATTAAATGCACCGTTTATGGAGACGGTAAGCTGTATGTACGCATGAATGTTACTTTCATTTCATTTTTTCATTTTTAATGGAATGAAACCCAAATTATACATAGATATATTATTATTAAAATAAAATATCATATTTTAAATATGTTACATATGGTAATTAACACCATCCTTTATATTTTCTAGGTATGGTATGAATGATTAATATCACTTTGAGGGGGTGGTAGTCTGCACTTTCTCAAATGAAATTATCGTATTTACCCATTATGGAAACCATAAAGGTATGCTATAAATGAAAAATACAGAAAAATAGATACAATATAAATATAATATATATATCACATATAAATACAATTCCATCATGATGGCCACCATGAGAGGCGGTATGAGATAATTGAACAATCTTCGTTTCGTGAGGCAGTAGTTCGCCGTCCACAGAAATAGTATGTTTGTATCCCTTAGATGGAGGTTTGTGTAAGTGTAGTTTGAATCCTTATCATAACAACATCATAGTATATTAAAAATACTGTTGTTGTTATGTAATCAAAGAAAAATAATAGAATAGGGAGTGAATAAGTAGAATAAAAGGAATGAACTTGAGAAAAGACCTTACCTTTAAATCGTGTAACTTCTTTTGATTTGAGACGAAGGGATCTCTTGAATTTCCTTCTGCCCTGGTAAAGGATTCTAGGTGTAATAGAGGGATGTTGGAATATTTTTTGGGCAGAGTATGGATGAGCTGAGAGGCTTGAGAGGTGTGAGTAAAGGGTTAGAGGTGATTCCCTTTTATTAGATGGAGGATGAGCTCTTTAGAAATGTTTGAAAGTATTATTTTATTATAAAATGATTTTCAATTTTAAAAGGTAAAAGACTCATTAAATTATAATATAAGATGAATATAATTCGAAATAAAATCATCCAATAAGAAATGAACACGTTTTTTATATTTTTTAATCCTTACTTTTTTTATTTCACCCTTTGTTATCTTATTTAGCTTTTACCATGTCTTCTAGTATATTCATACTATATGGTTAATATATTTACTATAAAATTACAAGCGACCCAAAATGGATCATTAATAAAAATTTTAACATCATATATGTCATTTGGACGAATATGAGATATTTATGACTATTTTATCATTTAATAAAATATTTATTGATTTAAAAACTCATTTATGCCAATTTTTATACTATTCATATCATGACTTTTTAAAAAATCCAAACCAAATTTATTCAATCTAAAAAACATCATTAATTTAAATATAACAAGTCATACTCATCTCTTTAATTAGTTTATGTCATAAAAATCTTCAAAATAAATTTATTTTAATATTTATAATCTCAATTATTTAAAACATTCATTAATGAGGTAATCATTAAATCATCATCGTGTCATAAATAATTTTATTTAAATTATTTTAAAAATTATAAATAAAATACCACGATGTAAGAAATATTTTTATATTTCTAATGAATATTTATAGTAAAATATATCACTTAAATAACCCCACTTTAAAATTGGTTTAGTAAAAAGATTCATGTTTATGATATTTTTATTTTAACTTTAAACAAAAAGTTATTAATGTCATTATCTTACCAAAGTGGATTTTTAAAGGCCAAAAGTATTACCCAAGAATTTTCTTGGTTGTTCATGACTCATAAAATAATGTTAGGACAAGTGTTAAGGTAATTTTATATTATTATAATATTATTTTCACCTTGAATTACCGTATTTACCTTTTACCGCGTTAAATAAAATTCAAAATTTACTATTCAAAAAAAATATTTTCATCCGATTGAACCAAATTATTTGTACTTATTATAACCATATATGTCATATTTTTTAAATTCAATTCACATAAGTGGTAAAATTACGTTTAAATGAAAAATTCAGTTTTTAACTACTATGCAGTATTTTTCACTATTCATCAAAAATGGAAAGTTTTCAGAAAAATACCAAAAATTTACCCTAATATAATTTTGATATTATAAATTAAAAAATGATTTCTATTTTACCAAATTCAAAACATCGAAATTTAATTAATGAATTTAAAATTAATTCTCATTGTCAAAACAAGAAATCGTATTTTTAAGTAGTAAAAACTACAAAAAGATTGACATGTATTTATATCCAATTTAAAATTGAAATTATGTCCAATGACCAACATTGGATTAAATAGTAAAAATATAATCTAATAACACTTTAAAACCATTTAAAAAGATAATCTATCCATATAAATAAATCAGATGAAAAGACAGTTTTGACTTAACATGTAGTACTTTTCACTATTCATTAAAAAATGAACGTTATAAAAAAAATACCAAATTTTCAACCAAATTAAATTTTGATGTCTTTATTATAAATAAAAAATTTTATTTTTTCAAATATAACATATAAAAGTGACAAAAACTATATTTAAAAATTGTTTTCCATCAAAAGGTGGTAAATCGACCTTTTAAATAATATTAAAGTATTTCTACTTAAAATTGGATTCATTATCATTTTAAGCCTCTAAATTTTATTGTATAAATGTAAAAACATTTAACAAACATGTTTAATCATAATATGGTTAGTTCTGTTCATTCCTACCAATAAAACAAGTAGTCATTAACTACCATTTAAAATAATAATATTATTATATTATTTCTCGGTATAACTCAAAGTTGAGTGCAACATATTATTTCAAAGAAACTCGTTGTTGTGTGTTGGGTACGTTATCGAACAAAGAATCATATTTAATGTAAAATTAATATTTAATTCACAAATATTAATAAATATAAAAATTTCATATTCTATAAATACCTGGGTCGTTATAGCATCGGTCTCCTAAACTCTCATCCTAACAGACACCTTATTGGCAAAGGGGTTTTCAAAAGAGTTGTTGTTATAGTTACCATCAAAGAACGGCAGAAAGAACACATTCAAATTTTACATAATAGTGAAGATGTTGATCCATAATTTCAATACCACAAATAAATTATTAGATATTTTAATCCACCAAGGGCTAAAAGATGGATATTAAATACACATAATCAACAGTTTATAGGACGGTTGTGAGATCATATTTATAAGGATTTATATGAAAATACAGATTAAATTTCTGAATGAATACAATGGAAAGCTGAGGACCAAATTAAAGTAGTATATCTTACATTAGTCTTGTAATCAAAGGCTATACATTCTATACAAAAGAAAATGATGACTATAGAATGATGAAAAATAGTGGAGTTACTCTTCTGGTAGAAGCGATGCACATATCTAGTTCCAATAATAGAAATCCAATTTATGAAAATATGTCATACTTTGGCATTGTCAAATAGATATATGAGTTTGATTATACAACATTTCAAGTGCCAATTTTCCATTTCAAATGGGTTGATAATAGGAGTGCATTGAAAGTCGATGAAATGGTATTTGTGAAGGTGAGTCTCAATATGGAAGGGGAAAGGGATGATTTGTTCATAGTGGCATCAAAAGTAGTACAAGTATTTATGTCTCATATCCAATAAATAAAAATTGTTCTATTGTACTTCTAGTGACTAAAACATCTATATGGTCAGATGGAAATTCAATTAAGGATAACTCTATCATTGGGAGATCAAAATCAATTCATGGTGGTCAGAACATATGCAATGTCTTCTATGTTAGAGGGGACCACAGAGAGGGTATTTGGATTCATGATAGAGGATCCAAATACCTTCAAACTTTAATAAAAATAAAGAGTTTCAATGAGAAGGCTAAAGCGTTTTTTAATATTCTATACTTTTTCTCATAATATTATATATTCTCTACTACATTAACATAATATAAATTAAATGTTTGAATACTCATACAAAAAAGGTATTTTGAGCATGATGATGCTACCAATATCAGGGAAGAACATACTATTGATGTTGAAACTACAAAATTATTAAGTGATCAACAACATGTTGATGAAAGAAATAAGAACGAAACAACATCACAATGTTGAATAAAATTATGAATGTAATAAGTAAGGGTATAAAATTTAAGGTTGGCTAGAATCAATATGGATAACATATTTACCCCAATATGTTAATGTTCATTAGTTATGTTAGGGTTATAATGAGGATGAATTTTCTAATTGAAAAAGATTCATGGAATCACATCCAACCTATAATAAAGGAAACCCTTTGGGAAGATATTAAGGTAATGTTAAAATATACTTTCTCTATTTTACTAAAAAATTATATAACGAAACATTCAATAAATTTTCATTATTAATTTTAGAGTTTCATTATTTCTCAAGATTTACATAAGAAATAGGTACTAATGGGAACATGAAAATCCCATAGAGTCTTGTGGACTCTTCTTACCAAGTTACATCTTAGTGATGTTGAGGGGGAAGTAAATACCTACCCCAAAATTAGTTATGAACACATTATAAAGAAGGAAACATGGAATTATTTCACCAATCCTTATTACGATAAATCATTTTAGGTGTATTTATTTAATAATATATTATTTTAAATTATTTATTTTATCAAATTTAATTCAAAATTATTAATTTATGAAATAGTAAAATAGTTTAAAAAATACATAATTTTCATCAAAAACAATTTACCCCTATCACAAAGCAAGGATGGTTATGATTGACTAGAGAAAAAATTGGTATGTATTTTAAATAAATAATAAAATATTTATGTGATATGAAAAAACATATTTTCCTTTTTTATATTTATATTAATGAATCAAAATTCTAAGCCACTTCCATCCCACATCATGTGATATAGATGGATGAACATGTAAATAAGAAGGGTAAAAGATTTGATAAAAACAAAAAATAAGGATGAAAAACACGTGTAAGTATGACATAATAGTAATTAATTATTATTTGTAATATTATTACATAAAAATATATATTTATTTTCATCTATTTTATATACATTTTAGACATAATAATTGTTAGTGACTATACTGGAAGAAAAACCACTTTTCGTAGATTTTAAGTGACTGAAACAATATAGTCGTGTTAGAGGAGTAGGTTTTGAAGTGTCTTATAAAACATATTTCATGAAATAAAAACACCACAAGAATTATACATATAATATGATAAAAGGGTTTCATGAAGAAAAAGATTATTTTCAAGATATTATTGTCTCTTCTGTTTTGGAATAACAATATATCACTATGGATCAAAGAGAAACTATTGTGGAAGAAAGATCTGTACATGAAGAACCAAATGACTCTACTAGATTTGAGGTTATTCTTCCCCTCAACTACATACCTCGCTCAAGGTAATCAATTTTTTTATTACATTTTCTCCTAAATCTGAATAAAAAAATGTCGGATAACTTTATATGACTAAAATTCTACAGGGTAATGTTTTATGTAATTTCAATCTATAAACACCCAAACACTTCTTTATTGTGATGGGTATGGTGTATAACATCTTTAGAGACAAGATACATAATAAATAACTCTCAAAATATTGCATGAGAGTGGGGATTGAGGCAGCTTAAGATCTGGCCACTGAGTTGCCTATTCCACTTGATGATTTGAATATTATAACAACCAATGATGATATTGGATCTTTCATAGAATTGTTGTTTAATATTATAAAGATAAATGAGGTATTTATATGAAAAAAATAATATAAAAAACTAATAACATTTTATGAAAAAAGTTATAAAGTGAGGTATGGTATTACAAATGGATAAAGTGATGGGGAAATGAAAGTTTGGATGAAGAAAATATAATGAACCAACCAAGAAATTAAAAGGAACTTCTAGGAGTACCATCCCTCCACCAGTTCCATAGAAACATTTATTACCCTTAAAAATTCATATAAAGAACACATTTAAAGATAGAAATATGTCTTACATTCTATCTGAAGAATAAATATATAGAAATTTCATTAAAAATGTAGTTATCCTGAAGAGTATAAAAAAGATTCTCAAGTCTAAATGGTTGGGAGCCTCAGCTGTGAATGAATACATAAGGTATATTTTCATAATACATCTATCCAAAAATGATATAATATGTTCATTATAGTTAATAACTACTCACATTTTCTCTAGGAATTTATATTATTACTATATAAAGGGAAAACTATGTGAAGGATGATTTGGATTTATTAATCGATATATCATTTCTAAGAAAGAAACTTATTTAGAGAAGAAATACATTTTAAAAAAATGGATAAAAAATGAATTTGGGAAAATAATAACATACAAAATACTCTTTTTTATGCCTAAAATGCAGGGGTAAAACTCTTCAATCTAATTACATAAAATATATTTTTATTTTTTTATTTTTTTAATAAGCACTGAGTGCATATTAAAGTCAGTCTGGATACCCCAAATATTTATTTCTTAGATCCAATGCATGGATATCTAACAAACCAACCACACATGATGTGTATTATGAATTTTTAATACACTACAATAAATATTATATATATAAAATAATAATTATATGATCTATTTTGTGTTTTAATAATGTTTTTATGATAGGGTAGTCACTAAATATATGAAAAATCATGGCATCAAGTTGGTTACTAAACATAACAACCTATGAATTACTTAAATTGGAAATAGATTAAGGATATATAGAAATATTTAACTATAAAAGCATATTTTAAAACAATTCACTTACTTTGGTCAATGTTTCTATAATGTATAAATCAAGATAATGGAAATTATTGTGGATATTATGTTTTAAATTTTTTGTAAGAGATCACAAGCCATGAAGAAACTGTCATCACTGAATAGGAAATTTCCAAATGTAATTAAAACATCATTAAAAATATTTATTAATCATTTTTTGTCTATATTTTCTCAATACTACCAATATTTCCCACAACCTTCGCACTCAAGAGAAGAGGTAATTTTTCTTAGAGATAAGTGGGTATCGTACATGGTGTCTAAATGTTTTTTGGAAACAAATTAAAGTGATTACCTACTATCTTTGTGATCTAGAATAGTCTATAACCTTAGAAATATATTTTGGGTGTGAAGTGTTAGTATCATAATTATTATATATTATTTCTGATCTATTTCTCAAGGATAAGTATAATGGAGGAAATAAATTTGTTTATAAACAAGTAGAAAATATGGTGTCATAATGTATATAGGAATCATGAATTGGTGAATTCATACTACTTATTTATTTAGTTTTATCAACATTTTATCTAGTTTTTTAGTTAATTTCCATACTATTTTTAGAATAAAATTAGGCTAAATCCCACTCTAGGGTTCCATCATGGGTGGTGGTAAATGATAGAAGAAAAGAACAATACATTATTTTCAATTTGGTGGGTAGTGGAATTATTTGGTCTATTATATCATCAATTATATGCATGATATAATATCACAAATTCTTTTTAAATCCTTACAAGTAACACATAAAGTTTATATTAGTAAAATGGATTGACTAAAACTGATTTTTTGAATGTAAATGATGTGAAATTAAATCATCCCACCATTATATCACATAGAATATCATAATAACTACATGAGTAAAGGTGTTTAACCTATACCTATAATGAATATAGATACTTTTTAACCAAATCACAATAAAAAAATGTATCCACTGGTTTATCACTAATATTCACGTGCACATTCACTATGTAAAATTCTCCATGGTAACAAGCTCATTAATAAAAAACACCTCATTATTCCCAATAAAAAAAATACATGGGAATCTGGATGTTCCCATTTTTGTGAACAAATAATGATTATTTTATGTAATAGTTTATCATCACTCCTAATATTGAAAAGGGTATACTAATCTACAACATAATCCAAGAATAATTAATGGATATACTATATTTTAGTTTCATTTGGATGCTATAAATGGCTATACTGATGCTTAATACTGTCAAAAATGGGTAAACAAATTATAATAGAGTTTAGAGTCTTCTAAAAATACATAATGGTTCACACGGAAGTTTTTTCCATCAAATAAGGTAAATGGTTTATCATGGAGTTTTTAATCTCTATGATGGTGAAATGGGAAGATATATTTTGTTATGTTCCATAAAAACTAAAATGTAAATATTTATTTTAGTTGAATTAATGAACACTAATAGGTTTACACTAATGGTTAATGTTTTCTATGAATAAATAAATGGACACACTAATGTTTAGTATAATCCACAAAAATATATCGTGTTACACTTTTTTTTATAGAATATAGTAAAGAAAATTTTTATATATGTGTTTTATACCAACCCAAAATGATAAAAGTTTTAACGAGATCTTTCTATAACATGTGAATGGTAGGTTATTGTAGAGTGTTTAAGTATATTTTGTTTTTTTGGATTGATCTTATAAAATATAACATATTTATTCACAGTGGGTGAATCAAAAATGTTATATTTTGGAATCATATTTTCAAATAATAGGACTGGGACTGCTAATTATCTTTGAAAAAATTAGTGTTTATAATTATAAATTGTGATGAAGAAAAAAAATATTTTAATGAAGAAAATGTAGAATGAAAAAACAATCCTTTATGATGAGATTTATATTTTAGAGGATTTGAAAAATAAATTTCATATATGTAATCATCATATATTTATGATTATATTTTATATAGTTTAAGGTCATGATGATGCAATTTTCTTTTTATTCCCCAATGTATTAAACATTTCAAGTTATCAAACGACAACATTGTTTGATGGACCTAAATATTGAATGCATTATAAGATAAAAATACATGGTGGAATCAACAATACATCAAACTGATACATGGTGTACCCAGTATGACTCAAATTGAGTGTTTTTAGTTTAATTTTTTTATTAATGTATTGTT
The DNA here is from genome assembly GCA_963277665.1 of Viscum album. Classification (NCBI taxonomy): domain Eukaryota; kingdom Viridiplantae; phylum Streptophyta; class Magnoliopsida; order Santalales; family Viscaceae; genus Viscum; species Viscum album. The sequence continues at coordinate 612,059,111 of OY728137.1, read as the reverse complement.
TCATATTTATGTGTTATTTATTTCAGTATAGTATTACTAACATAAAAATTATTTTATTATAAAGAAGGATTATTTTTCTTGAGTTGGGGTGGTTTGTTCAAATCTTCTCATTCTCATGAGACATTATACTTTAAGGTTGAAATTGAGAGAACAACAATAAGGAAATGAGTCAACAATGTATACAGACATCATAAAAAGGTGAAGGTCTAAAACTTATTTAGTTGAATTTTCCCCATTTTATCTACTATTTTTAGGTTAGTTTACTTATCATTTTTATTTACTAATTATTTATTTTTTTCATATATCTTTTGGAAAGTAAGATTTTTCCTTCAATTATCTTCAAAAATCCATAAAAGAGAGAACATGTTGCTTTTTGATAAGGAATTTTAGGCAGCATAGGGTTTCCTCTTCCATCCAAATGGAAAATTTCTTTCTTTTCTGAATTGGTTTAAACAGTTAAAAGATAAAAACACATCAAATAACCAATTATTAACACACAAATATGATAGAAATTGTGCTTGAAATGACTCAAACTATGTTTTTTTAGTTTAAAATTTACATTTTATCTCAAAACACACATAATATACTCAAAAATGAGAAAACACATTCCCTAAATAATGCCCAAGAAATCATATCTATAGAAAAATTCAAGAACTACACCTTTAGTTAAAAATTTCCACTTCCATTATTTTAGAACATATGATCCCCCCACATTATCATTTCCTCACAACAAAAATTAAATTTTGGTAACAAATTCAGCACCATTACAATTCATTTGATTCTCAAGAAGTAATTTTTTCTTATCTATATTTTAAAAACTATATATTTGTGTTCTACAGTGTTGTTTCATGATTTATATGATAAATATATATAATTATTATTTTATAAATCATTTGAAAAATAAAATTGTTGGTTCCGTAGGTTTCACATAGCTAAGATAACGTAAATTCATATGGTAACACATTGAATAAAAATCATGGAAATGAAAATACCTGATGTTTATCTATGTGGAAATCTAGGTTGATAATTTTTTGATGTTTTTCCCATTTATCACCTTATTAATTAATGATACTATAGACAAGTGACCATGACAGAGAAGATAGAAACTTCTAAAAGTTTTTGTAGTTTGGGAATAAATTTCTTATCATTTTAGGCTCTATCACAAGTAATTTCCCCTTGTCTCCCATCCAAATTAATGAATGATTTTATTTATAGTTCACAATAGTTATGACCTCAATTTAATCCCTAATAAGGCACATAATAATTAGTAAAATTAAGGAAATATATAGACTTGAATACCCCCTCAATCAAACACTTCACTATGAGCGTTAAAATCATAAATTTGAAAAAAGAATCACAAGGGATTAATATTGTAAGTAATAGTTATTCATGATATATTCATGTAATAGTTATAGGTAACACTATAGATTTAATAGTTATTCTAATCAAAACATCTTAATATTGGAAGTAATAATTATTCTAAACACTCAATGTGCATATTTCAAGTTTAAAATGACATTTTTCTAAAAAATACAAATGATATACCCAAAACCCAAAAAAACACTTTTGGATTATTTTTATACTTTAGAAAAAATATACATAAGTCATTTGTGATGTGTAGGAATTAAATAAACCACAATCTGATGCATGATGTGACAGGTATGACTCCAAGTGTGTATTTTTATTTAAAATTGACATTACTTTTAGTAAAAAAGACAAGTGAGATACTAAAAAACAAGAAAAAACTTTTTGATTATATTTAAACTTTATTACAATGATATATAAGTTATTTGAGACATATATGAATTAGACACACCTTAATTGAATACATGGTGTGACCGATATGACTCCAATTCTGTCTTTTTATTTATAATTGACATTAATTTTAGTAAAAATGACAGGTGACATTCTAAAAACTAAGAAAACACATTCAAATTGTTTTGGTACTTTAAGAAAATTATCCATAAGTCATTTTTGATGTGTATAAATTGGCCTCACCTAAATTCAATTCACGGTGTTCCTCATATGAATCCAAGTGTGTCTTTTTATTTTAAATTGAAATTAATTGAAATAAAAAATACAACTGAAATACTCAAAATAAAGAAAACTCATTTATATTATTTTTATAATTTAGTAAAATTATCCATAAGTTATTTTTTATAAATAAGAATCAGATGCACCATGATCTAATTTATGGTGTTTTGGATATAACTCAAAGTGTTCGTTATTAGTTTAAAATTAAAATTTTAGTTCAAAACAGTGTCACTCACTAAAACTAAGAAAAAGAGGTCATATTATCTTGATAGTTTAGTAAAATGATTCATAAATTATTTTTTATGTACAAGAGTCAGTCTCACATCAATCCAATACATGATGTGATCGGTATGACCCAAAGTGCATGTTTCCTTTTTTAAAATGACATTTTAGTAAAAAAGACAAGTGAAAAATGAAAAACCTAGAAAATATATTCATATTGTTTTTATTACTTTATCAAAATTATCAATAAGTTATTTTTGACATGTAAGAATCAACTTCACCTCAATATGACGCACGATGTGACCGATATGACTCTAAGTATGACTTCTTATTTAAAATTGACATTAATTTTAGTAAAAAATACAAGTGACTTTCTCAAAAATGAGAAAATTAATTTGGATTTATTTAAAACTTTTTAAAAATGATCCATAACTCATTTGTGACATGTACAATTTATCCACACCTGAATAGGACACATTGTGTGACCGATATTTCTCCAAGTGTGTCTTTTTATTTAAAATTGACATTAATTTTAGTAAAAAACACAAGTGACATACTCAAAACCAATAAAACTAAGTAATATTTTTTATATACTTTATTAAAATGACCGATAAGTCAATTTTGATGTGTATAAATCTTACAAACATCAATATGATGCATAGTGTGATCGGTATAACTCCAAGTGTGTCTCTTTATTTAAAATTCACATTAATTTTATTAAAAAAGACAAGTGACATACTCAAAACTGAGAAACTGGATTTTTATTATTTTTATAATTAGTAAAATGATCCTTAAGTCATTTTTGATATGTAGGAATCACCCACACCTCAATTTGATTCACGGTGTGTCTTATGTGACTCAATATATCCATTATGAGTTTTCAATTGACATTTTAGTTCAAAAAGTAATTCACTCATTGAAAACTAGAAAAAAACACTCGAATTGTGTTTATAATTTAGTAAGATGATTATAAATTCATTTTTGATGTTTAGAAATAAGTCACACATAAAACTGACACATGATGTGATTGGTATGACTCAAAGTGCTTGTTTCCTATTTAAAATGACATTTTAGTAAAAAAGACAGGTCACATAATCAAAACTAAGAAAAAAATTTGGATTATTTTTTTACTATATGAAAATTATCCATAAGACATTTTTGACATGTAGGAATAAACCAAACCTCAATATGATAAGCAGTGTTCTTGATATCACACCATGTGTGTATTTTTATTTAAAATTGACAATAATTTTAGTAAAATAGTAAAGTGACGTACTCAAAACAAAGAAAACACATTCAGATTATTTTTATAATTTAACAAAATAACCCAAAAGTAATTTTTTCTATGTAGGAATCAACCACTCATAAATATGATACAAGATGTTTCTGATATGACTCAAATTGTCCTTTATTAGTTTAAAATTAATAGTTTACTTCAAAAATCTTTACTCACTAAAAATCAATAAATTGCACTTAGATTGTGTTAATAATTAAGTACACTTATTCATGATTCATTTCATACATGTAGGAATCAATAAAAAATCAAATCGACACATGATGTGATTATTATGACTCACAGTGTATGATTCCAGTTTAAAATGACATTTCAGTAAAAAAAACATAAGTGGCATACTCAAAACTAATAAAATGCATTTAGATTATTTTTATACCTTAGTAAAATAATCCATAAATCAGTTGTGACATACAAAAATTGACTGCATGTCAATATGCCACATGATGTGTTCAATATGACTCAAATTGTGGGTTTTTAATATATAAGGGCCGTTTTAGATTAAAACGCGCATCACATCGCCAAAATCGAGCAAACAAGCTCAAATTATTTTTTCATAATTTTATATTCTATTACTTCATTAATTTCCTTATCATTTTTATCTTATACTTATTTAGTTAAATCTTATATAGATAATTCTTGAAGATGAATAAGAAATGGTGTGAGGCTCAAGAATTAATCACAACTCAATATGATACATAGTGTTCCTGGTATGACTCAATGTTTAGTTTATAATTAACAAATTCTATTTAATTTAATTATAAATGGTATTATTAACATAAGAATTATTTTCTTATATAGTTTAATTCTTTTTCTCTATTTGGGGTTATTTCTTCGACAATATCATGAGTGGGGGTTAGGGGGCAAAGAAAAAGTAACATCGATGTTTTTGAATGTCTGGATAATTTTTTACTTACTCTTTTAATTGTATAAACCAATGTTTGAATGTCTATAATATAGAGTTTTTTTTTGTATTATAAAATTTATTTAATTTAAAATTTGTATTTATACATATTTTTTTAATGTTTATACTACTTTAGTGTTCTATAAATTTAACAGCACACTACATTGACTGCTTCATACCTAACCACCAAGATTGACCCCTCAAGTCATGATATATATTAATTATACCTGAATGCATAGAAAAAATTGATCTATGTGGTGTCCCAATTCTATATCATAAAAATACTCAATAGGGTGAATTGATTCCTTCAAAATATTACACTAAATTAAAACATTCCTCTTCAACTTTTTTAGATTATTTCTTTCCCTTTTAATTGGATAATGTAGTGAAAATTAAAATCAAATAATGAGTATAACACATGAGGTTTTTATAGCTTTTGGGGATAAAAATAACTTCCCCCAGTACATTCCACCAACACCCAATATATTCTAGATGATTTTTATTCAATCCTTTTCCTAGGGATATTACAACTGAATGTAGGTAGCCTACACATAATATAAGATTCTAATATATTTTACCAGTATCTCCCTTACAACGAGAATTTTTCATGGCCTTCAAATCCTTTTCCTAGGGATTTCACAGTTTATTATAAAAACTAGACACTTAATATCTCACAATTAGTATAATAAGTGGTCACTTACAATTTAAATAGACAAGTTGTATAAATTTTAGTATAGTAAATAACAAACAATTTGGAACTTCATCAACTAACAAGTGATAAGTAATTTTCTATAAAATATGTATGTCTAAAAAGTGAATATCTAGAAATGAATTTAGTAGAGTCTTAAATGTATCACAATATAAATAATATTCCTTCTTATTATTTATTCCTTCTCTTTCATTTTGTTATAATGTAATCTAGAAATACATAAGTTTTTTAATAATTGAATATGCATAATTTTCCCACTATTATTTTTTTCTTTTTTTCTTTATCTTCCTTCCAGGTACCCAAAATATATATATACAATAATAAATTATTTTCAAATTTTCATACTCCCTTATTTGATAAAAAATAAAGTCAAAATAATCCACATTTTTTCCTTGAAAGAAGGAACTCCAAGAATTAAAGTAGTCAACAATTTTTCCTTTTGAAAATCTAATTTCATATAACTATTATATAATTTGTTCTCAAAAATAAATATTGAAATCATCTGAATAGAAATAATTTAAATAGAAACTTTTTAATAACTAATTATTTAAAATTTGGATAATATTCCTTTAATATCTTCATACCCATTGTAGCTTCAAAATATAAACATATATTTAGATATACATTAAATTCTTCCCAAAAAATATCAGTTTAAATATATATGAAAATATATTCATTTAAGAAAATATCTGCAAATAATCTATGAAATTTTATCACTTTAAATCATTATTTAAATATTAATAAAAATCACTCAATGTTCATTAGGATGAATAGTACCCATTTTTCAATTCTACATAGAATAATTCTTGAAAATTATATTCATTTAAATCCTCCAATTCAACCACCTTTTAATCTTTTTATAATCCTTTAATCCACATGATACAATTCCCTTGAAATTATAAATATTTAAATTTTGAATATAAGAAGAGTTACCCTCAATCATAGACAATAATTGATAATCTATAATAGATGGTGATTGATAATTCACCATGATACATTATCATAATCTCACAATTGTTTTGATAATATGTAAGAGTATCCTCATTCCTAAGATATTATACATATATAAATTTATGATAGGTAAGTTTTTTCAACTTATAATCTATACATAAAGGTACTTTTATTATACTTTTTATGGCATACATAAGGGTTATATCTTAATAAGTAAGGATCCTCCAATATGAAAAATGTACTTTAAAATTGTAATATATTATGAACATCACATGAAATATATTTTCTTGGATAAAAATACACATGAAATAAAATTTATAAATCCTTCTTCGTGAACGAGATCATGTACTTAAGATATTTATTTAACAAAAAATATGAGAAAAATTAAATAATAACTTCAGAATAATAAAAAAATAATGAAAACAAATAATAGTAAGCAAAGTAAATAAATCAAAGTGAGAGGGAATATATAATTATAAAAATATATAAATAAAAGTGACAAGTAGCCACTAAAGACTATGAAACTCGTGAATAATTTCATCTAATATCTCCATCAAGATGGAAGAATTCCCATAATATTCCACCCAATACTGATCATATTCTAACCTTCCCTTAGGATCATCACAAAAATGATATGATCATGCCATAGGTCCACCTTAACATCTCCACAACATGACTCCTCAAATTTCTATAACAAGGATTATTTTAATTTCATATGGTACTAGAAACCTTTACCATTTCCCTCCTACACATCAAGATGCATTGCTAAAAGATCCTCCATCACTCTTCATACACCGCTAAATTCTCAAATAACATCTCCCTATGACTTCTTACTCAGTGCATCTGTAACTACATTCTTTTTCCTCTGGATGTAGGAGATATCAAAGTCATAAACCCACAAGAACTCCATGTACTTATATTTATTCATATTAAAATATCACTAAGAGATGATACACCTCAAGATTTTATGATCTATAAAGACCATAAAGTGCTCAACCATGTGCTAATTCACTATATCTTTAAAGGAAACACTATACCTACCAACTCAATATCATGGGTGGCATAATTATGCTCATTGAGGATGTAACTTCCTAGACCTATATGAGATCACCTACCACTACAAAATTGATATTCAAATCGAAAAAGGTAATAAGTTTCATAGAAGGAATAAAAAAAACTCCACCCTTTGGAAACCAAAGAATAAGATAACCAATCAGCCTCTCATTTAGGTAGTATAAAGTTTCATATAACTGATCGATCTATATGAAATCCCATTATTTACTATATAGGTTTTTTAAAGGGGAATTAATCCATTATAAATTAGACATTAACCTTCGATAATAGCCTATAAGAACAAGGAAACTATAAAACTATATAATATTAATGGGTGTTATTGAAGAAACAACCACCTATATCTTTGAAGGATCAACCACCACTCCCTGTTGAGACACCAAATTCCCAAGGAAATGTCCCTCATGCATCTAAAAACTACACTAATATAACTACTCAAAATATGATGGTATTGAAGTACTTGTAAAGAATTCCTTAGATGATGGGAATTGAACTCCATTAACTTTGAGTACAGGAGAATATCCTTGATTAAAACTACCTCAAATTGATTTTGGAACTCAAAAAATATGGATTTCATGATTCCCATGAAAATAAATGGGGTGTTCATGATACTGAATTACATAAATAAAAACTCAAAGTTCCCATAACAACACCTGAAATAATACTTTAGGATATCTTTCTTCTTTACATATATATGATGATATTCAGAATTTATATCAATATTTAAAAACCTATTGGATACCTTTGTATGGTCAAAAAAATCATTTATCCTTGTAAAAGGATAATTTTTTTTGATTTTCAAAAGATTCAACTACTGATAGTCCATGTGCAACCTCATACTACTATTCACATTCTTAGAAAATAACATTGGAGCACCCCAAGGAGAAACTAGATAGGATGCAACATTTTTTACATCAAATATTCAATTTGAACCCCCAAATCCTATAACTAATAAGTTTACATATGATAAGGATCTATTGAAATTGGAGATAATCCAAATTATAGCCATATCCCATGCATAATATCATATAGAGGGGGTAGAGTCACAACCCCTAGAGGAAAAACCTTTGAGAACTCCTCCAAAACCCTAGAAAACACAACAACTTAGAACTATAGTGACCACAACATCAAGTCATCCAGTTGAGATGAAAAGGGATCACAACACCTACATCCCATTAGACGGTCTCACTCACCAATGAAGACCACTCAGTGGACTTCAACATTAAATAATTTAACTCTTCTATGGAAATAATAAATGACTAAATGAAAAAATTAAAACGAATCCTTGCTAATAATGATATAATATAATTATATTTTAAATAAAAAAGAAATAAATATCCCAATGAATGATGATTTACCATCATCAGTACAATAAAATGACACACATCAAACAGATTGTACTGGACTCTAACTATATTAATTAACACCAAGGACATTGGAAGACTCTCTACCCTGAGTCCCATAGTGTGTACTAGATCAATTGAAGTAAATTATTTTGAATCTATTGAATCAAGTAAATAAAAATAAAAGGTAGAATATAAGATGATGATTCCTTGGATGATCTTTTTCTCACATGTTGCTGGTAACTCTATGAAATGAAACTAATAATTTCCTACTTTTATACCTCAATGGACATGATAATAACCACCTATATAACCATGATAATACTTGTTTCCTTTAGTAATAGGGATATCACAAGTCTTATATCTTCTTACTTCATATCCTCTTGAATGGATAAAAACCTACTGACTTTACTGCTGATGTAGTATCAATGAAAACTAATGCTTAGAATTAAAAAGAAGTTAATATATTATATAATGATGACCATTAAGAATGTATAGAAACTTAAAATTAATATGATAATGAACTCCAATAAAAAAAATAAGTGGATAAGATCTCCGATAGATTCCCTAGAACTACCAGGTCCAAATAAATGTAAAGATGATTGTTGAGACTGACTATCTACTAGTCAAAACCTAAACTACCTAAATATACTCCATTCTCTATATTTAGGTATAATCATTGATAATTTATGATTAAATACCTATATATACTATTCATACCAATTTTTCATCCTCGTAATCACCTCTTCCTTAGTGAGTACCTCCAAATACATTGGAAGCATAAATGTGGTGACTTAGTGTTCAATAATAGGATGCAAGACCTCCTAAAAACACTATGCTTTGACCCCATAATCAGGTAAAACATTCGGGGTAGAATGTATAATGTCTCATAATCGAATCCTAAGATCTCACATTCTCAATATACACCATTGAAGATAAATAAAATCTTGCTGCTTCACTACCTTCATCATCAAACAATATGTTGGGAAAAAATTCCTCAAGTGGACGTTTAATTGTTTTTTTTTATGATTGTGTTTGTTAAAAATGTTGGTTTACAATTTTCTAGTATTTTTTGTCTATAATAAATAGTTTTTTTGGTATATATGTTTACCAATGTTTTCAAAAATGTTGGGTATGGATTTTAGGAGGATGAAAAATGGAAAAGGGATGTTCTTCACATGGAAATAGGGTGGAATGCATGGTAGGTGTGTGAATCTATGAAGCTAGTGGGAATTTGTTAATGAGACCATCAAGTGGGTAAATTAATGTGAAGGTTTAATTCTATATAAGATTTTTCATAAGGATTATTCATAAGTGTGTGGTAGGGTTTTGTTTCATGGGATTCTCAAAATATCGCTTGGGTAGTGTGTGTTCATAAGTCAATAAAATGAGGTGGAATGTGAAGTGTGAATAAAATAGAAGGATTTAATAGTAATTTCATGATTAGTGGGTTTTCTTGGTTTTATTTTCCTATATAATTACCCCTTAATAACTTCATTTTACAAATAATTTTTTTTCAAAGAGGATATTTTCTAGAGAATTTTGTTAAGTTGGAAAGAAATTTTGTGTGGTATATTTATAGAAAAAGAAGATCATGAGGGGTATATAAAAAGGGTAGTTCATGGAGGGGTTCCCTAATGAAGGAATATTTTCTTTGTATTTAGTGTACAGAGGCAGCAGGTTGCTTGGGTAGTACAGGGTGTCCACACGATTAGCATATAGAGTAGTAGCTAACATAGGAGGTTCCACCAAACTCTTATGTGGTGGAAGGTGTACCACCTAAAAGGTGTGTGTTATTCATATGATCTATGTGTGATAGGAAGTTCAAGGAAAAGATTAAGTTTTCAAAGGATTTTTATTCTAAATAGAAGCTTTTTAGTAATGTGGATTTCATCACTCAGATGAAAAAGGAGCTTTATGGAACACTCACATATGTGTGAACCAAATATAAAATAATTCAGAATAATGGAAAAATATTTTAAATTAACATTTAATTCACTTAATTTGATAGAGTAGTGCATTTTTAAAGTGTGAATGGTAGTAAACTAAGGAAAAAATGAGTCCACACCGAACCTCATAATAGTAGTGTACTATAGTGGATTCTAGTACATTGGTATATCACCTTTGTATACTCTATAGACTAGCCTATTTAGGGTGAACGAAGTAAAATTTTAGTGTCTCTTTCATGATTTTTTTTCATAAACATATTATTATGAGAAGAATAGATAAGTTATTTTTTCTTAGTGATGAAATAAGTTCAAAGGTGTGGCTATTTTAATCCATCTTACCCCGATTCACCCCTCTCAAATTATTTGACCTAGTTGGGGAAAAATAGTATTAGAGAGAAAGGTTAAAAGTTTTTAGATCTCTCTTTTTTGAACCAATTATAACAGTCAATTATAAATGGATTCTGATCTTTGAATGGAAAAATTTTCAATTGTGGAAGAATTAAATGCAACACTTTTTATGATCAATAGATATGGACGTATGTATAGCTAATATGGATGGGATATTACCCAGTATAGACAACAGGGATTTATCAGATGCAAACCAAAGATAACTAGATGTGGATTATAGATAAATCAATGATTTAGGGGGATATTTATCCAACATAATATATAGGAATGTTATATCATGTGAGTCCTCACATTCCATGTGGGAAAATATCACAAATATCTACAAAGGCAATTCAAAAGTCTAAGAAGCTAGAATACAGATTTTATAGAACAAGTATTAGAACTTAAAATGTACTTGGATGAATTTATTGATTTATTATTTGATTGTGTAAATTTTATCATGAAATAAATGAATGGTTTTGTAGACATCCTAAACTATGTAAATATCTTCAAGAACATTCTAGTAAGACTAACACCCCAGTTTAATATGAAAGTCTATGAACTCCAGGAAAAAGGTCCATAGGAGATTACAATAGAATTTTTTTACTATTAAATTTACATATACAATATAAGAAACTATGATAATATGGTTGTGGAAAATGGAATGTCTAAGGAGGTGGCACTCAAATCCATACAAAATCTCACTAAGGAGGATGGTGAGAAAGAATAATAAGTGGATGGATTCATGTCATTCCATTCTTTGGATCTATAAAGGGTAAAAAGAAATTTTAAAGGGTAACTTTCAATAATATTATATATATGTGGAAAGGTTTGGAACCTTATAGTAATATTTACAAAAAAATTGAAATAATGATGGTTATGATGAAATTCCCTTGAAGATGTATTTAGAAAATAAAAAAGGTAGAAGAAGCACTAAGCACAATTTCATCAAAATGAAGAACCTATATTCAAAAGAAAATAATTGTTTAAAATAAAGTGTAGTGGAATAAATTAAAGACTATATATACGATAACAAAAATGTAATGGTATCTATTATGGTAAATTCATAGATAAGGGAATATATTAATGATGAAAAATGATAAATAGAAGTAAGAGTTGTTTTATAGATTGAATTAGAGTATTCTATTGAAGTGATAGATGTTTGGATAATCAAAATGAATAAATAAAATAGAGTTTTTCATGATTCTATACTATATATATAAGAAATTAGAGAATAATTTCAAGTTGAATGATAAAATTGAAAAACCAAATATAAAAATCTAGAAATTTTGGATGAGGTTATTGAGTAAAAGAAAAAAGTTAATGAACAGACTAGGGTATTTGAAGGTTTGACTAATATATTAAAAGCTCAATTCAAAAATATCAAAGATCATGAGGAGAATTTTTTTCATACTATGACCAAAAGTTTAATATTAAGAGATATTATTATTTCTTGGAAAGACATCAGGAATTAATATCACACATGCGATAGAAAAAGAGAAATTGGAGAACATAGGTCCAACAAAATAGGCGAAGAACTATTAGCAGAATCATAAGTAATAACTGATTGATATGGAAATTATATAATGGTTGAGTGTAAATAGAAAGAAATGATGGATGATTTTAGACCATAAGATCCTATTCTGAAGTTGAATCTTGATTAGGAATGAACCAAAATCCAAAAATTCAGATAACTCAAGGAACAAATGATGTAGTATAAATGACACAGAAGAATTCAACTCATATATGGTGTTTTTATTATAGAAATATTGGTCATTCCTAAAATGTATGTTCCATATCCAATAGGTATCATAGGTAATAATATTAATAGAGTCTAAAAAATATAATTAAATATTCTAGGAATTATTTTGATGTAAACTATTTCTGGCATAGAGGACTTGGACATATGGAAAGATATTTCTCATTGAAAATGCAGAGGAACGTATTGATGCAGACCCAAAATGGTTATATGTAGCATCTCAAAGAATCATTAAGTGTGTTAAAAATTAAAAATCAATTTTATTCTTTGTAATATGATGTTGTTCCATCATACTTCAAGGATTGTCAAGCCTTTAAATAAATATTAGGTGTGATACTAAAGTCATCGATCAAACAAATAAGAGTTGAGCAGGAATTAGTAGTAGAGATTTCCCTCAAAGTTTTATATCAAGCCATTTTATGGATCATTGATAGTGTATTCACTTCCTATATGATGGTAAATAAGGACCATGTCACAAGAATCAAGACTGAAAATGAATATTCAAGTTTAGAAATGACGAATACCTAAAGGCTGTTGGCTCTAGAAAATACAAATTTTGAGGAAAATACATGACATGTGCATATGTCTTGGTGGTTGAAGGTCTCAGTCACAACTTGTAATGGCCCGGACCTCTACAACCCATTCCTTTGTCAAAAATAGGGTCATGAAGTGTTCTGGAGGGTAAAATGGACTTTTCCCACACTTTTCAGAATTTTAAAATTACACACCGTGTAGTGTGAGTACATGTCGTGTACCCCCTCGCTGGGTATACCTCGTGTTGAAGGCCGTGTCCTTACTGTGTGAAATAAATGGGTACACGCCGTGTACCCAATACTACACGCCGTGTAGTCCCTCCCCACGTACGCATTACCCTCGAACCGTGTGTTGACCAGTCAACGGTCGTGTGCCATGTTGGAGTCGTGTCCTTGCCATGTGAAATAAATGGGTACACACCATGTACCCAATACTACATGTTGTGTAGTCCCTCCTTGGGTATGTGTTACCCTCAAACCGTGTGTTGATCAGTCAACGGCCGCGTGCCGCGTTGAAGGCTGTGTTGGAAGCTACGTGGTGATCGTGTGAAATGGATGAGTACACGCCGTGTACCATAAAGTAGACATCGTGTACTTTTGTTTTTCTCTCCTATAAAAGGAGGGGTTACCTCCTCCTTTTCAACTCACTCCTCTCATCCCCATTCCCTCGAGCAGAGCTCTCCCAAGAGACTCGAAGGCTCCTTTCATCCATAACTTCTTCGTCTGAGCTCCGATTTACGATCCGTTAGCAGCCACATGATCGTAATGACGAGGGAAGACTTATGAGATTGGTTTTTTTTGTTTTACATTTGGCCTTTCCTTACCAGCTTCCACCCGAGGATGTTTTTCCGGGTTTTTCCAGGAGCGAAGGATGCCGAAGGACGTCTTCTAATGTTGATCTGGGGGAGCGTTGTGATCAGAACGTATTGAGGTAGGGGTATTACCTTCGTCTCTCTAAATTTTGCATCATGCGGGGTGGGTGTCCTCTTGTTTACGTGAAACACTTTTGAACCGGTTTAATGAAGATAATAACTGGCTTATATAACGGGGTTGGGAAGTTTGTGATTACTGTTACATTATTTTATATCCTGTGATATTATGTTGTGAATTGAATAGGCTTATGCCTACTGAAAATCACAGTCGTTTGGGGCCTTTTCTTGCACAATTAAATGTTGCCCTATCTTTCTAAACCGTTTATGGATGGAACTTTGTGGGATGTGGAAATTAGTTAATCACATAAAGTTGGGTGATTAAATGAAAATCCGGAACCCTTGTGTGATCACCCCAGTTGAACTAAACTGAATAATAAACATGTGGGTGCTGTTTGGGGTTAATTTATGTGAAGGGGATTTTTTGTGGGTTGTCGTGAAATGGGTGAGCAGTGGGGCTGCGGTTGGATTGTTTGTGGGTTTGTGTGAATCTTATATTGGTGATTGGTAGTGGGGCTGCGATAAATTGTATCAAGGGATGATGATGTACGATGTGGTTGTGGTTATGGTGGTTGGCAGTGGGGCTGTAGGGTTGAGTTTGAAAGTGAATGAACTATGGGTTATGAATAATAAATTAAAGTGGAATAGTTAATGAATGGTGGGGCATGATAGTGGAATGGGAATAATAATTATTGGGGTTGGTTGGTTAATAATAAGGACTTGGTTGTGTTGCTTGTGTTTTCCTAACTTGATTTGTGGATGGCAGGGATATGTTTTATGAATGATCGATGTGGTTGGTTGTGGATAGTTGCCCAGTAGTTAAGGAACTAATAAACTGATTCTATTGAAACATGAAAACCTAAACTGGGTTGGGGTTGTTTGTTGTATGCATGCTTCGTAGTAGCAGTGCCGAGGCACGCGCTCAGTTTCTCTATTTAGAAGCCATAGGTTGGGCTGTGTGTTTGGTATACATATATATATATATATATATATATATATATATATATCTGTATCTTTGTGTTTTATCGCACCCCACCCATGTTGAGCACTTAGTGCCGAACACTCCCATTTCATGGGAGAGGGTGTTTTCCACTTAGTTACTAGCTACTTCCTACTCCTTCTTCCCTAGGCTATGATGGATTGAGGCTACCTTACACCCAAGACTCTTCGGGTAGGTTTCGATTGGGATGGTTTAGCCCAAGACTCTTCGAGCAGGTTTTACTATTTCCCAAGAACCTTCGGGATGGGCCCCAGGTGTGTGCGGACAGGATACATGGTTGTGAGGTCCAGGTGTGTGCGGGTGGGATATGTGGGTCTGAGGCCCAGGTGTGTGCGGGTGGGATACGTGGTTGTGAGGCCTAGGTGTGTGCGGGTGGGATACATGGCTGTGAGTCCTAGGTGTGCGCAGGCGGGATACGTGGTTGTGAGGCCGAGGTGTATGCGGGCGGGATACGTGGTTGTGAGGCCGAGGTGTATGCGGGCGGGATACGTGGTTGTGAGGCCGAGGTGTATGCGGGCGGGATACGTGGTTGTGAGGCCCGGGTGTGTGCGGGTGGGAAGAGTGTGGTAGCGTCAGGACATTCGCTATTAGGAAGAGCAGCTAACTAGTGGGGGAAAATGGTGCGGGGTACCCAATACTCTTGATCTTATATACTACTACCTATTGTTTGTGTTTTTGGTGAGCATGGATGGTGAGGTTGGGTGGATATAATTCCTTGTTAGGTTTTGGTTTCTTTTATTGTTCTCACGGGACATTAGGATGTCTCCCCACTTGTGCACGAGAGCTTTAGGTTTCCCTACTAAGTATATTTGTATGCTCACCCTACGTTTACTTTCAGGTTTCCAGGAGGACTACTAGGGCCATGCGAGACCCTACTAGTCGGGACAGTTGGAGTTGTTGCAGTTTGTTGTACTTGTTTCTTTTAGTATTGTACTTTTGAGATTTCTTGTACTTGTACCTTCTTTCAGAACTATTTAAACATGAATGTGTTATTGGTTTGGGTTTATTTATATACAATTGTTCTTTTCCTTTTTGGTGGTTGACTTGTCCTATTTCCCGATGTAAAATAATAAAAAGTGTAATGCCTCCCATATTGTGAAAACTCATACCCTTGGTGCTAGTCGCCACCCTGGGGCCTACTGGAGGCGGGACTCGGGGGTCATCATCTCCCATTAACCATTGTTAGCTTAGGAGGGGCCTCTTTGGTGGGTGGGGGTCATGATAGAATGGTATCAGAGGAAGGTTGGGAGATAGGATGGAGTCTGGAGTTAGGCATAGTGAGAATTGCATGGGATGGTAGGGCAGAAGTGTTGGTTAATCTTGGTGCATAACATTGGCCAGGGAAGACCATCTAGGATACAGGATTTTAGGGTCCCCCATGATCCGATGCAAGGACTCTGAGCCTACCAAACGACCAAGTGAGACTACATTGATTGCAGGGTAGAGACCCTAGGGAACGTATATGCATCATCATGATTGTGTTTTACTTGATTTGGGTGTTCTGGGAAAGAAATTGAAATCATGTGATAAAATAAAACCTTGAGAAATTTCCTGACTGCTTGGGATTAGGTAATCCTTGTTTACCATACAGAAATGGAACCTGGACGTCGTCCCCGGGTGACTCAGACAGCCGAGGCCCAGCAGATTCAGGCAGTCGATTAGTTGAGGATTGACCGAGAGGAGGAATATAGCCAGTGGCAGAAGACTCTCCATTCTTTCCAGCGGTAAACCCTTAATAAGTACGAGGGTAGTACTTTGGATACGGAGACGGAGGGGTGGCTTGAGGATCTAGGGATCGATTTTACCTTGATCCATGCTCCAAGGGAGTACTGGGTTCCCCTAGCAGTCAGTCAGCTGAGAGGTGCGACACGACAGTGGTGGATGCTCTACCTCGGAGAGAGGATAGAATCAGAGGTTTCGTGGACTGACTTTGAGAAAGAATTCCAAGAGGAATTTATTTATTCCATGATCAAGGTGGAGAAGCAGCAGGAGTTAATCTCCCTCTAGCAGGGAAGTATGTCAGTACGAGAGTTGGGGATCAATTTCAAGGATCTCCTATGCTTTGCTTCAGATCTCTTTCTGGACGAGGAGTCTCGGGCGAGACATTTGGAGGAGGCGCTTCGTCCTTCACTCTAGTATGTTGTCACCCCCTTCACCCTTCCGACGTACTTGGCAGTACAGAAGAAGGCAGAGGTTGTAGAGAGTATGCACTAGCAGGGAGGTGCACCACGTGAGGGGATTCAGCCAGGTTCGTCGAAGGGGAAGGCAGTCAGCAGCAGGTCTCCTGTGACGGGACCTTCCAAGTTCAGGCTAGTGGGGAGCAGGCCCCAACAGTTCCAGTTCAGATCTTCAGGTCCTCATCCCTTTTCCATGAGCCCAGGACCGAAGTGTTTTTATTGTGGAGGTTTTGGGCACATTCAGAGTCGGTTCCCGACCCGAGCCCAATACAGTGGAGGTTGGCAGGTTCAACACCCAACTCAAGAGCACTAGTTGACGGTGAGGCCCTTCCATCAGTAGCAGGACCATGCTCCTCCGAGGACAGACTTTGCGGGAGAAGTCCGACCTCAGGGTGCTCCTTCGGGACCTCGACTAGGGCATGGTCGGGGAGGTGGATGACATCAGAGAGGCAGAGGATCTGGGCGTGGACAGTTGTACACAACAGAGTTGGAATCTCCAGCAGGACCAGAGGTGGTGTGAGGTACGATTTGTTTGTTCAGAACTCTCATTTCTGCCTTGTTCGATTCTGGAGCTTCACACTCCTTTGTTGCACCCAGTCTAGCCCATGTTTTGGGTCTAGATGTAGAGAGACTTTCCATACCACTGGTGATGAGTACACCAGTTGGAGGCCAGACCAGCGTATCTTGTGTTTTTCAGGGATGTGGGATGACGTTGTGACTGCATCGATCTAGTGGGGATCTTTTTTTTCTACAGATGCACCCGTACGATGTCACCCTAGGCATCAACTAGTTGTTTTCTATTAGTTCCATTATCGACTGCTTTCAAAGAAGAGTCGTGTTCTCCGACGTGGATGGGCAGTGTGTATCTTTTGTTGGCGAGAGGAGCTATCAGGTAGGAAGCCGGCATGTAAAGCCTCTATTCTCCTTGTTAGGAGGGTTATCAGTGGTTTCTTCTGATACATAGATGATGGATGTCCTAGAGGATGTTGGGGAGTTCCTCGATGTTTTTCCCGAGGAGGTTGTGACTCTACCCCCCAAAGTGATGTTGAGTTTTAGATAGACTTACAACCTGGTGCCTGTCCGATTTCGATGGCCCCTTATCAGATGGCACCAACAGAGTTGTGGGAGTTGCGGATTTAGATTGAAGATCTGATGGAGAAGGGTTTTGTTCGACCCAACATGTCGCTATGGGGTGCTCCAGTTTTGTTCATGAAAAAGGCAGATGGTGGTCTCAGGCTATGCATAGACTATCGAACGTTGAACCAGGTAACGGTCAAGAATCGTTACCCCCTTCCAAGGATAGATGATCTCTTTGACTATTTGAGGGGAGTAGGTTGGTTTTCTAATATTGATCTACGATCGGGATATCATCAGCTGAGGGTGAAGAATAGTGACATCTCAAAGATGGATTTCAGGTGTAGGTATGGGCACTTCGAGTTTGTAGTGATGCCATTTGGAGTTACGAATGCACCAGCTGTGTTCATGGGACTTATGAACTTTGTCTTCAGAGATTTTCTAGACCGGTTCGTTGTTTTGTTTATCGATGACATCTTGATCTACTCAATAACAGAGGAGGAGCACGTTGATCATCTCAGGGCAGTCTTAGAAGTCCTTCAACACCACCAAATTTATGGGAAATTGTCGAAGTGTATGTTCTTGACACAAGAAGTACACTTCCTTGGGTGTGTAGTGTCTCAACATGGAGTGTCAGTGAACCCGTCGAAGGTGGAGGCAGTTTTTTCTTGGGCAGCACCCAAGAGCGTGGCAGAAGTTCGTAGTTTCCTGGGGTTTTTAGGTTACTATCGGAGGTTTGTTTCGGACTTCTCTCGAGTTGCTGCTCCATTGACTACTTTGACTAGGAAGAACCAGGTCTTCTTATGGAGTGAGCAGTGCCAGAAAGATTTTAACTACCTGAAGGAGAAGTTGTTTAGTGCTCCTGTACTCAGGTTTCCAGAGGAATGGTTGTTGTATGAGGTGTTTTGTGATGCTTCTGGCCTTGGTTTGGGGTGCTTACTGATTCAGAAGAAGGGTGTGATTTGTTATGGGTCTAGGCTGTTGCGTCCTCACGAGCGTAACTACGCCACCCATGACCTCGAGCTTGCAGCAGTAGTGTTTGTACTGAAGTTTTGGCGACATTACCTCTTTGGGGAGCGCTTTGTGGTCTTCTCAGATCACAAGAGCTTACGTTATATCTTCTCCCAACGTGACCTGAACTTGTGGCAGTGGAGATGGGTCGAGTTTCTCCAAGACTATGACTTCAAGATCTCCTACACTGAAGGTAAGAGAAATGTTTTGGCTGATGCCTTGAGCAAGAAGTCACATAAGGAAGTGGTTCAGGAATCCACTGATGCATGGAAAGCGATGGGAGAGTTGGCCTCCTTGCACTTGGATGCAAGGGTAGGAGGTGTTAGAGGATGTTTGTTTCAGATGACGATGCAGTACTCCTTGTTGCAGCAGGTGGAAGAGTCTCAGTGAGGGGACCCCGAGGCGGAAGTAATGCGGGATCGTGTTGATCAGGGAAATGATCCAGAAGGATTCCCAGAGGACAACTGACATCAGATGCTTTTCCATGGAAGGTTTTTTGTTCCGGAGCCGATGCATGAGGGAGTTCTCCATGAGTTCCATATCTCAGCCTTGGCGGTACATCCGGGAGTTTCAAAAATGTACTGATGCCTGAGGGAACAGTTTTGGTGGCCCGGGGTGAAACGAGAAATGGCGGAGTTTGTGGCTAAGTGCCTAGTGTGTCAGCAAGCAAAGGCTGAACACCGTGTTCCTAGTGGTTTGTTGCATCCATTAGATGTCCCGAGTGGAAGTGGGATGAAATCTCGGTGGAATTTTTCACAGGACTAACCAGATCTCAGGGAGGTTATGATGCTATCTGGGTGGTGGTGGATCGTCTGACGAAATTGGCTCACTTCTTAGCAGTTAAGGAGTCGGTCCCAGTGAGTACCTTAGCACAGAGGTACGTAGACGAGGTGGTGCGTTTGTATGGAGTTCCGAAGACTATCGTCTCAGACCGGGATACTTGGTTTACCTCACGAGTCTGGAGGGGGTTACAACATGCTTTTGGTACCCAGATACGCTTTAGCACTTCTTTCCACCCCCAGACTGACGGGCAGACAGAGCGGACTATCCAGACGTTGAAGGACATGCTGTGAGCATGCGTTCTGGATTTCGGAGGGTCATGGGTACGACATTTGCCTTTAGTAGAGTTTGCCTACAAAAATAGATTCCACTCTACTATTGGCATGGAACCGTTTGAGGCTTTGTATATAAGACCATGTCATTCACCCATTTGCTGGGCAGAGGTTG
Organism: Viscum album; assembly: GCA_963277665.1. Taxonomy (NCBI): domain Eukaryota; kingdom Viridiplantae; phylum Streptophyta; class Magnoliopsida; order Santalales; family Viscaceae; genus Viscum; species Viscum album. Next base: position 612,038,540 of record OY728137.1, on the reverse strand, counting down.
GTGACACAGGTGGTCTTGGGACAAAGTTAGTACAGAGCACCACAGAGAAAGTCCAGCTTGTGCATGAGAGGATGAAGGCATCTCAGGACTGATAGAAGTCTTATGCTGATCATCAGAGGAGGCCCTTGGAGTTCGAGGTGAGAGATCATGTGTTCTTGAAGGTTTCCCCTTGACGGGGGTAGAGGAGGTTTAGGAAAGGGAGTAAGCTCTCACCTAGGTTCATCGGACCTTTTGAGGTGCTGAGGCGATTTAGCGAGGTGGCATATCAGCTAGCCATGCCACCTCAGTTGGAGAAGGTTCATGATGTCTTCCACGTCTCTCAACTACGTCGATACTTACACGACGACTCTCACATTATCAACTCGTGAGAGTTAGATATGGGAGACAATGCGACCTTCGAGGAACGACCAGTCAGAATCGAATATCATAAATAGAAGGTGCTCCGTGGATGAACCATCGCCTTGGTTCGTGTGTTGTGGAGGCATGACGGCCTCGAGGAGAGAACTTGGGAGCGGGAGACCCAGATGTACGCTCAGTACCCGGAGTTGTTTTGACTTGTGTTTTCTTTGTTCTTCTGAGCTTTGTTTTTGATGTTATACTCTGTACCTTTGATATATGGAATGCTTGGCTTGTCGGTTATGAGACCTTTTTGTTTCCTTGTTCTCTGGAAGTGTGTAGCATGTCCGGATGTGTGGGAAAAAGGAAAAAAACCTGACCCTTAATCGAGACGCATTAATGAGTATGCGATTGAACCTGTGCGGGTGAGTCAGTGCCGCTTAAAGAGGATAATATCTCGACATAGGAGAAGGAATTTCCCCAAACCACATGTTTGGGCAGTGTGTTGGTTGTGTGGTGTTGGGGGTAGTGCAAGTTGAAAAATCCTAATGTATGAAAGTGGGAAGACCCAATTATTAATCTAGATGCATTAATGAGGATGCGATTAAACCCGTGCAGGCGAGTCAGTGCCGCCTAAAGAGGATAATATCTCGACATAGGAGAGGTAATTCCTAACACATATAATTAGGGTTGTTAGATGGGTTCCTGTTATAACGAGGGCCCTAAGAGGTATCTTGTTGGGTTCTTCTGGGTTGGCTTTTGAATTCTCGGGGATGATAATGTTTTAATAGGTATCTGATGTAATGGACCGGACCTTTCCGGCCCATTCCTTTTTCAAAAAGAAGGTCATGAAGTGTTCTGAAGGGTAAAATGGACTTTTCCAACACTTTTCAGAATTTTGAAACTACACGCCGTGTAGTGTGAGTACATGCCATGTACCCCCACAACGGGTATACCCCGTGTTGAAGGCCGTGTCCTTGTAGTGTGAAATAAATGGGTACACGCCGTGTACCTAATACTAAATGCCGTGTAGTCCCTCCCCGCATACGTGTTACCCTCAAACTGTGTGTTGACTAGTCAACAACCATGTGCCGTGTTGGAGCCGTTTCCTTGCCGTGTGAAATAAATGGGTACATGCTGTGTACCCAATACTACACGCCATGTAGTCCCTCTCCGCGTATGCGTTACCGTCAAACCGTGTGTTGATCAGTCAATGGCCACGTGCCGCGTTGAAGGCCGTGTTGGAAGCCGTGTGGTGACCGTGTGAAATGACCGAGTACACGCCATGTAGCATAAAGTACACACTGTGTACTTTTTTTTTCTAGCCTATAAAAGGAGGGGTCCCCTCCTCCTTTTCAAATCACTCTTCTCCTCCCCATTCCCTCGAGCAGAGCTCTCCCAAGAGACTCGAAGGCTCCTTTCATCCATAACATCTTCGTTCGAGCTCGGATTTAGGATCCGTCAGCGGCCATGGGATAGTAACGACGAGGCAGAACTTTTGAGCTTGGTTTTTTTGTTTTCCTTTCAGCCTTCCCTTTCCAGATTCCACCCGAGTAGGTTTTTCCGGGTTTTTCCAGGAGTGACGAACGCCGACAGACGTCTTCTAAAGTTGATCTGGGGGAGCGTTGTTATCAGAACCTGTTGAGGTAGGGGTATTACCTTCATCTCTATAAATTGTGAATCATACGGGGTGGGCATCCTCTTGTGTATGTGAAACACTTTTGTACAGGTTTAATGAAGATAATAACTAGATTATATAATGGGGTAGGGAAGTTTGTGATTACTGTTACATTATTTTATATCCTGTAATATTACGTTGTAAATTGAATATCCTTATGACTACTGAAAATCACAGTCGTTGGGGGCTGTTGCTTTTGCAATTAAATACAACCCTATCTTTCTAGACCATTTATGGATGGAATTTTGTGGAATGTGTAAATTGGTTAATCACATAAAGTTGGCTGATTAAATGAAAATCTGTAACCCTTGTGTGATCACCCCGATTGAACTAAACTGAATAATAAACATGTGGGTGATGTTTGGGGTTAATTTTTGTGAAGGGCCAGTTTTGTGGGTTGTCGTGAACTGGGTGAGAAGCGGGGCTGCGGTTGGCTTGTTTGTGGGTTTGTGTGAATGCTATGTTGGTGATGGGCAGCGAGGATGCGATAAATTTTATCAAGGGATGATGATGTACGATGTGGTTGTGGTTATGGTGGTTGGCAGTGGGGCTGTAGGGTTGGGTTTGAATGTGAAAGAACTATGGGTTGTGAATAATAAATGAAAGTGGAAGAGTTAATGAATGGCAGGGCATGATAGTGGAATGGGAATAATAATTAATGGGGTTGGTTGGTTAATAAGAAGGACTTGGTTGTATTGCTTGTATTTTCCTAACTTGATTTGTGGATGGCAGAGATATGTTTTACGAATGATCGATGTGGTTGGTTGTGGATAGTTGCCCAGTAGTTAAGGAAGTAATAAACTGATTCTGTTGAAACATGAAAACCTAAATGGGGTTGGGGTTGTTTGTTGTATACACGCTTCGTAGTAGCAGTGCCGAGGCACATGCTCAGTTTCTCTATTTAGAAGCCATAGGTTGGTCTGTGTGTTTGGTATACATATATATATCTGTATCTTTGTGTTTTATTACACCCCACCCATGTTGAGAACTTAGTGCCGAACACTCCCATTTCATGGGAGAGGGTGTTTTACCCTTAGTTACTAGCTCCTTCTTGATCCTTCTTCCCTAGGCTGTGATGGCTTGAGGCGAACTTACACCCAAGACTCTTCAGGTAGGTTTCGATTGGGATGGTTTAGCCCAAGACTCTTCGGACAGGTTTTACTATTTCCCAAGAACCTTCAAGATGAGGCCCAGGGGTGTACGGGCAGGATACGTGGTTGTGAGGCCCAGGTGTGTGCGGGTAGGATACGTGGTTGTGAGGCCCAGGTGTGTGCGGGCGAGATATGTGGTTGTGAGGCCCAGGTGTGTGCGGGCGGGATACGTGGTTGTGAGGCCCAGGTGTGTGCGGGCGGGAAGAGTGTGGTAGCATCAGGATGTTCTCCGTTAGGAAGAGAAGCTAACTAGTGGGGGGAAATGGTGCGGGGGTACCCAATACTCTTGATCTTATATACTACTACCTATTGTTTGTGTTTTTGGTGAGCGTGGCTGGTGGGGTTGGGTGGATAGAATTCCTTGTTAGGTTTTGGTTTCTTCTGTTGTTCTCACGGGACATTAGGATGTCTCCCCACTTGTGTACGAGAGCTTTAGGTTTCCCTACTAATTATACTTGTATGATCACCCTACATTTAATTTCAGGTTTCTCGGAGGACTACCAGGGCCGTGCGGGACCCTACTATTCGGGACAGTTGGAGTTTCTATAGTTTGCTGTACTTGTTTCTTTTGGTATTGTACTTTTGAGCTTTCTTATACTTGTAACTTCTTTCAGAACTATTTAAACATGCATGTGGTATTGGTTTGGGTTTATTTATATACACTTGTTCTTTTCCTTTTTGGTGGTTGACTTGTCCCATTTCCTGATCTAAAATAATAAAAAGGGTAATGCCTCCCATATTGTGAAAACTCATACCCTTGGTGCTAGTCGCCACCCCGGGCCCTACTGGAGGTGGGACTTAGGGGTTATTATCTTCCTTTCATTATTTCCAACTCATGAGGGGCATCTTTGGTGGGAGGGGGTCATGACACAACTTTATTAGTGTATGTCAACTGTTTGACTCATTGTAACATCCCATGTTTTAATAAAAGAAATTTTTATTTTAATTCTATCATGAGTGGCTTGAATTATGAAAAACTAAATATTAATAATAATATTAATAATGATGATGAAAATGATGATGAATAAAAGGATGTAAATAAATAAATTATAATGAAAAAATTTATAATTTTACTCATAATAGAATTAAAATACTAAAACTATTTTTGATTTTTATAATTTAATGGTTTTTGTTTTAAAGATATATTTAATAATATTTGAGTAAAACTTTTATGCTAATTTCTAAACAAAATGTTATTTTTTGATAGTTAATATTTTCAATATAAATATTTATTAAAAAATAAATTAATATTTATTGAATATAAAAGACTAAAAAATGGACAAGCATATAGGCCAAGGGAAATCTCTTCAACATCTCTATAGAAACATGCTTAACCACAAGGGAGAGATAGCCCAAATGGATCACCTAAAGCATGGGTGTATTCTTTTATAATAAGGCAGGCATGAACATAGAGGTGCACAAACATTCATGGGCATGTGCATGGTGGTTTTAGAGCTATCATATGGGTCTTCACAGTGGCATGTAGTCAGCAATTGTGGTGTGGTTTTTGAGAGTAGGCCTTGGGATACTCACATCAAGCTAATATGGAACATGGAATAATATAAGAGGGAGCTTAGTCTATTACTGATATGATGTAGGATAGTTTCATTTGGGAACTATTTACCTGCTTAAAAACACATGGATATAAAAAAGAACATTCGATCTAATATGTATGAAGAGTCCAATTATCCCGAGCGATTGTCTGCTTCTCCGCACGCTAAACCTAGCGACCCTGATACTTTTTTATTCTTTCCAATTCTTTTGTATGATGTGTCCATGTTCAAAACATAAGAAAATGATACATATGAAACTATTTTGATCTTCGAACAAATATGTTTTTAATTCATAATAGTGTTTCAAACTTTCATTTTATTCCTTTGGACATAGCTTTAACAGGGTTTTCATCATAAGCCGAAATATTTGACGAAGTTGATTCTAAAATTAGTGATAGAATAGTCTCGTTCATTTTTATCATAATATAAAATATGTTTTCATGATCCTTATTTCTCATATATATATAAATAGAACCCCACCTTCCATCATTTTTAGCTGTGAGTTTTCATATTTTTCATTGGATATATGGATATAGTTATAAATAGGTATATTTTATATCAATACAATCAATTAATCATGGAATATCATCTACAACCCACCTTATATTCCTGGGTTTATCATATTCTTATTAGGGTTACACAAGCTGTGGTGATGAGGTATATATATATATATCTCCCTCTTCCCCATAAATATATTTATTTTAAGTAGCCTTTATATTATGATCATGGGGGAGAATTGACTTTGACATCTCTTACTTCAGGAGTAGGAACAATTTCCATTTATATATATATAACCATAAATATCGAAATTAGAGATTTTTTTGTCCACATGATATGTTATAATTCCCATATTGATCTGAAATCCAAGATCCCAACCATCATGTCTATAATTTTATGGATTACTAAAATTCAAGATCTCCCTTGATTCGGATTGTCCATTTTAGTGGTTGTATGTAGCCATACATGCCTTCCTTGAATCGTGAATATATAGTTCGAATGAGAAAAATAGAAACTATATTAATAAATTATATATTTAAGATGAATGTAATTTTAAAGGAGATTTTATTAAATCTACGTGGAATGTACTAGAACCTTCAGATATGTAAAATTTTAATATAAATATACAAGTAAAGGGTTGGTTATTTAAAGGGGATTTCCTTCGGGTTGTTTATCATCAATGTGACACACAATTTTCAAGTGAGAGTGAATAATTGAGAAGGTCCAAAGAAGGGGAGTTTTAAGAGAATTTTTAGCGTTCTTCCTATTATGTAGTAAGAAAATAAAATTATTTTTATTAAATTTATATTTCTTTTGAAAACCATTTTCATGTAATGTAAATTTATTTTTAAGAAAATCTTATTTTATGGTTTAAAAAACCTTAGGGGAAAATGTTTTATTAGAAACCTATTTATTTTTACCAAAACCCTTATTGTAATGGAAATATTTTTTTTGAAACCCTCTTTGTAGAGGAGTATGTTTTTAAGAATTTGAATTCAAATCTTTCATAAAATTAACATTTTAAAATTATACATTTTCTTAATAAGGTATTTTTATATGAATTCAAGGTTGATTTTAAATTGATAAAGTTTATTATTTTATGTATAAAATTTTATTTTATTTATATAAATAATATTAATGAATATAATTATGGCCATTCACTATAGTTATCATCGACATTATATATATCTTATGAATATAATTTTTTTAATTTCAAAGAATTATTTACAAGTATTGTTTATGAATGTTTAGATTATCTCTAATATTTATAAAAATATAAATTTTCACCTTTAAAGGAAACTTTGGAATTTTTGTATAATATTTAATTATTTTCCACTTATAGAATAAATTACATATATGTGTAGTTGATAAAAGGTTATTTTTAATTAAATTAAAGTGAAAAATGTAATTTTAAAAAAATGGTTTCTTTTTAAAATTTTGGCACATGGATGTTGGTTTTGAGGATGCAGAATGAGAAGTGAACCCATCACCTCATGGATACATTGACGACGAGTGATGTTTAAAGGTGGATACTTCTAGTGGCCATATATTTTTCTTAATGTTTTCCAAGTATAATCATATTTCATAAAAATATTTTATTTTCAATATAAAATTTTGAAGTATTTTGGGAAAATTTTGAGTTTATACAAAGTTTAAATTATTTTATATTAAAATGGGGTTTCAAAAAAAATATATCTTATAATGTTTTTATAACCATCTTTTATTAGGTATTTTGATGAAAGCCCTAAAATTTTATTTCGGGAAAAGTTATTCATTTTATCAATTTTTTATGTTTGATATAAAAGAAAATGTTTTTTCAATTGTTTTTATAGTATGATAAAGGATTTAAAATTTGCTTTTAAACCCCCTTAATAAGCAATTTTGTGCTCAACCTATGTTTTAAAATGTTTTTCATGGGATTAGTAATGAATAGAATATTGATGGTGTTTGGTTTAGATTAAGGATCTCACTGGAGTGAATATGAAAAAAATTTATAGAACATTATATGAACTCTTATATGTATTATTATTTTCCTAATCCTCTAAATATTTAGGCCTAAATTCTTCTCATGCTGTATATATTTATGGTAAATATTATATAAATATATATATACAATATGTTTTATCACCAGGTCTAAGAGTTTGGGTTATAGGATGTTTCATTTGACATTAGAGAAAAGGTTTAGAAAAATTTTGAGATTATGATGTTTTGAATGAGGATAGTTTAATTTTATATGTATACTTCTTTTCAGTATTATGTAAATTTTACTGATTGAGAAATCAAATGGAAGGATTAAGATCACTGACAACTCTTATTTCTCTTGAAGATGATCTCCATACAATGATCATTATAAAGTCATACCAATATGACTTTGAAAACTTTTCTTAGATCTATATTATTTTCAATAGACTCTAAGAAATAAATAATACCACTACCATACCATAACATTTTGGATTATCAAGGTATTTCTATGAATAAATCTTGCAATATCCACATTCTCACCATGCCAGACTTGGAAGGTGCCACCAGGGTATTTTAAAATTATTTACTTTATCTAAGTCTTATGAACCAATTAATGGTTTTGGAGAAGCTGTGGAAGATGGAGACCACCACATATCTTATATCTATTCAATTTTAAAATTTAGTCTTTGGGGAAATATCAATGATAGTTTGGAAAAACCCTATTCTAAAATCATTGAAACTGAATCGGTAAGATTATTTTATAAAAATAATGTTCAAATATATGTTTTTAAATTATATATTAAAAATAATACTTTTAAAGTATTTACCAATTTTTATATCATTCTAATCTAAATTTCACAAGTTTCATTTGGATAAGATAAACATAAAATTTTGAAAATAATATATGGTTCCATTTACACTCTTTGAACCTTTATCTTCCTGAGAGACCCCATCAGTAAAATTGAAGAATTTATTGAATGTATGATTTATTTAAATAAAATTAATAAATATAATTTTAATGCATGGTAAAATTAATAATATCATTTTACAAGGGTGATGAATTTCTAAACTGAAGCTTCGGAAGTGATATTTAGGGTTTTCTTATGTATGATAAAAAAGAATTGTGAGGGAATAATTCCTTTAAGGGGTAGAAAGCAACCTCCCATGTTTTAATAAAATAAAATTTCCTTTTAATTTTATCATGAGTGGATTTGATTATGTATAAATCAATATTAATAATAATATTAAAATAATAAAAATAATGAATAAAAGTAGTAAATAAATAAATTATAATGAAACTCTTTAGAAGTTTACTCAAAATTGAGTTATAAATACTAAAATTATAGTACCTTTTTATAAGTTAATGATTTTTTTGTGAATATATATTTATAATATTTGATTAATAAATTTTATGCTAAATTATACCCAAAAGGGGTATGATTTATGATAGTTACTAGGATGGATATAACTATTTAGTAAATAGTATAGTAATATTTATTTAATATAAAAAGGCTAAAAAAAGACAATCAGAAAATCCAAGGGACCGCTTGTAAATATTTTTATGGGAGAAAGATCAACCACAAGGTAGTTTCAGTCCATGCAGCTCTCAAGGTGGAAAAGGATAGTGATTCCATAGGTAGGCAGAAACACAGGTGTGCACGAGTGTGTACAAGGACTATTTTAGAGCCACGGTGTGGGTTGAAATGATTGTGTGTAGGCAGTGTGAGTGGTGTGGTTATGGGAGAAAACCCTAGACTACTCTCATCGAGCTTCCATGGAATGTGGAATAATATAAGTGATATCTCAAATAGTTATTGATCCAATGAGGGATGGTCGAATGTAGGAACTATTCACCCACTTAAAAACAGACATACATAACAAGGTTCATTCGATCATATCTGTTTGAGCTATCTGATTAGACCGAGTGATCATCTCCTTTATCATACACTAAACCAAGCAACCCTAAAACTTTATTTTTTTTCCTGACACTATTTTATGATGTAAACTATAAGGCCCCAGCCTTAAACCTTACTTAATCTTGAGTTATTATCAGAATACACCTTGAGGATCTTTTCAGGTTTAGAGTTTTAGAGAATAGATCATAAAACATGCATTACATCCCATATTTAAAAAAAGTGGTTACAATAAAAGATAGTATTCATTTTTCCCATCAACGGAAACATATTTAAAATAAAACATGAATTCTTTCTTGACACTTCCTTGACACTATCATTATATCATGTACCCTTCCCTTGACCTGTGAAAAACATTTCAAAAACTTGGGATGAGCATAAAAAGCTCAGTAAGGTATCTAAAAATATGGAAAGGAAACATGAGTAAATGTATACATAAGAATCAATGAAATCATAATCTACTAATAAAACATAATCACTTTAACATACCTCATCAAATCATGAATAAATTATAGAAATCATAAGACATAAAGGTAACTTGAGGCATTCATAACATTCTTACATAGAGAGTAACCCTCTTGGTTACGTTTGGAATAACCATCACAGTATATTCCCTAAATCTCTTCGGAGAAACCTTAATGTTTAACTCCTTCACATTACCCAATGCATTGGAGAGCTATATCTGGCTCACTCAACCTTAGTTTATCACGGAACCACCCTTCTTCATAACAATGCCCAAGAACCATAACATAATTGTATCACATAAAACATGCATAAAGGAAACATAACATTTCCACATTTCAATCACAAGATATCAATAACACATTGATATATTAAAAAAGTTATCAAAACCATTTTCAATACCAAAATAAAAGAAAAGTAAAACATGGTATTTATTTTTCTTTTAAAAAAATGTATGTCTTGTAGAGGAAGCCGAAACTCAAATAATGGTCACGGCGGCGGAGAAGTCATTGTCGCCGCATACGTATGATAAAAAAATTCCCTTTTGTCGTTTAGTAAAATGATTTGTATAAAAAAAGATTACTTTTGAATAAGCATACAAGTCAAAGGGGTTTATACACCGTAAAAAGAAGGTTGTGTATAAAACAAAATATGCCTCAATGAAAGGAAATTGAGATGAAGTACCATACCTCGGGTCCAACTTGACTCGATCGTTATTTAACCTCCGGAATAACAAACTTGAGTTAATTTATACTTTATTAAGAACTTTTTTCAAGTTCACTATTCCTTTTATATCACTTATTACCATGTCATGAACACTATGTAATTATTTAAGTTAATAATGGTCATTTTATCGATCATTGGTACTTGAGTCAAAAATAAACTCTTTATAATTACAAGTTTTTCATGTATCCATTATATCCAGAGTTATAATCATGATGTAGATATCATATATATCATATATATCCAGTATATACATGCATTTATAATATTACATAATGTTTATAGGTAAGAAATAAAATGCACCGTTCATGGAGACGGTAAGCCGTACGTACGCATGAACGCTACTTTCATGTCTATTTCGTATTTTATGGAATGGAATAATAATGATATAAAGGTATTTCATAATTAAATTATAATATCATATATAATATCATTAATTACATCCTTTATACGTCCCACATATGGCATTAACGAATCAAATCACTTTGAGGGGACGGTAGTCCGCACTTCCTAAAATAAAGATATCGCGTTTAACCATAATGGAAACCATAAAGGTATGCCATAAATAAAAAATAAAGAAGATTAAGTAAAACATAAAAATATTATATATCATATATAAATATAGTGTCATCTTAATTTCCACCTTTGAAGGTCTTAAAAGAATATTGAACAATCATCATTTTGTGAGGCAGAAATTCGCCATCCATGGAAACATTATGTTCTTTAACCATTAGATGTAGGTGTGTGTAAGTGTAGCTAAAATCCTTCTTATAACAACATCATAGTATATGTAAGATACTTGTTTTGTTACAAAATAAATGAATAAAAAGATTTTTGGGGGTTGGAGAAGTAAAATAAAACATAAGAACACAAGAGAAGACACTACCTTTAAAACGGGTAACTCTTTTTGATTTGAGCTCAAAGGCTTCCGTGGGAAGACTTCTGACCAAAGTTATGCTTCTAGGAGTAAGAGAGGGATGTGGAGAGACAAAATGAGTAGGGTTTGGCCGAGCCAAAGGCTTGAGAGGTGTGGGTAAAGAGGTAGAGGTGGGGGCCTTTTATAAGAGGAGAGGCGGGGCACTCTTGGAAAATTATAAAAGGATACTTTATTATAAAATGCTTTTCGGATTTAAAAGGTCCCAAAATTATATATTTCTAGGATAAGGTGATAAGGGTTCTAAAGACACCCATAAAATAGGTTTTTGACAAGTGTAGGTATTATATTTTACATTATATTTTCATTTTATTTAAATCGTTAAATAATGAGGTCATCGCTGCATCATCATGGTGTCATAAATAATTTATTTTATTTAATGTCTAAAAATTATAAAAAAATATCATGATGTAGGAAATCTTTTTATATTTCTAATGAATATTTATAGTCAACAATATGACTTGTATAACCCCATTTAAATTTTTTTTAGTAAAACAACTCATGTTTGTGACATTTTAATTTTAACATTAAATAAAAAGTTATTAATGTTATTTTCCTACCAAAGTGGCTCCATGGGGTACCAAATTTGACCCATGGATTTTCTTGGTCGGACATGATACATCCAATAAGGGTTTGACATTTGTCAAGTTCATTTCATATTATTAAAACATTATTCTTACCTTAAATTACACTAGTTATCTCTAATCACGATTAAAAACTTAAAAGTTACTATTCACCAAAAAATTATTTTAATCCCATTGAACCACATTTTACTTCTTAATGAAAACCATGTATGTTGGATTTTTGAAATTCAAACCGCAGAGTTGGTAAAATTTCATTTAAACGGAAAATCAGTTTTTATAAGTACCACTTAGTGGTTTCACTATTCATCAAAAATTGATGTTTTTCAGAAAAATACCAAAACTTTACCCTAAGCTATATTTGATATTCTGAATTCCAAAATGATGTCTATTTTACAAAATTCAAAACATATAAGTTACATTAATTAATTTAATAATTAATTCCCGCTGTCAGAGCAAATAACGTGTTTTTATGAAACAATAAGTATCAAAAGATTGACACTAGTTTAAGTCCAATTTCAAAGTGAAATTAATTTCAAAGACAACTATTAGATTAAATGGTAAAAATATATTCTAATTTAACTTTAAAACCAATTAAAAAGATAATTTAACCATATAATTAAATTATATGAAAAAGCAGTTTTGATGTAAAATGCAGTATTTTTCACTATTCATTAAAAAAATGAACATTGTCAGAAAAACACCAAAAAATTATCCAAGGTAAATTTTAATGTCCCAATCATAAATTATAAGTTTATTTTGAAAAATAGAGCTTATAAACTTGTTAAAAGTTTGATTTAAAAATTGTTTTCCATCAAAAGGCAGTAAAATAATCTTTTAAAAATATTAGTGTATTCCATGCTTAAGATTGGATTTATTCTCATTTTAAGCCTCTAAAACACTATCTAATTCATTAATAGACATAGATAAACATATCTATTATTCATTACTTACTTGGGATGTTACATTCTTCCCCCCTTTAGAAAATTGCATCCCCGCAATTTATTTACTTATCGAATAAGTGGGGGTATTTAACCCTCATTGCATTTTCAGATTCCCATGTTACCTCTTCCACCATGTGGTTTTTCCACAAAACCTTTACCTTATGAATCACCTTATTTCGTAAAACTTGCTCCCTGTGGTCAAGAATCTGGACCGGTTGTTCCTCATATGATAGGTTCTCTTCCAGCTGAACTACATATGGATTCAAAACATGAGATGAATCTGGCAATTACTTTCTCAATATCAAAACATGAAAAACATTGTGTACCTGAGATAAACTCAGAGGTAAATACACTCAGTATGCAACTGATCCAACTCTCTCCAGAATTTCATATGGTCCAATGAACCTTGGACTCATCTTTCCTTTCTTACCAAATTGCATCACACTTTTCCATGGTGAGAATTTGAGAAAAACATGATCACCTACCTCAAAAGAGATTTCCTTCCTCCTATTGTCTGCATAACTCTTCTGCTTACTCTGAGCTGTTCTCATGTGCTTCTGTATCAGCTGAACTTTTTCTGCCAACTCTTCTACCAATTCTGGTCCCATCAGCTTCCTTTCACCCACTTCATCCCAGAAAGATGGAGTTCGACACCGCTTCCCATATAATGCCTCAAATGGTGCCATCTGTATACTGGAATGAAAAATATTATTATATGAAAACTCAACCAAAGAAAGATGTTGGTACCAACTTCCCTGATAATCCATCGAACAAGCACGTAGCATATCTTCCAAAGTCTGAATTTTTCGTTCTGACTTCCCATCTGATTGAGGATGAAAAGCTGTACTAAAATTTAATTCAGTACCCAACGACTTCTAAAGGCCTTTCAAAAAGTTAGAAGTAAACTTGGGATCACGGTAAGATACAATGGAGAGAGGAACTCCATGTAACCTAACTATCTATTTAAGATACAAACGGTAAAGTTGATCTAGGGAAAAAGTATCTCGTATTTCTAGGAAATGAGCAGATTTAGTCAAGCGATCAACAATAACCCAGATTGCATTATTATCTCAAGGTGTCTTCGGCAATCCCACTACAAAGTCCATGGATATATTCTCCCATTTCCACTCTGGCACTGGTAAAGGCTGAAGCATCCCTTTCAGTAACTGCTGCTCTACTTTAACCTGTTGACAAGTCAAACACTTCACAGTAAAATCTGCAATATCCCTTTCCATTCCATGTAACGACCCAAAGTATTTCAATAGAAAATTCCCTTCTTATATCTATGTCATAAAAACACAAAATAATGAACTACTAAGTGATAAGTGACCTTTAAACATAATTTTGTCACCCCTATGTTTGGAATTTTAAAAATCCGACATACACGGTTGTGTTCAAGATAGTTTTTGGAGTCTAATGAAACAAAAATAATTTTTGGTGAATAGTAACCTATCCTTATGAATAGTAACCTACCCTTATGAATAGTAACATGTACCTTATGAATAGTAAATAAGAGTAACATTACCTATGAATAATAAAATAAAATTTAGACATCATAGAAAGTGATAATTTGACCATAGTAAACGTTTTTGGTATTTTATAAGTCATAAATAAATAAATAAATAATTAATTAAAATAAATATTTAATTTACTGAAATATATTCATAAATTATTGAATCTATGTCTAATAGTTTTTAGATAATTTTATAAGACCCTACATAATTTTTGAAAGAACTATAAAATTAGTTTTAATCTTAAAAACAGTTTTTTTAAGTAAATTATGATTTTATTTAAATATTAAATTAATAATATTTAGAAAATTATTTTTGAAAAATGGACTTCATTTTTGGATTCTAAATGTCGAAAAATGGTTGGGGTAAATTTTTGGGATTTTTCTGAGATACTTGAATTTTTGATGAATAGTGGAATCCGATAATTCACAATAAAAGCTAAATAATGTATTAATTGAGTCATTGATGATGTTCTGCTGATGTAAGCCCACTTGGTTCAGAATTACATTATAAAATTACTATTATTGTTCATCCAAGACTCACTATTCCTTGTCTTTGGTGAAATTTAAAAACTAATCAATTTTATATTAAGGAAACCCCTCCCCCCTCCACTATAAAAGCCACCCTTCACTCCCTCTTTTCCTCACACCTCTCAAGCTCCAAGCCTTCTCTAAAATCTGCCCAATCACCTTCCCTAGCCTCTCCCCCACGTCCAAGAGCTCCTGGTCTCATCAAAAGACCAAGCATAGGCCCTTAAGGAGGTTCTTAAGAGGAGGATTCTAAAGGTAATTTCCCTCCCTCTTCTCCTTTAATCTCCTTTCAAGTTCAAGTTCCTTTCTTGATCTCTCCCTACCTATCTTCATCCAAACTGTTTTTTAACTCTAGTATTATAAATATACTGTAATATTATGATTCTAATGGTATATTATATCACCCCACACCCTTTCCCTCTTCCTTTTATTTTATTAAAGAGAACGTTGTTCATGTGGTGATAATTTATCACCTTCAAAAACAACATGCTCTCTTCTTCCATTTCTACCTTCAATCTGGTCATGAAACCATTTTTATGGTTGAAACAGAATAATTTATATGTATTATGCTCTATTTTAAGTTCTAGAAATAACCTATGGCCATATTACTAAGTGAAAAGTTAAAACAAGTTCAAAAACCGCTCAAATTAACCCAAATAATCTTCATTTAATTCTTATCTAATGATTCGTCCACATGGATCTAATATAACTCATTATAAAATCATTAAAGCTTCTGTAATATAATTAATAACATGTAATATCAATTCTTGATGTTTACCCATGATCTACCCAAACAACAATTTAAGAATACAAGTGGACCGCTCAAGAAAACCATGAAAACGAACATCCCCGATCAATGTTTTTAAACTCTATAAATCATCCAAAGGAACATAATATCAAATAATGAAACCAGAATGAACCCTATTAATGTATAAAAGGTTTTGTAATTTCTAATTAATTAATATAATTTCATTATACAGGACATTAAAGAGAAGGAGGCATTCGAGTACAAGGTAAGGGGAAATCTCGAACCCAATTTTCTTCCTTCGAGTTCTCCCCCTTTCACTCCATTTTTGATATGGTTACTCCTCAAAGATCATTTTTTCATCATTTAATTTTCTTTTCTGGGATATAAATGTTTGTCATTGGTTTTTATCTCCATAAAAATGTTTTCCAAAAGAACTCTTCTTTCAAGATCTCACATTTTACCTCTCATTCAAGGTTGATGGTTCTTGTATCAAGTATGTTGTTCCCTATTTATTTTGGGAACCCAAAGCTTATGAATGTGTTATTATGAGATGAAATCCATTCATTCCCATGGGTTATTTATGTACATGTTTGATATGTGTTCTATGTGTCAATCATGATAATGATAATGTTATGATGTGACGGGTGCGCCCAGAATTATATAGCGCTCCAATGCATTGGGTAAAGTGATGAATCTCATGAGTAAATGTTAAATGATGTGTGAACATGATGCTAGCTTTGTTCAAAAGTATTTTTGGTAGTTAACCACTAATACACGATGTTTCATTTTTATGCATTGCCACATTTCAAGTCTTTTTCTTATGCTCCTCTCTTGTTCATGATCTTTTGCCTATGTTATGATTATGCTCACCCCATGATGTATTGTTCTTATCTATCCTCTTACTGGGCTTCTAGATCACCCCTTTTGATGTGTATCCTCAGATGGATACATGTACTAAGGAGAGGACAAGTGCCACTAAGAAGCTAGCGAAGAAGAAATTAAATAAATGTTTATAGTTGATGTTGTACTTGTTATGTGTAGTCCTAGTTTGCCCAAGACACTAAACCTCTGGATCCTCCATGTGTAATACTATTATGTTTTTTTATCCTTGAAATGATGTAATAGTAATGTAAGAAAAAGCTAGGTTTCTATATTCCATCCCACTAGTAATACTCCCGAAGTTCTCTATACATCTTAGTAATGCCTGGATGAACTGAAAAAAAGAACTATGAGCTTCACATAACAAATCTCTCTTCAACCGTGAATCACAAGGCACACACAATATCTTCCCAAATCTCAAAACACAATCATTATCAATGTTGAATTCAGGCAACTTACCCTTCTGAACCAGCTCTACCTTTTTCTGTAACTCACTGTCTTGCTTCTGTGCTTTCTTGATTCTGTCTGATAGAGAAGATTTCACTGATACCTGAAACAAAACAGAAAAACATCCTACACCAAAAACTTCTATGCTAAATTTCATCAAATCCTTAACTAAAGGATCACGTTCCAAATGCAACATTGTTAATGAAGCATTACTTTTTCGAATCAAAGCATCAACCACTTTATTTGCTTTTCCCGGATGGTAATGAATTGTACAATCATAATCCTTGATTAATTCTAGACATCTCCTCTGTCTCATGTTCAATTCTTTCTGAGTGAATATATACTTTAAACTTTTGTGATCATTATATATTTCACACTTTACTCCATACAAATGATGCCTCCAAATTTTTAAAGTGAAAACAACAGCAGCTAATTCCAAATCATGAGTAGGATAATTTACCTCATGAGTTTTCAACTGACGTGAAGCATAAGCAATTACCTGATCATTCTGCATTAGGACACAACCATTTCCTTTAAATGAAGCATCGCTGTAGATAACAAACTCCCCATTCTTGGAAGGTAGTGACAAAACTGGAGCATTCACCAATATTCTTTTCAACTCCTGAAAACAATCATCACATTCTTTTGTCCAGATAAACTTAACACCCTTTCAAGTTAGCTTAGTCATTGGACTAGATAACCAGGAAAAATTTCTAACAAACCTTTAGTAATATCCTGCCAAACCAAGGAAGCTACGAATCTCAGTTACATTTGTGGGTCTTGGCCATTCTTCAACAACCTTTATTTTTGTAGGATCAACAGTTATCCCATCTTTAGAAACAATGTGATCAAGGAAAGAAATTTGTTGCAACCAAAACTCACACTTTCTGAATTTCCCATACAATTTATTTTCTTTTAAGGTTTTCAAAATAACCCTTAAATGTCTTTCATGCTCCTCTTTACTTTTAGAAAACACCAAAATATCCTCAATGAAAACCACCACAAACTTATCCAAGAACTCATGGAAAATTCTATTCATTAAGTCCATGAATACAGTAGGTGCATTGGTTAGCCCAAAAGGTATTACTACAAATTCATAATGGACATATCTTGTATGAAACGCAGTCTTCAGAACATCTGCTTCCTTTACCTTCAGCTGATGGTACCCCGATCTCAAGTCAATCTTTGAAAAATACTGAGCTCCCTGGAGCTGATCAAACAAATCATCGATATGAGGCAAAGGATATTTGTTCTTAACAGTGATGTTATTCAAGGCTCTATAATCAATGTAAAGTCTCATTGAACCATATTTCTTTTTAAAAAATAAAACAGGAGCACCCCATGGTGATGTTCTAGGTCGAATGAAACCTTTCTCCAATAAATCTTGCAATTTCTCCTTCAACTCTAAAAGTTCAATTTGAGCCATTCGATAAGGGGGTTTTAAAATTGGCTTAGCATCAGGAACTAAGTCAACCGTAAATTCAACTTCCCGATCTGGTATTATTCTAGGAAACTCATCAGGAAAAACATCTGGATACTCATTTACCACTGGCACATCATTAATCTGAACAGTTCCTTTGTTTTCAATGATGTGTGCAAGGTAACATTCATTTCCATATTTTACATGTTTCTCGGCCTCTTGATAAGTTATCAAGAGTAAGGGTTCCTTCTTATACGCAAACTGAAAGTCTTTCTGAAAAGAAACTTCTTTAGCTCTGCAGTCAATCTTAGCATGGTAAATAGAGAGCCAATCCATACCCAGGATAACATCAAAATCTACTAGAGTTAAAACAATAAGGTTTGCATGTAGGTTCTTTCCACGGATAAGGATAGAAAGATTCTTATAAATTATTTTTGCCTCAACATTTCCCCCAGGTGTTTTTACCACAAGTTCAGGAGTCATTTCTTGAGATGGTATTCCCATTTTACTAGAAAAGGTTTCAGAGATGAAAGAATGTGTAGACCCCAAATCAAACAACACACTGGCATAATCTGAAAAAACAAACAAAGTACCTAATACAACTTCATTTGATGGCCCGACATCTGCTGAAGTAGTTGCAAAGGATTTCACCACCCCTTTCTTCTTGTAGTATAACTGCTTCCCATCACTTGAGCTCTTTGTCGGACACTCATTTTCATAGTGACCCATCTCATTTCACTTAAAACATTTCACTAACTGCAAATCAAATTTGGAATTACCATCACCTTGATCTTTTTCAGTGCAATCACGAGCCTTATGTCCCATCTTACCACATCGGTAGCACTTTCCACAATTCAGAAGACATTCCCCAGCATGCCTTTTACCACATTTATCACAAACTGGAAACTAATTTTTCTTACCATCAGACTTTTTTGAATAATTCTTTCCATTCTCCCGCCACCTCGGTCTCTTCTTCTGTTGGTTGTTATAGAACACTTGATCATCGGAAAACTCCATTTCCACCTTCTCATCACATCGAACAAGCTTTTCATAACTTTTTAACTCATGAGAAGATAATGCCCTTCGATATTTTGGCTTTAATCCTGAGTAAAAATGATTGATTTTACTATCAAGGTCTCAGATAAAATTTGGAGCATACCTTTCCAATCGAGTGAACCTTTCTTCATAGGCAGCCACTGAGTCTTCCTCTTGCCTCAATTACAGGAATTGGTTTTCCATCCTAAGTCGAACAACCTTAGGAAAATACTTCTCAAGAAACATACCTTTGAATTCATCCCAGTCGAGAGCATCAATCTCATCAGCGTCTCTAATATTTTTAACCATCAACCACCACTGATCTGCTTCACCCTCCAAATGGTAAATATCAAGACTAACCTTTTGATTTTCTGAACACCCCATGACATTAAAAATCTTCTCTAGTTCTTTAATCTACCCTTCAGCTAGAACAGGGTCAGATGGTCCTCTGAATGATGGGGGATGTTTCCTCATGAAATGTTCCACCACTGACATGTTCCTCTGTGGTTGATCTGGATGATCTCGTGCATGGATACCACCGCCATTTATCACTTGAGTCAAATGCGCCATTACTACAACAAACTGTTCAGTTCCAATTCCGACCATCTCAGGGTGCTGATTTGGAAGGTTATTTCCTTCTGTATGCCTTCCTTGAACTGCTTCCCCGTTTCCTCTGTGGAAAACCATTCTGAACAAACATGTCTTAGATGAAGCAACATGGTAATCTTCAAATGCTATATCATTTCAACTTTACCATAATAAAATATTTTTGGATAATCATTTAATAGAATTATAACTCCTAAAGTTATCTAAACCGACCTCTGATACCAACTATAAGGCCCCAACCTTAAACCTTACTTAATCTTGAGTTATTATAAGAATACACCTTGAGGATCTTTTCAGGTTTAGAGTTTTAGAGAATTAGATCATAAAACATGCATTACATCCCATATTTAAACAAAGTGGTTACAATAAAAGATAGTATACATTTTTTCCTATCAATGGAAGCATATTTAAAATAAAACATGGATTCTTTATTGACACTTCCTTGACACTATCATCATATCATGTACCCTTCCCTTGACCTGCGAAAAACATTTCAAAAACTTGGGATGAGAATAAAAAGCTCAGTAAGGGATATAAAAATATGGAAAGGAATCATGAGTACATGTATACATAAGAATCAATGAAATCATACTCTACTCATAAAACATAACCACTTTAACATACCTCATCAAATCATGAATAAATCATAGAAATCATAAGACATAAAGGTAACTTGAGGCATTCATAACATTCTTACGTAGGGAGTAACCCTCTTGGTTACGTTTGGAATACCCATCACAGTATATTCCCTAAATCTATTCATAGAAACCTTAACGTTTAACTCTTTCACGTTACCCAATGCATTGGAGAGCTATATCGGGCTCACCCGCCCTTAGTTTATCACGGAACCACCCGTCTTCATAATAATGCACAAGAACCATAACATAATCGTATCACATAAAACATGCATAAAGGAAACATAACATTTCCACATTTCAATCACAAGATATCAGTAACACATTGATATAATAAAAACGTTATCAAAACCATTTTCAATACCAAAATAAAATAAAAGTAAAACATGATATTTATTTTTCTTTTAAAAAAATGTATGGCTTGTAGATGAAGCTGAAACTCAAATAATGGTCATGGCGACGGAGAAGTCGTTGTCGCCGCATACATACGACAAAAACATTCCCTTTTGTCGTTTAATAAAATGCTTCGTATAAAAAGATATTCCTTTTGAATAAGCATAAAAGTCAAATGGGTTTATACACCGTAAAAATAAGGTTGTGTATAAAACAAAATATGCCTCAATGAAAGGAGATTGAGACGAAGTCCCATACCTCGGGTCCGATTTGACTCGATCATTATTTAACCTCCCGAATAATAAACATGAGTTAATTTCTACTTTCTTAAGAACATTTTTCAAGTTCATTATTCCTTTCATATCACTTATTACCATGTCATGAACACTATGTAATTATTTAAGTTAATAACTGTCATTTTATCGATCATTGGTACTTGAGTAAAAAATAAACTCTTTATAATTACAAGTTGTTCATGTATCAAATATATCTAGAGTTATACTCATGATTTAGATACCATATATATCATATATATCCATTATATAAATTCATTTATAATATTACATAACGTTTAGAGGTAAGAAATGAAATGCACTATTCATGGAGACGGTAAGCCGTACGTACGCATGAACGCTACTTTCATTTCTATTTCGTATTTTATGGAATGGAATAATAATTATATAAAGGTATATTATAATTCCATTATAATATCATATATAATATCATTAATAACATCCTTTATACGTCCCACATATGGCATTAACGAATCGAATCACTTTGAGGGGGCGGTAGTCCGCACTTCCTAAAATGAAGATATCACGTTTACCCATAATGGAAACCATAAAAGTATGACATAAATGAAAAATAGAGAAGCTTAAGTAAAACATAAACATATTATATATCATATATAAATATACTGTCATCTTAATGTCCACCTTTGAAGGTGTTAAAAGAATATTGAACAATCATTGTTTCGTGGGGCAGAAATTCGCCATCCACGGAAACCGTATGTTCTTTAACCATTAGATGTTGGTGTGTGTAAGTGTAGCTCAAATCCTTATTATAAAACATCCTATTATATGGACGATAATGGTTTTGTTACAAAAGAAGTGAATAAAAAGAGTTTAGGGGGGTGGAGAAGCAAAATAAAACATAAGAACACAAGAGAAGACACTACCTTTAAAACGGGTAACTCTTTTTGATTTGAGGTCAAAGGCTTCCATGGGAAGCCTTATGCCCAAAGTGAGGCTTCTAGGAGTAAGATAGGGATTTGGAGAGACAAAATGATCAGGGTTTGGCCGAGCCAAAGGCTTGAGAGGTGTGGGTAAAGAGGTATAGGTGGGGGCCTTTTATAAGAGGAGAGCATGGGCACTCTTGGAAAGTTATAAAAGGATACTTTATTATAAAACACTTTTCGAATTTAAAAGGTCCCAAAATTATATATTTTGAGAATAAGGTGATAAGTGTTCTAAATCCACCCATACAATAGGTTTTTGACAAGTGTAGGTCTTATATTTTACATTATATTTTCATTTTATTTAAATCGTTAAATAATGAGGTCATCGCTGCATCATCATGGTGTCATAAATAATTTAATTTATTTAATGTCTAAAAATTATAAAAAAAATATCATGATATAGGAAATATTTTTATATTTATAATTAATATTTATAGTCAACAATATGACTTGTATAACCCCATTTAAAAATTGTTTTAGTAAAACAACTCATGTTTGTGACATTTTAATTTTAACATTAAATAAAAAGTTATTAATGTTATTTTCCTACCAAAGTGGCTCCATGGGGTCCCCAAGTTGACCCATGGATTGTCTTGGTCGGCCATGATATATTAAATAAGGGTAGGACATGTGTCAAGTTCATTTCATATTATTAAAACATTATTCTTACCTTAAATTACACTAATTATCTCTAATCGCGATTAAAAACTTAAAAGTTAATATTCACCAAAAAATTATTTTAATCACATTGAACCACATTTTACTTCTTAATGACAACCATGTATGTCGGATTTTGGAAATTCAAAACACAAAGGTGGTAAAATTTCATTTAAACGGAAAATCAGTTTTTATAAGTACCACTTAGTGGTTTCACTATTCATCAAAAATTGATGTTTTTCAAAAAAATACCAAAAATTCACCCTAATCTATATTTGATATTCCAAATTCAAAAATGATGTCTATTTTGAAAAATTCAATACATATAAGTTACATTAATTAATTTAATAATTAATTCCCATTGTCAGAGCAAATAGCGTGTTTTTATGAAACAATAAGTATCAAAAGATTGACACTAGTTTAAGTCCAATTTCAATGTAAAATTAATTACAATGACCACTATTGGATTAAATGGTAAAAATATATTCTAATTGAACTTTAAAACCAATTAAAAAGATAATATAACCATATAAATAAATTAGATGAAAAAGTACTTTTGATGTAAAATGCAGTATTTTTCACTATTCATTAAAAAACGAACATTGTCAGAAAAATACCAAAAAATTATCCAATGTAAATTTCAATGTCCCAATAATAAATAATATTTTTATTTTGACAAATATAGCTTATAAAATTGTCAAAAGTTTTATTTAAAAATGGTTTGCCATCAAAAGGTAGTAAAACAATCTTTTAAAAATATTAGTCTATTCCATGCTTAAGATTGGATTTATTCTCATTTTAAGCCTCTAAAACACTATCTAATTCATTAATAGACATATATAAAAATATCTATTATTCATTACTTACTTGGGATGTTACATAAACATGTTCAATTTGTAAACAAATTATTCATATGAAACCATTTGTTTCTTCACATGAAGATTTTTGTTGGTTATAATATTGTTTCAAACTTTTGTCTTCTTCTTTCAGCCTTAGATTTCATAGGGATATTGTTAGACATATAAATATTTTATGAAGTTACTTCCAAAATAAATTATAGCAACATCAACTTAATTCTTATTAAAATATAAAATCCATTAAAAATATTTTGTTATCTCAGATATATATATAAATATATATATAAACAAGAACCCACATACCTTCTTTTTCGGTTTTGTGTTTTTAAGGTTGTCGTTGGATATATGGATATAATTATAAAATGGTATGTTTATATAAATACATCAAATTAATGACCAAAGATCATCTATAACATGGTTTAGATTCCTGGGTTTTTCCTCTTTCTCTTTGGGTTACACTAGTTATGGTAATGATCTATATATATCATCTTTATAAATATATTTATATGAAGTCGTCTTCAATAGATTATCATGGTGGAGAATAATATTTTTCATCTCTTTCTTCAAGAGTATAAATTATTTTCATATATATATATATATATATAATAGTAACAATTTAAATTGAAACTTTATGTGTCTGCATGCTTTGCAATAATTCACTTCTTGCTCTTTAAACAAAGAGCTTGACCATCATGTTTAGAAGTTTATGGGTTATTAAAATTCAAGATCTCCCTAAACATGGAGTGGAAATTTTAGTGGTTGTATACAACCATAATTTTCTTCCCATTATCATGAAGATAAAGTTAAAATGATAAAAATAAGAAATATAGTAATAAAATATATATTTAATATGAATTTCACAACAAAGGATATTTTATTAAATCTCTAATGAATGTTATGTAACCTTCATATATGTAATATCTAAATATAAATATACAAGTAAGGGATTTTCTATTTTAAATGGGATTCCCTTCATTTTTCTTAAAATATTAAGTGTCGTACGATTGTCAAGTGAGAGTGGGAAAGTGAGAAGATTTGAATAAGGGAAGTTGTAAGAGAAGTCATAGGGTTCAACCTACTAATATGAAGGAAAGAAAATTATTTTTATTAAATTGATATTTATTTTGAAACCCATTTTCGTTTAAGGTAAATTTGTTTTTAAGAAACACTTATTTTATGGTTTATAAACCCTAAGTAATGGGAAAAGTTTTATCAAACTTCTATTTATTTTTACCAAAACCATCATTGTAATTGAAATATATTTTTATTAAACCCTATTTACAAAGGGGTATGTTTATAAGAATTTTAATTCAATTATTTATTAAAAAAATACCTTTTTAAAATTATACATTCTCTTAAAAATGGAACTTTCTTTTAGGAATTCAAGATTGATTTTATTGTGATAAAGTATATCATTTCCTATATAAAATGTAATTTTATTTCTATAAATTTTAATCCTAGTTTTAGGTATGTTCATGCACTATATCAATCATAATCATTCCATATGTGTTACGAAAATAACTTTATTAATTTCTAAGAATTATTTGTAAGTGCTTCCTAATAATGTTTAGATTGTTTATATTACTTATTAAAGTATGAATTTTTATCATTTAAATGAAATAATAAAAAATTATATTTTATATGTAATTATTTTCCAATTAGAAAACAAGTTACATATTTATATAGTTTATGAAAGGTTGTTTTTAGTAGATTTATAGTGAGAAAGGTAATCTTTACAAAAATATTTTCTTTTCAAAATTTTAGTACTTGTATATTGGTTATGATGATGAGGAATGAGAAGTGAACCCATATAATCCAGGGGAATTTTCCCCTAAGTGATTTTTATATATCAATACTTCTAATGGCCACATATTTTTTTTTAATGATTTCTAAGTATCATTATATTCCATAAAAGATATTATTTTCAAAGTAAAGTTTTGAAGATTTTAAGGAGATGTAAGAGTTTTTACAAACGTTGTTATGTTTTGAATTAAAATGGATTTTCAAATATATATATATATATATTATTGTTTTTAAAATTATATTTTATTATGGTCTTTTATGAGAACCAAAAATTATTATTTAGGGAAAAGTTGTTTATTTTATCCAATGTTTTATATTTGAAATAAAAGAAAATGTTTTTCGAAATTATTTTCATAGTATGAGAAAGGACTTAACCTATGGTTTTGAAACCCCTTACTGAGAAATTATTTTCTCACCTTATGGTTTTAAAAAAATCACAGGATTAGTGATGAATATAAGATAGATGGTTTTTGGTTTCGATTAAGGACCTATATCGAGTGAAGTTGGGAAAATGTTTTTAGAACTTTATATGGACTCTGATATATATTAAGCATTTCATAATCTTAAAAATCTCTATACCAAAATGGTCCCTAGGATGTATATAATTCAGTTAAATATATATATACACACACAATAAACATGTTTAACACTGGATTTGGGAGTGCATGTCCTAGGATGTTTCAATCAAGTCATGTAATAATATTTTCTAAGAATATGTATATTTTCAAGAGTGTTTAAACTGGTGTTTATTGATTTTCGTGGACCCATCTAACTAAGAGTTATTAATGGGAATAGATACAATATTCTTTTCATTTATGATTACAGAATGGTGACATGGATTTTGGTCATCACCCACAATTTCTATGTGTTTAGTTATATAAAACAATATCAAAGTGAAGTTGAAAATATTATTAGATATAAAATTATAAAATTCTAAATTGATAATGGAATAGAGCTTACTAATATCCAAGTAGAGGATTATCTGAAAAAACATGGGATAAGGAACCAAGTTTTAGGAGTGATAATTTCTAAGAAAAATGGTGTAGATAAGAGGAGGAATCAGATTATAAACAACATTTTCATAATGATTCTCATTAAAAAATAACAACCAAATAATTTTTGGATGGAAATAGTCTTAACATATCTCTATATCTCTAATAGATATTTATTATGTTTAAAATAATAAAATACTCCACACGAGCTATGGTGTGGAAACAAAATGATTCTGAAGTACTTTTGAGTCTATATAATTAAGTGTTTCATTCTCAATAGGTAGATAGATAGGAATTTTGAATCTAAAAGAGATAAAGGAGTTTTCCTTGGGTTGTCAGGAAAATGTAAATCGTATAAATTCATCAATAAGTTGGTTAGAAAGGTTCCAGAGATCAATGATTTTGTTGTGGTAGATAATGAGAATAATCTACATAAAATCAGTGAGAATTTTTAGGATGATAGTTATTAGGAAATGAGTAGCTAAGTAGAAGCATAACCTGAGGCAGATTCAAAGGAATATACCAATGATGACTAGAATAAAGCTAGTCCTATTTCTACATAGAATCCAACAAGTCAAGATAAAATTGATAGATATAATATCATCGGTGACTAGACAATTACAATATAGATGAGGTAGATGAAGTCTCTATATAAAACATCCTTCATATCTCAGGTAGATCCAATATGTTTTGAAGAATACACAAAAACGAGAATTGGGTTCAAGTGATGAATGAAGATATTAACCAAATTGAGAAGAATCAAACAAGGAAGATTGTTTCAAGGTCAACATACAAGAACATCATAGGGACCAAATGGTTCTTCGGTAACGAGATAAATGAGGTTGAAATGATGACTCAAAAAAAGCACAATTGAAATGAGTGATAGTCTTATATTGATGGAATCGTTTTTTATGAGTTGTTTTCACCTATGGAAAGGTTTAAGCCAATTTGACTATTCATAAACATATTAGTGAAATGAAAATTCAAAGTTTTCCATATATATTCCAAGTTAGTATTTTTTAATGGATTTATATAGGAAAAGGTTTACATTAAACAACCAGATGGTTTTATTGTCAATGAAGATAATAATAAATATTTTACACAAAATAAGATACTTTGTGGGTTGAAGTAGGCACAAGAAGCATGGTATTATAGGATTAATCAATACTTAAACAAGTTTTTTTACAATATAGTGTATTTGATTTGAATCTCTATGTGAATAATGAGAGTGATCAAATAATGAAGGTTTTCATTTATGTCGACAACATAATATTTAAGGGAGAAAATGAATCACTATGAAAAAAGTTTACATAATTTATGAAGTGAGAGTATGAAATGTGGATGATTGGTGAAATGAAAATATTACTTGATTTTCAAGAGATACAATGAAGGAATGGTACATTAATTTCTCAATCTAAATATTATAAAGAGGTTATAAAAATATTTTTAATGGAGGATTCGAAGGTTATGATTGTTGGAGTTGGTTTCCTAGGAAAAAATATTTTTACTTTGATTACATTTATATTCAATGTATTGTATATTAATAAAACTTCTTGTCACATATTGATAATTATTATTCAAGACTCTAATGTAATAATTTCCTAGAGTATACATCACATTCACATATTCATATTAGTTCCCCGCTACGATGATAACCGTGAAGTGCTATGATGATATTCTTAAATAATTTTCGATGGCTGGATGACATACATTGACGGGACACATAGTACATAAACCATCAAGAGAAAGTAATCATAAAAGGATGAGGATTATTATCATTATGATTTCACTTGGTAGTCACCAAAATGGGATTTTATGAGAACATACTCACTAGTTGGAATTCCATATATTTTAGTGTCATGGGATATTTCTATCTATGAGTGTTTGTCATAGTATTTAGACTTTAAGATTATTATTAATGAATCTTATCAGTCATGTACTTAGATGAATTTTTTAAACCATGACACTAATAGTTAATGGAAAATTTGGATACATTGGGTGTGTCAAGAGTGACATGTCATAAAATAGATAAGTCAAGGAATGATTTGTCCCTTTCATATTTATGGAAGTTAATATCTCATCCCTTTGATTGGAATGGAACCAAAGCCTCAAATTCTATATAAATGGTATAACAACATTTTTATTTTAGATAGTGTAAAAAATTATTATCAATCAAATAGTTTGGAAAAATAGATGTGCAATATTCTTGATGAGATATTATGACAAAGAGATTATATTGAACATTGAGTATTAATATATGGTTTTAATCATTACGACACAAAGTTATTTCTCTTCGGTTCCTTGACCAGTTTCTAGATAGTAATATTATAATTTATGTAAGGCCACCTAATTTCAATGGGAAACTATCCTAGTGGTTCAAAAACTATGTATTTGTGATGATATTGATTAAATTTTATTTAAATTTAATTAATTGAATAAATATTATTCTCAAGACCAAGGAATAATTTTATTCATGTTTTATCAATCAATAATGTTTATTAATGAATGAAATATTTAAATTGAATATTTATTCACGTGTTCAATAAATGTAATAGGAATTTGAATAGACCATGACTGTGTCCAGGGACAAATAATAACTGACAAGCCAGTTAAATAATATTTGTTATTGTGCAAGTTGGATCATGCCAAAAAATAATAATATTATTATTAGTATTATGTGGCATGGGGTTTTATTATTATTTCTAATATTGTTTGAGGTCTCCCATGCAATAAAAAATTATTCTAATATAAACCCTACCTCTATAAATATCTTATTAAGGCTATTTTATAGGTGATCAAGAAATAGAGAATTATTTTTCATAATGAAATATCTTTCAACTTATACTTCTCTATATCTCAAGAATGAGAAATTCAAGAGATGTTTCTTCAATACTGAAGAATGAGTGATCAATAATGAACAACATAAGACATTTTATTCATTGTACTAGTACCCGTAGATCATTTGGTGTTGCTCGAAGATCAAAGGATCATGTGTTGATAATTATTAGATGGATTATATCCTTGGATCCTCACAAGCATAATGAAGCCAATAAAAATAAATTTTTTATATGATCAACATCGACATAGAAGAAATAAACCTAAAAAAAGGTAATTTATTTCTTCTAATATGAATAAATTAATTATAAATCTGATTCATAAGATCCTAAATCTTGGGTTTTAGTATAAAAAAATAAAACAAAATTTTAATATATCACCCACCAAAACACACTTCTATTGTTCCTAGAACCAAAATTCATGACACAAGTTGTTACAAAGATGAAATTGTCAAGAGATGATGATGGAAAAGTATTTAATGTAAGAAAATAAATGAATATCATCGTAATCCTATAGTAATTAATAATGACATAACTTGATATTGTTTTTTCCACATTCCATATGAAACACTATAAATGTAATCCCAAATAAATCCATATAATTTTAGTGAATAGAATAATATGGTATATCCAAGGCACAATGGATATAAACTCTCTTTAAAATTAATCATAAAAATAAGAGTTCTTGGGATATACAGATTCTAATTTTTTTGGTTCAATAGTTAAATGAAATTCAACATCAGGTGGTGCATTCTATCTTGGTAGATTTTTTATTGGTTATCTGATCAAGAAACAATATTACAATCCTGTAATCACCACAAAATTTGAATATATTTTAATCACTCGTGATTTTATGAAATTACTGTGGATTAAGTGACAACTTGAGAACATGTGGGGTTGAAGAGGAATCTCAATTATAATTAATTGTGATGGTTCAAGTGTTATAAATCATAGAAAAAATAATTCTCATCACTCAAGGTTGAAACAAATTAAAATAAAATATCACTTTATTAAGGATAAAGTGGAACATGGCTTGGTGATATTGGATCATGTTCCAATTGAACATAAATTCAAATACATTTCGATGAATTTATTAACCAAGGAAGATTTTGAAAGGAATCGGTTGTATCTTGGAGTCTATTTGACTCCCCACACTTGAATATCATGGATGTGGTACCCCCCACTCATTGAGGTTTACTATGGTTTTACCTATGGTTGATATATGTTATTTTCCATATTTAAGACCATAAATAAGTTTCCCTTGTTTTTCTTGAAAATGAGGGTAATTATTGTTCATGAAAGTGGGGAAGTTGATGTTAGAGGGAGAGTTGTTCTATGAATAATCAGGTTAGGGGAGAAAAATTACAGAGGAGTTTCTATGATGATGAAGTAGTTTTTTTAGTCATGACATATCATAGAATAAATTTTCTATTTTTGTGATGAAAGTATTTTTCAAAGTGTGGCTGAAGTAGTGGTGTTCAAAGATACACTTTTTAAAAAAGAAGTTATTTATAAGAATGAAGTGTTTCATTGATGAAAATTTTAAGTTACTACTCTTTCTCACACAAATAATTTCCCATGTGGGATTGGACTATGCATTGAGTAAGTCTTTGATCACTATTTGGAGTAGTAGAGTGTGAATGGTGGTCAAAGTAGAATGTGCACAAATTTATTATCAATTAAAACTTTTTAGTGGATTTTAAGTATTATCAACAGTCTTAAAGGGGATATTATTCAGAAAAAATTATTTAAGGTAAAGTTATTGTGTTTTTTATTTGATTTTATTTTTCGTCAATGTCATATGATAAGGTTAAAACCTGTTTATCACCCAATAAATAGTTTGGAAGGTGATTTCATTTCCTAATGTTTTATAAAATTTTGGTTATGAATATTGGGAGGAGGAAAATGGAAAATGAAGGTTTTTTACACGGTAATCAGGAGGATCATGTGGTAGGTTTGTAGAGATCCACACTAGGTGGGAGGTCATTCATGAGACCACCCAGTGGGTACATGATCATATAGGTTTCATGTGTTAGGAAATGTCATATTATGAGTACATTGAAGGACGTGTGTGGCATGGGTTAATTTCTCAGGAAGATCATAGGACCACTTGGGTTGTGTGTGGTAGTAAGGTAGTAAAATTAGGTGGACCACGATGTGTGAATCACATAGAATGAGTGATCAATAATTTCATGATTAGTGGTCTTTATATTTTTTCTTTTCCTATATAAGGATCCGATAATAACTTTATTTGGTATATAAAAAATTATTAAGAAAGATATTTGTTGGATAATTCCATTAATTTAGAAAGGAAGTTTTCATGGTAGTGTGTTTTGTGAAGGAATAATGAAAGGGAAGGATGTGGAAAAGGAAGTTCAAGTGGGGAGTATATTACAAAGGAAGGATGTATCCACAGTTGGTGCATAGAGATATAAGGTCACTTGGGTTGTGTGTAGAATTCATGTGATTGGTTTGTAGAGCAGCATCTTGTATAGGAGGTTCCCCTTATATCTCTTGCGACGGAAGGTGTAAAGCTTTGGAGGTGAATGGTGTATGAATTGTATAAAGTTTTTGGAAAAGAAAATGTTCGTGAAGGTTATTTCCATGAATTTGAAGGTGCATAGTAAAGTTGATTTAATTACATGAATGAAAAAAGGATCTTCATGGAACTCTCAGAAATGTGTGAACTAAATATGAACTGATTCAAAAAAATAGAATAATTTTCGAGAGGATTAGTGTGTCCATGTTCGTTAATATAGTAGTATGTTCTCAAAGTGTAAATGGGTTTAAAATAGGGGATAAGTAATCTTATCTACGATTTGTAATAATAGTGTGATATAGTGTATTATGGTACATTGGTACATTACCTTTGTATGGTCCTTAAACGAGCCTGGTTAGGGTGAACCAAGTAAAATTTTTATATCTCAAGCATGATTTTATATTTATATATACATATTATTGTGATAAGAAGATATAAGTGAGATTTATTTAATAATGAAACATGATCATAGAGGATGTTATTTTAATCCATCATACTTAGATTATCCCCTATCAAGGTATTTAATATAGTGGGTCCAATCCAAAGAAACTCTTCCTGCAATTTCTTCTAGAAATCCTCCTATAAAATTTTCAACTCCTTGCACTCCCTAAGGAATGGAAACCAGAATTGATGTATGGATCCCCTCAACTAACTAATAAGATACAATATCTATTTCTTCTTCCCAGCATCGATCAAACTAATGGAAATCTACAACTCTTGGAACTAGCACTACCTCTCTAGAAAAAAAGGCACTCCCATCATACTACACTAAGATTTGAAATTGAAACTTATGAAAAATATTCCTATAAGAATCATCCTTTTCAATCAAATCAAAACTATAATAATTAAATTGATCATCCAACCATACCTTTCTGATTTGAACCACTCACAAATGATGACCACCAATCACCTCTTTAAGTAAAAAACAAAATTTTTTAATTCTAGGAATATGGAATTCATTAAATATTATTTATTTAGATTCATTTTAACTTCCCCAAAATAACCCCTTTTCAAACACGAGCATAATAGAAAATAATGAATGTACCTATCCTAGGTATCTATACTAGAATTATCATCATCTTACTTGACATTCTCAATAATACTAAGGTCCTTGCATCAGATCTTAGGGTGGCCTAAACACGTATGCCTTAGCTATTATCCATTTCTACATCATATTCTACGCTTGAACAATAATTTTTCCCAACCAACCATGAAACATCACCATTTATTAACAATTATCCCCACCCTATCTCTTATCCATATCTTTGATACCACTCTATCATGAAGTATCACCACTAATAACCCATCTTGGGTTATCATTAATGATAATAATGACCCTCAATGTAACATCCCAGGTCATGTTTGGGTATAAAAAAATAATATTTTTCTAAACCTATGTAATATATTTTTTTAGATTTTATTTGATTTATATGTATTATAAAGTGGTTTGAGTTTGATATTTTATTAACCATGTGTATCTGGACCCTATCAAGGTGTTAGTGATGTTAGTGTAGGGAATTGAGTATCAGGATTTATCTTGGGGTCAAGAAATAAATTCTATATTTATCATATTGTTGGGGAGTTTTTTGAATTATTTTTTAATAATATTAATTTTGGTTGAAGTTTTTAGGTGTTAAAAATATTTTGGAAACTATTTTGAGTGAATATATGATTATTTTGAATTTATAGTAAATTTATATAAAATTATAAAAGTTTCATACATAAGTCCCATCATACATAGAGGTCTTAATATGTAATGGCTCCTAGAGCTTTCAAATTTTTTGTTAATTTGTATTATTTAAGGGTCTCCATGCACAAGTGTTTACTCTTACATGTAGGCACCCCATGGATATGAGTTCTTTTATTTTTAGAAAATTTTATAAGTATAAGATTCACCCTATGATACATAAGGATAACTAGTATGATACATAAAGGTTTCCCCCATGACTAAGGTTCCTCCTATTTTTAAAAGTTATGAAATTCCAATATGTAACGATCCCTTATATACGGGTCCACTTATTTGGAAAAAATGGAAAATTACCATACATAATTTTCCCCAAATATAAGGTTATTATTTCATAAAAATGGACAAGTCTTTTAAGTACATGTGATATGTTAAGGTATAATATATATGAATTAATAGTTACACTATGATGCATAAAGGTCAAAAAATGGTTGTGTGTTAGATACAGATGGGTCTTTCCTTGGACACACAAGGTTCATTATGAAGAAAATTTTACAAAGTATTAGGCTTTCCATAGGATGTGCAAGGGTAATTCCTAGGTATGTAAGGGTTATTTGATATTTTATATGAAATGGTCAAGAATTTGGTATATTTTTTAGGTTAACTTGTGATATGTACAGTTACATTCCACGATACATAAGGGATTGATCCTATACTTTGTGAATTTTATGGATGATGCATAAGTGTTGGTTATATGTAAGGTTTATCTAGTGTGATATGTAAGGGTCACCCCAAACATAAGAGTCCCCAAGTTTTCAAAAAATTCAGCATGATGATATTTTTCTAGATTTTATAAAATGTTGATAAAATATTTAAATTAAATATAAAAGTGAGTTTAGTAAATTTATGGATAGAATACTACAAGAATTACCTGGATTGTTCTCTCATTAATATTTTCATCCCCATGTGATATCGTTTTGAAATCATATCAGATATTCATATTTTCTTTTACAGGTATTAAAAATGTTTAAGGCTAAAAATCCTTGAGTATTCATTCCTTGGGTAGTCTTTATATTTATTAGGTTTACTTTGGTTATTCCCATTTATGTCTATTTTCATGTATTTACATTTTTTCTTGATTCTAGATGTTTAAAAGTAAATCAATAGATTTTATTCAATAAGAAGCCTCCTACAAGAATAAATTTGGTGGTACCTAATATATCCATATGTTTTAAACTATTTTTTATATGTGTTTTATTTTTGGTTGTGTCGACCAAATGTGTGCTTGACCAAAAACTCAATTAAATGTTTTATGCTCTGATTTAATATGGAACTCACATTATTCAGACATGAGTGGTCTAAGAGTAAATTTTGGTACTAAAACATTAAAAAAGTTGAGGTATTACCACATGTTGGTAAAAAAATAATTTTGGAAGGTAAATCTAGTGGAACCCTAAGTGAAAGAATGACCTGAAAGTTAAACATAGATATACTAAGATGGTCCCCTAGATATAAATGGGTGGTAAATGTGGAAAGTGAGAACCAGTTATTACATGGTATTATTAAATAGTGGAAATTTATTGATGTATCATATTTAATTGTGGGGACTAGATAATTTTTATAAAGTGTTTATGGGTTGGGTTCTTATCCAACTAGTATCATTGGAAATGTTTCTTAGGAATGGAATTATTCCCCCTAGGTAGTAATATACTATAAATAGTTTTGGTGAAGGGTTTTATTCCCTTAGGGTTGTTAAATTATGATATGGTTATGTGGTAGGGAACCATTTCCCCTTGGGTAGCAACTTATGTGATATTTATTAGGTAGGGTTCAATTTTACTCCTAGGTGGTGGTAAGATTTTAGGGATGGGTTAGGGGGTACCGATATCCCTTAGGTGGTGATGAGATATCAAAGTTTATTTTTGGTTAGGATGTTATTCCCCATGGGTTATGATATATTATATGATGATCTTTGACAAATGATCGTACTATTAGAGGGTGCTTATTTGATCCTTAGTTTATTGAAAATAATTTTTGAATACATCTAGGTTTGGTTAAGGCAGATATGGTCATTCCGAGGTGTCACCATGAATCTCAAGGATTAATGGTGGTTTATTTATTTATGATTTATGTTTTTTATTATTGCACATAAATATATTATTTTTAAATTGGATATATTTTGGGACACCGTTGATGGTGGTCTGTTGAGTTTTACTCACACCCTGCTCAAGTCACCATATGTTCCATAGAATACATCATTGTTGTAGGTTAGTACAAGTTAAAGGGAATTATTATTGATGGATGATTTGATTATTTGTGATAGAGTATAAGATAGGAGACTAAACAATGATTCAATAAAAGTTTGGTAGTATTTCCCCTATTTTGTTACTTTTTTGATTATTTTGTACCTTGAGGCATATGGTTTTTCCAGGATGGATCCTGATGATTTTTGCGTTCCTATATGAAATATTAAATTTTCCATATTAATATAACATGGGATGATATATTTATTTATGATCATTCATCCATGATGTTGATTTATGCTGATTTATTTGGATGATAGTTATTATTGTTACTTACATTGTTATTTATGGTTATCTAGTATATGGGAGTATAGTCTCATAATGATACTATTAAACCCTATTTTATAGTCGATATCCTCTAGAATATGGTGAGATAGGCCTAAGGCATTTAGTGACCCTATTTGGTTATAGTAAACTTAAACTAGTTACAGATGTTACAAATTTATATCAAAGCCTTATTTCCTTTTATTGGATTTACTATTTGGAAACGGTAAATTGGATATGAGATTTTATTTGATCTTGGTATGGATCTTATTCCTTGATATATCTAACCCTCTTATAAGGGATGTCTGAGTTATTAGGAATTATATTCTTTTTCTTGGTTTTTATTTTATGGTTGGTTTAGTTTACTAAATATGATTCATTTTAATTTCAATTTATGATATATGGGATTTTACTCTAAGACACAGGTGGCTAGAGGGTGTTTTCCCATGAATCATGTCAGTTATAAATGATTCACATTAATTTTATGTTGTTTCCTATGATCGGTTACTATGGTTATGAAGTAGGGGTCACTTATTCAAAGTGTCAACAACTTATATAGAGTTTTTCTACATAAATTTATGGTGTTATCTTATCTAAAAAATATTATAGGTGGTTTTATTATTAACTATAGTGATTAATTTCCCTTCATTATAATAGTTTTGATAAAATAATTTTTTTTATAGAAACTTATAATGTATTTTCCTTTATAACTTTTTATTATCATTTTATTTAGATGAACCATGGTTTTGACATCCAGTTTGAAAAAAATATGGTGGATTATATGTGTATTTTATGATAAATTTGGGAATGGGTAGAAAGGAATAGAAATATCACTCTTGTTAAAAAATCATTATAATATTTTGAGTGTATAGAGAGTAAAGAGACACAATTCCTACTACTGACAACCCTAAATGTGATAGTGAGGATTATGATGGGAATGTGTTTTGAGGCATTTTTTTGTATTTATAGAGACATTATATCATGATGACCTCCAGTGGAGCACCAGGAGCGAGATAGAGAGCATACCCAATAGCAAGTTATGTAGAAACCAACTATTATGACCACACAGATGATAGATAATCAGATACTTGAGAGTTTTTCATAAGTTATGTAGCCCATGGATAGAGAGATTCCATGAGTTAAAAATTCTATGTTTAAAATGATGTGAGAGTTTTATATATATCATCCATTTTTTTTCAAGTTCAAGGGTGTCGCACAGGATATTAAGCTTTAAGTGGAGTATATTTAGACTATTTTTTTTATCATTTATATATTCCTTAGGAGAGGATGGTTGAGTTTGAGACCTATATGATATAAGTTATAACTATGTGTGGGTGGGATGTCCTGGTCCATACGGACCAAGATATTGGGTTATTTTGGAAGTATTTTTAGAACCATTTTTTAACCACTTCTTCACAAATACCTTGAGGGAGGGTGGGGGAAAGAATTCTAGGAAAAATACCTAGAGAGGGATATTAATTATGGATCTTGTAGTTATCTTTAAAGAGATATATTGTTTTTATCTAATGTTAGATAGGGAGGATCTTACCAAGGTGGGATTCTTTGAGGATGGTTTGAGATATTCTATTTGGGTAAAGATGGATATTTTAACCTATTATAGTTTCCATATGTGGTGAATTAATCCCTTATATCTAAGAGGAACCTGAATAATGGTATAGGTTCTAGTCAGTTGGACAGAAGTGGATCCTTGGGTGGTAGGAAACATTGGTTTGAGGGTTCATATGAGGACAATGTTAAATTGAGTAGCAAGGGTGGTGTTTCATCTGGTCCTACTAAAAGTGTAAT
This sequence comes from Viscum album, assembly GCA_963277665.1. NCBI lineage: Eukaryota > Viridiplantae > Streptophyta > Magnoliopsida > Santalales > Viscaceae > Viscum > Viscum album. The sequence continues at coordinate 612,000,625 of OY728137.1, read as the reverse complement.
AATATTATATTGTTACCAATTTAGCAGGCGTAATCATATTTTATCCTAGTGTACAAAGACACCTTTGAAGTATTGATTATATGAGAGGATTGGTCTCTTAAAAAAATATTGAAGGAGTTCTCAAAAGTCATCCAATGGTGGTGGATCTGGATAGATTCATAGTTCGGGGTATGGTTTAGGTATTCCGTAATATATTGTTAGCTAGATTTACATGGGCCTTTCATGCCTTTGTGGTCGAAAATATTACTAAGGGTAAGGGAAACACAATCAGTAAGGAGGGGCTTCACATGGGAGTCAGGTGGGAGCTTAGGACTCAGGTTTGGTCCAGTTACATGCTATTTAGCCTACTCTTAATCATGATGTTGGGTAATGTATGGTTTAAGTAACGTTTTTTATAGCTTCTACTTTTACATCTACTTTATTCGATACAATTTTACCATATTCTTTTCTATCTTCCAAATTTATTAATGGATTGGGGCTATCGATAGAGAACCTATATGCAGTGATGTCAATCGATACACATTTACAGTCAAGATTTGAGGGTATTTAGAGTTATTATAATGTTGATATAGTGATTATCTATTAAATTTTACTTTAATATTGCTTCTTTATATAGATTATTTTGGTATTGGGTTGACCTGAAGCACTCTGAGAGGTGATGAATTTGGATGTATATCGATTATAACTTTTTATTTTTCATGGTCCTCTTAGCCATGTGGATTTTGTTCCCATGTTATGAGAATACATATATCTCTCATTTAGTTTCCTCATTCACCCCAAATGATAAAACATATATTGAAAGTAAATCATGGAAAACATAAGTATTTTTCTCAGTTAATTACTAAGGGATAATCTAAGGATTATACACATGAAAATATGTTGGTGTACTATAAATTAACACTATGAACTGTATATACTAAAATTTATTTTAGGAACGGGAAACTATTAATCCAAGAGGAAATCAATAATATTTTATTTTTTCACACTGTTCAGAGACAAGGCTTGGATAGTTTATAGAATTTTGAATCTTCTTTAATAGTTTAAGGATATGATGGTTTGTCTCTATTGAACATGAGCATATTCTTGTATCATAACTCACGATTTTATGCTTGTTTTCACTTTACTAAAATATTCTTTCCTTCTTCATTTCCTAATGAGATCAATGCCTCAATGTGGGGACTAAATTGTTTTCTTCTATGATATCTTTACAGTAGAAACTCCTTCTTCTAGATGAGGATAATTCTAAAATGTAATTATCATATTACCTTCATTATCTTATAAATAGATGTATTAGTGTAATTATTCTTCTTCCCCCTCAATCCTTCACTCTAAAAATAAACCAAATATGGAAATTGAATCCTCTCTAAATCTCTTTTCTTTTTATCAAGAATTTAGATATGAAATTTTCTTCATCTATCCATGTCATAAATGATACAATCAGTTTTATTAAAATCTTGCAAAAAAACCTTTTGATTCAAGGGTTGGTATAAATCCTCTTTTCTATAATCTATTTATATCATGTTGGGTGTATCATATGATTTAATGTGGTCATAAATGTTTCTATTAATATGAATTAATCCCTAAAATATCATGTCATTTTTTATCCTAAAATTACAATTGAATCTGTTAGATATTCAGAAAACCACCCCTTTATGGTATGAATTATCCCATAATAGTGTGGTCTCTTACACTTAAACATTTTTTTAGAGTGATACCCTTATTAATGTAATTATGTCCAGTTAATAATTATATCCATGAAATATGACTAAATCTCTCCTTTTTAACTCTTTAATATATCATGACATGATAAATTAAATACTTCCATCTCACAAACTCATCCTAGAATGCTCTACTACTTCAAAGTGTGAACTCTTCTTCTAGTTCCAAACATCTCAAAGATTCCAAAATCATGATCATGTAGCTTTTCAAGGGCTGGAATCCATGTTGTAAAACCCTTTAATAAAATTTTGTGGTCAAACCAATTATGGTGTGACATTTCTTTCATAGCAGAGAAATCAGATCTTAAGAAACACTGAATTCTCCAAAACATCCTTCACCACATGGAATATTATATCATAGTATGTAACACAAAGTATCAAATTTTTAAAAAGTAAATGGATATCTCATTTTTCTTAGAAGAGTTACATATCTCCCTTCATAAGTCTAACTAATTTCAGTGAACTTCAACACATAGCTTATTTTCTATCATTTTCAGATTATTATGTGACCATAATATTTACAATGTAACATAAAATTAATATCAAAATGATAAAGGATAAAATATTATGAACCTCATTGAAAAAAAATTTCATTATAAATAAAATCCTTATGAAAAAGGACTTTCCCACTTTTCCAACTCTAAGTCCATTTAGGGTAGGACCATTCCTCTCACAGTGTGAATGAATCTTATGAAATAATGATTTTCAATGTTTTCTCACCTAAAATTCCATTCGTGGTGTGACCCTCATAATCAAGATGTGTTGTATTTCTACTACTTATATAAATAAAATTATCCACATATATTCAAATAGATTTTCATAATACATTTCGATCCTCTTGTAACTTCATATATTTATTTCAACTTCATCACTACCAAGATCTTGACCTTCATATATATAGATATCAAGGTGAATATTTTTAATTCCCTACTAGTTTATCCATTTTAAACTCTTATATAGGTATTTCATAAACACGCAACTCATTTTTTTATTGAAAACAAATCCAGTTTTGAAAAAAAATTCAAATCCAAAAAACATTGCTTCTAAAATTCTCCCCTTTGTATTTTTTTGTTAATATTATCACAAATTTATTATTCATTGGATACTATAAAAAATATATCTTCTTCCATATACATAAAATTCATCTGAAGATATGGATTTATGATCCCTTTATTTCCTCCCCCTTTGATATCAAAATGAAAATGGACTTCCAACATTGTCACTTCCCCATCAAAAATAAAGATGTGAAGGTTTTTCTTATCCATATTTTTTCTTACAATTGATATCAATTTGTTTCTATGATATCTATAGGGGTATCTTCTCTAAACTACTCACCTTTCTCAAGATTCACAATAATATTCATAAAGGACTTATAGGTGAAAGATTATTGTTATAAAATCTAGATCATATATACTGTTCTTCCCTCTGTGTTGTAATCCCTTCTTATCTTATTTTATACCACTACTTTACATCCAACACCTTTTCCTCTATTGACTATTTTAAAATTTTAAACTTACAAAATATTTTTCTATCTTACCTTATTCCAAAAATAGATCAAGATCTTTAGATTTTATCTCTATTCACCACCTTCATATCTTGAGGCTCTACTACTTATTGATTTATTCCTTGTCTATTTTCCACATATTTTTATCATTGGTTGGAAAGAAAAATCAGTTTTTAATTTTAGTTTTTATTCCATTTGATGATACCACTTATTAAATAAAAGCCCTTACATATTTTTAATTTGGTCACTAAAAAATTTAATTAATATAATAATTCAATATTTTTCACCATTTAAGATACAAAATTTTTCTTATAAAATCTTCCATAATTTTAATAAATAATTCACTTAGTGAATTCACCCCTTAAAATTTAATTTTTCAAAAAATCCTATAATCCTAACAAGTCATAAACTGGTGTTAGAAATAAGATTATGAATTAAAAATATTAAAGTCATCCATGTCACTCACTTACATTCAACAGTGAAATTTGATCCCTTTACCATTTAAAAAATCATCTTATTATCTCAGCAAAACTTCAAAAAAATCATCAATAGATAAGTAATAAAGCACCAGTGTGTGACACATACCACATGTAGAATCAATTTATACCACTAATTTGTAATAAACTTATGATGCCACTTGATATCCATTATAATTTATTTCTTCATGGGTCTTATTAACTTCTTAATGAGGATAAAAATTATTTTAATTATCATAAATAACTGTTCTTGGATTCCTTCAACTCTTGACACCATATCTTGAGATATTTTTTATCATGGTGGAACCACATCTTAATGATGATATTTTCTTCAAACAAATTTTTCTATCCTAATAAAAGTTATCTAATACCACTTTTTATAAAATAAACAAACAAAAATGATGTCTATAAATATTTTTGTTTCATCCATCATGTTTTCCTCTCTTTCACAATGGTTAGATACCAATTGAATAATAGTCTAGTATTATTGGTACCATGTTGGATGAAGATGTTTTTTAGATTGTTGGAAGTTGGATGGATAAATTTTTAGATTAAAGAATGTTTGTTGTTTTCTAAAGGTGATGTTTTTATTATCATTATTATAAAATGACTCACTTTTTAAAATCTAGTGATCAGATTGAGGATTATCATACACAGATGATTGGACATAGTTTTCTTCTGAAATTCTATCAATTTATGTTTTCTATTCTGAATAATGTTTACTGGGTGTTCTTGTTTTCAGAGTTATATTTTTTGGATATAGATCTTTAAAATATAAAAGAAAGAAGTGATAGATATAGAATGTTGTTAAATATATTTTAAATTTTAATTTAGATGATTCTATGACAATCCCAATATTCTAAACATCGTGATAAAGTCATGATAGAATCATGGTTTTGTGTAAGAAAAGAGAAATTTGAATTTTAGGTGTTTTAATGAAGTAGAAGTTTTTTGGATTTATATCATTATATTAAGAAGTACCAAATTTTGAAGTAGTTTGAATGATAAATTTTTTAATTTAATGAACTTTATATTATTTAAATGTTTCTAGTCAGAAGTGATTCATTATATGCAAGTCATTGGTCACACCTAATTAGAAGAAAATCATCGTACATTCCTTTTGTTAGGAAGTCTAAGTTGTTGTGGTGTTAAAAATATGAAAGATATTTGAAGAGGGTTAATATGTGATATTTAAATATCTAATAAAATACAATAGATAATATCACCTCTTATATTAACTAAAGATATAAATAAATTCAATGTTTATTCACCATAGAAGTCAATCGGGTAAAGAAGTAGTTGAAAGATAAAAAAATAATGTTTGATATCAGATGCAGATTTTTGATGAAAAATGAAATTGTTTGGATTGATATGATCATGTAGTATTTTATATTTTTGTGGAGATTAAAACAATGATCCTTCAAAAGGGTTATAAATACTGATCTATCAGACAAACTACAGACATTGATCCCTTGGATGACTATTTGGCACTAATTCATTGGACAAGATGATTGATACCAATTCATATGATGAGTTGTTTGAAATTGATTTTTCATCAGATGTTGAGTTTCATAGAACATATTTTCATCAGTTTGAGGAGTAGTTGAATAGATGAATAAAGTGGATGATTAGGTGAGACATATAGAAGTTTCTATTGAACAATTTTTATAGGTTTTTGAAGTCTTTAGAAGTTTTAACAATGATTTAAAATTGTTTTAGTTGGTTTTGGGAATTGGAGTGAGAATTATTATAATTTATATTTTTGTATTAGGTTTAAGAGAACTAGAATAAAATATAGAGTTTATGAATGAGATTTTCTAGACTATAAATTTATAGAAAATTTACTTTTAAATTTCTTTTTCAAATGAGGTTGAGAATTAAAAAGTTCTAGAGAATTTAATAAGATTAAAAAAAGTTACCAGAAGAGTTGAGAAGTTTTGATAAATGGTAAAATGAAGTTTGAATTTTAGAATGAATTCACATATATGGTTTTTTTATAAAAAAATATTTCAGGTTCCCACCTTTTTTCTTTCAAATGTACCTATATAAACAGGTGAAAGTCCAATGTAATATAACACTATTCACCTATTCAATAAGTGGATTAATGGAGTTTCAAATTAATTTCTAGATAGAATTTTCTAAGTAATGTTCCCAGATAAAATAAGTTATTAAAGAATTTTTTGGTTAGGATTATTCAAATCTGACCGAAAAATCAGACTGACAGTTTTTGAAAAATAAGGAAGAAGGAAATAGTTGGGTTATGATTTTATATAGGAAAACTAGTCAAACCTATTTCTAGGATGATGAATTATAAAAAGGAATTAGTAAGATTATAGTTACCCAAGATTATAATACATGGAAATTACATCATTTTTTATGAATTTTTATTGCATTACACAAACACACACCTAAGGACCATAATGTTTAGTATCTTTGTAAACTTGGAAACATAAAAATTAGTTTATTGGTGAGATATGTCATCTCCCACTACATTATTTATATCTATAACCCTTCTTAGACATATCATATGTAATAAATATCTTCATAACTTGGGAAAAGGAAACATAATAGATAGTGATATTAGATGCTCTATAAGGGTAAGTAAGGGAAATATATAAGAAAACCATGAACATAAGGGTATGGGAACATGAGTATAACAATTGAAAACCATAACCTTCATATAAAAGATCATATACATGAGTCATGGAATAAATATTGGCAGTTGATAATACATTAATCATAATATAATCAAATAACATGATCCATCAGAGAATAACAATGGCATAAGACATGGATTTGTGGCAGACACATAATTATAAAAAATCATTTCCATATTAGTCAAGGATTATTTCAAAGGTTATCATATTTTAATGGGTGAACTACCAAAACCATCATATTATTAAAGTTTTACTCCCCATACCATCATAGTAGAAAAATTCCCTTATAGAATCGATTTCACTCCTCATTCCAGTCCAATTTATCTCATGATATATAAATATTTACCCAATGCATTGGAGGGAGATTTAATTCCCACTAATCTCATAATTAAAACCATGTTTATGTGTGACATAAGATCATAAAAATTTATCATATCATAACCCATGAAATGAATATGGTATCATAAATATGTAATCATATCTTAACTTGTGGAAAAGAGATAGGTTTCATAACCATTTCATCATTGAATAACCCTAAAAAGAAGTGGGTTTCATAAATATCATACCATCATAAAATAAACCATTAAAATAAATAATATGAATGGTATACTTGGATAATATCCCTAGTAAGTCATAGGTAATACCAACATATGTCATCTTAGATGGAAAATAATTTTAAAATATCATTTAAAACATTTCCTGGGGAAAATATCTTTTTTTCTTTGAAAATTGATTTTTCAAACATAAAAAAGTTTGAAAACCATTTTATTTTAAAATAAACTTGAAAAATTATAAATTAATATTAGAAGTAATGATTTCAATGATTTCATAAAATTATTTTCCTGTCATACAAGTTAAAATGAACATTCCTTTCACAATTTTAGTAAAAGAAAAGCTAGTATTGTTTTGGAAAATGACATGAATAATCCTTCAAAAAATTGGAAACATTTATTCATGGTTAGAAATGTATTTTAAAAAATTTAAGTGGTTAATAAAAAAATTAACATTTTTAGAAGACGTTTTCTTGGAATAAACTATATTTCTGATCAAAGATATAAATAAAGTCAGATTTTATTAAAAACATTTTTTTATAATTTTAAGTACCAAAGAGTGGTCAAATGGTGCCATTACTTTAAGATATAATGAATAATGAAAGGATACAAAAATTAAATATAATTATTGGGATATGTATCATAGTATTTCAACATTGTATACTTAATCATAAATATTCTTGATAAATTATGATATTATAACATGAAATCATTACTACCTTGGTAACAATGAATCATTAGAACCATTAAGGAATAACATAAAATGAAACTTAAAATATCATGGGGTGAATATATTCATGATATTACATGTAAAAGTGCCTATATATACATCCCAGGAAATAATATAGGTACATAACATAATGTACGTCTCAAGAAAGGTAAATTGAGACAAAAATCTCTTGCCTTAAGTCTTGACTTCCATCGTACATGTTAAACCTTTTGTATAATGAATATATGTTTATTATAAATATATTTTATAACCATATTCATATATATCATACTACATATTATTTTATTATGACCCTTTTATTACCCATTTGTTAACAATTTTTTGTTAAAGTCATATTTCGGGTAAAAACCGCTTTTTCTTATATATTTTGACTTTTTATTCCTGGTCCTATTAATTAAAAAATTATTTAATAATCTAAAAAATATAAAAAATGATATTAATATCATATATATTCATTATATAAGTATTTATACAAACTCATAAAAATTAGTGATAGAAAATTAAATAAAGTCGTTATGGAGACGGTATGTCATACTTACACATTAACGATGTTTCCATTTTATTATTAAATTTAAAGAAAGAAAATTAAATGATATGTATTATAAATATATAATGATTTTTATTTCAAATATATCACATATTTTTATTAAACCCATCGTTTATACATTCTATGTAAAGTGTGTATGATTCATATCATTTCGTGAGGCGGTTGTTCATCGTACACATGAGTGACATTATCGTATTCCCACAAAATGGAAAATATAAAGATATGTGTGATATAATAATTAAAAAATCATAATAACATCATAAATATAATATAGTTCGTATATAAACTATAAAAACAACATTATTACAAACATTGAGATATGTTAATGGAAAAAATGAATGACATCGGTTTATGTGGTGGTAGCCTGTCATACACATGATTGATGATTTTATAACCCATTTGATTGAAGTGTGTGTGGTTAAAAATAATAATCTTAACATAAATACATATCAGTATATGTATATTATTGAGATTATTATATCATCTTGTTATAATAATAATTTAAGTATGTCCAGGAAGATATAAAATAAAAACGCTTCTTCATAAACATTACCTCTTCTTCGAGTATCCTCCTTATGTTTTCACAAAAATAATTCCTTACTTGGATTTATAACCAAAATAAGGATTATATGACGAGGGGAGGGAATTATATAAGTTATTTGGGAATTTATTTTCTAAAAAATAGGTTTTGTGGTGTGCAAAATATAAGAGAGGGGGTGTCCTTTTATAAGCGAGGTGAGTAGAAAACTTGTAAATTTTTTATAGAGAGAGTTTTTCCCATTTTATCATATTTCAAAAGGGTAAGAATTAGAAAATTATAAAATAATAGAGGTTTAATAGTATAATTATGTCCAAAAAATGGTTTTTAGACAAGTGGATAGGTTATTTTTACCCTTATCCTTTTAGTTTAACCCTCAGAAATCCCATTTTTACCATAATCGCGATAAATAATTTTTGTTGATTTTACTATTTATTTTGATCAAAAAGTAAGTTGAACTTACTATAAATTTAAAAAAATTATTATTAAAAATATTTAATCCATTTTTTCAAATTCCAATAACATAATTGTAAAATTTTAATTTAAAATTAATCCCACAGATGCGGTGAGAAAGTGAGTTTTTAAAGAGAAATTTTTTAAATTTTTGAAATGTTTTTATATCAAAATTCAATATGAAATTGATTAAAATGACCTAAATTGGATTTATTTATGTATAATTGAAATAAATTTTCTTTAAAATCAATTTAAAATATCGTTTAAATTTATAAATAAATTAAATGAAAAGGCAGTTTTTAATGAAAATTCAATATTTTTAACTATTCATCAAAAAATAAAACATTTCAGGAAAATCCAAAAACTTCACCCTAAGATAATTTTAAAATTATGAATTTAAAAATAAATTTTATTGTATAAAATTAATTTTACAAAATATTCAAAAAATAATTTTATTTTTGTTCAAAAAAATATATAAAAACATTATTTTGAGAAAATAGTAATTTTAAAACATATAAAGAGTTTATCAAAAAAATATGTAATTTATTATAAATATGTTTTATTTATATAAATACATTATACTAAATATTTTAAAATTATTTATTTATATTAATGTTACTAATTTTAATGGCTAGTTTATAATGGTATTGTTTAAATAACTATATTTATAATATATTGTGGTTTTGTTAAAAATCAGTGTTGCATGTAACGAAATCTAATCCAGTCTAGTGTGTGGTGAAAGATTAACTTGGTGTTGCATATAATTCAAGCTTATGTTTTTGTTTATTGTAGAAAAATCCATAAAATAAATTTAATTTATTCAAAATAATAATAATTCCTAAAAACCCAAGGTGTTACATTCTACCCCCCCCCAAATAAATTTCGTCCTCGAAATTCATCAATTCGATACAAACAAATGAGGATACTTATACCTCATAATATTCTCAAGTTCCCACATATCTTCCTAAAAATGGTGGTTTCACCATAAAACCTTGACCAAGTGAGTGTTCTTGTTTCATATAACTATCTTTGTATGGCCCAAAATCTCTAATGTTTGTTCCTCATAAGAAAGATCTTAATCCAACATCATGTTCTCTCTGTTAAGTACATATGAAAGGTTAGGTATATACTTTATTAGGAGAGATACATAGAACACATAATGGACTTGAGAGAGGTTTGGTTTGATCACCATGTGATAAGCTACCATCCTGATACGATCAAGAATTTCAAAGGGACTAATATATATAGGGATTAATTTAACTTTCTTCCTAAATCTCATAAAATTATTCAATAGTTAAATTATTAGAAACACCTTATCACCAAATTCAAATTCTAGATCATGCCAGAGATTTTCATCATTAATTTTCTACTGAATCTTATTTTCCTTGATATGTTTTTGAATAGATTGAACATTCTCCTCCATTTCTTCAGCTATCTTAGGTCCCAATATCTTTCTTTCACCAACTTCATTCCAACATGATATATCTCTACACTTATTTATATATAGGGCTTCATAAGTATCCATATGAATGTTTGATTGAAATCTATTATTGTCAGAAACTCAACTAGAGGAAGGTTTTGATCCCAAAAACCTTTTAAATCTAGATAAAAGGATCTCAACATTTCCTCTCGGGTTTTAATTGTTCTTTCAGAATGACCATTGGTTTGAGGATGATACACAATGGTAAAACCCATATCCATATCAAGATATTTTTGAATACTTCACCATAACTTTGAGGTAAACCTCATATCCTGATTACATAAAATTCAATGTGGTACTCCATGAATACCTACCACTTCCTTAATGTATATCCTTGTAATCTAATCCAGAGATAAGTCTTATCAAATAGTGATGAATTGTGCTAACTTAGTATGGCAATCGACTACCACCCATATAGTATTATTCCCCTTAAACATTTTTGGGAGTCCAAAAAAATATCAATGGTGATATTTTACTATTTCCATTCGGGTATCGGTAATGGAAGTAAAATCCCCTTATACTTTTTTATTTAGCATTAACTTATTGGCATACCAACACAGAGATACAAAATCTGTGATATCTCTCTTCATTCCATCCCACAAGAAGTACTCTTTCAAATCTGTATACATCTTCAAACGTCCATGATGAATATATAATTAAGAACTATGATCTTCCTCTAAAAAATCCTTCTTCACATATGGTAAGGGTAGAACACATACACAGTTTCTGAAGCTTATCATTCTAACATGATTAAGGGTTAAACTTAGGAACATTTCTAACCTTCTTTTACATCTCTACATCTTCATTTTGTGCTTCTTTTAATCTTAACTTGGATATATGGTTGAACATTAATTTGATCAAGATAATATTTTCCCTTCCTTCAGGATTTATAGATCCATCCTTAGAAAATCCAAAAATATTAGATATTTTTTGATCCTGAACAAGGATAAGCTAGCATGATCCTTTTGACTCAAAGCATCAGCCGCCTAATTCACTTTCCTAGGGTCGTAATGTATTGATTAGTCATAATATTTTACCAGCTTTAATCATTCTCTCTGGAATATATTCCACTATGTCTATGTGAATATATACTTTAAATTTTTTTTATCATTATATATATCATGCTTTTTTACAAAGAGATAATGTCTCCATGTCTTTAACGAAAAAAATAATATAGCTAACTCCAAATCACAAGTTGGGTAATTTTTCTCATGGATATCTAGTTTCTATGAGGAATAATATATAAACATGTAATTATACAAAATAACACATCTCAATCCCTTCTTAGATGCATCATCATATATTACAAACCCTTCCCCACTACAGGTTAATCTAAGCATAGGTGCACTAACTAACCTTCTCTTCAGTTCCTTGAGATTTTCCTCTTAATCATCTTTATAGAGGAACATGGATATATTTTTATTTAACTTGGTTATAGGATTAGATAGTCATAAAAAATTCTCCAAAAACCTATAATAATATCTATATAAACAAAGAAAACTATGAATCTTGGTCACTATGGTTGGTCTAGGTCAACATTCAACTGTCTCTATCTTTGATGGATCTACTGATATACCCTATCGTGAGATTATATAACCCAAATTTGAAACTTTCTACATCCAAAATTCACAATTTTTTAATTTTTCATATAGTTTCTCCTTATTTAGGGTCTTTCATACAATTATCAAGTAATATTCATGCTCATCCTTTCTCTTTTAGTAGATAAGATAGTCGCCTTTTAAGACTACCACAAATTGATTAGGGGAATTTATAAAGAATATTTTCATTAATTCCAAGAATATATTAGGGGAATTAGTAAGACCAAATGGAATATCTATATATTCCTAGTGTCTATAACTTGTATGGAATTACTTATTAATTATATCCTCTTTCTTAACAATCAGTAGATTATATCTAGAATGAAGTTCAATCTGGGAAAAGTATTGAAATTTACGTAGTTTATCAAATAATTCATCAATATGGGGAAGATGATACTTATTATTGATCACGATCTTGTTCAAATCCAAATAATAAATGTATTGTCCCATCGATCCGTCTTTGTTTTTGAAAAAAAATTACTTGTGCACCCCAAGGTCACACACTTGGCTGAGTGAATCCCTTTTCATTGTTTTATTGGAGTTTCATCTTTAATTATTACAAATACATATATGTCATTATATAAGGAGTATTTAAAATTGGTTTGGAACCAATTATTGGGTTTCCACCTCCTTCATCCCTTAAAAGGGGGTTTTATCTTATAATAAAAAAAATTTGAAGGCCTTCGGGCCGTTGGATGGATGGTTTAGAACCAATTATGTGTTCTAATGAGAACTCAACATCACATATTGGTTGATGACTATGAAACTTTTCTGGAAACCCATTAATAAAATCCCACACAATAGGAATATCATCGATGCCAAGTTTCTCCTGAACCATTTGAGATAAACACCCCTTATGAATGGTAATTAGGACTCATACAATGGATGTTATCTCCATTATAAGCTCATACTTATCATAAAATTTATAGAGTATTATAGGCTGGTTTAGAATATCAAACATGAATTTCCTTCCTCATACGTACCAATGGATTCATCATTATTTTTCTTTAACTCAAGGAACACCTTCTCCAAATTTGTACAAAAAACACGAGAAAAGTAATTATTGAAAAATAAGTTCTTAAACTAATCCCAATACATATATTCAATTGGATCATATTTCCTCTTATTCTTGATTATATTCCTTCATTCATCTTCTTCACCTTGCAAATAGTAGACATCCAAAATAGCTTTTTCATGTTCCAAACACTGGATAATGGATAATATCTTTTCAGTGGTATCGATCCATTATTAAAAAACTAGTGGATCAAAATTCCAACAGAAATAAGTTGGTTGATTCCTCATTAAGGACTGAATAGAATTTTATTCCCTCCTTTTCTCATATGGAATTCCAGCATGATTCACAGCTTTAGAATGTGGTGTGAGCATTGTAACGACCCAAAACATTTATGAATGAACTTCCCATCTTATAGTAATATCATATAGTATAAATCACATATTATCAATTATGGACCATATAACAACTTTATACATGAATAATTCATTAAATTATAATTATTTCTAGAAGTTAATGAACCAATACTGATGAAATTGTAACTTGAACTTTGGAATAGTAATATGACCCTTATGAATAGTAAACCGACAAATTGAATAATATCCTAAAAAATAAAATTATAAATAAAATTTATCCATATTATAAGTGGAAATATGATATAATTAAATCATAGTATAAGTAAATAAATATTTTAAATAATTATTAATTTAGTTTTGGTATTTTTGTAAGTTATGAATATTTAATTATAATTTTATGACCAATTTAATAATTTAAAAGAAAAATTATTTCCATAAAATGTATTCATAAATTAATATTTTGATGTCTTTGGGTTTTAGGTTAATTTGATGATACTTTAAGTAATTTTTCAAATTGTTACAAAATTAGCTATAATTTTAAAATCATTATTTTCCAAGTAAATAATGATTTTAATTAAAAAATAAATTACTCACATTTAGAATATTATTATAACAAAATGGATTTTATTTTTTAATTATAAAAGTTGAAAAATGGTTAGGGTTATTTTTTTTTGAATTACTTGAATTTTTTGTGAATAATAAAATAAGGTAATTTACAGTATATATAAATTATAATATAAATACACTATTAATTGAGTCCTATATGATTTAATAACCATTGGTTCAAACTCACATGATCTAAAAACTATATTTTGTCTCAATAATCAATACTATTTCTTTTCATGAGCAAAATAATAAACTACTGAATTAAATAATATGAAAATATCTCTCTCCTCTAGTATAAATACCACCCCTCACACCCTCTTCTCCTTACACCTCTAAAAATTTGATTCATGCCCAAATTCTACCCAAAAATATTCCCTATCCCATCCCCCATGTTCAGGATCTCTTGGTCTCATCAAAAGACCAAGCATAGGTGCCTTGAGATGGATTTCAAGGGGAGAAATCAATAGGTAAATCCTCTCTCTTTTTCTTTTAATTTTATTTCAATTTCATTTATTTTCTTATTCTATCCTCACTTCCATTCATTAAAATGACATTATAACTCTAGTAACTTAAATATTATGTAATTTTATCATTTTAATTTAAGATACATTATTAAAATCCGCCCTCTCACTCTATTATTATTAAAATGAAATCATCACTTGTGATGGGTCAATTTACAAACATTGTGGGTGATGCACTTTCATTTTCCATAATCACCTTCAAGGATGTTAACAAAATCATAAAATGGTTTAAAATATATTTTAATGTGTATGATATAACACTCTTTATGTTTTAGATCTAGCATTTATACGTAATACTAAATGATAAAAACAAAACAAGTTCATTGTGATTGAAAAGCCACTAAAATTAAAATAAAATAGTCATCATTAACTTTTATCTATTGATTAATCCTCATACCATATAACCAAATTATTTAAAAGATAATTTAAAAAAAATAATATCATTAATAACATATAATAACAATTCTGAATATTTTTTCACATTTTACATGAACTTCCATTCATGTATACAAGTGAACTGATCATGAAAACCATGAAAACAAATGCTCCCAAACGATAAATTAAATTCTATAATTAATCCAGAAGACCATAAATGAATATAATAAAACCATAATAAATAAAATTAATGTAGAAAATGTTCTTTATTTTTTATTTAATTAATCTAATTTGATTATACATTTTATTAAAGTGAAGAAGGTATTCAAACACAAGGTAAGGGGAATTCTCAAACCCAAGACTCTTCCTTTTTTTCACTCTTTAACCTTATTTTTAGTAGGTATATCCCTTAAATATATTTTTTTCATCATTATATTACCTTTTCTAGGATATCCATGTTTTCTAATTGAGTTTAGGATAAACACAATGTTTTCCAAAAGAACTCATCTTTCAAAAAAAGACACACCTTTTACTTCTTGAGATTGTTTCTTCTTCACTCAATGTTGATGATTCATGTCTGTTATTCCCTATTTAATTTGGGATCCTGATTTTTATGAAGGTATTCTTATGAAATTAAAAACATTCATTTACATTGGTTATTTTATGTTTGAGATTGTTGTACATTTTATATGGCATTCATTAAAATGTAAATGTTATAAAGTGATGGGTGCACCTGGAATTATATAAAGAAAAGTAAATGTTATGATGTGACAGGTGATCCTGGAATTATATAGCACTTCAATTCATTGGGTAATGTGATTACTCTCATGATAAAAGGTGAAATATGCGTGAACATGATGATATCTTTTTTCACAACTATGTGTGGTAGTTGACCACTAAAACATGATGTTTCATTTTTATGAATTGCCACATTCCATGCCTTTATCATATGCTTCCTCTCATGATTATGATCCTATACCTATATAATGATGATAATTATTATTCCCACCCTATCATGACCTATCCCCCGGGGCTCGTGACGTGACTCCCCCAAGATAGCCTTCTGAATGCTAGGGGTTGGCGACTAGCACCTAAGGCGTCAACCTGTAAGTGAGAGGCATTTTATTGAGTACATTTATGCGAACACACATAACCACATCTGAAGAAAACTGGAAGAGAGAACATCCATGATACTAAATAACCACTGAGTGTAAGAGTACAAATTGAAGGTAAATGGGCCAAAATACCAAACCAACAAAAAAATCAAAAAGATCAAGTATGAGTTCGAAGACAAGTCATCTGCTAGAAACCGCACCTAATGGGTAAGTATAGAGTAGTTATCAGAAGTCGTATAAGCCTTCCATAACTGCTTGATCTCATTAGGCACCACCTGGTCTTGGGACACCAAGCCTTCTGTCATGTCATCATTCTTCTACACCAGACACAACATGTGTGGGAAAATCCCATGCAGGGATAAGTAAAAAAATACTCAGTAGGGACCCCAACCACAAGGAAAGATCACAATGAAATCCACAAAACAAACAATAGAGCCTGATCAAGAAACAAGACATCTCACACAAATATAATCTAAAGTAAAGAAAGAAAGACTATCAATCGTAACACTGAAAACCTTGGACTATTGAGCTTCTCATCCCAGATGAGTATCATGGGTCTGTTGGGTTACACAGAGCCACAAGGAGCTGATCCACACAGGGTTTCTAGGAGTAAATCCATACATGTATTCTAGGATCTAATCCACACAGGGTCGCTATGAGCTGATCCACACAGGGTCTCTAGGATCTTATCCACATAGGGTCGCTTGTATTTGGGTCTCATCTAGCCACATGATTCTTGCATGTAACATGCTTGATTTTGGGAGAATATAATCATCATGACCTTGGTAGTATCTATGCTACCAAGAAAACTCACTTGGAGTATTCCCAAAGTATTGTCTCATTTTAAGGGTCACAACACTATAGACGGCGCATCAATCGAACGCCCAGTCTGAAAGATATTGGTGTTCTAGTAAACAAGGGTTGGTTCTGTCCGAGCCCAGTCCGACTCGGTCAGACCAACCTAACCAACCTAGGATGGGGGTCTCGTATGACCTAGCATCATTCAACCAACCCAAACCAACCTTTTTCAGGTCTGGGCCAGCCCAGTCCGACCTGGCCGGTGGACTAGGCCCATTTGGTCGTGATGGACTCGACCTAGTTTGGTCGTGGGTTCAGCCTGCCAGGTCGCCCAGGGACCCGGATTAATCTGGCCCGACCTACACTTGCGGGTCAGTTTTCTTTCCTTTCCTGGGCCGTCCAACAGCTCAAATTTATTCAGGTGGACCGGGTCGCAACAGTGGGCCAGTTTACTTCAGCATGGGCCGCTCAGCGGCCCTGTTCACACACCTTAGCTCGGCCCGCATGGTGGGCTAGTTTCCTTCCAAGCCCGGCTTCCCCACAGCCTGACTTGTGCCCCAGCCCGACCGCTTGAGTGGTCATCATTCTCTAGCTGGGTAGGCTTGGTAAATTACCATGATTTTCTTCTCCCAGTCAACACGGAATAAGAGGCATTGACCCACTCTTTGTGGCCAGTTTCTGCGGGGGTTTTCCCATCGGATGAACGCAGTCGTCCTGCATTCCACATGGCTGGTATGTGTTTCCATCACTAACCCATGGAACTATCATAGGTCCCCCCATCTTTTGCAGATTAATTCTATGGATCATCAATGCTGCATGCGGCCTAGGTTCCACAAGTTCCTCCTCCACCATGGCATGGGTGCTGCAGCCCGATTGTTGCATGTCGCCAGCCTGGGTACCGACGGCCCTTGCTGCCACCGCGATTAGGGTTTCGTGGCCTGGTTCTGCCACTGCAGTCAGTCACTACGGCCTTGTGCCATAGGTGCTGCAGCCCACCGAGCCATGATCCTTTTGTCTGGTGGTACCTTGGTGGATGCATCATCGATGTTGCATTGCGAAGAACAAAGAGGGAGAGATCAGTCACAAAGAACACCCAACGAATGATCTGGGTACTTTTTCATGTTGACCTGAATGCATTCTTATTAGTGGTTCATGAAGAAAAAAGGAGTGGAATAATTAATAAGACAAGATATCCCCTTTATCTTACATTACTAACCACCCCACAAGAACAATGATATGTGGATCAACCTGTTCGTGGGTTAGTCCAAGTTTGTTTTTTAGAAAAAAGAATTACCATTCAAATAAAAAAGGTAACCCCTACCTAGGATAGATTTGTTGGTCAAGGAAGAGCGGGGTAACTAACCTTCATTATCCATTCTTGATCTATCACCCATGTTGCTAGAGATATTTCGAAGGGTGGAAGGAGAGGGCATTCATTGCTCATCGTTGGAGAGGATTTATTTCCATAGATTCGTCAGAGGAAATCTCCGCCCTCCAATATTTTCTCCAACCCATTATCTAATTAAAAGAGAAACTCATCGCAATATTTTTGTTATGTTGCATCGGCACGTCATTATATTTTTTCATTTATGAAATAGCATATCGGTTACGCTTAAATTAAAGAGCCTCATTAATGGGGGTTCGATGCCCCCTCATTTCCACACCTCTGTGCTGGAGTGACACTTCTCAATGGTGAGGGAAGTAAAAATAAAATAACTTTTTAATTTATTTTATTTCTCTTCGGAAAATTCAAAAAATTATCTTTCCGGGCTGACCCTCTCCTGTTATTGTTAGGTCCTTTCTAGGAAAATACTGATGTTTTGAGTTAAAAACTTCCCTCTGATTTTTTATCTGAGAACCGGTTTAAAAGTTAGAAAAACCCTCTCACATATTTATTTATGTGAACTTAAAAAAAGTCCAAAAATCTATTCTAGGCTCACCGGTCCACAGAATGAGATGTCGTCTGAGTGTATCGTCTCTAAATAATCTCATATAACTTAAAAAAATATTACATGGAATTTACAAGACATGAAATTGTCAGAACCTTTAGGGATTCAAGTCCCCGTAATCCAAAACAAGGCTAAAAAAATAAATGGGAGTAGTGAGCATGATTCTGAGCCTCCAACTCCCATTTTCTCTCCTAGAGATTCTCATGTTTCCACCAAACACACACCATAGGAATGAACCATCCATGAAGGACCTTATCCTGTCGATCCTCTATATCCACCGGGAACTCTGCAAATGTCTCCCCATCATCAATTTCTAGGTCGCCCCGATTGATGACGTGTGATGGATCATGGATGTACCTCCTCAGCTGTGAAAAGATGAAAAAATTGTTCCCTGGTGTATCTATGGGGGGAGATCTAGGTGGTATGCCACCTATCCAACTCTTCCTAGGATTTAGAAAGTTCTGATGAACCTCAGTGATAACTTGCATCCCCGTCCAAATCATCACAATCCCTGTCTGGGTGAGACCCAAAGGAACACATATTCCCCCTCCTTGAACTCCAAGGGCCTCCGTCTCCTGTCAGCATAAGATTTATTCTTTATATGTGAAGTCCTCATCCTCTTCTGGATGATATGAACCTTCTCAGTGGTAGTCCACACCAACTCTTGACGCATGAGTGCTGAATCTCCTGGGTATGTCCAGCATAGAGATGATTTGCAAGGCCACCCGTAAAAATCCTTGATCTTTGTCATGCTAATGGTTTAGTGATAGTTGTTTTTGTATGAAAACTCAACCGGTGGAAGGTGGTCCTCCCAACTATGAACAAAATCAATAAGGTAAACACATAGAATGTACTCCAAGGTCTGTATGGTCTTCTCCATCTAACCATCAGTCTGTGGGTGAAAGGTTGTGGTCAAGTGTATCTGAGTCCCAAACACCTCTTACAATCCCTTCCAAAAACAGGATGTAAAGTGAGCATAACTGTCTGAGATAATCTTCTAAAGCACCCCATGATGCCTCAACATCTCTTGGACAAATAGGTATCCCATTCCCTCTAACGATCCTTACTCCCAGATGGGTAGGAAATAAGATGACTTGTTGAGTTGGTCAATGATCACCGAGATGGGATTATGGCCCTTGGACATGTGTAGTAATCCCATCATGAAGTCCATCGAGATACCATCATACTTCTACTCTGGTACCTCAAGAGGTTGTGTGAAGCCTGCTAGAACTTGATGCTCAGCCTTCACTTGCTGACAAGTGAGGCACTGTGAAACAAACTCGGCCACTACTTTCTACATCCCTTACCACCAGTACTGACATTGGAGATCTAGGTACATCTTCACCACTCCAAGATGTACCACTTAGGGTTAGGTATGGAAATTTATCAAAATCTCCTCTCACAATGCCACTGGTACTACTATGTGCCATCTAAAAAGTATAATGTGATCCACACCTTTCGAAAATCCATAAAGAGAAAGTCTTGAGGATAACTTAGGATTTCGGGCCTCACAATTAACATCCACAAGTTATTCCACCCTAATTTGCTATATGAGTGGGGGAGTAATAGTCATTGATTGAAGGTGAGTTTCTCCATCATCATCCATGAATGATATCTTCATCATGGATAGATGCTCTATTCCCTCTCTTAGAAGCTGCAAGTAATATCTCTTGTTGAGTGCGTCTGCCACCACGTTCCCCTTCCCAGGAGTATAGAATATCTCGAATTCATAGTCTTGTAGGAACTCTATCCATCACTGCTATCTCGAGTTTAGTTCCTTTTTAGAGAAGATATACCTGATACTCTTATGGTTGGAGTATAAAGGAAATTGTTCTCCCATCAAGTAGTGTCGCCATATCTTCATAGAAAAGATCACTGATGATAACTCTAGGTCATGGGTCATGTAGTTATTCTCATTATGAGTCATCTTCCATGAATCACAGGCGATCAATGCCTACTCCTGAATTAGGACACCACCCAGTCCAATCTCTAATGCATCATAGAAAACTACATACCCAATTCCCTCCTTTAGAAGTCTCAATATGGGGGAACTTTTCAGTCTCTTCCTCATCTCCTAGAAACTCTTCTAGCACTTCTTCATCCACACGAAGGGTTGTCCCTTAATTTTCAAAGATGATAAGGGTTCTGATACTCTGGAAAATTCAGGCACAAAACTTTAGTAGTATCCAACCAACCCCAAGAAACTCTTCACCTCAATCATGCTCCTGGGTGGCTCCCATGAAATCACTACCTCTATCTTTGTCGGATCCACTGAAACTCCAGCCTTCAAGATGACATGTCCTAAAAATTGGAACTCTCGAATCCATAACTAGAACTTCAAGATCTTCCAATAAATATTGTACTCTCATAGTGTATCCAGGACTATCTTCAGGTGTGTAGCATGCTCCTCTTCTGACACCGAGTACACCAAGATTTCATCAATTAAGACCACCACAGAATGATCGAGGTAAGAATGGAAGGTCCTTTTCATGAGTCCCATGAACACTGCTGGGGAATTGGTCACGCTGAATGGCCTCACCAAGAACTCATAGTGTACATACCGATATCTAAAGACTGTCTTTGCTATATCTTCATCCCATACTCGAAGTTAGTGATAGCATTATCTAAGGTATATCTTTGAGAACCACCTCGCTCCCTTCAGCTGGTTAAAGAGGTCATCAATTATCGATAAGGGATATTTTTTCATCACAGTCACCTAGTTCAGGAATCTTTATTCTATGCATAGCCTCATCATTCTATCTTCCTTATTGGAAAACAAAATTGGGGTTGTCTGCAGTGAAACTATAGGCCTCATGAAGCCCTTGTCCTGCAAGTCCTCCAGTTGTACCCTCAACTCGTGAAACTCCGTGGGATCCATTTGATATTCTGGCATAGATATCGGTTCCATATCGAGGTAAAGATCAATGAATAATTCTATCTCTCTACAAGGAGGTAGTCCTTGAACATCCTTAGTGAAGACGTCCTCATACACTTCTACCACTATAGGAAAGCATAGACTCCTATCATCCACTGCACCGAGGGTGAGGCTAGCCAACTAGTGAGTGATTAGCTGCACCATCCTCCAATAATGTTCATCCCATGTTGTAAGAGTTTCCTTCCTATTGGTGAAGAAAAATCAGGTCCCATCCTTATGGAAACACCACACTCTATGTCTAATACAGTCAATCTAAGAATTAATTGTGGATAGAAATTCCATTCCCAATATGACATTATAAATCCTCGATGCCACTACTAGGAGATCCCACCCGAAGCTCTTGCCTCCAAGAGTAAGCTCACACTATTGGAACCAATGTATAATTGTTGAATCTACTCCTGTAGGAGTCTCTAATCAAAAGTATTGATCCAATAGCTCCATTGGAACCATCAAGCCTCAAATGAGGTTTGTGGAAAGGAAAGAGTGACCGGAACATGTGTCTATAAGAACTATAGCTACGGTGGAGAAGACAGAGATCGTACCTCTAATCATCTCAAGAGTTTCAAGGTCATAGGTTTCTACTTCTTGAAGCTAAGATTTCCCCTGTCCACCTACCTCTTGAGGTCATGACGGACCACCTGGGGTGGTGGTGGTGGTAGTACCTCAAACCATTGACCACTGCATGCTTCTCAGCCTACTCCTCTATCATGTCCACCACCCTATGGACCTCCTCACTCAAATCTATTACTTTTCCTCAAGATTTACTCAATTTTCTGTTGATTTTCTATGCGGCAGGTCAGGTAGTCACCGGCCATGTATCCCTGACCGTAGCACGGGTATCACCCCCTACTCCTCTGCAGACTCCTGCTACCTTGGTGGCCTCACACCACTGATCATGTTTCCTAGGGTCTCCCTCAAGATGGTCTGGCCTCCTTGGACCTCTGTGTCATCTTTTGGCTACCTACCATGGATGAATCGGCCACCTGTCATCTAGTAGAGGCTCCCACGGTCGGCTCCTTCTCTATGAAGAAGATCTCTACCAGTAGATATTTCTTTAGCACTTTTCCCTGAGTGGGGATGCTATGAGAAATCATAGATGCCCTGATAACCTGTCAGAGTCCCTACTCAAAGGTCCAATACCTAAATAAAGGGTCACGTACCAAATCTATATATTATCAGAAGAGGTCTATAAACCTCACAGAGTACTCATCCACTGACATGTTGCCTTTCCATAGGTCAAGTAGCTCATGTATGCGCACTAAGCACAAGGTCACAGGGAAGAACTCTTCCTAAAAAATCCACCCAAAGTCACCCCAAGAGAGGGTTGCCTCATTATGAGTTTGAATCATAAAGTTCCATAATCTCCCTACCATGTCCTGAAGAAGTCTCACTACTAAGATCTCCATCTATTAAAGTGGCATCCACACTTAGCGGAAGACCCACGTCACTGCCTCTAGCCAGTCCTCAGCGGCCTAAGGATCTTTCTCTCCCCTAAACCTAGGAGGTATCTATCTCTAGAACTTTTTAAAGGTGTTTAGCCTACATTCATCCTCTACCAGTAACACTGGCAGTAATTTCTGATCAATGGGTTGTGGTAATGTTGGTGCACCACCTGGTGGGGCCATCTCTAGAATGGGTCCCTGAATTGACACCTCATCGCTAGGTGGGTTGTCCTCATAGTCGCACATCATAATCCTACTTGAATATCTACATGGAGGTATCCTGAAACATATCTATATGTTCCATGATTGATAGATTATACCTGGTGAGCTAGCTCTAATTTAAGAATAACACAAGGAAGCACTCAATTCTTATATGATGTATGCAACCTGTGTTTTTATGTATAGATCTAAAAATCAGAATTCAAGGTCCTAGTGTATGGATATATTGGTCACTGCACCAAAACTAGACTCCCTAAATCTAAAAGTTAGACTTGATACATTTAACACTATTTCCCAAAAAACAATAAACTCCCAATTTTTGAGGTAGAACCGACCACCTATGATATCACTTTGTCATGACTCGTACCCTGGGGCCCATGTCGTGGCTCCCCCAAGCGTGTCTCCCAAAGGCTAGGGTTTTGAGACTAGCACCTAAGTCATAAAATTACAAGTGGGAGGCATTTTCTTGAGTACCTATATGAAAACACACACAACCATGTCCTAAGAAAACTTGAAATGAAAACATGAATTCTACTAAACAACCCCTAAGTGTAAAAGTATAAACTGAAGGTAAGTGGTCCAGAATAGAGACCCAATAAAAGGAAACTGCAAAAAGATAAAGTATGATATTGAAACCAATACATCCACTAGAAACCCCACCTAATGGGTAAGTTCAGAGAAGCTACCAGAAGCCATAGAATCATGCCATGCCTGCCTGATCTCACTAGGAACCACCTAGTCCTAGGCCACCAAGTCCTCTATTAAGTCATCAGTTGTCTGCACTAGAAAAAACCCATGAGGGAAAATACCATGTAGGAGTGAGTAACAAAATACTCATTAGGGACCCAAACCACAAGGAAATACCACAAAGAAATCCACAAAACAAACTATGCAGAATGATCACGAAACAAGACATATCACAGAGGTATAATCTAATGTGCAGAAAGTAAGACTATCAGTCGTAACACCAGACACCTAGGATTTTTTAGGTACTCATCCCATATGAGTATTGTGGGTCGGATGGGTCACACAGAGCCACTTGAAGCTAATCCACATAGGGTTGCTAGAATCTGATCCACATAGGGTCGCTAGAAGCTGATCCACACAGGGTCGCTAGGAGATGATCCACATAGTGTCTCAAGGATCTGATCCATACAGGGTTTCTAGGAGATGATCCACATAGGGTCACTAGGATCTTATCCACATAGGGTTTCTAGGATCTAATCCACACCAGGTCACTAGGTGTTGATCCACATTGGTTCTCTAGTCTTCGGGTCTCATCCAGCCATAGGATTCCTGCACGTGACACACTTGATTCAAGGAGAATCCACTCCTCAAACCATCAGTCATATATTTAATACCACTAAAACTCACTTAGAGTATTCCCAAAGGACATTATCATCACAAGGATCACAATTCTATAGATGGTGGATCAATCGGACCCCCGATCTAAAAGATATTACAATTTTAGTAATCTCGGGCCAGTTATGTCCATGCCCAATCTGACTCGATCAGACCGACCTGGCCTAGGGGTCCTACATGACCTGGCCTGATTCGACCAACTCGACCCGACCTGGTTTAGGTCTGATCTGGCCTGGTCTGACCAGGCTGGTGGGCTCGGTCCATTGGGCCTTGCTGGACCCGGCCCAGTTCGGTAGTGGGTCCAGCCCACTAGGTCGCCCAGAGACCCAAATTTATCTAGCACAGCCCGCACTGGAGGACCAGTTTTATTTCCCCATCTAGGCCATATAGTAGCCTGGATTTATTCTGTCAGCCCAACCTGCAATGGTGGGTTGGTTTATTCCAGTCTGGGCCACTCAACAGGCTGATTTGCATGCCCCAGCCCAGCCTTAATGGTGGGCTAGTTTCCTTGAAGTCCAAGCCCCCCATGTGGCCCAGATCATGACCTAGCCTGACCTCTTGAGTGGGTGGATTCCTCCAGTTGGGTGGGCACAGTCATTGACTGTGTCACCCTTATTCTAGTAAACATAAGATAAGTTGTGTTTAACCTCTCCCCGTGGCTGGTTGCCATAGGGGTTCGCCCGTCGGATAAACGTGGTCGGTTTGTGTGGCCAGCACCAACCTGTAGTGCTGCCAAGGGCCCCCCAACCCCCACCATCTATTGTGGCTTAGTGTCATGGCTCGTCACTACCTCTCGCGTCCTAGGTGCCATAGGTTCCTCCTTCACCGCGGCCATACTGCCGCTAGTGGCCACAGTGAGCTTCCTTGTTCCATCTTCCATGGCCTGATGCTGCCACTGTATTTGGTCTTCACAGAATTGTGCCATCGGTGCTATGGCATGCCTGGTCGTGGCCTTTCTTCTGGAGCTTCCTCAGCTGGTGCATCATCGTTGTTGCACCACAAAGAATATAGAGGGAGAGAGAGGTCACAAAGAACCCAACGAATGATCTGGGTCCTTGTTTATGTGGACCCAGATGTGTTCTTGTTAGTGGGTCATGAAGAAAAAATGAGTGTAATAACTAATAAGACAAGATATACTATGTATCACACATCACTAACCACCCTACAAGAACAATGATCCGTAGATCAGCCTGTTTGTTGGTTGGTCCATGTTCGTTGTTTAGAAAGAAGAATGACTATTCAAATAAAAAAGGTAACCCCTACCTGAGATAGATTCACTGGTCTATGAAGAGTGGGGCTACTAACCTTCATTCTCCATTCTTGATCTTCCGCCCACGTTTCTAGTAATCTTTTGAAGGGTGGAAGGAGAGGGTGTTCATCACTCATTTTTAGAGAGGATTTCTGACTGTAGATGCATCATAGGAAATATCCGCTCTCAAACAGTTTCTCCAACACATTATCTCATTAAAATAGAAACATGTCACAGTGTTTCTGCTACTCTACATCGTTGCTTCATTATGATGTTTCATTTATGAAATGGTGTCTCAGTTATACTTCAGTTAAAAAGCCTCATTAATAGGGTTTTTTCTCCTCCTTGTCGCCACACCACAGTGCTGCCATGTCACTTCTCAACGGTGAGGGAAGGAAAAATAAAATAACATTTAAATTTATTTTATTTCGCTTCAAAAAATTCCAAAAATTATCTTTTCTGGTTGACCCTTGCCAGTCGAATTTAGGTCCTTTCTAGGAGAATCTAAACATTCTAAGTTCAACGATGCCCTTAGATTTTTGAACCGAGTACTAATTTAAAAGTTATAAAAAAACCCCCTCAAACATTTATTTAAATGAAAATAAAAATGGTTCAAAAATCTATTCTAGGCTCATTGGTACTCAGAATTAGATGTCTTCTGAGTGTCTAGTCTCGAAATAATCCCATATAATTTTAAAAAAATACATGGAATTTCTAGGATATTACACACCCCATGTTATATTCTTTCATGTTCTTATCTATCCTTTTACTGATATTTTATCTTATCCCTTTTTTGATGTATATCCTCATGTGATTCCATGTACTGATGAGAATTAAAGGGCCAATAAGAAGCTATATAATAAAGAATTAAATAAATGTTTATGTTTTATTTTGTAAATGTTATCTATGGTCCTGATTTTTCCAAGACACTAAACCTTTGGATCCTTATTGTGAAATAATTTTCTTCTTTCTATCTTTAAAATGATGTAATAAGATATTTAACAAAAATAATGTTCGTTATAGTTGGTATCAGAGGACAGTTTAGTTAATTAGGGAATTAGGATTAGAGAACTTTAGTGAAAACCCTTAGTATGAGACTAAGTATAAGTAAGCAGCCAAGAATATTTGTTTTAGAAAATTATAAACATTGGGATCCCAAAAATATTTTCCTTTGGGGTTAATTATTCATGAGTTTTTGACTTATATTTTGTTTTATACTTTTCTATTTTAGAAAATGGTGGAAACCATGAGAAATCAATCAAATAACCCATGAATGGGGAAATGTTGCAGTTGCCCGAATGAAATCACCAATGCTTTTGAATGTGGGGTTCAAAATTTCAGGTTGATGTGTACCCAGTTGTCTTTGTTTATGAACAATAACGTGAATAATGTGGAACTTCCAACTTCACCTAAAAGGTAGAAACTGGCTATCAATTTTTTATGAGGATATGACCATTGAAGTTTAGTGGATCTTCTGATCCAATGATTGATGAATAGTGGGTCAACTCCATGGATAAGGTCTTTTTATTTTATTCAATATTATAAGATGGATTAGGTGACTCTATTTGTTTACCAACTATACAGAGAGGTTAATCATTAGTGGTCATTGATTAAGAACACCAATCCAATGGATGAAATTGAAGAGATGGAGTATGAATACTTTGAGATAATTTTTTTTAACAAGTATTTCCCTCAAACTCTTTATATGAAGTTGGATAAAGAATTCATAAATATGATGAAAAAGAAAGTTTAATTTTGAACATCCTACAAAGAAAATTTCACAAGAATTTCAATGTATGCTTCGAGTTTTTTTATAAAAAATGATAACAAAATTGATAGATTCTTTAGTGGTTTAAAACCACACCTTTTAAAGGCTCTTAAAATTTGATACATTGGGAGTTATGAAGAATTGTTTTGATGTGATTCCAAATTGGAGATTTAATTTGGTGAATAGTCTCATGGATATGGTGATAGGAAATTAAATATAGAGTTTCAAGCTGGAGGATATAATGAGAAAGGTGGAAAGAATACTCAACCATCCACATGTCAAAAATTTGGGAATAAGCATCCTAGGAACTGTCTCAATGGGTCTACAAAATGCATAAAGTGTGGGAGAGAAGGCCACCAAGAACATGAACGTTGAAAAGACATAAGGAATCATGATAATGTGGTGGATGAAAGAATAGAACCACCCATGGTCCAATGCTATGAATTTAGGGAGAATGGGAACTATGAAAACCAGTGAACTAAACCTCAGGTCCTTGAGGGTAATCAGTGTTAGTAACCATCAAATCCAAATGAGAAAGGCAAGGCTTATGCCATCACTACTGTGGAAGTGGAGTGAGAAAGTGAAGTCATACAAGGTTCACATTCTATTAACTTAATAATGGAAAAAGTATTAATTTGTTATGTTTCTAGGCATTCCATTATATATTGAAAGTTTTTTTAGAACTATGGAATCAAATCCCTAAAATATTGATGTATAGATATCTGTAAAAACACCTAGAGGTGTTATCATTGCAACCCAAGTGTTGGAATATTCTCCTGTTGGTGTATGTGCGAATATTCTTTCATCGAATCTTATAATACTTACCTTGGTGGAATTTTACACTATACCAGGGATGGATTTGCTCTGGTTATATAGATCACATATAAAATTTTGGGAAAAGAGAATATCTCTTTGTATTCTAAACCATCCCATTATCCTCTATAATTTCAAAGAAGATCATGAATCTCCATTAGAAAATCCATCAATGTTTTGGGTATTGGTTTCTTATGAAGAGGTATACCATGCTCAAATGTTTGATTCAAAGAAAAGTGTCAAACTAGCGGAAATTACCATTGTGAGGTAATACAATGATATATTTCTTGAAGAGTTATCCAGAATTACCCTAGATTATGAGGTATATTTCTCAATATAACTCATACACCGAGCTAATCCTATCTCAAATTTTTCGTATAGGATGGCTTCTATCGAACTAGAGGAGTTAATGAAGCAGCTGTAAGAACATTTGGAAAAAGAGTTTATAATCCATAGTGCATTACCATGGGGTGTTCCAATTCTCTTTATTAAGAAGAAGGATGGACCAATGTAGCTATGTATCAATTAAAATAAACTCAACAAAATCCCCATAAATAATAAGTATCCTCTTACAAGGATTGATGAAATGTTCGATCAGTTATGAGGAGATCAATACTTCTTAAAGGTGGATCTTCATTTTGGATATCATCAGTTAAAGGTGAACAAGGAAGATATTCATAAAACGACCTTTTGCACAAGGTATGGGCACTAATAGTTTCTATTGATTCCCTTCGGACTTACTAATTCCGCAAAAATCTTTATGGATTTGATGAAGAGTCCTTAAACATTACCTTGAAAAAAATTTGGCAGCGTTTATTGATGATATTCTCATCTACTCCAAGAGAAAGGAGGAACATGAATAATATATAAGGTCTATGTTGGAGACAGTAAGGAAGGAGAAATTTTACTCCAAGTTCAACAAGTGTGACTTTTGGATGGATAAAGTCACATTCTTAGGATATGTTATCACAAGTGAGGTAATTTATGTGGACCCTTCAAAAAAATATGACCGAGGAATGGACCAGACCCTCTAGTGTCACATAAATCCATAGTTTTCATGGATTAGCTTGGTAATATCTATTTTTTTTGAGAAATTTGACATGACATTATAGCCTAATACTTAAGTTAAAAAAGAAAGGGGTAAAGTGTGACTGAACAGAAGAATGTGATGAAAGATTTAAAGAGATAAATAGAAGGTTGATCTTTGCACCTGTACTCACATTACCGAAAATTGGATAACGTTTTGTGATATACAATGATGATTACAATAAATGATTGGGTTGTGTACTCATACAAAATGATAATGTAATAGCCTATGACCCACAATAGTGGAATATCCATGATAATAACTACCTAACACATGATCTGGAGCTAGCAACTATGATTTTTGCCTTGAAAATTTTATGGAAATAACTCAATGGTGAGAAGTTTAACATATATACTGATCACAAGATATTAAAGTATATATTCACAAAAAAGGAGCTCAACATTTTTCAAAGGATATTGTTAAAGCTAATAGAATACTATGATTTCTCTATTCACTGTCTTCCTGGTAAGGAAAACATGGTATCTAGTTCTCTTAGCAGAAAAAGAACCTACTACTCTATCCATGTTGTGAATTGAGAAAGATCATATCTTTATGGATATTCAAAGGATGGATTTGGAAATCATAATGGGAGGAAATAAATCCTACCTCTACCAAATTATTTTCTAACTATCTATCTAAGAGAAGATTAAGGAGTTACAAAGGGATGATCTGGAGTTACAAAATAAGGTGAATGCAGTAAAGGAAGGGAAGTTGCAAGAGTTCCATATCAATGATGATGGTGAAATTCAGTTTGGAATGAGGCTTTTTGTGCCTTCATAACCTCGGATAAAGATGGGGATATTGGAAAATGCACATAACTCAACTTTCTCTATCCATCCCGAGAGTACTAAGATGTAATGTGATCTATGATAAAACTTATAGTGGGATAACATGAAGAAGAAGATTTTAGAATATATCTCAAGGTTATTTATATGTTAGAATATTAAGTTAGAGTGATAAAAGTCCAAAATTATGATGCAACCATTTCCTATACCCACGTTGAAATGGGAGAATGTCATCATGGAATTTGTTATGGGTCTCCTGAAGACATCGAAAGGAAATAATGCAATATGGGTTGTGGTGGACTGGCTCACCAAGACTGCCCACTTTATCAGTATTTACAATGATATATCACTTGAAAAAGTTGTAAATATATATGTGAATATAGTGGTGATATTGAAAGGGGTTCCATTTTCAATAATCTCTAATCGTGATCCCAATTTCACATCTAAATTCTATATGAATTATCAACATGATTTGAGTACTGAATTAAATTTCTGCAAGGTCTATCAACCCAAAACTGATGGCCAATCTAAAAGGACTATTCATATACTTGAAGATATAATAAGAGCCTTCTCTTTATAATTCAAAGGAGGATGGGATCAACATCTCCCATTAGTTGAGTTCTCATACAATAATAGCTTCCACTCAAGTATTCATATGGCTCCATATAAAGCTCTTTATGGAAAGAGATGTAGAACTCCAACCTGTTGGGATGATGTTGGTGAAAGAAAACTAATTGGACCTGATATTATACAAGAGATGATAGAGAAGGTTCAAACCATCTAACAACATATCAAAGATACTCAAAGTCGAAAAAATAGCCATGATGACAGCCATTAAAGGGACTTGGAGTTTGACATTGGATATAAAGTCTTCCTTCAAATATCACCATGGAAGAGAGTAATGTGGTTTCTAAAGAAAGGGAAGCTAATCCAAAAGTACATTGGAACCTTTGAGATTCTTTATCATGTCTGATTCATGGCCTATCAGCTTTCACTTCCATCCAAATATGGATCAAGTTCATGATGTGTTCCACATATCACTCGTGAGAAAGTACATTTTGGATCCCTCACATGTACTGAACTCAAAGGTGGTATAGTAGGAAGTTGATCTCTCATATGAAAAGAATCCAGTAAAGATTCTAGACCAAAGAGATAAAGTTATATGCAACAAGAAAACACACATTGACAAAGTGTTGTAGAGGAATCATAAGTATTAATAATCAACTTGGGGACTATAGTAGGAAATGAAGGATAAGTACCCTCACCTCTTTATGTAAAACAAAATTTTGAGGGTCAAATTTCAAAAGGGTGGAAGAATGTAATAACCCAAAACTTGTATCAATGAAATTCCCTTCTTATAGTAATTTTATATAGTATAAATCACATATAATCACTTATAGACCATAATAAAAACTTTACAAACAAAGAATTAATGAAATAAGAAGTATTTATATAATTTGAGGAACCAATACTTATGAAATTGTAACTTGACCTTAAGAATAGTAATATGACCATTATGAATAGTAAACAGGAAAATACAATAGTAACCTCACAAATGAAATTATAACTAAAATTTATCTATCTTATAAGTGAAAATATCACATAATTATATCATCATATAAGAAAATAAATATGTTAAAAAATTATTATTTTAGTGTTGATATTTTTTAAGTTATAAATATTTAATTAAAATTTTATGATCAATTTAATATTTTAAAAGAAAAATTTATTTTCATAAAACATATTCATAAATTAATATTTTTATGTCTTATGGTTTTAAGATAATTTTATGAGACCTTAAGTAATTTTTCAAAGTGTTACAAAATATTTTATAGTTTTAAAATCTCTATTTTCCAAGTAAATAATGATTTTAATTAAAAATTAAATTACCCATATTTATAAATTTATTTTCCTAAAATATAGTTTATTTTTTAATTCTACATGTTGAAAAATGGTTATATTGGATTTTTGAGATTTTTATAAGTTACTGGAATTTTTGTGAATAGTGAAATATGATAATTTATAGTATATATAAGTTTTAAGATAAATACATTATTCATTGAGTCATCACTGATGTAAGAACCATTGGTTCAAACTCACATGATATAATTACTATATTCAATTTCAAGAATCAATACTCTTTCTTGTCTTGAGTAAAATAATAAACTAATGAATTAAATAATGAGAAAACACTCCTCTCCTCTAATATAAATATCACCCCTCACACCCTCCTTTCCTCACTGCTCTTAAGCTTTGAGCCTTACCCAAATTCTGTTAAAAAATCTTCCATATCCCATAACCCACATCTAGAATCTCATGGTATCATAAAAATACTAATTCTATGTTCTTTTAGAAGGATCTCAAGAGGATAACTCAAGAGGTAAATCCTCTCTCTTTTTCTTTTAATTTTCTTTCAATTTCATTTCTTTTCTTATTATATCATCACATACCTTAATCCAAATGACATGATAACACAAGTACCTTACATATAATTTAATTTTATCATTTTAATTTAATATATATCATTAAAATCCTCCATATCACACTTTTATTATAAAAATGAAATCATTGGTTGTGATGTGTCAATTTAGTGTCATCATGGCCGATGCACTTTATTTTCCCTTAAACACATTAAAGGATGTTTATAAAACCATTAATTGTTTTAAAACATATTTTAAATTTTATTATAAAACCCTATTTATTTTTTTAGAACTAACAATTATACATAATAATAAATGATAAAACAAAACGAGTTCATTGTAATCGAAAAACCACCAAAATTTACCTCAAAAATCATCATTAACTTTTATCTAATGATTCATCCTCATACCATATAAAAAAATTATTTATAATATAATTTAAACTTATGTAATATGATTTATAAAATATAATAAAAAATCAGTATATTTTTCTATATTTTACATGAACTTCCATTCATGTAAACAAGTGAACTGGTCATGAAAACCCTGAAAACAAATGCTCTTGAATGATGAAATTAAACTCCATAACACATCTAAAAGACAATAAATGAACATAATAAAACTATAATGAATAAAATTAATGTATAAAAAGTTATTTATTTGTTAATTAATTAATATAATGTGATTATACAAGACATTAAAGTGAAAAAGGCATTCAGACACATAGTAAGGGTAATTCTTGAACTCAACTCTCTTACTTTGGGTTTTCCCTCTTTCACCCCATTTTTGTTATGTATATCCCTTAAATATCATTTATTAATCATTATATTATCTTTTATGTGATATCCATGTTTTATACTTGAGTATATAAAAAACATAATTTTTTTCCAAAATAACTCTTATTTCAAAAAAAGACACAGCTTTTAATTCTTGATATTGTTTCTTCTTCACTCAAGGTTGATGATTCAAGTATGTTATTACCTCTTTAATTTGGTAACAAGAAGTTTATGAATGTATGCTTATGAAATAAAACCGATTCTTTCTATGGTTTATTTTATGTTTGATGTTGATGTACATTCTATGTGCCATTCACGATAATTTAAATTTTATGATGTGATGGGTACGCCCAGAATTATATAGCTCAAAGTAAACGATATGATGTAATCAGTGAACCCAGAAATATATAGTTATCCAATTAATTGGGTAATGTGATTAATCTCATGATAAAAGTTTAAATATTCATGAAAATGATGCTATATTTGTTCATAACTATGTGTGGTAGTCGAATACTATGACATGATGTTTCATTTTTATGTATTGCCACATTCTATGCCTTTATCTAATGATTTGTCTCATGATTATGATACTATACCTATGTCATCATGATAATGATTATTCTCACCCTATGTTATATTGCTTTATGTTCTTATCTATCCTCTTACTGGGATTTAACTCACCCATTTTTGATGTATATGCTTAGGTGATTACTTGTATAAGGAGAATTAAAGGGTCAATAAAAATCTAGAGAAGAAGGAATTAAATAAATATTTCTGTTTTATTTTTCAAATTTTATGTATGGTCCTAATTTTCCCTAGACACTAAACCTTTTGATCTTCATTGTGTAATTATTTTATGTTGTTTTCCTTTAAAATTATGTAATAAGATATATAAGAAAAATTAGGGTCTCTATAAGCATATCAATAAGATTTTTCATTCTAGATCCCAAATAATTTGGTTTCTCATGAGAAAAAATAATTGAATTTCATATCCCACTAAACATTAATTTTGTTCCTTTGGGTTACTTCCATTGTCTAAAACCAAAAATCATAGAGTAAGAAACAATAATCAAAGTGGGGAACCATATAATCTTGAAAAAAATCACTTATAGTATGTCTAAATCATGACGGAATAGGATCATATTAGGTCATTCATTGTCATATTATATTTAAATACTTCCTGATGGTTTTTAAAGAGTTTGTGAATTTACAAAGCATACCCCCTAGGAGTGTCATAATAGGTGTGAAGAAAGTCTTGTTTTCATGCACTAGTTCCCGATCGAGTATATCTCAATACAACGTTTTTTGGGATTTTTACCCCTAGATACATTTGGGATAGATCCACATCAAAATTTAGTATCCATATAGGAATGTAATTTCTTATAAACCACTCACTTAATCATTTAAAAAAACTCTAGGAAAATTTCCTATACTTTGATTAATTCTTAGACTTACCCTTAGACATGTCCTCAAGAATCTCACTAATGTTTTATCATCCAAGTTTCTAAAGGTTAACTAAAAATATCCTTTGATACCAACTATAGTGACCTAGGATTATCATAAATGGATATTATATCATTTTTTATGAATATTTATTACATTACACAAACAAACACTTGGGGACAGTAATAGTTTAGTGTCTTTGGAAACTTGGAAACATAAACACTGGTCTATAGATGAGCTACATCATATCCAACTAAATTTTATATATCTACCACAATTATTATAAAAATCATATATAATACATATCTTTATAACCTGGGGAAAGAAAACATGAGAAAGGGTGAGCTCAGATGCTCTGTAAGTGTTAAAAAGGGAGATATGTAAGTGTATACTGAATATAAGGGTATGGGAACATGAGTATAACATTTGAAAACCATAACCTACATATCAAATATCACATAAATGAGTCATGGAATAAGGATTGGCAGTTTATAATACAATAATCATAATATAATCAATGAACATGAGCCATGAGAGAATAACATTGGTGTAAGAAATATATTTGTGTCATAAACATAATCATAGAAAATAATTTCCATATTGGTCAAATTTTACTACTGAGGCTATCATATTAGAATGTGTTCACTCCCCAAACCCTCATAGTATTCATGTTTCACTCCCAAGACCATCACAGTGGACAAAGTCCCTTACTGAACCATGATCACTCCTCATTACAGTATTTTATATCTCATCAGATATAAATATTTACCCAATGCATTGGAGGTAGATATAGGTCCCGCCCATAAAATAATTAAATCCATATTTATTCCTTTTACATGATCATAAACATTCATTATATCATAAATCATGAAATGAAATGTGTATCATAAACATTTCATCACATTATAAACTATTTAAAAGAGAGAAGTTTTAAAATCATCTCATAATAGAATAACCAATGAAGGGAAGTAGTTTTCATAAACATTATACCATCAAAGAACAAACCATTTATAGAAATAATATGAATGGTATCATTGGATCATATCCCCGGTAAAGCTTAGGTAACACCAACAGATTTAATATTAGATGGAAAATAATTTTCAAAAGATCATTTAAAAAATTTCTTGAGGAAAATATCCATTCAATTATGAAAAAATAATCTTAAAACATTAAAAAATTTGAAAACATTTTTATATGAAAATAACATAAAAATATTATAAATTATTCTTCAAAGCAATGATTGGTGATGACCTCAGAATATTTTGTTCATTCCGTATTGGTTAAAAAATTAATAATTTTATGTACCAAATATTGTGAAAATTGAAAAGTTACTTGAATATATAATTAATAAATAGAGGATAAGAAAATTTAATATAATTCTTGAGATATGTATAATTATATTTCAAAATTTTGTACTTAATCATAAAAAACATCGATAAATTAAGATATTGTAACATAAAATCATTAGTACTTTGGTAACATTGAATCATAATACACATGAAGAAATAACATAAAATGAGACCTAAAATATCATAATTAGGAATAAATTCATGATATTACATGTCAAAGTATCTCTATATACACCTTGTGAGATAATATAGGTGAAAAACATGACGTACATCTCGAAGAAAGAAAATAGAAACAAAAAATCAATTACCTTAAGTCTTGACTACTATTGCACATGTTGAGCCTCCTATATAATGAATATAAGTTTATTATAAATATATTAAAGAACCTTATTCATATATATCAAACCATATATAATTTTATTATGACCCTTTTATTACATGTTTGTTAATAATTTCATGTTAAAGTCATGTTTTTAGTAATAGTCACTTTGTTTTTCGTATATATATTTTGAATTGTTATTATTGGTCCTTTTACTTGAATCATGATTTCATCACATAGATAATGTAAAACATGATATAAATATAATATATATTCATTATATAATTATGTATAGTAACCCCTAAAATTTAGTGATAGAAAATGAAGCAAACTTTCCATGGAGACGGTAGGTCGTACATATAGATGAATGTTGTTTCCATTTTCTTATTGGATTGAAGGAAAGAAAAGTAAATTATTTGTATTAAAATTTAATAATAATTTTTATGTAATATATATAACATATTTCTATTAAACCAATCCTTAATATATTTCTTGTAAATCATGAACTTATCACATCGCTTCATGAGGTGGTATCCCTCCATGCACACAAATGACATTATCGTGTTCCCAAAAAAATTGAAAGCATGAAGGTATGTGTGATATAATAATTATAGACTCGTAATAATGTAATAAATATAAAATATTTCATATATAAACTAAAAATACATCATTCTTACTAACCTTGATAGGTGTTAATGGAAAAATGAACGACACTGATTTGTGAGGTGGTAGTCTGCCGTTCACACAAATGATGATTTCATAACCCATTTGATGGAAGTGTGTATGGTTGCAGATCATACCCTTAAGATAAAAAATATCAGTATATAGAATATACTAAGTTAATTATATAATCATGATATAAATATAATTTAATGATATAGATGAAGATTTAAAATAAAAATTATTATTGATGAAAGTCACATCTTCTTTGGGTATCATCCTTAGGATTTCACTAAAATCCTTCCTTGGTCAGATTTATATAAAAAATAATAATTATATGATTAGGTTAGGGAATTTGGGAAGTTATTTTGGTATTAATTTCCTGAACAAAATATGTTTCAATTTGTGAAGAAGATATGATAGGGGGTGGCCTTTCATTAGTGCAGTGAGAGGAAAGGTTGTAAATTTTTTGAAAGAGAGAATCACACCCACATTTTCCATATGTTACAAGGGTAAAAATTATTACATTATTTAATATTAAAAGTTTAATGGTTAAAATATTTCCATAAAAATTGTTTTTATACAATTATATAGGTTATTTTTACCCTTATATTTTCTGTTTAACCCCCCCCCCCCCCGAAAACCCATTTTCCCTTAACTATGGTAAATAGTTTTTATTACTTTCACTATCCATTTTGGTAAAAAAATTAATTTGAAATTATTATACATTATAAATTATTTTAATTCAAAATATGGATTCCATTTTTCTGAATTCCATTCACATAAGAGGAAAATTTTTAATTTAAAATTAATCTTGCAGATCGGATGAGAAAGTGTGTTTTTAAGAGAGAAAGTTCAAAAATTTAAAATGTTTTTATATAAAAATAATATATGAAATTGATTCCAATTGTCTAAATTGAATTAATGGATGTATAATTTAACTTATGTTTCTTTAAAACAAATTTAAAATATAGTTTGACTTCATATATAAATTAAATGAACAGAAATTTTCCAATTAAAACTCGAGTTTTTTCACTATTCGTCAAAAAATGTAACTCTTCAGAAAAATATTAAAATTAAACCTAATATAATTTTAAAATTACAAATTAAAAAATAATTTTAATTTTATCAAATTAATTTTATTAAAGTGTAAAAAATTAATTTTTTTTTGTTAACAAAAAAACATAAAAACATTTTTTGAAAAAATAGTACTTTTGAAACATATAAAGACCTTATAAAAAAGTATGTATTTTATTATAAATACGTTTTATTTAAATTAAAAAATTATACTTGATATTTAAAAATTATTTATTACTATTCATTTTACTGATTTTAATGTATACTTTATTACGTTCATGTTTAAATGACTATTTTAATAATATATCATGATTTTGTTAAAACTCAGTGTTCCATATAATGCAATTTGAGATATTGTTATATGTGGCCCAAGATTTACATGGTTTTGTACATAACAGAAGCCAAATTTTTTATTTATAACATAATCCATCAAATAAATTTAATTTATTCTAAAAATAATAATTCTTAAAAACTTGGTGTGTTAGAGACAGTGATTAGACTGAGTTTTATACAAAGTAAAGAGAATGTGTTCATACTTGATTCTAGGTAAGAAAGTGAATAATTGTTTTTAAATAATTAAGAGATTAAATATTGTTTAATAATCATAGTGACAATGTTTTGAACCTGTTGGTGAAGGTTTCTAAACTTGTGGCAACATCTTATTTACATCCTTCATGCTAGAATAAGAACATGCACTGTAGTATTGATCATAGTGCTATGCAAGTGTAAGTGTATTTCCTACTTGTTATATCCACATATAATGGATTGCTTTCTAGTGGATTGTGTGATATTGTATTATTTATAAACCATTTAAAGGACTAGATACTCTTTTTGAGTAGTGAACCTTGTAAATATTTATGTTCATGAAAACGTGTGAATGATTATTTTTAGAAAATTGATGAATCTTTAATAGGAGGTGGAGGTTGTTTCATGAGAAAGATAACATAATGGAACATGATATCAATTATTCAACCCCTCTCCATCTTAGTGGTTATATATATCGTACATGGTCCCTTTCAATTGGTATCATAGCAGTTTCCCTCCATTTACTACTTTGCTGAAGTTTTGAAGAGAATCTGTTATGGATAATTTGAATTGTGTGAATAGTTAGGGGATTATAGTTTTTTATAGAA
Organism: Viscum album; assembly: GCA_963277665.1. NCBI lineage: Eukaryota > Viridiplantae > Streptophyta > Magnoliopsida > Santalales > Viscaceae > Viscum > Viscum album. Next base: position 611,960,804 of record OY728137.1, on the reverse strand, counting down.
AAACTATCATATATAGAAATATATAATGGTTCCATGTCTTATTTCCTTTATTTATAAAGTTATGGAGGCTACTATATATTTATTACTATCTAATGCTGAGAATGTTCCTCTTAGAGTTGTTGGTAAGAGAAATCTGGAGAATTATGGAGGTGCCTAAAAATGATTTACTTTAATCATTTTTTAAAGTAAATTTCTTAGAGTAAGAGAATTTAGAACTGCCAAAGGTATTTGTTAAAAGTTTAAAAACATATATGAAGGAAATACAAAGGTGAATAAAGAAAAATTAAAAAAATGGAGGCTAAATTATGAATATATCAAAATGGATGACTATAAATCCATTTAAGACCTTTTTGAAAGCGTATATGATATTATAAGAATGATAATATGTCTTAGTAAAAATCTGGAAGATTCAACTATTAGTTAAATGATATTATGAATCCTTCCTAACAAGTTTGATTCTAAGGTTTCATTATTGGAAGATAGAGATATTGAAACTCTATATTTGTATGATTAACATAGAACTTTCATTTTATATGAAATGAGAAGATATAAAGTTATGAAAAGTAAAGGAATGATTCACTAAGAAATTTAATTAAAAGTTTCCAAGCTATGAAAATTTAGTAAATTTCTTGAATATAAATAAGATAGTGACTCTAACACTGAATATGAGGTTAGTAAAAATTTTTATAATATTTTATTACTTTTTTTAAAAAAATGAATATAATCATAGGTTAGTACAAAGGGAACTTACCACCTAAATTCTTTGGTTATGGAGCCATTGGGATTTTTTTTGAAATTTTACCTCAAATAAAGGATGAATATTAAAGTGATGAATATTATATAAATTCTATAATAACCTAAAATAAACATGTTGAAAAATAAAAATCTTATTCCAAGTGAATGGATAAAAAGTTCTCCAAATACAAAATGAGAAGTTTTTTTTTCTAAAGATGATGAATTTGATGATAGTAAAGTTGAAGCTTAAAAAATCACTAATGTTTTTTTAGAAAACACATTTATTTTAAAATTAAATTATGAATATATTTTTGGTTATAAAAGTAGTAATTATGAATAATAATATAATCAGTTATAATATTATATGAAAGGAGAGTTGAAATAATGTCTTTGAAGTATTTTTAACTTGAAAAAGAAATCAAGAAGTCAATAATAGAAATTTATATATCAAATAATCAAGAATATTTTCACAAAAAGAAATATAATTTTTTATAAAATATTGATCATTTGAATAAATATCTTGAAAAATAATTGAATCTAAATGAATATCTTTAATTAAAGATAAAAGTTAAGTAGGTATAGTTAAAACTTATTCAATAAAAGTTCACTAAAACTAAGTAGGGATTTATGTGCTTTAAATATTCTATTTTCAAAATTAGTGAAAGTTATGAGAATTTTGTACCTAATAAATGTCATAAAAATTTATCTTTAATGGTTGAAAATGAAAATAAATATCTTTATGAGTTAAATAAATTTGATAAAATCATGAATGTATCTGAAGACAACAAAGTTGAAAACACGGATGTTTTGAAAATTTCACAGTCTAAAACACATGTTGTTGTGAGTCTCGGTTCTATTGAAAATGGGAAAAAATATAAGTTGAAGAAAAAAAATTTAAAGATATTAACAATTATGAGGTTCAACAAAGTTATAATGTATAAAGTAATAAAGTTGTTGAAAACAAGTTTAAAACTCTAGGAAGCATGTAAATTACTTCATAAAATATTCTTTCTAAGGCTACTACTGGTATTGTGGTGGATTTTTTTATAAATAAAATATGTGTTTTTTCAATAAAAACACTACAATTGTCCGAGGAGTAACTAAAAAAAAGTTTGAGGGTAGTAAACCCACTCAAAGAAGGAAACTTGAGGAAATTGAAATGAATACTAAAAATAGATTCCAACATTTGGAAACTATTTGTGAAATATGTGAACTACCTATACATCTTACTAAAGGATGTATTATCTCACTACCACTATAAATAAATTATAAAAATTATAAAAATCTATATGTGAATGAATATAAAGGGAAAGAAAAATATCTAGTTGTAGAAACTGATCTCAGAGCAACAAAAGAAGAATAACCATGGATTTTGGATAGTGGGTAATCATTACATATGATAGAATTTTTGATTCTTTTAAATAATATGATATAATTTAAAGAAATAATAGTGATATATGGAAATGATGAATCATTTATAATCAAAGGTGTTGAATCCTCTATTATTGGGGAAGAAAAACTAAAATAAAAAAAATACTTTTTTTGATGGGATGAAACATAACTTGTTAACTGTTTCACAACTTTTATGATGGAAATAAAGTTGTTTTTATAAAATATTTTTTTGTTCTGGGAATTGTATAAGATGCAAAACTAGTTATGTGAGTTCAATATATAAAGGGGAACTCATTTCAAGTTGTTGATGTCCAAAATTCATGTTATCTAAGCATGATAGAAGAAAATAAATTGTGGAATAAAAGGTTGGGATATATATTTTAGAGGAATATGAGTAAGTTAACTAAGTGAGAAAATTTTTGGGATATTCTTAATATAAAAATAAGAATAGATTGGGGTTGTTCAATTTTATCAGAAAGGGAAAATTACAAACTCTAAGAACAATTAAGTTGAAATTAATTCAACTCATACCCTAGTGATGATTCATTCTAATATTTTTCAGCTAATTATCAAGAAATAAAATTTTGTAGATAATTAATTTATTTATTTCATTGATGGTTTTACTCACATTACATGTATTATGTATTTGAAACATAAATCATAATCTCTAAAAATGTTTAAAATTTTTAGTAGAAGATAATAAAATGAATGTGAATATTGTATGAAGATGTTTTTAAGTGACAATGTTATTTAATAAAAAATGAATAATTCAAAAATTATCTTGAAAAACATTTCATTTATCATGATTTCAGTTCCCCTTACACACTAGAGAAAAATGATGTTACTAAAATAAATAATAGAATATTAGTAGAGATAGGGCATGTAATGTTGATTGAACATGGTATTTCTCACTAATTTTGGATGAAGTCGATGAGTACAGTAGTGTATATTTTTAATTGGTGTTCCAATAGACCATTTTTTGATATGAATCCTTATAAAATGTTCAATAATAAAATTGCAAGTTTGAAACAATTAAGGGGTTTCAGGAGTCCCTACGTTATAAAAAATCAAAAGTGGAAATCTTGGAAAATTTGATCAAATAGGTAAAGATGTAATTTTTGTTGATACAATCCTAATGGAATAAGGTATATATGTTTCAAAAAATAAATATGGAATTTAGTTGATTATACTTATGTAAAAGTTCTTGAAAAATCTGAAAAAGAAATTTTACAAACAAATGCAGATAAGGAAGATGGGGAATATAAGATAGTTGAGAAACATGAAAAGAATTAAAAAAATGGTGATTAAACACAAATATAAGATTCAGACTCATATATTTCTATTAATTAGGAATTACCTTTATAAATCTCATACTAGGATGAGAAAATTGGTGTAAGTACAAAACATCATTGGTGATCAACAACAAAAACTTCAAACAAGAAGAATATCAAATTTTGTTGCAAATAATTCCTTGTATTTAAAAGTTGATCCAAAAGATATTAATGAAGATTTTGAGTATTATTGTTGGATTTATACTATTAATGAAGAGTTTCATAATATTGATAAGAATGATACATGGGAACTTGTGTCCAATTTAAATAATAATAATGTTATTGGAACAATTGGGTGTTTCAAAACAATTAGAGTGAGGATGGTGAAGTGATAAGAAATAATTCATGATTAGTTTGAAAAGGCTACTAAAAAATTTAAGGTATTGATTTTAATGAGACTTTTTATCATGTTTCAAGCATAAAAACAATCATAATATTTATTGTAGCTATTGTAAAATGAAGGTATAAAATTTTTCAGATGAATGTTAAGTTTTATTTTATGAATGGAGAACTTGATGAATAATTTTATATTAAAAAACCATCTAGATTCATAATTGTAAAATATGATATTATGAGTGAAATTTGAAAGAGGACTTGTATGGGTTAAATAAATCTTAAATAGATTGGTTTTATAAATTGAATATCTTCTTAAGGAAGTTGAATGTTAAGAAAGGGAGAGTTAATAGTAATCTCTAAATCAAATAAATTTAGGAGATCTATCTCATTATAATTATCTATGTTGATGATATTATATTTTTGGTAATTATTAAGGAACTTGTGAAAAGTTTTTTGAATATATGAAGAATTTGTTTAAAATTCCCATGCTTAGTGAAATGAAATATTTTATTAGCTCACAAACCTCAAAAAATAAGAAGTATATTTTTCTATATCAATAAATTTATGTTAAAGAAATTATTAATAAGTTTTTAAAGAAGAATTCAAAACTATTATTCACAAAAAATTCAGTGGTAACCATGTTTTCCAGATATATAGAAGGAAAGGAAATGAATTCTAAATAATTTTAAAAGATGATTATAAGTTTTTTATATCTGACTACTTTATGGCCAGAAATTGTATATATTGTTACTTTGTGATCAAGATCCAAATTTATCCAAAATAATATCATCTATTTACCAAAAAACAAATTCTGATATATATTAGAGGCACAACATATTTCTGTAACAAATATGAAATCTTAGGAAGAATTGATTTTTTTGGTTATACAGATGCTGATTGGATAAGAAGTGTGGATGATATAAGATCGACATATGGTGATTTTTTATTTCTGGGGGAAATTTTTGTAAGTTGGGATACTAAGAAAGAAAAAAATAACTCTTATCATGGATGAAGCTAAATTTATTTCCACTAGTCAATCTGCAACATAATTTATGTGGATAAAAACTCAGTTGGAAGATTTTCTAGTTGAAGTGAAGTTACCTCTTATCATGGGTTGTAATAATAAAAGTGATATAAATCACAGTAAAAATATAGTAAAACATTATCATTAAAATAATACTCATATAAAATATCAATTCATCAAAGGGAATGTGTAGAAGAATTAACTCATGTTGTAATATGTCCTTATAATGGAACAAGTTTCAGACATATTCCCAAAACCTGTATCAAAGAAAGATTTTTATAAACTAAGGTTAAACATGGTTGTATAGCTACTTTCTCTCCAAGGTTGAGGTTTTCATTTATATCCCCTCTCTCATCATGTATTTGGATAATGTTTTAAATGGGGTGACAAAAAATGATTTTTTATAAATCTATCCATTGGCATGTGATAAACCTTTTAAGGAAAGCATGTATTTAAGGGGAGTTATTAAAAAGGGTAATCTATGATTTTAGTGCATGAATGTTTGAACTAATTTAATATTTTATTTAATCTCTTATAGGAAACTTTTTTCTCATAGGAAAATATTATAATTTTGAATTTCAAGAAGATGTTTCTAAATCCACTACTTATAGACCACATGGTTTTGATATTTAATGATTCTTGTTTCTTACATTGAGGTAAATCATATAGGATTATAAATTTTGATAAGTGATTCATAGATTGAGTTAAAAAGTGTTAATGATTTTTGAATCTTGGTTGATAAAAAATCTAAAGGGGGTTATTTTGTAGACCAAGTTGGTTGAAGATGTTTTTTGGATTGTTGAATATTGGATAAATATATTTTTTCGGATTGATGTATGTTTATTTTTTACTAAAGGAGTTGATCCATTGGATATGTTTCAAATATCATTTCGGATTGATGTATGTTTATTTTATTGAATCTCTTGTTGGAAACTCTTTAAAGAGTTTTTATAAATTTGAAATTTTCCAAACATAGATCATTATATTAATAAGTATTGGAATTATAAATTTATTGAAGGATATATGTTTGAATTTGACGAATTTTATAGAATTTTAATGTTTCTTGACATACACAATTCATCAGATTCAAGTCATGAGTCGCACCAGATCAAATATGAATCATTGTATATTCCTTTTGTTAGGAAGTATAAGTTTTTATGGTGTTTCATATATAAAATATATTTAAAGTGGTTAAAGATGTTATATTTTTATATCTTATAAAACACAAAGGATAAGATCATTATTTTAATTAACTAGAGATATGAATAAATTTGAAGTTGCTTCACCATAGATGTCTATCGGATGAAGAAGCTGCTGAAAGATAAAAAAAATTCATGTTTTCTATCAGATGTAGATTTCAGATAAAAATTGAAAGTGTTTTAATTTCGTAGATCATGTGTTTTTTGATATGTTTGAGGAGATTTAGTCATCAATCCATTATAGGATATGTATACATTGATCCATTGGATATGTTTCAAATATCGATCCATTGGAAAAGCTAGAGACACAGATCCATCAGTTGAGCATTTAAAACCTATTAATTGTACAAGTTGATTGATTCTGATTCATATGATGCATTTTTTTAAAATGATTTGTCATCATATGTTGAGTTTCAACAGAAATGGTTTTATCATTCTGATGATTAGTTGAAAATATAAATAAAGTGGATGATATGTACTGACATATAGAAGTTGCTATCAAGATTTTGTTGTAGGGTCGTGAATTCCATAGAAGTTGCAATGATATTTTCAAATAGTTTCAGTTGGTTTAGAGGATCAGTGTGATAATAATTCTATTTTACTTATTTTTATTTGGTTCAAGAGAACTGGAATAAAATATAGAGTTTTAGAATTAGTTGTTCTAAAATATCAATTTCTAGACTAATCATTTGTAAATTTCTTTTTCAAATGAGGTTGAGAATTAATAAGATCTAGATAATTTTAGATTATTAGATAATATACTAAAAGACTTGATAATTTTTGAGAAATTTTCAAATGATGTTGGAATTTTAGAATTAATTCAGATATGCTATATTTTTTTAGCGGGAAAATAATTTCAGGTTCACACCTTTTATGTTTCAAGCACAAATATATAAAGGGGTGAAAGTACTATGTACTCTGACATTATTAATGTGTTCAAGAAGTGGTGTGAAAGAGTATTGGTTTTGTATTGATATTTAGATATAATTTCCTTAGGAAATATTCTATAAAAAACAAGTGATCAGAGAATTGGTTTCTTAGATTCATCGGATTAGACCGAAAATTGTACTAATAGAATCTGAAAAGGAAAGATAAAGGAAAGATCAGAGTTATGATTTTCTATAGGAAAACTAGTTAGAATTTTTTATGGACTAATTAATTAGATGGAGGAATTAGGGAGTGTGATTGGAATGAGTTTTGTATGAAGTAAAAAGAATTTTTTTCTACTTTCTACTCAGTAAGAAAGTGAAAAATTGTTTTTGAAGAATTAGAGAAGTGAAAGTTATTGAACCAGCATGGTGAAAATGTCATGAACCTATTGGTGAAGGTTTCAATACTTGTTACAACATATTATTTGCATATTTCATGCTTGAATAAGTGTATTCATTATTATATTGATCATAGTAATATGAAAGTTTAATGAAATTTCCTACTTGTTGTATCCACATAAAAATAGATTTTTTCTAGTGGATTGTATGGTATTGGATTATTTCCAAACCATTCCAAAGAATAACTACTCTTTTTTAATAGTTAACCTTGTAAATACTTGTTTTTAATGATGTGTGAATGATTTTTTTCGTTAAAGTGATAAATATTTAATAGGATGCAAAGGTTATTTCATAAGAATGATAAAATAAAATAAAAAGATATCACTAATTCACCCTATACCCCACTCAATGATTACTTTGATCTTGTGTGGGCCTTTTTTGATATCACTTATTTTTATTCATAGATGTATTTAAACCACTGGAAATTTAAAATACAACATTGATATGTCTTCAACTTTAGATTTGGATCTTTATTTTTTAAACTTCATTATTATAGTATTAAATTTTCGGATTCTTCCTCTGAAACCCAGATTTGTTGCTTGAAACCACTTATTGAGTTATAGATTAAGGCCTTGATACCAGTTATGCCTTTTTTAAGTAATGATACTAATTATAAAATAAATTCCTTGGACTAATCTTATTTTTATTTATCTATTTTAAATTCTTACACAATATCCAACTCAGACAACAATTCTTTCAACTCCTCTACATATGTAATTTCAACAAAAAATCACACCATGGATTTTATCTCCCACTTAATTCTACACCAATTGCAATAGATATTGAAACCATTTAAATTAATGGGGATAAGGTGCCGTCTAACATCCTCATGTTGAGATTTTATTTTTTGTAACACCCCCATATTTTAGAATATGTATTTCTTCAAATAAAAGTTTCTTGATAATTTATGTTTCATGTAATACCAAACATTTTTACTATTGATGATTATAGAAACCTAATAATATATTGGGAGAAAATATTACAATTTTAAAAAACATTAATATATTTTTTGGTTTTATTAATCATCAATAGTATGAAATTTTGGTGTTACATGAAACAAAAATTATCAATAAAGTTTTATTTGATTGTTGTAATAATCAACAGTAAGAAAAATTCAATAGGAATAAATGCAATAATATTTAAAAACAACAAGGGAATATAATATTTATCCCCATGGTCTTCCATTAAGATCATAATACCAATCAAAAATTTATATAAAAGTATAATAAGTAGAACTATTATTTTCATGATGGGAAATTAAGTAATGATTTTATATATTTGTGTGAGATTATATAAGAAGGTAATATGGTTACTCGGCTTATATAACTGTGGGGATTATATAGCCATTGGAATCATATGGTCGTTGGGATTAGGTATCTATTGGACCTATATGACCATTGTTCTTATATATTTATTTTGTATTATAGTAGTATATTTTTTATAAAATGAAATGATTTGATTTGATAAAATCATATTTTTTTTCACAGAAATGTTTTTAAGGTGGTGTGTATTTTATCATAAAAATCAATCACTTTCAAAATATGATTGTGTAAATATGTGATATTTTAACATGTGAATTAATATTTTAACATCTATCTAATGGTGGTTACTGTATAATTAATGAGCATAAATTCATCTTATATGTCAAAAATACATTTTCTTCAAAAATGGGTTTTATTGTATTTTGTGAGAAAATATTATAATTAATTTTTTTTTAATTTTAGAAATTTTATTTAGAAAAATGTAAATCATTTTTAAAATCATCATTTCTAAATAATATTAAGATTGATTTTTGGGATTTTTCTGAAATTTTTTTGTTTTGAGTGAACAATGAAAATTACCGATTTTTGCAAAACCATTATTTATTTTCTTTAAATAATGTAATTTGAAAGTATCATTATGTTTTGGATTTATTTTTAAAGTAAAAAAATATAAATTTTATTAAAAATTATATAAATAATTCCACAGTAATCACCATTATATTTTATTTTGGTATAAGTTCATGTTTATGCTGAGAAAAAAAAAATTCTCTAAACAATTTTTCATTGTCTTTTTCACACTTATATTAAAATTAATTTTTGTCAATTATAAAAAATGAATCTTGAAAAATGGATTCCATATTTGTAATGAGTGTTTTAAAATTTATTAATGAGCTCAAATTCATTTTTATTCATTATGAATAGTAACCATGATAAAAATGTGTCACCATAGTAATGGGTAAATCTTGTTCATTAAGGTAAAAACATTATGATAAGGTCAAAAAATTTCATATTAATTGTTATTGGATGATGGTATTTATACCCCAATAAAATTATCTTATAAATTTTATATCCTTTTTTACTTTTCCATGATTATGAATTTATAATATTGAAAAGTTTAGAAATTTTACAAGTGTTCTACTCTCCTCACTATAAAAAGGAACCTACTTTCCTCTCTCCCTGACACGTTTTATGCACTCTAGTTTTTCTAATACCTATTGAATTATCTCCCAAAAATCCCTCCCCACATTCCATATGTTTTTTATTCTCAAAATACCAATCCTAGAAAGCTTAATGTGTAATCCAATAGGAGATATTTGAGGAGAATGTATAAGTCCCAACCAACATATTACAAGTTGATTTCTTCTAATACCTCATTAAAATATATTAAAACCACTATAACATAATGAAATAATAATTATATTTATACTAAAATTTTATCATGCTTATTTAATAACTCATTTCTATCCCTTTTTTATCTTAAGGTAAATGAAAACATCACTCATTCATACATGTGGACTATCGCCTCCATGAAGCGATGTGTTTCATCTTCCATTAGTGCCTCACACAACTGGTTATAAAGATGAAATTAATGAAACTATAATATTTTTATGAAATTATTATGATTTAGTAAATATAATATATTACTTATCTTATTACTCTTTCCATCCATTTCAAATTGATAACATCGCTTGTGCATATGTTTGGAATACCACCTCCCTAAAGTGATGTGATTCATTTTTCATATGCATATTATATGTATCGTAATAAGGATGTATATAATGAATAAATATGAAATTTATAAAATATTTTTTATTCTTTAAAAGTATATATTATCTAATTTATTTCTTTTCCACCCACTAGAAAAATGAAAACATCATTCGTGCATATATATAGACTACCTTCTCCATGAAGTAACATGGTTAATTTATACTATTCTTTATGTAGTTTAATTATAAAAAACTTGACCACGTTCAATGCAATGATTTTCTTTTGGAGCTATAAACTGAACGACCCCAAAATATCCAACATATGTTTCACCATATTTGTAACTAAACAAGTCATGGTAATAAATGAAATAAACAGAATAATAAAAATGAACATGAGCATGAAAAATTTTATTAGTAAAGTATAAATATAATATAATTTTTTTATTTTGGAGTTAGAGAATATATGAAGCTAGAAAAGACCTAAGGTAAGGGATTTCTCTTCTCAATTTCATTTATTTGAGACTCATTCCATTATCACTAAATGTTTTATTTTTTGTAGTGTATGTACTTCCATATGGATTTATTTTATAATTAATTGACTAAAATTTATGTGGTTTAAAAATCCTTTTATTTTTTCTCCTTAAATGATTTTTTGATTCAATAGTTTCTAAAGTGGTAAAGGATTTTTCTTTAAAACCTTATTTTAAAGTATTCTTTTCAAATATTTCTCATCCATATCCATTCTATTCAATATTTTACAAGAATGTTTTTATTTACAAAGTAAATATTTTTAAATTTAATTTTCAACTAATTTCGACTTTATTTTTAATGTTTTTAAAAGGAATATTTTAAACATTTACCGTATAATTAATTTTTATTTTTTTTACCAAAGTTCAAAAATAATGTTTTCAACAAATACGACTTGACCAATTTTTCTTGTTTCCATATCCATTATTCATTATCAAGATTACTATAAAAATTTTCATGGTTATTTTCAAATAAAATATTTCTATAAATATTATTGGAATTTTTAATTTTAAAAATTATTTCTAAGGAAACAAAAAAAATATCATCTTAATGAGATAACAAAACAACTTATTTATAATGTTTTTGAATGCCAATTAAAATTGTTTTTATGATAAAATTGAAATTTATATGTTTTTTATTCATTTTATGGTCTTATGAATTTTATATTAATTATGGGTGGGCCCGATATAGCTATGATAATGAGTGATCTAGATTTATCTATCTAATTTATTAGGTATATTGATAGAGTTTACCAAGAGATGTGGGAATTATCTGGTTATGTGATTCCATTATAAGGGTTCTTATTAGTGTAAATATATGGATAATTACACAAGGTGCATATATGTTATGATTGTAATTTTTTATAAAGTAAATAATTCATTTTCAAAAGGTAAGAAAATGATCTTATATTTTTAATAAAATTTTATGATTTTTTTTAAAAAATAAATTTGAAAATATTTTTTTCAAGAAAAGGTATTCATGTCTTTTCATGTTTTTAAATAAACCCTTATGATTATGATTTTTTATTTATGATTTCATCTGAAATATTTTACAAAATATATTAATAAATTAATTTGTTTTAACAAAAAAGTAAATAGATATTTTTGGTTAAATATTTATTAAGAAAATAGAAAAGTTTATTATGGAATTTTCAGGTTCAAAAAATGGACCAATGTGTTTATTTTATTTTATGTACCTTATTATTATTAGTTTTTATCATCCAAAATTTTCAATTAATTTTTCACAAGGATTAAGGATGATTATAAATTTTAATAAATTTAGAGTTCGAGATATAGGAGTTACCATAAAACGAAGTAAGTGTGTCTTTATAAAGAACCTATTTTCCAATAAATGGATACTATGTGGAAATGACCAATTCTTTATGTAAAGTTTTACCTAATTATCTAAAACTCTGAAAAAGGATCCTAGAAATTTATGAAAGTGTAACCCTTATTATAGATCATGTATTTATTGGATGAATAAAGAATTAGTTGGTATAGTTGGTATGAGAGGAAAGTTCTAGATAACATTAGAGGATAGGATAATTAAAATGTGGATATTTATTTAGTTTTATATAAAATTATAGGTTAATATGTCTTATTTTGATAATAATTATAAATTAATAGATACTTCTTTTGAGGTTTTATGTGATGGGAGTACTTTAGGAGACATCTATTTAGTTTTAATAAATGTTTGAGTTATGTGTAAACCTTATGTTTTACTTGTGTTATAGAGAAAATATTATTTTAGGAAGAATTATTTTATATTTTTTTCACATTAATTAAAATGTATTTATAACCTTTAGAGATAAGATGATATTTTATTTTTAGATAACTATGGTTAATTTGGATAAAAGGGTTTTTACATTTTTTGGACATTTGATTTATCATATAGATGACCATAATATTGAAAACTAATTTAGTGACTAAGTGAGTAAAGTTATTTTTGAATAAATTCACTATTTTTTAAAAATTAAATGATTAGGGTAAATGAAATTTTTGAAATAAATATTCGGTTAATTTATGTAATCATATATTATTTTAGGATTGATATATGGTAATTTATGATATTTATTGAAAATATTAGCATATTTATAGATTATATGATTAGCGTATATAAATTTTTGGTATTTTAATTTAAGAGTGATTAATGTTATTAAAAGATAAATTTCAAGTTTATTTTGGAATAATATGTGACAAAATATTTCGGATTTTTGGATTTTGAACTTGGTCAGGCATATTTTCAAGAGTTTTAAGGTTAGTTATTTATATAATTATTTATGTTGAATATTGGGTGTTATTCTTGATGATTTAGAAATTAATTTTTTTTTCTTAATATGAAGTTTTATTCATATTGGACACTATTATATATTATGTTAACCATTTTGTTTTTGGTTAATGTCTAAATACAAGAGTAATAACTTTTATCATTTTATGGATCTTGTGATTCATTAAAAATTAATTTTAGTTCTTTGGAAAATAAAAATTCATCTTGAATATTTATTTTTTAGAGTAAGATATGATATATAAGAGGAAAAACTTCTTGAAGCACAAATAGAGTATGAAATTGTACGTATGTAATGGAATGAAATAAATTAAGTAAATGTTCTCATTTTATCTATATTGATAGTAAAAGAATCCCTAAAATTGAGGAAAATGATCTTAAAATAATAATTTTATCATTTTACCTTCATTAATAATGAATTCATGGTCTTCTTAATCTATTAAAAATTTATGGTTTTTTGGTCAGTAAAGTTTTCATGATCATGTTCTCTATCACTCTCTATTATTCCTCGAACATTATTTTTCTCTTTCATATCAATATTTTCACATCCCATCAATGTTCTCCATATGTGGGAACCTTATTATGTGTTATCCTAGGTGAGATTTTTATTTTCCTTCTCTAAAATGATTTTTATTATACATTTTTACAATGTGGGTTTTCAACAAAGGTATTATTAAATTTTAAAGATGGTTTTCTTTCATGAGAATATGTTTTATCTTCCGCTCATAATTTTTTTAATATTTTAAACTCTTTTCATTGGACCTGAGATAAAAATGAGAAAATGAAATTTCAATAATAGGGTTTAATATAACTCCTTGAGATTTTAGAATTTATATTTCTTTAAATAAAACTTTCTTTATAGATTGTGCTCCATGAAACACTGAACTAAAATCAAACATGATATGTTTTGTTGAGATAAAATAATAAAATTCAAGGTAACATTAATACATTATGATCTTACTATAATAATCAACAATAATAAAAATACAATTGAGACAAGTTTAAAAATAGCATGATCTTGTAATATTTATCCTCATGGTTCGCTATGAATATCATAATCTTGATAAAAATTACGGATAAAAGGATGATAAGTATAACTATTATCGGCCTAATGAGAAAGAATTAATGTTATCAGGGATTTATATGAGATTATATAAGAAGGTAATATGTTTTTTGGGATTATATAGTAATTAGAATCACAGGGTTATTGGGATTAAATATCCATTAAACCTATGTGAATACTTCTCTTATATATTCATTCAGTATAATACTAGTAAATTGTTTATAAAAAAATAAATGATTTGATGTGATTAAAATCATATTTTTTCCAGGAAGTTTTTTTAAATTTTTGTGTATTTTATCATAATATATTAATAACTTTAAAAGGATGATTATGAAAAAAATTATATTTAAACATATGAATTAATATTTTAACATTAACCTAATGGTGTTAACTAGATAATGAATGGTTATAAATTCATTTTATACTTAAAAAATACATTTTCTTCAAAAATGATTTTTATTGCATTTTGTGAAAAATTATTATAATTAATTTCAACCACATTTATAAATTTCATTTGAAAAAATGGATGTAATTTTTGAAATAATAATTTCATGATAGTATTAAGATTAATTATTTTGTTTTTTCTAAAAATATTAAATTTATACTGAATAGTAAAAAAATTCTAATTTTATAAAACTGTCATTTATTTTCATTAAATAATTTTACTTTAAAGTATCATTATATTTTGGATTTGGTTTTAATATAAAATAAAGTTCATTTTATTAAAAATAATCTAAATAATTCCATATGAATCAATATTATATTTTATTTTCAAATATGTTCATTTTTATGCTTAAAAACACAATTTTCATAAAAAATGTTTTTTGTTCCATTTTGAACACTTATATTAATGGTATTTTATGTGACTTAAACAAATTTAATCTTTAAAAATTGATTTCATATTTTTAATCATGAGTTTTAAATTTATTAATTAGTTCAATTTATTGTTTGGTAATTATGAATAGTAACCAAGAAAAAATGTGTCACCACAGTAAAGGGTAAATCGTGTTAATTAAGGTAAAATATTTGTGATAAGGGAAAAAATTTTCATATTAATTATTATTATATAATTTTATTTAGACAATTATCACCATATATTCTAAATTTTATTGTTTTTAATCCAATTACACATTATTAATACTTTATATTATTTAAAAGTTTAGAAATATTACAAGTGTGTTAGTCCCCTCACTTATAAAAGATAATCTCTCTCCACTCTTCCTCACAAATTTTTATCACTCTAGTTTAGGAATTACCTACCCAAATATCCATAAAATATTTCTTCCAACATCCTATTTGGTCCTGGTATTCTCAAATGATCAAACCTAAAAGTCTTAAGGTGTAATGAAAAGGTAGACTTAGGAGAAGGTATGAGTCCTAACCGGACTATTTCAAGTTTATTTCTTATTATATCTCCTTAAGATATGTAATAACAACTATAAAATAATTAAATAAGTATAATATTTATTTTAAAATGTTATGATGTTCATGGAAAAAATATTTTCTATCCCTTTTCCATCCTATGGGAAATGAAAACATCGCTTGTGTGTACATGTGGACTACCACCTCCATGAAGTGATGTGTTTCATTTTCCATCATCACCTCACATGACTAGTTATAAAGATGTAATTAATTAATATATAATATTTTTAAGAAATTATTATGATTTTGGATATATGATATATTACTTAACTTATTACACTTTCCTTCTATTGTAAATTGATAATGTTGCCTATGCGTACGTGTGGAATACTGCCTCCATGAAGTAATATGATTCATTTTTCATCTCCACCTTAAAAGGATAGTCATAAGGATGGAACTAATGAATAAATATGACATTAATAACATGTGTTTCATTATATAAAGTTAAAATATTGTCTAATTTATTTATTTTCCACCCATTAGAAAAATGAAAACACTATCCATGTGTACGTACGAATTACTATCCCCATTAAACAACATGGTCCATTTTTTTATGATAACCTTACATGGTTCATTTAAAAAGTTTTTATAATGAAAACATAAGATAAATAAATTTTTTTAATACTTTTTAGGTAATGGAACCATAAACCCTTTTACCACATGTTGTAAACCTCACTCTCTTAGGTATTTTTGAACGATTGCAAATACACTTTTGTGTTTTTATTAGTTTATTTTAAAGAATTTAAATTTTTATACTTTAAAAAAAAATTCATGAAGTTTATACACCTATCAGAGGCATCAAGAGGATAAATAAGGAATTTTTCAAAGGCTTCCACTAGTAGGTTCTAGCGGCTACCCATTTTCACCTATATAGATTCAAAATCTATCTATTGGAGGTATCCCCCACATACGTTAATCCACCTTTAAATGACTCGATTTGACCATTAGAGGCTATACACTACAAGAAAACAGGCGTTTCGCGGCGGTTTTTTCGCGGCTGTTTTAAAAACCGCCGCTAAATAGCTTTTGGGCCGGTATTTCACGGCGGTTTTAAAACCCCCACGAAAAAACCACCGCGAAATGTGTAAAAAAAAATTTAATTTTTTTTAATTTTTTTTAATTTTTTTTGAAGATTAGTGGCGGTTTTTTAAAAAACCACCACGAAATATCCACGGTTTGGGTAAAACCTCCGTGAAACGAAAAGAAAAAAATAAAAAAACCTGAGAAACCGCAAAATCACTAAAACGACCATAACTTTTGATCCGAGCATCTGTTGGACCGCCACGACCAGTCAAATCGAAGCTCATGAAGAGATCTAGAAGCATGTATAATCAAAACCATGAGACGATCTAAGGTGTGGAAGATATGAGAGTTGTAAGAAAGTTGAAAAAAGTTCTCCAACTTAAAACGGCCATAACTTTCGCTCCGGGTGTCCGTTTGGGCACTACTACATATCAAATTGAAGCCAGCGAAGAGAGATGCACACCAAATGAATACAAGTAAGCTAGTGTTTTTTGACCCCAAAACCCTTCTGAAGGCTTGAAAAACACCGTTTCTATCACTGGTGTCCCGTCGAACTTGTCTTCAAACAGACCTAACTTTCGATCCACGTGTCAGTTCGGACTCCTCTGCCTGCCAGATCGTAGGTCGTTTCATAAGATTTGGTTTGAATGGTTGCGGCGCCCACATGGACTCATGTATCATAAGTTATGGCTTTTTAGTGGGTATCAGGTTTGTTATGTTTTTCGATGCCTCGTTTCTAGCACCCGTTCCCCGTCATCTTTTTTTTAAACAGTCATAACTTCTGATCCGTTAGTCCATTCGGTCTCTTTCACCTGTCAGCTCGAAGATCATTTTAGGATCTTTGATTTGAATGGTCGCAGATCAGGAACAGACTCTCGGATCATAAGTTATCTCTGTTAATGTGAGTCCAATGTTTTTGTCACTTTATGACCGTTTTGACGGGTTTTAACGGTTGCTCCATTTATTAATGTTTATTTGGGTTTCCATTACTTGTTATCTTTATCAATGGTTTTTTGTGGGTTATTATGAAGATTGTGTTGAATTATTAAGGGGTATTCCAGAGTTGTCATGAGTTTTCATGCTTTCTCATTCTTTCTAATGCCTCATTCTTCATGCTTCTCCATCCGTTTTCATGCGTTTTCATGACTTTTCATCCCTTATCACGTGTTTTCATACTTTTCCATGTGTTTCATTTATTATTTATTATTTATTATTTATAATATAATATAATTTATTTATTATCTATTATTTGTTACTGGTTATTTATTATTTATTATTTAAATTCATTTATTATTTATTCTTTATATTTATTTATTATTTATTATATATTATTTATTATTTAATAATAATAATAATAAAATATTATTATTATTATTAATATTTGTTTCTGGTTATTTATTATTTATTATTTATTATATATATATATTTATTATTTATTACTTATTAGTTATTATTTATTATTTATTATTTATTACTTATTACTTATTATTTATTATTTATTATTTCTTATTTCTTATTTATTATTTCTTATTTCTTATTTCTTATTTCTTATTTCTTATTTCTTATTTCTTATTTCTTATTTCTTATTTCTTAATTATTAATTATTAATTATTAATTATTAATTATTAATTATTATTTATTATTTATTATTTATTATTTATTATTTCTTATTTCTTATTTCTTATTTCTTATTTATTATTTCTTATTTCTTATTTATTATTTCTTATTTATTATTTATTATTTATAATATTTTATTTATTATGTGTTATTTATTATTTATTATTAAATATTTTTTTATTTCGTATTTATTATTTATTATTATTTATTATTATTTATTATTATTTGTTATTATTTATTATTATTTATTATAAATTATTTCTTATTTCTTATTTATAATTTCTTATTTATTATTTATTATTTATTATTTATTATTTATTATTTATTATTTATTATTTATTATTTATTATTTATTATTTATTATTTATTATTTATTATTTATTATTTGTTTATTATTATTTGTTTATTATTATTTATTATTTGTTTATTTTTATTTATTTTTTATTTATTATTATTTATTGTTTATTATTATTTAATACTTATTATTATTTATAATTTATTATTTATTATTTATTATTATTTATTATTTATTATTTATTATTTATTATTATTTATTATTTATTATTATTTATTATTAATTATTTCTTATTAATTATTATTTATCATTTATTATTTATTATTTATTATTTATTATTTATTATTTATTATTTATTATTTATTATTTATTTATTAGTATTTATTATTATTTATTATTTATTATTATTTGTTTATTATTTATTATTATTTATTATTATTTATTATATCTATTAGTTATGTATTATTTGTTTTTTCAATTAATATATATAAGTATATTAAATTATGTTTATTTACTACATAGCGAGCTTGCTGGAGTGGTAAAGTTTTTGGAAAATATGCAAGAGGTTAGGGGTTAAAATCTCACCAAACGTTGTATTTCTTTATAT
This sequence comes from Viscum album, assembly GCA_963277665.1. NCBI lineage: Eukaryota > Viridiplantae > Streptophyta > Magnoliopsida > Santalales > Viscaceae > Viscum > Viscum album. Next base: position 611,941,653 of record OY728137.1, on the reverse strand, counting down.
TGCAAGGGCATGTGCATTTGCATGTGTATGAGATGTGCATGCATGGATAAATAAAGTAAATAAAGTAATACGAAATAAATAAATAAAGTAAATAAATACGCAATAAAATAAATAAATAAAATAAATACAAAATAAAATAAATAAATAAAATAAATACGAAATAAATAAAATACAAAATAAATACAAAATAAAATAAATAAATTAAATCAAATAAATAAAATAAATAAAATAAAATAAATAAATAAATAAAATAAAATAAATACGAAATAAAGAAATAAAGAAATAAATAAATAAATAACTAAATAAAGAAATAAAGAAATAAATAAATAAAGAAATAAAGAAATAAAGAAATAAAGAAATAAATAAATAAATAAATAAAACGTATCTATTTCAAGTTGTCTTACTCTCTTGTATCTATTTCAACCATTCCTTTCTTATTGTAATATTATTATAGGAGAAAGATTGTGATTAAATGGGATTTCATGTAGAAAATATATTTTTTATTTTGTTTGTTTGTTATCCCTTAAATAAATGGGATATTTTGTTCTTCATTGGTCCTTAAATTGAGGTTTGATTGGGTTTCTAGCCATAAACATTAAAAGGTTAATCATGTTTTTGGTTTTTCTTGGTATAACCACTAAAAACTAAGGTTACTAAATCTTATAATGGGTTTCTTGAAAAAAACTGTAAAAAATAAAGTTTCTAGTTTCTTACTAGAAACATTAAAAATCATGGTTTAAACTAAAACCTCTAAAGTTTGCTTGAGGGGAGGAGATGTATGGATCAATTGTGGGATTATTTTCAAACACCTTTACCAATTATGCCTTGTAATTTATTTATTACACTAACTTATTTTTTTAATTCCCTCCACTTATAATTCTTATACTTGTTATTAACTCTTATTTTCACTTAAAATGTTTTTAATTACATAAAAATTCATTTTAAATTATAAAATTTTTATAAAAGGTAATTAATACCCACCCTCTTTCCATCCTTACTCTGACCAAAAAATAATTTTAGATCCAACATTTTAATTTTCAAAAACCATAACTAGTTAAAGGAATGATCATTCAAGAATGGCCTCAACCTAGAACACCCAAATTTCTCTTAAGGGTAATTATAAGGGAAGAACTCCATTTTTTGATGGATCATATAATGGTTATTTGAAAACCCAAATATCTACTTTTTGTATAAGTAAAGGATATCCATTTTGGGGAATTTCTATGCATGTCTATACCCGCACCCAAGAAAAAGTATAAAATGGACCCTTAATGATATAACAACATTTAATCTTGATGGGAAATCCATGAATTCTCTATACTTCAGGTTAGATATAAATAAATTTAATATAATATCTATGAGTAAAATATATTAGGATATTTAGAAATAATTTGAGTTTATCCATGTGGGTGACAATAAAGTAAAAGATATTATCCTTTGTATGTGCTGATAAGATTTTGAAACCTTTATTATGCAATTTAATGAGTTGATAATTGATATTTTTACTAATTTCACTTATATTTATAAAATAATTAAATCTTTAGGTGATGTGATTTTAGTAGATATTCTTGTGAAGAAGATTATATGAGTCTTTTTGGGTTATTTATAACCAAAAGTGAGGGAAATTCTAGAAGTAAAGGCCATGAAAAACATGTCAGATGAAGAAATTAGAGGGTCCCTCATGACATATGAGATTATAATGAAATTAAAAGAAGATAAGAAATAAAAATAAGTTAAGGAGAAGAAGACCACTTCCATCAAATCCTACAATGATGAATCTTCTATAATTAAATAATAGATTGCTCATCTTTCCAATAAGAAGAAAAAAACAAAAAGAACAAGGCTTACCTCCATGACAAGAAGGAGAAACAAAAAAATTAAACTTCATGTAAGATGCTATGAGTGTAATAAAAAGGGTCACATAATGCCAAAGTGTCCCAATATCAAAAATAAGTAATATAAATAAAATAAAAATTCCTTCAAGTAATCAACATTAAGTGATAGTGAAAACTCCCACTCTTCATTAAACACGAGGGATGAAAGCCTCAAGTGCCTCATGGAGGACATTAAAGTAATTCAAGAGGTAAATTTTTCCACTTTTTCTTTATCTTCTCAACTAAAAGATGGATTTTTTGAACTCACCTATATGTTCAATTAGATTCAAACTAAATATAGAGTAATTTTTAAATAAAAATAGATAATAATAGAGGAAAATAAAAAGGTAAATAATTTCTCTCTAAAAATGTTGAATACAAAAATTGAATATTTGATGTGTTGTTAAAATAAAAATAAGGGATGAAAAATTATTTAGATAAATTAAAATGAAAATGGTTTTTCTAAAAGACAAAACTAACATTGAAAAATTATAAAATATAATAAAAGGTTCAAAAGTGATATTTTGAAATTAACCCATGGTGATAGGAAATATAATTTGGTTTTTGCTTCCCAATATAAAGGGAATGATACTTATGGGTTTAGAATTTATAATAATTATATAAAATTAATAAAAACATCTAATTATATTAAATGGTTCTCTCAATATAAATTTTATAATTATTTCCATGAAACAAGGCACCTTATTTATGAATGTGATTAAAACAAATCCCAGTATAGAAGGTCTAAATCCATTAATATCTCTTCAAGAATTTATTCTAGAAAAATATTTTCAAATAAATTATGGGTACTAAAATATTTTTTAGATAACATTTTTGTACCCAAATTTTGGGTAATAATATTTTTAGTCACTTAAATTATCTTTTAAGAGAAATTTCTTAAAATAAATCCATGATTAGCTATATGCTAAATGGATAGTAGGTGATCAATACATATGTGTGGTGACTACATTGAGTTCAACCACCTTGAATATCTTGATGTTGGGCATGTATCCTTTGGCAATAACTCAAGGAGTATGATCATCAATATAGGCACCATTATCTTTCCAAACACCACTTTATTTAAATATGTTTTATATGTGAAAGGTTTAAAGTATACTTTACTTAGTATTAGTCAACTCTGTAATAGTGGGTTTAAAGTTTCATTTGAAAATGATGTATAAAAAGTTCTTGTTTCTCATATAATACTATTATTTTAAACTTATAAAATTCAAAAAATTTATGTTATTCATTTAAAATCCCTTAGAAGTTAAAATTTTAAATTATTGAGTGTGAAAGATAGTGAATCATGGATATGGAATAAATAACTTGGTCATTATTACACATACTCGCTAATGAAACTTCACCATAAAAATCTAGTATGAGACTTTCCAAAATTACATTTCAAAAATGACCTTGTGCACAAACCATGTCAACTTAGTAAAAAACACAATTTATCCTTTAAATCGAAAAAGGAAGCTTCAACCTCTAAATCCCTTTAACTTATACACTTATATATTTATAGACTAACCCAGGTGACTAGTATATGAGGTAAATCTTACTCAATTGTAATTTTAGATGATTATAAAATATTTACTTGGGTTTGTTTATAAGTATATAAAATTGAAGATTGTAAATTATTTATTAAATACACGAAGAGGTTTGATAATGAAAAAGTGTATAAGATCATTTATCTTTGGAATGATTATGGGTTTGAGTTTAAAAATAAGGATTTTGATGATTTTTGTGCATTATAAAGTTATGACCATTATTTATCCACCCCTAAAACTCCCTAGTAAGTGGGGTTTTTAAAATAAAGAATTGATCTTTGTAAGAAATTGATCAAAATTTACTTAATAAATTTTATCAACCTCAATATTTTTGGGTTGAAGTGGTCAATACTGAATACTATACCATTAATCATGCTGTTATAAGACCCGTTCTTAAAAATAATCCTTATGAGCTTTGGAAAAATAAATCAACTATGTTCGGTTATTTTAATTGTTTGTTTGTAAATGTTTTATTTGTGATAATAAATATAAACTAAATAAATTTGACCCTAATTTAGATAAAGGTATCTTTTCTATGTATTCCAACTTAAGAAAAAATTACTAGGTTTTCAAAAAAAGAGACAATTCTGCTAAGAGTCAATTCACATCAAATTTTATGAGAATTATCTCAAACCTCTTTCTAAAATTGATGGTTTTGAGGTGGACCTTGATAATTTTACCTTAAATGAATTTCAACATCCAAAAGAAAATGAAATTGAAAAATAACTTATCCCTTTACCTATGGAATGGGTTAAATCTAAAGACCACGGTCTTGAAAATGTTATCGGTGATTTGCAAGATGGTACTCATACTAAGAGGTCTATTTTAAATGAAGTATAACACCATGATTTTTTTTCATAACTAGAGAACCAAAATATTAATGATTCCATTAATTACAATAATTTTGTTCTTTCCATGTAAGATAAATTAATTTAATTTAACAGGAACAATGTTGTGACTCTTGTGAAAAGGCCCAATAATCATCCCATTGTTAGCACGCAATTGGTCTTTAGAAATACTTTGGATGGACAAGTTAAAGGTTTTACTTGTAAAAAGTCACAACTCGTAGCTAAAGGAAATAACAAAGAGTAAGGAATTCATTGTGGTTAGACCATTTCCCTAGTCTGTAGTCTAGAATACCTAAGGTTATTATTGGAATTTGCATCACATTTAAACTTTATGCTATTTCAAATGGATGTTAAAAGTGTATTTTTAAATGTTTTTTGTTCTAAAAATGTTTTTATAAAACAACCACCCAGTTTTGAGGATTCAAAATTTATGGATCATGTTTTCCAGTTGACCAAAGCACTTTATGGATTGAAATAATCCCCCTATACTTGGTATTAAATGTTGACTAAATTTATTTTATAAACTGGTTTTTAAATGGGTAAAGTGGATTCCACTTTGTTTTTAAAGTATATTTTAAATTATCTTTTGATTATTCAAATTTATGTTGAAGATTTCATCTTTTTAAAACTAGAGAAAATCTTTGAAATGAATTTTATGATTTAATAAGTAAAGATTTTGAAATTATTTTTATAGGAGAACTAAATTTTTTACTTGGTTTTCAAATTTTACAAAAATTGAATGGAACTTTTCCTAGCCAAATAAAATACACTATTGAGATTTTAAATCATTTTGGCATGGATCAGGTAAAAGAAATTATTAATCTAATGATTACTTATTTTAAGATTACTTTGGATAAAGCTAGTAAGTTGGTGAATAACAAGCTCTACAAAGGTATGTTTGGGAGCCTTCTCTATCTTATCGTGACCTGACCAGATATTATGTTTACGGTATTTTTTTGTTCCCATTTTCAATAAAATTCAAAGGAATCCCATTAAAAATTACTCAAAATGTTTTTTAAGTATTTGAAAGGAATAAAAATGAATCACTTATTTTATCCAAAATACACCTATTTTGAACTTACTAGTTTTTCTGATGTGGATTTCGGTGGGTGACAACTACATAAGAAGTGTACAGGTGGGAATTTTCACCTACTTAAAAAATATCTTTTCACATGGAGTAGTAAGTATTAAAGTCGGTGTTCTAGAACCAATAGTTTATAATTTTTATTACACGTGTATTAAAATAATTTAATATTAATTAAACATATTATTACATATTGATCATTTTTCTACCTGAATTTTATGTAATAGTGTCCTAGAGTATTTGTTGCATTGAAAAGGGAATAATAGTTCCCTACTATGATGAGAAATTTGAAATGGCATGATGATATTATTAAAACTAGTTATACAGTTAGATAACATTATATGATGGGGAACATATCCTGTTGACTGCCATGTGTGAGTACTCGTAAGCGGATGTGACTTCATCTCATGAATTTTACACTTAGTAATCTCTAAGATGGGAGATTCTAAGAACAAGACCACCAATAAAAATTCGGCATGTTTATGTTTCACTGTGTATTCTTATCTATGAGGGTGTGTAGTGGCCCTTATACTTTAAGATTATTATTAATACATTTCATTACTCATGCACTTATATTTACTAACCAAAACTATGATTCCATATATTCATGGGAAGTACGGTATGTTGGGTGCATCATTAATGACATGTTATTAATAAATAAGCCAATGAAGGATATTCTTTCCATTCAATATTAATGGAAGTCGATATCTCAACCCTTTGATTTAAATATAATGACCACATTAAATTCCACTATCATGATAAAATGATGAGTTTATTTTAGATAGTAAAAGAAACATGTGTGAAGAATATAGGTTGATGACATAAGTGCACCACTTACTTGATGAGATATTGTGACAATGGGATTATATTACACAGTGAGTGCTCGTATTTGGTTTTTGATGTTGTAAAATTAACTTCTTTTTCTTATGTGTCTTGACCCATTATTTGAAAATAATCTTGGATTTAGAAAATCCTGCCTAATTCCAATGATAAAAAATATTATAGGGTCACATACTAAGTATTTTTATTGATCTAAATTAAATTCTATTTGAACTTAATTATTGTAATAAATATTATTCTCAAGTCCTTTTAATAATTTTATTTAGGATTAATGACTATAGAAATTTAATAAATATTTATTCATAAGGTAATTGTTAAATTACATGAATATATAATATTTATTTAATTATTGAATATTTAATAAAAACTTATTCTCTAGAATGTAAATAAAATATTTATTTTATGAATAAATTTTTTAACTAAATATTTATTTAGGTATTCGATAAATATTGAGGAGGAGGATCAGACCAAGATTATGTCTGGTGATAAATATTAATTTTCAAGATGGTAAAATAATATATATCATTGTGATAGTTAACGCATGTCATAGAATAAAAATAATATTATTATTTTAATACATGACATGGGGTCACACAAGGGTTTAAAATTTTATTAAGGGAAATTTTGAAACTAATTAAATTATAAACCCTACACATAGCGCTATAAATAGATTTATAATACATTATATGAGAGGTTAAATGATAATCGTGGTGCACAATGGATTTCTCTATAGAATCATCCTCTTTTTTATCACATCCTAAAAAGAATAAAAATATCAAGTGAATATATTCAAGACCAAAAAAACATTAATTGATCAAGATGAACAATGCAATATAATCAATCATCCATTCTAGAACTAAAAAATTCATTATATTCATTCAAAGATAATAGGGTCACTTGTGGATCACCATTCGATTGATTCTATACTTGGATCCTAAAAGAACATCAGTAGATTACCAAAAAGGGTTTCTAATGATCAACACTTATTACCATTAATGATCCCAATAATGATGTAATATTTCCCCAATTTAATAAAACTAATTATAAATTTAAAATGAAAAATATTTCCTCTTGGTTCAGACATATTCCATGTCAATGTTTGATTGAAAATTTTCATTTTACATTACATTCACATCTTTTACAATATGTGAATGATCCATAGAACCTGACATTTGATGTGTCAGGATCAGACTGATGTGTTCTTTTTTTGCACTTGGAACCATCAAGTGGTATGAAAGTAGTCAGGTTCAAATTTATAATTATTTATTTGATTATTGATCATTTCATATTTAAAAGTTAAAATTTATTTCTAGGTTTAATTAATTTTTTATCCATCATTGAAATTTCCTCTTTCACTTCTTCATTTATCACTCATATTACCAAGAAAAAATAATAATTAACAAATATCACATATGAAGAATCTATCCATAGGTTCCAATAATTCTAGCTAGACAAAACAAGACTACATTACATGTACTCCTTTGTTACATTTCATGTATCCTTGTTCATTGCATAAGGACAACCATGTAGATTTTGGGTCATTGTGTAATTAGTATACATAACCTATAATAAATTCACTTTGTTTAGACCAACTATGGTGGCACATGGCTTTACTAGAGTATACTCTGTTTAGATTTACAACACGTCATTTAGTCCAGATGCTTTCAAGGTGGAAAACACTGGGTCAAACCACATTGTGTAATTAATACACCAAATGTATTTAATACATGACTCATAAAGGTAGGAATCCATGTAACTTAAATTACACACTGTTTTATTTATACACATCATGTACTAAATAAATTCCTATGATATGTACACGTTGAGTCTCTATGTGTGTATTGTGGATATACAACAAAGAGAAGTACATGTCGTGTGTCTGGATTGCAAATGTGATGTACTTTACCTGTTTATACAGAATTATTAAATTTAATTAATTAATCCATTAAATATTATCAATCTAAGTTTCATGGGTCATTGATTTCATAGTAAATGTTGGTCATTAGGTTTTATATTATATTAAATGATTAATTAATTCTACATAATATTTGAAACTATGAATCGTCTATGGTTATTGTATACTAAAGACTCAATGCACTAAATTATACAGACTACGTAATTTTCAAGTGTTCTATATGGAATTAAATTAGAAATATATTCCATGAAATTAAGACACATTTTACGTACATAATATATCACATGATTGTATTTTTTATAATTAAAAACACATTAAATAGTTCAGACAAGTAATCATTAAGTCCCTTCCATACACAAAGTTGTGTACTATTTTATTGGGTTTTAAATAAAATAAATTATTTTATTTTATTTAGAAACACATTGGTTGGTACTTTTTGGGAAAATATATTAAATAAGATTAAATTAATTAATTTATTAATAAGATAATTAATCATATTAACTCGTGCATTTTTTATCTTATTAAAGAAAATAATTAAATTGAAAGATAAATATTTATTTTAAATATGTAATTTTTGCATGTGTACAAATGATCATGGGATTGACTAGAACTATGAATGTTTTTGTTTTATTTAATATAATTTTTAATGTATTCTTTTGGAATTAATTATTATTAAATTTAATATGATCACTTGTGAGTCGTCCATACCACTTTTATTATGTAGAGAATTCATGTTCAAGGTTTTTTTATATAATTCCCATAAACAATGATTTGGTTTCCCTCACCTACATGTGAGTTAAAAAACATATGTAATGAAATAAGTTTCTAAAGGAACACTGATTTCATTCAAGATAGAGTCGAGGTGTAGTCGGATCAAGATGGAATTAGGATTATACCAACATAGGAGATACATAGGTCGATAGGCGGGATGGTGAAACTCGTGCTAAGAATTGGACAAGGTTTTTTATCCCTAGGGTCACAAGTTGACTTAAAATATGATAAATAAATCAACCATTATATAAAGATCACAATCATATCATATCATTTATTTATTTTATTCCTATCTTATTCATGATTTATTTTATGGATGCTATACCATAATCAGATAAATAAATAAACTAATTTCAAATATGGAATAAAAATAAATGGTTTTTTCATAAATGATTTATCATAACATGGTAAATCCATAAATTAAAATCCAATTTATATTAACAAGATATATAATAAATAAAAAAAGAAAAATTTGTGCATAATAAATAAAATCCATAACTAAAAATTAAGTCAGACTAGTCTTTCCATTATTTCATTAGGGATGAAACCATAGAACTAAGTGTTTGACCAACCCACATTGGGACGATTGTTTTATCATGTATTTATTATGAAATTTTTTGGTTGACTTAACCAATTTACATCAAGATAAGTATCCCATGCTATAATTGATTTAACTTGGAGGAAAGTGTTGAGGAAATACAAGTAAGGATTTCTACATTGGGGAGTCCACTCAACTGATCAAGGAGTTGTAATCCCCTAGTTGGAAAATACCTTCCCAACTAAATACCTTTTAATAATTGAACAAGCCTTATAGTTGGTTATGGGTAGCATATAATGGATCATTTCCACTACAATGTGTGAGAAATAATACATTTATAATCCAATTATGAGGGTTATTGGGACTTGATAAAATAGTGGAAGACTTAATAAAATTAAATTTATTATTTTTTATCACATAAATTGAAATCAAGTTATGTAATAATAATTTTTACTTTTATAATTGTAGAATATTGTATATTTCAACAACCACATTATCCATGTGATCAATTTTATAGAAAGACCATATCCTTACTTATTGAAACTGCTAGGAATAATTCAGATTCATGTGGGTAGTTTTGTTCCATGAACAGAAATATTAAGTGTTGGAATCCTCACTACCTAATTTTCATACTAAGGAAGTTAGTGATGAGGAGTTTGTTATCTATGATAAACACATGAAATATACAATCAATTTTTAGTTTTTAATCCTTTCATGCATGTCTAGTAAACTCATGAAGTCCTATAAAGACATGGATACTTATCTCATGATCCAACATCTATGTGGTCTATATCAGAATAGACATATATATGAATGTTTTGACATATACAAGGAAATGATTCATAGTAAACTTAGATAAGGTTCACTGGATATGCCTCACATAGTCAAACTAATTGGTTATATTGAGCACCTAGAGGTTATAATTGTTGAAGTTCCTGATGAACTATGTATAAATCTCAATATTTCCTCACCCCCTTATAGATTATATAGCTTTGTTTCCAATTTAAATATAAAAACATAGAGAAGTATCTCCCAAATCTTCTCATGCTTCTTCACCAAGTGTACAAGGATATGAATCATTGAAATCCATCAATAAATATAGTGAATAAAATAAAATGATATTTGAAGATATATAAGTCCAAATATTATTTTTTAGAACCCTTCCAAGAAGAAAAATATCAAGGGAAAAGAAAGGGAATATGATTTTATCTGTTTCTCATATGGCAAGAAGAGTCATTGGAAGAAAAACAACACCCAGGTAAAGAAGAAATGGGAATCTTGATGTAAATTATTTATCATGTTCAATTTATATTTTTATACAAATTGGATATTAGATATAACATATGGTTCTAACATATGTATTCAAATATAGTGACGTATATTCTAGAAGATTTCCCAAGGTGAGGTAGATCTACGAGCAACCAATGGATCCAGACATGTTGTCATGGCTATTAGGGACTATTAACTCTCGTTATCGACAAGAATGATGTAGGTTTTAAAATATTGTTATTATGTTCCTTTAGTCACTAAAAACATTATATATATATATATACAGAAGTGATATGGATGGATTTATTTTCAAATGTAGGAATAAATGTTTCTTATTTTATGAATAAATCATATTTTATGTTAATTAGTATTTAAATAATGGTATTCAAATGTTGGATTAAATGAACCAGGTAATAGAAATTGATAACATAATTAGTTCTCATTAATCATACTACACCCAAATATGGAATCATTGTCTATGTTATATAAAGGAAAAGTGATTGACCAAATTACAACAATATGAAAATTAGATTCATTAAAACTAAAACCAATTGTTATATTTCATGCATGTTTATATGTAAAATGACTAAAGCTCTATTTAGTGGAAGATTTGAAAGGGATAAATATCCTCCTAAATTAGTTCATACTAATGTGTGTGGACTATTTCAAGTTGAATCGAAGGGTGGGTACTTATACTTCATAACATTTACTGATGATTTTAATAGACCTGGATATATATACTTAATGAGGTATAAGTCAAATTATTTTGATAAATTATAAGAATATAAGAATAAATTTTAGAATCACCATGGTAAAAATATTAAGAAACTATGCTCATAACATGATGGAGAACATCTTAATCCAGTACTCATTGATTATTTATAGGATTTTGGGATTTTATCTCAACTCACTCCTCCTTATACACCTAAGTGGAATGGTGTGAGGTAAATGAGGTACCACATATTTTTATAAATGGTGAGTTTTATGATGCTTAATTCAAGTATTCCATTATAATTTTTGGGAAACACATTATAGAAAATAACAAAATACTAAAAAAGGTGCAAACTATAGTGGAAGAAATTATTCCATACCAATAGTGGAGTGAAAAGAGACATGTGTATCTATACTTACATACATAGTGGTTGTTATGCATTTGTTAAGGCCTATTTATGAAATACACTTGCACCTTGAGGCATGAAGTGTACCTTTATAATATGTCCCAAGGAAATAATGGGATATTACCTATACGACCCCTCAGAAAAAAATTTGATTGTAGAAATACATGCTATATTTCTTAAGAGGGAGAATGTCTCTAAAAGATATATTAGGAGTGAGATAGACTTTGATGGAGTCTAAGATCAAGGTACATAAGAGTTTAAATACAAAATTTTTTCACAAATCCCCATGGAAGAAGAAATTTTTGAGACACAAGTAATTTTTAGGGGTAAAATTGAGGTTATATAACCTAAAATATATGGTTTTATAGTCACCGAGGATGGCGAATAATTATTTGTTGATAATAATGATCATGTAACCTACAAGAAAGTAATAAGTGGCATGGATTATGCCAAGTATAAATAATATATTAATTATGAAATGTATTTCATGTATCAAAACTTATTATATATTTTTTTAGACCCTCCAGTAGATGTAAAGACCATTTGTTTCAAATGGGTATTCAAGAAGAAACTGGAAATCGATGGACAAGTTAGAAATTTTAATATACAACTGGCTGCTAAAGGGTTTAAAAGTCTATAGTAATAGAATATGATGAAAACTTTTCACCAGTTTCAATGTTGAAATCTATTTGAATTCTACTTGATATAGTGGCTTACTATGACTATGAGATTTGAAAAGTGGATGTCAAAGCAGATTTACTTTACAAGAACCTTTAGGAATATGTATATATTATACAACCTAAAGGTATATAACTCAAAATTATTTTAATAAGGTGTGTAAATTGAAAATATCCATTTATATATTAAATCAAGCATCCATTACATGGACCATTTGGTTTGATGAAGATATAATTTAATTTGATTTCATAAATAATGAATGTGAACCTCATGTCTATAAACATTTTAGTGGAGTGTAATAATTTTATTAATAGTTTATATTAATGAAATATTATTTCTTGGAAATGAAATGCTAGTATTATACTCTTTTAAATACTGGTTAATTACATAGTTCTCTATTAATGAATTAAGTGAAGCAATGTATATTCTTGGAATTAAGATCCATAATGATAGATCCAATATACTACTTGGTCTAACTAAAAGTACATATATTGAAAAGATAATGAAGAGATTAAGTATGTAAAAATCCAAGAGTGGATTTTTATGGTGTCACATGGAATTCATCCTTCTAGGAAAATATATCCTCAGACACATGAGGAATGAAAAATAATGTAATAGATTCCATACACATCAAATATTTGGTCAGACATGTATGTTATGTTCTATACTAGGCTAAATGTCTTTTATGAATTAAGTGTGGTGGGAATATATTAAGAAAACCTAGGTTAATTCCATAAGATGGTAGTCAAAACTATCCTTAAGTATCTAAGACAATCTTAGGATATGTTTCTAGTCTACAGAGGATATGAGTAACTAGTAATTTGAGAATATGTATAAGATTTATTCCAAAAAAATCAAGATGATATGAAATCATAGTCGGGATACATATTTACCCTCAATGGAGTGTTGTCACCTAGAATAGTTTAATGAAAGTCATGTTCATAGATTCTATAGAAAATTTGGAGTAGATTTATTCTTCTGAAGTAGCTAAATAAGTAGTTTGTATATGAAACTTCATCCAAGATATTAACATGATACATAGTTGTAAAGACCCTCTCACCCTCTATTATGATAATATAATAGTGGAGACTCTTGAAAAGGATCCACAGTCACATCAAAAAATGAAGCACAGGATTTAGAAGTATCATCTCTTGAGGGATTTTTCTTAGAGAGGTGAAGTTTTAGTGAGTATATTTTCTATGGAAGAAAATATGGAAGATAACTTGACTAAATCCTTGACTCTTAAAAAAACATGATCTTCATGTGAGTTATAGTAGACTAAAAGTCATTAGTGGTTGGCTCTAGTCTAAGTGGGAGTCTATTAGTGTTGGTATTATATTATCAAGTATTTTTTCTTTCTCTTAAATGTATATTTAAAGAAGTTAATATTAATTAAACATATTTTTACATACTAATTATTATTCATCTTGAATTTAATTTAAAAATTTATTAGGGTATCCATCACATTAAAAATGAAATAATAGTTTCCTGCGATGATGAGAACCTTAAAATTCAATGACAATGCACTTAAGTCTATTTTTATGATTGGATAACATTATATAATGGGGTATATAGTATTTTGAATTTTAGGTGTGAGTACTCATCAGAATATGAGTCTTTATTTCATGAATTTCATTCTTGGTAATCTTTAAGTTGAGATATTATGAAGACAAACACACCAGTAGGAATTCTGTATTTTTTTGTGTCATCAAATGTTCCAATATGTGATTGTGTGTAACAGTTCATAGACTTTAAGATTATTATTAATGCATGTCATGAATCGTGAACTTATATTTTCTGATCAAAACCATGATGTCATATGTTCATATGAATTAGGTTATGTTTGGTGTGTGTTGAATGACAGGTTATTAATGAATAAGTTAAGTAAGGATTTCTAACTTATATATTAATGGAAGATGATATATCATCACTATGATTAAAATAGAACTATCAAATTTAATTCCATGGTCATTTTGTAATAATGATTTTATTTTATATTGCTAAAGAAATATGTATCAAGCATATGGGTTGACGACACAGATGTGAAACCTACTTGATGAGATATTGTTTAAAAGGGATTATATTATGGAGTGAGTACTCATATGTGGTTTTTGAAATTGTGACATTAAATTACTTATATTGCATCCCTTGATCCATTTTTAGACAGAAATATTGGATTTTAGGCAGGAATATTTAATGCCAATGAGAAAAAATCCTAGAGGGTCACACACTAAGTGTTTTTGTGGATCTAAATTAAATTATATTTGAATTTAATTATTAGAATAAATATTATTGTTAATATTAGGGAATAATTTTAATCATTATTAATTATCACATAAATTAAATAAATATCTATGTAACATGTTTAACAGACCATCTAATTTATCGAACATAAGGTCATTAAGGTTTCATGTATTTTATATAATGGGAACAACTATTATTTGTATTATTTTTTTGGTATATTATTAAAAGGACCTAATAATATTCAAATTTATCATGTTATATAAAATAATTTCCAATTAATTATTCATACATATGTGCTAGAAATATCATGACTATTAAATTATAATTAACCTCTCAAAGTATGACTTTGAGTTATACATAGTCGACAATCTTCATGGAATGGAATAATTTATGATGAGATGTTAAGATCAATGTGAATATGGGAACATATAAAGTTAAAACGTTCACTCATAATGAATAAAACAATTTTGGTGTTTTAAATGAACCACTTGAGTATTGTACATGAATTTTCATACACAGTTTCATTGGTATTTTTGGGGTACATGTTTGGAAATAATCCCCATTACCTGAGGTTAATAAGTAACTTCACATGTGAAACTTCATACTTGGATACCTTATTTATTCTAGACTTGAGTTCGAGCTAATCATTGGGTGGTTTTATATGTTTCTAATCATGTAATATTTTTATTAATAAATATGAGGTTTTCCCTTCTGTATAACGAGTATGACATTTGGTCCTTTGTTTGGGAAGGACTAAAGAAGTATATGGAGATACCTATAAAAATAACATGTTATTTTCTTATCTATCAAAGTATATGACATGTGATATACTCATATACTTTTATGAATGATATGATATGTGTTTATTTGTATTATTTAATATTTACTCAGAGAATCAAGAATGTATGAGTATGACTATATAGGATGGATATACATTATGTGTTTTGGTCACTTAACGTAATGAAAAATGATTTTATGATAATGTAAAGATTCTTCATGAAGTGAGTTGATAAATGGAGAGTTGAGAAGTCCTCAGTGAGACTTGGTCAGTATAATTTATTATTTACATTGAGGGTTAAATTATTCTCACTAAAATTACTTTATCTAAAAATTTTGTTGTTTAGATTACTCTCAAATTAAGAGCATAACATGACTAGATTCTTGACTTATTGATTTATCATATTTGAATTTGTTTTTAGGTAAGATTTATTATCAATAATCTAATGATTTAGTTTGATTTTCATTAAAGATATGAAGATTTCAAAGGAACATTAAAGATATTTATATTGTGTGGAAATATACTGATGCATTTCCAAATTAGTTTCTTAGTCTTCCCCTAAATCATGAAGTTTATTTTTCAATAGAACTCATACTTGGTGCTACACCTATTTCCAAGACTACATATAGAATGAGACTGATTAGGTTATATGAAATGGAGATGCATCTCTAAGATAATATTGATGAGGGATTCATTCATCCAAGTGCACCACCATGGGGTGCACATGTTCATTTTGTTAATAAGAAATGTGATTCAATGCATCTTTTCATTGATTGATGGGAACTTAAAAAGATTTCTATCAATAAAATGCATCCTATACCCTATATTGATGATTTTTTAATCAATTGTGAGGAGCTAAATACTTTTAAAAGATTGGCCTCTAATCTAGATATCATCATTTTAGGGTAAAAAATGAGGACATGTCCAAGAAAACCTTCCCTATGAGGTATGGACACTACAGATTTATAGTGATTCCTTTTGGACTTAACAATTCCTCTAATATCTTCATGGATCTAAGGAAAGGATTCTTTATAGATTACCTTGATCATTTTGTGGTATCCTTTATAGATGATATTCCAATATACTTCAAGAGCAAGTAAGTGCATGGTGTTCATTTGAGGATTATATTAAATACTTTGACAAAGGAGAAGTATGCTAAATTTAGTATATGTGAATTATAGATATAGGAAGTATCATTCATGGGTCACATAATTATAAGTGAGGTTATATCAGTGCACTACTATATATTTAAGTATTTGTAACAGCTCCTTAGCGATGGACTGTCAATGCAAATGGTCATTTGTAACGGGAGTCTGTCGCTAATGAGTCGTTTCAATAAACGGTGTCGCACATTTAAAGCATTTATAACGGTCTCTCACAAATAAATATTAATTGTGTTGGGTATGTTGACTATCACAAATGATTTGTTGTTTTTTTTTAAACAGCTATGACAGACTTTCATAATTGAAAGTATTTGCGATGGGCAGTTCATCCATCACAAATACTTATATTTTTTTAGAAAAAATAAAATACAAAAAATAAAAAATCCTACATAATTAGAAATATTTATGTATAATTAAAAATATTTACATATAATTAAAAATATTAAAAAATAAAAACACTAATAAAATAAAAAATAATAAAAAATACTAAAAAAATTCAAATAATTACAAAATATACAAATAATTAATTTTTTTTAAAAAAATACAAATCATCAAAAAAATTAAAAAATTAAAAAATAATTAAAATAAATTACAAATCATTAAAAATATAAAAAATTATAGATAATTAAAAAAATACATATAATTTAAAATATTTATAAATAAAAATATTATAAAATAAAAACCTTTAATGAAATTAAAAATATTTAAAAAAATTAAAAACAATTACAAAATTTACAAAAAATTAAAATTTTAAAATAAATTACAAATCATTAAAAATATTTAAAAAATTTCCACTAATTAAAAAAATAAAAAATTATTAAAATTGCATATAATTTAAAATATTTATACATACTTTAAAATATCAGAAAACAAAAAACATTTAATAATGCTATAAAAATTTAAAAAAAATAATAAAATTACATATGATTACAAAATTTACAAATACATAAAAATTTTAAAAAAAAATTACAATTCTTTATAAATATTAAAAAATTGAAAATAATTAAAAAAATAAAGATCATTAAGAATATTAAAAAAACAAAAAATAATTAAAATAAAATTAAAATAATTTAAAAAAAATTAAAAAAATTAAATATAATTAAATAATATTTAAAATATTTATACATATTTCAAAATATTAGAAAATAAAAAAAATAAAAGTATTAAATAAAATTAAAAATAATTTAAAATTTTAAAAATTATAAATAATTACAGAATTTTCAAATAATTAAAAAATTAAAAAATTACAAATCATTAACAATATAAAAAAATACAAAATATTAAAAAATTACAAATTATTAAAAATATTTAAATATTTAAAATTAATTAAAAAAATTTAATAAAATAAAATTTAATAAAATATTAGTATAATTTAATATAAATTAATAAAATATTTTATAAATTTTTGAAAAGGTGTAAATCATATAATTTATAATTTTTAGGTCATAGAAATAATGAATTTATGTCAATCGTGTCCAAATGACAATGAAATTTTTTATTACTCATGTCTTGAAAGTTGGCGACCTATTTCATTTTCACTTTTATAGTAATTTATAAAAATGTAAATAGATACACACACATACAAATATAAAAATAAATAGGGAATAATAAATAAGGTGAATCAAACCTGGAATAGGATAAATTGCTAAACCTAGGGTTTTCACACACATACATATATCAAATAGGGAATATATTAATATATATATATATACACACACACACACACACTCATACAAATATAAAATAGGTAATAACAAATTTTCATCAATACTAAATACTAAATAGATCATGAAAACCAGATAAAATGCTCAACCTAGGGTTTTATAAAAATAAATCATGTAATAAAATGAATAAAACATAAAAATAATAAAAATGGATAAAAGAGAAAACCATGGAAAAGAAAATTGAAGCCAAATCTATAAAAAATTGCTTGCCACAAAATTCATTGGAGTGGAACGAACCCAAAAAAATCATTTAATAAGATTAATAAAATCCCAAAATAATGAAAACAGAGACAAGAGGAATCTGTACCAAAGATATTCGAACCTAGATTTGTTAAAAGTTGGTGAAAATGGAGTGCGATAGAGCTAAAAGGAGTAGGGAGACCTGAGGTGGTGTTGAGTCGTGACTGTGTGGGGGAGGGAGAAAGAGGGGAGGAGGAAGAAAAAAGGGTCACATTAGTTAAAATAAAATATTTAATTATGACATAGTATTTTCGGTGGGAATTAATTCTCATCATAAATACTTCTGAGTCGAGAGGCATTTGTGATAGAAGTAGGTGTATATCATGAATGTCTATCGCTAATACGTTTGGCACTCAGAGAGAGGAGTTATTGCTAAAATTATTTGTAACAGAACAATTATTCTATCGCAAATGTTCAAATCCAATATCCAAGTTAACATAGAAGGTATCCAACTTCCTATGGAAAAATGAATGTGGAAATGGTTTAAAGGAACTGAAGAGATGGTTAGGTAGTGAACCTGCGCTCATAATACCCTGTAGTGGACAAGAGTTTGTGATCTATAGTGATATATAAATGAATGGATAGGTATGTTTTCTCATGAAAAATAATATGGAAGTGTCTTAAACCTCTCTCTAATTAAAGGTTCATGAGAAAAATTACACAACTCATGATTTAGAACTGGCACTGTTAATTTTTTATTTGAATATATGGAGGCATTATCTTTATAGTGAAACGTGTTTCATATATACCGATCATAAAATATAGAATTATATATTCACATAGAAAGAGTTGAATACGCATAAAAGGATATGCTCGTAACTAATTAAAGACTATTACTTCTCAAAACATTACCACCCTAGGAAGGAGAATAAGAGTTTATTTTCTGAGTCAAAAGAACAATGCAAATTTTCAATGATGAGTATTAAAATATATGTAATACTTATGGATTTTCATAGGATGAACCATGAAATTATAAAGAAATGAGATATATCTTATCTTTTCCATTTGAATGTGTAACTATATATTCATATGAAGATTAAATAGGCATAGAGGGAAGACTTGGAGTTGTAAAAGAGTGTAAGGAATGTTCCTGAGTTAAGTTATGGTAGTGATGGAATGATAAGGTTCGGGAACAGAGTATGTGTCCTTTCAATACCAAAATTAATTAAGGATATGCTTGAAAACGATTATATTCCATCAATATCTATTCATCATTGAATTATAAAGATGTATATATATATTAAAGAGCATTTATGGTGGAATAACATGAAGAGAGATATCACTGAGTATGTATATCGATACTTGGTATTATAACACCTTGAGTATTTATAGATTATATTTTTCAAATAAATTAAAATTATATAATGTATTGTGTTGAATTATATGACAAGTTAATATTATGGTACATGAAACATTGATTTTATCTTATAGTACATCCAATGTTGAGTTCCTTTGATGGCTTGTGTTACACGCAAAACCATGTTTTGCTGAACTACAATATACTATTAATATTATTATTAAAATATTATTATAGTAATCACAAATCTATTGGAATTGAAGGAATTAATAATATTGACTAAATTATAAAAATATTCTTTACACATGTTTATATAATGAATCCTTTTGTGACCAATTAATTATAAATGAAAATAAAAATCACTTGAATTTAAAGGATGTGATTTTATGAAAAAATATTTTGATGCCCACAAGGAGTTTTGTCTTAATAAATTAAATTAATAACTATTAATTAAATATATAAATTAAATTTATATGTTATTTATTCAATAAAAATTTTTAAATTCACCCAATAATTTTTATTTTCATAAAATAAGAACAAATCTAATTTTAATCATAAAAGCAGTATTTTTCTAAAAGGTAGTATTCTCACATTTTAATGAAAGACTTATTTTAGAAATATATTTTGAAACTTTTATAAATTTTATTTGAAAAAATAAACTTATATTTTTAAATAGTAACTTCAAAAAAATTTATGATGAATTTTGATATTTTTCTTAGTAGTTTCATTTTTTGATTAATAGTGAAAAAATCTAAATTTTAATTGAAAACAAAATTTTCATCTAAATAATTTATAATGTTAAATTATATTTTAAATTTGTTGTAAAGTTTAATTATATCCCAAATAAATCTATAAATAAAATTTATGTCATTTTAATCACTTTTATGTTGAATTTTGATAAAAAAATTAGTAAACTTTTGAACATTTTTACCTTAAAAATCTTTTTTCTCATTGCGTCTGTGAAATTAGTTTTAAATTATATTCATCCACTTATATGATTGGAATTTATAAAAAATGTATTACAAATTTTGAATCAGAATAATTTCTAATTTCTAATAATTCCATATCAACTTTTTACCAAAGTTATTAGTGAAAATAGTTAAAATTAATCACGATGATTAAGAGAGAAATGAGTTTACTAAGGGACTAAACATTAAAATTTATGAGAAATGACATAGAAATATTTTCAGAACCAATTTTATAGGAATATTGAAACAATATCCCTATTTTCTAAAAAAAATAATTATCAAAGTCACATTATGTAATGTATACCTCCCAATAGTGTTTACCTTTTGGAATTTACAATAATTCCACTCCTCCATTATAAATGGGCATTCACTCTCCCCACTTGTTCACACCTCTCAATTCCTTTGGATTGATCAATACCTATCCAAATATCTTCCCAACTTTCCCCCACTAAACCTAGAAGCCCCAATACAAGAATAAATTTAATTTAGGATGTCCTTTGTTGGAAACCAAAATGAGTTACTAGAAGAAGAGGTAACATTCATCAACGTGCATTTTTTGTTTTATTTTCTTCTCCATCCCCCAAAAATTCATATAATATATAGATTATAAAATAAAATAATTATCCTCAATATAATGATATTTATTTATGATAAGGTTATGACCTAAAACTTCACAAACTTCCGTAAAATGGGATACACAATCATCATTCATGTGTATGACGGAAATCTGCCTCGTGAACCGATGTCATTCATTCTTCTATTACCACCTTTCAAGGTTGGTAATAATGATGGATTTATAGTTTATATATTATATATATAATATTTATAATTCATTTATTCTTAATTAATTATTATATAACACATACCTTCATGCTTTCCATTTTGTGGGAATATGATGACATCTTCTGTGTGTATGGCAGACTGCCGCCTTGCAAAGCGGTGAGATTCATTCACGCTTTACATAGAATGTGTTAAGGATGGGTTAAATAGACATATTTTATGTATATAAAATTATATTTATATTTTAATAATATATATATAATTTATTTTTCTTTATTTTAATATGATAAGAAAATGGAAATAGTGTTCCTGCGTATATACGGTCAACCATCTCCGTGAATAGTGTATTTGATTTCCTGTTTCTATATTTTATATATTATTAAAAATATATATATATAAATAATATATATGATATTTATATCTTGTTTTAAATTCTTTAAATCATTAAATAATTATCTAATTAAGAGAACCATGAATCACAAGTCAAAACATGTATGGAAAACAAAGCGATTGTTACCCAAAACATAACTTAAACATGGAATTGTTTATAAATGGGTAATATAAATTCATAAGTAAATAATATATTACATTATATATATGAATATGGTTATTTAATATTTTTATAATAAACTTATACTTATTATAAAGGAGGTTTGAAGTAGTACAATAGAATTCAAGACTAACGGTAAGGGGATTTCTTGTCTCACTTTTATTTCTGTGAGACTTATATCATATTCACTATCCATTTAATTTTTTCCATATATACTATACTATTAAATATTATATCATTAATTTAATTTATTCCATGGTATTAAAATTTTCAATTGATTTTATTCTTTCATAGATCTCATAATTCAAAAGTTACTGAAAAAGTAAGGTATTTTCATCTCACGTTTATTTTTTGTGAGACACAATCGATTCACACCATTGAAATCTTCCATGTGCTATATATATATATATAATTTATTTATTTATTTATTATTATTCTAAAAATTATTGATATTTAAATATCCATTTGAGGATATATCCTTCATGGGTTTTACGGTTAAACTATTACCAAAGCAGAAATAGAATTTTGTCTCAATTTTCCTTCATTGAAACACATATTATGTTATACACCTATACTCTATTAAAAGGTGTAAATAATTCTCCTTTAACATGTTATATCATTAATATCTTTATTTTCATGATATTTTAAGATTAATTTGATTTTATTCTTTCATGGGGATTATGATTTAAACATACCAAAGTGGTAAGAGTTTATTTCTAAAATATAATCATTCATCAAGATTATTTATGATTATGATTTTATTTAAGAAATATTATGATCCATATCTCAATAATTGTAACATCCCAAGTTTTTTAAAAAATAACTTTTATCTATTATATTAGTGAATTGTATACAAATATAATGTTTAAAATTTATATTATATGTTTTCTAGAAATTATATATGAACAAAACCAATTTTATGCATAAAAGAAGTATTTTTCAAAAAAGGTAGTTTGTTGTATTTTCATGTCGTACTTGTTTTAAATCTATATTTTAAAAAATTTATAATTTATATTTGATATAATAAAATTAATATTTTAAATTTTAATATAAAAATTCTCTTTGATTTAATTTTTGGTATTTTTCTGATATGTTTCATGTTTTGATGAATAGTGAAAGAATATTTCATTTTAATTGAAAACTACATTTTTATCAAATTTATTTATAATGTTAAATTATATATTTTATTGATTTTAAAGTATAATTAGATAAAACATTTATCATTTAATCCAATTTAGTTTATTAGAATAAATTTCAAATTGAATTTGGATATAAAAACATTTCAATATTTTGAAGGTTTTTACTTTAAAAACTTGTTTTCTCATTCTCTCAATGGGATTAATTTTTAATTAATTTCTATATTTTATGTGTTCTAAATTTGTAAAACTAGATTCCATATTCTTAATCATAAGTTCCAAATTTAGTAAATAAATATCTTTTTTTCTGATAATATAAATAGTAACTTTAGTAAAATAATATTACCATGGTTATGTGTAAATTGGGTAATTAAGAGTAAAAAATATATTACTAACACTTGTCCTAATTTTATTAGATGATTATTTTTCATCCCTAATAATTAAAGGTTCAGTTATAAGAGCTTTTATGGTATTTTTTGTGAGAATTTAACCATTTTAATATTATATTCAATGCAAAGTCAATTTTGTCATACTTTTGTTTTTAACGAGAGAAATATTTTTAATACGAAGTTATATTAGAGATAGGTTTGACAATAAATATTTTTATTAAATATAAAATTATTATCTATATCATGTTTATTTATTTATAATTTTTTAGTGATAAAATAATTACCTTAAATAGTGACACAATGATGATGCAGTAATTGTTTAATGAGTGGAAGAATCAAATAAATGATATTAAAATTATTAAAATACGTATTATTTGAGAAATTTAATATCACATACAAATTCTATTGATGAGTTGAACATGTTAGTGATGTTTTAGAATTATTTTTGTGAATTTATGTTTTTGTTTTGATTTTTTTATAATAAAAAATAATGAATAGTGGAAAAATTAACATTAATAATATTTTAAAATAAAAAATATTTTATTAAATGATATAAAATATATAAAAATATAAACAATTTACAAATTATTGGGATAAGGACTGAAATTTTATCCATTACTCATTTATTTGTCTTTTGTCACTTTATAGTAATTATATTAACCCTCAAAGTGTAAATTATATGATATCATGATAAGAATCAAAAAAGTTAAATAGGGGTTAAAAAATGATAAGCATTGAAAAATTGTCAAAAAAGTTATAATTTTCATTTTATGAATTTACTTAAACCCATAATCATCCTATATTATAAATAAATAATTTTTATTAATTTTTAATATAAAACTAATTTATATTAATTTAATAATTTGAAGAATTCCAAGAGTTCTCCTCCTCTCTCCAATAAAAGGGCACCCATTATTCTATTTTATTCACACCTAAAACCTATTTTTTCAGCCAATATCTACACTAATACCTTCCTATAATCCCGCCTCACATTTTAGGGGCCTTATTTTAGAGAGAATTCCCTATTTAGAGGTGTTAAGGAGTTAATCGATGGATAATGTCTGAAGAAGACGTATCATTTTTAATTAAGTATTTCTATTATATTTCTTCTTCCACTTCCTTAAAATCTTCATCAACCATAATTAAATAAAAACTAAAGTATCATAAATATACTTTGATGTTATTATGTTTATATAATCACCTAAATCCATCTCTACATCCATCAAATTTGAAAATAATTATCATTTGTGTGTACGATGAACTATCACCTCGCGAACCGATATAATTCATTTTCCATCACCATCTCTCACTACAAGATATACTGATTGAATTAATATTTATATATTATATTCATGGAATAGTTGTAATTTTTAGAGGAATAATAAATCATTTTTGTTCTTACCTTTCCATGTACATGAAAATGATAATGGAATTCGTGCATACATGTGAACTATCACCTCCACGAAGCGATATGATTCGTTTTTCATAACCACGTCACATGGATGATATATATAAGTATATTTTAATAATTAATATTATATTAAGTATATAATTATCATTATTTAAAGATAAAATTATACTTATCTCCTTTCTATAATGATCATTGAAAAATGAAAATGTTACTCATGCGTACTACGGTCTACTGTCTCCGTGATTATAACGTAGTTCAATTTTCATAACCACACATAATGGTTTGATTTAAAATTATAATTGATATATAAAATTGATAATAATTTAATTAATATTATTCTATATATTATGGACTAATGACCACTTTCACTGTTGGCATCATACCAAAGTCATTTTAGAATCAAGTACCGAATATCATCAAAACATCCAACTTGAACTTAAATAATTAAGTAATTGTTATAAAATTATAAAAAGTTGTATAAAAGAAATAATAATCACTATAAAGGTTATAATAAAATTAAATAATTAACCTATTTTTATTATTCAGTAAGATAAATAATATACATGAGTATTTGGACTCTAGGTATGTAACACCCCGACCCTAGTTACCCAGAGTCGGTGCATTATTTTAATACATTGGCATGATTACAAGGAATCAAGTCCCGAAGGACTTATCGGTTTATCAGTATTTGAAAATAGATTACATACATGAATGTTACATTACATACAAAACAATGTAAATAATCCTTTATGAACTCCATTATTCCCTTGGCTTAACCCTGAATATCAATCACAATACACTTCTTGGAATCCTGGGAAAATAAAACATAGAAATGGGTGAGATGAAATGCTCAGTAAGGGTAAGAAATACAGCGGAAACTTTCAAAAATAAGCATAAACATTTAAGGAAATGTATAAAACTAAAAAAAATCCTTTTAAATTCGAACTTCAACATAATATGACAGAAATAAAATGAAATAATTCCATTTACTTATTCCCATGGATATTTTACTAATCGAATAATCACACGCAATATCAATAACCACTTCCATAATAAGGGAATGTGTAATGAAGAACTTTAATTTCTGTGTCACGGCCTCGTGCCAAGACCTAAGGGATAAATGTAACCGGAACCCAACCCGGAGAGCCTTTGTAACTGGACTCCAACCCGGAGTGTCTCTAATAACCGGAAACCAATCCAGAGTGCCTCTAATAACCGGACACCAACCCAGAGTGCCTCTAATAGCCAGACACCAACCCAGAGTGCCTCTAATAATCGGACACCAACTCGGAGTGCCTCAAATAACCAGACACCAACCCAGAGGGTCTGCTGTAACCAGACCCCAACCCGGAGGGCTTACTTTTACCGGTCCCCAACCCGGAACATACTAGTCCAACACATTCATATTAATAAGAGGATGAAATATAATATAAACATTCATATTAAAACTAGCATACGAAATGCCAAAACATTAATCATATACAATTAATGGAATAAAAATAACTCATCCACAGTCAAATATATCACAAAACCTTAAATTAAATATAGAATATTTGTATCATAATAAGTCAACTTCAAACAATTTTAAAATTTATCAAAGGATGTTGACATAGATGAAATCAAAATTATTTGAGGGAAATATCTCTTTTTTTTTAAATCATTTAAAAGTCACATAATTATAAAATAAAACATTTACTTTGAAAATATTCTTATAATCTTGTAAGGGAATCTTATATGATTTTACAACGGTGTAAAATAGCTTCACCCACCATATAATTTAAAAAAAATACATTCTTACCTTAATTTGTTGAAAGGGTTAAAAAGGACCTTGTTTGAAAAACGATGGAAATATTCCTTTGAAACCATTTTATAAAAAGTAAAACAAGGGTATAAATGAATTTAACCCATAGTATATAAAATATTAATAATGTTTTAAAATATATTTTTAAGAAACATGGATGTGGATGATAAAGATGTCCCAGTAGATAATTACATATAAACATCCTCGGATAATGAAGAGATTGTGAAATAAACCCTTACCAATTTGGTAACTTACAAAACATACACTCCATGAAAGAGTTATCATACAATGAATATGTATATACACATAAATTAAAGTGTATTACACAAATAATACAATTATGGGCAGTACATACACCACACAAAAGGTAATAGTGGCAATATGGTACGAATCTCACGGGAATAAGGAGTGAGATGAAAACCCCTTACCTTGCAGTTTCCTTTAGTCGAGGGTATGTTTAGCCTCCTGTATGAAGACTATAGTATGTTATTAAATTATACGAGAACCGTATTAATATTTATGATATCATACATTATTCATTTATGACTTTATACTACCCATTTAATAATAATTCCCATGTTATATTAATATTTCTGGTAATAATCGATTTCTTTATCGTACGTGTTTTAACTTGTTACTCTTGATTGTATCACTTACATAATGATTTAAATAATTTAAGAATATAAAACATGATTTATTTATCATATATATTAGAATATAAAAATTTATAATAGACTTATATATGAAATGGAAAACACCGTTTATGGAGACGGTAGTCCGTACGTATGCATAAACGCTGTTTCCGTTTTCATATAGTATTGAACGGAATTAAGTGAATAAGATATATGTAAGTACATAAATACTTATATATATAAATATATATATCTCTAGTAGCATTATTATTTCATATATTACATACTTATTAGTAATATATATTTTTATAATCATCGATGAATGGTGAACTTGGAAATGAATCTCATCTCATCGTGGAGACGGTAATCCGTACGAACGCACGAGCGAAAATATCATTATTTTTATATTAATATAGTATATAATTGGATAGTATATAATATATACAGAATAATTATAATGTTATAATTATTATTTACATCAAATACACATCATTATTATACCCATCCAAATAATAATTTATTGAATAACAATTACAGCACGACGTGGAGACGATAAGCCATACATACGCACGTATAGTGACTTGTCATTCAAAGGGTGGATAGAATAAATAATTTGGTTGTACCATAATTATAATAACATCACATTATATATAATATAATGGATTTATTATTTTATAATGGAAACAACAAAGAAAAAGGAAGTGGAAGAAGAAAGGAACTTGAAAGAGAGTGGTGAAATCATTACATTTTCTTCGGGTTCTTCCTTTTGATTTGATCAAAAGGGCTCCTTAGGTTGGATTTATGATCAAAATAAGGCCTCTAGATTGAAGTGAGGATATTTTAGATGGTATTTGGACAGGTTTTGGCCGATCCAAATGGCTTATAAGGTGTGAATTAGAGATAAGGGGGAGTTCCCTTTTTTAAGAGGGGTGAGGGGCACCTTAGGAAAAACTTAAAATATTATTTTATAATAAATTCATATTCGGTTTATAATGGCTGAAAAGTTTATTATTTAAAGTATAAGGTGGGTATAGGTTGAAAAAAACTCAAACAATAGGTTTTAAACAATTTAAGTTACCATTTTAACCTTATCATTTAGATTTAATTATAAGTTAAATAATTTAACTTTTACCGTGTCTTCTTGTATTCTTACACTATATGGTTAATAAACATACTATATACTGCCAATATAACCACAATTGGTTAATTAATGACATATATATTACTATATAAGTATTTTGGCCGAAACATATATTTTTATGACACTTATATCAATTAATAATCTAATATTTGTTTTAAAAACTATTTTATGTCAATTTTGACACTATTTGGTATTTGTTTTTTGTTAAAATAATAACAACATGATTACTTAAAAAAAATAAATTGAATCAATCCTAACATGTCATATTAACCTATAAAAGTAGTGTATATCATAAAAACTTTGAAATTATATTTATTTTAATATTTATAATACCATTTATTTTATTCTTTCATGAATAAGGCAATTACTGCATCATCATTGTGTCATAAATAAATTTATTTATTTAATGTCTAAAAATTATAAATAAAATACCATGATGTAGGAAATCTTTTTAGATTTATAATTAATATTTATAATGAAATTTATCTTATGTAAAACCCCATATTAAAATTTTTTTAGTTACTAAACATCTATTTTAAGTCTTTTAACTCTTCTTTGAATTAAATAATAATAAATGTCCTAATCTAATCCAAGTGGACCTAAATGATAATATTTTATTCATAAGGTTATTTTTGGTCGAGAAAAAATTGTCCAATAGAATTAGGACATGCGTGAGAGTAATATTAATATCATTTTTACCCTTAATTACCCTATTTACTTTTAACCGTGGTAAATAAAAGTAAAAAAGTTACTATTCACCAAAAATTATTTTCATCTCATTGAACCACATTTTACTCCTTGATATTAACCGTGTCTCTCAGATTTTTGAAATTTATCTTATAGAAGTGGTAAAATTAAGTTTTATGCTAATTTGTAAAAGCTCCTAGGAGGTGGGTAAAAGATGGTGAAAAGTTCAATGAAATTTTTATATATCTAAAATTATTATAAACCGTCTCCAATGAATTACGTTGAAATTATATAGGTATTATGTATCTATTTTGACATTATATAATTTAAATAAATTAAATAATTATTTAAATAAAAGTTCAGTTTAAAACTATAACTCAATGTTTTTCACTATTCATCAAAATATGAAAGTTATCAGAAAAGTACCAAAAATTTACCCTATGCTAATTTTGATATTCCGAATCCAAAAATGTAGTCATTTTTGAAAGATAAAATGTATAAAATTTCAAAAAGTGTGTATTACAATTCATAACAGCTTGTTTTATTGGTTGTGGTGTGTGTTAGAACTCAAAGTTGCATACAACACACGCTACTATATTATTCAAAGAGAAGTGTACCATGGAATATTGGAGTGTTACATTCACTCCTCCTTCAATAAATTGCATCCTCACAATTTATTCTTGGTATTGGAAGCTTGGGGTTGACATTTCAAAATATCTTAGTTGAAATCTCACATCGAAAAATGGATTAATGAGGCCTCTATTTAAAATAAAGAGTGGTAAGTATGAAGGTTGCAGAAAATAACACATAATAGGGTTCCATGTAGGAAAATATGGATATGGAAGAGAAATTTAACCATCAATATCTGATGGGGAGTGGTAGAGAACATGGCTATGAGAAGGCCAACAATCACAAAGCCATAAATTTGTGATGATCTAAGGTACCATCTAGGACAAATTTTTTGTTCTAAGTTCCTTTTATTAATGTTGAGGAATTTATTTATGATATTGGCTAATATCATAAGGAGATATACTTACTTTATAATTAGATTTTTATCCATTAATTAATTTCTACCACAAACTCATCTTTCACCCCAAAACATAATAAAACTCAAAAATACTCTATTTATCCTAATCGTATAGGGTTCCAAATATAATGAATTTATAATTCACATATCAGACCCTTTAAAAAAAGAAACTACATTATACCATCTAGGAACTTCACGTAGTCCAGTGGTAGGTGATAAATCCCAATCGCACTATGGTTGTGGGTTCGATTCCCGCAGCTTTGTCCGACATGACGGGTTGTCACACAGTCTGCGTGTTGTCCTTTTATAAAAATCCAAAAAATACCCATTCAAAATTACTCCATTACAACCTTTAGACTTATCCAAAATACTACTATCCAAACTCATAGTCCAAAATTTATAAGAAAGTTAAACATAATGAAGATCCTTTTTTCCATGTAATAACATGTGAACACCTTCACCATGTATTATTTTAAAACATGGTAACTTCCTGAATTACCATAAAACCTTATTGATTACATTCATGCTCCCTTATTCTTTATAGAATATTGGATATATTATTTCTATCCAAAAATTTTGTAAACTCCAACAATGAAAAATCATTAATCAGTTTCAAGTTAGTCAAGAATATCCAATATAATTTATCCAAATCAATCTTGTATTATTCCAAAATCACTACCTCGGTATCAGAACCATATTATGTTTTATCTTTCTCTTAGACATATATTTTCCAAAAATTTAACCAGATATTGAGTCACTTTTATTGGTTCCACACAATCTCAAGTCCTTAATAAAATAGTACTGCAGTACAATCCTTATATACTCAATAATTATTATAACCGGTACATTGTTGATACAACACTTAAATGAAATAATCCTATAATAAAAACATAAGAACACTAGTCATTCTTCTTCATCTGAGGTAGTATCATAACTTGATTATTATCCAATATAATCATTTGGGGCATACATTGATGATTTTGACATTGGTTCACGTAGTGTCCCAACTCCTTCCAGATGAAGCATTGTACATTTGAAACCTTTTTCTTACACTTGCAGTCATTTACTTGGTGTCCTTTTTATCCACACTTATAACATACTCCCATTACCTTCAATCATTTTCCAAGGTTATTATTTACACAGTTATCACATATGGGAAAATCCTTCCTTACCTTCTTCCCTTTATCTGTCCTTCTCTCTACCATCCTTTTCTTCTCTAGCTTCCCTTCAAAGTCATAGGACTCAGAGAATTCTTTACTTATCTTATCAACACATGATACTATTTCTTCATATTATGATAATATATGGGAGACTATTTCCCTTCTAAATTCTGTCTTAGGACCATGAAAGATATGATCCTTCTTACTCTTTGGATCATGTGTATTGCTGGAGTTCTCATTCCTTCTACTGGGCGCCATTTCTAAACAATGGCATACACTAGATTTGTTTATAAATGGAAATATATAATCCCAAACTTGTAAAACACTTAACATAAATTAAACCGTTTATGGATATAATCCATAATCATAAAAAAAATCTTTGAGTAAGTATATACTCATAAGCCCTTCATAATGGTTTGTAAATAAAATGAGAATTATCCTAAGAATATCCCTCAGGAATGTCGTAACCAAGAGTGCAGCAAGGCCCATTGTCGTGCACCAGTTCCCGTTCGAGCCTAGCTCAAAGCGGTGTTTTTGGGTTTTACCCCTAGGTACATCTCTGCCAGAGCCACCTCTACCTGCTCGTATCCAGACATAGATGTATTTTCTTGGAAAACTCACAAAATCTCTACATTACCAAAATTCTAGGAAGTTCTTCTATACTAATCCTCAAAGTCTGTCTTAAGGTAATGTTCTCTAGTCAGAGTTTATTTAAATCTAGTTTCCAAGGTTATTGCTGAACATCCTCTGATACCAACTATAACACACCAACCCCAATTACCCAGAGTCGGTTCATTATTTTAATACATTTGCATGATTTCAAGGAATCAAGTCCCGAAGGACCGATCGGTTTAGCATTCTTTGAAAATAGATTACATACATGAATGTTACATTACATACAAAACAACATATTTAATCCTTTATGAATGCCATTATTCCCTTGGATTAACCTTGCATATCAATCACAATACACTTCTTGGAATCCTGGGAAAATAAAACATAGAAAGGGGTGAGCTCAAACACTCAGTAAGGGTAAGCAATACAACGAGAACTTTCAAAAAAAATCATAAACATTTAAGGCAATGTATAAAACTAAAATAAAATCCTTTTAAACTTGAAATTCAGCATAATATAGCATAAATAAAATGCAATAATGCCATTTTCTTATTCCAATGGATATTTTACTAATCGAATAATCACACGCAATATCAATAACCACTTTCATAACAAGGGAATGCATAATGACGAACTTTAATTTCTGTGTCAAGGCCACGTGCCAAGACCCAAGAGATAACTGTAATCGGAACCCAACCCGGAGAGCCTCTGTAACCGGAATCCAACCCGAATTGCCACTAATAACCGAAGACCAACCCAGAGTGACTCTAATAACCAGACACCAACCCGGAGTGCCTCTAATAACCAGACACGAACTCGGAGTGCCTCTAATAACCGGACACCAACCCGGAGTGCCTCTAATAACTGGACACCAACCCAGAGGGTCTACTGTAACCGGACCCCAACCTAAAGGCATTACTTTTACCATTCCCCAACCCAAAACATACTAGTCCAACACATTCATCTTAATAAGAGTATGAAATAAAACATAAACATTTGTATTAAAACTAGCATACGAAATGACAAAACCTTAATCATAACCCATTAATGGCATAAAAATAACTCATCCATAGTCAAACATATCACAAAAACTTAAATTCAATATGGAAGATTTGTATCATAATAAATCAACTTCAAACAAGTGTAAAATTTATCAAAGGATGTTGACATAGATGGAATCAAAACAATTTGAGAGAAATATCTCTTTTTTTTAAATCATTTAAAAGTCACATAATTATAAAATAAAAAATTTACTTTGAAAATATTCTTATAATCTTATAAGAGAAGCTTTGAATATTTTACAATGGTGTAAAATATCTGCACCTACCGTATAAGTTAAAAAAAATACATTCTTACCTTAATTTGTCGAAATGGTTAAAAAGGACCTTGTTTGAAAAACGATGGAAAGATTCCTTTCAAACCATTTTATAAAAAGTAAAACAAGGGTATAAATGAATTTAACCCATTGTCTATAAAATATTAAGAATGTTTTGAAATAAATTTTTAAGAAACATGGATGTGGATGATAAATAGGTCCGAGTAGATAATTACATATAAACAACCTCAGATAATGAAGAGATTGTGATATAAACCCTTACCAATTTGGTAACTTACGAAACATACACCCCATGAAAGAGGTATCATACAATTAATATGTATATACACATAAATTAAAGTGTATTACACAAATAATACAATTATGGTCAGTACATACACCACACAAAAGGTAATAGTGGCAATATGGTACGAATCTCACGAGAATAATTTTCATGTTATATTAATATTTTTGGTAATAATCGCTTTCTTTATCGTACGTGTTTTAACTTGATAATCTTGATTGTATCACTTAGATAATGATTTAAATACTTCCATAATATAAAAAATGATTTATTTATCATATATATTATAATATATTAATTTATAATCGACTTACATATGAAATGGAAAACACCATTTTAGGAGACGGTAGTCCGTATGTACGCATAAACGCTGTTTCCGTTTTCATATAGTATTGAATGGAAGTAAGTGAATAAGATATATGTAAGTATATAAATACTTATATATATAAATATATATATCTACAGTAGAATTATTATGTCATATATTACATACTTATTATAAATATATATTTTTATAATCATCGATGAATGATGAACTTGGAAATGAATCTC
The DNA here is from genome assembly GCA_963277665.1 of Viscum album. Lineage (NCBI taxonomy): Eukaryota > Viridiplantae > Streptophyta > Magnoliopsida > Santalales > Viscaceae > Viscum > Viscum album. The sequence goes on along the minus strand of OY728137.1, from coordinate 611,907,257 downwards.
ACCTCGTCGTGGAGACGGTAATCCATACGTATGCACAAGCAAAAATATCATTCTTTTGATATTAATATAATATATAACTGGATGGTATATAATATATACAGAATACTTATCATGTTATATTTATTATTTACATCAAATACATATCATTATTATACCCATCCAAATAATAATGTATTGAACAACAATTACACCACGACGTGGAGACCGTAAGCCATACATACGCACGTATGGTGACTTGTCATTCAAAAGGTGGATAGAATAATTAATTTGGTTGTACCATAATTATAATAACATCACATTATATATGATATATTGGAGTTATTATTTTAGAATGGAAACAACAAAGAAAAAGGAAGTGCAAGAAGAAAGGAACTTGAAAGAGGGTGGTGAAATCATTACCTCTTCTTAGGGTTCTTCCTTTTGATTTGATCAAAAGGGCTCCTTAGGTTGGATTTATGATCAAACTAAGGCCTCTAGGATTAAGGGAGGATATTTTATAGGGTATTTAGGCAGGGTTTGGCCAAGAAAAATGGCTTAGAAGGTGTGAATTATAGAGAAGGGGAGTTCCCTTTTATAAGAGGGGTGAGGGGCACCTTAGAAAAAACTTAAAATATTATTTTATAATAAATTCATATTCGGTTTATAATGGATCAAAAGTTTATTATTTAAAGTATAAGGTGGGGATAGGTCTATGAAAACTCAAACAATAGGTTTTAGACAAGTTTAGGTTACCATTTTAACCTTATCATTTAGATTTAATTGTAAGTTAAATAATTTAACTTTTATCATGTCTTCTTGTATTCTTACACTATATGGTTAATAAACATAATATATACTACAAATAGAACACCAATTGGTTAATTAATGACATATATATTATTATATAACTATTTTGGCCAAACCTTATATTTTTAGGACAATTATATCAATTAATAATATAATATTTGTTTTAAAAACTATTTTATGTCAATTTTGACACTATTTGGTATTTGTTTTTTGTTAAAATAATAACAACATGATTACTTCAAAAAAAATACATTTATCAATCCTAACATGTCATATTCACCTATAAAAGTCTTGGATATCATAAAAACTTTGAAATTATATTTATTTTAATATTTATAATACCATTTATTTTATTCTTTCATGAATAAGGTAATTACTACATCATCATTGTGTCATAAATAAATTTATTTATTTAATGTCTAAAAATTATAAATAAAATACCATGATGTAGGAAATATTTTTATATTTTTAATTAATATTTATAATCGAATTTATCTTATGTAAAACCCCATATTGAATATGTTTTAGTTATTAAACATCGATTTTATCTCTTTTAACTCTTCTTTGAATTAAATAATAATAAATGTCCTAATCTAATCCCAGTGGACCTAAATGATAATATTTTATTCCTAAGGTTGTTTTTGGTCGATATAAACTTGTCCAATAGAATTAGGACATGTGTTAGGGTAATATTAATATCATTTTTACCCTTAATTACCCTATTTACTTTTAACCATGGTAAATAAAAGTAAAAAGTTACTATTCACCAAAAATTATTTTCATCTCATTGAACCACATTTTACTCCTTGATATTGACCGTGTCTCTCAGATTTTTGAAATTCATCTCACAAAAGTGGTAAAATTAAGTTTTATGTTAATTTGCAAAAGCTCCTAGGAGGTGGGTAAAAGACGGTGAAAAGTTCAATAAAATTTTTATATATCTAAAATTATTATAAACCGACTCTAATGAATTGCATTGAACATATATAGGTATTGTTTATCTATTTTGGCATTAAATAATTTAAATAAAATAAATAATTATTTAAATTAATGTTCGGTTTTAAACTATAACTCAGTGTTTTTAACTATTCATCAAAATATGAAAGTTATTAGAAAAGTACCAAAAATTCACCATAATCTAATTTCGATATTCCAAATCCAAAAATGAAGTCAATTTTGAAAGATAAAATGAATAAAATTTCAAAAAGTGGGTATTACAATTCATAATGGCTAGTTCGATTGGTTGTGGTGTGTGTTAGGACTCAAAGTTGCGTACAACACACGCTACTGTATTATACAAAGAGAAGCGTACCATGGAAGCTTGGGGTGTTACAAGGTAAGGGATTTCCTCTCAATATTCCTTCATTGAGGAATTTCCTGATGATATTAACCCTTATTATTTTATAAGGTTTATATATAGTTATGATGAAATTTAATATCCATATTTTATCTATATTCATTTTATTTAATTCTTTTTGTAAATTTATTCTTTCATGGAGATTTTGATTTAAATGTTCAAAGTGGTGTGGGATACCTTGAATGTTTAAAGATTTAATTATCAAATATTTTTCTCTGTGTCAATATTCTTGATATTATTTTACATATTTATTGATATGTATATAAAATTATTATAAAGTAAATTTTATTTATATTTTTTATTTCATTCAAAGGTTTTCAAAAATTGACCTTTTTATGAGTTTTTATATGGAACATTTTGACAAATGACAAAAAAATGTTCATTATTAATGTATACGATGGCAATGAAATTTCCAAAATCATGGACATTATTTTATTTTCATATTCCTTTTCTATATTTAATTTTTAATTTTATAAAAAAACATATTTTTATTTTTGGGTATTTTGGTATTGAAAATGGGTTTTCAATGAAAAGGTTGTTTTGGTATTGAAAATGATTATTAAAATAAAATTGTATTTTTATCTGAAAGTGTTTTTCATATGGGATTAAAATAGTTTTTCAAGGGATTTTATGATGAATGTTTTTTATTAATGATATGTTACTTGAGAATTATAGGAAACGGGTGAGCCTGATATAGCTTATACATGAGTTGGCCCAAATATTTTTAGGAAATCCCATAATAACTTAACATGGGGTGGCCCAGATAGCATCGGAAAATACTGTTATAACTTAACAATGGGTGGCCTAGATAGCACTGGGAAAGCCCGTTATAAATTAACATGGGGTGGATCAAATAGTTTTAATTAAACTCAAAATATAATAGTTAGAAGTCGGCCATATGGGTATTCTAATTGAAAGGGTTTTATGTATATGATACTCTAAGTCACCTAAAGGAGTTTTAATTACTTGTTAGGGGTTTTAATGATTTTATTTGAGAAAAATGTGTGTTTCTTTATTTGAAAATGTTTTATTTAACTTTATCAAATAACTTTGAAGATAAAGGTAAACTTTATATGAGTTTTTATGTTTTTATTGAACTAATAGTTTCTTTTCTTCCTTTATCCCTTACTAAGGTTTTTTTCTCATTCCAAGTTTAAAATTTCTTTCGATGGATTTAAGGGAGAATATAGGCAAGGATGAGATTAAAGGGAAAAATTTTAAGAGTGTTCATTAAAATAAAACATGTTTTTCAAGGGACTCCTTTAGTGTAAAAAATGGATATTATATAGAAGTTTTCACTTATAATGTATAGGTTTAGTTTGTAATAATTTTTCCTAATTATATAAAACTCTACATTAAAAAGATCCTAGAATTTTAATTCTAGTAAAAAACACTAGAATATGTAATGTTTACAGTCGGGGCTTTACAATTAATATCAAAGGGTGGGTTAGACAACTTTAGATACTGGGATGTCTTATTAAGAGTTATAGATATCATCATGGGGTTATAAATTTAAGGTTTATCATAAGTTTAATGTATTAGAAACCCATTTTAGGTATTAAGTTATAAAATTTTAAGGTGATTGATAGTATTTTTGGAGACATTTATTTTTTAGATAATTATGGGTTATAAATTTTTGGGATAGAAAATAAAAGTTATGAGATAAACTTTGAGGATAAAATATATTAAGGTTATTTAATAGGATGTTTCTGAAATTTCTATATTTTTATAAGTGTTATATTAATATATTTTTATAAATAGTAAAACCAATAGTATGGGTAAAAACTTGTTGCGTCCATCAAGGTTATGGGAATCGAACCCACAATGGAATAGAAACAAGGGTGAATCTCCTACCACTAGCCTACATGAAGTTATTGTTAGTATGAATTTTTCTTTTTAGTTAAATGGTTTTATGGATAAATAATAAGTTGATTTTTAGAACATGTGTTTTATCAAATAGATAGCCTTGGTATTGGTAAATTATTTGTGATTAGTTGATTAATGATTTTTTGGAAGATGTTTATAATTTTTGGAATTTTTTTTGATTGAGGTAAATAGAATACTATGGGGTTTTATTTTAGAGGTAAAGGTTTAATTATATTTTAGAGTAAAATTTGATTTTATAGTTATTTAGGAAATGATTAACCTATCTTGGAGAATATGGGATTAGGGAAATTACTTTTTGGTTTAAGACATTAATATTGATTGATTTTATTTGGAGATAAATGTTAAAATTTATCTTGGAAGACTATGTTATCAAATACTTGTGAATTTTGGGTTTCAAAATTATCTTGGATTATTTTTGAGTAATTTTATGGACAATTATTTATATAATGGTATATATTCAAATTTTGCTGTAACTGTTGAATTTTTGAGATTAAAATAATTTTTCATCATATAAAGGTATATTCTCTCTAGGGAATTATATTATATTTTCTTAAAATTTTCGGTTTTGGTTAATTTCTAAATATATAAGTAATATATATTCATCCTTTTATGGATTTATTGATTCGTAGAAGTTTATTATAATGTCATGTTTATGAAAATCCATCTCAAATACTCATTATTTAGAGAAAAAGATGAGTTTGTGGTGGAATTTTATTAAATCATGAAACTACACTGGTCAAGTAAGTATATTTCCTTATGTTCTTATTAAAATTAATAAAATAATTCCTCAAATCTATGAAAAGGATCTAAAAAAATTATGTTTTTATTTTTATTAATAATAAATCAATGACCTTTTAACCTGTTACAGATTTAAAATTTTGTGATGGTTAACAGTATAATGACTATGTTCTATATCAATCTGCATAAGAACTTGATAGTTAGTTTTCTATTATATGTCTAGGTTTTCCTACATGTAATCCTAGTATGTGTTATCTAAATTTACCATCATACTTCCTTTTCTTTCTTTTAAAGTGGAAGTTTAATTAATCATTTTTCTAATGTGGGATTTCAATAAAAGAATTTTGAAAATTTAAAACCCTAGTTTTATATCCTGAGTTCAAATTTCAAGGATGGAATTTATTAAAGTGGTGGATAATGTAACATCCTTATTTAAAAATAAATAAATGTTATTATGAAAAACTATTTAAATGTGTACAAGTGTATTTTATACCAATAAATAAACAAATCACTCTTGTTGAATCATATTAATTATGTATATTTATAATATTCATTATAATTTTTAAAATTTATCTTATGTGTTCTTTATATATTATATAATAACAAATCCAATTTTACGCATAAAAGAATTATTTTTCAAAAAAGTCAGTTTTGACACCTTTTAATGGTGCACTTTTATTAAATCTATTTTTTGAAAAAAAAATCAAATTATATTTGACAAAATAAAATTATCTTTTGAAATTGATATATCAAAATTTAGATTAGTTTAATTTTTGGTATATTTTTGATGTGTTTCATGTTTTGATGAATAGTGAAAAATACTCCATTTTAATTGAAAACTGATTTTGCAACAAATTTATTTATTTTGTTAAATTATTTAACTAAATGGTTTAAAAGTATAATTAGATATGTTTTTATATTTTAATCCAATTTATGTCATTTGAATCAATTTCACATTGAATTTTTATATAAAAACATTTCAATATTATAAAGTTTTTTACTTTATAAACTTGTTTTCGCATTCCATCAACGAGATTAATTTTTAACTGATTTATGAAATTAGGTGTTTTTAAATTTAAAAAAATAGATTTCATGTTTGGAATCAGAAGTTCCAAATTTATTAAATATTAATCATTTATTTTTGGACAATATGAGGTGTAACTTTAGTAAAAAATATTACCATAGTTAAGGGTAAATCGGGTAACTAAGGGAAAAAAATAATAATATAAATACTATAAAATTACCATAAACCTTGTCCTAATTTTATTAAATGGTTATCTTTATTCCGTAATCATTAAATAATTAGTTATGATACCATTTATGGAATTTTATATTAAAATATAACCTTTATAATATTATATTCAAAGAAAGACAATTTTGTTATACTTTAGTTTTTAACAAGAGAAATATTTTCAATATGGAGTTATATAAGGGATATGTTCAACTATAAACAGTATTATTAAAGAAAAACAATTATATAAATTATGGTCATTTATTTATAATTTTTTAGTGATAAAATAATTACCTTCAATAGTGACATAATATTGATTTAGTAATTTTTTAATGAATGGAAGAATACAATATATGATATTAAAATTATTAAAATAAATATAATTTGAGGTATTGAATGTCATACATGAATTTTATTGATTAATTAGAAATTTTAGTGATGTTTCTGAAATATTTTTTTGAATTTATCTTGTTTTTTTATAAGACAAAATAATAAATAGTTTCAAAATTGACATTAACAATACTTAAAAATGAAAAATATATATTTTATTAATGATATAAAATATCTAAAAATATAAAATTATTCAAAATTATTTTTATAAGGTCTAAAATTTCATTAATTACTCATTTATTGGTATTTTTCATTTTATAGTAATTATGTTAACCCTAAAAGTGTAAATTACATGATATCACGGTAATAATTAAAAAAGATAAATATGGGTTAAAACAAAAATATAAGGATTAAAAAATATTGATAACTAGTCTAATTTTCATTGTATGGATTTATTTAGACACATAATCATCCCATATTATAAATTGATCATTTTGGTTCCATTTTTAATATATAATTAATTTATATTAATTTAATAATCTAAGAATTACAAGTGTTCCCCTCCCCTCTCTTATAAAAGGAACTCATTATTCTCTTTTATTAAAACTTAAAAACCTATTTGTTTTGGAAAATATCTTCCCTAATACCTTCCTATAATCCCTAACCACATTCTAGAGGCATTATTTCAGGCATAACACCCTCTTTAGAGGTGTTAAGGTGTTAATCAAATGTGATCATGTGATGAAGAGGTGTCATTTTTAATTAAGTATATCTATTATATTTATTCTTATACTTCATTAAAATATTCTTTACCCATGATGAAATAATAATTAAAGTATCCTAAATATAATTATATTTAATTATGTTTATATCATCACCTAAATCCATCTCCACTTCCATCAAATGGGAAATGAATTGTAGTTCATGTGTACTGTGAACTACCACCTCATGAACCAATATAATTTTTTCCCATCACCATATCTCAAGACTAATTATAATGATGGAATTAATTTTTATAAATTATAGTAATTAAATATTTATAATTATTCAATTATTAATAAATCATTTATATTCTAACCTTTCCATGCACATGAAAATGATAACGTTGTTCGTGCGTGTGTGTGAACTATCACCACTACGAAGTTATGTGATAGTTTTTTCACCAAAAAATCACATGGATGATATATATAAGTATATTTTAATAATTAATATGATATTAATGATATTATTATAATTTTATAAATAAAAAATTATACTTACCTTCTTTCCATAATGATCATTGAAAAATGAAAACATTACTCATATGCACGTACGACATATTGTATCCATGATTATAATATAGTTCATTTTTCATAACCATGAATAATGGTTTGATTTAAAAATATTAAAATTATTCTATTAATTATGTAGTAATGACAACTTTGACTATTTACATCATAACAAAGTCATTTTTGGACTCAAGTAACAAATTTTGTCAAAACACCCTACATGAACTTAAATAATTAAGTAATTGTTATAAAATATTAACAAGTAATAAAAAAGAAATAATAAAACTTATAAAGGTTATGATGTAAGTAAATAATTAACCGATGTTTTTTATTCATAACGATAAACAATGTATTTCATAAGTTAGTCTCAATGTAAGGGATTTCATCTCAATATCCTTTCATTGAAGAATTTATTAATGATATGAACTGCTATTAATTTATAAGATATATATATAGATACTATGAAATTTACTATCCATATTTTATCTATAAACATGTTATTTAACATTTTTGTAAATTTATTCTTTCATAAATATTATGATTTAAATGTTCAAATTGGTTTGGGACACCTTGAGTGTTTAAAGATTTAATTATCTAATATTTTTATCCCTGTTTATAAGAGTATTATAAAGTAAATTTTAAGTATTTTTTGAATTTAAATCAAAGTTTTTTAAAAAATAAATCTTTTTACAAGTTTTTATATGGAACATTTTCACAAATGACAAAAATAATTTTCTATTCTTAACGTATACGGTGACAATGAATTTTCCACTGTTGTGGCCATTATTTCATTTTTATCTTCCTTTTAAATATTTCATGTTTCCTTAAATGAAAACCTATATTAATATTTTGGGGTATTTTGGTACTTAAAATGGGTTTTCAATGAAAAGTTTGTTTTGGTATTGAAAATGGTTTTTAAAATAAAATTTTATTCTTATATGAACTTGTTTTCATATGGGATTAAAAGATTTTATCAAAGAGTTTTATGATGAAAGTGCTTTAATGATGATATGGTACCTTATAATTATAGGAAATGGGTGATCCTGATATATATTATACATGTGGTGGACTAGATATCATAGGGAAAACCCATTATATCTTAATAAGGTGTGGCCCATATAACACCTAGAAAACTCATTATAGCTTGACATGGGGTGGTTAAGATAGTGCCGGGAAAGCCTGTTATAGCTTAACAAGGGGTAGCCCAGATAGTATTTGGTAATCCCATAATATCTTAATTATAATTCATCCATATTTTTATTCCAATTGAAAGGGTTTTGAAAGGGTTTTATATATATGATGCTCTAAGTCAGCTTAATCAGTTTTAATTGCTTTATATGGGTCTTAATGATTTTCTTTGAGAAAAACGTGTGTTTGTTTTCATGTGAAGATATTTTATTTCATATTCTCAAATAACATTTAAGATAAAGAAAAAATTTATATAATTTATCATGTTTTTACTAAACTAATAGTTTCCTTAATTTATATATCCCTTACTGATATTTTGTTCTCATTTCAAGTTTAAAATTTACTTCATAGGATTTAAGAAAGAATAGAGGAAAGGATGAGTCAAGAAGAAAATTTTGAAGAGTTATCGTGAAAAGAAAACATGTTTTTTATGGGAATCTTTTGGTGTAAAAACAATATACTATATAGAATATTCCAATTTTAATGTATGGGGATAGTTTGTAATAATTTTTCCTAATTATCTAAAACTCTAAACTAAAAAGATATTTAATTTTTAATTATAACTCTAAAACACAAAAATATGTAATGTTTAAGCCTATAGAATTATAATAATTCTTATTAATTTTCTTTTCCTCCAGTTATTTATGATATCTTCAAGTAATGGTACCATTATTCCACTCTTTAGTACTTAATATAATTTAGAAAATATTTTTAAGAAAATATGAATTAATTTTTCTCTTCAATTGAAAATACTTTTTCTTCCAAAACTATGTTTTATAAAAATATTTTCAAAAATTCCATACCATTATTTTTATAATGAATTTCTATCCATGTTTTAAATTTTTACAAAAAAAAAAATAAAAGTAGTATTCTTGTCGTTTTCCAATCAAGTCACTTTTCTAAACATTTTAGGATCCAAAAAGAATTTTTTTTCATGTACGGAATTATCTATCGTCATGACCATAATTTTTTTGAAGATTCCTTTAAAAGTTTAAGATATTATTTTTATAGATAATATTTCTCTAAATGTTATGTAAATTCATTGTTTTTAAAGTGGTTTTCAAATAAATATTTTTCAAAAATGTTTTATTTTTTTAAAAAAAATCAAATAAATAAGGGAAATTTTCCTCAAGAAATGTTTTAAATGATCTTTAAAAATTACTTTCCTTCTAAAGATGACATATTTTCGTGTTACTCATGCCTTACTCGGAATATTATCCAAGTAAAACATTATTATTCTTTTTCTAAATGGTTTATTTTTATGATGACCAGTTACTTATGAATCTCATATTCTTCCATAATCTATACCAAGATAAAATTCTTATGAAACCTACTTCTTTTCATAGGTTATTCTGTAGGTTCCAGGCGCAGCGGAAGTGCGTTAGTGGGTGTACCCAACATTAATTTTAGCATTAACAATGATCAATCTGAGATTCTTCATGATAATAAAATGTCGGATCTTCAGAATAGAATGAAGAACGAAAAATAAAGAGGGGAGTCTCAGAACCATAAATAGGATCATCATATGTTGGTTATAATTAATTTAATTAATTGAAAAGAATTAACTTGAAGGAATTCTCTCTTCGTTGATGTTTCTAGTCATGATCCGATGTGATCCGTTATCGCGTCGTAGAATCCAAGTATAAGATTCCACTAGCAGTGATCCACATGTTCTCCACGTATCTCTAGACGTCACCGAAGGGATCTCTAGGTGCTATCTCATAAGAGCCTTCAATTGAGATGTCTGCCTTCGATTGCCTTGATCCAGTGGAGGTGGTTCTCTCTCTAGTAGCTTGAGATCATTCTTAGTGGAAAAGGAATTCTCTCTTAGCTTGAGAGCTTTTCCAAATCTGTTGTGCACAACCACAAAAAAATGTCTAGGATAATGAGAAATATATAATTGGTATTTTTAATTACATAGAATAATAAAATGAATTAATTACCTGAAATAATATACTCATTTCATTTAATTCTTAGTAATACCCCTTGTCTAATAATAACAGTTCACTATTATTATTACCTGACATGCGCCCAACGAATTACACCTAATATTATTTAATTAAATAAAAATTATTATTTCTCATAAATTCCCAGAAAAACAACATGGCATATATATCTTAATATACACGGCATGTACTTTTATTTTCCATTTTTCTTTATTTCCTCCACCACATTTATTAGACCCTGAATAATGACTATTTATTTGTCAAATAAATATTGTTTCATTACTCACTAATAAATATATTATTTCACCCACAATATATTCTCTCTAATAACTAGTGTTGAAATAAATGCAATCAGGCATCCTTGAAGAAATATTAAACCACAGTCAGGAATAATCTTTATTCAACTTGTTAAATTAATATTTAACTGAGATACTTGGACACACTTAGTGTGTGACCCTCCAGGCCTCTTTCTCAGTGGCATTAGGTGGACCATGCCTAAATTCCAACGTTAGTACCTAGAAACACGCAAAGGCACCTATAGAGAAAGAATTTAACTCTACAACGATGTGTCACCTCCTATGAACGCTTACCGTGTAATGTAATCCCTTTATCATGATATCTCTTATCAAGCAGGTTTCATGCTAGTGCCATCAACCTATGTGCTCGATTATTCTTTCTTTGACTTTCAAGAATCAAAATTGCCCATTTCTCACCATGGCCATGGATTTATTTAGGTTATATAAATTTCATCAAAGGGCATGAGATATCTTCACCCGTTATGGAAAAGAACGGACAAACCCTTTCTCACATTATCTATTAATGCATTATCACTCATGACACACCCAACATATCATCCCTTGTTGTGAACTGTGTGTCGTCACATTTTTCGTCAATACATCTAATTGCGTGATTTATAATACCCAATAATAATAATATTAAAGTCTAAGGACCAATACACACTTCCTCATATAGGAACATCTAATGACCCTATGAAATGTGGATTTATTACTGGTGGGTATCATTCTCATAATATCCTCCTAGATATTACCAAGGGCGCACACCATGAGAACGTGCCTCAAATTTTTATGAGTCCTCACCCCTAATGCTCTGTGTTTTTTTTTGTTCCTCAAATAACATAATCCAGACATAGAAAATATATTCAAGAACAGTGTTATGGTACTTCTGGTTTCTCATCATAATAGGGATCCGCTATGACCCTTTAATGCAACAACTCTCCTTAGGACATTATCACATGCATTGTCACACAGAAGAATAATCAAGATGTGATAAGGTTTTTATTAATGAATAAATTAAAAAGTAGTTGGTTCTAGGCCACCAACTCCAACATATTCTATGTTAAAATGGTCATGAAACAATTTCCATTTCCACTGGTTATGATATGATGACAGTTTTATGATACCCTTTTCAATTCAAGGGTTATGATATGGTGAATGTTTGTGATCTTGTGGCACACATATGTATGATTTAATTAGGTGGTGGTTGGGACATATATCTCCCTATAATGCATTATGTAATGATAAATTTTATATGTGCTCAAAGGCTACATGGGAGGTCATCCCAAGACCTCAACAAGAGGGTACATGGGAGGGAATCCTAGGCCCACAAAAATAGGATACATGGGAGGGCATCCCAATATTGCAATAAGAGGGTATATGGGAGTTTTTCCCATGCCTGATATAAGAGGCTATATGGGAGTTAATACCAATTCTGATGTAGGTACATGGTTGATTATCCCTAGAATAATATGTTATGAAGGTATTGGTAGTTATTCTGGACATAATATTTTCTATGCATATGTGTATTCCACAATTCCACATCTTATTCTTATGTTATTCTCTTATAGATTATGAACTTGATTACCATATGATTCTTATCTTATCATTACAAGATTTATGTCCTGACTCATGTGTATGATCATTGATATGAAGGGTATGATCTTAAAATTTTATGATAATGTTCTCATACCCTTATTTTTATGTTATATTTACATATATCCTTTGTTTTCCCTTATTGAGAATTTGAGATAACCCTTCCTTGTGTTTACGTTCCCTATGTTATGAAGAAAAGTTTTAAGTAGGAGTACTGAATTGGAAGAACTTTTTGAGAAACATTTAAGATCTTTCACCAAGTTAGAATATTGTGTTCCTAGTTTCCAAAAACACTAAACTATTATGATCTTAAGGTATGTACTTTTATATTATGATGAATATTCTTCTAAAATGATGTAATATCCATGTATGTTAATTAGGGGTCACTATAGTTGGTATCAAAGGAAAGATTTAATCAACCTTTAGAAACTAGGATGAGAAAACTTTAATGAGATCCCTAGGGATATCTAGGGGTGTCTCTAAGTATAAGTTTAAGGATGAGTCAAAGTTTAGTAAAATGTCTTGAAATTTTGGTAATGGATTGAGAGAGCAGTTTCTAAGAAATTACGTCTCTTTCTAGATAATATTAGTGGATGTGGATCTAGCATAGATGTATATAGGGGTAAAAACCACGACAACACCATATTGAGCTAGACTTGATCGGGAATGGGTGCATGAAAATGGGCATATTGCACACCTAGTTTGACACTCCCAATGGATATAATTTGGAAATTCAAAAATTCCTTATGAACCATCATGAAGGATTTAAATTGATAATGACTATTAATGACATAGGATAAACCTAAGGTGCCATAGAATAAATAAGGTATAAAAATTTATACATCCTATAAGTAATTTACATGATTATGTGGCTCCCCTATATGATTATTGTTTTTTAGACTATTATTTTTGGTTTTTGTCAATGGTTGGAACCTGAAAGAACGTCATTAATGTTGACTGTGATGGAAAATGCAATGATTTTACTATTGAGAATAAAAATGTTATGGTGGTTGGAATTAAAAACCTCAGTGTATAATCACACAGATTTCTCAATCTATGAATTGTGTTGAACATCCAAATGAGAAAAGAAAAGAACAATGTTTTGTTGAGTCCTTCATGAGGTAACATACACCTTCTTTCAATGGGTCTTCTGAACCACTAGTTACTGAACAATGTATTGATACCACAGAAAATATATTTTTTGTTCTCCAGTGTATAGAACATGAAAAATTCATTTTAGCTATTTATCATTTAGAAGGTGAATCGGATCAGTGGTGGACTCTTATTAAGAACATCAGGGAATAAGAATAAATTTAATCTATTGAATGGGAAGATTTTAAGGGGATATTTTTCAATAATTACTTCCCTATTATTATATGAAAAAAATATAGAGATGTAATTATTTAAACTAAAGAAAAAGTGTGATGAATATATTGGTACCTATAAATATAATTTTACAAGTCATTAAAGGTATTATTCATGTTTAATCATCATCCCTAAAAGAAAAATTAATCGATTCTTCGGTGTCCTGAACCCAATTATTCAAAAGGCCTTTTATAAAAGATACTTTATTATATATGAAGAAGTTGTTCAATGTGATATAAAGGTGGAAATGGAGGTTGGATTAGTGTATCAATATTATGGGTTTGATAAGAAAAGGAAGATGGAGTTCAAAGAAAAATTAATGAACCATAGAGAAAATAAGATGATTCTTCAGCTATTTACAAAGTGTGGGAAGAAACATAAAGGGAAGTATATTAAGGTGACTACTAAATGTTTTAAGTGTGGAATGGAAGTTCATCGAGTGGCTGAATTCTGAAGTGATGAGAAGAAGTTTGATATTGATATGAATGATGAGAAATCCCCACAGAATGCACCCCCAACACTTTAGTGTTTCAATTTAAAGGAGTTTTATCATTATGCTAACAAGTTCACAAATATAAGGACCAATGTGGATGATAAGACACAAAAACCTATAAATAAAAAGGAAAAATAGAAAGATTATTCTATCATAATGGATGTATTAAACCATGATAATTAGTTAATACTTATCCTCCTCTCATTAGTTGGGAAGTTCATGTTTGATTTTGTAATAATGATCCCAATGAAAATATTATTGTTCATCCTTTAGTGAAATTTCATGTGATTATCTACTTGGATTAGGGAATAATGAAAGCACATATTCTATCGGTATAAGGAATATTCCAAAATTATAATGAATTTTTTTTGTGTAAGATAAGGTCTTATATAAGGGATGAAGAAGTGTGTATGTTTTCAATATAGTTTTATGGTAATGCGACTTGTTACCATGTTTGAAGAAAAAATATGATGGATTTATTCACAAGTTTGGTATGTGAAAATCAAGAGATAATTTATCATATATGGGGATCCATGTTAAAATGATTTTTAGAAATTTTGTCACCTAATTTCTCAAGTTCTGGATTTTAATCTTCAGAATGGTTTCATAGGGCTAACCATTTATAAAATGGTTTATTCTAAACATTGATTTTGGTTTTAGAGATTAATGTATTATTTCTAAATATGAATATTTATGAATATTGGATAAATTTTGCTAACCATTCTATTTTGATGATACCTAAATATAGATGGAAAGAGATATCAGTATATATTTGGATCTTATAAGATGTTAGTGCTTTAAGAAAAACCAATTCACCTTCATTTATTGGAATAAGATATGAAGTGGAAATTTATCAAGGAACGACCAAAGGGTGAGATTGTGAGTAGTAAGTATATCTCCTTATGATAATTATTCAACTTTTAGAAAAGGGTCTTAAAATAAAATGTAGTCCTATTATTATATTTTTTGATGGTATCAATGAACTTTTTCACACATATTTATTCTATGGTTTTATGATCACTAACCTGATCTAGATCACTCACATTATTATTATAAGTGGTCTTTATCACTCACTATAATTATTTATTCTTTTCTTCCATGACTAAATATTTAATTCCCACCTATATTATTCTATGTGGAAACCTAGTTATGAGTTATTTAGGTGATCATTATGTTTCCAAATTTCCATTCTTAAAGGAATTTTTAGTACACAATTTGTTATGATGTGGGTTTCAATGAAAGGAACTTTCAAGTATAAAATATTTGTTGACCTAGAAGAATTTTGAGGGTGAAATTAATTTTAAGAAGTTAGAATATAACACCCTGAGTTTTTATGAATTATTATTTTTGGAATAAAATAAAATTATGAAGGATTTCATTCCATAATATAACAAGTCAAATTTAATTGCATGAAACATTGATTTTATCTTTTGGTGCATGCAGTACTAAGTTCCTTAACTTGTGTTACTCGCAATAATGAGTTTTAATGAACTATAATATACTATTAATATTATTATTAAAATATTATTATAGTTATCACCTAGACATTGAAATGAAGGCAGTGAATAAGATTAAAAAAATTATGAAAATATTTTTTACACATGTTTATAAAATGAATCCTTTAGATACCAATTAATTAGAAATGAGAATAAAAACGAATTGAATATAAAGGATGTGTTTTTATGAAAAACTATTTTTATGCCCACTAAGGAATTTTATCTTAATAAATTAAATTAATCACTATTAGTGAACAATATTAATGAAATATATATTTTATATATTCAATAAAAAAATTCAATTCAAACAAAAAAAATTATAGGCAAAAAATAACAACAAATTCAATTTTAATCATAAAAAGTTGTATTTTTCTAAAAATAAATTTTGATGTCTTTCATTGGAAAAAAAAAATAAAAATAAATTTTGAAAAATTAAAATTTTTTATTTTTCAAAATAAACTTATTTTTTTAGATATTAATTTCAAAATTATCATAGAGTGAATTTTTGATATTTTTTTGAGAAGATTCATTTTCTGATGAATAGTAAAAAATACTAGATTTTAATTGAAAATTGAATTTTTATCTAAATAATTTATAATGTTAAATTATATTTTTAATTTGTTTTAAATTTAAATTATATAAATTATACATCTATTAATCCAATTTAGGTCATTTTAATTACTTTAATGTTTAATTTGGATATAAAAACTTCGTAAACTTTTGAACATTTTCACTTTAAAAACACTTTCTCATTGTATCTGTAAGATTAGTTTTAAATTAAAATTTTCAACTTCTATGATTCGAATTTAAAAAAAATGAATTAAATATATATAATAATAATAATTTATAATTTAAAATAATTATAAATTACTTCTTTCCAAAATTATTAGTGAAAATAGTTAAAATTAATCATGATGATTAAGAGAAAAAAGGGTTTACTAAGGGACTTAACTTTAAACTTAAGGGGAAAATGACTTATAAACTTTTCTAAAACCCAATGAATAGAAATATTTTGATCATTTACCCTATTGTATCTAAAAGTTTTCATTTTTATAGGCACATAATGTAAAGTAGATCTCCAAATAGTTCTTACCTTTCCGTATTTACAAGAATTCCACTCCTCCATTATAAAAGAGAATTCACTATCTCCATTTCTTCATACCTCTCAGATGATTTCTATCAAACAAGACATATAAAAATATATTCAAAAATTCCCTAATAATAACCTAGAAACCAAAATTTTGGCATAGATACAACCAAGGAAGTCCTTTGGTACAAACCAAATGGAGTTACTTAAATAAGAGGTAACATTTATCAACATGCATTTTTGTTTTGTTTCCTTCTTCACCCATTAAACTATTATTATATCAATATTATATAATAAACTTAGTATCATAAATATACTGAGATTTTTTTATGTTAAGGTTACTATATAAAACTTTACACACTTCCATAAAATGGGATACACAGCCATCATTCATGTGTACAGCGGACAATCGCCTCACGAACCAATGTCATCTATTCTCCCATTACCACCTTTAAAGGTTGGTAATAATGATGTATTTATAGTTTACATATAATTTAGAATATATTTAGAATATATTTATTCTTATTTAACAATTATATAACACATACCTTCATGCTTTTCATTTTTTGGTTATAAGATAACGTTGTTTGTGTGTATGACGGACTACTGCCTCGCACAGAGATATGATTCATTCACACTTTTTGTAGAATGTATTAAGGATGGTTTTAATATAAATTTGTTAAATTTATATAATAATAGTTATACTGGAATAATATTATATATATATATATATATCATTTTTTATTTTTTATTTCAATATGACAAGAAAATGGAAATAGCGTTCTTGTGTACATACGACCTACTGTCTATATGAATAATGTATTTAATTTCATATTTATATATTTTATAGATTATTATAAATACACATATAATAAATAAATATGATATTTATATCATGTTTTACATTATAAAAATTATTAAATAACTGTCTATGTAAGAGGACCATGAATAACAAGTTAAAACATATATGAGAAACAAAGAAATTATTACCCAACACATAACTTAAACATGGGAATTTTGATAAATGGGTAATTTAAAGACATAAGTAAATTATATATGATATTATATATATGAATATGGTTCTATTATAGTTGTATAAAAAACTAATACTTATCATACAAGAGTTTTGGAGAAATACTATGGAAGTCAAGATTTGAGGTAAGGGGATTTCTAGTCTCACTTTTACTTCTATGAGACTTATACCATATTCACCACTTATTTATTTTTTGTGACTTATATACTATCACATGAAATATTATATCATGAATTTATTATATTCCATGAAATTAATTGTTTTAATTGATGATATTATTTCACAGGTCTCAAGATTTAAAATTTACTCAGGTAGTAATGGATTTTCGTCTCACTTTTATTTTCTGTGAGACACAAGCCACATTCACCACATATTTCTTCTATGTGGTATATATTGACAATGAATTTATTTTATAATGATTAAACTAAAAATTATTGGTATTTAGATGTACATTTTATTATATATTCTTCATGGGTTTTAAAATTAAAATGTTAATAAAGTGGTAAGGAAATTTTGTCTCAATTTTCCTTCTCTGAGACACATATTATATTATACACCTATACTATTTTACAAGGTGTATATACTACCTATTTGACATGTTATATCATGAATATACTTATTTTCATGATATTTTAATCTTCATTTTATTTTATTATATCATGGGGATTAGGATTCAAATTTACCAAAGTGGTAAGAGATTAATGCTATAATGTCATCGTTTATCAGGATTGATTATGATTATGCTTCCATCGATGAAATATTATGATATATCTCTCAATAATTATCATTAATTTTATTATAATAATTTTATTCATTATATATTCATGTAATGGTACCATTCGTACATTATTTGGTACTTAAGATAATTAAGTAAATATATTTAGAATTTATTTTTCGCTTCGTTTGGAAATATATTTTCTCCTAAAACTATGTTTTATAAAAATGTTTTGAAAAATTTTCTAAGAAGATTTTTAAAAGGAATTTTTACCCATATTTTACCTTTTTAAAAAATGTTTTTAAAATGAATATTCTTTTCATTCTCTGATAAAGGCACTTTTCTAAACTTTTTTACAGTGAAAAAGGAATGTCTGGAATATATGGATTTATCCGCCATCATGACTAACATTTATTTTAAGATTAATTTATAAGTTTAAAAGATTATTTCTAAAAAAATACTGATGTTTTTTAAATTATTTGTTTTTAAATTGGTTTTTAAATTGGTTTTTAAATAAAAAGGTTTTCAAAAAAATATGTTATAAAAATAATATTTCAAATCAGAAATGATATTTTACAAAAGAAATGATTTAAATGATTTTTCAAAATTACTTTCCATATAAGATGAAATATGTTGGATTTGATCATGCCATAATATGAATATAATTGAAGGACACCATTATTATTATTTCTTTTAATGGTTTATGTTTAATATTACATGTTTTCTAGGAAACCCATTTCTTTTCCATAGGTTTTGCCATGATTAATTGCTTATGAAACCCTATTTCTATCCTAGTTTATTCTTTGATAAATGGATCATGAAACTTATCACTTTTCCACATGTTATGATTTGTTGAAATATTTATGATGTCCATTTCATTTCATGGGCTATGATATTATGAATGCTTATTATCTTGTGTCATGCATATGTATGATTTAATTTTGTGATGGGTGGGACCTATTTCTCCCTCCACTGCATGGGATAATGATAAATGTTATATGGTCTCAATGGGTATATGGGAGGAAATCCAATACCACAATAAGAGGGTAAATAGGAGGGAATCCCAATCCCACAATAAGAGGGTATACATGATGGAATTTCATGATTGTAATAAGAGGGTACATGGGAGGTCATCCTAATCCGAAAACATGAGAGTATACAAGAGGTCATCCCAACCCCAAAGCAGGTACATGGGTGATTATACCAAGCCTAACATGATATTAAGGTCTTTTTAGATATCCTTGGCATAATATTTTCTATTCATATGTGCATTCCAAAATTCTATATCTTATTCCTCTTTTATGAACTCATGGATTATTCTATTTAGTCCCTTATGATTCATGTCTTATGACCTTCCAATATTTATTACATGACTCATGTGTATGATCTTTGATATATAGGGTATGATCTTCAAATGTTGTTCTCATTATATCATACCCGAATGTTCAAATTATGTTTATGTATCTCCTTTGTTTGCCCTTACTGAGCATCTATGATCACCCCTTCTTATGTTTCCTTTCCCTAGTTTATAAAGAAAGGTTTTAAGTAGGAGTAATAAATTGGAATATACTTGTGGGAAAAGTTGAAGATCTTTTATCAAGATAGAATATTGTGTTCTATGTTTCCAAAGATGCTAAACTACTACGGTTCTCAGGCATGAACTTTTTTATTTTCTGAATATTCATCTAAAATGATGTAATATCCATGTATGTTAAGCCTAGGTCACTATAGTTTTTTCAGAAAGTTAAGGATGAGAGACAAAAGTCTATGTGTATGTTACAACCATTACCCAAACCTAAGTGGAAATGGTAAAAATTTCCATAAATTTCATTATTGGACTCCCCAATACATATAAAGGTAACAATGCTATTTGGGTTGTAGTTAATCAACTTATGAAATCAGCATATTTCATTGTTATATAAGAAGATTTATCTCTTGATCAACTCTATAAAATATATATTAAAGAATTATTAAGGTTTCATGGAGTACCACTCTGAATCGTATCTAATCGAAATATGAGGTTTAATACGACATATCATCCTTATACAGATGGTCAATTTGATAGAATAATTCTAGATATAAAAGATATTATAAGATAATTAATTATGGATTTCAAAGTAGGTTAGGATCAACACATTTAGCTTGTCAAATTTTCTTATAAAAATAGATTTAACTTGATCATTCAGATGGATCCTTATTAATCCCTCTACGGAAAAAAGTGAAAAACTCCAACAAATTGGTATCAATTTGGGGAATGAGCTATTAGGACCTCAGCAAGCTTAGAAAATGGAAAAGAGTGTTATATACATTTAGAAACACATTTAGGAAACTCATTATTGATAGGAAGTTTATGTCAATAATATTTAGTGATATCTAGAGTTTAAATTTGGTGATAAGGTATTCCTTTGAATATCTCCTTGGAAGAATGTTATGAGGTTTGGAAATAATAGATATTGTGCCCCGGATATATCGATCACTACGAGATTATTGATCATATTATTATGGTATATTATCACTTGGTACTTCCTACAAACCCATACCAATTTCATAATTTGTTCTATGTATCTCTTTTGAAAAAGTACATGTCTGATCCTTTACATTTTCTAAACTCATAGGACATACCACTGAAGCATGATCTTTCTTATAAATAACAACCAGTGGAAATCTTGGATTGTATAGATAAAGTTCTATATAATAAGACCACTAATGTGTTTAAGGTTCTCTGTAGAAATCATAAATTCAGGGAAGTAATTTGGTAACCCAATTATGTGATGAGGAAGAGGTAGCACCAGCTTTCTGTCTCGGAGTGGCATAATTTCAAGGGTGAAATTCTTATAAGGGGGTAGAATATAACACCAATATATTTTAGAATATATTTTCTCTTTAATAAGTAAACGTGTTTGAAATTTTATAAATCACATAACCCAAAAATTATGTGAATAATTTTTAAACATTATAAAATAAAGTAAATTATATGGTATTTTTTTGAAAATGATTTCTAACTCACATAGGTAAAATTATTAATCATAAAGAACTATTTTAAAATATTTTTTTATGTGAATTGTTTTTATAATATATATTTTATTTACAAATTTATCCAAAGTATTAAACATATGAAAAATTATTTCTTACAAGTGTATAAAATGAATTCATTGGTTATCAATTGGTTATAAATGAAAATAAACTCATTTGAAAGTAAAAATGAGAAATTTTTTGAAAAAAAAATTACTTTTATGCATGTAATGTTTTTTTATCTTAATAAATAAAATTAATCACTATTTATGAATGATTTTAATTAAATTTTTATTTAATTTATTCAATAAAATATTTTAACATTCATTTATTGGTTTTTACTATGTAAGGAATGAGAATAAATTCAGTTTTATGCTTAAAATGCATTTTTCTAAAAATAGTATCTATGGAATTTTGAACACTTATTTTAAAATTAATTTCTATCACTTATAGAAATTTAATATGGTAAAATGGTTTCCATATTTATAATCAAAATTTCTAAATTTATTAATAATATTAATTCATTTCCATAATGAATAATTACCATGGTAAAACTATGTTACCGTGGTAAGGGTTAAAAGGATTAATGGGGGTTAAACTTAGAGAAAAGGAATAAAATACATAAAAAAAATTCGATGAATATGTGTATTTAGACCCAAAATGATATTATATTTGTATTTTCTTGCGTGGTTACACATTCACTTGAATATAACTTTATTATATTTTAATTTTTTAAGTATTTACAAGTTTGTCACCCACATCACTTATAAAAGGGAACCTCCTCTATTCACTTATTAACACATTTTGAGCCATATAACTCATTAAATTACAACTTAAATATCTTCTTAACTTCCCTCACCACTTATTATATCTTCTAGTATCCCAAAAATTCCATCCATTGAAGGATTAAGTTGTAATCCAAAAGAGGTTTCCCAAAGATGTGGTAATTGTCTTTGCCGATCTATTTCAAGTTTATTTATTCCTTAACCTCCTAAAAATATTATATAACCATATTAACAAGATTAAATCAGTATAATTACTATACTAACTATTTTTTTGTTAATTTTATATCCATTTTATACCTTCTTTCAATCCTATGAGAAATAATAATATCATTCGTACATACGTGTGGACTACCACCTCCACGAAGAGAGGTGGTTTGTTTTTCATTTCCACCATACATAGTGGGTCATATGGATGGGTTTAATAAATATATATGATATTTATTATATTATTTTGATTATATAAATATTTTTTATTATTTACTTATATTTATTTCCATTCATTGTAAAATGAAATCCTTACTCATGCGTATATGTGGACTAATGTCTCCATGAAGTGATGTAATTCATTCTTTATAACCAACTTATTTGAATAGTTATAAAAGTGAATATAATGAATATATATGAAATTATAACATTATTAATATTTAATATATTATTAAACAATGAATAAGGTGAAAGTATTAGAACCATAAAACCAGAACATTCATGGGAAACAGAAGAGTTAACACCCAGATATTGATTTTAATGAGAAATTATTGATAAATGGGTAATTAGTATTTATAAGGGAATTTTATATTATAACATAAGTATTAATATGGTCATGTTATAGATTTATAATAAATTTAAATTTATTATACAATAAATTAAGACTTCATATGAATAAATTCAAGACCTAAGGTAGGGGTTTATGTTGTGATTGCTTTTTTTAATCGAGATTGTTTATGATTAAATCTCCTAGGGGAGAATTATATGATATTTATCTATTAAAAACCATATGATTTCTTCTATATTGTTTATTTATTTTATACTCATTTTTTTCATTTTCCTCTATATGGTACTTAAATCTATTGAAAAAATATTTTTAAGAAAAAATAAACTTATTTATCCTCTTTCGTTAGAGAACTTTTTCTTCCATATACATGTTCCTTAAAAGTTTTCAAGAATGTTTTTTTATATGATCCAATAATTATTTCAATTAATATTTTACATATTTTACTTTATTTTCAATGGTTGAAAAATGAATTTTTACAATGTTTTTCAATTTGTTTATTTATGAATTTTTACAAAAACTGTGAAAGGAATATTTGTATTAACATTTACCATAGAAATAGTTTATATAGTCAACATTATCATTATTTTTATTTATGATACATTTAAATGTTTAAATGGTTAGTTTCAAATAAAATAATTTTATCAATATTATGGGAATTTTTATTTAAAATTTTATTAAAAGAAAATATTATTTTTCTCATGTTTTAAAATAAATGTTAAAATAATTTTCAAAGGTATTTTTCATATATTTCAAGATAAATTGTTGTTTATTATGATTAATTTGGGATTTTATATTATGATATCATCCAATTTATTTTCTTATATGGCCTATTATGGTGATTTTTAAGGACTATTCCCTGAAACTCATTTCTTTCCCATGGGTTAATTACTCTATGATGAAATGATGAAAGTTTTTATGATCTTGTGGCACACATATGTATGGTTTAAATTATTCTATGGATGGGTATATTAAATACCTCAAATTAATTGGGTAAAAATTGATTTCACAAGATATAATATGAATAATTTGGGGATTGAACTGATTTTAGGGATGAAAAGAGGTTGGGGTGTTAACTCAATCCATTATGGTACTTTTTCTATGATGTTACGATGGTCTTGGTAGTGATACTTGACTAATGAAATGATTTTAAATACTTATGATTGTTCCATAATTATAATGAAATTTTATTATACTTATTATATGCTCTCATGGAGCATGATTTACTAGTGATGATTCCTCACTCTTATGACTCATGTTTTTAAAATGTTAAAGCCTTATGTCATGACTCATGATTTTTAATCTATTATTAATTGGGTATTAACTTCATAAGTTATGAGCATGATATTATACCATTATTATTATCCATTATTTAAAATTATCATCGAATGATATATTCTATGTAAACCCTTACTAATCATATGAGCTCACCCTTTCTAATGTCTTCATTTCCCCCAAGTTATGAAAAAAAATTAAGTAGGATATGTCTCATAAGTGAACTATGAGATAATAAATTTTTTTGAGATGTTGAATATATTTCATAAAATAAGTTTATTATTTATCTAGTCTCCAAATAAACTAAAAATTTTCAGTTTTTTTGTAAACTATTGGGTAATATGTTATATTTTCATCTAAAATGAGGAAAAATGTATGTGAATTTTGTTTGGGTTACCTAAAAAACTCAATAAAATGAACCTTAATTCATCATAGGATGTCGAGAAATGTGTATTAAGGGATGTGTTTTAATTTAATTTTATACTTTTAGTATTTTTTGTTTGAATAATAAAGGGTTAGTGAAATTTTATAAGGTGTACGGCTAAGGTTCATGGGCAGCAGACTATGAAACCAAAACATGAAACCCAATTGGCTGAGTTATAGTATACCCCCACACACTTAGCACATGGTTTGGTAAAGTATGTGGTCATAACATATGCAGTGGGTATTTTAATAATTAAGGTGTTTTTTAAGATCTTTATTATGATTCTTAAAGTTTTTAAAGGATATTTGTGGTATTAATTAAGTTTATTTTCCTATTTTAATGGTATTATTATTATTATTTTGATTTCATATAGTGTCATTCACCATATAAGACCTCTCGTGAACCCTCCAGTGGAAGATATGGATAATTTTCGGTAAGATAATCCTTTGATAGAATAGAATATTATTGAGGAGGTGGTACAAATGGTCTAATCCATGGATTAATAAGTGTGTCCCAATCTCACTTAGGATAAAGAAGAAATTCCATATCTGAGTTGAGATAAAAATCAGGCTTATGATTTTAGTTTTTTATAATCCCTCTTCCTTTCGAGGAATTAATCACCCTAAAGAGGAAATGGATTGGATATATAATATTAAAAGAATTTTTAAATTTATTAAAACTCTGGAGGCCATTAAGGGGAAGTGTGTCGATTTTATACTTGAAGGTCCTATCCAGAAATGGTGTTCTTCAGTTCTTTAAACCATGATACATCAGAACTTGGAATAGAAAGTCTCTAAGGTTATATTCACTCAATAGTTCTACCAAATTCCTCGGAACTATAAAAGTACTAGGATTTTTTGTTCCTATAGTAATGAAAGTAGATATATATGGAGTATTAAAATTTGTTTTATAATCTCATCCATTTCATTCCAAAAATGGTTTTAAATAAAGAGATAAAAACTCAGTGGTTTGAGATGGGACCATGAACTAACATTTTATCCTGTATTTTTCTATTGAATATTTACATCTATGTGGAGGTGGTTCATTAATACTTGATTATAGAGATATATCTTGCTCAGATTTCTAGGATGATTGATTCTCCTTACATTCCAAGTGGAGGTGAATGAGGTTTTTTAGATAATAAGAGGAAATGTGATGAACTTGGATGAGGGAGTGGAAGTGTCTCCAATCACCCATTCCAATCAATATCATTAGTGGTCATGGTTAGTGGACCTATTATCTCTTATTAGTTTATTAAGGTCAACTATACAAGATATTTAAGCCAAGAAATACTTAATCCTTACCTCTCATGTGGTTATTTGGTCCATTTATAGATATTTTTAGATACAACTCATCTTCTAAAAGTGATGTAGACTCTTTATCTTCTAGGGGATCTACAGTTCAGTTTAATGGCTCCATAGTGAAATGAACTTGATCTGATGGATGTAGAGTTAGGATTGGTTTATCATATTGGTAGATCTAGTTGAGTAATAAACCTCAGGGTTATGGAATGTCTCAATCCCATTTATAAGTGAGCTAGTTTCATGCGGTGGAATATGTTCAAGTGGAATCTAAGGCATGATCGGTAATTATGAGAGGTATCGTTCTCATTTCATAATTTATGGATACTTATATATTTGATACAAACACCTATAATTCTTTTATATATTCATGTTTCCAAGATTTATTAAATCTTCTACATAATATTATTTTATATGTTATAGAATTATCTATGCCTCTTGGGAATAAAAAGTACAAATTCTCCTGATGTCCTTCATGTATTGTCTCCATATTAGTGGTGGATATATCATGGGACTTATTTATTATCAAGATGTATATCTTTGATAGCATTATATAGATGGATTATATAACTACCTTTAAGTCCCATATTTATTTTTATCATCAAATGGTGACATTCACAACCCTTTATGGAATAACTCATTTATTTCATGGAGAAAAAAACTTGTGGGATAGTTAGGTGAGACCTAATATTCCCAAGGATGGTTTATAGATATGTATAATATCATATATTCTATTAAATTCTGATGAAAGTACATTTTGGAATGTTATTCCACTAGAGGTTATGGAGTTACTTAAAATTTTCTAGATTACTTCTCAGGTTTACCTTTAGGGAGAAAAGTCAAGTTTTATATTGATGTAGTAATGAGACATAGTCGATATCATTACCCTATTTTCATATGGAATGTATAGAATTAAAATAGTGTATGTATTAGTTATATGACATAAAATCTAAAGGATTCATTTAACCTAGTGTATCTTTATGGGTTTCTCATGTGCCATTTGCAAAGAAGGCATATGGAACACTCCACTTATGCATTGACTATAGAAAGGTAAATAGTGTGACCATAAAGAACAAATATCCATTAGGCCACATTGATGATATATTTTATCAATTTAAAGTGGTAAGGTAGTTCTCAAATATTGAACTTAAGTCAAGGTATCACTAGCTTAGGGTGAAGTAATCATATTTTCCCAAGAGGTATTTTATAAGTAGGTATGGCCATTATGAATACCTAGGGGTTCCTTTTACTTTATCTCATGATCCTATAGTTTTTATAGATTTTATAAACTATATATTTCACCATTACCTAGAATCCTTCATTGTTGTATTCATGGATAATATTTTAGAATGTGAAAAAATAAAATAAAATCATAAGAATCATTTAAAAATTGTTTTGGGAAGTCTTTGTGATCATCACCTATATAAAAATCCATTAATGTGTTCCTTATAGATCAAGGAAGTCAAGTTATTCAGACATTTGGAATTATAAAAAGTAATTTTAGTTGATCCTGAAGAGGTGAGAGATTATTTTTCTTGGTAAAACCCATAAAATGAATTCAAGATACAAATATTTTTAGGTTAAGTAGGATATTAATCTAAATTTGTTAATGATTTCTCTAAACATGTGTCTCTTTGGACCGTTATCACTTGGAAGGTCTAGATTTTCTATAAATCCCTTGGTTTGAAGTCTCTTTTTATGATTTGATGTGATATTTGATAGTATCCCCTATCTTGATTCTACCTGAGGTCAAGTAAGGATATGCCATTTATTATGATGCATCAGGTTTTGGGTTTGGGTTGTGAACTTATGCAGGGTGATCACCTGGTGGTGTATGGTTTTCACCAGCTACCTTCACTTTAAAATAATTTCCCAACCAACAACCTTGAACTATTAGTGGTTATTTGTAAGAACCCAGATCTTCTTTTTAGGTATGTTTTCCTTTTCTGGTGTTTTTGGAGAAAAAGAGGAATTTCTAGAAATTTTTGAAGTACATGTTGTGTACTTTATGAGTACACACCGTGTACTCTATCACCACAGGTAGCCATGTGTTGGCTGTGTAATGGTCGTGCACATGCTCGTGTGTGGTGACGTGGAGGCCGTTTAAAGCGAGGCTTGGTAAGGGAAATTACACGTTGTGTACTTAAAAATTACACATCATGTACTTTATTTTTTTTCATTAAACATATCGGGGTCATGTATGATGAACAAAACCATCTACTTCTTGACTTAGTTTGTCCGAGAGCGTCCGTACGGCCGTGATCTTGCACTGAGCCCCTGATCGACCATCCGATCTCTGATTTAACTGTCGTCGATTACATTAGGATCGCCTCGATAAGCTCTTCCTTCTACTAGATCTTCGTTTCCTAATTCCTCCTCTTTCAAGAGTTATCTTCGGTTGAAAGTTTTAGATATTTTTATATATATACGGTGTTCTTCTGAGATTCAAGGATCGATGTTCACATATAAAGATCTCCCAACACTGAGGTAGGTGGTTTGTGCCTTTTCGTTGAAATTCTTTGAGTTATATGTGCAAATTTGTCCAATAACCTTGAATGGGGTATTGCATATTTACTATTTTAGACCTGTTAATTTCCTATTATGATTGTATACTTGAGTAGAGGTTAATTGAATTTGAATAGGTTTGTTTTCTATTCTTTGGAAGTGTTTTCCCATGCATGTTCTGTTTAGGACTGTTTGGTTCTGCTTATCATGTTAGGTTGCCTTTCTTGTTTCCCATTCCTAGTGTTGTAGGATGGAGTGATTGTGTTTCTAACATGTTGTTATGATTTAGATTGTTATCCAAGTAGTTATTGAGGTTTACCTTGGCTGATATGCTTTTCTGTACTAATGGACTTACACAAGGCTGTGAGAACCTGGTGTAGTAGACCATAGGGAGAATGGACGTAAGGGCTTTTCCAGAGTGTATGTTTTACTTTATGATGAAATACCATAGGGGAGAATTGACGTAAGTGCTTCCTCAGAGTTTTTGTAGTTCCTCGACGCAGACCACATGGATAATGTGACATAAGTGCTTCCCCAGAGTGCCTTTTAGTTACCGATCCGAGACTATAAGAGTAATTGATGGTGAGATATTCCTTAGAGAGTCTATTCTTAAGCTGAACCAGAGGTGTTAGACTGTGAGTACTTCCTAGAGGGTTGCTTGTGTTGTTTGGTTGAACCAGATGGGTTAGGTTGAGAGTACTCCTCAGAGGGTTACCTTCTTTGATTATTTACTTACTTGATGTATGAAATTGAATGCTTTGAAACTGTAGGAATGTTTGCTTTTGAGTACTTCCTTGTTTACTGCTTCTTTTTTATTATTTTATACCATATATATTCACTTACTATTAGGCATAGATCATTTGGTGGTTTCCTACTGGGATTCATCTCACACCCTATTTGGGTCATGTTTTTGGGCCCAAATAGATTATATTTCTACAGGTATAGATAAGGGTAAGCTCCTCTGTACTTCAGGTTCTTGACTACTTTGAAGATGGAGAGCATGGGACCAAGCTAAGGCTTGCGATACTGAGGATTTTATCTATTTTCTTTTGAACTTTGGTTTAGTAATGTATTCTAACACTGTGATTTGTTTGGATGATTTCCTAGAAATATTTATCATGCATCATTTATATATGCGCTCCTATTGTTTCCTACATTCAATCTTCCATTGTTTATTGTTGCATGTTGTGCTTACTGCTTCTGTTTACTGTTTACTATTTACTTATACGGTGTTACTCTTCCAATAAGGGCATAGTTTCCCTAATATCACACCCAAGTCCCTCACTGCTAGTCGGAGGCCTCTAGCGTTCTGGGAAATGCGCTTGAGGCCATGTTCCCAACTGGGTATGGGGTGCCTCTGGGCAGATTCCGGAACCAGGACGTTGCAAAGTGGTATCAAAGCAAAATTTATTTTCTTCTTGACTTACTATTTGGAGCCTATATAAAAGGATAGGAAGGAATAGGTACTTGGTAATAATATGTGTCCGGGAGTAGCTAACCCATGTACATGGAAAATCCAATCTATCTCGTTTATTGTAATTTATCTGGTTTTGAAATTTTACAGTTGATTTGATTTCACCATTTGGTGATTCACTTATTTTGTGCTATTTTCATTGATATTATTGTGGTTCTATTTCTGTTGCAGTCCGATGAGAAGAGGGTATGCCATCTCATGCATCATATAGGAACTTTCTATAAATCACATGTCATGCATTCTTTCTATGCCATTTAGGGTGCATTTGTGATTTCATGTTGATGTGATAGATGTTGTGCTAGATATGCATGCTGTTTTGATATATGCCTTGATAGAATACCTGTTGTTCGATAGTTTATTGCTTTGTGTAAGGTCTTGTTTGAATGAACTCCAAACTTTGGTTCTTGAGGTTTTATGGGCCCTCATGGACTATAATTTGGTGGATCATTGCACTGTTATTCTTGTTTATGACTTGTATAAGATGTCAATATTTGATTCGTGGGGAGTATGGGCCCTCACGGATCAAAATTTGGCACCTTAAATGTAATTTTCAGTGTTTTTTGGGTTTTGGAATAGTTTATGAGGTTTACTGTCTGGAAAAACCCAAAATACACGATGTGTAATGTTGAATACATTCCATGTGTTCTTCTGTTCGGGAAGAAATTTTTTTTCTTAAGTATAAGTTGTGTACCGTATGTACATGTCGTGTAGTCTCTAACCGTGTCTCGTACTGTATGGGAAAAGACACGGGGTTTGGAATCCTTGGTAGGACACGCTGTGTACCGGATGTACACACTATGTTGTAGAACTATGTAATCGGTCGTGTCACTAACAACATGGGTCAGTTGAGTCTTTCTAATACACGTCGTGTATGACTGGAACATGCCATGTATAGAAACCTGAGTATCCGGCTATGTAATGAGAAACACAGGTTGGTTAAATCCTTCTTGTACACGCCGTGTCTAGTATAAACACACCGTGTATAGTCAAATATGTGTTCATGCATGTGACTAACAACACGAGTAGTTGAAACCTAAGCAGTACACACCGTGTCCATCTGGAACATGCCATGTAGAGTGAGTCGTGTATCCGACCATGTCACTAACAACACGGTTCGGTGACGCTTGTCCAGTACATGCCGTGTATGGTACAAAGACATCGTGTAGTCTTGTTCTAGGAGAGTTTTTTGGATTAGTTTTCTAGAAGAACTCAGGCAGGGGAAGAGAAGTCAAGTACATGTCGTGTGTTAGGACAACACGCTGTGTGTTTGCGGTGTTACATGACCAGTTTTGGTAGAAGTACATGCCCATGTGAAAGGATTAATGGAACATGTCATGTAGGCTTTATACACAACATGTATCCATGTTTTAAAAAACTTGAATTCTTTATTTCCCATGTTCCCTTCTTACACTTCTAGTTTTCAGTCCTTGATAATCTTGATCTAAGGTGTGCATTTTACCTTACAGAGTAATGCCACTAAGACGTCCTTTGTTTGTATGCCAGTTGCAAGGTGATTATTAGACACTGGACATGGATAATTAGGGACTACCAGTATATCCTCCAGTAGCTGTCATTCCAGACATAGGTGCTAACACACAGTTCCGAGAGAGATTCATGAGGTTCATACAGACCTTTTGTGGAGTACCGCATCCTGCCCCATCTATGAAAGAGATGACATGGGTTTTCCAGTAGCAGTAGCATCCCACCTTCATAGGGGAAGGAGGACCTCAGGCCGTAGAATCATGGTTAGAATCCATGCTTTCTATATTTGAGCATCTGGAGATGCCTCCAGAGAGGAGGGTCAAGATCTCTATGTATATGCTTCAGGAATTTGCCAAGAGATGGTGGGATGTGATATCATGGGCGGGACACTAGCAGGTTATGGATTGGGATGAGTTCTAGTATTCCTTATACGACTACTTCTATCTAGAGACTTTCAGGGCCAATCGAGCCTGAGAGTTCATGAGTCTGGAGCAGGGTACTCTTACAGTTATGGATTATTCTTCTCATTTCATAGAGTTTTAGTGCTTCATGTCTATTCCAGGAGGATATGAGTTATTACTAATAAGTAATTGAGAGGATGGTCTCAGGCATGACATTTGGTCTCAGGTGGACATCTTTTGGTTGACTTCCATCACTTATATCGTCAACCAGGTGCTAATTACAGAGTTAAACCTAAGGGATTCTAGAGTTTTGAGCTAGGACAGTTTGACATCCGAAGTTAGTATCCCTCCTTCTGACAACAGTAAATGTCGTAGGGAGTCTATACACGGATATCCAAGGAGGAATGATACATCTTCTGGTGGCCAGGTGGTATGCTACCAGTGTGGAAAGCCTGGGCATACGAGGCCACTTTGCTCGAGAGATCTAGTGGAGTGCCAATATTGCGGCAAAATGGGTCATCTTCAGTACTTCTGTCAGATCTTCTCACCAGTAACTGGTGACAGGGGTTCTTCTATGACTCCTCATTCAGGATCAGCACCACCAGCATCTCATCAGTCAGGGAACTGGACTTCTTCCAGCCGTCCAGGCTGAGGTGGAGGTCATGGTCATGGTAGTCGGTTTCTAGGCTTTCAGCAACAACAGGGTGGATCAACTCAGAGTGGTCAGGTAGGGTCATAGGGTTGCAGTACAGGCCAAACCTTTGCAGTGGAGTAGACCCATCAGGAGCAGGATCCCGAACCCTCTACAGTTCTAGGTACGATCCAAGTTTCCTCCTTTTTATATTTTGCTCTTTTTGATATAAGGGTTTCCCATATCTTTATATTTTTTATCGTTGTGGAGAGCCTTGGGCTATGTATATTTTTTTTCTTCCTAGATCTTGATGCTAAAAAATCCATTGGGGACTAGAACAGCTAGTTTACGTCAGTGCAAGGAGTTCCCTCTAGAGGTTAGTGGGTGTCACTTCTTATGGGACCTATACATCATAGATATGACAGGCTATGACATCATTCTCGGAATGGACTGGTTATTTATCTTCCAGTATGTTGTCGATTTCTATCACAGTAGGATGAGTCTCACATCACTAGAGGGTGGATCGTTTCTTCATAAGGGTGAATGGGATGTCCAGGAGAGCATAATGGGACCCAAGAATCATGGTTTAGGAGGAGTTATAGCCCATATTTCTAGTCTATTTTTGGATGACCAGGGGGCTTCATAGATAGACTTTCCTCGTGTGGTGGATAGTTTCAGGAAAGTCTTTCCATAAGACTTTTCAGGGTTGCCTCTAGAGTGTATGGTTTACTTTTCTATTGAGCTAGTGTGAGGAGCGGCACCGGTTTCCATCCCTCCTTATAGGATGGCTACACCAGAGTTACAGGAGCTCAAGAAGCAGTTGGAGGAGTTGCAAGAAAAGGGTTTCATCCGACCCGGTACTTCTCTTTGGGGTTCGTCCATCCTATTTGTAAAGAAGGTGGACGATACTCTCTAAATTTTTGTGGATTATTGGAAGTTGAACCAATTGATAGTCAAGAACTGATATCCCTTGCCAAGGATTGATGATCTCTTTGACCATCTTTGAGGAGCCCGAGTGTTCTCAAAGATTGACTTGAGATTCGGTTACCATCATTTGTGCATTAGGCCATCTGATATACATCTCACATCCTTTCGAATCATGTATGGTCTATATAAGTATGTCGTCATTCCATTCAGTCTCATGAATGCGCCAGTAGTTTTCATGGAACTGATGAACTGAGTATTCCATTCATACTTGGATTTTTTCATGGTAGTCTTCGTGGATGATATTTTGGTGTACTCTCACACTCAACACGACAATGCCACACATCTTGAGATCATTATGAGTACACTGAGAGAGCATCAGTTATATGCTAAGCTCTCAAAATTCCACTTTTGGATGGACCAAATCCACTTCTTGGGTCATGTTATCTCAGAGACAGGAGTATTAGTAGACCTAGAGAAAGTGAGAGTGGTAGTTTACTAGGATTAGCCGAAGAATTTATTTAAGGTAGGGAGTTTTCTAGGGATGGATGAATACTACAAACATTTCATATAGGACTTTTCACGATTAAAAGAACCACTGATGGGTCTAACTAAGAAGGGTGCAAAGTTCTTGTGGTCAGATTCTTGTGAGTCAGCCTTTTAGAAGATGAAATGGAGGTTGACTTCAGCACCGATACTAGTTTTTCCAGAGCCAGGAAAGAGCTACACTATGTACTATGATGCTTCAGGTATTAGGCTAGGAGATGTGATTATATAGGGAGGAGTCGTTGCATACGGGTCTCGGTAGTTGAGGTCACTTGAGAGGA
Organism: Viscum album; assembly: GCA_963277665.1. Taxonomy (NCBI): domain Eukaryota; kingdom Viridiplantae; phylum Streptophyta; class Magnoliopsida; order Santalales; family Viscaceae; genus Viscum; species Viscum album. The sequence goes on along the minus strand of OY728137.1, from coordinate 611,872,638 downwards.
ACTACCTGACACATGATCTTGAGTTGGCAGTTGTTGTTCATACTTTACGATATTGGAGACATTATCTTCTAGGAGATCATTTTGTGATTTTCACAGACCAAAAAAGTCTCAAGTACATATTCACTCAGTGTGACATGAATTTGAGACAACAAAGGTGGGTTGAGTACCTTCATTCCTTTGACTTTGAGCTTTCCTATAAACCGGGGAAAGGTAAGTCGTGGTTGATGCGCTGAGTAGGAGGACTCAGATACAGGAAGCTTAGAAGGCCAACAATGAGTGGTAGCTTATGGATTTGTTCTCTGAGATTCATTTGGAGGTTCACGATAGACAGGGGAAGACTTTTCTTTCTTCTATAGTTGTTACCTCTACTCTTCTTGATCGAGTTAAAATGAGGCAGCTATCAGATTCTGAAGGCCTAGTCATATGGGAGAGTGTGTTAGGAGAGGACCCTATTCCTGGATGGACCATAGGCAATGATGAGATCTTTTGTTTCCATGGGTACATATGGGTGTCAGAAGACATGTGCGAGGAGATGATGCAGGAGTTTCATTCCTCAGTTTGAGTAGTTCATCCTGGAGTCACCAAAATGTATCGTGATCTACACCGTCAGTATTAGTGGCCAGGTATGAAGAGAGATGTTCCTGGTTTTTTCATGAGATGTTCCACCTGTCAGTAGGTGAAGGTGGAGAATCAGCAACCTGCAGGGCTTTTGCAACAGTTACCCATTTCTGAGTGGAAGTAGAACGATGTCGCAATGGATTTCGTGATAGGTTTTTCGAGGTCACCTCGAGGGAATGATGTAGTATGGGTCATCATTGACAGACTCATAAAGGTTTCTCACTTCTTACAGATCAAGGAGACCTTAAGTGTTAATGAGCTCGTAAGGATGTACATCTGTGAGATTGTACTTCTACATGGGGTTCCACACTCCATTTTTTCAGACAGGGACACATGTTTTACTTCTCGGGTCTAGTAGGGGCTTCATAAGGCTTTGGGTACATAGGTACTTTTGAGTACAGCATACCACCCCCAGAAAAATGGTCATTTTGAGGGTACAATTTAGGTGCTTAAGGACATGCTTCAAGCATGCATCATGGATTTTGGAGGTTCTTGGGATAAGCACATACGTCCTGTGGAGTTTTCCTACAATAACAGTTTTCAAGCAACAATTCATATGGAACATTATAAGGCTTTGTACGGTAGGCCATGCCGATCAACCTTATGTTGGATAGAGGAAGGGGGTGGCTATGCTGGGACATCATCTTATCCAGGAGACCATGGAATAGATCGAGTTGATTCAGAGGAGGATGGCTACTGCACAGTCATGACAGAATTATTATGCTGATCAATGGAGATGACCTCTGGAGTTCGAGGATGGAGATCAGGTTTTCTGCATATCACACTGAGATTGGGACACAAGAGGATTAGGAGAGAGGTTAAGCTTTTTCCGAGGTATGTCAGGCCATTTGAGGTTTTGGAGAGAGTTCGGCCAGTTTCCTATAGGTTGCAGTTACCTCAGAGGTACCGAGATATAAACAACGTCTTCCACATTTCTCATCTTTGACGTTACTTCTCAGACCCGTCTCATGTTTTCCAACCCAAGGAAGTCGAGTTGGATGGGGATGCATCATTCTAGGAGCATCCTATCTGGATTGTTGATCGAAGTATGATGTTTTCTCGGGGCCAGTTTGTTCCTCTTATATGAGTGCTATAGAAGCATAGGTGAGTTCATGACGAGACTTGGGAGAGGGAGGTCGATGTACGATCACAGTGGCCAAAGATTTTCAGAGTTTCTTCTTCTACACCGTCTTACTATGGAAATTCAGGGACAATTTTCATTAAGGGGGGAAGTTTTTAAGAACTCAGATCTTCTTTTCAAGTATTTTTTCCTTTTCTGGTGTTTTTTGAGAAAAAGAGGAATTTCTAGAAATTTTGGAAGTACACATCATGTACTTTATGAGTAAATGTTGTGTACTCTGTCACCGCAGGTAGCCGTGTGCTAGCAATGTAATGACCATGCACACGACTGTGTGTGGTGACCTTGAGGCCGCCTACATTGGGGCTCTGTAAGGTCAAGTACACATCATTTACTTCAAAATTACACATCATGTACTTTCTTTTCTTTTCATTAAACGTAACGGGGTCGCGTCTGATGGACAGAACCGTCTACTTCTCGACCTAGTTCGTCTGAGAGCTTCTGTATGACTACGATGTTTCTCCAAGCCCCCTATCGAGCATTCGATCTCCGATTAGACCATCGTCAATTGCATAGGGATCACCTCATTAATCTCTTCCTTCTGCTAGAGCATCATTTCCTGATTCCTCCTCTTCCAAGAGTTATATTCAGTTGAATGTTTTAGATGTTTTTGTAGATATATGGTGTTCTTGCGTGATTAAAGGCTCGAGGTTCACATATAAAAATCTCCCAACACCAAGGTAGGTGTTTTGTGTCTTTCATTTGAAATTATTTGAATTATATGTGAAAATTTGTCCAATACCCTTGAACAGGGTATTGTGTGTTTACTGTTTTAGCCCTGTTAATTTCCCGGTATACTTTTATCCTTGAGTAGAGGATAATTGAATGTGAATAGGGTTTTTTTCTATGCTTTAGAATTGTTTTCCAATGCATGTTCTATTTATGACCGTTTGGTCCTGCTTATCCTGTTAGGCTGCCTTTCCTGTTTCACATGCCTAGTGTTGTAGGATGGAGTGATTGTATTTCTGACATGTTGTTATGATGTAGATTGTTATCCAAGTAGTTCTTGAGGTTTACCTTGTCCAATATGCTTTTATGTACTTTTTGACTTACATAGGGCCATGAGAACCTGGTGTAGTAGACTATAGTGATAATGGACGTAAGGGCTTCTCTAGAGTGTCTATTTTACTTTACGATGTGAGACTATAGGGGGAATTGACGTAAGTGCTTCCTCAGAGTGTTAGTAGTTCCTAAACCTAGGCCATAGGGGGAATGTGACATAATTGCTTCCCCAAAGCGCATTTTATTTACCGATCTTAGACTATAGGAGTAATTAACGGCGAGTGCTTCCTCGGATAGTCTATGCTTAAGCTGAACCAGAGGGGTTAGACTGTGAGTACTTCCCAGAGGGTTGCTTGTGTTGTTTGGTTGAACTAGAGGGGTTAGTCGTAGAGTAATTACCATAGGGTTACCTTATTTGATTAGATTCTTACTTGATTTATGAAATTTAATGATTTGAAACTATAGGAATGTTTCCTTTTGAGTACTTCCTTTTTTACTACTTCTTTTTTCTTATTGTCTGCCATATATATTCACTGACTGTTAGGCATAGATATTTTGGTGGTTTCTTATTGGGATTTGTCTCACACCCTATTTGGGTCATGATTTTGGTCCCAAATAGATTATATTACTGCAGGTATAGATAAGGTCAAGCACCCTTCTACTTCAGTTTCTTGACTGCTTTGGAGCTGGAGAGCATGGGACCAAGCTGCTGATGAGTTTATCTATTTTCTTTTGTACTTTTGTTTAGTAATATATTATAGCATTGTGATTTTTTTGGATGCTTTCCTAGACATATGTACCATGCATCATTTATATATGTGCTCTTATTGTTTATTACTTTCAGTCTTTCGTTGTTTACTGTTGCATGTTGTGATTACTGCTTCTTTTAATTGTTTACTTCCGTTATGTTACTCTACCAATGATGGAATAGTTTCCCCACTATCACACCCAAGTCCCTTGCTTCTAGTCAGCAGCCTCTTCTATTCATGGAAATGCGCTTGAGGCCATGTGACCAACCGGGTATGGGGCACCTCTGGGCGGCTTCTGGAACCAGGACGTTACATTATTCCTACTCTTAAATTTTGGTCTAACACTCTTTTTAGTGAGAAATTCATGATGTATTTTAATAATAAAAGTTTGAGTTATATATTTTATCATAAATATATAAATTTTAGGTATATTTGATGGGTAGAATACCTATAGAGATTTTATTTTGACCTCACTGATGCATTGGTAAAAGTAAATGTAGTTATCATTTCTCTTGGTAAGAAATTTTCATCACTTGATTTAAAAGAATTCAGTGATGAATGGAACCTAATGATACTCTTTATTGAGATGAATTTTTATATAAAGAAAAAGAGGGATAACTTGTTCCATACTAATATTTAGTTAAAAACGTCTCTCATTGACCTTATTCATTAGTAGTAACCAGAAGATGAGGAGTGCCAGCATATTAGGAGGATCTTAAATAGTCAGGAGGCAACCTATGAGGGGTCACTATATTATAAGGGTATTATTTATTTTAAAATAGAATATGTAGTTCTTTTATCCATGAGGATATTGGTGATGAATAATTTTCATTACTATCGATGGTAAGTCCACTCATGTTCCAAAAAGATATATTATGATGTGAAGTGTTGATATTGGTGTCCTGGGAAGAGATGTGACATTAGAATTTTGTATCACAATGTTATACATGTTAGTAGATTAAAGATGAGAATCGGAAACCTTCCGGTCTACTTCATCCACTTCCTTCTCCAACCTAAAAATGGGATAAGATATCCATGGACATAATTATTGGGTTTCCTCATACCCCTTAGGGGAATAATTCTATCTGGATTGTGATTGATCAACCGATTAAGTCATCTCATTTCAATATGATCAAGGATACCACTAAGACGGAGGATATTGGAAAGGTGTATGTACTTGAGAATATGAGATTGAATGAGGTTCCTTATAGTATTATTTATGATATATATCCCTGGTTTACCTCTAAATGTTTAGAATTCCTCCAAGATGTAATGGTATCTCAAGTAAATATGAGTACAACTTATCATCCACTTATGGATGTTTGGATTCAGTGGGCAATCCAAATTTTGGAAGACAAGATCTAGGCTTATGTTTTGGATTTCAAAAGCTCATGGGGAACTCATATGGAATTGTATGAGTTTTATTATAATAACAGTTACCAATATTCTATCAAAATTTATCTTTTTGAATCTATGTATGTTTCCCACATCAGTATTCACTCTATCAAACTAAGGTGGGAAAGAAATATCTAGTGGGACTAATCATTGTACTGGAGATAACCAATAAGATTTATATTATTCAATAGTGACTAATTATAGCTGAAATTAACTATAAATCCTATATTGATCATAAAATTTTTCCATTGGATTTTTTGGTTAGTGACCATGTGTTCTTAAAGGAGTCACCTCAATTGGGTCACTAACGGCTTAGTTAGTGAGGGAATATTAACCCAAGGTAAGTATGACCCTTCGAGATCACTAAAAGAATCGATAAGGCTAATTATCAATTATTATTACCTCCTTATTTAACACCGATTCAAATTTTATTATATCTCTCTTAGTTAAAGAAGTATCATTCTGATACCTCTTATGTGTTAATATAGGAAGAGTTTGAGTTAAATTAAAATGTCTAAGTGAATGAGAAACCAATCTATATTATTTACTCCTAGGATAAATTGTTGTGTGAGAAATCCATTCCATCAGTTTAGATTTTATGGTAGAATAGTAGTTACTCTCATGAGGCATGGGAGTGGGAATATTTTATGAGGGAGTAGTGGCCTCACCTATTTGTTGATATTTAATCTTCAAGTTGACATTATAAGGGAATAAAGTAATATCATGGGGATAATTTTCACCGCCATGGTTTCATTTTCATGTATTAATTTTTTATTTATTTATTTTTATCTTTAATTTTCATTTTTAGGTATTTTTCCTTTGAAATTTTTGGAAAGTGGGGAAGTTTTTCATACCACATAGTTTATGAATGGTTAGTGAAAATCATATGATCCCACCATGTATAACCTGTAACATATTTCATAGGTACTATAATGGTTAGATTACTATTTTCCAAACTATGTTGCCAACCCATATAGATTCTACATGTGTGTATAATGTCATCTTCATGGTTGGGGTTTGGCTTGGTAAATTGTGTGGCCTGTCTAGTTACATTAAAAATATATAATAACCTTATTTCCACCTACTTGGATTTAAAATCTCAACCCCTAAATCCCCCCATTCAAACCCCTCCAGGCTTAGAATATATTTCTCCCCTTATTCCTCCCTTTACACTTTATTTTTGTGGATCTTTTTCCTAGAATCACTTATAGATCATCAATTAAGTGACTTTTATTCTTTTATTTGGTTCTCTTATCCTCTATTTTAAGGTTTCCATTCTTCCCTAGGTATATGGAGACCTAGGTTTTTCTTTGATCAAATTTTAAGTAATGTGTTTTGATGTTTAAGAATTTATATTTCATTTTAAGGGTCTTTGTTCCACATTGCTAGTGGGTTCACTCCTTTCTGAAACAATTTCATTAATTAAGGTGGGTGGTTTCATGAGATATATTTATTAGAGAAACCATATGTTCTTGATTACTTTTGAAAGATTTATCTAAATTTTTTAAATCATACTTTTCAAATTTTGAGGATTGGTATATCTGAAATAACTTTTTTAGAATTTTTATCTTTTAATACAACCAATTTTTGTGGTTTTAAATGAATGTTTACATATGAAAATAGAATGTTTCTCTCCATGTGATTTCTCTTTGAATGGAAATGGATTTAATAATCAAATTATAATTATTTTAAAATTTGATGTAACTTTGGAACCCTGGGTTCTTATGTGGGAAACTAAGTATAAGTACCATTAGGTATTTGATATAATCTCTCTAGATTTTTATCACACTACTAACTAACTATACCACTAGAAATACATGGATGATATTATTATGGTTCCAGCAGATGGTGTGCCACCATGCCTCTATGAATGTTATATAACTCTCCATGGTGGTCCACACACTGGTGTATATGATTGGTTTTAAATATAATAAAATATGATGATATTAGTGTTCCTTTACCTGAGCTACCTTAGGGATTCTCCCATGGTGCTTGTTTTGAAATTTTTGTTTACATGGAATCTACTTTCATGTTTAAACTATTATTGAGAATTTGATGGGTTAATTTTTATTAAAATTTTAAAAAGTTATAATTTTATATGGTTTATTTTCAAACTAGTATGCTTGGATTATTTAAAAATTATTACTCAAGGAATACTTAGTGGGATCTGGCTGGGAAGTTATTCTCACACCCTACACACACCCAAAGGGTGTATGTAAACCATATTTTAACTGATATAAATAAAGTAAATGCACTAATATGAGGAATTTTATTTACATACTATTTGATCTTATATTGTAATTGGTGACATATTGGGAGTTATCCCTCATGCTTCATGGATATGGGAAGTAGTTATTTTAATTCATTCTTTGTTTGGTTTTGTAGACTTACTCTTGTATCTCCAATCTGGCATACCATATCATTCATTTTTATATATGTGAGCTTAACTCCTTTTGTTTATGTTATGGATTATTACTTACATTGTTGTAATTGGTTGTAATTATTAATTTTATATTTTAATTATATTATTTTTAGCTATTAATTTATTGTTATAGTTTTATTTTTTTGGATGCATAACTTTCCAACTTATGTCGAGGTCATGTCAGGTTCCCAAATAGAACCCTTTTATGATAGTTTATTTGGGGAAACCATTTCCAAGGTATGTTTATTTATTCCTATACTATATTTTAAACCTTTAGGGATTGGTAACACCATTCAAACCTTTTAACATGTTATCTCAGATACTGGTTCAGGGTAGCCTGAGTTAGTTCGTGACAACTTAGCCCCTCACTGCTATTCAGCAAGATTTTGTGCATGGGGGAATAAAGAGGCCATGTGTTAAACCATATAATACTCAGTGATTCATGATGTTGATTTAAATTTCTGGTATGTGGTTAATGTTTAGGGTTTTGGTATAAGGCTATAGTATGTGAATATGGTAAGGGATAAGATTGTTAGGACATATGTTGTGAGGACATGAGAGATGCTAGATTGATAGGGAAGCGAGTGTGGGGTACCTTTGATACTATATTTTTATAATATACTATAATTATATTTTATATGAATTTAGAGAGTTTTCTTTTGGTTAGATGGGTTATAGATGACCTTGGAATGGGAAACAAGTCAGTTTCACAATTTATTTAAGGGTGTTTTAGTATGCTTATTCCACGTTGACATGATATTTTATGGGGAGGAACTAAAAGGAATATTCCATAAATCCATTTGATATCATATAATATATAATATTTTATTTTATACTGTGATATACATATGGAAATATACTTAGATATTTAATACTTCGGGTATATCAATATTTATGATATAGGGATATCATATGCAGGTTTCATGAGCATATCGTATCATTTGACATGGTTGAGTCAAAGTGCCATAAATCAAATGGCTCAATCCATTTGGAACTGCTATGACTCACTAAATCATCAAATCCTTAAGGATTTTACACTAAAATATCATACATGTATGATATCAATAATTGGTCATTTCATAAGATGAATTGTATAGGAGAGTGTGTGGCTGAGGCTAAATAGAGATGTAGCTGATGGTATTTACTCATGTTTTTTAGAAATGAATGAGCAAATACATGTACTTTGAGAGAATAACAATATATTATATAAAGGAGGATAGACCATTCGTTTGGTATACACATGTAAGATCCTCATAAAAACCTCTAGATGATACTCCTTCCCTCCTAGAGATCTCTTCTTTTATCATCGTTTACACCACAAGATACTAGAAAAACATGGAGGTTTTGAAGGTCTTTCTCAAATAGTTTGGGTGAAAAACTTTAACGTGTGGTTACACCATGGAGGGAAGATCCATTTAGTTATTCCTCAGTTATATTCACAAATCACTACATGGAGGTCATGACTGCAACATGCATTAGTGTAAGGTATGCATTCTTCATTTATAATTTATATGATTTCAGTTTTGAAGGCATGGTTTTTTTTTTGGGTTTTATGGTTTCTAAATGCTTTAGATACTTTGATTAATTATTAACCATGCATTAGAAATATTTTAGGAACATACTGAGTATACTTGAATACTCACCCCTACTTCTATATGTTTTTTTAATAGATTTTAGGGACAGTGTTGAAGAACATGATGAACCTTACTAGCCCATGATATGGTGATTAGTTGAAAATGAAATAATGAATGTTGCTTTTGAGTTTTTTGGTTATTGACTTGTTTTTGGAATTATTTTAGTTTGTATTATATCGCATTTTTGCCTTTATAATTATTTGGATATTTGGTTTTTTTATCTATGGTGTTTAGTTTTGATGGGTGGTTTTTTTATTTTCTTGAGATTAAATAAGGTAATGCCTCTCATATTGAATTTTATATATCCTCAGTGTTGATCATCAATTCACGGCCACTTGGATGTAGTATTTAGGTTTCACCCAAAACATCACTACTAAATTGATAAGAGTTTTAGTAAATTTGGGTCATGAAAATTTTAAAAACTCTAAATTTTTAATTAAATTTACCTTCAAATAAAAATAAGACGTTATTAGGGTTTTCATTCCAACAATATATAGTCAAATATGTTATTGTTGAAAATAAAGGAGTGGATCATGGTCCTTTAAATAATACTATATGAATATAATTTAAAAAAATTAAATAAAGATAAAGAAGAGAGAGAAGATATTAACTCATGATTTTGAAGGAGCCTTCATAAATGGGCCTGAAAACTATTAGGGGAAAAGAGTGTGTACATATTGAATATCTAAGAAAATAATTCATTGCAAATATTAGAGAGTCATCTATGAGAAAGGAGGTACATTGAGGTATATATATATATAATACATTAGAGAATAAAACATAAAAACCCTAAGGCTTTGTATTGACAACCATATGTGCATGGTGAAACACACTTAAGGGTGTGCAAAGGGGTGGGTTGGTTTAATATAAAGATCAATATTACCTAATGAATCATTGATAAAAGAAACAAATTCCAACTCAAATTTAATACCCCAATAGTAAGTTCCTAAAAAAAACTCAACATGATGAGTTGAGGTTATTTTAAGGGTGGGTTGACTTGGGTTGGAGATAAGTTAAAACAATTTATATAAATACATAGAATTTATAATTCATACAAATAAATAAAGTTTCAATTTCAATAATTCTTATAAAATTTATACAATAGAAGTAATCATTTTTAACAATATTATCCTTAACTATAATTCATTTTAAAGAAATTATTCATGTCCCATAATAGTTATACTTCATTATTTTATAAAGAAAGTTTAAATTTTTTTATAGATTTTTTTTTGTACTTAGAGAAACTAATTAAAAAATCACCCCACTACTCAACCTAACTTAATTGAATAGAGAAAATTAATCCAAATTTTATGTTAATGTTTTATGGTTTAATGAGTGATTGAGATTGAATTGGAAAGATTTTACATTTTTATGATTTTGTTTGGACACCAGTAAACACACTGGCGATTCCAATGTTTTAATACAAGGTCATTGAGATACAATTAATTCCTTAACTTCATTTTGTAAAAGGTGAAATCAACATATGTGCGGATAGTTAAACCTTCACCTCATGTAGCTTAACCACCACCACAGATGAGGCATTAAAAAGCACTAGAAATATATTTTATCAGTTCTAAAAAAAACATTGATGTTCCGAGTGACCTTAAAATCCAGTAGATTTTATCGGCGCTAAAACCCCATTATTAAAGACCCCATTTATCGGAGTTAATGAAAGAGATGATAAAATATATTTTCTAATGTTTTAGAATGCTAGAAGATGTATCTATTGCACTTAGTAGTAGCTGATAAAAACGTAAAACATTTTCAATTGCAGAAAAAATATAAAATTAAACCTGAAAAATAATATAAATGTATATTGTATCATCATTACAATACAAATATTACATTAAATAATTTTATTAAAAACAAATAAAATGATATAAACATGAAAAATAGCATAAATTTATTTTACATCATCATTTTCAATTGGAATGATATGTGGTCACTTCCTTCGAGATGCAAATAAAAAATCAATTTTTGTTCTAAAGTATCATGAAAATATGAGTGTGTTCACTTGGTTTTGAGTATGTGGTGGGGATTTTGAACTAAAATGTAACTTTTAAATAAAAACATGCACTTTAATTCATATTGGTTATACTGTGTGTCAGATTAACATAAAACTAATTCCTACAAATCACAAATGAATTATCAATCTTTTTTTTTGAAAATATCATGATAATACGAGTGCGTTTATTAATTTTTCACTATGTGATACAAATTTTGAACTAAATTTTCAATTTTAAACAATGAAAACATGTACTTTGATTCACACCAGCAACACCTTATTTCGGATTGATTGTGGTTGATTCCTACATGTCACAAATGAATCAATTGTCATTTTCTTAAATTATTGAGACAATTTGAGCATTTTTCATGGTTTTCAGTATGTGACAAGCATTATGAACTAAAATGTTGATTTTAAAAATTAAAACATGCACTTTCAGTCATACCAACCACACCATGTGTCGGATTGATGGTCGGTTAATTCCTACACATCAAAATAAATTATTGATATTTTTTATAAAATATAAGATTTTTTTCTTGGTTTTGAGTATGTGACACATGTTTTGAAATAAAATACCAATTTTAAATGAAAACACATACTTTTAGTCATTCTGAAACATCGTGTGTTGGATTGATGTGTGGTTGATTCATACACATTAAAAATAAATAATGAATCATCTTCCTAAAGTATCATGAAAATATGAACATTTTTGGACTATTTTGAGTATGTGACATCTATTTTGAACAAAAATATCACTTCTAAAAATGAAAACATGCACTTTTGATAATTTTAGCCACACGGTGTGTCGAGTTCATATGATTTCAATTACTACACATCAAAAATGAATTATAGATATTTTACTAAATATTAGGATATTTTAAGAATATTTTATCATTTTTGAGTACATTATCTGCATTTTTAACTAAAATGTAAACTTTAAATAAAAACACACACTTTGGGTTATACCAGGAACAATATGTGTCAGATTGATGTGTGGTTAATTCCTACACAATATAAATGAATTATTGATATTTTTTAGAATATTTGTAAAATCAAAATGTGTTTTTTAGTTTTGAGTTTGTGACATGTTTTTTGTACTAAAATATCATTTTTTTACACACACTTTAAGTCATACTGAAAACACCATGTGTTGGATAAATGTGTGGTTTGTTCCTACACATCAAAAATGGTGTACAAATCAAAATCCTAAAGTGTAAAGAAGATAAAAGTGTGTTTTATTACTTTTTTATTATGTGAAATGTTTTTTAATAAAAAAAATTCAATTTTAAATGAAAAGAAACACTTTGAGTCATATCATAAACATCATATTTCGGTTTGATATATGGTTAATTCCTGCACATTACAAATGAATAATGGTTATTTTTTATAATATATAAAGATAATTTGAGTGTGTTTTATCATTTTTTAGTATGTGATGCATGTTTTGAACTAAAATGTCAAATTTAAATGAAAACATGTCATATGAGTCATACTGGAAACACCATGTGTTGGATTTATGTGCAGTTGATTCCTACGCAATCAAAGAATCGAGGTTCATTTTCCTAAAGTATCAAGATAATATTTTTATGTTTGGTCAATTTTGAGTATGTGACCTGAGTTTTGAACTAAAATGTTAGTTTTAAATAAAAACATGTGCTTTAAGTCATGTTGGAAACACCTAGTGTCATATTGAAATGTGGTATATTCCAACACATCACAAATGAATCATGGATTTCCCCCCTAAATTATCAAGATAATTAGAGTTTTATTTATTAGTTTGGTGTATGTGACATGCATTTTAAACTAAATTATTACTTTAAAATAAGAAAACATGCATTTATAGTGATTTCAAACACTATTTTTCAAATTGATGTGCAGTTAATTCCTACACATCACAAATGAATATAGGGACATTTTTAAAAAATTATCAATAAAATATAAGCATGTTTGATTTCTTTTCATTATGTGACACATGTTTTGAACTAAAATGTCACATTTAAATAAACACACACACTTTTAGTCATATCCACTACACCTTATGTTAGATTTATGTGTGGATAATTCCAATATATCAAAAATGAATTATCAGTCATTATACTAATGTATCCTAACAATATGAGTGTTTTTATTAGTTTTAAGTATTTGACACATGTTTCGAACTAAAGTGTCAATTTTTAAAGAAAACATGCACGTTCAGTCATAGTGTAACATTTCTTGTCAGATTTCTGTTTGGTTGATTCCTACACAAAAAAATGAATCACAAATAATTTTAATAAATTATAAATACAAACCAAGTTTTTTTATCAGTTTTGAGTATGTAAGGTGTGTTTTGAACTAAAATTTCACTTTTAAAAATAAAAACATGTGATTTCATTCATTACAGACACATCATGTATCAAATTGATATACGGTTAATTCCTTCATATCAAGAATTAATGATGGATCATTTTATGATGTTTAAAGAAAATCTGAGCATCTTTAATCAGTTTTGACTATGTGATACATGTTTTGAACTAAAATTTCACTTTGAAATGAAAATAATTGGTTTCAATCATATCAACCACACCATGTTTTTTTATTGTTGTATAGTTAATTCCTAAATTTCACTAATGAATTCATTATATTTTCCCTAAAATATTAGGATAATAAGTGTGTTTTTTCTTAGTTTTGAGTGTGTGATGCATGTTTTAAACAAAAATATCAGGTTTAAATGAAAATAAGCATTTTGAATCATACCAGTTGCACTGTGTGTCAGATTGAAATGCAGTTGATTCCTACATGTCAAAAATGAACCATTGATATTTATTTAAATTATAATGCTAATATGAGTGTATTTTATGAGTTTTGAGAATGTGATTTACATTTTAAAATAAAATGTCACTTTTAAAAATGAAAACACACACTTTTATTCATACAAGTAAGATCGTGTATCGGATTGACATGAGGTTCATTCCTACAAATCAAAAATGAATCATGGATCATTTTCATAAATTATCAAGGTGATATGACTACATTTTATTGGTTTGGAATATGTGAATCATGTTGTGAGCTAAAATTTCACTTTTAAAAATGAAAACATGAACATTCAATCATTTTTCTACACCGTGTGTCAGATTAATATGCAATTAATTACTACACATCAAAAATTAATTATGGATAAATGTTATAAATCATGAATAAAATATGAGTACATTTTATTATTTTAGTATATGTGATACATGTTTTGAACAAAAATGTCACTTTTAAATAAATTCATGCACTGTCAGTCATACCAGCAACACCATGTGTCAGATTTATGTTTAATTAACTCATGCACATCACAATTTAATCATCAATATTTTTAATAAAATATAAAGACAATATGAGTGATTTTGGGTCTTACCCAAGTGGTAAAGGCTCTCTATAATCCTGTATTAAATTCAGGCTCAAATTTGGGTGGGTGAGATTTTCCACAGGTATTGTTGCAGTACTGTGGATAACAATGACATAGGAAGGTAGTGATGAAAGCATGAATCATGATATGGGTAGGAGATGATACAGGCAATATGAATTAGGCACATTACACTGGGCATTTGGGCTAGTTAGTAGGCCTTTTTCCCTTATAATTATATTTATTCCCATTGGGCCTTTGGTCAATGTACTAAATAAATAAGGCTTTATGGGTGGTATATACCTTGGGGCACTATGGATTTCCTTTCGAATATGTATATGTGGTGTGTGTGTGTGTGTGTGTTTAATGTAATTTTAACCCCAATAATAAAATATATATAAAGACAATATGAGTTTGTTTTCTTTGTTTTAAGTGTGTGTTAGAAATTTTGAACTAAAATGTAAATTTTTAATGAAAACATGCAATTTGAGTCATACCAAAAACATCATGTGTTAGATTTTTGTGTGATTTATTTCTACACATCAAAAAATAATCACATATCATCCTCCTAAGGAATCAAGATAATCATAGTGTTTATTATTATTTTTGATTACGTGAAACACATTGTGAGATAAAATGTTACTTTGAGTGGAATGTCTTTCCGCAAATAGTTTTAGAGAATCTCGAATGGTCTAGGTATAAATGTATACAAGTAACATTTTCATGCCCAAATCACTTACTTTATTAAAATAAATAAACTTATTTTCTATTGTTAAAATACAAATTTATCTCACCAGTATGTTATAAAAAGATATTATACCCAAACGAGAATTCATGACATCACTATTGAACATAAACAAATCAAATAAAGAAAAAACAAGTCCGTGGAGAGAAAATTAAAAATAACTTATTGCATCATCATTGCTGAAAACTCTATTGAGAATTTATTTTTATCTAAGCATTTTGTTCCTATGAAGATAAAAAAAGGACTTCATATAGTGTTTAAGGTCCTTCTTGAAAGATAATATTATTTCCCCTTCAAACCCCCACTTTATGTCAAATAATCATTTCCCCTTCAATAATTTAGGTTTTTTCTCCATATAAATGGTTTTATACTTTAAAAAGAACCACAAACTCTATATAGAGGATTTTTCTGGTCTTCATATGTGCATAATTCTAGGTGAAAAATTAGAAAGAAATTACCTCTTTGTGATATTTTTGAAAATTAACTAAATAATTAGTAGATAAAAATGATAAGAAAATAAACTAAAAAATATTAGATAAAATGTTAAGAAAATTAACTACATAACCAATATGAAATCACATCTTCGTGATTTCTGCAAACATTCTAACACTATGTAATCTTCCCACTCATTTTTAAACAAATCTTCTTCCACTTTTGAATACATCGGTTGTTAACTGTCTAAGAAGTATTGGAAAAATATAAATAAACAATTCTAATTAAATTATAATAATTATAAATAATTAATATTCATGGATTCTAGTTTACTGATGGAATATGATAAATTTTATAAATTTAAAAATGTAATACCCCAAATCATTATCATTACTTTATTTCAGAAACTACAAAAACATTGAGAAAAATAACTAATCTATTTTATATATGTTTTGATAGTGAAATATTATTATATATACAATAATAATTTTCCAAATATAAAATTAAATAGGCTTCTTATGATCATAATTAACCCTCAAACCATGATTTTGATGATATTTAAACACCAATCCATGATAAAAAATTCTCATTAAAATACAATATAAAACATATAATTTGATATTTATTTGTAAAATGTTGAATGTAATGTATTAAAAATTGATAAAGGAAATAATGTGTGGCTTATTTTATGCGTGTTTTGGATCCAAAAAATAAATATTTAGATTTTCTAAATTAACTACAATGAGTATCGAGTGCTTCCTATAAAAACAAAATTAAATAAGTAATGAAAAAATGAAAATATATTTTATGTTATTATATTATATATTTTTACCAATTAATTGTATGTATTAAGAATAATTTATTTCTTGTTATTTTCTATTCAAACATTGCTGCTACTTTTTCAAATTTTGATCAAATTTAAACTTCTCCAAATTTAAATTCTTGTGTAGAAGTGATGTTAGGACTAACGAGTCTAAATTTTCACCAAAAGGTTTTACCTTCACATTGTAGTAATATATATGCTTGTAGAAAATATGTATATTATTTAATAGTATTTAACATAGTTATTCTATTATTAGAGAGACAAATTATGAAAATGTACCTCATGTGTAAATTCACAGTCGAGGCTCCCAGCCATTCATGCTTGAGTATTTCATTTACACTATCAATACCAATCATTTATATAATAGACCCTTAATATTTTTTTTCTTCAAATGGAATGTAAGCCAAATTTTTATCTTTGAACATCGTATTCACATGAACATGTAATGTTAATAAATGTGTTTGTGGAATCAGTGGGGTAAAGGTATTATCATAAGGTTATTTTGATATATTAGTTTGTCCTCTAATTTTTTTTGACTTGGCCTTTTGTTTTACATTTTATTTCCCCATTTGTAATAATATACCTCATTTTTTTACCTTATTTCATTAATTTTTAAGTGTTTTCATATAAAATAAATTATAAAGGATATACATAATTATATTAATTTAATTTTATAAGATTATATGGCTATGCTATGAAAGTTCCAATGGTATGTTTGTCCATGTGAACATCTAGATCATCAAGTTTAATAGGTAACTTAGTGTTCGGATCATGAGTTATGTGAATCCCTACTCTCATGTGATATTTTAGATGTTTTTATTGTGTAGAATATCTCCTTGTATATTGTACATTGTAACCCTTGAAATAAGGTGATGGGTAGGTATAGATAGAAATAAATCACAATCAATTTTACCCTATGGAATTTCAATATAGGAAAGGTATTATTATCTATTCAATTCACATTTATTATAAATCATTATGAAAATATTTATTACTTATTGTAAGGCTGGACTTTTAGGGGAATGACTAAACTCAGAGCTATGTGGGTTAGATCTTCATGCAGTGGTTGTTGATGTGTTTTTTCTTCTCCTTGATCCCTTTCTATAAAGTTTTCTAAAAAATCACACTATGAATTAACTTTTTTATAGAATCTATTTGTTCCTTAATTTCATCTATTTTCTTATCTTCATCCCCCTATTTATTTTATTTCTCAAAATATGTTTGAGTTGACACTTCAAAACCTGCACCACTAACACAACCATATTGTTCTAGACACATCAAGGACACTAAAAGGAGTTATTCATCAGGTATATCTGGTAATGATTCTTTTGTCTAAAATAGATAAAAATATAATAAAATAAGTATTATTATTTTGAAATATTTATTTAATGCATAAAAAATTATATTATTGGATAATTACACATGATTCCTATAATCTATATGTTTTCATCTACCGTTCATCCTTTTCTATTTATATAGTCCTCCTTCTACAAAAAATGATGTGAGATAGAAGTGTCTTTATATTCTGGTTCATTAATCTACATATAAGCAAAGGAATATAATTATGTTGTTGTTTCATATCACATAAAATTATTACTTTATACTTAAAATAAATACCATTTTAAAAGTGAAGAATACCCCATCCTTGATTTATAGTAGGGTTACAATGGTTTTGATGCACACCTATTATTTTCAACACTCCATTATTGTTTCATAAATTGACAATTCTAAATCATAGTGATTAATACATGTAATGTAAAATAAAATATTATCAATTACAATGTACCTAAAATGATTCCTCCTCATAATGTCCTGTAAGAGTATTCCATATTACTTAGTTTATCATGTGTGCATACATGGTTGGTGGGTGGGGGTTTACCTTCCCCTCATCATCCTTGAGATTTTTATTCACAAGAAGTGTATCAAAATCTTTATGATCCTTTATTGCAACCATTAATACAAATTTCATTCAAAAATAATCTAATATAAATATGCTCTAAAATAGATAATAAAGATTAAATTAGTGTTTCATTATTATTTTTCAATAAAATAAAGAAATTATATCATAATGTTACCCTGATGTATGCCCAAATTATTTTCTTCAATTAAATAAAAATATTCTTCCACATATCTACATAAATTGATACTTGCATTCGAGTAGTGATCCCAATGTAATTAATGAAAATAGACTTTTTGAGGGGTTATGTTCATTCCATAAAACCTGAAAAGTTATTCTTTTCTCTCTATTTATAATAATTTTTGTAAGACTATCATGCTATTACTCTCCAATATTTTCTTAGATATATGTTCTTCACCCTCTACCATTTCGTCAGTTTCAACAATGTCAATATATTTTCCCTTGGGATTGGTAGCATCAGCAAGGGGAGAAACCATCTATTCCTCCGAATTGAGAGAATCTGTATATAGAGAATCCATTATATCCATAAGTATTTAAACATTTAATTTATATTATATAAATATAGTTTTGAACACATAATATTATGAGGTAAAGTATTTTATATTAAAAACATTAATTTGATTATTGAAATCCTTATTTTTCTTTAAATATTGAAGGTATTTATCCCCTCTATTAAGTATCCTACTCCCCTAATTATAGTCCCATATAACATAAAAAACTTTCTATATTTATACCGCCATGAAATGATTACAACATCCCAATGAAATTTTCATCCTCAATGGAATTTTTATTTGACCCTGCAGTAGTTTTCATCAACAACAGAACAATTGACCAATTTCTATTTGAAGGATCTAGGGAACAAAATAATTGTATTTCCAATGATTTCATAATGAATGTTTCATCATTATACCATTTATTATTAAAATAACTTTCACAAATACTAATTCATTGATTAAAACCGCACTCTTGTTATCAACCCATTTGCATTGAAAAATCAGCACATAGAATGTTGTATAATACAACTCCCATATTTGTTAGATGATTATAATGTTTGAGATATTCATATAAATTAGATTTATGTCATTGGTGCTAGATACATGCATCACTTATTCCATAAGATTAAATCCACTAGTTTTCATTGTACTACATTCATCATATTCCTTTATACAGTATGTATAACTATTAATTACATAACCTTTGTAAGATAATACATGTACACTTGTTCCTATGGCTATCTATTAAATTCATTATAAAATTTAATATTTATTTAAAGAAAACTCCTTAAAATATAGTCTCAAAACCATCTTATAAACTATTGATTATGTGTATTTATTATCCATCTTTCAGTCCTTTATGGAATTAAATTCTATATAATTACATTATATGTTTTTACATATGACACAATCTATATAATATTAATTAAAACATAAATGTGAGACAGCTCTAGCTATGTAATAATAACTATGAAAATATCTCTTATGGAAATTCCTTCACCCATAGGCACCCTCTAGGATGAGATTTTAGGAGACCAATGTTATCCATGTCTAATAGTTAGTTAGTCTATAATTCAATGGGTTCCTCAAAAATATCACTCTATAGTATATCCTTTTATTAAACTTTGATATTTTATATACCCTTACAAAATATTCATATACTATTGAATGGGTTACATAAATATGTAATATATAAGACCACATATCCAAATCACTTTAACTAAGTGATCCATTATATCAAAGAATGGTTGTAGGAATTACATATCTAATTCAATTAATATGATAGAAACTTCATTTTCTGTTGTTTAAAATCTATTGATCCTATAACTTTACTATATAGATCTTTGAAAAGGAATAAAATCATCATTAATGTGTGTCATAAATTTTTAGGTATAGTTAAATGTAAATACACAGTCATTAAATATTATATCAAAACATGAAAATCATGGTATTTTAGGCCCTTTAAATTTAAATCAATAATCAACAAGACATTCTTGATATTTGATGAATAACCATCTAGAACCTTTACACCATTCAGAAGGTTAGAAAACTAAAATATATCTTGTTTGTAAATAGTGTAGTCTATTGGAGGAAGAAATGTATGCCTTTAACCATTCATTGGGGCCAACATATCCTTAAATTCAATCATGTATAGCCTATCTTTTAATTTATCTTTTGTTTTTTTAGGTGCATTTAGAACTGTACCAATGAAACTATAACATGAATTTTTTTTCTACATTAATACCATCAAGAAAATTTATAATATATAAATAACCCAAATTCTATAGTTCAAGAAAAAATAACCTCTTTTTTCACCCCATTTTCATAAGTTTTATCAAAAAGAGTTTACCAAAAATGGTGGAAATATCATTTACTTTATAAAATTATTGACCACATGTTAGTGGATAATATGTTGTATATTTTTCTAAATTACCATAAAATGATATAGTCTGGGATCAGTATTTATGTCTTCATGATAAAACTTTATGATATCATAAAAAAAATTCTTAGAGGAATTTTTAAACCAAACTGAGTGTGTACCTTCTTCATAAATGAGGCACCGCAATATTTCTTTAATGTTATACCCTAAAAAATTTCCATAATAAGGAAAGTTATTTATCATTTCATAAAACATGGATCTCAACATGAAATTTTATTTCTATGAGAATTATACAATGCAACACTTAAATCCTATATTAATTTCATATCTTCAATCAATAAATCCAAATAATCTTTAATATCATTACTAGTTTATTTTAGTCCTAACATAAGTAGAGACAACATAATGTATATTTGATTCATGTATTTTTTCTATGTATTTTTCGATCATTTCCAAATTCAGGATACTCATGATCAATTTTCTTCAACTGGGGACAATCTATTGGGTGATTAGGTTTCCCATATTAAATTCTTGCATCTATTAGTATTTACAAGGACTCTTCTTGTACTAAATTAAGTTCACCATAATGAGGAACTTTACAGGACCCTTTAATCATGTTAGAGAAATGGTGGCTTGATTTTTCTAGGTGGTAATGATGTTATTATAAGTTTGTGGACTTCTAATAGATGTAAACTTTATAGACAGTGTATCGATAATTAAAATATCTATTATTATAATTGTTTGTTATAAGTGTAAATTTTTGAATCAATTATAGTAAGATTTATAATAAAGGAGTGTGGAATAGAGAATAATGTTGATCTACTAATTATTAACATTTTAATCAAGGAGAAAAATTGGGGATTATCAATCACATAGTGAAACAGATGGAAGACCATGAATTCAAGAGGTTGTGAAACCGGATGACCAGGTGGGACCCTTTACATAAAGGTTATGGGACCACTTTTTTGATGTGTCATGCAATACTTGGATGTAGTGATCTATGTGTCTTATGAATCATAGTGAATGTACATTATAATTTTGATGAAATGAAATTTTTAATGGATTCTCCCATGGATGTTGGATGTAAATATAAAACATGTAAAACCAATGTTTATTTTACTTCCTTTATTTTTCATTTACGATTTATTTAATTTTTGAGTGGGTTAGAATAATTAGGGATTATGTGTGTTTTGGATTTTGTGTGGTGATTTGGGTGAAAAATATTCTTCTAAGTTCCAGTACACTGAATTTATAGAGGATTCCCATTGGTGGACTATTTCTTTAAGTTTTCTCTTTCGGTAGTAAATTTATGGCATGTGAAATTCTGGTGGAATTATCAAAAATTTGTATAAAAAAATATAAGGGTCTTCATAGAGGATTATAATTTGACTTGGAAACAACCTAAGTTAAATTTTTTACTTTCATGGACTTTCTTTTTCAATTTAATTAGATTTATTACATTAGAAGGTGATGGTGTTGGAAGAGAACATAGTCCGGATTAAAAAATTTGATGGAAAGGATTTTAGTTACTAGAGGATATAGATTGGGGATTATTTCATCTAGAATGATATGGAACTTATTTTGAAGGGTTCTAATGTAATTCCACTAGATTTTAAAATAATAATATTTTGTTTGATAGCATATATAACATGCAACACTGAGCTTAAACAAACAACAGAATATTAGTATTCAAATATGATTATTATAACATGGCTATTGAATTGAAGGGTATAAATAGGAATAACCACAATATGAAATATATATATATATATATAGTTCTTATTTTATAAAATTTTGTTGATTAATTATTTGGAAATGATTATTTAATTTTTTAGTAAAGTCATATTATGTTTCAAAAATATGTTTCCTTCAAACATGATTTTTATTAATTTTCTTGAGAAAATATTATATTTAATTTTTGATAATTTTGTAAATTTTATTTGATAAAATAAATTAATATTTTGAAATCAACATGTTAAAATTATCTTACTTTAATTTTTTAATAATTTTTTAAAAATATTTTTTTTTATGAACGGCAAAAAAAATTCTGATTTTTGTTGAAAACTGTATTTTGTTTCAAGAATTTACAAAGTTAATTTTTTTTTAAAGTGGATTAAAAGTAAAATTATTTATATTATATTATTAATAATCCAATTAATCTCTTTATAATCAATTTTATTGTTTAATTTGTTATAAAAAAATATTTTTATACTTAGAAAGGATTTTTTCTAAAAAATTATTTTCCATTGCCTTCTACAATTTTATCATAAATTAATTTATAAAACTTCTAAAAATTGAGTCTTAAAAAATGGACTCCATATTTGGAATCAATAGTTTCAATTTTTTTAAATAGATCTCTTTTAATGTTTTTCAATATGATTAGAAACCGTAGTAAATTTTTGTCACCTCAGTAAGGTTAAAACAGATAAAATAATGCTAAAAATGCATATAAGGCAATAAAATTTTTATAAAACTTGAATTTATATTATTTTATGGGTTTATTTCATCCATTTTTATCCATTTTTCAAATATACAGCCACTTGGTTCCAAATTTATTTTATTATGGACATTATATTAACTTAAGTAAAAGATAAAGTTAAAAATGTCACACACCTGACTTTGATATCTATAATATGTTATCATATAGATAAAATGAGGTTATGTTTGGTTATAAATGTTTATTTTAGATATAAATTAATTTATTTTTTATTTTTAGTGATTGAATAACTTCCCTAAATTCTTACACAACGCCGACACAATATTAATTCAATAAATAGTAAAATTAAATAAACGATTTTCAAAATATTAAAAGTAATTTGGATAAATTATTATGTTTAAAATATTTTTTAGATAAATATAACATATTATAGATATTTTAAAGATTTTTATTTGAATTCCATTATTTTCATGTTGTGTTCAAAGTCAAATTTTGTAAATTGTGTCAAAATGACATTAATAATATTTTATGAAAAATAATATTTCAATAAACTATTTAAAAATCATAAAAATATTTTAATGGGAAAAATAGGATTAAAATGGTCTAAATAATCATCCCTTGTAAATTTATTACCTTATAAGTAAAATTTTAACCCTTTAAGAGTGAAAAGATGTTAACATAATTAAGGTTAAAATAGGTTATGTAACGCCCCAACCCTAGATACCCAGAGTCGGTGCATTATTACATAACATTAGCATGATCTCAATGGATCAAGTCTTGAAATACCGATTAGTTTAGTAGTCTTGGAAACACTAGATATATTCATAAGTCTTACATTACATCATAAGGTAAAAAAACCAAAACAACATCTTGTCTTCATATCCCCTCATAATATCCTTGCAGGTCATTCATAAATTACTTTTTCTCATCCTGGGAAAAATAAAACACTGAAAGGGGTGAGCTTAGATGCTCAGTAAGGATAACAATATAGCAGAAGCTTTCATATATAATCATAAACACATAAAGTAATTTTTAACTAAAACAAAAGCCTTTTAAACTTTAACTTCAGCATAATATGGCAAAGATAAAATGAAATAATTCCATTTACTTATTCACATGGATATTCTACTAGTCGAACAATCACATGCAATATCAATAACCACTTTCATAATGATGGAATGCATAATGCCAGACTATCATAACCACATAGCCAAGGCCTCATGCCAAGACTACAAATAAGATTTTGTCAAGGCCTTGTGCCAAGACACTATTTTGTCTCATGAGACCTACTGATGCATCGAGGAGCTATAGCGGGCTCCAACCATTACTTATTAAGTCCAATGAATTCCCATATGAAAAGGTTTAAACATAACATACACATTCGTATTAAAACTAGCATACGAAATGTCAATACTTTAACCACAAACCATGAATGGTATAAAAATAGCACATCCACAGTCAAACATAACTTATTTGATACAATATGGAAGGTTGTATTGTATCACATTAACCTCAATAAATAATAATTAAGGATGTTTCCATATATGAAAATAATCATCAAAACTATTTGAGAGAAATATCCCCCTTTTTCTTGAAATCATTTAAAAGTCACACTATTTGTCAAGAAGCCATTTAAAAATAGATTTTTCAATCAAAGTGTCCTATACCACTTTGAAACCTTTAAAAATATTTTTAATTTTAAAACTTTAATGTCTATATAAATAAATCCTTAAAACCATTTTTTAAAACATGGACATTAATGAGCAATATTTAGAAGAATAAGTCTTTAAAACATTTAAAAATGGTATTTTAGTTAGAGTTTCTAACCAAAAGAGAGACACTTGAATACAAATAATTGAGGTAATAAAAACATTGTAATATCATGAGAATAAAGAAATTAATGATATACTATGTCAAAGTACATTATATACACCACATAAAAGTTATTTGGTGTATAACAACGAAGAAGTCTCAATGGAATGTAAATTGAGATGAAATCTCTCATAAAGGATGTATCCTTAGGTTAAGGATAAATCAATGACATAATTATGTGTGAAAAATATAAATAAACTAAATATGATTGTATATTCAGTGTAAAACAATCAAGGACATTCACACATATTCTTGTAAAAACAACACCAACAATTGGATGTTTAACTCAACAAATGGAGAATGAGTTAAAATTACTCTTATCAAATTCATATCAATGACTTGAGAAATTATCAATGGAGTGATTATGTGTATCAAAAGTATATACACAGTAAGGGGAGTGGAAATTATGACATAATCAAATGAATAGTTATTCCACACATAATCTTGGGGTAATATAATCAATGAAATATGCGTAAATCCAAATGAGTGGAAATTGAAATTTAAAATTCCCTTATCGATTAGGTAACTTACGAAACATACACCCATGAAAGAAGGATCATACCATTATTATGTAAATACCCATAAATTAAAGTATATTACACAATGAATACAATCATGGGCAGTACACATACACCACATGCAATAATTAAGTGGTGAACAATGGAATTCTCACGAAATTAAGAGTGAGTTAAGAAACCCCTTACTTTGTACTTTTTCCTTGGTCGACGATAGGTTAACCTACTATATAATGCTGAAATAATTGTTATTTAATTATAAAAGAATCATTTACATTAATATGATATCATATATGATCTTTTAACATTGATTTGTTAATAATATCTTAGAATTATCATCATTTCGGGTGTTAACTTACTCATTTTCTTTTACATGTTTTGTTATGTAAGCCATGTTTTTCATGGATAGGTTGTATCTTATTCATATCCAGAATTATATAAAGTTATTAAACATTATTTTTAAATCATAAAATGATAATTATACTTGAATTGATATGATGGAGAATGAATCTCATCGCGTTCGTGGAGACGGTAGTCCGTACATACGCACGAGCGACAATATCATTCTTTTGAAATTAAAATAATATATAATTGGATGGTATATCATATATAAAGAATCATTATGATGTTATATTTATTATTTAAATTAGTTACACATCATTATTATACCCACCCAAATAATAATATATTGAATAACAATTACACCACGACGTGGAGACGGTAAGCCGTACGTACGCACGTATGGCGACATGTTATTCAAAGGGTGGATAGAATACTGAATATGGTTGTACCATATTTATAATAACATCACAGTATATATATTATGCTGTAGTTATTATTTTAGAATGGTAATAACAAAGAAAGAAGAAGTGGAAGAAGAAAGGAACTTGAAAAGGGGTGGTGAAAACATTACCTCTTCTTCGGGTTCTTCCTTTTGATTTGATCAAAAGGGCTCCTTAGGATGGATTTCTGATCAAACTAAGGCCTCTAGGTTGTAGTGAGGGAAGTTGAGAGAGTATTGTGGCAGGGTTTGGCTGAACCAAAAGGATTTTAAGGTGTGAATAAATGAGAAGGAGGAGTGCCCTTTTATAAGAGGGGTGAGGGGAACCTTTGGAAAAGCTAGAAATATTAATTTATAATAAATTCATATTTGGTTTCTAATGGCTCCAAAGTTAATTATTCAAAGGTTAATGTGGGGATAGGTCGAAAACCATTCAACCAATAGAATTTATACAGGTTTGGGTCATTGTATTAACCATATCTTTTAGTTTTAACTCTTAGTTAATTAGTTTGACATTTACCATGTCACTTTGTATTTTTATATTATATAGTTAATAAACTTACTATATACATCCAAGAGACCCACAAGTGGTCTATTAATGATACACCTATCATGATATAAGTCTCTTGTATGAACCTTAAATTTTTAGGAATTTAATATCAATTAATAATATAATATTTGTTTTAAAAACTCTTTTATGTCAATTTTGACGCTATTCAATAGTTGATTTTTTGTAAAACTCATAAAAGAATTATTACTTTGAACAAAGTTAATTAAATCATTACTAACATGTCATATTAACCTAAAAAATTAGTTTAATTTATTAAAAGTCTCAAATTATATTTATTTGGGTATTTATAATATCAATTATTTTAATTTTTTACTATTATGGTAATTACTGCATCATCATTGTGTCATAAATAAATTAAATTATTTAATATCTAAAAATTATAAATAAAATACCATTATGTAGAAAATCTTTTTAGATTTATAATGAATATTTTTAGTCGAAAATACAACATATATAACCCTATGTAAAAAATTGATTTTCTAAAAGATATATGCTTGTGTCATTTTTGTATTCATTTTAACTTAATTAAAATAAAGTGTCCCTATCACTTACAAGTGGCTCCATGGGGTCCCAAAATCGACCCACAGATTCTCATGGTCGGAAATGTATCAACAAATAAGGTTATCACACGTTTTAGGGTAATTTTTTATTATTATAATATTATTTTTTAACCCTTATTTACCGGATTTACCTTTTAACCATGGTAAATAAAATATTTACCGAAGTAATTATTCAAAATGTCTAAAAATAAAAGTTACCTATTTACACAATTTGTAAATCCTGATTCCAAATATGGAATCCATTTTTCCAAATTCAATACATAGAAGTGGCAGAAATTAATTTAAATTAATTCCCGTTGTTAAAACAAAAAGCGTGTTTTTAAGAGATAATAACTATCAAAAGATTGTCACTTGTTTATGTCTGGTTTAATTGTGAAATTATGTCCAATGAAAAACATTGAATTAAATGGTAAAAATATATTCTAAATATACTTTAAAACCACTCAAATTCATAATTTATCAATATTAATTATTTCGATTAAAAAAGTTGTTTTTAATTAAAATTTAGTAATTTTCACTATTCATCAAAATATGAAAGTTATCCGAAAAGTACCAAAATTTCACCCTAGGCTAATTTCGATATTCTGAATCCAAAAATGAAGTCCATTTTGAGATATAGAATTTATAAAATTTCATAATGGCTATATTTATTGGTTTTGGTGTGTTAGAATCTCGAAGTTGCGTACAATGCACGTCGTTGCATTTTTCAAAGGGAAACGTACCGTGGAAGCTTGGGGTGTTACAGGTTAACTAAGGGGTTAAACCAAAATATAGGGTTTAAAACACCACTTAAACATATCTAAATTTTATTGGTTGATGGTATTTCGAAAACATCATATCTTTTATTTGAATATCAATCCATTTGGAAGCATTTTTATTGAGAATTAATTTTTTATATTTTAATCTTTTAAGAAATACCAAGAGTGCCCCTCTCCTCACTTATAAAAGGGAACCCCTTCTTTCTCTTATTTTCACCACTTTAATCCATTAATATATACCAAATCGTACCAAATTATCTTATAAAATTCCTTATCCGTGAATTATAGGGGTCTTTATTCTTAAAATATCATTTCAAGGGTCCTTAATAAGGTATCTAAAAGAGGCCTATCAAAGAAGATGTAATTTTCTTACCCAACCTCTTTCATTTTTTTCTTCTTATACATACTCTAAATCCATTATATTCTTCAAAAAATAATAAATTCAATATCCTAAGTACACTTAAATGTTATTATTATTATGAAACCACCTTTATTTACCATATTTTCCATCAAATAGGAAGTGAAATCATCACTTGTGTGTACATATGGCTTACTGTCTCCATGTAGTTATACAATTCATTTTCCACCACCATATTTCATGGATGGTTTTTAATATTGGTTTAATATATATACATCTGTGTGTGTGTGTGATATTTATGATATAATTATTCTTCTTGTATTATAATATCTTACCTAACTTTTTATATTTTCATCCTTTTGAAAATCTTAATGTCGCTCGTACGTACGTGTTGACAACCACCTCCATGAAGCAATGAGATTCATTTTTCATTTAATTTTGACATGGATAGTAATAAATAAATATTTAATGAATATATGTGATATATATTATATAATAATTATTCTTTAAAGGTTAATTATTATTTACCTTTCCCTCTTTTATCCATCAAAAAATTGAAACAACGTTCATGCGTTCGTACGACCAATTGTCTCCATGAATGGTATAATTAATTTTTCTATATCTACCCTTTATGTATGAATATAAACATATATATATAATCAATATATATGATATTTAAAACATGATTAATATTATATAGATGATTGAATCATGATAAAATTACAAGGATTGAGATTTCTGAACCGAAACATGAAGGAAAAATGATGCAGTTATCACCAAGAACAGTGATTTTGATAGAAATGTATTAATAAATGGGTGATATGATGACAGAATTACATCATAAATGGTATGATAGATATTAATATTGTTCTGGAATACATTTATAATAAATATATATTTATTATATAGTATTTTTAAATGCATAGGAAGAAAGACAAGACATAGTGTAAGTGTTTATCATCTCAAATTGTCTTCTTTGAGACATATGTTAAGTTATGAATATATCTAATTTTATGAGTTGGAAGTACTATATTTTGAAATTTTATATCATGAATTTTTCTATTTTAAATATATTTAAATTTTCATTTGAATTTATTCTTTCATGCGGCTTATGATTCAAAAGTTACCAAAGTGGAAAGGGTTTTATGTTATAATTTCATTATTTACCAAGATTGATTATGATTAAGTTTTAAATGAATAATTTAATGATCTAGTTCTCAAGGATTTCATGAATTTCATTCAATTATATTAATTTTTATAGAATACATTTTTTTCCTTTACATTTTTCTCTCTTTATGTACTCAAGAGACCGAATGAATGTTTTTAATGAAAAATAAACTTAATTTCTCTTTTAAGTTAAAAACCCATTTTCATACATGTCTATGTTTTCAAAAAAAATTAAATAATTTTTTTTATTATCCTATGATTTTTTAAATTTATTTTTACCCACGAATTAATTTTTACAAAATGTTTCAAAAGGAATATTATTTCTATTTTTTAAATGATTTACTTTTGAATTTTTACCAAAAATGTGATAGGAATATTTGTTTTAACATACACGACATGAACATAATTTCCTAGCATCATGAATAGTCAATGATTTAAATATTACTTTAAAAGTTTTCAATGTTCTTTTCAAATAATTTTTTTTACTTAATATTAGGTAAATTTTATATTTTAATGAAATTATTTTAAAATGAAAAGGATATTTTCAACAAGAAGTATTATTTTGATCTTTTAAAGGAATTTTCATCTAAATATAACATCATTTAATATTACATATGTTTTTCTAGTGATATGATCCAATGATACCATCCTTATTATTTTTCTAGATGGTTTATAATTATGATTATGAGATTTTTATGAAACTCCTTTACTTTTTAGGGGTTATGCTATGATGAAATGTTGATATGTTTATGAAATTTATTTCTTTTCCATGATTTGTGGTATATTATGAATGATTTATGATATTGTGGTGAATATATAACTGAATTATGATTATGTTATGGTTGGTTCCAATAAATCCCTTCAATTCATTGGTTAAATATCGATAACTCATGATTTAATTATGTCATGAATGAAACTATTTTCATGTTCACACTAATATGTGTGCATCTAGTTTCATGATCATAAGTGTATACATAGACCTGATTTCATGTCTATAAGAATATGTTTCCACCTATTTTCATGTTCATAAGTTTGTCAGAGGGCATAATTCTATATCCTTAACTTAATGAGAAACCCTTTTTTCTTTATACATGTTCACAATGTCAAAATATTATATTTTTACCAAATTACTATGAATATTGAATTCTCTCATGGATCGTGTTCTTTGATTCCTTTATGATTCATGTCTTATAAATCTCCAAGCATTATGATACGACTCAAGATTATTATCTATGATATGCAAGGTATGGTTTTAAAATGTTAAGATCATGTTATCATACCCTTATGATAATGTTATACTTAATTGATCATTGATATATCATTAATTTACCATTATTAAGTATTGTATCTCACCCTTTCTTGTGTTTCATTTCTTCAAGTTATGAAGAATGGTTTTAAGTAGGGTGTGTCTAAGAAGAGTACTATGTGGGAAGATATTTATGATATATATTAAACATATTTCAATAAATAATAATATTGTATATATAGAATCTAAATACATTAAACCTGTATGTTCCTTAAGAGTTTATTTGTAAAATATATTGTATATTAATATATTATAATGTTATATCTATGTATCAAAAGCATAGGTCACTATAGTTGGTATCAAAGCATTGTTTTATTCAATATTTTGAAATTGAGATTGGAAAACTTTGGTGAAAACCATAGGGATAAGTCTAAGTATAAGATAACATCCTAATGTTTTTGTAAGGAATATATTATATGGTTTTACTATAAATACGTCATTTTCTAGATACTATAAGTTAATGCGGTTTTTCAATAGATGAATCTAGGGGTAATAACCCAAAAAAAATATGGTCGAATATATCACTGCCATAATTCTGGTGCATGGTGAGTGTTCCCTTATTTATCACCTGGTATGACACTCCCAAAATATATTCTTAGATTAATTCACATTTTCTTTACAAACCATTATGAAGGATTTGAATAAATGATGATAATGGATAACCTAGGTTAAACCTAAGGTGTCATAGATTGAAAAAAGGTGTCATGATTTTGACATACTATAAATTATTTTTCTTGATTATATGGTTTCCCACAATGATTATTATTGCTCACAATATGGTTTTTGGTTTTATTCAACGACTAGAACCAAGAGGAATTGTGTTAAAATTGAATTTGTTAAAAAAATAATGATTGTCCTTATGAGAATCCAAGTGAAATGGGAGTTGGAAAAGGAAACCATGTTATTACTCCTACTTAGTAATCTTGTTATATGAATAAAAATCTCAACTTGGGTAAGTTTATTGAAACTATAAATAAGATAAAAAATGAGATTCATGAATACCATGGAGGGAAAAAGATATAGTTTCCTACAATTAAAGTATGTTGGAAGAAGCACCTGGATAAATATCTCAAAGGAACTGAGGGATTTTTTTGTGTGGGGAAAATAAGGATATATAGAAATTAATTATTGAGGGAAAATTAATAGTTCTATATAGGGATATGAATTTTATCCTAAGGTGAAATTTATAGTTCAATGTATTATGTGTGTGGAACATGGTCTTTATCTGAGTCAATGCCCTAATTCAAGAGATAACTCCTAGACCAAGGAAGTGATTATGTTATATAGACTGTTGATGTGGATTTATTAAATTGTTTATATATTTGAATTTTAGAATTATTTTATAGAAGTATTTTTATCAATAGTATTCTATTTATAAAAATCATGAAACATCTAAAAAAATTTCTGTAGTAGTAGTATTTATTTAAGGATTTTTAAGAATATATTGAATGGTACCGATAACCTAGAAAAGTGATTTAATGTTAAGATTATGTTTTATAGAAAATTTAATTATTAAGGAAAATATAATCCTTAATATGTTCCTGATGTTGAGACAATAATGTTTATTTAAGATAAATATATGATTGGTATTGATAATGTAAATGATATGTTATTTATGACCTTGGAATAGATTAGTGATTTGATGAATAAGTGGTTTATGCTACCTTTGATGGATTTTACAAAAAAAATATTTATGTTAGATATTTGATAATCTATAATTTTATTTCTATGAGAGAGTTAATTTTGGAATAATTTATATTTTTATTGAGGTTTTAAGGTAATTTAGGTTATTACCATGTTACAGTAAAATATATGTTCAAGGTATTCACATATTTGGTACGTGACAATTAGAGCTACTTTATATTATTTGGGAGATTAATGTTAAGTTGATTATTAAAAATTTCATGACCTTATTTCTAAATTTTTGGATTTTGAATTTGGTTAGACACATTTTGGAAGGGTTTTAAGGTTAACTACTTATGGAATGGTTAAAATTTGGGTATCTTTGTTTGATTTTAAATTATGATTTATCATATTGGATAACATGTGCTAATTATTTTGGTTTTGGTAAATATTTGAAGATAATAGGAATTAATTTTCATTCATTTATGAATCTTATGATCTATTAAAATTAAATTTTAGTGCTTTAGGCTGGAAAAAATCATCATCATTTCCAAGAGTAAGTTGAAGTGGAAACTAATCAAAGCACAAAAAGATGATGAAATTATGCTTATGAAATAGAAATAAATTAAGTATATTTTCTTTTATTGTCTATCTTTATAGTAAAATAATACATCAACTTCTGAAAAAATTATCTTGAAATAAAAATGTTTTACTTTTACCTTTATTTTCAAAGTATCAATAGTCTTTTCACCCATCACAGATTTGTGGTTTTGTTTTCATTAACTTTCTCTTGACTATGTTCTCTATCACTCAAAATTTTCCCTTGGGTGTTAGTTTCTTTCCTCCAGTCCCATATTTTAACTTCCCACCAATGTTATCTTTATTTAGGAACCTGATTATGGATAATTTTAGGTAACATTTATGTTTTCCACATTCCATTTCTAAAAGAAAATTTTATTAACCCTCTTTACAATGTTCATTTTCCATAAATGAATTTTCAAATGTCAAACCCTTTATTACCAAGCACAATTAAAAATTATGTGGATACAGTTTATTAAAGGGGATAATAATTTAACACCCCTAGATTTTAAAATAAGAACATTATGTTTGATATCATATATAAAACATAACACTGATCTTAAACGAACCATGAAATATTAATATTTAAATATGAAGGTTTTATCATAGCCATTGAATTTTCAGGTGAGAATAGTAACAACCATATTATCAAATATATATATATAAAGGTTATATACAATAAAAAAAATTATTAATTATTAATTTATAAGCATTCAATTTTTTAGTAAATTCATATTATGGTTCAAAAATATGTTTCCTTCAAAAATGATTTATCTTTCTTACTTTCAAAAAAATATTTGATAAAATTAAATTCATTTTTGAAATAAAAGTGTCAAATTATCTTATAGTGAATTTTTAATAATATTTTTTCGAAAAGATTGATTTTTTTATGAATAATAGAAAATACATATTTTCTTTGAAAACTGGATTTTATTTCAAGAAATTAAAAAATTAATTTTTTAAAAAAATGGTTTCAAAGTAAAATTAGCTATTATATATTTTTAATATTCCAATTAATCTCATTGGAATCAATTTTATGGTTTAATTTAGATTAAAATATTTTTATACTTAAAGATTCTTTTTTTAAGAACTGTTTTTTGTTGTGTTCTATGTTTTTATCTTAAATTAATTTCTACCACTTACAGAAATTTAATATTTTAAAAAATATTATTTGGAATGAGGAGTTCCAAATTTGGTAGCTAGGTCCCTTTTATTTTTAGTCAATATGAGTAGTAACCATATTAAATTTTTATTACCTTGTTAAGGGTAAAACAGGTAAAATAGGGTAAAAACATTTGGATAAGGCTTTAAATTTTCTCTAACACTTGAATTTATCCTATTGTATGGGTTGTCTTCATCCATTTACATTGAATTCTATAATATATGGACACTTGGTTCCATATTTCTTTGATTAGGACCTTTATAATAATTTAAGTAAAAGATAAAGTCAAAAATATCATACTCCTGACTTTAATATTTCAAATATTTTATCATAATGAAAAAAATGTGGTTATGTTCAAAAATGAAATTAATAATATTTTATGAAAAATAATATTTTACTAAATTATTTAAAAATCATAAAAATATTAAAAGAGGACGAATAGGATGAAAATGGTCTAAATTATTATCTATTATCCATTTATGATCCAATTTTTACCTTATAAGTAAAATTATAACCCTTTAAAAGTGAAAAAGTTGTTACCACGATTAAGATTAAAATAGGTTAATAAAAGGGGTTAAACCAAAAGATTAGGTTTAAAATACCACTTAACCATATCCAAATCTTATTGTATGATGTAATTTCAAACACATAATACCATATATTTAAATATGTGTCCATTTGGAATCATTTTTGTTGATAATTATTTTATTATATTTTAATAATTTAAGATATTCTAAGAGTGTCAATATCCTTACTTATAAAATGGAACCCCTCTTTTATCTTATTTACACCATTTTCAACCATCTATATTGACCAAATCCTACCAAAATATGTTTTTAAATTTCTTATATAATACTTATTGATGTTTTTATTATTAAAATACCATTCCAAGGGTCCTTAAGAAGGTATCTAAATGAGGCATGTTGAAGAAGTGGTAATCGTCTTACTCGGCCTCTTTCATTTTTTTTCTTCTTATACCTCCTCTAAATCTATGATATTATTCATAAAATAATAAATTTAGTATCCTAAATATAATAAAATTTTATTATTATTATTATTATTATTATTATTATTATTACTATTATTATTATTATGAAACCACCTTTATTCGCCCTCTTTTCCACCAAATGGGAAGTAAAAGTATCTATAGTGCATATGTACGACATACCATCTCCACGTAGAAATATAATTCATTTTCTATCACCATATTTCATGAACAGTTATTATTATGGGTTTAATATTTATATATAATATATATATAAAAATATTCTTCTATAATTATAAGATCTTATCTATCTTCTTATCTTTCCATTCAAGGTAAAATGATAATGTAACTTATGTGTACATGTAGACTACCACCTCCACAAAGCGATGTGATTAGTTTTTTATTTTATTTTAAAATAGATTGTAATAAAGATATATTCAATGAATGTATATGGTATATATGATATAATGATTATTATTTAATATTAAATTATTATTTAAATTTCTTTTTTTCCATCCTTCAAAAAATGGAAACAATGTTCATGCGTACGTACAACCTACCGTCTCCATAAACAATGTAATTTATTTTTTTATATCTACCTTTTAAGGATGACTCTAAATATATATATATATATATATATATATAATGAATATATTTTATATTTTTATCTATATTATCATTATATATATTATGGAACAATTTTCAACGTATAAGGATCAGGACTGCCAAGACGAAACATGCATGAAAAACAAAGTAGTTATCATGAAGAAAAATGATTTTAATAGAAATTTGTTAATAAAAAAGTGATAAATTTTCATAATTAAATCAAAAATGGTATGATAGATATTAGTATGGATCTTTAATATATTTATAATAAATTCATATTTATTATACTAGATCTTCAAACACATACAAAGAAATACTAGACTTAGGGTAAGGGTTTATCATCTCAAATTGTCTTCTTTGAGACATATGTTGTGTTATGTAGATATATTATTCTATGAGATGTAATTACTAACCATTAACATGTTAAATAATGAATTTATTTATATTCATGATATTTAAAATTTTATTTGATGTTATTATTTTCTGTTGATTACAATACAAGAATTACCAAGGCGGAAAGGGTTTTATGTAACCAATTTCATTGTTTACCAATATTTTTTAAGATTAAGTTTGTAATGATTAATTTCATGATCTAATTATCAATAATATAATTAATTTTATTATTATCTTTTTATTTCTAGTGAGTACTTGTTTTCCTTTCATTTTTCTCTCTTTAAGTACCCAAGAGACCAAAAGAATGTTTTTAAGGAAAAATCAACTTAATTTCTATTTTCATTGAGAAATAATTTTTCTTCCATGTCCTAATTTTCCAAAAATGTTTTAAATAATTTTTTTATCATCATATGATTTATTAAATTCCTTTTTACCCATGATTTAATTTATAGAAAAAAAATTAAATGTAATCTTCTTGTTATTTTTCGAATAATGTACTTTTGACTTTTTATCAAAAATGTGAAAGGAATCATTATTTTAACATACACAGCATTAATGGAATTTCATTCCATTATGAATTCTTTAAGATTTGAATATTTCTTTAAAAAATTTCAATATTTTTTCAAATAAAATATTTTCCTTAATATTTGAGAAGTTTTTATATTTTAAATAAGTTGTTTCAAATTGAAATGGATATTTTTCTCAAGAAATATTCGAGAGATATTTTAAAATAATTTTCATCTAAAGATGACATCCTTTAATTTTACATATTTTTTACTAGGGATATGATCCAATTATAACATCCTTATTATTTTTTCGGATGGTTTATGATTATTATAATGATATTATTATGAAACTTTTTTACTTTCCATGGGTTATTCTACAATGAAATGTTTAAATTTTTATAAAACCCATTTCTATTCCATGGGTTATGATGTATGATTAATGATTTATGATCTTGTGGCATGCATAAGATTGGATTATGACTATATAATGGTTGGTGCAATTAAATCCCTCCAATTAATTGGGTAAATATGGATAACTCGTGAGTGAATTTTGTCAAGTGTGAACACATTTTCAGGTTCAAAATTTTTGTGTGGACCTGTTTTAATGTCCATAAGTTTATGTGTGGACATGGTTTCATGCCCATAAGATTATAAGTGGACCTAGTTTCATGTCTATAAGTTTATGTGTGGGCCTAATTTCATGTCCTTAACTTAATTAGTGAACTTGTTTCTATTTATAAATATTCATAATGATATAAGATTATGTTTTTTTCACATTAATATGCCTATATTATACTCTCATGGTTCATGTTCTTTGATTCCTTTATGACTCAAGACTTATTAACTAAAATGTTTTATGCCATGAATTAGGATTATGATCTATGATATACAGGTTATGGTTTTCCAATATAATGATCATGTTCTCATACCCATATTCTCGTGTTTGATTAAATGATCATTGATATCTCACTTTTTTACCCTTAATGATCATTTAATATCACCCTTTCTTATGTTTCCTTTCCCCAGGTTATGAATAAAGGTTTTAAGTAGGGTATGTCTAAGAATAGTACTATGTGGGAAGATATTTTTGGGAAATTTTGAAGATCTTTTAATAAATAATAAGATTATGTATCTCAAATCCAAATATAATAAAACTTTATGGTCTTTAGGTGTGTATTTGTAAACTATATGAGACATTAATCTATCAAGATGTAATATTTATGTATGAAAATCTTGGGTCACTATAGTTGGTATCATATCATAGTTTTAGTCATTATTTGGAGATTAGTATTAGAAAACTTCAGTGAAAATCATTGGGATAAGTTTAAGTATAAGATAACATTATAATATTTTAGTAATGAATAAATTATGTGGATTTTCTAGAAATACATCCCTATTTGGATACTACAATAGGATTCGGTTTTGGCATATATTCATCTAGGGGTAATATCCAAAAAAAGTTTTTTGAGTATATCTCAGCCATCATTCTAGTGCATGCTGAGTGTTCCCTTACTATACACCAGGTTTGACACTCCTTGAGAATATTCTTATGCTAATTCACAGTTTATTTATGAACCATTATGAATTATTTGAATAAATTATGATCATTTATGACCTAGGTTAAACCTAAGGTGTATTAGATTAATATGTGTCATGTTTCATACATCCTATAAATTATTTTTCATGATTATGTGTTTTCCTGCTATGATTATTGTTGCTTACACTAGGGTTTTTTGTTTTATTCAATGGGTAGAATAAGGAGGTATTATGTTAATGATGAATGTGAAGGACAATGTAATGTTTTTATTAATGATAAACCAAGTGAAAAGGGACAAAAAATTCAAAACCTTGTGATTATTAATATTCATTTATCTCATTATATGATTAAAAATATAAACACGGGTGAGTTTCCTAGCACACCTAATAAGAGAAAAATTGAGTATCATGAAGACTATGGTGGAAAGAAGATTCGGTGTCCTACATATCAGTTATTTTATAAAAAGAACCCAAGAAAATGTCTAAAAGGAATGGGAAGATGTTTTATGTTTAGAAAATAAGGTAATAAAGAAAGTAATTATTGAGGAAAAATGAATATTTTGATGAAGGTATGAGAATTTCTTCCTAAGGTACCAATTTTAGTTCAAAGTCTTATGTGTGTAGAACAAGAACATTATTCGAGTCAATTAGAAAATCTAAGAGATAAACCTGAGACCAAGAAAGAGATTATGTTGTTAAAATTTTTGATGTGGAATGGTTGAAGTTTTTATGTATTGTAATTTAATAATTATGTAACAAAATTATTTCTATCAATGGTATTCTTATTATAAGAATCATGAAACATATTAGAATTATTCTGTAGTAGTATTTCTATAAGTATTTTCATTAATATGTTGAATGGTACTAATGGACAAGAATATTTATTTAATGGTAAGGTGATATTTTATTGAAAAATGCATGATTGTGGAAAAATAATCCTTAATATGTGTCCAGTGTTTATATGAGATAAAGAGATTATTAGTATTGATAATCTAAATGAGATAGTATTAATGACCTTGGAATTGAATAGTTATTTGTTGATAAAGTGGTTTTTGTTACCTTTGATGGAGTTTAAATAATTTATGGATTTATGGAATATATTTTATAATATATAATTTTATTTTTATGAGAGAGATAATTTTTTGGAAACTTGTATGTTTTCATTAAGGTTTTATGGTAATTTAGGTTATTACCATGTTTCAGAAGAATATATGATCAAGGTAATCACATATTTGGTATGTGAAACATGGAGATATTTTATGTTGTTTAGGGGATTAATTTTTAGTTCATTTTAGAAATTTATTGACATTATTTTAAAAAAATTTATTTTGAATTTGGTCAGACAAATTTTGTACGGGTTTTAAGGTTAGCAACTTATGGAATGGTTTAACTTTGGGAATTATTATTTGAGGTTAAATTAATATTTATCATATTAGATAACCTATGATAATTATTTTGGTTTTGGTAAATATTTGGAGATAGGAGTAATAACCTATCATTAATTTATTTATCTTATAATCCACTAAAAGTTAATTTTAGTTCTTCAAGAATGAAAAATTCAACATCATTTCCTAGAGTAAGATGAAGTGTAAATTAATTGAATAAAAACTAATGGACGAATTTATTCTTATGAAATGGAAACAAATTAAGTATATTTTCATGTGTTCTCTATCTTGATAGTAAAATAATACCTTAATTTATTGAAAGGTATCTTGAAATAAAAATATTATACTTTTACCTTGATTTAAGATGAATCGATGGTCTTTTCTCCCGTTATAGATTTATAGTTTTCTCGTTGTTAACTTTCTCTTAACCATATTCTTTATTATTCTATATTATTATTTGGGTGTTGTTTTTTCCCTCAATGACCATATTTTATCTTCCCATAATTTTTTTACTTATCTAGGTACCTAATTATTTATTATTTCAAGTAACATTTATGTTTCAAACTTTCCCTTTTTCAAAGAAAGTTTTCTTAACCCTTTTTCTGATGTGGATTTTCCAAAAATAATTTTCAAATACCAAACACTTGATTAATGAGGCCGAGTTCAAATTATGTGCATGAAATTTATTTAATGGTGATATAATCCAACACCCTAATATTTTAAAATAATAACATTATGCTCGATATCATATACAACATAAAACATTGAGCTTAAACAAACCATTAAATATTATTATTTAAAAATGAAAATTATAACCTAACTATTGAATTGGAAAGTGTGAATAGTAATAACCACATTATGAAATACATATATATATAATATTACTATTAAATAAAAAAATTATTAATTCCTATTAAATAAGCATTTATTTTTTTAGTAAATTCATTTTATCCTTCAAAAATATTTTTCCTTAAAACATGATTTTTATTTAATTTTTTGAGAAACTATTATATTTATTTTTTAAATATTTTAGAAAATTTATTTGATAAAATTAAATTAATTTTTTAAATAATCATGTAAAAATTAACTTACATTCAATTTCTAATAATTTTCTAAAAAGATTTATTTTTTAATAAATTGTAAAAAAATGTTGATTTTTATTAAAATTTCTATTTTGTTTCAAAGATTTAAAAAGTTCCATTTTTTTAGAATGGTTTAAAAGTAAATTTAGTTCTCTTAAATTTTTAATAATATAATTAATCTCATTGGAATCAATTTTATGGTTCAATTTGGTATAAAAATATTTTTATACTTAAAATGGCCTTTTTTTAAAGAGTTTTTCATTGCATTCTACATTTTGAACTTAAATTAAT
Source organism: Viscum album (assembly GCA_963277665.1). Classification (NCBI taxonomy): domain Eukaryota; kingdom Viridiplantae; phylum Streptophyta; class Magnoliopsida; order Santalales; family Viscaceae; genus Viscum; species Viscum album. The sequence continues at coordinate 611,831,541 of OY728137.1, read as the reverse complement.
TTCTACCACCATAAGAAATTTAATATTTTAAAATTTATTCCATATTTGTAATTAGGATGTCCAAATTTTCTAAATAGTTCACTTTTATCTTTTTTTCAATATGAGTAGTAACCATAGTAAATTTGTGTCACTTCGATAAGGGTAAAATGGGTGTAATAGGGTTTAAAATTTTGGATAAGGCTTTAAAATTTATCTAGCCCTTGACATTATCCTATTTTATGCTTGTATTTAGACCATTTCAATAAAATACTATTATATATGGCTAATTGTTTCCATATATATTTGATTATGACTTTTATAATAATTTAATTATAAGATAAAGTCAACAATGTCACACTCTTGAATTTAAAATCTAAAATATTTTATCACAAGGTTAAAAAGATGTTATGTTTAGTTATAAATTTTTATTTTAAATATAAACTAATTTTATTTATCATAGTCATTTATTTTTAATTTATAGTGATTGAATAATTATCATAAATGTTTACACATAGCATATACAGAATTTATTCAATTAATTGAAAATTAAAATAAATGATTTTAAAAATATTAAAAGTAATAAAATTTAGATGAATTATTATCTTCCATGAATTTTTTAGATAAATATAACTTATTATAGATGTTTTAAAGTTTTTTATTCTAATTCCATTTCTATCATATTGTGTTTAGAGTCAAATTATATGAATCGTATCAAAAATGTCATGACCCGTCCCTCGGGGCCCATGTCGTGACTACCCCAAGCCCGCTTTCCAAAGTTCAGGAGTTGGCGACTAGCACCGGAAAGGCGCATCCCAAAAACAAGAAGGCATTGACTTGATACCTGCAAACACATAGAACAAGAACATACTGAGATGCAAACCACATAGTAGTACTACAATAGTAATAGTGTGTAAAGAAATTAAAGGGGATGGAATACAAGACCAACTGAAATATTAACAACTACAATAGAAAAACAGCTCCTGAGATCACTTGTTAAGGATCCTACCTAAAGGGGTAGGTAAAACCTGTCTCTGTAGCTCTCCACATCAACTATCACCGCTATCCACCATTAGGTCCTAGTTCCTCGAGTATCAGTCAAGGCTGCTCGTCGTCTGCACAAGACACAACAATGTGTGGGAAAATCCTGTGTAGGGGTGAGTATAACTATACCCAGTAGGGACCCTGAGACTCCCAAAGGTCTCTTAGAATTCCATAAATAAAAACCACAAAGCGTGATCTCAATCCCAAATCACAAAGAAAAAGACTCATCTCAAACAATGTATAACTTAAGTATAGAAGTATAGATGATTATTCATAAAGCTAGATCATCTTATTCTGTCAAGGGTTCTGCTGATGATCCACATAGGATCGCTCGGTACTGATCCACATAGGACCATGAGGTGCTGATCCACAAAGGATCGCCAGGTTCTGATCCACACAGGATCACCAGGTGCTGATCAACACAAGATCGCCAAGTGATGATCCACATAGGATCCCTAGGTGCTGATCCACACAGGATCTTTAGGTGATGATCCACACAAGATTTCTAGGTGTTGATCCATACAGGATCTCTATTCATTCTTCATGTCTCAACCAGCCAATGGATTCCTGTACATAGTACTATTGATTCTGGAAGGATATGTGCCTCAAGAAATAGGTTGTCCATCAACTGGAATGAAGTCTCATGAAGAAGTAACCCAATGATCTATCATGTCATAAGGGTTCCAACGCAATAGACGGCATGTCAATCAGATGCTTGGTCTAAGAGTTATAGGCATTTCAGTGTTGAGGGCCTAGTTGGATTCTAGTACGATCCCATCTGGGGGTACTCTAACTTTCCTCAAAACTTGGGTGGAGTAGCTCAAAAGGACCGTCTCATCCCAAGGATTCCAACACTACATATGGCACATCAAACTAACGTATAGTTTGTAAGATACAGCCTTTTAAGAAAAAATGGGCCATAAAGGGTCTGGGTCCAGTCTGACCTAGTCGGCCCAACCTGGACCGGCCTGGCTCATACCGGATGGGCTGCAGTGCGGTCTTCCCACTGGGTCATGGACCGGCCCAGCCCGAACCAGCTGGGCTAGGCCACAGCGGGCTCGGCCCGCTGGACAGTGGACCGTTCTGGCCCACCGGCTGGGCACGACCCACGTGAGGGGTCACACGGCCCCTCCTTCCCAAATGGCTCAAGAACTATTCATCTCTACAACCGGCGGCACCACGTGAAGCTGCCTCACTATCCATGGGACATGTAGGGCACGGGTCCCCCTCCTCCACGTTTTCTAATATATGGCCTCCATCTATGGCATGCGATGACGCACCGCCCTTCCGCCAACGCGGCTAGCTGAAAGTCGGCCACCCCTACTAGTCCGCCGCAGCGTCGTGCGGCGCCGCCCCCTTTCGGGGCCGACGAGCACCGGTCGTCACCTTTTCCAACCGGCGTCGGTCACCGGAGGGTCTCCCACGGGCCACCAGGTGAGTTTTTGTGGTCCGTTTTCCCCTCTGAAAGTTCCTACAGGCCTCCTGGGATGCTGAAAATGTTGCATGGCTCCCGAGTTCATCTTGCCACCCTTTTTCTGGTTTCCCACGAAGAAATCAACAAAGATCAAAGTGGTGGAGGGTCTAGACCTTGTTCTATTAGCCCTCACGCTCTGTGTTAGCATCATAACAAGGGTGAGATTAATTCATCTTAAAACTCTTAGAATTAATCAAGAAAAAAACCCCTACCTCAAGATCTGTTGGGTGATGTTGCAATTGTGGTGGGAGAATTTATGTTCGTTGAAGCCATCAGATTTCATCAATACCGGATCGTTTCCTCAACGGGCATCATTCAAGCTTCTATTCTCCATTGGAAGGGTTGAGCATCAGTGCTTTTCCAGAGTTCTTCAACCAATCCTCCACCCTTTCCCCTTTTCCACTGATTTTAAAATTGAAAGGATGAATTAAAGTGATCAAATCTCCTTTAAATTAATGGCTCATTAATTGGGCTAATTAATGAACCTATTAATTAAATTAGGGGTGGTTACACATCCTATGTGTAACCAAGAATTTAATATCCTTTATAAAATGTCTGACCACCTCCTTTGTCCCCGCTATCACCGCTTAAGAAGTGGTAGGAAATTTAAAATAAAATTTTTATGTTATTTTATTATCCTTCCAAAATGTATGAAAAACTAACTTTTTTACCTTACCTACTATGGTCAAAGTTAATCCTTCCTTAAGAGAATCTCGGCACTGTAAGTTCAATGGTTTCCTCAGATTTCAAATCTGAGCACCAGTTCAAAATTTATAAATTCCTGCTCACACGTTTAATGAAAGTACCTTAAAAAAAGTTCAAAATTCCGTTCCTGGCACACCGGGTCTCGGAATCACATGCCATCAATTTTCACAGACTCATAATAATCCCAAATAATTTAAAAAAATTATATGTAATTTTTGGGTCTTTACATTCTCCCCGCATTAGGGATTTCCATCCCTGAAAGATACAACAAAACTGGGGAAACAAATGGGGGTATTGATCACGCATCTTAGCCTCCCACTCCTATGTACTTTCCTGGAGATTCTCATGCTTCCAAAAAACTTGAACTAGAGGAATCGAATACCCATAAAGTACTTTCTCCTGTCAATCCTCTATATCCACTAGTAACTCTACAAACGTTTCCTCATCATCGATGTCCAGCTTTCCTCAGTCGATAACATGTGATGGATCATGGACATATCTCTTCAGCTATGACACATGGAAAAAATTATACACCTGATGCATTTGTGGGGGAAGATCTAGATGGTATGTCACCTCTCCTACTCTGTTAAGGATCTGGAATGGTCTGATGAACCTCAGAGATATCTTTATTCCCCATCCAAACCTCTGGTATCCTTGTTGGGGTGAGACCTATAAGAATACATGGTCTCCCTCCTCAAACTCTAAGGGTCTCCATCTCCTGTTGGCATAATACTTCTGCTTGATCTGTGCAGTCTTCATCCTCTCCTGGATGATCTGCACCTTTTATGTGGTATCCTATACCAACTCTGGACCCATAAGTGTTGACTCCCCTGGGTCTGTCCAATATAGAGGTGATCTGGATGGTCGCCCGTACAGGGACTCAAATGGAGCCATGCCAATGGTGTAATTATAAATATTTTTGTATGCGAACTCCACCAGTGATAGGTGGTCCTCCCAACTACGGCCAAAATTTAGGACACAAGCATGAAGCTTGTCCTCGAGTGTCTGTATGGTCTGCTTCGTATGATCATCTTTATGAGGGTGAAAGGTGGTGCTCAAGCGTAGATGAGTCCCAAACACCTCATGTAATCCCTTCAATAAGAGAGATATAAAACGAGTGTCTCAATCTGAGATGATCGTTGATGGAACCCCATGAAGTCATACAATATCCTGTACGTAGAGACTTCCCAAGATCTCTACTGATCCCTACTCTTGGATGGGTAAGAAGTGGGACAACTTTGTGAGTCAGTAAACGATCACCCAGATGGAATCATGGCCCCTGGATGTATGTGGTAACCGCGTCACGTAGTCCATGGATATACCATCTCACTTCCACTCCAGTACCTCAAGTGGAAGAGCTAAGTCTGCTGGTACCTGATGCTCATCCTTCATTTCCTGACAAGTGAGGCATCGAGAAACTAACTCCACCACTGCTTTCTTCATCCCTGGCCACCAGTACTGATGTCGGAGGTCCTGGTGCATCTTCGTCACACCAGGACGTACCGCCAAAGGGTATGTATGTAACTCCCTCAACACCTCCTCTTTAAGCGTCACTGGTACCATAGTGTGTCCTATAAAGAGAACTAAGTGCTCCCCAACTTCAAAAAATTCATCAAGAGACTGTCATGAGGATATCTGAGCATGTTGGGCCTTGCAGTCAATGTCCCCAAGTTGTGCCTCCCTGACTCGCTGAAGGAGTGGGAGAGTAACTATCATAGACTGGAGGTAAGTTTCTCCATCTCTTTCCACAAAGGATATCTACGATGTGGCTAGATTCTCTATTGCCTCACTCGGCAACTGTAGACCAGACCTCCTTCTGAGTGCATCTCCTACAACGTTCCCCTTCCCAAAAGTGTAGACTATATCAAATTCATAGTCTTAGAGGAACTCCAGCCATCGTTGTTGTCTCTGGTTCTGGTCCTTCTGTGAGAAGATATACTTGAGACTCTTTTGATCAGAGTAAATAGTAAACTATTCACCCTTCAAGTAGTGCTGCCACATCTTCAGCGCAAAGACCATTGCTGCTAACTCCAGGTCATGGGTAGCGTAGTTTTGCTTATTCGGTCTCAACTATCATAAGACTTAGGTGATCACCACTCACTCCTACATCAGGATGCAACCTAATATGGTCCCTGATGTGTCAAAGTAGACTACATACCCAACACCCTCTTTTGGTAGCCTCAAGATGGGTGCACTCATCAGTCTCTGCAACACTTCCTGAAAACTCTGTTGCCATCTCTCCTTCCATATGAAGGGTTGTCCCCTCCTTTTCAAAGATAAAAAAAGTGCCACAACTCTGGAAAAGTCAATTATGAATCTCCGGTAATACCCATCCAATCCTAGGAAACTCCACACCTCAGTCACACTCCTAGGTGGCTCCCAAGAAATCATTACCTCTATCTTCACCAGATCCACTACAACCCCAGCCTCCAAGATAACATTCCCCAGAAAGTGGAATTCCCATATCTAGAACTGGCACTTCGAGAGATTTAAATAAAGTTGGTGCTCTCAGAGTTTATCCAGAACTATCTGTAGTTGCGTGGTGTGCCCCTCCTCCGACACTGAGTATATCAAGATGTCATCAATGAAGACCACCACGAAGTGATCAAGTTAAGGCTCTAAGATCATGTACATGAGCCCTATGAACACTATTGGATCATTGGTCACACCGAAAGGAATTAACAAGAACTCATAATGGCTATACCGAAATCTGAAGTTCATCTTTGCTTTGTCCACATCTCATACTATTAGCTGATGATATCATGATCTGGGGTCTATCTTCGAAAACCATTGATCCCCCTTGAGCGGGTTGAAGAGATCATCGATCCTCGGTAAAGGATACTTGTTCTTCACAGTCACTTGGTTCAGGCGCCGATAGCCCACACAAATCCTCGAACTCCCATCTGCCTTCTTTTAAAACAAAATTGGGGATTCCCATGGAGAAACACTGGGCCTTATGAACCCCTTCCTCTGCAAGTCCTCCAACTATACCCACAAATCACGAAGCTTCGCAGGAGCCATCCAATATGCTGGTGTAGATATCGGTGCCATCCCAGGGTACAGGTTGATGTAGAATTCTACCTCTCTGCGAGGAGGTAGTCTTGGAACATCATCAAGAAAGATATCAGCATACTAGTCCACCACAATGGGATAACTCGGACTCCTATCATCAACCGCTCTGAGGGTAAGGTGAGCCAACTGATGAGTGATCGATTGCACCCTCCTTCGATTAAGTCCATCCTTTGCTGCAAAGGTTCTCTTCTCGATGGTGAAGTAAAACCTAGTCTCATCCCCACGAACACTCCACTTTCCACCTAAAACGGTCGATATGAGCATGGAATGTGGATAGTCATTCTATACCCAAGATGACATCGTAAGTCCTCAATGCTGCTACTAGGAGATCCCAATCGAATCCTTCACCTCCTAGAGTGATCTCACACTATCTGCACCAGTGTGTAATTGTCGAATCTTCTCTCGTAGGTGTCTCTAATCATAAGGATCAAGTCAATGGCTATGTCTGAATCTCGGAGATCCGAACGAGTGTTATGTCAATAAAAGAGTGACTCGAACCTGTGTTTATAAGAACTTGAGCTATGGTAGAATAGACACAGATTGTACCTCTAATAATCTCTGTAGGACTGTGGTCATAGGCCTCTGTCGCCTAAAGCTGAGATCTCTCCTACCACCTACTCCCTGTAGTCGGGGTGGTGGTAGTAGAACCTGAAACCATCATCCACCACCTACTGCATGACCTTCTCCTCTGCCATGTCCGCAGCTCTACGGACCCCCTGGATTGAACCTCGGATGCCACCTCATCGGTCCCTAGGTCATATGATGATCCTCTATATAGGGAGTCAGACAGATGCAAGCCATGTGTCCCTGTCCGCCGCAAGAGTAACTGGATTTATTCTTCAGAAGACCTCCTCTGCCTCGCGAGCTCTACACCTCCAACCCTATATCCTGGGGTCATACACTGAAAGGTTTGGCCCGCTTGGACCTCTGCTTCATCTTCCTACTACATGTTGTATATGACTCGTCTACCTATCGTCCGGTGGTGGTTCTCACTATCAGTGTCTACTCAACTAAAAAGTTGTCCACCAATAATTCTCGCTCGAGCACTCCAACCTGCGTCGGGATATTGATTGATATCATTGATGCTCTAATGTCCCACTTGAGACCCTGTTCAAAGGTCTGATACCTAGATAATGGGTCTCGTACCATGTCGGTGGAGTAGCATGAGAGATTAGTTATTTTCGCCAAGTACTGGGCCACTGATAGGTTGTCCTGCTGTAAGTGCAGCAGCTCCTGGATACGAACTGAGCGTAAAGTCACAGGTACGAACTCCACCCTGAAGAGGGTCTCGAAGTCTAAACAGAAGAGTGTCACCTCCTCATGAGTTTGGAGCATCAAACTCCACCATCTCCCTGATGTTCCTAGGAAGAGGCTAGCATCTTGGATCACCATCTAATATACTCGCGTCCCAACTAAGCGAAAAACTCGTGCCACAGCCTCCATCCAGTCCTCAGCTGTCTAGGGATTTGTCTCACCTCGAAACCTTGTAGGCCTCTATCTCTGTAACTCATACAATGCTCTTAGTTAGTTTTCATGGTCTTCTAGTGAGTATGGTGGAAACTTCTTCCCTATGAGTGGTGGTGTTGGTGGTACACCACCTGAAGGTGCCAACATAGTAAGAGGGCCATGCACCGAAGCCTCATCACTCGGTGTGCCATCATCAGGTACTCTCTCTGGAATCCTGGATATCTGTCTATGCGGTGGAATCCTTTAAAGAAACAAGTATGCCACAGTCAATAAGTTATACCTTGTGAGCTGACTCTAAAGATATTAAAAGTAAAACATTTCCAAAACACATGCAATAAGTGTTTTCGTGCACCGAGTCAGAAATCAGAATTTAGTGTCCTGGTGTATGGATATGTCGGCTATCGTACCAACACTAGACTCCCCAAAATAAAAACCACACTCAAAAAACTTAACATTATTGATCCATTTGAAATATTAGAGTCCTAGTTATTCAGTAGAACCGAATCCTCTGATATCACTTTGTCTCAACTCGTCCCCCTGGGCCCATGTCGTGACTACCCCATGCCCGCCTTCCATAGGCCAGGGGTTGGAGACTAACACCGGAAAGGTGTATCCCTAAAATGAGAAGGCATTACCTTTAAACCTGAAAACACATAGACCAAGAACATGACAAGATGAAAACCACCTAGTATTACTGCAATAGTAATAGTTTGTACTGAAAGTAAAGAGTCCAGAATACAATCCCAACTGAAATAAATACAACTACAACAAAAAAACATCTTCTGAGATCACTCTCCAAGGATCCTACCTGAAGGGGTAGGTACAACCCGTCTCTACAGCTCTCTAGGTCAACTGTCACCACCTTCAGGTCCTAGCACCCTGAGTCTCAGTCAAGGATTCCTGTCATCTACACAAGACACAACAAGGTGCTGGCGAAGCCCGTGTAGGGGTGAGTATAACTATACCCAGTAGGGACCCCAAGACCCCTTGTAACACCCGAGACTTTTATGAGAAATATTTTGTTTTTATGTTATATAAATCATCAAAGGAATATTTCACTACACACAACACTATCTTGGCTTGCTTTACACGCAATCGTGACCTTCCTCAATAGCTTGCATCATACGCAATACCGAGTTTCACTAAACAACGATATGCTATTAAAATATTATTAAAACTAGCCATTATGAATAGTAATACCCACTATATAATAGATTTTTATCTTTCATCTTCTCTCCTTAATTACTCAAGAGACCGAAATAATTTTTTTAGGAAAACTCAAATTAATTTCTCTTTTCAGTATAAAATCATTTTTATTCCATTTCTATGTTTTCTAAAAATGTTTTAAAGAATTTTTTTATTATAATATGATTTTTTAAATTAATTTTCACCCAGTATTAACCTTTTACAAAATGGTTTAAAATGAATCTTCTTTTTGTTTTCCTAATGAGATACTTTTTTCTTTTTACCAAAAAAGTGAAATAAATATTTGTTTTAATGTACATAAAATGAACATAATTTTCCACTTTCATGTCCGCTCAATAATATTAATATTACTTTACAATTTTTCAATGTTCTTTTCAAAGAAAATTTTTTCCTTAATATTTGGTAACTTTTTATATTTTAAAGAAGTTATTTCAAAATGAAAAGGATATTTTCCTCAAGAAACATTCCATAGATATTTTAATGTATTTTTCATATAAAGATGAAATCATTTGATATTACATATATTTTAATGTAGATATGATCGAATAATAGAATCCTTATTATTTCTCTGTATGGTTTATGATTATTATGATGAGATTTTTATGAAACCTATTTACTTTCCATGGGCTATACTATGATAAAATGTTGAAATGTTTATAAAACCCATTTTTTTCCATATGTTATGATATATGATGAATTATTTATGATATTGTGGAAAAATATTATTGGATTATGATTATGTGATGTTCAAGTATGTTAAATCCCTCCAATGAATTGGGTTAATATGGATAACTCATGAGTTAATTATATCATGTTTGAACATGTTTTCAGGTTCACAATTTTCTGCATAGACCCGGTTTTATGTCCATAAGTTTATTAATGGACCTAGTTTAATGTCCATAAGATTATATATAGACCTGATTTCATGTCCATAAGTTTACATGAGGGCCTTATTTCATGTCCTTAACTTAATTAGTGGACCTTATTTTATTTATAAATGTCCAAAAAGTTATAATATTGTGTTTACCACATTCCTATGTCTATGTTATTCTCTCATGGATTGTGTTCTTTGATTCCTTTATGATTCATATCTTATAAACTTCCAAGATTTATGACATGACTATGGATTATGATCTATGATATGAAGGGTATGGTTTTCAAATGTCAGTATTATGTTCTCATACCCTTATTTTTGTGTTATGCTTAAGTGATCATTGATATCTCCCTTGTATACCCTTACTATGCATTTGAGTGAACCTTTTTTTGTTTCATTTCCCCAGGTTATGAAGAAATTTTTTAATTATGGTATGTATAAGAATAATTCTATGTTGTAATATCTTTGAGGGGGATTTTTAATATCTTTCATGAAATAATAAGATTATGTCAATGACTTCAAATTGATTAGAAACCAGTTTGAATATATGAATTCAACATCAATAGATGAGGTATAGGTGATATTAATATTGTTATAATTAAAGAAACATGGGAGGGAATGGTAATTATAGTATATAACTCCAGCAGAAAATGTGACTTGATATTTGATGATATCTATAACTTCATTCTAAATTCATAGTTTTTAATGAGGGGGACTTATATATCTTCTAGTGATTCATTAAATTTTTATGGAATGGGGAACTCAACTAATTGAAGAAGTCAGAGGAGATTATAAGGGAAGTTTAGAGAGAGGATTATAGTTAAATCTAGGGGACCCAGCTTAGTGTGTTGGAACTATGGTAAAATGGGTCATCTCAATAAATATTTTTGTGAGAAAAAAACGAAATTACAATATAATATTTTTTTAAAACTAAATATGATGAATTCAACTACTAAAATGTGTTCTAATCTACTTATGAATGTCAACACACTAATAGAATCTTGGATCATAGATTCTGGAGCATCCTTCCACTCACTAGTGAGAAGAAAACCAAAAAAATTTATATATCTAAAAACTTTGGAAGAGTCCATATAGTGGATGATGAATCTTTTTACATAGTGGGACAGGGATATGTAAAAATTCATTTGATGAATGGAAGTTTCCTTGAGCTGAAAGGGGTTAGATATATCCCAAGTCTTCGAAAGAATCTAATTTCAATAGCATAGTTGAATGAAGATAGTTATGGAATGATCTTTCCTGATAGAGTGTGGAAAATAACTCAAGTTTATATTTTCATATATAGAGTTGGAAAGGATGACACACTATATATGACCACAAGGGTAGTGGGATATACACTTGATAGAACATCATCAAACAGAAATTCAGATTTGTTACATTAACCCCTTAGGTGCCTCATTGAGAAAATTAAAAAATTTCTAGAGGAGTAAGGTGCGTTGAATATGGAACATTAAAACTTAAGAGTTGTGAGAGTTATATATTTGTAAATTGGTAGAAGGTGAGTTTTAATCTTAATAGAAGAACGTTGAAAACCCAAAATCCAGAACTTGTACATAGAAACAGCTGGGGACCTGTCCTAATTAAATATCATGTAGGTTCACAATAATTTGTGACTTTCATTAACAAATCTATGAGTAATATATTGATATATATACTGAAACATAAATTTGATGTGTTTGGGGTGTTTTGAAATAGAAATCAATTATTGAAAAGGAAATATGGTATAATCTTAAATGCCTCAGATCAGACAATGGAGGTGAGTACACGAAAATAAATTTCTAGAAATTATGCACACACAAAGGCATTAGGTATGAAGAGATTGTTCCAAGAATTACTAAAAAAATTGTATCTAAAATGATGAACTAGACATTAATGGAAAGGATATGAAGTATAAAACTTAATTTAGGGATAACTAAGGATTTTTGGGAAAAAGTGGTTGATACTACAACTTATTTAATCAATCAAAGCCCCTACGTGCTAACGAGAGAGGAATTTTTTGAATCCCTATAGATATTAAAAGTATAAAATTTAGATTACCTCAAGGAAATTATAATTCTAGCCTATATTTATGTAGATTCCAAATATAGAGATAATTTTGATGAAAATATCATACATGCTTCTTCATAGTCTATGGTGATGAAGATTTTGGGTTACAACTTTGGGACGATGATAAGAATAAATTCATCAGAAGTATAAATGTTCTCCTTAATGAGTAGGTCATGTGGAAGGACTAGAATTTGAAGTGAATTATTTTAAAGGTAAATAATCAAAATCAACTCTAATTTATCTGAATAGAGGTATCAAAAGTATTCAATTTCTAAATAATTTAGGTGGCTCTGAATTTATAGTGTGTTCTCAAATTCTGGAGGAAAATTTAGAGGGAATCATAAAAATATCAAGAGAGAGACCACTAGAGGATATAATATAGAGCTCTATAATTAGTGAGGCTTGGTCTAAAGTTCTAGAGGATGAAATTATATAGGTTTGTGTTTGGGAAAGATAATAGATTTAGGAAAAATTTTGGTAGTCAACAAGAGTGAGATGATTAATAGATATGTATGGTGATAACTTGAAATTCATTTTTTTAATGGATGTGGAAGAACTCGAAATCCCTAAAAAAGTGGATAACTTGGAGATTCTGATGAGTGTAAGTTTTCTATAAAGGATGAGTTGGATTCACTACATGTTATCAACACCTAAGAGTTTGTTCAACTACCACATGGAAAGAAAGAACTTAAAAAAATGGGTTTTCCAAATAAAAGATGGAGTTAACAAAGGTAAAAGGTGTAAATAAAGGATGATTTTTAGGGGTTTTCAATAGAATATGGGCATTGAATTTTATGAAATTTTTTCTTCAGTAGTAAAATATAAAATCATTCAAGATGTGTTGAGTTTGGTTTCTTACAAAGGATTAAAAATGGAATAAAATAATGTGAAGATGTATTTTCTTGATGTAGATCTAGAAGAATAAATCTATATAAATCAATGTTCTAGTTTTTAGGACCATTGGAACCAAGAATTGGTGTGTAATCTCAAGAAAATTATCTATGGGTTAAAATAATTTTCAAGGTAGTGGAACCAAAAATTCGACTCATTTATGTAGAATAGTTTTACATGAACCAACTCAAATCACCGTTATTTCGGAAAAGAGTAAAGTGGTGGGAATTTCATCATTTTACTATTTTATGTGAATGACATAATTCAGGTGGGTCCGTCAATGGAGAAAAATTAGTATTTGAAAAAATAATTTTCAAGGAGGTTTGAAATGAAAGATCTCTAAGAAGAAAGGAAAATATTGGGCATGATGATTGAGACATATAAGAAGATATAAAGTTTGTTTTATCTTAGGAGTATGATCGAAAGATCATTGAAAAGTTTTCAATGATTGGATGAAATGTTTTTTCACTCCTCTTGTCATCCACTTCAAAATCTCCAAAGAATAAGAACCATGAATGAAAGAAGAAACATATAAAAATGAGAGAATTATGAATGCTTCAGCAATAGGAAGCCTCATGTATTCTATGGAGTGAACTAGAATATATATTTACCACATCATGAGAAAACCTGGGTCATTCATCCATTGAACACCCAATTTATCAAGTGGAATGGCTTAAGGGGAATTCACAATCCCTGCAGGCTGGAAACAATCACTGGGGCATCATAAATAACTCAATGGGAATGATTTCTCAAATAAAATAAATTAAATTAGTTGTGTAAATTTTACTAAAAATTTTGCATGATGTGTCCATACATTGGGTATGCATGTATAAGCAAATAAACATATATAAAGTGAGTAAATGAAAAACAAAAACTCACTATACCTTATAATTCCATCATAATAAATACCTCTATTTATTCAACATCTATAACATCGCATGTATAAATACTAACAATTAAGTAATAGGAAAACATACATGGTCGATTTGGTCAATGGGAAAGGGAAATGAAAATTAAATAAAATAACTAATAACCTCTATGTGAATCTATGAGTCGCCATCCAATCCTGAAATAATAAATTCTCTATGATTGATCATAATATGATCCAGAACCTATAAGAGACACTCAATAAACATACACTAAGTGGTGTAAATAGGTTGTGAGCTAAAAATCCCAGCAGGGTTCCACTAGTCGGTCCATGAATTCTATTTTAAAAAATATTCAATAAATTCTAGTTTAAAATAAATTAATTTAAAAATAGTTTTTTCTTTATGCAGAGAACTCATAAAAATTTTCAAAATACCCTTTCAAAACCCAAAATATAATTAAGAACCTTAGAAACTTTAATTAAATATTAAAAATATAATTTTTAAATCCCCATTTTAAAGATTCTCTAAAGACACTCAATAAGGAACTCAAATAATAAACAAAAAAACACAAATAGAATAACCCAACTATAATATAAAGTCAAAAAGTGAACCAGTGGGAAAGTATAAAAGTAATATCATAGGGAAATAAGATAACTACTGAGTAAAGTTATAAACTGGTATAGTATATAATAATATAAGGTAAGATATATGTATAATCATTATCAAATAAAGTTAATAAAGTGCAAGATAAAAACCACATAATCGATGATTTAAATTAGACATTATGAGATAAACACATTAAGGTCACTAGGACTGGGCTTCCTAGAAATTATACCTCACCCTGATAATGGATTTCAGATTTCCTACTACTTCTCTGGACAGAGGGGGGACCACATAACCATGTTACTAGAATTTATAGTTATGGGGGAACCTCTTCCCATCTAGGCAATAATACACGAGAACTTAGGGTTTCCCATGAGGTTTAACTCATAAAAACTACTAGAAAATATTGTTCATTAAGAAATAAATAAATAATTTCCTTCATAAAACACCCTTCAATCCATTTCCACCATCCATCTCAATATAATGACATAGGAAACACCTTTATTTTTATTCAAGCCAAAAATATCGTAATAAATTTTATATAATACTCCATTCAAAACATTTAAATAAAAATAATCATAATAACATCATTAATAGATTCCTTTAAAAAATCCAATTGGGCCTTCATAATTCATTTTAATATTCCCTTTGAAAAAAACTAATTTGAAAACTAAATTCAAACTTCAAATTTAAATTTCAAAAATTCCATTTTTCATTATACACATATAAATTTACATATATATATATATATATATCTTAATTCACATATTCACATATACTCTTGTGAATATGAACACACACACACACATACACACACATATATATATACCCATGCATATGTGTATAAACACTAAACAAAGAAAGAGACATTTGAAAAACAAATAGTGATTAAAAATCTGTTGAAACCAAGAAGGAATCCTCACTTTAAAACAATTAAATTACATAAACCACACAACAACAAGTTAAAAGTATATAAAACCCTTATACAAACACCATAAATACACAAGTATATCAAGGAATATAAAAAAATCCCAAAACACATATAAAAGTCCAGTGCAAAAGAGTTCCCCAAACATTACCCCTTTGGAAATCAGTTTAAAGACTATAAATACTGATTTTAAATATATGTTCCTTTTAAGAAATCAATTTAATAAATTTTAATAATATATAACATTAATAATTTATATGGTAAATTAATTATAAAGGTCAAGCATAATCTAGACTACCAAAAAAATAGTAAAATAAGGAATCACATACCTAGTCCAAGTTCATATGACACAAAACCATCAAGAATGGTGCGAGGAAGGATCAAGAGGGACTTCACACACCCTAAGAACCAAATAAATTCAAAATTAGGACCCAAAACCAACCTAGGTCTTGGCCTACAATGATTCATAGTGAAGGATATAATAGAGAATAATAAATATGAGAGGAATAATGAGGAGGAGAGGAAACCCTAATCTAGGATAATTATGTTCGAAATTAGAGGGAGAAATGCTAATAATTAGAGGAGAATGAGAGGAGGGTATCACACGGGAGTCCTCCTATCTGGGTATCATGTGAGAGTGGGGTGGGTAGGAAATAGAGACCCAAATAGGGTTTTATTTCATTAAGGGGAAAACTATAAATCTCAATTTTTAAATCTCTATGTGAATTTCATGGTTTGGTCACATGATTTTCCAAACCATGTTCCAACTATGAAAAAATATTATGTTAATTTATATACCCCTACTACATAGTTAGCACTGATTTTTCTTCCTAACCATGTGACAAGTAGAAAATATTAAAAAATTAAAAATTTCTAAAATAAAAGACCCATGCCTCAAGAACAATAAAGTAAATAAACAACATAATTAAGTATTTGAGGGTTGGGGTGTGACAGTCCATGCAGTGGGAGTCATCAGTGAGTTCATGTCAAATTAAATGAAATAAAATTGGGAAGCTATGAAGTGGATATTTAAATATCTTAAAGGAATGGAATATGTAACACTTTACCTTATAGATTATGATCCTTTAGTTTGGTATATCAATGCAGACTTTAGAGGTGACTTGGATTCATAGAAAAGAACTATCGAGTGTTTTTTTACCTTTACTTGAACTGATATCATTAGTATGTTAAGGTTATAACTAGTGATTTAAATCTCCAAAGGTGAAGAAAAATATGTTTTAATAATGGAAGAAAGTAAGGAAATTGTGTGGTTGAAATTTCTGGTTAAAGATTTTGGATACAGCTGAGAAAATGAATCACTCTGCTATGATAGTTAGAGTGTAATACATTTTTCAATGAATCTGGTGTTTCATACAAGGATTTGAAATTTCCCAAGAATTGTTGCACCACTGATAAGTGGAATATGAATTATTAGTGGTTTTATTTTACATTTTTTGGGCCCAATGTGGGTTCTACTCCTTTCTGTGCTTGACTCTCATCAATCAAAGGATTAATCACTAAATTATTATCATCAAATACAGGTGTAAAGGATAGGTATCATCTTGTATCCTAGTTCATCAACATGACACTATAATTTACATAGAATCCCATAGGTTAAAACCAAGACTATAATGAGATGAGAAATATATCTTTAGAATCTGGTTGATCTGCAATAGTTAATGATCTTTCACTCAAACCTTCAATATATAAAGAATAAACTAATCACTCATTATAGATTCTGATGATGATTTTTTCTTCAATCTTAGAATCATATTTGATTCGCTTAAATTTATTAAGCTCAAACAAATTTTAATAATGTTCTACAGAATTTCGGCTACATACACTCTTATTTTTCTCTTAGTTTTTAAAAAATATATTCATGTCTATTTTCTCACTCCCCTTGAAAGATCCTCATATTTTACAATTTTAAAACTCTCAAAATTAAAATTATTTAGGATAAACAAATTTCAACTAATCATTTTCAAGATTTAATTCAATAGAATCATATTACATGATCCTCTATGATTTTCTCATTCAGTTAAGGTAAAGGTTCATGCGTGATTTAACTTTTATTCATTACTTTTTTTCACATCATTTAGTGTAATTAATTATTTTTTTATTGTTAAAATAATGTTTTTAATTTATTAATTTAATGTTGTTCATAATTTAGTTTTAAATAATTAAAACTATGAATTTTATTTCTTAAAGTATTTATTTTATTGATTATTTAATTTGTTTTGATAATTAGTATTTATATTGTATGCCATAATATTTTGATTTCATTAATATAATTTTATTTTATTAATTTTTTATTCAATTTTATTTCAAACTTTTAATTTTTAATCTTTTATTTTATTTTATATTTTAAAAAAATTCAGTCTTTACTTTAATTATTTTTATAATTAAATAATTTACTTGTCTTGTTTTTTTATTTAATTTTTGTTTTCGATTAATTAATTCACTGTTTATTTAATTTGTAAATAAATTAATGCATTCTTGTTTTTGTTTTATTTCCTTATATTTACATAGAATTTAAATTTAATTTATTAATTATATTTGGTTTTAGGTAAGTACATTCTGGATTCAATATATTGAACACGCACAAGGAGTGGCACGGTCACTTAAGTGACCATGGAAACTTACCACAAAAAACAGCCACAATCAGTTAACTAATTGTGTTCTCACCCCTACCTTTTGTGACGGATGACTATTCCTCCCAATTCCTACCATGAGGTCTCTCATGCTAACCAAAACTCACTGTACTAATTCTGAAACAAGTGATTGTGTTCTATTTAATATGACGACCGATCCATGATAGATTTAAGGATACTGAGGCTGGAAATCTAGAGAATCCACCCTGCCCTGTTGATACACCACCATGACTAAAATGTTGAATAATATATTCGAATACACAACCCAAACTTTCTACCATTTCAAAAAAAATTAGTCACTCTCGATTAATTTGGATTTTTGCACTCTTATTGAGAAGATTGGGAGATGATGACCATCCACCAGGGGTGTAACTAAGCTCGAAGTTGATCCTCGATCCAAAAAACATAGAATCAAAAAATTCATCAGATGAAGAACCTTTTCTGAATGGTTCCCTTTTCATAGTGTGCTGGAGAAGGAAACCCAAATCGATGCCTCCACTACAATAGAAGAAACAATTTTCAATTTTTTCAGATCTAGAAAACTAGAAGATGATTGAAACCGCCATTGATGAATCATATGCCTCCTAATGACAATTCACATACTTGAGCTTGCATGGGAGTTGAAGATGAAGCTGGATTCTAGAACTAGTCAATGATCCCCTATCGAGAAATGGATTCCTATGAAGAGAAGACTGAGTTTCATGAGCATGGATGAAGAAGTTAGTCGACGAGCGCTACCACCGTGCCTGAAACCTAAGCCCGAGAATTGTTGAAGAATAATACTCCAACCCCAATTTAATATATATATATATATATATATCAATAAAAATAATAATAATAAGTTTATATGTTAATAATATTGATTATACATAATAATAATAATAGTAATAATGGTAATTAGTATATGTATATATATTTATAATGATAGAATTAAAATATATATATATATATAATAAGAAACCAAAAACTAAGACATTATTGTTTTTTTCACTATGCAAGTGAAAGTGTGGTAACCAGGTGAAACAACATGAATGGAGAATGTCTCTATAAGATTCTCAAAGGTACTGGAATTGTTTGATGAGATCAAGACAAGTTGGGCTGGGTAGATTTCAAGATTGTAAGTATAAGAATCTTCTGAAATTTATTGAAGTATTATCTGTAAGCCACATGTGTGGGTCATAATTTTTTGGAGGAGCATTACTCAAGTGAGATGATTTTAAATATTTTTAGTGAAGGAGAGCCACATGGAAGTCAGAGAATGAGGTTACCAAGCTATGATGGTGACCACTCAGTTCAGATGGGTGTGAATTTTCTCTTAAATAGAAGAAGATACATGGAGGACTAGGGATGCAGTTTTGGAGATAGAATCATTGATATAGTGACTTCGGTGATACATCTTGAGACAAAGTATAGCAAGGATCACTTTTAGCATCTATAAATTAAGGGGAGACTTAATGTATTATTATTATTTATTTTAGTCATGTTCTATAATTTTTCAATGATGAAACTCAAAATAAATTTTGGCTAAAAATATTTGCATGGGGGAGTTTGGTTAATCCAGTTTATCTTTTTTATCTTTTCTTGTGCAATCATATTTACATTGTAATCAACTTCTTATTCTTATAAATTGAATGAGTTTTGTAGTGATGAACTGTATAATCATCTAATTGCAAGTAGATATTATCAAAAGAGATTTTGAAATAATTTTTTCGAATGTTGATTCAATTAAAAATTTCACAAATAGAAAATACATTAACTAGAAAATTAAAATTTCTCTTGAACTTCATTCTTATTCATCTTCTTCTAAATTATCATTTTTATGTTTTTATTCAGTTGTTAAATAATCTTTTAACTTCCTCATATTTTTAAAATAATTGAAATTTCATGAATTTTTTTAATTGTTTTTAGTCATTTTCTAAACATGTACACACCACTCCCTTCCCTGTGGAAATGATACTCTACTCACAAAAATCTTATAGTTTTAGGGATTTAATTTGAGAAAACTCAACAACCTAGTTACATAAAATTTTAGCACTGTTTATGTGGAAGGATTCACATGTCCAGATAATTCAAATAAAAAACATAAAACAAATAAAAACATAGAAAAAAAAGATAAAACTAAGAAATCTAAAAAAATAAAAAAAATAAAAATTCAATCTAAAAAAATATGAATCTCTGATATAATTCTGAAAATTTCTTCAGTGCATGCACATAAAATATATGTCTCACCATCTATAGATCATTAAACCCAAAATTAAGATACATTTAAGAGCTATGAGAAAAGAAAAATATAAAAAATTAAAATTTAAGAATAAGAGATACTGAAGATAATCAAGAAAAAATGATCCAATAAAGTGTTTAGAGGCATAATATGATGAAGTATCGACTCCCTTAGATGTTGAGTAATCTTTCTTCCATTACACTTACACATAGGGCTTGAAACTAGGAACTCAAATATTCATATTTTTCCTTAATTTCTTCATTCAATGAAATGATTAATGATGACTCCTTATACTTAATTAGGGATTTTTACAACATAGCACAATAATGTCTACTATAATGGCTAAGTGAGGATGATCTAAAAATGAGATTTTTCCAAATATATTTAAATAGAAATAAAAGGAACTAGTTTCCCCCATGATGAAAATATTTTAGAAACATGGTAAAAAATCTACAACTCCTTTGTAATGAAATTTTATCTAAGGTGACTTAAGGTATAACTGATAAAAAATCACTAGCTTCAATCAAGAATATAGAGAGGCTTTTCATAAATACTAGGATAGGTTCATGAACCTAATTAGGTATTTTCTTCATCGCCAAATTCTTTTCCACCTACTCATGTATTCCTTCTATGAATATTTATCACCTACTGATCAAAACTGGGTTAACCAATCTGCTAGGGATAATTACATTAGAAAAACTAATGAAATACTTAGGTAAATATTCAATACTTTTTACCTTAATTCACAACATAGAGATACAAGGAGAATAAGAGTAAATATAGGAGGGTGTTCCAATGTTTTGGGTTAGGAAATGAATGCTCAATTGTCTGAAAGAAAAGAACAACTTTAGTAACTAATGAATCAGAATGTTATATAGTATACTAATAAAGTTGACTACCAAACTTAAGACTTAATTCTTAGAGAATAGTGTAAATAGTGTGTAATGTTTGGATAATCAATTTTATGCAATCAAAACATTGACATCCTATCCAAAAAACAAGAAGATTCTAATTTTTCTGGATATAGTAAAAGGAAACAAGTTAGAGATGGCCCATTTTCAAATAATTACAACCATAGTTATAGGAACCACCCCAAATTATCATATAGATAACAAGTAATTATTAGACAGTAACCTACTGCCTCTGGTATTCAAAATCAGTAAAAAGCACAATTTAAAAATTAAGCTAAGTATAAAACTTCTCATTATCTTGATGATGTTAGGGTAATTTTTCAACAATTGATGGGAAAATGAGATTCACAAAAAAGCTCAACATGATTATAATAAGCCCCAAAATGATTCTATAATGATAATCTAGAACCAAAAATGGGTCAACTAGCTAGAGACATTGGTTTAAGAGATAATGTTAATATTTTAAGTACCACCGAGATGAATTCCATGGAGAGTGTTATGGTTTTTGGCTTCTACAAGCTATTTAGAAAATCAAGAGGATGTTAGAGTTGACTCTAGGAGTGTGAAAACTAAAAAAATAGAAGAATCTAGACACCAAAATCTAAGAAACACTCAACCTAGAATTGTGAATATAAACTACTACAACATAAGAGAATCAAGATGGTCCACTTGAAAACAATAATGAAAATATTGTAAAATGAAAAATAATAAATAGAAATAAAAACTTTTTAAGGAAATTCCTTCAGTTCTTAGGAATTTTTCCCCAACCATCCCTTTTACTCAGAGGTTGAAATCCAAAAATAAAAAAATTAAATTACTTCAATTCCTTGGGTTATTCAGTAATCTATAAGTGAAAATTTATTTTATCCAATATTTAATCCATATTCCATAATTCTTTAAATCTATTAATAAAATTGTTTCAAAAAAACATTATAATAGTTCATAACTTACAGCCACACTGAAGAGTACAACACTATCCTTTAAAAGAAGATCTCACCAAATCATAAATATCCATGGAGTTTTATCATACCCTTTACCTTAGGTAAAATATTTCAATTGAATTTTATTTTTGGTCTTAGGGTGAGCATAAACTAGATTCATTTCTCGTTGTTCAAACAATTAGGATTAGGATAAATGAGACCCACTATTGTGGTCATATAATTGGTTGACCAATCCTTTACACATCCCATATGAAGAGTTAAATACCTATTTTTTGTATCTCAAGAGATTTTTCTACTTGATTATTTTCTTATCTTAGACATGGAATGTGACAAATAATTCCATAACATTTTGGGAAAGCCTTTCTTAACTACAGGGGGAATTATTGATGTGTCAAAGGGTCGATTAATTTTTAATTTTTGAGAATAAAATGTTGAATTAAATGTCTATAAAAATGAAAAATATTTTTCATCTAGTGAAAAAATTCAATGGTGGAGTTTTTAGAAGCTAAAAATACTTTTGATCATTTAGATGAATTTGAGAAATAGCCTTCGACTAAGGAAATTTCATTGGAATTTGAGAACTATTTAAAATAAGAAGAAGTTATTAAATAGTTTGTGGCTGAATAAACTCTTGTTTATGAGGAAAATATTTTTTCTAAACATCATTAAAATTATAAAAGTGAAAATATGGATAATTTTTCAAATATAGATAGTAGATTTATTCCATATCTGGAAAGTTTTTATGAATATGAATTTTCTTTTCTAGATCTTATGAAATTTCTAGGATAATATGAGAATAATTTACCTTCTAAAAAACAATTTTAAAAAATTCTACAAGGTTGAGGGAGAGTTTTTGAAATAAATTTATGGGTTTTATTTAATAAATTTATTGAAATATGGTCTAAAATTCCATGAGAGTGGGTTATCCATCTTGGATGGTAGAGAATAAAAGTTAAAATCTTACTCTAAAATTAAAAATATATACATTTTTAAACCCCAATTTATTAAAAATATTTAATATCATTGTAATCTCATTACTAATAGTCTTCATTAAAGTGAGTAGGAACCCTATTTGAAGCTTAAACCACTCCCTGCACACCTAAAATACTCATTTTTAGGTGAAAAATGAAAACTACCAAACAAAATTTCTACTAAATTGAATGACAGTCAAGATAAAAAATTTATGGGCGTTATAAAGAAATTCAAAACAGCAATAGTTTGGTCCATAACTAATATCAAATGTATTATAACATCATGTTATATGCAACATTCCTATGGAACTTGACCAAAAACAAAGAATAGAATTTCAAAGGTGTCTAAATAGAAACATGAAAGAGTTTTTGAGAGAAGAGTTAATTAAGTTGTTGGATGTTGGGATTATTTATCCCATTTTAAATAGTGTTTGGGTTAGTCTGGTTCAAGTATTCCCAAAGAAAGGGGGATTCACTGTTTTGACCAATGAAAAGAATCAATAAATCAAAGTTAAGAGGGAAACCAAATGGAGAGTCTGTATAGATTACAGAAATTTAAATTCTACCACTAGTAAGGATCATTTTCCCATTCCATTTTTAGATAAAATTCTTGGGAATTAAGATAGAAATGAATTTTTATATTTTCTAGATAGTTATTCTAGTTACAACCAGATTCACATAGCCTCAAAATATCATAATAAAAATAATTCTACATCCATGTTTAGTACATTTTTCTATCGGTGAATGCCCTTTGGATTATGTGGAGAAACATATAATTTTTATAAGTGTGTGATGGTAATATTTTAAGAAAATATTGATAGAATCATTTAATTTTTTATGGATTACTTCTCTATAGATAGGAGTACTTTTTAAAGTAGTTTTAAAAATCTAGAACTTGTTTCAGAAATATTCCTAGAGACCAACTTAGTTCTAAGCTGGAAGAAATTCTAGTTTTTTATCACAAATATTGTTGGGACATAAGGTGTATAAGAGGGGTTTATAGGTTTATAATGTCAAGATTGAGGTCATTAAAAAGTTAACCCCTCCTATGAATGTTAAAGGTGTTAGAAGCTTTCTTGGGAATTCTATTTTTTACCAGAGGTTTATCAAATTCTTTTCAAAAAATTATAAATCCATTGTGTTCACTACTGGATAAAGATTCACCTTATTTCTTTGAAGAAAATTTTCTTGAATATTTTAACCATATTAAGGAAAATCTAACTTCTTTTCTCATCATCACTGCACCTAATTAGGAACTTCCATTTTAACTTATATGTGATGTTAGTTATGTGATTTTTTGAGTATTTTTAGGTCAAAGAATACAAAGTAAATTTCATGGGGTGTATTATGAAAAAAAGATTCTAGATTATTCTCAAATAAATTACACCACTACTGAGAAGGATCCATTTGATGTTGTGTTTGCTTTAGATAATTTTAGGAAGTATCTTTTGGGTTTAAAAGTTATTATTTTTATAGACCACTCTACCTTGAAATATATATTTTCAAATAAAGAGGACAAACCTAGACTCGTTAGGTGGATAATTTTTCTATAGGAGTTTGATTTAGTGATTATAGATAAATAGGGTGCTGAAAATGTTGTTGCAGATCATATGTCCAAGTTGTCCAGTACTAAGTTTAAGGATCCTAGGGAAATTAATTCTTTCTTTACTAATGAGAAGTCTCTAACTATTGTTTTCAAACAGTCTACTATCTATTCATATTTTTCTCATTTCTTTTCAAAAAGTTTCATCCCTAAATATTTTTAAAATAATCAAAGGAATAAGTTTATCTCTAAACTTAAGTACTATTTATGGGATGACACTTTTTATTTTAGGAGGTGTGAAGATGGTATTCTTTAGAAGGGTGTACTTGAATAGGATATATTACCTATTTTGGATAGTTTTTACTTCGCACCTTAGGGATGTAATCATGGAGGAGATATAATATCCCAAAAATTCCTTCAATCTATATTTTATTGGCCTTAATTGTTTAAGGATTTTAAGAGTTTAGTTGTGGTATGTGATAGGTTTCGGAGGTTATGAAATGTTGGAAGGAATTAGGAGTTTCCTCATAAAGTTATTTTAGAGTTTGATATTTTTCATGTTTATGGATTAGGATTCATTGGACCATTTTCATATTCTCATGGTAATGAGTACATCTTAGTTATTGTATACAATGTTTCCAAATGGTTTGAGGTAGTTGCATTGCCCAATAATCAAGATAATAGTGTGATTAAATTCATTAAAAAATTATTTTATAGATTTAGAGTTACAAAGGTTTTCATAATAGATAATGGAACACTTTTTAAAATTTTTAAATTCAAATAATTGATAGAGAAGTATTGGTGTGCCCATAGAATTGGAATATCATACCATCCATGATTGACTGGAGAGTTATAAATCTCAAATAGGGAATTAAATAAAATCTTAGAGAAACATGTTTCAAGTTTTAGGAAGTAATATTCATTAAAACTTGATGGGGCATTATGGTCATACAGAACTTCTTTTAAAACTCCCATAAGGATGTCTCCATACAGACTTCTTTTTGTGAAAATGTTTCATTTTTCTGTAGAGATTCTACATAAGTCTTTATTGGTTGTGAAACCAATGAACTTTGATTTTAATATTTTTGGATATAGAAGAGTGCTTGAGTTGAGTGTGTTGGAATAGATTAGGAGAGAGTCCTATGAGAATTATAGGATTTACAAGGAGATTACAAGATCATTTCATGATTCTTTTATCCAAAAAATAGATTTTTAAGCTGTTCAAAAAATTATAATTTAAAATTATAGACATAGACTTTTTCATGGGAAGATCAAATCTAGGTAGTCTAGACCTTTCACCATCGCTCAAGTACTTATCAATGGAGTTTTTGAGTTGGTAGGGGAAGAAAATTGACCTTTCTTGGTGAATGGAAAAAGAATCAAACATTATTTTGAAGGGAATCCAAAGGTATTGGCTACCATATCCTTCTTTTAAAATTGAGAAAGCTTTGAGTCTAGCTGAGGACTATAAACTTATTTCTTCTTGGGAGGAAACCCATGATTTTATTATTTTTATATTTTTATTTTAAATAAATTTTTCTCACTCACTAGAATGTCTTGATAAATTACTGAAGTCACTAATGGATCCTCTCACCCAATCACTATTTCTTTTTTTTTATGTGCCCAAATCTCCTAACCATGAGGTGAATCTATTTTTTAGTAGGTTAAGTGACCATGAAAAGTGGTACATAGTTGGTCTATTTACCATATAAAGTGGTCATGTGGAAGTCCAAGTGACAGAATGAAAATGGGATGGTCAGTTGTGAGAAAATCTTACCATTGGAAGAATATTTTTGAACTTTAATGCCAAAAGAAGATACTAGTTGGAGACCACAGGGTAAAACCTTCCTAACTTTGACTCTGGTTAATTATATTTTCTAGAAATGTTTTAATTCTTCTCATCTTATAGGCATTTTAATGCACAACTAGATAACTATTTAATTGTATGGTGGTTACAAAATTTATATACAACAGATAGATAACATCTACATATTTGGGGAGTAACCTTGTAAGTTGATTTTAATTGTTTGTAGTACTATTGTTGGGTTTATCAAATTGAGTGATTTTAAAATTATGGTTAATGATATTTATATCATGCTTTATTCTTTAATTTGTTTATGATCACTATCATACTTTTAGTTGTATCTTTTCTTTTTCAATTTGTAACCTACTAAGAAATGGTTAGTAGGATTCCTTTTTTTCATGGTTTTTTTGTAAGTATTGTGTGGAAAATGATTTTTGAACTTTTCTCACACCCCCAAATGGGTTTCACTGTGTTGTATTTCTAAATCTGTATGATTAAAAAATTTAACTACATATTCCAATTTGAGATTCAATAATGGGAATATTGTTTTATTTTAAGTGTGGGGGGTCTTAATTGATCTATATTTTACTTTAGTATAGTTCACATAAAAATCCCTCAAAAAATATTTTTAATTACTACCTATCAAACATAAATTTAGGTGTTTGTAAATAAAATTTATATGTGTATCTATTTTTAGAAAATAATAACTCATTTTTCCCTTCCTAGGGAAAATTTAATTCTTGTTTTGAGGGTTTTAATTGGTTTGTAAGTTATTAAAATTGATTGATTGTTGATTAATTTCATCAATTGATTTTATGGAAATTCTATTTAAATACTATCAAGGTAAGTGTGATAGTTTTTATTCTTGTCGAATAAGAATTATAACTTGTGGTAACATGAATTTTTAACTTGAACCTAGTAAATTAACCTTTGTGAAATGAAACACCTAATGGATCCAACACAATCGATAGTAATATAAATCCTTTGAATCTTGAGTAAAATGGGAAATTGGGATATCTTAGTGAGTATTAGAGATAAGGGCATTGGGTTCATTTTTTGTAATTAAATAAAATCCATTTTCAACTTCAATAAGTGATTTTCAGAATACTATGCACAAACTATGGATTGTAAAAATTAAAATAAAGGTAATTTTCAAAAATAAACTCATTAAGGTGTGGGAAATATTGAACCCAAATGAAAAAGGGGAAAATTGATTTACAATAAAATATTTTAAGATGTATCAATGAAGTGGAAATTATAACCTTGGTTTTAAGGGACTGGGAGAGAGTGGATTATGGTAGTTTCTCTTGTTATAGATTTAATTCCACTTGAATCTCAATGGTCAGCTCATCTAAAACTGGAATTTCAATTTGTCTTGAAGTCGGGAACTGATTGTTAATCACATAAGAGGCATAAAAATTTCAAGTAATGGAGGGATTTAGGATTTTATTTAATTTTGGAATATACTAGTGATCATGGGAAGAATATTCAACTTTCTTTTTAAGATTCTATGTAATTAAATAAAATACATTGAATTATATTTATTTAGTGTGGGGGAATTTGATCTGGATTTTATTCATTACTTTTTTGCAGCATCATTTAGTGTAATTAATTTTATTTTTATTGTCAAAATAATTTTTTAAATTCATAATTTAATGTTGTTGATAATATAGTGTTAGATAATTAAAACTATGAATTTTATTACTTAAATTGTTTATTTTGTTGATTATTTAAGTTATTTTTATAACGAGTACTTATATTTTATGCCATAATATTTTTTATTTCATCATTATTCATTTATTTTATTAATTTCTTATTTAATTTTATTTAAAATAATAATTTTTAGCCTATTAATTTATTATATTTTTTAAATATATTCATTATTTATTTTAATTGTTTTTGTAATTAAATAATTTACTTATGTTTTTTAAAACTTAATTTTTGTTTTCAATTAATTAATTTATTATTTATTTAATTTGAAAATAACTTAATTTATTCATATTTTTTCTTTATTTATTTATATGTACTTATAATTTGAAATTAATTTATTAATAATATATTTTTAGGTAAGTACGATCTGTGGTTAGTATACTAAACGTGCGGTATACTTACTGCATGTAAGGAGTTTCACAGTCACTTAAATGACCGTATGAAGTTACTGTAAAAATCATCCACGGTCAGTTAACTGACTGTGTTCCCACCTCTTCCTACCATGCCTCCTTATTCCTACCATGAGGTCACTCACAATAATGAAAACTTATCATACCCATGTAGAAACAAGTGGTCATGGTATTGAAGATGACAATTTATCTACACTGGATTTAGGGATACAAAGGCCGAAAATAAGGAGAAGCCACCCAACCCTATTGAAACCCCACCACAACTAAACCATTGGAAAATATCTAAGAATATGAAACCCATGATCACTTCCATTTCAAACAAAGAACTTTTTCTGAATTGTGCCCTTGTTATAGTGTACTGGAAAAAGAAAACCCAAACGACGCTGCCACAATAAGAGAATAAAAAGAAGGTGACAAAATTCACCATTAGTGAATCATGTGCTTCTTGATGATGATTCACATAACTAATCTCATGTGGGATGTTGAATATGAATCTAGATTCTAGAACTAGTCAATGATCCCCTGTCGAGCAGTGTCCACCTATGAAGATAATCCCAATTCATGTGAGTATGAAGGAAGAATTTGATTATTGAGCGCTTCCACCATGCCAAAAACCCTTGCCTAAGCATCATCAAAGGAGAAGCCTCCTGCAATGAGTTAATATATATATATATATAATTATAATTATATATATATTACTAATACAAATTATACATAATAATAATCATAATCAAGGTAATTAGAATATTTATATATATAATGATATAATTAAGAAAAATATAATAATAATAACAAAGCAAAAACTGATACATTGATATGTTTTTTACTATATAGGTATTATCCAAGATTTGTAGTGCGAGTGTAGGAATGTAGAAAAACAAAATGAATGGATAATTTCTCTAGAAGGATCTTGAAGGTTCTGGAATTGTTTTAATAGATCAATACAAGATAGGTTGGGTAAATTTTAAGTTTTTCAATATAGGGATCTTTTGGAATTTGTTGAAGTATTAGAGGCATACCCACATAAGAAGAGCACAATTTGTTGCAGGAGAATTACTCAAGTGAAAAAATGTTGAATATGTACAATGAAGGTGAGCCACATGGAAGTCAGATAATACGGTTACCAAGATGTGATGGTGAGCACACAATTCATATTATCATGAATTTCCAATTAAAGAGAAGAAGATGCGAGATAGAATGGGGATGGGGTTTTAGAGATAGAACCCTTTATCAAGAGACTTCATTGATACTTCTAGAGATAGAGAGTAGCAGGTGTAATTTTTAGAATCTAGAAATAAATGGAATATTTGATGTCTTATTATTCTTTCTTTTTCTCATGTTCTTTGATTTTTCATTGATGAATCTCGAAATGACTTTTGGATAAAACTCTTAGTGTGGGGAAGTTTTGTTGATATAGTTTATCTTTTATATCCTTTATTGTGGTATCATATTTATGTTGTAATCAAATCTTTATTATTCTTAGAATTGAATGATTTTTGTATTTATATATTACAGAATCATCTGATTTCAAGTCAATCTTCTCGACAGAGATTTTGACATCATGTTTTTGAATGTTTATTCAATTAAAAAATAAAAAAACGGGAAATACATTAACTATATAATCAAAATTTCTATTCTGATTCATTCTTATTCAAATTAAGCTCAATTTTTAATGTCACTTTTTTCTTTATCTATTAAAAAATATTTAAAATGCATCATCTTTTCATCAAAATAGTTATTTCATGCATGTTTTTGTTGTTTTGTTTTAATTTTTTTTAGTAGTTTTTTGGACCTAAACACACCATCGCATTCTCTATGGACATGATAACCTAATTACTATAATCTAGTAGTTTTAGGGATTTAATTAGAGAAAACTCAATGATCTAGTTAGATCAATTCCACCATGATCTCAAAATATTCTCTGTTTTATTAACTAGATATCTAAAACACATTTCCCCATATAACCTTCTTCTTCCTCAAAAATTTTCCAAAGAAAATGTCATATAAAAATGATTTTTTGAATTATAATAATATCCATCATATTCTAATCAGACTTCAAGTTCAACCTCATATTTTCTCATATTTTTTTCATGAAGAATAGCTCTACAGCACATAACTTAAGTATTAATCAATTTAAACATTCAAACTCAAAAACTTTTGCTTGAATCGCTAAATAATTATATTCACATGATTTTATGAAATCCAAAATCAGCTAAGCATCATCACATTGACATTCTATACTTAATATCTAGATATTCTTCATGAATAATTTCATATACATTGATTTTAATAGTTTTTTTATGAATAACACTCAAAACATCAAAAAAACATGAACAATGGTCACCAATTTTTAAATCTTACATGAAACATATTGAATCACAATTTAGATGTGATGTTTTACTATTTAGATATGGGTTTATGAATCATCAGTTTTAATTTATTTAGAATATTTAAATTCTGGAAACTCTTTCTTTCATCCATAAGAAATTAAATATTTCATAAAGTGTTGAATATTTGCATTGGGGACTTACAAAGGCTGACTCTTACCAAGACTTATGATAAATTCTCATAGACAATTCATACTCATAGCCTAAATAATTACACTCAAACATGAATTCATACATTCAGTGAAGTTTTATGATGATAACTAAAAGTTTTATGATAGATATCAAAGACTTACAATCTATGGTAAATTCATCTATTCGACATTAAAAATAATTTCACTCAGTGAAGTATTACAATGATGACATACAAAATCTTATGTTGAGGAATTTTTCAATTGTATTAGTTCATAAAACTTTATAACTTCTATAAATTTCTTCCAGTCATTCTCAAACATATTTCAAACACCCTAAAACAATCTCAAGAGGATTAATTGATTTTCAATCAATGTTGAAAACAAATGAAAAACCAATATCAACATCATCAATAACTCTAAGGTAAATCCAATCTCCCCTATTTGTATTTTTTGGAAACTACATTAAATTCTTTCAAATATTCTCATATTTGACTAAAAACCTATCAAAAACAATGATCATCATCAAATAATATTCTATCCCACATGTGAAGATTCTTGTACCACACAACTAGATTTGTTTATGTTTTTTAGATAATTTCATCCTTCGGTGACAAGAAATCGTGGCCAAGTTACTTAGATGAACTCCCCCTCAATACATGCATCCAATTCACATAACTCTTCAATTCAACATCATCCAAAGCTTCATATGACAAGGCAGTGATCACACCTCATTTTATAAAGAATTTTATCCTCTTTTGATAAATAGTTATGTCACTAGTTCTCCCCCTTTGCCAATACAATCCAAATCATAGTGGGGGTTCGTTTGGTACTTACTCAAGTTAGAGGAGAATAATGAACGTGAAGTTTCAAATTAATCTACTGAAATCTCTCTCTTGGAATTTCATTTATAAAAATATATACATTATGATTCTTGGTAAAAATATAGTCAAGATTATTATCTACACTTTCCACTCTTTCTTTGATAAAATGGTACCTGATATTGATATATTTGGATCTAAAATATTTAATTGGATTCTTTAAGATATCTATGGTACTCATATTTTCTCAAAAAATATATAAATGTTTCTCAATAACTTGTTTTAAATTTAATAGTTTTACTTGAGTTGAAAACATTTCTATGTAGGCATGTGTAGTTGTTATGTACTTGTCCATAGTTATACTTAGATCTACTAACTATTATTCTCCTGTTATGTCATCTTGTATATCTCTCACCAATAAAGAATTATCTGCTAGTTTTGGACTTCCTATCAATGAAATATCCTAACTAATCTTCACTAGTGAATACCTATAGTAAAAATGTTGATATTATTCTATAAAATAGGTATATGTTGAGTGTTCCCATGATATATATTAGAATTCTATTAGCTTCTAGTAGATGAGATTAATTTTAATTACTATGGAATCTAGCATAAGAGTTACTACAAAAACAATATCATGTATTGATGTTGTGAGGTGCAATAGGATTTCATTAATTATTTTAAATTCCTTTTGATTGAAACTATTTCTATTTTCATCTTTGGTCATTTTAGTTCCAACATAAATGGGAGTTGAAACCTATTTTGAATCTTTCATTCCAATTTTTTTAAATCATTAGCATATTTTTCTTCTGATTGAAAAATACAATTATTTCCTTTTAAAATTTGTAATCCCAAGAAATAAATAATTTCTCCCAATAAATAAATCTAAAAATTATGCTTCATTTTATTTGAAAATTCTCCACAAAGATACTTTGAATCACTTGAAAATAGTCATCCATTGACATAGATCATAGCAATAAGAGTACTTGTGGTGTCTTCTTTCACATACAATTTTTTATCAATAATTACTTTTTATAATTTTATATTCTTAAAGAATCCATAAAGTTTGGAGTATCAGAACCTTGGGGATTATTTTAGGCCATACAATGATTTCTTAAATTTTTAAACCATGATTCCATCATTATCAAGAATAAATTATTCGGGTTGTTCTCTAAAAACATCATCTTGGAGGTCTCTATTAAAGAAAGGTTTCACACCATATGGTAAACTCTATATTTCCTATGATATATCACTAATAATAGCATCCTAATGGAATTTAATCTTAAAACTAGGGAAACATTTTATTCAAAATCTATACCTTCCATTAGAGAGTATCCCTTACAAACCATCCTGGATTTGTTCCTCGACACCTCTCCATTCTCAAATGAGTTTATTTCTAAAAAACCCAATTGGTTCCTAAAACATTTTTATTTTTAATCCTTAACTCAAACTCCCATGTAGAGTTTTTTCAATTTTTTTGGATCTTCATTCATGTCATTAATCCACTACTCATGTTCCACTACCTCTGAAACCTATTTTGATTCAATTTATGAAATGAGAGCAGTTTAATTCTCAAACCTCATATTTTTCTAGTATAGACCTTTTCCTAATGATTAAATATTATATTTTCAATATCAATATGTTTATTTAGCCTTTAATGACTCATTTTATGATTATCAGCAACCTCGTCATCATCTGAAGCCTGATCTTAATCAACAACTTAAAAATTCTACATGTTATTTTCCTATTTAACAAGTTAGATTTTTGAATTATTCTCACCATTAACCTATGAAAACCCATATGATTATACAACTAAACCTATTATCTTGGATTAGTTCTCTATGATTTTAACATCAAAATAGAAAATGATTTTATGCATCCTTTTTTCAGCACTTATATCCACTTTCATTCAAAATATATCCCATAAATATTCCTTTATCAAATTTTTATTCAAATTTTCCTAGACTTATACCTTTGATCTTTATGAGGAATGGAATTCCAGATACTTTGAAATATTTTAGTATGGAATTCCTTGAGAACCACATCTCATAAGGAGTTTTTTTCCTCAGGTATCATCAAGAATCTATTCTAAATATAGAAAACTCTACACACAACTTCTCTCTAGAAGAATTTAGAATGTTTGTGCTTTGATAACATTATCCAACCTATCTAAAAAATGATTAGGTTTTTAATATTATAAATTCCATTCTATTATGGAGTATATGGATAACTTAATTGATGTTTAATTCCATGATTTTCAAGATAATTTTCAAATTCATTACATATAAATTCTCTTACATTATTTGTTCTCAGATTTAATATGTACACTCCTAGCTCCTTCTCAACTTGTATTCTAAGGATTTTAAATAGATTAACTACTTTCTAAATTTACTTCATAAACATGACAGTTGTCATTCAAGTTAAATCTTTGATAAATTTAATGAAATATAGATCACATCTGGTATAATTATTTCTCATGGGGCCACATAAATATAAATGAATGAATTTGGGTGGTCTTGATGATTATATCTTCAATTTTTTGTGTGTTTATTAGATCATATTCCCCTTTTGGTATGTCTCAAAAATCACCACTATTTCCCTTTTATGTTGGGGAAGGTCACTTACCATCTCATGTTTGGAGATTTTACTCAAAATATATTGGACAAGGTTTCCAAGTCTCTTATGCCACAATTCATTTTCTTCATCGACACTCAAGTAACAAGAGTTAGCGGATCACAAATATGTAATAGGTTACCACTTATTATTTATCCTCTTTTAATGATCCTTGTATATTTATAATTTATTGTGACATGTGATTTTTTATTGAATATAACTTTATTGCCTTCATCACACAATTGTATTTCACTCAAGAAATTATTTTTAATCTCTTCCACATAAAAAACATCCTTGCAATTAATCTTATTTCCTTTAACATCAATAGAACAAATTCCCTTAATTCTTGGATAATTTTAATTTCCAAAAGTAAATATACCTAAATCATGTTATTTAAAATTTTTCATGAGTTTTTAATCACTTGAAATGTGTAAAGAACAAACATTATACATTCATCACTTGTTATACTTCAAAGAAACCTCAGGGATAAAAGATAATTCTCTATAACCTGCCTTTAATTTACCTTTCCCCTTTTCATTGTAGGGAAGTTATCTTGGTAAAAAACCATGTATTCTTCAGTAGTATTCCCATTTTGTTCACATTTCCCACAAATTTCATTTTATAATCCAATGTTATTTTGTGTGGGTGGATAAAAAAAATCTCTTCTATCAACTTTCAATCTCTGTGAATTTCTTCTCATATTATCATAACTTCTCCACCTTACTTTATATATTCTACCTAATAAAGACATATTTTTATAGCATGAAAAATCCTTATGGACAAAAATACCACAGCACCAAAAGAATCCACTAAATCAGGGTCTTCTATAGAAATATGAGTATTGTATATAATTTTGATACAATTGGATTAGAGTATATGGGACTTTATTTTACCTTGGGGAGATTATGTCACTTGAGATTTTATTCTCTTTCTTAGATGACGGATATGATTTTTACTCACATTTCTTGACCCATATATGACCAAATTTCAAATTTTATACTACATGGTTAGGCAAGATAGGTTTATAATTTGAAACGTCATATAAGTTTACGACGTACTTCTTTGGGTTATCATTTTTTACAAACATTAATGGATTATATTTGATCTTCATAGATTTATTTTAATCATATTTCATCTTTTTTAGCTCTTTTTTAGCTTCCAAGTATTTATATTGAGTCTTGAAAGGTTCATATTCTTTTATATTGAGTTTCTATTCATGAAATTCTACAGTATTTCCATTTTATATATCATTCATCTTGAAAGTTTTAGTGTCTTAAATATCTGTAGCTTCATTTTTAGGAAAACCATCATCATCTTCAACATTCTTTCCATTATACTTCTTCAACAGTTTAACTTATTTCTTTAGTTTTTTATTCTTCTATAAACATTATGCTACTTCAGATTTCATCATATACTTCATATAGTCTATTTCATCTTATTCACCTTCACTGTAAGAATATTCCTTATATATCTCTATATGTTCCATAAAATTTGTGAATTTATTATCAGAATACTCATTTTATTGGATGAAATAATTGATTTCATCCTCTTCCTCCTTACTCAATAGATTTCCCCTTTTTCTTAATGGGAACTTTTTCTTATTCTCATCTGATTTTTAGGTCTCTTTTTTGTACTTTTACCATATCTTATTTTGAAGATTTTCATCTTTAGAATTATAATCTCTACTTTTATTATTTTTAAAGTTCATGGAAAAGTGACCAATATTCCCACAATATAATCATTTAAGTGGTATTTTTCCTTTATATTTTCAATTACCTTTATTAAAATTCCTTGCGATAAGTGACATGATTCTTTTATATTCATTATCTTTCTCATATTCATCATCATAGTCACATGGATATTTAGATTCACTACAAAAAAATGACTTGTAACAATAGAAATTCAATGACAGATAATATATGTGTTGGTATAAATGAATAATTCCAACATATATTAACTTTTTCAGTATTAAATTTAGGTACCAACATTTTTTTTTATCAATAGATGCATCTATTGTTATTAAAATTTAATACCAATAGTTTTTGTTACCAACAAATGTATCTATTATTATAAATTATTATTAATAACAATTTTTTGTCAACCTATCAATCTGTAACTATAATTTATTCACTATAAAAAATTATCTAACAATAGTTTTTTTTAATTATAATTAATCTATTTACTAAAAAAATTATATTGTTATTAACAAAAAGAAATTTTGTTATAAGACAAAATATTAATTTGACCACAAAAAAAATATGTAGACATTTTCAAAAAAAATCACGGGAAATATGAATGCTAAAAATGAACTTAAAAGAAAAATAAATGATAAAAAAATAAAAAAAAACCTTTTCCTTATATTTAATGATCAATTAATTCATAAAAAGAAAAATAAATAAAAATTGATAAAAATTGAATGAAAAAAATAAAATAAAATAACACAACAAATTATCCTGCATGCCTCGCCTATGTCTCCCCACACCCCCCTTTTCTAGCATCTTCGTCGCCTATAGCCTCCACACCGGCGATCTCTTCCTACACACAAACACTATGTTCACCATCATCACCTGTATCCACCCCAACACTCACACCCTATATTCTCCACCACCTCCTATAGCCCCCTGTGTACTTGTAAAGACCCGTAAATTTCAAGGAAATTTTTTTCTTAATTTTCCTTGGAATTTTACATGAACGCAGCCTCTGACGGCACCTGATTCCGAGGCCCGGTGTGCCCGGAATCATTTTCCGAAGTTTGGCTCGGGTACGTTCAGTGAACGGACGAGCGGGTTTTTCTAACTTTTGAACCGGTGCCCGGAATCAAATTCTGAGGGCACCAATGGAATCGCAGCGCCGGTATTTGCTTAGAAACACCTCTTCCGGAGTTGCGTTTGCTCGGTGGTGGTTTTTAATGTTTGGGCTTAAAGTTAAGAAATAAAATAAATTGTTCGACAAACTTTATTTTATTTCTCTTAAGCCACTTGGAAGCCACTTGAAGCCACTTAAAGCGGATTAAGCTGAGTTGAAACGGATAGGGTGCTATCCAAAAATATCCAACCCCTTGGTAGGATATTTGTGAGGTGGGGCCCGCACGAGCCCCGCCGTTTCTTTTCCGCTAAGTAACGCACCCGCAAAAACCCGTCATTATGAAAGTCAACTGACGCGTTTTCTTAAATTCTTAACGCACCATTTAATTGGGCGGTTTTATTCGTGAATTAAATGGGCAGTTTCTTTCGTTGATTTAATTCTACGAATTAATGGGTCGTTACTTACCTCTTTTTCGTTTGTTGGCGTAATAATAAAATAAGACCAACACGACTTTTGAAGGATTGCACGTTGAAAGGCTTTGACAAAATACTTGTGCCTTCATCCTCCTTCGCGAAGAACGAGAAGAACGCGAAGAACGCCGGCCCCCGACGAAGAACGCCGAACCCGCGGAAATCGACGACGCGACGCCGTGTGCCGCAACGCCGACGTTTTCTCTCCTGCAACGTTCTTCGGCGACGTTCCTTCTTCCGCAACGGAATCCTAGAATCAACTATTTGAGTTCGTCGACGCAGCGCCGAATACCGCGATGAACCCCTCCTTCCGTGACGATCCCCAATTCCGTGAAGGACCTGTAGACGATGACTTGGCGAGGTAGGGGTTGTTGTGAATATTCTCCTTTATATTCCCGTGAAAGTTCTTTAAAAAAAATTAAAGAACCTGATTTATATGAACAATTTTAATTTATTAAAATTGTTATTTCATGTGTTGAATTTTTCTCCCGTTGTTTTTTTATCTAACGCGGAGGGAGCGGTCCAAACGAACACGGCCCGACAACCCTCCGTCGTGCTTCTTGGTTGTGCGGATTTGACGGGCGACGACGGAATGTGACGTAAGGGCCATTTGATGATCCCGCAGTGAAGAACGGAACCCGGGAGGAACAACGGCGCACACGGGAAGGAAAACGGACCACCAGAGCGACTCCGGTGGCCCGCGGAAGCTGGCGGCGGCGCCCCGGCGCGCCGCCGGAAGAACCGCCGCGGCTTCGGCCGGAGGCGGCGGCGCCCGCTGACCCGCGGCCGCGCGGGTCCGGCACGCGCGGGACGCGGCTGAAGCCGTGTCCGGCTGTCCAGGGCGACACCCCGCGGGTTCCGCGGGGTTGTCACGCAGGGGCGGCGGCTCCCCCCCGCGTCACTCGGGTGGTCCAGGGCGACACCCCGCGGGTGCCGCGGGGGTGTCGCGCGGAGGCGGTGGCTCCCCCCCCCCCCCCCTCGCGTCGCTCGGCCGCTCGGCCGAGCCGGGCCGGACTGGCCGAGCCAGGCCGGTCTGACCGACGGGGCCGCGCCCTGGCCGGGTCGGACCGGGTCCGGCCGGGTCGAACCGGGTCGACCCGGTTTGGCCGACCCAGGGGGGGTCGTGCCGGGTCGGCCCGGGCCCGGACCCCCCGTCTTCAGACCGTTTTCGGTCAAATGCCTGTAACTTGAGCTACGCGCCTCCGAACGACGTGCCATTAGTGGAAACGCGATCCTTGGATCGAGATGGTTGTTTCGGTATATTACACTCAAGGTTTCAGAGAATTTTGAGTTTTGCCGGGTTGGTTCGTACACGAAACCAACCGGGCCCTCGGAGCGGAAACGCTCATATCTTGAGCTACGGACGTCCGATTGACGTGCCGTCAGCTTTGGTGGATTTCTCTAAGTGAGACGGATCTTTTGGCTCACTCCGCCCGAGGTTTGGACACAGGTGGAGTACGGTCGGGTTGGTTTTTCCTTGAAAACCAACCGGGCCCCTGGGACGAAAAGGCCAATAACTCTCAGACCGGGCGTCCGATTGACGCGCCGTCTGCGACGTTGAGTTCATGTTGACGTTACGGAACTTTTGGATACATCAACTCTGGACCTTGTGTCAGTTGATGTATCAGCCTCTCGGCTCGTGGAGCGGACCCTCCCGAACGAGCTTGCTGTGTGCAGGAACCCTAGTGCTGGCTGCGACTTCGACGACGACGGCTGTACAGAGATCCTCAGTGGACTATGAAGATGAATCGTGCTGGTCTTGTATCCTATGTGGGTCCCAGTCGTGCTGGTCTTGTATCCTATGTGGGTCCCATCTTAGATGATTCAGTGCTGGTTTTGTATCCTATGTGGGTCCCAGCATAGATGAATTAATGAAGAGTGCTGGTCTTGTATCCTATGTGGGTCCCAGCCGTGCTGGTCTTGTATCCTATGTGGGTCCCAGCTTAGATGATTCAGTGCTGGTCTTGTATCCTATGTGGGTCCTAGCATAGATGAATCAATGAAGAGTGCTGGTCGTGTATCCTATGTGGGTCCCAGCTGTGCTGGTCTTGTATCCTATGTGGGTCCCAGCTTAGATGACTCAGTGATTGTCTTGTATCCTATGTGGGTCCCAGCCGTGTTGGTCTTGTATCCTATGTGGGTCCCAGTTTGATGATTCAGTGCTGGTCTTGTATCCTATGTGGGTCCCAGCATAGATGAATCAATGAAGAGTGCTGGTCTTGTATCCTATGTGGGTCCCAGCTGTGCTGGTCTTGTATCCTATGTGGGTCCCAGCTTAGATGACTCAGTGCTGGTCTTGTATCCTATGTGGGTCCCAGCCGTGATGGTCTTGTATCCTATGTGGGTCCCATCTTAGATGACTCAGTGCTGGTCTTGTATCCTATGTGGGTCTGAGCCGTGCTGGTCTTGTATCCTATGTGGGTCCCAGCTTAGATGATTCAGTATCTATATCTGATCATCCCTTTCACCTTTTCGACGAAGTATACCTGTGTGAGCTGAATCATGTTTTACTCTCCTTTGTGGATTGTGTTGAACTATCCTGTGTGGATTTACTGTTTACTCTCCTTTGTGGATTGTGTTGAACTATCCTCTGTGGATTTACTGTTTACTCTCCTTTGTGGATTGTGTTGAACTATCCTGTGTGGATTTACTGTTTTACTCTCCGTTGTGGAGTGTGTGGAGCTATCCTGTGTGGGTATACGTTTTTCTTTCCTGTGTGGACTGGGTTATGCTTGAGCTCGGACGTTGGAGCCGAGCGGGAATTGATGACTTAGGTATATGTATGGGCATATACCAAAGCAGTGTCGAACGTTACTTCCTGATCGTCTCTTTCCTTGTGGTTTATCCTTTGTGGATTTCGGGAGACCTTCGGGGTCTCGGGGTCCCTACTGAGTAGCTTATACTCACCCCTGCACGGGCTACGCCCGCACTTCGTTGTGTTGGTCGCAGACGACGGACAGCACTGATCGTGGTGGAGGCTTGCGGAGCAGGACGGTACCTGGAGGTGGACCACTGGGCGGGACGTACTCGGAGCAGTCAGGTGGACCCGAGGAGCAGTAGAGGCTATCTGTACCCACCCTTCAGGTGGGACTTCCAGACGACGGCTCGACGCTACGGCTTTTCTTTTCAGTTGCTATTTTTCCCTTCAGTTGTACCTTACAGTTGGGCTTGTATTTCCGGCCCCTTTTACCTTCAGCACAGCTTGTTACAATTTTTACTTAGTGTTTACTTTTCCGCTTGCTTACTCTGTGGTGCTTGTTTACTTTTCAAAGGCAATGCCTTCCCTTTTTGTTGGGATTTACGCCTTGGTGCTAGTCGCCAGCCCCTGGCCTATGGAAGGCGGGCTTGGGGTAGTCACGGCACGGGCCCCGAGGACGGGTCGTGACAAATTGGTATCAGAGCTGGTCGGTTCTACCGCAGACTCTGATCTTTCTTCTATGTGAAGCAATAGTGTTTAGCGT
The DNA here is from genome assembly GCA_963277665.1 of Viscum album. Lineage (NCBI taxonomy): Eukaryota > Viridiplantae > Streptophyta > Magnoliopsida > Santalales > Viscaceae > Viscum > Viscum album. The sequence goes on along the minus strand of OY728137.1, from coordinate 611,790,521 downwards.
ATTGGGTGTGGTTGTCAGTCCAGGGAGTCCAGTGTTGGTGCGGCAGCCGACGTATCCGTACACCAGGACCCTGACTTCTAATTTCCGACTTAATGCACGAAAACATTGATTGCATGTGTGTTTCCAAGTTTTCTTCGTGATTACTTGTGTCAGCTCACCAGGTATACTGTTCTGACCGTGGCGCACCTGTTTATTTTCAGGATGGCCCCACGACGGCAGCCAGCTAGGGTTCCGAGAGTCGAGCGTGATGACAGCCCACCGAGTGACGAGGCCTCGGTGCAAGGCTCCTTGTCAGCAGAGGCTCCGGCGGTACCTTTACCCGTCGAGCCATCGATGCTTCCAGCACCAGCCGCTGACGATGCACGTCGCCTCAGTGCACTGCATGAGTTCCAGTGCCAGCGACTGCCCAGGTTCCGCGGGGAGACGGACCCTCAGGCCGCCGAGGACTGGCTGGAGGCAGTTGTACGGGTTTTCATATTAGTGAGGACACCAGCAGACCTCATGGTGATCCTCGCAGCGAGCCTCCTGCACGCGGCAGCAGGAAGATGGTGGAGCTTGATGCTCCAGGTACATGACGAGGCATCTCTCCTCTGTACGGAATTTGAGAGCATCTTCCGCTTCGAGTTCGTCCCAGCCACCCTCCGTGCGGTACGCATACAGGAGCTTCTTCAGCTGCGGCAGGGAAGCTTGACAGTGGCCCAGTACTCGGCGAGATTTACTGATCTCTCGCGCTACTCCACAGATATGGTACGGGACCCGTTCTTCCGAGCCCGGACTTTCGAGCATGGACTGAGGCACAAGATTAGGGCTTTGATGATCTCCCTCAACATTCTGACACAGGCAGAGGTGTTGGAGAGGGCCCTTCTAGTGGAGAGTTTTCTCGCCGAGCAGGCTCCAGTGACAGGACTCTTTGCAGGACGACCCGTAGCAGGGCCTTCTGCAGCTGGCAGTAGACAGTTGACGTAGAGGTCCAAACGGGCCAGACCATCAGATGGGCAGTCTCGCGATGAAGATTTGGTTGTGCGGGGCACCCGAAGGAGAGCCAGCTACAATAGGGGAAAGCGTTTCTACGCATGCAGCGGGTGAGGTCACATGGCTCGAGACTGCCCGACTCGTCTTACAGATGAGCAGCAGGTGGTAGAGGGACCTCCCAGACAAAGGTTCAGCCACGGTGGTCTGCAGGGTGCAGGCGGACAAGGCGGAGAAGTTGGCCGAGTAGCAGATGGTGGGCGACACTTCGAGGTGTTGCCGCCACCACCACCAGGAGGTCCCCCCCGACCGCAGGGAGTTGGTGGACATGCGAGAGCTCAGCTTCAGGCAGTTGAGGCCTTCGATCATGGAGCTCTGGGAGCAGATGGATAGGAGCGGAACTAGTGGATACATCATTTGTACTTCTAGTTCCTTGTTATAGTTGTGTAGTGTCTTTGTATTATGAGCTGCAATAAGTAAAAGATGCATGCCTTTGTGATGTTTTCTTTCCGTCCTCTTTTGTGTTGTTATTAAGAGGTTCCAATTTTGACTGTTGACTTGACCCTCACTTGTGAGACATCTACTGGAGGAGACCCAGTTACCACACACTGATGCCGACAGTGTGACTCAACCCTTAGAGGCGAGAGTAACGGTTGGATCTCTTGGTAGTAGCGTCAAGGCCTTACGACGTCATCCTTGGTATGGATTAGTATCATCCATGTCGGGATTGATGGTATTAGGCAAAGAACGTGGTTCATCCAAGGGATGAGACCAGATTTCTCTTATCGGAAAAGAAGAAATCATAGCAACTCTTGTGGGATCATAGGTGGTCCAGGCCACTATAGAGAAGGTCCAGGTCATACAAGAATGGATAAAGACAGCTCAAAGCTGGCAGAAGTCATATGCTGACAGGAGGCGGAGGCCACTAGAGTTCAAGGATAGCGACCACGTCTTCTTGCGTGTCTCACCTCGACGTGGATTGTGGAGATTTGGTTGAGGCGGCAAGTTGTCTCCACGCTTCATCGGACCTTTCCAGGTCCTCAGTAGGATTGGCGAGGTGGCTTATCACCTGGATCTACCACCTCAGTTGCACCGGGTGCACGATGTCTTCCACGTATCTCAGCTGAGAAGATACGTGCACGACCCGACGCAAATCTTTGACCATGGAGAGCTGGTCTTTGATGATGGGGCGAATTTGGCGAAGGTCCCAGTAGAGATCGAGGATCGACAGGTGCGGGTCCTACGTGGACGATCGTTTCCTCTAGTCCGCTTCAGATGGCAGCTCGGGAGCCTCCATGAGAGCACTTGGGAGCGGGAGGCTCAGATGCGCGCTCAGCACCGCCTTTGTATCTCTAAGTTTGTGGTGAAGCTTTACGGGGACGTAAAGCCCTGTGGTGGGAGTAATGTAAAGACCCGTAAATTTCAAGGAAATTTTTTTCTTAATTTTCCTTGGAATTTTACATGAACGCAGCCTCTGAAGACACCTGATTCCGAGGCCCGGTGTGCCCGGAATCATTTGCCGAAGTTTGGCTCGGGTACGTTCAGTGAACGGACGAGCGGGTTTTTCTAACTTTTGAACCGGTGCCCGAAATCAAATTCTGAGGGCACCAATGGAATCACAGCGCCAGTATTTGCTTAGAAACGCCTCTTCTAGAGTTGCGTTTTCTCGGTGGTGGTTTTTAATTTTTGGGCTTAAAGTTAAGAAATAAAATAAATTGTTCGACAAACTTTATTTTATTTCTCTTAAGCCACTTTGAAGCCACTTGAAGCCACTTAAAGCGGCTTAAGTTGAGTTGAAATGGATAGGGTGCTATCCAAAAATATCCTACCCCTTGGTAGGATATTTGTGAGGTGGGGCCCGCACGAGCCCCGCCGTTTCTTTTCCGATAAGTAACGCACCCGTGAAAACCCGTCATTATGAAAGTCAACTGATGTGTTTTCTTAAATTATTAACGCACCATTTAATTGGGCGGTTTTATTCGTGAATTAAATGGGCAGTTTCTTTCGTTGATTTAATTCTACGAATTAATGGGTCATTACTTACCTCTTTTTCGTTTGTTGGCGTAATAATAAAATAAGACCAACACAACTTTTGAAGGATTGCACGTTGAAAGGCTTTGACAAAATTCTTGTTCCTTCATCCTCCTTCGCAAAGAAAGCGAAGAACGCGAAGAACGCCAGCCCCCGACGAAGAACGCCGAACCCGCGGAAATCGACGACGCGACACTGTGTGCCGCAATGCCTACGTTTCCTCTCCCGCAACGTTCTTCGGTGACGTTCCTTCTTCCGCAACGGAATCCTCAAATCATCTGTTTGAGTTCGTCGACGCAGCGCCAAATACCGCGATGAACCCCTCCTTCTGCGACGATCCCCAATTCCGCGAAGGACCCGTAGACGACGACTTGGCGAGGTAGGGGTTGTTGTGAATATTCTCCTTTATATTCCCGCGAATGTTCTTTAAAAAAATTAAAGAACCTGATTTATATGAACAATTTTAATTTATTAAAATTGTTGTTTCATGTGTTGATTTTTTCTTCCGTTGTTTTTTTTATCTAACGCGGAGGGTGCAGGCCAAACGAACACAGCCCGACAACCCTCCGTCGTGCTTCGTGGTTGTGTGGATTTGATGGGCGATGACGGAACGTGACGCAAGGGCCATTTGATGATCCCGCAGTGAAGAACGGAACCCGAGAGGAACAACGGTGCAGATGGGAAGGAAAACGGACCACCGCAGCGACTCTGGTGGCCCGCGGAAGCCGGTGGCGCCCCGGCGCGCCGCCGGAAGAACCGTCGCGTCGCTCGGGTCGTCCCGGGCGACTCCCCGCGGGGGCGGGGGCTCCCCCCCCCCCCCCCGCGTCGCTCGGCCGAGCCGGGCCGGGCTGGGTTCGGCCGACCCGGGGGGGGGGGGGGGGGGGGGCGAGGTCGGGCCCGGTCGGCCCGGGCCCGGACCCCCCGTCTTCGGACCGTTTTCGGTCAAATGCTCGTAACTTGATCTACAGGCCTCCGAATGACATTCCGTCAGTGGCAACGCGATCCTTGGATCGATATGGTCGTTTTGGTATATTACACTCAAGGTTTTGGAGAATTTTGGGTTTAGCCGGGTTGGTTCGTACACAAAACCAACCGGGCCCTCGGAGCGGAAACGCTCATATCTTGAGCTACGGACGTCCGATTGACGTGTCGTCAACTTTGGTGGATTCCTCTAAGTGAGACGGATCTTTTGAATCACTCCGCCCGAGGTTTGGATGTAGGTGGAGTACGGTCGAGTTGGTTTTGCCTTGAAAACCAAACGGGCCCCTAGGACGAAAAAGCCAATAACTCTCAGACCGGGCGTCCGATTGACACGCCATCTGCGACGTTGAGTTCCTGTTGACGTTACAGAACTTTTGGATACATCAACTCTGGACCTTGTGTCAGTTGATGTATCAGCCTCTCGGCTCGTGGAGCGGACCCTCCCGAACGAGCTTGTTGTGTGCGGGAACCCTAGTGCTGGCTGCGACTTCGACGACGACGACTGTACAGAGATCCTCAGTGGACTGTGACGATGAAGAGTGCTGGTCTTGCATCCTATGTGGGTCCCAGCAGTGCTGGTCTTGTATCCTATGTGGGTCCCAGCATAGATGAATCAATGAAGAGTACTGGTCTTGTATCCTATGTGGGTCCCAGTTGTGCTGGTCTTGTATCCTATGTGGGTCCCAGCTTAGATGATTTAGTGCTGGTCTTGTATCCTATGTGGGTCCCAGCATAGATGAATCAATGAAGAGTGCTGGTCTTGTATCCTATGTGGGTCCCAGCTGTGCTGGTCTTGTATCCTATGTGGGTCCCAGCTTAGATGACTCAGTGCTGGTCTTGTATCCTATGTGGGTCCCAGCCGTGCTGGTCTTGTATCCTATGTGGGTCCTAGCTTAGATGATTCAGTGCTGGTCTTGTATCCTATGTGGGTCCCAGCATAGATGAATCAATGAAGAGTGCTGGTCTTGTATCCTATGTGGGTCCCAGCTTAGATGACTCAGTGCTGGTCTTGTATCCTATGTGGGTCCCAGCCGTGCTAGTCTTGTATCCTTTGTGGGTCCCAGCTTAGATGACTCAGTGCTGGTCTTGTATCCTATGTGGGTCCCAGCCGTGCTGGTCTTGTATCCTATGTGGGTCCCAGCTTAGATGATTCAGTATCTATATCTGATCATCCCTTTCACCTTTTCGACGAAGTATACCTGTGTGAGCTGAATCCTGTTTTACTCTCCTTTGTGGATTGTGTTGAACTATCCTGTGTGGATTTACTGTTTACTCTCCTTTTTGGATTGTGTTGAACTATCCTGTGTGGATTTACTGTTTACTCTCCTTTGTGAATTGTGTTGAACTATCCTGTGTGGATTTACTGTTTTACTCTCCCTTGTGGAGTGTGTGGAGCTATCCTGTGTGGGTATATGTTTTGCTTTCCTGTGTGGACTGGGTTATGCTTGAGCTCGAAGGTTGGAGCCGAGCGGGAATTGATGACTTAGGTATATGTATGGGCATATACCTAAGCAGTGTCGGACGTTACTTTGTGATCGTCTCTTTCCTTGTGGTTTATCCTTTGTGAATTTCGGGAGACCTTCGGGGTCTCGGGGTCCCTACTGAGTAGCTTATACTCACCCCTGCATGGGCTACGCCTGCACTTCGTTGTGTTGGTTGCAGTTGACGGACAGCCCTGATCGTGGTGGAGGCTTGTGGAGCAGGACGGTACCTGGAGGTGGACCACTGGGCGGGACGTACTCGGAGCAGTCAGGTGGACCCGAGGAGCAGTAGAGGCTATCTGTACCCACCCTTCAGGTGGGAATTCCAGACGACAGCTCGATGCTGTGGTTTTTTTTCAGTTGCTGTTTTCCCCTTCAGTTGTACCTTACAGTTGGGCTTGTATTTCCAGCCCCTTTTACCTTCAGCACAGCTTGTTACAATTTTTACTTAGTGTTTACTTTTCTGCTTGCTTACTCTGTGGTGCTTGTTTACTTTTCAAAGTCAATGCCTTCCCTTTTTGTTGGGATTTACGCCTTGGTGCTAGTCACCAGCCCCTAGCCTATGGAAGGCGGGCTTGGGGTAGTTACGGCACGGGCCCCGAGGACGGGTCGTGACAATACTGATGTTCAATTGATTTTTGTTCTCTTTTGACTATATAGATGAGGTTTTGGAAAGAAGACGGGCATAAACCCATTTCTCATTCAATCGGTTGATGTTTGAGACTCTTATCGGGTATGTATTTCTCCTCTTCAAGTTTTAATCACTTGAAAACTTGTGTATGTAGTGTTTGTAATGAATTTCATTTTGGGTTTCTGTGGAATTCTGATGAAATGAGTTTTTTGGTACTTTTTTTTGGTGCTTTTAGGATGCTAATTTCATATTATCTGGAGGTACTCCAGTTATATAACTAAGGCCTTACTACTTGTGAGCGTCAATTTTTTTAATTCAAATTCAAGTCACAGTAGTGGATGTTACTAAACACAATGTAGAAACCTGGGAGAGATATTTCAAAGTAATTAGGAAATCAATAACATCATTATGTTAAAAACAACTGAAAGACATGTTCAAATCACTTAACTCTTTAGATCAATTAGCTTGAGATAAGGCCATTTAAAAAATAAAAAATCAACCCAACTTGTCAATAAGTAAAACACGTTCACAACACTTATCTTCTATGTAGTGAAAAATGTATCTTTACGCCTCTTTGTGCTCTTCATGACAGCGTAAACTCTATTAATTTACCTTATACTTTCCCTTGTGTGTGGGGTTCCTTGTTGTGCATTGGAAAAGATCCAAAATGGGTTTTTTCAGTGGAAGAAAGGGGTAAGTGTTTTGTCATGGGAAAGAACAGAGGCTCAAGCACTAGACTCCAGGTCCATGTTTTTGTAGGATCGAAATTATGATGTAGATGCTCAATAACAATAGTGGGTAAATTTTATACTTTAAAATTTCCTTTGGAACATTTAAATTTGGTATAAAACCTTAGTTTTTAACCTTATGGAAAACTATGTTTAAAAAGGTTAGACAAGGTAAATTCACAAGACCTCTTAGTTCTACAAACTTTCCTGATTCTGGAAATATGGTTCGAGAAATGAAACTTAAGAAAAGTTTACAAGGACAAATATTCTACCATAAAGCGTATAGAATCTTATTAATCAAAGTACAAGTATAAGAAAGTATAATACAGTTATACTTTCCTTAAAAACCAAAATGCAGCGGAAAACTTGAAACAATACAAGTAACAAGTAGTAAATATTTTAACACAGATTAGGGTATCCAAAAACTTTGGATAAAGGTCCCTTGATTTATACTTTCAATAAAGTTTGTCTTACCAACACTAGGGTAAGCCCTCAATAGGAATATAAGTATCTGTCTTGCTATCCCCACAATCCCTCAAATTCAACATATCCAGAACCTCTGTCTTCCTCACCATGGAAGTCCTCGAACTTTAAGGTAGTCAGCACCTCTTTCTTCATATCCCCAGAAGGCCTCGAATGTACTCAGCAACATTCGAAGTCGCACAAAGCAATCTGAACAAGATTTTTAGTATGCACAAATCATGAGAGTCTCTCTCTCTATAAATCACTTCAACATCATGTAATCTCTAGAGTTGTAGAAAAGTTGTGTGTCTCTTGAGCTCATTCAAATGAGATCCTATTTATAGGCTCTTCTCCAATGGTCAGCTCCCTCCTCTAACGGTTATATTTTTTCTTAAATTTCGGAGGGACCTGTACATGTGTCACTCAAACAATGGTTAGTTAGAAACAGATTGTACGACATCGTTTCATAACTATAACAAGGGTAATAAAATTATGGTTGCTTAATCAAATCTAATTTTTTAGAGTCTAAGGAAAATAAAGGTTTGGAGTATAAGAAAAAACTAACATTCGGTGTCTAAGAAACACAAATATTCAGATTTTGTTTTCCAGAGAATTCGTAATCTGAATTCTGAGATTTCAGAGTCTAAATTCGGAGAATTCGTAATATTTATTCTGAGAATTCAGAGTCTGAATTCATAGAGTTCAGAGTCTAAATTCAAAAGAATTCATAGTCTGGATTCAAATAATTTGGATTCTGAATTCAAAAAATTTGGAGTCTGAATTCATAAGAATTCAGAGTTTGAATTCAGAGAACGTTGAGTCTGAATTCATAAGAATTTGGAGTCTGAATTTAGAGAACTCGGAGTCTGAATTCAGAGAATTTGGAGTCTGAATTCAGAGAACTCGGAGTCTGAATTCAGAAGAATTCAGAGTCTAAATTCTAAGAATTCAAAGTCTAAATTCCGAATAATTTGGAGTCTAAATTCAAATAATTCGGAGTCTAAATTCATAAAAATTCTGAGTTTTATTTCATAATAATTCAGAGTCTGAATTTAGAGAACTCAGAGTCTGAATTCATAAGAATTTGGAGTCTAAATTCAGAGAACTCAGAGTCTGAATTCTTAAGAATTCGGAGTCTGAATTCAAAGAACTCGGAGTCTGAATTCAGAAGAACTCAGAACCTGAATTCGGATCCTAAAAACAGAATACTATATATCTAAGTATTTATAAGATTCTGAGGTTTTGGATATGAAACCAAATTTTACACTTACAAATAAAAGGATTTAGATTTGGAGAAAATATGATGTGAACAATGAAAACAAGGTAAGGATAAATTTTCCTTAGGGAAGTAAAATTTCACTTATGAAGATAAAACATAGAGAAAAAGAAGTTTTCCTTAAGATAGATTGTTTGTGATTTTCAAAACATGAAGGAATGGAAAAGTCATAAGGAAACCTTATTGACTCAACAATATCCCCCTTTTTGGAAAGTACAAACATCCTTATGAAAAAGAATATAAGGACTTAGAATTTTATGGACCTGAAAATAAAAACTTATCTCCTTTTACATGAATCATAGTGAATATGACTAACTCCCCCTTAGGCTTTGGAATCTCTAAGGATTGTATTCTTGATTTCCTGGATGAGATTTTTCATTTTCTTGCATACAAAAAACTTCATGATGAAAAATACCCCTTAGATTAACACCCCCTTACTTAGGTAAATTTCTTCTTTACTTAGTATTCTTTTTGACATTCCTTTCTCCCCCTTTGTGATTTTCAAAAATGAATACAGTGAATGGAAAAGGAAATATGGTACCTGAAATATTAGTACTAAACAACCAAAAGATGAGCAACCAAAAATTTCATTATGATTTGAAAAATTTATACATGGAATAAATACAATAAAATATTGGAATTGAACAAGATTATCCTTCCTTCTCCTTATGAATCAACTTATTCACTATGGTTTTCAACTTCTTGAGCTCCTTGAGATCCTCCTCTGCACGTTTGAGAAGCTGATACTGATCTTCAGTTTTATTTTCTAAGGATTTTATCTTTTCTTCTTAAGCCTTAAGATATTTTACTTGGGCATTCAGAACTTCTTATTTCTTAGAAAGCTTCTCTTTAATCTCAATTCTGAGATACCTTTCCCTCTTCCAACTCTGGGAAACTGAAATCAACTTCCCATTTAGATCTTTCACTTCTTGCATCCGAGAAGTATGTTACAGAGTTAGATTTTCCTCAAAAATATTTGTGAGATCCTTGATCTTCATATCTTTAGTGTCAAAATCATCCTTGAAACTTTCTTGGAATTCATAAAGGATTCTCATCTCTTCTACTATCTTCCTTGACTAGTTTGTCATCTTTTTTCATGATCTTTTATGAGCTTCATAGCTAATAAGAAAATTCTTGAAGTATGCCTCGAGTTTGACACACTTATCCATCACCATGGATACTGAATCCAATTTTTGATTTTAGGTATGCTGAAGCATCTGACATCTTGAATCTATGCTTGGAAAAAGAGGAATAGAATCAAGTATATTCTTTAAAGATTGGACAACATAGTCATGTCCAAGAGAGGATGATTCTGAATATGAGACTTTGGTTGGTGAGGATTCTTTTTCTATATCAGCAGCTTTCCTCTTCGATGAACCACCAGCTTCTTTCTTCTTTACCACAGCCTTGCTAGGCGTATCAACTACCACCTATTTTCCCTTATCAGCTTTCGGAATGGATTCTTCTTGATTGGGAGATTCATGTTCACTATCAGATAGTTGAACAATTTTGTCTTCATCAATTTCTTCCTTCTCGACTTCTGCCTCAACATCCTCTGGGTGAATGAAATATTTATTGATTCATTAATTCCCAGATGGTTTGTTTACTTAATCTTCACCCTTCTCTTCAACCTTCCCATGAGTAGAAAATTTTGACGATTCATCTTGAGAGGTTTGGAATGATAATTTCTCATAAGGGATTTCCTTCTCAGGATATTCCTATATCTTCTTTAAAACATCTTCGGAGTCACCAATGCCTTCTTCTTCCTCTTCTTCTACTTCTTCTTCTTCAACTACTTCTTCTAGATGTTTTTTTGGAATTACAAAATTATTTCCTAGAGTTTCAGGAAGTGGTTCTTGAAGAAACGACTCTGGTACCTGAATATTCTTGGAGGCTTTATCAGTAGCCTTCAGAAGGGATTGCACTATCTAATCTTCAGACAGCTTCTTCCTTTGCTTCTTTTCTTTTTCTTCTTTTTCTAGATTTTGAGTATTTTTTTCCTTCAACGCTTTTGCCTCAGTAGGGTCAAGGTCAAACTTAGGTTCCCCTTCCTTCTTGTTTTTTATATCTTCCTTCCATTTAGCCACAACCTCATCAGGATAGGATTTTTTCTTCTTTGGATTTGGAGGTGTGGATTGATGTTCCTTATCCACTGGGGTTTTTTCCTTGTCTTCTGGTTCCTACACATTCCTTTTTCTTCCTCCCTTCTTATAATTTTCAGTGAATTCATACTTCTTTGAAAGAGCTTCAATTTACGCTTCCAACAAATAATGAAATTATTCGAATTGACTATTAAATCCAATATTCATCCTCCACGGAGTATCATCACTCAAAAGCATCACCTTACAATTATTCACCTTAGAACTACAAGGAATCTTGAAGGACTTAAGACAAAGAACAATGATTTTTGAAAGAATGGTCAGATACATAATAATCTAAGCCTTCATATTTCCATCCTTTATATTATTAATCATAATAAAGATATGCTTAACAAGGTTTATCTTCTTAGATTCACCAGGAAATCTAGAAAATACATATCAATTTTCTTCAGGGTATCCTTGCCCCCTTTTCTCGAAATTAGAAAACCTTGAACCCATAGCTTTAGAATCTGAAGATTTGTAGAGAGATGAATAATTTTCGGAGTCTTCACTTCCTCAAGACCAAGACAAGCTAAAGCCTTTTTCTTATCAAAGGATCCTATTTCATCAGGTAACTTGTGATAGCAAAACTCAACTTCACCATCATAAGGAATTTCTATCAGATTTGCTGCCATGTTATAATAAAGGGAATACGTATTTCCATAGATTTTGAATGAAAATTTATCTCTTCCTTCTTCATTAAAAAAGCTTACTATTTCATACAATTCAACCAGCAACTCCAAATACACCGGATCTTGTGCTTTCGGTTTCGATATGAAAACACTCTCCCACACATTCAGCTTTATATTCTTAGAGATAATGGAATCATACATAGCAATGAAATTTGGACGAACCAACCTTTATCTATAAACCTACCATTCAGAGATTTCCTTTATAGACGGCATTTCTTTTTGAGATGAAGCTTCAGCAGACATTCATATCTGAGGAAAACTTGAAGATCCATAACGGGCTTATGTAGGAGGGGCAGAGCTTCAGCACGCAAGATCTTGGATTTCGATGTGGTACAAGCACCGGGAGGCCTTTATATAGGTTTTTTGAGGTGACAGTTCATCTTCTATACTCAATACAACGCTTAAAAACCCTTCTAATCAGATCTGATGGCTAAAAATATGACCGAAGAATAAATTTTTGTAGATTCGGATCTTTTGAGGTTTTTAATAAAAATGTTCAGATTTAAGGAAAAGTGAATCTGAAGAATTTAAAAGGAAAATACCAACGAGTAAAAGATGATTACAAAAATTTAGAAAAGGAAACAAACCTTTCGGATTGCCAAGAAGATTATTCGTAATGAGTAAAATTCTTCTTGAAGAACTTTAGGTTTTGAAAATTTAAGTTGCGAAAATTTTGACTACGAAAATTTACATAACGAAATTTTGAGTACGAAAATATTCATTATAAAAATTTTAAGTACAAAAATCTTCATTACAAAAAATTTTGAACTAAAAAAATCTTCATTACGAAAAATTTTGAACAAAAAAAATCTTCATTATGAAAATTTTTGAACTACAAAAATCTTCATTATGAAAAATTTAAATTACAAAAAAAATTCATTACGAAAAATCTAAACTACAAAAAATTTCATTACAAAAAATTTAAATATGAAAATTTTCATTACGAAAAATATATCTATGAAAATTTTCATTATGAAAAATATATCTATGAAAATTTTCATTATGAAAAAAAAATTTAAAACTAACAAACAAGAAAATGTTCTCCCCCTATGAAAAGGAGTTTGTTACTGTAAGGAGATAGGTTTCAACAAGAACTTAATAAGGAAGTTTACTTTATGGTTATCATTCCTAACTTTTGTTTAATGTATTCAAATCTATCAGAGGATAAAGATTTTGTGAAAATATCAGCAAGTTGATCTTGCGTTTTGATAAATTGAAGAATGATATCTCTTTATTGTGTGTGATCCCTAAGAAAGTGATGTCTAATATCTATGTTTTTTGCACAAGAGTGATGTGCATGGTTTTTTCTTAGGGAAACGGAACTAGTATTATCACACAAAATTTGTGTTTTGTAAAAACTCATACCATAGTCTGTGAGTGTGTGTTGCATCCAAAACACTTGAGCACAACAACTTCCAGCTACTACATATTCATCTTCAGCAGTAGAAAGTGCTACTGAGTTTTTCTTTTTTCAAGACCAAGAAACTAATGAATCTCCTAAGAAATGAAAAGTTCCAAATGTACTTTTCCTATTCATTCTACATCCACCAAAGTCATAATTTGAAAAACTTTTTAAAACAAAATCATTTCTAAAAGTATAAAAGATTCCAAGATCCACGATTCCCTTTAAGTAGCGAAAAATCCTTTTCACTGCCTTTAAATGAGATTCCTTAGGATTGGATTGATATCTTGAACATAAGTATACTAAAAACATTAAGTCTGGATGACTAGCTATCAAGTAAATTATACTTCCTATCATACCTCTAAAAGTCGTTTGATCAACTGGTTTCCCAACTTCATCAAGATAAAGTGAATTGAGGTACCAATGGGAGTACTAATACTCTTAGTGTTGTCATATACATACTTTTTAAGAATATATTTAATATAATTATGTTGAGATATATATGTTCCTTCTGGTTTTTGAGAAATTTGAAAACCTAGAAAAATGTTAACTCACCCATCATACTCATTTCAAACTCATATTTCATTAGATCCACAAAGGAATCCGTTAAAGATTATTGAGTTGAAACAAATATAATTTCATGAACATAAATTTGAACAATCAAAACATTTTTCTTATCTTTCTTAATAAAGAGGGTTGGATTGGCATTTACCTTAACATAATTATTTTGAAGTAAAAATCCTATAATTCTATCATACCAGGCTCTAGGGTATTGTTTAAGTCCATATAAAGCTTTGGTAAGTTTGAAAACATTTTCAGGATGTTTTATGTCTTCAAAACTAGGTAGTTGTTCAACAAAAACTTCCTCTTTAACATAACCATTAAGGAAATCACATTTAACATCCATTTGAAAAAAGTTTGAAATTGAAGAATGCTGCAAAAGCAAGTAGAATACGGATAGATTCAAGTATAGATACTAGAGCATAGGTTTCTTCATAGTCTATTACTTCTTGTTGATTATAGCCTTTAGCAACTAATCTAGCCTTATTTGTTACAATGAATCCATTTTCATCACACTTATTTCTAAAGACCAATTTTACTCTAATAACATAATTTTTCTTAGGCCTTTCAACCAAGGTCCAAAATTTATTCCTTTCGAATTCATTTATCATATCTTGCATGGCTTTGATCCAATCACCATCACCTAAAGATTCATCAGTGATTTTTTGTTCTAATTGGGAAAGGAATAATAGATGTTCTGCTTTATTTTTTAAGGAACTTCTAGTCCTTACAGGTTGATTTACATCACCAATGATACTATCATTGGGATGATTCATAAGAAACAACTGATTTGGGTTTTGTAAAACCTGTTCATCAACATAGGGTAGAAAATATTCTAGAGTAAATGTATCAGGAACATTTTCTTGAACATTTTTCTTATCATAATGATCTTCTATCAAGGGTTGATAATCAGTTTTTGAAAACACATCCGAAGATGTAGGTTGAGGTTGTTTAAAAACAAAGGGATCAGTTTCATCAAATTTGACATGTACTGTTTCTTAAACAGTACAAGTGTTTTTGTTGAAAACTATTTAAGCCTTAGAAGTTGTGGAGTAGCCTAAGAAAATTCCTTCATCAGATTTTGGTGTGAATTTGTGTAGATTATATTTAGTCTTCAGTATGAATAAATTGAAACCAAAAACCCTTAAGTAGAAAAGTCTAGGTTTTCTACGATTCCATAATTCATAAGAAGTTTTGTTAAGAAAAGGTCTAATAAAAACTCGATTTATAGTACAACAAACAGTACTTACAACTTCAGACCAAAAATGTTTAGCTATTTAATATTCACTCAACATGGTTCTAGTTATCTCTTGAATAATTCTATTTCTTCTTTCAACAACACCATTCTGTTGAGGAGTTCTTGGTGCTGAGAAGTTATGAGTAATGCCTTTTTTACTACAAAAAGTTTCAAAAATAGAATTTTTAAATTCTTCTCCATGATCACTATGAATAGTTATCAATGGAAGGTTTTTCTCATTTTTAACTTGGGCTCTAAAACTTTTGAAATAAGAAAAATATTGAGATTTCTTTGCTAGAAAATAGACCCACGTAAACCTAGTATAATCATCAACTAAGACAAATACATAATACTTGCCTCCATTGCTTCCAGTTTTTGTTGGTCCAAAAAGATCCATATTCTCCAACTGTAATGCATAAATAGTTGAGACTTAACTGATTTAATTAAAACTTGATTTATGTTTCTTTCCATATTTACAAGGATCACAAACTTTTGAAGAATCAAATGTAAGCTCTGGAAGATCTTTAACAAGTCTTTTATTAGAGAGTTTACATAGGTTCCTAAATTTACAGTAACCTAATCTTCTATGCCATAACCAAGAATGATCCTACATTGCACTAAGTCAAGGTAGGTCTTGGCATCTAAGGTCTTATAGGTTTAGTGTGTATACATTCTCTTGCCTATGGGCAGAACGAATAAAATCCTCCTTAGAATTGTGTACTAAGCACTTGTCATTACTAAAATTCACAATATAACCTTCATCATATAACTGAATTATGCTAATGAGGTTGTGATTAAGACCCTAAACAAATAAAACATTTGAAATCAAAGTTTTTCCAAGAAGAATAATGTTACCTATACCAATAATTTCTCCCTTAGCATTATCTCTAAAAGTTACTTTTCCTCCTTTCGTCTTGATAATCTTTTCAAAGAAGTTTTTGTTACCAGTCTTATGTCGAGAACATCCACTATCCATGTACCATATATTGTTATTGGGACTTTCTTTATTTTCTTGAAAATAAGAATGTTAGACTTTCAGAACCCACACTTTCTTGGATCCGGAAATTTCAGAAAGCCAAATCTTAGGTATCCACATTTTCTTAGAAAAATAAACTTTATGAAAACCTAAAGACTGAGTTTTGTTTAAAGAATAACTTTTTTCCCAATGTCCACCACACTGACATTTAGTACAAGATGGAGCATTTTTAGGAAAAAAATAGTTATTACTGAAAACTGGTTTTGAAGTGGTATAACCAAAACCAGAACTATTCCTTAAAGGTCGGATTTGTGAATACATCTTATTAAAATTTTCTTCACCTAGGGTAAAGTTTGAAAAACACTTCCTCAAGGAAAATATTTATGACTTTAGTTTAATAACCAAGTTTTTATCCTCAAAAACATGATTTTTAGAACTAGAGTTATTCTCGAAAACATTTTTCTTAGAAATTACTTTTTCTAGATCCTTAGAAAGTTTATACTTCTCGGAATTAACTTCCTTAATGTTTTTTGAAATACTTTAAAAATAAAATATTTTCTTATCAAGATCTTTAGAAAGATCTTATATTTCCTTAGGAAGAATAGAAATCCAATAATTTCGCTTATCAATCTTTTTCTTGACTTTAGAATTTTCATTCTCAAGAAGCTTAGCAAACCTAGAAACTTATTCATAGGTAGGTAAAGTATTATATTTATCAGAATAAGATTCTTCATTCAAAGATTCATAATATTTACTATCACTATAATTAGAATTCAAGGATACATTGGTGATGGATTCATCATTGTGTACATTTTCCATTAAACAATGATTTTTAATGGGTAGTCTGGCTATTAGACCAAGATTCTTCTGACCAGAAGATTTGTACTCTGAAGATTCATCAAAAGAGTCACCACCACTGGCACTCCAGGTGTCATTATCTTTCAATAATTTATTATATTTATCCTTGTAGTACTTCTTTATATTCATCTTAGAATGATTTTCCTTTTTATCTATTCTCTTAAGCATAGGACATTCTGGCCTTATATGCCCAGCTCTTTTGCATTCATAACAAGTGACTTCAGAGTCTTTCTTATCTTTCCTTTCTTTCTTCTTGTATCTAGATTGAAATTTCTTTTTTCCAACAATCTTGTTCATCCTTCAAAAAATATTGGCCAAACCATTCTTAAATTGTTCACTTTCACTTGATTTAGATAAAATAGTAACCTTCTTAGATTTAGATCTCATAACTCTCTCAGGAGTCTTGGATTTCATATGATTTGAAGTAGTTGTAAAAGCAACACTTCCATTCCCATTCTTCTTCTTAATATTGTTAGCATCTATCTTCATTCTAGTCTCATGTTGAAGAATTGTTCCAAAAAGTTCATCAAGAGAAATTTGGGTAACCTTTCTATTCTCATCTATAGTTGTCCTATTAGATTCCCATTCATTAGGCATGATGTCTATGATTTTTTCCACAACTGCTTCATCATCTAATCCTTTCTCACTCATAGATTGTAAACTGTTAACAATAGTCATGAATCTTTATTGAACCTTACATATGGGTTCTCTATAAGGAAAGCATAAACCAGGATATTCATCTCTAATCATGGATCTTCTAGTTTCAATAACTTTTGAAGTTCCAAAGTGAGTTACTTCAAGCGTCTTCCAAATACAATTTGCTGCTTCACAAGATGAAATCTGGAAATATATATTTCTAGTCATAGAACAAAGAAAAGTATTTCGTACCTTATAGTTTAGTTGATATTCATGATTTTCTTGGTTGGTGAAAGTACTAACTTCCTTGTGAGGGATTTTATATCCTCTAGTAATCATGACAAAATTTTCTACTCCAGTATTGATAACAGAAGTCTTCATGCGATCTCTACAATATTAGTAATCATTCCCATCAAATATAGGTGGTCTAGTAGGATTTTGGTCATCAATAGAACCAAAATTTGTTCCTGTCATCTTAAGAGAGAATATATTTCCACACAAACTGTGTTAATTGTAAAAGTTAGTGAATAAGGAAAATATGAACAAGGAAAATATGAACAAGGAAAATATTCCTAATCAAGTAAAATATTATAACAAAGAAAACTTTAGCAAGAAAACTTATATTTTAATATAAGTATTTCAAAGACCTCCTCTAATACCAATTGAAGGGTCTAAATGATTATGTAGATGCTCAATAACAATATGGGTGAATTGTATAATTTAAAAATTCTTTTTGAACCTTTAAAGTTGGTATAAAACCTAAGTTTTTTACCTTAAGGAAAACTATGTTTAACAAGGTTAAACAAGTTAAATTCAAAAGACCTCTTAGTTATACAAACTTGATTGATTCTGAAAGTATGGTTCTAGAAATGAAACTTAAGAAAAGTTTACAAGGACAAAGATTCTACCTTAAAGCGTATAGAATCTTACTAATCAGAGTACAAGTATAATAAAGTATAAGATAGTTATACTTTCCTTAACAAACAAAATGCAGTGGAAAACTTGAAACAATACAAGTAACAAGTAGTAAATATTTTAACCCAAATAGTAGGGTATCCAAAAACCTTGTATAAAGGTCCCTTGATTTATACTTTCAATAAATTCTGTCTTACCCACACCAGGGTAAGCCCTTGATAGGAATATCAGTATCTATCTTGCTATCCCCTCAAGCCCTCAACTTCAAGGTAGTCGGCACCTCTGTCTTCCTCACCAAGGAAGTACTTGAACTTTAAGGTAGTCTTCACCTCTGTCTTCATATCCTTGGAATCCCTCGAATGTACTCAGCAACATTCAGAGTCACACGGAGAAATATGAACAAGATGTTCAGTATGCACAAAGCATGAGAGTCTCTCTCTCTAGAAATAACTTCAATATAAAATAATCTCTATACTTGTAGAACAGTTGTGTGTCTCTTGAGCTCGTTCAAATGAGCTTCTATTTATAGGATCTTCTCCAACAGTCAGCTCCCTCCTCCAACAGTCATATTTTTCCTTGAATTTTAGAGGGACCTGTACATGTGTCACTTAAAAACGGTTAGCTAGAAAAAGATTGTATGACATCATTTCATAACTATAACAAGGGTAAGAAAAATATGGTTGCTTAACCAAATCTAATTTTTTGGAGTCTAAGGAAAATAAAAGCTTGGAGTCTAAGAAAAAAATAACATTTGGTGTCTAAGATACACAGATATTCGGATTCTATTTTAAAAAGAATTTGTAATATGAATTCTAAGATTTCGAAGTTTGAATTCAGAGAATTCATAATCTGAATTCTAAGAATTTGGAGTCTGAATTCAGAGAGTTCGGAGTCTAAATTCAGAAGAATTTGGAGTCTTAATTCAAATAATTCAGATTCAGAATAAAAATAATTCAGTGTCTAAATTCAGAATAATTCAAAGTCTGAATTCAGAGAACTCAAAGTCTGAATTCATAAGAATTCATATTCTGAATTCAGAGAACTCAGAGTCTAAATTCAGAGAATTCAGAGTCTAAATTCAGAGAACTCAAAGTCTGAATTCTGAAGAATTTGGAGTCTGAATTCAAAGAATTTGGAGTCTGAATTCAAATAATTCGGAGTCTGAATTCAGAAGAATTCAGAGTCTAAATTCAAAGAATTCAGAGTCTAAATTCATAAGAATTTGGAGTCTTAATTCATAATAATTAAGAGTCTGAATTAAGAGAACTCTAAGTTTGAATTCAAAAGAATTTGGAGTCTGAATTTAGAGAACTCGAAGTCTGAATTCATAAGAATTCAAAGTCTGAATTCAAAGAACTCGGAGTATGAATTCATAATAACTCAGAACCTGAATTGAGATCCTAAAAACAGAATACTCTATATCTAAGTATTTATAAGATTCTGAGGTTTTGGATATGAAACTGAATTTTACACTTAGAAATAAAAAGATTTTGATTTAGATAAAATGTGATATGAACAATAAAAACAAGGTAAGGATAAATTTTCCTTGGGGAAGGAAAAATTCCCTTATGAAGATAAAACATAGTGGAAAAGAAATTTTCCTTAAGATAGAGTGTTTGTGATTTTCAAGACAAGAAGGAATGGAAAATTCATAAGGAAACCTTATTGACTCAACAGTTTTTAGCCCCATGTTAAAAGAAAAGTGTGATGCAGCGAGTCTAATAACCAAGAGGTGGAAGTTGTCGGTGAATCATATCGAGTGGGAACCAAAGTGGTTCATCATAGTTCACGTCACCTCAAATTCCAAGACCCTGGGCTACGTCTTTGGAACCAGAGGTTCTGTCTTGTCCAATTTGTCAAATCCCCTTCCCTTTGATCCTCTTATAGACACTAATCTTAGGATAGTTGTTGCCCTTCTGAATCTTCCAGGGAATTCGAATGTGAGTGCTTTGGTTTTGAGGTTCAGTGGGTAATGTGAACTGTTGTGGTTGAATGACATGAATGCATTGGCTATGTTTGGTGACCGTGCTCACACAGCCACTGCTATGCACCGGCTAGATAACAGGTCTGTATATAATGGGGTGTGCATGATGGTTCAAAATGATGGGGTGGTGGTTGTGCAATCTAAATCTTCTTTTGGGTCTGGTTCTAAAGACTAGAAGTAGGATCTTGTGTAGGACCCTGGTTGGACTGGGGGTTCATGGGTAAAAATGAGTGGTTCGCTGCTTTGGAGGCTTCTATGGCTGCAGGTACTATTTTGGGTAATTGCTGGAATACTCTGGACTCTGAGGCTTTGGTGGTTTCTTTATCCCCTTCCGCAGGGGTTGATGTGGATCCTGTAAATCATATAGTAGTGGTTGGTGATGGAAACCAATGTGAAGTTGTGGATAACTGGGAGGAGGCCTGTGATGGAAACTGAAATAAGTATTTCTCCTTGTTTTTATTTATTTGTTCTTCTTCGAAATGTCCTGTTTTTCTCATGTTCTCTAACCCTAGTATGGTTGTTGGAAATGTTTTTATGGTTCCTAATTACTCTCAAATTTCACCCCTTTACCCTTATTCTAATTTTATATTAGAATTTACTTCTTTTTAGATTATTATTGAGGCCCTGTTTCATTTATATTGTCCAACCAGAGCTAAAAATATAGCTGGATGGATAGATAATTTAATAGATAGCCTATTGTTATACTTTATTCCACCTTTTTCATTACCAATTCCATATCCATAGTATAGATTGGTTGGTCTAATTCATGCATCTATTGGATAATAAATAGCTTTTAATGGACTATCTTGCAAGAAATTTAGTTAAACTTTTGGATGTTTTATCCATGGAGAGTGTTCTTTTGACAACTTATGGAAATATATGACCATCTCTTGGAATGCATCATTTAAAGGTATATTTCTAGTTTCTTTATTTTCTACTATAAAGAACCATTTAAATGGAAAAATGTTGGTTCTTTTAATTTGTATTAATATGGTTTTTTGTCTGAATATTCAGGCCATGTTCTATTTGTTTATACTACTCAAAAGCTCAATGTAGGGAGGAATATGTATCCATACTATGAAGTGAAAGTATTCATTTTTTCCTTTAAAAAATTGAAATTTTTTATTCCCATGATGTTCTTGGACCTTATTATTTTCACTACTATTTTAGGACAACCTTATTGAACAATTTTAGGTCAATCTTGTTGTCTAAGTATCTTAACTGCTTAAGTTTGTGCAAATTTTTGACTAATGAAGTTGGTTCTCTTCATCTATGTTGAGGAAGACACTACATCTATTATTTTTCAGTAGTTTGGATGCCATGTTGATGTGTGGAGATGAACTAAGGCCAAATGAGGTAATGGTTCAGTGTTTTCTTGCTAGTTTAAATATTTTTTGAGTTACACTAACCAGGGACTGGCTTAGTTGGAGAGAAATTGGCTAGTAAAGATCTAGAAGATTTAGAGGAAGGGTCTCTAAGTTTCTAACATGGCAGGTTGTTGGATTTGTTTAGTTGATTGGTGGATATAATTAATCATGTGGTTGGAATCATGTGTGGAGAGGGATTGTTAAGAGGATTTCATAGCAAGATAAAAGTGAGGCTTCAAGACTTATCAAGAGAGAACAAGGCTAATATTTCTAATGGGAGAACTTGGTAGGAGATCCTGAGCTAACTTCTAAAGAGTTGAGGGAGATTTGAGGGATTCATTACTTTTATAGGGGAGTCTTCATCTATTGATTTAATTATGAATTCTATCATTCGGTTATTTAAATATGTGTTGTGTACTACATTAATGTGTGATATCAAACAAGTTTTCTATTTAAATTCTATCTAGGAAATTCTACTTTTTTCTTCTAAGATACCCTTAACTTAATTAATGAATTATTCTATGCTAAGATGAATTATTTTACTTATTCCTCATTTTAGGTGTTGTTATGTCATAACTAGACTGAAGTACCAATGGATTAAGGTATAGTTTCATTCATGTTTTCTATTTAAAATCATTTATGAAATGAATCTATTTTTGGATTAGTCTGGTTGGTTGCAATTTCAAATTATAAAGACAACCGCTGAAGAAGAGTTAGTCAATACTGAGTGATTGATGCAATTTTTCTAAGGATCCAACTCAGTTCAAGAGGATCAAAAGAGAAGGGGAGCATTGCTACAGACATCTAAAGAAGACTCTATAGAAGAAGTTGAAGAAGAGCTGGAGCTACCAATTTTTGAATTTGACAAGCCCATGGATACAAATCTATAATTTCAAGATCATCACTTTGATACTAATACTAAATTATTGAAAGATAGGGATCATGGTAAATTAGAATAAGTTGTGCTAGTTTTGAAACATATAGTATTGAAGAGTCACTAGAGCATTTTGATCTTCTGGAAGGTCATGGGAAAGATGAATCTATACCAATTGAGGCACTACTAGAACTCCCATATTTGACTATAAATTTGTGTATTAGAGCTATTGAAGATAAAGAAAATAAATCAAAATCTAAGGAACTGAGGGATATCAATTGGATATTCCTGTAAAATTTAAAACCTGTTACTGATCACCTAGAATAAAAGTCAATTTTTCTTTTCTATTTTTCTATTTCTCAATTTTGTAATGATTTACTTTTAAAAAATAAGAAGACAGTGCAATCCATAGTGTGACAACCATCTCAAGTACCATAACAAGGGAATTATAGGTTGTATCCTTCCAATCTAATTTTTTAAGTGTTTAAATTATATTTACAATATAAAAAATTATGGAGGAGGGGTACATTTATTTCTAGTTACTGCTCTTTTTTATGATAAAATGAAACTGCTTACATGCTTAAATCAGTGACATACAAGCTCGTTCTGTTATAATTGAAATTTATTAAAATTTTCAACTATGATCATGTGTGTACTAATTTTTTATAAGTGGTTTGGCCTGCTGAATGTGAGTAAAATTGATGGGTGTTAATGCTTTCATTAATTAATTTTGTTGAAAATTTATGCTGAATCGGTTTTCACATCTAGTTTTAGCACCATTATACTATATCAAATTAGTTGAGACATTTGAAGCTATTTGAAGGTACCATTATTTTTTATTTTCAAACAGTTCATAACATGTTATCTTTATTAGCTGTTTAAAAATTCATGCCATTTGTCTTCAAAAAAACATGTGTCTACATTTTTGTTTGGGTGATCTGAACTTTCACTGCCTTTTCAAAGTTCCCTTTTCTTTTCAATATAGTAATCTGAGATATCTTGTGCTTCAAAAATCTGGTATTCAACTATTAATTTTCCCATGTGTATCATGAAAAGTTTGTACATACTGGGAATTTATTTAGAGAGATGATCTACATAACTTTGGGAACAGGAACAGATTAGATTTTCAAGTATCAAAAGAATCTTAATGATCTAGAATTTTCCATCCAACAACCTTTCTTAATAAGAAAATTATGGAAGTGTTTTCAGATGAACATAAATTGATACATATTCTACATCAAGGTATGTTAAAATTTATGTATCTGTGTTTCTCATTTACTCTATTAAAATATCTATGTGCTTCTTGGGTGAAATAAATTCTTGAATATTTATTTTAAAGTGATGTGGAATACTGAAATTAATTTAATTTTATTGTTTGTTACTATTACTGGTTTAATAAATTTGTTTATAGTTTTTGTTCCATTATATGCTTGTTTTTATTGTTTTTTGAAAATATTTTTGAACTTCAAGTTTAAGCATGATCTTTTATGAAAATTCTATTTTTGCACTAAAATGTCAAGGTGGTGACTGGTTGGAAATCTTTCTGCATGTTGTGATTTCCCTGATAGATATGATTTGTAGTTTTAAGCATCAATGGATGAAGATCCAAATTTTTTTATCATTTTAGAAAACAATTTTACCATTTACCTAAGTTGGGAGATTGTGTAGATGAATAGACTTATGCTTTCTCACCAATCATATGATAGTATGATTATTGTGATGAAGTTCATGGGAAGACACATTTTTGTTTTCTCTTATTTCATTGGTACTAACTCATCCCCATTTCTATCCCCAGGTTCCTATATTGAAAAAATTTTAATGGAAAGAGTTGGGATTACTTCTATTTATGTATGGGTCACTTCTCATGGTTTAAATCATAAAGGTAACATAATCATATTATATGTTGCCTATTTTGTTTTGGTTTCCATAATTTATATTATTGTCCACTTCTTTTGTTTTGGTTTCAATGATTTCTATTATTGTCCATTTCTTCTTCTATTGTTTTATGGTAGGTCAGCATGTGGAGAGTAACATGGGTTAATCCTTATATGGATATAATAGGAAATGGATATCCTCAGACCCATAGAAAATGGGCAATTGAATAGTGATTTTGGATCTGTATATCTTGTATTTTTTTCTTTCATTCAAGTTTTTCTTTGGATGTTGAAGTTCTATTTAGGTTTATTCATATTTTTTGTTCTGTTTTGATTTATTTCACATCTAGAACCTTGAGACGGAAAGGAAATCTAAATCAACTTAGTATAGATTACAACATGAATAAAATGAAGATCTATAAGACTAACTAGATTTATTTCAAAATTATATTTTCATTCCCATACTGTGTATCCAATAGCTTTAAATCCCTTTCAATTAGGAGTATAAAAATGTTCTATAATGTTTTTATGCTTATTATATCATTCACCTTAATTTATTTTTTTTATACTTTCATTTATTTCTAATTTGGTTTCAATTCATGCAGATATTTTTTACATATTTGTGGGTATGTTCATTGGTTATGTGTGGTGTGGACCTTGGAGCTGAAGGGTGTGGCATAGTAGTAACTTGATGTCACGAGTCGTCCTCGGGGCCCATGTCGTGACTACCCCAAGCCCGCCTTCCATAGGCCAGGGGCTAGCGACTAGAACTAAAGGTGTAAATCCCGATAAAAGGGAAGGCATTGCCTTTATATAAGAGAAAAAACACCCCAGAGTACACAAGCTGAAGTAAACACTAAGTAAATTGAGTACAAAAGTAAGTGCTGAAAATTAAATGGGCCAGAATACAAACCCAACTAAAAGTACAGTACAACTAAAAAGAAAGAACAACAACAGTAATGTAGATCAGCAACCACCAAGTCGTCCTCCGGAATTCCCACCAGAAGGGTGGGTACAGATAGTCTCGTCGGCTCCTCGGGTCCATCCGTTCGTTCCGTGTACGTCCCGCCTGATATTCCACCTCCGGGTACCGTCTTGCTCCACAAGCCTCAACCACGATCAACACTGTAGATGCTTAAAAAAAGTCCGTAACTCCTAGAGGAAGTTTCAAAATGGAAAAGCGAAGTCATATTCGGAATCAGAGGCCCGGTCCAGAGGCCCGGGAAGTGGTGTACAAAATAAAGGAGGGTTTGCACAAAATAAAGATGTGTGCGTGAAGCATTCCCAGGATTCGTGTAATCGAGCCGCTGGTGCGCGCAATTTTGCAAGCCCTGGTTCCGCGCGATGAAGCTTTGTGCGCCGACGGTTCCCATCCTGGAAACTTTCACGTGCCGCCTAGATTCTGTGCTAGCTAGTGCCTATAAATAGAAGGTGAACCCAGACAGTTTGGGGGTTGAGGAATTAGAATCGGCTCTCTGGCGTGCAATTCGACTCCCCCCGCGCCCAATATGACTTCCAGGTAATCCCCCTTTTCGCGCAACCTTGCCCCGGGGTTCGGCTTTGCACGCAACTCCAACGGATTAAGTGAATTTGCCTCCTCCTCCAGGTACTTCCCTTGCGCGCGATCGTTGTCCCTTGTGCGCAATCCCCTTCTACGCGTGCAATACCTTGTGCGCAATCACCTATCCGTGCAATACTCTGTCCCTATTGCGCGTCATCCCGATGTTTTGCACGCAAACCTTCCTTTTGCGCACAACACCCAGGACCCCTTTACCTTGACACCCCTTGGCTGCCATTCCGCGCCAGCACCTGATGTCTTCCCTGTCGAGTATGTGCGCCATGCGTTGTTTTCCCGTACGGCCTTCCAGGCTCGTACGAAGTAACCTCAAGGTCTCTTGGGCGGTGTTTCCCATTGCGTTGCTTTGCCTTATGCTTCTCTGCGTAGGCACGCTAACAGCTATTGCTTCTTCGCATAGCCACGCTAACATGGACCCCCCCAATGGTTCACCCAGCGGCCCCCCTTCATTACGGCCTTGCCGATGCCTTCCCTCCCACAAGGGGTAGAGGGCATTGGGCATGTAAGCCCTAGGGGAGTGGAGCGAACCCACCTCATCCAAGCTGCAGGACATTAAACAGCTAAGCACCTCGTCCTTAACACATGACTTTAAACTATGGTCTGACCCCGTGCTTCACACGCAGGGTCCCCCCAGCTTAGACATTTTTTACGCCTCTCATCTCTACAGGAATGGACTCTTCCTCACATATAATGAGATCCTCCTTGTCGGAGCGGCGTTTGTCCACGGGGGAAGGTCTGCCTCAGAGCGTAATCCCCTAGCCTCTCTTGCGGAACGCTGCACCCATGCATCTCCGTACTTCCCCCCTGCAAAGGCCAGTGGAGTCCATTTCCCACTGTACTTTGTCACACCACGGACCTCCACTCTGGAGTAAGCCCCGGCACCCAGGGCCGCTAACCACGTGTAAGCCCATGTTTCCTCTTTGGGCCGCTCAACACGTAAGCCCCATTCTGCTTCTCACGGATGCACCCTTTGCGACGTAATTGTCTGGTCCCTGCTGCCTCTTATTTCTCACACCAAACATGACTCACGTGGGCTTAGAGCGCACATCGACCATGACATCCTCCTATGGGACGCCTCAGAGCGTATGACCCATACCAGTGAACTACGTGGACTTTGCTCCGTGCTAATGCATGGTACGTAGGAAGCCTCCACGAGGTTCAAGCCCACCACCCGGTCGTTCCGACCTCTCCACGTCGGTTCCCCATATCCACCATGGGCCGCCTCAAAGCTTAAGCCCCATATCCAACATGGTCCAGCTCAGAGCATAATCCTCATATCCAACATGGGCCGCCTTAGAGCGTAAGCCCCATATCCACCATGGGCCGACTCAGAGCGTAATCCCCAGATCACTCATCCCACATGACGTTAAATTGTATGCCCTCATCCCGCATGACATTAAACTGTATCTCGTCCCGCAAGACGTTAAACTGTATTCCCCCTCTTGGGCCGTCTCAGAGCATAAGCCCCATGCCTCACATCCATGTCTCATCCTGACTTCCCCCCTCAAGCCCACGTGCCTTAGGAAGCTCATGCCCTATCCCGGAGATCTTACTTCCTCCAGGCTCCAATCCATGCGTCCATTCTCACGGGTCGCCTTTTCAGGTGTCCCACCATATCACCGAACTACACGGACTTTGATTCCCTACCATGGGGATACGTAGGAAGCCTCCACAAGGTTCAATCCCGTCACTCCATCATCCATCCTGATCCTTACCCAGTCCGCCACATCCCGGTGAGATCAGTCCACTCCACCCCACTCCATAGTATCCGGGAAGTCTCCCATGTGCTGGCCCCAACATCAGTGTTCCCCCTAGGGGGTCCTTCAATATGATCCACTCTCATTGTTTCGATCAGTCCGATCCGTCTCCGCAAGATTTTAAACTCGTAGCATACCCCGTGTTAAACATGGGAATCTGAGGAAAACCTCAGATGGTACATATTCCCCGCATTCGATGTGGGATGCCTCAAGCTTCCACGCCCTCGAGAATCCTTTTGATAAGGGATATAAGATAGACATGCTGATCCCCAACGTCAAGACATGCCAACAACACCCCAACGCGACCGTTATCCTCACCAAAGGTTGCTGCCCCAACAAGACCCCTTGGAGCGTCTCGACGGAAGCAGCGTAATTAACTGGAGTCCATGCATATATGGCGCTGGGAATGAGCTTCACAAACCCATCTTAAATCTATGAGGGAGACCCGGATTAGGTGATGAGCTCCGAGGAAGAATCCATGGAAGGAAGAACCAACATCCCATCATCCCGGTTTCGATCAAGGAGCAGACGTCCCTGAATAAAAAACGGATGCCGCATGCCTTTGGAAAGTGGGAATGAGGGGTTGTGAGCCGCGCGTCCTCCCATGCATGATGGAAACGCGCACGCGCACCGGCGTAAAAGCATCGGAAACATAAAATGGTGAACCCGATGTGAATCTCTTCTCCTCAATATGGGGACAGGTAGCTTTTGGGATGTCGGAAGATCAGCATGTCACCAGGTCTGAGTACCTATCACCGGGACGTGAAACCCACCAGGGGTTGAGGCAGTCAGGATGTTGTGCACTCCATTCTGCGACGTCATCAGTGTGGATCCCTCTCGCCGACCATGGAAGACAGAATGATGTTGGGCTATTGGTTATTGATTTCTTTTTCTGCTAGTACTAATGGGTTCATCTCCATGCTTCCAGGAATCAGATCACTGCATCCGGAGCTTGATCGCCACCTGCCCACCGGCACAGGGGCAGGGGCAGTACCAACGCGGCTACCCCGTGCGGTCCCGCGTTTTCCACAGTCACTTCGGCTCCAATTTCCACGACTTTCGGGCACTCATGCCCCCCTCTCCCCATCAGAAATCATCCAGTGAAGGGTGATCAATGACCCCATTCGCAGGTACGACGAGGAAGGGATCATCCCCACCAGGGGCCTGTCCCATTTGGATCAAGAGGCGGTTGCGCCCCACTATCATCGCCGCCCCCGAGGGCCACCTAGGGAGCTGCTGCTCCCCACTCTAACGTCCAACCGCTTTGGGATCCTATCCCCGGAGCGCCTTGACACATCCGTCCCCTACGCCAATGAGATGGGGGATGTCCAGGTCCACCCGATCGGAGACTTTTCCCAGGGGTTAACGGCAAGAACCCCCGCCAGGCTGTGTCGACGTCTTCACCCGGCTCCCCGGGCCGAGGACCAGACAATCTTTGTGCTCGCACCCCGGCTGCAACCCATCTGACCTGACGCCAGCGTCGGGCGCGAGTGGAAGAGAGTGGCCATCCTGAGACACCAACCTCAGCAGCCACTGTGGCCCGAGCCACTGCTGACGCCTGCTACCAGATCCCCACACATGTTGGGCAGGGGCAGTCACATGCCTGACTGGGATCGTGGCCTCGACCTCCCTACAGGCAGGTTGGGTCGACTCTCCTAGTCACGGGCACAGGCAATGGTCACTGTGGACCAATCTGCGGTAGTGCCACCCATCATGAAGTCTCATTCTATGCCACTGATCTGGGAAGACGAAGGCTTCTTCGCGATAGCCATGCTCCGGGTATGAATCCTTCCAGCGCCTACTGCACTGGGTATGAGGTCACTCCCCCTACCGCTGGCCGTGAGTATGGAGCCGTTGTGTATCCAGTCGCTCACTCACATGGAGGTCCTCCCCATGTCCCTTTCGACATCTGTCCCGGTGCTTCCCGCACCCCGGCCTTCAGTCCCCTCTGCCCCAACACTATTGCGGCCAGGGGACTCCTTGACGGAAATCATCCTTACCCTGAGGAGCCACCCAGGGGCAGGAAGGTGGGGCGTCGTCGCCATAGGAAGAATGTTAGGGGAGTCCGGACGGAAATTAGACTGGTCCGTTACTCGGACTCTGAGGCGGAGTACGACTCGATGGTGGAACCTTCCACCCGACCTTCTGAGTCGAGGGCAGGGATGGAGACGCGGCATGTTAGTCTTGTACTCCCCGAATGTGAAATCCGTATGATTCCCTCCTCCCTCAAAAGGTATATCCAGGAGGACGAGGACTTGGCGTACCCCCAGGGGTCAAACCCGCAGTTACCACTGGCCTCCCCGGAAGCGCCTTCCACCTCAGTCAGGGAGGGTGAGGAACTTTTATGGGGACCGATGGAAGAGTCGCAAGGCAACACACCCTCAACGAGCACCAATGCTGTGACAGGAGGCCCATTCGCTGGCCCATCCTATCGCGACGTGGCAGCCAGGGCACTAAAGCCCTTGGAGGATGACTCAGGGATCGGCGACCAATCGGTATGTTCGTCGTATTCCCCGCCAGCCAGCCCACCGGCCCGGCGACCTGCCTCAGTGCCGTTGCTAGCTCCCCAGCCATTCTCGGTTTATGAGCTGGGGCAGTAGGGTTCGGACCCCTAACCAGAGTCATGGAGCTTTTGGACCGTCCTCGCAGCAGGCCACTTCCCCGAGAATTTTTGGTCGGTCGTAGGGTCGAATTTTGATATGCCAGAGGTGCTCACCCCGGGAGAGTTTGAATGTTTTCGCCAGACTCTTCGGTTGACTCACTCTCGTATTTTCCATCAACTAGCATCTTATCCTGGGATTCAAGCACTTCTCGAGGATATCGGTGAGCAGTGCCATCGGGTCGACCTGGCAGCGCTCCCTGCGGTTCGGCACCCCGAGTCGCCTGGCCACCGCAGGGCCCTCCAGCAACAATGCGTTCAAATTTTTCAAGTACTCCGCAAGTTTATCGAGGAAGCCACCCCCCACGCGCACATTCGTGGATGGGGGCAGTACGCTACCCTTATTTTCTGTGCGATCCGACGATAGCCCAATTCATCGGGCGGCCCTGAAGGAATGTTGACAAAGGCAGTGGCGGTCAACATGGCCGATCTTTCAGATGAGGGAAACGGTGTGGAGCTCCTCGATGGGGAATCACCCCCTGAGGACAATCCACCACTGGACCCATCTGGGAGGATTACTCACCACCAGAGGAGCCTACTAGGTCTCCCCACACCCACTGAGGTACTTATACTGAGCCGAAATATCGGAAAGGGTAAAGAGCATGTCGGGGCTATCAAGCTCGCCGACCCATCTTCCTTGGTACAGAAGGCAGAGGAAGACTCCGAAAAGGCCACGCTATGCCAGAAGCTTGTTGAGCAAAAGAGGCTGGTTGATGAGCTCTTAGCCAAATGCATCGCAGAGCGGCAGCCTGAATACGGTAATCCTAGGCCAGGACAGCAGGGGAAGGAGCACCTACCCCTTGCCTAGATTCCCCCGGGCAACCGCAACCATGTCGCATTCGCCGATAGGGGAGAGGCCGGCACCCATGGCAAGAGGCTGCAATACATCTCGCTGAACCCTCCCGAGCGGCGGGATCACCTGGGGGACCATGCTCGGTTTCCTCTCGCTGCCCTGAGAGTCGCTCCGCCAGCCCCTCCGCGAGCTGCTGAGCTTGACTACCAGATTGGAGAGCCCGACAATGTGCTTGTGGTTAGAGATCCCCGTCAGGACAAGAATCCATGTCCGGACGATCTGATGGAAGTGCTCATCGCCCGCTTGGAGGCCCTGGAAACTCGGCAGGTGGAAATCCCACCGGACGACAAGCCATTCCTAGCATGGCTGGATGATATGCCGGCCCCGCCGGGATTTGGGAACCCCACTTTCTCCCCCTTTAACATGACAAGAGACCCGCCACAACACCTGGCCCACTTCAACTCAAGGTGCGGGCCTATGTTGGGGACTCCGGCGCAGCAGGAGGCTGCCAAGCTCCGTTGCTTCATTCAGACGCTGGAAGGACCAGCCTTCGTCTAGTACAGCTGGCTCCCTGTTGGATCTGTGACTAGCTGGGAGGACCTTCATCAGAAATTCCTCTACCAGTTCAGTTCTACAACCCAGAAGATGAACATTTCAGACCTCTTCTGGTGCAAACAAAGGCCTGATGAGCGGGTCACGGACTTCGTCACCCGGTGGAAGAGGCTCACGTAATCCATTGACATGCCACTAACTCAGGAGAAATTACTGAAAATGTGTGTAGGGAACATCAAGTTAGAGCTGGTTCCTTCTCCGATCACTCAGAATTACCCTGGAGGGTTTCGGGATTTCTCAGACAAGGCTCAGCGCCTTGAAGAAGCCCTGCAACAGGCCAGTCAGGCATGCCCGCTGCCTCCTGTAATCCCTGCAAGGAGAGCCGCCAGAGCCGAGCCCGCTGCTGTAGCCCAGATAGAGGCTCCTAGATATCTAGAGTTGCTACCAGTAAGGCTAGCTCAGCAGCCCCATAGGGGTCCACCCCCACGGGCACAGCCTCCGGCCCGGCAGTGACCGCCTCAAAATCGGTAGGCGCCTCCGTGTGACGCACCGCCACCACCCAGGTGAGATAATCAGGCTCCTCCTCCTCGGCATGCTTCTCCAGACCCTGGTCAAGGTCAGCCACGAAGATCCCCCTTTCCTGACAGAAGGAATCGGATTTACTCGTTTGACGAGGCCCAGGTCCCTGATTATTTCCGTAGCGCCTTGGAGCAGAGAATCGTGCGGCTGCCTGAGTGCTGGAAGCCAGAAGATGTGCGTCTCAATGATCACCCTAACTACTACCCTTATCACCAGATCCTAGGGCACACCATCCAGCAATGCTATGTGTTCAAGGACTGGCTCCAAGACCAGATTGACAACAACATAGTCAAGTTGGGCCCAGCCCCGGCACAGGTGGCAGGTGTCTTCGTGAGATCAGATGGCAGCAGTGGTAACGAGGATGAGTGGCAGCAGGTTTCCGACCATGGGTCCTGGAAGTATATAGACTGGATGGCCCGCAGGATGGTTTCCCATGCCCATGGCATCATCTGTGCCCACTTGAGCCAGCCAGAGCCCTCAGAATCTGCGAGTGCCGCTTTGGCATCATCGTCTCAGCCTACCTCTTCCCAGAAGAGCAAGCAATGACGCAAGAAGAAAGAACGCGCCCTACCAGTGCCATCATCTTCTCGCACTCTTGGCGATTTTATGCCCCCAGAGATGGGGATCCCTCCAAGACTCTGTCCAGTAGCGGATGACTCCTCGAGTGAAAGCCCGAGGTATGCTTCGGTTAACACCGTAGAGTTGGTAAATCCCTTTTTGGATACCGATGATGAGGAACTCCAGATGGACTTCCCCAATATCCCCAGCCATCGCCAACGTTTGCAGAGCCGTGGCTATGCGAATCGCCAGGGCACGGTAGTCGTCACCTCCAGTCAGGCCGTGAACGCTACTGAGACCAGGCAGCAGGCCCGATACAGAGATCAGCGCACGCGGTCCCCTCACCCGGTGTCGACAGGTTCGCCTCCACCACCATTTGTGTTACTGGATCAGGCGATACCACCTCGTCTGTGTCGCAACCAGCCCTGCCCTGCCACCGGCCGACTACAGCCTTCCGGTCCTAACGCAGTAGCCACCTCCCGGGCTTCGACTAGTGAACAGGGAGACGTGCCTAGTACCAGTCAGTCACCGGTCCTGCCGAAAGGGCCCGTCATGCCTCCAATCGCAGAGCAGCCTCCTGTAAGCAGAAGCTCGCGTTTGGATCGAAAGTATGATGTCCTGAAGCACCTGGCCGGTATTCCGACAAGGCTTTCTATCCTTGAGGCCCTTCGCCTATCGTCTGAAATGTGTGAGGCGCTCTACGAGGCTCTAAGGATCCCCCTCTAGTTCGAGATGGAGGTGGCGGCCGCAGAAGCCTTCCAAACCGAGGCGATTTAGGATGCCGAATGTCAGGCGGTTATCTCATTTTCCGGTGAAGATGAAGACCCTACCATACAGGGGCACGTTTTCCCACTGTACGTCACTGGCCAGTTCAATGGCGTGGAAGTTCACCGCTGTCTTGTTGACACGGGTTCCGGGATTAACCTCATCCTAACTCGGACACTGCGGAAACTGGGGTTGTCTGAGAATGATTTAACTCCCTCCGACCTCAGGATCCAGGGGTATGACAAGACCGAGAAAACTCCACTCAGCAAGATTCGTCTGAAGATCCAGTTTGGCGGCCAAATTGCCAATACCGAATTCATGGTTTTCTCTCAGGACACTACCTACAACATATTGATGGGCAGGTCATGGCTCCACCTTCATGCAGCTGTCCCCTCCTCGTATCACCAGTGCCTCAAATACTCCCTTAAGGGTCGAGTGGGCGTGATCCAAGGAGATGTGTCTCCTTTTGCCTCTTATGAAGCCCGTTATATGGATGCTAATTATTACAAGAGCAAGGAAAAGCAGATCCTGGCAGGTGAGGTCGAGCCCGCCACTATTGCGAGTGGTCCCTGGGTAGGATTGGGTGACACATATGTCTTCCCAATCCATCGGTTGGAGGCCACGACCCCCGACATGGGGCAGTGATTTGTTTTTTCGGGTACCAGAAGAAGGCATATTTCCAGGTCCAAGCGAAGATGGGAAATCACCTCATACTCTTACACTAGCCATGCTCAGGTGATCCCCGAGCCTCCTACCCCTGTATGATATCGGGATGTTGGGCTCATGGCAACGGCAGTACGTCATACGTGTCTATTTCTCCAGGCCAGAATCGATCGGCTCAAGCCAACGCACCACCACTACTTTGATGTCATAAAGTTTGGCCCCTTGGGCTGAAGGCCATATGGGATTGGATCAACCGCCTTTGTCGCCATGGTCTCCGCAGTGCATGGGTCCCCTGACGTGGCGACCTCTGCCGCCCACGCCGGCACCAGCTTCCCATCAGGGTCTGGCAGCCCTGAGACGGCTCCCCCCGTGGATGATCCTTCCACGAGCGGAGAGGAGTACATGGAAGATGCTCCTCCTTCCTTTGAGAAGGGTTTCCCCACCACGGTTGATGAGTTAGTGCAGGTGAACCTCGGTAGCGAGGAGGACCCGAGACCCACATTGGTCAGTGTCGCTATGCCCCCTGAGGAATGGCAACGGTACGTAGACTTCCTCAGACAACATTGTGATGTGTTCGCCTGGGGTTATGATGAGATTCCAGGACTAGATCCCCAGGTAGTTGTCCACCGCCTTGGCCTTCCAGCAAACCATCGTGGGTTCAAGCAGCCTCCCAGAAAGATTCACCCCTATCACAGTTCCATGGTTGAAGCTGAAGTTGATAAGCTCATCAAGGCCAACTTCGTCGAAGAAGTCCAGTACCCCCGGTGGCTAGCCAACATTGTGCCAGTCAGGATGAAGAACGGGCAAATCAGGGTCTGTATCGACTTCCGTGATCTCAATCGCCACTGTCCGAAGGATGATTTTTCCCTTCCCGTGATAAAGTTGTTGATCAATGCCATGGCCGGGTTCCAATCCATTTACTTCATGGATGGGTACTCCGGTTTCAACCAAATCCGGATGGCCCCCAAGGATAAAGAGTTCACTGCCTTCACGGCCCCCCAGGGTAATTTCTGCTACCAGGTTATGCCCTTCTGCCTGAAGAATGCAGGTGCCACCTATCAATGGGCCATGCACCACATATTCAAGCCGATTCTTGGGACGCTAGTGGAGTGTTAAGCGGATGACTTGGTGGTTAAGTCTCGTCAGTGCCAGGACTATCTCAAAGACCTTGAGAAAGTGTTCGTCTTCCTCCATTCTCGCCACTTGAAGATGAACCCGTTGAAGTGTGCCTTTAGGGTCACCTACAGAAATTTTCTTGACTTCATTATTAGGTATCGAGGCATCGAGATCGACCCAGACAAGATCAAGGCCATCAATCAGATGCCTCCCCCGAGTAATATTCGGGAGCTAAGAGGCCTTCAAGGCCACTTAGCCTATATACGTCGATTCATTGCGAATCTGGCCGGCAAGTGTAAGCCCTTTTCCCGGATCATGAAGAAGGGTGCCGCCTACTAATGAGACGAGGAGTGTCTGGTCGCTTTTGAGGAAATCAAGAAGTATCTGCTTCAACCTCCAGTCTTGATGCCACCCATTTCTGGAAAGTCGCTGGTCCTTTACGTGACAGCCCTGGAGCGATCCCTCGGCGCACTTCTCGCCCAGAAGAACAACAAGGGAACAGAGAATAGCCTCTACTACCTCAGCCTCATACTCCTTGATGTGGAAATTAAATATTCCCCCATCGAGAAGAGATTCCTGGCCCTCATATTTGCAATGCAAAAATCGCGGCACTACTTGCAGCACCACGAGGTACAGCTGGTCTCTCAGGTAGACCCGTTGAAATACATCCAGAATCGACCTATGTTGGCCGGCCGATTGGCGCGTTGGGCGGTGATCCTCTGACAGTTCGACATCAGGTCCGTACCTCAGAAGGTCGTAAAAGGACAGGCGTTGGCAGACTTCTTAGCTACCCACCCAACCTCTGTGGACCAGCCACTGGATCTAGGCTTTCTTGATGAGGCAATCCTCTCAGTTGATCACGCCATCCCATGCTGGCAGATGCACTTTGACGGTGCCTCCCGGAGCCCCACCGGTAGAAGGCTCAATGATCCTAGGCTTAACAAAGTGGTCCTGGGCATCGTCTTCATCACCCCAGAGCAAGTCGTTCTATCGTATTCATTTCTGTTGTCAGAAGTCTGCACCAACAATGAGGTAGAGTATCATGCCCTCATTACTGGCCTCAAGTTAGCTCTCGAGATTGACATACCCCATCTGTATGTAAAGGGGGACTCTGAGCTGTTCTTCAAACAGGTCAATGGTGACTACGCTGTCAGAAAGCCGGAACTCGTGCCATTACTAGAGTGTACCCTCCGTCTAATGGCTAAGTTACCCTCCTGGCCAGAGGTCGTTCACATTCCCCGGTCACGGAACAGTCGATCAGATGCTTTGGCTTGCCTGGCCGCATCACTTGCGGATCCCAAACAGGATGACCTAATCGTCCACATGGCGCACCGGAGAATCATTGCTCCTGTTATTCTGGAAGGTGATTGTGGCCCACGAGTGAACCATCTCACCGCTGGTGCCCCTACATCAGGATCCTCGGGGGCTTCAGGCGCAGTAATCGGGACAGTTCCTGACTGGAGGACGCCCTTGATTGAATATCTCCAGCACGACAATCTTCCACCAGACCAAGCTGAGCGAGATCGAATCTGACGCTGCGCGCCGTAGTTCACCCTTAAAAATGGTCCCAACCTTGCGCAGCTCCTTTACAGGCACATATTTGATGGTATTCTCCTTCGTTGTTTTCAAGGAGTCAAGATCCCACAGGTCATGCAAGAAGTGCATGCTGGTTCCTGTGGCGCCCACCAGGCCAAGTCGAAGTTGTCCCACCATATTCAGAGGCTAGGATACTTCTGGCCCTCCATGATCTACGACTGCATTGAGTATGCCAAGAGGTGTCATGCGTGCCAAGTTCATGCTAACTTTGTACATCGGACACTGGAGCCTCTCCATACTACCAAGTATTCTTGGCCATTTGTAGTCTGGGGGTTGGATGTCGTGGGGCCTTACCCACCGGCGATGGCCCGCCAGTGCTGGTTCATCTTAACCGCTACGGATTTATTCTCGAAGTGGGAAGAGGCAATCCCGCTCAGAGAAGTCAAGGCCTATTCTATCACTAACTTCGTGAGCTCCAATATCATCTATCGGTTTGGAGTACCTCACGCTATCCTCATGGATAACGGAACCAACTTCCGAGCAGCCGAGCTGAAGAAATTGTACGCTAAGTACAACATTCTCTCTAACCACACCTCCCACTACCACGCGCAGGAGAATGGACAGATTGAGCCATTTAACAAAACCCTCTCTAACATTCTTCAAAAGATAGTTGGTCAGAATAAGAAAATTTGGCCGGACAAGCTCCCCAACACCCTCTGGGCTTATAGGACGATGACTCGTAACTCCACCCAGGTGACTCCGTATTCCCTGGTATACAGAGCTGAGGCCATCCTACCCATCGAGATCCAGTTTCCCTCATTACGCACGGTGGTCTATGACAAGCAGGCGCCGGATAGAGTTGCCAAAATCCATCTAGCCGAATTGGAAGCGTTGGACGAAAGTAGGCTTCGCGCTTTACATAACTTGAAAAGGCATCAGAGAAGGATGTATCGAGCTTTCAATAAGAAGGTTCGTCTCCTCTCTTTCCTGCAAGGTGACCTGGTGCTGACTCTCAGAGCGCCAATGATTCCCGGAAGGAAACCACCCAATTTGGAGCCCAAGTGGTAGGGGCCTTTTATTGTCCATAAGGTCTATCCCAATGGCGCGTATTCCCTGGTGACTATGGATGGTGAGCGCATAACTCCTCCCACCAATGCCAGGTTTCTCAAGAAGTACTTTGCATAAGCCTACCTCGGGTCCAACATGACCTTAAACTGTATGGTCCAGCATGACCTTAAACTATATGGTCCAGCAAGACCTTAAACTGTATGGTCCATCACGACCCTAAATTGCACCTTGTTCCAAGTTCTAAGACCTAAAACTAAGATCTGTATATCGTCCAACGTGATGTTAAATTGTGATTCTAGAACTACGTATGGCTTGATTCTCATCCTAATGAGATACGTAGGAATGCCCAGACATTTCGTCTCAGGTCTAACCCCAGGAGCACCCAGAGCTTCCATCTTTGGGTCCAGATCAAGGTTCGCTAATGCATCGTGCCTAGATCACCTTTGGGACCTTGACCACAGGATCGCGTGGCATGTTATGGGATTATGTCCTCATTCACGTCGAGTTTGCAATAGTTGCACCACGCGTGCCCTGTTCTCAGGATTAGCCCTCCTATGTCGTGTTCCCCATGATATTAAAAGGCACCGTCTAGAACTACATGTGGATTGATTCCCATATTTATGAGATACGTAGGACCGCATAAACACTTAGATTTCTGGTACAGCCCCGTCTCTTAAGAGATCCCACGATCTTCCGGTTGCCTCGGTCTTTTGTCTTGCCCTTCCCTCGGGAATCCGCCATCTTTTGGTTGCTCTTATACTGAGCCCTTAGACCCTTTCCAATGGTCTGCTAATGTATTTGGAGTACTCTGTTCTAGGACCTGGAGTGTTAGATTCAACTTAGACAAGTTTTCATCCACTTTTCAAGCTTCGTGTTCCCCTTCATTCAGGCCCCACCATCCTTCACACCCAGAGGGACCCCCAAGAACGGCCTGGATACAATGCCTAAGGGCTCTCCTGCCGTCACGGGCCAACACCCCCGAGGGTTTTGGGCGAAAAATTGATACAAATCTCGTGTTGTGAATATGGTCAACGGTTGATACTCATTTGTTTTCCCCTACTTCTAGGCTAACACGACAGGATGTTGTGTTGCGAACATGGTCAGTAGTAATCCTCAGTCGTCACGCCGGCTTCCTCAGGCCTTGAATGTTGGTTGCATGATTCACATTGTGTTCTGCCCCCACCGTGTCAAGGTGGAATCTCGACACTCCTTGTACTAACCCTCATTACACCCCCTCACATCAGACAGACCGAGCTGCGTAAAGGTGTCTCTCGGGGCTCCCGCAATCTGAGCGCTAGAGTATGTGCTTGGGTATCTTCTCTATAGGTTGCGTGCAGCTTGACCCTCATCCCCATGGGGAACGAGGAGTCTCCCAGACATTGTGTTTTGGGCCCAGCATAGCTGGGAGCTAGCATCTCATGTCCCCCTGATTATTGAACCCTCGTAGGCCCCTTTGGCCTGAGGATCCTCTCTCGGAACCGCACGCGGTGACGGTATGGGATTACACCCTCACCCGCATCAGGTATGCTTTATCGCATCGTGCATGTTCCTGCTGGTCCAAACCTTACGACCTTAAACTGTGTCGTTGGTCCAAACCATACGACCTTAAACTGTGTCGTTGGTCCAAACCATAGGACCTTAAACTGTGTTGTTGGTCCAAACCTTACGACCTTAAACTGTGCTGCTGGTCCAAACCATACGACCTTAAACTGTGTTACTAGTCCAAACCATACGACCATAAACTCTGATGATATCGTCCTGACCGCACGACAAAAAATGGCACCGAATTTTGATGACCTCCCCATGGGGGACATCACGCCAGGTATTGGTCGATTACCATGCCACTTATCAATGCATTTTATGTCTTGATTATTGTGGAGACGCCAGGAATTTATACCCTAGGCCAGTTGCCCCACAAAAGAAAAACCATTTACCTTCAAGAACAAACAAGACATATCAAATGCCGCTTCTTTTGGTGTGAGGGCTAGACCCACATGACTCCTTCGTCCTTTGCGCAGGCGCCATATCGCGTCATGGTACCTTTCAAGAACTACGTATGGCTTGATTATCATCCTTATGAGATACGTAGGAGCGCCTGGGAACTTCCCCACAGGCCCAGCCTAACTTTTCGTGTTTGGTCTCTCAGCCTAAATGCATCCCCAGGAGAACATAGTAAGAAGGACCTTTTTTCCCCCACACTCACGTTGGGTCTTGCAGCCGCTTTACCATGTGTCTCCCATTCCCCTTCTCCTTTGGTCCGAGTTCTAAGACCTAAAACTAAGATCCTTTTCTTGGCTTTCTGTGACTCAGTCTCTCTTGTGGGATTGTACGGTGTGGTGTGGGATCATGTCCTCATTCATGTCAGGTTACCCGTCGTGTCGTGCCTATCCCCAGATGAGATGTGTCCCCCATCCCACACGACGTTAAACTGTATTTCATCCAGCATGATGTTAAACTGCCTCTCTAGAACTACGAGTGGCTTGATTCTCATCCTAATGAGATACGTAGGAATGCCCGGACATTTCATCTTGGGTCCAGCCCCAGGTATTACCAAACCCCATCCCTCCTTATTGTCAGCCCCTCGTCCTGACTTCGCGGGAAGTTTTGTAATCGTGACATCCACCACGAATAAGTTCAGGATACCCCATAATGGTAATGGGAAGCGGTAGTTTTCTCGCCAGAGAGGTCCTGCCTGAAAATTGGGATGACCCATGACTAGGTTGGTACGTCCGCCTGATGCGCCTCCGCCACGGTGGCGCAATTTTGGGAGTGTTGGGATCTGTTCGAACAAACCACCACTCCACCTTCCACACTTTGTGTGCCCCTTTATTTGGATCCTCATTCTCTTTCATGTCTGATGGGACCCCCTAACAGTATGGATGACAGACCTATGGTCCGCCTATTATCCTGGGCCAACATTCCGGAGGACTGGTCATGTTTGACGGGACCCCATAACAATATGGGTGATAGACTTTGGTCCGCCTGCTGCCAAAATATGGATGACAGACCTTTGGTCCGCCTATTGTAGCAACATGGATGATAGACCTATAGTCCGCCTGCTGTCCTGGGCCAATGTTCTGGGAAACTGACCGGCGATATTTGAGTTAGGCCCCGTGTTGCAAACATGGTCAGCGGTCAGCCCTCATTTATTGTCCCCACTCCAGGCCAACATGATATGGATGCTATGTTTCCATCACTATTAACAGTTATCCTCCATCGTCTCGCCCCACAGTGTTCCGAATTCAGGTAGCATGATTCACCTTTTCTTTACATCTCCCTATGTTCGGATGGTTTTAAATGCCCCCGGCATTGCCCCACTCATGTGTCAGAGCACATTGAGAAGGTGATATATCAATCGGTCTAAGGTCTCCTCCTCAGAAATCCAGGCCCAATTTTGGATGCCTAAGGCTTGGTCAATGCCCCATAGTTGGACGAGATGATGACATGAGTATCCTTTACTTCTCGCGTTGGGTGCAACCCACAAGAGCTTAGTGATGGGTTGTTATTCATTTCGGAATTATGGTTGAGCATATTAAACCAAGGGTATAGATGAATGGATTTGGCCATGTATTGGATTGAGATGGTGATCAGTACAAGAAATAGGTTCATGAGATGGCCAAAAAAGCCCTTAAGGATCAGCGCGCTGAATCAACCTTTCCAGCGCTGCTACCCTTTGGCTGGTAGCCTCCCGGACCGTTCCTCACTCCTCGAAGACTCTCTCATCATCGGTCGCCACAGAGCGCAGCTCGCCAATCCTAGCTTGTGCCTGTGCCCGTTCGGTTCGAAGTACGGTCATCTGGTGACTCGCCTCCATCAGTTGTTCCTACGCGTCAGCCAGCTGGGTCGTCAGTTTCTCCACAAGCTCAGATCATGTTGCAAGGAAGGCCACCTTATCTGTTTCCTGCCCTTCGAGGTGCCAGACCTCCTCCTCCACCCTCAGCAATGCTCGAGCACTTGCTGATCTTTCCCGACATTTGGAAACGTCGGCGCGCCGGCTGCTCTCGCATATCTTCTCATCCATGTAATCACGGACCATCAAATGAAGGTGCTGAGCGTCAGCCCCTCCGGTGCACAGGAAGCGTAGCCAGGTTTGGAGTGATCCCATCTGCCTCAGCCAATCCGACTGGGGATGTCTGAGGAAGCATCGGATACACTTTCACTCTTTGTGCCATGTCATCCGTCTCTCTTCGGCTGCCTCTGAGTCCAAGTCATCTACCTCCTCAGGGTCAGCGGGTCGGTATGTAGGGAAGGCAGCCAGCAGATCAGAAGCAGGATTTGACTTAGGGATGTCTTCGTGAGGAATAGGATCCTCGACGTCCGGGCGACCTTCCTCTCTCACCCCAGCAGCGATGATGCCTTCGTCAGCCTCCGGCCTCGCCTCAAGAACAGCGTCGCTGATGCCCGCTGCCCCCTACTCACCAATTGCCAGGGTTGACTCAGTGTAGGGAGCATGTTCTGAATGAGGTGGTATGTCTGCCACTGGTCCGCTCACGAACGGCCCGGGCTCCGCAGCCTAAAAAACCTCCAATGGTGAGATCACTGCGCAAGGCATACACTGATTAGTTGGGATCTTTTGATAACAAGGGTCAGTAGTGAACCATGATACTTACAGGAGTCCAGAGCATCGGTCTCCAATGTTCTGGCCGCTGCAGGAGCCGCCATGATAGGAGACCCCTCTGTGCTTGTTAATTCAATGATGGTTATCGGATCCCCATCATGTCCCACTGGTTCCTCTCCACCCTATTCTAGT
Source organism: Viscum album (assembly GCA_963277665.1). Taxonomy (NCBI): domain Eukaryota; kingdom Viridiplantae; phylum Streptophyta; class Magnoliopsida; order Santalales; family Viscaceae; genus Viscum; species Viscum album. The sequence goes on along the minus strand of OY728137.1, from coordinate 611,748,076 downwards.
GGGGACGCTCATCCAACACTCAACCGCTCCTGAGTGAGGTAGAGAGACGGTTCAAAAATTGGAAAGGAGAATGGATGAAGAAGGAAAATGAATTAAGATAGAGACAAACCTTGAGTATCTCGGTTATGTCGAGATCAGAGCTGACAATCTCGCCGCTCTCTCGGAGACTCCCTTGGTAGGTCGCCTCTTGCGACCCCTCATCTTCGGGTTCTCCTTCTTATTCATCTTCTCCTTCGCCTTCGTCTTCTCCGGCCTCATCCTCCCCCTCCGACTCCTCGTCGATGTTGCCTTCTCCCAGCGGCATCACTTCCGGATCATGCTCCTGGCCGAGCATCACTTTTACTAGGAAAGGTGGCTCCACACGCCGACCCCTTTGGCACGCGTATGTGTCCATGGCCGTCAAGTAAGCATACCGCTGATGGAAATTTACGCGGTGGATAACTCGAACGAGCCCGACCTCTGGCAGCTGAATCCTGTTTTTCATGATCTTCTACCAGATGACTTCAACGCTCAGCGATTGCCGCAAGGTCATCCAGGCCGACCACAGTGCCGGGAAAATTGAATCTTGGGAAGGTTCAAGAAGGTATCTTATCTGCTTCCTGGGTAGTTCCCTGGCCACCTCATGTGACCCCCACCCCCCCATGGGCAACGAGGTCACGACGGCGCTGCGTGATGTTCCCGCTGTTGAAGTCCCGGACTACGCAGGCCTCGCTGCCTGACGCACCCCTGGTTCCCCTCTTCTAGCAGCCCCTTTCCTTCTCCCTCGTCGCCAGATTTCTGCATGAGTAACCTCGAGTTGCCGTAATCGCTTGTGTAAAATCCCCTCAGGGTACGCGATGGTCCAGTGTTCGGCATACTCGGTTTCTAGGACAGCATCAACCCCGGTGGGAGGAAGATTAATGACATCGCCAGAGCCGAAGGTGGTAAACATCAACCACATATGGTGTAGAATGCAGGGATTCTTCTCCTTCCAGACAGACGTGAATACCTTCTTCGGCATTCGTTGGAGGCACCCGAACTGCCTGGCGAATCGGGATGGCACGTAAGGCTCACAGATCACCTTCCCATCGATCTGAGCCACGAGAACCCTGCCTCGAATACTCTGGAAATATTCCTACTGTTCCAGAGAGCCTCGCCCATTGTCCACCATCTGGCCAACTGGGGTGGGGAACAGGCTGAAGTGGAAGTTGTTGTGGTTGCGAATGCGGATTCTCACACCCTCCTCATTGAGCGTCATCGGCGCCACCCCTGCGATGTTAATCAAGGACGGTCACAGGCCATTTCTCGGAGGACGGATGGAATTTGGGAAAGTGTACCCACCAAGGTGAGCCGCCACCCATCCATGGAAGATCTGGAAGGGGCCACATAATCTTTGAGGCAACCCCCCTCGTGAGATGCATCCCAGGATGGCATACATCTTAGCCAATATGGGGATGCCCCAGTTGAACTGTTTGTTGGCGGCCATGGTGCCCGCCATCACCAGTGTTGCTGGATGGACGCCCATCCTCGCATCCTACACCGGCAGGAGACACCCGCTCAGGAAGGCAGCATGGAACCCGGCATACCGGACATTCGGGTCCTGGGACTCGATGACGCGATAGCCCCATGATTGGTATTTCCCCGCCTCCAGGGTCCTCTAGTATGACCCATCCCTGCTCCTCTGAGCCGCGGTTGGACACCATTTACCCCATCTCGGTATCTTGATGGCTAGATCCTTCTCAAGGAACAGTCTAAACCAGCCCTTTTAGGAAATGTTCTTTAGGAAGTCCTTGACCCCCAGCCTCTCTTTGGCCAGCTCCAGCAGGTGCCATGTCAGCATGGGCATCCGTGACCTGTCTTCCCAGGTGTTCTTTGGTGGAACGAACTTGTCATATTGGTAGCCCTCCAGTGGGATACCCCCGATGCAATGAACGTCCTAGAGGCTGATGTTGACTTCCCCATGATGAAGGTGGAATGTATTGGTGTCAGGAGACCACCGGGTGAAGAGCTCCGGCCCGAGCTCAGGTTGACGGTGGAAGTGGAACTACGACATCCATACCGCCTCGAACAGGCTAATATACCGCAGTTCATCCCCGAACTGGTCACAGGTATGGCGAACCCAGAACGCCCAGGCCCACTCACTGGTGAAGTTACCCCCGGACCACAGGTCCCAATCCTTCAGCCAGCCCTTCGTGTCATCTGTGATGCTCTGACAGAACGTGCTCGCGTAGAGGGCTGGAAAATTCTCTGCGACGGGCTCATCCCCTATAATGGTCCTGGTCCTCGGGTTCAGGACATATACGTCCTTATGTCTGGTTTCGCTGTAAGGACGGCCATTGTTGGTGATGTTTTAGAAAGGAAGCTCGTCCTCCCGGGTCACCCATGACCGCGGTGTGTCCACCTCAAAGCCCGACAGGGGCACCTCCTCCAGAATACCAAAATTCTAGAGCGGGAGGTTGTCAGACAGCGGATACATCTTCTGGGCAGGAGTCAGCAGATTGAACAAGGTTAGGTTGTCATAAACGATCACCTTGGCACCATAAACCTCCTCGTTCTCCGCCATTTCGGTCCTATGAGCGGCGGCTTCCCCCTCATCAACTCGGTTTGCGGCCATCTCGAATATTTCGGGAGTTGCATGAAATTGGGATGTAGTGCGTTGGAGAGTGCTACATGAAATCTGAAGTGGCGACGCAAAATCCTAGAGTTGAGCGCGCAATAGGCAGGCTAAGCGCGGAATTTCCCGAGTATGCGCGCAAGGACGGCCAAAATTTGGAAGGAATTCCGCGCTGCCAGAGCGTTTTTTACGCGCAGCCGTGAGAGAAATTTCGCGCACGAGAGCTATAATCCTGTCGCATGGAAAATTTATGGTACAGATTTGGGACCCAGTGCCCCTTTTTGTAGGAGAGGCCAGGGTTCCGTGCCACGGGGAAAGTAAATTTCGTGTCGATCCGTCGTTTTGCACGCCGCGTGGGTTGTTTTTGCGCTAAGCACCTCGGACTGGATCTGCTTCGGCATTTCGGAGTTTCCCTTGGAATTTGATTGTTGTGACCTCTCTCCAATCCAATTCCGAGGGGGTCATTTGTAGACGCCGAAAAAAAGTCTGCAACTCCTAGAGGAAGTTTCAAAATGGCAAAGCGAAGTCATATTCGGAATCAGAGGCCCGGTCCGGAGGCCCAGGAAGTGGTGCGTGAAATAAAGGAGGGTTTGCATGAAATAAAGATTTGTGTGCGAAGCATTCCTTGGATTCGCGTAATCGAGCTGCTGGTGCGCGCAATTTTGTGTGCCCCGGTTCCGCGCGGTGAAGCTTTGCGCGCTGACGGTTCCCGTCGTGGAAACTTTCTCGCACCGCCTGGATTCCGTGCCAGCTGGTGCCTATAAATAGAAGGCGACCCCAGATGGTTTGGGGGTTGAGGAATTCGGATCAGCTCTTTAGCGTGCAATTCGACTCCCCCCGTGCGCAATATGACTTCCAGGTAATCCCCCTTTTCGCGCAACCTTGCCCCGGGGTTCGCCTTTGCGCGCAACTCCAACGACTTAAGTGAATTTGCCTCCTCCTCCGGGTACTTCCCTCACGCATGATAATTGTCCCTTGCACGCAATCCCCTTCTACGCACGCAATACCTTGCACGCAATCATTTATCCGCGCAATACTCTGGACCTATTGCGCGTCATCCCGGTGTTTTTCCCGCAAACCTTCATTTTGCACGCAACACCCAGGACCCCTTTACCTTGATTCCCCTGGGCTACCTTTCCGCACCAGCACCTAATGTCTTCCCTGCCGGGCATGCACACCATGCGTTGTTTTCCCGTACGGCCTTCCAGACTCGTACGAAGTAACCTCAAGGTCCATTGGGCGGTGTTTCCCATTGTGTTGCTTTGCCTTATGCTTCTCCACATAGGCATGCTAACGGTTATTACTTCTCCGCATAGCCACACTAACGTGGACCCCCCAATGGTTCGCCCTACGGCCCCACTTCATTGTGGCCTTGCCGATGCCTTCCCTCCCACAAGGGGTAGAGGTAATTGGGCATGTAAGCCTTAGGGGTGTGGAGCGAACCCACCTTGTCCAAGCTGCATGACGTTAAACTGCTAAGCACCTCGTCCTTAACACATGATGTTAAACTGTGTTCTGACCCCGTGCTTCGCACGCAGTGTACCCCCAGCTCGAACATTGTTTATGCCTCTCGTCTCCACGGGAATGGACTCTTCCTCGCATTGAATGAGATCCTCCTTGTCGGAGTGGCTAAGGGATGCCTCATAGACTAAGCCCCTAGCCTCTCTTGCGGAAGGTTTCACCCGTACATCTCCGTACTTCCCCCCTGCCAAGGCCAGTGGAGTCCCTTTCCCACTGTTCTTTGTCGCACCACGGGCCTCCACTCTGAAGTAAGCCCCAGCACCCAGGGCCACTAACCACGCGTAAGCCCCTGTTTCCTCTTTGGGCCGCTCAACGCGTAAGCCCCATTCTACTTCTCACAGACGCACCCTTCGTGACGTGATCGTCTGGTCCCTGATGCCTCTTGTTTCTCACACCGAGCATGACTCACGTGGTCTTAGAGCGTGCATTGACCATGACATCCTCGTATGGGCCGCCTCAGAGCGTAAACCCCATACCAGCGAACTACGAACTACGTGGACTTTGATCTGTGCTAACGCATGGTACGTAGGAAGCCTCCACGAGGTTCAAGACCACCACTCGGTCGTTCCGACCTCTCCATGTCGGTTCCCCATATAAACCATGGGCCGACTCAGAGCGTAAGCCCCATATCCAACATGGTCTGCCTCAGAGCGTAAGCCCCATAACCAACATGGGCCGCCTCAGAGCATAAGCCCCATATCCACCATGGGCTCACTCAGAGCATAAGCCCCAGATCACTCGTCCCACATGACGTTAAATTGTATTCCCTCATCCCACATGATGTTAAACTGTATATTGTCCCACATGACGTTAAATTGTATTCCCCCTCTTGGGTCGTCTCAGAGCATAAGCCCCATGCCTCACATCCACGTCTCATCCTGACTTCCCCCCTCAAGACCACGTGCCTTGGGAAGCTCATGCCCTAGCATGGAGATCTTACTTCCTCCAGGCTCCAATCCATGCGTCCATTCTCATGGGTCGCCTTTTCAGGTGTCCCACCGTATCACCGAACTACGCGGACTTTGATTCCCTTCCATGGGGATACATAGGAAGCCTCCACGAGGTTCACGCCCGTCACTCCATCATCCATCCTGATCCTTACCCGGGCCGCCACATCCCAGTGAGATCATGCCACTCCACCCCACTCCATAGTATCCGCGAATCCACCCACGTGTTGGCCCCAACATCGGTGTTCCCCCTAGGGGTCCTTCAATCTGATCCACTCTCAGTGTGTCGATCAGTCTGATCTATCTCCGTAAGATGTTAAACTCGTGGCATACCCCGTGTTAAACATGGGAAGCTGAGGAAAACCTCAGATGGTACATATTCTCCGCGTTCAATGTGGGATGCCTCGGGCTTCCGCGCCCTCGAGAAGCCCTGTGATATGGGACACAAGACAGACATGCTGATCCCCAGCATCAAGATATGCCAACGACACCCCAACGTGACCGTTCTCCTCACTGAAGGTTGCTGCCCCGATAAGACCCCTTGTAGTGTCTCGACGGAAGAAGCGTAATTAACTGGCGTCCATGCAGATATGGCACCAGGAACGAGCTTCACAAACCCGTCTTAAATCTATGAGGGAGACTCGGATTAGGTGACGATCTCCGAGGAGGAATCCATGGAAGGAAGAACCAACATCCCATCATCCCGGTTTCGATCAAGGAGCAAACGTCCCTGAATAAGGAACAGATGTCTCCCGCCTTTGGAAAGCGGGAATGTGGGGCTGCGAGCCGTGCATCCTCCCATGCGTGAAGGACATGCGTACGCGCCCCGGCATAAAAGCGTCAGAAACAAGCACTATTCATCATCTGCAACCAACACAACGTAGTGCGGGCATAGCCCATGCAGGGGTGAGTATACGATACTCAGTAAGGACCCCGAGACCCCTGAAGGTCTCCCAGAATCCACAAAGGATAAACCACAAAGTAAGGATAGAAACACGAAGTATCAACCAACTCTACTTAGTTATATGCCCATACAAATACCTAAGTCATAAATTCCATCTCGAATCCAACACACGATCCTAAGCACAACCCAGTCCACACAGGAAAGCACAACCCAATCCACATAGGAAAGCACAACCCAATCCACACAGGAAAGCATGATAATCACATCGATGATAATGATTGAAAGTCAAGACTCAGCTCAAATAAGTATACTACTCACGAAGAGGGGTGGATATGATAGATATAGACACTAAATCATCTCCCCTACTGAACCCACGTAGGATCCAAGTATAGAATTCATCGTTGCCGAACCCACGTAGGATCCAAGTACAGTAACCATCGCTGGCGAACCCACATAGGATCCAAGTACAGTCGTCATCGCTGCCGAACCCACGGAGGATCCAAGTACAGTCGTCCTCACTGCCAAAACCACGTAGGATCTAAGTACAGTCGTCCTCGCTGCTAAACCCACGTAGGATCCAAGTACAGTCATCATCGTCGTTGCGATCGCAGCTAGCTCTAGGGTTCCCGCACATAGCACACTTGATTCCGAGAGGGTCTTCTCCACGAGCCAAGGGGGTCAATACATCAACTATTACGAAGTTCAGAGTTGATGTATCACAATGTTCCATCTCTTCAATAGGAACTCAACACGACAGACGGTGCGTCAATCGGACGCCCGGTCTGAGAGATATTGGTTTTTCCATCCCAGGGGCCCGGTTGGTTTTTAATCTAAAACCAACCCGAACATACTCCAGCTATGTCCAAACCTCAAGTGGAGTAATCCAAAATAGATGTCTTTCTAATTGGAATTCAACGTAATTGACGGCATGTCAATCGGACGTCCGGTCGTCAAGTTATAAGTGTTTCCGCTCCAAGGACCCGGTTGGTTTTGGGTTCAAACCAACCCGGCCATACACAAACTTCGTCGAAACCTCAAGTGTAATATACCAAAACTACCACCTCGATCCAAGTATCCCAACGCAACTGATGGTACATTGATCGTAGGTCTGTTTCCCAAGATATGGGTGTTTGAACGAACCTGGTTTAAAAGTAGGGGGTTTGGGCCTGGTCCGACCCAGCCCAATACCCCATGGGTCGGTCCGAACCGGGTCGACCCGACCCCGGTCCGGGTCCGGCATGATTGGGTGTGGCCCGACCCAACTGGCGCGGCCCGGCCTGACGCTAGCAGCCCAGCCCAGCGCGGTCGGCCCGGCCCGGTGCGGGCGGCCCGGCCTGCGCGGCCTGCGGCCCAGCTCGGAAGCCGGTCGTGGCTCGACTCTTGGCTGAGCAGGGTGTGAAGGAGGGGGCACCGCCCCCTCTTTCCAAAACGTCTGTCCGTAAAGGCTAGCCTTGTTGTAACTGCGGGACCCTCTCGGATCCCACCTCCATGTGGTGTTGGCGGCCGGCTCTGCCGGACGCCCCTTTGAAGACAGCCGCGACCTTGGTCACGACTCCTATCCGACCGGCGCGGCGCGACGGCGCCGCGTCCCTCCGCCGCGGCACAGCCCCTTGAATCTTCGACGCGGCGCGATGGTGCCGCGCCCCTCCACCGTGGCCCACTCCTAGTCGCGGCCTCCTTCGGCCTCACCGATGCGACGCGGCGGCGCCGCGCATCGTCGTCATGGCCCGCTTCGACCGCGGTCATTTTCGTTCCCGCGCGGCGCAACGGCACTGCGCCGCCTTCTCCAAAATGATCAACGAAGATTAAAAAGTTAAGGGGAGGGGGATCGGCCGTGTTTGTGCGATCTGATCTCCTCCCATTATAACGATAACATGCAGCCAAAGAAAATGAGATACTCAACGATTAAACAAGAACAATTTTAATTTATTAAAATTGAACTTAACCCCTACCTCAACAAACGATGAAAAATCTCAGTGTTGAGGTTAACAGAGTCACGTGGTGAGGTTTCGTAGACGTCGACGAAGAGCATCCGAGGAGGAAGCGGTGTCTCCTCTTTTATCACGGTGAGAACAAAGCATGACGTCGTTGGTGAATTCCCACGTCGTTGTTTCCTTCCTTGCCACGGAGGAGGAAAAGGAAGAAGAATTCGAGGTTTCTGAGTTGATGTTCTTCATCAGAGTCTTGGCGTTCTTCAATGAAGGAGATGAAGTTCTTCAAGTCACAAGAGCTCTCTCTCCTTTTCTCTCAACACAACAAGACTAACCCCAAATAAAATAAGTCTCATCTTATTTTATTAATTCATGCCATGCATTTAAATTTTAAAATTCAAACACATAACTCTATTAATTGATTAAGTGTGTTGGCATGATTTAAAGTGGAATAAGAGAAGTCACATAATTAAATACAAGGGGGGTTTAATGGAGAGTTTAAGGTGTTATGGGGAATGTGAAGTGTTGGGGCTCGTGCGGGGCCACCTCACATTTATCCTCACATGGATAGTTAGGGTTCTAGTGGGTCCCACCCTAACTTCCCCATGTAGGATAAAACCACTTAAGTTAGGAATAAAATTTGTACCAAAAATTTTATTCAATTCTTTATTAATCCCCAAATTTTAACAACTCCTCCCAAGAAAACGCACCTTTGGTAAATGCCCTCTTAAGAAATTATCACCGCTGTGATTTCATTGGTGCCCTCAGATTTCAATTCTGAGCACCGGTTCAAAAGATAGAAAAACCTACTCGTTCGTTCACTGAACGTACTCGAGCTAAACTTCAAAAATTGATTCTGGTCACACCGGGCCTCGGAATCAGGTGTCGTCAAAAACTGCGTACTCGTAAAATCCCAAAGAATTTAAGAAAAAAAATTCCTTGAAATTTACGGGTCTTTACATTACTCCCACCTCAAGGATTGACGTCCCTGTAAAGCTACATCATAAACTATGGAAACAAATGGGGGTACTGTGCATGCATTTGAGCCTCCCGCTCCCAAGTGCTCTCCTAAATGTCCATGTGCTGCCACCTGATGCGCACTAGAGGAATCGACCATCCATGTAGGACCCGCTCCTATCGATCCTCGATCTCCACCGGGACCTCCACAAATGTCACCCTGTCATCGATGTCCAGTTCCCCGTGATCAATGATATGTGTCGGGTCATGCACGTATCTCTTCAACCGAGATACGTGGAAGACGTCGTGCACCCAATGCAACTGAGGTGGAAGAGCCAGGCGATATGCCACTTCGCCTATCTTGCTGAGAACCTGGAATGGTCTGATGAAGCAGGGAGATAACTTGCCGCCCCAGCCAAATCTCTGTAATCCACATCGAGGTGACACCCGTAAGAAAACATGGTCGCCATCCTCGAACTCTAGTGGTCTCCGCCTCCTATCATCATAGGACTTCTGTCGGCTCTGAGCAGTCCTCATCCACTCCTGGATGATCTGTACCTTCTCCATCGTGTCCTAGACCATCTCTGGTCCTACAAGTGCTGACTCCCCAGGGTCTGTCCAGCAAAAAGGTAACCTGCAAGGTCGACCGTACAATGCCTCGTATGGTTCCATCCTGATGGTGGAGTGGTTGTTGTTGTTGTACGCAAACTCCACCAAGGGTAGGTGATCCTACCAACTATGACCCAAGTCAAGGACACATGCACAAAGCATGTCCTCTAGAGTCTGAATGGTCCTCTCTGTCTGGATATCTGTCTGAGGGTGAAAGGCGGCACATAGGCATAGCTGCATCCCAAATGCCTCCTAAAACCCCTTCCAAAGCCGAGAAGTAAAACGAGTGTCTCGATCGGATACGATGGACGATGGCACACCATGAAGTCGTACGATCTCCTGAACGTAGAGGTGTCCCAAGATCTCTACTGAGCCCTTCTCTCTAATGGGTAAGAAGTGGGCTGACTTGGTGAGTCAGTCAAAAATAGCCCAAATGGAGTCATGTCCTATGGAAGTACGTGGAAGCCCTATCACAAAATCCATAGATATACCATCCCACTTCCAATCCGGGACCTCTAAGGGTTGTACCAAGCCTACTGGTACCTGCTTCTATGCCTTCACCTACTGGAAGGTGAGGCATTGTGAAACAAACTCTGCCACAGCCTTCTTCATACCTAGCCACCAGTGTTGTTGTATGAGATCCTGGTACATCTTCGCCACTCCTGGATGTACCGCTAATGGGGAAGTGTGAAACTCTCTCATCACCTCCTCCTGTAATGCAACTGGTGCCATGGTACATCCTCTTAAAACGACGACGTGCTCTCCTCCTCCAGAGAATCCATCAGGCGCATGTCCTAAGGATATCTGTGCATGTCGCGTCTCACAGTCAACGTCCCCATGTTGTGCCTATCTGACCCGCTGAAGTAATGGAGGAGTGACTGTGAACGACTGTAGAAAGGTTGTCCCATCTCTATCCATGAAGGATATCTGCAACACGGCTAGTTGCTCTGTTGCCTCTCCAAGTAGCTGGATGCATGACCTCCTGCTGAGAGCATCTGCTACTACGTTCCCTTTCACGGGAGTATGAACTATCTCAAAGTCATATTCCTGGAAGAACTCAAGACATCGCCATTGTCTCAGGTTCAGGTCCTTCTGCGAGAAGATGTACCTGAGACTCTGGTGGTCAGAGTAAACTGTAAAGCGCTCTCCCATCAGATAGTGCCGCCACATCTTCAAGGTGAAGACCACTGCTTCTAACTCCAGGTCATGGGTAGCGTAGTTATGCTCGTGTTGCCTCAACTATCGTGAACCATAGGCGATCACTACCCACTCCTGCATCAGGACACACCCAAGTCTGGTCCCTGATGCATCGCAGTAAACTACGTACCCTACTCCCTCCTCCAGTAGCCTCAAGATGGGTGCACTGGTCAATCTCTGTCTCAGCTCCTGGAAGCTCTACTGACATCTATCTGACCACATGAAGGGTTTCCCCTTCTTTTTCAAAGCTGAAAGTGGTGCTCCAACTCTGGAGAAGTCTGGCACAAATCTCCAATAGTACCCAGCCAGACCTAGGAAACTCCGCACCTCCGTCACGCTCCTAGGTGGCTCCCAAGCTAGCACTGTCTTGATCTTCGTAGAGTCCACCGCAACTCCCGCCTTTGAGATGACATGCCCCAAGAAGTGGACCTCTCAAATCAGGAAATGACACTTCGAGAGCTTACCATAAAGTTGGTGCTCTCGGAATGTATCCAGTACATCCCGCAAGTGGTAGGTGTGCTCCTCCTCAGTAGTCGAGTAAATCAATATGTCGTCGATGAAGACTACGACAAATCGATTGAGTTAAGGCTGGAAGATCATTTTCATGAGACTCATGAACACTTCTGGAGCATTGGTTACACCGAAAGATATAACCAAGAACTCATAGTGGCCATACCGACACCTGAAGGCCGTCTTTTGCACATCCTCATCTCGAACTCTGACCTGATGATAGCCCGACCTGAGGTCTATCTTCGAGAACCAGTGTGCTCCCTTGAGCTGATCGAAGAGGTTTTCAATCCTTGAAAGTGGATACTTGTTCTTCACAGTCACCTGATTCAGGCGACGGTAGTCGACACACAGTCGCAAGCTCTCGTTCGCCTTCTTGGCGAACAAAATCAGGGAAGCCCAGGGTGAAACACTGGGTCGAATGAATCCCTTGCCAAGCAAGTCCTCCAGCTGTACCCATAGCTCTTGAAGCTCAGCGGGATCCATATGATATGCTGGAGTAGATATCGGGGTTGTCCCAGGGTACAGGTCAATATAGAAGTCTACCTCTCTGTGAGGGGGTAGTCCTGGAACATCGTCAGGAAAAACGTCTTTATACTGATCCACCACAATAGGAAAACTTGGACTCCTCACATTAACTGCCCCCAGGATGAGACTAGCCAACTGATGAGTGATCGGTTGTCCTCTCCTCTGTGTGAGTCCATACTACGCTGCAAAGGCTCCCTTCTCGTCGGTGAAGGTAAACCTACTCCCATTGGTGTGGACACATCGTACCTTGCGCCTAATACAGTCGATCTGAGAATGGACCGTAGATAACCAATCCATGCCCAAGATGACATCGTAAGGCCTCGACGTCGCTACAAGAAGATCTCAACTGAAGCTCTCACCTCCTAGAGTAAGCTCACACTGCCGGCACCAGTGCGTAATCGTCGAGTCTGCTCCCGTAGAAGTCTCTAGCCATAAGGATCGAGCCAACGGCTCTGTCAGAATCTCCGAGCTCCAAACAAGGGTAGCGGCAATGAAATAATGACCCGCTCTTGTGTCTATAAGAACTGTAGCAAGGGTGGAGTAGGCACAGATAGTACCTCGAATCATATCAAGTGCACCGTGGTTGTAGGCCTCCACTGCCTGAAGTTGAGCTTTCATCTGCCTACCAGCTCCCTATGGTCAGGGTGGACCTCCTGGTGGTGGTGGTGGTAGAGCCTTGAAGCGTCATCCACCACCTACTACTCGGCCAGCTCCTATACCTCGTCCGCATGCTCCCTGCGGACCGCCACGGTCAAACCTCTGCCTCTTCCTGGGTGGTTCCTCAACCATTTACTGCTCCTCTGCATGGCGGGTCGGGTAGTCACGAGCCATGTGGCCCTGCCCTCCACATGCATAACACTGTCTGCCTCTCGTATGACTGGCTCTGCTGCATGTTCCCCGCACCTCCGAACCAGTATCCTGAGGTCGCCCACCTGAGGGTCTAGTCTGCTTGGACCTCTACGACGTCTGTCTACTGCCAACTGCAGAAGACTCCGCTACATGTCGCCCTGCGGTAGGCCTCGCTACTGGTGTAGGCTCAGCAAGGAAGCTCTCAATGAGGAGGGATCGCTCTAGTACTCCTGTCTGCGTCATAATGCTAAGGGAGATCATCGAAGCTCTGATCTCATGCCTCAATCCTTGCTCGAAGGTCCGGGCTCGGAAGAATGGGTCTCGTACCATGTCCGTAGAGTAGCGCGAGAGGTCGATAAATCTCGCCGAGTACTGGGCTACTGTCATGCTGCCCTGCTGCAGCTGTAGCAACTCTTGAATGTGCACCGCATGGAGGGTGGCTAGAACGAACTCCGAGTAGAAGAGGCTCTCGAAGTCCGTCCAAATAAGAGATGCCTCGTCATGCACCTGGAGCATTAGGCTCCACCATCTACCTGCTTCCGCGTGCATGAGACTCGCCGCAAGGATCACCATGAGATCTGCTGGTGTCCCTACCAATCTGAAGACTCAAACAACAGCCTCCAACCAATCCTCGGCTGCCTGAGGGTTCGTCTCCCCACGGAACCTGGGCGGCCTCTAACATTGAAACTCATGCAGTGCACTCAGGCGACGTGCACTCTCAGCTACTCGGGCTGGTGGCATCGGTAGCTCTGCGGGTAAAGGTGTCGTCGGTGCATCCACTGTAATGGGGCCCTGCACCGAGGCCTCTTCACTCAGTGGGATGTCGTCTCACACGAATCTCGGAACCCTAGTTGGCTGTCGTTGTGGGGCTATCCTGAAAGGAAACAGGTGCGCCACGATTACTACAGTATACCTGGTGAGCTGACACAAAGTAATCACAAAGAAAACTTTTGAAACACACATGCAATAAATGTTTTTGTGCATTGAGTCGGAAATCAGAAGTCAGGGTCCTGGTGTATGGATACGTCGTCCACCACACCAACACTGGACTCCCTGGACTGATAACCACACTCAATACCCTTAACATTATTGCTTCACATAGAAGAAATTATTAGAGTCCTGAGTTATGCGGTAGAACCGACTCCTTTGATGTATGTTTTCAGCGTGCAACAAGGGCTCCAAAAAAATTTGGATTGATTTGGAGTTAGGAATTGTAAATAAATAAGTAATTAATAATAATAATAAAATATTGTTGTAATTACTTTTGATGATAAAACACATTTTTGTCTACAACTTCCCCGTACGACCTCGGTTTTACGAACCGTCTACAGCGGTGCGACCCTGATTTTGAGACGGACATTCCGAGTCCAATATTGAATGTCTTTTTTGGGTTTTTGGATTGGGAACCTGAAACGCTCAAATAATAATAATATATTATTATTATTAAATCTTCGACCCTCCACAACTCCTGCGTGCGATGTCTGATTGGCTTGCTGTTAATGCCTATGTAATCTTGTCATTAATACGGTCGATTCAAGTCTAATGTTGGATACTAAATTCTGGTTCGTGGCTCGGGGCCATGAAACACCGAATAATAATATTATTATTATTATTACGGGATCTTGTATCGGACATATCTCTCTCATACGGTGTCGGAATGATGAACCATCTGCGACGTTGTGACCCTGGAATTAAGACAGATGTTTCAAGACCAATTTTGGATATTTAAGTTGAGGTCGGGGTACAGGCCCCACGAGGCCCGGTTCACGCGTGTTACGGTGAAATGAAACATTTTCATCGGCTATCTGTTTTGGACCAATGGGTAGTCCATATTGTGTGTTTTTCGGTATGGATCGCAATGGTGTGACAAGTTTGGTTAACCGGTGTCATTTGAAGTACGGTCGGTTTGGTTCGAACCTGAAACCAACCGGGCCCTCGGAGCAGAAACGCTTATAACTTGAGCTCCGGACGTCTGATTGACGTTCCATCGACTTTGTTGGATTCCTCTTGATGAGACGGTTCTTTTGGCATACTTCACTAGAGGTTTGGATGTGGTTGGAGTACGTCCGGGTTGGTTTAGCTTATAAACCAACCGGGCCCCTGGAACAGAAAAGCCAATAACTCTCAGATCGCATGTCCGTTTGACGAACAGTCAGCGGTGTTGGTAATCTCGTTGAGTAACGGTCCCTTGAGTATACCCCATGAGAGTTCGAGTTATATTTGAGATACGTTCGGGTTGGTTCGTACACGAAACCAACCGGGCCCCAAGACTAAAAGGCTAATAACACACAGACCGGGTGTCTGATAGACGCGTCGTTTGTTGCGTTGAGACCCCATTGACGAGACGGTCCTTTGAGATACTTCTTCATAGGACTTCATGATATTTGATGTATCGACCCCCTTGGCTCGTGGAGCGGACCCTCCCGAAATCGAGTGTGTTGTGTGCGGTAACCCTAGAGTTGGTTGCGACTGCGACGACGATGACGAATGTATGTGGATCCTCTGTGGGTTTGGCCGCGAGGATGACTGTACTTGGATCCTCTATGGTTTCATCAGTGATGACGATTGTACTTGGATCCTCTGTGGGTTTGGCAGCGATGACGACTATACTTGGATCCTCCGTGGGTTCGGCAGCGATGACGACTATACTTGGATCCTACGTGGGTTTGGCAGTGATGGTTATTATACATGGATCCTATGTGGGTTTGGCAGCGATGACTTCTGTACTTGCATCCTACATGGGTTTAGTAGACGAGATGATTCAGAGGCTACATCTAATCATCTCCATCCCTCTTCGTGAGTAGTATACCTGTGGGAGCTGGGTCTTGAATTTCAATCTTTATCATCGATGTGATTGATGTGATTTCCTATGTGGACTGGTTGTGTTTTCCTGTGTGGACTGGGTTGTACTTGCACTCGTGAGTTAGATCTGAACTGGAAATGATGACTTAGGTATTTGTATGGGAATATACCTAAGTATAGTTGGTTGATACTTCGTGTTTGTATCATTTCTTTGTGGTTATCCTTGTTGGATTTAGTGAGACCTTGGGGTAGTCACAGCACGGGCCCCAAGGATGGGTTGTGACTTTTCCTTGAAATTTAAGGGTCTTTACACTTGAGGTTCCTCTCTAGTGTTGTAGGTGACATGATTTTTAGAGATATTGACATAGATAATGAATGAAAAATTCCCATTCTATACAGATTTTTTTTATATTTTCATTTATTTCTATTTTGGTTTCAATTCATTTTTATATTTTCATTTATTTATGGGTGTTCTTTTTTGTTGTGTGGCATAGATCGGGGAGCTGAAGGGCGTGGTATAACAATGAATTGATATTACTCTCCAGTACTGGAGCTGATTTGATTTGTTGAGATGTCAACAAGGATGATGAATGAAAAATTCTCATTCTATGTTAGTCATTTTTATACTTTATTTTTGTTTTGGTTTCAATTCATGCTGATATTTTTCACTAATTTTTATATATGTTTTCTTATTGTGTGTGTTGTAGATATTGGGGCTGAAGGGTGTGACATAACAATAACTTGAGGTTCCTTAATGGTACTGGAGTTGACTTGGTTTGTTTATTATAGTGGCCTACTAGGGGGTGATGAAAGATCTTTGACGAAAGTAACTATTCTTCTACCATGATGGGTGCCAGAGGATTGTATTCAAGTGATGAAAATGATGGAGGATTTCAGTCAAGAGACGACATGGGTGGTGGGGGTACGACATCGACAACTACATAGATGGATCCTGTTTTTTTTGTGTGTTTTTTATGGTTTTTTAGGAATCAATCAAGTTCAACTATGAATTGATTCATTTTGTATTAAATTTCATTATTAATATAATTAATGTTTTTATAAGTGTTAATATGTGTGAAAATCATCTTTAGTTTGATAATTGAAGTAGGTGTATTATATATGATAAATTAATAAATATATTATGAAATTTTACTAGAAATAAAATTTTATAATTTTTATTTAAATAAAATTTATAAATAGATATTATATGTTAGTAATATTATTACCAATAGAAATATTTGTCGTATGAATCTGTTTCTAAACACTTTGATCAACATATATATTAACTGTTGGTATTATTATAATTGTAATTGAACTATTTTATCTGCCACAATAACATTTAGCGACATAGTTTTTACCGACAGTTTAGTGACAGGATAATTTTTGTTGGTAAAACATTTTACCAACATAAAATGCACTTTTACCAACAGATATACCCCTATTAGAAAAAACTAATTATTTTGTAGTGATTATTCATTTTTAATCTTCAACTTCCTAATGGATTGAAAATAGATTTCTTCTTTGAATTTATTTTTAAATGTTGTAGCCTTTCTCACTTCATAAGCAATGAGTATGTTGTGAATCTCATCAAGAGAAATATTCTCACTATCTTCTAGAGCTATAATTTTAGAATCAAAATTGTCTATAAAGTTCCTAATAAATTTTTTCACAATTATATAATCATATAACTTCATACCATACCCTCATATGTTACTTAAAATTGAATTCACCTTAAAAAGTAGTCATTAATGTTTTCATCTTCATCCATCCTGATGTCTTCAAAAAAATTTCTGCAGATTTGTAGTTTGGCTTCTTTTACTTTAACATTACCTTAAAATATAGTCTCTAGATTATCCCATATTTCATTTATAGTTTCTAGGACAATTAAATTAGTGTAAACTTTATCTATCAAGGACATAAGAATGGAATTTCATACTTATCCATCAATCTCCAAGTTTCTTTCATATGTGAAATTAATTTGAGAATTTCTATCAATCGATGGGAAACGATCTATAATTGTATCAAAAACATCAATGCTAAGTGATAAGAGAAAGGGAAGAATCATATTCTTATAATCATGGTAGTTTTACCATAAAATTTTGGCATGCCTCTTATGTTGATCCAGAGAATATTATTCATCACAAGCTATTTAGGGATCTAACAGAGGGAACATGGGTGCTCTGATACCACTTGAAATTCCCTAAGAACTGTTTAACCATTTAGAAGGGAGGATGAATAAGTTGTGGTTTTATATTATAATTACTTTAAATTAGAAATAAACCTATGATGTTAGTTAAGATGCTATACACTTGAGATATTATCTCAACCTTATCCATATAAAATGATCAAGTAAACAAGACAAGGCACAAGCTATTTTGTACAAGGTTCATACCCAATGTGGGTTTCTACTCCTTTCCATGTTCAAATACCACAAATAACAATATTATAAACTAAATTATTATGATCAAATACAAGTGGATAAGTTAGGTATCATCATGTATCCTTGTTCATCAGCATCCTTCTAGAATTTACACAACATCCCACCAGTTAAAAAAATATATGAATGATATTAGAAAGATCTATTGAGAATTTGGTTGCTCTACAATAGTTTATGATCTTCCCCTTAAGCCTCTAATATAGAAAGAATAAATTAATCACTCATCACAAATTCAAATGATTATCTACTCTTTGAAACTCAGACTCATATTCAATTCTTCAAAATTTCTCAATCTCAAACATATAGTGAGAATGTTCTATGGAACTTCAAGTTATATATTCTCTTACTTTTCTCTCAGTTATTTAAAAAAAATATTCATATCTATTTTATCTCACTCCTTGATATCTACTCATATTTCACAATTTCAAAACACCCTGAATTGAAATAATTCAATATAAACCAATTCCATCTCATCATTCTCAAAACTTCATTCAAAATAATCATACAAAACAATCCTCTATGATTTTCTCATTCAGTTAAGTACAAGGTTCGTGAACTGTGATATTGTAATATTTTCTCTTTCATTAACTGTATATATACAACAAATTTATATATATACCCTTTTTCTTCCTTGAAAATTTTACAAAGAAAAATTCACATATATATATATATATATTGTGAATTATAGGAATACCCATCATCTTCTTATCAGAATTCTAGTTTGACCACATCCTTTCTCAGATTAGGGCATGAATAACTACTCCACATAGAAAAATTTAAGAACTCATCAACATGAATAATAAAACTCATAAGATTCAAATTTAATCACTACAAAATCATATGAATGTGATTGTTTGAAACCCAAACCAGTTAATCATAGTAACATTTACATTCTAGAATTAATATCTATATCTTCTTCAATAATAGTTTAAACTTCAATATTTTCTTCATTTTTAGATAAATAATGCTTGAAACTAAAAAAAATGTGAAAAATGATCACCATTTTTTAAATATTATATGAAAGGGAATGAATCACATTTCAGATGTGATGTTTTAATCTTTGGATACCAGTTCAAGCATTTTCAACTTTAATTTCCTCAGAATATTTAAATTCTATAAACTTATTTTTGTATACTATAGAACTTCAAAATTTAACAAAGTGTTGAAGACTTATTTTTTGGAATTCCAAATTCTCATGCTTACCAAGACTTATGATGATGACTCATAGAAAAGTTATATGCGGATCCTAAATACGTACACTCAAACTTGAAGGCTTGTGTTTAGTGAAGTATTATGATGTTTACTCAAAGGCTTACGTTAGATATCAAAGACTTAATCTTAGTGGTAAAGTCTTATGGTCAGTGATACAAAGATGTGTGTTCAATAAAGTATTATGGTTATGACATACATATCCTTACATTGAGAAATTTGTCAATTTTATCAGTTCTTACAACTTTACAACTTCTTTAAATCGCCTCTAGTAATTCACGAACAAATTCTAAACACCATAAAAAAATCACAAGCACTTTCAATGATTCTCAATAAATGTTGAAAACAAATGAAAAACAATAAAAATTTATCAAAAAATCTAAGGGTACTTCATTATAAATCACATTGACCTTAAGTACCATTATTATTAATCAAAAACAGGTATGTGGCCCATGGGCTTTGTGGGCATGGGGTGGATGTGGGGTGAGGGGGCCTAAAAATTTTGACCATTAAGAGTGTGGGCCAATGAGGGTTGAGCATGTATGGGTGTGGTCCAAGGAAGATTGAGCCCACATGGTTACATGCTTACCCGTGGGGAAAATTTAAAAAAAATTATTATTAAAATATATTCTTCTTTAACATTTTAGTTCTTTTAATAAAAAACACGATTAAACCATGAAATATGATTTCTCATTGTAATTGTCATAATAATTAACCATTAATTCACATGTTAATTTTAAATATGTTTATATTCATTGTTTTAATAAGATATTATAATAATTATATAATAATTATTAACCATATTTATATGGTGTTTCATGACACCTCTCCAAAAAATGGAACCCATCTCCCTTGCACATTGCTTCAATTCTAATAGAGTTATTATAATCATAATATTTTTTGGGTTGATTTATTATTATTATTATTATTATTTTATTTTGTTATTAATAAAATAGGAAAGGACCTCATGGGAACCCTAATCACCTCCTCTGAAACTGGTCACTACCTAGAAAGTCATCATTCATTCACAGGTCTAGCCATTCAAATCACCACACAACCAACATCATCGTTCATATCCCCTCACCAATCACTCACCTTTTTGCATCGCAATAATTTTCCACCACATTGGCATCGTAGCATGTCACCATCAACCAATCTAAAAATGCTCCACCACATCCCTTAAAACTTCATTTATGGCTGATCCAAACTTATCCCCACAACTAATACTGAGAATGATAAAGAGATAAAATATTTAAATGATTAAAAAATATTTTTTTTTAAATGTGAGCAAGCTCATGGGCTACCCGTAAGCTTAAGTAGGGTGGCGGGGTGGGGGTTTGAATTTTTTTTCATTTTATGTGATATTTTATGCACATGCCTCTACGGGCTCAAACCCACAAGGGCTTGGCCCACCCTGTCCAGTTCACATTAATAAAAATTATATTCAGAAATTTATTAAAGATGCAATTTTGGGGATATAAAAGATAGTTAGACAACAGAATCTAGAGGATATGTTCACAATTACTTTAGTCTAGGATATCTTCAGGAAAAATTATGCCTCAGTAAGACTTGAGTGATTGGAGAAGGAAGGAAGAGGATCATTTAATAAAGTAGAAGTATAGTGGGTGATGTTTTTAAAGTGTTTTAGGATGTAATGGATCCCTTGAAGTGGTCTAAAATTATGAGATTGTTAATATTTGTGAATATTATTCTAATACTAGAGAAAGTTCACTAAAATGAAAAAATTTAAATGACCCTTCAGTCATTTTAGAGAAGTGGTAGCTGGCTTTAGATGGGTGGTAGTGAGGTTTCTGGAAGTTCATAAACTTATGATAGATGTCAACTTGGTGTTTATTCTACTGATAATTTAGTTAGTTGTTGCAATCATTGATTGTTTAAAGTTTCTACATTCAAATCACTTCCAATAATATTTTCATTAAATTAGTAAGGCATAGAAAACACTATTGATCTATTAATGATCGTGGTCAAGACAAGGTGAGAAATAGGTTATTAGAAATTACAGAGGGAAATGGATAGACAATCGTGAATATAAGAGGTCGGTGTAAGAAGATAGCTATGATGGACCCTCTATATAAATGGGTTGGGACCACTTTGCTGATGTATTTCACAATACTTGGATGCAGTGATCTATATAGATCATGATTTATAGTGATTGTACATTAAACTTTTGATGAAATGAAAGATACAGTGTCTTCTCCTGTGAATGTAGGATGTAAATATGAATCACATAAACCCAATGTGTCTTTTAATTGCTTTCATTTTCAGTTATTCTTTTCTTGAATGTTAGTGTGAGTTAGTGTAAGTAGGGATTGAGTGTTCATTGGATTCAGTGTGGTGATTTGGGTGAAGCATATTCTTCCAAGTTTTGGTATACTAATTTTTTGGAGGATTATTATCAGTGACATGTTATTACCTATGTGGTCTTCTGAAGCTGAATTTACAGTGTGTGGAATTCTGATGGAATTATCAATAGTATCTACGTGACATGTCAATTTCCTTGTAGTCTACCTACTTCCATATAGGTATCTAAACCTTGGAATAATAGGAAAGTACCATACAATTTTTGAAGAACTTGATTCATCTTTTTAGTATCGATTCGCACCACACTTAGGGAATTTTATAAGCTATTCATGGTCCTTGTGAAACAATATACAGTCATTTGGAAAAACATGTATTTTTTAGAGATCATACCCATTGAATATAGCATTCATTTAGTGGAATATGTTCATAAAGAAAGCTCGTTATATTTCAATAGCATATCATTCAAGAGAGAAAGAAGGTATGTAAAGCTAGTGTCACTCCATACATTACCATCTTTAAAATTATATAGATTCATTAAAACTAACAATGTTATGTATTTATTACAACCATTATACAATGACATCTTTTCACAGCTCTTTAACTTCTCAAAAAAAATTCATCTCGAACTGTCATTTTCATTTCCACAACATGATATCCATCATCATTTATATTTGTAATCATATCAGATGATCCATAAACCACAGTGTTATCTCCATATTTTTTTACACTTGTAATCATATCAAATGACTTAGAAACTATAGTGTTAAATGAGTATCTAGATACATTTAGTTATTCCCCATGTTTAGTCTAACATTTATAACTTCAATCTATTCTGTGAAAAATTAAGTGTTCTTCCAACTCCTATGGATAAATTCATCTTAAATAATAAAAACATAAACATAGATAAATGATTTTAAAAGGATAATATGCACACTCTTTTGTAAACTTGAATAACTCTTTAACCCCATCCTCACACTCTTATATCATACGATTAAAATCCATTCATTTTCAATTCATATTGATCCTATTTTGTTCAAAAAAAATCATATTTTACAAAAAAATAAATTCAAAAAAGGTATGATCTTAGAATCCTAATAGTATATTCTTCATTGAGGGAGATAATTCACTCCCTTTCACTATCAATGTACATAATAAACCTATGGATTTATAAAAATGGAAAAGTATTAGAGTATATATAATAATATTTCACTATTAAAACATATATCAAAAAATTACTTATTTTTATACATGTTTCTACAGTGTTCTAAATAATTAAATCGCACCAATTATGGTTATTTAATTTGTAAATTTTTGAAAGATATCATATTCTATCCAAAAAAAACATACTCAAAGAGGTATCTCCTAAATTCATCTTTTAAAATCATCCTCGAGATGTGTGAACCTTTGTTTAATCTAATGTTTTAAATATTTTCTAATTATTAATTTGTTATTTGGTTGAATATTATTAAATTTACAAAAAATCATTACAAAGAAGGTATAAGGTGTGACAACCCATGTTAAGTTCTTTAACTAATCATTTGTCAATTATTTTAAAATATCCTAGAAAACTTATGTATGATCATCAAACACTTATTATTTTGAATTAATTATACTATATCATGGTATGTATGATCATAAACCACTAATTACTTTTCTTATGTTGTATATATAATACTTCATGTCATTGTATACGTTCTCATGGAAGGATAATTTTAACCATATCAAAACAAATGGACAACCAACTAAACATGGTATTATACAATAAACGATCATAAAAATATATTTTTAAGTAATAAAAACCTAATGGTTTCCAAAAACATATCTAAAATTAATATAATATAAAATATATTTGTTAAAAGCATGGTATTTAAACACACGCATGAAAAAAATATTAAAGTTATTATGTTGATGGGAAGAAGTGACAATGATTATTATACATAGGGAATGAGAGAGAGTGGTGGTGGTGTCTGGTTGTGGTTTAAGGTGCAGGAATATCAAAAAAAATTGCTACAAGGTCTCTTCCTTTAAGGTGATGTGGTGAGTTTTCAGGGAAATGAGGTAATGCGATGTGTGAGCTTTGAGAAAATGAGAATAATGACCAAAAAATGAGAAAAACTATACCATATCGATTAAAAACAAGTAACTACTAGCATACCCTAGGTCGAGGATTGATTCGTCCAACAAATTCGAAGGAGGATCCAGTAAAGTTTTTCTTCCACAAGAGCTTGAATGACACAAGGAGGGGCGATCTCTGGTAGGGTTCTATTAAAAAACGGAAAGGGTTTTATCAGCACGAGTAAAAAGGCACTGATAAAACATACCTTTATCAGTGCTAAAACAAAAATCATTTTTTATCAAGGCTTATTTATATAGTTCTCAATGTTAAATTTATCCCTCATAGAGTATGGATTCATCGGTACTAAATTTAGTGCTGATAAATACACGTTTATAAAAATTTTAAAATTACAACAAATTACTAATTATATAAAAATGAATAATAAAAAAATATAAAATTACTTTATAATAAAAAAGAATAAATATTAAAAATTAATAAATTGAAAAAATATTTAAAATGAATATGTAATATTAAATGAATAAATAATATTAATCATATAAATTACAAAAAATATTAAAAATGAATAAATAATATTAATTATATAAATTAAAAAAATATTATAAATGAATATATTATATAAATTATATATATTACAAAAATATTATAAATGAATAAATATTAAAATAAAAATGAATAAATACTAAAAAATTAATTTAAATAAAAAATATTTGGAACAAATTAATAATTAAAAATGAATAAATAATAATTATATAAAAGTTTAAATAAAAACTATTAAAATAAAAATGAATAAATTTTAATTTTGTAAATTAAAAACATATTAAGAATATTAAATATTAATAAATCAAAATGTATTAATAAATAATAAAAATGAATAGATTATATAAATATTAAATGTGAATAAGTATTAAAATGAATAGATAATAATAAATGAATAAATATTAAAAATTAAGGAAATTAAATAATTAAAATGAATGGATTGCAAAAAAAATAAAAAATGAATCTATAATTTTAATTATATAAATTAATAAAATATTAAAAATGAATAATATTAAAATACAAATACAAATTATTAAAAATTTCATTTAAAAACAAAATATTTATAATAAATTGTTGATTAGTAATGAATGAATAATAATTGTATAAAGATTCAAATACAAATGTATTAAAATAAATATTAATAAATATTAATTATACAAATAACATACATATTAAAAGTATTAAATATTAATATTTAAAATTTATAAATAACTATAAAAAATGAATACATTGAAAATTTATTAAATAAATAAATATTAAAATGAATAAACATTGAAAATGAAGAAATTATAGAAAATTTTATATGTCTATATATATAATTGTATTAATTACATTTGAAAAACCAAATGACATTTTCTGTGATTGTATGTATACAATGAGCTAGGTCAAATTGAAAAAACAAATGAATTTTCATGTAAAATAATGATATATTCATATATATACACAAACATACACATTACATACATATGTATACACACATGCATATATATAGATATATAGATACATACATATACATACACATACACATACATACACACACCCACATACATATACAAATACATTCATGTACACACACATGCACATACACATACATACAATTTCATACATGTACATAGACATATATACACATGCATGCACATACTACATAAACATACACATATATACACCCACATATATACATATATATATATATATACATCCACATACATACACATGCACTAGACATATGCATACACATACACATACATATGCATACATATAAACATGTATACATGCACGTACATACAGATACATGAATATATATATATATACACGTACACATAAGTATACACATACACAACACATACACAACACAAACCTGACACATACATGCACATATAATACATGCACATACAATACATACATACGCCTACATACACATACATACAAATACACACACATACATACACAAATATATGCATGAATACACATAAATCCACATATACTGTAATGGTATGGATTTTCCCTGCCCATTGCTCGGTAAGATTTGGGTGTTGGAGGTTCTAGGAGGAGGCTCGGGGAAGATCTGGTGGTGTTGGAGCTAAAATATCAGCTTCGGGGATCTTGAATCATAGATTTGTAGGTTACAATGTAGTGAAGTTCCTTACAATGTAGATGCAGTCTTACATAATAGAGGTTTTTTATTCTGTTTTTTGCTAGCACTGCTTATTTAGACATGGGTATGGTGTGGAGTCGATTTGTGGCATAGAGGCTTCAGGGGTTAGGTTTCCCCTTCTACTACCTCTAGATAGGTGGTCGCAACAAGGAGTAGGGTTGCG
This sequence comes from Viscum album, assembly GCA_963277665.1. NCBI lineage: Eukaryota > Viridiplantae > Streptophyta > Magnoliopsida > Santalales > Viscaceae > Viscum > Viscum album. Next base: position 611,722,332 of record OY728137.1, on the reverse strand, counting down.
GTGTGGAGGCCTTGAAAGGTCGATCTTATGTATTTTTCATTTTGGGGATGGCTACAGTGTGGTGTTTTAGTTTCATCATAGCCTTACCCAGGGAAGATAAGATCTTAATTTGATATGCGACATGGATCTAAGAGGCCAGTAGGACCAAGGGTGGTTGTGGTATAGAACCTGGACTTGCATTTTAGTTTTTAGTGAAACCATGTTCATTGTGGCATGGTCAAGGGTTCCATGATATGGTCTTTTACATAACTACTAGGTATAAATTCTAGATCCCCTTCGAAGCTCATCATTCCTTATATTTCTCTCTTGACTCTAGTGTGACCTAAGTGTGGTTTTTGGATATATTTCACCCCATTTCTAGTGGATTTGATTCCCAACCTTCATATGTTTATTCTTGGAAAATCTAATGTGAGTTCCTCTTCATTCCTCTCTTTTCCCCCTCCTCTTCCCAATCCGGATTTTGTTGTATTGTGGAAATGGTCAGTTTAAGTGAATGTGTGGCTAGAGGTTTATGGGAGATGTTTTTTCTAGGTTTCTAATACCTTCTTAGTGCAGTTCTGGTCTTTTGGGTATTTATTCTTCATCTTTCCCTTATACACCAAATCATAAAGCTTTATTCAAGGCAGGAGATCCTCATTCTCTCTTTGTTCTTGGTGCGTCTTTGATTATGGAATGCATTTTTTTCCTTTGGGATGATGGTATGGGATAACTAAAGAAGATAATGAGTTGGTTTAAGTGGAATAAAGGGTAAGGGATGAAATCACATGAATTTACTTTCTTTTATTCTTTTGTTTTATGAAATTATGTATACTATTATTAATAATGAAAAGTAATTGTTATTGATAATCCATATATGTGATATTTTCTTTCCTAAACCCACCTCTCATAAAATTTTAAGCACTTACATATGTATAATGAACTATTTTTGTGTGAATTTGGATTATTTTTTTGAATTTTACCATGATGGAATTTATGAGATTCTATGTAAGACCTCTTTAAAGTTGAAACTAAATTGTGATGATTGTCAAAGATGAAATCTATTTTTGTGTGTGTTGGTGTTCTTACTGAATTATATTGTGGGTTTAGGAATATTATAGGGATTTCAAGGTGATGTTGGTGACTGGTCTAGGTGTATAATATGTTGAGGTAGTGGATCTGTGGTTTTTTGGAATGGTATACATTGTGGGATGAGTTGTGGTGGTTGGGTGACGACTATTTATATGATATGGTTGGTCTGTAACGTTGTGTCTTTTGTGGTAGTTTCTTGGTAGCTATTGGATGGTTCTAGTAATGATGAAATAGTAATGACATGGGTTGGAGTTGAATATGTGTAAATGGGTTGATGAACTGAATGATAATAAGTGGGTTGGAATAAAATGGGTAGTGGCTGGAAATAAACGCAAGGTGTGCTTACAGTTGGTTTTTCTTTAAATATAAAGTTAAATATCTTAGTAAATGGAGTGTTCCTGGTGCACTAGTAAATCTTGAAATGGGTTATATCTATAAATAATTAATATAATAGTGGAATGTGTTATGGTTGACCTATGTGGTAAATTTTCATGTAGTGGTAGAAGAAGTTGGTGGCAGATTTCGTGCAGTGACATGGTAGGATTGTGGGATATGTTATTTTTTTTTATGTGAACCCTTGGGATGGGTATTATGTACTATCTATTATCCATGTATTTTTATGTTATTTTTATACACACCCCACTCGCATTGAGTACTATTTATAGACACCCAAATGTTTTAGGGGGTGTTTTCCCTAACATCCAATATGGAGAGAGAATGGATGACTGATTACCCCTACTTACCTACTCTCCCTTAAGTATTAGTATATGTATATGGTACCATATTGGTGGAAAGTATTGATTGGAAATGGCATAGTTGGTGGAAATTTATGGCAATGAGAGGATATGATATTTAGTGGGGATCATACATGGTAGGAGGAGGGTATGAGGTTGAGGTCCTTCACATTCATGATACTCTACTGCACGATTATGATGTTGTGATTGCATGTGAGGTGATATGGATGGTGATATAGCAATAGAAACATGTGACATGTGGATATGGACTGATGCAAACAGAGGATTTTGGGACCTGTAGGAGTTTGGGGTTGGTAGGGTCGTGACCCAACCCATATTAGTGATAACTTGATATATGATGAAATGTGCATACATGGGATGGATGGGAGAATAAGAAATTTGGTGTTGGGTCCTGAGAGCGGAAAATTAGTTGGGAAGTTGATGTGGGGAACCTTGTCTATTTTATCTTATTATTATTTTACTAACATTGATGAGTTATTTGGTGAGGAAGCCTTAGTGAGGTGAAGATGGCCAGTTGACTCGTTTAGGTTCATATTTTTTATGTTATTTATTTACATGTGCATTAGTATACTCTTCTCACATTTATGTGAGATTCCTTATGTATGATCCTATTGAGTATACATGTTATTCTATCCCTATGTATATATATTCTATTTTTTAGGTTTCTAGGAGGGTTTTGAAGACTGGGTTGGGAATTTCTATCTTTTAAGTTGGAGTTATTTGGTTTCAATGCTTTAGGGTTTCCCTTGGTACTATTTTGTTTTAGAGTTTTATTTGCATTTCTTAACATGAATTGTGTGATAGTTTGGGTTTCTTATGTTATGTCATGGAGTTTTTTATGGTATTTTATCTTATCTATAGATTATTCTAATTATATTGAGGGTAATTCCTCCCATTTGAGAGTTTTATATACCCTTGGTACTGGTCTCCAACCCACAATATATTGGAGGTAGGATTTACGGGTTGTTATCTCCATTTCTTATCTATCGGGCCAAGTGGGTTACCTTTATAGGGATGTGTTCATGACATAGTGGTATCAAAGGTGTTTATTGATACATAGAATGGATCTTGGGGTTATAAAATTGTGATTCTTGAATGGGTTAGTAAGGAAAAAATGTTCGTTGATCATATCTCATGATGTAAGAAAGTGAGACCAGATAGGAAAAATGATTTTAGGGCCCCATATGATCTGATGTGAGGACCTTAAACTTTCTGAATGTGCTAAGTGAAGTGAAACTGCTTATAAGATAGAGACATAGGAAAGGTACATGAATCTTTTTTGTTTGAATTTATGATTAAATGGGGTGATTTTGTGAAATTAAAATAAGATAAATAATAAATTAATTTACCTAAATTATATTCTATCAATCTTAGGGTTTATTTTGTAGCTTATTTTGAAAATGGATCATGGTCATCATTGTATGCAACTCATGGAGGGCTGATTCAGTAGGATGATCTGGTCGATCTTTAGAGGATCAATCTAATTGTTGAGGATGAGTTATAGAAAAATAAATTGTGTGATTTCCAATTTTATATCCTAGAAAAGTATGAGGGGAGAATTTCTGATCTGGATATGGATCACTAGCTAGAGGATCTTGAGATCACTTTCATTCTGATTTGTACCTGATCTAAGTATTAGGTTCCATCGACAATTAGCTAGATTAGAGGTATAGAATATTATTAATGGACATTGTATCTCAGAGAGTGGTAGGAGGTATATATCTCTCAGGTCAATTCACATAGGGATTTTTGTTCTAAATACTTTTCACCTATGATGAAGTAGTAAAATATGTAGTAATTGATCTCCTTTCAGTAAGGGATATTGAACATGGGGGAGTTTAGGATCAGGCTTAAGGGCCTCCTATGTTTTTCTCCTGGTCTCTTTCCATATGAGGATTCTTGAGTGTGATTTCATAAGGAATCATTGCATCCTACAATCAGATATGCAGTCACCCCATTTATGCTTCCTATATATTTGGCGATGAAGAAGAAAGTATAGGTGATAAAAAAGATTCAATTTTAGAGAGGAGTTTCCCTAAAGGTAGGATAATATATTTTCTTGATGAGAAAAGCTTCAGGTGGGATCTACGGATGCCAGGGTAGTGAGGATAATATCAATAAGGATTCGGTTGTAGTAGTCTTATTCACACTTTTTAAGGCCATCACTCTAGAGCATCTATCGGGATCTCTTCGATAGTTTGTTTTTCATGAAGAGTTCATAGAAACCATCAGTACCAGTGTCCAATGGTACAGAGAGGTCACCATGGTTTGGGAATTCATGTCTCTTTCAGAACACAGTAACAACGATTTCCCCTAAGGTTGTATCAATAGCATTGGACACTAGAATTTTCTCAACAGTTGGGTTAACAGGTTTATTCTCATCCAAGAGGAGATGAAGGTGTAGTAGGACATCCTTGTAAAGGTCTTCTTCCTCAAGGAATAAAACTAGAGTGTTTCTATGGATGTCATTAGTATTTTTTTAAAGTACCAGGGCATAGATATATTCATTCCATTGAGGCACTAGTGTTATAGGATCTATAGGTTATTTAAGTTATGATCAATTTATTATCCACCTTAGTGCCTTCTTTGATTGATTCTAGAGATTCGTGCCCTTTTGTTAAACCTACTCTAGTTTTCATGTTAGAACTAGAGGTGGAGAGACTTCATGTTCCCCTAGTGTTATCCACACTAGTTGGAGATCATGATATTTTGTTTGATGTGTGTTAGGGGTTTAGAGTGATGATGGGGTAGCATCAATCACTAAGTGATTTCTTCCTGTTATAGATACAACCATATGATGTTATCCTTGAAAGGGATTGGTTGTATTATGTGTGTTTAGTTTTTGAATTCTTTCCTAGTATGTTTGGGTTATGTGGTGTAGAGGTCTATTGAATGGTGTTCATTGGTGAGTGGGGTTATTGGATGGAAGACAGGAGTATAAATCCTCTTCTATATTTTTTGGGTGGATTTTCAGTGGGAAAATAGGTGGTGAAGGATTATAGATTCATTTAAGAGTTTCTGGGTGTTTTTTTGGGTGAGGTTGTGATGTTACCCCCTCGTAATGATGTTGTGTTTGGGAAAGAATTATAGTCGGTTGCATCTCTAACTTTGATGACTCCTTATCAAATAGTACCCATGGAGCTATAGAAGTTAAGTTTGTAGGTTGATGATATGTTCTATAAGTGATTTATCTGGCCCAGTGTATCTCCTTGGGGTGCTCCAATTTTGTTATAAAAAAATTTTAATGGTCATTTGAGGTTATGCATGGACTATCTAAGGTTTAACCAGGTGATAATCATGAAATGTTACCCAATTATGAGGTTAAATGGTTTGTTTAACTAGCTAAAGGGAGCCAGTTTATTTTCAAAGATTAACCTATGATATGGATATCATTATATGAGGGTGAATGGGGAGGATATCTTGATGACTAACTTTTAGAGTGGATATGGAAACTTTGAGTTTATAGTCATGTCGTTCAGTGTTATGAATGCACCATTTGTGTTCATGAGGCTGATGAACTCCATGTTCTATGAGTTCCTGGACCAGTTCATAGTCATTTTGATTGATGAAATCCTCATATACTCAATGTTAGAAGAGAAGCACACTGAGCACATTAGATTTTTCATATAGGTTCTTCAAAACCATATGATCTATGGGAAACTATCCAAGTGTAAGTGTTAGATATTAGAGGTACACTTTCTTCTACATGGGGTATCTCAAAAGAGTTTTTCTAGGGATCTATCAAAGATTGAAGTAGTTTTTTATTGGGTGGAACCCAATAACATAGAAAAGGTTCATAGTTTCTTTGGTATTGTGGGATATTATCAGAGTTTTGTGTTCATTGGGATACATTTCAAACTACTCCTCCTCAATCCTTAGTTATTCCCATCTTCCAGTCTTCCAATAAATCCATGAGCTTCCATCTAGCTTCTGAGATATGTTCACCCACTTCCTTCATTTTTCTACTTAATATATCTACAACTACACTGTATTTCCTGATAGAATATTCCATCTTAAAGTAAAATGTATATAAATACTCTAGAAAATTCCTCTGATAAAGATTCATGTCATGCTGGGAGAAGATATAATGGAAAAAAAATTTGGTCTATATACACAACAATTCTCTCACCGAAGAGTTAGTGTTTCCAACATTTTAGTGTATAGACTGCCACTGCTAACTCCAAGACATGAGTAGGGTATTTTCACTCATGGGGTTGTAGATTATGAGACCTATAAGAAATTACCTTGGCATCCTATGTTAAAATTGCTCCTAAGAAAATTCTAGACGTGTTGTGGTACACATCATAGCCAACTCTAGGATTGGGAAGGGTCAATATCAGATCCAATGTAAACCCTTTCTTTAAATATAAGAGAACTTACTCACACTAGTCTTTCTATTTGAACTAGACTCCCTTATTGGTGAGCGTGGTCATAGGCACTTCCAGATGAGAGAATCCTAAATGAATCTCCTATAGTACCCAAATAATCTAAGAAAACTCCAAATCTTGAATTTATTACTTGGTCATTACAAATAAATAATTATATAAACTTTATCTAGATCAACTAATTTTTATTTCTTAGAATATATAATGATTTCATCAACAAACACAATGAAAAAAGAATCTAATTATGGGTGAAAGATATTTTTCATGAGAACCATGAACACTATTGGAGAATTTTTCAGTCGAAAGGGCATAATGAGATACTCATACCACCCATACTTGAACATAAACACTATCTTAGATATTTCTTCCTCTCTAACCTAAAGATGATGGCAGCTAGAATGCAGACCAATCTTAGAAAACCACTAGGATCCCCTAAATTAATAAAACAACTCATCTATTCTTATCAGTGGGTACCTATTATTTACAATGGTCAGATAGTTCACATAAATCTAAAGACTACCATTTTTATTCATAGATAACAACACCAAATTACCCCAAGGGGAAGTTCTTTGTCTGATGATGTCTCTAACCACAAGATCATGAAGCTACACCTTAATCTCTTTCAACTCGGTTGGTTATATGAGATGCAATGGAATTGACATTGATCACACACCATGTATGAGCTCAATATCAAATCAAACTCCTCTATGTGGTGAAAACCTTGAGAATTACTCTAGAAAGACATCTTAGTATAGGTCTAACACCATAGGGAAAGTGGAGGGAGTCACCACCTAATCCACTATAAAGATCCTGTTATCCACCTGTGCTAAAAAGAATTCTCTTTGATGAGGGTCTAGTCTTACTCTGCCTACCGTTTTTTCCCATTCATCGGTAAACCCAAAATTTTCCACCTTAGGAAATTAGAAGGTCACCCATCTCCAATAACAATTAATTTGTGCATAAAAAATGGTTGTGCAGTCCATGCCAAGGATCACATCAAAATCTTTCATCTCTAGAATTGTGAAACTCTAAACATACTCAAAACTAGAAACCACCATCAAATAGTCTGGATAGATATAAAGATGACCCACATTCTTTCCTAAGGGTGTATCGATAGACAGAATGTTAGAAGAAAATCTAACCAGTAAATCAAACCCAAAAAATACATGAGTAGATATGAATGAATGGGATTCTTCTGTGTTAAAAAAAGAAATAGATAGAGTTAAAGATATCAAGACCATACCCTAAACCATGTAAGGTCCCTATCAATAATTATCTAAATCCTAATCAACTATATATAACCTACCATAATCCACTATATTATTCCCTAAAGGCTCATGAATCGCCTTTTTCACTAACCCTTGTGGGGTATACACCGTTTACTGAGGTCATCATGCCTAAATTAGAGGATTGAATCCACAAATCCCTATCACAGAACCACTTGAGATTCCTTTTCTTGCTACATTGATGAAAAATCTTGAGATAAAAGGTGAAATTATTGAGAAATTTTCCCTTTCTCCCATATTTATAGCACCTAGCAGAGTTACTCCCCACAGAAGGAGTAAAAGAAGCAAAAATCTACTTTGACTAATGACCACCACCTTAGGATCCATCCTTTGACTTCCTCTTATTTCTCCTATAATGAGAAACTACAACTCTACTATAGATGTCACCTATTGGTCCACTTATAGTAGGAAGAATACCAAAAACTCCTTCCTTCTCAATACCCTTCTCTATCATCAGTGATTTATGAAGAACTGTAGTATAGGTCTTTAGATATAAGTTCCTAATATTTCATCTCATATACGAGTGAAGGTAAATCTCAAACTTACTTGATTTATGATATCTATTCCCCTCCAGAAGATAAGCAAATTGAATCATCTCAATAAAGTGTTCTAAGTAGGCAGACACTTTCATTATCCCCTACTGGAGATCCATGAACTCCTGATCATGGTCCAATTTTAGATAATATTGAAATAATTACATTAATAATAGATCCTTTAAGGTCTACCAAGTAATTCCTTCATGCCTAATAGCCTAAAATATTATATCCCACCATCATCTAGTTGTTCTTTCAATAATTAAGGTTGTAATATTAATCTTAGGGTCACATGGTGTCTCTAATAGGTCTAATATACTCTCAATGAATTATATCTATTCCTCTATATCCTGAGGGATTCTAGTTCCTTATAAGGATGAGGGATACTAGATCTGGAAGTCATGAGCATAATCAACCATTGTCAACCCGCTCATGTGGGAAATTCTACCCTAAACATAAACCGGTTGAAAGAGTCCTAATTTGATCAGTTTTATTTCTTGAACCACTAGAGAGACCAAGGTAACTTGCTCAATATTATCCTTATTCAAAACTGGTGGAGAAACTGGTTCCATGAGACATCTGCAGGGTATAGTTTCCTAAAATGATAGAACAAACCTTATATAAATACAACAAATTAAACAATAAAAACAATAAATGAACATAGTCACATACTAGGGTTCACAATAAGTTTCAACCTAAGAGGATACCCAAAAGAACAAGAAATAGCCCCATAATAACTACTTTAAACCCAAGTCAAGCCTCCATTTTCTTCATGTTAGTCATAAACACACATATATACACTCAGTCATAGAATGAAAAAAACTTAAATAAGTAATGAAAGAAATAATTCACCAATTCACATATCATAATTACATCAGGAATTTAATTATTTGGTCTCTATCTAATAAAATAAATTGGTACATATGGAATGTGAACCTAAATGCCTAACATGATTCAATAATGCACACAAAATCCCATAAATAAATATATAAAAATCATGTACATCACATAGGATGAATTTAATAATGGCAACATCAAACAAGTAAAAACATAAATTACCACTTTATAGTAACTTAGATGTCCAATATAAAGTGATATCTAGGAACCAACATAGTTTCCCTGCATGAGTCCCAACCATTATATTTCCTATCTACCCTGTCCCAAATCAAGTCAAAGAGGAGAAAAAAGATAGTAAACTTGGTCCTCTGATACCATTTTGTAACACCTCAACCCAAATGACTAGGTCCGAGCCAGTGGTTCTACATGAACTCATGCACACCTCCTTGTACATAAGAGGTTGCTAACTAGAGGCGAGAGCCTACAGAAAAACATGGGGAGACTATGACCTCATTACTTGGTGAACATCATAGTATATAAATAGATTGATAATAATAATCAGTAAATAAATAATAGAACAATAACCATTAGAGTAGAAACATATACAAATATAACCCATACAGTAGTAGTATAGAATGACACATATAAAACCCAAAACTAAAAAAGGATCCAAAGTATCATAATATAGAAAATAAAATTATCAACTATAGACATATTTTCTAAACTCTATCCAACAATACCTACGTCTTCTTTACTACCTGCTCAATCATCCACTATAGGGCTCTTTCCCTTCATTGGATCACTGAACATGAAATATATATGCGCACCAAAATCATTTAGTTGGGTGTGAGTATAATAATTAATAGGATACCAAAAATAACTCTTAATATAAGTTCATAACATATACAAGTTCATTTCATGAAAGTAAATAGGGTACATATATCACAAAAATATATCACACAAGTCCAAAACATATTTCAGGTCCTCAGAGACCAACTCGACTTGCTTTGGTTTCATGTTGGAAGGAACACTAGTCATCCGCTTGAGACATCCCCCTTAAGAAAGGGATAGTCCCAAATATAGATAACACGTCCATTTTTTAAGTTATATCATACTTCATGATGATCACATTCTTAGCACATCCCTCTCGGGGGGATAATCCTCTAGGCTCGACTTGTATGCTCAGCTGTAGAATATAGAAGAATAACATATACGAAACAAGATGAAAATGATAGATAAAATATCACATAAATTCAAGAAATATCATTATCAAAAAATAAATATGAAATCAACACAAGAACAATTCAATTCTACACACACATCATGTAATCAAGCAATAGACATAGGTTTCTTTTGACTACACATGCATGAAAAAAATTATGCTAATAACCCATATAGGACATGAAAAAAACTTAAGTGATTATTAACTTTAGTTAAACAATGATTAATAAATAAATTTTCACCATAAAATACCATAATCACCACAAAATACAAATAATATCCTCTATATATAATGGTCTTGGTCCATACATTGCGCATAATACAAATCCTTAAATATGGATGTCGATTCTATCAACGATCATCAAAAACTATGTTATATAATGAAAAAATCATTATATATAACAAATATGTTGAAATTATAATTTATTATTATCAATGTTAATAGGATATAATTAATTATGATTGATGAATAAATTACCAGATTGGATGTGTAGGATCAAACGAGCATTGAAGAGAGGAGTTGGAAGGGGAGAGGAGAGCCCAACATCACCCAAAGAGAGAGGCTAGGGTTTAGAGTAATAGGAAGGGAGACATATGATAAAATATAAGGTTTATATATTATTAAATCTACTATAACTATCTATATTCATGGCAAAATTAAGGATTCACGTCTTAAAATATTGGGAAAATCGATACACTAAAAAACATGTCACCTCAACTTAAAATACAAAACCCCCATTCACATAATGAATTTGAATTTCATGTAATGAATGTGTTTCAAATCCTAAAATAGATTAATGGGTTCATACCAGAAGATGTTCAAGTCATAAATTTCCATTCATAGTGTGAACCTCCCCTGTAACTAGTTTACAGCCTTGAGTTGTTTCCTTCTCCGAACACCCCTAAGAATCCTCATATTGTTTAATTACACCCATAAAGATGATAAAAAACATATTAATATATATACCTTGATATTTTTGATGTTATTGACATTGTTATAAAATATGTTCCAATACATGTTATCTATCTTCATGAGAATTATAAGCCCAATTGGATGGGTCCATCTTTGAAAGTCACTAGAACTGTGCATAGATTTTGAAGCTTGACTTATGAGATTCATTTTGGCATTAAATTGATGGATTTGATTCTTGGAACAAATTGATTAAATGTATCCCAATTTATATTTAATACTATAAAAAAGTAATTTCACAATTTCAATCAATGTAAAAAAAAATTATGCTTGAATTACAAAACTGATTTAATATACTTAAAATACCAAAATTAATCCATTTTTGTAATTAAGATCAATATGTAATTAAAACCTAAAAATAAAATTATTACCCTTAAAATCAAATTGGAAGGATTAAAAAATTTAAATCCAAAGAAAAAATTATTGATAATATTGGCTCTATAAATTCCCTCACACTTAGACATTTCACTCTTGACAAATTATATATATTAAGTTTGAAACAAACTTCACAAGTCATAAATGACAACACTAGATAATTACCACATCAAAGGAAAATATCATGACTCATATATGTATTTAAAATTACCTAAATTTTCACAAATCATAAAATTATATTTAATCTCATTCTAATCCCTATGTGAATTTCATACCTACCCCCCAGAAATGTATTTCTCACTCGCTCAATATTTTTAATGTGAAGTTTTTATCATTCTCAAGAATATGTGTGATATCCATAGTTTTTCAATACTTCCAATATATCCACTTCATAGAGTCATAAACATTGTAATTTTAGGGATTTTACAAGGTTTTTCTAAGGTTGAGAGTTGATACGTTTTAAATGTAAAAATATTAGAGACAGAATGAGGAGGTTTGACCTCCAAAGTGAAGTAAATGCATGAAGAAAATTTTGCTAAAGAATGATGATATCCTTAGATAAAAATTAATCACTTAAAAACTCCTATTTATTTTCCTTTGATATTATATATTTAATTATTTCATCAGTAATAATATATTTATTCCCTCCTCCCTTCATTTTTCAGCTTTGTTTCCTTTATTTGATTAATAATTTCAGTGAAATTTTTTGTTTTTTAGGGGAATAGAGTAACTTAATCTTCAAATTGTGGTGTGAAATCATATCCCATATTTATAATGATATATTGGAGTACCCTGCATCTTCCTAGCATGATTGTTTTCCCAAATTAGAATAAAATATGGAAACAATTTTAATGTCAGTTCAAAACGATTATTCAAATTTTCACAACACAACCAAAATCCACCAAAACTCGAGTTCAACAATAACCGTGCATTTAACTTCTAGAGATGGTTTTAAAGGGATAAATTACTTGTAATTTTCCTAACTAAAAATACATATCATGGATACTAGGGGATTAATAAGGTTCATATGTAAATTCATTCCAAAATATGATTTAAATTTAAAATGGGGATTTGAAAATGGAACCTCAATCCTATTGAAAAAATTCATAAACTCTGAAAATTTGAAAAAGAGAAAAATAGAATTTTTTTTAATCATAAGATATGTCTCAAGACACTCAAGAAAAATATAAATGATAAAAATGTGTTTAAATAGGTTATAAACCTATTATCTTGGGTATCATTTTCAATTTGGACATTACTAGTGCACATGAGTTTCAAAATCAATTAAACTTCCTTAAATGAAAATATTATAAATTAGGAAAAAAAATACATTTAGAAATAATTTAAATCATTAATTATTAAAATTAATCAATGTGAAAGAAATACCAAGATGGTATAAATTTCCCAAAGTATTTGATTCGTCTCTTGAATCCTAAATATACATTAAAAATAAATAAAAAATAGAAATAAAAACATGAAAAATTTAGAAAAAAAAATTAAACAAAAAAAATTACTAAAAAATAGTCTAGAATCCCCCCACACTTAGTATTTAATTAACCTTAATTTAATCTCAAAAAATATATATATGGTTAGGAAAATAGAAGAGAAGGAAAGAAACAACCTGATATTATTTTTCAATGGAATCCTTGAATTAAGATATTAGATACTGCCACTTTATACATTTAAATAAAGAATAAAACATCAAAATTTTTGAAAAACAAAAATAATAAAAAGAAAGTGAAAGGGAAATAAAATTGATAAGTATTTTTAGACCAACCAAATCGAGTGCTATTTTTTTACTTCCCCTAGTCAGGAAGTTGCAGCTGGTCATCACCAATCCAAAGGTGGGTGCAGTTTCTTGATCATGAATTACTAATCTATTTTCCTTATAATTTTCATTATTTCAGTCTAGTTATTGAAAAACCCATATATGGAGTACAGTAGTTCCATCACCATTGTGATGCAGTACAACTCGTATGGTTAGGGAAGGAAAAGAATGAGTTCTCCTCTTCTTTGGAAACAACTTCTTTAGATTCTTCAACATTAACTTCATCCAGGGAATACTCATTTTAAGAAGCTACACCTATAATTTTAGGTAGGTAAAAGTCTATGAGAATTTCATTTTTTAAGTGAATTAAATAAAAATTAATCAATATAGAAATATCTCCCTTCGTGTAAATCATCTTGGAATTTGGTTTCTTCATGAAAATCCATTGGGAATTATTCATTTTATCCCTTTAAAAATATGAAATAATATCAAGGATCTTAAATAATTCTTCATCAGGTATATCATAATCTTATAATTTATCCTCTAAGGAAGTCCTAGGGATGGATGAATCTGAAAAATTGAAACATGGGAAGTTATTTCTCAACCCATTTTTAATAAAATTAATAAAAATTGAGTTTAAGACAGGATTGAATCCCTGAGTTGGTTTAGATTCCATTTCCTCTTGTTTTCTTAATGCCTCTTAGATTTGGGTCATTTTGGATGGTGGAAGGTTGTCAAGATTATCCATATTCTCTTCAAACTTAATTATCTTAGTGTTTTATTATTACAAAGTGAGAGAGATGTATAGATGTTATAATTATATATTTTAGAAGATGATAGAATCAATTAACTTTTTAGATTATATAAAATATGACTAATATTCTTCCAAGTGATGTTGATCTCCCACAAATACATCAGCTATCACATATTCTTCAGAAATATTCTTTGTCCATGGTTGAGTGTGAGTTGATAATATTAATTCTTTGATTATATCCTTCTTAGACTCCTTAGGTTCATTAATATAAAAAATTGGTGGATAAATCTATTCCACTATTGGTTCTGGTTCTAGTTCAGGTTCAGGTTTAGGTTTCTCCAATTTCTACTCTCAATGCACAAATAAATTCAACTATTTAGATCTTTAGGTTTCTCCAATCTTCTTTAATTTCTTACAGCTAGTGTTTTCTTTAAATTTATTCATATTTTTATTTTTTTCGCCTGAGAGTAGTCATTCCATGTATAATAATTTTAATTTGAATACATAATAAACAAATATATTTTTTTATTTAGTTTTTAAAATTTATGTTTTTTGGTGTTTTTTATAAAAAACAGTGTGTGAAAGTGTTGGGCCTCCCTGGTAATGATTCCAAATTTATGAGAGTTATTTTTCATGAATCCCTAACCAATAAATTATTATTACCTAAGAATACAGTATAGTGTAATCCTAGGGTCCATCACAAGGAGGCCACTTATACAAATTGATTTTCTATTATCACTATTTATATACTAAGTAATATAATAATAAAGATAATTACTAATAAAGTGGAGGTGGTTTTATAATACATATGATATAAATATATATATATATAAAGAACATAAATAATAATAAAAACAAAAATAAGTCAATAAAAAACAAAAAACTATTATTCTTAGGGTTTTATGGTGAGACAATCATTGTTCATTAAAAAATGTATCATCATCTTACTCAATGAAGTTATCAAAATCTATTACACTAGAACCTCCTATTTGAAATGTTACTACACCACATTGAGATATTTTCATTTAAGGTAATACTCTCTTGAATTATTCATAGGAGATATCTTCGCCACACATTAACATGACGATGTTAATCCATCATACACAAAATTGTAATGATGAAGGAGAAGAATATAAATGAATAGGAAGAAGAATTCAGATGTTGGTAAAAGAGGAAAATCAAGCACTATAATTAGTTTAACCGCCATTAAAATCTTAGAATAAGATGATAAAAACACATTGGCATAGAATAAACTCAACCATCACCACTTCCTCCCTCGAATAACAGTGTGCTTGTGTTTATTTCATATGGATTATTCTAATGATGATACTGCTTGACTTGACAAGATCTTTGATCTATTATTTTCATCTCATATCATATGTGTTGTTCTTATTTCTTCTATATATGAGAATACAGGTCGAGCCTTGTAGACTATCCCTTAAGAGGTATGCGTTGGGTTTGAGGTTGACATGCATTGCACTATCCCTTGAAGAAGTTATGTGTCATATATGTTTGGCTATATCTCTTTCTCAAGGGGGATGTGTCGTATGGATGATTGATGTTCCTTTAGGAATGGATCCAAAGTAGGTAAAGTCAGACTATGAGGACCCAACATAAGTTTCGGACTTTTTTGATATATTTTTGTGATATTTTTACCATATTAAATTTCATGAAATGCACTTGTATATGTTATGAACCTATGTTAAGGGTCATTGGTGGTTTCCTACTAAGTATTGTACTCACACCCTACTCTGGAATTTTGATAAGCATGTATATTTCATGATTATAGATTAGATGAAGGGAAAGGGACCTGTGGTGGATGGTTGAGTAGGTAGGTAGGAGGATGAGAATGTTATTGGATGGATTTTGGAGTTAATTTCTACAGATACTGCTTTTATTTTTCTATTTTACCGTACTTTGGGTACTTTTTGTTAGTTTTGGGTTTTTTATCTAGCATGCCATTCTACTTATACATGGGTTATATTTGTATAACTTGATACTCTGAGGGTTATTGTTTTATTATTTATCTATTTATTATTTTTATCACTATATTTATATATTTGATGTCCACTTGGTACTGACATCATAGTCTCCCCACATCATTCTGTAGTCCCTCCCTACTAGTCGAAAACCTATTAAGTATGGGGAGGCACGCATGAGGTTTTGTGACACCCCTGGATCAGACTCGATGGTATGGGTTGGGGTTCTATAGCATCGACTCAATATTATAGACACTTAATGGTCATAATGTAATGGTAACTTGATGCATTGGAATAAAAATAGTCTCTAGGACAAAAATATTTTACCAAGAAAAACTATTATAACTTTGGATGCACATGTCTAATGGAGCTCAGAGTTTTTGGGTTCATGAAAGAGATAGAGAGAAATTTTTTTAAAGAAGATAACTTTTTCCAATTCATCCATTTAATTTGTATAACATACACTAACTTTCAGAGGTAAAAAATTGGAGTAAAATTATTCCACCCTCTCCTTATAAATTTACACTCCACATCTTTTCAAAAGTGTTATCCATTTTATTATCCATTTTAGTTTGAAATTTTCAATATCTTAGTGTATTTTTATTATTTTATATAATTATCTTTTATATTTATAATATATATTAGTTTCTACTTATTCTTTGTCTCTTACTTTTTTTTTTGTGTTTCTCTCATTGTGCTTCTTCTTAACTCCATGAAAATTGATAACTAACTCTCATTGTTGTTCAAGGGGGGAACTGGTGATGTTTGAGTTTCTTGTACACCCATGTGTTTCCATAATTTTATTTTATAATTAAAATGGCTATTAAACTAATTAGGGTATGTGATTTACCTTTTTACCTACCACTAATTTCCTCTTATTATTCATCTATAGTATTATCCTTCATCAATACAATGCTTCATACGATGGAGTAGCATTATGATAGTAATGTGTGGTGAAGCGATATCCTTACCATAGTTTGAGAGAGTATTACCCTAAATGTAGAGATCTCAGTGAGGGGTTGTAACATTTTAAATGGTAGGGTGTAGTGTGATATATTTTTTATCACTACATTGAGTAGGACGATATGAAATATTTTATAAAGAACAATGATTACTTCATCATGGACCCCTAAAAATAATAGTTTTTTTATTTTTCAATAACTTATTTGTGTGTTGTGTTCTTATTTATATTTTGAATTATTATATGCATATATTTATATCATATTAATTATAAAACCTACTTCACTATATTAGTAATTATCTTTAGTATTATATTAGTTATTTTATAAATAGTGATATTAGAAAACCAGTTTATGTTAGTGGCCTCCTCGAGATGGACCTAGGAATTGAACTATACTACATTATTAATTAATAATAATTTATTGTTTTTTGATTTATGATAAATCTCTATCATTAATTTGTCACCATTTTTAGGGATGCGTTGCACTTTCACACAGTTTTTTTCATAAAAACACAAAAAAATAACTAAAAAACATATTTTTTTCATGATGTATTCAGTAATTATTATGTGTGTATTGACTAATATTATGTGAAAATATAATAATGATAAAAATAAATTAAAATAAAATACCATCTATAAGATATTAAATAATATTGGAGAAACCAAAAGATCTAAATAGTGAAATTCATTTGTGCATCTTAGGAGCAGTAATTAGAGAAAACTAAACCTAACCTATAACTATTAATGGAAAATATTTCCCCATAAATTTTTTATGTCAAGGAACCTGAGGTGGTTGGGAAGGATATACTCAAATAATTAATATTATCAGCTCACACTCATCCATAGTCAAAGAAGATTTCTGGAAAATACAAGTTAGCTAATGTACTTGTGGGAGATCAACATTACTTGGAAGAATATTGGTTAGATTTTGTATACGCTAAAAATGTAATTGATTCTATCATATTTAATAATGAATATTCATCACATATCTACCTCTCTCTCACTTTGGAACAAGAAAACACTAAGATAATAGAGTTGAATAGAATTTGGAATATATTGGCTATCTGAATTCATTCACAATAACTAAAATCCAAGAGGAATTAAGAAAAGAATAAGAATTGGAATCCAAACCAACTTAGGGAGTCAATAATTTATTAAACTTAATTTATATTAATTTTATTGAAACTGGTTTTCACATTAACTCCCCCTAGTTTAATTGTTTTAGATTCATCCATCACTTGGACTACATTGAAAGATGATTATGATTATAGTGCACCTAATGAGGGACACTTAAATCTCACAAATCTTATTGAAGAATTTTTAGAGGGATAAAATAAAGAATTATCAGTGGATTTTCATGTAGAAACCAATTTCCAAGCTTCTTTACATGAAGGGGGTATTTCTATAATAATTCGTTATTCTTTAATTCACTTAAAATAAAATTCTCCCTAACTTTAACCTAGTTAAAATTATGGATACAACAACTTAAAATGAGTATTTCCTAGATGAAATTAATATTAAATATTCCAAATAAGTTATGTCCAATGAAGGGGATGATCCATTTTTCCTTCCCCTACCATACGAGCTATATTAAATTTCAATAGGTATGGAACTAATGTACTCTATATATGGATTTCTCTAAAACTATTTTAAAAATATATACATTAGAAGAATAATAGTTTGGTTCTTCTTGAGTAAGAAACCAAACCCACCTTCACATTGGGGCTAACAAGTTGAAATTTCCAAATTAGGGGTAGAAAAAACCTAGCACACGCTTGGGGGTTTAAACCAAGATTTATCCCTTTTATTTATATTTTTATTTCTTTTTATTTATTTTTATTTCCATAAATATTTATATATTTTTCTTTATTTCTAGTTCTAAATTGGTAGTATCTAAGAGCTTAATTCAAGGTTTCCACTAAAAAATAATCTTAGGTTGTGTCTTTCCTTTCTTTTCTTTTTTATTTTTTTCAATATCTTTTTTTTTTGTTGATATTAAATAAAGGGTAGTTAAATACTAATTATGGGGTGGATTCCAATCTATTTTTAGGAAATTTTTGTGTTTTTTATTTTTTTCGTGTTTTTTTCTTAAAATTTTAATGTTTTGCTTTATGTTTTTTGTGTGTTTTTAGGATTCTTGAGTTGAATCGAATACATTAATAAATTCAAACCATCATTGTATTTTTGGCACATTTATTGATTTGAATATTTGATTATTTAAATGATTTATAAATCTATTTTGTTTCTTGATTTACAATCTTTTAATTTAATGAAGTTTGATTAATTCCGAATCTCATCTACACTAGAACTGTCCAAATTGAAAAAAATTCCCAACCCAAGAGGTTTTTAAACCCTTTTGACATATTCTTCCCAGTTATCTTTTTATTGGGAGTTTTGAGACATTATGTTTGAGTCATAACTTCCTGTTTTTCTCTTTTTTAAATCATTTAGAGTTCATGGAATGCATCGAGTATAATTGAGGTACCATTTTGAAAGCCACTTTTTACATTTAACATTTTTCCCTAACTTTACATATTACCTTTATTTATCCTCTAGTAACCATGAAATTCCTTGTTAGGTATCCACATTTCAAGCCATTTATCCTTTTACATCTTTCTTTAGAGGTTAAATGCATGATTACTGATGAACTCAAGTGTGGGGGATTTTGGTTGTGTTGTGATGATTTGAAGAATATTTTTTAATTGACATTAAAATTACTACCATAATTTCTACTGCTTTGGGAAGAATAATTCATGTTTTGAATATGGAGGTTAGCCAAAAATATCATTACAAAGACAGGTTTATAGTTTGCACCATAATTTTAAGATCAAGTGACTCTCTTCCCCTCAAAAATAAAATTTTGATTTGAGATTCCTAATAAAATAAAAGAAATAAATATAAAAATGAGGGGGGTGGAAAATATATTTTTGATAATTAAATGATAAAATTTGTACTAACCTAGGAATAAAAAATTTCTCTTTAGTGGTGATTCATTTTTAATCTGAGTAAGGATCACACCATTCTTGATCAAAACTATTTTCATTTATTTGCTTCACTTTAGAGCCCAACCATCCTTATTCTACCTATAATGTTTTTACATTTAAAACCTAACAGACCTCAACCTAAGAAAAACCCATGTAAAATACCTCATTATTGAAACATTTTATGACTCTATGAAGTGGATATACTAGAAGTATAGAAAGGCTATGGAGGTCACACATATTCTTGAGAATGAAAAAAAATCACATTAAAAACTTGATTGAGAGATAAATGAAATTATTGGGAGGAAGATACAAAATTCACATAGGGGTTATCATGATATTGAATGAAACTTTATGATTTTGAGGAGTTAAATGATTTTAAATCCATTTAGGAGGCATGTTATTTCCCTTTGATGTGATTATTATGTAGTGTTTTCATTTATTCCTTGTGAAGTTTGTTTCCACCTTAGTATATATGGTTTCTCATAAATGCAATGTTCAAGTGTGTGGGAATTTATAGGGACAATATTATCAATACTTTTAATTTTAATTTTAATTGTTAATTTTAAAAAATATTTGCTTTAAGGGTAATTATTAAATTTTTAGTTTTTAATTACAAATTGAGATTAACTACAAAAATGGATTAATTTTTTCATTTTAAGTATTTTAAATCAGTATTGTAATTCAAAGATAAATTTTTATACACTTGTAAAAATTGTAAAATTATTTTTTTAGGTTTAAATATCCATTGGGATACATTCTGATAAACAAGACAAATAACTATATCTAAAATATAAGGCCCAAATGAAGTTCATAATTCAAGCCTCAAAATCCATGCACAGTTATTGTGACTTTCAAAGATAGGTCTGTATCTACTAAAAGGATGATTTAATTGATCTTAAAATTCTCATGGATATATATAACATGTTTAGAAACATTTTTTATAATCTTGGATACTTCGTTGTCATAATGGAATTGGAATCCATCACCTTGTAATATGGGTAGTCTCCAATCCAAAAATATTTTCTCAAGTAAAACTATAATAGCTTCAGCTACACATAAACAATAGAGCTCAAATTTTGTGGGTTAATAAAAAATAAATATTGGAACAAATTTAAATAATACAAATATTTTCTATTATTTCATTTAGTGTGTCTACTATGTGCCAGATTTTGGAAGTCAAAATTTGAAGCAAAAATATGAAACCCTCTCCCTATAAATTTGTATTCCACCTCTATAAAGACTCATTTTTTGTCATGTAAATATTTTTAATATATATAATAATATTTTTGGAGGAAGGAAATAAGTTTTCATGGAATTTTTAGGCTCATAGAATCTCAGTATTGATAATATATAAATATTAAATATATTATATCACGCACGCAAAGTTTTTTTCAAATAAGGAAATGAATCCTGAACAAAGTATTAGGTCAGAAATATGATATGACCATTGAGTCTAGAATATGTGTTTTATCCTATTAATGACATAATTATTTTCAACTTTATGTGTTTTGATAAATGTTTTCATGGGAGAAAATAATAAAATAAATTTATTTATTTATTTATTTTGTTTTATTTTGTTCTAATGCAGCGACCTACTGTCCTCTTTAAATAAACATTTATGCCAAATCACTAGGGTTATATGTATAACCCTATGATTTTATATGAGTTCATAGAGGAGATCTTGGTGGAAGATAGTGGGATCAAGGATCAGATAAAAACCACCTAGATCTTCTATGCCAACAGAGTTGTGGATCTCACCAATGATGATGAAACAGAATCATTATTATTCAAATATCAATTCAAATTAATATAAGACATTTTTTATGTGTATTTATTCCCATTTATTTATACCATGACAAACATGAATCAATTGTTTTGAAATTTTATTTTTAGGTTGATCGTGTTGTGCGGGTTTGGTTTTATCATATTAGGAATAGGAATTTGATGTTGATTTAATAATCCTCTTCGTTCTTCATTCCTAATGAAAATGAATCAAGGAAAAAACATTAAATGAGTTTCATTCCACATGTTTTTGTTTTATGAATTTATCTCCCCATTATACGTGTAATCATCATCGGTATTTCATTTGACTGGTACTTTGACAAATACCCAATGAATCATTGTACAGTTGATCTTTGGTGAAAAACATTATTACCGTAGGTTTAGGATAGAGATCCAGGGCATGGTTTTGGTTCTCAATGATGAAGGATCAATTAATTTCAGGTCATAGGTTCCTCAGTTCATGACTTTTAGTATTCAAATAATGTTATTTGATAGAGGTGATTCTCGATCATACTTAATAGTTATATTCCGGTCACCGGTGATTGAAAGGCATAATTGAATTGAGATCCATAGATTATGTGAGGTTCATGGTGGATTTATCAATGGATACAATGTGGGAAGAATCACATGTGAATTTTTAAAAATTTTAATAAATTCCTAACTATGCATCATGTACTTTGAAATAACACATGTCGTGTGATCCCCTCCTATGGAACTAGGGTTTAGGCACATAAGTAAATATTACACATCATGTGACATGTGTCAAACATAGTGTGACATGTGTCATGTGAAATGTGACCTAGTGGTGGTGGCTCAGTGTGTACCTTGGGGGTACACGGGCACAAACACATCCAGGCACATGGGCATGGACAGGGTACATGAGTAAGGTTGCATACTCAAACATGGCCTAGAAAAAATACATATGTAGGTACATGGGAACATCTAGTGTGCATGGGAACAGGTAGAGGAACATGAGAATGGACATAGGGAGGTTTAGGTTTAGTGGTACACACCGTGTACCCTATATACATGCCATGTACTTCCTTAGAGATATCTTAGATCGTTGTATCTCTTCATTGTAGAAAAATATTGATTGAGTGCATTCCCTTGGTCTATCCCTATGAGGTTACAGTATGGAATTACATCCTAAGCATTGGATTATGATACCCTCTCTGAGTTTTTTCTCAGGTAGATTTTAGGGTATCCCTTCATGTGACCGGGGTGGTATCCTCTATCATTCTTTCTTATAACCTAAGTGAGGTTTTTTATATCCTCATGACCACCATACATAGGGTGTTGATCCTTGTCTAGTAAATAGATCAAGTAGGGTTTGTTTTATTATCTTACATATGATCATATACTTAGTGGGTTATTCTAGTGGGGTTTTTCATGTCCCTCAGAAACCTTGGGTGTGATCCCCTTCTTATGTATTAAGATCTTCAAAGTTCTAGAGATTTATTCCATGGAGAGGCTCAATTACCATAACCTCTTGAAAAAACATCATTAATGATAGTATGGATCATGGAGTGGATTCTCCTGGATGAGCATTACCTTGAAGCCTTAGGAAAAATCTTATGGATGTAAGTATGGCTGAGAACTCTTTGCTGATTTGAGTATATAATGATTATATCTTAGTTTTTCTTGGTTATCCTTATTTCTTGTATCATATTGATTGAAATGCCTTTGAGTTGATGTTTTTAATTTACTCTTGATGATTTATGTTTGGTGATTTTGGGGTATCTTGTTGAGTATTGTTATGCTCACACCTAAATGGTATATTCCTACACATGTCGTGACTTATGCAGATGGCAGTCTATTTTACTATTTCCTAGGAGGACTGGGAGTAGGAAGAGAATAGTGATCTAGATAGATTGTGGTTCTACTTGACATCAGTCCCCTCATTCTTAGTAGGTTGTACACTTTTTCACTTTTGTATGGGCGTGTATTTATCCCTTTATTAAATTCTAGTGTTTTTCATACTCTGATGTGGGATAGATGTTATACATGCATTGTGACACTAGTTACATTTACCTTTCATCTTATATGGGTATTTAGATATGTGTGTGTGTGTGTGTGTTCAGGTATATTAGGATAATGCCTCCCATATGTGTGATATGTAAACTCATTGAATGTCTATATCCCCTTTCCTATTTTTTGGTGGGATTGGGGTGTCCCACTCAGCTTACAATCATCCAGGTGAGACCCTATGGATTGGGTCGTGACAAATTGGTATCAAAGGGGGTTCATATTAGGATTGGGGTTTGTATATTTTCTAGCAGTGAGATTGGTTTGGGACCCAGGGAAACAATTTTAAAGTGTTTCAAGTTCAGCTCTCAGGACTAAGATTTCGTTGTTTGTGTAGTGTCTAACGAATCCATTCACTAAGACTCTGATAACCTGCATGTTGAATTGGTACATGTAGACACTGATTATAGGTAAAAACATTATTACTTGCATCATATAGGAATGGATTTTGGTTTCCATTTCCTTATTGAGTTAGTCCCTATATATAATCATTGACTATGATGCATCTTGTTTATTTTCAAGATGTGTACATGATTATTACTAGCTATTATTTCACATCATGATTGTGAGGATGATTTTTCTAGTGATGAGGCTTCAGTATAGGGTCTTGTACTAGAGGTGGTACCTTTGGTTGGTTTTCTAGTTATTCCACCACTCACTGAGAAAAAGAGTCTTCCAGAAGTACTAGCTAAGTATTTTCATGATCTAAGCATGATCCATGAGTTTTAGAGGTAGCAACCTCCTAGGATTCAAGGTGATATTTACCTCCAAGTAGCTAAGGACTGGCTAGAGGTAGTCAGCCTAGTTTTCCACCTTGTGAGGACACATGTTGATCAAATAGTGGTCTTATTGGTGAGTCTTCTTCTTTACTTTGTTGGGCGATGGTGGGGTCTAGTGATATAGATACATTATGATACAACTCTCTCCTAGATAGAGTTTAATTGTCTCTTTAGGAAGGATTTTTATCTTTCCACGTTGTGATCGGTGCACATACTAAAGCTCCTATAGTTACAACAGGGAAGCATGAACATGGTAGAGTATTCTTCTAGGTTCATAGATCTCTCATGATACTCTCTTAATTTGGTTTGAGACCCATTATTCTTCACATGGGATTTTGAGCAGACCGTGGGCCTAGATATCAGGGCTTGTGTGATATCCCTTTTTATCTTAACCTGTGTTTGAGTACTTGAGATGGATTTGGAAGTAGAGAGATTTCTATAAAATTATATGCCAACAATGGGTGTAAGTGGTGGGAACGTTGGAGCTGAGACCTTAGAGTAGGTAGTTAATGGTAGGGATAGGGATCTGGGTGTGTGGGATGTTGGTTCTGGGTACAGAAGAAGCACTAGTGGTGGGAGATATATTTAAAATTTATTTTAAATAAAATGTCCCAAAACACTGATCGAGGATCTTTAACATTAAATTTATAATTAATATATTTAGATCAAAATAAATGAATACCTGATCTGATATCTTTCTTTTCTAATGATGTTTATCTTCCTAAAGACCCATTCAGATTTCATTCATTTTGATGTGAGGATCCAAGGGTAGAATCCCTCTAGTGGTGATCCACACATGATCCTTTGATCTCTGAGAAACACCGATGGAACATCGGGTGCTAGCACGATAGATCTATCATCTTTTATTTTTTGTCTTAATTTCACATCCTTCATTCTTGAAGGAATCTCTCTAGGTCTTCTCGTTCTTGAGAGGGAGGGAGAATGAGGAATATAGAGAGAGAGTTTTGTTGTGTGCAACAATTCTCTATTTTCATACCACCCTACACAATAGACATAATCGTATATTTTTTTAAAGGTTTGGGCCCAAAGCCTCAATTTATTATTTAAATCAAAGACCTCTTTAAGACTGGGTATAGGGAGACCCATTACATAGCCCAAAGGCCCAAGGCCAAGTGGCCTGAATACAAGGCTTGAAAGCCCATTTTTTGGCCCAAAGGACCCCTCGGTGATCAGTACTACTACAGTACCAATACTGCTATAGTGCCTGCTACAGTACCACCACCACTACAGTGCCTGCTACAGTTCCTCTACCACTATAGTGTCATCTCTACTATAGTTCCACCACTGCTACAGTACTGCTATAATGCCCTACTACAGTACTTCTACAGTACCCGAAAATTCGTCCCTACCCAGATTTGATCCTGGGCCTTTTGGATGATAAGTAGGAGCCTATACCAATATTATTTAATTTCATTTCGTACCTTAAATAATATAATTATAATTATAAATCCCCATTCTATAAAATAGTAATAATGTTATTATTTTACAGTGTGCGATAACTTGCACAATGGTGAATATTATTTACCAGCTTGAAAATAAATATTCATTTTTGCATGTAGTCTTGGTATGTTTTAACTCCTCTATACTTATTAAATACTCAAATAAAATATTTTATTCCCTTAAATAAATATTTTATTCACAAACTAGTGAATAAATATTTATTAAATATTTAAAAAATAAATAAACATATTTTATTCAAAATCCAATGAATAAATATTTATTTAATTTATGTGATCAATAAAAACTTGAATAAAATTATTCCTTGGTCTTGAGAATAATATTTATTCCATTAATTAAATTCAAAAATAATATAATCGAGATCAATTGAAACACTTAGTGTGTGGACCTCTAGGATTTTTTCTTGTTGGAATTGGGTGGGCTTGCCTAAAGCCCAAGATTACTATCTCACTAGTCAAGGCACCCAAGATAAAGAAATAAATTTTGTAATGATGAATACCACATACAAATGATTACTTTGTAATATAATCCCTATATCTCAATATCTCATCAAGATGGTTTCACATCTATGTCACCAACCTATATACTCGATATGTCTTTCTTTGACTATTTGAAATAAACCCGTCATTATACCATGGACATAGAACTAATTCAATGGTTATATTCTAATAAAAGGTTCGATATATCAAATTCTATAAATATGGAATAGAAAAATCCTTCCTTGACTTATCCATTAATGACATGGCTATTGTGACTTTTCCAACATACCCTACCTCACTACGAACATGTGGCATCACAGTTTTCATCAACAAATATAAGTGCATGAGTCATGGTGTGAATTAATGATAATATTAAAGTCTAAGTAACATTACACATGTTTGTAGATGGGAATATTCAATAACACAAAAACATAAATAATTCCTACTCGTGGATTTGTTCTCATAATCTTCTATCTTGGAGATTACCAAGTGATAACTTCGTGAGAAGAAGTATCATTTATTTATGAGTACTCAAACCTGATAGTCTATATACTATATGTACCATCATAGTATGTTATCTGACTACATAACTATATTTAAGAATATCATCATAGAACTTCAAGGTTCTCATCATTATGGGGAACTGATGTGACCTTATCAATGCGATGTATACTCTAGGACATTATTACATTAAATTCATACATAAAAATTAATAGTATGTAATAAAAAGTTTTATTAATATTAAATACATCAAATATACATGTAATAAAAGTAAAAATAGTTGGTTCTAGGCCACAAACTCAAAAAAAAACTCCCACTTGGACTAGATCCAATTGCATATAAATTTCAATCTGGTAGACCTCACATGAAAATCATGTTTCTGCTGAATCAAGGATTTAGTCAAGAGGTCCTCTATGTTGCCTTCTTTGAAATACTACTCACTGCAACCTCACCACTTTTAGAAAAATCCCTCAAAAGATGATACTTCTCAAGTGTGTGCTTCGTTTACTGATGTAATCTTGGCTCTTTTACAAGATCCATTGCTATAGTATTATCACAATAGAGTGTGATGGGATGTTTACTGATAGGCATCACATCAAGTTTTATGATGAATTTTTGTATCCATACTACTTATTTAGCTACCACATAAGTTTTAACATACTTGAATTAAATAGTATAATTTTTGATCATAGCCTACTTTGAGATCTTCTAACTCACAACCCCTTTATTCAAAGTAAATATGTATCCCATTTTTGACTTCATGTCATATTGTTCTATTTGTAAACTATAATTTTCATGTCCTACAATTTCTAGTTCCTCATATCCTCCGTAAATCAAGAACATATCCTTAGTACACCTCAGATACTTAAGGTTAGTCTTGAATACCATCCAATGGTGGTCACCTGGGTCTTATTGATATCTTCCTACCACACTTAATGTATATGATGCATCTAGACTAGTACATAGCATAAAAAACATTATTGACCCAATTTTTGATGTGTATATAATACTTTCCATTATTTTTTTCCACATATGTATGAGGAAAAATTTTCCTATAAAGATTAATACCATGTGATAGTGGTAAAAATCCCCTCTTTGATTGTTCTATACTGAACCGCTTCAGTATCTTTTCAATATATGCAATTTGAGTTAGGCCGACCAACCTCTTGGATTTACCACAATGGATCTTGATCCCAATAATATATATTTCCTCACCCAAGTCCTTCATGAAGAATCATTTATTCAACCATTCCTTAACAGACTGTAAGACTGGTATTTCATTTCCAATAAGTAATATGTCATCAACATATACTATTAAGAAAATAACTACACTCCAATGAAACCATTTATAGAAACAAGGCTCACATTAATTTTTTATGAAACCAAATTCTGTTATAGATTCATCAAAATAAATATTCCATGACTTGGATTCTTTATTTAATCAATAAATGGATTTTTACAACTTGAATATATTATTGGAGTCTTTTGAAGTCAAAAACCCTTCAGGTTGTGTCATATAGACATATTTCTGAAGATTCCCATTAAGGAAGGTTGTTTTGACATATATTTTTTATATCTCATAGCCATGGAAAGTCTCAATGCAAAGTATAATTCTAATGGATCTCAGCATTGTAACTGGCGAAAAGTTTTTGTCATAGTCAATGGCTTAACACTCTTTAAGCCCTTCTTCAACCAGTTGCACCTTGTAGTTACTGACTTGTCCTTACAAGTCCAATTTCTTCTTACATGCCCATTTACAAACAATGGGCTTTGCATCCACTAGTGGATATAGCAAAATCCAGACTTGGCTTTGGTACATGGAATCCATTTTAGAATTCAGGGCTTTTTTTCACTTAAAAACATCAGTTCCACTTACTGCTTCCTTATAAGTTAAAGGATCATTATTATCAACTAATAGGAGTCACCATATTCGGTGACTAAAAAACCATACCATTATTCTTATTTAAACTCTCTTATACTCCTATATAGTACTTGTTTCTCTGGAATAGATTTTTCTTCCATAGGGTTTTGGGGAATTTGTTCCTGTTCCAACTCTTGTATACCTTGAACCTTGAATTCCTCAAAGTCAATCTCACTCTCACTATCTCTTTTAAAGATATTCTTCTTCTCGAGAAATATGGTGTTTCTTTCCACTATTACATTTTTTATGAGGAATTATATAGTTAATATCCCATTTTTTTCTTTGGGATATCCTATAAAGGGGCACTTTGTGCCTCAGGGTGCAAGTTTGTTGCTTGAAGAGGCCTGAACAAATGTTTTGCAACCCCACATATGTAAGTATAACAACAAGGGTTTCTTTCCCTTCCATAATTGGTATGGTATATCATATTCTACTTTAGTTATCACTTAGTTTGTTATTTTTTCTACTATCTATAATGCATATCCCTAAAATGATAATGGAAGACTCACATGACTTGTCATTGATCTCACCTTATCTAAAAAGGTGTGGTTCCTCCTTTCACTTACACTATTTAACTGAGGTGTATATGAAGGAGTGAGTTGGGATAGGATCCCAAACTCTCATAGGTTATCAATTAAGTCTTGATTAAGATATTCTCCACCATGGTCTAAATGTAATTTCTTAATATTCTTACCAAGCTCATTCTCAACTTAATTATTTTATTCATTGAATTTATCAAAAGAATATAACTTATACCTCATCAAGTAGACATATCCATGTCTACTAAAGTTATTAGTAAAATTTATGAAGTATAATTACCCACCCCTTGATTAAATAAGAAATAGTCCACATACATAAGTATGAACTAATTCAATAATATCTGTATCCCTTTCACCTTTTCCACTAAATGGGGCTTTAGTCATTTTTTCTTATAAACATTTGAGACATATACCAAGTGGTTTTAGTTAAAAATAATCTAAATATCAATATTGGTATAATTTATTTAAACACTTTTCATTTACATGACCTAACTGATGATGAAAAATTTTGGTGTGGTATGATTCATGTGAAGTAGTTTTATTATCGATTTCAATTACTTGGTTTGTGTAATACAACACAAAAATTCTATTATTTAAATTTGTCTTTCCATAACAAATGTTTTCTTTATAAAAGTATAAAAAATTATTTATTAACTTGAAAATAAAATCATATGTATCATGTCTAGATATATAAATAATGTTTTTGGTTACTGATGGAACAAAATAACAATATTTCAAAACTAAGATCATTATAGTTGGAAATATGATGTGATAGTCTCTGATAGCTATAACAGCAAGTTTAGCTCCATTGTCTAGTATTAGATCTATCTCTCATTGGTAAATTATTCTAAATTTACTTGGTTCCTATATTTAAATACATATGTGAACATAAAAATCTATATTTAATATGAAATTTTGTAGATAAATTGAACTTTATAACAAACTCACTTGAAGTTTCCCCTTGCTACTTTGGAAGGGTGTGATTTTTCTTTCAGTTTCCCGTCTTGACACATGAAAAAATAGCATCATGTTCCCTTGATTTTCCATTGATATTACTCTTCTTGGAAGAGTGTAAAGAATATTTGGACTTAAATATCTTCTCTTTCCCCTTATGTTTACTCACCAAAAGGATATAAGGATTTTCATTCTTCATTTTTTTATCCACTTAGTGAAGAAGAGTGAGAAGATATGGATGAGAATTCTCAATGTTTTTCATATTAAAATTAACAAAAAAACTAGTGAAATATGAGAGAATTATTCCAAAATGATATCATTGTGTATTTTTTTTGGGATTTTAAACCCTAAAACCTTTAGTCACTCAATGTGTCCAATGAGATTAACTGCATGAGGCCCAACTGGTACACCCTCCACAAGCTTACTCTGAAAGTGTAACATCCTAGTTTTTTGGAGCGGTACAAACATTGTTGTTGATATTAAAAACCTATAATTTTATATTATTAGTTTGATTAAGAGGGTAATATTTTGTTTGGGAGATTCTAGAGCTTTTATGGATCCCAGAGATCCAAAAATTGGAGAGGGAGATTGAGCCACAAGGTTAGTATACATTTAGTGCTAACCATGCGACTCAACTAGGTGGGGCACTCAGTTCACAAAAGAGGTCACACATTTTGTCTATAACCATGTAACCTAGGATGCATTCTTGTGTGGGTACTGTAGTAATCTTGGTAGAGGTCTTATTTATGGGTTATGCACAGTTAGTCAAACTGTGTGGACTGCCCTTAAGAGGGGGTTTCCTAGGCATTAAATGTCACACAGTTGGTTCATAGTTTGGGTAATTGTGTGACTAAACCATGAAACCCCTAATTAAATATGTAAATTACCATTTTTATAATATTTTTTTAAATCCTAAAATCCTTCCTCCTTTCTCTTGTTTCAAGTAGATCATGTGCCTAGAGAATCCTCCTCTCCTCCAACCTAGGGATTTTGGTATCTCCTATGTCTAATCTCTATATTCTCCATCATCAGGTGCATTGGATTCCTCCTGGTAAGATACACAACCATATTCCTTATTTTTCTAGTTTATCTTCCTATCTCTTATACTATTTTAGTGTGATATCATATGCCCTATTTTTATGGAATTTGTTCATTCTTCTGATTTCTCTCATTATATCATGATTTAAGGGCTGAAACTAAATGAGGAGAGTGTTATGGGTCTAATGTGGTCTAGTTATTTTCCCTCAAGTATAGTGGTTTTATATTATGCTTCATTGTTCCATATACCCGACTCCTCTGATGTCACCTCCTTAAAGTATAATAAATTAATTTAAATGGTTTTCCATGCCCAATACAGTCTTAGATAGAGATGAATAAACACATTGGTTTATTACCTTGACCTGATACACCCCTATGGGTGTGCCTTTCCTTAAATTACTAATTTCCCTTTACCTTAAATTGTTTAAAAACATTTTGAGGTGTGTTTTCTCATATAATAAATGAATTGGAATGTTAAACAAATTACTAAATGTGTTTGGACATGATTTAGGCCCTATTATTTTTTCTATAATTGAATTACTTGGATTAAAATGAATTTGTAAAAGTTAATTAAAATATATTGTCTATAATGCCTTATTGAAATGGTATGTGTTTTTTATTTCTAAACGATACTTTCATACTTAATTGAGGGTGAAAAAAGGAATTCTATGTATGGGTATCCTTGGATGGGATCATCATACTTATTAATTGTATTTTTTATTGAATGGTAAATATGCTGGGATAGATACTTGGTATGCCTTGTATGGGATCACTATGTGGTTTCTCTACCTTCTTATAAGTGATATTGCTTCCCTAGGGGAGATATTTTCGATGGTCTCACTGGAACTATGGTTATACGATGTCGTGAGTGATACTTGGAACCCTAAGTGAGATACCGAGGACATGATCAAAGGTTATTGTCTTCACACCATATCGAGAGTGATACTTAGGATTCTATTTATGAATCGCCTTGTATGGACTCTTAAAACATTAAGTATTTATGGTTCTCCTGGTGTAATACTTGGGTTACTTGATATGGTTCACCTTTGATGGGCCCAGGATTCTACTCATTTAAATTCAAGGGATTCCTTCTATATAATTCCAAAAATGCTAATTTATTAAATCAAAGGACTCGTTTGCCAAGCCAAATCACATGCTTGGGCTCAGGAAAATTGTGATACATTACTTATGATGACCCACATATACACCATATCATACTTTTATAGGTTACCTTATTTCATAGACATCTAACTTGGGCTTTTTAGAGTTGGTTCCTTGGAACCAAATTATTTTTTACTTTATGATAACTTATATTCATGGTTTTTAATATTAATAAATTTCTTATCATATCATGATTTTTCTTCTGTGTAACATTGTATGTGATAATTTCCTAAGAGTAACTATAACACTGAAAGGTCATAGAGGATCCCTACTATGATGAGAACCCAGAAGTTCTATGAAACTACTCTTAAATATATTTTCTATAACCGGATGATATCATTTGAGGGATAAAAATTATACTGGATATCAGGGGTGGAGACTCATAGGACTTTGATGCACCTTATCATGGTGTACACCCTTGGTGATATCCATTAGGATATTATGAGAATGAGACCAAACAGTAGGAAATCCACATTTATAAGTGTCATTGGATATACCTTTCTACAGACATGTGTATTAGTCCTTATACTTCAAGATTATTACTATTGGATATTATGACTTGCACACTTAGATGTATTGATAAAAACCGTGATGTTAGATGTCCGCGGTGAGGTAGGATATGTTGGGTGTGTCATGAGTAATATTGCATTAATGAATAATGCGAAAAAGGATTTATCCCTTATGTTCTTTAATGGAAGATAATATCTCTGTACCTTTGATTAAAATTATATATCCTAAATAAATCCATGTATATGGTGATAAATAAGTAATTTATAATTCCAAAAAGTCAAAGAAAGATATATCAAGCATATATGTTGATGGCACTGGCATGCAACCTGCCCGATTAGAGATATTGTGATAAAGGGATTATATTGCACGGTAAGAGTTTTTATGAGGTGACATGTCATTATGACATTAACTTCTTTCTCTATGGGTTCCTTAGCATGTTTCTAGGCATTAACCTTGTACTTTAGTCAGGTTCTCCTAATGCTACTGAGAAAGAGTCTTAGAGGGTCACACACTAAGTGTTTTCAGTATCTTAGTTAAATAATTTATTATTTAATAAGTTGAATAAATATTATTTTTGGTCATGGTTTAATAATTATTCATGTATTCCTTATCGCATTTATTTTATCAATAATTATTCATGTATGCCTTATCGCATTTATTTTATCACTAGTTATTCAAGATAATATATTGTGAGAAAAATAATTAATAAAATATTGAGGTGGATTGGAAGACTGAGTTTAATGGTCCACTGAGAAATAATAATATTGAATATTATTTGATTAAATAATATTTATAATAACTTACAAGTTAAGATCATGTCAGGAAATAATAATATTGTTGTTATTATTTGACATGGTGGTTTATATAGGATTAATTAAATAATTAAAGGCACTTGTGCACATTATTTATTATTACCCTAGTGAAATAAATGCTTGATTATATTATTCTCTCATTATCCAAGGGAAATTCAAGCGATACCTATGGTGTTTTTCACAATGAATTAGAGAAAATATCTCAAGCCTATAGAGTTCATCCCTCTCCAAGAATGATCTCAAGAATGAGATATATCCTCCTTCACCTAATCAAGGAGAATGATTTGGAAGTGGTTCTCAATGCGATTGAAGGCGGATATCAAAAGTACAAGGATCTTTCATGATTTCACCTAGAGAATCTTTCAGCGACATCCGGAGATACGTGGAACACGTGTGGATCACTGCTAGAGGAGATCTACCCTTGATCACTACAATGTAATGGCGGTACACCTACAGATTTGTAGTTGAATGCATCAATGAAGAAAGAATCACCTTCAAGGTAATTCTTATTTAATTAAATTAATTAAGAAAAATATATATTTATCCTCTCTCTTGGTTTCGGGTTTCTATTACTTTGTTCTATTTATTTGATTCAATTTTGTGGATCACAACATTCATCGTCACATAGATCCTGGATTATTCATTGAATATGGAAAAAATTAAAGTTGCGCACCTCCCCTCCTGCGCTTCCACTTCACCCGAAACCTACATGTGGTATCATATTGGTCATATTATTTTTTATAATTATTTAATAATCATTTGTGATTTTCGAATTTATAATTTATTTTTTCAATTCAAGTTTAATAATTCCTTTTTAATCTGAATGATGAGATTTGTTTCTTCCTCTATCGTTTCTGATAGATCTAACATAAATGATTAATTTTATGATAAAAATTATATCAAGGATCTCATCTAGAGGTGCCAAGGATTCTGCCTAGGTAACACAATAGTACATGTCATGTAATTAAAATTACACGCCCTTTAGTTGTGTTCAATACATCAGGAGTAGTTCATAAATTACTCAACCCTTGTGCATTAATGACACATGGTGTAGTTAATTCTTACATTGTATGTTGACCATGATAGACTAGCACATGGTCAGCTAGATTACACACCCTATGACCCACTAGACATGGTGTTTAGTACCTTTCAAGTTAGGGTCAGGCCGTGTATTTTATACATTGTCTACCCGACCATTGATCATGTAACACAAAGTCAACACGACGTGTGACCCACTAAACACATTGTGTACCCCAAGATTTCTAAAGTACAGCTCACACACCGAGTCCCTAGGCATGTACTTTGGATACATGGTGAATAATGTACACACCATATAGATTGGATCTACATGTCAGGTACTTTTACCTATTATGAAAATTTAAAATTTATTATATTATGTAACCCTTGATACATGTACTTGCATGTGGGCATAAATCTAGGACACTCCATGTTATAGGATTTGATATATGTGTGTGTGTGTGTTTGTGTTTTATTAAAATTTTCATAATATTAAAGATTTACACATCATATATGAGTTTTATTACAGTTTGTATTTTATTTTCATGTTATATGTCACAAAGAATAAAGTGTATACAATTATTATACACATTGGGTAGTTTTGGATGGGTATTCACTGGGTTACCTCCAAGGTACAACTTATGTACATAGTTAATTTTAAATGAATTTATTAATTTGTTTAAAAATATAATGAATGATTATCTCAAGGAAATTTAGAAAAATTTTAAGATAAAAGGGTTGATTAATTAAATATAATAATTAATCGATTCGAGTGTAATTTATCATAAATAAGAACTATTGAAGAATTGAATACTAGTGTTATTAAATGCATAATTCGTTGCATGCATGTGGATGACCATGATCTTGACCAAACCTTTGTATGTGATTGGTTTCTTTTTAACTTATTATTAAATTAAATTGTTAGCATGCATTCCTTCTCTCCTCATTAATATGTAGTTCATGCATTCCCATGGTTTCTTTTATGTAAACCCCCTTTTACCCCTCACATGTGTGTGAATAAAATCATATGTAATGGATGGAGCTCCCAAGCTAGTGGAGGTTATTCAAGTTAGGAGTTGAGGTGAAATGAATCCAAGGAGATACAAAGGTGGACAAGTGGAAAGTTGTAAACACAGACCTCAAATAGTTCAAGGTGTTTCTCCCCTAGGCCAGCGGTTAGTTTATCAACCACTAGATAAACTATCAATTAAAACAAGAGCATGATCATACCATTTATTTTAATTCTGTTAGTTTCATGGTTATTTCATTATGGATGTTTTGTCACAATCACATAATTAATGAATTAACAATCATTAAAATATGGAACTAAAATAAAATGGAATATGTGTAAATATTATCTAAAGACATGGTTAATCACTTAAGTAATCCCAATTAATATTAATAAGATTGTGGAAAAGATAATAATTTTAAATTTATGCATAAAGAATAAAATACCTCAATAAAATATTAATTTGGTATATCCTTCCATTAATTCGGTAAAAATAGAACCATAGTTCAAAGTGCTTGACCATCCAAAGTTAGGGTTATTTCAATTATCAAGGAATTATAATTTGAGTTTTTGGGTTGACTTAACTTGGTTAACATAAAGGGTTTACTGCCAAAGTAGGACTTATTGTAACTGATAGAAAAAGGTTGAGGAAATCTAAATTAATGATTTCAGGATTGGGGAGTCTGCTCAACAGATCAAGGAACTATGAGTTAATGCAATTTGCATTTGTAATTCCTACCTAAAACCATTTGATTTGCTTGACCAGTCAAATTTTGGGTAATAATAATGGAATATAGATCCTTGCCACTAGAATATCCAAGAAACGTGATATTCTGGAGACAATGGTGAGGTATATTGGGTTTCAATAAAATAGTGGGAGACTAATAAATATTTATTTATTTGTCTAATTTTATCAATATAAAGTACTAAAATTATGCTCATCTTATTTGTAGAAATAAAATAAAAAATGAAATCAAACATATCATTGTAATCCATACTTGAGAAGGAAAACCTTCTCACTGTCACTAATTTACAGGAGTGTAAAAGGTGACTACAGGTCATCCTTTTCCATAAAAAGAAACTATATTTGCTGGAAGAACCTTTACTAATTATAGCTGGAAATGAGACAAGTGATTAAGAGATCTCTATGTACGAGAAACATCTGAATGATGCTACAGATGTTCAGTCCTTCATTATATCATCCATGTCCAATGAGATCTTGAAGCAACATGAGGAAATGGATTCCTATAGAATGATGTCTTGCCTTCAGGATCTCTATCAAGAGAAGGTGATACGAGAGAGGTATGAGATCTCCAAAACTTTGTTCATGACTAATCATAGAGATCTGGTGCCAGTTGGGCCTCATATACTCAAGCTTATTGACTACACTGAATGCTTGGAAATATTAGGGATTAAATTCCCAAATGAGTTTCATACAAATCTCATACTATCATCACTACCCAATACCTTATCTAGTTTTATTGTGAATTATAATATGAGAAATAATGATAATAGTCTATCAAAACATCTGACCTTGATTTTCCAAGTGGATAAGGACATGGGGCGTGACAAAATCTCCCTCCTTTTGGTGAATAAGAAGAGGAAGGACAAGAAAAAGGGCCCTAAGACTTATAAATAGTCTAAATCCCCCAAGAACCATATGAACAAGAATAAGAAAACCTAAAGGTAGGGTAATGAAAATGAGGTATTATGTTTTTCATGTGCTAATTCAGGCCACTGGAAGAGGCACAGCACCCAAAGGCAAGGGGAAGATAAAGGTTTGTTCATTATCGATTTAAATGTTTCCATTTCTACACATTGGGTATTAGATACAGCTTGTGGTTATCACATCCGTATTCAAATGCAGGAACCAAGTAGATTTTGGAAAATTTAAAAAGGATAGGTGGGATCTATGAGCTATCAATGGTGCGAGGTTGGATGCTCTTTCCATTGGTGACTATGAAATTTCATTGTCGATGAGAATGATTTTGGTTTTACTTGATTGTTATTATATACCTATTGTTACCAAAAACATAATTTTTGTATCAAGTGTAGATACATATGGGTTTATTTTCAAGTTCGGAAATAAAATTTGTTTCTTTTAAAAAGAAAACATATGTTATGGTATGGAACATTTAAATAACAGTAAGTATGTATTAAATTACGAAAACCAAGTTTTGGAAATCGATAACAAATTAGGTTCACATGACTCATATAACACCAAATTATAGAATCATCACCTTAGTCATGTAAATGATAAGAATTTTACAAATCTCTATCATGATGGATATTTAGACTCTTCTGAGCTAAAACCAATTGATATATGTCATACATTTTATAAGTTAAAATGACCAAACCACCATTTGGTGAACATGGTGAAAGAGACATAGAGATTTTAGGACTGGTACACACTGATGTGTGTGGACCATTTCTAGTAGAGGATAAAGGTGGATATTCTTACTTCATAAATTTTATTGATGACTTTAGTAGATATGGATATATTTACTTGATGAGTTATATGTTCGAGTCCTTTGAGAAATTCAAGGATTTCAAGAATGAAGTAGAGAATAATCTTGGTAAGAAGATAAAAAAGCTTAGATCGGATCGAGGTGGAGAATATCTTAACCAAGAGTTCATCAAGTTTTTATGAGAGTTTGGTATTCTATCTCAACTCACCCCAACTTAAAAACCATAGTGGAATGGTGTTAGTGGAATAAGTAATCGTACCTTGTTAAAAATGGTGAGGTTGATGATGAGTCATGAAAATATTATATTATCCTTTTGTAGATATACATTATAAACTGTGGCATACACATTAAATTGAGTACCAACTAAAGCAGAAATGGAATTCTCTTTGAGCTATGGAGTGTAAAGAAACCCATTTTATCATATACACGTGTATGGATTTTCAAGGCATTTGTTAATGCTTTCTCAGGAAACAAACTAGCACCCCAGAGCATAAAGTGTATCCTTATAGGGTATCCTAAGGAAACAAAAGGATACTACCCATACAACCCCTCAGACAAGAAATTGAATATTTTCAGACAATACATCTTTCTTGAGAGGGAGTGCATCCTTAAAAAGGATAGTGGGATCAAGAATGACTTTGATGAAGTTGATGCTCAAGATACAGAGGATTTGGTAAAGGAACAAGTTCCACAGGTCTATGTAGAAGAAGTAGTTCATGAAACACAAGTACTATGTAGGAGTGTACGAGAGGTAAGAGAAACAGAGAGATCTGGTTTTCTAGTCACTGGGGATGGTGACTCATTATTATTGGACAATGATGAACCTATCTCTTATAAGAAGGAAGTAGAGATCTCAGAAGATGCAAGATGGATAGAAGTTATTAATTATGAGAAGGATTCCATGTATCATAACCAAGTTTGGGTTTTGTTCAATGTGCCAGTTGATGTAAATCTTGTTGGGTGTGAATGGGTATTCAAGAGGAAATTAGACATGGAAGGTAAAGTAAGTACCTATAAAGAAAGCATAGTGGCTAAAGGGTTTAAACAACATCAAGGAATTGACTATGATGAAACCTTTTTACAAGTTTCCATATTAAATCCATCAGAATAATATTTTCCATGGAAGCTTACCATGACTATGAGATTTGGAATATGGATGTAAAAACTGAATTCCTTACTGGGAACCTTTAGGAAGATGTCTATATGACACAACCATAAGGTTTTGCAACACCAGGTGATGCCAAAAGGTTTTTCAAGTTGAATATATCCATTTATGTATTGAATAAATCATCTAGATCACGGAACATTCGATTTGATGAATCCATAAAATAGTTTGGTTTCATTAAAAATTAATGTGAGTCATGTGTTTATAAAAGTTTTAGTGGGAATGTGGTTGTTATCCTAGTAGTATATTTTGATGACATATTACTTATTGGAAATGATACACTAGTTAATTAAGTGCTTCTCCATGAAGTACTTAGGCAAATCAACTTACATTCTAGGGATCAAGATCATTTATGATAGATCCAAGAGGATTCTTGGACTAATACAAAGTATATATATTGACCAGATATTAAATATATTTAGTATGGAACAATCCAAGAGGGGATTGTTTCTAGTGTCACATGGTTTACAACTTTCTAATAAAATGTGTCCCTAGACACAACAAGAAAAAGAAATAATGAGTAATATCCCATACGCTTTGGCGATAGGATCAATCATGTATGCCAAGTAATATACTAGAATTGATGTTGACTATGCATTGATCATGGTAGGAAGATATCAACAAGATCTAGGAGAACAGTATTGGATTGTTGTTAAGACTATCCTTGAGTATCTAAGATGAACTAAGGATATGTTCCTGGTGTATGGATGAGACAAGGAGCTTATCATCAGAGTGTATGCTGATGTTGGTTTTTAAATAGATCATAATGATCTAAAGTTGAAATCAATATATGTTTTATATCTCAACAGAGGAGCTGTGAGCTGGAAGAGTTCAAAGAAGCCAGTTGTATCTGATTCCATAGCAGAGTCCGAGTATATAGCAGCTTCTGATGCAGCCAAAAAATCCGTTTGGATTTAGAACTTTTTCTAGGAGATTTATGTGGTGTCTAGTAGTAGAGACCCTATCACATTGTATTGTGATAATACTACAGCAATGGCTCTTTTAAAATATCCAGGGTCACATCAATGGACAAAGCACATACTCTATAAGTATCACCTCTTGAATTATTTTTATCAAATGGTTGAAGTTTTAGTGATAAGAGTCTCCACATAAGATAATGTTGTGGACCCCTTGACTAAAGTTCTATCTCAGTAGAAGCATGAGTATCATGTGAGAGCTAGTGTGCTGAAGGTCGTTAGCATTTGGCTCTAGTGAAAGTGGGTGTCTGTTGGATTTAGTTCCCTAGAACCAACTTCTTTTGTACATTATGATAACTTATATTCATGGTTTTTAATATTAATATATTCTTTATCACATAATGATTGTTCTTTTGTGTAACATTGTATGTGATAATGTCCTAAGAGTAAATATCACAATAAAAGGTCATAGTTGATCTCTGTTATGATGAGAACCCATAAGTGCTATGACACTAATCTTGAATATATGTTCTATAGCCAGATGATATCATTTTAGGGACACAAATTATACTAGATATCAGGGGTTGAGACTCATAGGAATTTGAGGCACATTCTCATGGTGTACTCCCTTGGTGATATCCAGTAGTATATTATGAGAATGAGATCAGACAGTAGGAAATCCACATTTATAAGTTTCATTGGATGTTCCTTTCTACAGACATGTGTATTTTTCCTTAGACTATAAGATTATTATTATTGGATATTATGAGTTTCTCACTTAGATGTATTGATGAAAACTTTGACAATAGATGTTCACAAAGAGTTAGAATATGTTGGGTGTGTCACAAGTAATATTACATTAATGAACAATGTGAGAAAGAATATATCCCTTTTGTTCTTTAACAGAAGATAATATATCAGTCCCTTTGATGGAAATTATATAGCCTAAATAAACCCATGGCCATGGTGATCAATAGGTAAGTTCTAATTCTGAAAATTCAAAGAAAGAGATTTCGAGCATATAGGTTGTTAGAATTGGCATGCAACCTACTCGGTTAAAGATATTGTGATAAAGGGATTATATTGAATGATAACCATTTGTATGAGGTGACATGTCATTATGGAATTAACTTCTATCTCTATGGGTGCCTTGGCGTGTCTCTAGACATTAACCTTGGACTTTAGGTAGGTTTGTCTAATGTTGCTGAGAAAGAGTCCTAGAGGGTCACACACTAAGTGTATCTAGTATCTCAGTTAATTAATTTATTATTTAACAAGTAGAATAAATATTATTATTTGTTGTGGTTTAATAATTATTCATGTATGCCTCATCTCATTTATTTGTTCACTAGTTATTAAAGAGAATATATTGTGAGTGGGATAATTAATAAAATATTGAGGAGTATTGGCAGACCGAGTTTAATAGTCCAGTGAGAAATAATAATATTGAATATTATTTGATTAAATAATATTTAATAATAACTCACAAGTTAAGCACATGTTATCAAATAATAATATTGTTGTTATTATTTTACACGGTGTTTTCACTAGGATTAATTAAATAATTAAAGTCACTTGTGCAAATTATTTATTATTACCCTAGTGAAATAAATGCCCAATTATATTATTTTATCATTATCCAAGGGAAAAAAAGAGACGTCTATGGTGTTGTGCATAATGAATCAGAGAAAATATATCAAGCCTATAAAGTTGATCCCTCTCCAATAATGCTCTCAAGAACGAGATATATCCTCCTCCACGAGATCAAGGAGAACGCTTTAGAAACAGTTCTCAATGTGATCGAAGTCGGACATCGCAAGAGCAGGTATCTTCCATGATAGCACCCAGAGACTCCTTCAGAGAAATTCAGAGATATGTGAAACATGTGTGGATCCCTTCTATACAAGACCTACCCTTTATCTCTATAATGCAATGATGGTACACCTATAGATCTGTGGTTGAACGCATCAATGAAGAAAGAATCACCTTGAAGGTAATTTTTATTTAATTAAATTAATTATAAACAAAATATGTTGATATTCTATCTTGGTTTCGGGTTTATATTCCTTTGTCCTATTTCTTTGATTCAGTTTCATGGATCATGGCGTTCATTATCACATAGATCCTGGATTGTTCATTGAATATGGTAAAAATTATAGTTGGGCATCATTCCTCCTGCACTTCTGTTGCGCCTGGAACATACAAGGCTGAAGTAGGTAGTATCAGTTGGGTATCCCATGAGTAACCCAGTTCGATATATTTATTTATTTTTATTTCCATGAATTTATTATTATTAGAACACTTGTCATTTTATATGTGTATTCTAGAATAATCTAGACACCAATGCTGGTGGCCTACTGAGTATATATCACACCCTGCTTGAGTGGCCCTTATTACCTGAGTATAATTGATGATTATAGGTTTAGATAAAGGGAAGCTTCCAAATTTTGATGCTTGATTTTTGGTACTAGTATAGAGTATGGGATTAGAGTACTGAACTTATACTTGTGATACTAGTAGTGGAAGCATTTGGTTTTTGTGTATTTTTATAGCATGTGGTATATGATTGTTTCCCCTATATCCCATGTACCTAATTTTTTATAGATACATGACATGATCATCATCACTATTTTTTCATCTATTATTGATATATCTTCATTTATTTATTCATTGGATGTTTATTTATTATTTATTTGATGATTTTTTATTTATATTTTCATTATTTTCCATTTATTATTTATTATTGTGATCTACTCTAACTCATGAGGGAATAGTATCCCCACAGACACACCCTAGTCCCTCACTACTAGTCGGTAGCCTCTAGCATATGAGGTGGTGTTCTTGAGGTCATGTTTCCAACTATCATGGGGTACTGCTAAGTGGCTACCAGGTCGGGATGCTGCAAAGTGGTATTAGAGAATTTATTTTACTTTTTCCATATAGTTTGGATATTAGATAGGAAACTAGGATGTATTGGAATTTGGTAATGACCATGTGCTTAGGAGTAGCTACCCCACATATAGGGGAAACCTAAATTACTTGGGAAGTGTTATTGATATTATTGGTTGGTGTCTATTACAGTTGATTCGATTACACCATTGGTTGATGTATATGATGTGTAAAGCTATTTTTATTTCTATAATGATTTTGGATTTTATCCTTAGCCTATTAAGACAAGGAGGTATCATCTCATGAATCATTATAGGCACTTTAGGACTTATATTCCATGAATTTTTCCATGCCACTTTTACTTTATGCGTACATTTCTTACTGCATATGGTTAGTGCCAGGATTATTATATATTGAAATGTGTTGTCATTTTTTATAGGGATAACATAAATGGATTAATTAAAGTTCCTACATC
This sequence comes from Viscum album, assembly GCA_963277665.1. Classification (NCBI taxonomy): domain Eukaryota; kingdom Viridiplantae; phylum Streptophyta; class Magnoliopsida; order Santalales; family Viscaceae; genus Viscum; species Viscum album. The sequence continues at coordinate 611,678,536 of OY728137.1, read as the reverse complement.
AATCTAAATGGTGATTTCCTATATATACTGATAATGATTAACCAATTATGCCATGTTTGATCCAGGAACCACTGGTTCTATTGGATAAAATATTAGTTGATTGGATTGATGAATGCCAAATATGGGAATGGTGATTCATTCAATCAAATAATTATACAGGACTTGTTATATCCTAATACTATACATACAGTTCAAATCATGTTTACTTGATGTGCCAATTTCAATTTATAAATAGTATGGGACTTTATAAATTGATAATGGTGATGCATTTAACTGGATCTAGATATCCATATCCATATATATAATAATGAAATTAAATAAATAAAATTTTTAAAATAAAATTTTTACTGCTAAATAGGGATGTAAATTGAAAAGTTAAAGGTTTTTTCCTCTATACCTTTCAATTAACACTCTATATACTGGGACCTTGTTATGTTGTATGAGACCTTGACCTTGACCCAATATTAGTATTGGGCAGTAGGCAGTGTCTCTCATGACTCTTGTGACCTTTCTTATCACCTAGACCTGGATTAAGAGGTATAAAAAGAGTTTTGACCTATTTATAGAAAGTAAATGTGCATTTCCTTTCCTGCTTCCATTGTTTCCAACCTATTATTAAATATTCTATGAGGTGTGTGTTTATAAATTGTAGATTTATTCCACCATGATGTCCTTGGTTTGTACGCCGGGAGGGCGGTGATGACCATGCTCTGGAGGTAGTGGTCCTTGAGCCACCAGTATTACCTCCTATATTTCCACCTGATTCACCTCTTATTGATCTTCCATTGGGCATCAATGCTTAGTTTCAAGATATCTTTTTACACTCTGTGCAGTCTATATAGGGAGCTTCGCAACCCACCCCTACCATGGAAGAATTAATGTGGTAATTACAATAATAGCATCCTCTCACCTTTTCGGGGGATAATAATCATCAGGATGATGAGTCATGGATAGAGACCATGTTATTGATATTCAAGAATTTAGAGATTCCTCTAGAGTATAGAGTCAATCTTTCTACCTATATGCTTTATGATTCTACTAAAAATTGGTGGGATGTCATTACCTAGGTCAGATGTTATTAGGGTATGGTCTATCCAAGCATCCAAAAAGCCTTTTATGACTACATATTCCCCTAAACATTGAGAGTATACAAAACTGAAGAGTTTATACACCTACAGCAGCATTCCATGTTGGTAATGAAGTACTCAGATCATTTCATCAAGATTCGGCATTTTGCACTGAATTTGACTGATGACGAGTTCATGATTGTGATATGATTTGAGGATGGTATTTCATAATTCATCTTATCATAGGTGGATTTTTTATATATAAACACCATTTATAAGATATTAAACCATGACCTTATCATAGAGAGAAACTTTAGGGAAGATGGTAATGTAATCCAGGGCAGTTTAGCTTCTAGGTAGGGGGATGGTTTGTCTAGCGATAGGAAGCATCATTTTGAGGGTGAACATGGGGGTAGTGTTATCCATATGACATTCATAGAAATATATTTAGTGTGACACAAGTGTGGTAGGTCTATCCATAAGAATCCCCAGTGTATAATAAACTTGATCGAGTGCTAATCTTGTGGCAGGATGGGTCACCTACAGTGTTTCTGCTGAACTTTTCTTCCAGTTGCTAGAAAGAATGGATTTATACCAACACCACAATCAGGTATAGGATTAGTAGATCCAATTCAGAATAGTATATGGTCTACTACTAGGCGATTCTTATAAGGATGTATTTATGTCCAAGGTAGTCAGATATCTTAGGTTCAGCATCAACAGAGTAGACCTACCCATGGTAGTTAGGTTTCATCTCAGGTCATTAGATCGGGTCATATTTATGGAGTGAAACCTACACCTAAGGAATATATTACATGGACTTCTATATTATTAGGTACTATTTTTGTATCCTCTTCTTTAGTTTATTCATTATTTGATATAAGTGCATCGTACTCCTTTATATCTACTATAATTATGTAAAGTTTGGGCCTTGAGATAGAGTACTTTTGCAGTGTGATGACTCCCAACACACTGCTATATATTTTATTAGAGTGTGAATTCTAATGAAAGGAGAACCCCCTTGATATTGGTTGGTACGGATTCTTTTTTAATTTCATTATCCTCGAGATGATTGGGTTCAATGTCATTCTCGGTACGGACTGGCTAGTGCCTTATCATGCCCATGTTGATTTCTATGACTATAGGGTGTATTTTACATCACCCAAGGGTAGTGATTATATTCACAAGGGTTAATGGGATGTCCAAGAAATTAGAGTTGGACCCAAGCATCATGGGATGTGAAAAGTGATAGCCCAGATGGTGAGTCTCTTTATGAGCGACCATGGAATGAAGCTTGTAGAATTACCTCATATTATGGATCATTACAGGAACATATTCCCTAAAAAATCTCTATTTTACCTCCTATGAGAGTGGTGGAGTTCACTATTAATCTAGTGATAGGATAGGCACCAGTGTCCATTATTCCCTATAGTATGGAAGCTACATAGCTCTAGGAACTCAAAAAGAAGCTATAAGACTTAGAGAAAAAGGGTTTCATATAACATCCATGTTTTTAAGAGACTTTCTAAGTTCACTAGACATAAATGAAAGCAACGAACATTGAACATCGACCACGTCACTCAATTTTTTTTGTAGATAAGGAACTCTTCATAACTCACCTCCTTGGTAGGTGGATTAGGTATTAAGGATTCTAACATATAATATTTCCAATCATGGTGTAGCATAACTCAAAAGTATCTTAACCACTCTAAGAATTTACTACTAGTGAGGATTTGGTATTTATATAATATAGATCATAGGGATAGTGTGGATGATAAACTTGACATTTTATAAAAATATAAAAGGGTATATTATTAGAAATTTTCTTGATTAAAAATTATGTGATAAATAATAATAATTAATTTTATTAAATATCCCACTATTTTATCAAGTCTCAATAGCCCTCTTTATTGAACTCTAAATTTTCAGTTGCTAGTACATTCTAGTGAAAAGGATCCATATTCCCCTTACTATAACCCCAGTGAGGGTCTCTCAAGCTACTTGCATGTATTTAGGTATGTAATTATTTTCCAACTATGGGATTGAAGATCCTTGATCCTTTCAGTGGACTCCCCAATCCTAAAATTCTGACCTGAATATCCAAAACACTTTCCTCCAAGTTACATTCAGTCTAGAAAGGGATACTTCTATTGATGAAATGCGGTTAAGTCGACACAAAACCTTCATAAGAACTTCACGTTAAAATTAAGTGTCCTAATAAAGGTTGGTTAAACAAATAGTTCTAAGGATTTCATTCCAGATCAAGTAATGGAATTATTAGTCTGACTTAATATTAAGTTGATGGATTTTAATATATTATTCATAAATTTTATCTTGTTTTATCCTTTAAATGAATTTTTAATATTAAGTGGTTTTTACTTAATTAATTAACCTTGTTGGATAAAACATTTATACATAATCCATTTATTTAAATTCTATCTTTACACATTAATTAATTTATTTATGTGATCATGGTCTTGCATCCACAAAATAAATAATGCGTAGATAGAAATAAATAAATATTTAAATGACCCATTTATGATCTTATCTAACAGATTATTTAATAATCATACTTTAAATCAACTTATTATCTAGGGGAAATAAATCATTTTTTCAGTCTTATCATGAGTTACAGCATTCCACCTTCCCACATGTGTATCACCAAGGTTGGAATCATTATGGTTCTATCTTGAATTTCATCCATGAATCTTGGTAAACTCTATTAATTAAATCATTTATAACTCACATTCAGGTGTGGGGAACCAAAGGATTGGTTAAAAGGTTATTACATAACTAATGTTGGACACACAGGTCCTACATAATAATGGAGGGAGGGATGAATGATAGGCCATCATTTAATTTAATATTAAATAATTGCAAACACATGATATAAATTAAATTAAATAAATTCAACACATACACTGGTCTTGGTCAAAATCATGAATGTTTATACAAGAAACATATCCACAAAAGTATATCAATTAACATTCATTTCTTATTTTTTTCTTTATTATTAAGATAAAAACTCTTGAATTAATTAATTAATTCCCTTTTATCATAATGACCATCTGAATCCTCTTGGAAATAACCATCATTAAGGAATTAATGGAAAATAAATGGAAGAACCAATACTTAAATATTTATTAAAATTAATTAATTAATCATTTAAAATTATGTAAAACCATTATTAAATTGTCAAAAAAACAAGTGTTAATCAATAAAACAATTTTTTAATTCTAAAATTTCTAATTTAATGTAATTTAATTTTTCCATTAATTTGTAGGATACATGGTGTGTACTATATATATACACATCATGTACCTCTATTGTTATGTATCTAGGTTACACATCTAGGGATTCGATGTGTTAACTCAACTGGAATACATAGGGGGTACATGCTAGTTACATGTTGTGTATCCACTTTCCAGGTTCTTGGAATAAACTCTTGGGCCTAGGTGTGTATCTCGGCTAAAGTAAACGGTGTGTAAAAACTAGATACACATTGTGTATCCCTTATGTTGTGTATATATTTTTTTCACCAAATGTATCAGCACGTATTTCAGACACAAAAATGATGAACTGCATAGTGTGTACACTATATTCACATCATTTATATCATAAATTCTTTAGGCTATCACTCTCACATGGTTTTAACATGTATAATGACCACAAAAATTGTAAAATTTACACCACTAACAAATGTCGATTACATGTCATGTACACCACCTACACGCTTTCTACTCCGACATCTTGTGTTCTAGGTTGGCTTGATCTACACATAGTGTATAATTAATGCACCATGTGTAATTAACTACTCAACATTTCATGTATCCCACAACACATCTAGGTGAAATGCATATGGGTACATGGTGTGTACTCTGGATACACACCGTGTAACCCATTTTTACCGGCCAAAAAATTTGTCACTTCCTGATGGAATCTCTGGTCATTCTTCATCTGTTATTAGACCTTTAATAAAATGAAACATTGAACAAAAATAATTAATATGTCGATAAAATTTTAATTCAAATCATATTAAATAACTAATAATATTAAATTAAACATTCAACCATGATTTCATATAGATAAAAAAATAAAATAAATAATTATAAATTTAGAACATGATTGTTATGATACCACTTGTTATTTTCGATCATAGTGTAAGAATTGATGGTGGGTGATATATTTAAAATTTATTTTAAATAAAATGTCTTATAAACCTAAGCGAGGATCTTGAATGTTAAATTTATAATTAATTTATTTAGATCGGAAGAAATGAATACTTGATCTGAGGATATTTATTCAATGAAGATATTGATCTTATAAAATTACCTTTCTAGATTTTCTTCACTATGATATGAGGATCCAATGGTAGAATCCCTCTAGTGGTGATCCACACATGCTCCTTTGATCTCCGAGTAACACTAATGAAATATAGGGTGCTAGCATGGTGGATCTATTTTTTTTGTTGTTCATCTTGATTGTTTGTCCTTCAATCTTGAAGGAATCTCTCTAGGTATTCTCATTCTTGAGAGAGAGAGATAAGGAGGAGTCAGGAGAGGATTTTTTTGTGCGCAATGATTCTCAGTTTTCATACCACCCTACACAATAGACATAATCTTCTATTTATAAAGTTAAGGTTTAGGTTAAAATATTATTTAATTGCATGTTGACCACTTAATAATATAATAAATGTTATATAACTCCATTGCATAAAATAATAACAAAAATATTATTATTATTATTATTATTATTATTATTATTATTATATGGAATGCGCTAACTTGCATAGTGATGGATATTATTTACTGGATTGTAAATAAATATTCATCATCGAATGTAGTCTTGGTGTGTTTTAACTCCTCAATATTTATTGAATACATGAATAAAATATTTATTCTCTTAAATAAATATTTTATTTAAACCCCAGTGAATAAATATTTATTTAATTTATGCGATTAATAAAAACTTGAATAAGATTATTCCTCGAACTTTTGAATAATATTTATTCCATTAATTAAATTCTAATAGAATTTAATCGATATCAATAGAAAAACTTAGTGTATGACTCTCTAGGATTATTTCTAATTGATATTATGTGGGATTTTATAAAGTCCAATATTATTATCTAGTAATGATTCAAGGCACCCAAGAGAAATAACTTAATGTCACAATGAAGATAACCACGTAGGAACGCTCATTGTGTAATATAATACATTAGTCCCAATATCTCATCAAGTAGGTTTCACATCTGTATCACCAACCTATATGCTTGATAGATATTTCTTTTACTATCTAAAATAAGTATGTCATTATACCATGTCCATGGAATTTAATTCTATGGTTCTATTCTAATCGAAGTGTTCAGATATCAACTTTCATATATATGGAAGGGAAAAATCCTTCCTCAACTTATCAATTAATGACATGTCAATCATGATGCACCCAATATAACCTACCTTGACAAGAACATATGGAATCATGGTTTTCTTTATATAATCTAAGTTCATGAGTTGTGAAATTCATTAATGATAATCTAAAATTCTAAGGATCATTACACACATTCGTAGATAGGGATATCCGATGACACCAAAATATGTGTAATTCCTAATGGTAGGTCTGTTCTCATTATCTACCATCTTAGAGACTACCATGTGTGAATTTCATAAGAATAATCTTCATCTGCTAACAAGTACTCACACCTGACATTATGTATATTAGGTTTCCCGTCATAGTACGTTATCTGACCATATAACTATATTTAAAAATATTTGCATAGCACTTCAAGGTTCTCATCATAGTAGGGAACTACTATGACCTTATCAATGATATTTATACTCTGGTACATTATGTAACACCCTAATATTTTATAAAAGGAAACTATGTTCGATATCATATTCAACACGCAACATTAAGCTTAAATGGACCATGATATATATAACTATTGTAAGTGAGTCGTTAAATTAGAAGGTATGAATTTTATTAAATATTTTATGATATATATATATATATATATCATACTCAATATAAATTTTTTATAAATATTTATCAAATAATCAATTAGTTTTTAGTAAAATAATTTTATTCTTCAAAATATGTTTTCTTCAAAAATGACTTTTATTGATTTTCATGAAAAATATATTATAATTATTTTTTGGAAATTTTAGAAAGTGTATCTGATAAAATTAAATTAATTTTTTAAATCATAATATGATAATTTACTTTATTTAAAATCTTGTGATTTTTTGTAAAATATTGATTTTTCAGTGAATCGTGAAAAATACCATTTTTCTAAAAATGTCATTTATTTTCAATAAATTAAGAAATTTAAAAGTACCATTATGTTTATAATATGAATTAAAGTAACTCGAGTATTATTTATTTATATTTAATCCACTTAATTTATTTTTAACCAACTTTATATTTGATTTTAGTTTAACTTTTTTCTTAGGTTTAAAAATGAGATTTTTCTAAAAATGGTTCTAAAGTGCATAATGTTTATAACGACCCATACTTTACATACATTTTTAATACTTCAAAAATTGAAGAACACTTATTACAACATATGATAAAACTACAAAGGACCGTATAGGTATAGTGCCTTTAGAAACTGGGAAACATAAACAACTGGTTCATAAATCTTCTACAGTGTCTCCCATTTATTTCATCATATCTAGGGTCCCTTTTAGCATATTCTACTTAATATCCATCTTCCTGACCTGGGTAAAAGAAAACATAAAAGGGTGAGCTCAAATGCTCAGCAAGGCAAATAAAGGAAATAAAAATCATATCATATCTTTTTGAAAATCATAACCTGCAAAAGAGATCATAATATCTTAACATGGAACAAATCATAGGAGTGAAAATGAGATCCCCATAATCATAACATAAAACTTGAAACTTTGTGGCATGCACACATAATCATGGAAAATCATTTCTTGTTAGTCATGACTCATCGCCAAGACTATCTTAGTGGACAAAGTCCCTTTCTGAACCGAGTTCACTCCTCGTTTCAGTCCTGTATCACTGAACCGAAATAACCTTCCGTTCCAGCCATGTCTATATCATGAGATATAAAATCTTTACCCAATGCATTGGAGGGAGATATAGGTCCCACCCATCTTATAATGAATCCTTTCTTATGTGTGCCACATAATCATAAAACATACATCATCGCATAACACATGAAACAAAAATGGGATTCTTGAAACATCATGACATCATAAATCAATTCATATAAGATAAAGGAATTCATAAAAATAATTCCATCACAACATGATCAAATCAATGTAATAATAGGGATAAAAACATAACCCTTTATTATCTTAGATGGAAAATAATTTTGAAAATCACTTGAACTCCATTCTTGAGGAAAATATCCTTTCTTCTTCAAAAACATTTTTCCTTTCATAACATGTCATACAACTTTAAAATAAAAGGAGTTGATTAAAAATAAACTTGAAAACTTGTAAAGGAAGCTTCTTGGAAACAATGTTTTAAAAATCCATTCATGCCGTATAAGTTAAAAAAACATTCTTCGTACTTTTGTCGGAAAAGTCAAAAAGTACCTCGTACGGAAAAACGACAAAAGATTCCTTTCATATTCTTTACTAAAAACTCACCTAAGGGTAAAATTGGATTTAAAATATTGCAAGTGGATGGAAGCAATATTACATATTGAGGGAACATGGATGTGGATGATAAAATACACCCCAGTAAATACTTACGAATAAACAATCTCGGATAAAAATGAGATTGTGATATTTCCCTTACCTTAGGTCCGATTAGCTTTGTACGTGTCCGAAGCTCCTGTATAATGGTTTAAATAATGTTATTGACTTATTCCAGAATCATACATATTTATATGATATCATATATGGTCATATTATTAGCTTCTTGTTAGTAATATTTCATTGTTACTTGTTACTCGGGTCTTTATAACTTTTTGTTCTTATGCGTGTTTTGTCGAATAAATTCTTATTCTTATCTTTAGGTTATAGATAATTCATTTCCAGAATGGTATTAGTGTAGTATATACCATATTCATTCATTCAATTCATTTATATAATCATTATGAAATGAAGATCATGTAGAACGAGTCGCATCACATCGTGGAGACGGTATTCCGTACGTACGCACGAGTGATGATATCGTTCCTATGATCGTGGAATTGTATTGGAGTATATATATATATTATTCCAGTATCAATATTACTTAATAATAATCATATATAGTTACTTATTACACCATTATACCCATCCTTGTAAGGTGATGGTGGAAAATAGATTACACCACGGCGTGGAGACGGTATTCCGTACGTACGCACGCGCGGTGATTTCATTTTTTCGTAGGATGGATATAAGGTGAATTAGGGTTGTTTTATATTTATAATAACATATCAGTATGTAAGTAATACTTATGTTATTACTTTATCATGAAACAACTAAAGAAGAAGAAGTTGAAGAAGAAAGAAATTGAAAAGATCGGTAATGGATATTACCTCTTCTTTGGAACGCCTTTTTGAATCCTCCACTTAAGGAACTAAGATTGGTCTTTGGAGAAGACCAGGACCTCTAGGATTATTCTAGGGAAGTGGAGAAGGGAAAATGGCAGGGGTTGGCCGAGCTTGAGTGCTCAAATTGGTGTGAGGAGGAGGGGGAGGAGGTGCCCTTTTATAAGGGAGGAGAGGGGCACCTTAGGAATATCTCAAAATATTATTTTATATTAAAGTCAAAATCGGTTTATAATGGTTCCAAAGGGTCTTATTTCGAAGCTAAAGTGGGGATGGGTCGAAATCCTATCAACCAATAGGATTTAGACAAGTTTAGGGTATTATTTTAACCTTATCAATTAGATTTAACTCTAAGTTAATTAATTTAACTTTTACCGTGTCTTTTTGTTTTCTTTCACTATATGGTTAATACACTTACTATAACATGCCAAACGAACCCCAAATTGTTTATTATTAATATATATATCCTTATCTAAGTCATTTGGCCGAACCTTATATTTTTAGGAATAAAATAACAATTAATAATATAATATTTGATTTAAAAACTATTTTGTGTCAATTTTGACACTATTTGATATATGATTTTTGTGAAAGTCATAACAGAATTATATGTTCGAACCAAGTTTATTAAATCAATACTAATATATCATAGTAACCTAGAAAATTAGTGGAATTCATAAAAAGTCTCAAATTACATTTATTTTGGTATTTATATTATCAATTTTTTCAATATTTCATTAATAAGATAATTACTGCATCATCTTTGTGTCATAAATAAATTAAATTATTTGATGTTTAAAAATTACAAATAAAATACCATCATGTAGGAAATCGTTTTAGCTTTCTAATGAATATTTACAATCGAATTTATCTTTTGTATAACCCTATATTAAAAATGATTTACTTATTAAACTTTGATTTTAACTATTTTAACCATTCTTTAAATAAATTAATAATAAATGTCCTAATCTAATCCAAGTGGGCCTAAATGGTCATATTTTATTCCTAAGTTTGTTTTTGGTCGAATTACACTTGTCCAATAGAATTAGGACATGTGTTAGGGTAATATTAATATCATATTTACCCTTAGTTACCCTATTTACTATTAACCGCGGTAAAAATAGTAAAAAGTTACTATTCACCAAAAAAATTATTTTCATCTCATTGAACCACATTTTAGTCCTTGATATTAACCGTGTCTCTCAGATTTTTGAAATTCCATTCACAGAAGCGGTAAAATTAAGTTTTATGCAAAATTCAGTTTTTAACCTACCACTTAGTGGTTTCACTATTCATCAAAAATTGAAAGTTTTCAGAAAAATACCAAAATTTCACCCTAGGATAATTTCGATATTCTGAGTCCAAAAATGAAGTCCATTTTGAAAAATAAAATTTATAAAATTTCAAAAAGTGGTTATTACTATTCATAACGACTAGTTTTAATAGCATATTGTTGTTTAGTGAAACTCGGTATTGCGTACGACGCAAGCTATCGAGGAAGGTCGCGATTGCGTGTAAAGCAAGCCAAGCAAGTGTTGTGTAGAAAAAGATTCCTTTGATGATTTATATAACATAAAAGTCTCAGGTGTTACATTCTACCCCCCTTAAAAAGAATTTCGCCCTCGAAATTCGTCACTTTGCAACAAACAAATGAGGATACTTCTCCCTCATCATATCCTCAAGCTCCCATGTAGCTTCTTCAAGTTGGTGGTTTCTCCATAAAACTTTCACCAAGCGAGTGGTCTTGTTTCGTAGGACTTTTTCGCTACGATCCAGAATCTCTATCGGCTGTTCTTCATAAGAAAGATCTTGCTCCAGCGGTACAACTTCTGAGCTGAGTACATGTGAAGGATCTGGTATGTACTTTCTCAGGAGAGATACATGGAACACATCGTGAACTTGAGAGAGATTCGGTGGAAGCGCCAATCGGTAAGCTACCTTCCCAACACGATCCAGTATTTCAAAAGGACCGATATATCTAGGGCTCAACTTCCCCTTCTTTCCAAATCTCATAACCCTCTTCCAGGGAGATATTCGTAAGAACACTTTATCACCCACTTCAAACTCTAGGTCTTTTCTTCGGTTGTCGGCATAACTTTTCTGTCGACTCTGAGCTGCTCTTATGTGTTGTTGAATATATCTGACCTTTTATGCCATTTCATCAACGAGATCAGGTCCTAATAGCTTTCTTTCCCCAACTTCATCCCAGCAAGTTGGAGTCCTGCATTTCTTTCCATAGAGAGCTTCATAAGGAGCCATCTGAATACTGGAGTGAAAGCTATTATTATAAGAAAATTCCACCAAAGGTAGGTGTTGATCCCAACCTCCTTTGAAATCCATAGAGCAAGCTCTCAACATATCTTCTAGGGTTTGAATTGTTCTCTCAGACTGACCATCTGTCTGGGGATGATAAGCAGTGCTGAAACTCAACTCTGTATCCAGAGTATGCTGAAGACTTCGCCAGAACTTCGAGGTAAATCTCGGATCTCGATCAGATATAATAGAAAGTGGTACTCCATGCAATCTTACCACTTCCTTTACATATATCCTGGAAAGCTGATCTAGAGAGAAATCCTCTCTAATAGCAATGAAGTGTGCAGACTTTGTAAGACGATCAACTATGACCCAGATAGCATTATTGCCTTTGGATGTTTTAGGAAGTCCTGTGACAAAGTCCATAGTGATGTTTTCCCATTTCCATTCGGGTATGGGTAATGGTTGTAACATCCCCTTAGACTTCTGTCTCTCAGCTTTAACTTGTTGACAAACCAAGCATCGAGAGACATATTCAGCAACATCTCTTTTCATGCCATCCCACCAGAAGTACTCTTTCAGGTCCCTATACATCTTCGTGCTTCCAGGATGAATAGAGAATGAAGAACTATGAGCCTCATCCAGCAGCTCTTTCTTTAATTCGGGGATGGGAGGAACACAAACCCGATTCCTGAACTTTATTATCCCATCACAATCAAGGTTGAATTCAGGAACATTTCTCACCTTCTTTTGTAACTCGACATCTTCTTTCTATGCCTCTTTAATCTTCACATGTATAGATGGTTGAACATTCATTTGAGAAAGATAAGATTTTTCCCCTTCCATTATAATTCCAAGATCCATCCTTTGTAAATCCATAAATATTGGATCTTTTGTGATCCTCATCATGGATAAACTAGCATGGTCTTGTTGACTTAATGCATCTGCCACCTTGTTTGCTTTCCCAGGGTGGTAATGGATTGAGCAGTCATAATCCTTAATCAGCTCCAACCATCTTCTTTGGCGCATATTCAGCTCCTTTTGTGTGAAAATATACTTTAAACTTTTATGATCAGTATAAATATCACACCTTTCACCATAAAGGTAATGCCTCCAAATCTTTAATGCAAAGATTACCGCAGCCAACTCCAAATCATGTGTTGGGTAATTTTTCTCATGGATTTTCAACTGTCGTGAGGCATAAGCTATCACCATATCATTTTGCATAAGAACACACCCCAATCCCTTCTTGGATGCATCACTGTAGATCACAAACCTTTCTCCACTACAAGGCAGTGTGAGCACAGGTGCACTGGATAACCTTCTTTTCAACTCCTTGAAATTCTCTTCACATTCCTCTGTCCAGACAAACTTAACTCCTTTCCGAGTCAACTTGGTGAGTGGATTAGATAATCGTGAAAAATCTTTTACAAAACGTCGATAATAACCAGCCAAACCAAGAAAACTTCGGATCTCAGTTACTGTTGTTGGTCTTGACCATCTTTCGATAACCTCTGTTTTTGCTGGATCCACAGATATCCCCTCTTTTGAGATTATATGACCCAAAAATGCAACTTTTTGAAGCCAAAATTCACACTTGGTAAATTTGGCATAAAGCTTCTCTTTTCTCAGGGTCTTCAATATAATTCTCAAGTGATCTTCATGCTCTTCCTTGCTCTTTGAATAGACAAGAATATCGTCTATAAAGACTACCACAAATTGATCAAGATAGTCTCTAAAGACTCTATTCATTAGATCCATGAAGATAGCAGGGGCATTAGTAAGACCAAATGGCATCACTATAAATTCATAGTGTCCATACCTTGTACGGAAAGCCGTCTTTGGTATATCCTCCCTTTTGACCCTTAATTGATGATACCCTGAACGAAGATCAATCTTGGAAAAGTATTGAGCTTCGCATAGTTGGTCAAATAAGTCATCAATGCGTGGGAGAGGATATTTGTTCTTGATAGTGATCTTGTTAAGTTCTCTATAATCAATGCAGAGTCTCATTGATCCATCTTTCTTCTTAACAAATAGAACAGGTGCTCCCCAAGGTGACGCACTAGGGCGTATGAATCCCTTATCAAGATTCTCTTGGAGTTGCTTCTTCAATTCCTGCAACTCAATTGGGGCCATTCTATAAGGTGTCTTTGAAATAGGCAAAGCACCCGGTACGAGTTCTATTGAAAACTCAACTTCATGATTTGGTGGAAGACCCGGTAATTCCTCCGGAAAGACATCATCAAACTCCCGTACAATGGGCATATTCTTAATCGTGAGTTTCTCACCAACTATTTGAGATAAATAACCTTCATTTAGTGGAATCAATACCCATAAGATGGAAGAAATTTCCACTGGAAGGTTATGTTCATCCTTGCATTGATAGACGATCGTAGGTTGATCTGGAATATGAAATGTGAATTCCCTTCTTTGGCAATTGATATGAGCTCCATGTAGAGAAAGCCAATCCATGCCAAGAATCACATCAAATTCCACTAAAGGAAGGATCACAAGATTTGCAGGAAGCACTTTCCCACAAACTTCGATCGGAGAAGAATTATAAACTTCTGATGCGATTGATGTGCCATTAGGTGTTGTCACAGCTAACTCAACATCTAATTGTTGAGGTAATACGGTGATACCCTTAGAAAATTTTTCAGAAATAAAAGAGTGGGTGGATCCAGAATCAAATAAAACATTTGCTACTTTAGAGTGGATGGTAAGTGTACCTTTCACCACATCGTTATCGTACTCCACATCGCTGATAGAAATTGCATGTGACTTTCCTTTTTCTTTAGCCTTAAGAGTTTGTTGACGTCGACCATCATCATCAACCCTTGGATTTGGGCATTGATTGTCATAATGCCCCATCTCCTTGCACTTGAAACATTGAAGTGTAGCAGGTTCATTCTGTGTATCCCTTCCTTTGTTTGCATCATTAGACATCTTCTTCCCATTATCACGGCATTCAAATGCCCGATGACCTTCCTTTCCACATTTAAAACATTTACTTGTCCCTTTAAGACAACTCCCTCCATGTTTCTTTCCACACTTTGAGCATAAGGGAAAGTTCATCTTCTTTTCCGTGTGCTCTTTAGATTTTTCTTTGAATTCCATCTTCCTCTTCTTATCAAACCCATGTGACTGATGGGTTACTCCAATCTCCATCTCGACTTTGAGAGCACATCGAACGATTTCCTCGTAGCTATTGAAGTCCCTTATGGCTAACGCCCTTCGAAGACTTGGTTTTAAGCCACTAAAGAATCGATCGATCTTACTCTCAGGTTGGATAATAATACCAGAAGCGTACCTTTAAAGTCTGGTAAAATTTGCTTCATAGGTACCAACAGATTCATCATCCCTTTGCTTCAGTTCAAGGAACTCTTTCTCCATCTTTGTTCGGAGAATACGAGGGAAGTACTTATTGAAAAATAAGTTCTTGAACTCGTCCCATTCCATAGACTCAATTTCATCCCTTTGCCTTGTATTCTTAACAAGATTCCACCATTGATCAGCATCTCCTTCCAAACGATACACTGCTAGGATGACTTTATCATGCTCAGAACATTGAAGAACTGAAAATATCTTTTCAGTAGTACTAATCCATTGTTCAGCAACTAATGGATCAGTAGACCCGCTGAAAGATGGTGGACGCTGCCTCATGAAGGATTCAACAGAATGTTGCTCCCTCCTTTGTTCGTTTGGAAATCCTGCATGATTCATAGCTTGATAAAGTTGTGTGAGCATGGCTACAAGATTTTGCATTCCATCTCCCATATCGTTTGGTTGCTCAGGGGGACAATCATTGCATTGCCCATCGCATTCCGCATTAACACGGTTCCTTCGGGTTCCAGCCATTGACTAAAACCAAGAAGAATAGTGTGAGCAACACTAGTTATAATAGGAAACCACATAATTCAAGAATAAAATTTTCATGCTTATGGTCTTATCCTAGGTTATTCATGGCCATTTCTAAGATTGTGTTCTATGCTTAGACTTATCCTTAGGGTTCTTACTAAGGCTTTCACATCCTAGTTTCCAAAGGTTGACTATACCTTTCCTCTGATACCAACTATAACGACCCATACTTTACATACATTTTTAATACTTCAAAAATTGAAGCACACTTATTACAACATATGATAAAACTACAAAGGACCGTATAGGTATAGTGCCTTTAGAAACTGGGAAACATAAACAAATGGTTCATAAATCTTCTACAGTGTCTCCCATTTATTTCATCATATCTAGGGTCCCTTTTAGCATATTCTACTTAATATCCATCTTCCTGACCTAGGGAAAAGAAAACATAAAAGGGTGAGCTCAAATGCTCAGCAAGGCAAATAAAGGAAATAAAAATCATATGATATCTTTTTGAAAATCATAACCTGCAAAAGAGATCATAATATATTAACATGGAACAAATCATAGGAGTGAAAATGAGATCCCCATAATCATAACATAAAACTTGAAACTTTGTGGAATGCACACATAATCATGGAAAATCATTTCTTGTTAGTCATGACTCATTGCCAAGACTATCTTAGTGGACAAAGTCCCTTTCTGAACCGAGTTCACTCCTCGTTTCAGTCCTGTATCACTGAACCGAAATAACCTTCCGTTCCAGCCATGTCTATCTCATGAGATATAAAATCTTTACCCAATTCATTGGAGGGAGATATAGGTCCCACCCATCTTATAATGAATCCTTTCTTATGTGTGCCACATAATCATAAAACATACATCATCGCATAACACATGAAACAAAAATGGGATTCTTGAAACATCATGACATCATAAATCAATTCATATAAGATAAAGGAATTCATAAAAATAATTCCATCACAACATGATCAAATCAATGTAATAATAGGGATAAAAACAGAACCCTTTATTATCTTAGATGGAAAATAATTTTGAAAATCACTTGAACTCCATTCTTGAGGAAAATATCCTTTCTTCTTCAAAAACATTTTTCCTTTCATAACATGTCATACAACTTTAAAATAAAAGGAGTTGATTAAAAATAAACTTGAAAACTTGTAAAGGAAGCTTCTTGGAAACAATGTTTTAAAAATCCATTCATGCCGTATAAGTTAAAAAAAACATTCTTCGTACTTTTGTCAGAAAAGTCAAAAAGTACCTCGTACGGAAAAACGACAAAAGATTCCTTTCATATTCTTTACTAAAAACTCACCTAAGGGTAAAATTGGATTTAAAATATTGCAAGTGGATGGAAGCAATATTACATATTGAGGGAACATGGATGTGGATGATAAAATACACCCCAGTAAATACTTACGAATAAACAATCTCGGATAAAAATGAGATTGTGATATTTCCCTTACCTTAGGTCCGATTAGCTTTGTACGTGTCCGAAGCTCCTGTATAATGGTTTAAATAATGTTATTGACTTATTCCAGAATCATACATATTTATATGATATCATATATGGTCATATTATTAGCTTCTTGTTAGTAATATTTCATTGTTACTTGTTACTCGGGTCTTTATAACTTTTTGTTCTTATGCGTGTTTTGTCGAATAAATTCTTATTCTTATCTTTAGGTTATAGATAATTCATTTCCAGAATGGTATTAGTGTATTATATACCATATTCATTCATTCAATTCATTTATATAATCATTATGAAATGAAGATCATGTAGAACGAGTCGCATCACATCGTGGAGACGGTATTCCGTACGTACGCACGAGTGATGATATCGTTCCTATGATCATGGAATTGTATTGGAGTATATATATATATTATTTCAGTATCAATATTACTTAATAATAATCATATATAGTTACTTATTACACCATTATACCCATCCTTGTAAGGTGATGGTGGAAAATAGATTACACCACGGCGTGGAGACGGTATTCCGTACGTACGCACGCGCGGTGATTTCATTTTTTCGTAGGATGGATAGAAGGTGAATTAGGGTTGTTTCATATTTATAATAACATATCAGTATGTAAGTAATACTGATGTTATTACTTTATCATGAAACAACTAAAGAATAAGAAGTTGAAGAAGAAAGAAATTGAAAAGATCGGTAATGGATATTACCTCTTCTTTGGAACGCCTTTTTGAATCCTCCACTTAAGGAACTAAGATTGGTCTTTGGAGAAGACCAGGACCTCTAGGATTATTCTAGGGAAGTGGAGAAGGGAAAATGGCAGGGGTTGGCCGAGCTTGAGTGCTCAAATTGGTGTGAGGAGGAGGGGGAGGAGGTGCCCTTTTATAAGGGAGGAGAGGGGCACCTTAGGAATATCTCAAAATATTATTTTATATTAAAGTCGAAATCGGTTTATAATGGTTCCAAAGGGTCTTATTTCGAAGCTAAAGTGGGGATGGGTCGAAATCCTATCAACCAATAGGATTTAGACAAGTTTAGGGTATTATTTTAACCTTATCAATTAGATTTAACTCTAAGTTAATTAATTTAACTTTTACCGTGTCTTTTTGTTTTCTTTCACTATATGGTTAATACACTTACTATAACATGCCAAACGAACCCCAAATTGTTTATTATTAATATATATATCCTTATCTAAGTCATTTGGCCGAACCTTAGATTTTTAGGAATAAAATAACAATTAATAATATAATATTTGATTTAAAAACTATTTTGTGTCAATTTTGACACTATTTGATATATGATTTTTGTGAAAGTCATAACAGAATTATATGTTCGAACCAAGTTGATTAAATCAATAATAATATATCATAGTAACCTATAAAATTAGTGGAATTCATAAAAAGTCTCAAATTACATTTATTTTGGTATTTATATTATCAATTTTGTCAATATTTCATTAATAAGATAATTACTGCATCATCTTTGTGTCATAAATAAATTAAATTATTTGATGTCTAAAAATTACAAATAAACTACCATCATGTAGGAAATCGTTTTAGCTTTCTAATTAATATTTACAATTGAATTTATCTTATGTATAACCCTATATTAAAAATGATTTACTTATTAAACTTTGATTTTAACTATTTTAACCCTTCTTTAAATAAATTAATAATAAATGTCCTAATCTAATCCAAGTGGGCCTAAATGGTCATATTTTATTCCTAAGTTTGTTTTTGGTCGAATTACACTTGTCCAATAGAATTAGGACATGTGTTAGGGTAATATTAATATCATATTTACCCTTAGTTACCCTATTTACTATTAACCGCGGTAAAAATAGTAAAAAGTTACTATTCACCAAAAAAATTATTTTCATCTCATTGAACCACATTTTAGTCCTTGATATTAACCGTGTCTCTCGGATTTTTGAAATTTCATTCACAGAAGCTGTAAAATTAAGTTTTATGCAAAATTCAGTTTTTAACCTACCACTTAGTGGTTTCACTATTCATCAAAAATTGAAAGTTTTCAGAAAAATACCAAAATTTCACCCTAGGATAATTTCGATATTCTGAGTCCAAAAATGATGTCCATTTTGAAAAATAAAATTTATAAAATTTCAAAAAGTGGTTATTACTATTCATAACGACTAGTTTTAATAGCATATTGTTGTTTAGTGAAACTCGGTATTGCGTACGACGCAAGCTATCGAGGAAGGTCGCGATTGCGTGTAAAGCAAGCCAAGCAAGTGTTGTGTAGAAAAAGATTCCTTTGATGATTTATATAACATAAAAGTCTCGGGTGTTACAATGTTTCTCCTTTTAAATTAATTAAAATCACCATAATGAGAAGTTATTTAAATTAAATTTATATATTATATATCAATAAATATTAATTTATATTCATAAAATTATTATTATTATTCATAGATTTAATATAAAATCATCTTTTTCTTGCAAAATACACCTCTTGAAAACCCTCTTTTTCATTGCCTCTGTAGGTTTAATTTTAAATTTAAATTTAAAAATTATGCTATTTTAATTTTTTAAAATGGATTATATATTTTTAATAATAATAATTTATATTATATAATATTATAAACTTAATTTTTTACCATATTAATAGTGAATACAATAAAAATTAATTATTATGGTTAAGGTAAAAATGGGTTTACCGATGGGTTAAACTAAAAAGATAAGGGTTAAAATGACATAAAAACTTATATGAAATATATTTTCTAGAAATATTTCAACATTATAATTTATTATTATTTATAATAATCTATTGTTTACCCTTTTTTCATGTGAAAAATGTGGTTACACCTTTTTCTTTTCAAAAATTACAAGTGTGTCACTCACCGCACTTAAAAAAGGCCACCCACTCTACTATCTTATTCACACAATTAAAACCTTTTATTTTAGAAAATAACTACCCAAATAACTTTAAAAATTATATAAAATCATCCTATAATCCTTTTTGGGTCATAAATATATTCTAGTAATACTTTAGGTATAATCCTAAAGAGATGGTCCGTGAAAAGGCAAAGTTTATAATTATGAATTTTTGTTATATTTATTCTTACACCTCATTAAAATATTCTTAAAATTTGATCATATGATAACACCATTTTATACTATATAATTATATGTTATTATATTAATGTAATAACCTAAATCTATATCATCTTCTATCAAATGGGATACGAAATCATTTTTCATGTGTATGGCAGACTACTGCCTTATGAACCGATGTCATTGTTTTCCATCATCACTTCTCAAGGAATGTTGTAATGAAGGATTTAAAGTATAAATATTATATTTTTAACATATTTATACTTATTTAGTTATTATTCACATATAAATTTTTAATTTTCATTTCAGGGTGGATACGATAACTTCATTCGTTTGTATGGTGAACTGCCACCTCGCGAAGTGATGTGATTCATTTTACACTAACACTTTACATGGAAGGTAATAAGGATAATTTTAATTAATATACGTGATATAAATGAAATAATAATTATATTAATGAAATATTTATCATTCTAAAAATATAATATTTTCTTTTCTTTCTAACTCTAAAAAATGATAACGTCGTTCATGTATGTGTGGACTACCGCCACCACGAAGCGATGTGATTCTTTTTCCATCAACACATTACAAGAATGATAAAAATAAGTTCATTTAAAAAAAGAATATGGTATTTATGATATTATTATAATTATATAAATATAAAATAAAACATATCTTCTTTCTATAATAATCATTTAAAAATGGAAACGTCACTCATGTGTACGTACGACCTACTGTCTCCATGATCGTAACATAGTTCATGTTTCAAAACCATATTTGATGATTGGTTTTAAAAATTATAATTTATGTATAAATATTATAATTATTTAATTATTATTATTATATATATGTTTAAATTATGACCTCTTTGACCATGTTATACAAACCAAATCCATTTTGAAACAATAAATCGAACATCCTCAAAACACCCGATGTAGACTTAACTGATTAGGTATTCAAATATATAATTATAAAGAAATAAAATAAATGATTTATGTATAATGTGTTAAACCTGTAAACTTTTATTAAGATATAAAATAATTTATATAATCTTATTATACATTTGTTAAAGGATGTGCATAGAAATTTTGGAATCGAGGTAAGGATTTTTATCGTCTTGTTTTTGCTTCTATAAGACATATGTCATATTCACCACTTATTTTTATTGTGTGGTGTATATAATACCCATGAATTTATATTATTAATATTTTCATGAAAATTAATTTTTAATTAAAAATCCATATGATATTCTCTCTTTCAATGGGTTTGGATCCATAGATTACCAAATTCATAATGGATTTAGTTTCAATTCACTTTTATTGAGGTATATTTTATTTTTATGTGCCTAATTTATTTTATATGGAATATATAATACCCTTTTAAATATTATATCATGAAAATACTTATTTTCATGATATTTAAATTATAATTTTATGTTATTATTTCATGGGGATTGCGATTGCAGAGTTACCAAAGTGGAAAAGGTTTTATGTTACAATTTCCTTTCTTTCAGGATTATTTATGTTCAAATTTATTTTAGAGAAAATAATGTGATATTATTTTCTTGAACCAACTATATTTTATTCTACTATGGTTTTTAAAGTGGTTCACATGTTTTATTTCCATTTCCTCCCTTATTTATTGAATAAATATCAAGAAATCCTTTTATAAGTGATACTGATTGCATATCTTCTTTTAGATCGGGTATCTTTCTCTTCCATATCCGTGTTTTTTAAAATATTTTTCAGAAATTTTCTTTAAAAAATATATTTTATAAATATATTTTACATGGTCTTAAAACTTATTTTAAAAGGTTTTAAAATGTAAATTTCTTAACATTTTCCAAATGGGTCACCTTGACCTCTTCCATATCCATGTTTTCTAAAATGTTTTCAGAAATGTTATTTAAAAAAATAAATTATTTCATAAATATATTTTAAATAGTCTTCTAACTTATTTTAAATGATTTTAAAATGAAATTTTCTTAAAATTTTCCAAATGGTTAACTTTTACTCCCTTTTACAAAATGTTTTAAAAATGATGTTTATTTTTAACATTTACAACATGAATAGATTTTCACACCATCATGACTATTATTTAATTTGAAAATTACTTTATATGTTTCTAAGGTTGTTTTAAAATAAAAGGATTTTCACAATATTTTTTTAATATTTATTTTTAAATTTTTTTTTTTCAAAATGAAAAAGGTTATTTTCGTCACAAATTTTTTTAATGATATTTCCACTCATCAATGACAATAACCCTTGATGTTACTTACACTCCAATGAGGATATGTGGTATTGATACCACACTCTTTCAATATCTAGATAGATTATGAGATTGACATGGATATAATTGCTTTTCCATGAGTTAATCATGTTTTAAAGAGATTTTTATGGAACTCAATTCTTTTCCATGGGTTAATCATGTTTCAAAGATATTGTTATGGAACACATTTATTTTATACAGGTTAATCATGTTTCAAAGATATTTTTATAGAAACCATTTATTTTCCATGAGTTAATCATATTTCAAATATATTTTTATGGAATATATTTCTTTTATATGGTTTAATAATGTTTCAAATTGATTTTTATAGAACCTGTTTCTTTTCCAAAAGTTAATAATGTTTCAAAGAGATTGTTATGAAATTTGTTTATTTTCCATGGGTTAATCAGGTTCTAAAATGAATAAAGATTTTTTCAATGTGTTTATGATGAATTTAATTCTATATGTACTTTATTAATGATATGGTTCTTGGAAATTGTTTATAATGATGGGTGGTTTTGTTATAAACCAAGTGTAGTTGGTTCCATTATAAACCAAATATGGGTGGTAACATTATCAACCAAGGATGGGTGGTTCCATGATAAACCAAGGATTGGTGGGTTTGTTATAGACCTCCAATGCATTGGGTACTTCAAAGATGGAAGTTGAACATATTGGTTATTCCATTTTTAATAAGTTATTTGAATATAATGTTCCATGATACCAATAAGTTCTATCAATGATTGTTATGGGTTTATAATGTCACATGGATCATGATTATTGATTCTCAATACTATTGACTTTGTTAAAACCTTGTTCCATATTTTCATATTTTATGATTTACGTATTTATGGGTATGAATATTCTTATGTTATACTCAAGGAATTTAATTATTTCATAATACCCTTATGTTTTTATTATACTCACTAGTTATATTCAATTTTTAATTATTATGTTTACTCTTACTGAGCATTTGAGCTCACCCTTATTATGTTTCATTTTTCCCCAGGTTATAAATATTGAGGTTGAATTAATTATGTATAGATGGGTTTTCTATATATGATGATGATGACCTAATGTGGAATATCGAAAATGGGTATAGTGGGAGATTATTTTCATCTTTATGGACAAGTTGTTTATGAATCCATGATGTTAAGAGTTTATCCTAATTCTCTAAAACTCTAATCCTAAAAGGTTCTTGATAATTTAAGTGATACAATATTTTACTTTTGATGTTGTAAGTTTTGGATAGTGAAAATTGGTTCACCATCATCCGTATCAAATCCAAAAATGTAAATTTTATGTTTTTAATGTTTGATCCAGGAGTGCAGGTTTGGGGCTCTTATAGTTGGTATTAGAGAAAAGGTTTAGAAAACTTTGAAGATTGGAATGTTTTTGTGTGAGGTTATCTTAGTATTTATGGATACAATTATGAGTTTATGATATTGAGTTTAATGATAAGTTTAAATTCCTAGACACCCATTTTAAAATCACATTGATTTAAAATGAAGTGTGCCTTTATGTTTTGTGGACATATGTTTTAAGGTATTGATAACTATCAAGGTTTACATGATCGTTGATGATTAATGTTATTTTTAATAATTTTCATCATATTTATTGTAATTTTTTAAGGATAGAATTTTATTAAAAAAATTAACACCCATATATTTTTATGAAATGGGTATTTAAATAATTTTATTTCTTTGATATCTTGTGTTACACGTAATAGCAAGTTTAGATAAACCAAGAAATATTATTAAAATATTATATATCTATTATAACGTAGTTTTTAAATCTGAAGGAATGAATATGAATAACTAATTTATGAAATAAATATGAATTTCCAACTCAATATTAATGTATTAGTAAGTACTTGGAAAAATTATCACACAATTTTTAGTAAAGTCACTTTATTCTTAAAAAATATGTTTTCTTCAAAAATTAGTTGTTTTCTTTTAATGAGTGAATATTAATTTCTAAAATTTATATAAAATTAATTTTATAAAATTAATTTCACTTTTTAATTATTCATGTCAAAATTATCTGAAAATTATTTTTTGCTAATTTTCTAAAAACATTTTTTTCAAGGAATGGTAAAAAAAATGATTTTTATTGAAAATTTTATTTTCTTTTAAAGTATTCACAAGGTAAAATTATGTTTCAGATTGGTTTTTAAACTTTAATTAGTTAATTTTTTATTTAAAATAATCCATTTATGGTTTTTTAAAAGTATTTTATATAATAATTTGTTATAAAAACATTGTATTTTTAAAACGGACATTTTTCTAAAAAATTGTTTTTCATGGAATTTTTCTAGTTTTATTTTAAATTAAATTATAAAAATTATGTTATTTTAATTTTGAAAAAAAAAATTATGAAATATTTGGATTCATATTTTTCAAATTTATTAAATATATTTCTTTTACTTTTGACCAATATAAATAGCAACCTTGTTAAATTTTGTTTCCACAGTAAAGGCTAAATTGGGTTATCCAGGTTAAAAATAAAATGATAAGGAAAATAAAATGACCCTAACCTTGATAAAATTTTATTGGATTAATTTAATTAGATACTTAATACCTAATTATATAAATTTAGTTTTTTAATGTATACTTTTCCATGAATATTACTTATATATTATTTAAATCAAAAAAATATCACTTTCTTTGTCTTAAATATATCTTATGTGTATGCATGGGTAAAAAAGTAGGTTATGAACAAATATAAGTGTAAATTTTTAAATTAATATTATTATTTTAATTATATTAATTTATTTATGACTTTTGGGGACACTTTTATGATATTTTTATGTTTATAATATTATAATTAATGAAAAGTGAATGATGTCACATTCATGTTATTAATAACTATATCATTTTTAATATGGTGTTATCCGGAAGATATATTTTACTATAAATATTATTTTGAAATATAAAATATTCATATACATCATGGAATTTTATTTTTAATTTTTAATTAATAAATAAGTATCTTAAATAATTACACAATGATGATGGAGTAATAATTCAATTAATGAAACGATCAAATAAATGATATTAAGAATATTAAAATAAATATAATTTGAATTAAATAAGGTGTTACCAGAATTTTATAGATTATTACGACATATTAAATGTGTATTAAACTATTTGTTTCAAATATGTCTTATTTTCTTGATTTTCTTAAAGTTAAAGTAATGAATTGTGTCAAAATTGATACTGATGATATTTTTTGAAAATAATATTTTATTAAAGTATTTTAAAATCATAAAAATATTTAAAAATAAAAATTTATTATTTTATGGTCTATAATTTCATAAATTTTTCATTTATGGTCCACTTGACATCACATAAGTAAAAATTACAACCTTTTAATATTGAAAATTTGTTATTGTAGTTAAAATTAAAATAGGTTAACTAAGGGTTAATCAAAATGATAAGGTTTAAAATAATACCAAAACATGTATAAAATAAATTTTTTATAGATATTAAAACCATATATTATCTTATATTCTAATCCATGTACATTTTGTGGCATTTAGATATAAAATGAATTTATTATAATTTAATTTTTGAGAAATTCCAAAAGTTCCCCTCACCTGAATTATAAAAAGGCACCACATCCATCACTTATTCACATCACTTTGAACCTTCTTTATAAACCATAAACTACCAAATTATATTCTAAAATTCCCTAATCACCCTTTTTAGGTTATGGTTTTCTCAAAATACCAACCCTATAGCCCTTTAGAGGAGATCCAAAGGAGACATTTTGAAGGATAGGTAATCACTCTAACTGGTCACTTTCTTTTTCTACTCTCCATTACCTTGTATAAATCTATGATTTTTATCATAAAATAATAAATTAAATATATTAAATATTACTAAATATTATTATTATTATAAAAACACCATTATGCACCCTCTTTCCCATCAAACAAGAAGTGAAATGTGTGTACGTACGACTTACTATCTCCACATAGAAATACAATTAATTTCTATTCTCCATCTTTTATGGATGGGTATTATAATGGGTTTAATGAATATATATGATATATAT
The DNA here is from genome assembly GCA_963277665.1 of Viscum album. Classification (NCBI taxonomy): domain Eukaryota; kingdom Viridiplantae; phylum Streptophyta; class Magnoliopsida; order Santalales; family Viscaceae; genus Viscum; species Viscum album. The sequence goes on along the minus strand of OY728137.1, from coordinate 611,651,932 downwards.
GATATAAAAATTATTCTACAAAAAAAAGTGAAAAATTGAAAATAGCGTTCATGCGTACGTAAGGTCTATCATCACCATAAATAATATCATTTATTTTTATATCTATAGTTTTTATGAATGATTATAAATATGAATATAATGAATATATATGATGCTTATAAAATTATTAACAATCTTTTAATTATGGTACCATGATAATAGTATAATTATTGGGACTACCAAACTGAAACATGCTTGGAAAATAAATTAGTTATCACTAAGAACAGTGATTTTAATAACAAATTATTAATAAATGGGTGATAAGATGTTGTTGGGAATGTATTGTCTCAACAATACTCTATAATTTATTATGATTTTGATGCTCACAAATACCCTTGTTTTTTTACTAATTATCTTACTTTATGTTTATTTCATAGAATTAATATTCTTTATAATATTTACTCTGAAATTATTTTCAAGATTTTAATTTACAAAGCATGTATCTTAAAGTGTTTGTGATGCATTTTTATATATTTTGGAAACACTTTTCAAACCCTACGTGGATAAGTGTAATTTAAGGAATAAAATCTATGCTTTTTATAGCGTGTATGGATCATGAACCTTACGTTTGTATTCAACCTTACGCTGGAAGAAGAAAGTATGGTTAAATAACACTACATAAGTAATGAACCTTACATTTTAGAGAGAAACATATGGATCATCAACCTTAATTTTATGATCAAACTTACATTTTCAACCTTAGATTCAGGAGATGAACACTACATATTTGAACCCTATGTTTGGTATTTTTTAACTTTTTGAAGGAACCATGTATTTTACTTTTCAACTTTAGAGATTTAATTTCTCAATTTTTCTATTCAAGATTTCTGCAATGGTCTTGATGGAATTTTAGGTTATTTTAAAGCTCATTTTCAACTAATTTAAATATCATTATATTTGATTCAAATAACCGTATTCAATGTATAAAATCACTCCTATTCCTAAGGGAAGTTACAACTCCCCTGTTTTATTTTGAATTTGAATTTCTATGGTTTATCAGGAATCCATTTTAGATCTATAATTCTAAAGTAGGTTATTTTATTTATATATTCTATAGGTGTATCGTTTTTTTAATAACGGGATTTTTCCAAGGGGAATATTTTCATATATAATCATACTCATGTGAAAATATTTTTATAGTGCTACAGAAAACAAACCACTATGATAGATAACTACACTTTGGAGATATACATGTTTTATCTCATTCATCTATAAGCTTGCCATTGCTCTGTTTTTTTTGCAGCTTTTAAATTGAAGATCTTTGAGTAATTAGGATCAATTCAAACTCATTATTTCTTGATGACTATTATTTCTGAAGAAGAAGATCCATATACTGTCAATTTTTACTACTGCAATTGTGAAGTTTAACATGTTATCTTCAAATCAAACTCTTTTGATTTATTTAGAGTTTCAACTGCTTATACTCAGTTGTGGTGGAGTATCAGCTTCTCAATCTAAGCTGTGGATTTTTGGTTCTCTGTTAAAGAACCGGAAGGATTTTTTTTAGCCTTATTATAAAGGTATCAACTACCTGCACTCATTTTTGGAATTTCACTCGTGTGATAAGAGGAACATAATAGTAAAATTCACCAAACTTGTAGAGAGAGAATTTGGTGGAGTGCACTAAGGGATCTTTATGCCTCAAACCACAATAAAAATTTGTGTTCTTTATTTATGTTTATACATTTATTATATTTCATACAGAAGAAAACATTGCATATCCATAAAAATTACAGAGGGTGTCAAAAGTCATAATTATAGAAGATTTTTGAAAAGACACAATTCACCCCCCATTTTGTGTTACTTTGTATTATTCCGACCTAACAATTGGTATCAGATGAGAGATTTTGGATAAATATATAGCAAGAAAAAGTATAATGTCTATATAAAGATTCTGAAAATGGATAATCCTAGATAAGGAATGTCTCTGGTACATGATCTATACTTTAATGGTGAAACTTATAGGTGCTGGAAATAAAAGAAGATCACATATCTAAAGAATCATAGATTCAGAGTCTACTCAAAAATTATTAATCCTTATAAGATTCCTAAAAAACCAAAAACTTTTGATATAGCAACAGATGCTAGATATGATATGAATTAAAAGGAAATTAATTCTATTATTTGTGGTCTTGAACCAGATGAATTCAATCATGTATCACAATGTCCAACTACCTATGATATGTGGAAAACTATTGCAGTTGCTTATGAAGGAACAGATAATGTCAGATAGATAAGTTATGCTACAGCTAAGCTAAAGTTCGACACATTTAGAATGTTTGATGGAGATAACATCACAAAAATAAATGTAAGTCTTATAGAAATTATCAATAATATAACTATCTTAGGAGAACCCATCAAACAATCTGATCAAGATTTGAAAGTACTAAGAGTACTGCCTTTTAAATGTAATGACATATCTGCTACAATTTTCCAATCATCACCTGTCAAAGATCTAATAATGAAAGAACTAATTGGAACACTGATGATATATGAAGAAGAAATATTGGATAAAGATGAAGATAATAAGATTATATAAAAGAAGGAAAATACTTCTCCGAAGGTGACATCTCAGAATCATAACATAAGAACAAAGCAAGAAGTCAAAGAAGAGAAAAATTTAGATTCCTCATATTCTGAAATAGAACCGGCTCAGCTATCTAAAAAGTTTCGAAAATTCCATAAAAATAAAAGAGGATTTAGAAAATCCTTCAGGACGGATGAAAAAGAACCAAGAGAATTTTGATGCTATGAATACAAGAAATTGGGTCATATCAGACCTAATTTTCCTCAACTAAAAGATGAAAAAAAAAGTCTAGAAAATATATATCATAAAAATACTAATTATGAGCACAAAAGAAAAACAGTAATGATAGCTACATAGAGTGTATCTGAAGACTCCATAATCTCTTCAAATACTGATTCAGAAAAATAGAAATCAAATCTAAAATCCAACATATTCTTTTTGGAAAAGGTAGAAGAATAAAAGGTACAAATTTATTACTCTTATGATTCTAATTCTGGTAGTTTCTCAAATGAAAAATTAGCTTCCTATTTCTCAATGCTCAAAGAAAAATATGATTCCTTGCTAAAGAAACACAAGTCATTGAAAAATATTCATATTGTTGACTCAGAATAAAGAGATACTCTACTAAAACAACATCAAGAGTTAGTTTAAAAATTCAACTCATCTACAAAAAATTGCATTGATTATGAAAAAATAATTAAAGAATTGCAGTCTAAATTAGAATCTTATAACAGTGTCTCTATTACTTTTACAAAAGGAGAAAAATTATTCAATGATATTCTAGGAAATAATGTCATTAAAAGAGAAATATTTGGAATAGGAAGTGAGGGTGAGAAATCTAAAATGTATAAAAATTATTTTTCCCCAATTCAGAAAATGTTAATTGTTATTACTTTGGAAAAAAGGGTATATCATGAATAAATTTTATTTTATAAATAGTAAAATTAGTGGTATTAAAAGGGATTTTATTTCCAAAATTTTGTCTGAATAAAGTGGTATAAATTGTGGAAACATAAGGAAAATATGGATTCTCGGATCACTGATTTCTAACACTATAAGACTCAATAAAGTATAGGTACCAAAAAAATATTTTTTAATTGCTTTTACAGGTAACAGGACACAGGAACAAAAATTCTATATAGTATATGTACAGTGGCTATTCGAGAGATATGATTGGAGATCCATCAAATTTTCATATGTTAACTCAAACGGATGGAGGTTTTATCACTTTTGGTGACAATGCCAAATAAAAAATAGTTGGATTTGGAAATATTGGATATCCAAAGACCATATCAATCAAAAAAGTATTGTATGTACAAGGGATAAATCATAATCTCATAAGTATTTCTCGTATTTGTGATGATGGTTTTTATGTTGATTTTTCTAACAATTCATGCTCAGTTTTCATAGATAAATTGCTTAAATTTTAATCACCTAGAACTAACAATGTTTATACTCTGGATTTAAATTCCTTGTGTAAACAAAAGGTGAATTGTTTAACTACAAAGACAAGTGAGTTATGGATCTATCATAGGATATTTGGTCATTATAATATCTATGTTTTACATAAATTGTCTAAGAAATAGTCAGTTTCTAATTTTCCCAGTCTTAAATTTGATAATGATATATTCTCTAATGCATGCCAAATTGAAAAACAACACAAATCTTCTTTCAAGGCGATCAACAAAAATTTTTTATCTAAAACTTTAGAACTTATCCATATGGATTTTTTTGGACCATTAAGAGTATAAATTTTGACTGGAAAATTATATGTCTATGTTTTAGTCGATGATTATTCTGGATTTACCTGGGTTTATTTTCTAAAACTCAAAAGTAAAGTTTTCACTGTTTTTGAAAGTTTTTGTAAAATTGTTTAAAATGAAAAAGGATTTAAAATAATTTCATTAAGAAGTGATCATAGTGGATAATTTTAGAATCAATAATTTAATTCTTTTTTCTAAAATATGGGTATTAAACATACTTTATCTATACCAAGAACACCTCAACAAAATGGGATTTTTGAAAGGATAAATCAAAATATTCAAGAAATGGAAAGGACTATGCTAAATGAATATAGTCTTCCTACCTATTTTTGGGTTGAATCTGTGAGTACATCCTACTATATCATGAATAGATTTTTAATTTTTCCTATTTTCAAAAACACACCATATGAACTTTGGAATAAAATAAATCCAAAGGTAAAATACTTTAAAGTTTTTTTATGTAAGGTGTATATCTTGAACACCAAGGATAATCTTGGTAATTTTGATTCAAAATATAATAAAGGAGTATTTTTAGGATATTTTTTTACCTTTGAATCCTATAGAGTGTTTAATAAAAATTAAAGGTTTTTTTAATAATTAGTTCATGTGAAGATTGATGAAACTAATCCTTTCATTAAGTAAAAATATTAAACTGATGAAGTCACTGATTCGCATGACAACATGAGACTTGAAATCCTTAAAGATGATTTTGAAAATGATATTAATAAAATTATTTCCAGTTTAGAAGAATATAATACTGAAGAATCTGAAAGTTTCCTTCCTAGACAGTATAGATCCCTAAATAAAAATCCTTCAGAAACTATTATAGGAGACATAGAAATAGGTATTAAAACCATAAGAAATATAGAAAACCTCACTGAATTCTCTTCCTTTATATCTCATTTAGAACCTAAGACTATAGAGGAAGCCTTAAATGATGATAGTTGGATTTTAGCTATGCAAGAAGAGATAAATCGATTTAAGAGGAATGAAGTTTGGGAACTATTAGAGATACCAACCAATTATCCAGTTATAGGAACCAAGTGGGTATTTATAAAAAAATAGGATGATCAAGGGATCATTACTAGAAATAAAGATAGACTAGTAACTAAAGGTTATAATCATGAAGAAGGTATAGATTATGATGAGACCTTTTCTCCTGTATCTATATTAGAATCCATAAGAATCCTTTTAGCCTATGCATCTCATATGAATTTTAAATTATATCAAATGAATATTAAATATGCCTTTTTAAATGGTTATTTAATGGAGGAATTTTATGCTGAAAATCCTCTTGGTTTTGAAAATCCCCTTAAACCAAATTTTGTTTTTTAAATTACTAAAGCTCTTTATGGCCTTAAATAAGAACCTAAAGCTTGGTATGAAATATTGAGATCTTTTCTTTTGAAAAATGGATTTACGGTTGGTTTGGAAGACCCAACAATTTTTAAGAAAATAGTTTTTTCTGATATTTTATTAGTTCAAATTTATGTTGATGGTGTTATTTTTTGTTCATTTAATAAAAAAAATTGTAATTATTTTTCAAAATTAATGAAAAAATAATTTTAAATGAGTATGATGGGAGAACTAAATTTATTTTTAAGATTTCAGATTTATTAAAAATGTTATGGAAATGTTTTAAATCAAAGTAAGTATATTATTGATTTATTGAAAAAAATGGACTTGAGAGAAACAAGACATTTAAAACTCCTATGTGCACCAATATAAAACATGATTTGGATGAATCTGGAAAACTAGTGGACAAAAATTTATATAGAGGTATGATTGGTAGTTTCTTATATCTTACTGTTAGCATAACATACATTATTTTTTATGTGTACTTATGTTCTAGATTTCAATCAAATCAAAAAGAATCTCCTTTTACTATTGTTAAAACAATTTTTAGACATTTAAAAGGAACTATTTTTCAATCTCTTCATTACCCCAAAACATTTGATTTTAATTTAATCTCATATTCAGATGATTATTTTGGAGGTTACAGGTTAGATAGAAAAAGTACCTCAGGAACCTATCACATTTTAGGAAAATATTTAGTATCTTGGTCTAGTAAGAAACAACACTCACTTGCCCTGTCAACATCCAAGGCAGAATATGTATCTGCTGGTAGTTGTTGTGCACAAGTACTGTGGATGAAAAACACTCTACTGGACTTTGGATTAAATTTTAATAGTATACCTATTTTATGTTATAATAAGAGTGCTATAAATATTTCAAAAATCCAATAAGTCATTCCAAGACTAAGAACATTGATATAAGGCATCGTTTTCTAAGAAATCAGGTTCTTAAAAAGGATATATCTTTAGAATTTGTTAATACTGAATATCAATTAGATGATATTTTCACTAAACCACTTCCCACTTCTAGTTTTTATTTTATTAAGGGGGGGTTAGGTTTATTTAATTTTAATTAAATATTTATTAGTTTATTTCAATTTAATGAATTCTTATTTCGATCAGAAAAAATTATTTTTTTATTTCATTTTTGCTATTGAAATTAGCATTTTTATTGTTTTCTTAAATAAATATTTTCTCATTTTTAGAATCATGTGTTTTAAAAAAAACAATGATTACCCCACGTAACTGGCATGGGAAACTAGGTCACGTCATTATCTTTCAAAAACCCATTGACTTACCTTACCTTGCCTTTTTCAAACTGTTTCACCTAAAAAAACCTTCATCTTCCTCCAAAACACTAGAATCTAAAAACATTCAAACTTCATATTCATAGAAATAGAGAAGACCAAGAGAACTTATGGGGGATAACCCAGTGACCCAAAACGTCAATGAGTTTCATCAAGAAATATTTTCAAGGAAAGGTCATAGATTTCAAATGGATTTACCAGATGAACCTTTTGCTTAAGAAAGCACTAGCGTTTCAAGGTTTTTAATTTCTGTTCAATGAGGAAAATATAAATTTTGTTTATGAGGTAGAACTGAAGATTTTCTATAGTAGTGTTTTGTTTAGTTTTGTTGAAATAGAAGATATTTTATCTGCAAGAATATAAGACTAGGAGTTTTCAATTTCTTCAGTCAAAATAGCTCAGATTCTGAAATCTCCTCATGAAGGAGTATTAAAATTTAATCTCAGATCAATTAGAAATCAAGATCATAAGTCTGCAGATATAATTTCCTTTCTTTTTGGATCGAAAAATATAAGAAAAATGTTTTTTAAGGATCTTGAGTCAGATTAAAAAGTGGTAGTTAAGTTTGTTCAAACTTTAATTTCCCCAAGAGTAGATGAAATGGAGAAAAGTTTTTATCTAGATATATACATCATTTTTTTGTTCATCAGTAATATCAAGTTAAATTTTCCTAGATACATGTTTAGATATCTGAATTATTGTTTCCAAGAAGAATCTTGAATGTATTTTTATCCTTATAGAAAGATACTTTCCCTAATTCTTTTCAGGAAGAATTTGATTTGTATTTTTGATTCAAGAGTGAAATGTCATCATAGTAATATCATGAATGTTGGTACTCTAAGGAAGTTTGGTTTTTATTAGAGTATTGTGAAAGGAAAGTTTATACCAGTTGGTGTATATGACTAAAATAAGTATGGATATTTTTCTCAGGGGGAGAAAAGTACTACAAGAAATGAAGGAATTGGTGAATCTAGGATTGAAGGTGTATCTAAGTATTCTAAGAGAAATTAAGATTTTATGGTGCAGAAAACCAAGAAGAAGTTGTAGAAGATATTTTTATGAAACCAAGAAGTAGAGAAGAACCACCACCTGGAGATATGGTGTTGGGATTGGGAGAATCTACCCATTTGGTTCATTTAGAAGAACCCGTACATGAAGAGGATCAACATGTTAAAAGTTAAGTTTGAGAGATTCAGGATTTTATTTAAACAGTTGATTAGGATCAAGAAGAATTTGTTCAAGAAGAAGAGGATTATGAAGAGGCTGCCCAAGAAGAACAAAAAATGCAAATATCAGCAACTGAGGCCAAATATTTTTTTGAGCATCAGACTATATCATACATTGATCATTATTTGGAGAGACCTAGGTTTATCTATGGAGAAAGAACATAAGTTCTTGATAATATTTCATGTTTAAGTGAGAAGTCAATTGAAAAATACCCTGTTAATACCTTATACATTGTAGCTGGTGATCAATCAAAGAATCCAGATGAAGGGAGATCTAATTCCCTAAAAAATCATATTGAGGATCTTGTGATTAATTTCAATATGGTTCAGGAGGATAATTATATTCCTAGACAGGATATGGATGCCTCAAGAAAATAATTTGATGATTTGAATAATTAATCATCTCTAAGGATAGATTTTGAGTCTGTTCAGACTCAGCTTTAAGAAATTAAAGAACATTTTATGTCAAATAAAGATTTTTGATGATTTGAAAAGGGAAATGCTTGATGAGATTGAAAATATAAAGTCTAAATCTATTTCCAAACTAGATTTTTTAGACTTAAAATGGTATTTGGGAAGCTTTTTTGAGTCCATCAAGGGTAGTGTTAGTCAGGCCAAAGCTTCTACCTCTTCCCCTTCAACCTCACTAGATATGATTAGAATATTTCAATCAATTACATATGTCTTGGCCAATATGAATGAAAGGTTGCAGAACCTTCAGTGTAATAGTTCCCCTTTGTCACGACCCGTCCTCGGGGCCCGTGCCGTGACTACCCCAAGCTCGCCTTCCATAGGCCAGGGGCTGGCGACTAGAACCAAGGCGTAAATCCCAGTAAAAAGGGAAGTCATTGCCTTTGTAATGTAAACAAGCACCATAGAGTACAAGCGGAAGAAGTAAACACTAAGTAAAAACTGAGTACAACAGTAAGTGCGGAAAGTAAAAGGGGCCGGAAATACAAGCCCAACTGTAAAGTACAACTCGAAAGGGAAAACAGCAACTGTAAAGTAAAGCCGCTACGCCGAGATGTCCACTGGAAATCCCACCTGAAGGGTGGGTACAGATAGCTCCACTGCTCCTTGGGTCCCGTCGTCTACTCCGAGTGCGTCCCGCCCAGTGATCCACCTACAGGTACTGTCCTTCTCTGCAAGCCCCAACCACGATCAACGCTGTCCGTCGTCTGCAACCAACACAACTTTGTGCGGGCATAGCCCATGCAGGGGTGAGTATAAGATACTCAGTAGGGACCCCGAGACTCCCGAAGGTCTCCCAAAATCCACAAAGGATAAACCACAAAGGAAAGATACAATCACGAAGTAACAACCGACTCTGCTTAGGTATATTCCCATACATATACCTAAGTCATCAATTCCAATACGCTCCAACCTCCGAGCCCAAGTACAACTCAGTCCACACAGGAAAGTATACGTATTCCACACAGGAAAGCAAAACGTAATCCACACAGGATAGCACAACACAATCCACACAGGAAAGCAAACAGGATTCAGCTCACATAGGTATACTTCTTCGAAGATGATAGAGATGATCACTGATCCATCTGAGTCGTCAGACCCACAAAGTATCGATAGGTACTAACCCCCGCAAATACCCACACAGGATCGGTAGGAAACTAACCCCCGCAAAGACTCACACAGGATCGGACCCACACAGGATCTGTAGGCGCTGGCTCACACAGAACCGCTGAGCGCTGACCCACACAGGATCGAACCCACATAGGATCGGTAGCACTGATCCACATAGGATCGCTGAGTGTTGTATTCGTCGTCGTTGAATCCACTGAGGATCTCTGCACAGTCGTCGTTGTCACAGTAGCAGTCGCAGCCAGCTCTAGGGTTCCCGCACACAGCAAGCTTGTTCGGGAGGGTCCGCTCCACGAGCCGAGAGGCTGATACATCAACTGACACATAGTCCAGATTTGATGTATCCAAAAGTTCTGTATCGTCAACAGAAACTCAACGTCGCAGACGGCGCGTCAATCGGACGCCCGGTCTGAGAGTTATTGGCTTTTTCGTCACAGGGGCCCGGTTGGTTTTTAAGGCAAAACCAACCCCACCATACTCCACATGCGTCCAAACCTCGGGAAGAGTAAGACAAAAGATCCGTCTCACTAAGAGGAACTCAAAAAAGTTGACGGCACGTCAATCGGACGTCCGTAGCTCAAGATATGAGTGTTTCCGCTCCGAGGGCCCGGTTGGTTTCATGTACGAACCAACCCGGCCGAACTCAAAGTAATTCGAAACCTTGAGTACGATATTTCGAAACGACCGTATCGTTCCAAGGATCGTGTCGCCACTGACGGCGCGTCGATCAGAGGTCCATAGCCCGAGTTATGGGCATTTGAACCCAAACGGTCCAAAAACGGGGGTTTCGGGCCCGGACCGACCCGGCCCGAGACCCCCTGGGTCGGCCCGAACCGGTTCGACCCGGTCCGGCTCGGCCCGGACCAGCACGGCCCGGCCCGGAGCGGCCCAGCCCGGCACGGCCTGGCCTGGCAGACCGGCCAGGCGCCGAGCCGTTTCGGCAAAGGGGGGGGGCGCCTCCCCCCCTGTGTAATCGTGGCCCCCCGCAATTAAGGGGGGCCGTTTTGGCCAGCCGGTCGGGGGTTTGAACCCCCGGTTGCACACCAGTCCGGCCGGCCTGCCCTGGCCGGCCGGTTCCGACCTCCACGGGACCGGCGACGGCCGGTCCCCTTCTTCGCCGACACCAGCGGCCCGGAACCGGCCGCCGATCACCCTGCTCTGCCGCGGCCCAGAACCGGTCGCGGCTTGGTTCGTCCGGCGCAGTACGACGGCACCGCGCCCTTCCACCGCGGCCCCGCTCCGGCCGCGGTGTCTACGGTTCTCTTTGAGGCGGCGTGACGGCGTCACGTCCTCATTCAACTCCACGGCGTGGCGCGACGGCGGCGCGTATAACTTGTCGTGTGATTCCCGCGTGGTGCGACGGCACCACGCCATTCCGTTCCATCCACAAAGAATCAAACAAGAAATAAGAAGGGGGTTCGGCTGTATTTGTGTGTTCCGGCCCCCTCTCGTTAATCATTATCATTTAGTCATTTTAACCACGAAGAACGACTATCTAGATTTCAAGAACGGAAAAATAAATAAATAAGATAAACCCCTACCTCAGTTTCAAGAGCGGTGTTCGTCAATGAGCCGCGGAAGACGAGCGTCGCGGAGGTCAGGCATCGCGGAAAAAGAACGTCGACGTCGCGAAGCGAGGATTCGAAGTCGTTGACGGAGATTTCATCGCGGAAAACTGTCGCGGAAGAGACGACGCGGAAGAAGAACGTCGCGTCATGGATATGGCGTCGCGGAAGAACCATTGCGGAAAGAGACGTCGCATTCTTCGGTGGAGGTGTTCTTCACGTTCTTTGTCGAGGTTGAAGAAGAAGAAGACTCACGCTTCCCAATCCTATCAAGGTTGCAAAACTCTAACAAAAATAAAATAATACCAAGTCTTATTTTATTAACACAACCTAACCATTTGAATTTCAAGAGTTTGAAATTCAATTTAACCACACACAACTCACCTCATTAAACTTATTACATTTAAGTCATAAGTTATAACTTAGGTTAACAAAAAAAATTAAAGTGGGAGTTGAGGGGGGTTAGAGGATATGAAGGGGTGGGGTTCGTGTGGGCCCCACCACCCTCATAACCTTCCAAGGGAGGTTGGGTGGTTACCCAACTTCCATTAAGAACTAACACTTAGAGTAAAAATAATAAAAAGTGTAGAGTAATTATAAAATAAACTTCCACAATTTTTATCATCAACACTCGTGTAAACGCAACTCTGGAACAGGAGTTCCTAGGCAATTACTGGCGCTGCGGTTCCATCGGTGCCCTCGGAATTCGATTCCGGGCACTGGTTCAAAAGTTAGAAATTCCCGCTCATTCGTTCACTGAACGTACCCGATCCAAACTTCGGAAATTTATTACGGGCACACCGGGCCTCAAAATCAGGTGCCGTCAGAAACCGTGTTCTTGTAAAATTCCAAAGAAAATTAAGAAAAAATTTCCATTGAATTTTACAGGTCTTTACATTACTCTCACCTCAGGGCTTTACGTCCCCGTAAAGATACATCAAAACTAGGGAAACAAAAGTGGGTACTGAGCATGCATCTGAGTCTCCCTCTCCCAAGTTCTCTCCTGGAGGTTCCCGTGCTGCCATCTGATGCGCACAAGAGGAATCGACCATCCACGTAGGACCCGCTCTTGTCGATCCTAAATCTCCACTAGAACCTCCGTAAAAGTCGCCCGATCGTCAACGTCAAACTCCCCATGGTCAATGATGTGCATCGGGTCGTTCATGTATCTCCTTAGCTAAGATATGTGGAAGACGTCATGCACCCGGTGCAACTGAGGTGGTAGAGCCAAACGATAAGCCACCTCGCCAATCCTGCTGAGGACCTGGAAGGGTCCAATGAAGCGCGGAGATAACTTGTCGCCTCATCCAAATCTACGTAATCCACGTCGAGGTGAGACACGCAAGAAGACGTGGTCGCTATCCTCAAACTCTAGTGGCCTCCGCCTCCTATCAGCGTATGACTTCTGCCGGCTCTAAGTTATCCTCATCCGCTCCTGGATGACCTGGACCTTCTCTGTCGTGGCCTAGACCATCTCCGGTCCCACAAGTGCTGACTCCCCAGGGTCTGTCCAGCACAAAGGAGATCTGCAAGGTCGGCAGTAAAATTCCTCGTATGGTGCCATCCCGATGGTGGAGTGGTAACTGTTGTGGTACGAAAACTCCACCAAGGGTAGGTGGTCCTCCCAGCTATGACCAAAGTCAAGGACACATGCGTGGAGAATGTCCTCGAGAGTCTGAATGGTCCTCTCCATCTGACCATCCGTCTGAGGGTGAAAGGCTGTGCTCAGACGTAGCTGCGCCCCGAATGCCTCCTGCAATCCCTTCCATAGCCGGGAAGTAAAACGAGTATCTCGATCGGAGACGATAGATTATGGCACAACGTGAAGCCGCACAATCTCCTGAACGTAAAGTCGTCTTAAGCTCTCCACTGAGCCCTTCTCTCTGATGGGTAAGAAGTGAGCCGACTTGGTGAGTCGGTCGACAATCACCCAAATGGAGTCATGACCTCTGGAAGTACGTGGAAGTCCAGTCATGAAGTCCATAGATATGTCATCCCACTTCCACTCTGGGACCTCCAAGGGCTGTACCAAGCCTGCTGGTACCTGATGCTCAGCCTTCACCTGTTGGCAGGTGAGGCATCGAGAAACGAACTCTGCCACAGCCTTCTTCATGCCCGGCCACCAGTGCTGTCGTCTGAGGTCCTGGTACATCTTCGCAACTCCAGGATGTACCGCCAAGGGAGAAGTGTGAAACTCTCTCAGCACCTCCTCCCGTAAAGAAACTGGTACCAAGGTACGTCCTCTAAAAAGGATGTCGTGCTCTGCTCCAAAGGAGAAACCATCAGGTGCCTGTCCTGAGAATATCTGTGCACACCGCGTCTCACAGTCAGTGTCCTCACGCTGTGCCTCTCTGACCTGCTGTAGTAGTGGAGGTGTGACTGTGAGAGACTGAAGGAAGGCTGATCCATCTCTATCCACAAAGGATATCTGCAAAGAGGCTAGCTGCTCTGTCGCCTCCTCAATTAGTTGAATGCCCGTCCTCCTACTGAGGGAATCAGCTACCACGTTCCCCTTTCCAGGAGTATAGACTATCTCAAAGTCATAGTCCTGGAGGAACTCGAGCCATCGCCGTTGTCTCAGATTCAGGTCCTTCTGCGAGAAGATGTACCTGAGACTCTGTTGGTCAGAAAAGACTGTAAAGCGCTCACCCATCAGATAGTGTCGCCACGTCTTCAGGGCGAAGACCACTGCTGCTAACTCCAGGTCATGGGTAGCGTAGTTCTGCTCATGCGGCCTCAACTGATGTGATCCATAGGTGATCACTACCCGCTCCTGCATCAGGACACATCTGAGTATAGTCCCTGATGCATCGCAATAGACTACGTACCCTACTCCCTCCTCAGAAAACCTCAAGATAGGTGCGCTGGTCAATCTCTGTCTCAGCTCCTGGAAGATCTGCTGACATCTGTCTGACCACACGAAGGGTTTCCCCTTCTTCGTCAAAGCTGAGAGTGGTTCCACAACTCTGGAGAAGTCTGGCACAAATCTCCGGTAGTATCCAGCTATTCCCAAGAAACTCCACACCTCTGTCACGCTCCTGGGTGGCTCCCAAGCTAACACTGCGTCGATCTTCGAAGGATCCACTGCAACTCCCGCCTCAGATATGACGTGCCCCAAGAAGTGGACCTCATGTATCCAGAACTGGCACTTCGAGAGCTTACCATAAAGCTGGTTCTCTCGGAGCGTGTCTATTACAACCCGCAAGTGGTAGGCGTGCTCCTCCTCAGTGGTCGAGTAAATCAAAATTTCGTCGATGAAAACCACGACAAATCGATCGAGGTATGGCTGAAAGATCTTGTTCATGAGGGCCATGAACACTGCTGGAGCATTGGTTACACCGAAAGGCATAACTAAGAACTCATAGTGGCCATACCGACATCTGAAGGTCGTCTTCTGCACGTCCTCATCTCGAACTCTGAGCTGATGATAGCCTGATCTGAGGTCTATATTCAAGAACCACCGTGCTCCCTTGAGCTGATCAAAGAGTTCATCAATCCTCGGTAGTGGATACTTGTTACTCACTATCACCTGGTTCAGGCGACGATAATCGACACATAATCGCAATCTCCCATCCGCCTTCTTGGCGAACAATATCGGGGAAGCCCAGGGTGAAACACTGGGTCGGATAAACCCCTTGCCCTGGAAGTCCTCCAACTGTACCCGTAGCTCTTGAAGCTTGGCGGGGGCTATCTGATATGATGAAGTCGATATTGGGGTTGTCCTGGGGTACAGGTCAATATAAAAGTCTACCTCTCTGTGAGGAGGTAGCCCTGGAACGTCGTCGGGGAAAACGTCTGCAAACTGATCCACCACTGCAGGAAAACCAGGACTCCGAACGTCAACTGCTCCTAGGATAAGGCTAGCCAACTGATGAGTGATGGGTTTTCCTCTCCTCCGCGGAAGTCCATCCTGTGCTGCAAAGGCTCCCTTCTTGCCGGTGAAGGTGAACCTGCTCCCGTCGGTGCGTACACATCGCACCTTGCACCTAAAACAGTCAATATGTGCATGGACCGTAGATAACCAATCCATGCTCAAGATGACTTCGTAAGGCCTCGAAGCCGCTACAAGAAGATCCCAGCCAAAGCTCTCACCTCCTAGAGTAAGCTCACACTGCCGGCACCAGTGCGTAATTGTCGAGTCTGCTCCCGTAGGAGTCTCTAGCCGTAAGGATCGAGCCAACGACTCTATCAGAATCTCCGAGATCCGAACAATGGCAGCGGCTATGAAAGAGTGACTCACTCTTATGTCTATAAGTACTGCAGCAAGGGTGGAATAGACACAGATAGTACCTCGAATAATCTCGGGCGCGCCGTGGTCGTAAGCCTCTGCTGCCTGGAGCTGTGCCTATCTCTGCCCGCCAGCTCCCTATGGTCGGGGTGGACCTCCTGGTGGTGGTAGTGGTAGAGCCTCAAAGCGTCGCCCACCACCTGCTGCTCGGCCAACTCCTCTGCCTCGTCCGCCTCCTCCCTGCAGACTACCACGGTCGACCCTCTGCCTCTGCCTCGGTGGTCCCTCAACTGTCTGCTGCTCCTCGGCACGGCGAGTCAGGCAGTCACGAGCCATGTGACTCTGCCCGCCACACGAGTAGCACTGTCTGCCTCTCGAAAGACTGGCTCTGCGCTGTGTGCCCCACACTGCTGAGCCAGTGTCCTAAGGTCATCTGCCTGAGGGTCTGGTCTGCCTGGACCCCTGAGTCATCCATCAACTGCCAGCTGTAGAAGACTCTGCTACGTGCCGCCCTACGGTGGGTCTCAGCGCTGGTTTAGACTTAGCAAGAAATCTCTCGATCAAAAGGGACCGCTCTAGTACTCCTGTCTGAGTCGGAATGCTGAGGGAGATCAGCGATGCCCTGATCTCGTGTCTCAATCCCTTCTCAAAGGTCCGTGCCCAGAAGAATGGGTCTCATACCATGTCGTTCGAGTAGCGCGAGAGATCGGTAAATCTCGTCGAGTACTGGGCGACCGTCATGCTGCCATGCCGCAGCTAAAGAAGCTCCTGGATGTGCACCGCACGGAGGGTGGCTGGGACAAACTCTGAGTGGAAGAGGCTATCAAAATCCGTCCAGAGTAGAGATGCCTCATCGTACACCTGGAGCATCAAGCTCCACCATCGGCCCACTGCTGCGTGCAGTAGGCTCGAAGCGAGGATCACCATAAGGTCTGCTGGTGTCCTCACTAGCCTGAAAACTCGTACGACTGCCTCCAGCCAGTCCTCGGCTGCCTGGGGGTCCGTCTCCCCGCAGAACCTGGGCGGTCACTAGCGCTGGAACTCATGCAGTGCACTAAGGCGACGTGCATCGTCAGCGGCTGGTGCTGGAAGCATCGGTGGCTCGGCGGGTAGAGCTACCGTCAGTGTCACTGCTGACAAAGGGCCCTGCACCGAGGCCTCGTAGCTCGGTGGGCTGTCGTCACGCTCGACTCTCGGAACCCTAGCTGGCTACCGTCGTGGGGCCATCCTGAAAGGAAACAGGTGTGCCATGGTCAGAATAGTATACCTGGTGAGCTGATATAAAGTAATCACAAAGAAAACTTGAAACACACATGCAATCAATGTTTTCATGTATTAAGTCGAAAATCAGAAGTCGGGGTCCTGGTGTATGGATACGTCGGCCGCCGCACCAACACTGGACTCCCTGGACTGATAACCACACCCAATACGGTTAACACTATTGCTTCACATAGAAGAAATATTAGAGTCTGTGGTAGAACCGAACTCCTTTGATACCAATTTGTCACGACACGTCCTCGGGGCCCGTTCCGTGACTACCCCAAGCCCGCCTTCCATAGGCCAGGGGCTGGCGACTAGCACCAAGGCGTAAATCCCAGTAAAAAGGGAAGGCATTGCCTTTGTAAAGTAAACAAGCACCACAGAGTACAAGCGGAAGAAGTAAACACCAAGTAAAAACTGAGTACAACAGTAAGTGCGGAAAGTAAAAGGGGCCGGAAATACAAGCCCAACTGTAAAGTACAACTCGAAAGGGAAAACAGCAACTGTAAAGTAAAGTCGCTACGCTGAGCTGTCCACTGGAAATCCCACCTGAAGGGTGGGTACAGATAGCTCCACTACTCCTCGGGTCCCGCCGTCTACTCCGAGTACGTCCCGCCCAGTGATCCACCTCCAGGTACCGTCCTGCTCTGCAAGCCTCAACTACGATCAACGTTGTCCGTCGTGTGCAACCAACACAACGTTGTGCGGGCATAGCCCATGCAGGGGTGAGTATAAGATACTCAGTAGGGACCCCGAGCCTCCCGAAGGTCTCCCAAAATCCACAAAGGATAAACCACAAAGGAAAGATACAATCACGAAGTAACAACCGACTCTGCTTAGGTATATGCCCATACATATACCTAAGTCATCAATTCCAATACGCTCCAACCTCCGAGCCCAAGTACAACTCAGTCCACACAGGAAAGTATACGTATTCCACACAGGAAAGCAAAACGTAATCCACACAGGATAGCACAACACAATCCACACAGGAAAGTAAACAGGATTCAGCTCACACAGGTATACTTCTTCGAAGATGATAGAGATGATCACTGGTCCATCTAAGTCGTCGGACCCACAAAGGATCGATAGGTACTAACCCCTGCAAAGACCCACACAGGATCGGTAAGAAACTAACCCCCACAAAGACTCACACAGGATCGGACCCACACAGGATCTGTAGGCGCTGGCTCACAAAGAACCGCTGAGCGCTGACCCACATAGGATCACACCCACACAGGATCGGTATCACTGATCCACATAGGATCGTTGAGTGTTGTAGTCGTCGTCGTCGAATCCACTGAGGATCTCTGCACAGTCGTCGTCGTCGTCACAGTAGCAGTCGCAGCCAGCTCTAGGGTTCCCTCACACAGCAAGCTCGTTCGGGAGGGTCCTCTCCACGAGCCGAGAGGCTGATACATCAACTGACACATAGTCCAGAGTTGATGTATCCAAAAGTTCTGTATCATCAACAGGAACTCAACGTCGCAGACGGCGCGTCAATCGGACGCCCGGTCTGAGAGTTATTGGCTTTTTCGTCCCAGGGGCCCGGTTGGTTTTTAAGGCAAAACCACCCCGACCGTACTCCACCTGTGTCCAAACCTCGGGCGGAGTAAGCCAAAAGATCCATCTCACTAAGATTAACTCAACAAAGTTGACGGCACGTCAATCGGACGTCCGTAGCTCAAGATATGAGTGTTTCCGCTCCGAGGGCCCGGTTGGTTTCGTGTACGAACCAACCCAGATGAACACAAAGTAATCCTAAACCTTGAGTGCAATATGTCGAAACGACCGTCTCGTTCCAAGGATCGTGTCTCCGCTGACGACGCGTCGATCGGAGGTCCATAGCCCGATTTATGGGCATTTGAACCCAAACGGTCCGAAAACGGGGGTTTCGGGCCCGGACCGACCCGGCCCGAGACCCCCTGGGTCGGCCCGAACCGGGTTGACCCGGTCCGGCGCGGCCCGGCTCGGCGCGGCCCGGCCCGGTGCGGCCCGGTGCGGCCTGGCCCGGCCCGGCGCGGCCCGGCCTCGCAGACCGTCCAAGCGCCGGTCCAGCTGGGGACAGCGCGCCCAGCGCACTGTCTGACTCGGCCTTTGGCCGAGCCGTTTCGGCAAAGGGGGGGGGCGCCTCCACCCCTGTGTAACACCCCCCCACACACACACACACAATTAAGGGGGCCGTTTTGGCCAGCCAGCCGGGGGTTTGAACCCCCGGTTGCACAACGGTCCGGCTGGCCCGCCCTGGCCGGCCGGTTCCGGCCTCCACGGGACCGATGATGGTCGGTCCCCTTCTTCGCCGACACCGGCGGCCTGGAACCGGCCGCCGGTCACCCTGCTCCGCCGCGGCCCGGAACCGGCCGCGGCTTGGTTCGTCCGGCACGGTGCGATGGCACCGCGCCCTTCCACTGCAACCTCGCTCCGGCCGCGGTGTCTTCGGTTCTCTTTGACGCGGCGCGACGGCGTCGCGTCCTCGTTCAACTCCACGGCGTGGCGCGACGGCGGCGCGTATAACTTGCCGTGTGATTCCCGTGTGGTGCGACGGCACCACGCCATTCCGTTCCATCCACAAAGAATCAAATAAGAAATAAGGAGGGGGTTCGGCCATGTTTGTGCGGTCCGGCCCCCTCTCGTTAATCGTTATCATTTAGTCGTTTTAACCACGAAGAACGACTATCTAGATTTCAAGAACGAAAAAATAAATAAATAAGATAAACCCCTACCTCGGTTTCAAGAGCGGTGTTCGTCAACGAGCCGCGGAAGACGAGCGTCGCGGAGGTTGGGCATCACGGAAAAAGAACATCGACGTCGCGAAGTGAGGATTCGAAGTCATTGACGGAGATTTTGTCGCGGAAAACCGTCTTGGAAGAGACGACACGGAAGAAGAACATCGCATCGCGGATATGGCATCGCAGAAGAACCGTTGCGGAAAGAGACGCCGCGTTCTTCGGCAGAGGTGTTCTTCGCGTTCTTCGTCGAGGTTGAAGAAGAAGAAGACTCACGCTTCCCAATCCTCTCAAGGTTGCAAAACTCTAACAAAAATAAAATAAGACCAAGTCTTGTTTTATTAACACAACCTAACCATTTGAATTTCAAGAGTTTGAAATTCAATTTAACTACACACAACTCACCTCATTAAACTTATTACATTTAAGTCATAAGTTATAACTTAGGTTAACAAAAAAAATTAAAGTGGGAGTTGAGGGGGGTTAGAGGATATGAAAGGGTGGGGTTCGTGTGGGTCCCACCACCCTCATAACCTCCCAAGGGAGGTTGGGTGGTTACCCAACTTCCATCAAGAACTAACACTTAGAGTAAAAATAATAAAAATTGTAGAGTAATTATAAAATAAACTTCCACAATTTTTATCATCAACACTCGTGTAAACGCAACTCTGGAACAGGAGTTCCTAAGCAATTACCGGCGTTGCGGTTCCATCGGTGCCCTCAGAATTCGATTCCGGGCACCAGTTCAAAAGTTAGAAATTCCCGCTCTTTCGTTCACTGAACGTACCCGAGCCAAACTTCGGAAATTGATTCCGGGCACACCGGGCCTCGGAATCAGGTGCCGTCAGAAACCGCGTTCTTGTAAAATTCCAAAGAAAATTAAGAAAAAATTTCCCTTGAATTTTATGGGTATTTACACCCTTTATCAGTCTTCTTGGACAACCAAATATTTCTTATTGAGAAACTAACCTCAAGTGAACCCAGTATCAAGCTTTTACTCAATAGGTTAAGTGGTTATTTAGTTCAGTTTATCCAGAAAGAGGAGATTCTGCATTACTTTTTGAAAGTCAATTTAGTTGAAAATCTGCATGTGAGTCAGGATTCCCAAATTTTGAAAAGATATTTGGCATATAATCTTACATAGAGGTTTCAGGTGAATATGATAGAACTAAAAGACGTTTTTAAATATTTTTAGGCCCCTATGGAACCAGTACCAGAAACAACCCCTGACCAAACCCTTTTACCATCCACCAAACTAGATGTCTAACCTTTACCTTATCCAAACTATCTAATTTATTTTTATAGTTATTATTAATGAAATTTCGTTATTCTTATTTTTTTTTCTTTATTTGATATTCTTTTATGTTCATATCTATTACCAGAATCCCTATATTTTTTATCCAAATAGTACATTATAATATTCATTTATTGTTCTATGAAAATATAAAAGTGTTTTAATCTTTTTCTAAACTTTCTATTTGATATCCCAAAAAGGGGGAGAAAATTGGATGAACACAACATTTCATTTTATCAAAATAATACTATGAAATCTAAATTTAAAATATTTTATTTAAATATGTTTACAAAATTCTATATTGTGTTAATAATTTTATGGGTTTTTTATCTTCAAAAATGGGAAGATTGTTGGGCATATATTGTCTCAAAAATATTCTATAATTTATTGTGATTTCTATGCTAAAAAATACCCTTGTTTGTTTTACTAATGATTTTACTTTCAGTGTATTTTAGGGAATTAATATTCTTTATAATATTTATTATGAAATTATTTTCAATATTTTAATTCACAAAGCATATTTATTAAAGTGTTCAGGATGCGTTTTTATACATTTTGGAAACACTATGCATGCCCTACATGGATAAGCATAACGTAAAGAATAAACACTACACTTTGTACAATGTGAGTGGATCATGAAACATAAGTTTGTATTCAACCTTATGTTGGAAGAAGAAATTATGGATAAAGAACCATACGTAAGTAATGAACCTTACATTTTAGAGAGAAACGTATGAATCATCAACCTTACTTTTATAATCAACCTTGCATTCAGGAGATGAACACTATGTATTTGAACCCTACGTTTGGTGTTTTTTCGCTTTATGAAGGAACCCTACATTTGACTTTTTAATGTTGGAGATTCAATTTAATGATTTTTTTATCTGAGATTTCTGCAATGGTCTTGACGATATTCAAAAATATTTCAAAGATCATTTTTGAATGATTTAAATCTCATTATATATGATTCAAATAACTATATTCAAATGAGAAAATCACTCATATTCTTAAGGTAAGTTACAACTCCACTATTTTATTTCAAATTTGAATTTTTATAGTTTATCATGCATCTTTTGTGAATATGGAACTCTGAAGTAAGATGTTTTCTTTATATATTCTATCAGTGTATCATTTTCTTAATAATGGGATTTTTGAAAGGGAAATATTTTTATATACAATCATACTATGGTGAAAATATTTTTACAGTGCTACAACTAACAAAGAAATCTGATAGAGGACTACACTTTAGAGATATAAATTTTCTATCTCATTCTTATATAAGATTTATATTGCTCAGTTTTGTTACAGCTTTTAAATTGCAGATATTTGTGCAATCGGGATCACTTCAGACTCATTCTCTCTTGAAGACTATTATTTTTGAAGAATAATATCCATCTACTATCAATTGTTGTTGCTAAAATTGTGAAGTTTAAACTGTTATCAACAAATCAAACTCTTTTGATTTATTGAGAGTTTTAAATGCTCGTACTCAGTTGTGGTGAAGTATCAACATCTTGGTCTAAGCTGTGGATTTTCAGTTCTTTATTAAATAACCAAAAGGATCTATTTTTTTTATCCTTTTTGTAAAGTTTTCAACTAACTATACTTAGTTGTGGAATTTTAGTCTTGTGATAAGATGACCATACTAGTAAAATTCACCAAACTCGTAGAGAGAGCATTCGTTGGAGTGGACTAGGGGATCTTTGTGCCCCAAACCACTATAAAACGTTTTGTTCATTATTTCTATTTATCTTATGCTTATATATCATATAGAATAAAACATTTCATATCAACACAAATTATAGAGGGTGTCAAAAGTTGGAATTGTGGAATATTTTTGAAAAGACACAATTCACCCTCCTCTTGGGTTACTTTGTATTATTACAACTTAAAAGATGCTGTAAAAAATCATACATAGTATGATATATATATGGTTATGTAATAAATGTATAATAAATTAATATTTATTATATATAAGGTTTCAACATGAAAAAATAAATTTATGTCTTGAGGTAAGGGTTTATTCCAGAATCTCATTATTATTCAAGATTGTAATGTTTAAGTATTTTTTGGCTAATATTTCTATTCTAGGTCCATATTTTCTAAAATGTTTTAAAAACTGTTTTTATTATTCTTCAATAATTTTTTAAAGTCATTTTTAAACTTTTTTGAATTTAAAAAAATGAATCTTCTTGTCATTTTCTAAAAAGGTATTTTATAATTTTTCTTAAAAATTGTGAAAGGAATGTTTTTTTAATTATACGACATGAGTGGAATTTACAATTTTCATGAATCCTTAATGCCTTAAGGATTCCTTTATAATCTTATAAAGTTGTTTTTAAAGAAAATTTTTTCTTTTATAAATATGCAGATCTTTAAAAAGAAATGATTTTAAAATGGAAATGTTATTTTTTTCAAGAATTATTTCTAGGGATATTATTCAAGTATAATATCCTTATTATTTTTATGTTTGGTTTGTGTTTATGATGGAATGATGTATGTGAATCCTGTTTATTTTCCATGATTTAAGTTATGATGAAATGTTTATGAAACTCATTTCTTTATATGGGTTCTAATATGATGAATGAATTATGTTCTTGTGGAACACATATTTATGTTTTTTATTATGTTATGGGTGGTACCTGTATCTCCCTCCAATGCATTGGGTAAATATGGATAACTCATGAGGTAAATAAGTTATGTGTGAACCTAATTTCATGTTCAAAATTCTATGTGTGGACCTAGCTTTCATGTCCATAATATTAAGCATAGACATGGTTTCATGTCCATAAGTTTTATGCAAGGGCCTAGTTTCATATCCTAAACATAATGAGTGAACCTGTTTCTATTTATACATGTTCACAATGTTATATGTTTATGTGTAAGCCACAATTTCATGTTTCGTGTCAGCATTACACTCTTATGGATTATGTACTTTGATTTTGTTTTATGATCCATGTCTTATGAACTTCTATGATTTGTTCCATGATTAAATATTATATCATTTGATATGTAGGGTATAATTTTCAAATGTTATGTTCATATTATTATGCCTTTATGCTTATGTTATGATTAATATCTCCCTTGTTTACCCTTACTGAGTATCTGAGCTCTCCCTTTTCTTATGTTTATTTTCCATAGGATATAAAGGAATATATTAAGTATGACATATAAAAAAGGGTTATAGTTATAAATTAATAACCCAGATATGATGTAGATTTTTTATAAACCAATTGTTTTTATTTACAATTTTCTAAATGCACTAAAACTATATGATTTTGGTGTGGTTTTTTACGTTATGTTATGAATATTCATCTATTTATATGTAATGTCTATGTATGAAAGTAGTGGGTCATTATAGTTGGTATAAGAATAAAGGTTTAGTTAAACTTTGGAAACTAGGATGATAAAACCTTAGTAATAACCCTAAAAGTATGTATAGGTTATAATCCTAGAGATTTTGTAATGATCATGAATAACCTAAGGTGAGATTAAAATTTTATCAGTAATTTCCCTTGATTATGTGGTTTTACTAGTATGATTAGTGTTTCTCACACTATTATTTTTTGTTTTAGTCAATGACTGGAACTCAAAGGAATCATGTTAATAATGAATGCAATGGGAAATGTAATGATTTTCCTCCTGAGAAAATGAATGTTATGGGAGATGGAATGACAAATATTATCGCTATACTCACACAATTTATGAATCATGCTGGACATTTAAATGAGCAGAGTAGGGAACAACATTTTATTGAGTTCTTCATGAGGAAACATCCACCTTCTTTTAGTGAGTCTTATGAACCACTACTTGTTGAGTAATGGATCAACGCCATTGATAAAATATTTTATGTTCTTCAATGATTGAGAGATGAAAAATTTATCATGGTTTTTTATTATCTGGAAGGTTAAGCAGATCAATGGTGGAATATTATTATGAATACGAGTCAAGAAGAAGAAATTGACTCCATGGATTGGGACAAGTTCAAGAACTTATTTTTCAATAAGTTCTTTCTTATATTCTTTATACAAAAAATAGATAAGTAATTCCTTGAGTTAAATAAAAATGATGATGAATCTTTTAGAACATATAAATCAAATTTTACAAGACATTAAAGGTACTATTCTGGAATTATCATCCAACCTGAAAGTAAAATTGATCGATTCTTTAGTGGATTTAAATCAAGTATTCGAAAAGAATTATCTATAAGGGACTTTAGAAGCTATTAATAAATCATTTATCATGCACTGAATATGGAAATGGAAGTTGGTAACCCTCGAGGTTATGGTGATAAGAAAAGGAAGATGGAGCTTAATGGAAACTCTAGTGGTTTTCCATATAGAGGGAAGAAAATATTTCAACCTTCTACTTTCCAAAAATGTGGGAAGGACCACTCAGGGTAATTCCTGAAAGGAAAAAAGAATATTATTAAAGTGTGGGAAGCCAATAAATTGAGAACAAGAGTGTCAGAGTAATGTAAATAGTCCAGTTAATGAAATGGATAAAGATAAATCTCAACAAAATGTACCACTCACACTTCAATGCTATAAATGACGAGTGTTTTTCCACTATGTGAATCAATGCCCTAATCTAAGTACTAATATAGATGATAAGCCACAAAAACCTATGAAGGTATAGAAAAAAGGGAAATCTTATGCAATCACAATGGATGAAGTAAATTATATTAATTAGGGAACATTTATCTTCCCCTCCTTAGTTGGGAATTTCATGTCTAATTTTGTATGAGTGAGACCTATGAAAATCATATTGTTCAATCCATAGTGAAATTTCATGTGATTATATCTCTCTACATGAATTATAGAATAATTGACTATTTTTTCACTATATTTTTTCCTTAAGTATTATAAAGTATTTTTTGAATGGTTTGCTCACCATAAAAATTGATTAAGGTGGTAAGGGAAATATAACCCTTAATATGTGCATAATTTTGGGATAATAATTAGATAAAGAGGTGTTTTATTATGATAAAATAAATGGGATAGTATTGATGAATCTGGGACTGATTAGTAATATGATGAAAAAGTTGTTTTATAAATTGATTTTATAGAATTTTTGGATTTATGGTATGAACAAAGAGTTAATTTTTGAAAGCATGCATGTTTTCAATATAGTTTTATGGTAATTCAGGTTATTACCATGTTTCAAAAGAACACATTATAATAGTATTTGAATGTTTAGTGTGTAAAAATTAATATCTAATTCAATATTTTTGGGGGGATAAATGATATGTTTGTTTTGGGAATTTAGTGACCTTATTTCAAAAGTTTTGGATTTTAATCTTTTGGAATGTTTGTAAGGGTAACCATTTATGAAATTGTTTAAGTTTAATTTTGGATGAGGTTTTAGAGATTAATGTATTACTTCATCATATCATGATTTATTCATATTGTATAACTTGTACTAAACATTTTTCTATAATAATAACTAGATACATAAGGAATGACTTATCATCCCATAACGGATCTTATGATCCACTAGTTCTTTAGGCATTACAATTTTACCTTTATTTTTTGTAGTAAGAGATGAAGAGGAGATTGATAAAGGCACAAAAAAAGAGTGATATTATACTTATGAAATGAAATAAAGTAATTATATCCTCACAAAGTATTTTTAAATAAAATTTTATCCTATTATCATCATTTTTTATGATATTAATGTCCATTTTCATTCCTATTTAGTTTATGATTTTAGGATCATTAACCTTATCTTAACCATGTTCTACATCTCTCTATATTAGTTATTAGGGATTAATTTTACCGTGAAAATCCATCTTTAAATGTTGTTACTATAAGTAAACCTAGTTATGTGTTACTTCAGGTAACATTTATGTTTCCAGCTTTCCCTTTTTAAGGGAAGTTTTATTATTCAGTTTCATGATGTGGGTTTCTATGAATAAATTATCAAGTGTAAAAATATTTCATGACTGAGATGAATTTTGAGGAAAAAAATAAATTATGGGGGGTAGAATGTAACACCATAATATTTTTATAAAATTTATTTTTAAATTATTTGATTTATTTGATATCTTATGTTACACACAATAGGAAGTTTAGATGAACTGCGAAATATTATTAAAATATTATATATTAATTATAGCCTAGCTGTTAAATTGGTGTGAATGAATGTGAATAAATTATTTATGAAATAAATATAAAGTACCAACTCAATATGAATGTATTGGTAAGCACTTATAAAAATGATCACATGTTTTTTAGTAAAGTCACTTTATTCTTCAAAAATATACTTTCTTTAAAAATGAGTTTTTCTTCTTTTTATGAGTGAATATTGATTTATAGAAGTTATAGAAAATGTATTTGAAAAAATATATTTCATTTTTTAATTATTCGTGTCAAAATTATCTTAAAATTATTTTTTGATAATTTTATAAAAACATTTTTTTCAATGAATAGTGAAAATACTAATTTTTTATTGAAAACTATATTTTCTTTTAAAGTCATTACAAGGTAAAATTATTTTTTGGATTAGTTTTAAATTTTAATTAGTTAATTTTTATTTAAAATAATATAATTATGTTTTTTATAAAGGATTTTATACATCAATTTATTATAAAAACATTTTATGTCTAAAATTGGTATTCTTCCAAAAAAAATTGTTTTTCATGGCATTTTTCTGATTTTATTTTAAATTAAATTCTAAAAATTATATGTTTTTAATTTTGAAAAATGGATTCCATATTTATATTAATAATTTATAATTTTATTAAATAATTATCTTTTATTTTTTCCAATATGAATACTAACCATGGTAATTTTTGTTACCATAGTAAATGGTAAATTGGGTAATCTAGGTTAAAAATAAAATGATAAGGACTATAAAATGACCCTAACACTTGATAAAATATTATTAGATGAATAAAATTATACCCTTAACACCTAAGGATCTAAATTTAGTTATTTAATGGACATTTATCCATGAAAATTACTTATATATTATTTAAATCAAAGAAATTCACAAAATGTCACTTTCTTTGTCTTAAATATCTCTTATGTGTCCACATGGAGACAAAAGTAGGTTATGAATGAATCTAAGTATCCATTTTTAATGTAATAAAATTATTTTAATGATATAAATTTATTTATGACTTTTGGGTCCACTTGGATGAGATTATGATGTTTATAATATTGTATTTAATGAAAATTCAATAATGTGACATTCATGTTATTAATAACTATATCATTTTTAATATGGTGTTATCCAGAATATATATTAGAATATCAATATTATTTTAAAATATAAAATATTTATCTATATCATGTTATTTTATTTTAAATTTTTAGTGAATAAATAAGTATCTTAAATTAATTACACAATGATGATGTAGTCATTATTCAATTAATTAAACAATCAAATAAATGATATCATAAATATTAAAATAAATAAATTTTGAATTATTTAAGGTGTTATAATAATTTTATAGATTATTATGGCATATTAAGGGTGTATTAAATTATGTGTTTTTAATATTTCTTTTTGTCTTTATTTTCTTAAACTCAAAGTAATTAATAGTGTCAAAATTAACACCAATGGTATTTTATGAAAATAATATTTTATTAAATTAGTTAAAAAATATAAAAAAAATATTTAAAAATAAAAAATTTATTATTATATGGTCTAAATTTTAATAAATTGTTTATTTATGGTCTAATTTACACCACATAAGTAAAAATTATAGCCTTTTGATATTGAAAAAATTGTTACCATAGTTAAAATTAAAATAGGTTAACTAAGGGTTAATCAAAATGATAAGGTTTAAAATAATACCAAAACATTTATAAAATCTATTGGTTGATGATATTAAAACCTTATATTATCTTATCTTATAATTCATATCCATTTTGTGGAATTTGGGTAGAAAATGAATTTATTATAATATAATCTTTTGAGAAATTCCAAAAGTTACCCTCACCTCAATTATAAATAGACACCTCATCTCTCACTTCTTCGCATCACTTTGATCCTTATAGATCAACAATATCCTAAAAAATTCTCTTATAAACTTCCCTATTCACCTTATGGAGGTTTTTTTCTTCTTAAAATATGAACAGTATGGCCCTTTAGAGGAGAACCAAAAGAGTTGTTTCGAAGAAGAGGTAATCACTCTAACTGATCACTTTCTTTTTCTACTCTCAATTACCTCCCTAAATATATGATTTTTATCATAAAATAATAAATTAATTATCCTAAATATGATGAAATGTTATTATTATTATTAAAATACCATTATACACCCTCTTTACCATCAAATAGGAAGTGAAAGTATAACTCGTGCATACGTACGGCTTACCGTCTCCACGTAGTAATACAGTTCATTTTTCTTCACCATATTTTATGGATGAGTATTTTTATGGTTTTAATGTATATATATGATATATATTATATAAAAATTATTCTAAAAATATTATTTATTATTTATCTTTCTTTCGATCCATTAATTGAAAAATGAAAATCTAATTCATTCGTACGTTCATCCTACCATCTCCAGGAACGATATCATTCAATTTTATATCTCTTAGTTTTATGAATGATTATAAATATGAATATATTGAATATTTATTATGTTTATATCATGATTAAAATTCTTTAAATTATGGTACCATGACCAAATTATAAGGATTGGAACTACCAAACTGAAACATGCTTGGAAAACGATGCAGTTATCAACAAGAACAGTCACTTAGATAAAAAATTATTAATAAACAGGAGATAATATGCTATAAAAAATAATACATGGTATTATAGATACATTTTCATGTAATACATGTATAAAAAAATCATATTTATTATACAGTAGGTTTAAATGTGAACAAATAATGTTAAGACTTTAGGTAAGGATTTATTCCACAATATCATTATTATTCGAGATTGTTTATGTTTAAGTATTTATTGGGGAATATTTCTATTCCAGGTCCATGTTTTAAAAAATGTTCTTAATACTCTTAAATATTTTTTAATTTTTTTTTATTTTTTTTTTATTTTTTTTTTAATTTTTACAAAAAAAAATGAAATGAATCTTCTTGTCATTTTCCAAAAAGGTATTTTATGATTTTTCTTACAAAAGTGTGAAAGGAATGAATTTTTAACTTATACTGCATGAATAAAATTTCCTACCATCATGAAACCTTAATAACTTGAATATTCCTTTACAATATTACAATGTTTTTTTCAAAGAAAACGTTTTCTTTTATAATTGTGTGGCTCTTTAAAAAGAAATGATTTTAAAATAGAAATGTTATTTCTTTCAAGAATTATTTCAAGTGATCTTTAAAAAAAATCCATCTAAGATAATATTATTTAATGTTAATTATTATTTTATAGGTATATTATTAAAGGATATTATCCTTATTCTTTTTATGGTTGGTTTATGTTTATGATGTAATGATGTTTATGAAACTCGTTTCTTTTCAATGATTTATGTTATAATGAAATGTTTATGAAAATCATTTATTTACATGGGTTTTGATATGATAAATGACTTATGTTCTTATGGAACACATATGTATGGTTTTTATTATGTGATGGGTGTGACCTATATCTCCCTCCAATTCATTGGGTAAATATTTATAACTCATGAGGTAAATAAGTTATGAGTGAACTTGATTTCATGTTAACAATTATATGTGTGGACCTAGATTTCATGTCCATAAAATTATGCATGGACCTGGTTTCATGTTCATAATTTTTATGCAAGGTCCTTATTTAATGTCCTTAACTTAATGAGTGAACCTATTCATATTTATACATGTTCACAATGTTATAATTTTATATGTATTCTATACTTTCATGTTTCATGTCAATACTATGATCTTATAGATTATGTTCTTTATTTTATTTTATGATTCATGTATTATGAACTTCTATGATTTATTCTATGATTCAATATTATGTCCTTTGATATGTAGGGTATAATTTTATAATGTTATGCTCATATTATTATACCCTTATGATTATGTTATGATTGATATCTACCTTATTTAACCTTATTGAGCATATAATCTCACCCTTTTATTATGTTTATTTTCCCCAATATATGAAGGAAGGTATAAAGTATGAAATGTAAAATAGGGTTCTAGTTATGAATGAATTGCCATGATATGATGTAGATGTTTTACAATCTAGTTTTTTTTATTTCCAAGTTTCCAAATACACTAAGCCCGTATTATTCAGGCATGGATTTGTTATATTATGTAATGAATATTCATATATTTAGATGTAATATCTATGTACGAAAAGATAAGGTCATTATAAAAATGGATAACCTTAAGTATGATCGAAAACCCATCACATATGGAAAGTCTTTAGGTCATCAAGCCGCAACTGAAGGGTGACAAAGGTGCAACACCTACCACTAGCCTTTGTGATGTCCTAATGAAGATCTCTATATTTTTGGGCTTATAATCTGAAAGGTATGATATAACCTTTAAGGCTAATACACTCTTTAATTTTCAGTTTATTGAGGTTATTTTGGATATAGGGTTATTCATTTATGGAATTATTTAATTTGAAATTTGGGTATTAGTGTTGAATTTTGTAGATTAATGTATTATTTAATAATATGATGGTTTACTCATAAAGTAATTATATTTACTTTTTCTATTTATATATATGGTAAAGGAATTCTTAAAATCTAGGAAAAGGATACTGAAATAAAAAAAATTCTTGTTACAATCATTTTTTATAAAATTAATGACATTTTTCATGCCACTTTGGTTTATGGTTTTGTGGTTGTTAACTTTCTCTTAATCACACACTTTCTTGTGATCAATGATATTTATCACTCCATATCATTATCTGGAAATTATTATTTTATTCCATGTCCAAATCTTAACTTCCCAACTATGTTATCCTATTTATAAACCTAGTGTGTGTTATTTCAGATGACCTTCATACATTCTGTTCTCTCTTGTTAAGAGGTTGTTTTATTAACCCTTTTTACGATGTGGGTTTCCAAAAAAAAGGTATTTTCAAATGTATAGCCTTTATTTACTAAGATAAATTTAAAATTGAGTGTAATAAATTTATTAAATTGGGGAGGATGTAACACCCTAATATTTTAGAAAATAAAATTATGTTTGATAGCATATTCAACATGCAACATTGAACTTAAATGACCCGTGATATATATAATTTTTATAACTGAGTTAGTAAATTGGCAGATATGAATTGTAGTAACTTCTTTATGATATATATATATATATATATATATATATATATTTCTTACTCAATATAAATTAATGATAAATATTTATTAAATAATCAATCAATTTTTAATAAAGTAATTTTATTCTTCAAAATATGTTTTCTTCAAAATATGTTTTATTCAAAAATTATTTTTAATGCTTTTCATGAAAAAAAATATTATAATTAATTTTTAGAGCATTGAAAAAATAAATTTGATAAAAATAAATTATTTTATGAAATCAAAATATCAAAATTTACTTTGGGTGAAATTTTGGGATTTTTCAGAAAATATTGATTTTTTGGTGAATAGTGAAGATACTGATTTTTCTAAAAATGTCATTTTTTTCAATAAATTAAGAAATTTAAAAGTACCAATATGTTTTAAATATTATTTAAATTAACATAATAATTATTTGGTTATATATAATCCAATTCATTTCTTTTTAATCAACTTCATATTGGATTTTAGTTTAAGTGTTTTTGGGTTTAAAAAGAGGATTTTTCTAAAAACTGTTTTAAAGTGAATAATATTTCTCCATTTTAATTAACTAAAACAACCCTTAATAAGGAATTTTTTAAATTAAATATATATATATATATATATATATATATATTATCAATAAATATTAATTTATATTCATAAAATGATTATTATTAGTCATAGAGTTAATATAAAATCGTATTTTTCTTGCAAAATATGTTTCTTGAAAACCCACTATTTCATTATGTCTGTGGGTTTAATTTTAAATTAAGATTTGTCAATTATATGGTTTGAATTTCTTAAAATGGATTATATATTTTTAATAATCATATTTTATATTTTCTAGTAATTTCAATTTAATTTTTCAATATAATGAATAGTGAAAACAATAAAAATTAATTACTGCGATTGAGGTAAAAATGGGTTTACTAAGGGTTAAACTAAAAATATAAGGGTAAAAATGACCTAAAAAATTCTATAAAATATATTTTATAGAAATATTTATACCTTATAACATCTAATAATCTATAATAATCCATTTTTAACCCTTTTTCATGTGAAAAATGTGGGTACGCCTTTTTCTTTTCAAAAATAACAAGTGTGACACTCACCTCACTTATAAAAGGTCACCCACTATCCTATATTATTCACACCTTAAAAACCTTTTGTTTTGACCAATACCTAACCAAATAAATTACCAAATTCCATTCCCTCATAATAAAATAATTTTTTTTCTCAAAAATACATTTTAGAAATACTTTAGGTATAATTCTAAAGAGGTGGTCCAAGAAGAGGTAAAATTCCTAACTATGAATTTTTGTTTTATTTCTTATTCCAACCCCTTAAAACCTTCTCAAAATATGATAATATGATAAAAAAAATTATATAATATATAATTATATGTCATTATATTAATTTTATAACCTAAATCTATCGCTTATTCCATCAAATGGGATATAAAATCATCATTCGTGTGTACGATAAACTACCACCTCGCAAACCGATGTCATTTGTTTTCCATCATTTCATCTCAAGGCTTGTTGTAATGATGTATTTAAAGTATTTATATTATATTTTTAACATATTTATATTTTTTATTTATGATATCACATATATTTTTTTACTCTCCATTCCATGGGGGATATGATAAGGTCGTTTATATGTACAGCAGACTACCGCCTCGTGAAGCGATCTGATTATTTTTTCACTAACGCTTTACATGAAATATAATAAGGATAATTATAATGAAAATATATGATATAAATGAAATAATAGTGATATTCATGAAATATTTATCATTCTTAAAATATAATATATCATTTTATTTCTTACACTAGAAAATGATAACGTTGTTCATGTACGTGCGGACTACCGCCTCCAAGAAGCGATATGATTCTTTTTTCATCACCACATAAAAAATAATGATATATATAAGTATATTTAAATAAATAATATGGTATTCATGATATTATTATAATTATATAAGTAAAAAAATAATAAATTTCTTATTTCCATAATGATCATTTAAATATGGAAATGTTATTCATGCGTACGTATGACCTACCGTCTCCATGATTGTAACATAGTTCATTTTTTCAAACCATATTTCATGATTGGTTTTAAAAATTACAACTTATTTATAAATATAATAATTATTTCATGATTTTTATTTTTTATATTTTGAAATAATGACCTCTTTGACCATGGTCAACACACTAAAGTTGTTTTCAAATAATAAACCAAACATCCTCAAAACACCTGACGTGGACTTAACTGATTAAGTATTCAAATATGTAATTACAAATAAAAAAATGATTTAAGTATAAGGTGTTAAAATCATAAAATTTTATTAATATATCAAATAATTTATATAATCTTATTATATATGAGTTAAAGGATGTTCGTGGAAAGTCTGGACTTGAGGTAAGGGTTTTTCTCATCTCGCTTTTACTTTTGTAAGACATATGCCATATTCACCACCTATTTTTATTGTGTGGTTTATATAATACCCATGAATTTATACTATGAATATTTTCATGAAATTTATTGGTATTTACAAATCCATATGAGTTTCTCTCTTTCATGGGTTTTGATCCAAATATTACAAAATCTATAAGGGATTTCATCTCAATTCACTTTAATTGAGGCATATTTTATTGTTTTAAACCTAATTTATTTTATATGGTGTATATACTAACATTTAATATATTATATCATGAAAATACTTATGTTAATTATATTTAAAGTATCATTTGAAGTTATTATTTCAAGAGGCTTACAGTTAAAGAGTTACCAAAGTGGAAAAGGCTTTATGTTACAATCTCCTTTCTTTCAGGATTGTTTCTGATCAAGTTTATTTTGGAAGAAATAATGTGATATTATTTTCTTTAACCAAGTTTATTTTCAATTAATATATTTATGAATCTGTTTCACATGTTTTATTTCTATTTCCTCCCTTATTGATTGAATAAATATCAAGAAATTCATTTGTAAGTGATATTGATCATGGATCTTCTTTTAGATCAGGTATCTTTATATTATATATCCATGTTTCCTAAAAAAAATTAAAAAATGTTCTTTAAAAAAAATTATTTCCTAAATCTATTTTACATAGTCTTAAAACTTATTTTAAAGGGTTTAAAATGTAAATTTTCTAACATTTTCTAAATGAGTCACTTTTCACTCCCTTTTACAAAAAATTTTGAAAAGAATTTTTATTTTTATCATTTACAACATAAATAGATTTTCCCAACATCATGACCATTATTTTATTTGAACCTTCCTTTATATGTTTCCAAGTTTTTTTTCAAAGAAAATTATTTTCACAATATTTTTTGAATTTTTAGTTATAAAAAGTGATTTCCAAAATAAAAAGGTGATTTTCCTCAAAAAAAATTAATGATATTTTAATGGTATTTACATTCATAAATGACAACAACCCTTGATGTTATTTACACTCTAATGAGGATATTTAGTATTTATACCATCCTTATTCTTTATCTTTATAGATTATGATATTGACATGGGTCCCATTTATTTTCCATGAGTTAATCAAATTTCAGAGTGATTGTTATGGAACCCATTTCTTTTCCATGGGTTAATCATGTTTTAAAGAGATTTTTATGGAACCCATTTATTTTCTACAGGTCAATCACATTTCAAAGATATATTTATGGAACCCATTTATTTTCTATAGTTTAATCATGTTTCAAATATATTGTTATGGAACTCATTTCTTTTCTACGATTTAATCATGTTTCAAAGATATTTTTATGGAACTCATTTCTTTTCTACAATTTAATCATGTTTCAAAGTGATTGTTATGGAACACATTTATTTTCCATGGGTTAATTTTTTCTGAAAATAATAAATTTTGTTTCAATGTTTTTAATATGAAATAAATTCTATATGTACTTTATTCACGATACGGTTCTTGTAAATTGTTTATAATGATGTGTGGTTCTGTTATAAACCAAGGACAGGTGGTTCCATTACAAACCAAGGATGGGTGGTTATGTTATTAACCAAGGATGGGTGGTTCTGTGATAAACCAAGGATGAGTGGGTCCATTATATCCCTCCAATGCATTGGGTACTCCAGAGATATAATTCAACCATGTTGTTTATTCCATTTGTAATAAGTGATGTGAAGTTAATGTTCTAAGATACCAATAAGCTTTATCTATGCTTTATATGGGTTTATAATGTTTTTTATGATCAAGATTGATATCACATGTCTCATGATTATTGATTCTGGTGAATATTAACTTTTTTAAATCCTTATGACATGTTTTCATGTTTTATTATTATGTTATTCCACCTTTTTATTACATAAACTTTTAATTACATTATACAAAATAGAGGATCTTTTAAAGTTCATTTTCTTAGAAACAAGGTACATAATACCTGAAAAATTAAAACATTCTTCTAAAAAATTTGAAAGGATTATTCAATGGTTAAACCTAAGTACTTTTACTTCATCTCATAACCTCAGTACATGCATCAATGGAAAGGGTGAGGATAAGGCCCAGTAAGAAAATAAAAAGGGGAACAATTTACATGTGATGTTGAGGAATATCAATAAGAACATGAGGAATATAATTTTGGAATGAGAAATATAACATGAGGCATATCATAATAAAAAACATGAATCATAAATTAGAAATGTGGATACAAAATTTAATTTATACATTCATAAGCATATCACCAAGGTTAATCGCCAACATGTCATAAAAATTACTAAGGTTATTCACCAAGGTATCGAATAACATGTCATCTCTAGAGATTAAATTATTTACCCAATGCATTAGAGGGATATAATATCACACACTTCATATATCTTAATTTTCATGTGATTCAAATATATTATAATAAATCAATTCATAAATAACCCGTAGAGAATAAAATAAAATGGGTTTCATATCAAAATCATGGCATTTCAAAAGTGCTTAAAAAACATGATCATTATTTCATTTTTAACCCATGGAAATGGAATACAGGTTTTATGTATGTTAATAACTGAATAAAATAAATAATTTTTACATCTTGGATAATATAACTAGAAAATAAATAGGTTTTGGTATTCAAATAAATAAAATAAAATACAATTTTTTGAGGAGAAGAGAGAAATTTTGAGAAATAAATTGGCAGCATAATGGGTGTAAAATGTGGTTTCAAAAAAGGGTAAAAAGAGAGGGTAAAGGGGTCTCTCATTTATAAAAAATAATTTTTAATTTATTTATTTAATAAAAATGGAATAATATATGGTTACCAAAAAATTTAGAATACATATACAAAAAGAGGTTCTTGAAATGGAGAGAAATAAGGATATTTCCCTTACCATAAAAAGTAACTCTTAAAACTTTAGGATTGGGACCTTAGGGGATTTAGGACACATTGCGAGTACAAATTATGAGGTAAAAATATTACATATTCGTGTATTATGAATTTTGAGTGAAATTAAATAGATAAATGGGAGGGTATTTAAAGAAAAAGTGGAGGTTTTGTTTATTAATTTCCAAACATAGGCCTTGGAAAACTAAGTTGTGGAAAATAAAAAACTATGGGATTTCCCATAGTATTTTCCCATTTTATTTGAAAATTGGGAAAAAAATTATGTTATTTTAATCTATAAGAGTCAAAAATTATTTTATATTACTTATTTTGTCAAGAAAATGTAAAGTTTTCACAAAATAACATTTTTAAAGTTAAAGTTTCCATTTAAAACTTTGGAAAGTAAATTATAGGTTTTTAAATTGATTAAAATCTACTAAAATACTTGATATTAATAAAATAACATGTTTTAGGTCTTTTATTGTGGTTAATTAATTATTACATCATTATTAAATAATTATTAATTCATTAAAAATATCGAAAAACTCAAACTGTATTTTTATTATTCATGAAAAAATAAAATATTTTAGAAAATTTACATAAATTCACCCTAACCAAATTTTAATGTTCTTATTTAAAAAATGATATTTATTTTATCAAAATAATTCTCTAAATATTAGAATTATAACTTTTAAATATAAAAATCCTTATTTATTAAAAATAATGGTGGATTGAAAATGCATAGTAAAATTCCTAATAATTGAAAAAAAATTATCATTTGTATTTAAATAAGAGTGTTTTTATCATAATATTTCATTTAAATAATTATTATTCAAAATATATTAGTTTATTATAAATATTTATATCTTTTCCAAAATGTACAATTTCTATGAAACAAATCAATTTATCAAATTCCATCTCAGTTTTATTAAGAAAAAATATTCTTAAAATGAAATCGATGGTATAAAAATTTTATTTATACAATGGAATTACATTTTAAGTAACTAGGTCCTTAATATATAACCCCTTATTATACCCACATATTCCCTAAGAGTAAGGTTTGTAATGGTGGTAGTTTCATGGGGTGCCTCAGCTAATATCGACCGAGTGGCAATCTCCACTAACTTGAACTTCTCCTGTAGGCGATTTCATTCAAGATTCACTTATTGAAGCTCGTCTTGGGATTGGTTAAGAAAAAATACCAGTGATGAAACCTCCCTCCCAAGTTCCCACTTATGGGATTCAAACAACATGACTCTACTGGTTGAGTCCATCAACTCTTCTTTTTGTATCAATTATCCTTTGTCAAAATTTTACTTATAAACATTAATTATAACATTGAAATTATTACCAAAAGTATAGTTCCCAATGGTCATATTGAGCAATGGTCATAATTGACTAATGTTCATATAATGGTCAAATTGATATGGTTACATTTCCCTTTATATTTACTTCATTATTAAAGAGATATGGTTTTGTTGAGAATAAACAAAATATAACACACATTTTCAGGAAACAAACAAATATTCAAAAATTATAGGTTATTACAATCTTCCCCACTTAAGAAATTTCATCCCATAAATTTAAAATCATTCTCTTATTTGAGAAAAGGTGTGGTTACTTTTTCCTCATTGTCTCATATGGTTCCCACATCACTTATTCATATTTATGGTTCCTCTAAAACACTTTGATGAGGTGGGTAGTCTTGTTGCGTAGAATTTTGTCTCTATGGTCCAAGATATCCACTAGCTTATCCTTATAAGAGATTTCATGTTCCAGTTATACCACTTTAGGATTCAATACATGTGAGGAATTAGGTATGTACTTTCTCAAGAGAGATACCTAGAATACATCATGAACTTGAGATAAATTTGGTGGAAGTGTGATCCGATAGGCCACTGGTCCTATGAAATCAAGGATTTCATAGGTGGAAATGTACCTAAAGCTAAGCTTCCCTTTCTTCCCAAACCACATGACTCTCTTCCATGGTTATATTCAAAGGAAAACTTTGTCACCAACACCAAACTCCAAGTCCATTCAACTGTTTTCAGCATAGCTCTTCTTCTGAATCTGAGCATACTTTATATGTTGTTGGATAGAATGAACCTTTTCTATCATCTCGTACACAAGATCATGCCCAAGAAACTTTCTCTCACCAACTTCATCCCAAAAATTAAGAGTTCTACATCACTTTCTATATAGAGATTCATATGGTGACATTTGAATACTCAAATAGAAGTTTTTTTATATGAGAACATAACTAATGGGATATATTGATCCCATCCAATTTTAAATTCCATTGATCATGTTCTCTTCATGTCCTCGAGTGTTTGAATAGTCCTTTAAGATTGGCCCTCATTTTGGGGGTGATAGGCCATACAGAAATTCAATTCGGTACTCATAGCATGTTGAATACTTCTCCATAACTTTAATGTAAATCTTGTATAATGATAATAAATTATAAAATGTGGAAAATCATACAACCTCACCACTTACTTTACATAAATATTGGAAATTTTTTCAAGAGATAAGTCTTCCTGAATAGTGATGAAATGGTCGTCTTGGTGAGACAATCCACTATAAACCATATCGCATTGTTTCCTTCATATGTTCTTGGGATACCAATGACAAAATCTATAATGATATTATCTTGCTTCCATATTGGTATGGTTATTGGTTGTAATACCCATTTGGAAATTTGTGTCTATATCTTCACTTGTTGACACACCAAGCACCTTATAATATAGTCGGCAATCTCCATTTTCATGTTATCCCACCAATAATGATCATGAAGGTCCCTATACATTTTAGTGCTTCTAATATGTATAGGGAATGTTGAGTTATTATATTCATCCATTAGATCCTTTATTTCTAGAATATATGGAACACATAGCCTTATAAAAAATTTTAGTGCACCTTATTGATCAATATTTAACTTAGGAAACTTACTATTCTCCACATCCTATATATTCTTATGTAAAAAAGGATCTTATCTTTGATATTTCTTGATATTCTCTAGTAATGATGGTTGATAAATCATTAAGGATAGGTTTGATGATTTACCTTCCCTTACAATTCCCATGTCTAGTTTTATTAGGTCTTTGATCAAAGGATCTCATTGAATCCTCATCATTTCCAACACAATAGGGTCTTTCCTAATTAATTCATCAGTGAATTTGTCTGCTCTTACATAATGATAATGAATTGAAAAATCATAGTCTTTAATAAGTTATAACCATATCCTTTGTCTCATGTTCTATTTCTTTTATATGAAAATATACTTAAAACTTTGGTGGTTTGTTTATTTATCACATTTCTCCCCCATAAAGATAGTGCCTCCATATCTTCATAGAAAAAACAACTACATCCAGCTCCAGGTCATGAATATGATAATTATACTCATGAGGATTTAACTATCAATATGCATAAGAAATTACCTGGTCATTTTTCATGAGGATTCACCCAATCCCTTTTAGAGATACATCTCTAAAAATAATGAATCCTTCTTTGATAGAGGGTAGAGTTAACACGGGTGCAGTAACCAATATCTTATTTAGATCTTGGAAACTTTCTTCATTCTCTTTTTTCCAGATTAAATTGGCCCCTTTTCAAGTTAACTTGGTTAGTGGATTATAAATTCATGAGAATTTTTTCACAAACCTCCTATAATATCCTATTAAACCAAGGAAACTATGAATGTTAGTTACTATTGTAGGATGAGGCCACTCCTCCACAACCTTTATTTTGGCAGGGTCAACTGATATTCCTTCATTGGTTACAATTTTCCCCAAGAAATAAACCTGTTGTAACCAAAATTCACATTTTTTGAACTTTTTAAATAGCATATCCTTCCTAAAATTTTTCAATATAACCCTTAGATGATAATCATGATCCTCATGAATTTTTAAAAATATCATAATATCATCAATAAAAACTACCAAAAAGTTGTCAAGGTAGTTATTACAGACTCTATTCATAAAATCCATAAATACATCAGGAGCATTGGTCAAGATGAAGGGAATAACAACAAACTCATAATGCCCATATCTTGATTGGAAGGCAGTCTTTATAATATCTTATTTCTTCACCCTCAATTGATTATAACTATATCGAAGATCAATCTTAGAGAAGAATTGAGCCCCACAAATCTAGTCAAATAAATCATAAATCCTTGGAAGAGGTTACTTGTTATTCACTATGATCCCATTAAGTTCTCTATAATCAATACATATCCACATTGATCCATCTTTATTCATTATAAAGAGAATAGGTAATCCCCAAGGAGACACACTTGGTTGGACAAAACCCTTATACAAAAGATCTTGAAGCTATTTCTTTAATTCATATATATCCATATTTTCCATTCTATATGGGGTTTTGATATCGTCTTGGATCTAGGAATGAGTTTAATGGAGAACTATACCTCTATTTCTAGTGGAGGCCTAGATAACTCCTCAGTAAATACATCAATGTATTCTTCAATGATGGGGACATTTTTTATTCATATACTTTCATTTCCTTCCTCATCTTCACTGATCATATTGGTAAATAAGGATATGATAGGTGATTCTAGACAAAGATCAGGTCTAGATATCTATCCTTTGAAAACAATTATAGGTTGTTTATTAAAGACTATTGAGATTTTATTTCTTCTATAGTTGATCTTAGCATTATACATTGAGAGCCAGTACATTCCTAGTATAATGTAGAGTTTCATCATGGGAATGACTACTAGATTTGAAATGAGATTGTGATCACAAAATTCAATACTATAGTTTCTATACACTGTCGATTCTTGTATAATCCCTCCAGGAGTCTTTATTGATAACTCTACTTTTATCATTTCAGGGATTAATTATATATTATTTGAAAACTTGGAGGAAATAAAGGAATGCGTAGAACCAGAATCAAACAAAGTACTTGATAGCTTTGAGATAACAATGAGAGTAACTTTCACCACATCATTTGGATCCTCTAATTTATCCATTGTGATAGAAAAATAATGACCTTTCTCCCTTGTCTTATGCTGGGGTTGATGGTGATTCCCATCCATTACTTCTGATTTAAACAATGATTGGAAAATTCTCAAGTTTTCCACACTTGAAGAATTGGACTTTAGGATGGTTTTGAACCATATTCCCTTTATTATTAGTGTTGCAAAGTTGAGGCTTCACCTCACTATGAAAGTTTCAAGAAATATGGACATATATTCCATACTTTTAACATTTCCCCCTCCCAAGAAAGCAGTTCCTTGAATGCTTCTTCCCACATTTTTTTCATGTAGGAAGTTCCACTTTCTTTCCTCCTCTTCCATGATCAAAGATCATCCCCAAGTTTGGCTCCAAGGATCTATTATTCTCATTGTTATATGGGACCAATTCATCTCTATGAACTCTAGTTCAACCTTCATAGCACTTCACATTATCTCCTCATACCTATCATATTATTGATTGGATAGATTCTTCTGAAGATGTGGTATTATCCCACCAAAGAATCTATCAACCTTTACATTAGGATCCATGAAAAAGTTAGAGGTGTAATGATAAAGTCTTGTAAATTTCATCTCATAGCTTCACATAGATTCATTTTCCTTATGATTCAGCTCAAGGAATTCCTTCTCCATTTTAGTTCACATTGAATAAGGTAAATATTTATTGAAAAATCATTCCCTGAACTCTTCCCAATCCATAGCATAAATCTCCCTTCTTGGCTACATGTTTTTAACCAGTACCCAGCACTAATCAATGTATCCCTCTAAGTGATACACAGTCAAGATGACTTTCTATTGTTCTGAAAAATGAAATACATAAAAGATTTTTTATTTTGAGTTTATCCATTGTTTAGAAATCAATGGTTTAGTGGATCCACTGAAAAAATTTAGTCATTGATGCATAAATGAATCAACAAAAAATTGTTCCCTTCATGGTAAATTTGGTATCTTATCTTGATTCAAGTTATTGTTCATAACTCAAGTTAGTTGATTCATCATTATCATGAATTTTTCCATTTCAGATTCCATTAGAGTGTCATCGGTGCATGGTCCACTACGCTCACCATTTACGCAGTTCCTCCTATTTCCCACCATTTTCTAAAAGAAGAAAACCTTCATGAGAAATGTGTTTATTTTAATAGTATTATAATTTAAAAATAATTTTATGTATTAAAATATCATTCTTAAATATGTTATTCTTTAACATCAATTAAATTTTCTATATATTCTTCATAATGGTTCATAAAAAGATTGTGATTAAGAAAACATATCCCCTAGGAGTTTCAAACTAGGAGTACAGTAAGGCCTATTTTCATGCACTAATTCCCATTAGAGTTCATCTCAAAGCTGTGTTTTTGGGTTTTACCCCTAGATACATATGCTCTAGAGCCACATCCACTTGTTCATATCTAGACAGGGATTTCTTTTCTTGGAAACCACTTACTTAATATTTCACCAAAATACCAGGATGTTTTCATATATTTTAAATTTTTCCTAGGGTTATTACTAAAGTTTAAAAATCCTAATTTCCACAAATAACTAAATCATCCTTTGATACCAAATATGGAATCCCACCTTTTTAATACATAAACTTCTCATTACATTGTACAAAACAAAGTATATTTTAAAGTTTGGTTTCTTAGAAACAAGATACATAATACATGAAAACTTAAAACATTATACTAAACAATGTGAAAGGATTATTCATTGGTTCATTATAAGTACTTTTACTACATATCATAACCTGGGGACATACATTAAAGGAAATGGTGAGCATAAGGCCTGGTAAGGGAATAAGTAAGGAGAATAGTTTACATGTGATCTTGAGGAATATCAATAATAACATGAGGAAAATAATTGTGGCATGAGAAATATCATAATAAAAATAAGATGAATAATAACTTGTAAATGTGGATAAAACATTCAATTTAGACATTAATAAGCATATCACCAAGGTTAATCACCAAGGTGCCATAAAAATTACTAAGGTTATTCACCAGGGTATCGTATAAGATGTCATCTCTAGAGATTAAATTCTTTACCCAATGCATTAGAGATATATCAGGGATAACCCTTAATATGTATTAATTTTCATTTGAACCACATATATCATAATAAATCATTTCATAAATAACCCTTAGAGAATAAAATAAAATGGGTTTCACATAAAAAACATGGTGTTTCAAAAGTGCTTAAAAACATGATTATTACGTCATTTTTAGCCCATGGAAAAGGAATGAGGGTTTTATGTATATTAATACCATAATAAAATAAATAATTTTTAAATATTTGTGAATAAACCTATAAAATAAAGAGGTTTTTTTATTCACAAAAATAAAATAAAAGATAATTTCTTGAGGATAAGAGAGAAATTTTGAAAAGTAAATTTGGCAGCATAACGGGTATAAAACATGGTTTTAGAAAAGGGTAAAAAGAGGGGGGAAAGGGGTATCCCATTGATAAAAAATAATTTTTCAGTAATTTATTTTATAAAAAAGAAATAATATAGGGTTA
Organism: Viscum album; assembly: GCA_963277665.1. Lineage (NCBI taxonomy): Eukaryota > Viridiplantae > Streptophyta > Magnoliopsida > Santalales > Viscaceae > Viscum > Viscum album. Next base: position 611,607,006 of record OY728137.1, on the reverse strand, counting down.
CCATAACATTTAGAATACATATACAAAAAGAGGTTCTTGAAATGAAGAGAAAATAATGATATTTCTCTTACCTTGAAAAGTAACTCCTAAAACTTGAGGATTGTGACCTTGGGAGCTTGAAGACACCTTAATAGAAATAATTTGGAGTTAAAACTATTATATATTCATGGAGGATGAATTTTTAGTGAAATTAAATGGAGAAATGGGTGGTTATTTATAGAAAAAGTGGAGGATTTGTTTATTAATTTCCAAATATGGGCTTGGAAACCTATGTTGTGGAAAATAAAAAACTATGGGATTTTCCATGGTATTTTCCCATGGTATTGGAAACTTGGTAAACATTTTATTTTATTTTAATCCAAACTAGTTGACCATAATTTTATACAACTTATTTTGGCAAGAAAAAGTAAAGTTTTCACAAAATAATATTTTTAAAGTTAAAGTTTCCATTTTAAACTTTGGAAAGTAAATTATAGGTTTTGAAATTGATTAAAATCTATTAAAATACTTTATATTAATAAAATAATATATTTTATTTCTTATATTTTGTTTAATTAATTATTTCATCATTATTACATAATTATGAAGTCATTAAACATACTGAAAAACCCAAACAATATTTTTACTATTCATAAAAAAATAAAGTATATTAGAAAATTCTCATAAATTCACCCTAACCTAATTTTGTAGTGATGATTTTAAAAATGATATTTATTTTATCATAATAATTATATAAATATGAGAATTATAACTTTTAAATATAAAAAATCTTATTTACTAAAAATAATAGCGGATTGAAAATGCATAGTAAAGTTTTTGACACTTGAAAAAAAATATTTTATCATTTATATTTGAATAAGAGTCTTTTTGTCATAATATTTCATTTAAATAAGTATTATTAATAGTATATTGGTTTATTATAAATATTTATATCATTTCTAAAAAGTGAAATTTCTGTCCGAAAAAGTCAATTTATCAAATTTCATCCCAATTTTATTAAGAAAAACTATTCTGAAAACAGAATTGATGGAATAAAAATTTTATTTATACAATGGAATTACACATTAAGTAACTAGGGCCTTGAAAAATAACTCTTTATTACACCCACATAGGCCATAATAGTAAGGTGTGCAATGATGGTAGTTTCGTGGGGTGTCTCAGCTAACATCGTCTGAGTGATAATCTACACTAACTTGAACTTCTCCCATAAGTGATTTAATTCAAGATTCACTTGTTTAATCTTAGATTGGGCTTGGTCAAGGGAAAACCCCAATGTTAAAACCTCCCTCCCAAGTTCCAACAGATGGTCTTTAAACTTCATGACTCTACTGGTTTAGGCCATCAACTCTTCTTTCTGTATCAATTATCCTTTGTCAAAATTTTACTTATAAACATTAATTATAATGTTAAAATTATTACCATGAGTATAGTTCCCAATGGTCATATTGACCAATAGTGATAATTAACCAATGTTCATATAACAGTCGAATCCATATGGTCACATTTCCCTTTATATTCACTTCATTATTAAAGAGATATGGTTTTGTTGAGTATAATAAAAATATAACACACATTTTAAAAAACAAAAAAATATTAAAAAAATTTGGGTTGTTACAATGATCTAGGTACTTATGGGTATGGATATTCTTATATTATACTCATGCACTTTGATTATGATATCATACCATTATGATCTTCTTATTCTCACTGATTAAATTCAATTGTTAATTCTTACGTTTACCCTTACTGAGAATTTTCTCTCACTCTTTTTATGTTTCATTTTTTCCTAGGTTATAAAGATTAAGGTTGAATGAATTATTTCTATATGGGTTTCTTATGTATGATGATGATGGCCTGATATAGAATATGAAAAGGTGGGTATGGTGGGAGATGATTTTCATCTTTATAAACCAGTTATTTATGAATCCATTTTTCCTAATTATATAAAACTCTAAACATAAAAGGTCCTTGATAATGTAAGTGATACAATATTTTCCTTTTGATTTTATAAGTTTTGGATAGTGAAAATTGGGTCACCTTCATCGGTATCAATGAAAAAAAATATAAATTTTATATTTTCAATTATGGATATGGGAGTGCGAGTTTAGTGTTATTATTCACTATTACATTAAATTCATGTAGAATAATGAATGGTATGTAATAAGAAGTTTCATTAATATTCAATACATCGAATTTACATGTAATAAAAGTACAAACAGTTGGTTCTAGGACACCAACTTCAATATGGGATACTTTAGGAGGTGATCCCAAGATAGAGGTTTTGTAGTTCAGGGATCTCTAGATGGTTTTACTCAGCCCAGAGAAAGGTGGTGTTTCCCTTATAATGGTCAAGGAAACCTCATGAAATATTGTCCAACCCATTGTAAAACTATCAGAGAGTGGTTGATGGGCCACACAGGTAGAGGTGGTAGTAGGATAAAGGAGGTTTGTAAGGTGGTGTACATAGTAGAGGAGAAGGTAGAGTAGCAGGAGGTGGAAGATGGTTTTACTTATTGCCACCACCACTGTTGGGTGGTCTGTACTAGGATGAGGGAGCTAGAAGAAAGGGTCAGGCACAACTAAAAGTAGTGGAGGCCTATTACCCTGAGTCTCCAAGGACGATTAGAGGTATGATTTATGTCTTCTCTACTTTAGCTACAATACTGATAGGCACATGTACCATCCATTCCATTCTTTCCACTTCTCTGGATTGATACTTATAGATTATGGTGGATCCCTTAGCTCAACCCTTATGCTTGGATACTCCTACTGAAGGGGATTCAGTGACCACACACTTCTACCGAAATTGTGATATGACACTCGTATGAGATATCTTCTTGTGGGATATCTTTGTATTATCGATGAGGTCGTATGAAATCATCTTAGTTATGGATTTTCTATCCACAGTTCATGCCCATGTTGACTATTTCAGGAAGAGCATGTGATGTTTCGGTGGTGATGGTATGAGGTTTTACTTCTTTTATAAAAAGGAAACCCAAGAATATTATGATGGTATAAATCACATGAGTGTACATTCCATCACTTTCCAGTTGATTAGTATTACCCTTGGAGTAGTGTATGTTATGGGCTTTTAGTTTTCTATAGTGGTGGTGGGGTATGGGGATGCCCTTCTTAAGGAAGTTCAAAGGTTACCCCCTACCAATAAATAGAATTATGCATAGTCTTTCACCCTAGGATATCCCTGATATCTATGCTAGTATATTGTATGGATCCTGTAGATCTTCAAGAGTTAAAGGTGTGGTTTGAGAACTTTCGAAGGAAGGGATTTATCAGACCCAATGTTTCCCCCTAGGCAGCCCCGGTGTTTTTCACCAAAAATAAAGACAAAATCTTGAGGTTAAATATATATTATTTATTCCTTAATCAAGTGATCATGAAGAGTAATTATCCAATACCTATGATTAATGGCTTATTTGACTAGTTGAGAGGGGAAATATGGTTCTTGAATATTGACCTCAGATCAAGATATCACTGCCTCCGAGCATAGGATGAGTATATACCAAAGATGACATTATGATGTCGCTATAGAAATTATGAGTAATTTGTGATGCCTTTCTGCATGATGAACACCCTAGAAGTGTTTATTTGACTTATTAACTGGATTTTTCAGTCTTTCTTATACCGGTTTGTGGTGGTCTTCATTAACGATATCCTAGTGTACTTGGTGTCTGAGTAGGAGTGTGAGAGACACCTAAGGGTGGTATTGGACATACTTTGAGAGAACCAGCTTTATGGGAAGATCTCTAATTGTCATTTATAGATTCATAAGGTCCACTTTATGGGATATTTCATCTTATCGGAGGGATTATTAGTGTATCAAGCCAAGGTTGAGGTAGTGTTAGCTTGGGATCCACCCAAGGGCATGATTAAGGTGCGGATCTTCCTTAGGTTGTTAGGTTATTACAAAAGATTTGTTACTGATTTCTCAAAGATATAAAAACCTTTGACTACTTTTAACTATAATGGGTATCCTTTATTATGGATAGAGATGTGCTAGAAGGCTTTTAGGAGTTAATGAATAGGTTTATGAGCACTCCCATCTTGAGATTTCTAGAGGTGGGTGTCGAGTACGTTGTGGTCTGCAATACCTTAGGTACTGATCTTGGTTGTGTCCTAATGCATAGGTGGGTAGTGATTGTATATGGGTCTTTAAATTTGAGACCTCATGATAATAACTATGCAACCCATGATCTAGACTTGTTGACAGTGGTATTAATTCTGAATATGTGGTGACACTGCCTTATGGGTGAGCGTTTTATGGTCTATTATTAGCACAAGAGTCTCAAATATATCTTATTATATAATTATATTAACTTGAGATAAATATGACGGTTTTATTACCTCTAGGATTATGATTTAAAGATAGTCTATACTCCCAAGAAGGGGAATGTGGTCGTAGATGCTCTCAGCAGGAGATCTTGTTCTCAGTTATTGATTGAGGCATCAGATCAGTTATCCTTATTTTATTTTTCATTAGTGGATGTGGAAATTTAAACTTACCTCCAATTGATGGTAGTTACCCCACTTTTACCACAACGTGTCAAGTAGGCTCAGCATGTAGATATTTACTGTGATACGTTTCATACTCAGATATCCACTATATGTGCTCCTAATGGATTTTATGATGGTGGGGAGAACATCATCCTTTTAAGAGGATGGATGATGGTACCAGTGGAATTTTGTGGAGAGGTTCTGAAGGATTTTTATACATCCCCCTTGGTGGTATATCCAAGTGTGGTGAAGATGTACCAGGACCTCCAATGTTAGTTCTGGTTTCCAAGTATGAACAAGGATGTAGCATAGTTTTTCTCTTGATTGAATGATGAGCATCAGTGGATTTAGATTAACACCTTGAGGTGATATAGTGGAAGTGGGAAGGTATATATATATATGGACATTGTGGAAGGGATTCCATAATCCACTAGAGTAAATTATTTCATTTGGGTGATCATAGAATAACTCAACAAGTCAAAACACTTATTTTTTATTCAAGAGTAGAGTTCATTTGAGATCTTGGGACACCTTTACATGAAGGAGATAGTCTAGCTTTATGAAGTTACCTCAATGGTCATTTTAGACCATGATGATCACTTCTCTTCATGATTATGGAGAGTATTATAGAAATATTTTGGGACTTAGCTACATTTTATTATGGCATTTAACCCCTAGAATGATGACCATACTAAGCATACCATTCAGGTTATAGAGGACATGTTGAGGGGCTGAATATTAGACATTAGTCATATTTGGGAGGATCACCTACCCTTGGTGGATTTTCTTCACAATAATATCTACCATTTCATCGTCGATATGGAACCATTCAAGGGATTTTATTGGAGACCCTACAGGTCACCAGTATTTTGTACTGGTCTGAGTTATTCAGTACTCATGGGACCGAAGTTGGTGGTAGCTACAAAAAAAATAAGGTACGGATCATCTAGAATCACATGAGGGCTATAAAGAGCCATCATAAGTATTATATAGACCTTCAATGGAGGCCTTTGGAGTTTGAGGAGAGATAACATGTGTTCTTAAGGGTCTCACCTCAATGTGGATTATAGATATTTGGTTAAGGTGACAAGTTATCTCTAATATTCGTTGGACCTTTCCAGATATTGAATTAGGTCGGTGAGGTGGCATACCCATTGTCTCTACCACCATAGTAAGATCAGGTATATGAAATCTTCCACATGTCATAGATGAGGAGGTATTAATGACCCATCACATGTTATCGACTAGGGAGATATGGACATTGAGGATGCAGATACCTTTGTAGAAAACCTGGTGGAGATTGAGGATTGACAGAAGAATATCCTTCATGGGAAATTGATTCCCTTGGCATGTGTCCAATGGCAGCACATGAGTCTTTAGGAGAGCACCTGAGAGTGGGAGACCCAGATTCGATCCCAGTACCCTCTTCTTTTTTATTAGGTTTTTTAATTTTTTGGATGAAAATCACTGAGGTGGGGAGAATGTGACAAATCTATTTTTTCCATATAAAGCTTTGGAATATATCTAATAATATTTTTAGGGCCAGTAACTAATTCAACATGAGATTTTGAGGCTTGGTATTGATATAATATAAATATTAAATATATTATATCACACACACATATTTTTTGTTAAATAATGGAATAACTCATGAATAGAGTATTGGATCAGAAATCTAAGACTTATGTTGAGTCTAGAATGCAATTTTAATCCTAGATGTGATATAATATTTTTTGGCATGGGTGTTTTGATAAATGTTGTCATGGGAGAAAATAATAAAATAAATTTATTTTTTTATTTTTTTATTTTTTATTTCGATTTAGTGAATTAATTTCCTCTATAAATACAAATTTATTCCAAATCCATAAGGTTATATGCATTACCCTAATATTTGAGAGGAATGAATAGAGGAGAGATTGGTAGATGACAATGGGATCAAGGATTCAATTGAAACCGCCATGATCATCTATGCCAATGGAGTTGTGGATCTTTCCAACGACGGTGGCATGAAATCATTCTTCACCAATTATTGATCCAACTTTAGGTAGTATGTTGTTTTATGTGAATGTATCCCTGTTCATTTATCCCCTGATGAATGTGAATCAATTCTTCTAACAGTTTAATTCATGAGTTGATCGTGTTGTACAGGTATGGTTTTATCTTCCTAAGAATAGGAATTTGATTTTCATTTGATAATCCTATTTTTTTATAATCCCTAATGGAAAAAAAATTAGGCCAACATGAACATTGTATGAGTTTATTTCCTCATGTTTGTGTTTTATGTATTTCTCTCCCCATTCTACGTGTAATTTTCATCAGTCTTTAATTTGATCGGGGATTCAACAAATACTTGGTGAATGGTCATTGTACAATAAATATTTGGTGTAATGAATTGTTACCTCATGTTATGGATATAGATATATGGCATGGTTATTTTACACAATGATATAGGACTGATCAAATTTAGATTAGAGGTTTACTAGTTTTTGGATTTCAATGTTTGGACAATGTGGTGTGATAGAGGTGATTCCCGGGTCAGATTCTAGTCACTGGTAATGGAAAGGACCATTTGGACTGAGATCCATAGATTATAGTGAGGTTCATGATGGATTTGGTGGTGTTGGTAGCGTGGGAGGAAGTGTGTATGACTTTCCAGAATTTCTAATAAATTCCCAACTACAGGGAATGTACTTCAGAAGAACACACATCATGTGGTCCCATCCTTTGGTGATAGGATTTATGCACAGATTAAAATATCACATGTCATGTGATGTGTATCACACACAGTGTGACTCAATGTTGGTGGCTCAGTTTTTACCCTAGTGGTACATGGGAATGAACACAACTAGGTACATGGGCATGACTAGTGTACATGGGCATGACCATGTACTTGAACATCGTCAGGTACATTGACATGACAAAGTGAACAGGCATGGTCATTGTACATAGGAATGGGTAGAGGAACATGGGTAGGTTTGGGTTTAGCAGTACACATCATGTACCCTGTATACACACTATGTACTTCCTTATATATGACTTGGAGAACTTCATCTCTTCAGTGTAGACTAGTATTGGTTGAGTGTGTTCCCTTGGTTTATGCCTATGAAGGCACAGTGTGTCATTACATCCTGAGCATAGGATTATGATCCCATCTATGGGTTTTTTCTTGGATAGATTTTGGGGTATCCCTTCATTTGACTGAGGTGGGATCCTACATTATTCCTTCTTTTACCTAGGGTGGGGTTCATTGTATCATCATAAGCATTATACACATGGCATTAATCCAGTGTCTAGATGTTTGATCTAGTAGTGTTTGCGGTATTATCATGTATATGATCCCCTAATTAGAGGGTTATTTCATTCGGGATCATGGTGTCCCCTGGTGACCCTGGGTGTAATCCCCTACCTAGGTATCGAGATCTTCAGAGCTCTGGTGAGTTCTTCCATGGAGAGACCCAACAATCATGACCTCTCAGAAAAATGCCATTAGTGACAGCATGGCTCATGAAGCGGATTCTCCTAGATGATAATTACCTTGAAGCCTCAAGTATAATACTATGGATAATAGTATGGTTGAGACCTATTTGAGAATTGGAGTATTTTATGAGTATATCTGAGTTTTTATCGGTTATCCTTATTGCTTGTCTTGTATCTTGATTGGAATTCCTTTGAGTTAATGGGATGATTATACTCTTGATGCTTTATGTTTAGTGATTTCAAGGTGTCCTGCTAGATATTTTATATTCACCCTTGCATGGGATATGTTTACAGATGTCTTATCTTATGTAGATGGTAGGAATTTTGATGGTGTCCTAGGAATACCAGGATCAGGTGGAGCATAGTGATCTAGATAGATTATGGTTTCATTTTATAGTAATCCCCTCCTTGAAAAGTTTGACTCTTTTTCACTTTTGGGTGGGATTGTATTTGGACCTTTATTTATTTCTAGTATTTATCATACTCTATCATGGGATATATATTATGCATGCATTGTGATACCAACTATATTTACCTTTTATAATTGTATGGGTATTTGGATGTGTGTGTGTGTGTGCCTGTGTTTGGGTACAATAGGCTAATGCCTCTCATGTGTGTGAAATGCCTACTCAACGCTGGTCACCAACCTCTATCCTATTCAAGGTAGGATTGGGGTGTCACTTAGCTTACCACTAGCTGGTAGGCCCCTATGGTTCGGTTCATGACAACCTCCTTTCAAAAGATATATCCATTTAGTTATCCATTTTAGTTTTTTTTTCAATGGCTTAATAGGTCTTCATTTTCTAATTTAATTATATTTTACATTTATACTATATATTAGTTTATTTTTTTATTCATCTCTTAATTTTGTTTTTATTTTGTGTTTCTCTCACCATTATTCTTCTTAACTCCATGAAAATTTAGAACCTTTTTTATTGTTCAAGGGGGGAAATGGTGATGTTTTAGTTTCTTACATTCCAATTTTTTATCATTATTTTATTCAAGGATTTCAATGGTGGTTAAATTTATTAGGGTGTGTGATTTCCCCATTTTCCTTACCATTGACCTCACCTTCCTATTCATATATATTCTTCTCCTTTATCATTAAAATATTACATACGATTAATTAGCATTGTGATGGTAATGTATAGAGAAGATATATCTTATCTATAGTTCAAGAGAGAATTACCCTACATGTATAGATATTGGTGTGGGGTAGAAACATTTTGAATGGTTAGGTGTAGTGTGATATATTTTTATCACTATATTTAGTAGGGTAATGATACATTTTTTTAAAGAATGGTGATTATTTCAACGTGAACCCCTAAGAATAATAGTTTTATTTGTTTTTTACTAAATTTTTTGTGTGTTGTGGTCTTATTTATATTTTGAATTTATATATATATCATATGAATTCTGAAATTCCCTCCACTATATTAATAATTATCTTTAGTGTTATATTAGTTAGTTTATAAATAGTGGCAATAGATAATCATTTTGTGTAAGTGGCCTCCTTATGATGGGCCCTGGGATCGCACTATACTGCATTATTATATAAAAATAATTTATTAGTTAGGGATTCATGAAAAATAACTATCATCATGCACTAAGCAAGAATTTGTGAGTAGATGGCATTTGAGAGTCTGAGGATGCTTGGAAGGTGATGGTGGATTTAATAGCCTTGCATCTTAGTGAATAGGAGACCGATGGCGGGGTATATTTTTTCTAGATGAAGGTGGAACCTTATTTTATGTGGAAGTTAGAGGAGTCTTAGTGGAGATAATCATAGGTGAAAGTGATGGGAGACTCTTACCTTTATGGTGATGCTCTATTGGGGTGGTCATAGGATGGTTAAAATCAGATGTTATTTTAGGGGAGTTTGTTTGCTCTGGTGGACAAGAATGAGGGATTTCTCTGTGATTTTCAAAGCTCACCCTTAGCAGTATATTCAGATGTTCCAAATATGTATCTTGGATTTTGGAGATATCTTTAGTGTCCTAGGATGAATTGATCAATGGTGGAGTTAAGGGCATGATGTTTATTCTGCTAATAGGTGAAAGAAAAACACCATGTTCCTATCGGATTTTTATAGTATTTAGATGTCCTCAAGTAGAAATATAAGGACATATAGATGGATTTCATCATCAGGTTACCCAAGACCAAGGAGGATATGATTTTTCTTGGGTAAGTATGGACTAATTAACAAATTAATCCCATTTTATACTAATTTATGAGTTGAATTTTGTGGATGTTCTGGAAAGGGAGTACATAGATGAGGTGGTGAGACTTCATAGGGTACCAAGGACCATCGTCTCCAATCGGGACCCTAGGTTTACCTCATGATTCTAGAGAATATTGTAGTATGTTTTTTGATCCTAGATGTGCTTTAGTACATGTTTTTATTATAAAGATCCGGATTTTCTATATAATTTTTTTAATTATATGGAACTATTTCGAGACTGTGAAATCTAATGGCACGCAATTATGAGGCTCGGAGTTCCCGGAATGATCCATCTAAGTTCTATTAAACTTTAAATAGCGTTCATGAGTGTTTTTCCTGACAAAGTGTAATAAATCTTAAATGGGTGCCTGAATCAGAAATCTAAGGGCACTATTGCGTTCAGGATGGTGGGTTTACCCTAGGTGTGGCTTAAGTATAGTTGGCACAGGCCTCCTGTGAGAAAACATGAAAATGGAATAACCATAAATAAAATAATTAAATAAAGTTATTTTATTTTTCGAATGCTTATAACTCATGAATGGTGACTCGGATTAAAAATATGATACCACCGCTGAGCTCGTGAGGGTATGTTTTCTTTAGGTAGATACTAACATTGGATGGTGCGGGCCAACAATGAAAGTTATTTTTTGGCCGTAAATAAAATAATTAAGTGACAATTATTTTATTGTTAAAATCCATAACTTCTAAATGGTAAATCGGATTGAAAATCAGATATTAATTTTGAGTTTGTTGGGGAGTTTTTCCCTTAGGCAGAGCCTAACCTCAACCGATGCGGGTCAAGGGTGACTGTTAATAATTTTCTGAACTTTTTTTCAGGTACGTTTAGTAAATGCGCGGGTTGAGTTTCCTATCTTTTGAACCGGTGCTTGTATTAAAAATATGAGGGCACCGTTGAATCCATAGCGCTGAGATTCTCTTAAGGGATTCTTCACTTCAACCACAGTAGGTCTGGAGAAAAAGTTAGATTTTGGACTTTTCAAAAGAATAATAAAATAACCTTGTTATTTTATTTATTTTCTTTCCTTTCCTCCAATGGACAAGCGGCACCATGGGACCAGCGACGTGTCAAGACATTAATTGAATTGACCCTTCATTTCCTATATAACAGAATCATTGGGGAATTAGTAAGGTTCCAAATTAATGATCCCCCATTAATTCTTCAAGCATTAGACACTCTTCCCCTCTCCAATTTATATGGAGCTTGGGGAGAGGTGTCGGCACTACTTCACCAAAAAACGAAGTGCTGGGAAAGTACCGCAACATCAAACCATTAGAGGACATAGCCGGTTTCGACGAGTAGTTACAAGTGACACCGAAACCCAGAACCGAAGATCGATGATCGAGTGATGTCATTGGAGGCTGGTTGCGGGGGATGGCGAACACCGGACCACTTCCTTAACCGCAAGAATTTCTCCATCGTTCTTGAGGTAGGGTTTACTTTCGATTTTAATTCATGAGTTGTAGAGTCCTTTTTCCTCCCTCGTGTTGTTTTCAACCTAATGTGGAGGGTGCGGGCCTAACAAACCTGGCTTGGACCCTCTGCTACCATGCTACCCTCTTCCGTTATCTGTGGAAGACCGTCGGCACGGTGGTACCGGCGACCAACGCCAGCAAGGATCAAGGCCGAAGCTGGCACCGGCCATCCATGAGGGAGGAGGCGGCGCACCTGCACCACCGGAGGAACCGGCTACGGATCGTCAGCCGCAGCGGTCGGTAAACCGGCCGGCTGTGGAAGAAGTGGGTGGTGCGACCAGCACGTTGCCGAAGGATGCGGGCCATAGATCATCAGCCGCAGCGGACCGAGGAAGGTGGACGGCACACCATCTGGCCACAGGTGGCGGAGCGACGCATCATCACGTGCCACTGGAGGCGGTGGCCGGCACCGGACGGTCGCGATGGGATCGGCAGGACCCGCTCCAGCGAGTCCTTCATGCCACCTGATGGTGCCACATGGCACTACCGCTGTGGAGGAGATCGAATGGCCCTTGGCCGTTTGGGGAGACTGGGGGCCTCACCCCTGGTGTCGACAAGGGTGGTTCATGCCTCACGCGGTTGGGCCACCTACCCAGTGGGCTAAGCCCACTGTGGCCCAGCCCAGACCATGTTGGGTCAGGTCGGGTCGGGTCGGTCCGACCGGGTCCGACTGGACCCGGGCCCAACCGGACCCATAAACACTTAAAGGACCATAACATGAAATATGGATGTCTGTTTGACGAACCGTATACGGCGTTGGGATCCTTGGAGTGAGATGGTAATTTTGGTATAATCTACTTGAGTTTTGGAGAAAGTTGGAGTATAGATGGGTTGGATCGAACCCAAATATAATCGGGCCCTCAGAACTAAAATGCTTATAACTCAAAGACCAGGCGTCCGATTGATGCACCATCTATCACAGTAGAACCCTTACGACATGTTGGTCCTTTGGGTTACTCATTTGTAGATCTTAGTGGTGGTCAAGGTATGACTGATATCTTAAGGGGCAGATTCTACAGAACTCGAGCGCACCGGGTGCGAGGAATCCAGTGCCTGGTTGTAATGTTAAGAAAGAACATTGATCATGTGTGGGTCAAAATCTATTGATCCTATGTGGGTCAGCTTCTATCAGATCCTGTGTGGGTCAGCGCTCAGTGATCTTGTGTGGGTCAGCACATACCAATCTTGTGTGGGTCAGATCCTGTGTAGGTCAGTGAGGGTTAGTACCTATCAATCCTGTGTGGGTCAAAAGTAGTGCCTCTTAATATAATAAGATGATCTAGATTATGAATAATCATTTGTACTTATGTACTTAAGTTATACCTAATTATGAGATGAGTCCTCTATCTTTGTGGTGTTACCTGTGTGGTACTTTTATCTTCGCGGTGTTACTTGTGTGGTACTTTTACCTATGTGGTACTTCTATCTTCATGGTGTTACCTTTGTGGTACTTCTACCTTCATGGTGTTGTCTTAGTGGTGTTACCTATGTGGTACTTCTACCTGTTTGGTACTTCAATCTTCGTGGTGATACTTGTGTGGTACTTCTATCTTCGTGGTGTTACCTATGTGGTACTTATATCTTCATGGTGTTACCCATGTGGTACTTTTATCTTCGTGGTGTTACCTGTGTGGTACTTCTACCTATGTGGTACTTCTATATTCATGGTGTTACCAGTGTGGTACTTCTACCTTCATGGTGTTGTCTTAGTGGTGTTACCTATGTGGTACTTCTACCTGTTTGGTACTTCTATCTTCATGGTGTTACCTGTGTGGTACTTCTATCTTCATGGTGTTACTTAATTGATACTTCTATCTTTGTGGTGTTACCTGTGTGGTACCTCTACCTTAATGGTGTTACCTTTGTGGTATTTTTCCATCATTTATGAGATGAGTATATCTTGACAACTTAGGTATATGTATGGGCATATACCTAAGTATAGTTTATGTATATTTCTTCGTGCTCTTAGTTTGTGGACTTGCTTTGTGGTTTTTCCTTTGTGGAATTGTAAGAGACCTACAGGGGTTTCGGGGTCCCTACCGAGTATCTTTATACTCACCCCTACACGGGCTATGCCCACACCTTATTGTGTCTTATGCAGATGAAGTACATCATTAATTGAGTATGAGGGAGCCAGTAATGGATGGTGCCCAGTGGTAGACCTTTTGGCGTGACATGATGCAAAGACTACTGTTCATGAGCTATACCTACCCTTTAGGTAGGATCCTCAGTGGACGATCCATGATCTATTTTCCACTTTCAGTTGGGTTTTTAATTTTCATTTGAACTTGTACTTCTCAGTTGGTCTTGTATTCTGGCCCCTTTACTTTCAGCACACTTTTACTACAGCAGTTTACTTCGTGATTGCTTCTTATTTTATTCTTGGACTGTGTGTCTGTACAGGTTAAAAAGGAAATGTCTTCCCGTAATAGGGATACGCCTTTCCAGTGCTAGTCGCCAGCCCCTAGCCTATGGAAGGCGGGCTTGGGGTAGTCACAGCACGGGCCCTGAGGGACGATTCTTGACATTTATCCCCAAATGGATAATCAGATAGAGTAAACCATCCAGACACTGGATGATATGTTACAGGCTTACATCTTAAACTTTTGTGGATTGTGGGTAAAGCACTTATCATTGGTTGAGTTTACTTAATATAATATTTATCATTCATACATCATTATGGATCTATTAGAGGCACTATATTTATGGTCATGTCGATCTTTGTTGTGATAGATTGAGGTCAGGGTGTCAACAGTCATTGACCTAGATGTGGTGCATAGTGCAATGGAAAAGATCCAGATGCTTCAAGAGAAAATTCAGGTGGAGTAAGACCACTATAAGTCCTATGTTAATCATTGTTTAATATCCCTAGATTTTGAGTTTGTAGAACACGTATTCTTGAAGGTTTCAACTCATTGGGGTCAGTGGAGGTTTAGTCTGGGGAGTAATGTAAGGACCCGGCCCTAGTTTCCCAACGTCGGTGCCTTATTTTATTACATTGACATATAAACAAGGAATATGCATCCCAAAGGACCAAGTAGTTTAGTAGATTTTGGAAACAAGATACATAAATAAGTTAAAAATTACATCTTTAAAGTAAAACAACACTAAATTATTCTATTAGAAACATCCAAGCCTCCTATAATATGCTTGTAAGTCACTCATAACTAACTTCTTCATATCCTGGGAAAATGAAACATAAGAAATGGGTGAGATAAAATGATCAGTAAGAGTAATAAATACATATGAATATAACATAAACATAAACATTAGGCATGGTGAATAATTGAAACACACTCCTTTACAAATAATAAACTTGAACACATTATGGAAGGAATATAAGCTGAGTAAATAATGTCATAATAAAACATAATCATGGGTATTATACTTGTCGAATAACCACATGAACTTTCAATTACAATATTCATAATGAGTTAAGTTCATATGTCAAACATTCTGAAACATTTTTTCAAGGCCTCGGCCAAGACGTCTAAAAATGATTAAGGCCTCGGCCAAAACCATATATCAAATTGGGAAAGGCCTCGGCCAATTCCACATCTATTTGTCTTCTGAGACCTACTGATGCATCGAAGGGATATAGTGGGCCCCAAAAATCACATAATAAGTCCAATTAATTCCTCATATTATCATGGATAAACATAAACAATATATATATTCATATTGAAACTTTCATATGAAATGAAACTAACTTTCCCCAATCATTAAGCATAAAACACTAACCATTCCGAGTAATATGGTGAATGGTTTTAGGATAGAACATCCACAATAAAATTAGTCATAAAATATTCAATCAAATATGGTATATGAAATCATAAATTATTAAACCCAATAATACCTAACAATCAACAAGAGTGTTTAATCAGACGAAAATACTCTTATAAAATCATTAAGCAAATCTTGAGATAAATACTCTTTTATTTTGAAAAGAAGAGTTATTTTGGAAAATATTTGTATAAAACCAGAAGTAAAGTAATATGGTATTTTCATAATAAAATGAGTTATTTTATAAAGATAATGGTTTCCAAAAATATATTATAGAGTGCCCTTGAAAATAGGTAAGAATTTGAGAAATTTCCTTGAACCGGGCTTGTAATTTGGAAAAACAATTTTGAAAGTTCCTTTTAAAACGTGTAACTATACATAAAATAAGGAAGTTTTCTGGTTGGTAAAAATATATAGAACACTCAAATAGATTTTATGATGATTACATAATAATATACAAGAATTTCATTGAGGTAATTAGACAATAAAAGTAACCCCAATGAAAATGGAGGTTCGAGTGAGAATACCCTTACCTTAAGTCTGAATGTGTTCCCCTATTGAACTTAAGGTCCTGGAATATGAAATTATACTCTTTAATAACTTAATTTAGAACCTATTAGAATTTTATTTAGTTTATCATAATTATTTTTATTTAATTTATGTCCTTATTGTTAAGTTATAATATTGAATTATGTCGTTCCAGAGTGTTTGTTTTCTTGATTTTCATAATCGGTTCTCTTGTTTTTAAGTAATAGAGTTCATGTGGAATGGTTGTAAATCTACAGAATTGAAATAAAATATTATTTATGAACATATATAATTTTTAATGTTCATTTCTATCATTTGGTTACATGTAAATAGGATGAATCATTAGATGAAATATTAATGACATTCACTTAGATTATTTAAGTGGTATTTTAATTATTAGGAAATAGTTTGGTCATATGATTTAATATTATTCACATATACTAGTTAATAAATATTAATTAGGTTATAATAGATATATTTTATTCTGTTTCAACCATCAAAATGGTTTCATGACCAGAATTTAATATGGTGATAGAAATTGAAAACTCGTCGTCCTTGAATGTGATAAATTAACACATCCCAAATGGTGTTTTCATTTATAGTATAAAATAATGGTAAAGGAGAGATGATGATGATTTATTCCATTATCACAAAAAAATCCAGTAAATGTAAGTTACTTGAGTTATCATAACATTTGGATGAAAGGAGGTGAGGAAAGAAAGAAAGGAAAGGAACTTGAAAAGGAAAGAAAATTTGAGAGATCCCTTACGAAAAATTCTGCAGCATAACGGCTATGCAAAATGGTTTTAGAAAACATTAAAAAGAGAGGGGGTAGGGTTCACTGATTCCTAAAATAACCATAAAAAATTATAGGTATAAAATAATATTTAAATAAAAATATGGTATGATAACTTGAAATTCATACCACATAAAAGAGAACTTGAATGGAAAAAAGAAGTTAAAAATTATCTTACCTTATAGAGTAACTCCTATGATTTAAAGGTTGGGACCTTGAGAGATTGAGGACACCTTGGGAGGACTACTAGGGAGGTAAAACAACCAGAGATTATAGGATAATGAGTTTGGAATGAAGGAAAACAAATTAATGAGTGGGTATTTATAGTAAAATGAGAGGGTGTTTTTTATTAATTTAAAAGGACACCTCATTGGTGGTTTTTGTAAAAACATGGGCTTTCCCATGGTTTTTTCCCATGTTATTAGCCACTTGGGACACCTAATATCTTATTTTACTATACACAAGTTTACCATAATTTTATTTTAATTATTACATCATTATGATGTCATTAAACATACCGAAAACTCAAAATTGTATTTTTACTATTCACATAAAATTCAAGTATTTTTAAAATAATCCCAAAAAAATCACCCTAACCATTTATCAACATTTAGAATAAAAAAATGAACTCCATTTTTTGAAAATAATTTTATAAATATTATTAATTTAATTTTTAAATAAAATCATATTTAATTCGAAAAATAACAATTTTAAAGGTATAATTAGTTTTATATCACATTAAAAAATTAATTAAAATCTCATTATCTTATTACCTTAATAAAATAAAATAATATCATTATTTATTATTCATAAGGGTCATATTACTATTCATAAGGGTATGTTACTATTCACCAAAAAACAAGTTTGTTCTATCAAACTCCAAATGACTTACTGATCACAACTCTAGATGACTGTTTTTCAAAATTCAAAACATAGTAGAGGTAAAGTTGTGTTTAATGGATAGATTATAAAATTCATTCAATATTTATTTTCAAACCCATGGGGTGTTACATTCTCCCCTCCTTACAAAAATTTCGTCCTCAAAATTCACAAAATGTTACGTAAAAAGATTCAGGTATGTCTTCAACATAAGCTCCTCAGGCTCCCATGTTGTTTCCCCCATCTTATGGTTCCTCCTAAGGACCTTTACCGGAAGAGTCATCTGATTTCTCAATACTTGTTCTCTGGTATCAATAATCTTGATAGGATCTTCACAATAAGATAGATCGGGCTCAAGTTCTATTTCTTCATAGGTGAGTACATGTGCTGGGTCTGGCATGTATTTCCTTAACAATGACACATGGAACACATTATGAACTTTGGAGAGACTTGGCAGAATTTCTAAATGGTAAGTTATGTCTTCAATTCGGTCTAGAATTTAAAAAGGTACTATGTACTTGGGACTTAATTTTCCCTTCTTACCAAATCATATAATATCTTTCCATGGAGATGCCTTTAAGAAAACATGATCTCCTTCTTGAAATTCCAAATCCTTCCTTCAGTTATCAGCAAATCTCTTTTGCCTACTTTGAGCTGTTTTGATATGGTTTTGGATAATATTCACCTTTTCCATTGTTTCCTCAAAAAGTTCTGGTCCTACGAACTTTCTTTCACCAACATCATCCTAGGAAAATTATACGAGAGGTAAATAATGATCCCACATACCTTGAAATTCAAGTGAACAAGACCTCAACATGTCTTCCAAAGTTTGAATATTTCGTTCTGATTGTCTATCAGTTTGTGGGTGGTATGCAGTGCTCAAACGAAGATCAGTATCTAGGGACTTCTGAAGAATTTTCTAGAATTTTGATGTAAAACGGGAATCATGATCAGAAAAAATTGATAAGGGTACACCATGAAGTCTTACAACTTCATTAATATATAGTCTTGATAAATGTTCAAGTGGTAAATCTTCTCTTATAGCAAGAAAATGTGATGATTTTGTAAGACGATCAACGATGACCCATATCGCATCATTATTTCTTAGAGTATTTGGTAGCCCCGTGACAAATTACATCGTAATATAATCCCATTTCCACATAGTTATAGAAAGGGTTTTCATGACTCCTCCAGGGTGTTGTCTTTCAGCCTTCACCTATTGACAAACCAAATATCTCAACACATAATCAGAAATCTCCCTCTTCATGTTTTCCCACAAAAAATGTTCCTTTAGATCTCTATACATCTTTGTTCTACCATGGTGTATAGAGAAATTAGAGCTATGAGCATCATCAAATAGTTCCCTCTTTATCTCGAGAATAGCAGGAACACAAATCCTCTTTCCGAATTTCAAAATGCCACCTTCATATACAAATTCAATCAACTTCTCATCATTTACAGAATTAATCTTATTTTGAAACTCCTCATCATCATCATGAGAACTTTTTATCCTTTCCAGTAAATAAGGTTTGGCAACCATTTGAAAAACTAGTGATTGTTTACCTTCCTTGATAATTCCCATATCCATCTTTACTAGATCCATGAACAAATGATCCCTTTAAACTCTCATCTTTTTCAGAATTATGTGATCCTTTTTACTCAAAGAATCTACCACCTTATTTTCCTTCCCCAGGTGGTAGTGTATTGTGAAATCATAATCTTTGAGTAACTCAATCCATATCCTTTGTCTCGTGTTGACTTCTTTCTGTGAGAAGATATATTTAAAACTCTCATGATCTGTATATATCTCACATTTTTCACCATAGAGGTGATGTCTCTAAATCTTCGGAGCAAATATTACTACTGCTAACTCAAGATCATGAGTTGGATAGTTTTTTCATAAATTTTTAGCTACCTGGATGCATAGGAAATCACTCTATCATTCTGCATAAGGACACATCCAAGTCCTTTCTTTAATGCATTGCTAAAGATCACAAATCCATCATTCCCTAATGGTAGAGTCAATATTGGAGAATTCACTATTCTTATCTTTAGTTCTTTAAAACATTCTTCACATTCCTTTATCCATACGAACTTAACCTCTTTTCTTGTAATCTTGGTCATTGGGTTGGATAAACAGGTGAAGTTCTGAACAAAATGCTAATAATAACCTATTAAACCAATAAAACTACGTACCTCAGTTATGTTCGTTGGAGTAGGCCATTCTTGCACTGCCTTTCTCTTTGTAGGATCTATAGATATTCCATCCTTAAAGACAATGTTCCCTGGATTGGAAACTGATTGGAGCCAAAAATCACACTTTCTAAACTTACCATATAATTCATTTCTTCGAAGAGTCTTCAGAATAGTGCGAAAGTGATTTTCATGATCTTCATAGATTTTAGATTATACCAGGATATCATTAATAAACATCACCAAATATTCATCAAGGTATTCCTTGAAAACTCTATTCATTAGATCCATGAAAATAGGTGGTGCATTAGTTAGTCCAAAATTCATTACTGTAAACACTTAATGCCCGTACCTGGTTCAGAATGATATTTTTTGAATGTCTTCCTTCCTTAAAAGAAACTGATGATATCCAGATCGAAGATCAATCTTCAAAAAATATTGGGCTCCATGAATTTGATCAAATAAATCATCAATTTAGAGTAGGGGATACTTGTTCTTTATTATTATAGCATTGATCTCCCTATAGTCAATGCACAACCTCATAGACCCGTCTTTCTTCTTATCAAAAAGAATAGGGGATCTCCATGGAGAAATACTAGGGAAAATAAATCCTTTATCACTCAATTCCTCTAGTTTTTTATTTAGTTCCATTAACTCCATAGTGTACATTCTATAAGTGAAGGTTCTGGGCGCAGTGGAAGCATGTGGGTGGATGTGCCCACTTGGATTTTTGTCATTAGCAATGATCAATCCGGGATCAATACTATGATAAACGCCAGTCTCCACGGATCGAATCACAAAAAAAGATAAGGAAGATGGTTTGTCCCGGAACCACAAACAAGGATCGTTACAGGTTGATTATAATTAATTTAATTAATTATAAAGAAATACCTTTTGGGTGTTATTTCTTCGTTGATGTTCTTGATCACATTGTCGATGTGATGTGTCGTTGCGTCGCAGAATCCAAGTGTAGACTCCCTTTAGCGGTGATCCACATGTGTACCTTGTATCTCTGGACGTCGCCAAAGGATTCTCCGGGTGCTAGCGTGGAGAAGCCTTTGCTTGCATTATCCGCCTTAGATTGTCTTGATCCGATGGAAGAGGATCTCTCTCGGTCTTGAGAGAGTTCTTGGAGGAAGAGGTTCTTTCAGCCTTGAAATAATTCTCCAGAGATGTTGTGCACAACGATTCTCTTGTGTAGGAAAAGAGTTGGGGTTGTGAGGATATTTATAATTGAGTTTGAGGTTGTAGAGTTATGACAATAAATAAATGCATTATGCATTTCATTTATTTCATTAACTCTTATTGAAAAACCCCATGTTGAATAATTAATTCCTTGACATGCGCTCACGCTGATTATAATAAATATCATTTAATAAAATGATATTATATCCTCAAAATACTGACTAGAAAAACTACACGGCGTGTAATAATAAATACATGGTGTGTACTTGTTTTTCATTGAAAACTACACAGCGTGTACATTAAATGTACACAGCGTGTATATCTTGTTTTCATTTATTCATTTCCTTTCCAAAATAAAACTACACGGTGTGTACATTTAATAATACACGGCGTGTACTTGTTTTATTTTATTTTTACTCTATTATTTAAAACAACTTAGGCTTCCTTGAATAATTATTAAACCACGTACGGGAATAATCTTTATTCAACTTGAGATACTTGGATACACTTAGTGTGTGACCCTCTAGGCCTCTTTCTCATTGGCATTAGGCAGGCTTGCCTAAAGTCCAAGATTAATGTCTAGCAACGGGTCAAGGCACCCAAGAGAAAGAAGTTGACGCCGCATTGACGTATCACCTCATACGAATGCTTACTGTGTAATTTAATCCCTTTGTATCAATATCTCATCAAGCAGGTTTCATGGAAGTGTCATAAACATATATGCTTGATCCGTCATTCTTTGACTACCTAAAATAAACTCGTCGTTCACACCATGTCCATGGAATTTAATGTGACAGTTCTATTTCAATCAAAGGGTCGAGATATCAACTTCCATAAATGGAAGGGACAAATCCTTCCTCAACTTATCCATTAACAAAATGTCACTCGTGACGCACCCAACGTACCCTACTTCCCGCCAACTGTCTGCGTGACGTTTTTCGTCAGTAAATCTAAGTGCGCGAGTCATGACATGAGTTAATGATAATATTCCAGTATAAGGACCATTACACACACTCGTAGATAGCAATATCTGATGACACCAAGACATGCGGAATTACTAATGGCGGGTCTGTTCTCATAATCTCACATCTTAGAGATTACCAAGTGCGAACTCCATGAGAGAGAGTCTCATCTTCTTACAAGTACTCAGACATGATAGTCTGTATACTATGTGTCATATCATAGTATGTCATCCAACCGCAGAACTTTATTTAAGAATATTGTTATAGAATTTCAAGGTTCTCATCATAGCGGGGATCTGCTATAACCTTATTAATGCAACAAATATTCCAGGACATTATTATATTATAGTCATGCAGAACAATGAACAATATATAATAAGTGAACATTCATGTAATCAAAGTACAAAACAATTGGTTCTGAGGACACCAACCCTTACAATAAGGGGTACTTAATATGGGCCTTAAACCATGAATTAATTCAATGGAAAACTCAATTTTCTGCTCTAGAGTATGTCCAGGTAAATCCTATGGAAATACATCAATATATTCTTGAACAACAGGTACATCCTCTATTTATACAATCCTTTCCTCATCCATAGTTATTTCACTCTCTTCCTCCCCAATAATTGAATTTAGTAGAGCTAATGGGGTGGATCTAGATGAGAACCAGATGGTGATGTTTCTACTCTAAAGATAAAAAATCCATTATCATCATCAAAAATTGTAACCTCTTTCTTCTTACAATAAATTCTCATATCATGATCCGAAAGCCAGTCCATACTAAGGATTACATCAAATTAAATCATGGGTATGACAATAATATCACCATATAAAGAACATTTATATGTCATAATGGTAAATAATTCACAAAACTTTGTTGCAATGATACTTCCCTTAGGATTTTTGACTAACAACTCCCTTAATAAGTCAAATTGGAAATATATAATTTTATTTGAAAAATATAAAGATATGAAAGAATGTGATGATCCATAATTAAATAAATCATTAGATAATTTTGAGGAAATGACTAAAGTACCTTCCACCACGTCATTCAGAACTTCAACCTCTACAGTTGTGATCACATAAGCTTAGCCTTTCTCCCTTGGTCTTTTTTGTGGCATGTTTCCTTGACGCTTTGGAAAATCATTAGAATAGTGGCCCAATTCCCAAAAATTATAGCATTGAACATTAATAGTTTCTTTCTTCCCCTTACAATCACCAACAAGATGGCCTTTCTATCCACATTTGTATCATACTTCTTTTCCCTTTAAGAACACACCAGGGTGTTTCCTTCCACAATTATCACAGGGTGGAAATTCAACTCTTCCCTTCTTCCCTATTTCCTTATTTCCTTTCCCAAAGTTTTTAGAAGCCCTCTTCTTCTCTTTCTTTCCCTTAAAGTTATAAGACTTAGAAAATTCATTTTCTATCTTGATAGAACATGAAACTATATATTCATATGATAAGAAACTCTAGGAGACTAGAGCCTGCCGGAGGAATGGCTTTAGTCCATCAAAGAATTGATCAATCTTGCTCCTCGTATTTTTTATGCAGTCCACAGCATGCTTTTCTAACCTTGTGAAGATAGATTCATACTTTTCAACATTATCATATTCCTTTTTCTTCAAATTCAGAAACTACATTTCCATATCCGCTCGTTGTTCATGAGGAAATTATTTCTCTAGGAAGATTTCCTTGAAGTCCCTCCATTCCATCTCTTTTATATCTTCCTCCTCCTTTGTGTTTGGGATTAACGACCACCACTGATCTGCATCTCCTGATAGATAATAAAATACCATGATGACCTTCTCTCTTTCATTACATCCCAAAGAGATAAATATCTTCTCTAGGGAAATTATCCACTATTCAGCAACAAATGGGTTTGTAGTCCCATTAAATGATGGAGGTTGTTGTCGCATAAAGTGATCTAACATAGCTCCTATACATTGTGGATATGGATGCTCTATACGGGTAAGGTTATTATTCATAACCTGAGTAAGTTGTCCCAGTATAGTTATAAGTATCTCAGTACCATATCCAACATCATTATCTTGCGTCAGGGGGAAGTCCCTACATGAGACACGTGCATTCATGTGATTTACATTCCTTCCACTAGGCGCCATTTCTAAATAATGGAATATGGTAGATTAGGGTATGAATCATAATTTATAATCTCAACTAAAAAATTACTTATCATGAATAAAAGTTATATTCATATCTAATCTAATAAACATGGTTTCTCTGAGGAAAAACTTACATTAAAATCCTTCATAATGGCTTGTAAAGAAAATGTGAATTATCCAAAAAATATCCCCCAGAAGTGTCAATATCAAGAGTGCAGCAAGGCCCATTTTCATGTACCAAGATACCCCAGGTCAAGACCGAAACTCCTTGTTGGAGTTTTCACTCCTAGGTATATTTGTGCCAGAGCCACCTCTACCTATTTGTATCCAGACAGGGGTGTATCTTCTAGAAAGATCCACATAATCTATTCCTTACCAATATACCAAGATATTATTTCATGTTTATCCTCAAAGACTATCTTAGGTATTTGTTCCCTAATCTACATTTTCTAAATCTAGTTTCCAAGTTTTTTACTAAACTTCCTTTGATACCAACTGTAAGGACCTGACCCCAGTTGCCCGGAGCCTGTGACTTATTTTATTATATTGGAATATAAACAAGGAATATTCATCCTAAAGGACCAAGTAGTTTAGTATATTTTGGAAACAAGATACATAAATAAGATCAAAATTACATCTTTAAAGGAAAAAAGAACACTAAATTATTCCATTATAAACATCTAAGACTCCTATAATATGCCTACAAGTCACTCAAAACTAACTTCTTCATATCCTAGGAAAATAAAACATAAGAAAGGGGTGAGCTCAAACACTCAATAAGATTAAGAAATATAGTGGAAGATAACATAAACATAAACATTAGGCATGGTGAATAATTGAAACACACACATTTACAAATAATAAACTTGAACACATTATGGCAGGAATATAAGATGACTAAATAATTCCATAATAAAACATAATCATGGGTATTATAATTGTATAATAACCACATGAACTTTCAATTACTAGATTCATAATGAGGTAAGTTCATATGCCGGACATTTTGAAACATTTTTTCAAGTCCTTGTCCAAGACGTCTAAAAATTATTATGGCCTCGGCCAAAACCATATATCAAATTGGGAAAGGCCTCGGCCAATTCCATGTCTATTTGTCTCATGAGACCTACTGATGAATCGAGAGGATATAGTGGACCCCACCTATCACATAATAAGTCCAATGAATTCCTCATATGATCGAGGATAAACATAAACAACATATACATTCATATTGAAACTGTCATATGAAATGTAACTAACTTTCCCCAATCATTAAGCATAAAACACTAACCATTCTAAGTAATATGGTGAATGGTTTTAGGATAGATCATCCACAATAAAATTTATCATAAAATATTCAATAAAATATGGTAGATGAAATCGTAAATTATTAAACCCAATAATATATAAGAATCAACAAGAGTGTTGAATCAGACAAAAATACTCTTATAAAATCATTAAGCAATTCTTGAGATAAATACTCTTTTGTTTTGAAAAGAAGAGCTCTTTTGGAAAATATTTGTATAAAACAGAAAGTTAAGTAAGATATTATTTCATAATAAAATGATTTATTTTATAAATATAATGGTTTCCAAAAACATATTATAGAGTGCCCTTGAAAATAGGTAAGAATTTTAGAAATTCCCTTGAATCGGGCTTGTAATTTGGAAACAATTTTGAAAGTTCTTTTTAAAATGTGTAACTATCCATAAAATAAGTAAGGTTTCTGGTTTGTAAAAATATACAGAACACTCAAAAATATTTTATTAGGATTAAATAATAATATACAAGAATTTAATTGAGGTAATTAGACAATAAAAGTAACCCGAATGAAAATGGAGGTTCAGGTGAGAATACCCTTACCTTAAGTTCGAATGTGTTCCCCTCTTGAACTTAAGGTCCTGGAATATGAAATTAGACTCATTAATAACTTAATTAAGAACTATTATACATGTATTTAGTTTATAATAATTCTGTTTAGTTCATTTATTTTCTTATTTATAAGTTATAATATCGAATTTCGTCGTTCTGGAGTGTTCGTTTTCTTGATTTTCATAACCGGTTATCTTGTTTTTAAGTAATGGTGTTCATGTGGAATGGTTGTAAATATCCAGAATTGAAATTAAATATTATTTATGAACATATAGAATTTTTAATCTCCATTTCTATCATTTTGTTACATCTAAAGAGGATGAATCGTTAGATGAAATATTAATGACATTCACTTAGATTATTTAAGCGGTATTTTGATTATTAGGAACTAGTTTGGTCATATGATTTAATATTATGCACATATACTAGTTCATGAATATTAATTAGGTTATAATAGATATATTATAGTCTCATTCAACCATAAAAATTGTTTCATGACCAGAATTTAAAATGGTGATAGAAATTGAAAACCCGTCGTCCTTAAATGTGATAAATTAACACATATCAGATGGTGTTTTCATTTATAGTATAAAATAATGGGAAAGGAGATATGATGATGATTTATTCCATTATCACAAATAAAATACAATACATTTAAGTTAATGGATTTATCATAACATTTGGATGAAATGGGGTGAGGAAAGAAAGAATGGAAAGGAACTTGAAAATGAAAGAAAAGTTGAGAGATCCTTTACGAAAAATTCTGCAGCATAACGGCTATGCAACATGGTTTTAGAAAACATTAAAAAGAGAGGGGAAAGGGGTCACCCATTCATAAAATACCCATAAAAAATTAGAGGTAAAGAATAATATTGAAATAAAAACATGGTATGATAACTTGAAATTCATACCACATAAAAGAGAACTTGAATGGAAAAGAGAAGTTGAAAATTATCTTACCTTATAGAGTAACTCCTATGATTTGAAGGTTGGGACCTTGAAAGATTTAGGATACCTTGGGAGGACTACTATGGAAGAAAAAAATCATATATTATAGTATTATGAGTTTGTAATTAAGTAAAACTAAGGAATGAGTGGGTATTTATAGTAAAATGAGAGGGAGTTTTTTATTAATTTAAAAGGACACCTCATTAATGGTTTTTGTAAAACGATGGGACTGCCCATGGTATTAGCCACTTGGGACACCTAATATATTATTTTACTATACAAAATTTGACCAGAATTTTATTTTAATTGTTACATCATTATGATTTCATTAAACATACAAAAAACTCAAAACATTATTTTTACTATTCACGGAAAATTCAAGTTTTTTTAAAAAAATCTCAAAAATTCACCCTAAACATTTATCAACATGTAGAATCAAAAAAATGAACTCCATTTTTTGAACTAAATATTATTAATTTAATTTTTAAATAAAATCATATTTAATTCTAAAAATAAAAATTTTAAAGGTATAATTAGTTTTATATCACATTGAAAAATTAATTAAAATATCATTATCTTATTACCTTAAGAAAATAAAATAGTATCATTATATACTATTCATAAGGGTCATATTACTATTCACCAAAAATCAAGTTTGTTCTATCAGTCTCCAAATGACTTACTGATCACAACTCTAGATGACTAGTTTTCTAAATTCTAAACATAGTAGAGGAAAAGTTGTGTTTAATGGATAGATTATAAAATTCTTTCAATATTTATTTTCAAAACCTTAGGGTGTTACAAGTAAGATCTCTCCCTAGTTTTTCAGGCCTTTCAAGGTGTTGGAGTGCATTAGTGAGTTGGTGTATTGGTTAGAACTTCCACCAAAAATGGATAGGATCTACAAGGTTTTCCATGTGTCACATATTTGAGGGTATCTTCATGATGAATCATATTTCATTGGCTGGGGAGAGCTGGATATCGAGGATGATGAGATGTTCATGGAGTGGCCGATTGAGATCCAAGATTGTCTGGAGAAGGTGTTGTGTGGGAACACCATTCCCCTAGTTCATGTGTTGTGGAAGTATGAAAGTTTGGAGGAGAGTACTTGGGAGCATGATGTGCAGATGCATTTTCAATACCCTAAGTTGTTTTGAAATTTTTTTCCATTTTTTGTTCTGATTTTGTGATGTAATTCTTTAATTATTTTTATTAGCTTATGAAATCTAGTTGTTTTTCTTATTGGTTGTGTTTGTTTGGTGGTTGTGTTTGGGTTGTAATGGGATCCTTTCTAGGTATCTCATAGGGTAGTTATTCAGACTTTCCCCTTTCTCCTTCTATTCAAATTTTGGTTTTTGATTATTGAGTATGAGAATCATTTGAGAGGTATTTTATGTAACATTTAAGGTTTTATCATCCTATTACTTGGTAATCTTTGGTTGTTGGAGTTTTTGGGAGGAGTTCTAAGGAGGTTTTGGTGGAGTTGGAGATAAAATCTCAACTGGAGAGGATCTTGTAATGTGGATCTATAGGTTTTGATGTATTGAAGTTCCTTGTAGTATTGAGTTAATATTGAGGTGTAGAGGTTTGTGATAATGGGTTTTTGTGGCTCTTCCAATTCAGGAATGGATACAGAGTATAGGTGAGTTGTATCATAGAGGATTGAGGGGTCATTTTTTCCTTACCTCTTGAGAGGTGGTTGTGGCATGGAGACCTAGAGATGTCAACCTTGTGTCACTGTTATTGGGGGGTAGTTGCAGCATGGTGGTTTGGTTGTGCCATAGCCTTACCCCAGGAATAAAGGATCTCGACATGATATGCGGCATAGATCCTAAAGTTCATTTGGACCAAGGGTGTTTATGGCGTAGCACCTGGACCTACGTTGTGGTTTGGGGTGAGACCTTATTTTCTACAGCATGATCGGGGGTTCTAGACCATGGTCTTTTAATTAATTACTGGGTAGAAATCCCATAGCCCCTTTAAAACTCGCCATTACTCATAATTCTTTCTCGACTCTTGGGTGAACTAAGTGTGATTTTTAGAGTTATTTCACCCCATTTCTAGTGCCTTCGATTCCCAATATTTAAATTTTGATTCTTGGAAAATATAAGGCAAGTTCCTCTTCATTCCTCTATTATCTCCCCTTATCTTCCATGTTTGGAGAGTGTTGTGTTGTGGTAATGGTCTACTTAAGTGAAGTTATGATTATAGGTCTATTAGATATGTTGTGTTCTAGGTTTCTAACACCTTCTTGGTGTAGTTCTGATCTTGTGGTCATCTCTTCTTCATCATTCACCTATGCATTGAATCATGAATCTTTGTTCGAGTTAGGGGATCCTTGTTCTCTCTTTGTTATTGGTTAATTTGTGATTCTAGTATTCTTTTGTTTTCCTTTGGGTGGATGGTATGGTCTAACCAAATAACATAATGAGTTAGTTTGAGTGAAATTGAAGGGGGGGATAGAGTTGTATGTGTTTACTTGCTTTTTTATTTTTTTGTTTCTGAATTTATGACTACTGTTATTAATGTTGAAAAGTCACAGTTATTGATAAGAGTTTTATGTGATGAAACTGGAGAGAATTATGAACCCTTGTTGTGTTTTCTTACTTGAATCCATCTCTTATAAAAGGATAAGAAATTTATATGTCTAATGAACCAGTTGTGTGTGAATCTGGAAGATTTGTGTGAAAACTCCCATGCTAGACTTCATGATATGTTGTGTAATCAATCATTAAAGTTGAAATTGAATTGTAATTATTGTGGAAGTTGAAATATGATGCTGATCACATTGTCGAGCGCATCAAATTAGTTGTTTAATTTGGACTAGAATTTCTGCAGTATAACAGCAACCCTAGGTCGTATCTCGATGGAGATTTAGATCATTAGTTTAAAAAGAGGGTTTTGATTATGAAATTATAAGGTGAATGAGGTTTTTTAAAACTTGGGGGTTTTATGATTAAAGATTAAAATATAAAATGAAAGCGATAAAACAATGTAGAGACTAACAGAATTAATTAAGCGTGATCAACCCGGGGTACTCTCATGATGTTTATCCTTCATCGCTTCATGATATAGGGTTATGATCTTTTAATCCCTAGTTTTTAACACCTATAAATATAATTTTACTGAGTTTATACTAGGATACCTCCTAGGGTTTAGTCGAAAACACACAATGATTCACCGGACATCGCCGATGATTGGGTGAATTGTGTTTGACTTCATAACCAAAACTCACCAAGGCAACACATGAAAAACTTGATGCGTTGTCCAGGTTTGTATGTTATTTATTTTTGATAGCATGAAATAAATGTACATGGCCTTTACAGTGTTTTTTTGAGTTCTATTGACCAATATGAATCACACAAGCACCGCAATTGAAAGGGGGAAAAGAAAGTGGTGAACGGTGTGTGAAACATCACATGAATGGGTACCCCCAAACATGATCATATGAGTTGAGCATGACATACCAGTACATAACTAAATAAAATAAGAATATAGGATGATTAAAAACAACACAACAACCTAAAATTCAAAAGATCATTCAAATATTACACACATGAAGCTTTGGATTTACATCGCGTTCCTCCCCAAGTGATCACAAGGGGTTTAGAAACCCATGGGAGAGGAGGAAGAGAATGATGTTGGGGTAGAACTTCCCATAGCCTCCAGAAATGCTAGGTATGTTTAGAATACTCCTTGGGGACTCCAAAATATCATCACCTTGCCTCCTGGACTAACTTACAAATGGGGAGCTCAAGGTGCCATTTTATAGGAAAATTGGAAGGTGGTTTTAGGCACACAGATTTCTTCAATCCACTTGTACCATGTGTTTAGGCATTCATACAGTCTTATCTCGCATTGAAGAAAATTGAAAAGTTGTATATATACCTATTGGATGTCTCCACCGAAAGTTTATCACCATTTGAAAAAATACATCTCGAGATATTGATAAAATACAGAATGCCACTTTTGACATTGTTCATATTCGGTGGCTTGTATAGATCAGTTCGGTTGGGCCCCTTAGAAGACGAATCAGGATTCGGTTCCTTAATATGAAATGTAGAATAATAAATTTTGGATAGACCCACGAAATTTCATCCCATTTGGATGTAATTATTTCATGTACTAATCAAAACAGTGGATAGATTTCCATGGATCCATGCAATTTTGGCCCATATTTCTTCCACTTCATCAAGGGCCCTCCAAATCACCTCCACCTACATTGAAATAATAAAAACAATTAACATTGCCCATTATAATATTGATTAAAATTAATTAATTGATTCAAACATAAAGTGCAATTTATTATTATATTTAGAATATTTATTACAAAACTAGTTTAAAACAGCGGTGTAAGGGTGGAATAAAACAATGAATCATGGTACGATCACACCCCCACACCTAAACATTTGCACTCCTGGGAAAAGTCACCTATACAAATAAAATGTTGCATATATATATATATTTCCAACATCATGAATATTTAACATTTTAGGATATTTTAATTCACCAAAGTAATGTGATCGATGCGCGAACCACACCAAGGAGTTCTTCCTAGTGAAAATATAAAAAGATGCCTCATAAATCTTATCATAGTGAAATTCAAAAAGATTCATGATACCAAATTGATCAAGGAATTAAAAAGTCAACCATGAAACTAACTCTCCATGTGTGTGTGTGAAAACCATTCCATGCTATTCTTTCCACTTGTTATCCAATAAATATAGGTTATTTTAACATTTTTCAGCTTAAATGATTTTGTCCACTGAACCTACCCTATATCCTTTGCAATCATATTTCAAGACCCACTCACTTAAGCATTCCTAGAAGTCAAAACATAATCTACCGACCTAGATATCCCCATATGTTTCACATTTCATCACTCCCTTCATTTATTTATTTATTAGAAGTTGCATTTGGAACAAATCTCACACTCATCTCTCAACCCTTGTTTGATCTCCTCACGACACTAATTGAAATAGTTATAACAAGATAAAAGGTTGAGGAGGGGTGGTTTTTGACCTGCCCAAGACACAACATTTTTTTAGGGCGTACAACAGTCAGACATTAGGTACACACACATAGGTCAATCTGGTACAATAATGAAATAGATCGGATAAGGAACGGACATATGGAAATATCATTTTAAGCCGAAAAATATTAACCCAACATATATTTACCTTATATTAAGTAAGAAATATTCACACTTTGTGGTTTGGTGAAAAAAAATTGGAGATATTAGTGACACAGTTTTCTCAAAAACTACTCACACAAGGGGCATCAATCATCTCAAAGGTTCCACATAGATATGACCATTTATATCATTGACAGAAAACCAATTCACTAAAAAAAATCACTCCCTGATATTAAATTCATACAAATATTCTTTTTATCCTTTGTTATGGTATTTTTACTTTCCCCCCTTTTTGGTCACCAAATCATCGAACTTCGAAATTGTTGATTGGGGAAAATGAAAATACCATAAACGGGCTAAAAAGAGAAGAAAAGAGAAAACGATGAAAATTTCTAACTAACCTAGGAATGTATCCACCCCCCCCCCCCCCACACACCAAGAATTTGTAGTGTCCTCACTGAAATAATTGAGAATGTGAGAAGGAAGGATAAAACCCGGTGTGTTTTATTGGTATGATGCGTCGATAAGGTGGATTTCCTCCACTGGATTCTTCATAAAATCCTCATAGAAGTGTTTAAGTCGCTTCCCATTGATGGTAAGACTTCTTCCACTCTTCTCATGCAAAACCTATATTGCACCAAAAGGGTAAACATTAGTAACAGTATAAGGACTGAGCCATTGGGAACGAAGCTTACCTGGGTGGAGCTTAAGCCTGGAATTGTACATGAGGACCTTCTCACCAATATGGAACTTCCACTGGTGAATCATGCTATCATGAATAGCCTTTTTATTCTCTTTATAGATCCGAGAGTTTTCATATGCATCACGTCAAATTTCTTCCAACTCTTGAATCTGCAGCTTTCTTTGCTCACCTGCATCTGAAAGGTTCATATTACATTGTTTAACATCCCAATATGCACAGTGTTATACCTCCACTGGGAGGTGACAAGCCTTTACAAACACAATTTTGTATGGTGACATTCCTATTGGGGTTTTAAAAGCTGTACGGTATTCCCAAAGTGAATCATCCAAGTGCAAACTCCAATCTTTCCTATTGGGTTGTACTGTTTTCTCCAAGATTCGCTTAACTTCCTGATTTGAAATTTATTCTTGTCCATTAGTTTGGGGATGATATGCAGTGGTGGCTTTATGAACAACCCCATACTTACGAAGAAATTTTTTCATGTTACGATTGCAAAAATGTGAACCCTGGTCACTAATGATGAATCTTGGTAAACCAAACCTTCTGAAAATTTGGGACCTCACAAAGTCAACAACCACTCGAGAGGCATCGGTCCTGGTGGCCTTTGATTCCACCCATTTAGATACATAGTCAACAGCCAATAATATGTACACAGAGCCAAATGAATTTTTAAAATGCCCCATGAAGTCAATGCCCCATGCATCGAAGATCTCACAAAATAACATGGGCTATTGGGGCATTTCATTCCTCTTAGAGATATTCCCTGTGAATTGAAAACGACTACATGACTTGAAAAATCTATGGGAATCCCTATATAAATTTTTCCAATAAAGTCCTGAGTCAAGGACCTTTCGAGCTGTATATTGAGAGCCAAAGTGGCCCCCACAGGCCAAAGTGTGGCAGAAGGTCAAAACATAGGTGAACTCATAGTTAGGGACACACCGACGAACTACTTGGTCACTACAAATTCTCCACAAGTATGGGTCATCCCAAATGTACCAACGAGACTCATGCTTAAGTCTTTGGGATTTTTCAATGCTAAAATCAGTGGGGACCCTAGATGTTTCTAGAAAATTCACAATGTCTGCATACTAGGGGGTAAGGTCCACAACATCACAAAGGTTCTCATGAGGGAAGAATTATCCAATGGGTAGGGGTGAGTCAACATGATGGTCCAATGGTGGGTAAATCCTACTAATGTGGTCAGCTACCACATTCTCCACTCCTCTCTTATCTCTAATCTCAAGGTCAAACTCTTGGAGGAGGAGCATCCACTGAATGAGGTGGGGCTTGGCTTCAGGTTTCTTTAGGAGGAAACGAAGGCCAGCATGATCAGAGAAGACGATGGTTTTTGACCCGAGAAGATATGAATGGAATTTTTCTAAGGAAAACACAATAGAAAGAAGTTCTTTTTTAGTGGTTGTGTAGTTTACATGGGCAGGGTCAAGGGTACATGAGGCATATGCAATGACATGAGGGGACTTCTCAACCCTTTGTGATAAAACTGCCCCAACTGCAAAGTTAGAGGCATCACACATAAGTTTGAAGGGCAGATCCCACCTTGGTGGTTGGATTATGAGAGGTGATGTGAGACTCATTTTTAGTTAATTGAAAGCATCCTCACAATTTTTATCAAAAACAAATTCAGAATCCTTTTGTAATAACCGAGATAAGGGAAGTGTGATCTTACTAAAGTCTTTAATGAATCGGTGGTAAAAACCAGCATGACCCAAGAAAGACTGCACCTCACGAACACATTTTGGATATGGAAGGGATGAAATTAATTCAATTTTAGATTTATCAACTTTAATTCCATTATTTTAAATGATATTCCCAAGAACTATCCCCCGCTTAACCATGAAATGACATTTTTCATAATTTAAAACAAGATCTTTTTCAATGCAGCGGCGGAGGATAGAACCTAGGTTTTCCAAACAATCATCAAAAGAAAAACCATAAACCGTGAAATCATCCATAAATACTTCCATACAACTCTCAAGGTACTCAGAAAAAATACTCAACATACATCGCTGAAAAGTACCATGAGCATTACATAGGTCAAAAGGCATTCTTTTGTATGAAAATGTGCTGAATGGACAGGTAAATGTGGTCTTTTCTTGATCCTAAGGGGCTATATGGATTTGGAAATAACCCGAATAGACATCAAGGAAACAATAATGGGACTTACCAGCTAATCGTTCTAACATTTGGTCAATGAAAGGTAATGGAAAGTGGTCCTTCCGCGTGGCTTCATTCAGTCGACGATAGTCAATACAGACTCGCCAACTGTTTTTCACACTTGTTGGAACCAATTCATTCCTTTCATTTGACACAATTGTTATTCCTATTTTTTTAGGCACAATTTGCACTGGGCTAACCCATTTACTATCAGATATAGGATAAACGATCTCTATAGCAAGTGATTTACTAACTTCCAATTTTACCACTTCAAGGAGAGTGGGATTCAACCGGCATTGAGATTACCTTACAGGTTTAGCCTCATCATCCAAAAGTATATGGTGCATACAAATAGATGGGATAATCCCAGAAATATTAGCCAATGTCCATCCTATTGACTTTTTACACTCTCTCAAAATTTTGAGCAGTTTCGATTCCTGTTGTGGAGATAGGTTATTGGCAATAATGACGGGCAATTTGTCAATACCCTCAAGATATGCATATTTTAAATTTTATGTTAGTGGTTTTAATTCCAACACCTAGGGTTTTTTGGATTGAGGGAGTGGATTTAGGGGGAGTGAGGTCCATGAAACTATCTATCTGCTCATGTTTATTCTCAAAGGAAAGAGAATCTATTGAAATGAGATTTGCAGAATCATCGACAGTCATGGGTACCTCAGAATAAACACACTCATCAATTAAAGCACAAAATTTACATTTTTCTGAACCCACACAACATTAAAAAGAATAACCAAAACTCAAATCATCCATGGGTGAATAAGAGGAAAATAAATCATAGGATGGGTCGAGGATAGAATTTTGTGTGTGTTTGTCATTAGAGAGCACTTCCATCGAATAGATAGGAAGGGTGGAGTGCTCTTTAACGGGGTGTTTCATAGCCTCAAGGATGTTAAAACTTACCTTTTCTCCACCAAAATCCATAGACAACATACCATTGTGAACGTTGATGATCGTCTTTGCTGTTTTGAGGAATAGCCTCCCAAGTATGAGAGGAGCATGTCCTTGGGTTCGGTTGTCTTCCATCTCAAGAATGTAGAAATCAGCAGGGAAGATGAGATTCTCCACTCATACAAGGACATCCTCAATCACTCATGTTGGACGCGTTGTACTTCGGTTGGCAAGTTGTACGAAAATTCCGGTTGGTTGAAGATCCCCAACCTGCAGAGAAGTATACACAGAGTGAGGAATTACATTAATAGAAGCACCTAAATCTAGCATAGCATCAGAAAAGAAAGTCTCCCCTATGGTACACGGTATCGTGAATGTGCACGGATCCTTGCATTTGGTTAGCATTGCTGGTTGAATCAAGGCCGAGACATTCCTACCCAAGTTGACTCTCTCATTCCCCTTCAGCCTTCGTCTATGGGTGCAAAGTTCTTTAAGAAATTTAGCATAATGGGGAATTTTCTTGACTGCATCCAATAAAGGAATATTAACTTAAACTTTTTTAAATGTATCCATTATCTCATTATCAATATAATTATCAAAAAAATTCTTAGATTTAGAGAGTCTTTGTGGGAAAGGAAGATGAATGGATTGTTCATTTGAATCATCAACGATAATTTGATTGCCCTTTTTATTTCGTTTTTCATTACTTGGAATTTTTGAGGGTTGGGAAGGAGTGTTTTCAAGAGGGGGGCATACCTGTTTCATCGAATTAGTAGAAGGAGAATCTTCTTTACCACTACGAAGTGTAATTTCACATACATTACCTTTTTCCTTCGGATTGGAAATGGGTTGGGATGGTAGTTTTCCAGACCCTTGCATCTTAAGCTCACCGATGGTGTTCGCCAATTGTCCCACTTGAGTTCATAGGTCTTGAATAGGTAATTGTGTGGTTTGTTGGAACTGGAGGTTCTGGGTTTCCATTTGCTTCACCATATCCTCAAGGCTTGGTTCAGACTTGGGAGGAGGAGGATTTTTTTGAGATGTTGAAGGATAAGAAGGTTTCATACCTTGGCCTTGTTGATACCAGTTCTGCTTGGGGTAGCTTGAGTTTCCTCCTTGTCGGTATTGTGGGTGTGCTTGCCACCCGGGGTTTGGATTTGGCCTGAATGGTTCTTTCTTGAAGGGAGTTGCTTTTTGGAATGGACGCCCTGGGAACACCGCTGCACAAGACTCAGATGAATCTTGAAGTTGTGGGCACTAGTCAGAAAAATTAGTGTTATCAGAACAAATACCACAATGTAATGGAATAGAAGTAGAGTGCGAGTTACCTTGTGCTTGAGATAATTGCCTTAGAAGGGTATGCATCTCATCAAGTTTAGTATCTACCTTTTGTTCTAGGGATTAATGACCTAACTCATGGACTCCTTGGGTTGGTTCAATAGCTCGTGTACCAAATTAGTGTGCATTTTGATCCATATTGGCTATTAAGTCACGAGCGGCAGAAGGAGTTTTGTCAACTAGGGCACCACCAGCTGTAGCATCAATCATTCCATGATCCATGGGGATAAGTCCCTCATAGAAGTATTGAATTAAAATTTGTTCACTAATCTGGTGGTGGGGGAAACTTGAACAAAGTATTTTGAATCTCTCTCATTATTCATGAACGGACTCTTCTTGTAACTGCCTAATGCCACAAATTTCTTTCCTAATTGATGCAGTTTGGGAGGCGGGGAAAAACTTCTCTAGAAAGAGTCATTTAAAGTCATTCCAGCCCCCAATTATGGTAGTCAAATAGTATAGACAATCTTTGGATACAGCATCAAGGGAGAAAGGGAAGGCCCTAAACTTAATGAGGTCCTCAGACACATTTTGGGGTTTCATGGTGGAGCACACTATGTGAAACTCCTTTAGATGTTTGTGAGGGTCCTCACTGGGAAGACCATGGAATTTTGGAAGGAGGTGGATGAGGCCTGATCTTAGCTCAAAATTGGCTGCTTCATTAGGATATTGGATGTACGTAGGTTGGTACTCCACATCTGGGGTGGTCAGTTCTTTTAATGTTCTGTTATTTGCAGCCATGATCTCTGGGGTTTGATTTGGTTCAATTTTTGATTGGTTTTGGAACACTTGAGGTTACACAATTGGTTCCTCAATGTTACTTGATTGACCTTCTCTATATTTCTTTATTTGTTTGTTAAGTGACTTTTCAATTTCAGGATCAAATTCAAGTAGTGTTTCTTTACCAGATCTTTTCATGCAACAATGATGTCCAGTTTGATTGATTGATTTTTTTTTGTTTTTTTTTTTTTGATTTGAGATGGATAAAAAAAACTTAATAAGGGTTAAATAATAATATAATGTTATACTATATAATTAGAGAGGGATATGGAGAATAAGAGAGAGAGAGAGAGAGAGATAAAGAACACACCAAAAACAACCAAAAATAAAGACAAAACCCAAAACAAAAACAATAAAATGGGGGTGGGGTATTTAAAGGAGTAATAATTAAGAAGTAAAATAAATAAATAAAAATAAATAAAGAAAAAAATGATCTTGG
Source organism: Viscum album (assembly GCA_963277665.1). Lineage (NCBI taxonomy): Eukaryota > Viridiplantae > Streptophyta > Magnoliopsida > Santalales > Viscaceae > Viscum > Viscum album. The sequence continues at coordinate 611,568,552 of OY728137.1, read as the reverse complement.
CTCCATGGAAACGGCGCCAAAATTTGATCGCGTTGTTGAGCGCGTCAAATTAGTTGTTTAATTTGGACTAGAATTTCTGCAGTATAGCAGCAACCCTAGGTCGTCTCTCGATGGAGCTTTAGATCATTAATTTAAAAAAAGGGTTTTGATTATTAAATTATAAGGTGAATGAGGTTTTTTAAAACTTTGTGTTTTGATGATTAAAGATGAAAATAGAAAATGAAAGTGATAAAACAATGTAGAGACTAACAGAATTAATTAAGCGTGATCAACCCAGGGTACTCTCATGATGTTTATCCTTCATCTCTTCATGATATAGGGTTATGATATTTTAATCCCTGGTTTGTAACACCTAGAACTAGAATGTTACTGATTTTATACTAGGATACCTCATAGGGTTCAGTCGAAAACACACAATGATTCACCGGACACCGTCGATGATTGGGTGAATTGTGTTTGACTTCATAACCAAAACTCACCAAGGCAACACACGAAAAACTCGATGTGCTGTCCAGGTTTGTATGTTATTTCTTTGTGATACCATGACATAAATGTACATGGCCTTTACAGTTCTTGTGTGAGTTCTATTGACCAATATTAATCACACAAGCACCATAATTGAAAGGGGGAAAAGAAAGTGGTGAACGGTGTGTGAAATATCACATGAATGGGTACCCCCAAACATGATCATATGAGTTGAGCATGACATAACAGTACATAACTAAATAAAATAATAATATAGGATGATTAAAAACAACACAAAAACCTCTAATTCAAAATATCATTCAAATATTACACACATGAAGCTTGGGATTTACATCACGTTCCTCCCCGGGTGATCACAAGGGGTTTAGAAACCCATGGGAGATGAGGAAGAGAATGATGTTGCGGTAGAACTTACCATAGCCTCCAGAAATGCTAGGTATGTTGAGAAGAATCCTTGGGGACTCCAAAATGTCATCACCTTGCCTCCTGTCCGAACTTGTAAATGGGGATCCCAAGGTGTCATTTTATAGGAAAATTGGAAGGTGGTTTTAGGAACACAGATTTCCTCAATCCACTTGTACCATGCATTTAGGCCTTCAGACAGTCTTATCTTGCTTTGGAGAAAATAGAAAAGTTGTATCCCCACCTCATGGATGTCTCCAGCGAAAGTTTGGCACCATTTGGAAAAATACAGCTCGAGATATTGATAAAATACAGAATGCCACTTTTGACATTGTTCATATTCGGTGGCTTGAATAGATCAGTTATGATGGGCCCCTTAGAAGCCGAATCAGGATTCAGTTCCTTAATATTAAATGTATCCTAATAAATTTTGGACAGGCCCACAAAATTTTAACCCATTTGGATTTACGTATTTCGTGTAATAATCAAAACAGTGGACAGATGTCCATGGATCCATGCAATTTTGGCCCATATTTCTTCCACTTCATCAAGGGCCCTCCAAATCACCTCCACCTACATTGAAATAATAATAAAAATTATAATTTCCCATTATAATATTGATTAACATTAATTAATTTATTCAAACATAAAGTTTAATTTATTATTATATTTAGAATATTCATTACAAAACTAGTTTAAAACAGCGGTGTAAGGGTAGAATAAAACAATGAATCGTGGTACGATCAGATGTTTCATGTATTGGTGTGCTTTATTAATTCTATTGTGGGTGTAGTAACCTTGTGGGGAATGTTTAATGATGGTGGTGACTAGTTCGGGTGTGGAGTATGTTGAGATAGTGGTATTGTGGTTGTTTGGAATGTGATACATTGTGGGTTGAGTTGTGGTGGTTGGGTGGTGGTTGTTGATGTGAGACGATTGAGTTGTTGTGGTGTGGCTTGTGTGGTAGTTTTACAATAGCTATGGTATGGGGCTAGTAATGATTAAACCATAATGAAATGGGTTGGAGTTGAATATATGTCAATGGGTTAATGGAATAAATGATAATATGTGGGTTGGAATGAAATGGGTAGTGGTTGGAAATAAACATGGGGTGTGGTTAAGGGTGGTTTGTCTTTAAATATGGGGTTAAATGGATTAATAAATGGAACTTGGTTGGTAAACCAGTAAATTTGTAAATGGTTTGAATATGTAAATAATGAAGGGAATAGTTTAATGTGTTGTGGTTGTTCTGTGTGGTGAAGTTTCATGTAGTGGTGGTGGTAGTTGGTGGTAGGATGTCATGCAGTGGTGTGGTAGGATTGTGGGATATGCTTGTTTGATGTGAACCCTTAGACTGGTATTGTTCATTATCTACTACCCATGTATTTTCATGTTATTTCTATATGCACCCCACCTACATTGAGTACTATCTATTGACACCCAAATGTTTTAAGGCTATTTTCCCCCAACATCCAGGATGGCAAGGGAACATATGACTGATTATCCCCCTCTTCCCCACTCTCCCTTTGAAAACAGTACATGATGGTGGTACCCAATTGGTGATGACTATCGATCTATGATGGTATAGTTAGTGGTGATGTATGGTGATGAGAGATATGATATGTGGTGGGGGTCATGTGTGGTAGGAGGAGGGAATGAGGTTGATGTCCTTCACATTCATGATACACTACTATACCAGTTGTGAGGTTGTGATAAGATATAAGGTGAGATGGATGATGATGTGGTAGCCACATGTGACATGTGGATATGAACTGATGCCAACATAGGATGTTGGGCCCTGCAGGAGGTAAGGGTAGGTAGGGTTGAGACCCAACCCACATCACAGATGACTCGATACGTGATGATAGATGCATACATGGGAACGTGAGAGCACAGGACGTTTGATGTTGGAGCATGGGAGTGGTAACTCGGTGGGGAAGTGGATGTTGGGTGCCTTTGTCTATGTTCTCTTGTTATTATTTTACTACCTATGATGCATTATTTGGTGAGAAATCCTTGGTGGGTGGGGATTACTCATTGACCTTTTTAGGTGCATGGTTGTTCTATTGTTTATTCACTGGTGCATTAGTATTCTCTTATCAAATTTTCATGAGAGTTCTTGGGTATGATCCTACAAAGTATACATTTTATTATCACACTATGACAAAAAACTTCATTTAGGGGAAGGTTTCCAAAACCACCATAAAATGCAGAGTTGCAAAATAATTCCCAAAACTTTTTAAAAACCATCACGAAATGATTTCACGACTGTTTTCAAAATCACCGCTAATTATTTTTGCGGTGGTTTTTATTTTTTATTTTTTAATTATTTATTTATTTAATTATTAATTATTTTTTATTTAAAAATATTTATTATTTATTATAACCAGCATAAATAAAACATATATATATATATAGGGATTTGAACATCATACCTCTTTGTTATTTAACACTCCAATAAACTTTTCATGTTGTGACTAAACACACTTTAAGACACACACACACACAGAAATATATGTAAATAAATAAGCATGTATATATTTATGGGGATATTAGGTGGTGTTTTGATAGGGCCAGATCGCACGGAGGGGGAGGCATGTCCATGGGACCAGATTACACAAAGGATGTAGGCGGGACATGGGCTCGATGCAAGCAGTGGCGGGTGATGCCGACGGTGGGCCTCAGTGGTGAAAAACACTATTGGGTGAGGCAACAGCTACGGATGATGATGGGATGGCTCTAGCTGGGCACAACACATTTGGTGTCGAGTGTTGCCTATGAAGGGACACAGTGGTGATGAGGCACTATTGGGAAAGGTGGCGGGCGTGGACAACGATGGTGGAGATGAAGATGGTAATGATCGTGGGCAATGTGTAGGCGGTGCAGCAAGGCTGTTGTGGGCCTATGGGACTATTTTAATGGGGTTTAATACCCATTGGGCCTTGAATGGTCATGTATCGAGATCTCTCTGCCTAAAATAATAATAGGACTTTGTTTTAATAAAAATTAGAAGGGACCTCCCCCTACCTGTTAATATGTGTGTGTGTGTGTGTGCGCGCGTGCGCTTAATTCCAACAATAATTAACAAATAAATAATAAAAAAATTATAAATTATAAATTATAATTAAATGATAAATAAATAATGAGTAAATATTAAATAATAAATAAATTATAAATAAATAATAAATAATAAAGAAATAAAGAAATAATAAATAAATAAATATTAATTATAACTAAATTATAAATAAATAATAATTTAATAATAAATAATAAATAAACAAATAAACAAATAAAAAAATTATAAATAAATAATAAATAATAAATAAATAAATAATAACAAATAATAAATAATAAATAAATAAATAAAAGATAAATTATAATTAATAATTAATATATATATAAATATAAATACATATAAATATACACAAATATACATAAATATCTATAAATATCTATAATTATATAATTATATATAAATATAAAGAAATGTGGATAAATATATATAAATTATAAATTAATACACATAAATACATACACAAATGCATATATACAAAATAAATAATACATAATAAATCACCAAAAGAGGGAAGACAACTATGGTTACAACATAATAACGTTGATAGGAATGTAAATTCTTGGAATAATATCATAAATTACAAAATATAAATTATAATTAAGTGATAAATAAATCATAAATAATAAATTAATAATAAATATTAAATATTAAAATATTAAAAAATAAAAAAATAAATAAGTGAGAAATAATAAATAAATAACACATAATAAATAATAAATAAATAACACATAATAAATAATAAACAAATAGTAAATAAATAAAAAATAATCAATAATAAATGATAATTAATAATTAATAAATAATAAATGATATAAATACATATCAGTATTTATAAATATACAAAAATGTACATAAATAGATATAAATATATATAATTATATAATTATATATAAATATAAATTAATATATAAAAATTATAAATTAATACGCATAAATACATACATACACACACACAAACACACACACACACACATATATATACATAATAAACAATACATAATAAATCACCAAAAGAGGGAAGACCGCTAAGATTACAACATAATCATGTTGATAGGAATTTAAATTCCTAGAATAAAATCATAAGAAGATTGTCTTAAACAAAACTGAAATTTCATCAAATGTTCAAAAATTAGGGTATCTAAATTAAAAAACTGAGCTTTAGAGTACTTCCAAACCTTTTTTGACTGAGAAAAAATAGGTACCAAGGTTTCCTTCGTAGAAACAATATAGATCTCATTGTATGTTTTTTTATTTGATAGGTTGTGGAGCTCAAATGGGCACCCCAGATCAAAAGTCATGGTTGTTTGAAGTTGAAAATCAATTTTCAACTTCTCTTGGAACATTAATACATTTATTATTATTAATTATTACCAAATTATTATTTAACTTCATTATAGTTGTTTTCATAAGTTTCAATTTGATAGGTCATGAAGCATAAACGGACACTCGTATCAAATGTTATGGTCATTTGATGTTGAAGACCAATTTTCAATTTCTCTTAGAACTAAATTAATTTTAGCGATAGTTTTTTATTAAATCATCGCTAAATGCTTGTTTCTTTGTAGTGTAACCCTATGTATATGTGGATAGTTTTTTAGGTTTCCAAGTGGTTTTTGGAGATCTAGTTGGACATTGCTATCTTGGAAGTCGAAGTTGTTGTGGAGTCACTAATTTAGGGTTTCCCTCAATGTTGTTTTGTTTTGGAGTTTTATTTTTATTACTTGACATATATTGTGGAGTGGTTTGAGTTTCTTTGTGTTATTTGATGGAGTTGTTTAATGATTTTTTATCTCATCACTCGATACTTCTCATTATATTGAGGTTAATGACTCTCATTTGAGTGTTTTATAGACCATTAGTATTATTCGTCAACCCGTGGCTTATTGAAGGTGGGTTTCAGAGGTCATTATCTCCCTTTCTTAACTATCGGCTCATGTGAGGTACCTTTGGAAGAAGGATGTCATGACATATATACACATACAAACACATACATATAAATATATGTGTATATTTTAAATTAGTTAACATGAATATAAATATATAAATTCAAATGTGAACTATGTTTAATATATTTATATATTTATTTTGATATTTATTTATATAGTTCATATCAATATATTTATATAGAGAGAGAGACACACACGCACATGTGGATGTAATTATAATATAAGTGTGTGTGTGTTATTATAATTATATATATAATTATATTTTTTTATATAGTTCAAATCATTGTATTTATGTTGTGTTGTGTTCTATGAGGTTGCATGTAATGTCTTACGTTATATATTTTTAATATATATATACATATATATATACATTGTATCTATATAAATATATGTACTTATTTTTTTATAAATAATATTTAAAAATATATAAATATTCATATATGAATTAAATTATTCACGATGTAATTTTTTTTCTTAAGTATTGTTAAATGTCCCCATTTATCAACACTAACTAAATCACTAATAAAGGGTAATATTTAATTGCTAAAAAATTATAAATTCTGGAATTTTATCATCACATTTTTACCACTAATAAAAGTGTTATCTATCAGTGATTTTAGTTAGTGGTGATAAAAAATTAACATTTATTAACGTTTGTTTAGCGATGATGAATAACAACGTTGAATAAACACAAATATGAAGTAGTGAATGGACTGAACATCCATTTACCCATCTCTAATTGAAGTTTATAACTCTTATTCTTAAAAAAATGAAGTTTATAACTGACTTGCACATAAAGGGGTTTTTTTATTTTGTTAAAACTGTATTTAAAATGAATGCATAGTATTATTCATCCTTTAAATGTTAGAGGAAATGAAATCCATAGATAGTATATTAATATAAAAGTAAAATTTTTAGGAGGGAATAATTTTTCAGATTTTTTACTATTTATAATATTAATTTTAAAAAAATTAATTGCATTTTATGTGATTATTAAATTTAAGTAAAAAAACCATTCAATTTAGGAATTGTTCACTTTTATATTTAATTTAAAAAATCTATGATAGTGCATGCGCCAAACCACAGTGATGTCACTGCTATGTCAACATACCACAGTGACGTCGATGTCGAAGCTCTTCAATAATGAAAAATAAATAAATGTATTTATTTTTTATTTCTTCTTCTTCTTCTTCTTCCTCTTATTCTTATTCTTTTTCTTATCATCATCACCATCATCATCATCATCATCATCATCATCATTGTAACGACCCAAACTGTTATGATTAAAATTCTCATTTTTGATTTAATTTAATGTCTTATGGTTATAGAAAACACATGACCTTATTTTTTTAATCTTTCTAATTATATTTATATGTCCGTTATGTATTATTACCATTGATAATATAGCCTATAAATAGTGATCACATCATTAGCATAAATACAGGGGTTTAACAAATCCAATTGACATAGAAAAAGGAAGTGATTGCTTCAACCGGTAGGATTGTACCCTATGAAGCCCATTTATCAGAGCTTCAGGGGGAGATATAATTTCTGGGATTTTCCCTTAACTAGCCCCAATTTGATATCCAACAACTTAAGCATGAGTGAAACTATTTATGAGAGAAGTTCAAGCTCATCGAGATCATGACCCAAAACATGTTCGTCGAACCACCCCATGAAATCCCCACTATCACGCACCTTACTCTTAGGGCGTATACTGGTGTATTAAAGGGATATGTGTAATGTCCCGAACCTCTCCGGTCCATTAATTTGTGAAATTTTGGTGTTGGAGGTGTTCCGAGAGGTCAAGGGGACTTATCCCCAACACTTTGCCAAATTTCCAGTTCTGTGAACAGTGTTCCCAGTTTTATGAACAGTAACAGATCGGTCTGACAGATCGGTCTCACAGACCAGTCTCACAGATCAGTCTCACAGACCAGTCTCACAGATCGGTCTGACAGATCAGTTTCACAGACCAGTCTCATAGATCGGTCTCACAGACCAGTCTCACAGATCGGTCTCACAAACCAGTCTCACAGATCGGTCTGACAGATCGGCCTCACAGACCAGTCTCACAGATCGGTCTGACAGATCAGTTTCACAGACCAGTCTCACAGATCGGTCTCACAGAACAGTCTCACAGATCGGTCTCACAGACCAGTCTCACAGATTGGTCTGACAGATCAGTTTCACAGACCAGTCTCACAGATCGGTATCACGGACCAGTCTCACAGATCGGTCTCACAGACCAGTCTCACAGATCGGTCTGACAAATCAGTTTCACAGACCAGTCTCACAGATCAGGCTCACAGACCAGTCTCACAGATCGGTCTCACAGACTAGTCTCACAGATCATTCTGATAGATCAGTTTCACAGACCAGTCTCACAGATCGATCTTACAGATCAGTTTCGCAGATCGTTCTGACAGATCAGTTTCACAGATCAGTTTCATGTACAGTAACAGTGGGTGAATAGTGTTTCCAGATTCCTACAGTTTTTCCCCTTTTGACGTTTCCTTTGACGTAAAATACATTTAAAGCCTTATTTTTGTAAGGGCTCTTAAGTCCGTTTCAAAGGCCATAAATCTTATATTAATTATTCCTAAGGCTTGTAATGTTTTACTTGGTCAAACCGTGTGGGTTAATGCGATCCATTTTTAATGGAGAATTAACCAGATCTTAAACCATCGCCCCATTAAATCTTAAAAAGGGATGATATATAATTCTCCCTTGTTTTTTCCCTTTGTTGTCAGCTAAGAGACGTTAGAACCTTTCAATCATTCCCGTAAGATTTTCACAATCAATCTTTACTCCTAGGATTGGTTCTGCTCTGTTTTGGATACAACCGAACTCTGTCGGTCAATCTTCCCAATAAGTTGTCGTGAGAGGAGGATTGTGACCCGTTGTTTGGATAAAGGATGTCAAGAACTCTTCGAGGTAGGGGATTCATGGATTCTCTAATTGTATATGTGCAATTGTAGAATTATCATGATTTAGTCCTCTGGATCACAATGAAATTGACATAATTAAATACTTGAACCGGATTAAAAGAATTGGTTGATCGCATGTTGTTTCTTTATACCGTGATAACGGTTGCCTCATGTTTTTCTAGATAGAGTGATATCTATGATTTCTTTGATTTTTTGTTCGTTCATGATAGAAATTGATAATGAACGTAAAGCCGGAATTAATTGTTAATTAATTGGCTAAAGATAAAGGGGCATGTAAATTAGTCTGGTTATTGTTGTTGTTGTAGTTGTTCTAATTTGAGGATAATCAAATTAGAGAAGTAATCATGGTTATTTAATTGTGATAGCTTACTGATTAGGTATCCCGTAATTGGAACCTACGAATAACAGATCTGCTAATTCAATATGGATTAAAGAACAGATTGTGTGGGAATTTCTAAAAAGGGTTCTAAGTTACCCTCTTGTTTGTTAAAGGGTCAAGAGCCCATGGTTGTGACTATTGTTTTTCTACTGCTTGTGCTATGATGTGACCCTGGAGGGGTGTTGTGATGTGTGGAGGTGTGGAGGCCTCGTGGTTGTGGTAACAGATGACGCCTAGAGTGGCGAGATGCATCAGTTTATGCATGTGGGTGTCGGGGAGGACACCAGGGGTGATGGAATGGGATGGATGTGGTTGCTGGATGCTTGTGGTTTCTTTGAATGTTTATCTGCTTTGCTTTTCCCCACTTCCCAAGGCAGCTGTTTTTGCTACCCTTCTTCCGAAGGAGGCGAAGACGCGCGGGGTATGCCACGTGCTTTCCGTGTTTAGCCTCTCGAGGGAGAATGGATCTATGCTCTTTCTATAGGCGGAAAAGACTCGACGGGTAGTATATCTACTCACTGTGCTGAGCCTACTTTGTGTTTAGAAGCATAGGATTCTTTTCTAGAATGTCTGGGAATATGGAAAAGTAATTCTGTAATGAATGTTTGATTAAATGGTGAAAATCCACGGGGATGGAGATACTGGAATTTAAAGGTGATGTGAATCTTAAAAAGGAGCAGTTGTTTTTGAATGTGATTCCAATTCAGTTTAATGTGGAATTTTTCATTCTTAATTAATGTTTAAATAATTAATTAATGTACAGTGGAACTGATAAAATGAGAATGGAGTAATCTAATAAAGCTCTTCAAATGTTTGTGTGCTTATAGGATACCTAGTCTTAGAAGTAGCAGCCTGGAGTCTGAGAGACGTTAGCTGTAGTTGTATCTAAGACTAGGTAATGCCCATAGTGTGGATGTGAGTTACATATATATTCTGTACTTTTTGTGTTTCTATACGCTACTCCACCCTGTCGGTAAGGGCAACTTACGCCCCGGGGATTTTGAGCCCTGGGGGGTGTTTTCCCCAATATTCTGATGGGAGGTTGAATGGATGACTACCCCCTTTGACCCCGCTCTCTTCTCTTGGTAGATCTTTGTGCTGGTAGGCACACTGGTTAGTTTTACCCATATATGTGTGTAAAGGTCTGTAATGGATTGTGGTTATTCCGCACACATATATTCTGGATATAGTATCCTATGGACTACTATAGGTGTAGCGTGTATAGGCTGTGATGGCTTGAGGATCCCTATTCGGTGTATGGGCTATAATGGCTTGAGGTATAATACCTGATGTATGATACACATTATGCGGGCTGTGGTGGCTCCCGGAACTTACCCGATTGCTTTTGGTTGTGAGGATGGTGTGGTGCTTCTCCCAGGTGTCTACGGCCAAGCCTTTGTGGTGCACGAGGTGCAGATTATGGAGCTTAGCCCAGCTGTCTGCGGGCAAGCCTTGGAGAGAGATGCACAGGACGTATGTCATTGGGTAAAATCGGAAAACCAGTGGGGAAGTAGTAGTAGGGTACCCTTGATAATCTTTACTTTATGTTATATTCTTGTATGCGTTACTTGGTGAGAATAGCCATGGTGAGGTTGGGAACTTAGTATACCTGATTAGGTGACGAGTTAGTTTCACTTGTTGTTCACTAGGCTTTAGCATTATTTCTTTACTTTTGCACGAGAGGCTTGGGGAGGATCCTACTGATTATACCGTTATACTCACCCTATGTATATATAAATTGTTTTTCAGGTCACTTGGAGAAGGTTGGAGATCAATCTGGTTACTACTAGCTTGTGGTTGGAGGAGGAGTTGTTCGGGCTTGTGGTCGGTGCCGTTTTACTTTCTTTTGGGTACTTTTAGTTTTCCCTTTCAGTTGTAGTACTTTTTCATGACATTTCATATATGTACTTTGTTTTCTTTTATATTTCAGATCCCTCTTTTCTTCTGAGTTGGAGTTGATTGGAGTCTATTCTATCTCTCTCTTCTGCATGTGTTCTCTTAGAGGGTAATGCCTCCCATTTGTGTGTGTATTATACCCTCGGTGCTAGTCTCCAACCCGGGGCCTACTGGAGGCGGGACTCGAGGGTCATTATCTCTCTTCTCACATTGCCGGCCCAGGAGGGGTACACTTTGTGGGGAGGGGGTCGTGACAGAGTGGTATCAGAGGTCTGGTTGAGGGATAGGATGGAGTTGGGAGTTAGGAACAGGTGAGGATGCATGGGATGGTATGGAAATAGTTTCATTCATGTTTAGAAAGTGGGGTAAACACTGGATACCGGCAGAGACATAGGCGTTTAGGGCCCCCTATGATCTGTTGCACGGACCTTTAAGTTTACAATGGCTACTAAACAAAGTGATACTGGTTGCAGGGTAGAGACCTAGGAAAGGATCATGCATCATTATTCTTTGCGCCTGTGTTTGAATGGGTAGACCTTGGGATAGGTAACCTAAAATTAATAAAACAAAATAATTAATTAATTAATGTTGAGTCTTCCATATTCCAGTCTTAGGAGCTCTAATAGTTGTTATTTTACAGGTATGGATCCAGGTCGACATCCTCGTCAGGTTTGCGCAGAAGATGCCCAGCAGGCTGTTCCAGCAGATCGTCGCCGGGTAGAGGTTGAAGACGATGACACTTAGAGTAAGACACTCCGAGAGTTTCAGCGCTAGAGTCTACAGAAGTATGAGGGCTCCGTTTCAGATGCAGTCACAGAAGACTGGTTGGAGGAGGTCGAGATAGGCTTCAGTTAGATTCGTGCTCGGAAGGAACACTGTGTGTCCTTGGTTGTGACAATGCTGCGTGGATTAGCGAGGTAGTGGTGGTTCTTGTTCCTCGGGTATCATGAGGAGTCAGTGATCTCATGGGAGGAGTTTCGAGACAGTTTTAGAGTCGAGTTTCTTTCTTTGACTGTGAAGGTGTCCAGTCGCCAGGAGCTTCTTACCCTTCGACAGGGGAGCTCTAGTGTTCGAGAGTTTGGAATCCGTTTCAGGAACCTTCTACGATATGCTTCAGACCTGTTACCAGATAAGGAGGCTAGAGAGAGGCATTTTGAGGAGGATTTGTGTCCAGAGATCCAGCTCCAGGTCACCCCATTTATGCTGAAGACATATCTCGAGGTGCTGGAGAGGGCAGAGGTTGTTGAGAGGACCTTGGCCAGGACCGGATCGTCACGAGAGGGGAATCGTCATGATTCATCATGAAGCAAAGATGTGGTCCGGGGATCCCGGTTTTTAGGGAAGAAGAGTTTTCGTTCACCTGGGGGTAGGTCCCATCCCTTTCCATCTCGTTTCTCCAGAGGCAGCAACCCTCAGGCCTATGCCAAGGGATCAAGCGCTTTTTTTTCTTATGGTGGTCGTAGTCATCAGCAGCGGGAGTTCCCGACTTTTCAGAGCAGTCATCATGCACCGGGCGCTCCACTCCATGTTCCTCTGTTGAGGCAGTTCCAGCTGAGGCAGCAGCAGCAGGTTGCACCAGCTTTAGATCACCAGAGGGTAGATGGAGCAGGTAGAGTACAGCCCCATGATGCTCCCCGTCCTCAGAGAGCAGAGCATGGCCATGGCGGTGGTCGTTATCAGGGTCAGAGAGGATGTGGAGGAGGTCGTGGTCAGCTTCATTCTCTAGCGTTGCCAGCCCCTAGTGAGCCAGATGTTGTTCGAGGTACCCTTTGATTGTTTTCTACATTGGTGTATGCCTTGTTTGATTTAGGAGCAACACACTCCTTCATATCACCTACCCTTGTCCATGCTTTGGGACTTGAGGTAGAGAGACTTCCAGTGCCCTTGGCGTTGACTATGCCAGTTGGAGGTCGAGCCGACTTGTTTGAAGTATGTAGAGACTGTGATCTAGTGTTGGGGCAACACCGCTCTTAGGGAGATTTCCTATATTTACGAATACAACCATATGATGTCATACTCGGCATGGATTGGTTGTATTCGGTGCAGGCTATTGTGGATTGCTACAGGAAGAAGGTCATTTTTTTATGCAGATAGAGAGAAAGTGGTGTTTGTTGGTGAGAGAGATCCTCAGATGAGTCATAGAAGAGTTTCATCCTTATCATCCATGATGGCTGGGATGATGCTGAGTTCTTCAGAGGTTCAACAGTTGGCGTTTCCTAGGGTCGTAGAGGAGTACCCTGACGTCTTTCCAGAAGAGGTTGTATCCTTACCCCCTCAACGAGAGATTGAGTTTGGGATCGAGCTACAGCCAGGAGCATCTCCTATCTCTATGTCTCCGTATAGGATGGCCCCTTCTAAGTTACAAGAGCTACGTATTCAGCTTGATGGTCTGTTGCAGTGCATTTTTGTTTGGCCAAGTGTGTCACCGTGGGGAGAGCCAGTTTTGTTTGTGAAAAAGGCTGACGGCAGATTGCGGTTGTGTGTCGATTATCGTCAATTAAACAAAGTGACAATAAAGAACCGCTATCCTCTTCCATGGATTGATGACCTATTTGATCAACTGAAGGGTGCAAGTTGGTTCTCAAAGATCGACTTGCGGTCAGGATATCATCAGATGCGTGTAAAGGATGAGGATATCCCGAAGACTGCTTTTTGTTGTCGTCATGGGCATTATGAGTTTGTTGTAATGCCATTCGGCATGACGAATGCTCCAGCTATTTTCATGGGGTTGATGAATGCTGTGTTCCGTGAATTCCTGGAAAAGTTTGTTGTGGTTTTCATCGATGACATCCTTGTGTACTCCACATCTGAAGTGGAGCATGCAGAGCATCTACGAGCCGTTTTGGGAGTTCTTCGCCAACAACAGTTGTTTGGTAAGTTGTCCAAGTGTGAGTTTTGGGCTCTATAATTTCGTTTCTTGGGGCATGTTGTGTCCCAACAGGGAGTAGCTGTGGATCCTTCGAAGATAGAAGCAGTGGTGTCTTGGGCAGCCCCCAAGACCGTGTTAGAGGTGCGAAGTTTCCTTGGTCTCGCAGGCTATTATAGGAGGTTTGTAGCCAATTTCTCCCGAGTTGCGACTCCTCTAACAGCTTTGACCAAGAAGGATCAAGCGTTCATATGGACTGATTAGTGTCAGGCAGCTTTCGAATATCTAAAGGAGAAGTTGGTAAGTGCTCCAGTCCTTTGTCTTCCAGCAAAGGGAGTCCAGTTTGATGTTTTCTGTGATGCTTCACATCTGGGGCTAGGCTGTGTTCTCATGCAGCAGAGGTCAGTTGTTTCTTATGGGTCTCAGCAGTTGCGTCCCCATGAATGCAACTACGCCACCCATGATCTTGAGTTGGAAACTGTGGTGTTTGCTCTGAAGTTGTGGAGACATTACCTCATTGGTGAGCACTTTTTGGTTTTCACCGATCATAAGAGTTTGAGGTATGTTTTCTCCCAACGTGACTTGAACTTGAGGCAACGTCGGTGGATGGAGTTCTTGCAAGAATACGACTTTGAAATATCGTATACACCTGGAAAAGGGAATGTTGTAGCTGATGCACTGAGCCTAAAGTCACGTAATGATGTTGTCCGTGAATCTGGTGATTCCTGGAGAGTGATGGAAGAGCTATCAGCTTTGCATCTTGATATGGGAGAAGTTGGGGGTAGAGGCTGTCTTTTCCAGATGCCGGTGCAGTCATCCCTGATGCAGAAGGTGGAAGAGTCTCATTTGGGTGATCTAGAGGTGGAAGTTTGGAGAGACAGAGTTGTTTGTGGTGAGTCCCCTGATGGTTGGTCGGAGGATGAACAACACCGAGTGTTGTATCATGGAAGGCTTTTTGTTCGCTTGGCGATGCGCGAGACGGTTATCTGAGAGTTCCATAGTTCACCCTTGGCAGTACATCCTGGTGTGATGAAGATGTACCGATCCTTGAGGAGTTAGTTTTTGTGGCCTGGGATGAAGCGTACGGTTGCAGAGTGTGTGTCTCAATGTTTAGTCTGCCAGAAGGTGAAGGCCGAACACCGTGTTCCTGGTGGTCTTCTCCAGCAATTAGAGATTCCTCAGTGGAAGTGGGAGGACATCTCAATGGACTTTGTTACAGGTTTACCTCAAGCTCCGGGAGGACATGATGCTATATGGGTGGTAGTGGATCGTTTAACAAAGTCGTCCCACTTCATAGCGATCAAGGAGTCGAGCTCAGTGGAAGTTTTGTCGAGGCAGTATCTAGAGGAGGTGGTGAGACTTCATGGAGTACCTAGGATGATCATTTCTGATCGAGATCCTCATTTTACCTCTAGGGTGTGGAGAGGTCTCCAGCATGATTTTGGCTCTCAATTGTGCCTTAGCACTTCTTTTCATCCTCAAACGGATGGTCAGACAGAGCGAACCATCCAGAATCTTGAAGACATGCTGCGCTCTTGTGTTCTTGATTTTGGAGGTTCATGGATGAAGCACTTACCCTTGGTAGAGTTTTCTTACAATAATAGTTTTCACTATACCATTGGTATGGAGCCGTTTTAATCCTTGTATGGCCGGCCATGCCGTTCTCCGTTGTGCTGGACTAGGGTCGGAGAGTCAGCAATTCTCGAACCAGAACTACTGCAGAATACAACAGAGATGGTTTAGGTGATTCGTGAGAGGATGAAGACAGCACAGGATCGTCAGAAATCATATGCTGATCAAATAAGGAGACCCTTAGAGTTTAATGTTGGGATCATGTGTTTCTGAAGGTGACTCCCCGTCGTGGGCAGCGAAGGTTTGGTCGTGGAAGTAAGCTTTCTCCCCGGTTTGTTGATCCTTTCGAGGTGTTAGCTCGTGTTGGAGTTGTGGCATATCGAGTAGCACTTCCTCCTCATATGAGTCAGATACATGATGTTTTCCATGTATCACAGCTCCGTCGTTATCTTCATGATGAATCTCATGTTATCGATTGGGGAGAGATCGATATTGATGATGATGCAACCTTCGAGGAGCAACCTGTGGAGATCCAAGACCACAAGGAGAAGGTGTTTCGTGGGCATTCTATCCCCTTAGTTCGTGTCTTGTGGCAACACGGTGGCATGGAGGAGAGTACCTGGGAGCTTGAGTCATAGATACGTGCTCAGTACCCAAAGTTGTTTAATGTTTAACTCCTTTCATGTAATGATGTTTTCTTTGTGGTTGGACCTTTCATGTTTTATTTATGTACTTTTCATGTGATGTTATGTTTGAACGGTATGGATATGTATTTTTTGTTCCCTTGTTCTTGGATGTCGTGGTTTTGTCCTAGCTTTAGAACAACTCAGGGTGGTTTTTCCCTGAGAGGTATCTTACGGGGTGGTTGTTCGGACCCCTCTTTTCCTCAGGATGGTTTTAAATTCTCGAGGACGAGAATGTTTTGAGAGGTATCTGATGTAATGTCTCGGACCTCTCTGGTCCATTACTTCGTGAAAGTTTGGTGTTGGAGGTGTTCCGGGAGGTCAAGGGGACTTATCCCCAACACTTTGCCAAATTTCCAGTTCTGTGAACAATGTTTCCAGTTTTATGAACAGTAACAGATCGGTCTGACAGATCGGTCTCATAGACCAGTCTCACAGATCGGTCTCACAGACTAGTCTCACAGATCGGTCTGACAGACCAGTCTCACAGATCGGTCTGACAGATCAGTTTCACAGACCAGTCTCACAGATCGGTCTCATAGACCAGTCTCACAGATCGGTCTCATAGACCAGTCTCACAGATCGGTCTGACAGATCGGTCTCACAGACCAGTCTCACAGATCGGTCTGACAGATCAGTTTCACAAACCATTCTCACAGATCGGTCTCACAGACCAGTCTCACAGATCAGTCTCACAGACCAGTCTCACAGATCGGTCTGACAGATCAGTTTCACAGACCAGTCTCACAGATCGGTCTCACAGACCAGTCTCACAGATCAGTCTCACAGACCAGTCTCACAGATCATTCTGACAGATCAGTTTCACAGACCAGTCTCACAGATCGATCTCACAGACCAGTCTCACAGATCAGTCTCACAGACCAATCTCACAGATCGGTCTGACATATCAGTTTCACAGACCAGTTTCACAGATCGGTCTCACAGATCAGTTTCACAGATCGGTCTGATAGATCAGTTTCACAGATCAGTTTTATGTACAGTAACAGTGGGTGAACAGTGTTTCCAGATTCCTACAGTTTTACCCCTTTTGACGTTTCCTTTGACGTAAAATACATTTAAAGCCTTATTTTTTTAAGGGCTCTTAAGGCCATTTCAAAGGCCATAAATCTTATATTAATTATTCCTAAGGCTTGGAATGTTTTACTTGGTCAAACCGCGTGGGTTAATGCGATCCGTTTTTAATGGAGAATTAACCGGATCTTAAACCGTCGCCCCATTAAATCTTAAAAAGGGACGAGATATAATTCTCCCTTGTTCTTTCCCTTTGTTCTCAACTAAGAGATGCTAGAACCTTTCAACCATTCCCGTAGGAGTTGCATAATCAATCTTTACTCCTAGGATTGGTTCTGCTCTGTTTTGGATGCAACCGAACTATGTTGGTCAATCTTCCCAATAAGTTGTCGTGAGAGGAGGATTGTGACCCGTTGTGTGGATAAAGGACGTCAAGAACTCTTCGAGGTAGGGGATTCATGTCTTCTCTAATTTTATATGTGAAATTGTAGAATTAGCATGATTTAGTCCTCTGGATCACAATGAAATTGACCTAATTAAATACTTGAACCGGATTAAAAGAATTGGTTGATCGCATGTTGTTTCTTTATACCGTGATAATGGTTGCCTCATGTTTTTCTAGTTAGAGTGATATCTATGATTTCTTTGATTCGTTGTTCGTTCATGATAGAAATTGATAATGAATGTAAAGCCGGAATTAATTGTTAATTAATTGGCTAAAGATAAAGGGGCATGTAAATTAGTCTGGTTATTGTCGTTGTTGTAGTTGTTCTAATTTGAGGATAATCAAATTAGGGAAGTAAGCATGGTTATTTAATTGTGATAGCTTACTGATTAGGTATCCCGTAATTGGAACCTACGAATAACAGATCTACTAATTCAATATGGATTAAAGAACATATTGTGTGGGAATTTCTAAAAAGGGTTCTAAGTTACCCTCTTGTTTGTTAAAGGGTCAAGAGCCCATGGTTATGACTGTTGTTTTTCTGCTTCTTGTGCTATGATGTGACCCTAGAGGGGTGTTGTGATGTGTGGAGGCATGGAGGCCTTGTGGTTGTGGCAGTAGATGATGCCTAGAGTGGTAGAGATGCATCAGTTTATGCATGTGGGTGTCGGGGAGGACACCAGGGGTGATGGAATGGGATGGATGTGGTTGCTGGATGCTTGTGGTTTCTTTGAATGTTTATCTGATTTTCTTTTCCCCACTTCCCAAGGCAACTGGTCTTTCTACCCTTCTTCCGAAGGAGGCGAAGACGCGCAGGGTATGCCACGTGCTTTCCGTGTTTAGCCTCTCGAGGGAGAATGGGTCTATGCTCTTTCTATAGGCGAAAAAGACTCGACGGGTAGTATATATACTCACCGTGTTGAGCCTCCTTTGTGTTTAGAAGCATAGGATGCTTTTCTAGAATTCCTGGGAATATGGAAAAGTAATTCTGTAATGAATGTTTGATTAAATGGTGAAAATCCACGGGGATGGAGATACTGGAATTTAAAGGTGATGTGAATCTTAAAAAGGAGCAGTTGTTTTTGAATGTGATGCCAATTCAGTTTAATGTGGAATTTTTCATTCTTAATTAATGTTTAAATAATTAATTAATGTATAGTGGAACTGATAAAATGAGAACGGAGTAATCTAATAAAGCTCTTCAAATTTTTGTGTGCTTATAGGATACCTAGTCTTAGAAGTAGCAGCCTGGAGTTTGAGAGACGTTAGCTGCAGTTGTATCTAAGACTAGGTAATGCCCATAGTGTGGATGTGAGTTACATATATATTCTGTACTTTTTGTGTTTCTATATGCTACTCCACCCTGTCGGTAAGGGAAACTGACACCCCGGTGATTTTGAGCCCTGGGGGGTGTTTTCCCCAATATTCTGATGGGAGGTTGAATGGATGACTACCCCCTTTGACCCCGCTCTCTTCTCTTGGTAGATCTTTGTGCTGGTAGGCACATTGGTTAGTTTTACCCATATATGTGTGTAGAGGGCTGTAATGGCTTGTGGTTATTTCGCACACATATATTCTAGATATAGTATCCTATGGACTACTATAGGTGTGGCGTGTATAGGCTGTGATGGCTTGAGGATCCCTATTCGGTGTATGGGCTATAATGGCTTGAGGTATAATACCCGATGTATGATACACGTTATGCGGGCTGTGGTGGCTCCCGAAACTTACCCGGTTGCTTTTGGTTGTGAGTATGGTGTGGTGCTTCTCCCAGGTGTCTGCAGCCAAGCCTTTGTGGTGCACGAGGTGCATATTGTAGAGCTTAGCCCAGGTGTCTGCGGGAAAGCCTTGGAGAGAGATGCACAGGACGTATGTCGTTGGGGCAAAGCGGCAAGCCAGTGAGGAATTAGTAGCGGGGTACCCTTGATAATCTTTACTTTATGCTATATTCTTGTATGCGTTACTTGGTGAGAATAGCCATGGTGAGGTTGGGAACTTAGTATACCTGTTTAGGTGACGAGTTAGTTTCACTTGTTGTTCACTAGGCTTTAGCATGCTTTCTTTACTTTTGCACGAGAGGCTTGGGGAGGATCATACTGAGTATATTGTTATACTCACCCTATGTATATATAAACTATTTTTCAGGTCACTTGGAGCAGGTTGGAGATAAAGCTGGTTACTACTAGCTTGTGGTTGGAGGAGGAGCTGTTCGGGATTGTGGTCGCTGTCGTTTTACTTTCTTTTGGGTACTTTTAGTTTTCCCTTTCAGTTGTAGTACTTTTGCATGACATTTCATATATGTACTTGGTTTTCTTTTATATTTCGGATCCCTCTTTTCTTCTGAGTTGGAGTTTATTGGAGTCTATTCTATCTCTCTCTTCTGCATGTGTTCTCTTAGAGGGTAATGCCTCCCATTTGTGTGTGTATTATACCCTCGGTGCTAGTCGCCAACCCGGGGCCTACTGGAGGCGGGACTCGGGGGTCATTATCTCTCTTCTCACATTGCCGGCCCAGGAGGGGTACACTTTGTGGGGAGGGGGTCGTGACAATATGTATCAATACCCTAGAAATATAAATATGTACATTATTTTTCATAGAATAATTAATATATTTTCATCCTATTATTGTTACTTTGTAAATGATTTTTAAAGCAAAAAAATTGTATTTTTAAATTCAGTTAATAAATTTATGAATTAATGGATTTTTGAAATAAATAATATTTTAATGTAATATTATTATTAAATAATATTTATCAAATATAAATGATTATATAATTTTTATGATATCAAATGTAATTTTTATAAGGGTTCAAAAAAATGTTATTGTCAAAAAAACCTATCATTTTCAATAAATGTCATTTTTATTTTAAATGTGAAAATTCACATATTTAGAAAATTATTTATAGAAAATGAATACTATTTTTGGAATCATGACATAAAAATTATCCAATAGTGAATTTTTCATAATTTTCTGAGACAGACAAATTTTCAGGTAAAAATTAAATACCGTATAAATATACTTTGTGTTTTACGACATCATAATGACCCAAATGTGATGTAATAAGTAATATAAATGGTATCCATGACTAAATATATGTTTTAAATTTAAAATAATGTGATTTTAAGTTTATTTTATTTATTTTTTAAATCCATTATGAATCCTCCAAAACTTATAATATATTTAAAGATTTTAAAATCATTTCTTTAAGAGTGTGGCTCACCTCCACATCGCCAATGGTAATATTTTAATAAGTTTGTCTCTTTTACTTATAAAATAATTTAAAATACTCCCTCTTGTATTAAATAATGGTCAAATACCATGGTATGTTTTGTAGTTTTAGATGTTTTATTATGTAGAGTCTGAAACCTAAATAATAAAGAAATCCCCTCCTTTCCTATATAAACTCATCCAAGCTCCCATATCTCTTCACTAAAACTCCTTGTACCATGTCCAAACTCTTCCCTCCACTCCTTATAGTCCTGCCAAGGTTCCCCAATCTTTCAATAATCCCCTCCAATTCCTTTTTAATCACACACTCAAGTAAGGGATTCTCACTTTCCTCTCCCCCTTTCAATTTCAAACAACTTATTTGAAATTAGTTCTTATAATTTCAAATGTTTATAATGTAATTCATTTATAATAATTCCCTTAATGTACATTTTATGTTATTTTAATGATTTATCATTTATCCTCCCCCATTTGGACCCTTACCTAAGCTGTTACTATGCCGAAATTCCGTGATAGATCCTCACTTTGTTTTATTTGTTCAAGTTTCTTTATAAACTTATGCATTATATTTACATTTCATAATGTTTGTACATGTATTTAAATGTCCATATTACTTTAAATTTTATATTTAAATTATTAGATACCCATTTTTCTCTCATCAACCATTTTTATGAATTTTTATATAATGTCGTTATGCTGCCAAAATTTCACTGCAATTTTCCATGCCAAAACAATTATGTAGTGAATACCATACTCATTTTTCTATCAAGGGTATTTATCTTTATGAACATATACTTATTGATTTGGGAATTAAATATATTTATTCCAAACTCCTTTATCGTGGGATAAATTATGATGATAAATGAATCCATGTTGTATGATCTATGTTGCACACTTAAGCATGAGAATGAAATGATTATGATGGATGCACACAAATAGAACTCCAACGTATTAGGTAATTTTTAGTATCATGATACATCATGTAGGGATAGGGGTGTACCTGATACCTTTATGGGACTTTTTCCACCATGAATTCTTGGAATATTTAACCTTAACTTGTGTTTATGATGTAGTGTTTTAAGTTGTTTTCATATTTCCCATGTTATGATTATCATGTTATATCATGTCTCATTGTTCATGTGTATGATTCCTACTATTTTTATACCCCGTTGATATTCCTATTTTCTAACATGTATTATCTTCTTCATGTTATTCCTTGTTTATTACCTTACTGGGCTTTATATCTCACATATTTTCTTATGTTTTTTCCAAGGATATCCCATGCAATTTTAAGTATGAAGGAATATTATAAACATGTTAAGGAGGTTTTCAATAAAGATTATGTATTTCATGTTTTAAGTTGTTATATAATGTACCTAATTCCCAAAGATACTATATTTCTTAATATTTTGGGTTGTATTAAGTGTACTTTAATGTAATAAAACATGAATTAGTATGTAATAAAGAGCGGGGTTGTTATATTTGGCATCAAAGGAAAAGTTTTGTTATTTTTGGGATTAGGATTAGAAAAATATAGAAAAGACTTATGAATAAGACTAATTAAAAGAAAACATCCCAAAAAAATTAAGTATAGAGTAATTGGTTTATCAAGAAAATGCATACTACAAGTAGACATGGTTCTGGCACAAATGTACCTAGGAGTAACAACTCCGACAAGGTGTTTTGGGCCTGACTTGGGGTAACTTGGTACACAACAATGAGCCTTACTGTACACCTAGTTTGACACTCCTGAGGGATATGATTTGGTAAATTCATAATCTCATTATGAACCATTATTAAGGGAATAAAAAAATCCAATAAGAATACATATTAGGAAATATATCATAGATAACATAGATTAAATCCTAGAAATTCATAAGTTAAGGAAATAAATGTAATTTATAAGTTATCCCTTTATTTTATTTGGTTTCCCCTTTGAGTGTTTAATTATTTAAAATACTCATCCCTAATTTTCCTTTTATTCTAGCCAATGGCTGGTAATATCAGGAATCTGGTTAACAATCAATGTGATGGGAAATGTGATGACTGCCCTAATGATATGCCCAATCCGATGTGAGTAGGAATCGCAAACTTTTTCATGATACTCTCTCAGCTGACTTGGGTTTTGAATAGAAACCTGGATCAAGAGGAGCGCCCAAATCCCCCTAAGAGAGAACAAGCTACAATCAAGATCTTCATGTGATAAAGGCCTCCTACTTTCAATGGATCGGGTGATCCCTTAATCGTGGATTAATGGATCAACTCCATTGAAAAGATCTTATCCATCCTTAAATGTTCCGAACAAGAGAAGGTTCTTCTGGTTGTTTATCATATGAAGGCAGAAGCTGATCAGTGGTGGACATTGATCAAAAATATGAAGCCTAAG
Source organism: Viscum album (assembly GCA_963277665.1). Lineage (NCBI taxonomy): Eukaryota > Viridiplantae > Streptophyta > Magnoliopsida > Santalales > Viscaceae > Viscum > Viscum album. The sequence continues at coordinate 611,545,204 of OY728137.1, read as the reverse complement.
GAAGTGATCAAAGAAATAGAGTCAAAGGAATTCTGGAAAATGTTTTTCTTTAAATATTTTCCCCGCACTCTCCCTCTTAAAATAAAAATGGATTTCCTTGCACTTAAGAAAAAAGACGACGAATCTATTGGGGAATACAAGGAAAAACTTCACAATACTTGCATGATACGCCTTAACACTACTAAAAAATTGGAATTTAATAGCGCTAGTATTCATCAGCATAAGAAAAAAATCATTGATAAATGGAATCTTTATCAGTGCTAAAGAAAACACTGATAAATTTAACCCTTTATCAGTGCTTTATTTTTAGTGATGATAAAGGGTTTTTAGCATTGGGAAAGGGCACCCTTTATCACTGCTATATTTTTCAATCATAAATGAGTCCTTTATCAGCACTTTTTTAGCACTAATAAAGGTCCAAATAAATAAAATGAAATAAATAAAAAATAAAAAATAATTTTATTAAAAAAAATATTACAAATTTTATTAATTAAATAACTATTGATAAAAAATAATAAATTGATTATACTATATATATATTATAAATACTAATAAATAGTATGTATTAAATATATAGATATGAAAAATGAAATTTAAAAAAAAAATTAAAAATAAGTAAATTAAGAAAAGTATTAAACATTTTATTAATTAGATGATTATTTATAATGATAATAAATAGTGTATATATATATATATATTAATGTATATAAATATTATTTATATATTAAAAAATATTTATGCACTATATTTAGTGAATAGTGGTTTATAATTAAAAATTAATATGAATTAAAAATACTGACTAATTGTATAGAGTAATGGAAAAATAATTGAATATCATTTGATTTTGCAATTTAACATAGATCAAATGTGTATTATATTGATATCACATATATGAAATTAATGAATTTTTATATACAATGTACACACATAAAACTTATACATTTTTTCAAAATTATTAAAATGTACTTATTTTTGATTTATTCAATTTCACTCATTATTAACACACATGCACTTAAAATTAGATATTCATTAATAATGTTAAAAAAATATTTGTAAAAAATATCTTTAAAAAAATATTTAAAAATAAATATATTTAAAAATGTACAAACTATATTTATAAAATTATATATTTATAATTATAAATAAAAATATATATTTTTTAAAGTATTTATATAATTATAAAAAAAATTATATATATATTTGAATAATTATTAAATTTATAATAAATTTACTTAAATAATGATTATGTTTACTATATTTATATTTATATATATTTATTAAATATATAATTATATATATATATATATAAATATATATAATGATATAAATATTATTTTTTTAAATATTTATATAATTATAAATAAATAATTATATATTTAAATAATTATATAATTATAATAAATATATTTAAATAAGGAATATATTTTATATATTTATATTTATATATATTGATTAAGTATATATATATATATTTACAAAAAAAATTATTTATAATTATAATTATAAATCTATTATCGGTGCTTAAGTAATAAGAACTGATATGAGGCTTTATCAGTGCTAAAAAACAATGATAAATATGGATTTTATCAGGACTTTTTTAGCATTAATAAAGACCTACATTTATTAGAAATAAAAAGCACTGATAAATATGCCTTTTATCATCATTTTTTAAATAGCACTGATAAAAGTGACCTAGTTTAATTAAAAAATCCTAACTTGTTGAGAACCCATTGTGATATTAGAAGTTATCCATGGAATCCACCCATTGTCGACGCTCATCCTCGGTGAATCGAAGCTCGAATCGCACAAACCCACTAAAATCACACAAACCCACTGCCTCTAATTACTTGAACATCATCTGGTATCCAGTGTTCGGTTTCAGTTAGGGTTTCCAAAGAAAACATCGAGATCTGGATCCGAGGGTCTTGGATTTTATTCAACCTAATGAGGTAGGCTTGTGTTTTCCTTTGTAGGTTCTGATTTTCTTTCTGTATTTGTTGTTTAGAGATCTAGATCTGAGGGTTTCTAATTTTCCTTTGTAGGTTCCAATTTTCTTTCTGTATTTGTGCTCTGGTTGTTGTATATTATTTTGCTTTTGTTTATGATCCGTTGTTTTTTTTACTATTGTTTTGGATATCTTGTTTTGGTCCTTTTAAATTTTTGTTTTGAATCAATTTGCTTCACTGTCTACATCTATACCCCATCTTTCTTCACTTTTTTGAATCAATTTCCTTTGTAGGTTCCTAGAAAATTGATTTAGCAAACCAATTCTCAGTCTGATAATGGTGCGAAGAAGCAAAAGAAGCTACTTTTATACAATTCATGTAAGAGAATTTATTTATTTAAATTCTGTTTTAATATTTTTCTATGATATTTTTTCCTTAAAAATTTATTTTCTCGGAATTGTGTTGTTTTATTTTAATATAAATCTTAATAAATGAGATACCATATTTATTTATTTTCAATGGCTCTCTATTTTTAAAATTAGTGTGGTGTTATATTATTTTACTATGTTGTGATATTCTGCTGTAAGGGTTGCATATATTTTTATCAATTTAAGTTTATTTTATAAAGATATATATACAGATATATATATATATATATATATATTTATATTTATTTATATGTGCTTTCAAAACTTATAATGTAAGGGTGATTTTATAATTATTTATTCACAAATTATGGTTCTGGATTTCTAAATTAGTAAGATATTATATTTATTTTAATTAAAAAATATGTTTAAATGTGTATTTGTTTTGAAATTATGTGTATTATAAATTCCATGATATATATATATATATATATGTTTAAATGTGTATGGGATAGACGTTGCAAGGGTTGGCGTGTTTTTCTCCTTTTTTTCTAATATATCTTATTGATGTATATTATTACTTTATGCTAACTTCTTTATGGACCTCTCTAAAATCTCAATAATTGGTCAATGTGTATTAGATGACCTCCCTATAATCCTTAGGTTGCTACATCATCTGTTCCAAAAAATATAATAGAAGCTATCAAATTCTATATATTAGAAATTATTTTTAGGTATTCATCATTTTAGGTCTATATATACATTTAATTAACAATAATATAATTTATACTTAAATAACCAATAAAATATTGTAAAGTCATGTTAATTTCAAAATAATAAAATTAGGTAACTATATATACATTTTTTTTGAAATAATCAAACTTTCCAAAATTTAAATAATTATATTTTATACACAATTACCCAAAATAATAATTATTTATAATTAATATAATTGAAAAAATATTATTATTATTATTATTAGTTTCATTATAAAAAAAATAGTATTATATATTGTATATTTAAATAAATTTAAATTTGATAAATAATATACATATATATAATTATATTTAATAAAGTTACTAATATAAAACATATATAAATATATATATACATATATATATATATATATATTTAATATTTAGGTAGATTCACTTTATTTATCTATGTATCGAATGATGAGTGACCTCCATTTTATAGTTTTTGACGGTGGAAGTCATGAACCTCGTTTAGGTTTATTGCGTATCGAGGTAAGTGTGAACGAAATACACACCTCCATCGACCTCTTTTTCCAATCATATAAAACCCTATCATTTTTTAATAAAATAAAACCTATTAAAAACCAAGTTTTATCAAAAAATAATATAAAAAAATCCTCAAAAAAATATTTTATTAAAGTTTTATTCAAATCCTTGTGGATAAATTTGAGGATAAAAATGAAATTAATTCATAATTAACTCTGGCTCCACATAAAATCAAATAAATTAATTTCAGTAACATACACTCGTCAGCTGAAATTACATTGTATCAACCCAAGACCCTCGGGCTGCGCAGCACTGTGATTGTATATTCTGATTCTTCTATCTCCACCCTCTCCATTTCTTTCCCTACCTTCACTCTATTGTTTCTCTGGTTGTGTGTAGATTTTCTATGGAAGGATTTGGTGGAAATGGAGGTGTTGAGTTAATAACTATTTCTAATGGTTTAATTCTCACAAATGGGATGCATTTCCCCTTTTAGTGAACACAATGAAGTACAATTTTCATCCTCATCAGCTTCATCTCCTAAATAGTTATTATTGTATTTTTTGCATTTAGAATCATCCATCATATCTTTTATGTTTCTTTTAATACTCTAATAATTATTCAACCCAAGGATGACTACTAATTCAAGTATTTCAATCAACATAGGTGCATGTCCACAAGAGATGGAGGATGTGTGCCAAACAACAAAATGCAATGAAAAGGTATCCTATTCCCCATATTTATGACTTGTTCGATCAAATATATGGAGAAAAAAAATTCTCCAAGGTGGATCTTCAGTCGAGATATTATCATTTAAGGGTGAAGAAGGAAGATATCCTCAAGACCACTTTTCGTCTCTAAGGTATGGGCACTATGAGTTCATATTTATGCCTTTCAGGCTCACTAATGCTTCAACAATCTTTATGGACTTGATGAATAGAGTCTTTATATATTACATTGAAAAATTGTTGGTAGTATTTATAGATGATATTATAATATACTCCAAAATCAAGGAGTATCATGAGAATCATTTTAACGTTATGCTAAAGACCATACGAAAGGAGAAGCTTTATGCCAAGTACATCAAGTGTGAGTTCTGGTTGAAATAATTATCTTTCTTAGGGAATATCATCATAAGAAATGGGATATTTATAGATCCTTCAAAGTAGAAATAAATTAAAGGATGTATGAGGCCAAAATACTTGATAGATATATGTATTTTCCTTGGATTATCTGGATACTATCACTGATTTGTGAGAAATTTATCACGATTGTCGAACTCTCTTACCAAGATAACTCAGAAGGGAGTCAATTTTTCTTGGAATGATGAATATGAAGAAAGCTTTATGGATTTTAAATGGAGGCTCATCACTGCCCCTATGCTCACACTACCCATAAGTGGAGAACTTTTTGTAATATTCAGTGATACCTCAAATAAGGGATTAGGCTGTGTGTTAATGAAAAATGAAAAGGTAATGGCCTATGCTTCAAGGCAGTTGGAAATTCATGAGAAAAACTATCCCCTACATGATCTGAAGTTGTAAGTTGTGATCTTTATGATGAAAATCTGGTGGCATTATCTCTATGGGGAGAAGTGTGAGACATGTATTGATCACAAGATCCTAAAATATATATTCACATAGAAAGATATTAATATGCACTAGTGAATATGGTTAGAGATCATCAAGTGTTACGACTCCTCAATCCACTACCATCTTAGTAAATAAAATAAAGTAACAAGTTCTCTAAGTAGAAAGGACCCAGCAATTATATCATTGATGAGAATTGAGAAGGATCTGATCTTCTTGGATTTGAAGAGGATGGAAATGGGAATCATAAAGAAAGGAACATCATCAATACTTTCACAAATTATTTCTCAACTATATATTTTGGAAAGGTTAAAGGATGCTCAAAGAAATGATGTGGGAATTCAAAAGAAAGTGTAAGCTATAAGGAAAGGTAAATCCTCAAAGTTCAATGTTAATGAAGAAGTCATTGTGATATTTGGGTCGAGACTATGTGTTCCATTAAATCTTGAGTTAAATAAGGAACTTTTAGATGATGCACATAGTTCAACTTTCTCTATTCACCCAGGAAACACAAAGATGTATCAATATCTCTGTTAGCTTTATTTTGGGACAATATGAAAAAGGAGATTGATGAATATACATCAAAGTGCCTGGTATTCTAGAAAGTGAAGTTTGAAAGGCAGAATTATATGGGGATGATGCAACCATTACCTATACTAACATAGAAATGGGAGAACATCATCATCGACTTTTTCACCATAATTCCAAATACATCCAAAGGAAATAATGTTATCTAGTTTATTGTGGATCGCCTTACAAATATTGCACACTTCATTGTGATTAAAGAGGATTTATCACTGGATCAACTTGAACGGATATACATAATAGAAGTGGTGAGGCTGTATGGATTACCACTATCGATTGTGTCCAATTGAGATCTAAGATTCACCATTATGTTTTGAAAAATACTCCATCATTCTCTAAACACTAAGATAAACTTCAGTATGGATTATCACCCTTAAACTGATATCCAATCTTATAGGAATATCAAAAAACTTGAGTACATGTTGAGAGCATGCTCAATTGACTTCAAGGGATGATGGGGCCAATATCTTCCTCTGGTCGAGTTCTCTTACAGCAACAGTTTCCACTCGAGCATACAAATGGATCTCTATGAAGCCCTTTATGGGAAGAGGTGTAGAACACCGGCATATTGGGATGAAGTTGGGTAATGAAAACTTTTAGGTCCTAAAATGGTTGAGTAAATGGTGGAAAAGGTTAAGATCATTCAGCAACACATCAAGGCTTCTCACAGTTGAAAGAAGAGATATGCTTACAATTGTTGATGTCACGACCTGTCCCCTAGGGCCCATGTCGTGACTACCCCAAGCCCGCCTCCATAGGCCAGGGGCTAGAGACTAGCAACAGAAATGTGTATCCCTATAATAGGAAGGCATTGAATTTAAACCTGTACAAACACACAGTCCAAGAACACAAAAATAAGCAACCACGAAGTAAACTGCTGTAGTAAAAAGTGTACTGAATGTAAAGGGGTCAGAATACAAGCCCAACTGAAAATCACAAGTACAAATGAAAAGAGAAAACATATCCTGGATTGTCTACCAAGGATTCTACCTGAAGGGTAGGTACAACTCACGATAAGTAGTCACTGCAGCACATCACGTCAAATGGTCCACATCTGAGCATCGTCCAGTCCTGGCTCCCTCATTCTCGATCAATGTTGTATTTTGTATCCACAAGACATAGTAAGGTGCGGGTATAGCCCATTATGGGGTGAGTATAATAATACTGAGTAGGGAACCTGAGACCCCTAAAGGTCTCCCAGAGTTCAACAAAGGATAAATCACAAAGCAAGACCCCAAACACAAAGCACGAAGCAATCATCAACTCTACTTAGGTATATGCCCATACATATACCTAAGTTATCAAGATATACTCATCTCATACATGAGGATATATAAGGATCCAACTTTTTAAGAATTTAGAACAACTGATCCACAAGGGAAGAATACCACAAAGGTAACACCATGAAGGTAACATCACGAAGGTAAAAGTACCACGAAGGTAACACCAAGAAGGTAACACCATGAAGGTAAAAGTACCAAAAAGGTAACACCACAAAGGTAAAGACTCGTCTCACACTATGTATATAACTCAAGTACAGAAGTACAGATGATTAGTCATAAATCTAGATCATTTTATTATCTCGAGAGGCTCTTCTACTGACCCATATAGGATCGATAGATGTTGACCCGCACAGGATCGCTAGGTGCTTACCCACACAGGATCGATAGATACTGACCCACACAGGATCTCTAGACACTCCTAAAGACATCATTCGTATCTAAATCACCACAAAGTTCCATGAATAAGTATCCCAAAAAAGCATCATGTCATAAGGGTTCCTATATGATAGACAGCACATCAATCGGACACCCGGTCTGTGACTTATAAGCATTTTAATACAGAGGGCCCGGTTGGATTGGGGTTCGATCCAACCTGGATGTACTCCAACTTTCTCCAAAACTCAAGTGGAGTATACCAAAAGGACCTTCTCACTCCAAGGATCCTAGTGTTGTAGATGGTTCGTCAAACAGACGTCTGGTTCACAAGTTATGGATCTTTTAGCGAAACTGGGCCTGGAAGGTTCTGGGTCCGATTCGGGTCGACCTGACCCGGTCCGGGTCTGGCCCGACCTGGCCCGAACTAGGCTGGGTTGACCCAGTTGGTCTGGGTTACGACGGGGCCCACCCTAACTGGCACGGGGCCCACCCTAGCTGGCATGGGGGAGCGTACCCCCAGTTTTCCCCCAAATGGCCTTATCCTTTTGGTTTGTGCAACGACCCCTCTGGTTGGGGCCCTCCCTTACTGGCGGGGGGGCGTTTCCCCCCATTTGTAAATGGATTGGTGGCACCACTGGGCGCCTCCAGGTCACCCGCGGGACCCGTAGGGAGCGGGTCCCAGCCCTCCTCAGTGGCCTCCGAGCCACAGCCATCATCAGCAGTGCACGACGGTGCGCTTCTATCTCCTCTATGGTCGGCCTCTGCTGTCACTCGTCGTCCCTGGTTTCATCCAACCCGGATAAAAATGCTCTCGAAGAACGCACCAAAATTATAACAAAAGGCGGAGGGTTCGGGCCTTGTTTGTTTGGCATGCACCCTCCGCGTTAGCTTGATAGAAAGAGGGTATAACAAGATTCAACAACTCTTGAAACTAAAACCAAATAAGAACCCTACCTCGAGATCATTGGAGAATGTCTGCGTCTGAGTAAGAGTCGGCATTCATCGATTTCGCAACAAGACTCCAATGACATTGCTCGAATGGCAATATCCAGTTCTCTATTGAGAGATACATTCTTCATCAAGAGCCTCAAGATCCTCTTCCTCCTTTCACTAACGGAAACAAACACCCAACCCAGAGGAAGAGTTAAAATAACTCTTAATTTAAGAGGTGATTCATTTAATTAGAATTAATGAATATTATTAATTAAAGGGATTGGTGGTTACACATTTTGTGTAACTGGACATTTAATTCCTTTCATTAAATGCTCAATCACCCCCCCCCCTTATGGTCCCCACAACAAAAACCTAAAGAGAGGTGGAAATAAAATAAAATAAAAATAAATTTATTTTATTAATTTACCACAGAAAACCACAAAAATAACATCCCTCTATCAACCCACTCCTGTCAATGTTAAACCTCCCTTAAGAGAATCCTAGCACTACAGATTCAATGGTGCCCTCGTATTTTTAATCTGAGCACCGGTTCAAAAGATAGAAAATGTCGCTCGCGCATTTACTGAACGTACCTTAAAAAAAGTTCAGAAATTCATTCCGGACACACCGGGCCTCGGAATCACATGCCATCAATTTTCGCAGACTCATAATAATTTTATATAATTAAAAAAATTATATGGAAAATCCGGGTCTTTACATTCTCCCCACCTTAGGTATTTTCATCCTCAAAAGCCACAACATAGACTAAGGAAACAAATGGGGATACTGGGCATGAATCTGAGCCTCCCACTCTCATGTGCTCTCCTAGAGGTTCTCGTGCTACCAGAAAACACACACTAAAGATATATATCTTCTATGAAGGACCCACTTCTATCGATCCTCAATATCCATTGGAACCTCCATAAACATCACCCCATCATCAAAGTCTAGCTTGCCATGGTCGATGATGTGATATGGGGCATGCACGTATCTCCTCATTCGGGATACGTGGAAGATGTCTTGCACCCTCTCCAACTATGGTGGCAGTTCCAAGTAGTATTCCACCTTGCCAATCCTCTGAAGTATCAGAAATGGTCCGATAAACCTCGGTGAGAGTTTTCCGCCTCGGCCAAATCTATGTAGTCCCCATCAAGGGGAGACTCGCAAGAATATCTGGTCCCCCTCCTGAAACTCCAGAGGTCTCTGTCTCCTATCAGCATAAGACTTCTGTCTACTCTGTGCAGTCTTCATCTACTCCTAGATGATCTGCACCTTCTCGGTGGTAGCCCATATCAAATCTAAACCCATAAGTGATGACTCCCCTGGTTTAGTTCAGCATAGAGGTGATCTGTAAGGTAGACCGTACAAGGCCTCAAATGGTGCCATACCGATGGTGTAGTGATATATTTTGTTGTATGTGAAATCCACCAAGTGAAAGTGATCCTCCCAACTGCGGCCAAAATCTTGGATGCAAGCATGAAGCATGTCCTCCAGTGTCTATATAGTCCACTCTGTCTGAAGATGAAAGGCGGTGCTCAAACTTAGCTGAGTCCTGAACTCCTCCTATAATCCATTCCACAACCAGGATGTAAAACGTTCATCGCGGTTAGATACGATCATCTATGGCATCCCATGAAGTCGTAAAATCTTCTATACGTAAAGGCGTCCCAAGCCCACTACTGATCCCTACTCTCGGATGGGTAGAAAGTGGGCCGACTTGGTGAGTCGGTCAACAATCACACAGATGGAATCATGTCCCCTGAATGTACGTGGTAGTACTATCACGAAATCCATGGAAATTTCATCCCACTTACACTTAGGCACCTCTAGTGGTTGCACTAAGCCTACTGGAACCTGATGTTCGGCCTTCACTTAATAACAAGTGAGGCATCGTGAAACAAACTCTGTCACTGCTTTCTTCATCCTTGGCCACCAGTACTGATGTCAGAGGTCCTGGTACATCTTCACCACACCAGGATGTACCACCAAAGGGGACATATAGAACTCCCTTAACACCTCTTCCTTTAGTTCCACTGGTACCATGGTGTGTCCTCTGAAGAGGATGGCGTGCTCCCCACTTTCAAAAAATCCATTGGGTGCCTGTCCTGAGGATATCTGAGCGCATCAAGCCTCGCATTCAATGTCCCCAAGTTGTGCCTCCCATACTTGCTGAAGAATTGGGGGAGTGATAGTCATAGACTGGAGGTAAACTTCTCCATCTCTATCCACAAAGGATATCTACAACGCGGCTAGCTGCTTTGTCTCCTCACTTAGCAGCTATAAACCAGACCTCCTGCTGAGTGCATCTGCCACTATGTTTCCCTTCACAAGAGTGTAGACTATCTTGAATTCATAGTCTTGGAGAAACTCTAGCCATCTTCGCTATCTCAGGTTCAAGTCCTTCTGTGAGAAGATATACCTGAGACTCTTGTGATTATAGTAAACTGTAAAATGTTCACCCATCAAGTAATGTCACCACATCTTCAAGGCGAAGACCACTGCTGCTAACTCTAGGTCATGGTTAGCATAGTTCTGCCCATGTTTTCTTAGTTTTCATGAACCATAAGCGATCACTGCTTTCTCCTGCATCATGACACATCCAAGTCTAGTCTCTGATGTGTCACAATAGACTATATACCCAACGCCCTCTTCTAGTAGCCTCAAGATGGGGGCACTCGTCAGTCTCTGTCTCAGCTCCTAAAAATTATGATGGAATCTCTTCATCCATACGAAGGTTTGTCCTTTCTTCTTCAATGTTGACAAGGGTTCCAAAACTCTGGAAAATTCAGGTACGAATCTCCAGTAGTACCTAGCCAACCCCAGGAAACTCCACACCTCGTTTAAAATTTTGGGTGGCTCCCAAGCTAGCACAGCCTCTATCTTTCCCGGATCCACTGAAAATCCAGCCTTTGAGATAACGTGTCCCAAAAAGTGGACCTCCTGTATCCAGAACTAGCACTTCAAGATCTTACCGTAAAGTTGGTGCTCTCGAAGTGTATCTAGAACTATCTGTAGATGATAGGAATGCTCCTCCTCCGAGTCTGAGTATATCAAGATGTTGTCGATGAAGACCACCACAAAGCAATCAAGGTATGGCTGACAGATCATGTCTGTGAGTACTATGAATACTGCAGGGGCATTGGTCATGCCAAATGGAATAACCAAGAACTCATAGTGGCCATACCGACATCTGAAGGTTGTCTTCTGCACATCCTCATCTTGCACCCTGTGCTAATGATATCCTGATATGAGGTTTATCTTTGAAAACCAACGATCTTCCTTTAGCTGATCGAAGAGATCATCAATCCTTGTAAGTGGATAATTGTTCTTCACGGTCACCTGGTTCAGGCACCGATATTCCACACAGTTTCAAACTCCCATCTTCCTTCTTAGAGAAAAAATCAGGGCTACCCATGGAGAAACATTAGGCCTTATGAACCCCTTGCTTTGTAAGTCCTCCAGATATACCTGTAACTCGTGAAGATCCACAGGATCCATCCAATATGCTGGTGTAGATATCGGTGTCGTCCCGAGAAACAGTTCAATGTAAAAGTCTACCTCTCTGCATGGAGGTAGTCCTAGAACATCATCAGGGAAGACATCAGCATACTGGTCCACCACTACAAGATAGCTCAGAATCTCAACATCAACTTCTCTAAGGGTAAGGCTAGCCAAATGATGTGTGATCGGTTTCACCCTCCTCTAGGATAGTCCATCTTGTGCTTCAAAGGTTCCCTTCTTACCGCTAAATGAAAACCTGGTCCCATCCTCATGGACACACCACACTTTGTGCCTAATACGGTCAATCTGAGCCTGGACTATGGATAACCAATCCATACCCAAGATGATGTCGTAAGGACTTGACGTCGCTACTAGAAGATCTCATCCAAAGATCTCACCTCATATAGTAATCTCACACTATCAGCACCAGTGTGTAATCATCTAATATTCTCCCATAGGAGTCTCTAATCGCAAGGATCGAGCCAACGGGTCCACCGGAATCTCCGAGCTCCGAACGAGGGTCATGGAAATAAAAGAGTGACTAGAACATGTGTCTATAAGTACTACAGTTAAGGTGGAGTAGACACACATCATACCTCGAATCATCTCTGGAGTGTTGTGGTCATAGGCCTCAGCTACCTGGAGCTGATCTCGTCCCTGTCCACCTACTCCCTATAGTCGGGGTGGACCACCTGGAGGTAGTGGTGGTAGAACCTCGAATCGCTGCCCACCACCTACTGCACGGCTAGCTACTCTTCCATGTTCGTTGCCTTGTGGACCTCCTCTCTCAAACCTCTACCACTGCCTCGGCGGTCCCTTGACCATCTTCTGGTTTTCTGTATGGTGGTTCGGGCAGTTACAATCCTTGTGACCCTACCCGCTACACGAGTAGCACTGTCTACTCCTCATTTGTCCTCCTCTATCCCATGATCCCCTCACCACCAACCATGTATCCTCAGGATATCCACCAGAAGGTCTAGATTGCTTAGGCCCCTGCGTCATCCGTCTACTGCCAACTGCGGATGACTCTGCTACCTGATGTCTGGTGGTAGCTCTCGCTGTCAGTGCCTGCTCAGCTGGGAATCTCTCCACCAAAAGTGCTCTCTCTAGAACCCCATCCTGCGTCGAAATGCTGAGCAATATCATCGATGATCTGATCTCCCTTCGGAGACCCTTCTCAAAGGTCTGGGCCCTAAATAAAGGGTCTCGTACTATGTCGGTGGAGTAGAAGAATAGGTCAGTGAACCTCACCGAGTACTAGGCCACAGTAATTTTTTCATGTTGTAAGTGCAGCAGCTCCTATATACACACTGAGCGTGGGGTCATTGGGGAAAAATCTACCCTAAAAAGGCCCTCGAAGTTCTCCTAGGTGAGGGTCACCTCATCGTGTATCTGGAGTGTCATACTCTACCATCTCCCAGTTGCTCCCTGGAAGAGATTAGAAGCTAGGATCACCATCAGATCATCTGGTGTCCAAACTAAGAGAAAAACTCTAGCCATAGCCTCTAGCCAGTCCTCAGCCGCCTACAGATCCATCTCACCTCGGAACCTCGGAGTCCTCTACCGCTGAAACTTGTGCAACGTGATCAGTCGGCGTGAACCCTCTGCTAGTGGGGCTGGTGGCAACGGGTTCCCAATGGGTAGTGGTGCTGCTAGTACACCACCCGAAGGTGCAAACACCGTAAGAGGTCCCTACACCGAGGCCTCATTGCTTGGTGGGCCGTTATCGTGTACTCTCTCGGGAATCCTGGCTGGTCGTCTACGTAGTGGCATCTTGAAAGAAAATAGGTGTTTCGTGGTCAATAAGTTATACATAGTGAGATGACTCAAAGAAATCATAAAAAAAACTTTTCAAAATAAACGCAATAAGTGTTTTCGTACACTGAGTTGGAAATCAGAATTCAGGGTCTTGGTGTATGGATACATCGGCCACCGAACCAACACTGGATTCCCCAAACTGAAAACCACACTCATAACACTTAACACCATTGCCACATTGAAAAGATCAGAGTCCTATTTCTTTGGTAGAATCAACTCCTATGATGCCACTTTGTCAAGACCTGTCCCCCAGGGCATGTGCTATGACTACCCCAAGCCCACCTTCCATAGGCCAGGGGCTGGTGACTAACACCGGAAAGGAATATCCCTATAACGGGAAGGCGTTTCCTTTAAACATGTACAAACACACAATCCAAGAACACAACAAGAAATAACCACGAAGTAAATTGTTGTAGTAAAAAGTGTACTGAAAGTAAAGGGGCTGGAATACAAGCCCAACTGAAAAGTACAAGTACAAATAAAAAGATAAAATACCTCTTGGATTTTCCACTGAGGATCCTACTTAAAGGGTAGGTACAGCTCACGGTCAGTATTCACTGCAACATGTCACGTCAAATGGTCCACCTATGAGCATCGTCCAGTCCTGGCTCCCTCAGCCTCGATCAACATTGTCTGCCATCTGTACAAGACACATCAAGGTGCGGGTGTAGCCCGTGCAGGGGTGAGTATAATAATACTTAGTAGGGACCCCGAGACCCCCGAAGGTCTCCTAGAGTTCCACAAAGGATAAACCACAAAGCAATACCCCAAACACAAAGCATGAAGCAGTCATCAACTCTACTTAGGTATATTCTCATACATATACCTAAGTTGTCAAGATATACTCATCTCATACAAGAGGAAACATAAGGCTCTAACTTTTAAGCTTTTAGCACAACTGATCCATGAGGGAAGAATACCATAAAGGTAACACCACAAAGGTATCATCACGAAGGTAAAAGTGCCACAAAGGTAACACCACAAAGGTAACACCATGAAGGTAAAAGAACCACAAAGGTAACACCGCGAAGGTAACACCACGAAGGTAAAAGTACCACAAAGGTAAAGACTCATCTCACACCAAGTATATAACTCAAGTACAGAAGCACAAATGATTAGTCGTAAATCTAGATCATCTTATTCTGTCGAGAGGCTCTGTTGCTGACCCACAAAGGATTGATAGATGATTACCCACATAGGATCGTTAGGCACTGACCCACATAGGATCGATAGATACTGACCCACATAGGATCGATGTTCTTTCTTCACGTTACATCCAGGAACGAGATTCCTGCACTATGCACGCTATATTCTGGAAGGATTTACTCCTCAAGTCATTGGTCATACCTCAACCACCACTAAGTTCCATGAATAAGTATCCCAAAGGACCTCCATGTCGTAAGGGTTCCTATGCGACAGACAGTGCGTCAATCAGACGCCTGGTCTGTGACTTATAAGTGTTTTAGCACCGAGGGCCCGGTTGGATTGGGGTTTGATCCAACCTATTCATACTCCAACTTTCTCCAAAACTCAAGTGGATTATACCAAAAGGAACTTCTCACTCCAAGGATCCCAGCACCATAGACGGTTTGTCAAACGGATGCCCGGTTCGCAAATTTTGGCTCTTTTAGCGAAACTGGGCATGGAAGGGTCTGGGTCCGGTTCGACCTGGTCGAACCAAACTGGCCCAACCCGGTCCAGTTGGGCTGAGCCATTGCGGTCTTGTCCCACTAGGGTGTGTCCCACTAGAAGCGTTTCCCGCTGGTGTGGGGCCCATCCTAGCTGGCACGGGGGATCGGCCCCCCGGTTTTCCCCCGAATGGCCTTAGTCGTTCGGTTTGTGTGGCGGCCCCATTGGATGGGGCCCTCCCTAGCTGGCGCGGGGGGGGGGGGGCATTTCCCCCCATTTGGAAATGGAGCGGCGGCGCCATGGGGCACCGCCAAGTCGCCCGCGGGGCCCGTAGGGAGCGGTTTCGGCCCTCCGTCGTGGCCTCCGAGCTGCGGACATCCTCAGCGATGTGCGACGGCGCGCCGCTGAACTCCGTTCGTGGTTGGCCGGTGATGGCCACCGCTGTTCGTCGTTGCTAAATGCCACAGAGCCCCTTTTTCCGGCACACGCGTGACGGCACACCAACACTTCCTTCACGGTCAGTCGGAGCCGTCCGCTGTCTTCACCCACCGTAGCTACGACCGCGACCATCTCCACCGGCAGCGTGCAACAGCACGCCACTATCTCCTATGCAGTCGGTCGTTGCCAGCAGCCGCTATCACCCATCGTCCCAGGTTTTGTCCAACCTGGATAAAAATGCTCACGAAGAACACACCAAAATTATAACAAAAGGCGGAGGGTCCAGGCCTTGTTCGTTTGGCTCACGCCCTCCGCGTTAGCTTAATAACAATAGGGTAGAAAAAGATTCAACAACTCTTGAAACTAAAACCAAATAAGAACCCTACCTCAAGATCGTTTGAGAACTTATGCGTTTGAGGAAGATTCGATGTTCATCAATCCCGCAACAAGCCTCCAATGACGCTGCTTGAACGACGATATTCGGTTCTCAATTGAGAGATACATTCTTCTTCAAAAGCCTCAAGATCCTCCTCCTCCTTTTTCCAATAGAAACAAACACCCAACCGAGAGGAAGAGTTAAAATAACTCTTAATTTAAGAGCTGATTCATTTAATTAGAATTAATGAATCTTATTAATTAAAGGGATTGGTGGTTACATATTTTGTGTAACCGGGAATTTAATGCCCTACATTAAATGGCTAATCACCCCCTTGTGGTCCCCACTACTGAAACCTAAAGAGAGTTGGAAATAAAATAAAATAAAAATAAATTTATTTTATTAATTTACCATGGAAAACCGCAAAAATAACATCCCTCTCTTGACCCACTGCGGTCAAGTTCAAACCTCCCTTAAGCGAATCCAAGTGCTACAAATTCAACAGTTCCCTTGAATTTTTAATCCGAGCACCGGTTTAAAATATAAAAAACGTCTCTCATGCATTTACTGAATGTACCTTAAAAAAAGTTCAGAAATTCATTCTGGACACACCGGGCCTCAGAATCATGTGCCGTCAATTTTCACAGACTCGTAATAATCCCATATAATTAAAAAATTACATGGAAAATCCGAGTCTTTACAGTTGATGAGACCTAGAGTTTGATGTTGGAGACATGGTACTCCTATGCATATCTTCATGGAAGAAAGTGATGAGATTTGGGAAGAAGGTAAAGGTTATTCCAAGGTACATCGGACCTTTTGAGGTCCTTGATTACATCATATCAATAGCCTATCGAATGTAACTCCCACCTAACTTGTATCAAATACATGATGTATTCCATGTATCCCTATTATGAAAGTACATACCAGACCCCTCACATGTACTCAATCCATAGGTGGTACCATTGGAGAATGGTCTTTCCTATGAAGAGTAGCCGATGAAGATCTTAGATTGTATAGAAAAAGTTCTACAAAATAAGACAGTTACCCTCGCCAGAGTTTTGTAGAGAAACCATAATTTTAAAGAAGCAATGTGGGAACTAGAGGAGGTGATAAAGTAAACTTTCCCTCATCTATTTTAGTATGGGAAAAAGAAAATTTCGAGGGTGAAATTTATAAAGGGAGAAAGATTGTAACGACCCGAACTGTTATGAATAAAATTATCATTTTTTATTTAATTAAATGTCGTATGGTTATAGAAAAAACATGAACTTATTTTGTTTTATTATATTCAATTGTATTTAAATGAATGTTATGTATTATTACCATTGATAATATAGTATTTGAACAGTGATCTCATGATTAATATAGATATAGGGTTTTAACAAATCCAATTGACACAGACAAAGGAAGTGATGGCCTCAACCAGTAGGGTCATACCCTATAAAGCCCATTTATCAGAGCTTCTAGGAGTGATAGAATTTATGAGATTTTACCTTGACCAAACTCAAGTTGAGATCCAACAACTTAATCATGATCAAAACCGTTTATGATAGAAGTTTAAGCTCATTGAGATCACAACTCAAACCATGTTCACTAAACCACCCCATGAAATCTCCAACATCATGCACCTTACTCTTAGGGAGTATGCTGGTGTATTAAAGGGACATGTATCAATACCCTATCAATAGTAATATGTACATTATTTTTTATATAATAATTAAGATATTTTCATCCTATTATTGTTACTTTGTAAATGATTTTAAAGTACAAATTGTATTTTTGAATTCAATTAGTGAATTTATGAATTAATGGATTTTTGAAATAAATAATATTTTAATGGAATATTATTATTAAATAATATTTATCAAATATAAATTATCATATAATTTTTATGATGTCAAATGTAATTTTTATAAGGGTTCAAAAAAGTGTTATTATCAAAAAACCCATCATTTTCAATAAATGTCATTTTTATTTTAAAATTAAAAAATTCACATATTTAGAAAATTATTTATAGAAAATGAATACTATTTTTGGAATTAGGATATTGATATTATCCAATAGTGATTTTTTCATAATTTTCTGAGACAGTCGAATTTTCAGGTAAAAAATAAATACCGTATAAATATATTTTGTGTTTTATGACATCATAATGACCCAAATGTGATGTAATAAGTAATATAAGTGGGATCCATAACCAAATATATTTTTTACCTTTAGAATAATGTAATTTTATGTTTATTTTATTTATTTTTTAAATCCATTATGAATCCTCCAAGACTTATAATATATTTTGAGTTTTTAAAATCATTTCTATAAGAGTGTGACTCACCTCCACATCACCAATGGTGATATTTTAATAATTTTGTCCCTTGGACTTATAAAATAATTTAAATCAATTCCTTTTTGAAAAAACTATGGGATAGTTTTTGGTTTTGGATATTTTTTTATGTAGAGTCTAAAACCTAAATAATAAAGACATCACCCTTATCTCCTATATAAACTCACCCAATATCTCATATATCTTCACTAAAACTCCTTGGATCACATCCACACATTTCCCTCAACTCCCTATAGTCCTTCCAAAGTTCCCCAAGCTTTCAAGAATCCCCTCCCAAACCTTTGGAGTCACGCACTCAAGTAAGTGATCCTCACTTTCCTCTCCTTTCAATTTCAAGCAACTTATTTGAAATTAGTTCTTGTAATTTAAAATGGTTATAATTTAATTAATTTATAATAATTACCTTACTATCCATTTGATTTTATTTTAATGAGGGATCATTTATCCTCCCTCATTTGGACCCTTACCTAAGTCATTACTATGTTGAAAATTCATGATGGATCCTCGCTTTGTCTTCTTTGTTCAAGTTTCTTTATAAACTTATGCATTATATTTACATTTACTAATATTGGTACATGTATTTACATGTACCTATTACTTCCAATTTTATGTTTAAATTATAAGATACCCATTTTTCTCTCATAAACAATTTTTATGAATTTTTATATAACGTCGTTATGTTGCTGAAATTTCACCGCGATTTTCCATACCAAAACAATTGTGTAGTGAATACCATATCCATTTTTCTATCAAGGATATTCACCTTTATGCACATATACTTATTTATTGGGGACTTAGTTATATGTATTTCACACTCCTTGATCATGGGATAAATTATGATGATGAATGAATCTATGTCGTATGATCTATGTGTCCACACTTAAGCATGAAAATGAAATGATTATGATGGGTGCACCCAGATAGTGCTCCAATGCATTGGATAATGTTTAGTATCATGATAATTCATGTTGGTGCAAGGGTGTACTTGATTCCTTTATGGGATTTTTTCTACCATAAAGTCTTGATAGATTTAGCATTGACTTGTGTTCGTGATGCAGTGTTCACATTTCCCATGTTATGATTATCATGTTATATCACATATCATTGTTCATGTTTATAATTCCTACTCTTTTTATGACCCATTGATATGCCTATTGTCTAACATATATTATCTTCTTCATGTTATTCCTTTTTTGTTCCCTTATTGGGATTTATAGCTTATAATACCCCGTAAATTCCATGAATTTTTTTGAAAACTAAATGGGATTATTTTGAGAACAGGTTCTGAGACGACACATAATTCTGAGGCATGGAGTGGCCGGAATGTATTTTTTGAACGATTTTTAGGTTTATTAAATAAATTTGTGAGCGGGTTTTTCTAACTTTTAAACTGGTTCCAAGATCAAAAATCTGAGGGCACCGTTGAACTCATAGCGTCAGGATTTTCCTAGAAAGGGCCTAACATTGGCTGGTGTAGGCCAACAGTGGAAAGTAGTTTTTGGTTGTAAATAAAACAATTAAGTAATGATTAACTTATTTTAAAATCCTTATAACTCCTAAAAGGTAACTCATATTTGAATTTTGTCAATTAATAGTCAAACAAGCAGTGCAGGATTGTTGGAACAATCCTAGAATTGCTCTAAGGATTTAGTGGGTGGAGATTATGAACGACGAACATACTTTCTTCCACCCTTTGAAAAAACTCTAGTGATGGTGGGTTGTGGATCAAGAACGAAGAAAGGAGGCATGCGATTTCGTTCTTCCTTGACCAACAATCCTATTCTAGGTAGGGGTTTAATTCTAAGTGAATTTCTTCTATTCCTTGTTCTTGGTTTTGAGAGATAAACGTGGGTCAACCCACGAACATGTGACCTGCAGATCGATCGCTTATGAGGAAGGTTTTGATCTTGGGGTTTTGGATCGGGATAATCCATGTTAGAAACTTAATCTTCTTATCTCTTATTTCAAAACTCTAACGTGGAGGAATCAGTCTAATACGAACAAGGCCCTGATTTCTCCGTCTTTGGGCATTCGTGTGTTCTTCATGACTGAACCCCCAGATCAATAGCAATGCAGCCTCAAGGTCGTAGTAGGGATGGAGGTGACCCAAGAAGTTTGGGGGTGCAGACGGTTCGAGAATCAGACCACCGGATCAGACTCGGTGGCCCACGGAAGACACCGTCGGTGGTGGCCCGCAGTAGCAGCACATCGAGGCAGTGGAGGCCACGATGGTGCTGTGTGGCGGTGCCACTCGGGTGTCGTTTCATAGGATCATCCCACGAACATAGGCCATGGCATGCGTAGCACGCGGTCTATGCAGGACCGCATGGGGAAGGAGGCGGTCGGCTTCCACCAGCCGAATGGCGGTGTGAACTGGGCTGCTGGGTGACTCGAGTTGGGGAATAACTGACCTACTAAATTGCGGGTCGAGCTGGATGAAATTGGGTCGCTGGCCGACCCGGCGGGTTGGACCCACAGTCGACCCGATGGTTTGGACTCACGACCGAACCGGGTCGAGACCAGCAAGGCCCAATGGGCCTGGCCTAGTGGCTAGTTCAGATTGGGTCGGCCCAGGCCCAACCAGGTCATGTTGGGTCGGTAAAACCGGGTCGAGCCATATGGGACCCCCAGGCCAGGTTGGTCGGGTTGGTCTGACCAAATCAGACCGGGCCCAGACACAACCGACCCCTATTTACTAAAACACCAATATCTTTCAAACCAGGTGTCTGATTAACGTGTCATCTATGGCGTTGGTACCCTTGCGATAAGAAGGTCCTTTGGAAATACTCTAAGTGAGATTCTATGACAATAGATATATGACCAATGGATTAAGGAGTATATTCTCCCAGAATCAAGCACACTGGAGAGCAGGAATCCTACGGCTAGCTGTGAAATGAAGGATATGACAAGCATTCCTCAGTGGTTCAACAGACGATCATACCTTAGTGGTTCAGCAGATGATCATACCTTAGCAGTTCAGCAGACGAACGTACCTAAGTGGTTCAGTAGATGAACGTACCTCAGAGGTTCAGCGGACGAGCGTACCTGAGTGGTTCAGAAGACGAACATACTTGAGTGGTTTAGTATACGAGCGTACCTCAGTGGTTCAGCATATGAGAGTACCTAAGTGGTTCAGCAGATGAGCGTACCTGAGTGGTTCAGCAAAAGAGCGTACCTGAGTGGTTCGGCAGATGATCGTACCTCAGTGGTTTTGCAGATGAACGTACCTTAGTGGTTCAACAGGAAAGTGTACCTCAGTGGTTAAGCACACAAGCATATCTCAATGGTTCAACACACGATCATACCTCAGTGGTTCAGCAGACGAGCGTACCTTAGTGGTTCAGCACATGAGTGCACCTCAGTGGTTTAGTAGACGAGCATACCTTAGTGGTTCTGCAGACGAGTGTACCTCAGTTGTGCAGTAGACGAGTGGACCTCAATGGTCCAACAACTAGGAAAGCAGACCTCAGTGGCTCATCATGTATGAGTCCCTCAGTAGTGCAAGAAGAATCATCTCTATAACTGATAATCTTACTTTCTATACTTTGAGTTATACCTGGTGTGAGCTGCCTTTTATGTGTGTTTTTGTTGTGTGATATTACTGTGCGGTCCTGCTTTGTGGTCTTTCCTTTGTGGTTTGGGGTCCCTACTGAGTATTGTGTTACTCACCCCTACACAGGCTTCGCCCGCACATGTCATGTCTCATACAGGTGATTGACACTTCGACGGAGACCTTGGTGGTCTGGGATCAGGTGGTGCTCAGTGAGACGGGACAGACAGACTTACTTCTATGACTACAAGAAGCTACCTCCACCTACCCTTTAGGTAGGGTCTCGATCGGATAGACCATGTAAGTTGTGCTTTATTTTGTGGTTTTCGGCTTGTATTCTGGCTCGTTGTACTTTCAATTGTACTATACTCTCAGTAGTTGTCTCGGTGACAGTTGTAGTTTAATTTTTCTTTATTTTCTACAGTTTGAGATTTGTACGTGTGTGCAGGTTTAAAGGAAAATTTCTTCCCTTTTTGGATATGCCTTTTTAGTGCTAGTCGCCAGCCCCTAGCCTAGGAAGGTGGGATTGGGGTAGTCGCAGCACAGACCCTGGGGGACGGGTCGTGATAAAGTGGTATTATAGGGAGGTCGGTTCTACCAAAAGAACTAAGAGCCTGTAAATTTTGATGAGGCAATGGTGTTAAGTGTTTTGGATTTGGCTTTCTGGCTAGGGAGTCTAGTGTTAGTGCGGCGGTCAACGTATCCATACACTAGGACTCTGAATTCTCTTTCTAACTCGGTACATGAAAACATTGGTTACATGAGTCTTTGAGTGTTTTTCTCATGATCTTTTTGAGTCAGAGTCATCTCACCAGGTATAATCTATTAATCGTGATTCATGTTGATCTATTTCAGGATGCCTCCACATAGACATCCATCCAAGATTCCAGTGTGTGACCACAAGGATGGTCTACAGAGCGATGAGGATTTGGTACAAGGATCGTTGCCCAAGATGGCACCTTCAGGCGGTGTCCCAGGAATACCACCACATGTTGGTCAATAGTTACTACTGGCACTACCAGTAGAGGACGTACATAGGCTCAGTGCCTTATACAAGTTTTAGCGATAGAGACCTCCCAGGTTCATGGGAGAGACAGATCCTTAGGTCACTGAGGATTGGATGGAGGCAGTGATGTGAGTCTTCTACTTTGTGAGGACACCACTTGATCAGATGGCGGTTCTAGTAGTGAGCCTTCTGTAGGGCTTGGCAGGGAGATGGTGGAGTTTGACCATCCAGACTCATGAGGAGGCAACCCTGACCTAGTCTAACTTTGAGCATCTTTTTAAGGAGGAGTTCTTCCCCGTGACTTTTCACTTAGTGTGCATACAGGAGCTGCTTCACTTACAACAGGGTAGCCTAATAGTGGCTAAGTACTCTGTGAGGTTTATAGACCTCTCCCGTTACTCAATGGATGTGGTACGAGACCCTTTCTTCAGCGCTCAAACCTTTGAGCAGGGACTCCGACGGGAGATCAAGACATCGATGATTTCCCTTAGCATCCCTATGTAGGATGGGGTGTTCGAGTGAGCTCTACTAGTAGAGAGCTTCCTCGCTTAGTAGGAACCGACGGTGGGAGAAACCACTGGGCAACGGGTGGCCGAGTCATCCATGGTAGGTAGCTGACGGATGACGCAAACTCCCAAATGGGCTAGATATTTTAGAGGATGACCCCAGGACTCAAGGTCGACAGTACGAGGCTCCTGGGGCATAGGGAGTCATCAGGGGATTAGAGTATGTTACACATGCAGTGGACAGGGGCTCATGGATCGGGATTTCCTAATTCGTCACGTAGAGGATTGACAGACGGTTGAGGGACTGCCGAGGCAGCGATAGAGACAAGAACAAGGCAGTCCTCCAGGCGGCAGACATTACAGAGGAGCGGGATGAGCGGTAGGAGGTGGGCGTAGGTATGAGGTACTACCACCACCACCCCCAGGTGGTCCACCACGGGCTCTAGGGGTAGGTGGGAAGGGGCGAGCTCAGCTTCAGGCCATCAAGGCCTGCGATCCTGACGTCCCAGAGATGATATGAGGTACAATCTATGTCTTATATAGTTTAGTTGCAGTTCTTACACACACAAGTGTCAATCACTCTTTTCTTTCCACAGACCTTTTTCAGAGCTCGAAGATTCTGATTGAACCATTGGCTCGTTCCTTATGATTAGAGGCTCCTATGGGAAGCGATTCAACAATCACACACTTATGCTGATAGTGTGAGCTTACTCTTAGAGGTGAGAGCTTCGGCTGGGATCTCCTAGTAGCAGCGTTGGGGCCTTACGACATCATTTTAGGTATGGAATGGCTATCAGCAGTCCATGCCCAGATCGACTATTTTAGGTGCATTGTGTGGTGACTCCGTAGAGATGGGACCAAGTTTTCCTTTATCGACAAAAAGGAAAATGGAGCAGCATAGGATGGACTCTCACATAGGAGGATGAATCTAATCACTCATCAGTTGGCTATCATGACCCTCAGTGCAATGGATGAGACGATTCCATAGTTTCTTACAGTGGCGGATAAGTATGAGGATGTCTTTCTAGAGGATTTTCTGGGACTACCTCCTCATAGATAGGTATACTTCTACATTGATCTATACCCCAGGACAACACAAATATCTACACTTGCATATCGGATGGTTCTCGCAGAGCTCCGAGAGCTGAGGTTACAGTTGTAGGATTTTCAGATGAAGTGGTTCATAAGACCCAACATTTCACCATGGTCAACCCCAGTGTTGTTTTCCAAGAAGGAAGACGAAAGCTTGAGGTTATGTGTGGACTTCTGAAACCTGAACTAGGTGACCATGAAGAACAAGTATCCTATACTAAGGATTGATGAGCTCTTCAATCAGTTTAAGGGAGAAGGATAGTTCTCGAAGATATACCTTAGATCAGGCTATCACCATCTTTGAGTACGAGATGAGGATATCTCGAAAACGGCTTTCAAATGTCGCTATGGCCACTACGAGTACTTAGTGATGCTGTTTGGCATGATTAACTCCCCAGTAGTGTTCATGGGACTCATGAACATTATCTTCTAGTTTTACTTAGACTGGTTTGTAGTGTTCTTCTTTAATGACATCTTAGTGTATTTGGAATCCAAGGAGGAGCACGTGATACACCTGAGGATGGTTTTGGACACACTTCAAGAGAACCAGCTTTATAGAAAGCTCTTGAAGTGTGAGTTCTGGATACAAAAGGTCCACTTTCTGGGACATGTCATCTCAGAGGCTAGAGTTGCAGTGGATCCAACAAAGATCAAGATGGTACTTTCTTGGGAGCCACCTAAGAGAATTACCTAGGTACGGAGTTTCCTTGGGTTGGCTGGGTACTATCAGAGATTTGTACCCAACTTCTCCAGAGTGGAAGCACCCATGACGACGTTGATGGAGAAGGGAAAACCCTTCGTGTGGACAGAAGGATGTCAGCAGAGATTTCAGCAGCTGAGGCATAGCTTGATGAGTGCTCCTATATTGAGGTTTCCAAAGGAGGGTGCCGACTGTGTGGTATACTATGATGCATCGGGAACTGGGCTTGGTTGTGTCAGATGCAAGGGAAAGTAGTGATTGCTTATGGATCATGACAATTGAGACCGCTTGAGCAGAACTATGTGACTCATGACCTTGAGTTGGTAGCAGTATTCTTCGCACTGAAGATGTTGCGACACTACCTTATGGATGAACGATTTATCATCTACTATGACCACAAGAGTCTAAAGTATATATTTTCTTAGAAGAATCTAAACCTGAGATAGTAATGTTGGCTAGAGTTCTTCCAGGACTATGACTTCGAGATAGTCTATACTCCTAGGAAGGAGAACGTGGTGGCAGATACTCTTAGAAGGAGATCGAGTTCACAGCTACTGAACGAGGCCTCAGAGTAGTTAGGCTCACTTCAAATATCCTTTGTGGATAGAGATGAGGTAACTTTTCTTCAGTCAATGGTAGTTTCCCCTCCACTCTTACAACGAGCCAGGGAGGCACAACTCGGAGATTCCCACTACGAGACTACGCGTGCCCAGATTTCCATAGGCCATGCCCCTGATGGATATTCGAAAGGTAGAGAGCACATCATCCTTTTCAGAGGACGCAATGTTATACCAATGGAGTTATGGGAGTAAGTATTGAGGGAGTTCCATACATCCCCTTCGGCATTACATCCAGGTGTGGAGAAGATGTATTAGGACCTCCGAGGTCAGTACTAGTGGTCGGGGATGAAGAAGGAAGTGGAAGAGTTTATCTCTAGATGCCTCACTTGTCAGCAAGTGAAGGCTGAGCACCAGGTTCCAATAGGTTTGACACAACCCCTCTAGGTATCGAAGTAGAAGTGGGATGGGATATCAATGGTCTTCATGACGAACTTACCATATACGTCTAAGGGGAACGATACCATCTGGGTGATCGTAGACCGACTCACCAAGTTGGCCCACTTCCTACCCATTTGAAAACAGGGTTCAGTAGAAATCTTGGGATGTCTCTACGTGCAGGAGATAGTTTGAATCCATGGAGTCTCATCTACGATAGTCTCAGATCGTGATGCACGCTTTACATCTCAGTTGTGGAAGGGATTACAGGAGGTATTTGGGACTCATCTACGATTGAGCACGACCTTTCACCCACAAACGGATGGCCAGGTGGAGATGACCATACAGGCCTTGGAAGACATGCTTCGTGCTTGAATTCTCAATTTTGGTCGCAGTTGGGAGGACCACCTACCACTGGTGGAGTTTGCGTATAACAATAGCTACCACTCCACCATCGGTATGGCACCATTCAAGGCACTATACAGACAACCATGCTGGTCGTTGTTATGCTAGATGGACCTAGGGGAGTCAGCACTCATGGGTCCAGAGATGGTACAGGCTACCACTGAAAAGGTGCAGGTCATCCGAGAGTGGATGAAGACTGTACAGAGCCGACAGAAGTCCTATGATGATAGGCGACGGAGACCCTTGGAGTTTGAAGAGGGGGACCATGTATTCTTACGGGTATCTCCTCGACAGGGGATACGAAGATTTGGTCGGGGTGGCATGTTATCTCTGAGGTTCATCAGATAATTCCTAATACTGCGTAGAGTGGGAGAGGTGGCGTACCACTTGGCTCTACTGTCGTAGTTAAAGAGGGTGCATGATGTCTTCCACGTATCCCAGTTGAGGAGATACGTGCATGACTCTTCTCACGTCATCAACCACGGCGAGCTGGAGATTGACGACGGGGCAACATTCGCGGAGTACCCGATGGAGATAGAGGATCGACAGGAGAGGATCCTTCATGGATGGTCGATTCCTCTGGTGCATGTTCGTTGGCAGCACGGGAATCTCCAGGAGAGCACGTGGGAGTGGGAGGCTCAGATTCATGCTCAGTACCCCCATTTGTTTGATTATCCCTTGTTTTGGCTTATGGGGACGTAAATCCCTAAAGGGGAAAGTAATGTAATACCCTGGAAATTCCATAATTTTTTTAAAAAAAATAAATGGGATTATTTCGAGACCAGACTCTAAGACGACACGTAATTCTTAGGCCTGAAGTGGACGGAACGTATTTTTTGAACTATTTTTTGGGTTCATTAAATAAACATGCGAGCGGGTTTTTCTAACTTTTAAATCAGTGCTCAGATCAAAAATACGAGGGCATCGTTGAACTCATAGCGTCGGGATTCACCTAGAAAGGGCTTAACATTGGTCGGTGGAGGCCAACAATGGAAGTAGTTTTTGGCAACAAATAAAATAATTAAGTAACGATTATTTTATTTTCAAATCCTTATAACTCCTAAACGGTAACTCATATTTGAAATCTGAGAGTACTGTTGAGCTCGTTAGTGTGTGCTTCCCTTAGGCGGAGTCTAACCTCGACCGGCGCGGGTTGAGGGTGAAAGTTAATTTTCAGACTTTTTGGAAGAGAAATAAAATAACTTAAAAGGTTATTTTATTTGTTTTCTTCATCATTGAGCAGTGGCACGTCGGTTCTGTGGTGCAGCGACGAGGTGACGATGAATCTCATTAATGAACCTCGTTAATGAGTCAGTGTAACAGAAACGCTGATTCACGTTTTGTCAATAAATAGTCAAATAAACAATACAGGATTGTTGGCACAATCCTAAGATTGCTCTGAGGCTTTGGTGGGTGGCGACGATGAACGACGAACATACTTTCCTCCACCCTTCGAAGAATCGCTAGCGATAGTGGGTTGCGGATCAAGAACGAAGAAAAGAGGCGCGTGATTCCGTTCTTCCTCAACCAACAATCCTATCTCATGTAGGGGTTTAATTCTAAGTGAATTTCTTGTATTCCCCGTTTTTGGTTTTGAGTGACGAACACGAATCAACCCACAAACATGTGACCCGCAAATCGATTGCCTGTGCGGGAGGGTTTGATCTCAGAGTTTTGGATCAGGATAATCCATGTTAGAAACTAAATCTTCTCATCCCTTGTTTCAAAACTCAAACGCGGAGGAATCAGGCTAACACGAACAAGGCCTCGATTTCTCCATCTTTGGGCGTTCGTGTGTTCTTCGTGACTGAACCCTTGGATCGACATCAATGCGACCTCGAGGTCGTAGTAGGGATGGCGACGGCCCGAGAAGTCTGACGGCACAGATGGTTCGAGAATCGAACCACTGGAGCGAACCCAGTGGCCCGCGGAAGACACCGGCGGCAGGTGGGGGGGCCTGCGGCGCCGGCTGCAGGCGGGAGGCGGCGCGCTGAGGCAGCAAAGGTTGTGGCCCCTGGTCACAACAATGCGGCGTGGCGGCACCGCTCGGGCACCGCATCAGAGGAGCGGCCCGCGGACGCGGTCCGCGCGGGACTGCGTATGGAAGGAGGCGGTCGACTTCCGCCGGCCACGTGGCGACGCCGCTCAGGTACCGCATTGGAGGAGCGAGCCGCAGCGTGCAGGTGGCATGTGGTCCACTCGGGACTGCGTGCGGGCAGGAGGCGGTCGACCTCAGTCAGCCGTGTGGCGGCGTGAAGCGGGCTGCTGGGCAGCCCAGGTTGGGGAATAATCGGCCCATTAAATCGCAGGTCGAACTGGATGAAACTGGGTTGCTGGGCGACCCGACGGACAAGACCCACAACGGAACCGGGTCGGGTCCAGCAAAGTCCAATGGGCCTGGCCCAGTGGCCAGGACGGGTCGGGTAGGCCCAGACCCAACCGGGTCGGGTCATGTGGGACCCCCGGGTCGAGTTGGTCGGGTCGATCTGACCAAGTCGGACCGGGCTCGAACGCAACTGGCCCCTGTTTACTAAAATGCCAATATCTTTCAGACCGGGTGTCCGATTGACGCGTTGTGTGTGGCGTTGGGACCATTGCGATAAGACGGTCCTTTGGGAATACTCTAATTGAGATTCTATAACAGTGGAGATACCATCGATGGCTTGAGGAGTAGATTCTCCCGGAATCAAGCGCACTAGAGAGCAGGAATCCTATGGCTGGTTGTGACACGAAGGCTATGACAAGCATACCTCTGTGATTCAGCAAACGAGCGTACCTGAGTGGTTCAGCACACGAGCGTACCTAAGTGATTCAGTAGAGGAGCGTAACTCAGTGGTTCAGGAGACAAGCGTACCTAAGTGGTTCAGGAGACGAGCGTATCTCAGTGGTTCAACATACAAGCGTACGTGAGTGGTGCAGCAGACGAGCATACCTGAGTGGTGGAGCAGACGAGCGTACCTCACTGGTCCAACAGATGAGCGTACCTGAGTGCTGCAGCAGACGAGCGTACCGGAGTGGTGCAGCAGACGAGCGTACCTCGGTGGTCCAGGAGACGAGCGTACCCGAGTGGTGCAGTAGACGAGCGTACCGAGTGGTGCAGCAGACGAGCGTGCCTGAGTGGTGCAACAGACGAGCGGACCTCAGTGGTGCACCAGATGAGCATACCTTAGTGGTCCAGTAGACTAGCGTACCTGAGTGGTCCAGAAAATGAGCGTAACTCGATGGTTCAGGAGACGAGCGTACCTGAGTGGTGCAGCAGACGAGCGTACCTGAGTGGTCCAGCAGACGAGCGTAACTCAGTGGTTCAGCAGAGGAGCATACCTCAGTGGTTCAACAGACTAGCGTAGCTCAGTGGTTCACCAGACGAGCGTACATCACTGGTTCAACAGACGAGTGTGCCTCAATGGTTCAGCAGACGAACGTACCTGAGTGGTTCAGCAGACGAGCGTACCTCAGTGGTTCAGGAGACGGGCGTACCTCAGTGGTTCAGCAGACGTGAGTACCTCAGTGGTGTAGCAGATGAGCGGACCTCAGTGGTCCAGCAGCCGAGCGAGTAGACCTCAGTGGCTCATCAGGGATGAGTCCCTCAGCAGTACAAGAAGAATCAGCTCTACGACTGATAATTTTACTTTCTATAATTTGAGTTATACTTGGTGTGAGTTGTCTTTGTTGTGTGTTTTTGTTGTGTGATTTTACTGCGTGGTCCTGCTTTGTGGTCTTTCCTCTGTGATTTGGGATCCCTATTGAGTATTGTGTTACTCACCCTTGCACGGTCTTCGCCCACATGTGTCATGTCTAGTGCAGGTGATCAACGCTTTGACGGAGACTTTGGTGGTCCAGGACCAGGTGGTGCTCAGTGAGACGAGACGGACATGCGTACTTCTACGGCTACAGGCAGCTACCTCCGCCTACCCTTCAGGTAGGGTCTCGAGCGGACGGACAGTGGCAGTTGTGCTTTTTTTGGTTTTGGGCTTGTATTCTGACCCTGTGTACTTTCAGTGGTACTGTACTTTCAATAGTTATCCCACTGACAGTTGTGGTTTACTTTGTGTTTACTTTCCGTAGTTTGAGCTTTGTGCGTGTGTACAGATTTAAAGGCAAATGCCTTCCCTTTTTTGGGATATGCCTTTTTGGTGCTAGTCACCAGCCTCTGGCCTATGGAATGCGGACTTGGGGTAGTCACAACACAGACCCTGGAGGATGGGTAGTAACATAACTCACCCCTTTTCTTATGTTTGTCCTCAGGATATCCCATGCAGTTTTAAGTGCGAAGAAATGTTATGAACATGTTAAAGAGATTTTCAATAAAGACGATGTATTTCATGTTTTAAGTTGTTATGTAATGTATCTAATTTCCAAAGACACTAGACTTCTCAATCTTTTGGGTTGTATTAAGTGTACTTTTATGTAACAAAACATGAATTAATGTGTAATAAAGAGTAAAGTTGTTGTTATAATAATAATAATCATCATAATCATCATCATCATCATCATCATGATCGTCATCATCATCATCATCACCGTCATCATTGTCATCGTCATTGTCGTCGTCATCATCGTCACCATCGTCATCATCATTATTATTTATTATTATTTATATGTGTACATACATATATGCATAATTTCACCAATAATTTAGAAATAAATAATAAACAAATAAATTGTAAATTGTAAATTATAAATTATAAATTATAAATAAATGATAAAAAGCATATTAAATAATAAATAAATTATTAATAAATCATAAATAAATAAATCATAAATAAATAAATCATCAATAATAATAAAATAAATAATAACAAACAAAAAATATTAAATACTAAATAAATAACGAAATAATAATAATTAATTAATTGATTATAAATGATAAATTATGAATATTAAATAAATGATAAATGAATAATAAATAAATATATAATAAATATATAATAAGTAGATAAATAGATAAATAATATAAAATAAATAATAAATTAAGAAACAGTAAATAAAGAAGTAATAAATAAATAAATAAGTAATTAATTAGTAAATTATAGATAAATTATAAATAAATAATAAATAAATAAATAAAAATATGAAATAAATAAATAAGAAATGATTAGATAATAAATAAATAAATAATAAACATATAAAAAATAAATAAAAAATAAAAAATTATAAATAATATATAATATATATAGATTTAAATACATATAAATATTTGTAAATATACACATATTTACATAAATAGATATAAATTTCTGTAAATATATAATTATATATATAACTATATAATTATATAATTATATATATTTATATATATATAATTATAATTATACATATATACATAATAAACCACCCAAAGACAAAAGACCATTGCAGTTACAACATAATCACGTCGATAAAAATGTAAATTCCTCGAATAAAATCAAACTGCCCAACAAGCATTAAAAGATTGTCTTGAACAAAGATGAAATTTCATCGAATGTTCAAAAAATATGGTATTTTGACTAAAAATTGGGTTTTAGAGGTCTTTAAGACCTTTTTTACATGGGTCAATGCCTCATTGGTATAGAGAACGTAGAGCTCGTTCTAAGCTTTGATTTGATAGGTCATGAAACTCAAATGAACACTCCGATCAAAAATCATGGTTGTTTGAAGTTAAAATTCAATTTTCAATTTATCGTGGAACAACAATACATTTTTTATTATTAATCATTTCTAAATGCCCAATTGGGCTCGGGTTAGTGATTCTGCCACTGTTGTGCATATAAATATTATTTATAATACATTAATTAGTATTATATAAATAATATTTTAGAAAATTACATACATACATACATACATACATACATACATACATACATACATACATACATACATACATATATATCATTATATATTTCTATATGAAATATTTTTTTTAATAATATTTAATTTTTATTTTATGTCATTTTAATTAAATATCTTATATATCAAGTGTAGATGTACATCTAGTCATATAAATCATATTTAATAAAATATATTTTTATATTAATATATAATTTTTAACGGTGTATATTTTTTTCATTATAAATATACATTATGTCATCACTTTTTAGCGGTGTTAAAGTCCACCGTTTATTAGTGCTAAAAAGGAGAGTTAATAAATAGCATCTTTATCAGAATGTTTTTTAAGCGGTGATAAAAATAACTTTATCACCGCTTTTTACCCACACAAAGATGGATGGATTTCGTCCTCGGGAAAA
Organism: Viscum album; assembly: GCA_963277665.1. Taxonomy (NCBI): domain Eukaryota; kingdom Viridiplantae; phylum Streptophyta; class Magnoliopsida; order Santalales; family Viscaceae; genus Viscum; species Viscum album. The sequence goes on along the minus strand of OY728137.1, from coordinate 611,512,303 downwards.
TGAAAAGGGTGGCAATAATGTAAGGAAATTGTCTCTGTTTATTTTTCTGCTGAATTTCTTCGAATCATTTATGCACTAAAATACGCGCCTTTAGCAGGGAAACAACCAGGGGGGCCGTGTGAAGTGTGATCAATGCAGAAAACTTAGTAGGCTTGTTGTTGTTCCTTGCATCAAGTGTGAAAAACTAGTGTACTGTATTCAGTGTATCAGTCAGTGGTAAATACTCTGTTATTTTCTTCCTTTTTTAGTATTTGTTAATTGACTCATTGTTCCCATGCTTGAATAGGTACCCTGACATGTCTGAAGAACAGATTCGTGAGCAGTGCCCAGTTTGCCGTGGAAATTGCAATTGTAATGCATGTTTGCATTTAAGTGGGAGGATTAAGGTTAAGTTTCATTTGGTTAGACCGTTGTCCTGAAATTTTTGATGGAATATGCTAAATATTTTAACTTTTCTAGACTTCGAAGAGGGAATTCACTGACCGTGAAAAGCTTAATCATCTTGGGTATTTGATCAACTCATTGCTTCCATTTCTCAAACAAATATGTGACGAACAAGCTTATGAAATCAAGAAGGAAGCGGCAATTCAAGGTATATAATTCTCACATTTGGGCTTTAACTATTCTCTTTCAGTATTATCATGTTGATGAAGTTCACTTGCAGGGAAAACGCTATCAGCAATTGAAATACCGACAGCCTTTTGTTACATCGACGAGCGTGTTTATTGGTAAGCCTCTTAAGCCTTTTTCTTAAAATTATGGTCTTTTATGAGTTATTATTTTCTTTTGTTTTCTGCATGCGTAGCAACCACTGCACAACTTCAATTGTTGATCTCCATCGAAGCTGCCCTAATTGTTCTTACGAGCTCTGTCTGAATTGCTGTCGAGAGATCCATGAAGGAAGTATTAAGATGGTTAACGATGAAATAGTTTTTAAATACATGAACCGAGGCTTTGATTACATCCATGGCGGCAATTCTTTCCCAGAGTCTCAATTTAAAGAGGTTTTTAAGGAGAAGTCTGCCAAGCCCTCGGGAAATTGGAGTGAAAATGATGATGGAAGCATAAGCTGCCCTCCCGAAGAAATGGGTGGATGTGGCAGTGGTTGTAATTTAGAGCTCAAGTGTATCTTTGAAAAGGACTGGATTACAAAGTTAGAAGCTAAAGCTGAACAGACTTTGAGGATATTTGGAACCGAGAAAACCAGCTTGGGTGACTGCATTTCCAATGGAAGCAGTGATTCTTCAAGTAAAGCATCATTGAGAGTTGGGTCTAATGGCAACTACTTGTACTGTCCTGCTGCCAGGGAGCTGAAAGTCAATGAGCTATGCGACTTCAGGAGGCATTGGAACAATGGCGAGCCAGTGATAGTTCGTGATGTTCTTGAAGAGACATCTGGTTTGAGCTGGGAAGCTCTGAAGAAGTGAAAGCTATCGATTGCCTAGTTAATTGTGAGGTATCATTATATCATTTGCCATTAAATATTCATGAATATGTTCCAAATTTTCTTTTCTTTTCACTGTATGAGAATCATATGGTGGGTTAGGTTAGGGTTGACCTCTTCTTAAATGGGTTGGGTCGGTTTAGGGCTGGCCTTAAATGGGTTCAATTGATGGCCAACTCGACATGAACCCGATCTATTAACCCGAATTGTCACCTCTAATTCGTTAGAGTGATCTTCAGAGGGCTTTGCAGCTATTTTTTTTTTGTTTTGTTAGGATCAAATTGGGAAACCTAATGGAATTGCCTTTATTATATATTTTTAGCTCTTAATTCAATGTTGCAAAGTAATTTTTTTATGCTGACTTATTCAGGTTTCTATCAATACTCGCCAGTTTTTTAAAGGATACACAGAAGGAAGAAGGTATGCTAATTTATGGCCTGAAATGTTGAAGCTGAAGGACTGGCCTCCCTCGGACAGATTTGAGGACATGCTACCACGCCACTGTGATGAGTTCATCTCTGCCTTGCCATTCCAGCAATACACGGATTCGAGGGCGGGCATCTTGAATCTCGGAGTGAAGCTGCCCCAAGGTGCTTTAAAACCAGATCTTGGCCCGAAAACATATATTGCCTATGGGGTTTCAGAAGAGCTTGGAAGAGGGGATTCCGTAACTAAGCTACATTGTGACGTGGCCGATGCGGTGAATATCCTGACACATGCAAGGGAAGTAGCATTATCTGATGCACATATGGACGTGATTAGGAATTTTGAACAAATACATAGATGTCAGGATGAAAGAGAACTTTTGGAATTCAGAAATGCTCAGTTCACTGAAAACACAGAACTAAAGGCGCCCGGAGAAGTTGACAATGGCAGCTCTACAACCGAGGGAAGCGCACTTTGGGATATTTTTTGCAGGGAAGATGTGCTGAAGCTGCAGACTTATCTTCAAAATCATTCGAGAGAGTTCAGACACACATATTGCTGTCCTGTTGAACAGGTAATCTCGATTTCCACCATTTTCAAGTTATGTGAAGTTATAAAGGTGCTGATTTTTTTTTTCAGGTGATTCACCCAATTCACGACCAGTCTTTTTATCTAACTGTTCAGCACAAGAAGAAGCTGAAGGAGGAGTATGGTGAGTCTATATTGCGAAAACAAAATTGATAAATTTGATTCTCAAGTTTAGCTGATAATTTTCTCATTTTGCTCAGGTGTTGAGCCCTGGACTTTTACGCAGAGAGTTGGAGAGGCAGTGTTTATCCCTGCAGGCTGCCCACACCAAGTCAGGAATCTCATGGTAACTTGTTAAGGCTGTCTTTGGATTTTGCAAATGTTGGTAACTTGTTAAGGCTGTGTTTGGATTTTGCAAATGTGTATTACTAATAATATCTCATTTCTTTTACATATGATCTGCAGTCATGCACAAAACTTGCTGTAGATTTTGTCTCTCCTGAAAATGTCCATGAATGCCAGGAATTTAGACGGCTCCCCAAGAATCACAAGGCCAAGGAAGATAAGCTTGAGGTATCATCATCATCTTCATCTCGTTCCCTGATGATATCTCTTCTCTAACTATACCTTTTATGTGAAGTTTTGCAGATAAAGAAAATGATAATCCATGCTGTAAATCAAGCTGTTGAAGACATGCAAGAACTGGCCTCACCCCTGCATCGATGCTCTTGAAGATTGTCTCGGGCGATTTTTTGTTTTTTGGAGATATTCTTTGATGTCCTTGATTTGAGGGGAGATGATTGCTTAGCAAAAGCATCTGTACTCTAATCCACCATTGTTGAAACTATATAAAATCATGAAACATATTTCCTTATATACTAACTCTCAAATCCAAATTGGATGCAAATGGAATCTTGTCTTTAATGTGAGAGTCGTAATGCATGATCTACAATATCCATCACAATGATTGAAGTTTTTGAGATAATATCGTGCATCTGTAGAAGAACAAACCTCATATCCAATGGGTGTTCAATGAATATCAAATGACCAGACATTCCCAATACACAACACCATTAAAAACATTACTTGAAATGTACACAAAGTAATGCACAATATCTAATTCGTCACCTCTCAATTAGCCATGACGCACTTGATGGAATTGCACGACCATACTTGATAACCGACATCCGCTTGGTATTTATAAGTACACTTAAATATTTTCTAGATCATAGATTCTGGTTAAATGACACGCACCCTATGCACTCTCATATGATTTTCCTACTTGCTGATTTTAGCATGTTTATTGATTTACAAATAAAATCAATTTCTTGTTACTTTATTGTTTTAATTATACCTATTTAGATCTTTATTTTAATTCTCTATCATGTTTCTATGCCTTGCTATTATGCTCATGCTAAAGTATTTTACTCTTTACTATTTTCCAGTTTACCCTTACGTTTTGGTCCATGAGAACTCTCATGTTTTGCCGGGTTTGCCCTTACATTTTTCCCTTTGTCATTCCGTTACTCTTATAGTTTTGGTTTTCCTGGTGCTAAGATGCACAACCGCAAAAGGAATGCCTCTTATGTTTCTAAGTCCCGCGGCGAGTTACTCTTACGTGCACTAGAATGACTTACGTTTTTGAGTTTGCAGCAGATTGACTCTTATGCTAAAGTCTAACGACTCTTACGTTTTGAGTTTGTCCCATGTGACTACGGAATGAGTCTATTGACTCTTACGGTTTGAGTTTGCAACATGATGACTCTTATGGAATGATTTGAATAACTCTTACACTAGTGCCTTTGTCACGGGAGGACTTTTATGTTAGTCACAAATTGATTCTTACGTTTTCTTCCTTTGTGATTTTCCACCAGTTTCAAGTTGTTTGAGTTGTTTTATTTGAAATTGCTCATTTTCTCTTTTCTGTTGAGACGACACTCGAGTTTTGTTTCGCGAAACCTTTTATATATGCATCCTAGTTTGTTTGGGGGAGGACGACAACAATTCAAACATTGGAGAGACTGTTATTCCAGAGTTGTAAAGAGTTTGAGAATAAGTTGTTCATCACCTGGAGCTGGAGTTTGTCATCCATTGTTTGATCGCGCGCGCGTGTCCTCGATGTTGTAGCTAGCAGTTGACCTTGGTGTTTCATTTCAGTGGTGATTTGAAGCTACTGCTCGTGAGGAGCTCTTATGAGACATCCCAGACCCGCACTCCCAAATCTGATACTGAAAGCACATAACTTGGACACACTGGCTTTGCTACACATCCATAATTACAAGATAATTGCAACATTTACAATCAAATGACCTTTTTAGGTTTAGAGTTTTAGAGAATTAGGACAAATATTTAATTCGTAGGACCCATGTTCTTTGTATCAAAAGAATATTTTTCTCAATATATAAGCAACTACTTAATTCATAACAAGCCTTAAACATCTCCCACAAATTCTCCACACAAGATAATTTTCTAGACATCTCCTACACATTACATTCCTTCATAACCAGGGGAAATTGAAACATAAGAAGAGGTGATCTCAAATGCTCAATAAGGGTAAACATAAGTGACAACAATCAATGATCATGAGTGAGCATAAGATAAACATATTAGTATAATAAAGGTACATAATAAAATAATACCCTATAAAGCTTAGAACATAAAATCCAAGTCATGGAGCATGACATAACATCATAAATGAATCACAAGAGTATGAAAACATTAGTCAGTAAACACGAGCCATGAAAGCATAACATAGTCATAAGAATAAGCATGAGACTGTGTCACAAAAACGAGCATAGGTAAACATGATATAGTGGAGCATGCTACACTATAATGACTTGGATTTTCCCAAATTTATTGTTAGAAATTGTTTGGTAAAATTCTGAGACCAGGTGCTGAGACGACATACGATTCCGAGGCCCGGTGTTCTCAGAACGATTCACTGAAAATGTTAAGTTTTTAAGTGGAATAAGTTTTAAACGGTTGACTGGATTAGAAATTTGAGGGTACTGTTGAGCTCAGAGCAGTGACTTTACCCTGGGCGCGACTTAACTTTAGTCGGCGTAGGTCTTCAGTGGAAAAACCCAAAAAGGACGTAACCGTAAATAAAATAATAAAATAAAATTATTTTATTTTTTAAATCCTAATAACTCATAAATGGTAACTTAGATTGAAAATCTGAGACCACCGTTGAGTTCGTAAGGGGGTGTTTTCCTTAGGCGAGGCATAGCATGGCGCGACCCAGATGTGAAAGATATTTTTGGACGTAAACGTCATTAAAATATTTCAATAAAAATATTTTATTCTTGACGCAACGATGCGTTTTCTTTTAATACGCATTTTCAAGAGAATTCGGGGTTATCATCATAACCTTGGAATTCCTCTGAGGTAAGGAGATAGAGCTCTCTCGACGAACGACGACAGATCGTGGATCGACGATCAACGACGAATCTCAGATTCAAAGGATCTTCACCCATGACAATGACGCAACGACCGTTCTTCGTCAGTGATCAAACTGAATCGTGGTAGGGTGTTTGTGATTTGATTTCTTTTCCCTGTTCATGAATTCCACAACGAACGTGGACCGATCAATAAACAGATTGGCCCGTTGATCGATTGTTGTTGTGGGATGAGATTTACTTGTTGCGGGGTTTAAAAAGGGAGATAGATCTTTGTGATTATCTGTTATTGTTCTTTGTTAAACGTTTTAACATGAATGGATCAAGGCCAACACGAACAAGGACTATATCCGTTCTTCGGGCATTCTTTGTGCCTTTTCTCTCCCACCAACCTCTCACATTCTTCGCGTGTTCTTCACCTTATCGCTGCGCCTTTGAAACCCTATGTGAGCAATCCGAATAGAGGACTGATTCTGCGATGACAACACAAGGTGGCGGCGGATCCGACCGGTTCAAGTGGAGCGTGGCAGGGCAAGGCCGCCAGTGGGGTGGTCGGCGGTGGAGGCAACACCTGCTTGGAAAGGGTGGTTAGGCCAGGAGGAGCACGAAAAGACGGGCCAACGGCGGGACAAGGTCCAGGTGGGACCGCGTCGTAGGGAGCTCGTGGCGGCGGAGGCCGCAGGCGGTGACCAGGGGTTGTGTCATGAGGCCACAACGACGACAGTGGGACGTGGCTTGGAGCCGCGTGGAGCGGAGGTGGCAAGTGCGTGAGGGTGCCGCAGGCTAGTAGGGTGTGACCCAGTAGCCACGCGATCATGGCAGAATGTGTGGACCAGGGGATGTGGCTAGGGCGGGCCACGTTCGGTGGAGTAAACTGGATCGCAACGCGGGTCGGACTGGGTAAGCCGAGCCGCTCCAGCAGCCTAACGGGTTGGACCTAATAGCCTAGCGGGCTGGACCTAGCAGCCCAACAGGCCGAGCCGGTTTGGGCTGGGTCAGATCAGACCGTACTGGACCAGGTCATCCGGACCGGGATGGGTCGGACCGGGTCCGGCGGGTCGGGTCAGACCCAGACCGGACCCGGGTCAGACTTTTACACTAAATCAGTCATAACTTTCAAACAGAAGGTTTGTTTGACAAGCTGTCTATGGTGTTGGGAGCCTTGTGATGAAGAGGTACTTTTGAGATGGCTTGGTGGATTTTTAGTTCGATCAACATAGGTTGAAAGCGTACCCTTGGTCTTTTCCTATAAGGGTTCAATGCAGGATTCCGTTCCCGTTATAGAGGATGACCTGTATTCTGAAGTGAGTTGTCTCAACCCGACTTTGACAGTTGAATCAATGGGTTGGAGCATGTATCACACCGAGAGGCCCAATCAGTCCTCATTTCTCTTCATGGTACATTAGATAAGGTTTGTGGATAAGGTGTGACCAATATTCACACGAGCACCTATCTCCTATCTAGGATGATATTTCCAGTAGGGCGAGGAGTCCCCCCAGTGATCCCTGGGCGCGAAGGACCCCCTATATATGTATCAAGATCAGATTCTTTTCATTATACATGACTAGACCTGATGAGTATTCTTCGGGCAGTTTTTCAGTGGTTGATGTTTGGCTGTGACTTGGTGACCACGTGACTTTGGGGCTGCATGACTTATCAACACTCTGTGTGTTACCGACACTCCATGTGATTACCGACACTTCGTGTCTTAGTGAGAATGGATGTCTTAGGGAAACTACGTAACTTGTCAAGACCCTAGTGTTCTCTTGGGTACTTTTGGTAGACTTGTTCTACGTGATTCTATCAGATAGCCTGAGGAGTGAGATCTCCTGGGACGAGTGTTCTATGAGCAGAACCGTGTAGCTGGCAATGGATGATACTTTGAGTCTTGGAATCCTTTATGAGTATACCTGGATATTTTTGTTATATGTGCTATAGAGATATACCTGTGTTGATATGACTATATCTTCTTAGTGCTGTTTTCCCCTTTGTGGTATTTCTGCGTGGTATCTTCTTTCTGGTGTTTACTCTATGGTATTCTTTTGTGTTTTCAGGGTGTCATACTGAGTATTGTTTTACTCACCCCTGCACGGGCTTTTCCCACATGTTTCGTGTCTTGTACAGATGTTCGACCTTATTACGAAGTTCTAGGCGGACCAGTACCAGATGGTGCTTAGTGAGTTCAGACAGTTGAGGTGTTCTCCTGCAGCTTCAGACAGTGATTCATGTACCTACCCTTCAGGTAGGGTTTTCTACGAACGAGCTTCAGGACCTTGTGCTACAAAATCTTTCTTTTTGGTGGGCTTGTATTCTGCCCTAGTTGTACTTTACTATACTTTACTTTCCTATCATACTTTGTTGGTTTGGATATAGTGGTATGAATGCATTTGTTTGCTTAGTGTTTTTACTTTTCAGTATTTTGGGCTTGGAGATGTGTGTGTATGTACATATACTTAAGAAAATGCCTCCCATTTGTGGGATATGCCTACCCGGTGCTAGTCACCAGCCCCTGACCTATTGGAGGAGGGCTTGGGGTAGTCACATCACGAGTCCCTCTGGGACGGGTCGTGACATAGTAATATCAGAGTAGGTCGGTTCTACTTTAGGACTCAGAGTCTATGAGCACTACGGGAAAACAAACTTTTGCGATGAACTATTTGCGACGAGATTATTTCCCGTTGCAAATAGTCCAGTCCAGAGATTATTTGCGACGGGGGGGTCGTCCCGTCGCAAAAAGTAATGCGCCGTTTGGCGCGGTTTGCACGCCAAACCGCGAGAAGGTTATTTGCGACAGGAGGAATATTCCCGTCGCAAATAGTTCGTCGCTCGGAATTATTTGCGACGGGTCCCGTCGTAAATACCCGACGACAGTAAATGAGTTTTTGGGATAGGAAGGTTATTTGCGACGGGTCCCGTCGCAAATACCCGGCAGCGGTAAATGAGTTTTTGCGACGGGGTGTTGGCCCGTCGCAAAACGTGTGTCGGCATGTACCTTTTGCGACGGGGCCCGTCGCAAATACCCGTTTAACCGCCGACAACAATTAATGTGGGCAAAGGTATTTGCGACGGGCCCCGTCGCAACAATGACCTTTTGCAACGGGAATACCGTCACAAAAGGTCCCGTCACAACTAATCTAACCTATATATACCCCTCATCCGTTTTTTCAAATCCTCCTCTCAATTCTCATTTTTTCTCTCTCTCAACCCTATTTTCAAAGTGAAAATTTGTTTGACAGAAAAGTTTTGAAGCTGTCTACATCAATAGAAGATCAAGTTTAAAAGTATTTATATTTAATTTAATTTAATATTTATTTCATTTTTTATGTTAATTTTAATTATTTTTTATTAGTTTTAATTTAATTATATTTAAATTGTTTTGTTAACAGTATTTATTTGTAATAATAAATTGAAATTATTAGTACTAATTTTTAATAAATAGGAATAATTAGTAATAAATATGAGTAATTAGTAATAAATAGGAATAATTAGTAATAAATAGGAATAATTAGTAATAAATAAGAATAATTAGTTATAAATATGAATAATTAGTAATAAATAGGAATAATTAGTAATTATTATGAATAATTAGAAATAATTAGGAACAAATATTTATAATTAGCAATAAATAGGAATAATTAGAAATAAATAGGTATAATTAGCAATAAATAGGAATAATTTGTAATAATTAGAAATAATTAGAAATAAATAGTAATAATTAGAAATAATTAGGAATAATTAGAAATAAATAGTAATAAATAGTAATAAATAGGAATAAATAGTAATAACTAGAAATAATTAGTAATAAATAGGAATAATTAATAATAAATAGGAATAATTAATAATAAATAGGAATAAATAATAATAAATACTAATAAATAGGAATAAATAAAAATAAATACTAATAAATAGAAATAATTAGTAATAAATATGAATAATTAGTAATAAATAGGAATAATTAGTAATAAATAGGAATAATTAGTAATACATAGGAATAATTAGTAATAAATATGAATAATTAGTAATAAATAGGAATAAAAAGGAATAATTAGAAATAACTAGTAATAAATAGTAATAATTAGTAATAAATAGGAATAATTAGGAATAATTAGTAACAAATAGTAATAATTTGGAATAATTAGTACTAGTTAGGAATAATTAGGAATAATTAGTAATAATTAGTAATAATTAGTAATACTTAGTAATAATTAGTAATAATTAGTACTAATTAGTACTTATTAGTAGTAATTAGTACTAATTAGTAGTAATTAGTAGTAATTAGTACTAATTAGTACTAATTAGGGCTAAATAGTAATAAATAGTAAAAAATAATAATAAATACTAATAATTAGAAATAAATAGTAATAAATAGGAATAATTAGTAATAAATAGGAATAATTAGTAATAAATAGTAATAAATAGCAAAAAATTAGTAATAAATAGGAATAATTAGTAATAAATAGGAATAATTAATAATAAATAGGAATAATTATTAATAAATAGGAATAATTAGTAATAAATAGGAATAATTAGTAATAAATAGGAATAATTAGCAATAAATAGGAATAATTAGTAATAAATAGGAATAATTAGTAATAAATAGGAATAATTAGTAATAATTAGGAATAATTAGGAATAATTAGGAATAAATATTTATAATTAGCAATAAATAGGGATAATTAGAAATAAATAGTAATAATTAGAAATAAATAGTAATAAATAGAAATAATTAGTAATAAATAGGAATAAATAATAATAAATACTAATAAATAGGAATAATTAGTAATAAATAGGAATAATTAGTAATAAATAGGAACAATTAGAAAGAAATAGTAATAAATAGGAATAATTAGTAATAAATAGGAATAATTAGAAATAAATAGGAAAAATTAGTAATAATTAGTAATAAATAGGAATAATTAGCAATAAATAGGAATAATTAGCAATAAATAGTAATAAATAGGAATAATTATTAATAAATAGGAATAAATAGTAATAAATAGAAATAATTATTAATAAATAGAAATAAATAATAATAAATAGGAATAAATAGCAATAATTAGGATTAATTAGCAATAATTAAGAATAATTAGCAATAATTAGAAATAATTAGTACTAAAAAGGAATAATTAGAAATAAATAGGAATAATTAGAAATAAATAGGAATAAATAGTAATAAATAGTAATAAATAGTAATAAATAGTAATAAATAGTAATAAATAGTAATAAATAGTAATAATCAGTAATAAATAGGAATAATTAGAAATAAATAGGAATAAATAGTAATAATTAGTAATAAATAGGAATAATTAGTAATAATTAGTAATAAATAGGAATAATTAGTAATAAATAGGAATAAATAGGAATAAATAGTAATAAATAATAATAATAATTAATAATAAATAGGAATAAATAACAATAATTACGAATAATTAGGAGTAATGAGGAATAATTAGAAGTAAACGGGAGTAGTTAGGAGTAAACATGAGTAATTAGGAGTTAACAGGAGTAATTAGGAGTTAACAGGAGTAATTAGGAGTTAACAGGAGTAATTAGGAGTTAACAGGAGTAATTAGGAGTTAATAGGAGTAATTAGGAGTTAACAGGAGTAATTAGGAGTTAACACGAGTAATTAGGAATTAACAGGAGTAATTAGGAATTAACAGGAGTAATTAGGAATAAACAGGAATAAACATGAATAAATAGGAATAAACAGGAGTAATTTGGAATAAACAGGAATAAATAGGAATAAATAGGAATAAATAGGAATAAATAGGAATAAATAGGAATAAATAGGAATAAATAAAAATAAATAAAAATAAATAGGAATAAATTCTAATAAATTGTAATAACTTGGCACAATTTCTAGTGGATTGACGACACTCCTTTTGCTCGATGACTCTTTTGCTTTCAACTTTCACCGACTCAAAACATTTTGAAAAGTATGCTTCTACATATGCATATCCAATCTCGTATGCATGAGTTTGAATATTCATTTGTAGGACCACATTTTTTATAATGTTTTCAGGCGGTGATAAGTGCAAGAAGATGATTCATCGACAAAAAGGGGGCTCTTTTGTCCGACGCCTCATTTACTTGCATCTTTCTCACACTCAAATCACAATGAAAAAACTGCTCGGATTTACGCTTATACATTCTCATATGAATAAGAATGAATAAGCCTACCTCTAAGCAGATTCTTCAATGTGATTTCAGTGTGAGAAAGATGCAAGTAAATGAGATGTCAGACAAAAGAGTAGCCGTCAATCCACTAGAAATTGTGTCACCTAAATTTAATGGTAATTATTAAGTAGTTGTAATTATTTATCTTCTTTTTTTAGATAGTGTTTTTATAATTTCAAATTATTCAAAAAAAAATGATGATTTATATTTTGTAGAAAAATATGGAATAAGGAAATCAACATCAGTCATTATTAGATGACCGTGCTTGGATAAATCAGCGTAGAAATCCAAATGGTTCTGGTTTAAATCCTGTATATATTGAGGGTGTTGAAGCTTTCTTATCATTTGAATAATCAAAACCAGAATATGTTTTAGAAGGAACAATTAAGTGTCCTTGTAAAAAATGCGCTCTAAGAACATTTGACAAGGTTGGGGGACATCTCTTGTGGTTTGGTTTTCAACCAGATTATGTTTTTTGGTATCAACACAATGAATGCAGTTCCAGATAAGATACTAATAACTTGATTCTGGATCCATCACGATTTCAAAATTTAGTACATGATGTTGTAGGTCCATTTGTTCAACAAACTAAAACTCAAGATGATAGTGATTTAACTCCTGAGTTGGCACCATCTGAATTTTATGAGTTGTTGAGGTCTGATGAGGATGCATTATATCCTGGTTGAAAGATAAGAAAATTAGAAGCGGTTGCAAAATTTATGGCTATTAAATCAGATAATGCAATGTCAAACAACTATTTTGATCAGATATTTTCTTTGGTTAAAACACTGTTACCTGAAGGAAATGTGTTGCCTGCAAATTATTATGAGAGCAAGAGGCTGGTTCGTAATCCAGGCCTTATTTATCAGAAGATTCATGCATGTCCAAATGATTGCATCTTATATTCTGGTGAAAATGAGTCATTGGATAGGTGTCCCACATGTGTACAATCGAGGTATAAAGAAGCTCAACCAGGGAAGTCTGGATCAATTCCAGTAAAATAGTTGAGATATTTCCCCCTTACACCCAGGTTGTAGCATTTATTTATGTCTCATAACACAACGTCAATGATGTCATGGCACAAAACCAATATTTCAATTGATAAAAGATTGAATCATCCATCTGATGGTGATTTATGGAAACATTTTGACCATCTGCATCCGTCTTTTGCTTTAGAATCCCAAAACGTGCAATTGGGTCTTTTTACTGACGGTTTTTGTCACTTTGGTTCCTATAGTAGTTAGTATTCATGTTGGATTGTCTTTATAACTCCGTACAATTTACCTCCATAGATGTTGATAAAGGAGCCCTATATCTTTTTGAATCAATTAATCCCAAGACATTTGAAAAAAGAATATTGATGTTTATTTGAATCCATTGATTGATGAGTTAAATGCATTGTGGAGTGATGGTGTTAGTACATATGATTTTGCTGCGAAACAAAATTTCATATTAAAATCTGCATTGATGTGGACGATTAGTGACTTTCCGGCATATGGCATGTTATCTGGCTGGAGTACACATGGTCCAAAATCAAGTCCTTACTATATGAAAGAAAACAAAGCCTTTATGCTTGTCAATGAAAAAAACCTTGCTATTATGACTGTCACCGCAGATTTCTTCCAACCGACCATCCTTTTCAGAGGAACAAATCTCATTTCAGAAAAGGTACAATTGAAAGGGATGGACCTCCAAAGATGATATCAGGTACAGAGTCAAAATCAGTTGTATTTTCATTACCTCCCATCACATTTGGTCCAACAGTAAACCAACAAAAAATTGATGGCTTTGGGAAATAACATAATTGGATAAAATGAAGCATTTTTTGGGATCTTCCATATTGGTCTGATTTGTTGGTCCACCACATGTTGGATGTCATGCATATTGAGAAGAACTATTTTGATAATTTATTTCATACAGTTTTTAATACACCAGGTAAGACTAAAGATACTGTAAAGACATGATTAGATCTTGCCCAAATTGGCAGGCGACCAGAACTTGAACTATTTGAAAATGTCAAATCACAAAGTTTAATGAAGCCAAAATAATCTTATACACTTTCCAAAGAGATTCGCTTATTATTTTGTCATTGGATTGTAGATTTGAGACTTCTAGATGGTTGTGCTTCCAATTTGGGAAGATATGTTAAGAATGGTTATATTACCAGATTAAAAAGTCATGATTGTCATGTTATAATGGAAATACTTATGCTGACTGGATTCAGAGGTTTGTTGAATTCTATGATTTGGGATTCGATAATAGACATATCATATTTTTTTCGAGATATTTGTGCAGCAACAACAGACTACGATGCCCTAAGAAAACTGGAAGAAGATGTTTCTATAATTATATGTAAACTGAAAAAAATCTTTCTGCTGGCTTTCTTTTACTCAATGGAACATCTGATATTACATATGCCACATGAATCTAAATATGGAGGTCCCATATAGTTTCGATGGATGTACCCATTCGAGAGATGCATGCAGAAATTGAAGAAAAAAGTACATAACAAAGCATCAGTTGAAGGCTCAATTGCTGAAGCTTATTTGCAAGAGGAAATTGATTTTTTGCTCTCATTATTTTGAATCTAAATATCCCTCAAAACAAAATCGCATGGGACAAAATGAGGGGAATGTTAATGAAAAAATGGACAATAAATTATCAGTTTTTAATCATCCAAATCTTGGTTTCAGTGGAGTTCGTGAACGATGGGTTTTAGATGATGAATATCATAGAGCTCATACATATGTTCTGCTCAACTGTGAAGAAATGACATCAATTGTGCTGTGAGTTATTTTATCACTTATTCTATAATTTATGTTGTAGTATGTAAACTTATTTTATTTGTAGGTTATATGATAATCATATCAAGAAACAAATTCCACAAATTACAGCAGCTACTCTTGAAGGACGCAGACAAATTTGTTTTCTCAATGGTTTCAAAAACTGGTAACATAAATTATTGATAGTTTAATATCAATTCTGTTTATTATTTATTATATTGATAATTGTTTTAAAATTTTTAGGTGTCTCAACATACTGATAAAATTGATAAGCGACTGTGTATATTGAGTAACCCACCATCCAAAATGGTTAAATCTTATAATGCATATGTGGTGAATGGTTTTCGATTTCATACATGTGCATATGGGGAATCAAAAAAAAAACAATGAACAGTGGAGTTTTCTTGAGAGGAAAACATCACAGAGAAACTGAAGTTGACTTTTATGGCATTATGGATGAAATTATTGAGCTGTGTTATCTAGGACAAAATTACATAACGATGTTTAAATGTCGGTGGTTGGATACTGAGAGAAGATTGCATGTTCATCCAACTTATGGAATCGTCAATATTAAATATAAAAGTCTTCTTACAGTAAATGAACCATTTTTACTAGCTCAACAGGCACATCAAATTTATTACACAAAGTAATGTGCTACTTCAAGAGACTTGATTGATTGGTGGGACATAATAAAAATTAAATCTTGGGAAAATCAGTTTACTCAAACTAAATGTGGTTTCGCTGAAGTGGAAGGAATTGAAAATTTTCAAGAGACTGCTCAAAATCTATCTTTTTCAAAAAGAGACGTGAATATCGATGATGACACCCCAAAATTAAGGATCGGTGATGAAAAATATGTTAATGATGTTACAAATGAATTTGAAATGACAAGAGATGATGAAAATGAAACTCATATAGATATTGATGATGCTGAGGAGAAAGATAAAGACATTGACATGGGCAGCTATGAATATGAGGATGAATATGGATATTGACACAGTTAAATGATGGTTATAATCATAATTAATATATATCTATATATAATAGTTATTTTTAACTATCTGTTAATAACAATCATTTTGTGTTTCAGATGGATCCTGATATATTTCGTGAGTTGTAGGAGGCTGATCTACCTTTGGATGAGGGGGATTTTGGATCATCTGACCCTCAGCCTACTGGCAGTTCAGGGGGTACATGGAGGGGGCGCATTCTTATGCGACTATTGATTCCCGACCCTATCCCTGAGCGATGTCCACATCTTGGCTTCGATCCACGCACACGGAGGTATGGTAACCTATATATTTTAGTTAGATTTCATTAATTTATTTATATATATACTAATTGTTTGATTATTTATTTCTTTTTCACAGTTTTGCACATGTAGCTATTGGATAGGGGAGCGCTATCTTGCGCAATTATTTTTCTCAGCCATGGATCACATGGGAACAGATTCCCATTGATGTGCGGCGTGACATGTTCGATCATTGGCTGGTACATAAATAAAGAATATTTATTTTGAAATTTATTTTATTAATAACTTGATATTATAAATTATTTTTAGGGTTTATGGTATCCCATCGATGATAGCATGCATGACGCTATCCATGCGGCATGGAAGGTGTCTATGCATGATCGTTTCTGCCAGTTTTTGCACAATTTGAGAAGAACAGCCATTAAGAAACCAGGAGTGATAAAATATGATGAGTTGTGTGGATCCCACCGACCAGAGTACATTTCATCTCACGTTTGGGTTGGATTATGTTTACACTGGTTGGGTGGTGGATTTCAAAGGAGATCTTCAGTGGGACGACGGAATCAGGGGAGACAAGAGGTGACACATCGAGCTGGTAGCCGTACATTCAGTACGCATAGAGAGCATCTGGTAATTATATTTTTTAAATATTTTATACAACTTTAAATATAAATAGTTTATTTTATATTTCTGTAGGCAATAGAGCATCCCGATATTATGGAGTTCGACGTTTATCGGAGGATGTACAATGATCTAGCCACTGGAGAGATTAGATGTGATCGCCAACGACAGATTGTGGTTAGTATTATTTTTTTCAGTTTGAAAATTACCTGCATATAATATTTTCACCATTTTAATTTCAAATTGGAATTTAAGGAGTCATATGAGGCTGCGACCTCTCAGACACAGGCTGAGAGTTAGGACGAGACGACTAAGCATACCAGTACCCACCATTTCGATGAGGTGACATGAATGCAGGAGACTCAGTATGGCTTTTAGAAGGGTAGAGTAGTTGATATCGGCTCTCATTTGAATCCTGGTACTTATTATGGTACTGCTGCGATGTCAGCGTCCAGCTCGAGAGGAGCTCGTAGAGAGGCATCATCTTCTGCCTCACAGTATCAGGAGTAGTTGCGAACTCAGGCTGAGCTTATAGAGAGTTTGCCGAAGCAGCATGAAAGGATGTGTTGACAGCAGCAGCAGCAACATGAGAAGGAGATACATTGATGGGAGTATCAGCGACAACAACAATATCACGAGCAGATGGAGTACATGCACCGTCTGACTCGTAGTTTAGGGATGGAGTTTCCTGCACCACCACCTCCACCTCCTCTAGAAGACGACCCCCTAGTGATTTTTTTATGTTAAAAGCATTTGAATTCAAGATTTGTAGTAATATGAACTATTTACAGTTTCTGTCTTTTATATTGGTGCAAATATTGCATAATTTTTTTATTTTTAATACTTTATTATTTATTATTAGTATTATATTTTTTAATATTTGTTTATTTTATTAATAATAATAATATTTTATTATTTTTTTATATTTTTTTGTAAATATTGAGAATTTTAATAATTTTTTATTTTTTTATTTTTTTAATAATATTAATATTAATTTCTTATTAATCAAAATTTTATTAAATATATTTTTTTAGTATTATATTTTTTAATGTTTTTTTATTTTACTAATAATAATATTTTTTATTTGCTTATTATTTTAATAATAATAATATAATTTTTTCATTAATCATAATTTTATTATTTTTTTATTATGTTTAGTATTTGCGACGGGACCTTTTGCGACGGGATCCCGTCACAAATAATCTAAATATAATTTTTTATTATTAGTATTTGTGACGGGACAGTGGGTCCGTCATAAATACTATTTGCGACGGACCCGTCGCAAAATGTTTGTATATATATAATGTATATAATCAGACGATTATTTACGACGGGTAAGGTTCTCGTCACAAATAGTATTTGTGATGGGCCCGTCGCAAAAGGTTGATTGATATATAATGTATATAATCAGAGGATTATTTGTGATGGAAAAGTTTCCCGTCGTAAATACCATTTTTTGCGACGGGCCCATCGCAAAAAAATGTATTTGCGACACCGTTTTCTGCAACGGGCTATTTGCGAGGGGTCCCCGTCGCTAAAGCCTATTTACGATGGGATCTTGTTGTAAATAGGACGTCGCAAATATCTATAATTCTAGTAGTGGAGATTTGTTTGTTCGCTGCGCTCTGATCTATTAGGGTCTGAAGTTTCTTCACGATCCGACAACGTTCAGACATTGAATCGTCGTCGGCCAGAGCTTCTCCATCTGAGAGGGAAAATGAGCTAACTCTACTCATTTTCCTAATTCCCTATTTATAGGACACTGCTAGTGGACGTGAAATCCAAATCTCCCGCTCCCTATCAACTGATGTCACCCCTAGGGTAAACACCATTCTATGAACTCAACGGCAGTCTCAGATTTCCAATCTGAGTCCATGTTTGGAAGTTATTCAAAGTAGTGTTTCAAATAAAACAATTTAATTCAATGATTTAATTTACGTTTTTCCCTTTGGGAATTTTTCTACATAAGGCTTGCGTTGACAAAACTTATACCCCTCCTAGGGTAAACGGTATGCTTTAGACTCAACCATGGACTTAAATTTCCAATTCTAGTTACCGTTTTAGAGTTATTTGGGTTTGAGCTATTAAATTAATGAATTAATAAATTAATTCATCCATTTAACGTACCACTAACGAGCGAGGGGTCCGAACATCCCATGCTGACATATTTTATATTGATCCTAGGGTAAACAATATGTTCCGAACCCAAACATGGTCT
Source organism: Viscum album (assembly GCA_963277665.1). Lineage (NCBI taxonomy): Eukaryota > Viridiplantae > Streptophyta > Magnoliopsida > Santalales > Viscaceae > Viscum > Viscum album. Next base: position 611,493,453 of record OY728137.1, on the reverse strand, counting down.
CATATTTCTGATCTGATCAACCGTTTAATAGATATCCCATTTCCATTGCATGAATAGTATAAAAACACTTAATATTTTTGTATAATTTATTCCGGCACACTGGGCCTCAGAATTGCACACTGTCTCAACACCCAGCTCTGGAAATATATTTAGAAATATTACAAAGTTTTATAGGGTGAAAACTAGGTCTCTATATATACCTATGTTGAGATGACTATATCTTCTTAGTGGTGTTTCCCCTTTGCAGTATTTCTACATGGTATCTTCTTTGTGATGTTTCCTTTGTGGTATTCCTTTGTGTTTTCAGGGTGTATTATTGAGTATTATTTTTCTCACCTCAGCACATGATTTTCCCTACATGTGTCATGTCTTTTTTAGATGTTTGACATTGTTATAGAGTTCCAAGTGGACCAGTACCTGAAAGTGCTTGGTGAGTTTAGATAGTTGAGGCTTGCTCCCATGGCTTCAGGAAATGGTTCCTATACCTACCCTTCAAGTAGGGTTTTCTATGGACAAGATTCAGGACCTTGTGCTAAATACTCTTTCTTTTTGGTGGGCTTGTATTCTGACCTAGTTGTACTTTACTGTACTTTACTTTCTTATCATACTCTGTTGGTTGGGATATAGTAGTATGCATGCATTTGTTCACTTCTTGTTTTTACTTTTCAGTATTTTGGGCTTGGAGATGTGTGCGTGTGTATAGGTAATTGGGAAAATGCACCCCATTTGTGGGATATGCCTACTCGGTGCTAGTTTCCATCCCATGGCCTATTGGATGTGGGCTTAGGGTAGTCATGACATGGACCCCTCTGGGATGTGTCGAGACATAAACCACCTAATTCCCATAACATAGTGAAGCATATATCATTACCAGATTCCCATAACATAGTGGAGCAGTCATCACTACCTGATTCCCATAGTGGAGAAAACATTCCATACTTGATTCCCATAATTATCTCATGAGATAAAAATCCTCAACCAATGAATTAGAGGGTCATACAGGACCCCACCATGATTATCCATACATATGAATTCCACTTGAAATCAATCATTCATCATATCATAAATAATCCATGGAAAAAATGGGCTTCATTAAACACATCATAAATAACCCATTGAATAAAATGAGTTTCATATCCTTTTCAAATTGATTTATATAAGGAAATCATCAACATGATAAACCCATAGAAAAAATGGGTATCCAAATATATTTGATAACTTTCTAGGTAAATACCCTTTAATTAAGATTATGAAGTATAGAGAATCTACACCATATAGATAAAAAGGTATACAATTTAGTTAATAATTTTCTCCAATCAATTGATGTATGACATCTAGGTGAACAACCTTCAACGAAATAAATGGAAAACAAATTATTCACAAATTAAAGATATTAAAAGAAAGATCATACCTATATCAAAGGATGATTTTGAAAGACAAATACAATGATGAATCATATCTTTGATATAAATGAACATTACATAAACCATCCAGAGAAAGAAGATGGTATAGGATTTGGTGCTCTAGAACTGAATTATATGTACTTTATGATTACCTATATTCATTGTTTTCAATATTAATAAACATCTTATCATATCATGATTGTACTTATACATGACATAGTATGTGATAATATCTTAATGATAATTTTCACTTGGAAAGGTCATGAAAATTTTACGCTATGATGGGAACCCAAAAGAGCTAGAACAATATTCTTGAATATATATTCTATATCTAGATGATATCATTTGATGGGAAAAAATGATACAAGCTATCAGGGGTGGAGACTCATAGGACTTTGAGACACTTTCTTATGGTTTATGCCCTTGGTAATTTCACAGGAGATTATAAGAACATGACCCACTGGTAGGAAATCCATATTTATGTGTGTCATTGAATATTCATATCTTTGGATGTGTGTATTGATTATTAGACTTTAATATTATTATTAATGGATATTATCAGTCATGTAATTTGATGTATTGATGAAAATCATGATGACATATGTTCATGGAGAAGTAGGATATGCCGAGTGCATCACATGTAATATTGCATTAATGAATAACATGATAAAGGATTTGTACCTTCTTTTATTTAATGAGAGATGATATCTCAAGCCCTTTGATAGGAATGTAATTGCCTAAATAAATCCATGTTCATGGTGTTCTGTGGGAAAATTCTTTTCCAAAAAGTCAAAGAAAGAGAAATCATGCGCATAGGATGATGACATTAGCATGCAACCTGCTTGATTTGAGATATCATGATAAAGGAATTATATTACACAGTAATAATTTGTATGAGTTTGAGTGTTTTTTTGACATTAAATTCCTTCTCTATGGGTTTCTTGACATGTTTCTAGATGATAACCTTAAAATTTAGGCCGCTCTGCCTAATGCCATTGAGAAAGAGGCATGGAGGGTCACACACTTACTATATTCAGAACCTCAGTTAAATATTAAATATTATTTATTATTCAACATGTTGAATAAATATTATCCCCGTAATAGGTTTAATAATTATTCATGTTTGCTTGATCGCATATATTCCATCACTAGTTATTTGAGATAATATTTTGTGAGAAAAATATTTAATAAATATTTATTTTTATTTAGTGAATATAATATTTATTTATTTATTGGTGAATACTATAGTGATATTTATTTATTAAATAAATAGTCATTATTCGAATCCCAATAAATATTGTGGAAAAATAATGGACCGAATTTAATGGTCAGGTGAGAAATAATACATATTAAACATTATTTGAATAAATTTTTTATTCAAGAAATAATATTTAATTAATTCAGCGGTTTTGTGCATGTCAAAAAAAATAAAAAATAAAATCAAGATATGAGGTTATATGGGAATAAAGAAAATAATAAGGGCACATGTGAAATTGTTATTTTTTAACCCTAACTTTATTTAAACCCAATTATATTATTTTCAACCCCAGCACTATCCATTTGTGTTGGTTGTGAACAATGACTTTGAATAATTCTATCAAGTCCCAGAGAGCCCCTCTCTAAGAATGCTCTAAAAAAATGAGAGCGACCATCCTCTAAGACCCCTCTCGATTCTAGAGAGATTAAAGAGAATACTTTCTGGAAGTGATTCTCATGGTGATCTAAGATGACTGACTAAAGAGTTAGGATATCTCATGATTTCCCTCGAATATTCCTACGAAGATGCTCAGAGTTTCATGGTACACGTGTGGATCACTCTTGGAGGGAATCTACATTTTATTCCTACAATGAAATGACGGTATGACATAAAGATGTTTTCATATTCATCAAAGAAGAAATAATTCATCGTAGGGTGATTATTTAATTTCTTAAATTAATTATAAATCATTAGGTGGTGATCGTATGTTTGGTTCTATTATTCTCATTTTAATTAATCTTTGCTTCATTTATGTTGGTCTTGATGTTATTTTTCAATGTACATCTTAGATCAATCATTTATTAAAATAAAAAGATGAGTTGGGCATGCCCTACTGGTTCTTCTATCATTTCTAGAACCTTCAAGTGGCATCAGAATGGTCACATAATTATTTATAATTATTTAAATATTATTGATTGATTTTTACATTAATCTTCAGTTTTTCAATTCTGGTTTAATTGTTATTTAACCTAAATCATGATATCTTCCCCTATTCCTCTCCATTCTCACAAATATAATCAATAAATGGATTAATTTTGAATGAATAACATTCAAAGAACTCATATGGAGGTGTCAATGATTTTGGTTGGATAACACAAGAGTACATGGTATGTATCTCATAGGTACACACCATGTACCCGTGTTTAATGCACCAAGGCAACTCATGAATTAATTCAGAGTGTGTGAATTTATTACACATGGTGTGTATTTAATACACCACATGTTGACAGGTCCAGCTTGATGAATAGTTAGCTGGACTACACAACATGTAACTTGTGTACATGAAGAGTAGTCTAGTAGTCAAATACAAGTCGTGTGGTTCTACACAGCACGTGTGACTGGAAACCATGTAATCCGGAGACCACACAATGTGTATCCCACACACACACCATGTACTCCATTAATTTCCATGACAGGATGACACACCCAATCCCTAGGTGTGTATCATGGATAGAGAGTGAAGAAATATACATGATGTGTAGATGGATAATACACACTGTGTATATTACCTAATTACCTAGAATTTAAAATTAATTTATTATACTTTTTAAACATTATCAACATGTGTTACCTGTTTCATTTATTTGACTCATACACTCCATGTGATAGGTTATATATATATATATATTAATTATCTAATTAATTTCAGCATAATATTCTAAACTACATTTTGTGTATAAGTTATAATACAATTATTACTCTACACGCATTAAAACATAATACGCTACATAAATAAAATGTGTTAGTGTGTCATTTATTTTACATTAAACTCTATGAAATTATGTGATAAGATGTGTATGCTAAAATATAGATGAGTAAATGATATAAAAATATGATACATGGTGGGCATTTCAGATGGGAACTCTCCGTGTTGTCTTCAAGGAACAAATTTTGTACATAGTAAATTTTAAATAAATTTATTTAATTTGTTTAAAATTGTGATCAATGATAATCTAAAAAAAGTTTTAATGAGAATTAAGATAGAATAATTGATTAATTAAAGAAGATAATTAATTGATCTGAGTACAATTTATCTTAAATAAGAATGATTGGGAATGGATGCTAGTTTATTAAATGCGTTACTTGTTGCATGTATGTGTATGATCATAAGAATATACCAAAACTTTGTATGCGATTAGTTTCCTTTTAATTTATTATTAAATTAAATTGATGGAATACACATCATACCTCCTCTCATTATGTAAGGTCTTGCATGCCCATGGTTTCATTTTATGTAAAAACCATAAACCAATCATTTGGTTTTCCTCACTTGTGTGTGAGTAAAATATTTTGAAATGGATGAAGCTCTCATGAGAGTGAAGGTGGTTTATGTTTGGATCTGAGAAAAAACCAATCCAAGATATTCATGGATGGATAGTTGGAAAGCTACAACATAATCAAAGTCATGGTTCAAGGTTTCCCCCCCTAGGCTGACAGTTAAGTTTATCATCTTCTAGATAAATTAACCATTAGGAAAATCACATGATCATACCACTCTTATTATTTTATTTATGTCAAGTTTCATGGTTAATTTAATTTTGGATGTTTTGTTGTGATCACATGAATTAAAGAATTAATAATCATGCAATATAGAACTAAAATAAATTGGATTATGTATAAAATTTATTGAATACATGGTTAATCACTTAAGTAAATCCACTTAATATTAACAAGAATTTAATAGAGATAATATGGTCTATTTATGCATACAAGATTAAAATCCCTCAACTATATATATTAAGCCAGTATAGCCTTTCACACTTGGGTAGGAATCAAACCATAGTTCAATGTGCCTAACCAACCTCCTTTGGGGTTCTTTTAATTACCAGAGAATTCTTATCTCAAGTTTTGGTTTTAATTAACCTAGATTTAATTAAGGTCTGATCACCTCCATGAGACTTAGTGCAACCAGTTAGCGAAGTGTTGGGGAAATCCAAATCGAAGATCTAACAACCCAAATTTTTGTGAAGGTAATAAACATTTGTTTTTCAATTGAAATTATTTGTTTCCTCTTGGTAAACATAACCTATGACCTAAGGATTGTTTTAGGAGTGTCTGAGGCTTTTTCGAAGCCTGGAGTTCTGGAAAATAGAGTAACAGAATGGGCCAAAAATTTAGCGTATGATTAGTTCTAACCATGCGACTCAACCATGTGTGGTACCCAATGCACAGAGGATGCCGTACGGTTTGTCTGCAATCATGTGAGTTGGGGTGCACAACCATGTGAAATGTCTCAGACATGATACAATGGATTTTCGCATGGGCTGCACATGATTTGAAAAACCATGAACCTAACCTGTGTAAGGGGACTTATTAGACAATGGGGGGAGAATATTTAGCGCACAGTTTAGTCAATCATGTGACCAAATCGTATAACCCAGTTTTTGAGGGTGATTTTATGAATTTTACCTCAAAATGTTTTAACCCCTTTCCTCGCTTTTTATTATCCTCTAGAGGACATGATCTCTATGTTTTCTTCTCCCGTGAGCTCTCCCTCTTCCTCAGCTAGGGATCTTGATAACCCCTCAATCCAAAATCTATTTTCATCACCGAAGAAAGCATTATATCCACAACAGTAATCTTTCTAATCCTCTTTCTTCCTATCATCATTCATCTTTCCATCTCTTTCACTATTTTGGTGTGATATTATATGCCCTATTTTTATTTCATTGGCCCATTCTTCCATTTTCTTTTATTCTTCTTCGAATCAAAGGTTGATACCTGATGAGTGGTCCTCTACGAACCTAAGGTAGGTGGTCTAAAAATTATTTTTCAAATGCTTAGGTGTTTTCATAATATTTTCCAATGTTCCATATGCTGAAAATTTCCATACATTTCCTTAAAATGTGATAAACCTATTTAATTAATTGTACCATGTTTAATTACTCCTTTGGACTGCAATGAATTGTTATTGTAACGCCCCAACCCCAGTTACCCAGATTCGGTGCATTATTACATAACATTGGCATGATAAAAAAATATCAAATCTTGAAAGACTGATTAGTTTAATAGCCTTGTAAACACTAGATACATTCATAAAGTTTACATTACATCATAAAGTGAAAACTACAACAAAATCTTGTCTCCACACTCATATCCCCTTATGCTATCCCTACAGGTCATTCATAAAATACTTCTTCACATCCTGGGAAAAATAAAACATAGAAAGGGGTGTGCTCAAATGCCCAGTAAGGATAACAATATAGCGGAAACTTTCATAAATAAGCATAAACATATAAGGCAATGTATAACTAAAACAAAATCCTTTTAAACTTGAACTTCAGCATAATATAGAAAAAGTAAAATGAAATAATTCCATTTACTTATTCACATGGATATTCTACTAGTCGAATAATCACATGTAATATCAATTACCACTTTCATAATGATGGAATGCATAATTCCAGACTATCATAATCACATAGTCAAGGCCATGTGCCAAGACTAAAAATAAGATTTTGTCAAGGCCTTGTGCCAAGACACTAGTTTTTCTCATGAGACCTACCGATGCATCGAGGATCTATAGAGAGCTCCACCCATCACTTATTAAGTCCAATTCATTCCTAATATGAATAGGTTTAAACATAACATAAACATTCGTATTAAAACTAGCATACAAAATGTCAATACTTTCTCCATAAACCATGAATGGTATAAAAATAAAAAATCCACAGTCAAACATATCAAAAAACCTTCAATACAATATTGAAGTTTTTTATCATAATAAATAAACTTCAAATAAGATTAAAATCCATCAAAGGATGTTGACATAGATGAAATCAAAACTATTTGAGAGAAATATCTCTTTTTTGAAATCATTTAAAAGTCACATAATTATAAAAGAAAACATTTACTTTGAAAATACTCTTATAATATTGTAAGGGAATCTTCTACGATTTTATAATGACAAAAAATAGCCACACTCTCCATATAAGTTAAAAAAAGACATTCTTACCTTAATTCTGTCGAAAAGGTTAAAAAGGACCTTGTTTGGAAAACGATAGAAATATTCCTTTGTAAACTTCTTATAAAAATTCAAACAAGTGGATAAATGACTTTAACCCATATTCTGTAAAATATTAATAATGTTTTGAAATACATTTTTAAGAAACATGGATGTGGATGATAAAGAGGTCCCAGTAGATAATTACGTATAAACAACCTCGGATAATGAAGAGATTGTGAAATAAACCCTTACCTTGTACTTTTCCTTGGTTTAGGGTAGGTTAACCTCCTGTATAATGGTGAAATAATTTTTATTAAATTATACAAGAATCATATACATCAATATGATATCATATATGATCTTTTAACATTGATTTGTTAATAATATCTTAGTATTATCATCGTTTCAGGTGTTAACTTACTCGTTTTATTTTATATGTTTTGTTACATAAGCCATGTTTGTTATGGATAGTTAGTATATTATTCATATACAGAATGATATAAAGTCCTTAAACATTATTTTTAATCATCAAATGAGAATTATACTTGAATGGATACGATGAGGAATGAATCTCATCGCGTTCGTGGAGACGGTAGTCCGTACGTACGCACGAGCGACAATATCACTCTTTTGATATTAAAATAATATATAATTGGATAGTATATCATATATAATGAATAATTATCATGTTATATTTATTATTTACATTAATTACACATAATTATTATACCCATCCAAATAATAATGTTTTGAATAACAATTACACCACGACGTGGAGACGGTAAGCCGTACGTACGCACGTATGGTGACATGTCATTCAAAAGATAGATAGAATAATGAATATGGTTTTACCATATTTATAATAACATCACAGTATATAGAAGATACTAGAGTTATTATTTTATAATGGTAATAAAAAAGAAAGAATAAGTTGAAGAAGAAAGGAACTTGAAAGAGGGTGGTGAAAACATTACCTCTTCTTCGGGTTCTTCCTTTTGATTTGATCAAAAGGGCTCCTTAGGTTGGCTTTATGATCAAACTAAGGCCTCTAGGTTGAAGTGAGGGAAGTTTAGAGAATATTTGGGTAGGGTTTGGCCGAACCAAAAGGCTTTTATGGTATGAATTTGAGAGAATGGGGAGTGCCCTTTTATAAGAGGGGTGAGGGGCACCTTAGAAAAAACTTAAAATATTATTTTATAATAAATTTATATTCGGTTTATAATGTCTCTAAAGTGACTTATTTCTAGGATAAGGTGGGTATGGTTCTAAATCCTTTCAACCAATAGATTTTAAATAGGTTTGGGTTACTAAATTAACCTTATCATTTATATTTAACTCTTAGTTAAATAGTTTGACATTTACCATGTCTCTTTGTATTTTTATATTATATGGTTAATAAACTTACCATATACATCCAAGCGAACCCCAAGTAGTTCATTAATGATACACCTATCATTATATATGTCTCTTGGACAAACCTTAGATTTTTATGAATTTAATATTAATTAATAATATAATATTTGTTTTAAAAACTCTTTTATGTCAATTTTGACACTATTTGGTATTTGATTTTTGTGAAAATCATAACAACATGTTTACTTCAAAAAAACATAATTAAATAAATACTAACATGTCATATTAACCTATAAAATTAGTGTAATTCATAAAAAGTCTCAAATTAAATTTATTTGGATATTTATAATATCAATTATTTTAATATTTCATTAATTAGGTAATTACTGCATCACCATTGTGTCATAAATAAATTAAATTATTTAATGTTTAAAAATTATAAATAAAATACCATTATGTAGGAAAGCTTTTTATATTTCTAATGAATATTTAAAATCAAATTTATCATATGTATAACCCTATATTAAAAATGTTTTAGTAATTAAACTTTGATTTTAACTCTTTTAACTCTTCTTTGAATTAAATAATAATAAATGTCCTAATCTAATCCAAGTGGACCTAAATGATAATATTTTATTTCTAAGTTTGTTTTTGATCGAGATACACTTGTCCAATAGAATTAGGACATGTGTTAGAGTAATATTAATATCATTTTTACCCTTAATTACCCTATTTACATTTAACTGTGGTAAATAAAAGTAAAAAATTACTATTCACCAAAAATTATTTTTATCCAATTGAACCACATTTTACTCCTTGATATTAACCATGTCTCTCGAATTTTTGAAATTCCACTCACAGAAGCGGTAAAATTAAGTTTTATGTGTATTTCCAAATTCTCCTAGGAGGTGGGCAAAAGACGGTGAAAAGGTCTATAAAATTTTTATATATCTAAAATTATTCTAAACTAACTCAAATTAATTACATTGAACTTATATAGGTATTATGTATCCATTTTGACCTTAATTAAATTTAAATAAAATAAATAATTATTTAAATAAAAATTCGGTTTTAAACTATAACTCAATGTTTTTTCACTATTCATCAAAAATTGAATGTTTTCAGAAAAATACCAAAAATTCACCCTAAGATAATTTTGATATTAAGAATCCAAAAATAAAGTCCATTTTGAAATATAAAATTTATAAAATTTCAAAAAGTAGGTATTACTATTCATAACGACTAGTTTGATTGGTTGTGGTGTGTGTTAGAACTCGAAGTTGTGTACAACACACGCTACTGTATTATTCAAAGAGAAGCGTACCGTGGAAGCTTGGGGTGTTACATTCTCACCTCCATCAAATAATTTCGTCCTCGAAATTTCTAGAATACTACCATATGAAAAGACTCGGGTGGTTCTTCATCATAAGTTCCTCGGGTTCCCATGTTGCCTCTTCCATCTTATGGTTTCTCCATAGAACTTTTACCAGATGAGTCGTCTGGTTTCTCAGCACTTGTTCTCTGGTATCAAGAATCCTGATGGGCTCTTCGCAATAAGATAGATCAGGTTCCAGTTCTAATTCTTCATAGGTGAGTACATGCGTTGGGTTAGGCATGTATTTTCTCAACAGTGATACGTGGAACACATCGTGAACTTTGGAGAGATTTGGTAGCATTTCCAAATGGTAAGATACAACCCCAATTCGTTCTAGAACTTCGAAAGGTCCTATGTACCTGGGACTCAATTTACCTTTCTTACTGAAATGTATAACACCCTTCTATGGAGATACTTTCAAGAAAACATGATCTCCTACCTGAAATTCCAAATCCTTCCTTTGGTTGTCAGCATAACTCTTATACCTACTTTGAGAAACTTTGATGTGGTTTTGGATTACCTTCACCTTTTCCATCGTTTCCTCCACCAGTTCTGGGCCTACGAGTTTTCTTTCACCAACATCATCCCATCATGTTGGTGTGCGACATCTCTTTCTGTATAACGCTTCATATGGTACCATCCAAATACTTGAATGGAAGATATTGTTATAGGAAAATTCCACCAGAGGTAAATATTGATCCCACATACCCTGAAAGTCAAGTGAGCATGATCTCAACATGTCTTCTAAGGTTTAAATAGTCCGTTCTGATTTCCCATCTGTTTGAGGTTGGTAGGCAGTGCTCAAATGAAGTTCAGTATCCAGGGATTTCTGAAGACTTTTCCAGAATCTTGAAGTAAAATGGGGATCACAATCAGAAACAATCGATAGGGGTACTCCATGAAGTCTCACAACTTCATTAATATATAGTCTTGCTAGGCGTTCGAGTGGTAAATCCTCCCTTATAGCAAGAAAATGTGCTGACTTGGTAAGATGATCAACAATAACCCATATTGCATCATTCCTTCTAGGAGTATTTGGTAGTCCCATGACAAATTCCATCATAATATTGTCCCATTTCCACTCCGGTATGGGAAGAGGTTGCATGACTCCTCCAGGATGTTGCCTTCCAGCTTTCACTTGTTGACAAACCATACATCTTGACACAAAATCAGCAATCTCCCTCTTCATGTTGTCCCACCAAAAATGTTCCTTCAAATCTCTATACATTTTGGTGCTCCCAGGGTGTATAGAGAAATTGGAACTATGACCATCATCTAACAATTCCCTTTTCAGATCAGGTATATCGGGAACACAAAGTCTCTTCCCAAATTTCAAAATTCCTTCTTCATACACAAAGTCTCTCAATCTCCCATCATTCACAGCTTTAATCTTCTTTTGAAATTCTTCATCATCGGTCTGAGAACTCTTAATCCTTTCTAGTAAATATGGTTTGGAAACCATTTGAAAAATCTTTGATGTTTCACCTTCCATGGTGATTCCCATATCCATCTTTACTAAATCCATGAAAATAGGATCCCTTTCAACTCTTATCTTGTTCAAAACTCCATGATCCTTTCTTCTCAAAGCATCTACCACCTTATTTTCCTTCCCCAGGTGGTAGTGTATCATGTAATCATAATCCTTGAGTAGTTCAAGCCATCGCCTTTGCCTCATGTTGAGTTCTTTCTATGAAAAAATGTAATTCAAACTCTTGTGATCGGTATATATCTCACATTTTTCACCATAGAGATAATGTCTCTATATATTCAAATCAAATATTACAGTAGCTAACTCAAGATCACGAGTAGGATAGTTTTGCTCATGAATTTTCAGTTGTCGTGATGCATAGGCAATAACTCTATCATTCTGCATAAGGACACAACCAAGTCCTTTCTTCGATGCATCATTATAAATAACGAACCCATCATTCCCCAATGGTAGAGTCAATATAGGATAATTTACTAATGTTCTCTTCAGTTCTTCAAAAAATTCTTCACACTCTTTTTTCCAAACAAATTTAACCCCTTTACGTGTGACCTTCGTTAATGGGTTAGCTAATCAGGCAAAATTCTGGACAAAACGCCGATAATAACCTACTAAACCAATAAAACTGTGTACCTCAGTTATACTCGTCGGGGCTGGCCATTCTTGGATTTCCTTGGTCTTAGAATGATCAACAGAGATTCCATCCTTAGAGACAATATGGCCAAGAAAATAGATCTCCTGAAGCCATAATTCAAACTTGCTAAACTTCCCATATAATTCATGTCTTCTAAGAGTCTTCAGGATAATGCGCAAGTGATTTTCATGGTCTTAATAGATTTTGAAATATACCAAGATATCATCAATAAATACCACTAAAAAATCATCGAGATATTCCTTGAAAACTCTGTTCATTAGATCCATGAAAACAGAGGGTGCATTAGTCAGCCCAAAAGGCATTACTGTAAACTCGTAATGCCCGTACCTGGTTCGAAATGCTGTCTTCGGAATGTCTTCCTTCTTCACACACAACTAATGGTATCCAGATCAAAGGTCAATATTTGAAAACCATTGAGCTCCATGAAGTTGGTCAAATAAATCATCAATGCGAGGTAGCAGATACTTGATCTTTATTGTTATAACATTGATTTCCCTGTAGTCGATACATAACCTCATAGATCCATCTTTCTTCTTAACAAAAAGGACAGGGGCTCCCCATGGAGAAACACTAGGTCAAATAAATCCCTTATTACTGAATTCCTCTAATTGTTTCTTTAGTTCAACTAATTCTACAGTGGCCATTCTATAAGGGGTATTCGATATAGGCCTTGAACCAGGAATTAAATCAATGGAAAACTCAATTTCTCATTCTAGAGGATGTCCAAGTAAATCTTATGGAAAGACATCAACATATTCTTTCACAATTGGTACATCCTATATTTGAACATTCCTTTCCTCACCCATAGTCATTTCATTCTCTTCCTCCCCAATAATTGAATTTAGTTGAGCTACTGGGGGTGGATCTAGGTAAGAATTAGGTGGTGATGATTCCGCTCTAAAGATAAGGTGTTTCTTATCATCATCATTAAAAATAGTAACCTCCTTCTTCTTACAATAAATTTTTTCATTATGGTCTGAAAGCCAATCCATACCGAGGATTATATCAAATTCAATCATAGGTATGATGATGAGATCCGCAGATAAAGAACATTTATGTGCTCTAATGGGGACTGATTCACAAAAATTTGTTGCAATGATACTTCCCTTAGGAGTTTTGACTGAAAACTCCCTTGTTAAATCAAATTGGAAATATTTAATTTTCTTAGCAAACTGGGAAGATATGAAACAATGTGATGATCCAGAATCAAATAAAGCATTGGCTAAACTTGGGGAAACCATTAAATTACATGCCACCACGTCTTTCAGAGCTTTTACCTCAGTAGTAGTGATAGCATAAGATTGGCCTTGATACCTTAGCCTTTTCTGAGGTAAGATCCCCTGACGCATAGGACATTCATTTGCATAATGTCCCATATCCCTACAGTTGTATCATTGAACATCAGTAGCTTCTTTCTTCCCCTTTCAATCACAAGCTTGGTGGCCTTTTTCACCACACTTGTAACAGACTCCCATTCCCTTCAAGAAAGTACCGGGGTGTTTTTTCCCACATTTACTACAGGATGAATATTCAACTTTTCTCTTCTTCCCCTTATTTCCATTTCCAGAGTGATCAGCAGATCTCTTCTTCTCTTGCTTTTCTTTAAATTCATAAGACTTAGAGAATTATTTTTCTATCTTGATAGCACATGAGACAATATCTTTATACAACAAGAAGGTTTGTGAGACTAATGCTCGATGAAGAAATGGTTTTAAACCATCAAAGAAATGATCAATATTACTTCTTGGGTTACGTATATAATCTATAGCATACCTCGCTAACCTTGTAAAGTTACCCTCATACTTTGTGACATTCTCATCCTCCTTTTGTCTCAGACTCAGAAATTGCCTTTCCATATCTACTCGATGGTCACGAGGAAAGTATTTTTCTAAGAAAAGATCTCTGAACTCCCTCCATTACATATTTGATACTTCATCATCTTTCTTTGTGTTTTGAATCAATGAACACCATTGATCATCATCTCTAGTGAGGCGGTAAACTGCCATGATAACTTTTTCCCTTTCACTACACCCCAAAGCCTGAAATATTTTCTCTAGGAAACTTATCCATTGCTCAGCTACCAATGGATTTGTAATCCCATTGAATGTTGGTGGTTGTTTCCTCATGAAGCGATTTAACATTGATCCTCCACGCTGCGGATCAGTGTGCTCCATATGGGTAAGGTTATTATTCATAACCTGAGTGAGTTGTCCCAGTATGGTGATTAGCTGATCAGCACCAGTTGCATCACTAGCTCCACTATAATTATCTTGAGCAGGAGGGTAATCCCTACATGGAGTGCGTGCATTGATAAAATTTCCATTCATTCCACTAGGCACCATTTCTAAACAATGGCATAAACTAAATCAGTTTATGAATCAAAATACATAATTCCATACTTGTAAAATACTTAACATAAATTGAACTATTTATGGATATAATCCATAATCATAAAAAATGTTTTATTTGAGGAAGTATATATTCATAAACCCTTAATAATGGTTTGTAAAGAAAATGAGAATTATCTTAAGCATATCCCCTGGGAGTGTCGTAACCAAGAGTGCAACAAGGCCCGTTGTCGTGCACCAGTTCCCGTTCGAGTCTAGCTCAAAGTGGTGTTTTCGGGTTTCACCCCTAGGTACATCTGTTCCAGAGCCACCTCTACCTGCTTGTATCCAGAAAGAGATATATTGCTCAGAAAACTCACAAAATCTCTACAATATTGAAATTCTAGGAATTTCTTCTATACTAATCCTCAAAGTCTATCTTAGGGCTATGTGCTCTAATCAGAGTTTATCTAAATCTAGTTTCCAAGGTTTGTACTAAAATTCCCTTGATACCAACTGTAACCCCCCGACCCCAATTACCCAGAGTCGGTGCATTATTACATAACATTGGTATGATAAAAAAAATATCAAATCTCGAAAGACCGATTAGTTTAGTAGCCTTGGAAACACTAGATACATTCATAAAGTTTACATTACATCATAAAGTGAAAACTACAACAACATCTTGTCTCCACACTCATATCCCCTTATACCATCCCTGCAGGTCATTCATAAAATACTTCTTCACATCTGGAAAAAATAAAACATAGAAAGGAGTGAGCTCAAATGCCCAGTAAGGATAACAATATAGCGGAAACTTTTATAAATAAGCATAAACATTTAAGGTAATGTATAACTAAAACAAAAGACTTTTAAACTTGAACTTCAGAATAATATGGAAAAGATAAAATGAAATAATTCCATTTACTTATTCACATGGATATTCTACTAGTCGAATAATCACATGCAATATCAATAACCACTTTCATAATCATGGAATGCATAATGCCAGACTATCATAATCACATAGTCAAGGCCTTGTGCCAAGACTAAAAATAAGATTTTGTCAAGGCCTTGTGCCAAGAAACTATTTTGTCTCATGAGACCTACCGATGCATCGAGGAGCTATAACGGGCACCACCCGTCACTTATTAATTCCAATTCATTCCTCGTATGAATAGGTTTAAACATAACATAAACATTCGTATTAAAACTAGCATACGAAATGTCAATACTTTCTCCATAAACTATGAATGGTATAAAAATAACACATCCACAGTCAAACATATCAAAAAAACTTCAATAAAATATTCAAGTTTTGTATCATAATAAATAAACTTCAAATAAGCTTAAAATCCATCAAAGGATGTTGACATAGATGAAATCAAAACCATTTGAGTGAAATATATCTTTTTTGAAATCATTTAAAAGTCACATAATTATAAAAGAAAACATTTAATTTGAAAATATTATTATAATATTGTAAGGGAAGCTTTGATGATTTTATAATGGCGGAAAATAGTTGCACCTGCCGTATAAGTTAAAAAAAGACATTCTTACCTTAATTCTATCGAAAAGGTTAAAAAGGACCTTGTTTGGAAAACGACAGAAAGATTCATTTGTAAACTTCTTATAAAAATTCAAAAAAGGGTACAAATGACTTTAACCCATATTCTGTAAAATAGTAAGAATGTTTTGAAATACATTTTTAAGAAACATGGATGTGGATGATAAAGAGGTCCCAGTAGATAATTACGTATAAACAACCTCAGATAATGAAGAGAGTGTGAAATAAACCCTTACCTTGTACTTTTCCTTGGTTGAGGATAGGTTAAACTCCTATATAATGGTGAAATATTTGTTATTAAATTATACAAGAATCATATACATTGATATGATATCATATATGATCTTTTAACATTGATTTGTTAATAATATCTTAATATTATCATCGTTTCGGGTGTTAACTTACTCATTTTATTTTATATGTTTTATTACATAACCCGTGTTTGTTATGGATAGGTTGTATATTATTCATATCCATAATTATATCAAGTCCTTAAACATTATTTTTATTCATCAAATGAGAATTATACTTGAATGGATACGATGGGGAATGAATCTCATCGCCTTCGTGGAGACGGTAGTCCATACGTACGCACGAGCGACAATATCACTCTTTTGATATTAAAATAATATATAATTGAATAGTATATCATATATACAGAATAATTATCATTTTATATTTATTATTTATATGAATTACACATCATTATTATACCCATCCAAATAACAATGTTTTGAATAACAATTACACCACGACGTGGAGACGGTAAGCCGTACGTACGCACGTATGGTGACATGTCATTTAAAAGATGGATAGAATAATGAATATGGTTGTACCATATTTATAATAACATCACAGTATATAGAAGATACTGGACTTATTATTTTATAATGGGAATAACCAAGAAATAAGAAGTTGAAGAAGAAAGGAACTTGAAAGAGGGTGGTGAAAACATTACCTCTTCTTCAGGTTCTTCCTTTTGATTTGATCAAAAGGGCTCCTTAGGTTGGATTTCTGATCAAAATAAGGCATATAGGTTGAAGTGAGGGAATTTGAGAGAATATTTTTGTAGGTTTTGGCCGAACCAAAAGGCTTTGAAGGTATGAATTTGAGAGAAGGGCGAGTTCCCTTTTATAAGAGGGGTGAGGGGCACCTTAGGAAAAACTTAAAATAGTATTTTATAATAAATTCATATTCATTTTATAATGGCTCCAAAGTAACTTATTTCTAGGATAAGGTGGGTATGGGTTGAAATCCTTTCAACCAATATATTTTGGACAGGTTTGGGTCACTAAATTAACCTTATCATTTATATTTAACTCTTAGTTAAATAGTTTGACATTTACCATGTCTCTTTGTATTTTTATATTATATGGTTAATAAAATTACCATATACATCCAAGCGAACCCCAAGTGGTTCATTAATGATAAAACTATCATTATATAAGTCTCTTGTCCGAACCTTAGATTTTTAGGAATTAAATATCAATTAATAATATAATATTTGTTTTAAAAACTCTTTTATGTCAATTTTGACACTATTTGGTATTTGATTTTTGTGAAAATCATAACAGCATGTTTACTTCAAAAAAAACATATTTAAATCAATAATAAAATGTCATATTAACCTATAAAATTAGTGGAATTCATAAAAAGTCTCAAATTACATTTATTTGGATATTTATAATATCAATTATTTTAATATTTCATTAATTAGGTAATTACTACATCACCATTGTGTCATAAATAAATTAAATTATTTAATGTCTAAAAATTATAAATAAAATACCATTATTTAGGAAATAATTTTTTTCTTTATAATGAATATTTACAATCTAATTTATCATATGTATAACCCTATATTAAAAATGTTTTAGTAATTAAACTTTGATTTTAACTCTTTTAACTCTTCTTTGAATTAAATAATAATAAATGTCCTAATCTAATCCAAGCGGACCTAAATGATAATAATTTATTCCTAAGGTTGTTTTTGGTCGATATACACTTGTCCAATAGAATTAGGACATGTGTTAGGGTAATATTAATATCATTTTTACCCTTAATTACCCTATTTACTTTTAACCGTGGTAAATAAAAGTAAAAAGTTACTATTCACCAAAAATTATTTTTATCTTATTGAACCACATTTTACTCCTTGATATTAATCATGTCTCTCGGATTTTTGAAATTCCACTCACAGAAGCAGTAAAATTATGTTTTATGTGAATTTTCAAATTCTCCTAGGAGGTGGGTAAAAGACGGTGAACAGTTCTATAAAATTTTTATATATCTAAAATTATTCTAAACTAACTCCAATGAATTAAATTAAACTTATATAGGTATTATGTATCCATTTTGACCTTAATTAAATTTAAATAAAATAAATAATTATTTAAATAAAAATTTGGTTTTAAACTACAACTCAGTGTTTTTTCACTATTCATCAAAAATTGAATGTTTTTAGAAAAATACAAAAAATTCACCCTAAGATAATTTTGATATTCTGAATCCAAAAATGAAGTCCATTTTGAAATATAAAATTTATAAAATTTCAAAAAGTAGGTATTACTATTCATAACGGCTAGTTTGATTGGTTGTGGTGTGTGTTAGAACTCGAAGTTGCATACAACACACGCTACTATATTATTCAAAGAGAAACATACCATGGAAGATTGGGGTGTTACAGTTATAGGATTCTGACCACATTGATTTCCACCCATTAGGGTGTGCTAAATTGAATTTTCCTCTTTTATATAAATGTTTAAATGACCAAACACCATCCAAGTGTTCGACTTGACTCTAAAATGGAAATTACCTTGCCTTATAAATTAGATAGATTAATTTAAATGATTGGAATTGGGTGGAAAGGACACACTGCTTGTTATACAATTATAAACATGAATTATATAAATTGTACAACCTTGGTTGTTTGTGCTGAATGATTATAATGTTTTAGAAGTAAACATAATTGATATTATTATTAGTGTGCCATTGATATTGGCTGGTGAACAACATTTAAGGGTTCTGTTGAGCATAATGTTTCATGCTCCTTTACACTGGGTGTTGGGCATGACATCTCACACAATTTACTTTTATTTGGATGATGATAATGCCACTCCACATTCCTTTGTATCAGGTGTTGGGAATGAAGACTCACCCCACCATCTCAAGTGAAGATAAAGATGCCTCTCATTCATACGAGATTTAGTTATTGTACCCTTTTTTGGATCTTATAACACAATAAACTAGTTATAGATGCCTTAATTATGCCCCGAGTATAGCTAGCACCTAGTATCCATGTATATTCCTATAAATTTCCTCGCACATATAGTTCATATACATGTATACAATATATATATATATTATTAATTATATATATGGTATACTGATCAAAAATATTCTGGCCTATGTCAAAGTAGGTATAGTCTGGTATGTTTCCTTCTAGAACTTGAGTTGAATAGCACTTATTTTCCAAAATTGTTTATTATTCATTATACCTACACACTTCTAAGCTATGTACACTAGATAGATTATTTCTAGACACTGTTGGTGGTGGATTACTAAGTTTATCTCACACCCTACTCATGTTGCCTTTGGTAACTGAGTGGACTTCATGTCTGCAGGTGTAGATAAGGGAAAGCGCCCTATTACAGATGCTTGATCCATTTTACTTTTAGTCTAGAGCATGAAAGTAGAGGACTGAGCGTATACTTTTGAACCTCGTGGAGCTCCCTTTTTAATTTTTTGTATTTTTTATAGCACGATGTATATGCATGTTCCCTATATCCCATATTTCTCCTTTTTGTACATCAGCATTCCATGACATCATTTTTTTATATGACTCAGCCTATGGATTTTGATTATTATTATTTTAGTTTCTTGGTTTTTTATAGTGCCATAGTTTATTATTATACTTGTTTCCACTATGCCATATGTTATATTATGATTCCTATATTATTTTTATTTATTATTACCATTGTGCCACTCTGATATGAGGGTATAATTCCCCACCATACCACCTTGGATCCTCGCTGCTAGTCGGTAGCCTACGGAATATGATAAGGCATGTTTGAGTCTATGTGACCTACCAGCTCAGGGCACCATTTTAGTTGATCTTGGGCCGGGATGTTACAAATTTGTATCAGTGCTCTTTTTTCCTTTTGACTTATTGTTTAGGAATTATACAGGAGGATAGAATGTAATGTAATTTGGTAATGATTCTATTTCTGGGAGTAGCTAACCCGCATACAGGGGAAACCAAAATTACCTAGGAGGGGTTGTTGTTGTTATGAATTTATCCTATTATAGTTGATACAACTTCACCGTTGTGTGACAAACATGTTTTGTGATGTTATTAATATTGAAATAATTACTCCTATGGATTTTCTTTTTTCCTTATCTTGTTAAGGTAAGGATTTATCATCCCATGCATCATTATAGGCACCTTAGGACTTATATGCATTTCATTTTTCCATGCCATGTCTACATTCTGTGTGCATTCTTATGTTGTATATAGTTAGTGCCTAGATTATTTTATTTTAAATGTGATAAATATTTTTAGGGTGAAATAATTGGGTGAATTAATGTTCCAACATCAATCTAAGTAGTTTTTTCCCACATATATTAATGATGAAATCTTAATTGGCCAATTATACCATATTGTGGGTTCTGGACCTACTGATTCCATGGACCGAAATAATGATATTTGATTGGATTAATTTAATTTCAATTGTGATTTATAAATATTATAATTATATAAATCCTGAGTGGTGATTCATGAAATCAAATCATTGAATATGACCAGTTACATTATGATATCAGGTGTAAAGGTTATGTTGCAGCTAAATTATGTGCCAACTGTAATTTATAAGAAGTATGAATTTTATAAATTGGAAGTGGTGATGCATTTAACTAGATCATGATATATATGTATATATATATAAAAGAGTAAAAAATTTAAATGGAATCATAACTTTCTAGTGAAATGGTTACCACTAAATGGGGATGCCAATTTCAAAGTAAATGGTGTTTTCCTCTATACCTTACAATTGAAACTCCATATATCAAAACCTCTATGGTGTTATACGAGATCTAAACCCAAACCCAACCTTAGTAGTGGGTAGTTGGGGGTGTATCTTACATTCTTATGGCCTGTTATAGTGTTCCTTTATCACTTAGACATGGATTTTAGATCAAATAGAGAGGTGTGACCTTTTTTTATAGGAGGAAAATGAATCTATTCTGTTGTCTATATGTGATCTCTTAAACTGTTAAATTATTTTTTGAGGCATGCACTTGGAATTGTAAAATCATTCCACTATGATAGCCTTGAGTGATACACCAGGAAGGTAATGATGACCATGAATTAGAGGTGGTGTCCCCTGAGTCGCCAGTGATACCTATCATAGTGCCACCTATGGAATCACATGTTATTCCTAATATGGGAACTGATGCCCAGTTTCAAGAGGGATTTATTTGTATGATGCAAAATAGGAAAGGATTTACTCAACCTGCCCTAACTATGGAAGAGTTGACTTGGGAATTCTAGTGGCAACACCCTCCCACTTTCTTAAGGGATGAAATGCCACATGCTTCCATGTCATGGCTCAAGGACATGATTTATATCTTCAATCATTTGAAGATTACTCCAAAGTGGAGGTTCAATCTCGCTTCTTATATGCTACATGATTCTACCAAGAAATGGTAGGATGTAATTACCTAGGTAGACCGATATTGAGACATTATCTAAAGGTATTTACAGATGATCTTCTATGATTACTTATTTTCATATATATTGAGGGCTGATCGGGCTAGATAATTCATAAACCTGAAGCAAATCACCATGTCTGTAATGGAATATTCTGCTTGTTTTACCAAGCTATAACATTTCTCACTGACTCTAGTAGGTGATGAGAACATGAAGGATAGATGATTTGAGGATGAGCTGGTATATGCCATCCGATGTATTCAGGTTAACCACTATTTCTGAGATTGTCAACCAGACCCTCATTACTGAGAGAAATTCATGGGAAGTTGACTATGCAAGCTAGGATGGTTCAACACATAGAACTACCATTGGTTCTTCTAGTGGATGAAAGCATTACTTTGAGGTTTATCATTGGGGTAGTAGTAGTTATACAACTCATACTAAAAGCTTATTTGTACTTCACCAGTGTGGGAAACCAGAACACACAAAACCCTAGTGCATGCGAGACCTAGTGGAATGCAAAGGCTGCAGTAGGATAGTACATATCCAATGATTCTATAGGAATTTTCCACCAGTTACTAGTGAGAGAGGATTTGCACCTACTCCACACTCTAGAGCCAGACTAGTGGTATCTCATCGGGAAGGTAGATGGAATACTACTAGACACTTTGGTCAAGGTGGTGGTTGAGGATGAGGGAATTAGACTTAGGAATTACAATGCCAAAAAAGTAGGTTTGCTCAAGGAAGTCAGGTTGTGGCCCAGGGCCACGGTATGAGCTAGTTACATGTAATGAAACCTATACCAGAGGAGTAGAGCATCATACCTTCCACTATTTGAGGTACTATTCTAGTAGTCTCTACTTTAGTTTCTGCTTTATTTAACATAGGTGCATCACAATATTTTATATCTATGGAAATTATGGAGAGTATGGGCCTTTAGATAGAACACTTCTATGATGTTATGACACTCGATATCCCATTGGTTATTATATTAGAGAGTGGACACAAATGTAATGATTTTCCCCTTGAGATAGGTGGATACCTTTTCATATGGAATATTTTTGTCCTTGACATGTTAGGGTTTGATGTAATTATCAAGTTAGATTGGTTAGTCCCCTATCAAGACCAAATTGATTGTTATCGCTAGAAAGTGATGTTTACATCACCAAAGGGTGGTATACATATACACAATGGAGAATGGGATGTCTATGCGACTCAAGAAGAACCTAATCATCAGGGGCTAGGAAAAGTGATAGGATATATTACCAGTCTCTTCTTAGATGATCAGGGAATATGACCTACTATTTCCCCTCCTATGGTAGATTATTTCAAGGATGTCTTCCCCAACGATTTTTTTGATTACCTCTAATGAGAGAGGTGATATTAACCATTGATCTAGTACTAGGAGAATCACCAATGTCCATTCCTCCTTATAGGATGGTACCTACAGATCTTATGGAGCTCAAGAAGAAGTTTTAAGATCTAGAGGATAAGGGTTTTATACACCCCAATACTTCTCCTTAGGTTTCATTGGTCTTTTTTTCAATAAGGTGGATATCACCCTTATGATTTGCGTGAATTAATGATGGTTGAACCAACTTACAGTTAAGAAATGATATCAAATACCTTGAATAGATGACTTATTTGATTAGATTTGAGGAGTGAGGGTGTTTTTAAAGATTGATTTGAGTTCGATCTATCATTATGTATGTGTTAGATCCTTAGACATACCTCATAAAACCTTATAAAGTAGGTATGGTCTTTATGAGTACCTAGTAATATAGTTTGGTGTCACAAAAATGCCTGTGGTTTTCATGGATATGATGAATCAGGTTTTCCATCCATATCTAGATTCATTCATGGTAGTATTTTTGAATGAAATCTTAGTGTATTCATGCACTCGACATGACCATGATAAACATATTGATATTTTTCTGAATACAATGAGAGAGTATTAAATTTGCATGAATCTCATAAAATGCCACTTTTGGATAGACAATGTCCACTTATTGGGTAATATTATCTCAGAGTCAAAAGTATTAGTAGACACAGAGAAGGTGAGAGATATAGTTTCCTGGGATAATCCCAAGAATGTATTTTATATATAGAGTTTCTTGGGGATACCCATGTATTAAATATGCTTCATTCAAGATTTCTCACATTAGCAGACATTCAGGAGTTGAAGGGAAGATTGAATTCAACACCGATCATAATTCTTCTAGATCTAGGAAGGAGCTATACAATCTATTATGATGCTTTAGGTATTGTGCTGAGGGTGGTTTTGATATAGGATAGTGAGTCATAGTGTATGGGTCTTGTCAGTTTAGGCCTCACAAGTAGAATCAACTAATACATGACTTCGAGCTAGCAACCATAGTTCATGATTTATGCTATTGGAGACATTATTTACTTGGGGAGAATTTTTTGGTATTCAAGGATCAAAAAATAATCAATTACATATTTAAACAGGGTGATCTAAATCTCAGGTAGTGAAAATAGGTTGAATACTTACAATCCTTTGATTTCGATCTTGTCTATACACTTGGAAAATTCAATGCTCCAGCCGATTCTCTAAGCCGAAAGACTTAGAAATAGGCAGTTTAGGAGTCCAGTGGAGAGTGGAAGCTTATGGCCTTATTTTATGAGATAAACGTTAACGTTTAGGAAGGACCATGGGAAGACAATACTATCAACTTTAATGACAACCTATACCCTTTTGGAATGGGTAAGAATGAGGTAGCTCTCCAATCCCAAGGGCCCAGTCTTGAGGGAGAGTATCTCAGATGGTGATTAAACTTCTAGTTGGTCCATGGATAAGGATGGGATCTTATGCATACATGGTAATGTCTGTGTCCTAGAAGACATCTGATAGGAACTAATATAGAAATCTCATGTCTCAGTTTGGGTAGTATATCCAGGTTTCAACAAGATGTATCGAGACTTACATCACCAGTATTGGTGGCCTGGTATGAAACAAGAGATAGTCAGATTTATCGCCCAATGTTCCACCTATCAGCAGGTGAAGGTAGAACATCAGCGATTGACATGACTTTTACAGCCATTGTCTATTCCTAAGTGGAAATGGGATGATGTCTCTATGGAATTTGTGATAGGTTTTTCTAGATCACCTCGAGGTAATGTCATAGTGTGGATAGTTTTTGATTAGTTAAAAAAGGTCACACATTTCTCATCTATTCAAGAGACCTTCTTGGTAGATGAGATAGGGAGGTTTTACATCAGGGAGGTTGTACATCTTCACAGATATCTAGAATATATCATAAATATCAGGGAAGATCATTTCACATCAAAGTTCATGCAGGGGTTACAGACGGCCTTGGGTTTATATGTTATTCTGATCATGAACTATCACCCTCAGAATGAGGGTCAAATAGAGTGCATGATTCAGGTGTTATATGACATTCTCCATGCATGTTTCCTTGACTTCGGAGGTTCCTAGGAGAAACATATACCCTTGGTAGAGTTATCTTATAATAAAAATTTTCAGGATACCATCCATATGAATCCTTATGAGTCCTTATATTTTAGAGAACACCGATCACCTCTATGATGGTTAGAGGTAGGTGTGTTATCTTTTCTTGGACCGAATATTTTATAGGATAATTTATAGTAGGTCCAACTGATTAGAAAGCACATGTTTATGGCTCAGTATAGACAGTAGTTGTATGATAATAACCATCGAAGACCTCTAGAGTTTGAGGTCAGATATCATTTTTTCTTACGAGTTTCTCCTAGGTTGGTCCATCAATGTATTTTGAGGTGGGGTAATATTTCACCTTGATTCATTAGACCCTTTGAGGTTTTGGAATGAATCAAACCAGTGGCTTACCAGATAGAACTTCCTAATATTTATTAGTCTATGCATGATGTCTTTCATGTATCTTAGCTTGGCCGATACTATATAGACCCGACACATATTTTCCAACTTGATGTGGTTGATTTAGATATGGATGATTCTTTAAGAAGTACCCAATGCATATCTTATATTGGAGCATAAAGGATCTCGGAGGTAGGTCAGTTCCTTTATTATGAGTGTTATGGTAGAATAGATGAATACATGATGAAACTTGGAAGCGGGAAGCTGACATACGTACCCAATGGCTGAATCTGTTCTCAGATGATTCCTCTTTACCCTCATAAGGCCAACTTAGGGATGAGTTTCTTTAAAGAGGGTAGATTGTAATGACCCAGATTTTTACAAAGGTATAAACTATTTTTTTTGTTCGATTTTTTTTTCTTGGTAAACATTCCCTATGAACTAAAGAAGGTCTTGAGAGTGTCTAGGTCTTGTTCGGATCCTAGAGTTCTAGAAAATGGAGAAATAGAATGCAATGCATGGTTAGTGAACAATTAGTAGTAACCATGAGAGTCAACTGTTCCTAGTTCCCAGTGCACAGAGGAGGATACCTGATTTGTTTTCAACCATATGAGTTGGGGAGCATGATTGTTCAGAATGTCTCAAACATCAGATAGTGGTTTTTCACATGGGTTGTGCATGGTTTGAAAAACCCTGCGCCTAGCCCATGCGAGTGATATTCTTAGATAGTATAGGGATCATTATTGGCACATGATTTGACAAATCGTGTATCCAAACCATGCAACCCAGTTTTTGAGGGTGATTTTATGATTTTACCTCAAATTTTTAAACCCATTTCCTTTTTTTCTTCTCCTCCAGTGGAAAAGATCTCTCAATTTTCTTCTCCAGTGAGCTATCCCTCATCCTCACCTAGGGATCTTGATAACTACTTGATATAGAATCTTTTTTCATTTCCAAAAAAATAATTGGATCCATATAGTTAAGCTTACTAATCCTATATATTCTTATCATCATTCATATTTCCATCTCTTGTGCTATTTTGGTGTGATTTTATATGCCTTATTTTCAGGTCATTGGCATTTTATTCTATTTTATTATGTTCTTATTTGAATCAAAGGCTGATACCTGATGAGTGGTAATATATGGACCTAAGTTAGGTGTTATAGTAATTATTTCTCAAATTTTATGCATTTTAATAGTATTTTAAGAAGTGACTCATTCCCTACATTTCCATGCATTGGCTTAAAATGTGTTTAACCTCTTTAATTAATTATACCATGTTTAATTACTCCTTTGGACTATAATGAATTGTTAGAGGATGCTGACCTCATTGATTGAATCTAAAATGGAAATTTCCTTTCCTTATAAATTGAATAGATTTATTTAAATGATCAGTAGTGGGTATAAAGTCCACGCCACATGTTATAAAACTATAAACATGAATTATATAAATTGTACATCCTTGGTTGTTTGTACCAAATGATTATATTGTTTTAAAGGTAAACCCTCATTGATATTATTATTAGTGTGCCATTGATATTGGCTGGTGAACAGCAATTAAGGGTTCTATTGAGAATAATGTTTCATGGTCTCTTATATTGGGTGTTGGGCATGAATTCTCACTCCATTTACTTTTATCTGGATGATGGGAATAATGATATATGTTTCTTTTTGTCGGGTTCTGGGCATGATGACTCACCCCACCATCTTGAGTGACAGACAATATGTCTTGAATTCATATGATATTTAGGTCTTGTACCATTTTTTGGATCCTATAGCTTGTTAGACTAGTTATGGATGCCTGAGTTATGCCATGGGTTGAGCTAGTACTTAGTATCTATATATATGTCTATAAATGTCCTCATGTATATAGTGAATACACATGTATAGAATATATATATATATATATATATATTATTACTTATATATATGTTATACTAATTAGACATATTCTGGCCTATGCCAAAGTAGGTAGAGTCTTCCAGGTGTCCTTCCAGAACCTGAGTGGGCTAGTACTTATTTTCCATCATTTTTATTATTCATTATACTTTCACACTACTAAAATATGTACATTATATAGATTATTTCTATACATCGTTGGTGGTGACCTAATGAGTTTATCGAACACCCTACTCGGGATGCCTTTGGTACTTGAGTATAATTAATGTCTATAGGTGTGGATAAGGGAAAACACCATGTTACAGATGATTGATCCATTTTAATTTTAGCATGGATCATGGGAATATAGGACCAAGCATATTATCATGATGATAGTAGAGATGGATTTTGGTTTTTAGTATTTTTTTATATCGTGTTGTATAAGCATGTTCCCTGTATCCCCCTTTTAATTATTTTGTACATTATCATACCATGAAATCATTTTTATATATGACTCAGCCTATGGATTTTGATTATTATTATTTTAGTTTCTTGGTTCTTTATGCTTTCATAGTTGATTATTATACTTGTTTCTATTGTTCTATATATTATATTATACTTTCTCTATTGTTTATTTAATTATTATTACCACTTTTCCACTCTAATATGAGGGTATAGTCTTCCCACCATACCACCTTGGACCCTCGCTGCTAGTCAATAGCCTCTGGAGTATGTATAGGAATGCTTTAGGTCATATGACCCACCAGCTCAAGGAACCATTTTAGTGGATCCTAGGTAAGGATGTTACAAAATATTTTAGGATTTGGGAGTCCACTCAATAGATAAAGGAACCAAGAGTTAGAGTATTTGGAAAGTTACTCCTTCCTAAATACCTTTGAATAGCTTGACAAACCTCCATATGGGTTATGAGAGGGAACATATGGATCCTTGCCACTAAAATATTCAAGAAACATGATATTTTTAAACTAATGGTGAGATCTATTAGGCTTTTATGAAATAGTGGGAGATTAATAAATTTATTATTTATTATATAATTTTATAAATTAGATAAGGTACTGAAATTATGATCTTCTTAATTATAGAAATGACATTACACATGAATTCAAACATATCACTATGATCTATACTTGGGAAGGATAACCTTATCACTGGAACTAAGTTCCAAGAATGGAAAAAGTGTTTGCACATTATTTTAAACCATAAAATAAAATTATATGTGTTGAAAAAACCCATCCCTGAAGCTCTTGACCAAGAGGCTAGTGAGGAAAAATTATCTCTATACAAGAAAAATTTAGATGATTCCACAAATGTCCAATTATTAATGCTATCATCCATGTCTAGTGAGATTCTAAAGCAACATGAAGTCATGAATGTGTATATCATGACATCTCACCTTTGAAATATATATCAAGATAAGTTAGGAGAAGAGAGATATGAGATCTCTAATGCATTGTTCATGTGCAAGATTGCTGATTCAAAACTTTCCAAGCCTCATGTAGTCAAAATTATTGGCTATATAGAGCTCTTAAACATCCTGGTCATTAAATTCCCTAATAATCTACACATAGATCTCATTATGTACCCACTAATTAAACCCTTAAATAGTTTTAATAGGAATTAAAACATGATAAATAGTGAGAAGACACTTTTAGAAATTCTTACTCTCATTCACCAAGTTGAAAATGACATACAGAATGAAAAACCTATAGTCCTTATGGTGGAAAATAAAAGGAAGAACAAAAAAAAGGGCCCAAGACTCATACTAAGTTTAAATATACCAAGAACCATCCTTCCAAGAAAAATAAAATCCTAAGGAAGGTGAAAGAAAAAGATACAATATGTTTTTCATGTGGAAAGCTAGGCCACTAGAAGAAAAAATGAACCCAGAAGAAAGGGGAAGCTAAAGGTGCATTTGTTATCGAGTGTAATCTTTCTATAAATATACATTGGGTATTAGATACAACTTTTGGTGATTAAATCTGTATCCAAATTAAGGAACCAATTAGATTTTGAAAACTTTTCAGAGGATAAGTGGATCTTTGAGCATCTAATAAAGAAAGACTTGCTGAATTGGCTATAAGATACCACCACCTTCCGTTACCGACCAGAATGATTTTGGTTTTAATGAATTATTATTATGTTTCGAGAGTTACTAAGAACATTATCTCTATTTATTACCTTGACATGGATGGATTTATTTTCAAATTTTTAAATAAATAATGCCTCTTTTACAAATACAACATTTTTTATGGTATGACACAACTAAATAATGGTCTTTATGTATTAAATTAAGAAAACCAAATATTAGAAATTGATAACAAATCATGTTCACATGAATCATTTAACACCTAGCTACAATATCATCATATTGGCCATATAAATGAGAAGCATCTAAAAAAATCTATCAAGATAGTTACTTAGAATATTTTGTGCTAAGACCACCTGAAGATTCCATGCTTGTTTTCAAGAAAAAATGAACAAACCACTATTTATTTGATAAGGTGAAAAGTCTAAAGAGATTCTAATATTGGTACAAATTGATGCATGTGGACCTTTTACAGTAGAATATAGAGGTGAATATTCTTACTTCACAACTTTTACTGATGAATTTAGTAGATGTGACTATGTTTACTTGATGAGGTATAAGTCCAAATACCCTGATAAATTCAAAGAATACAAGAGTGAAGTATGAAATTAACTTGGTAAGAAGATAAAGAATATATGATTTGATTGATGTGGTGAATATATTAACCAAGATTTTATCAGCTTTCTATGAGAGTTTGGGATTATATCCTAACTCAATCTACCTTATACACCACAGTGGAATGATTTTAGTGAAAGATAAACCATACCTTTCTTGACATAGTAAGGTCAATGACGAGTCATATAGATCATCCATTATCCTTTTGGGGATGTTCACTACATGCTGCATCACACATTCTAAACCATATACCAACTAAGAAGATAAACAAAATTATATATGAGTTAATGTATAAAAATAAATATGTGTTATCACACACTCATGTATAGGGATACAAGGAGTTTTTTATGTCCATATTAAGTAACAAACTAAAAAACTGAGGTATGAAGTGTATCTTTATAGGATATCTCCAGGAAACAAGGGGATTCTATCTAAATAACCCCTAAAAAAAGTGATTTTCGTAAGACAATACATATTTCTTGAGAGGGTGTGAATCCTCAAGAAGGATAATGAGATCAAGATTTACTTCAATGAAGTTGATACTTAGGACACACAAGAGTTGGTATAGGAATAGAGTCCATAGGTCCCCACAGAAGAAGTTGTTCCCAAAACAAAATTACCATATAAGAGTACCAGAGAGGTAAGATAACCAGAAATATATGATTTTCTAGTCACCAAATATGGTGACTCATTATTGGTGTATAATAATGACCTTCTCTCATAAAAAGAGGTAGTAGATATATTAGAAGCTACAAGATAGAAATAATCCATGAATTGTGAGATGGATTCCATGTATCAGAACTAATTTTGGATTTTGACCAATCTTCCAACAAATGTAAATCCTTTTGGTCATAAATGGAAATTTAATAGAAAACTATACATAAAAGGTAATGTAAATACCTATAAATAAAAACCAGTGGATAAAGGGATTAGACATTATCAAGGAATTAACTATGATGAAACGTTTTGTCTAGTTTATATGTTTAAATCTATTATAATTATAGTTTCTATAGTATATTACCAGGACTATGAAATTTGGAAAATAGATTTCAAAATATATTTACTTATTGAGAACCTTTAGAAAGATGTCTATATGAATCAACCAGAAAGGTTTGTGACACCAAGAAATTCTAGAAAAGGTTTTCAATTTACATAGATCCATTTATGGATTGATTCAAGTATTTATCTCATGGAACATTCGGTTCAATAAAGTTATAAAATAATTTGGTTTCATTAAGAATGAATGCAAGCCATGCGTTTACAAGTAGTTTAGTGGGAGTGTAGTCATTATCCTAGTAGTATATGTTGATGACCTATTACTTATTAGAAACGATATACCAGTCTTACAATTAGTTAAGGAATGGTTAAACAAGTGCTTCTCCATGAAGTAATTAGGTAAAATGGTCTACATTTTAGGGATCAAGATCATTAATGATAGTTTTAAGTGGTTTATTAGACTAATTCAAGGTACATACATTGACCAGATACTAAAAATATTTAGTACAAAAAATCCAAAATAGGATTGGTTCTAATGTCACATGGTATACATATTTCCAAGAAATTATGTCCTCACACACAAGAGGATAGATATAGAATGATTAATATTAAATATTCTTCTGTGATAGGATCAATCATGTATGTAATCTTATGTACTAGGATTGATGTCACCTATGCCATGAGCATAGTAAGCAGATATCAAGCTAATCTTGGTGAAAAAATTGATCTGCTATTAAGGATATCCTTAAATATCTGAGAACTAAGGATATGTTACTGGTGTATGGAGTAGAGGGGGATTTAGTCCTCATGGGTCATACTGATTCTATATTTGAAATAGATTATAATGATATGACGTCATAGTCAAGATATGTATTAAATATCAATGAAGGAGTTGTGAGCCGAAAGAGTAAAAAGTAGATATTTTCTTCCGATTCTACAATGGAGTCCAAATATATATTGGCTTATAATGCATCCAAATAAAACATTTGGATACCCAAATTTTTCCAAAATATTGATTTATTACCTAAAAGTAATCTTCCTATCACATTATATTGTGATAATACTACATTGGTGGCTCTCATAGACGAGTCAAGGTAACACCAATGAAAAAAGAACATATATTTTCCATTAAAGAAAACATGGAAGGCCCCTTGACTAAATACTTATCTCAATTAAAGCATGAATATAATGTGAGACCTAGCAGACTGAATGCTCTTAGTAGTTGGATCTAGTGCAAGTGGAAGTTTGTTGGTGATGATTCCCTAAAATAGAATTATATGTACATTATGATTACATGTATTCATTTTTTAATATTAATTAATATATTATCATATCATGATTATTATTATGCATGACATAGTATGCTATAATGTCTTAAGGATAACTATCGCACTGAAAGGTTATAGTAGTCCCTCACTATGATGAGAACCAAGAAGTTCCATGAAAATATTATTAAATATATATTATATATATGGATGAAATAATTTTATGAGACATAAATGATATATTATATCATAGGTGGAGACTCATATGACTTTGAGGAACTTTCTCACGGTGTACACCCTTGGTAATTTCTAGTGAAGAAGATTATGAGAACACAACCTGCTAGTAGGAAATCCATATTTATATGTGTCTTGGATATTCTTATATGTATACATGTGTATTGATACTTATAATTAAGTATTATTATTAATGGATATTATTAGTCATGTAATTTGATGCATTGACCAAAACCATGATGACATATGTTCATGGTAAAGTATGATACATTGGGTATATCATGAATAATATTGCATTAATGAATAACATGATAAAAGATTTATCCCTTGTGTTATTTAACATAAGATGATATATTATACCCTTTTATGGGAATGCAACAACATAAATAAATCCATGGACATGGTGTTCTATGGGCAGGTTTATTTATGAAAATTCACAGAACAAGATATTGAACACATATTTTGATGACACTAACATGAAACCTGCTTGATTTGAGATATTATAATAAAGGGATTATATAACATAGTAAGAGTTCATATGAGGTTTCATATCATTGTGACATTAAATTCTTTCTCTATGGGTGTCTTAGTGTGGTTTTAGATGTTAACCTTATACTTTAGGAAAATCCACCTAATGCCATCAAGAAAGAGGCCTAGAGGGTCACAGACTAAGTGTATCCAGAATCTCAATTAAATATTAAATATTTTTTTTATTATTTTACATATTGAATAAATATTATCCCCGTATTTGATATAATAATTATACATGTTTTCTTGATTGTATATATTTTGTTATTAGTTTCTTGAGAGAATATTTTGTGTTCATAATATTTAATAAATATTTATTTATTATTTAGTTAATATAATATTTATTTATTAGAAAATAATATAGTCATATTTATTTATTAAATAAATTCATTATTAAAGGCCTAATAAATATTTTGGAGATATTTTGGATCGATTTTAAAGGTTTGGTGAGAAATAATATATATTAAATATTATTTGAATAAATTATTTATTTAAGAAATAATATTAAATTAATTCACTAGTTTTATACATGTTAATAAATAAAAATAAAAATAAAAATATTATTATACACATAGGGTTTTGTGGCGATTAAGAAAATAATAAGGGCACATGTGTACTTATTATTTTCTGACCCTATCACTATTTAAACCCAATTATATTATTTTAAACCATAACACTATCCATTTGTGTTAATTATGCACAATGACTCTTGATAATTCTCTTAAGCCCTAGAGATCCCCTCTCCAAGATTTCTCTCAAGAACTAAGAGCGATCATCATACACAACCCCTCTCAATTCAAGAGAGATCAAGGAGAATCCTTCTTAAAAGTGATTTTCATGGAAATCTAAGACAAATGACACAAGTGTTAAGATCTACCACACAAGCACTTGGATATTACTATAGTGATGCTCAAAGGTTGATGGTACATGTGTGATCACCGCTAGAGGTAATATACACTTTATTCCTATGATGTAATGATGACACAATTTAGATACATTATTAGACTCATAAATGAAGAAAGAATTCATCACAAGGTAATTATTTATTTTCTAAATTAATCATAAATCATTATGTGATGATCATGTGTTTGGTTTCAATGTTATCATGCTAATTAATCTTTGATTCAATTCTGTTGGTCACAGATTTCTTCATCAAATTATATCTTAGATTAATCATAAATTATAACAAAAAGTTAAGTTGTACATGCCCTTCCATCATTTATTTTATTCTCAAAACCTTTATTTGGATGGTAAAATTTGAATAATTTTATCAATAAAGCATAAAATATTTCAAATATAGTGACTTATATGAATAATTTTTTTGGATTTTTAGAAAAATAACTTTGGAAATAATAAATATCATTAATCTTTTGAAATTATTTTAAAGGAAATATTTCATAAAACGAGGAGAAAAATAATTTCTTTTAAAAACCATAAAAAATTAGAGATAAAGATTCATATACAATGAAAAAGGTGGTATAAATATTTATTTACATAGAAAATGTTAAAAAGTGATGCTTTTTCACACTTTGATGAAAAAAACCATATGAAAAACATTAAAAATTTCTTTAAAACTTTATAGAAAGGTAAAGTAATAGAAAATGAACTCAATAAATTATTGATTCATAATGAGAAAATTTGTAAAATCATCCAATGAATATGGACATTGAAAAAGGTAGTTTCCCAACTGAAATAAAAGGATGGGTCAATTTTCTTATAATGGGTAAATAATGATAAAAGGGGGAAAATAAAATAGATAAAAGACAAGTAAAACCAAAATAATGACTAGTGTATAATAAAACTATTGGGTTTTTAGAGATAAAATTATACAAATTTCCCATATGGATTATCTGTCAAAATAATTCTCTATTTGAAAATGAGATTGGTGATGAAACCCTCACAGTATGGGTAACAAAAGAATTAAAGAATATTGAGAGGAAGATCATGAAATGGATATTAAAATATAATTAAATTGAAAATATATCATACTTGAAATAAATAGGATAGTGAATACACTATATAAAATAAAAAATTGTTTGAAATATCACACATGTCTCATGAAATTAAATTTGAGACAAAGAACCCTTTATAACCATAGAAAATTTCATGTCAAAACCCCATGAGAGAAAGATTGTGAAACTGAACATTGAATATCATAAAATATAATATAATAATGATACAAAATATTAAATGTGAATTAAATACACCATTTTATTGAAAACATGGTTCATAATAATAAATATGTCTCAAGGGGTGAAAATTCGAGATAAAAAATTATTACCTTGTTCCCGATTCATTCCACGCATGCACCTAAATTTCTGAATAATAAAATTAAGTTTATTAGATAAATTATTATGAAAATTATTATTACATATTTCATTTAATATGCAATATTTATTTTCATATTCTTTTTATATATTATATAGTTTTTACTTATGATGTTTCCGTGAAAATTGAATCGATGTTGGTTTATTTCGGTAATTTTAGCGATCAAAGATGATATTTTAATAATAAACTAAATTCTTAAAATAAAATTTTTATAACCATAAAACAACCATGATTTTATTATTAAATTATAATAAAATTATTATTTAAGTACCCATAGTCATCCATTATAGGATTTTATAACATCGTTCATGTAGGCCGTTAAACTGACCAAAACAAGAACATGTTATAACTAATGAATAAGAGTGATTACGGGGTTATTTAGTTATAATATCATTATTACATAATTATAATGAAATTATTTATATTTTATTAATTTTTTGAATCATATTTTAATTTTTTATGTTAAATAATTAAATCAAGATAAAAAATGAAAAATGTTACTTTGTGGAGGCAACAATCTACACAATGCATGGTTAACACTATCATTTATCATTGATTGAGATGGGATAAGGTAGACAATAAATTGATTTTTTAAAATAATAATTAAATTATATATATAATATTTATTATTAAATCTCACAATTAAAACCAATCATGAGTGGTGGTTATGAAAAATGGAAAACTTCACTTCGTGGATGCAATAGTTCACACAACACACAATCAACATACTTTTGTTTTTCTAAGTGGATGGAAAATAATGAATAAGGGTTATTAAATTAATATAATAACATCTTGGTATTTTAATTATAATTATTTAATTATATTATGTTGGTTATAATTTTTGTAAGAGGAATATTAATAAGGAAGGATTAAGAAGGAGGTAATACTTATGTCGAGAGTTTGGGTTTTCTCTTAGAAATATCCTTAGAAATAGAGGCCTTAAGATAACTAATAGTAACCGGAGGCTTAAGTAAGTGTGATAGGTTTATATGAGGAAAAAAATTTCATAGTTTTAGAAATAAATTCTAATGGAAAGGTGTATCATGAATTGGTGGAAGGATCCCTTAATATAAGTTAAGAGGAGGGAAATTTTGGAAGCACCCTTTACATTTTCAATAATGAAAAGTTACTATTCAAAGGTAAAAGGCTCAAAATGGAAAAAAGAGGAAGAGTAGGTGATTTTTTGATGATTGAAAACTCAAAAATCCATTTAGAAACATGTTTTTAACATTCTTTGAGTCATTTTGTCTTAGTAAATCTATTTTTACCATTTTTACTTTTACTGGGATAATTAATTTTCAACCGTAGTAATTAATTTTAATGAACAAAATTAAACTTGAAAATTTTACCTAATTTTAAACTTATGATTTAAAATTTTTAAATAATTTTATCAAATAATATATCTAAGGGTGTTAAAAATTAATTTTAAAATAAAGACACACAACACATAGAAACAGTTTTTCAAGAAAGTGTGGTTTTAAGATTAAAATTTACGTGTAAGATAAATTTATCAATGTTTTTAATTTTAAAGAAATAAATTTATTTATTATAAAAAAATAAATTTTATGTTGATTTAAAATCAATACAAAACAATTTTTTTCCAAAATAATGTTTAGTTAAATAAAAAGAACAAAAAAATTTTTATTAGGGAAAAATATAACTTTATGTCTAAAATCCTAAGCATGTGTTTTCTAAGATCCTATTAATATTTTAAAATGAATAATTTTTTATTCCTTAAATATATATTTAATATTTATATATATATTTCTAAGTCAAAATTATCTTTTGAAAATGTCATAAAAATCATAGTATTGATAAAAACAATATTTCTCACTATTCACATGAAAATCGATTATCTCAGAAAAATATCAAAAATTAACCCTAAAATAATTTTGACATTATAAATTCAAAAATAGTTTTAATTTTATCTAATTATAATTATAAAAATTACATATTTATCTTTTTAATGAAAATACAAAATATAACGATAAAGTGGTTTTATTGAAAAACGAAATTTTTACACATTATGTACCCTTAGTATTATTTTATACCAATTTATATTTTATATAATGATAATATATTAGTTAATATATTTAAGTATTATATATTATCATTTAAAATTGGTTGATTTAATTTATTAGGATAAAATACATGATACTTTTAAAATTTATTTGAGAAAGAACAATTAAATCACATTTATTATTTATACTTTGTAATAATTTTTAGTTGAATAATATATTCTTATTTATTAGTGGTTTTATTATTATTATTATTATAGATTTATTAATAATATTTATCTATTAGGTTTCAGCTCGTTTATGTTTGTTTATGTGTATAAAACAAGTTGCTGAACATAATGCTTATTTAAAGGAGAAAAATTATACAGTAAAATATTAGGTCATTACATTCTCCCACCTTAGATAAATTATATCCTTGAAATTTTAAAACTCATAATATAGGAGTAATTTACATAAGGATATAATTATTAACTATACACTAGTAATGTATCATGGGTTTATTTAATGTATAAAGTGATATTTCCCTATAATAAAAGTAATATGATCCTTTGTAAAGAGAGCTAACCCATTACTAATACCACATAGAATCATAATAAGGTAAGAAGAGATATATATATAAGGAATAAATTTACACAAACCTTGAAAATGATTTAATAATAATCATACCACCTTGTGTTTTTATTTATAACTCAATATCCAAAAGTTGGTGAAAAATTACATGGCATAAGACATTGGTAGATCTAGAGTGAATAATCACTATCCTCTTTAATAGAAGTTACTGTATATATTTTTCTATGTTCCCATGACTGAGGAGGTTGTTGTTTCTTATTTTCCTTGTTAGCCCTTGGATTGGGGCATTGATTAATATGGTACCCAATTTATCTACAATTGATGCAATGGATTTTTGTGGCTTATCTCTTTACCTTATACTTGTGATATTTATGGAATTTATGTCCAAATTTTTAGCATTCATCCATCCCATTAAAAAATGATTCTTTCCACATATTTTAACTCAAAGTAAACTAAGTCTTATTTCCTTCATCATCTCTATCACCTGAACATCCATGAGACTCCATTCTTCTATTATTCAGCATGATTGGGATTTTAACTAAGTATATATTTTTAATAATAATTATTGATAAATGGTTTATAATAATCACAAGATTTGACACTCAATCTCTTATCCAATTATGTTTCTTGTTGGGAATTTTTTTTCATTGCCCACGACATCCATTGTTTACTTGGTTCCTTTAAGCTTCATCCATTAATAAAACCAAAAAGAGTTAACAAGAGAGATGAATAATTAACATCATAAGATAATTATGATAAATGATCTTATAAAAAACACAACCTAAAAATGTTTTAATCTTTAAAACTATTACATCCACTTTCAGTTTAGCCTAAATCACTTTTGATTCTATTTAGGATTATTTATGTTGGGTTCACTCTTATTCACTAACCTAATTCCTCATCATAATAAATAATTCATAATATAACATAAAGAGAATATGATTAACAAAATCATATCCCATGGGAGTGTCTACTCAGGTGTGTAGTCTTAGTCCCCTCATCATGTACTAGAGTGAAGACTGAGTTAATACTCAACCAGCCATTTTCAAGGTGATTAACCCTAGGTGCATCTGTACCATAGCCAAATCCACTTTACAATATCTATATAAGGATGAAATTTCTATATAAACCACATAATCAAGACTTTATATAGAAACCTATTCCTTTTAAACACATTATTACATGATTTTAAGCATAAATATCCATTAAATACAAACCAAGGATCGAAAATCCTAGTATTTTTGGAAGACTAGGTAAATAATTAGAAAAAATGAAACTAAAATAAAATATATTTTTTATGAATCTCAATAATGAGATCATAACTACCTTTTATCTCATACAACTTCATAGGATAACCTAGTCAATACATAAACAAAAGGGATCAGCTAAAAATCCCAGTAAGGGAATAAACATGGAAAAGAAGAATAACACATGAATAAGAAGGAATAAAATGATAAAATAAAAGGCATGGATCATGAATAAACATATAGAGGCATAAAATATAGAACATGTAACCATATGATCACGTAAATATAGGAATTTTTTGTTCTGGGAACATTCGTTTTATGGTTTCATGGTCGGTTCACTTGTGTATAATTATGGATATTTTTTTAAAATGGATATAAAACTCCAGAAGTGAAATGAAATTGTATTCATGAAATTCCATAAGTTTAAATGGACCTATATATCATCTTTTTTTACCTAAAATTTGGATGTTTCTTTGAGTAAAAACTTTATCGTTATGTGGTTAGTTCATTTATGTGGTTTTTTCGACCATCACAAACTAGTTTTATTTTATTTAATATTATGTATATATATTGGTTCCAAAACATGAAATAAGTTATAATTTATTTATTAAAATCTTATTTAACCATAATAATAGTTTTATGACCCACCTTAAATGTGGTAATGGAAAATAAAAACTCATTATCCTTGGAGATAGTTAACCACCATAATTTAGAAAATAGTTTCATTTCTTTGAATAAGAGGAGATGAGAAAAGGGGTGGAAAGAATACATTAAATTATAAATATAAATTATATTATATAAATTATAATGTATTTATTATGCTTTTTATGGATGAATTAGGTGAATATAAGGTAGAATAATAAAAGAAATTAAAAGAGGTAGTTTGAGAATGTTACCACATGAATATCACCTCCTTGAAGGACCCCTTAAGGAACCTGGAATTGGTATTTTGGTGAGAAAAAAATCACTTAGATGTAGGGATATTGGGGAGTATAGGGTTTTATATATATTTGTTAAGATTCAAGTATTAGAATGTGTGATGAGAAGGGGTGGTATTTATAAGGGGAGGAGAGGGGTGTTTTTGATTATTATATCCATTAGTTTATTATTTTTGGATCAAGTGTATAAATAGTATTGAATATTGTGACTATATAAAGTAAATTTTGAATTTTATTTTGAAATAATGGGGGATTAAATCATCCTTGACTAAAAAATTCATATAATTGGTCTATAATGTTAAATACCAAAAATTACCATATTTCACTATTCATCCAAAATTCAACTATTTTAGAAAAATATTAACAATTAAACCTAACCATTTTTACATGAATATATTTCAAAAGTGGAATCCATTTTATTAAAATAATTTTCTAAATATGATAAATTTAATTTTTAAATAAAATCCTCATTTATTTGAAAAATACTGATTTTAATATTATAATTGATTTTATGACCCTATGAAAAATTATTTATGGTATCATAAAATTATTTCATAATTATAATAAAATATAATATTAATTTATGAATCTATTTTATGAAAATAAATTTTATTATAAATAATTATATTCATTATTAAATTACAAATAAAACAGTTACGTTTTTCAAAAATACTAAAACTTAATATATAATTTTTAAAACATTTATTTTCTGGTACCATGTTTTAAATATATTAAATTTTAATTTTATATGGTACTTAAATATTAATTTTACACTTCTATAGGTGAGGTTTATATTCTAACAGTCATATTACTATTCAAAATGTTTAGATTACTATTCTAATGATTAAGTTTCTATTCCAACAGTTAGATTACTATTCCAATAGTTATATTTATAACAGTCATATGGGTCCACTAGTTCCTATAAATTCCTATCATTACATTAATTATCCATTAAATTATATTTTTTCTCAAGTTTACATACACTTTTATCTTTAAAATGAATTTATTATTTATATTATGTTTTATTTCTACAGCTTTTTTCATGAGTGTAATCATTCTGGTGGATCGAGCGGATCCAAATTACCCTATTATTATTATTATTTTATTTTCATTTTATTGTCTCACTATAATATTTTTCATTATTATTGGTTTATTTTCTAACTATTTGTCACTTTTTATTTATGAGAATAATGTTTTGTTTGTTCCTCTATGTGATGTATTTTCATTATACTACATGACATGATTATAAGAGGGTAAATTTCATTGATAAAATTCTAGGTCATTAAATTATTCACCCTTATGATATTTCACCCTCGAAATTTCATTTTATATATAATAAGGTGAAAACAGGTGATAATACTTATCCTTCATCACTTCTTCTGGTTCCCATGTCGTCTCTTAGTATTTAAGGTTTTGTCATAGTACTTTGACCAGGTGAGTAATCTTATTGCTTAGAACTTTATCTCAAGATATTCACTGACTTCTCCTCATAAGAGAGAATCATTTTACAACTGCACCACCTCTAAATTCAATACATGTGATGGATCTGGTATGCACTTCCACAAGAGGGACACATAGAATACATCATGTACTTGATACATGGTTTGTAGAATTTCTAGTCAATATTCCACAACTGTAATGTGATCAAGAATATAAAAGGGGTCTATATACCTAGGAATTAGCTTTCCCTTCTTCCTAAATATCATGAATATCTTCCCCGGAGATATGTATAGGAATACCTTATCTTTAACCTCAAAATCCAAGTCCTATATATGATTTTCTTCATAGATATTCTATAAACATTTGGTATCCTTGATGTGTTTCTGAATGGTATTCAACTTTTCTACCATTTCCTCAACCATTTTATGTTTCAGCAGCTTGTGTTCACCAACTTCATCCTAGTATGTAGGTGTTATGTATCTTTTCCCATAAAAGGATTCTTATGGAGCCATTTGGATGCTTGAGTGGAAACTATTATTGTAAGAGAACTCGATGAGAGGAAGATATTGGTCTCATACTCATTTTAAGTATGATCTCAACATATTTTTCAATGTCTGAATAGTTTACTCAATATAGCCATCAGTCCATGGGTGATATTCCATACTGAAGTTTAGCTCAGTGTTTAGGGAATATTAGATACTTTTCCATAACATAGAGGTAAATCTTGGATCTTAATCAAATATAATTGATAATGGTAATCCATGTATCCTCACAACTTATGTAATTTATATTCATGAAATTTGTTTGAGTGAGAAGTTCTCTTGAATTGTAATAAAGTGATAAGTCTTTATAAGATGGTCCAAAACAACCTATATAGCATTATTTTCTCTATATGTCTTCATAAGTCCAATGAAAAATTCTATGGTGATATTTTCACATTTCTCTATGGGTATGGGTAATTGTTACATAATCCCATTAGACTTTTTCCTTTCATCCTTCACTTCCTGACATACTAGGAACTTTGATGTATATTCATCAGTCTTCTTATTCAAAATTTCCCTCTAATAGTGCTCTCAGAGATCTCAATAAATATTTATAATCCCTAGGTGTATGGAAAAGGTTTATCTATGTGAATCATTAAAAATATACCTCTTTATCTTAGGATTTTATGGTACACATATTTGTGAACCAAATATTACGACTCTTTCCTCATCAATTTTGAACTCTAGGGATTTATCATTACTAATAGCTTCCACCTTATTCTAAATATCCTCATCATCTCTTTGAGTATCCTTTATCTTCTCTAAAAGGGATTGTTAGGAAATAATTTGAGAAAATAATGATGATATTCCTTCCTTTATGATTCCCATATCCATCCTTTGAAATTTTCACAAGATTGGATACTTCTCAATTATCATCATTAATAAGGTTGTAGGATAATTTGTACTAATAGAAACCACCACCTTATTTGATCTACCTGGATTATAGTATATTGAGTAGTCATAATCCTTGATGATCTCTTACCATATTCCCTGGTTCATATTAATCTCCCACTTTGTGAATATATATTTTACTCTCTTGTGATCAGTATATATCTCACACTTCTCCCCATAGAGATAATGCTTCCACATTTTCAACTCGAAGATCAAGACCTCAAACTCCATATCATACATGGGATAGTTTTTCTTATGAACTTTTAGCTACCTTGATGTGTAGGCTATCACTCTATCATTTTTCATTATCACACAAACTAATCCCTTCTTTGATGCATCATTGTATACCACAAATATTTCTCCACTTGTGGGTAGTGTAAGTACTGGTGCAGTGATATACCTCTTTTTAAAACATTTGAATCATTATTAACATTCAGTGTTCCATAAAAATTTTACTCCCTTATGATTCATCTTGGTTAGTGGGTTTGATAATCGTGATAAGTTCCTCACAAATCATTAGTAATAACCAGCTATACCAAGTAAAATATGAATCTCCATTATTTATTCTAGTGTGGGCCTCTCCTCAATTACATTCGTATTAGAAGGGTCCATATATATCACTTTTTTGGTGATAACATGCCCCAATAAAGATACTTCCTCCATCCAGAACTCACATTTAATATACTTTTTATATAGTTTCTCCCTTCGTAAATTCTTTATCATAGTATTCAAATGTTCTTCATGCTCCTCCTTTCTCTTAGAGTATATCATAATATTATTTATAATGACTACCAAAAATTTGTTGACGTAATCTCTAAATAATCTATTCGTTAGGTCTATGAAAATTTTTGGAGTATTATAGAGTCTAAATGGAATCACTATGAACTCACGGTGTCCATACCTAGTTCCAAAGGTAGTCTTGGGAATATATTTCTTATTTACCTTTAGTTGGTGATATTATGATTGTA
The DNA here is from genome assembly GCA_963277665.1 of Viscum album. NCBI lineage: Eukaryota > Viridiplantae > Streptophyta > Magnoliopsida > Santalales > Viscaceae > Viscum > Viscum album. Next base: position 611,448,977 of record OY728137.1, on the reverse strand, counting down.
GGTACACCTTAGAGAAATAATTTACCTCATGTAGTTGATCGAATAAGTCACCTATCTGTGGAAGGGGATACTTGTTCCTTATCATGATTTTGTTGAGATCACGCTAATAAATGTAGAGGCGTATTGATCCATCCTTTTATTTGATGAAGAGGATCGAATCACCCCACAGTGAAGCAGTTGGGTGTATAAAACTTTTTTCTAGATTCTCTTGTAACTACTTATTTAGTTTATCCAACTAAACATTGGACATCTTATAAGGAGTCTTTGATATGGGTAGAGATCCAGGTATAATTTCAACTGAGAAATCAACCTCTTGGTTAGGAGGAGGACCATAAAATTATTCAGGAAACACATCATTATGGTCCCTCATAATGGGAATATCTTTAATAATGATCCTATCCTTTGTATAAATAATTTGAGATATATATGATTTATTATAAGGAAATATTATCATGATTTATAAGGATATTACAAATGATATTCATCCCCCTATTTACAATTTTATATAATTATAGGATGCCTCAGGATATGAAGAGTGATCTCCCTCTCCTGATTGTTGATGTTGGATTTATATAAAGATAACAAATTCATGACCAATATAGCATAAAAATACACCTAAGTAAGTAATATGTGATTTTATGGGAGTTTTAGTCCATAAAAATTAAATGAGGATGAGTTATATACTTTAGATGAAATAATTTCTCCATTCACTGTTCTAGTGGATAACTCAACCTCCATATTTTGAGGTGATGTTTGAATAGTTATACTAAAATTTCAAGATATAAAAGAATGTGTAGAACTAGAATAAAAAATTACATTTTATATTATTTAATGAATAACTAGTGTACCTTTCAACACATAATTTTTAGGATCTACCTCAGCAGTAGTGATATCATATGCCCTTCATTGCTGCCTTGGAGGTTGTTTTTGTTGATAGTATTAAAAAAATTGTATTAGGGCATTGGATAACATAATTTCTATGATCCTTACTATTCAAACACTATACTACAAGATTAGTGTTGATACAAACATTCCTCTTTTCTTCCACATTAGTGATCTTCTTCATATGCCTTTAGAAATAATTAGCATGATTCCCCTCTTTTCCACATTTTAAGCATCTTCTATTTCCCTTTAGATAGTTCCTAGGATGCTTCTTCCCACACTTTTGACACATGCGATGATGGATTCTCTTTCCTCCATGGTATTTATTTATTGATCCTACCATATTTAACTCAATTTTCCTCTTTTTATCTCTGATACCACGAGACCACCGAGAGTCTCTAATCTCCATCTCAACCTTAAGGGTAGAACAAAAAATATCCTTATTACTATCAAAGTCTTGAATCACCAAGTATTTTCATAGACTTAAGTTTAATCCAATAAATAAGTGATCCACCTTACTTTTATTGTTCATGACAAATCCATATAAATATTGTGAAATCCTTGTGAATTTTTCCTCATACACCCTAATAGACTCAACTTTCATTTGCTTCAGTCTAAGGAACTACCTCTCCATATTAAGATAGATAGTTATGGAAAATATTTATTGAATTTTTTTTCTTAACTTATTACCATTCCATGGAATAAATTTCCAATTTAGACTTCATGTTCTTTATCTATGTCCACCATTGATGAGATTCCCCATCAAAACAATAGACTTCCAATATGATTTTCTCTTCTTTTGAGCACTAGAGGATAATGAATATATTCTCAATGGAGTTAATCCATTATTCCATGATGATGGTATTGGAAGATCCACTAAAGGTATGAGGCCTTTTTCACATAAAGGTTTTGACCACAACTTGATCTTTCTTAGGAGAAGGAGGGTTTTCTGCATGATTCAATTTATTATTCATAACTCGAGCTAGTTGAGCCATTACTATCATGAATTTATGATCTCACATTCCCATTAGTTTTTGAATATCACTAGGGAAATCATCACATTTCCTATCACATTAGTTGTTAGCACAAGTTCTTCTATTCCCAAACATTAAATAAAAAAAGCTAAATAAAATTGGGGGGGGGATTAAATATTTAGCTAATGAGAATATAAAAAGGAAACTATTAACATATAAGGATAAACTTATAAATGAAAAGTATATCCTAACTTATGATTCCCTAGATTTTAATATAGGTTATCCATGGTGATAGAATTATACCTAGGTTCTTTAATAACGTTTTCTAGTCCTAATACCCCCAAAAAAAATACCTAAACCATCTTCTAATAAAAACTATAGTGACCCAAGCCTTTTACACATATTATTACATGATTTTAAGCATAAATATCCATCAAATAAAAACTAAGGATAAAAAATCCTATTGTATTTGGAAGACTAGGTACATAATTATAAAACATGAAACTAGAATAAAACATATTTTTATTAATCTCAAAAATGATAATCTAACTCCCTTTGAGCTCCTATAACTGCTTAGAATAACCTGGGGAATACATAGATGAAAGGGATGAGATAAAAATCCCAGTAAGGGAATAAACATGGAAAAGAAGCATGACACATGAATAATAAGTAGTAACATGATAACATAAAAGGAACGAATCATGAATAAAAATATATAGAAATAACATATAGAACATGGAATAATATGTTTATGGAAATATAGGAATGTGGTGGAAACATATATCCTGACATAAACATTATTCAAGCCTAACTTCCAAGATGACATCACATGGTGAACAAAGTCCCAAAATGGATTAGGTTTACTCCCTAGACCCATACATAACATCTCATGAGAAAAATATTTACCCAATGAATTAGATATATATATGGGATCACCCATCATAACATGTACATGCATATGTGTACCACATAAAGAAATCAAATATAAGAAATAAATATAAGTGTTACCCATGGAAACAAATGAGCTTCGTAATCATGTCATAAGGCATAATGAAAGGGTGTATCATAATGACATCCATGAAATAAGGTATTTATATCATTATTGGAAATTAATATAGGAAATATAATAATAGATCATGAAAAATTAGGTCCAAATTAAGTGAAAAAATAAAAAATAGTGTCTAGGTAACTTTAGAAATGTTCCACTTTAGTGTGGTTTAAGGGAAAAGATTAAAGATCCCTTAAAGAGGATAAAGGAATAATTATTTCCATAAAATAAAAAATGAACTTAAATGGTGTTTCATTATAAAATGAGTTATTTTATAAAATATAGATGGATTAAAATATTTTATAGAATGTACTTGAATAGGGGTAAGAAATAGAGAAGTTCCCTTTAATCAGGTTTTCTTATCCAGAGGAATTGAGAAGGGAACCTTTTTAAAACATGTATTTCACATAAAAGGAATATGAATTGAGATAGATATATATGTGTGATACATATATAAACAATAAATGATAATTGTATAGGAATAATGAAGAGACAAATTGAGGTAAAAATATATATAGAGAGAGCGTAACCCAAAGGAAATACAGAGGTTCGAAGAGATCCTTTACCATATGTTCGAATGCATTCTAAACTTACACATAATATCTTGGATAATAAAATTATATTCATTAATTACTTAATTAAGAACCTATTATAAATATATTTTATTAATTATAATTTTATTTCATTTATATATATCAATTTCTATGAGTTTTAAATTTCAATTTCATTGTTCTAGGAGCGTTCGTTTCATAGTTTCATGGCCGGTTCATTTGTGTATAATTATGGTTGTTTTTTTAAAATGGGAATAAAAATAAATAAGTAAAATGGAATGGTATCCCTTCACTTCCATAAGTTTTAATGAACCAATATATCATATTTTTTTTTTCTGACATGGGGATGGTTCTTTGAGTAAAAACATTATCGTTATGTGGTTAGTTCATTTAGGCGGTTTTACCGACCATCACAAACTAGTTTCATTTTATTTAATATTATGTATATATATTAGTTATATAACATGAAATAAGTTATAATATATTTATTAAAATATTATTTAACCATAATAATAGTTTTATGACCTACCTTGAAGGCGGTAATGGAAAACTAAAACTCATTATCCACAGAGATGGTTAACCACCATAATTTGGACAATTATTTCATTTATTTTAATAAGAGGAGATGAGAAAAGGGGTGTATAAAAGATATTAAATTATAAATAAAAAAATTCCAGTATATAAATTATTTTGTATTTATTATTCTTTGATGGATGAATGAGGTGAGGACAAGGTAGAAGAATAAAAGAAATTAAAAGAGTTTGAGAATGTTACCTCTTGAATATCACCACCTTAAAGGACCCCTTAAAGAACATGGAATTGGTCTTTTAGTGAGAAAAAAGAACTTTTACATGGGTATATTAGTTAGGAAAGGGTTTGGTATATATTTGGAAACATTTAAGTCTTAGAATGTGTGAGGAGAAGGGGTGGTATTTGTAAGGGGAAGAGAGGGGTATTTTTTATTATTATATTCATTAGTTTATTATTTTGGATAAAAAATATTAATAGTATTTATTATTGTGACTATATAGAGTAAATAGTTCATTTTATTTTAAAATAATGGATTATTACATCATCAATGACTCAAAAATTCATGCATTTGACTTATAATTTTAAATATAATAAATTACTGTATTTTACTATTCACCCAAAATTCAAATATTTTAGAAAAATAAAAAAATTAAACCTAACCATTTTTTATGTGTGTATTTCAAAAATGGAATCCATTTTTATTAAAATAATTTTCTAAATATGATAAATTTAATTTTTAAAGAAAATTCTCATTTATTTGAAAAATACCAATTTTAATATTACAATTGATTTTATGACCCTTTGAAAAATTATTTAAGATATCATAAAATTAAATTATCATTATAATATAATATAATATTAATTAATTAATCTATTTTATAAAAATAAAATTTCTTTTAAATCATTATATCATTATAAAATTTCTAATAAAACAGTTACATTTTTAAAAAATACTAACACTTAATTTTGAAATTTTAAAACATTTATTTTATTTTACCATGGTTTAAATATATTAAATTTTCATTTTGTATGATAACTAAATATTACTTTACATTTCCATAGGTGAGGTTACTATTCTAAAGATCATATTACTATTCCTAATGGTGAGATTACTATCCCAACAGTCATGTTACTATTCCAACGGTCAGATTATTATTCCAAGGGTCAGATTTATAATGATCATATGGGTTAAATACTTCCTATAAATACCTCATATTCCATTAATTATTTATTCACTTCAATTTTATCTCAAGTTTATATATATTTTCATCTTGAAAATGAATATTGTTTTATTAACATTCTGTTTTATTTCTATAGATTTTTTCGTGAGTGTGGTCATTCTGGTGGATCGAAAAGATCCAAATTACCTTATTATCATTTTATTATTTTATATTTATTATCCCACTATAATATTTGGAATTATTATTGGTTTATTTGGTAACTAATGTATCATTATTAATTTATTAGAATAATTTTTTTGTTGGTTTTTCTATGTGATGTATGTGCTTTATATTACATGACATAATTATAAGAAGGGAAATTTTATTGGTAAAATTATGGGTTATTATAATTTACAAAAACTTTAGGATGTTATCCTATATCTATAATTATCCCTTAGACTTATCCCCTATGTATCAAATAATGTTCACTCATCCTAATCCCTAAAAAACATAAAATATTTATTATAACTAACATAAAGGTTTATCTATACCTTTGAAACTATGATCAACCTTAACCCATCAATCCTTCATGACCTTTATAACTATCAATTTATCTTTAAATGATAACATCCTAAACTCTAAATTTATTTAAACCCTATTTTTATAACAATTGAGGTTCCCAGACTCACACTCTTAGATTCGATGCTGAAAATACATAACTTGGACACATTAGCTCTGATGTACATCTATAATTACAAGGTAATTGAAACATTTTAAAAACAAATGGCCTTTTTATATTTTGAGTTTTAGATAATTAGGAAAAATATTTAAGTATTAGGAAATATTTTATTTATATAAAAAGGAAATTTTATCCACTATATAATAAACTACTTAATCCATAAAAAACCTTCAACATCTCCCACACATTTTCAAGACATGATAATATTCTAGATATATATTACTCATTACATTCCTTCATAACTTGGGGAAATGGAAATATATTAATGAGTGATATAAAAAACTAATTAAGAGTAAACATAAGTGATAACCATAAATAATCATAAGTGGCCATAATATGATAATATGGTTATAATCAAGGTACATAAGAATATCATACCCAACAAATATTAGATCATAAAACCCGAGTCATGGAGTATGACATAACATCATAAATGAATCATAAGTGTGTGGGAACATTAGTTTGTAAACATGATCTAGGAAATCATAATGTTGTCATAAGAATAAGCATGAGACTATGGCACAAACATGAGTATAGGTAAACATAACATGGTGTAGTAGGTTACACCACCTAATTATTATAGCACAATAGATCAAGCACCACTACCTGATTCTCATAGTAGAGAAATCATTCTATACTTGATTCCCATAATTATCTCTTGAAATAAAAATTATTAACCAATACATTGTAGGGAAATATAGGACCCCACCTATCATCATCCATGCATATGAGTGTCACTAAAAATTAATCATTCACTATACTATAAAGAAACCATGAATAAGAAAATGGGTTTTATTCAACACATCATAAATAACCCATGGAAGAAAATAGTCTTCATTTCCCTTTTAAATGGATTCACATAATTAAATCATAAACCCGATAAACCAATGGAAAAAATTAGTATCCAATAATATTTAGTAACTTTCTAGGTAAATACCCTTAAATTAAGATGATGAGGTATAAGGTATCTACACCATATATTTTAAAAATTATATGATTTAGTCAATAATTTTCCTTAATCAATTGATGCATTGCATCTAAGTGAACACCCTTAAATCAAAGAAATGGAAAATAAGATATTCATAAATTAAGGACTTTATAAGAAAGATCGTGTTTATATAAGAGTATGATTTAAAAAGAAAAAGTCAATGATGAATAATATATTTTAATAGAAAATAAATTTATATAATCCATCTAGAGAAAAAAATAGATGGTCAAATATATTGGTCAAATTTGAACAATGTCATCGATTAAGAATAAGATATGTCAAAAGACAATGACTTAAATGAATAACATTTTTTTTGAGTTTTAGAAAAATATCATTAGAAATAAGAAATATCCTTGATATTTTAAAATAATTTTAAAGGAAATATTTTATAAAACTAGGATAAAAATAATTTCTTTTTATAACATGAAAATATAGAGAGAAAGTTTCATATAAAACAATAAAAGAAATAAAATGATGTGTTTTCATAGAAAAATTTAAAAAGAGACGATTTTCAAACTTTGATTAAAATGAACCATATAGAAAATGTTAATTTTTTTAAACTTTTAAATAAGTTTAAGTAGTATAAATAAAATTAATAAAATATTGAGGAATATAAAAGGAAATTTAAAAAATATCCAATGAATATGAATATTGAAAAAGCTTAGTTCCCTACTTAAAAGAAAAGGTAGGTTCATTTTCCTTACAATGGGTAAATAATGATCCAAGGGAGAAAATGAAATAGAGTGACTACAATTAAAAAATAAAGAATTACTAGAAGATAATAAAATTATAGTGGTTTTACATATAAAATTATACAAATGACCAAGATAGATTATCTTTCAAAATCTCCATTTGAAAATGAGATTGGTGATGAAACCCTCACAATATAGGAAACATAAGAATCAAGGAGTTTGAGATGAAGATCAGGAAATGAAAATTAAAATATAATGAAATAGAAGATATTTAATTCTTGAAATCAATTTTTTATTTAATTCACCATATAAAAGAAACAATTATGTGAAATTTCAAACATGTCTAATGAAATTAAATTTGAGACAAAGAACCCCTTACAACCTTAGAAACATTCATGTCAAAACCCTATGAGAGAAAAAACTTGGAATATAAAATTGAATATCATGAAATATAACATAATCCTGATACAAAATAATAAATGGGAAGTAGATAAACTATTAAAATGAAAACATGGTTTATAATAATGAATATATCTCAATGAGTGAAAATTTGAAACGAGAAACCCTTACCTTGTTCTCGATTCATTTTGCGCATGAGCCTAAATTACTGAATAATAAAATTAAGTTTATTAGATACCTTATTAAGAAAATTATTCTTATATATTTAATTTAATATGGATCATTTATTTTCATATTATATTATATATATATATATATATTCTTATATTTGTGTGAAAATTTAAACAGTGTCAGTTTATTTCGGTAATTTAGCGATCAAAGATGATATTTTAATAATAAGTGAAATAATTAATATAAACTTTCTATAACCATAAAAAATAACTATTTTCTTATTAAATTATAATAACAATAGTATTTATGTTCCCATAGTCATCCATGATAGAGTTTTATAACATCGTTCATGTAGGTAGTTAAACCGACCAAAACAAGAACATGATATAATTAATGAATATGTTTGATTATGGGGTGATTTAGTTATAATATCATTATTAAATAAGTACAATGAAATTATTTATATGTTATTAAGGTTTTTAATTATATTTAAGTGTACTGGGTAAATAATAAAAATCAATATGAAAAATGAAAAATGTTACTTTGTGGAGGTGGTAGTCCGCATAACATACGATCAATGCTATCATTTCTCAGTGATTAAGAAGGGATAAGGTAGATAATAAATTGAATTTAAATAATCATAATTAAATTATATATATTATATATATTATATTTATTTTCCAATCCCATCCTTAAAACCAACCATGAGATTCATTTATGAAAAATGGATGACGTCGCTTCGTGGAGGCGGTAGTCCGCACAATGCACCATCAATGCTCTTTTATTTTTCTATGTGGGTGGGAAATAATAAACAAGGCTTGTCACATTAATATAATAAAATATTGTAATATTAATTATAGATATTTCATTACATTATTTTGGTTAAAAGTTTTTGGAAGAGGAATATTAAGAATGAGGGATTAAAAAAGGAGGTAATACATACGTCAAGAGCTTTAGTTTTCTCTTAGAGATATCCTTGGAAATAGAGTAATTCAGCTAAATAATGCTGACTATAGGATTAAGGATGTGGGATAGTGTTCTAGGATAAGAAAAATGGAATATTTTTATAAATAAATTTGAAGGGAAAGGTTTAACTTGAAGTGGTGGAAGGATCCCCTTTTATAAGTGAAGAGGAGGACAATTTTGGAAGCACCCTTTACATTTTCAATAATGTAAAGTTACAATTCAATGATAAACTGATAAAAAATAGAAAAAATAAGAAGGGGTTGGCATGTATTTTTTTTTGATACACACCTCAACAATCCATTTGGAAACATGTTTTAAATATTTTTTGAGTCATTTCCTCTTAGTAAATCTATTTTTACTATTTTTTACATTTATTGGGGTAATTAATTTTCAACCTTAGTAATTAGTCTTGTTAAAAAAAAATTAAAATTGAACCGTTTATCTAATCATAACCTAATAATTTAAAATTTAAAAATAATTTTATAAAAAATATTTCTAAGAGTGTGAAACATTAATTTTAAAATAAAAGCACACAACACATAAAAAAAGTTCTTAGGAAAATGTGTTTTTAAGCTTAAAATTTATGTACAGGATAAAGTTATCATTATTTTTGATTTTCAAGACATAAATTGGTTTATTATAAAAAATAAAGGTTATGTGGCTTTGAAATTAATACAAAATATAATTTTACCAAAATAATGTTTAATTAAATGAAAATAACCAAAATAATTTTTATTAGAGAAAAATATTACTTAAGTTCCAAAATACTAGGAATATGTTTTTCTAAGTTCCTCATAATATTTTAAAATGAAAATTTTTTTATTCCTTAAATATAGATTTTATTAAATAATTTTTTATATATTTATAATTCAATATTATCATATTACAATGTCATAAAAATTATAGTATTGGTAAAAACAATATTTTCACTATTTACCTAACAATCAATCATCTCAAAAAAATCACAAAAATCAACCCTAAGATAATTTTTCCATTATAAATTTAAAAATTATGTGCATTTTATATAATTCTATTTATAAAAATTATATGCTTATATTTTTAATTAAAATAAAAAATATAATGATATAATACTTTTATTAAAAAATGTCCTTTTTTTACTTTACTTGTTTCAATATGATTATATCCTTAATTTGCTTAATAGAAACCTGTTTTATGAATTTAAACCCATTATTGTTCCTTTTTTTCATTATTTCAAACTTTCATTATCTCATTCACCCACCACCACTACTGATATTGAATATATAATTGGAATTATATATACTAATATTGTGGGTAGCATTATGTATTCTATGATATGTACTTAGCTGAATGTAGAATTATCTATGTGCACATTGAGCATGTTCATGAGAAATATGGGTAAGCCACATTTACAAGTGCTTAAATGGATATTGTGGTACATTTATTCTACTATAAATCTTTCAATATGTTATGTTAGGATTTCAAATTATGGTGACTTAGTGACTATATCTGTAGACTCTGATTATATTGGGAACATTAATACTATGAAGTATCTAACTAGTTTTGTTTTCACTACATATTGAAGAAATATCTCTCAGAAATTAAATATTAAAGTGGTGGTGTATGTTCCAACCACTTAGGATTAGTACATTCATTTAAAGAGGCTATGAAAGAATATATTTAACTTAAGGTTTTAATTTTTGAACTTGGTTTATGTAATTTTTCTATCATAGATCATTATGATTCATAATATTGCTGAAATATCTATAATAAACTAGTATTCCATAGTAAGTCAAATAATATATATATATATAAATTATAATTCATTTCATTAGATAGGTTATTGAAATTGGAACAATGCGTGTCAATATGATACACATAGATAATAACCTATTTGATTGTTTGGATAAGGTTGTGGCTTTATATAAGTTTAAGAATTGTTTAGATATTTTGAACATGGTTCCAATTGAATAAAATCAAGTGCAATGACATCATTATTATTTTATTTTATTTTTTAAATAGTAGTTTTTTTTATTTTAGCATGCTTATCGATTTACAAATAGAACTAATTTCTTGTTAGTTTATCATTTTAATCATGCATGTTAAAATTTTTATTATAATTCTCTACTATGTTTCCATGAATTTCTTTTTATTTTTATCTTGATTAATTATTTTACTCTTATGTTTTTTGGTTTAACCTTATGTTTTAATCCCTAAAGACTCTTACATTTTTTAGGTTTACCCTTACATTTTTTACTTTGTCATCCTATTACTCTTACAATTTTGTTTTGCTTGGTGTGGAGGTGCACAAATAAAAAGGGAATTACTCTTAATTATTCCCTATTCCACTATGATTTACTATTAAACACATCAACATGACTCTTATTTTTTTAGTTTTACACATATTAACTCTTAATCTTAAGTCCAATGACTCTTTCATTTTATATCTATCCTAGGTAAATATTATAGAATAATTCTATTGACTCTTATAAAATGAGTTTGTGATAGAATTACTCTTATGGAATGATTTTAATGACTCATATACTAGTGTATTTTCCATAGTATGACTCTTATTCCAACTATGAATTGAGTCTTTTTCTTTGAGTCAGATGAATCTTATGTTTTCTTCCTTATTGATTTTACATTGGTTTCAAGTCGTTTGAGTTGTTTTATTTTCATATGTTCATATTCTATTTTATATTGAGTAATTACTTGATCTTAGTTTCATTAATAATTTTATATATCTAACCTAGTTTTTTTTGGGGAGGATGATGAAAATTAAAATATTTGAGACTGCTATTCCATAGTTACAAAGTGCTTGAGAAGAAGTTGTTTGTTTCCTAGATTTTGAGTTCATCATCCAATACGTGATTGTGAAAGTGTATCCATGATGTTGTAGTTGTAAGCTAAACTTAGTGTTATATTCCAGTAGATATTTGAAGATTCTTCTCATGAGGAGATTCTATTTTTCCTTGGTCTACATTGTTGAATATTTTCCTAGAGCCTTTAATATCGGTCAGTTGGTACATCCAATTGGAAAGTAAGTTTTTCTATTATTTTTTCTATTTTGGGAATCCAGTTGCTACATCATTTTCTTGTTGAATGTTTGTTCTTAACTTCTCTATTGTATATTTTATGTTTTTTTTGGTTTTGATTATTAATTAAGGTAGGAATATGTAGGTGTTCTTTCTATATATAAGGACCAAAGTGATTCGATCCACATTAAATTACCACGTTCTTTTATTTTATTTTCTTTCTTTCTGTTATTGGTTTCTCATCCAGATTACCCATTTCTTATCATATATCCATCCTTCATTTCTAAAACTCATTAAAAAATTAAAACTTTTAATTTTTAGGTGATCTTGGGAAATACATAAGGGTGTATTTTGATGACTTCCACTTAATACCACTTCTAATTAATTCACTCAAATAATACTATTCTAATAAATAAGATAATTTGGGGAAATGTTGTCTATGAAACTATATGATTTTAGGAAACCTTAAAATATTAAATAATTTTAAGCACAAATACCCCTTGTGACATAATAAGTGCTATTGTTCATGAACCATGCATCAAATCATTATAAAAATTCAAAAAATAAAATAAAATAAAATAAATTGGAATCATTATACGAGAGATTATCGATGAATATTTTTAGGTTTAATGGAAGTTAATGATGTAGAATGATCATATATATACAATTTACTCTACCTTTTATATGAAACTATTATTATAATACACCTTCCTCTTTAAATCTCAACCACACAGTCAACATTTAATACTTTATAAATATTTTTCTTTTCTTTCATTAATTTAAAATTCTTTTTTATTAGTACTTATATGAAAAATCTCTCTTAATTTACTCTTTTAGTTTGACCTCATTAATTATATTTGAATATTTACTCATCTAGACACAATAAATACCAAAATAATAATTTATTGTATTTTGTAATGAAAATAATAAATGAAAAAGGGTGATTTTTAGGGTTATGTTCATAAGGATTTTATCACTTTAATCCTTTTCATTAGTTGTGTTTAACAATTGGGTTCAATTTTATTTATATAGGTTTCTTATACCATCTATTTCCCAGTAATATAAAATGTTTGGATCATAATGAATAGTTTATAATAAAATATAATATCCTTAAATATAATATTTATTAATAACTCTCTTCATTAGATGTCATAAATTTTATTAAATCTTATTTAAAGGATTACCTTATTAAAAACTTCATCAGGAAAACTCAATTGAGAAGATATAAAATTTGCAACTTCCCCTTATCATATTATGATGGTTATTAGTTCAAAATCTTCATTCACATTAATAATATCATGTGAAACTAAAAATGAATCATTTATTCTATATTTTCAATTTCATATTTATTCCATAATTTTCTTGCAGTTTCCAAATTAAAAGAAATACAATTATTCTCAAAAACCTAAAGGGTTTTCAATGACAATTAAAATCACTTAATCCATATCATTATGTGTTTATCTAGGAACACTTTAACTTTAAGTTTCTTTTAAAACATGGCCTTTCATATTGATATCATTACTTATATTTACTCATTACTTGAATTATCTTGAGAATCAGGTATTCTAAAATTCTTTAAGTGTGTGTTTTTTATATATTTATAATATAATTATTTAATTATGTCTTTAAGATATAAAATCTAATAGATGAATTAATAACTAAGATATGTGATTTAGTTACTCCATTTATTTTTTTCTCCCCTTAATGTTGATAATTTTTATTCATTTAAATATTACGCATTGATTTTTGGATTCATATATTTTAATGAATATAAATTCAATACATTATGAATTTTCATCTATATGTTGTCTCTAAAAATACCACACTAATTTACAATAACTTCTAGGCTTCAAACGATCCAATGATACACATTAAACACAACAAAATTAAATAAAGAAACCCAAATATAAGGTAAAAAATTTTATATTAATGAAATCATACATACTATAAATGAATTAATACGAGGATGTGTATCTTACCCCATATAATTTCTACAACACTCCTTATCTATTATTGATGGAGATCATAGTAGACGCAGCCGAAAGACATCCCTACTCCAGAGGTATCCATGAGTTTTTTTGAATTGATCGATGCTTGAGTGGTATCCTCTTATCACCCATGAAATTCTAGAGCCTCATGGAGATAAAGGGTGAATATGAAGATAGCTTTGGGTATGGGTGAGTTTTAGATGAGGCTTGGGAAGGCTTTAATTACACACCATCTTAGGGTGAACACCCCTTCATAAATCCCTTGAAGATTCTCCTGGAGTGATCATGAATTTAATAAATTTCCAAGGGATGATTAACAATTAATTAAAGTCGTATAATAAAAAATAAACCATGAAACCCTATAACATTATTCCATTGAAATTGAAATCATATGACACTATAAATGAAAGCATGCACCTTAAACCATTAAATTGTATTATTTTTTATTTATTTATATTATTGATGAAGATTAATAAGGAATAGTCATAAGGATATTCCCTTATAGTTATATCCATATATTTTACTAAATCATCAAAAAAATTTGTATAACACCTTCAAATTATTCATGATAAGATAGTATTTTATAAGCAAAGGAGAAAAAAAGAAAAGATATTTAGTGAGGGAAGATTTTTGGTCTTTGATTACTTTAGTAGATAACTCACACACTTCCCATATCTAATAACACTTTATATAGTCTATGAGGATTCTACCCAAGCCACAGACTTACTCATACATTTCATAATTATATGAGTAAAGCCTTTGATTACATCCCATGTAACTCTTGTCCATAAATACTCTTCCAAATGTTTAATCTTATGAAATAGTTACTCATATTATAATTTCTACCATAGAACCAATTACTTTGTACTTTATATTACTTGTATATTCAAATAAGTGAATATTAGTTTAAATATATGATCACATATTTATTTTTCTTCTACATAACATTGATGTGATAATGTCCCATAGTATCTATCACATTGATAATTTCATAGTAGTTCCTCGCTATGATGAGAACCTTTATATGATATGATGATATCTATTAAATATAGTTCTACAGTAAGATAACTTACTATGATGGAAAACATAGTATATATAATTTTATGTGCAATTACTCATAAAGAGACGAGACTTCATCTCCTGAAGTTTTCACTTGGTAATCTCTAAGATGGGAGGTTTTGAGAAAATACCCACCAGTAGTAATTACACATGTTTTTATGTCATCATATATTCCTATATTTGATCATGTGTAATGGTAATTATACTTTAAGATTATCATTAATGAATTTCATGACTCATACATTTATATTTTCTAATGAAAACCATGATGACATATGTTTATGATGAGGTTGGGTACGTTGGGCAGATAAAAAATGACATGTTATTAATGGATAATTTGAGGAAGGATTTGTACCTTCTATATTTATAGAAGTTGATATATCATCCCTTTTATTGAAATATAACTATCACATAAATTTCATGGACATGGTGTAACGATGTTTACTTCATATAGTCAAAAAATACATATCAAGAAAATATGTTGATGACACAGATATGCAACATGTTTAATGAGATATTGAGACAAAGGGATTAATGTAATGTCTTAGATTTTCTGTGTATTATTTTTTTAAATATTATATGGAATTATTATGAGACCAGGCCTTATGACAAAATGAGATTCTGAGGCCTAGAGTTCCCGAAATAAATGTTTGAAATAAAGTAAACTTTTAAATAGCGCACATGATATTTTTTTTTGAAAAAGTTGAATAAATTTTAAACGGGTTCTCGGATCAGAAATCTAAGGGCACCGTTTAATTCAGAGCAATGAATTTACCTTAGGTGAGGCCTAACATCGGCTGGTATGGGTCAGAAATAGAATTTAGTTTTTGGACTGTTTAAAGGAAATAAAATAAACTAATAAATTATTTTATTTTAAACATTTCCATAATGAAGCGATGTGTTATTTAGTTTTAAATGAGTAGGATCCCAAGGTTAGGCTCATAACCCTGGAAAACTCCTTGGAATCCTTTGGTGCTTTGGAAAGGATCCACCCTTGAAGAATTATCGATGAACGATGACGAACAATGCCACGTGGATCGTTGAGCAACGAGATCAAATCCTAACAAAACAACTCTCTCCCTCTTTGTCTAAGATCGAGTTAGGGGTTTTTATTTTAATTTTTTTCTTCCCAGTTCTTGTATTTAAATTATGAACTTAGATCAACCCACAAATAGGTTGACCCGCAGATCATTTTTTGTTGTGGAGGGTCTCTTATCGGGTTTATTTTGGGGAATTGATCCATGTTTGGTTTGATTTATATTTCTATTTTCATTATTTGATACTTCTAATGGGATATGATCAACAACATGAAAACTGGCGGTAGAGGTTTATTCCTCACTTAGTTATTTGTATTTCTTCTCCCTTTTTGACCCCACATTCTTCGTGTTCTTTGCAGGGTAATGAACAATAGATCGTTGTATGTTTGTATTACAACGCAATGATCCTAAATCGTATATTTGACATCATGATGATACAAAAAAGGTGTGATGATTATGGAAGATAACGAATCGACATGGATAAGAAGAAACCATTCTTTGACCGTTCTTCGCATGGATGATCGAAACACTTTTTTTGGAGCCGATCAGATGCCCAGAACTTACTGAATTAGAATTTCTATGGTAAGATGACCTTGAACCTTCAGTTTTGTGATGAACATATTTACATAAATAATACTGAAGGATTGAATAAGGCACGTTGAGGAGGAGCACCGGTTATGGAAAATCCCGAAGAACATGGTGTGTTCTCTGAAGAACACTATGTGTGGGGCTGGCTCGACAGTGGATAGGGTTTCATGATGCAGGAAGGGATGACATGGTGTGTGACAACTATCACATGGCATGTGGGACCTTACATAGGACTCTGTGTGTATCTCAGATGATACACATACATAGGGTGGAGTACACGATGTGTACTCCACCACATGTCCAGACCAGGCCGGTTATGTGGGTTACCCCGTGTACTAGTACATGAGTTGGAATACACAGGTTGAAGCTATGTATAGAAACATGACCAACATACATAGAGTGTCCCCTTGATAGTAGGACATGATGTGTCATGATGTTACATTCATTTTATATCTCTTTCTACATGACATGCTCTTCGACATGAGATGTTGTACACGGGCAGTACCCGGGGTCATAGGACATGGCGTGTGACCTTTCAATATGCCCTTTACCTTTCTACACATGGATTGATCTTCTTGTCCACTGTTCTTTGGATAGGGGTTTTTTGGGTTAGTTCCCCCTTTTCTCATTCCCCTAAAGGTTAGGTATCATTTCCATCCACATGAGTATGATCCATTCAGCATGGATTTCTAGATAGAGTCAGAATCCATCCAAGGGGCCCGAAGTGAGATCCTCTAACCATTATTGACCCTAGGTAGAGTCAGGTATAAACGTGACCAATCCTAAAGGACATTGATCCTATACTTAGTAGGGGAATATGGATGATTCGTGGTATACATGAAGGCCTTGGTAGTGATCCTCATCTGTGTATCATGATCTTTCACCACTTAGGAGTGAGTTTTCCCAGAATGAGTGTATCTATTCTCTCTTCAGATCTATAAGTGTGACTATCTCTCTCATGACACTTCCCAATGAATGTACTTCTTAGATAGATGTCATCAGAGCTATCAGACCCATGGAGTGAGTTCTCAAAGACTAGTGATTCTTGGAATCTTCGAACTGAATCCCTAGCGTGGGTATGTAGTCGCTGTGACTTACCTATAGACTATGGGTCTGGGTTTTGAGTATATCTGGATATGTTTCTCTTATTATATATTCTAAAGAAATATAATGTATAAAGATAATTATTCCTTTACTTTGCATATTTATTTGTGGTTTTCAGGGTCCCCTATTAAGTATTGTTATACTCACCCCTGCACAGGCTTTGCCCGCACGTGCCATGTCTTATGTAGATGAGTAGCCTTTTGATAGAGTCTAGGGAGGACCCATACCAGACCGAGCTTTGTGATATTCCTTATAGGATGATGTGTTTCTACAACTATATTCAATATTCCCAGTACCTACTTTCTCACTTATAGGTTGGACTTGTAGTTTCCAGACTCTTTATTTTGGTGGGATTGTATTTTGGCCCAGTTTACTTTCCACACTTTACTTTTCATTGTAATCTATTGGTGGGTTTAATTGTATGTATGAATTTTATTCCTTAGTGGGTTTTCTTACATTTCATCATTTGTGGGATTGGATATGTGTGCGTGTGTACATGTACTTAGGCAATTCCTCTCATGTTAGTGATATGCCTACTCGGTGTTGGTCACCATCCCCTGGCCTATTGGAGGCAGTCTTGGGGAGTCGCGACATGGGTCCCACTCGGACAGGTCGTGACAAAGTGGTATCAGATGTGTTTAGTTCTACCTTAGGACCAAGATTATATTATATTGGTTTGAATAAACAGTGTTAAGTGTTTCAAGCTTGGCTTTCAGGACAGGGACTCTAGTGTTGGTACGGACAGCCGACATATCCATACACCAGGACTTAGATAACCTGCTTTTCGACTTGGTACATAAAAACACTAGTTTCAGGAAAAAAAAGAATGGTACATGCATCATATAAGAATGGGTTGTGTTTTCCATGTACTTTTGTTTCATTTATCTATATATACTCTTTGACCATGGTATATATTATTTTCATATAGGATGCCTCCACAACACATACCTGCTAGGATTCAGTGACTCAATCATGAGGATGACCCCCTCAATGACAAGGATTCGATTCATGGACCAGTTAACTAGGCGTTACCTCCAGGTGGTGCACCAGCTATACCACCACCAGTGGATCAGCATGTGGTACCTGTAGTACCGAAAGATTATGAGCACAGGCTGGGCATACTCCATGAGTTTCAGAAACACTGACCCCTTAGGTTCCGAGGTGAGTCCGACCCTCAGGCGGGTGAGGACTGGATTGAGGTGGTGACCATAGTTTTCCGTCTAGTGAGGAAACCAGTGGGCTAGATGGTGATCCTAAGAGTGAGACTTCTTTAGGTTTCTCTGGGATGATGGTGGATTTTGACCATGCAGACTCACGATGAGGAGACTCTTTTATGGACGAAGTTTGAGTGACACTTTAGGGAGGAGTTCTCTCCGGTTATGCTGAGAGAAGTGTGTATCCAAGAGCTTATTAAGCTCTAGAAGGAAAATTTAATGGTGGATAACTCTTCATCAAGTTTCAAAAACCTCTCCAAGTACTCGATGGATATGATCAGGGATCAGTAATTTAGAGATAATACCTTCAAACAAGGTCTATGATAGGACATACGAGCTAGTGTCATGTCTCTATGCATTTTGACTTTTGCAGGAGTACTCGAGTGAGATTTGGTGGTTGAGAGGTTCTTGGATGAGTAAAGATATCCCTTGGAAGTCAGCAGCAGACAGATAGGTGCAAATACCTTGACAGTAGGGAGACTACATCAGACATAGGGATTGAGATGTGGGAGACATCACAGGGGGACTTATGATAGGGGATTTGTGGTCCAGGGCTCTCTGGATGGATCTAGTTAGCCTAGGGAGAGGCGATTATACTCATATAACGACATAGGAAATCTCTCTAGAGACTGTCCAACCCATTGACCTATAAATAGGGAGAATATGGATAGACCACTGAGGCAGAGGCAAAGAGTGGAGCAGGTAGACCCGCCCGACGGTAGATGTGGAAGAGGAGTAGGGAGAGCTGCAAGAGGTAGTAGACTCTTTGAACTACTTCCACCACCACCCCCAGGAGGTCTACACTATGCTTAGAGATATGGGGGATAGGGGCGGGGGTAGCTACATGTGGTTTAGGCGTACGACTCAGGGACTCCATGGATGATCCGGGGTATGATCTGTGTCTTTTCTACCTTAGCTTTTGTACTTATAGACATAGGTTCTAGTCATTATTTTATCACCAAATGTCTGGTGTGAAACCTTGAGATTCTATTGGATCCTTTCACTTGACCCTTATTCTTGGAGACACCTATGGGAGGAGATTTGATGATCACACATCTTTTCTGACAATGTGATCTTACCCTTGGAGGTGAGAGTTTTAGTTGGAACCTCTTGGTGGCAACGTCGAGGCCTTACAACGTCATTCTCAGTATGGATCAGTTATATTAGATCCATGCCTAGATTGACTACTTTAGGAGAAGTGTGTGGTGTTCCCACAATAATGGAATGAGGTTTTCCTTTGTTGGTGAAAAGGAAACCCAAGTAGCATAGAATGGGATCATGATTAGGAGGGTGCAACTAATCACTCATGAGTTGGATATCCTTACCATAATATCAGTAGATGTTGTAAGCTTTTAGATCTTAGTATTAGTGGTGGAGAATGTCTTTTCAGAAGATATTCCAGGATTAACTCCTCATTGGGAGATCAACTTTTTCATCTACTTACACCCCAGGATGACACCGATATCCTCACCGGTGTATTAGATGGATCCCGTAGAGATTTGTGAGTTGAGGGTGCATTTGGAGGATTTTTAGAGTAAGGGATTTGTAAGACCGAGTGTTTCACCCTGGGCGGCCCTAGTTTTGTTTTCTAAGAAGGTAGACGAGAGTTTGAGGTTATGCGTGGATTACCGATGCTTGAACTAGGTAACGGTGAAGAACAAGTATCCACTCATGAGGATTGATAAACTCTTCGATCAACTGAGAGGGGTGAAATGGTTCTCAAAGGTTGAAAACCTATTGGGTTACCACTAGTTATGAGTACGAGATGAGGATATATTGAAGATGTATTTCAGATACCGCTATGATCACTATGAGTACTTAGTGATGCCTTTAGGCATGAAAAATTTCCCTGAAGTGTTCATGGGACTTATAAACCAGATATTCCAGCTATACTTAGACTGGTTCATAGTGGTTTTCATTGACAACATCCTAGTGTACTCAGTGTTAGAGGAGGAGCACATGAGACACCTACGGATGGTTCTAGATATACTCCGAGAGCACCAGCTTTATGGGAATCTCTTGAAGCGCCAGTTCTAGATACAAGAGGTACACTTTCTAGGACATGTCGTCTCAACAGATGGAGTAGTAGTGGAGCTAGTAAAGGTCGAGGTGGTGTTAGCATAGGAGCCACCCCAGAGTGTGATAGAGGTGTGGATCTTCCTTGGGTTGACAGGATACTACCAGATATTTATCCCTAATTTCCCCTGGATATCAGAACCGATGACAGCCTTGACCCATAAGGGGAAACCCTTTATGAAGTGCACTATGTTGCATTTTCTGTCAATAAGGTATGTTGTTGATCAGAAGATGTCAAAGAATGAATGGATGTCAAGGAGAGTCAATATGTGAATGACAAAGGCTATGATGGTGTTGGTGATGAATGGAGGATGGCCATTGTGTTAAAATGAATGTCACTTAGGAGATTCACTAAGTGGCATAAGTGTCTATGGTTGAAACATTCATCCATGTTTACATCAGACAATTGATGAGCTGATCTTTAAGTTCCAAGAACTTGTATCAAGTAGATACAATGTCACAACATTGTTTGAAGACCATGAATTGTACTGACAATGCATGAGGAGATGAAGAGAGCCATCCACAACTTCTAAGTGGATGAAGTGAGCTAAAGAAGTCCATGCACTATCACTTAGTGCATGTGAATATGAAGAAGATCCAACTTGATCTCTAATTAGATCAATAAAGAACTTTGATGAATATGTTTGATTCAAGAGCTCGGTTGAAGGAAGAACCTTCTACATTTCCCTCCTAAGTGAAGAATACAAATTGATGAAAAGATGGAGGAATTATTTTGAAGAAGAAGAAGAATGGAGAAGAGGAAGAATGGGTTGGAAGAAGTGGAATTTGGCATTTGAACTTGGGTTACTTTGTTTTTATACAAAGTCCCTAAGTCTCTACTCTAGAAAAAAGGAAGCCACCAAGGGCCAGCCTTAAGGGTTCAACCCAAGGCACATGTGGGACTAGGTCACCATGCCCAAGGGGATCCCATGGGGCCAGCCCGAGAGAGGCCGGGGCCGTGTATAAGCCCCTGAGGCCACGCGGTGATGAAGCCTGCGCAGCGTGAGCGCGAGGAGCGCGCCCGTGTGTGCATAGTGGGCGCCAGTGGCGCGCCCGCAGGGAGCAGAGGTGGGCGCAAGAGTGCGCCCGCTAAGAGAACATGGTGTGGGGCGGCACCGTGGAGGTTGGAAGTTCAATTGACGAGAGAAGGAGAGCGCTAGGTTGATATACCACAGAAAATCCGCGGTCCGTTTCAATGTGGGACGCGCAATTTTCACCGGGAGCGCATCCTGGCCGCACGATCGATCGCGCACTGGATCGCAGCCACTCATCTCATCCGCCGCACGCCGCGATCTAATCCAGCCGTCTGATGTATTTCAAACTCCGGATCCGACGGTTGAGGAGTCGTCCTCTACCTCGAGCTCGACCGAGGCACCCGCGACGTCCCCGCTGAACCAGTGGGCCTCCAAGCACTGGATTTCGAGTTCCTGACCACCATTGTTCGAGCTGAAGGAACCATTGGGTTCGTCTCGACGTAACGAACACGGCCATGCAAGAAAATAGGCATGCATGCAATGTTTGGAAGATTTCGACGAATTCCGAGGCAAACGAAGTTGCCGAGGCTTCATGTGTTCGTGTTCTGCATGGATTGGATTTTAATAAGGCCATGCATGCGTTCTATGTCGCATGCACATAGAGGAAAAATAAAGGAAGAAACCCACGTGAAACAGAGAGAAGAAAAATAATGATTTAGAAAATCTTGAATGCATGAAAATCTCAGGGATTTGAGAGATATCTCATGCGGAATATTGGGCATACCTCTGCCTATAAAAAGAGATTCCGAGGCTCAGAGATGTTTGCTGATCCTTTGCTGAAAAACTTAGAAGACCCGTGAGTGCCTTTGTGCCTCGCGAAGTAGAAGCCCCGCACACACTTGCGCGGCTGAAGAACTCGGGGCCACCCGAGGTCCCGAAGGAGTCCCCTGCGCGCCTCCCTTGCGCGACAAGAAGAACCCCATCCGCATCTACTTGCGCGCTCGAGGTTGGCACCCTCACTGCCCGTGTACCTGCGTGGCAGGAGGAAGTGCATGCGGGTGCTGCACTTGCGTGCCCCGCGGCCAGTGCACACTTGCGCGCCCTTGTGGCCTTGTGCACTTGCCCGTCCAGTGACACCCACACCCAACGTGGTGTTTAAAGTGAGAAGAAGGCCGCACCACTTGCACGCCTCTTTGGGTTGGTGTTCGGGTGTGAGCAAGAGAAGGCCGAGACCTTAGTTTTGGTGTGCATGCAAATGGAAGAACACACTTGGCAGTGTGTGTGCTAAGTGAAAACAAGTGAAGGCCGTAGCCTTGGGTGTGTGAAAAACAAGAAGGCCACCACAACTTTTGTGTGCAAATTAAAGAGGAGGCCGTAGCCCTTGTGTGTACAAAATGGAGAACCAAGTGTGTGCATAAGTGAAGTGCACACTTTGAAGAAGATTAAAAGAACAAGGAAGTGTGTGTGCTTAGTAAGTGAAGTAGGCCAAGCCCAAGTGTGTGCAAAATGAAGAACAAGTTGTGTGTGCTAAACAAGTGAAGGCCGAGCCTTAGTGTGTGTGCAAAGTGAAGTGTACACACTAAGAAGAAGAATAAGAAGGATACTCACACTAAATAAGAACACACATTAAGTGTGTAAACAAAAAGAACAAAGAGTGTGAAAGAATTTGAGAAGGTGTGTGTGTGCTAAAAGGAGAATACACCCTTTGAGGGTTTATCACACCAAGAAGAAGAAGGCGAGTGCATGCATGCATGCATGCACGTGAACACGTGAACAAAGATAAATAAGTGGTGTGCATTTGAGTTGCTCAAGACCAGGAGTTCTTGAAGAGTTTTGAGAAGCCATGCAATCAGTGCATGAAGAAACAGGATGAAGAAACAGGCCAAGAAGATGAAGAAGAAGATTGTTGCTGATAGAGAAACACCTGACAATTCCTTTTATCACTCTTCTGGTGAAGCCTGTCCTAGCTGTGATGATGATGGAAGAATCAATGATCTTCTAAATGCAATTGAATATCTTCAAAAGATAGTCCCCAAGGAAGTATCAATGTGTATTACTACAGGCATCCTTGATCTTCAAGAAGAAAAATTACAGCTAGAAGAAGAAGCCAATGCAATGGAAGATCAGTTGGCTAAAAGGGTTGGCATAACCAACACTCTCAGAAAGCTGGTGAAGGCTAAAGATGAAACAGTATCGCTTTGCAATGAAAGATATGAAGACACTACTGAAGAATTGCAAAGAAGCCTTTCTGAGAAAGAATTCTTTAAGACTGTGGTCAAAGATGTTTTCCATGCACTGGAAAAGAGGCACAAATTTTCAATGAATGTCAGAGATGCTCAACTTGAAGACAAAGTAAACAGGGTGAAGGAGCTTGAAAATTCATTACAAGAAATGAAGGAGGTGCATGAAGACCAGTTAGAACAGCTGAAAGAAAATTAGGAAGGAAGGCTAAGAACTGTTGAGGATGATAAGAACTCCCTTAACATGAAATGCTTTGAACTAGAGGTGATATTGAAAAATCTGCAATCACCCAAAGCTGAATCCTCCCAGTCATCTAAAATTAGAAATGTTGATACACAAGTGTGCTTTGAGAAGGATGATTCTAAAAGAAATACATCCTCTAATGAAAGGGAAACATCTTCTAAAAAGAAGGTACCATCCATACCATCTTGTACTCATGCTTCTAAAAGTGTTTCTACTAAAAGTGCAGGATGGAAGAATGAATCCAAACAAGTATGGATGAAGACAATGAAGAAAGAATTCTCTCCTGAAACAACACAACAATTCAAGAGAAATGCCCAACAACAAGAAGGACTCAAGAGGTCAAGATTTGTGGGTCAATGTTGGTGTTGTAACAAGTATGGGCACTGTGCAAAGGATTGTTGGTACAATCCACTGAATGTCAAATCACAAAGGAAGCCCATGCCAAGGGGGAGCAAGCCAGAAGGAAAGAAGAAACATCCACAGGTCCAGAGACATCTGTTTACTACTAACAGATTTGGATTGCTTGATAACATTTGGGATGTGTGCAAAAGTGGTCAAATAGATACATGTCAATCTCCAACTGTATCCAGAGCTCAAAAGAAGAAAAGATCACATAACCTGGCTCAGAAAGAATCCTTGGGAAGCAAGAAGAAAGTTGAAGATGCTCCCAAGAAGGTTTTGAAAAAGGAAAAGAAGTCCTTGGAGTCTAAATCCAAGAAGGGCGATGCATCCAGAAGGACCACCAAGAAAACATGCTTCTACTGTGGAAAGAAAGGACACACCATGGATCTTTGTGAACAAGCCATGGAACTGAATAGAAGCAGACTTGACTCAAACAGACAATCAATCCAGATGAAGCAGAAGGGATTGGTTGAAAACAAGTTTCCTAAGAAAGGTAGCTTGAAAGAATCAAAGGAACCATGTGGAATATCCAGAACTGAGGCCACACTTCCAAACGATTTGTTAGTCATATGGCCGAATCAGTTGCAACTTGCCAGAGAACTGCAAAGAGCTGAAGATGAAGCACTGGAAATTTCTAAGGCAAAAAGGAAACAAAAGATTTCACATGAAGATGTGTTGAGATACACACCAGCACAATCATAATTGAAGATCAGATGTGCAAGTGTGAAGAATGGTGAAAATGGGGCATCTCGGTTGGGAGAATATTCTCAACCTTGTTGTTCATATTGATGAACCAAGGAGGTTCCATATTATTCCCTAATCACTTGTATTTACATGTGCTGACATTGCAGGGAATTGAAGATGATGATCATTCTCAACTGGAGGATGGTTTGGAAAGAATGGAGTGCACCCCTTGAGGGGGATCCAATATGTAGAAGATGGGATTCTGAGATTTAGTACCATCTTGGGAAAAGTGAAGGTATTCCAATCATACTTTCATCCCTTGTTTCTTAATTGTATTCATCATGACAATTAAGGGGGAGTATTTATTGAAGAAAAATGGTTGAAAGGGGAAGATTTATCTTTGCACTGAACTTTCTAATGAGTTTTGTGAAGTATGTGCAGGATTTAGCAAATTATTGTTATATCTGAAAAATTTCAAACCCCTAGAAGCTAAGCATGATCTCACATGTATAGTGAAATGTGGACAGAATTAAAAAATCTTGGTTACATCACTCTTGTTTTCTACACCGGGTTAGCCCAAGTAGACTTAGAGATGATTTACTAAAGGTTCTTTGCTAAAGAGAACATGTGACATCATCCCTCTCTCAGTGTTTTTCAAGAAAATACTTTTCAAAGGGAGGAAGTGATATTTTGAAAAGGAACCACACCACACCTTTGCATTTGGTTGCCAATAAGGGGGAGAAAAGCTGACATATTGCCCCAGAAATGTGTGGCACACATATTGACCCATTCATATGTGTTCTACTGATTGAATTGACAATATGTGCTCTAGTGGTATTGACAACAAATACAAAGGGGGAGATTGAAGTGCACTGTGTTGCATTTGTTGTCAATAAGGTATGTTGTTGATCAGAAGATGTCAAAGAATGAATGGATGTCAAGGAGAGTCAATATGTGAATGAAAAAGGATATGATGGTGTTGGTGATGAATGGAGGATGGCCATTGTGTTAAAATGAATGTCACTTAGGAGATTCACTAAGTGGCATAAGTGTTTATGGTTGAAACATTCATCCATGTTTACATCAGACGATTGATGAGCTGATCTTTAAGTTCCAAGAACTTGTATCAAGTAGATACAATGTCACAACATTGTTTGAAGACCATGCATTGTACTGACAATGCATGAGGAGATGAAGAGAGCCATCCACAACTTCTAAGTGGATGAAGTGAGCTAAAGAAGTCCATGCACTATCACTTAGTGCATGTGAATATGAAGAAGATCCAACTTTATCTCTAATTAGATCAATAAAGAACTTTGATGAATATGTTTGATTCAAGAGCTCGGTTGAAGGAAGAACCTTCTACATTTCCCTCCTAAGTGAAGAATACAAATTGATGAAAAGATGGAGGAATTATTTTGAAGAAGAAGAAGAATAGAGAAGAGGAAGAATGACTTGGAAGAAGTGGCATTTGGCATTTGAACTTGGGTTACTTTGTTTTTATACAAAGTCCCTAAGTCTCTACTCTAGCAAAAAGGAAGCCACCAAGGGCCAGCCTTAAGGGTTCAACCCAAGGCACATGTAGGACTAGGTCACCACGCCCAAGGGGATCCCATGGGGCCAGCCCGAGAGAGGCCGGGGCCGTGTATAAGCCCCTGAGGCCACGCGGTGATGAAGCCCGCACAGCGTGAGCGCGAGGAGCGCGCCTGTGTGTGCATAGTGGGCGCCAGTGGCGCGCCCGTAGGGAGCAGAGGTGGGCGCAAGAGCGCGCCCGCTAATAGAACACGGTGCGGGGCGGCACCGTGGAGGTTGGAAGTTCAATTGACGAGTGAAGGGGAGCGCTAGGTTGATATACCACGGAAAATCCGCGGTCCGTTTCGATGTGGGACGCATAATTTTCACCGGGAGCGCATCCTGGCCACACGATCGATCGCGTGCTGGATCGCAGCCGCTCATCTCATCCGCCGCGCGCCGCGATCTAATCCAGCCGTCCGATGTATTTCAAACTCTTGATCCGACAGTTGAGGAGTCGTCCTCTACCTCGAGCTCGACCGAGGCACCTGCGACATCCCTGCTGAACCAGTGGGCCTCTGACCACTGGATTTCGAGTTCCCGGCCATCGTTGTTCAAGCTGAAGGAACCATTGGGTTCGTCTCGACATAACGAACACGATCATGCAAGAAAATAGGCATGCATGCAATGTTTGGAAGATTTCGACGAATGCCGAGGCAAACGAAGTTGCAAAGGCTTCATGTGTTTGTGTTCTGCATGGATTGGATTTTAATAAGGCCATGCATGCGTTCTAAGTCGCATGCACGTAGAGTAAAAATAAAGGAAGAAAACCACGTGAAACAGAGATAAGAAAAATAAAGATTTGGAAAATCTTGAACGCACGAAAATCTTGAGGATTTGAGAGATATCTCACGCGGAAGATTGGGCATACCTCTGCCTATAAAAAGAGATGCCGAGGCTCAGAGATGTTTGCTGATCCTTTGCTGAAAAACTTGGAAGACCCGTGAGTGCCTTTGTGCCTCGCGAAGTAGAAGCCCCGCGCACACTTGCGCGGTTGAAGAACTCGGGGCCACCCGAGGTATCGAAGGAGTCCCCTGCGCGCCTCCCTTGCGCGACAAGAAGAACCCCAGCCACATCTCCTTGCGCGCTCGAGGTTGGAACCCTCACTGCCCGTGTACCTGCGTGGCAGGAGGAAGTGCATGCGGGTGCTGCACTTGCGTGCCCCGCGGCTAGTGCACACTTGCGCGCCCTTGTGGCCTTGTGCACTTGCCCGGCCAGTGACACCCACACCCAACATGGTGTTTAAAGTGAGAAGAAGGCCGCACCACTTGCGAGCCTCTTTGGGTTGGTGTTTGGGTGTGAGAAAGAGAAGGCCGAGACCTTAGTTTTGGTGTGCATGCAAATGGAAGAACACACTTGGCAGTGTGTGTGCTAAGTGAAAACAAGTGAAGGCCGTAGCCTTGGGTGTGTGCAAAACAAGAAGGCCACCACAACTTTTGTGTGCAAATTAAAGAGGAGGCCGTAGCCCTTGTGTGTACAAAATGGAGAACCAAGTGTGTACATAAGTGAAGTGCACACTTTGAATAAGATTAAAATAACAAGGAAGTGTGTGTGCTTAGTAAGTGAAGTAGGCCAAGCCCAAGTGTGTGAAAAACGAAGAACAAGTTGTGTGTGCTAAACAAGTGAAGGCCGAACCTTAGTGTGTGTGCAAAGTGAAGTGTACACACTAAGAAGAAGAAGAAGAAGGATACTCACACTAAATAAGAACACACATTAAGTGTGTAAACAAAAAGAACAAAGAGTGTGAAAGAATTTGAGAAGGTGTGTGTGTGATAAAAGGAGAATACACCCATTGAGGGTTTATCACACCAAGAAGAAGAAGGGGAGTGCATGCATGCATGGATGCACGTGCACACGTGAACAAAGATAAATCAGTGGTGTGCATTTGAGTTGCTCAAGACCAGAAGTTCTTGAAGAGTTTTGAGAAGCCATGCAATCAGTGCATGAAGATGAAGAGTTACCATGCACTTAGTGCATGAAGTTGATGTGAAGTGAGACTGAAGCCAGACTGAAGTTAAAGACATCAGCTGCCTGAGTTTTCAGTAATTGAGAAGACCCTGATCAACAGAAGTGATCAGAAGTTTTGAGCAAGACCAACAGACCTTTTCAGAGGCTGTTGAAGATTCTTGAAGAGAGAGGCCAAGTCATCTTTAGAAGAAGGAGATAAATCCTGAGCAAGATGAGAAGACCTGATCAACTCAAGTGATCAGAAGTGAAGAGCAAGGCCAGCAGCCTTTATCCCAGGCTGTTGAGGATACTTGA
Source organism: Viscum album (assembly GCA_963277665.1). Lineage (NCBI taxonomy): Eukaryota > Viridiplantae > Streptophyta > Magnoliopsida > Santalales > Viscaceae > Viscum > Viscum album. The sequence goes on along the minus strand of OY728137.1, from coordinate 611,419,418 downwards.
AGAACTTAAAGTGAAGAAGAGCTACTCGTGTGACTCGAGGAGCCAGGAGAATCCCCCTGTGAGACTCAGGGTGGAAGAAGTCTTCAGTGGGATTCTGGAATAGGCCAGTGGGACTCTGGTAACACTGTGAGACGCAGTATAAAGACCCTCCTGTGGGACTCAGGAGAGATATAGTGGGACTCTGTATCAACCATTGTAATACTAACAGATTATAATGGGAGAAACCATGTTGGGGCGTATAACCATCATGGAAAGGATGTAGGCCTTTGGTGTTGAACCTTGTAAATCCTTGTGTCCTGTGCCTTTACATTTACTGCATCACTCGAGGAAAGGCTGATAGATATAAGAAGAGTAGATCGAGGCCTTAATAAGCCATAGAGGTTTAATTGATAAAGAATCAATTAGTAAAAAGTTTTAAGGGATCACTGATTCACCCCCTCCCCCTCTCAGTGATTCACACTGATCTGGGCACTTCACTTTATATGGATGGAGAAGTTCCAGAAGGCTTTCTAGCAGTTGAGGTAGAGTTTGACATGCGCAATGATATTGGGATTTCTAGAAGAGGGTGTCGAGTATGTAGTTTTATACAAATCATTAGGGACCGGGTTTGGTTGTGTTCTGATGTAGATATAAGTGGTGATTGCTTATGGTTTGCGCTAGCTAAGGCTGCATAAGTATAACTATGCGACCCATGATCTTGAGTTGGCAGTGGTATTCTTTGCATTTAAGATGTGGAGACACTACCTGATGGGAGAACAGTTTATCATATACTCTGACTACAAGAGCCTCAAGTACATCTTATAACAAAAGGATCTAAATCTGAGGTAGAGTAGATGGATGGAGTTCCTCTAGGATTATGACTTTGAGATCATCTATACTTATGGAAAGGGGAATGTAGTGGATGATTCTCTCAGCAGGATATTGAGTTCTCAACTACTGAGTGAGGCTTCAGAGCAGTTGGCCTCACTATAGTTATCCTTCATGGAAGGAGATGATACAACTTATCTACAGTCAATGGTTTTCACCCCTCCACTATTATGGCGAGTTTGGGAGGCACAACTAGGGGATGTCAACTGCAAGAATTTACATGCTCCATTGTCCACATGACATGATTCTGATGGATATTCACAAGGTGGGGAGTACATCATCCTTTTCAAAGGATGAACAGTTTTACTAGTGGTATTGTAGGAGAAGTTTCTGAGGGAGTTTCATACACCCCCTTAGAGGTAAATCTTGGAGTGGAAAAAATGTACCAGGACCTCTTGCATCAGTTCTGGTGGACAAGTGTGAAGAAGGTAATAGCATAGTTCATTTCTTGATGCCTTATGTTACAGCAGGTGAATGCTGAGAACCAGGTGCCAGCAGGATTATCTCACCCCTTGGAAGTGCCAGAGTGGAAGTGGGATAGAATATTGATATACTTAGTGACATGCTTACCATGAATGTTTAGGGGACACGATTCCATCTAGGTGATCATTGACAGACTCACCAAGTCATCCCACTTCCTAGCTATTATAGAGGATAGTTCCCTAGAGAGATTAAAAAGTCTCTATGTGCAGAAGATAGTTCTTCTTTATGTTGTCCCTTCGACAATAGTCTTATATAGCAATTCTCGTTTCATATCCCATTTGTGGAGGGGATTGTAGGAGGTTTTTGGGACCTAGCTAAGTTTGAGCACAATATTCCATCCCTAGAAAGATGGTCAGACTGAGAGAACCATTCAGGTTCTGGAGGATATGTTGTGGGCCTGTATCTTGGACTTTGGTTACAATTGGGAGGACCACCTACCACTGGTGAATTTTGTGTACAAAAACAACTACCAATAAACCATTGGTATGACACCATTTGAGGATTTATATGAGCGACCCTTCCGGTCACCGCTTTGCTGGACCGACCCAAGAGAGTCAGCACTCATGGGTAAAGAGTTGGTACGAGCTACCACTGAGAAGGTGCAGATCATCCAGGAATGGACGAAGACTGCACAAAGCCAAAAAAATTCTTATACTGATAGACGATGGAGACCTCTGGAGTTTGAGGAGGGAGACCATGTCTTCCTTCAGGTATCACCTCATTGAGGGTTACAAAGATTTGACTGTGGTGGAAAGTTGTTTTTGAGGTTCATCGGCCCTTTTTAGATACTGCATAGAGTTGGAGAGGTGGTGTACCGCCTAGGTCTGTTGCCACATTTTCACTAGGTACATGATGTATTCCACGCGTCGTAGCTGAGGAGGTATGTGCATCACCCATCACACGTCATTGACTGGGGAGAGTTGGACATCAAGGATGGAGTGACCTTCACAGAATACCTAGTGGAGATCGAGGATAGATAGGAGATGATCCTTTATGGGTGAGTGATTCCCTTGGTGCATGTCTAATGATAGTATGAGAAACATTAGGAGAGCACGTGGGAGCAGAAGGCTCAGATTCATGCGCAGTACCCACATCTATTTGAGTAGCATTTGTTTTGGATTTTTAGGGATGTAAAAGGCATACGGTGGGAAGAATGCAATGTCTCATATTTTCTATGAATTATTTTTTCAAATATTATATGAAATTATTACAAGACTAGGCTTTGTGATGGCGTGCGATTCCGAGGCCCAGAGTGCCCGGAATAAATGTTTGAAATAAAGTAAAATTTAAAATAGTGCGTGTGGGTAGTTTTCCTGAAAAAGTGGAATAAATTTTAAATGAGTGTTCAGATCATAATTCTGAGGACACCGTTGCATTCAGAGTAGCAAGTTTACCTTAGGTGGGGGCTAACATCAACCGGCGCGGGTCGGAAGCAGAAGTTAGTTTTTGTACATTTTAAAGGAAATAAAATAAATTAATAAATTATTTTATTTTAAACATTTCCATAACACAATGAACGTTTATTTGGTTTTAAATGAGTAGGATTCCAGAGTTAGGCTCATAACCCTGTAAAACTCCCTGGAATCCTCTAGAGCTTTGGAGAGGAGCCACCCTTGGAGAATTCTCGACGAACGATGAGGAATGACACCACGTGGATCGTTGCGCAATGAGATCAAATACCGACTGAAAATCACTCTCTCTCTTCATCAATGATTAAGGTAGGGGTTGTTATTTTAATTTTTTCTTCCCTATTCTTGGATTTAAATGAATAACATGGATCAACCCATGAAGAGGTTGACTCAAAGATCGTTTGTTCTTGTGGGAGGGTCTCTTATCGGGTTTATTTTGGGAAATTGATCCATGTTCGGTTTGATTTATATTTTCATTTTCTCCATTTGATCTTTCTAATATGAGTGGATCAATTTCGTGATGAACGAAGGAGGAGGTCCGTTCCTCAATTCATTATTTGGATTTCTTCTCCCTTTTTGACCTCACATTCTTCGCGTTCTTTGTGGGGTTATGAACAATGGATCGTTGCGTGTTTTCCTCACAACACAATGATCCAAAATCATAGATCCAATGTCATGATGACCCAATGAAGGTGTGGCGACGATGGAGGATGATGAATCAACATGCATTATAAGAAATCATTCTTCGACCACTCTTCACACAGATGATCGAAACACATTTTTAGAGCCGAACGAATGCCCAAAACTTATCAAATAGGAATTGCCATGGCGGGATGACCTTGAACCTTCAGTTTTGTGATGAAAATGTTTCTAGAATGAAGACCTAAGGATTGAAAGAGGCACACAAATGAGGACCACCGGTTCTGGAAAATCCTGAAGAGCACGACATGTTCTCTGAAGAACATGGCGTGTGGGGCCATCGTGGCTAGGGTTTCACGATGTAGGAAGTGATGAAAAAACATGTGACAACTATCACATAGTATGTGGGTCCTTACGTGGGACTCAGTATGTATCTCAGATGATACACAGACACTGGGTGGAGTACATGACATGTACTCCACCACATGGCCAGACCAGGCCTGTTACACAGGTTACCCCATGTACCGGTACATAGGTTGGCATACATAGGTTGAATCCATGTACGACACACAACCAGCATACAGAGAGTGGCCCCTGGATAGTAGTACACAACATGTCATGCTATTACATGTTGTGTATATCTCTTTATACACGACATGCTATTTGATAGGGGCCATTGTACATAGGTAGTACTTGGGGTCATAAGACATGATGTGTGACCTTTTTACATGCCATGTAACTTTCTGTACATGGATTGATCTTCTTGTCCACTATTCCTTGGATAGGTTTATTTTGGGCTAGTTCCCCCTTTTCTCATTTCCCCTGAAGGTCAGGTATCATTTCCATCCATAAGAGTATGATCCCTTCAGTAGGAATTTCTGGATAGAGTTAGAATCCCTCCGAGAGGCTTAGAGTGAGATCCTTTACCCATTCATGAACCTAAGTAGAGTCAGGTATCGATGTGACCAATCCTACATGATGTTGATCCTCTACTTATCAGGTGAATCCATATGAGTCATGGTATACTCTAAGTCCCTAATAATGATCCTCATCCATGTATCATGATCATTCCCCACTCAGGAGTGAGTTCTCCCGGAATAAGTGTATCTGTTCTCTCTTTAGATCTATCAATGCGACTATCTATCTCATGACACTTCCCGATGAATGTAATTCTCGGATGGACATCATTAGAGCTATCAGACTCATGGAGTGAGTTATCCTAGATGAGTGATTTTTGGAATCTTCAAACTGAATCCCTAGCGTGGGTATGTAGTCGTTGTGACTTACCTTTAGACTATGGGTTCGAGTTTCAAGTATATCTAGATATGTTTATCTTGTTATATGTTCTTTAGACATATAATGTGTAGATATGACCGTACCTTTACTTTTTATATTGCTTTGTGGTTTTTGGGGTCCCCTACTAAGTATTTTTATACTCACCCATACATGAGCTTTTCCCACACATGTCTTGTATTGTGCATATGAGCGACCTTTTGATGGAGTCCAAGGAAGACTAGGACCAGACCAAGATTTTTGAGCTTCCTTACAGGCTGAGGTATTCCTACGGCTATGAGTAGAATTTCCAGTACCTACTTTTCTGCTTATAGGTTGGAATTTTAGTTTGCAGACTCTTTATTTTGGTGGGATTGTATCAGAGTGATCACATTTAAATTTATAATTATTTATTTTATTGTTGTTCCATACACAATCGTGTTTGAATTTTCATTTATTATTATTTATTCTTTAAACTAATTTAAATTAACATGTAATAAGAATATTAATCATGGTCATTCATTATTTTATTTTCTTAAAGGTATAAGAGTAGATGAAGAACAACTGGATATGTCATCAGGAACTGTCGATTTTTGGCTGGTAAGACAGGGTTACATGATGTGTACTCATAAGTACACATTGTGTACCCTAATACGATGTACCTGGCCATGCCATGGGATACATTTCATTCCACATAGTTAATTACACATGGTGTATTACACATTTTGACCATCCAACCTAGCACATAGTGTTTAGATTACACGATGTGTATCGAAAGACACACTATGTAATCTACACAGGTTAGTAGCGTAAATTGCAAAATCCATGTGGTCATTATACACAATCAAACTGAATGAGGCTGAAAACCTAGAAAATTTATGATATAAACAATGTTTATACAGTGTACACAATGTATAGTTCATCAATTCTTACATATGATATACACGTTGAGTTATCTGGACAAATGAAATTAGAGATACACGATGTGTAGTTTGTGTGCACATGTTGTGTAGTCTCTTGCCCGAGAACATGCATAGTCTTTCAGGGGGTTATACAGGTATGAGACGCTTGGATAACACACTGTGTAACTGGTTTGTACACACCGTGTAATCAAATGTGATACATACCTAAGACCGAGGTGAGTATCTCGGGCACACGACAAGTATATACACAACATGTAGCTAGAATGTACACACTGTGTAATCCATTCGAGTCAACACATTGAATCCCCAAGCATGTGACTTGAATACATGATAATAAAGGTACATGGATTGTAGATAGATAGTAAACTCCATGTAGTATCCCAATTAATGGAATAGATTCATTACATTAAATTGAAAATTTCATCATTTAAACCTTATTTCCTTGATTGGAACTTTAAGTGTTTGACAATTTAATAGGGGTTTTGAAAAAATTTAAATGCTCAATTAATTTATTATAATAAATCTTAAACTATTGATTCTACTATTTATTTTCTATTAATTCCTTAAAGATGATTATCTCTAAATGAATTCAGATGGTAATTAAGATGAAAGATAATTAATTAATTAAGGGAAACATGTTTATCTTAATAATAAAGAACGAATAAGAAATTAATTTTTTCCATTTACTTTTTCATATACGTTTCATGTATGACCACTCATAATATAGAACAAGAATAGTTTATGTGTTGGAATTTATTTAATTTAACTTTTTTCATGAGTTTGAAATTATTTATTATTAAATTAAATTTGATGTCTTGAGAGTCATCCCTCCCTCCATTATTATGTAAGGCTTGGATGAATAAGGATATTTATGAAATTACCCTTTAACCAATCCTTTATTCCCATCACCTACATGTGATTTATAAATAATTGTAATTAATAGAGTTTCCTAATTTGCATGAGGATAGTTCAAGATGGAATCATAATAATGCCAACCTAGGTGTTACACAGGTGGATAGGTGAAATGTTGTAACTCATGCCAAGACTAGAAGTAAGAGTTATTTCTCCCTAGGTTAAAGGTTTATTTAATTTCCTCTCGTCAAATCATCTATTAGATAATATCATAATCGGGTCATTTATTATTTATTTATTTTTATCTTATGCATTATTTATTATATGGATGCAAGACTGATATCACACAAATAAATTAATTAATGTGAAAATATTGAATCTTAATAAATGGACCATGAATACATGTTTTATTCAATATTGTTAATTAATTAAGTAAAATAAACTTAATATTAACAAGTTATATAAACTATAAACAAGATAAAAGTTATATATAATAAATAAAATCCTTCAAATAAATATTAAGTCATACTTGACCTTCAATTACTTTATTAGGAATGAAAGCCTTAGAATTAAGTGTTTTACCAACCCTTGTTGGGACACTTACTTTTAACATGGAGTTATTATGAAGGTTTTAGGTTAAATTAACCATATTACATCAAGAAAAGTATCCATAACTAGACTTGATACAACTTAGAGGTAGAGGTTGAGGAAATATAAGTCATAATTTCAAGATTTAAGAGTATAATAAAAGGATCAAGGAGCGGAAAGTCCATAGTTGACAAAGACCTACCTACCTAAATACCTTCAAGTAGCTTGAACAACCCTTATTGGGAGTATACGAAAGGACACATGGATTATTTCAACTAGAATATCCTAGAAAATATAAATTCCAAGTTCAATGGTGAGGGATATTGGGGCTTGATAAAATAGTGCGAGAATTAATAACATTAAATTATTATTGTTTCTCACATAAAATATAATTAACTAAAGTACTAATAATTTGTTTTAATTATTGTAGAAAAAATGGAAAGAAAAACCCAAAAAGTAGTAAAATCATTCCTTAACTCAGGGAATGTCCTTACAAATAAAAATATTCAGATGTGGTATAATCACTTATATGATGCACTATTATTACAAAGTTTTTAGTATGTGTTGGATTCCCTTATTCCTATTATTCTAACCCAATAGGTGAGAAAAAGTGAAAGGGAATCCTACCAAAGATATTTTGAGGATTCTTATTATGTTTTTTGTATTATATTATCTACTATTAATGGAGAGTTTATGATACAACATAGGGACATGGATATTTATTCCATAATAAAACATATCCATTATCTTGAGAAAGAGAAGGAAAGTCTTGAAATAAATAATATTTTCAATTCACAATATCAGTGTAAACTGGAAGAAGGAAATCTTATTACTAATCATGCTTGCAAAATGATGGGGTATATTGATCGATTAATGAAATTAGGCTTCCACTTGGATAATAAATTATGCATTAATCTTATTTTATTATCCTACCACCAATATTATCTTTATTTTTCTAGGATTAGACAAACAAAATGGATAATTATTTGAAGATTTTTTTTCTATACTTCACCAAGATGATAAGGATTTGTTCAAACTTGTTTCCCCACCTATTATGGTGAAAAGTTTTAAATACAAGGCTAAAGATCCCATGGATAATATAAATCCAAAATATCCTTTACAATTTCATTTAAAGATAAAAAATATTAAAATTCAAAAGAATGAATAGGATGTTATTTGCTTCTTATGTAAAAATAATGGACACTGGAAAAGAAATTGCAATGAATTGAAGAAGAAAGAAGATGGATCCACTTTGGGTATATTCATAAAGTTTCTATTTTCTTCTTGTGTATTAAATACAATATGATTACAACATATATGTATTTAAATATAGGAAATGAGAAAGAATATAAAGGTTATAGAGTGAAATCAAAAGGAGTTGGGAAAGGGTGATTGCTATGCCATCCAAGGGGAGATTGTTGTTTTTCATTTCCATTTTGGATTAATTCAAGTTTTTAATAAGTGTTACCAAAACATTTAACTCAGTGTCTAGCTAGACACAATGAGACATCATTTCATTTTTGAATAATTGTTGGTATGGTGATTTAATACTAAACTAACGGTTTAAGTAACTCTTAAATCAAAAATATACAATGAAATAAATGATGAATATAAAATATAAAATATAAGGCTCTTACCCTATTATGAAAAAAAATTCTTTTTAAAATAAAATTGAATGTATTTGACTTATTTATTTATATTAAATTATTTTTGTCTCAATTTATCTAAGACACCGGATATACATACAAATGACTTATCATGTTTTAGATAAATAAACCTTTTAAATAAAGGTATGTACTAAAAAATTTAGAGTTATTTTAACATATCCATGTAAACTATTCTAAATATAAAGTTAACATCATATACTTCATGATTTTTTTACAAATGCTTAGTGAATTAAATGAGCGCACTTGGTAAAAGGAATATCCAAGATAACTTGTTAGAGTATATCTTATCCATGTAATCATTGATCATATATGTAAAGTAAAAGTTATCCCTAAATCACATTTCCTTATATACATAAATGTTATGATAGTAGTAAAAGGAATATCAATGATGAGTCATATATATATTTAAAATATTCCATTATCCATTTCAAGACATATTTTTTAAATAGAAGTCAAACCACTAAATATATTCCAACTATATTTTCTAATGGATATCATATCAAAATGTGATATGATTGATAATCAATTAGAACTCCACAATAAGTGTTTATTGAAAACCCTTTGTTAAAATTTGTCCCTAGATGTAAATGAACATCAAAACACTAAAGCAAATTAGAGTTAATAATCCTAAATCCACTAAGGATGTTAACATATATTCAATAATGACTATATTTCCATAAAGGAAAACTATATTTTTAAAGATAACTGAAGAATATTTAACTTTTATAGCACTAGATGAACATGAGTTGGAATAGGAATACTAGACTCCATTGAGATTAGTGGGAGGAGTATTTATAAAGACACATAATTTATAGGAATTAATAACCAAAGAGGTGGTTGATGTTCACTTAGGTGGGTGACATATGTATTATTATTTTAGAATAGAGATTCCTTTAAATAATTAGTGAATGATAATATTATAAGGTAGAAAAGTATATATAAATTCAAGAAATGGACTCCATGTATCAAGATTCAACACTCTGTATTTTGAATGTTTCTAATACTTGATATAGTTGGTGAGTATTCAAGATAAAATGGGAATGGATGATACAATACAGTATCAATAAATCATGATTTATTATTGAAATGTTAGTATATGAAAAAACTTATTCACAACTCATCATGAATAAAATCATTTTTGAATTCTACTTTCTAAAGAATATTTAAGTGATCATCATATTGGGAAATTTATTTTCAAGGCCAACCCATTTAAAGGTTTCATTACAGAATATGTTTATATGACATGACCAAAAAGAAGAACATATGGTATATATATACTAGGAATAACCAAAAGGGTTGGTGTCATCAATAAATTCCAATAATATATATAGACTGCATAAATTAATTTATGAATAAATCATTTATAGTGATCATAGAATATTCATTTGGAAACAAATGAGTGACATGTGTCTCTAACCAGTTAATGGAAGCACTATTAGTTTTGAAGATAAATATTTTGATAAAATATGGAAAATAAATGAAAAGTCTTACCAGTTTGTTAAGACTAAGTAATTAAATTTCTCTAAGTACAACTTAAAGTAGCAACTGTGTTCTAGGGAAAAATATCTATAAAATATATCCATGGATTTTATAAATCTATTAATAGTATAGATATTAAAAAATTATTGAAAATAAAATTTGAAACAAAAAAATGACTGAGTTTTCATTGGAATATAATCTTTCCAGTAGAATATGCATGGGAATTGGAAGGGATTATAGAGATTAAAATAATTTTACTAGCTTAAGTACTAGGAATTTATCTCATATTCCATGATATGTATTGAAATTTGATTTCACTAATGTATGATGCATAAAATGGTAAATATCAAACAAGATCCAACATAACTATATAAACTTGCAGTCAAAACTATCTAATAGTAATTTGAAAAGTAGAACTGGATGAGTTCTTAGTGTTTGTAGATGTGGGAATACTAGTGATCATGGTAATTGAAATCTTATCTATAATTAGTTTAATTTGATCTAGTATCATATAAAAGGATAATTTAATATATAAGAAAAACTTATTATAGTCAGTGGTTTCCATATCTATAATATTCGAGTATGTTGTGGATTCTGATGCAGCTTAAGAAGCGATTTAGAAACATATTGTTCCGATTTTACATTATACCAGAAGAAATAGGTTTAGAATTTTATGATAAGCTTTGACAATGGTTTTAAATAGGATGTTAGTATTCTAACATGGGAACACGAGGTTGATACTTTATTATATTACTACTTAAGGGATTTTCTAATGATAGTAAATGTTGTAGTAAATAGATTCACCACACAAACATGTGGATTTTCCAACCCCATATATAGAAACATAATAGTCCTAGAAGCTATTTCCATACTTAGTAGAATCATGTTTAACATGTTAAGACTAACCACCCGTTAGCAGTTGGCTCTAGTGTAGGTGGGATTTTGTTGGAGTTGGTTCCCTAGAACCAACTACTTTGTATTTTAGATTAAATATATATTAAAATAATAGAATATTAATTTAAATATATTATCACATATTGATTATTCTTCTACATAACATTTATGTGATAATTTTATAGAGTATCTATCACATTGATAAGGTTATAGCAATTCACCGATACCATGAGAACCTTTAGATTCTATGATGATGTATCTTAAATATAGTTATACAATCAGATAACAAGGGGAATATAATATATTCAAGTATGAGTACTCATATACAGATGAGACTTCATATCATGAAGTTCCCACTTGGTAATCTCCAAGATAGGTGGTTGTGAGAACAAATCCGCTAGTAGGAATTGCACATGTTTTATTATTATTAGATATTCCTATCTGTGAGCATGCGTAATGGTACTTAGACTTTAAGATTATCATTAATGCATGTCATGACTTGTGAACTTAGATTTAATGATGAAAATTGTGACGACATATGTTCATGGTGAGGTAGGGTATGTTGGGTGTGTCATGAATAACATGTTATTAATGTATAAGTCAAGGAAGGATTTGTCCATTTAATATTTATAGAAATTGATATTTTGTCTCTTTTATTGAAATATAACTATTGCATAAATTCCATCTCCATAGTGTAATGATGTTTATTTTAGATAATCAAAGAAAGATATATTAAGAAAATTTATTTATTTGATGAGATATTAATAAAAATGGATTACATTAGATAGTGAGTGTTCATATGTGGTTGTCATCATTATGACATTAAGTTATTTCTCTTGGGTGCCACGGCCTAATTCTAGAAAAAAATCTTAGAATTTAGGTGTACTCACTTAATTCCAATGAGAAATAATCCTAGATGTTCACACACTAAGTGTTTATATTGATCTTGATTAAATTATATTTAAATTTAATTAATGGAATGAATATTATTTTCAAGACTGAGGAATGATTTTATTCAAGATTTATTGATCTCATAAATTAAATAAATATCTATTCATGAGATTACGAATAAAATATATAAATTAATGTTATTTAATATTTAATAAATATTTATTTACTCATTTGTGAATAAAATATTTATTTAACAGAATAAACTAATTTTATTTGGTTATTCAATAAATATGAGGAGTTTTAATGGATCAAGACCGTATTATTTTTAAAGTTAGAGTGTTCCAAATAATAATAATAATAATAATAATAATATTATTATTATTATTATTATTATGTGGCATGGGGTTTATTAAAGTTTATAATATTGTTTAATGTATTTCATGCAATTAAATAATTATTTTAACCTATACCCTAACTCTATAAATAAACGGTTATGTTTATTGTGTAGGATGTGTAATAAAAAATAGAGAATTATTGTGAACAATGAATTCTCTCTTGAATCATCCTTCTATCTCCCTCTCAAGAATGAGAAAAAAAATCAAGATTCCTTCAATATTGAAGGAAAAGTGATCACCACAGACAATGTGAGACAATGGATTCAGTATGCTAGCACTCATAGATCAGCTGACATTGCTTGGAGACCAAAGGAGCATTTATGGATCACCGCTAGAGATATTCTATCCTTGGATCCTCACAGTGAAATGAAGATAATCTGAAAGTGTCTTTTTGGATGATCAACATTCACATTGAATAAATACCCTAATCCTTAGTATTCATTTATATCAATATTAAATAAATGAATTATAAATTTGATGTGAAAGATCCTTGCTCGGGGTTTTGGGAAACTAAATATTAAAATAAATTTTAATACAACACCAGAACTAATAAATCAATGATAGTCAAACATATATAAGATTCACCATCTTTTGATGAATCACAGTAGTTCCAAGTGAATCATACCTTATGATTCATGGAAATAAGATTCACCCGAGTCATTAAATATGACTCTCTAAGGTAGAATTTATGATTTCTTCCAATATTTAAATATAATATACCCTAAGTTTAGATATAATACCTTTTCCATATTTTTTTGTATTCTATGAGAAAACCTTATTGTACTATACAATACAAATAATTTTTAGGGCATATACCTTTCAATCTCCCATTTTCACTAAAGCCTAAAATACTTTAATGCCATTTCATATTATATCATATCATATATGATAACTTGTGAAACCATATACAAAAATTATTTTGGATATCTTCAAAATCACTTTTGGAAAGATATCATTAACTTCATCATATATTAAATTATATATAATAACTTGTGATAACCATCCAAAAATTCATTTTGTATAAAATTTTCAAACACTTTTAGAGAAACTATTTGATTCAAGATTAATCCCTATTTAATCAACCAAAAATTTTATCACCATGGGACTTTGTATCATTGGAAAAAATATGAATAAACAGATCAAAAAATGTAAGGAAAAAGCGACCTCTATAAAATAATCAATGCAACTCAAGATACAAAGGGATTTGGAACGATCTTTATCAAATACATGCATCTCTATACCAGTGTCCACTATCCATATCACATTCTATAATGAAATTTCATACATTTTATTTGTATAATACATCAATTGATCATGGTACATGATGCATGTTAACCAATATAGCCTCCTTAAATGTTCTTTACTCTCTAAGTATAAACTAACTAGGTTTATGAATACATCACATTTCATTCATCTAGAAAATGAGTACATCACATGTACCTCATCCAAGTAGATAGGAACATCATATGTAACTTATAATTATGGATATATATTTCCTCATTCTATCTCAATCTAAGGACTAAATGTTATACCCATCATATGAGATAAAAAATACCATCTTGTTTGAGATCTAACCGATGATGCTATTAGTAACATACCAAACCACTCCCTTATTATCTATTACCAAGGGAATGTGTAAGAAAGGTATCAAAGTATGATGGTGATAATTCTAGGTATCTCTATAAACTTAATTATAGAGACTCCAAATATGAATAATGCATCTCTAGTAAACTAAAGACACTGTGTGTGACACTCCATGTGGTATATTTAATGGGTCATCTAGTTCATAAAACACTTGTGCCACATGAGAATATTATGTATCTCAATAAAAGAATCATACTCATGATAACCTTAATATTTCATCACAACATATTATACTTCATGAAAAATAAAAGATATGGATAAATAAAAGTAAAAATTTTAGAGGTTAATTATCATTACACTTCATGAAATATATATTAATATATACATATATGCAGTTAACAAGAAAGAATGATAAAGTGAATATTACCTTTCATATGATATATTTTTGTCTTAAATTATTTAATAAAAATTTAATAAAACCATACATAAGAAATTGTATAATATATCATATATGATAGACTTCTATATCAAACTTATGTTTGTTTCACTTTCAAGGGTTTTGTTAAACACATTACATATCTATGTAATTCCTTCCACATCCATATGTGAACACATGATAAAACACTCTCAATAAAATATTTAGTGAGAAACATCTATGAAGTAGTCTAGTTTGAATAATGGTGTGACTTAGGAATCATATTCCTAATGTTTAAATCCTTGAATACATTCAAACTACTTAACTCTAAAACATCCAATGTTACGATGTTAATAACATATGTTTTCTACTTATAACTAATTATAAGTTCGTAATCATCATTCTAAAAACTATTTATATCAAACATTATCTTTAAAATATTATGGTAACTAATGTAACATTTACATTATATATTTTCTAATATATCCTAAATCTTTTTTGATATCAAGTGTGATCCACTTTTTTACAGTAAAAAATATAACATTTAAATATTTTGTTTACCATAATATCCTAAAACTTTTAGGATATCAAGTGAAATTAAATAATAACTTTGTCTGGTGAAATCTTTTAGTTTTAAAATATGAACTTTTCTAATTCTAAAAATACTCCTATTAGTATCTTAGAAACTATATTCTTTTCAAAATCAAGCTAAGAAACACAACACAAACTCCTTTGTGTTTAAGAAATAAATTTTATTTCATTTAAGCATGAATATTAAATAATAAATTACTGTTTCTATATCATATATGGTATTCTATGTGTTTGGTTCATTTTTTATGAAATGAAGAAGATTAATCAAAATATACCACTGATGGGTGGCATTAACATCTTCCCTTGTATTTTAAAAAACATCTGTATAAACACTTTTATCTTAGATAATTTTTTTATCCTTATCTCTTTTTTAAAACATGTTATAAAACCATGTATATTGAATCCATCATATCATATTTTTTATAACATATATTTTTTAACAAAATTTTTTTATTATCATATAAGATAAATGAGATAATTATACACATATTTTACATAGATCCATCAGAGATTGAAAAATTCTTTTAAATTCAGATATCTGATGTAGAAACTCTTTTCTTTATCAGTTGAATGAAAAATAAAAGCTCTATTAATTATTCCCTTGATTCTGAACTCCTGTATATTTACAAAACTTATAAAGAATACATTTGGTATCACATGCCTTTCAAAATCAAGGAATTAATTTCTATAACACCGATACCTAATATGGAAATTATATAGAGTTTCTCAAACTCATTTAGGTATCTTAACAATTATATTATATATAACTATTACTCCTCCTTGATAAATTCAGATTTCAATGACTTGGGATGGCTATAATAAGAAACATTTTTAGACTCTTTAACTAAATTTTCTTCTTTGAATTTGATTTTTCACCCACTTTTATAGTCAACACAACACCAGAACCTAGAAATAACACGACTTAGTTCATATATACTTAACACTTTGAGAATATTGGGTAAAAAATTATTGAACTCATTCACATCATTGTAACACTTCCATAGATGATAATAGAACAAATTCCTTAACTAGAAAAATCCTCAAGGGAACCTCCTGTCTCTTATAATCATTGTCATAATCAATAATATTGAGTATATGAGTGTAAACTAATGTTCCATAGGTCATTTCACATCTAATTACTTTTAAACCTAAATTAAACCAATAATAATCATCTAAATTTATCTATTGTAAAACATTAACACCTGGTTTCTCATAAAGGTATTTATTTAACATATAGTTTTTCCTTAGGAAATTTTCTTTAGTTACCATTATTAGGAGTTACTTGTAATAAGACTATATTTTTTAAGGATTAAACTCAAGGTATAAATAAATGATGATGAAGCCATTATCTATAATCTAATATTTTATCTGATGAGTATCATGTTTAATATTCATTTAATATGGTATTTTATTAAAATTACTCCCACTAAAAATGATGAACCCATACATAATGTCTAATTAGTGAGAAAATATCCATATTTAATTATGACTCACATCGGTGGTTAGGTAAATAATACATAACTATACTTTGTAGATAAAAAGTTTCAATCATATCATATATGGTTCTTAGATAATAGAGTGGATAACTTCTTATCTAAATACATGAATTCACATGAATCTACTCATATGGTATCCTAACATTTAGGGTTTTCTAGCTAATTGTTTCCCAAATCTAACTCTAAGAATAAGGAACCTAATATTTAGGGTCACCTTGTTATTTTATTACCTTACAAAAGATAATCCAGGGACACCTAACTGTTAGGGTTAACCATATATAATGATCAAGGTCTTGAAAAGTTCTATTTTATAAGGAATCTCACAATTAATATTTGAGGGGTTTTCTATTGAAGTCTCACCAATTTAATATACATCACATCTATATTAAATTCATAATTATTTCATCATATTAAATATTTATTATCTAATGTTTTATTCCTTTATTTATGGATGCATCTAATGATTTAATTTATGATCCCTATTCTATCCACCAAATTATTATGTTCACACCATATTAATGTTTAACTTTTTACATAACTCATAGTTTGTGTTACTCAACCAAAAATACAAACCAAATATATTCATACGTATCCAAATACATCCCATGTATAAGGTACATGAACTTTTCATGTAAAATTTTAGAATTATAAAAAATTGATAATCTTCTCATGAGTAAGCCTAGAGACACTAATATTCAACTCTTACCTTTCTAGAACAAGGCATAAGACTCTATTCCAGTTGGAAGTCTAACCCAAAGTCCCTTTACCTAGGGATACTTACTCAAGATAGAGTCCAATTCATCATAACTCTAACACCTAATATGTATAAACTATTTTTAATAACTTAATGTAAGCTAATAAATTTAAATTTAAACTAAGTTCAAAGTAGATTAAAACTAAATATTGTGTTATCATACCTAGCATGGAATGAAAATTTAAAAGAAGCAATTTATCACATAAATTGAAGTATACAAAACATTCAAATTTCATAAAAAAATTATAAACATGAGTATTCAAAAGGAATAAATAAATAAACCTTTTATTTATTTTCCAAACATGAGATTCATTGATGACTAATTCAATAATTAAAATTTATAAACACTTTATAATTCATTATGGACATTCCAAAATTTGATAAATATATAAACAATTTATATTTATTTTTAATATTAACTCCTTTATATTATTTATTATATGACATTTACTTTGAATATATGATATTTCATGAAATATAAAATTCTATATTTCAATTTCTATTATGTAAAATTTTTACATATTATAAATATCACACATTAATATTATTTAAAAATTTGATCAAATCATTTATCAAAACTATTCTGATATGGTTTAAATAATTTTCTAATAATGACCTTTTTAATTTGAATGATTCAAATTAAACATTATGAAAAATTCATAATTTTATATATAAACACTTTCTATTTTTTAATATATTTTTTGTAATGTATAAAACCTTTATAAATCACTCTTAAAATTTCAATATAATATTTTATATTTAAAATATAATATAATCAATATAATTTTTGAAAAAGGTATTTTAATATTAACACTTGATATTATGGATTATTTAATAATACATGTTTTATAAAACTTTAATTAATTAATTACAAAAACTTTATAATTCTATAATTTATAAACACCTTTTCAAATTATTAAGTATCCCAAAATAACTTTTATTATAATTTATAAATAATTTATAAATCATACAATTCAAATCATAATTGAAAATAATGAAAACCATTTTTTCTTCACTAATCATATTTAATGATATAAGGGGAGTTGTAGATTATGATAGATTGGGATTTTGTGCTTAAATAGTTCAAATTATATCATTCATACTTTTTGAATGACAGTCCTATCATTAAATATGGGGTTTACCCTTATGTATCATATCATATTTTATGATTCACATTGATATTGTAAAGATGATATGATGCTCTATTTTTTAAAGCCACAACAAATCAATATCTTTAAATATGATATAATGATGTATTTATCTATGAATAACATAGAATCAATATATTTGTTCTAAGTTTATGTATATGATATCACATATCATAATTCATGAATGAATCATCCATAAAAAATCTTGAATCTTATTTTACATCATGGAATAAAACATGTATTGTTATTTAAAAAGCCTTCATTTCTCAAATAATTTCATGAATCAGTAAAAAGGATCTGATACCAAATCCAAAGCTATGGATATATATATATATATATATATATATATATATATATTCTCATTAAAATAATCCCAAACAAGTGAGAAAGGGGATCTCCATCTCACAGCTCATCCTAGGAAAAGGGTCTCCAATAGTTCCAGAAGTCAAACAATGATGTCCAACATCTCATGTGTCAAACCAACAAAAACCATCCAAGTCAAGAAATGACTCTTCACTATGATACACAGTCGAGGGCCCATAATCACTAGGTAGAGGAATGATGCCCTGGTACAACAGTAGGGTTCAAATCAATGGATTGATAGAGGACCAATATCCTATTCTAATAGGAGGGTTCCACTCTAATGGTCAACAGAGGACCCATGGCTTACACAGCAGGAGGGTTCAAATCAGATATTTTATAGAGGAACCATGACCTACCCAGCTGGAGGGTTCCACTTTGATAGTATAGGACCCTTTCCCAACCAATTTGGAGAGTTCCACTCTAGAATTCAATAGAGGACCCATGCCCCATGCCTACAGGAGGGTTACACTCTGGTGGTAGAGGACCCATTCCTAGCCTAATTAGAGGGTTCCACTATGGAAGTTTATATAGGACCCATTCCCTAGTACAATAGGAGGGCTCCACTCTGAGGATAGATAGAGGAACCATTCCCAGTCTAGCAGGAGGGTTCCACTCTAGGATGCCCCATACCGACCAATTTTAGGTCACACCTAGGGTAAAAATCACGTTCCAGACTCAAACACGGTATTGAATTTATGATATGAGCTTATGTTTAATATTTATCCAATTTTATTTAATAAAATACACATGCATAATATAATATATATTTAATATTTTTATAAATTATTTATAGGCACACTGGGCCTCATAATCACACATCATTACAGTTCCTGACTCTGGAAATATATGTAGAATTTTTTTAAAATCTTATAAGGAAAAAACTAGGTCTTTACATCATTCCCTACTTCAATATTTTCATCCCCTACAAGAAACATTAAACAAAAAACTTGGGATAATGAGTCCGCACTTGGATCTACCACTCCTAGGAGCTCTTATTCATGCTCTCATACCGCCAAAACATGCGAACAAAGGTGATGGTTTGTCCATAAAGGGTCCTCTCATATCGATCCTCGATCACCACCGAGTGCTCTACAAATGTGGCTCCATCCTTGATGTCCATCTCTCCCCAGTCGATGATGTGTATAGGGTCATGCACGTATCTCCTTACTTGTGAGATGTAGAAGAAGTCTTTCGGTTTGTCTAGATGTGGGGGTAGGGAGAGGTGGTAAGAAACCTTTCCAACCCTCTGTATAATCTCGAACGACTCGATGAACCTTGGGGATATCTTACCTCCTTTTCCGAACCTCTGCAATCCTTATTGTGGGGGGATTCTCAGGAAAATGTGGTCTCCCTACTCAAACTCTAAGGCCTTACAATGATGATTTGTGTAATATTTCTACCTGCCCTAGGTAGTTCTCATCTGCTTGTGGATGACCCGGACCTTCTTCATCATCTGTACCATCACTAGGCCCATAAGAGATGTCTCTCTGATCTTTTACCAATATAAGGGTGACTTAAAGCATCTCCTATATAAGGACTCAAAAGGTGAAATTCCAATAGTAGAGTGATAAATACTTTTGTACACAAACTCTACTAAGGGAAAGTGATCCTACCAGCTCCGGATGAAGTCTAACATGAAAGATCTCAACATATCCTAAAAAAATGGATAGTGCACTCAGTCTACCCATCCACCTAGGGGTGAAAGGTTACACTCATCCTCACTTGGGCCCTGATTTCCTCTTTTATGACTCTATACAACCATGATATAAACCACACATCACAATTAGAGATAATCATTGAGGGAACCCTATGGAGGCAAAAAATATCCCATACATAAAACTTCCCCAAAATCTCCACTGAATTATGCTCCCTGATAGTAAAGAAGTGTGATGACTTCATGAGTCAGTAAACTATCACCCAAATGGTGTCATGAACATTTTATGTCCATGGAATCCCTATAAAAATTACATGGATATGTCATTCCACTTCCACTTTGGGATCTTAAGGGGCTACAAAAAACCAGCAAAAACCTGGTGTTTAGCCTTAACCTGACGATAGGCAAGGCACCGAGAGACAAACTCAACTATGATCTATATCATGTTATACCACCAAAAATGCATCTGAAGGTATCTATACATCTTCCCTACACTGGGATGTATAACTAGATGAGAAGTGTGAAACTAGTGCATCAAATCCTCCCACATCATTAATGTAACCACCATCCATCCATGAAAAAAGATGAAGTGATTCCATCCTTCAAAATATCCATATGGTGAATCCCCTATGAATATATGGTCATGAAAAACCTCATAGTCAATGTATCCTAGATGGTACTCTCTCACATGCTTGAGAAGCGGATGAGTCAACACCATCGACTAAAGAAAAGTTGTACCCTCCTACTCCACCAAGTTTAGATACAAGGAAACCAAATTCTCTTAAGACTCATACACCAAGAGATCCTAGGGATTCCTTATAAGGGAATTTTCCACAATGTTTACCTTTACTAGAGTATAAAATATCTTGAAATCATAGTCTTATAAGAACTCCAACCAGTGTCGTTGTCTCAGGTTCAAGTCTCTCTGTGTGAAGACACACCTGAGACTCTGATGGTCTAAGTAAACCAAAAATGGCTCCCCTAGAAGGTAGTGCCTCCACATCCTCAGGGCATAGACTAACACTGCTAGATTTAGGTCATGATTTGTGTAGTTCTGCTTGTGGGGTCTCAATTAACTCAACCCATATGAGATATTTTTCTACTGCTACCTCAAAATGCAGCCAAACCCATCACTTGAGGCATCTTAATACACTATGTACTCCACAACCTCCTCTAATAGTCTCAATATAGGAGAAACTGTCAGATTCAGCCTCAAATCCTCAAAGGACCTTTGTAACTACTCAACCTAGGTAAACAACTTCCCTTTCCATGTCAAGGTGGTCAAAGGGGATGCAATCTCAAATAAGTCTTCCACAAACCTCCTATATTACCCCTCCAAGATAAGAAAGATCCACACCTCTAACACACTCTTTGGTGGATCCCAAGTAATCAATATAAAGATATTTTATGAGTCCACAACTAAACCATGCTCAAAAATGAAATTACCCAAAAAGTGAACCTCATGATTCTAGAAATGTAACTCGAGAGTTTCCCATAAATTTGGTGCTCTCAAAGAAAATATAGAACCATCCTCAAGTGCTCTACATGATCCTTCATTATGTAGAGTATATGAGTATGTTGTTGATGAATATGAAAAAAAACTAGCCCAATTATATCTATAAGATATGCTTTATAAAATCCATAAGTATGATAGGGGAATTCATCAAACCAAATGGAATCACCAGGAACTCATATTGTCCAAAACGACATCAAAATGAAAACTTTGGAATATTAGCCTTGTGAACCTTCAAATGGTGGTATATGGACCGAATATAGATCTTTTAGAACTATCTCATGCCTCTAAACTAGACAAATAGGTTTCCAATCCTTGGAAAGGTGTACTTATCCTTTATCATTTCTTGGTTCATGTGATGATAATCCATGCAATGCCACAAGCTCCCATCCACCTTTTTCACAAACACTAAAGATGCCCAGGAGGATGAACTAGGACTAATGAAACCCTTCTCTCAAAGGTACTACAACTACAACCATATCTCTCGGAGCTCTATTGGGGCTATCAGATATGCTGATGAAGATATTGGTGAAGTCTAGGGATGTAAGTTGATACAAAACTTCATATATCATCTCAGAGGTAGTCCTAGAACATCCTTGGGGAATACCTCTATATAATACTCCACAAATACAGAAATAAAAATTTCTAAAGATCTTGGTAAACTAATTGATATAATCACCAACTGATGGGTAATGTGATATATCCTACTCCTCTTAGAATCCACTCATCCCATGATGAGATCCCTTTCTCCCATAAAGGTGAATCTCATCCCATCAGTGTGTAGGAATTTGACTTATCTTTGATGATAGTTAATATGGGATTGGACTATGGAAAAGAAATCCATACCTAATATAAAATCATAGGTTTCCATCGTGATGAACAAAATGTCCCACGTGAAACTCTCTCCACCAAGTGATAGATCTCACTTTTGGTAGATAAAAGATACAGAAGAAGTGTTCCCTATAGGAACCTCAAGATGAAGTTGTTAGGATATTTCATCAAATGATAGCTCCATACCTCGAACCAGGAGTATAGAGATGAAGGAATGGATGGAACCTATATCTACTAGTACTAAATAAATATTATAAAATAAACTTATCATACCTCTGATCATGTCATGCATTGTAGGATCATAATCCTCAAGATAGGATCTCCTACACTGAGATCCTGTCGACTGGTACCTGATAGCTGCTGTAGATGACTCATCTATGTGACATACACTACTAGATCTTACTTACTAAAGCCCCTATTACATAAATATATCTTTCACTAGTGCCTGATCTGGCACCCTGACATATGGGCACCACACTGGCATGAATCTCTCTACGGAGTCCATGATCAAACTTCCATTCTCAGAATTATTTGTCTTAGAAAATATCAAGAGAGTACTGAGTAAGGTCTTTAAACATTGATGTGTACTCATCCACAATAATCCCTACCTTTTATAGCTCTAGAAGACCCTAAATCTGAACTGAGCACAAACATGAGAGGTAGTACTCCTCACAGAACAACTGCTAGAATTCGAGCCATGATAGTGTCAAATCATCGTGCATTTGAGTAACAAGACTCCACTAATGACTAGTTTCTCCATGAAATAGGCTAGATACTAGTGAAACCAATTGATCTGTTGTTTCTAGATGATCTTGAAGATATAGACCACTAACTCTATCCAATTCTTTACTTCTTGGGGATCTGGCTTGTCACAGAACCTCAGCAGCCTCTAGCGTTGGAACTCACAGAGTGTGTTAAGCATGCGCGCATCCTCAACCTACTATACTGAGATGATATAATGCTCAATAGGTGGATTTTCTTATAATTACCACTTATAAGTATAATCTTATGGTATGTACCTTGAATTGAGGCCTCTTCGCTCATCGTATCATAGTCACAATCCAAAATTGGTATCTTGGATGGCTATCGTCATGGAGGAATCCTAAAATTTAATCAAGAAGCACCATTTGCAGATGAGAACACACACACACACATATATATAATAGTATTAAGGAAATGACTCAAGAAGGATAGTCAAATACTTAGTCCAATATGATGCATGCACCATTTATCCCTATAACCAATGTATCGGTATGTGGAGTCGACAAGCAAGTGGTCAAGATCCTATTGAATGGATACATCGAAAACCTATACCATTACTAGATTCCCTGGAATAAGAGACACACTCATGAAACTTTGACATTATTTCACTAATCCTCACCAATTACTCATAGTTAGGAATTCAACCAAGCATAAAAGAGAAACAATAACATCATCCAAGCACAAGGGGTGATTATATACATACCCAGTAGGGGTGATTATATATGACATGTGTGGGGAAATACCATGTATGGGTGATTATATACATACCCAGTAGGACACCCCAAAAGATGAAGGGGGAATTAATAGATATAATCGGGATAAAAAGATTGTAGATAGTAAACAAGATGCAGATCAACCCAAATAAATATAAATAGTAACCTGATCTAAGCACAAGGGCCTCAACACAATGTGTAGATAACTAAACATTGAGTATTTTCTGCCCATAGTAGGAGAGTAAACTCATCCAACCATGATAATCTATACACAGAAAGCACGTGGCATACCCTATGTGTTTTCGCAACCCATGGAAGGAGAGTAACAAAATCCAAAGTTATGGATAAAAAATGTATATATATATTCTTAGAAAAAGAAACCCAAATGAGAGAGAAATGGGATCTCCATCTCATAGATCATCCTAGAAAAAGAGTCTCCAATAGTTCCAGAAGTCCAACAACAATGCCCAACATCTCGTGGGTCTGCCCAGCATAAACCATCCAAGTTAAGATATGCCTCATCACTATGTCGCACATTCGAGGGGCCATAATATATAGGTAGAGGACCCACACCTTGATATAATAGGAGGGTTCCACTTAGTGGATCGATAGAGGACCCATATCCTATTCCTACAGGTGGGTTCCACTCTAATGGTCGATAGAGGACCCATGCCCTGTCCAGTAGGAGGGTTCCACTCTGATGGTAGATGAACCGTTCCCAACCCATCTAGAGGGTTACACTATAGAAATTGGTAGAGTACTAATGTATTATGCCAATAGAAGGGTTCTACTATATTGGTAGAGGACCCATGCCCAACCCAGCTAGAGGGTTCCACTCTAGAAGCTGATATAGGACTCATGCCCTGGTACAATAGGAGGGTTCCACTCTGAGGATAGATAGAGGAACCATACCCTACCTAGAAGGAGGGTTCCACTCTAGGAGCCTATAGAGGGCCCTTACTTATCCCTGTTGGAGTGTTCCACTCTCATCATCAAGGACCCATGCCCAACCCAGCTAGAGGGTTCCATTTAAAATAACTTTAGTGACCCTACATGATCAATACCATCATCAAGCGTCACCTAAACAAGTGCCATTCCCAGAACGTCTCACATCATATCCCAAAATCCACAACTGAGGGAACCATTGCATTCTATAGGTAAAAAACTATGGTTAGGATACTCACGGGCCAAAATATAAATCCAAATGAAGGAGATATAAGATATTGAGTTTTCTAGAAAGGAACCAAGGGGTACATGATGCGTGAGGGGATCCACATGACAT
Source organism: Viscum album (assembly GCA_963277665.1). Lineage (NCBI taxonomy): Eukaryota > Viridiplantae > Streptophyta > Magnoliopsida > Santalales > Viscaceae > Viscum > Viscum album. The sequence continues at coordinate 611,393,953 of OY728137.1, read as the reverse complement.
GTGTTCGTGCTCCATCACCTGGCCATGTTTCTATAGGTATATGGATCACCAATCATCTATGTATAAATAAAATGTATGGTTTTTTTTTTCACGGCATGACCATGCCACTCAGGGTCCCTCCCACATGCTTGGACATGTCTGTGTATCCACCCTAGGTCCATGTACTTTACCCTGTGTTTGTGTACTTTGGTACAAGTCCATGTGCTTGGTCATGCACTACCACATGAGATCCTACCTGTGTGCTTTGGTACATAGCTCTTCCACCCAGGGAATTGATACAAGGCATGTAGGGAGTCTAAATGCATGCCATGCTTATAATTTTTTAAAAACCTAGCCACTGTAGCTAGGGCCTGACATGCCTTGTGTTCTTTAAACTACATGGCATGCATTATGGATTTTTATAGAAATATAGATCCATTATCTACACTTTGAATCTAGACATTACACTATAGATTTTTCCTTCAAACTATTCAAAATCAGTGGATCTAGTCCATATCTATTGTTTCCAGCCATCTGTGTCTGGAAATAGGTTTCGTCAGTCCTCAGAGGTCCGTCACATGTCCCACTCACATCTGATCCTTCCTCAGTCAATGTTTTGATCTATGGTCATCAAAAAAATCATCCAAATACCTAAAACAACCCATATATTTCCTTTATTATTCGATCCATCCCTCACATATCATTTTTTCACGATTTCGAGGGTCCAACCGGGCTTATTACCACCCGAAAATGTCAAATCGATACTGCGAGGTCCAACTGGTGAAGAATGCAAATCAATTGGGGGATAAATGCACAAGAACAAAATTTTATCAATTTTTTACAAGATTTCTTGGCCAAATATCAAGAATGAGGATATCTGGGGTTAGAAAGACCAAAGAATAATTAAATATTGGGTACACGAGCTCATGCTAAGGCCATAATTAGATAAAATCAAAAGAGTTGATTGATATGCTCAATCAGTTTATTCAAAATGGGTATAATCTACAAATTGAAGAGTCCTAAATAGAGATTGGATCACTCATAATTGAATAATGTGATCACTAATGATTTCAAGAAGTCTTTTCGTTTTTTTCATCATGATCTACTCCAATCCATAGTTTTGTCATCATCTGATGCGATTCACTAATGGAATGATAGGAGGAAGAATCTCTAGATGGTCTGATGGTTATGAGGCTAATTCAGAGAAATTCTACATAACAATAGATTTATAGGTAAATCTATTAGGTTAAATGAATGAATGAATTAAATAATTAATTAATCCACTTAACATACCGCCAATGGGAGATATATTCGAACGCTCCGTGCTGACCTATTTTAGGTCACATCTAGGATAAAAAACATGTTTTGGACTCAAATGTGGTCTCAAATTTATGATCTGATATTCCATTTAATATTTATCCCATTTTATTTAAGAAACTATGTGTGAGTAATATAATATATATTTAATTTTTTTATAAAATTAATTCTAGGCACACCAGGCCTCAGAATCACACACTATCTCAGTGCCTGGCTCTAGAAATATATGTAGAAATATTTCAAATTCTTACAAGGAAAAAACTGAGTCTCTATAGAATCACACGTTATGATTCATGGAACTATGATTCACCCAAGTCATTAAATATGACTATACAAGGTAGCCTTTATGATTTATTCCATCCATTAAATATGATATATCTTAACCTTAGATATAATCCTATTTCCATATGTTTTTTATACTCTACACCAAATTCCTATCATAATATATTATATAAAATGGATTAAGGGAATATAAATTTTAGAATTAATCCATATGTTACAAGTTAATTCATGCAATTACATTTAATTTAACCTTAAACTACGTTAACTCTCCCATCCATTTCATCCTATAAAACAAATATAAATGATTTCTTATGTGTAAGATATTCTTGAATGATAACAATTATTATTTGACCACCCAAACATACAAAGACATCAGTATGGTATCATATACCATGCCTTATGATATAGCTAGTAGTACAATATGACTTGCATGAGTAGTATAATAAAACCATGCTTTACAATATCCCCATATCATATAATAATATATGGACAAATGCATCATATGTATAATGGATTTAGGGAATATCTCCTTTAATATCACACTTTTACTAAATCCTCAAATACTTTGTGTCATTTCATCTTATATTGTACCATCTAATTTAACTTGTGAAAACATATCCAAAACTACTTTTGAATATATTCTATTTTTTGGAAATATATCATAAAATTTACCATGTATCACATTATATGTAATAACTTGTAAATAACCATCCAAAACTCTTTTGTAAAAACTTTAAAATACTTTTAGATAATCTATTTAAGTCAAACTCAATCCCTATTTAGTCAACCATAAGGTGTGGCTCCATGTGCCTTTGTTTAATTAACAAAAAGTATGAATCACCAGAACCATAAATATATGTAAAGATCAGCCTCTAGAAAAGCTTCAGTGCTACTCATGTTACAAAGGGACCTGACATAATATCCAACAAAAACATGTATCTCTAGACTTGTGTTTGCCAATTTTATTATATGAAAATTTTCATTTTCATATAATCCTTTTTTCTAAGACATAAAGTGACTACGAGACATAGAGTATGTCAATACCATATATCCTAATAATATATTATCTATTCTAAAAGTATAGACTAACCAGTTTGATGAATATATCACATGTCATTCACCTTTATGGATGAGAACATCACATTTCTCTCACCCAAATTGATAATAACGCCATATGTATTATTTAGGTGCAATAATAAACTCACTTAGTCTATATAAATAAAGATCATAGAATTTATACTCACTATATGAGAGAATAGATCCTATCTTATTAGAGCTATAACCAATTACATGATAAAAAATATACCCAACCACCCCTGATTAGCTAAGCCTCAAGGATCACGTAATAAAGGTATCAAATTATGAAGGTTCTCATAGTAGGTATATCACTAAATTCAAGCAATGAGGACTCCAAATATGATCTATATACCCCTAGTATACCAAATTCATAGTGTATAACACTCCTTGTGGTATACTTAGTGGGATATCCAACACACAAAAACCATTTTGTGCCTCCTGATCATATTTCATATCTTGATACAAGAATCTTACTCATGATAACCTTGACATTTCATCATAACCTATAATATTACACGATGAACATCAGTTAGGGATAACTCAAATTCATAATTTAAGAGGTATATTATCATTAAAATTTAAAAAATTTATATCAACATATCTATATATATATACATATATGAAACCAACATGAAATAATGATAAAGTGGAGATTTAATTTTGATATGAAATTTTTTATATTTTAAACTATTTTAAGAATACCTCAAAAAAATCTATATAAGTTCCCATATAACATATCATATATGATATAATTATAGATCAAACTTATGTTTTTTTAACTTTCTAAGTGTTTTTTAACTAATTAAATCTATATGTAATTCTTACCGCATCACTATAGACCACTTGATAAAACCCTCTCAGTAAAATATCTAGTGAGTAACATCCATGAATAAATCAATTTTGAATAATGGTGATATTTATAAATCATATTCCCAATTTTCAACTACTTGAACATATTCAAAAACCTAACTATAAAATCTTAAATTTTATGATGTCAACTTCTATGGCCTACTTAGAAATATTTCTAAGTAAATTATCATCATTATTGGAATGTGTTCCATAAAAATTTTATTTGAAATATTTTAGTAACTAATTTAACTATTTAAATTATTATTTACTATCCCATCCTAAACTCATTTAGATAAAGTGACATTCACTTGTATTTTTACTATTATAATCCCATAGAAAATAGTGATATTCACAATCTCACAATAACTAAATGTAAATCTTTACATTTCTCTTTTCCATAACATATTCTAAAATATTTAGGATATTAAGTGAAATTAAATTTAACTTTTGATTGGTATAATACTTTATATGTTAAATTTTAACTTTTGTAAGTACAATCATACTCCCACTAGCCACTTAGACACTATATTTTTTATAGACCAAAATTTTTAAGTACATGAATCATTGCTTTCTTCTAGATTATTTTTGGAGGGTTTTATGAGATTTTAAGGGGTGTGTGGTTTGATAAAACCATGTGGTTCTTCCCAATAAAGTGTGTTTATTATTGGATAGGTAAATTAGATGGAACTCTATTGGAACATAGTTTACATAACCACATATTCAAACTATGTGGGAATCCTAAAGAGGTAGTGAGCCTCAGACAATTGTCACATGGTTAAATCTAACCATGTGATATCCCCCATTAAAATATGAAACTCGGAATAGAGGCAAAATCATGGTCGGTGTGTGGTTTATAAAAATTTTATGGGTTCCTTGAGGAGGTAGTGATCCTCTCATGGTTAGAGTATGGTTTAATAAATCATGTGGCTAAACTATAGACATCAAATTAATTAATAAAAAAATTAGGATTTTAACCCAAACCTCCCCCAAACCCTTCATTCCTCCTCCTACACCTAGGTATATCAAACCTAGGGACTCTAGTGTGTATTATTGGTGATTAACCTCCCTTTAAAATCAAATTTTGGTGGATCTATAGGCTTTATCCCATAATAATTCAATGTAAGAGGTCATTATTCATGTTTTTTCTAGATCTCCTCTCCTATCCCTATAAGGAATCACAGATCCAGGCTTCCATGGATAGATATATGAATTATTGTGTGATATAATAAATAATTCTTGATTTATTTATGTATAGGTGGTTGGATTTAGATAATTTCCATCCTTTTATAGAATAAATCAAGATCTACTATTGGCAGTGGATCTTATTGAGTTAGTTGAACTACCTCTAAGCCCATGTTATGTTCTTATTCTTGAATCTTGATTCTAGAATCCTCTTGTGATGAATTGAGGATGGTTCTAGGAATCATTAGTGTGTAGTATTGATTAGGGTATAAGTTTATAGTGTTGGTAATTGATACCAATGAGGTATAAAGTTATTACCATATAGGGTTTTTTTATAAAGTTTTTTGGAATGCCTGACATGTGTACACATGAAGAGCTATGAGGATCATTGTATGATATGGCATGCTTGTGATTTGAATATGGTGTGAATTTTCATCCCAAGAGACCTAAAAATTTTGTTCTATAAATTTTTTCCTTATGTTCTATGCCCTCCTTTGTATGAATTATTATTCTATGGAGGTTTGTATTTGGTATCAAAGTGATAGGTAGGATCATCACGATTAGGATATCCCCTAGAGTGGGAGTATGTGCTAGTGTGATGTGTAATAATCAAGACTATGAAGCATATATAAAAGGAAAAGGTACGATAAACTTGTGGCCCAAACTAATATATAGAATGAGGTATGATGGTCTTGTGGCATGAACCGAGATAGATTAAAGGTTGTTACAATCTCATGGCCCAACTAAGTAGAGGTAGGGGAATGATGGCCTTGTGGCCTAAATGGAGGCTGATCTAGGGGTGTGATGACCATGTGGTTTGACCCACAACTTGATTAGATGTGGCCATGATCTGATACATTTGTTGGCCTTGTGTACTTATCTAATATGTTATGACATATGATACAACCCTTATGGAATGGATTTGATGCAGGTTTGATCAGAACTCATAGAATCTTGTTTACTACATGATCGCCTAACGTTTTCTTTGTTTCTTATTTATACATGTACAATTTAGCATAACATAAAAATTTATATACATGTGAAATTTATGTTAAGGATGATTTTTTTGGGTCCTATTGGGTTTATTATCACACCCTGTATGGGAATCTCGATGCACATATATATTTCATGGTCAGGGATCCAACTATGGTAAAGGGCCCTATATTGGGGAGCTGAGAAGGCGGGGCTTGGATACTGGTGGTGATGCTAAGATGGAATCCATACTATCACTATTGTGTTTTAGTTTATTTTCATTACTTGTCATACTTTGGTTGACTTATCATATTTTGAGTCTTTGGTTTATTTATTTTATATGGCCTGTATGCCATTTTATTATAGCATGATGATTTATGCTATGTTTTTATGGAATGTTTGTTAATACTTGTTGTGATTATGGGGTATTTATATTACTATAAAGGGTATAGTCTCCCCATTTCATTTTTTAGACCCTCACCACTAGTTGGAATCCTCTTTCATATTAGGATATGCACATGAGGTTATTTGACACATTGATCAAAATTGGTGATTTATTCAGGGTGTTACAAAGTGGTATCAATAGAGTTTTTCCATTATTTCCTTTTATTTTATTCTTGAATATGTTGAGGCATGGTAGAAATGAGATAGTCTATGTAGAAATTCGGTAGGGGATTCACACATGTTCTTTTCTAGCTCATGTTTAATGGAACTTTGATTTATTGGGATATGGGATTACTGTTTTGGTTTTAGCTTTTACTATCGACCTATTTCACCTTGAGTGGTGCATATGATTTTAGTGTTATGTTTTTTGGTATTTGGGTGCATTCATGAATCATGAGTAGGAATTTAGGTACACATGTCATGAATATAATTACTTTTCATATATATAAGTTCAAATAATTGTGTGTCTATTATAATTTTTGTGTATTGTGTTTCCTAATATATTATTACTGATAGTTAATTATTTAAACTCAAGCCTAATATAATTTGTTATATGTATGTGTGGCTATGAATAACATTTAGGTATTGACAATATAGTATCGATCTTGAGTAGGTTATAAGTATTATTTGAACCTTTTCCCTTGGTATTTCTTTTATTTTTTTTATCCTTTAAGATATTTTAAAGGATAAAAATCACTTGGCATAAGATGCATTAAACAATTTTGAAAGGATTTTGGTCTTTAAAGGAATTTTAAAATGCCTAGTGATGATGAAAATTTTTAATGGATAATTTTGAAAAGGAATGGATTTAAAATGGAATAAATGGTTGTATTTTCTCAAAGTCTTTAAATGAAAAGGGAATTGGGATTTATAAAAGAGTATTTAAACCTATTAGGGACCAAAAATGGGTGAAAAGAAACATGTGGTTTATAATGTATTCTCAATTGAAAATGGGGTTTATGTATTTGAATAGTTTTAAAGTGTTTTCACAAATTTTTTTGATTTATTTTTTTTAAATGGAATTTTCAAAGTTATAAATGGAACAATATACCGAACTAGGATTTTGTAAGGCCTATTTAGAACTTTTAAACTAGTTTTTTATAATATGAATACTATAACCACTTTAATATCTCTTATTTATTTACTTAATATGAATTTTTTCCTAAGGAAATTTTAAGTTTTTTTGATCTTGGACTGAGTGGTGATTTTATGAGTGTGAGTTTTAGTAAATAGCCTCCGTTGGGAATGACCTCACAAGTGGTCGACTAGTTTGGATTAGATATTACATCGGTAGTGGTACCTTGAGTTAAGTGTATGGATTATTATGTTCCATGTGACGACTATGTGACTCTCTCTAAAGTGATTATATCAGGGTTTTGAGATGAATATACATGTGTTAACTTTGAGTTAGATTCAAACCCTATTAGTGTTAGAGCTAATGTAGTATTATTTTGGGTTAAATTAGTTGGTGTGTGATGTATACATATACCATTAAGATGTGGAAATAAGTGTGAGGGTCATACTAGTATAATAATAATGATTACAGCTACATCAAATGACCATTGGTTCTATACCACTTAGTGGAATGATCAGTTTTTAAAAGACTTGGGAGGAATACAAATAAGTTTTTCTCCTTACCTTGAGTGACAAGTGATCTGGCATGGTGGTTATAGGTTCATAGTATTATATATAATAGGTTTTGAGATCCTTAGGTGTATATACATGTTAAGTATAGGATTGAACATCTATATTTTCTAGTGGTGAATTAGTGTCATGGAGCATGATTTAAGTGAGTGATTTGTTTCCTGTGGGTAGTTTGAAGATGAGTTAGGAATTTAGAGAAACTGGAAATTGAAGTGACACTCCTTATAGTGGTTCATGAAGTGAAATATATATTCAGGCCATTAAATGGGAACTAGAAATTTTATTAAGAATGTTTAGATTGTGGTTTTGTCTTAGAAACCAAAGTAGACGATATTGTTGGTTGTTCTTTGTAATGTCAGAGAACAGGAAAGACATAGTGTAATTGAAGCATCATAAAAGATGGAGTGTTTTGAGATCATTTCATAATTCCTTTGGAGTTCATAGTTACAAGGTTTTTAGAACCTTGGGTTTTCAAAAGGATCACTATATAATGACCTTCAAGTGTGTGGTTGATGTTGGCATGCAATACTATTAAGTAGTTGCTTCAAGAAAGTTAAGTGAAGATTGTGGTGTATTCAATAGGTAGTGCCTTCAAAATCTACCTTGGGAGTGATCATACCATGAGTATCCAAATCCCTTATTGGTGTTTTAGGTATAGGAACATGAAAACATACCATATTATTCCTATTTAATATGTGCCTAGTTCATGAAGAAGTGCAGAAAAACCCTTCACAATAAAATCATAGTTGATTGGTTTGGTTCGATTGATGAAAAACAGTTATGGAGATGCTTTATAAATGAAGTGGGACCTTCATGTGGCTAATTATCCTTGGTACATTATGGGTTAAAGAGAAGGTATCTATGAATTTAGACTTGGACGATGATAATGTATGTTAGTAACTTTGCGAGTAGACCATGATTAAAAGTTAAGATCCCATGGGATGTGTGGGTTGATTATTGGAGACTACTATAGTGGTTTAAATTATATATATATATAGAGTTATTTTTAATTGAAGTGTTACATGAGTTTGGATGTTGATTTTGTCTAAGGATCATCGAGATCAAGTGTAGATAGTTAATCCATTGACAATGAAAGACTCAGAATTTAGCACCTTAGGTCGATCATGATGTGTTTCTTGCCAAAGATTTTATAAGGTGACCCCATGAAATGATAAACCCAAGTGGTAGGGTTTTAAAAAAGTGAGTGTATAAAATCCTATGATATGAGGAAGTATCATGGACGGTGACCCTTGTAAAAAAAGGGTGGAAGTTGATGAGCTTATTGGATGAATGTTTGGTGGGTGCATATGAGGATCATGTGGTGATGATATGTCCCCCCTTAGTTGTCACATATTCTGTAACGACCCAATCTTTTTGAGTAGTATATTAACTTACTCTTAATGATTTAATAAGATGTTAATGGTTAATGCAGAAAGAGGAGTCGATGGCTTCATCCAGTAGACTCGAACCTTATGAAGCCCACTTATCAGAGCTTGGGAAGGAGGTAGCATCTGTGGGCTTCGCTTTGGACCAAGCCCAAGCCGAACTCCAGCGTGTCAAGCTTGAATGGAAACGCCTGCGGGAGAAGTTCAAGTTAGTAGAGATTACTACTAGGGCAATGTTATCTGAGCCTCCCTCAAATTCTCTCACCATAGCACACCTTACACTTAGGTCATATGCCGGTGTTATAAGGGGTTATGTGATGAGACCCTAGCCTCTTTGTGTAATCCTTTGGGATGAATGAATTGAGATTTCTTCCTTTAGTGATATTTGTGAAATTTCAAATGTCCGGATAATTTTAGGATGTATTTTATTGATGAATTTTTTAAAAAGGATATTTTAAAATATTTATGTAAACCCTAAATAATTAATGATGTGTAATGATTTTAAAAAAATGGTCTTCTACAAAAGTGTTCAGTAAGGAATTTGGAGTCTAATAAGATCAACTTAATTTTTGATGAATAGTAAATTATGAATAGTGATTTTACACTTAGGATTAATAATGTGACCAAATGGATTAGTAATTTCACTCAAAGAAAGTTTTAATGTAATTTAGACACCTAGATTAAGTAATGTGATTCAATAAAATGGGTAAATAAAGGTTTCATAAATTATTAGCCAAGTATTAGTTTTTTCGGGTGAATAGTGTTTTTTAATTAAAAATTTAATTAAAAATAATTATAAAATTATTTTTATAAAAAGGACTTTATTTTTGAACTCAGAACATCGATATTATGTTATGGTAATTTTTGGGGATTTTTCTGAAAAAAATGAATTCTCGATGAATAGTGATTTTATTTAAAAATTAAATTAAAAATATTTAGAAAATTATTTTTATAAAATGGAGTTCATAAATGTAATTAGAGCATCGATTTTTGGTTAAGGTGAAATTTTGGGATTTTTCTGAGTAAGATGAATTTTTCAGTGAATAGTAAAAATGCAGGTTTAGGGTTTCGGTATGTTTAATGACATCATAACTGTGTCATGATGATGTCATGAGATATTTTAAGGGTTGGCCAGACAAGGGTGATTAATTATTGTTTTGGGGGACCCATGTGGCCTAAATCCATGGTAAATGCCAAGGGAGAGCACATGGTTTTGAGAAAAGCACTTGTGAGGTGTCCCTTGGCCATTAATGCCTTGTCCCCTCACTTTCCCTATAAATACCCACCCTTTCCTCCTTTATTTTTCACTCCCAACTCTCCCCCAACGAAGTTCTGGTCTCCTTACCTCCCAAGGAGTCCTCCCAAGGTGCCCCCAAGCCCTCAAGATCCAAACCTTTGAGTTTTAAGAGTTACGTTTTAAGGTAAGGGATCTGACCTCTCTCTTTCTTTTCATGTAATCTCTTTTATGTCATTTCTTTTATGCTCCATGTTATTATGTGAGAGGATGTCCTTTTATATTCCTATTACTACACTTTTCATGTTTATATGATGAGATATCCCCTCTTACTCTCATCATTTCGTTTTATGAAAGTTTAAGTGACGCTGTTAGGCTGCCGAATTTTTAAGGGAATTCTTTCACCCTTCTCATTCTTTTAAAAGTTCTACTTTCATGTCAAGTCTTTCAAATTCTTTTTTTTGTGTTGGGGTATGATATATATATCTATCATACTGAACTCTTATTTTTACATGGTGAGAGACCCTATTTGATCTTTTCAAATCATTTTTGTTGAAGTTTAAGTGACGCTGTTAGGCTGCCGAATTTTCATAAGAGAAATCTAATTTTTGTCTTCCTTCCATGTTTTTCATTTCAAATGGTATGTCCTTCAAATTTTATTACCATGTTCATATCTTCTTCTTATTATTCCCCTCTATTGTTTTATGGGTCATTTATGAATGTTGGACCCATGTTCCCTCTCTTTTCAAAGTTTTCTAAAACCTTGTAACATAGCCGTGATGTTGCAGAATTTTCGTCTCAAAATGCCTCTCTCTTTTCTCAAAATTATTTTATGTTATAAAGTGAATAATCAAATCTCTTATTCTCCAAGGTTATTCAAATATATATCAAAATGTTCTATTTTAAATTCTGGGATTTACATACATGAAACCCACTTCCCCTTTCTGTGGGTTTAAAGTGACATAAAGATCATGTCTTTAAAGCAGTTTTTAAAACATTATGATTATGAAATGAAACCCATTTATTTTATGCTATATGGGTTGTTTATGAAATTATTAATGATGATATATGTGGATCACATGATAATAAAGACATGTCAAGGGTGCGCCCAGATAGCGCTCCAATGCATTGGGTAAAGACTTAATCTCTAGAGATGACTTTTTAGACTGATACCTTGGTGAATAACCTTGGTAATTTTTAATGACACCTTGGGGATGGACCTTGGTGAAACGAAATGATTGTCAATATTGAATGTTGTAGCCACATCTTCAAGTTATGAAAAATGTTATTTTTATTATGATGTATCTCATGATTTCATTCTCATGCCTTAAAGTTCTTTTCATGTCCTTATTGAAGTATCTCAAGTTCACATGTAAAATGTTTCTCTTGTTTCCCTTATTGATCCTTCTGCTCACCCTTTCTTTTGATGTATGTCCCCAGGTTATGAGATGAAGTAATGAACCTAGGATGAACTTAAGGAGAAGCCTTTCAATTGTTTAAGAAGAATGTTTTATGTTCTTTTCATGTATTATGTTCCTTGTTTCCAAGACACTAAACCTTAAAGATCCTCAGTTCCGTGTAATGAAATGAAAGTTATGTTATAAAAATACAGGATGCTATATATTCCCTATTGAACTAGGTGAAATCTAGATAAGAGTTATTTTCTAGGTTCTTATTGATATAGGAACTATTTTTAGGGAATAAACCAATTATGGTATGGTATTTAGATGGAGATGTTTTGATTTACATTATTAGGAGAGTTGTGATTCATGATTCCATGAGAGAAGATTTGATGAGGGAATCTCATGATTCTTAGTGGGTAGTACACCCATTGTTAAGGAAAATTTATTATGATATCAAAATACCATTTTAGTTTCCAAGTATTAATAGGTATATCATTGGTTTTATCTCTCATTGTCTTATCTATTAGAATATTAAGACATATCATGAGTGACTAGGTGGTTTACTTTAGCCTCTTCTAATGCCCGTATGGAAGTGAGATAATGTGAAATGAACTTTGTTATGGGGTTTCCCAAGACCCTGATAGGTTGAGTTTCTATGTTGGTTTTGGTTGATCGATTGAAAAAGGTAACACATTTCTTGTCGATCTTAAAGAAACTTTATATAGTTGAGTTGGGAAAATACTATATTTTAGAGATAGTGAAACTACATGGAGTTCCTATGAGTATCATATCTAAATGGGATGCTCATTTCACATCACAGTTTTGGAAAGCCTTATATAAGGTTATGGGTAATTATTTGAGCATGGTGTATCATCCACATAATAATGGGGAATTAGAGAGAATGATCTAGATTTTGGAGGATATTATTCGAGAATTCATCCTAGATTTTGATGGAGAATGGGATGATCATACTGCCTTAACAGAGTTTTTGTACAATAATAGTTACCAATATTTAATTTATATGGAACTGTTCAAGGCTATTTATGATCGTCTATGTCATTCACCACTATGTTGGAGTGGGGAAGGTGGGGAAGCTATTTTTGGGTTGAGTATTGTGTAAGATACCTCTGATCAGGTCTATTTGATTTAGTAGTGATTGGTAACCGCTCAGAGTAGGTAATGATCATATATTGACTATTTGACCTTTAGAGTTTGTTGTGGGTGATTGAGTTTTCTTATAGGTTTTATCTCGATTGGGGAATCGATGATTATAGAAAAAAGGAAAGTTGGTGCTGTAGTTTGTAGGATAATTTGAGATCATCAATCATATAAAAACAACGACCATCTAATTAGATCTTCATCCATGGTATTAATGTATTCATAATATGTTCCATGTTCTCATCTTCCAAGGTATGAGCCTAATCCTATGAATGTGATCAAAAGTGAGGACATTGAGTTAGAACCTAATGCATCATTAATGGAACATCTGATATGGATCGTGCACCAGAGTGATAAGGTGATGTGAGGGAAGATAGTTCCCCTTATTTAGGTTTTATGGAAGTACAATCACTTATAAGAGGGTACTTGGGAGTAGGAATATTATTTTCAGGATCAATGGATTGTATTTTTTGTGTATTAACTCTAGATACACTTCCTGAGGATGATTATTCTTTAGAGGGGGATGTTATAATGGATTAGAAATTTTCAAGTATTCAACTCCTTGATTTCGACCCTTCTATATGTGTTTTAAAGTTATAATTTTCTTGGGTGAAGTCTTGGGAAAAAATTGGATGATTTTGGAGGGTATTAGGAGATTTTAAGGGGGTACACAGTTTGATCATAGTTTGGTAAAACCATGCGATTCTTACTAGGAAACCATGAATATTGTTTGAGAGGGACAATAGATGGTGAAAAATTGGTGAATGTTTTACTAAACCATGCGACTGAACCATGCAGGTTCCATAAATAAAAATTCATCCTCACATGATTGGTGTATGGTTAGATCTAACCATGTGGTATCCCCCAGTAAGTCATGTGAATTAGAATAGAGGAAAAAGCATGATTGGTTCATAGTTTACTGAATTGTGATACAAAATCGTGTAGGTTCCCTCGGTAGGTTATAATCCTCACATGGTTGGAACAAAATTTAGTAAACTATAGGTCCAAAATATTCACAAAAAATTAATTAATATAAAATTGGGATTTTAACCCAAAGCCTCCCTAAAGCCCTTCATTATTCTCCTTATGAATAGGGATCTCAAACCTAAGGACTCAAATGGTTGTTCTTAGTGATTCCTCTCCCTCTAAACTCCAATTTTGGGGGATCTAGAGGCTTTGTACCATGAGAATTAAAGGTAAGAGGTTGTTATTCCTCTATTCTTCATGTTTATTCTAGATATCCTCTTATATTCTGGGAAGGAATCATAAATATGTGATGTTATGGATAAATATATGAATTATAGTGTGATATAATAAGTAATTATTAATTTATCAATGGATAGTTGGATGGATCTAGAGAATTTTCGTCCTTTTACCAAATGTATCTAGATCTACCTTTGGAAACAAATCTCCTTGGGTGAGTTGATCTACCTCTAAGACCATGTTATGTTATTCTTCTTGAATATTGATTCTAGAATAATCATGTGATGAATTGGGAATGTTTCTAAGAATCATTGGTGTGTGGGATTGATCTGGGGGGAAATTACTGGTGCTGGGCATTGATACTCATGAGATAGGAAGTCATTAACATATAATGCCTTTGTATAAAGTTGATTGGAATAACTGGAATGTGTGTGCACGCGTATATGTGAGAAGCACTGTATGATATGGTATGATTGTTATTTTTATATAGTGTGTGTGCATGTGGCCTATGATACCTATGCATTATGTTCTATAATTATTCCCCTATGTTCTATACATTGTTTTGTGTGAATGATTAACTTGTGGAGTTTTGTATCTAGTATCAAAGTGATAGATAGGATCATCATGACTAGGCTATCCCCAAAATGGGGAGCATGTGTTAGTGTGATGTGAGATGATGATGATGATGGAACCTAGATATAAGATAAGGGTATGAAACCATTATGGAGATACTTAAGATAGAGGATAGGGTATGATAAAATTGTGTCCTAACCTGAGATAGAGTATGGGATGTGATGGTATTATAACCTAACATAATAGAGGCAGGGGAATGATGGCCTTGTGGCATGACTTGAGGCTGAGTCAGGGGTGTGACGACCTTGCGGCCAAACCTGAGGCTTGGTTTACTGTAATACTTGATCAAATAAATGAATTGGCCTTGTGTATTAATTCGATATGTGATGATATATGAGATATCTTGTAACGTTCTGGTTCCGGAAGCTGCCCAGAGGTGCCCCGTACCCGGTTGGTCACATGGGCTCAAGCACATTTCCCTGAACGCCAGAGGCTGCCGACTAGCAGCGAGGGCCTTGGGTGTGATAGTGGGGAAACTATTCCCTCATTGGAAGAGTAACACAGTGGAAGTAAAACAGATAGCAATAACATAAGCAGTAATAATTCCATACACTAGTAAACAATGGAAGACTGAAAGAGATAAATAATAGGAGAACATATATAAATGATGCATGATACATATGTCTAGGAAAGCATCCAAACAAGTCACAATGATAGAATACAATGCTAAACCAAAGTACAAAAAAAAGATAAACTGCTCCACAACATCATAAGCCTCAGCTTGGTCCCATGCTCCCCAACTCCACATCAATCAAGTACCTAAAGTAGAAGGCCAATTGACCTTATCTATACCTGCACCAATATAATCTGTTTGGGCCCAAAATCATGACCCAAACTGGGTGTGAGACTAATACCAGTAGTCAAACACCCAAAGATCTATGCCTAAAAGTCAGTGAATATATATGGAAGGAAATAAACAAAATGAAGCAGTAAATAAGGAAGTACACATAGTAACAATCCTACAAATTCAATTGCATTAATTTTCATATATTAAGTAAGCATCTAATCAAAAGCAGGTAACCCTCTGGGAAGTACTCAAAAACTAACCCCTCTGGTTTAACCAAACAAACACAAGCAACCCTCTGGGAAGTATACACATTTTAAGCCCTCTGGTTTAGCTTTATCAAAGACACTCTGAGGAAGCACTCACCGTCAATTCCCCCTATGGTCTCGTATCGGTAACTAACAGGCACTATGATGAAGCACTCAACGTCCAATTCCCCCTATGGCCCTTATCGAGGAAACTAAAAACACTATAAGGGAGTACAAAGTCCATCCCCCCTATGGTCTCACAACGTAAAAGTAAAAAGACACTCTGGAGAAGCCCAACGTCCATTCTCACTATGGTCTACTACACCAGGTTCTCACGACCCTGTGTAAGTCAATCATGAACAAATGATACATGGAAGCCAACATAAACCTCAAGAACTACTTGGATAAACAATCTATAGTATATCATAGCATGTCAGATAATAATCACTCCATCCTAACAATACTAGGAATGGAAAGAAAACAGCCTAACAGGAAAACTAGACCAAACGGTCAAAACAAGAAAACATGGGAAAAACATTCATAGCATGGAAAAGTTAACCCTATTCACAAAAAATTAACTTCTATCCAATCAAACAAGGCATACAATGCAAATAATAGGGCTAAAACCATAAACATGCAATACCCCAAACAAGGGTATTGGGCACTTTTTCACATATAACTCAAATAATAACTAAAGAAATGAACAAACAACTTACCTCGACATCGTGAGATCGATATACATGAATATTAGGCCTTGAATCTCCCTAGAACTCTATAGATATACAAAAATTATAAAAAAATTCAACCGAAGATAACTCATGAAAGAGGAGAAATCAGGAGATGATGTTCAAGAATAAGGGAGAACTCATCGATGCGATTCCAAAGAAATTGACGAAGTTTGAATCGGAGAACAGACGGTGAGTCGGGGGATCAGGGAAGATTCAAGGCCATACAAATGATCTTGGATGAGACAAATGAAGAAGAAGAAGGTTATGTCCATCAGATGCGACCCCAGTCTACTTAATGAAATAAAAAGAAAGTACACAGTGTGTATTTTAAAAGTACACGGTGTGTACTTGCCTTTTCTGGCCTCCGTTTTAGGTGGTTTCCAAGTCACCACACATGGCCATATACTCGGCCATTACCTGACTATTACATGGTCACCCGTGGAAACCGATTAAATGGAATGTACTTATAAGTACACAACATGTACTCCTGAATTTTCCAGAAACTCCTCTTTTTCCTCAAAAACAACCAGAAAAGAAAAACATACCTGAAAATAAGATTCAAGTTTTTACACATCCCTTTCAACATGGAGCTAGAGAAGGTACAGTTGGAACTCATGAAAGTTTGGGTATCGCATGATCACTTTCCATATAATTGGTTTCTTATTTTTGAATTTACCTTTGATTATGAAATAAACCTTTATATTTATGTGAACATAATGTTAAAGAAACATTGGTGTTGTACTATAGGGTTTATAATCAAACCCTTCATGGGAATCCTAATGTGCATATAGATTTCATGGTCAAGGATCCATCCAAGGGTAAGGGCCCTATATTGGAGAGCTAAGTAAGAATATCTTGGAAGATGGAGGTGATTCCATGACAAACTCTAGACTATCAATCTGAAGTTTTAGTTTATTTTCATCAGTTATCATACTATTCTTAACTTACCACATTGAAAATATTTGGTTTATTTCATATGTATAAACCATATTGAATTTTATTATATCATGATGATTTTACTATGTTGTTCAAGGATTTTTGTTAATAATTTTGATTTTGGTGCATGACTATTGTTACCGGGGGTATAGTCTACCCATGGCACCGTTCAGACCACCATCAATAGTCAGAAATATCTTGTTCATGGGGATATTCACATGAGGTCATGTGAAACACTTCCTAATCTTGGTGATTTAGTTAGGGAATTGCAATATTCTATTCAAAATTTCATTTTGTGATACCAAAAATTCTTTATGTTAGGAAATAACACTTATTTTATTTTAGTAGGAATATTTAACAAATAAACCATTATTTATATATCATATATGGTATTTTATGTGTATATAGATTTTTTCTTTGAAAATAAGACTTTATTCCTTAAAATATACCACAACTAGTTGGTGGTAAAATATTCCCTTATATTTTAACAGACATATGGATAAAATTTTTTATCCTGGATAATTTTTTTTATCCTTGTATCCTTTTTAAAACATATTATAGAATTTGAAAAATCATAAAACATGTGTACACTAAATTAATAAATAAGTTTTCTTATCCTATAAGACAAATGAGATAACTATACACATATTTTATTTAGATTAATGTGAGCTTGATACATTCATTTTCATTCAAATATTTGATATACAAACTATTTACTTCATAAATTTAATGAAAACCATAAGATCTATCAATTCAACCATTGATTTTGAAATACTATTTATTTATAACACTTGTAAAATATACATTTGGAATCATATACCCTTCAAAATATAATAATTAATTTTTATAACACTACTATATAATATGGTAATTCGATGGAGTTTTATAAACCTATTTAGATATCTTGGAAAATCCCATATTATAGAATCATTACTCCTTCCTTCTTGATTTTACCTTTAGGTTTCAATGATCTTAACCGAATACTTAAATAAATATTATTGGACTCTCCAACCAACTTTTCTTCTTATGGTTTTGACTTTTAACCACTTGTACTATTGACACAACACTAGAACCTAGAAATCATGTGTATATTTCATTTATTCCCAATAATTTTAGAATAATAAGGAAAAAATTTCTAGAACTCATTCAAATTCTTGGAACATTTTCATAAATGAAAATAGAATGAATTCCATATCCATAATAGGCCTTAAGAAAATATTCAATCTCTTCAAATCATTATCACACTCAATCAAATTGAGTACGTGAGTGGAGAATAAAATTCCTTGGGTCACCTTGTATAAAATTTATTTTAAACCTCAAGTGAAACAATCTATGCTTATTATAAGCATATAAATTTTATGTGTTGAATAAATTTCATAGTTGGCTTCCCAGGAAGGTATTTCCTTTAACAATTATAATTTATCTTACTTAAGAAATTTTATTAAGTTACTATTTTCAAAATTTTATTACATTAGGTTTCTCCTTTCTCTAGAGTTGATTTCAAAGTAAAGTTCAATGATTATTATGATGATGATTAAATTTATATAAAACCAATTTTTTATTAGAGTAATATCATGTTTTACAAACATTTAATAAATAATTTTATTAAATGTTATCCCATTAAAATGATGACCCATTTTAAATTGATCATATAAATTTGTAGTCCAAGATCCATATATAACTAAAAAATGAGAATTATTTTCATTCCTCTCACCGCTTATATATTTAGGTAGGGAATCATCCCAATCATATCATATATGAATCTTAGATAGTTGAGAAGAAAATTATTTGTTAAATCCAACATACAAATAAACTCAATTCTATCCCTTTGGTGTCTTAAATTTTATGGTTTCTTAGAAAAGTGTAACCTAAATTCCCTTTTAAAATTTCTTTTAAAATCCACAATATGTGACATGGGAATATGATATATCACAATACACTATAACCCAATACATTCAAATTACAAAATCTAAAACAATACACATTCACATTTCAAAATTCGAAACTACCAATCAAACCATGAAAATCTGGAAGCATGATATAGATAGGGTGTTTAACATTAATCCTTGCACCTAAGTGGAGACCAAGGTCCATAATATTAACTCCTTTATATTATTAACTATATGGAATTTCACTTTAAAAATTTGATATTTTATTAAATATAAATATTTTATATTTCAATTTCTATTATGTAAACATTTTACATAATTTAAATATAACATATGAAAAATATTTAAACCATGATACAATTAATCATAAAAACTCTTTTCTCTGTGGTCTAAATAATATATCAAATATGGAATTTAATTTAAATAATTTAAATTAATTTATTATAAAAAATCAGTAATTAAATATGAACTCTTTTATATTTTAGCCTTATTTTTGTAATTTACAAACACTTTATAAATTATCCTTATGATTTCTAAATAAACAATTTATTTATATATAATAATTCATGCCATACAATTTAGAAAAATGTATTTCAATATTAACATGTAATATTATGGAATATTTATTAATAAATTTTTCATAAACATTTAACTAATTAATTTTAAACACTTTATAATTAATTAATTTGTAAAACCATTTATAAATTAATAAATGTAACAAAATTACTTGTATTATAATTTATAAACAATTTATAAATTATATAATTTAATTCATAATTAAAATTTAAGAATATTTTTTCTCCTAATTGTATTTAATGATTTAGGTTGAATCGTATAATATGATTGATAGGATGGTGTTATTAAATGAGTCAATCACCACCAATCGTACTTTAGTACTAATAGTCATGTCATCACTTATGATAAATGATATATATATAAGGGGTTTTTTTGTAGTAAAGGTAATGAACCTTACATACAGGGAAAATCATATGTAAGAGTAACATTCATTGATTTTATGTTTTGTGACAAAGGGAATGAAACTTGCACATGGGGTGAACCATACAAAAGAGTAACCTATGAAAAAAAGACCCTTATGTATACCATAGAATATGATATATGTTATATCATAACTATGAATTGATGCTCTATTTTTAGAACCTATGACAAAGTGCTATAATTAAATATGCATCCCTATATCATAAACTATGAAAAATTAAAAATTGTGGGTTTTTTACTATGTCACTAGATATGATATCCCCATATAATAAGTTAGGACTTAGTTGGTCAGAATAAGTTTCAGAATCATATTTTATGATAGGGAATATGATAAGAATTATAACTTTAAAAACATAACTTTTTAGTATGGTTTCATGAATCAAAATCATGGCAAGGCTTTGATACCACTGCTAGGTTTCAATAGATCTAACGACATTCATTAAATACATCAGAAGTAAATAAAGAAACCCAAATCCAATATTAAACATTTTAGATAAACGAAATAATGAAAACTTTAAATGAAATAATTTTTGAATGTGTACCTTACACTATAGAATTGCTGCAACACTCTTCATCCATGATTGATGAATATCATAATAAAGTCATCCAAAATAAATCCCTCATATGGTAGTATGCATGTATTGTACTGAATCTCTCAACACTTGAGTAGGATACTATCATCACCCACAACATGCTAGTGCCTCATGAAGGAAAGGGGTGAAGAGGAATAGATCTTTGTTTATGGTAGAGTTTTATCCAAGGCTTGGGAAGGATTACATTACATACTATCTTAGGGTGAATTCAATTTATAAAACTCTATAGTATGATCCTTGAGTGAACATACAATAACTCATATGTTACGAGTTAATACATGTGGTTACATAAAATTCAAAATCTGACTACGAAAACTCTCATCTATTTCATCTTATTAAATGGATAATAAATGATAGATTATGTGGAAGATCTTCTTTAATGATAGAAATTATCATTTTACCACCCAAACAATTTAAGGCAATTATATGGTATTATATACTAAGCCTTATGATATAGTTATTCATACAATAGAATTTGCATGGGTTGTACCATAAAATCATGTTGTACGATATCCACATTTCAAACAATACAATATATAAAAATTCATCATACACATAATGGATTTAGGTTATATCACCTTCAATAAAAACATCTATCAAATGTAATTCAATATTTCAACTGATGAAATATTAAAATATAATTACATATGTTATATGAAATTATGATTTATATCACATAAATTTCAATCAATTGATATATATATATATATATATAAAATTTATATCCTATGAGATGAATATTATCAAAGTTTTAGACAATTAATACTTACCAAAAACAAAGGGTAATTTTTATCCTATTTTCATGTTAGACAATCATTATAGTGTCAACTATTTTTAAAAATTTTCTACTTGGAAATTTAATCATTTACAATACCATAAGCATTCGTATTATAAAATACATAATCAATAAAATTTTCACATATTAACAATGTATTATTATATTTCAATTCAAGCACCACTTTTGGGTTGTTTTTCACCAATTCTAGGGAAATTTCTATATTAAAACACATTGTTAATCATTTTGAAATAATCATTTCTGCTTCTAAGTAATATAAATTGTTATTATTTTTTTCTTCAAATTAATAAGTCAATAGTGGTTTAGGAATATTTTAAAATAATTAATTGTTATTTATCATACTTTTTTTCTAAGGAACAAATTAAATTATTTATAGATAAAAACACAAGATTCAAGGATAGATTTAGTGACCTATATAATTCAAATATTAGATGATTTATTTATCATATATTATAAATAAATTATCATTTGATCTTAAAGTTCCCATTCATTTTTTCCTTGAATAAAAATATTAAATAATATCAATTTATATTTATTTTGGTTGAAGGGAATACAAACTACAATCACACACACACCTCAATAAACTCATGGTTCAGGCCTCATCCCTTCCCACTATAATTGATAAGGACCCTTGGGGGCCATTATAATCAATGACATGAAGGTATAATTTTTTTAGGTAATGAAAGGTACTAGGTGAGATTTCCCAAATTCCTAGAGGTCCTATAAAATTTATATACAATTCAGGGGATAACATCGGGTGTACTAGGAAAGAATTATGATTCTTTAAAAAAACATAACATGATATCAAAAGGAACTATTTTATACAAAAAATATTTTCTTCAAAACAATATTCCTTAAATATTTTTTTCTAAAAAAAATTATCACACGCATAAAAATAATTCAAACTCAATTATCGCCTTCCAAATATTAATTACACCAAAAGAATAACTCAATTAATGTAACCATTATAAATAGATTTTACTACACTAAATTAATAATTTAAGAAAACATTAATAAAACTCTAATAAAATCATTTAACCATGTAAAAATTATAAAAAATTAATCATTAATTTAATTTAATATATTAATTTATTTTAATAATAATAATAATTTAAAATTAAACGTGTTAATAAAAAATAGAAAAAAAATATTAAAAACAATTTGTTAAAGTTTTTAACACCAAGATAAAATCATTGTAAGATAATTAATAAATTTTTTAAATAATACTAAAACACATTGATCTAAAATTTTAATTAAATAAAAAATGAAGTTTAATATAAATTACCCAAAAGAATAAGAACAAAATGAACAACATTCGATAAAATTTTAATTCAAAATTGACTCATCAAACCAACACCATAATGATTTATAATAATGAAAAATAAATCCTTTCAACACCAAATATTATAATTTTATAATTATTTCAATAAAAAAATATTTTTAAATAATTATTACATAATATTTTTTTAAATTATAGATTTTTTATAAATGAAAATTATTTTTGGTAATGTTTATCCAAAAAATAAATCTACCAAAACTTGAATTTATCACATAAATGATAAAATAATAGATAAAATTTCATAACTTAATGAAATATTATTAAAAAAATAATTTTATATGATTTGAAAATTATTTTCCAAAAAATGAAGAACACGTGAATTTAAAATATAAAAGAAAGATATAATCTAAATAATTAACTTTGAACCAACATTATTTCTAAAATCAATATAATTCATAATTTTTATCCTTTTATGTTTTTATGCATGATTTGGATGAGAGAAATTTGATGAAAATCATATATCATTTTTTTCAATTTTTATATAATTTTGTACCTTTATATAACACGATTTATTTTCAAATTATAATACTTAATTAATCTCATCACCACTAAATCCTTATTCACCATTCATTGATATTTATTTTAATTGATATTATGATCACCATAAAATATCATATTTTTCGTGATGATTATTTCTAATTTTTTTTTGACATTCACTTTAAGGAATAAAATTTTATTTTTTCCAGGGATGCTCAATGTTTATAATAAAGAATTTATTATTTTTGGAATCCTCATGTATAAGATTAAGATAATAATTTGAAATAATTTAACGTAAATGTACCATTTTATTTATAATTATATACTCAAAATCATTACTATTAAAATTCATGTACTATAAGGTAGATAATATTTACTCTTATAGAGACTTTGATTAATTTCATACTACATATTAAAATACATAATGAGAAAAATATCTTTAATGTTATATTAACCATTGATAAAATGATTTTTCATATGAATGGTACTTTTCTAGTGCACTTTTATACCACCTAAAAAACATTCATTTTAAATATTTTTTCTTGAATGTGGTTGTTCATCATTCAACAACTTATCGTGGTGCTCTTTATTCTTTCATTTGTTACATTTTCATGATCAACTCAAGCATAATTTTTTCTTGACTTTAAAAAGTTGATAATTGCCATGACTTATATTATTTGAATTATCATATGTTTGGACATTCACTTTTGTGAATGAAGTTTCACCCCATGATAAAGGATAACAATTTCTCATCAGGATTTATTTATTCTTCATTATATTAAGGGAACATAATCATATATATACACTTAAAACATTTATTCAATATTTATTCACTTATAATGAATATTGAAAATAATTATCCATTAAAAATAGTTACATTTAATTTTTTTTTGGTGATGAAATATTTTTGGATAATTTTAATATTCATAATATGGTATAAATTCCATGAAAATTTAATGATTTCTAGATTTTCAAAGACAAGGAAATATTTATTAGATTCATAAACTAATATTAAGAAAAATTAAAAATAAATAATAATTGTTTTTATTACTTATATAACACCATGATAATAATTAGAATTCTCCTAAAAGATTCACTATCAATATTAAAGATTTAAATAGGTTATGTAACGTCTCGGACCCAAACAACCACCCAAACAATGCTAAATGGGTCAGGAGTTACTACCTTAGGTGCACCTCCCCGAATGCTAAAGGCTACCGACTTGCAGTGAGAGTATTATAGGTATAGTGGGGAGGATATACCCTCTCAGAGGATAATAATGATACTGGTATGAGAAAAATATAAAATAAGAAGAATCTATAGACTCAAACCGGACCCGCATATCAAAAGTACAATCGATAGCAATAAACAGCAAAATCAATAAATATAAACAAAAATAGAAGAATGTAAACACAATAGCATGCTGAACCACTTGTAACAACTACTAGAATAATTAATCAATAATTCATAGCAAGTCAATATATAAAAGGTTCCATTGGCTCACCAACAGTAGCTACAATAAAAAAAGTAAGCATATTGGTACATGAAAGAAAGAAAAACAAAGTAGACTCCTACCAGGAAAGACCGCAAGGTATAGCGACCCAGACTTTTCTTACATTACTATTACATCAATTTAAATATAAAAAACATAATAGTATTAAACATAGAGGATTCAAAGGTTTAGTGTCTTGGGAAAACTAGGACCATACATAACAATCACAACATCAAGCACAAAAATTTATTTAATTCTTTCTTCTCTAACTTCTTATTAGCACTTGAACCCTCCATAGAACATGTAGTCACCTAAGGATATACATAAAAAGGGGTGAGATAAAAGCCTAGTAAGAGGATATATAAGAATAATATATCATGGGATGAGCATAATTATAACATAGGCAAAAATCATGAACATGAGAGGAATCATTAATAAAATACTTGAAATGTGGCAATGCATAAAATTGAAACATCATGTATTAGTGGTTAAATACCCACACATACTTGTGAAAAACGCTATCATCTTTTTCATACATCATTTCAATTAAACTCATGATATTCATCACTTTACCCAATGCATTGGAGCGCTGTATAATTCTAGGTGCACACGTCACATTGAAACATTCATATTGCACTATATAATTCCAGGCGCACCCGTCACATCATAACATTATCATTTACCATGCATACCACAATGAAAATATATAAAAAATAAACATAACTAAACCATGTAAAGGAATGGTTTTCATCTCATAATAACACATTCATAAACATTGGGTTCCCAAAATTAAGTGGGAATAACAGACTTGAAACGATAGCCATCAACCTTGAGTGAGAAGTAAAAGGTGTGTTTTTGAAAGAAGAGTTCTTTTGGAAAAATTTTGTTTGACATAAACTTTAGTAAAAAACATTTATATCCCAGAAAAAATATTATAATGATGAAAAAATTATTTTTAAGGAGTGACCATACCAAAAATGGAGTGAAAGAGGGAGAACTCGAAGAAATAAAGTTGGGTTTGAGATTTTCCCCTTACTTTGTATCTGAATGCTTTCTTCACTTTAATGTCATGTATAACCACATTAGAGTCATTAATTGAAAATTCAAGAACCATGTATACATGAATGTGGTTTATTTTGGTCTCATTAAGTTATTTTATGGGCCTTTGGATGAGTTATAGAGTTTAAAAAACATAGTTTGGTAATGTTCGTTTTTATGGATTTCTTGAGTGGTTCACTTGTATTCATAAATGAAAGTTTGTGTAGAACATGGATAAACATATAGAACTGATATTTCATTTTATTAATTATATTAAAAAAGTTTAAATGATCTTATAATGAATTATATTATATACCATGTGGACAAATCATTAGATAATAATTAAATGATTATTGTTTGGGTTAATTTGGGCGGTTTTTCGAGCACAACGAACTTGTTTTGATTAATAATTTAGTAATATGTACATAAGTTAGTTCCAGAACTTTAAATAGGAAATAATACATATAAAATATTCTGGTTCAACCATAAAAATGGTTTCATGACCAGATCTGAAAGTATAAATGTAAAAATAAAACATGTTGTTCTTGAAGGTGATAGATTAACACCTCACAAACAACATTTTCTTTTATAAAATAAAAGGAAGATGAGAAGGGGGTTGGATGGTATAATATCCCATTACTATCATAAAATTCAAATATATGTATGATACTAGAGTTACCATACCATGTGGATGAAGATAGGTGGGGAGAGAATAATAAAAGAACTTGAAATTGAATGGAAATTAAAGGAAAGAGGGAGAGAAATCACCTCTTGAATCCTCTTCTTGAGATCCTACTTAAGGGAACTAGGATTGGTCTTTTGATGAGACCAGAAGCTCTTGGACTTGGGGGAGAGGCTAGGGAAGATTCTTGGGTAGAGTTTATACAAGGCTTAAATCTTGAGAGGTGTGAGGAAATGAGGGTGTGAAGGGTGGTATTTATAGTAGAGGGGAGAGGGTATTTCTCAATATAAAATTCATTAATTTATTATTTCCCCACATGAAAAGGAATACTGAGTCTTACATGACCAAGAATAGTAATTTTATCATGTGAAATCGAACCAATTGGGCTTACATTATGCATGACTCTATAATTATCTTATTTATCTTATTTTGTAAATTATGGTATTTCATTATTCATAAAAAATTCAAGTATTTCAGAAAAATACCAAAAATTCTCCCCAACCATTTTTCGATGTGTAGAATCCAAAAATGAAGTCCATTTTTCAAAAATAATTTTCTAAATATGATTATTTTAATATTTAATTAAAATCATAATTTATTAAAAAAACCACTTTTAAAACATTCATTTACTTATTCTAAAATATAGTTACATCATACTTTCACTTGAATATTATCTTTATACTATCATAGGTAAGGCTAATATTCATTAGGGTATATCAATATTCATAAGGGTATGTTAAAATTCATAAGGGTGGGTTATTATTCACCAAAAATTATGTTTTTCTTATCGAACTTCAAATAACTTACTGATCGCAACCGTGTGTGTTAGATTTTTGAAATTCAAAACACAGAAGTGAAAAACGTATGCTTAAAGCTCAAATAGCACTTAGTAGTCCATTAAGTTGTGATTTCATGTTATTATATGAAATATTTATAAGGGATGAATTTCCATTGAAAACATTGGGTCATTACATTCTTCCCCCCTTATGAAATTTTTCCCTCAAAATTTCACATTACACAAACAGGTGAGGGTAATTCTCCTTCATCGCCTCCTCTGATTCCCAAGTAGCTTCTTCAAACTTATGGTTACTTCACAACACTTTGATAAGGTGGGTTTTCTTGTTGTGTAGAACCTTATCTCTCTGGTCCAGAATCTTTACTGGCTGCTCCTCATAGAAGAGATCATCTTCCAGCTGTACAACCTCTGAGTTCGGTTCATGTGTGGGATCTGGTATGTACTTCCTTGGGAGTGATACATGAAACACATCATGAACTTGGGACATATTCAGTGGAAGTACAAGATGATAGGCCATGGCTCCTATACGGTCAAGGATCTCAAATGGGATAATGTACCTTGGGATTAACTTCCATTTCTTTCCAAACCGCATGACTATCTTCCATGGTGATATTCAAAGTAAGACTTTATCTCCAACATCGAACTCCAAGTCCCTTAGATGGTTGTCAGAGTAGCTTTTTTCCGACTCTGAGAAGCTTTGATGTGTTTCTGTATGACTTGAACCATCTCTGTCATCTCTTGCACAAGATTGGGTCTAAGTAGCTTTCTTTCTCCAACTTCATCCCAACAGGTTGGAGTTCTACATCGCTTTCCATACAGAGCTTCATAGGGATCCATCTGAATACTCGAGTGGAAGCTATTTTTGTATGAGAACTCAACCAATGAAAGATTCTAATTCCATCCACCTCTGAATTCAAGATAGCAGAATCTTAGCGTATCTTCAAGAATATGAATAGTCCTTTCAGATTGTCCATCAGTTTGGGGGTGATAGGTCGTGCTGAAATTTAATTCAGTACTCAAAGAATGTTGAATACTCCTCCAAAATTTAGATGTGAACCTTGGATCATGATTAGAGACAATCGAGAGTGGAACACCATTCAGTCTCACCACTTCCTTCACATATATCTTTGAAAGTTGTTCAAGCGATAGGTCTTCCCAAATAGTGATAAAATGGGCAGTCTTGGTGAATCAGTCAACGACAACCCATATCACACTATTTTCCTTTGACTTCTTTAGGAGACTCGTGACAAAGTCCATAGTAACATTCTCTCATTTCCAAATGGGTATAGGCAATGGTTGTATCAACCCTTTGGACTTTTGTCGCTCTGCTTTAACTTACTGACATACCAAGAACCTTGAGATATATTCTGCAATCTCCTTCTTCATGTTATACCACCAGAAGTGTTATTGGAGATCATGATACATATTGGTACTCCCAGGATGGATAGAGAATTTTGAGCTATTTGCGTCATCCAATAGCTCCTTATTTATCCCGGGTGATGAAGGCACACAAAGCTACGTTCCAAACCGAATCACACCATCATTGTCAATATAGAACTCTTGCAGCTTCCCTTCCCTGACTACATTTACCCTATTTTGTATCTACACATCATCCCTTTGTGATTATTTAATCTTCTCTTGGATGGATGGTTGTGCAATCATTTTGAAAAGGTAGGATGTATCCCCTACCCTTATGATTTCTAAATCTATCCTTTACATATCCAAGAAGATATAGTATTTCTCAATCTATAACATGGATAGAGTAGTAGGTTCTTTTCTGCTTAGAGCATCAGATACCTTGTTCGCCTTTCCAAGATGATAGTTAATAAAGCAATTGTAATCCTTGATTAGCTCTAACCATCTCCTTTGATGCAAATTGAGATCCTTTTTTGCGAATATATACTTTAGGATCTTTTGGTCGGTGTATACGTCACACTTTTCACTATAAAGGTAGTGCCTTCAGATTTTCAAGGAAAACATCATGGCTGTCAGCTCTAGATCACACGTCGGGTAGTTTTTCTCATATATCTTCAACTACCGTGAGGTTTAGGCTATAAAATTTTCATTTTCATGAGTACACAACCTAAGACTTTCTTTGAAGCATCACTGTATATCACAAAACTTTCTCCACTTTCTGTTAGTGAGAGTACAGGTGCAGTGATAAGCCTTACCTTTAGCTCCTTGAATATAACGACCCATAATTTACATACATTGTTATTACTTTAGAATTGAAGCATACTTATTACAACATATAACAAAACCATGAAAGGACTGTATAGGTATAGTGTCTTTAGAAACTGGGAAACATAAACAACTGGTTCATAAAGCATCTACATTGTCTCCCATTTATTTCATCATATCTAGAGTCCCTTTTGGCATATCATACTTAATAACCTTCTTCCTGACCTGGGGAAAGAAAACATACAAAAGTTTGAGCTCAAATGCTCAGTAAGGCTAAACAAAGGAAATATCATATTCAAAATAACATAGCATTTCAAAAATCTTAACCTGCAAAAGAGATCATAATATCATAACATGGGATAAATCATAGTAGTGAAATGTAATCCCAATAATCATAACATGAAACTTTGTGTCATACACACATAATCATAGAAAATCATTTCTTAGTAGTCAAGACTCATTGCCAAGACTATCTTAGCGAGCAAAGTCCATTTCTGAACCGAGTTCACTCCTCGTTTCAGTCCTGTATCACTGAACCGGATTAACCTTCCATTTCAGTCATGTCTATCCCATAAGATATAAATCCTTACCCAATTAATTGGAGGGAGATATAGGTCTCACCCATCTCATAATGATACCATTCTTATGTGTGCCACAAGATCATAAATCATACATCATAGCATAACTCATGTAATAAAAATGGGATTCTTAAACTTCATGCCATCATAACATAATCCATGTAAGATAAAAGAACTTCATAAATATAATTCCATCATAACATAATCAAATCAATGTAAAAATAGGGATAGAAACAGAACCCTATATTATCTTAGATGGAACATAATTTTGATAAAACACTTGAACGTTATTCTTGAGGAAAATATCCTTTCTACTTCAAAAACATTTTTCCTTTCTTGACATGTCATACAATTTTAAACTAAAAGAAGTTGATTAAAAATAAACTTGAAAACTTGTAAAGGAAGCTTCATGGAAATAATGTTCTAAAAATACATTCATGCTGTATAAGTTAAAGAAAAACATTCTTCTCGTACTTTGGCCGGAAAAGTCAAAAAAGTATCTTGTACTAAAAACGACAAAAGATTCCTTTAATATCTTTTACTAAAAACTCACTGAAGGGTAAAATTGGATTTAAATTTTTTTAGGAGGATAGAAATAACATTACATATTGAGGAATCATGGATGTGGATGATAAATATTCCCCAATAAATTCTGAAGTATAAACAATATCGGATAAAAATGAGATTGTGAGATTTTCCCTTACCTTAGGCTCGATTTGCTTCGTACGTGTCCAAACCTCCTGTATAATGATTTAAATAATGTTATTGACTTATTCCAGAATCATAATAATTGTTATTATATCATATATGGTCATATTCTTAGCTTCTTATTAGTAATATTTTATTACTACTTGTTATTCGGGTGTTTATTGCTTTTTGTTCTTATGCATGTTTTGTCGAATAAATTCCTATTATTCTTTTTAGGTTATAGATACCTAATTTACAGAATGGTATTAGTGTAATATATATCATATTTATTCATTCAATTCATTTATATAATCATTATTCAATGAAGATCATGTAGAACGAGTCGCATCACATCGTGGAGATGGTAGGCCGTACGTACGCACGAGCGATGATATTGTTCTCATGACCGTGGAATTGTATTGAAGTGTATGTATACTATTTTATAATCAATATCACTTTAAAATAATCATATATAGTTATTATTTACACCATTATACCCATCCAAGTAAGGTGGTGGTGGAAAACAGATTACACCACGGCGTGGAGACGGTATTCCGTACGTACGCACGCGCAGTGATTTTGTTTTCCGTAGGATGGATAGAAGGTGAAATAGGGTTGTTTAATATTTATAATAACATATAAGTATATGAGTGATACTGATGTTATTACTTCACAATGAAACAACTAAATAAGAAGAAGTAGAAGAGGAAAAAGTTGAAAGAATCGGTAACGGACATTACCTCTTCTTTGAAGCGCCTCTTCTTAACCTCCTCTTAGGGCACTAAAGATGGTCTTTAAAGAATACCAGGACCTCTAGGATGTTTCTTGGGAAGTGGAGGAGAGAAATTGTCAGGTTTTGGCCATGATTTAAGGCTCAAAGTGGTGTGAGGAGGAGAGGGAGGAGGTGACCTTTTATAAGGGAGGAGAGGGGCACTTTAGGAAAAACTTAAAATATTATTTTATAATAAAGTCATATTTGGTTTTTAATAGCTCAAAACTAATTTATTTAAAACATAAGGTGGGTATGGTTAGAAATAATCTCAACCAATAGATTTTAGACAAGTTTAGGTTACTATTTTAACCTTATCATTTAGATTTAACTCTAAGTTAAATAATTTAACTTTTACCGTGTCTTCTTATTTTCTTACACTATATAGTTAATAAACTTACTATAACAAACCAAAAGAACCCCAAGTGGTTCATTATTATTATTTATAACCTTATCTAAGTCATTTGGACGAACCTTATATTTTTAGGAATAAAATAACAATTAATAATATAATATTTGTTTTAAAAACTATTTTATGTCAATTTTGACACTATTTGGTAATTTATTTTTGTAAAAATCATAACAGCATGATTAGTTTGAAAAAAGTTAATTAAATAAATAATAATATGTCATATTAACCTATAAAATTATTTTAATTCATGAAAAGTCTTAAATTACATTTATTTGGGTATTTATAATATCAATTATGTTAATATTTCCTTAATAAGTTAATTACTGCATCATCATTGTGTCATAAAGAAATTAAATTATTTAAAGTCTAAAAATTATAAATAAAATACCATTATGTAGGAAATATTTTTAACTTTCTAATTAATATTTATAGTCGAATTTATCTTATTTATAACCCTATATTAAAAATGTTTTAGTTATTAAACTTTGATTTTAACTATTTTAACTCTTCTTTAAATAAAATAATATTAAATGTCCTAATCTAATCCAAGTGGACCAAAATGGTCATATTTTATTACTAAGGTTGTTTTTGGTCGAATGAAACTTATCCAATAGAATTAGGACATGTGTTATGGTAATAATAATACCATTATTACCCTTAATTATCCGATTTAATTTTAATCGTGGTAAATAAAAGTAAAAAGTTACTATTCACCAAAAATTATTTTTATCTTATTGAACCACATTTTACTCCTTGATGTTAACTGTGCCTCTCGGATTTTCTAAATTCCACTCACAGAAGCGGTAAAATTAAGTTTTATGTAATTTTTCAAACTCTCCTAGGAGGTGGGTAAAAGATGGTGAAAAGTTCAATAAAATTTTTATATATCTAAAATTATTATAAAATGAATCCAATGAATTAATTTGAACTTATATAGGTATTATGTATCAATTTTAACCTAAAAAAATTAAATAAAATAAATAATTATTTAAATAAAAAGTCGGTTTTTAAATAGTAACCCAGTGTTTTCACTATTCATCAAAAATTGAAAGTTTTCAGAAAAATACCAAAAATTCACCCTAGGCTAATTTCGATATTCTGAATCCAAAAATGAAGTCCATTTTGAAAGATAAAATTTATAAAATTTCAAAAATTGGGTATTACTATTCGTAAGGGCTAGTTTTAATAATATTTTAATAGCATATCGTTGTTTAGTGAAACTCGATATTGCGTACAACGCAAGCTATCGAGGAAGGTCGTGATTGCATGTAAAGAAAGACAAGCTAGTGTTGTGTGTAGTGAAAGATTCTTTTGATGATGTATATAACATAAAAACAAAAATATTTCTCATAAAAATCTCAGGTGTTACATTGAAGCTTTCCTCACATTCTTCCATCCAGACATACTTTACCCCTTTCCTTGTTAACTTAGTTAACATGCTTGACAATCATGAGAAATTTCTCAAAAAACGTCGGTAGTACCCAGCTAATCCAAGAAAACTATGGATTTATGTGAGGTCTTGTGAAATTCCTCAATTGCCTTTGTTTTTTAAGGGTCCATATAAATTCCCTCACTTGTGATAAAATGTCCCAAGAATGTGACTTGATTCATCCAAAAGTCACACTTTCTGAACTTGGCGTATAACTCATCCTTTCTCAATGTCGCCAACACAAGTCTTATATGTTATTCATGTTCATCCTTTCTCTTAGAGTAGATGAGAATATCATCAATAAACACTACCACAAATTTTTTGAGGTAATGTCTAAAGAATATATTCATCAAATCCATGAATATTGCAGTGAAATTAATAAGTCTGAAGGGCATCACTAGAAACTCATAGTTCCCGTACCTTGTACGTAAGGAAGTCTTCTGAATATATTCCTTATTCACCTTTAGCTGATGATAACCAAAACAAAGATCCACTTTTGAGAAGTATTGATCTCCTCTTAATTGATGTAATAAGTAATCAATCCTTGTAAGAGTAAACTTGTTCTTTATAGTGATCTTGTTGAGTTCCCGATAATCGATACACAACCACATTTTTACATCCTTCTTCTTCACAAAGAGAACTGGCTCACCCCAAGGTGATGCACTAGGGCGTATGAACCCTTTGTCCAGATGCTCTTGCAGCTGTTTCTTTAACTCCTCCAGTTCGATAGGAGCTATCCTATAGGGACACTTTGAGATAGGAGTAGCTCTGGGTATGAGTTCTATTGAGAACTCTACCTCATTATACGGGGGAATTCCAGGTAACTCTTAGGAAAATACATCACCATATTCACTCACGATGGGCATTCCTACAAGGCTGGTACTATTCTTTGACTCAACCATTTGGGTGAGGTATGATTCTCCAAATGGAATCAACACCCACACAATTGAAGGATTTTTAAAAGGAGATTCATGATCTTCCTTGCATTTTTAGATGATTATGAGATGGTTAGGAATATAAAAAGATATTTCCTTTTCCCTACATTTGATACGTTCTCTATATAATGAGATCCAATCCATTCCCATTATAGCATCAAATTCCTCCAAGGGAAGTATTATGAGATTCGATGGAAGAATCTTCCTACATATTCCAACAGGAGAATAGTCAAACACTTGGGTTGAAATGATTGCACCACTTGGTGTTTTTACAAATATCTCTACTACATGGTTTCAGTGATTCGATTCTATCACTACTAGAAAAACAGGTATTTGCGACGGGTCATTTGCGACGGGATCCCGTCGCAAATGGCTTGTTGCGATGAGGGCCCGTCGCAAATGACCCCTTGCTGAAAACGGTGTCGCAATAACAATTTTTTGCGACGGGCCCGTCGCTAAAACCTTTTTCCGCGACGGGGAGAATCCTCGTCGCAACTAGTACTCCGTATATTTGTAAAAACCTATTTGCGACGGGCCCCGTCGCAACAACTATTTTTAAAAAAATAAAAAAATAATAATACTATTTGCGACGGGAATAGTATCCTGTTGCAAATACTATAAAAAAAATAAAAAAAATAAATTGTTAATAAATTATTTTAATTAATATAATAATAATCCAATTATAATTCAAAAATAAAAAATAATAAAATATTAATAAATGATTTTAATTAATATAATAATAGAATTATAATTCACAAATAAAAATAATAAATTATTTTAATTAATATAATAATAATAGAATTATAATTCAAAAATAAAAAATAATAGAATATTAATAAATATTTTATAATGAGACAGAAACTACGAATAGAAAAAAAATCATATTTTGATTTCACAAATTTTATAACATAAATACAAACTCTAATCTGAAAGAGGGGGGGAGGGGGGGATCTGCAGATGGTGGTGGAGGAAACTCCATCCCTAAAGCATGAGTGAGTCGGCGCATGTACTCCATCTGCTCCTGATGCTGCTGCTGCCACCGACTCGTCTGCTCCTCGTACAGCTGCTACTGGCGTCGACGCTCCTCCTCATGTTGTTGACGCATCTGCTCCTGCTCCTGTCAGAGACTCTCTATCAGTGCAGTCTGAGATCGCAACTGATCCTCATACTGTGTAGCAGAAGAAGATGCACGAGCTCCTCTCGAGCTGGACGCCGACATCGCAGCACTGCCATAATAATCTCCGGGAGTCAGTCGAGAGCTGATACCAACTACCCGGCCCTTCTCAAAGGCATACTGGGTGGCCTGCATCCATGCCGCCTCATCAAACTGACGGCCAGTGGTCTGATCTGATGACTCGGCCTGACTCTCAGGTCGGGCCTGTGACGCTGCGGCCTCATATGACTCCTGTAGTTGCAATTTAAAATTAAAATTGTGAATATATTATATACAGTTAATTTTTAAACTTGAAAAAAAATAATACTAACCACTATGTGATGATGACGATCACCTCTGAGCTCCCCAGTAGCAGGATCACTATACATCCTCCGATATACGTCGTACTCCGTAATATCGGGGTGCTCGACAGCCTATAAGAATAAAAAATAAACTGTTAATATTTATAGTTATATAAACTATTTATAAATAATGTACGTACCAGATGCTGTCTATGAGTATTGAAAGAATGACTCCCAGCTCGATGAGTCACCTCCTGTCTCCCCCGATTCTGCCTCCCCACCGATGATCTCCTCTGAAAGGCACCACTCAACCAGTGCGCACATAATCCATCCCATACATGGGATGAAATGTACTCTGGTCGGTGTGCTTTACATGACTCGTCAAAATATGACACTCCTGCTTTCTTCATCGCAGCTTTTCTTAAATTGTGCAAAAACTGACGAAGGCGATCACGCATGGCCACCTCCCATGCCTCGTGGATGGCGTCACGCATGATATCCTCGATCGGATACCATAAACCCTACAAATAAATCAAAATATCAAGTTAGAAATGAAATAATTTTCAAAATAAAAATTATTTATTTACGTATGTACCAACCAATGGCCGAACATGGCCTGATGCACATCAATGAGAATATGCTCCCATGTGGTCCACGGCTGAGAGAAATAGTTGCGCAAAATAGCGCTGCCCTGTCCGACTGCTATATGCGGAAAACTGTAAAAATAATAAACATTTATTATGTGAATAGATTAATGAAATCTTAGTCAAATCCACAGGTTATCACACAGGTTATCACACCTCCGTGTGCGTGGATCAAACCCAAGACGTGGACGTCGCTCGGGGACGGGGTCAGGAATCATCAATCGTGCAAGACCGCGCCCCCTCCGCGTACTCCCTGGAGTGCCTGCAGGCTGAGTGTCATCTGCTAGCAACTCATCCACATCGAAAGACAGGTCAGCATCCGCCAACTCACGAAATGTGGCATCGTCCATCTGAAACAGAAAATGTTAATGTTGTTAGCAAATAATTGATAATTACTATTATATATACATATATACATATTATGATTGTATATAAATACCATGGAATTATATCAGTGTTCATCTTCATCATCATCTTCATATATGTCAATGTCATCTTCATATTCCTCCTCAACATCATCGATATCCATTCGAGTTACAGTTGCTTCATCTCTTACCATTTCAAATTCATATGTGACATCATTAACATCATCGTCATCACCGACTCTTAAATGTGGGGTGTCGTCATCGATACTCATGTCTCTTTTTAAAAAAGATTGATTTTGATTACTCTCTTGAAAAACTTCAATTATTTGCACATCAGTGAAAGCACATTCACTTTGACTAAACTGATTGTCTCGAATTTTTATTTTTATTACACTCCACCAATCAGTCAAGTCTCTTGATGTAGCATAGTACTTTGCGTAATAAACTTGATGTTCCTGTTGAGCCAATAAGAATGGTTCATTTACTGCGAGAACACTTTTACATTTTATATCGATGATTCCATGAGTCGGATGAACACGCACGCCTCTCTCTGTATCCAACCACCGACATTTGAACATGGTTATGTAATGTTGTCCAAGATAACAGAGTTCAATGATTTCATCAAGTGTGCCATAAAAGTCAACTTCATTTTCTCGATGATGAGATCCTCTCAAGCTAACTCCATTGTTCATTGTTTTTTTCGATTCTCCATATGCATGTGTGTGGAATCGAAATCCATTCACCACATATGCATTATAAGTTTTAACAAGTTTGGAAGGTGGGTTACTCAATACACACAGTCGTTTGTCAATTTTATCAGCATGTCGAGACACTTGAATTTTTTTGAAATAATTATCAATATAGTAAACTATACATTGAATGAGTTGCTAAAAGATAAAGAATTTATGTTACCAGTTTTTGAAACCACTGAGAGAAATTTTTCAGTCGACGTTCTTCGAGAGCAGCTGCTGTAATTTGTGGAATTTGTTTCTTGATATGATTATCATACAACCTATAAAAACCAAAGTTATTTACTGTAACATAAATGATAGAATAAGTGATATAAACACTTACAGTACAACTGATGTCATCTCTTCACAGTTGAACAGAACATATGTATGAGCTCTATGATGTTCATCATCTGAAAGCCAGCGTTCATAAACTCCACCAAAACCAAGCTCTGACTGGTTGAAAACAGATAATTGATTGTCGATTTCATCAATATTCCTCTCGTTTCGTCCCATTCGGTTGTGTTTTGAAGGATACTCAGATTCAAAATAATGGGAGCAGAAAAAAGATATTTCTTCTTGTAAATAAGCTTCTGTAATAGATCCTTCAACAGATGCTTTGTTACGTACTTTTCTTTTCAATTTTTGCATGCATCTTTCAAATGGGTACATCCATCGAAACTGTACTGGACCTCCACATTTGGCTTCATATGGAAAATGTAACATCAAATGTTCCATTGAGTCGAAGAAAGACGGCGGAAATATTTTTTCCAGTTTACATATAATTACAACAACATCTTTTTCAAGTTTGCCTAGAGCATCATAATCTGTTGTAGCCGCACAAATTTCCCAAAAAAATGAGACATGTCTGTTATGGAATCCCAAATCACAGAATTCAACAGACCTCTTAATCCAATGGGTAGAAGTCTTTCCATTATAACATGACAATCATGACTTTTTAATCCAGTAATATGACCATTCTTTACACATCTACCCAAATTGGAAGCACAGACATCTGGAAGTCTCAAATCTGCAATCCACTGACAAAATAATAAACAGTTTTCTTTAGACAGTGTATAAGCTGATTTTGGTTTCAGTAACCTTTTTGTTCTGACATTCTCAAACAGTTCCAATTCTGGACGCCTGCAAATTTGGGCAAGATCTAAACGTGCATTTACATTGTCTTTGCTCTTTCCTGGCGTATCCAAAACTATATGAAACAAATTATCAAAATAGTTCTTCTCAATATGCATGACATCTAACATGTGTCGGACCAACAAATCAGGCCAATATGGAAAATCCCAAAATATGCTACGTTTGATCCAATTGTGTTCTTTCCCAAAACCAGAAATTTTCTGTTGGTTTATTGTGGCACCAAAAGTGATGGGAGGTAATGAAAATACAACTGATTTTAACTCCGAACCTGATATCATTTTTGGAGGTCCATCTCTTTCAACTGTTCCTTTTCTGAAATGAGATCTGTTTCTGCGAAAAGGATGATCAGCTGGAAGAAATCTGTGATGACAGTCAAAATAACAAGGTTTCTTTCCATGAATGAGCATAAATGCTTTGTTCTCTCTCATACAGTAAGGACATGATTTCTGACCATGTGTACTCCAGCCAGATAACATCCCATAAGCCAGGAAGTCACTTATTGTCCACATCAATGCTGCTCTCAGTATGTAATTCTGTTTCGTTGCAACATCATATGTACTGACACCAGTGTTCCACAATAAATTTAATTCATCAATCAATGGTTTCAAATAAACATCAATGTTTTTCTTCGTATGTCCTGGAATTAGTAAAGTCAAAAAGATATATGGCTCCTTCATCAACATCCATGGAGGTAAATTGTACGGAGTTAAAAAAACAGGCCAACATGAATATTGACTACCATAAGATCCAAACGGACAAAAACCATCAGTGGAAAGGCCCAGTCGAACATTTCTAGCTTTTAAAGAAAAGGATGGATTCACTCTATCAAAATGTTTCCATGAATCACCATCGGCTGGATGATTCAAGCTTTTATCGGTTGAAATATTCTCTTTATGCCATGACATCATTGTCGCTGGAGTCTGGATGTAAGCAGAAAATATCTCAACTGTTTTACAGGAATCAAACCAGACTTCCCGTGTTGTCCTTCTTTATATCTCAGTTTCCCACATGTGGGACAACTATCCAACGACTCATTTTCCCCAGAATATAAAATGCAGTCATTTGAACATGCATGAATCTTCTGACAAGTAAGTCCCAAATTTCGAACCAGCCTCTTACTCTCATAGTAATTCGCAGGTAAAACATTTCCTTCGGGT
The DNA here is from genome assembly GCA_963277665.1 of Viscum album. Taxonomy (NCBI): domain Eukaryota; kingdom Viridiplantae; phylum Streptophyta; class Magnoliopsida; order Santalales; family Viscaceae; genus Viscum; species Viscum album. The sequence continues at coordinate 611,353,902 of OY728137.1, read as the reverse complement.
AACAGTGTTTTAAGCAAAGAAAATATCTGGTCAAAATAGGTGTTTGACATTCCGTTATCTGATTTGATAGCCATAAATTTTGCAACTGCTTCTAATTTGCTCATCTTGCAGCCAGGATATAATGCATCCTCAGCAGACTTCAACAACTCATAAAATTCAGACGGTGCCAACTCAGGATTTGAAGCTATATCAGCCGGAGTTTCTGTATGTTGAACAGATGAACCTGCAACATCATGTACTAAATCTTGAAACCGGGATGGATCCGGAATCAAGTTGGTATCACCTGCTCTGGAACTGCGTTCACCGTGTTGATACCAAAAAACATAATCTGGTTGAAAACCAAAACGCAAGAGATGTTCTCCCACTTTGTCCAAAGTGTCAAACGTTCTCAATGCACATTTTCTGCAAGGGAATCTTATTTTGTCTTCTGAAACAAATTCTGGATTTGATGCCGCAAATGATAAAAAAGTCTCCACACCCTCTACATATACTGGATTTAAACCAGAAGCGTTTGGATTTATACGTTGATTTATCCATATGCGGTCACCTAATAATGATTGTTGATGACCTCGTTGTTCCATATTTCTCTATAAAATATAAAAGCATTACTGGTTTTGAATAATTTATTAGAAAAAACACTCAATCTAGGATAATTATAGAGTTTAGATCATACACGACTGGCAATTATTACTAATTATTGGTAATTATTACTAATTAATGGTAATTATTACTAATTATTACTAATTATTACTAATTATTACTAATTATTGGTAATTATTACTAATTATTAGTAATTATTGGTAATTATTACTAATTATTGGTAATTATTACTAATTATTGGTAATTATTTCTAATTATTACTAATTATTACTAATTATTGTTAATTATTACTAATTATTGGTAATTATTACTAATTATTGGTAATTATTACTAATTATTGGTAATTATTACTAATTATTGGTAATTATTACTAATTATCGGTAATTATTACTAATTATTACTAATTATTGGTAATTATTATTAATTATTACTAATTATTTGTAATTATTTGTAATTATTACTAATTATTACTAATTATTGGTAATTATTGGTAATTATTACTAATTATTGGTAATTATTGGTAATTATTACTAATTATTGGTAATTATTGGTAATTATTACTAATTATCGGTAATTATTGGTAATTATTACTAATTATCGGTAATTATTACTAATTATTGTTAATTATTACTAATTATTACTAATTATTGGTAATTATTACTAATTATTGGTAATTATTACTAATTATTGTTAATTATTACTAATTATTACTAATTATTGGTAATTATTACTAATTATTACAAATTATTACTAATTATTGGTAATTATTGGTAATTATTGGTAATTATTGGTAATTATTGGTAATTATTGGTAATTATTACTAATTATTGGTAATTATTACTAATTATTGGTAATTATTACCAATTATTGGTAATTATTACTAATTATTGGTAATTATTACTAATTAATACTAATTATTGGTAATTATTACTAATTATTACTAATTATTACTAATTATTACTAATTATTGGTAATTATTACTAATTATTACTAATTATTACTAATTATTACTAATTATTACTAATTATTACTAATTATTAATAATTATTACTAATTATTGGTAATTATTGGTAATTATTACTAATTATTGGTAATTATTGGTAATTATTACTAATTATGGGTAATTATTGGTAATTATTGGTAATTATTACTAATTATTACTAATTATTGGTAATTATTACTAATTATTACTAATTATTACTAATTATTACTAATTATTACTAATTATTACTAATTATTACTAATTATTGGTAATTATTGGTAATTATTGTTAATTATTACTAATTATTGGTAATTATTGGTAATTATTACTAATTATTGATAATTATTACTAATTATTGATAATTATTACTAATTATTGGTAATTATTACTAATTATTGGTAATTATTACTAATTATTGGTAATTATTACTAATTATTACTAATTATTGGTAATTATTACTAATTATTGTTACTTATTACTAATTATTACTAATTATTGGTAATTATTGGTAATTATTACAAATTATTACTAATTATTACTAATTATTGGTAATTATTGGTAATTATTACTAATTATTTGTAATTATTGGAAATTATTACTAATTATTGGTAATTATTACTAATTATTGGTAATTATTACTAATTATTGCTAAGTATTACTAATTATTGTTAAGTATTACTAATTATTAGTAATTATTGGTAATTATTGGTAATTATTGGTAATTATTGGTAATTATTGGTAATTATTGGTAATTATTGGTAATTATTGGTAATTATTGGTAATTATTGGTAATTATTGGTAATTATTGGTAATTATTGGTAATTATTGGTAATTATTGGTAATTATTACTAATTATTGGTAATTATTACTAATTATTGTTAATTATTACTAATTATTGGTAATTATTACTAATTATTGGTAATTATTACTAATTATTGGTAATTATTACTAATTATTACTAATTATTACTAATTATTGGTAATTATTGGTAATTATTGGTAATTATTACTAATTATTACTAATTATTGGTAATTATTGGTAATTATTACTAATTATTGGTAATTAATACTAATTATTGGTAATTATTGGTAATTATTGGTAATTTTTACTAATTATTGGTAATTATTTCTAATTATTGGTAATTACCGGTAATTATTGGTAATTACCGGTAATTATTACTAATTATTGGTAATTATTACTAATTATTACTAATTATTACTAATTATTACTAATTATTGGTAATTATTACTAATTATTACTAATTATTACTAATTATTACTAATTATTACTAATTATTACTATTTATTGGTAATTATTACTAATTATTACTAATTATTACTAATTATTACTAGTTATTACTAATTATTACTAATTATTACTAATTACTACTAATTATTACTAATTATTACTAATTATTACTAATTATTACTAATTATTACAAATTATTACTAATTATTACTAATTATTACGAATTATTACTAATTATTCCTAATTATTGGTAATTATTGGTAATTATTGGTAATTATTACTAATTAGTGGTAATTATTAATAATTATTACTAATTATTACTAATTATTGATAATTATTGATAATTATTAATAATTATTACTAATTATTGGTAATTATTAATAATTATTCCTAATTATTGATAATTATTGGTAATTATTACTAATTATTGGTAATTATTACTAATTATTGGTAATTATTTCTAATTATTGGTAATTATTACTAATTATTAATAATTATTCCTAATTATTGATAATTATTGGTAATTGTTCCTAATTATGAGTAATTAAATGAATAATTACAAATATTTAGGAATAATTACCAATAATTAGGAATAAAAAATTATTAGTATATTTTATTATTAATATTAAAATAATATAATTTTCTAATTTATATACAATTCTCCTTTCATCTGTGTGTTTTCTATCTCCATATACAAATAATACATGTGGAGACAGCAAACACACAGATGAAAAGAGAATTGTATATATATAAAAAATTATATTATTTTAATATTAATAATAAAATATACTAATAATGTAATAATGTTATTATTCCTAATTATTGGTATTTATTACTAATTATTAAGTAATAAAACAATGTAAACATAATTAAATTACAACTAATTAAGAATAATTGAAACTAATAAAACATTAAAAATAAATATTAAATTAAAATGAATATAAATACCTTGAAAATTGATCTGATGTTGATTTCTGATCCTTCTTCAAAACTTCAATATCAACTCCGGAGAAAAAAATTAAACTTGAGAAAAACTGAACTTTAGAAATAAAATTTTGAGAGAAGAAGAAGATGGAGTTTGAGAATGATTTGAAAAAAACGGATGGGGGTATTTATAGGTTAGATTATTTGCGACGGGCCCATTTGCGACGGGTATCCCGTCGCAAATACCTTTGCCAGCATTTATTACGGTCAACGGTTAAATAGTTATTTGCGACGGGTCCCGTCGCAAATAACCACCTGCCGACATACTATTTGCGACGGGGGAATATTCCCGTCGCAAATACCTTTTACCGCCGCCGGTTATTTGCGACGGGAATATTCCCCCGTCGCAAATATGTTTCCCGCGATTTGGCGCGCAAAGGGCGCCGGTCCTTTTGCGACGGGGCAAGCTATCCCGTCGCAAAAGGGTACTTATTTGCAACGGGCAAATACCTCCGTCGCAAATAAGTTTTTAACAGGGCTATTTGCGACGGGATTTATTCCCGTCGCAAATAACCCTTCGCAAATACCCATTTTTCCCGTAGTGTATAGTTCTAAAAAACTTTCAAGATATAAAGGAATGTATAAAACCAGAATCAAATATGAATTTTTCCATTCTCGAGTGAATAGGAAGTGTACCATATACGAATTCATTATCTTTATCTACTTCTGCAGTAGTGATGGCATAATCCTTCCCTTGTTCCTTTGGCTTTAGTGGATGCTGACACTGATTACCCTCGAGAACTCAAGGTTTAGTGAACTGGCTTGCATAGTTCCCTAGCTCCCTACAGTTGTAGCATTGAACCATGAGTGGTTATCTCCTTTATTCCACCACATTCTCCTTTATTTTTATGTATTTTTGACACTCTTGATCATAGTGTCCTTCTTTCCCACACTTGAAGCACTTTCCCATCCCTTTGAGGCAGTTCCCATGGTGAAACTTCCCCCATTTTTGGCATGTGGGTCATTGAATTTTCTTCCCACCTTTTTCATTAGATCCACCAGCTTGAAACTCCATCTTTTGTTTATTATCACCTTAGACATGGGACCATTATCTAAACTCCATATCCACTTTGACATCATATCAAACAACTTCTTCATAACTCCCAAAGTCTCGAATCGAAAGATCCTTTTGATGGTGTGGTTTTAACCCACTAAATAAGCTATCAATTTTGATATCATTGTTGATAACAAAACCTAAAGAGTACCCTGCAAGCCTTGTGAAATTTTCTTTGTAGGTTGTGATAGATTCTAATTCTTTTTTCTTAAGCTCTATGAATTCTATCTCCATCTGTTTGTGAAGAGTTCTTGGGAAATACTTGTTAAGAAAAATTATCTTAAAGTCTTACCATTCCATCTCTTCAATTTCCACCCTTGGCTTGGTGTTCTTAATAAAAGCCCACCATTGATTAGCCTATCCATATAGATGATAAAAAAATAGTGTCACCTTCTCTGTCTCAGAATAGTGAATCACAAAAAATATTTTCTCCATGGAGTTGACCCACTGTTCCGCAACTAGTGGATCAGAAGATCCACTAAACGTCGATGGTCATTGCCGCATAAAACATTCGATAGCCAGTTGATCCCTATTTGGTGAAGGAGGACGTTCCCCATTATTACGGTTATTGTTCATAACCTAAGATAATTGGGTAAGCATAACCATGAAGTTTTGAACTCCACCTCCTAAATCATTGGGGATGTCGTTTGGGCAATCGTTGCATTGGCCCTCGCATGAGTTATTGGCCTGGTTTCTCCTGGTTCCCACCATTTTCTAAAATAGAAAATGTTAGAACAAAACATAAGTCAACAAGTCATGAATAAATAACTTATTTGTTTTCACAATTTATACTAAAATCATAACATATGGATCCCTATGTAAAGATTCTTGTGTGCATATTTGTACTTAGTCTCATGCTAGATGTTTTCTCTAGGGTGCACTAATCCTAATTCCCAAATTAACTAAACCTTGACTTTGATACCAACTATAGGGACCCAACCTTTTATTACATTACTATTACATAATTTTAAAGATAAAAAACATAATACTATTACACATAGAGGATCCAAAGGTTTATTGTCTTGGGAAAACTAGGACCATACATAACAATCACAACATCAAGCAGAAAAATTTATTTAATTCCTTCTTTTCTAGCTTCTCATTGGCACTTGAACCCTCCTTAGTACATGTAGTCACCTGAGGATATACATCAAAATGGTTGAGCTAAAATCCTAGTAAGAGGATAGATAAGAACAATATAGCATGGGGTGAGCATAATCATAACATAGGCAAAAATCATGAACATGAGAGGAATCATTAATAAAAGACTTGAAATGTGGCAATGTATAAAAATGAAACATCATGTATTAGTAGTTAACTACCATACATACTTGTGAACAAAGCTATAATCTTGTTCACACATCATTTCAATTAAACTCATGAGATTCATCACTTTATCCAATGCATTGGAGTGCTGTATAATTCTGAGTGCACCCGTCACATTGAAACATTCATATTGCGCTATATAATTCTAGGCGCACCCGTCACCATCAAAACATTATCATTTATCATGAATGCCACAATGAACATATATAAAATATAAAAATAACTAACCAATTTAAAGTAATGGGTTTCATCTCATAATAACACATTCATAAACATTGGGTTCCCAAAATTAAGTGGGAATAACATACTTGATACGATAGCCATCAACCTTGAGTGAGAAGTAAAAGGTGTGTTTTTGAAAGAAGAATTATTTTAGAAAAATTTTGTTTGAAATAAACATCATTAGAAAACATATATATCCCAAAAAAGGTAATATAATTTTGAAAAAATTATTTTTATGGAGTGACCATACCAAAAATTGAGTGAAAGAGGGAGAACCTGAAGAAAGAAAGTTGGGTTCGAGATTTTCCTCTTACCTTGTATCCGAATGCTTTATTTACTTTAATATCCTATATAACCACAATATATTCATTAATGTACAATTAAAAAACCTTTTATACATGAATTTGGTTCATTATGGTTTCATTAAGTTATTTTATGGGCCTTTGGATGAGTTGTAGAGTTTAAAAAACATTGTTCGGGAATGTTTGTTTTTATGGTTTTCTTGAGTGGTTCACTTGTATTCATAAATGAAAGTTCATGTAGAACATGGATAAACATATAGAACTGATATTTCATGTTATTAATTATATTATAGAAGTTTAAATGATCTTATATTGAATTATATTATATAACATGTGTATTAATCATTAGATAAGAATTAAATGATTATTGTTTGGGTTAATTTGGGCGGTTTTTCGACCACAAAGAACTTATTTTGATTAATCATTTATTAATATGTACATAAGTTATTTCCAAAACATTAAATAGGAAAAAATTCATATAAAATATTCTGGTTCAAACATAAAAATGGTTTCATGACCAGATCTAGAAGTATAAATGGAAAAATAAAACATGTCGTTCTTGAAGGTGATAGATTAACACCTCACAAACAATGTTTTCTTTTATAAAATAAAAGGAAGAGGATAAGGGGGTTGGATGGTATAATATCCCATTAGTATCATAAAATTACATTATATTTATGACACTAGAGTTCCCATACCATGTGGATGAAGATATTTGGGGAGAGAATAAGAAAAGAACTTGAAATTGAAAGAAAATTAAAGGAAAGAGGGAGAGAAATTACCTCATGAATCCTCTTCTTGAGATCCTCCTTAAGGGACCTAGGATTGCTCTTTTGATGATAACAAAAGCTATTAGACATGGGCTATGTTCTAGGGAAGATTCTTGGGTAGAGTTTAGATAAGGATTGAAGCTTGAGAGATGTGAGGAAATGAGGGTGTGAAGCGTGGTATTTATAGTGGAGGGGAGAGGGGATTTTTCAATATAAAATTCATTAATTTATTATTTCCCCAAAAGACAAGGAATAGTGAGTCATCCATGAACAAGAATAGTAATTTTATCATGTGAACCAAAACCAATTTGTCTTACATCATTATAAAATCATTCATGAATCTATAATTAGCTTATTTATCTTATTTGGTAAATTATGGTATTTCACTATTCATAAAAATTCAAGTATTTCAGAAAAATCCCAAAAATTCACCCGAACCATTTTTCGACATGTAGAATCTAAAAATTAAGTCCATTTTTTCAAAAGTAATTTTCTAAATATGATTATTTTAATATTCAATTAAACTCATAATTTATTAAAAAAACCAGTTTTAAAACATTCATTTACTTATTCTAAAATATAGGTACATCATACTTTCACTTGAATATTATCTTTATACTATCATAGGTAAGGTTAATATTCATTAGGGTATATCACTATTCATAAGGGTATGTTACTATTCATAAGGGTTGGTTACTATTCACCAAAAATTATGTTTTTCTTATCGGACTCCAAATAACTTACTAATCACAACTGTGTATGTTAGATTTTCGAAATTCAAAACACAGAAGTGAAAAACTTATGCTTAAAGGTCACATAGAACTTTGTAGTTCATTAAGTTGTGCTTTCATGTGATTATATGAAATATTTATAAGAGATGAATTTATATTAAACACTTTGGGTCGTTACACAAGGTCCTTACCATCTCCTCGCGATGGCTAAAATAGTCCATCTCTTGAAGCTAGTCTCTTTCCTGCACGTAAATCCATAAAGTCTACACGTGTCCCAAAGGGCCCGTGTAGGGTGTGAGACGAATCTCAGTAGGATACCACCCAATGGTTCATAACTAATATAAGTGTTTAAGCATGCATATATTTATAAGTAAAATAGTAACCAGTACGATGCACAAATAAACACAAACTCCATTGGTGCTCACAGCCATCATGGAGTGTCACCTACTTTGGCCAACGCTGGAATCTCTATCATGTAACCTGAAACCATGTGCCCCCTAACACCACGTGTCTCAAGAAGTAGTAACTCGGAGGAACAATGATGTTTGTCCTCAATTAAGTAACTGGAGGGACAATGATGTCTTCCCTCAATAAAGTAACTAGAGGGATAGTGATGTATACCCTCAAATCCGTAACTGGAGGGACAATAATGTCTTCCCTCAAATCACGGTGAGCCTCTTCCCCCAACTTGATAGCCTCAATGCTATCCCCTGAAGGATACTCACCTTCCATGTGTCTTCCTATGACAAGAAACCCAAACCAATAGTACCTAAACCACAACTAACGGTGGCCTATACCCACATGAGTGGTCAAAACTACCTCATCACGAAGTCTCTGTATGTGTACACTACTCAAAGTTCTGAGTGAGTAGTAATCAAAAAAATAAGTTCACATGCCATAACATATCTGACACCTCATTCCCCTGCGACCATGTTTCTCAAGTCTAATGGCCTCGCCATTCAAGTAACCTGGGAAATGCCCAACCTGACAGTCACACTGCCTCAAGCTGACATTCATGACACCCAATCCCGTGGTCAGAACCACCCAATGTATCCTGAGCCAAGCCCAACCCATGACCACCATCACTCAACAATACCCATGCCATGCCTAGTACAACCCGGAGGTTCCCACATATGAAATATCACACTTTACATATATTTATAATAAAAATAAATACTTTAAATAGGAAACAAAACTAAACATTTTAATTGCACTAGATATGTGTTGTCCCATACCAGCACCAAGGTCTTGGAAGCCTCTAACCATTCATATCATCACTTAAAAAATTTAACTCAGTAGTTTAATAAAAAAAATCATTTTAATTAATTTTTGTCATACCCGGTTAAAATGACCCAATTAAGAAATGACCCTCACTCGGCCCCCGCTCAAGAAAACAGGTAAAAAGGGCATACCCAAAGGCATCCCACTGGTCTGATAAGCAATTTAATATGCAATAACAGATAAAATAGGTTCTCACTCAAAATACCCAAATATGCACCAAAGGTTGCATCACCCAAAAGTCCGCAAAAACATGAAATAAGGTATGCACCACCTAACTGAGACTCATAGACGTAGGCATGTCCGATATCGAGCTCCAATTCGAAGATGATCTTTGTAGATCTACATTTCTGTCAAATCCCAGCAACTCTACTCAGATAGAATTTGCAGTGTGTGAGGCAAAGAAACTGGAACAAAAAAATGTGTGTGGTTTTAGCCTTCCTGATGTGATCCTGAAGACACCAACGGATTGAAGAACGGATGTCAGATGATGATTCTAGGGTAGGAAACGTTCTTCGTAATTTCGGAACGGACATGTTCCGAAGTTTTGGAAGAATAAGGTGTTTTCTGAAATAAGACGCGATGCTATTTCATTTAAGAAAATAAAAATTAAAATACACAACATGTATAAAGGACTATATTCTATGTAGTATCCTTGTCCATACTCCAACTTAAGAGGAGGTAGCTACATGGCTTGGATGTGCCACACGGTTCAACACATAGCTAGGACTCAGCCTGTACATGGAAAGAAAAATACACGACATGTCAATCAAAACTACACACCATGTAGTAAGAAATTATTAGACGGTCATCACTTGGCATGTACTTGATGAGAATGTGGTCGGTACACGCCTAACCCATACACAGTGTGTAATATGGAAATTTATATAACTTCCTAGATTTTCCCAAATACAAGTAAAAAATTCAAATAGGGTCGGGATTTTGACCTATTCCAAAAAACCCGAGTTCTTACAATCTCCCCACCTTAACATAGCTCATCCATAAGCTATCAAACAAAACAAGGAGATGCAACCAGACATAACACTTCGATTAAAGTAACCCTGACTACCTCGGTCTCAAAGGTTCTGGCTAAATTGCTCAAGTGGCTCCACACCTTAGGAATTTCCTAACTCATTCTCAACCCTAAAAAACTCAAAAAAGAAAAGGTTCACTAACCTATTTCCATACTCATGGCCATATCATGACACATCATCACCCGTGTGCCTCATTGGTACTCCCGTGTCATTTCTGACACTCCAAATGTATCCCGCACTGCATTGGTTTCTGCCTCCAAGAGGTCCTGTATCCCATGGATGCTCAAAACGAACCTAGTGACTAGAACCTCAAGTAACTCATATCCTTGATGCCACTGATGCTACACATATCATACATATATATAAATATATCACGCACCCGATATGGAGCCAATCCCACTAGCCATCATATGGTCAGTCCACATAAATCCTGTACACCTCATGCACTCAAAGCGAAGATGCCCCAATAGGCCATGCCAAAATAAGTAAAAAAAACAGATCATGACCACACCCTCAGTGTACCTCTAACTTTCATCGGCTCACCAACATGCTCATCCCCTAACAGCTCCATGATGTGCACCTAACCTGAAGTATGACAACCTGATGCTTGAACTCCCTACAGTGATGCTCCAGTCACCAACCACTGACCCCTCAGCTGGGTCCCACTGTCTCTATCACATCCTCCATGTGCAGCTAAACCTCGGTTACCATCACCTAGTACCGAACCTGAACCAACTCCAGATGCCACCATCTATCCTTATCCCTTCCTGCCGACTGTCTAAGAAGGATGCCTGTAGAACCTCTCCAGATGCCCGACCTGTCGACATGCCCATCACTCCTTTAGAGGCCTATCGCACTAAGTCCGGACATGTCCTGGCTATCCACACTGAAAGAAAACCACTGAAGAACTACTATGAGGTGGTCTAGATGAGTCTGTATCCTAAATACCCTACTGGAACTCATCCCGTCCTCACTTCATACTATCTGAACCATCACCTAAATCCTTCATTCGGCATAACTAAGACCTCTCTTTCTCGTTTCCCTCTTCTATGAGCATCTGATTCACCACCTCTGAGAATGAACCTAGCCTGAAGATATTCACCTGGATCTGAATGGCATGTCACAATCCATCCTCGAAGCACCTCACCCTTGCTGAGTCATCACTGACCATACCAGGTGCAAATAGAGACAACTCGGTGAAAGTAGCTACATAGTCCCTGACGGACATGTCTCCTTACTGAAGGCTTAAGAAATCCTGATCTCTCTCTTCCCTCAGTGTCTCTGGGTAAAAGTTTTTGAAAAACCTATCCTCAAAGTCTTTCCATACTATTCCCTAATGTCTGTGAGCCTGAACCTACACATCTCACCAGCACTTTTATGGTCCTCTCAGCATGTACGTTGTCGACTTGACCCTCCACCCATGAGGTGCCTCGATCTTCTCGAAGATCATCTGTATTCTCTCTATCTAGTTCTCAGCTGCCTGTGGACCACCCTCACCCTAAAAAAGTGGAGAGTGCTACGACTGGAACTCCCACATCAGATACACCATAAAGGGATCTGTACCATGCGCGCCTATATAGATCCCCTACAAAACACATACCAGGCTAGTTCGGAGCTTCTCGTCGAGTCACAGCCCGACCACTGTCAAACCCGACTATTGACTTACCTGCACTGGATCCTAAATCCAATCCTATCCCTGAGCCTATACCTTCGGCTCATGATCTACCTGTCCCTTAGGTATTTGAACTTGATCGTGCTCCTGTGGCACTGTACCATCACCCCCATGATGTTCTATTGAGCCGTCTAGGAGGAACCCACTGAATACCATAAATGGTCAGACAACCCATATATATATATATATATATATATATATATACACACACAATATATTCAATACAAATAAGGAAAATAGTAAAGAGGCAGCATATAACAACTACCCTTACTCTCCCTTATCGCAACCCATGACCATAGCATCTCGGCCTCATGGCCTCCTTACCTGCCCTCAACAGAGCCAAGTATCAAAAGTACATCGGGCCATGCCCATCCCGACAACCAACATTTCCTCAAACTAATGATCAAGTCACCCAATCCTAATGATCAAAATCACCTCAACCCTAGTACTTTCCAGCTCGTACAAGCGCCAGACCTGAATACCCTACCACATGCAATTCTACAATATATATAAATCATGGCATATTAAATTGCAATCAACAAGCAATTCTATCAGGATTTTCACCCTTCACATTTCAAAATCATTTATAGCACAAAAATTGATATTATTCACATGGTATTATCACTTAAAAAAGTTTGCGTGCAGTTATGAAATTAAAATACCCTAAAAATGTGCCTATCAAAAGCCAAGAAAACTCACCTTGTCATACCGGGCCAAGGTCCAATTCTCCCTTATTGCACCGGGACAAGGGTTACATATCACAATCAATGAAATCACACACTAAGTGAGCCACTGATGTAGAAATAATATGAACTGTAATCTGAGAAAAAGAAAAACAATAATTCCCATCCAAGAAAACTTGGTCCATCACTCATAACTGGGGTTTCAGGCACCCGTGAACAATCTAGAAACCCAGTTCCAAGAACAACCTATCTCTAGTCTACCATATCCCAAATAGTAAAATCAACAGAATTAAAAAAGAGAAGTCTCAATCTCATTAGTATCCAGCAAATCACTACTACTAAATCCCTATTAAGAATTGCTCTAATACCACTTTGTAACGTCTCGGACCTGAAAAACTACCCAAACAGTGCTAAATAGGTCGGGTGTTACTACCTTAGTCGCACCTCCCCGAATGCCAAAGGCTGCTGACTAGAAACTAGGGTCTTATAGGTATAGTGGGAAGGCTATACCATCTTGGAGGATAATAATGGTATTGGTCCGAGCAAAATATAAAATAAGAAGACTTTGCAGACTCGAACTAGACCCGCATAGAAAAGCAAAATCGATAGTAATAAATAGCGGAAGGAATAAATATAAACAACAACATCAGAATATAAACCCAACAGTATGATGAACCACTTATAACAACTACTAGAACAAAAAATCATGCATCCATAGAAATTCAATATATAAAAGGCACCAATGGCTAACCAACAGTAGCTACAATAAACAAAGTAAGCATGCTGGTACAGGAAAGAAAGCAAAAAAATAGACTCCAGCTAGGCAAGACCTCAAGGTTCCTACCATATCCATGTGACATCTAAAATAGTCCAGCTTCTGAAGCTAGTCTCTTTCTTGCACGTAAATACATAAATTCTACAGGCATCCTGAAGGTCCCATGTAGGGTGTGAGACGAATTTCAGTAGGATACCACCCAATGGTGCATACCTAATATAAGTGTTTAATAAGGAATTCATTTATAAGGAAAATAGTAACCAGTACGATGCACAAATAAAAAAAACTCCACTGGTGTTTAGCAGCCACCATGGAGTGTCACCTGCTTTGGCCAACGCCAGAATCTTTGAAATGTAACTTAGAACCATGTGCACCCTGACATCGTGTGTCTCAAGTACCGACATCCCAAAGGCATGCCCAAGAAGTAGTAACTCAGAGGAACAGTGATGCATGTCCTCAATTAAGTAACCAAAGGGAAAATGAAGACTGCCCTCAATAAAGTAACCAGAGGGACAGTGATGTCTGCCCTCAAATCAGTAACTGCAGGGACAATGATGTCTGCCCTCAAACTACGATAAGCCTCTGCCCCCAACTTGATAGCCTCAACTCTATCCCCTGAAGGATCCTCACCTTTCATGTGGCTTCCTACGACAATCACCCCCAAACCAATAGTACTTAAACCGTAACTAACGGGGGCCTCTACCCACATAAGTGGTCAAAACCAACTCATCACGGAGTCTCTATGTATGCACACTACTCAAAGTTATGGGTGAGCAGTAATCACCGAAATAAGTTCCCAATTCACAACATCTTTGACACCTCATTCCCCTACATCCATGTTTCTCAAGTTTGATGGCCTCAACATCCAAGTAACCCAGGCCATTCCCAACCTAACAGTCACACTACCTCAAGCCGATGTCCATGACGCCCAATACTGTGGTCAGAACCACCCAATGTAACCCGAGCCAAGCCCAACCTATGATCAACATTACCCAACAATACCCAGGCCATGCCCAACACAACCCAAAGGTTCCCACATATGCAATATCACACATCACATATATGTATAATCAAAAGAAATAATTTAAATAGGAAAAACAAACTAAACAATTTAATTTCACTAGATATGTGTTGTCCCATACCAGAACCAAGTTATTGGAAGCCTCTAACCATTCATATCATCACTTAACAAATTTAACTCATTATTTTAATAAAAAAAATCATTTTAATGCATTTTGGAATACCCATCCAAAATTATCCAATTGAGAAATGCCCCCTCACCCAGCCCCTGCTCAAGAAAATAGGTAAAAAGGGAATACCCAAAGGTATCCCACAGGTCTAATAAGCAATTTAATATAAAATAATAGATAAAACAAGTTCTCACTCAAAATACCCAAATACTCACCAAATTCCATATCACCCATCTGCAAAAACATGAAAGAAGGTATGCATCACCTAGATGAGAATCGTAGACTTAGGCACGTTTGATATAGAGTTCCAATTCAAAGCCAATATTTATAGATCTACATTTCCATCAAATCCCAACAACTTTGATCATATGAAATTTTCAGTGTGTGAGGAAAAGAAACTGGAAGGAAAAAAGTTGCACGTGTTTAGCCTTCCCGATGCAATCCTGCTGCCACTGACGGATTGAATAAAGGACATCGGATGATGATTCTAGGGTAGGAAATGTTCTTCAGAATTTTGGAATGGACCTATTCCGAAGTTGGGGAAGAAGAAGGTGTTTTTAAAAATAAGATGCGATGCTATTTCATTTAAGAGAATAAAAATAAAAATACACGACGTGTATAATGGACTACACACTATGTAGTAGCCTTGTTCATACTTTTACT
Source organism: Viscum album (assembly GCA_963277665.1). Classification (NCBI taxonomy): domain Eukaryota; kingdom Viridiplantae; phylum Streptophyta; class Magnoliopsida; order Santalales; family Viscaceae; genus Viscum; species Viscum album. The sequence goes on along the minus strand of OY728137.1, from coordinate 611,338,388 downwards.
TAAGCAGAGGTAGCCACATGTCTTGGACGCACTACAGGGTTCGACTCACAACTAGGACTCAGCCGGTATGCTGAAATAAAAATACACGACGTGTCAAGAAAAACTACACACTGTGTAGTAGGAAATTCTTACACGGTTATCACACAACATGTACTCGGTGAGTGCGCGTCTGGTATATTCCTAACCCATACATGGAGTGTACTTTGGAGTACATGGCGTGTAGTCTGGAAATTTTGATAACTTCCCAGATTTTCCCAGAAACAAGTCAAAAATTCAAACAGGTTCGGGATTTTGACCCATTCTAAAAACTCAGGTTCTTACATGTTCTTAGTTTAAATTGAATAATGTAAAAATATATATATGACATGTACTTAGTTTTCAAACCAATATAATATTTGATTTCTTCCAAGTCCTTTATTTTAAATTCTTCCTTCAAGTACTCCATTGCATCATTAAACTCTTAAAGGGTATCAATAATATTTATATCATAATTATAAACAACAATTATTGCATATCCAAATGTTTTTTTCTTATTTAAAACACATATAAATATAAAACAATTTATATATTCTTTATCTAATAAATAGTTTCTTAAGAAATTATTCCACATATGCCTAGATTATTTTAATTTAAACATATTTTTTGTTATTTAATTGAATATAGGTCCTTAAAATTTGATTTTAATACTTAAAGGCCATTAATTTTAATACTTTGTTCATTTTTTATGTTTCATGGATTTTCATATATATACTACTATCAATATACTCATGTAAGTTGTAACAATACCCATAAAATTCATTTAATTATTTTATCTATTATACGGATGAATAAATATTGAAATGTAACTACATCCGTAATGGAAGAATATGACTCATCATATTCAATTAAAAGTCTTTTGAAAAAATCTGGTGTACAAGATGCACTTTGTATATAATAATTTAGGAAAGTATCAAAGTAATAAATTTAACAAAATTAAATCTCAATTTTATCTTTAATTATTCATAAAAATAAATAATCAAATAATGAATAATAATTAAATTAAATTTAAATAAACTTTTATATTATTCAAATTATTTTAAAATTTAAATTTTTTATTTTCAAAATGCAGATATAATTTTTTTGAAAGAGAATACTTAAAATAATACATAACATATCTAACAATACAAACATATTAAGATAATGAGAAATCATGATAATAAAATGTTAAGAAAATAAAAAATGAAAAGGTGAGATATTTTGGGTTATGACCATAAGAAATTTAACACTTGAATCATTTCCATTAGTTGTATTTAATTATCAAGGTAAAACGCTTTATATGGGCTCTTCATGCCATCGGTCACTCTATAATTAGTTGAGTATTCAATTAATGGGTCAATATTTCTAACCATAAATAGGAAATTTATATATAAATTGTAACATTCATTAATATAATATAATATTTATTCATAATATACTTTCAACGGTATAGGTGAAGGGGAAAAAATTACAAACAAAATATATTGACACCTATAAAGAAGTAAATGAGACTCAAACTTGAGACCACTCAAAGGCATTACCACTAAGCTACACCCAATAAATAAAAATATTCATCCATAGATTCCCCTTATGATAACTTCCCCTTAATAATAATATTCATTCATAAATTCCTCTCAATAATAATATTCATTATTTAATTTCTAAATCATTCCATTCATAACTTCCCTTTATGAAATTAACAATGAAAACAATAAGTACACTAATGGAGTCTTATATAATTTTCATGATGTGTTTTATGAATTACATAGCTTTTTGTGTTGACATAATAATAAATATTGTTATGCACAAACCATATCATGAAAATAATAGAAGATTCAACTAGAGACTTTATTTGATATATCAATGAAAAGAAATTTTACATTCAATATGAACTTTTTATAGAGAATGTGAAATAATTATTTTTAAACTATTTATCCTACCATTTTTTAAATAGGACTTGATAAATTTATTCCTCCATTTTTTTACAGTTTTCAAAATTTAAAACTCATTTAATACTTGTAATTTCATATCACTCTTTATCCTCTCCATTTTTATTGATAATAAGAGGGTTATAATTATATTATATAATTATTGACTTTGACTACATTAATTATACAATAATGTTATTTTCTTGTACCAAATTAATCACCTTATTAATAATTTATTACATTATATTTATTCTAATTATAATGATAATTACTCCTACTTTATTTATTTATTTATTTTCCTTTCATTACTACACTATAATATTTATTAAAATTTATTGAGAGGGGGGAGAAATAAATATGAAAATCAACTATACATGGACACACACAAATAGAAATACTATGACACGAGACTTATTAGATGTCACTAAAGGTCATAATCATAAAATTAAGATAACGCATATTAATATTCAAATTAAAAGTCAATATTTTCATTATTAAATACATTAATGTCACAAGTAATTAATTATATATTCATATAATCAGGTGTTTTGAATATTTTCCACCATGCCATTTATCCCTACAAAAAATATTAAATAGTAAATAATTTTGAAAAATAAAAAATAATAACTTGGCCACATATAGTATTTTTTAAATATAATGTTTTTCTAAAAATATTTACTTAAAATAAAACAGTCTGTAAAATATTTTCCAAAATAATCCAAATAAAGGCATGACTTTAGACCATGCCTTTGGTAAAAAATTAAACAAAAGGTGTAGTTTTGAATTTCACATTCCAAGAAAGAAATCCGTAAAATGTGTAGTCTCAGACCACACCTTCATAATATTTATTTTATATATTTGTTTTTATTATATAAATATATAATAAAATTATACAAAATATTTAAATGTTATTATATTTAATATTACTTTTATTGAAGTATTATGAAAATATTATTTAAACTTCAACTATAATATCCATTTTATGAGAGCGTTCTTTGAAATATTTCCAAAATTTTCGATGTGTAACTGTGTACCCTCATTTTGGTCATTGTACTAGTTATCCATTTCTTTACATTTTAAAAATTAGACTCTTTATTAATAATAAAATCAACAACAATAATGTAATTATTAATTAATAAAAATGCATTTAATAGTAATTAAATTTTGGTTTATAATATCAATAATCAAAGATGGTTTGAAGTGTGAGTTGGCAGCCAAATCCACACCCCCAAAAAATTATTAATAATCTAATTTTTAATCAATACGAATTTAATTAATTTAATTTAGACAGAGAAGGGGATATAAAAAAAATTAATTAATGATAATGATGATAATGGTGATGATGATTATGATGATGATGATTTAATAATTTACACTAACTAGGTATAGAGATACATGAATCTATAAAGAAAAAAATACATACACGAACATACAAATTACTTTGGGAGGTAACCCAAGACATCCCATGACCCCTCAAGGATACTGCTAACCCACCTCATTAAATTAAAATTAAAATCACAGAGATAAAACAACAACAAAAACAAAAACAAAAACTATAACTATAATCATATAATTTAATTTAAATATTATAAAATTAGTCCTTTAATTAACAACAAAAATAATAATTTATGATGATGATGATGATATTTTAGCAACTCTGAAATTTTTTTGTAACACTTTGAAATATTTATAAGAATATTTTTAGAGTTGGGAATAGAGTCAACATTGAATTAAAGGGCCCTGAGAGACTTAATATTTACATATTAAAAATTTTAAGTGTATCATATTGTGCATGTATAGTTTTTTATTAATAATGGAATCACTCCCAAATGATGTCTTGTATTTGAATTATGAGACCAAAATTAAATATATAATGTGTGTTTTACCCTAGAAATCACATAAGTTTTGTTAATTTTGGGTTCTTGGGTAGAGTTTTTTCATTTTAAAATTAAATGAATTAATTAATTTAATTTTAATTTATTTGAGGAACCATAATAATAACTCTATTTTAAACATTCTAAGAAAACCTCCCTAGGTTTAGCCACATAACCCTGGAGGGAATGGGAGTATGGAGATCTATGGTGGTGAGTGCATTGGAAAATGTCCACGAGACAATGAATCAAGGAACAAAGTACCATGAGGAGTACTTTTATTGATAAATTTTTTGAATATCACTAAAGAAATAAATGTAGAAAAGTTCTTCATCGATGATTGATCCAATCTCGAGGTATAATTTTTTTTGTTGGATTAATCCTGTAATTATTTATTCCATGTTGAACATAAATCCATCCTTCTAATAATTTATTCATAGGTTGAATATTGAATTTTAGTTGATGGATTTTTATCCCTGGATTATGATTTTGATGATATTTGATTATTTCTCTCTATTATAGATTCTAACAGCAAAAAATTAAAGGAAACCCGAACAATGGTTGAGGTTCATTCCCCATGTTTTTGTTTTGTGTTTTTATCCCATTATTCTTTGTGAATTTTTCATTGTGATCCCATTTGGATGTTGGTTTTATGAATACCTAAAAATAAATATTTGTGCATTCGATATTTGCTGCAATGGATCATTCATGTGGATCTAGATTCTAGATAGAGGACATGGTCATGGTGTGATGAGGTGTAATGGGAGATTTATATGAATCTGAAATGGATTAGGTTCACAGTTTTTCATGGAAGTAGCATGGTACTATGAGACGTTCCTCCAAAAATTATTAGTGGCCAAAATCCAGAAATTAACAATAAAGGTGACATGGTTGAGGCACAAGTGATTATGAACTCATGGTTAGGTCATGCGGTGCATTAGGATGGCAACAATAGTATAAATTTCCAGTGAATTATGGGTGGAATCTAATTTCTAACTGATTGTGGAGGATAGTGAACATAGATATAAGTGTTGTAGTTTTATTCCTAGTAGAATTAGAGGTAACTGTGAAGAAATGTGAATGGGCATGGGTTTCTAAAAAATACCGACATACATATAGTGTAGTTCATAGGAACACATTCCATGTATTCCCCTTTGTGTGGTAGCTAGGGTTTCCACTTGGAGTTAAATATCACACACCGTGTAGTGATCCTACACGTCGTATGACCCTTAGTTATCTAGATCAGTTTTTATAATGAGTACAATCCCATAAATCCATGTTTCATTACACTTCATGTGTATAGGATCACACACCATTTATGCCTTGGTGGATGGTTCAATGTGTACAAGGAGTACATTATCAGGTGTCCATGTGACCCCACATGCTATGTGTATTGAGGTACACACCATGTACTTTAGAAGTACTCAAACATATCTAGGGTACACTAGAACACCCTTAGTACACGGGCATAGGCTATAGTATACGGTCTAGGACATACGACACACCTAGTTCTAGAATAATCTATATAAATTGTGTGTCTTAAATAACATGTTGTGTATTTGTAGAAATTAATTTCATGTGATTCAATGAGACACATGAAATGATAGAATTAAAGAGACATTTTGTGTACCCCATGGGACACACTATGTACTCTTTAAAGGGAAAGTTTGATCCTTTTTTATTCTTGATTAGATATAGTGTGAGATTGGGTGAGTTCACTTCAATCATTTCAGTTGGGTGAATTCCCTAGGTCCATCCCCATGAGGGTACAATGAGTCATCACATCCTAAGCATATGATGTGATCCCCTATGTGGGATTAGTCTCAGATAGAGTTTTAGGAATACCTCTGTGAGGCCCGGTTTGGGATCATCTATCATGTCTTCTTTTCTATATGGGCTTTGTGGAATCATCATGACCAATATACATGGGTGTGTGATCACCTAGTTAATGGGTTATTCTAGGTAGGGTCTAGTATTCCCTATAGGCACTGGGTTAGATCCCTTATCTATGTATTGATATTCTCAAAGTTCTAGAGAGTAATTATTATTATACAGTGCTGATGAGTGAGGACTATTAGATGAGTGTCATCAGTGTAGTAAGACTTGATGAGTGAGACCTCTTGTCGGAGTGTCATAATAGATGGTAAGGTTCATGGATCGAGTTCTCCTAGATGAGTGTTACCTAGGAGCCTCTAGTAGAATCCTAGGTTGATAGTGAGGTTATGAACTCACCTTGAGACTTAGTGTCTAACTTGATTATATCTGGGTTATTGTTTTGATATATTGTTATGTCTCATATTATGACCGACAAACAATCATTATGATGAGCTGGCTACTCTCTCTTTATGATTTATGTTTGGTTATTTTGGGGTGTCCTACTGGGTATTGTTATACTCACCCTTGCATGGGATCTACCCACACATTTTATGTCTTATGCAGTTGCATATTTCTTTGACTATATAAAATAAATGTGTCATTACACCATTTACATAGAATTTAATTTGATGGTTCTATTTCAATAAAAGGGTTAATATATCAACTTCCATAAATATGGAAGGGATAAATCCTTCATTGACTTATCTATTAATGACATGTCAATTGTGACTCACCCAATGCACCCTGCATCACTGCGAACACATGGCGTCATGGTTTTCATCAAAAAAGTCTAATTACACGAGTGATAACATTAATTAATGATAATCTTAAAGTCTAAGGACCATTACACATGTTTGTAGATAAAAATATTCAATGACACAAAAACATGCAGAATTTCTACTGGTGGATCTGTTCTTATAATCTCCTATCTTAGATATTTCTAAGTGAGTACTTCATGAGAACAAGCCTCATTCACTTATGAGTACTCACAAATAACAGTCTATATAATATATGTTCTATCATAGTATTTTATTTGACTACATAATTATATTTAAGAATATCATCATAGCACTTCAAGGTTCTCATCATTGTGGGGAACTACTATGACCTTATCAATGCGATGTATAACCTATAAAATTATTACATTAAATTCATAAAGAATAATAAATATTATCTAATAATAAGTTTTATTAATTTTAAATACATCAAATATAGATGTAATTAGAGTATAAATAGTTGGTTCTAGGCCACCAACTTCAAGAAAATCCCACTTGGACTACATCAAACTGCCTATGATTTTCAGTATGCTAAACCTCCCATGACAATCACGCTTTTTCTGAGTCAAGGATTTAGTCAATGGTTCCTCCACATTGTCTTCTATGAAATACTACTCACTACAACCTCAAATATTTGAGAAAAAATCACTCAAGATATGAAACTTCTGAAGTATGTGGTTCATCTACTGATGTGACCTTGGATATTTTTCAAGATCCCCTACTATAGTATTATCACAATAGAGTATAATATAATATTTACTTATAGGCACTGTTACAAGATCTTAGATAATTTTTTGTATCCATATTACTTATTTAGCTAGCTTAGAAGCCACAATATACTTGAATTTTATAGTATAATTTGTGACCACATCCTTCTTTATGCTCTTACAACTCAAAATACCTCTATTCAAAGTGAATATGTATCCTATTTGTGACTTCATGTCATCTTGATATGTTTTGAAACTATAATTTTCATATCCTCTGATGACTAGCTCCTCATATCCTTTATAAACCAAGAACATGTCCTTATTACACCTCATAAACTTAAGGATAGTCTCAACTACCATCCAATGGCAGTCACCTTTGTCTACTTGATATCTTCCCACCACACTTAATGTATAGGCTACATCTAGCCTAGTACATAGCATAGAATACTTGATTGAACCAATCACTAACACATATATAATCCTTTACATTTTTTATTTCCTCATAAGTCTAAGGATACATTTTCCTAGAAATATGAATTCCATGTGAAACTAGTAAAAATCCCCTATTTTATTGTTCCATACTGAACCACTTCAGTATCTTTTCAATATATGTACTTTGAATCAGGATGGTAAACCTCTTGGATCTATCACAATGGATCTTGACCCCAAGAATATATACTACCTCGCCCAATTCCTTCATCAATAATCATTTATTCAACCATGATTTGATACACTATAAGACTGGTATTTCATTTCCAATAAGTAATATGTCATCAACATATAATATTAAGAAAACGACTAAACTCCAGCTAAACCATTTATATAAAAAAGTCTCACATCCATTTTTTATGAAAAAAAATTATATTATGGATTCATCAAAATGAATTTTTCATGACCTGAATAGTTTCTTTAATCCATAAATAGATATTTGAAACTTTCATATCTTATTGGAATATTTTGAAGTCACAAACCCTTCAGGTTGTGTCATATAGATATCTTCTTAAAGGTTCCCATTAAGTAAGGTTGTTTTGAAATCTATTTTCCAAATCTCATAGTCATGGAATATCACAATGGAAAGTATAATTCTTATGGATCTCATAATTGCAACTAGTGAAAAGTTTTTATCATAGTTAATGCCTTAACATTTTTCAAACCTTTTTTCAACCAGTCACACACTATAGGTATTGAATTTTCCTTTCATGTCAAGTTTATTCTTACATACCCATTTAAAAATAATATGATTTACAACCACTATATAATCTACCAAAATCTAGACTTGGTTTTGGTACATGGAATCCATTTCATAATTCATACTTCTTTCCGCTTAGAAACATCAGTTACACTTACTACTTCCTTGTAAGTTAGATGATCATCATTATCAAATAATAATGAGTCACCATACTTGGTGACTAAAAAACTATATTTTTATAGTTATTTAACCTCTCTTATACTTATATGTAGTACTTGTGTATTTGGAATAACTTTTTCTTCCATGATTCTTTGTGGAATCTGTTCATTTTACAACTCTTGTACACCTTGAACCTAGACTTCATCAAAGTCTATCTCACTCCCACTATCTCTTTTAGTGATGTGATCCCTCTCAAGGAATATGGAATTTCATGACACTATTACCTTTTTTATGAGGGATTTTATATTTAATATCCCCTTTTTCCCTTAGGATATCCTATAAAGGTACACTTTGTACCTTTGGTTGCAAGTTTGTTCCCTAAATAGGCCTGAAAAAATGATTTGAAAACTTTCACATGTAAGTATAAAACATGGGTTTATTTATATTCCATAATTGGTATGGTATACTGTATTATGATTTAGTTTTAATTTGGTTCAGTATTTTTTCTTCTGTCTATAATTCATATCCCCAAAAGTATAATGGAAGACTCACATGAATCATCATTGATATCACCTTGTCTAATAAGGTGTGGTTCCTCCTTTCACTTACACCATCCCAATGAGGTGTATATAGAGTAGTGATTTGGGATAGGATATCAAAATTTCATAGGTAATCAATGAAGTATTGATTAAAATATTCTCCCCCACAGTCTAAAAAAATTCTTAATCTTCTTACCAAGCTAGTTCTCAACCCAATTCTTGTATTCTTTAAATTTATCAAAATAATATGACTTATACCTCATCAAGTATACATATCCTTGTATACTAATGTTATTAGTAAGAGTTATGAATCATGAGTATCCATCCCTTAATTCAACATGAAATGGTCCACATACATCAGTATGAACTAATTCAAGAAGCTATTTTCCCATTTCACCTTTTCTAATAAATAGGGATAAGTTCATTTTATCTTGTAAACATTTGAGACATATACCAAATGGTTTTAGTTCAAAAGAATCTAAATATTAATCTTGTTATTATTTATTCAAGCACTCATTTACATGACCTTACTGATGATGCCAAAGTTGGGTGCGGTATGAGTCATGTGAAGTAATTTTATTATCGATTTCAATTAATTGGTTTGTGTAATCCAACATATAAATACCATTATTTAAATGTGTCTTATTGTAATAGATTTTATGTTTATAAAATTATGAAAAATTATTTATGAACCTGGAAATAAAAGCATATGTATAATGTATAGATATAGAAATAATGTTTTTTTAATATATGGAATGAAATAACAATAGTTCAAAACTAATATCATTGGGGGGGTTTAAACCTTATAACATCTATTCACTCAATGTAGCCAATGATATTAACTATGTGAGGCCCAACTGGTGCACCCTCCACAAGATTACTCTAAAAGTGTAACGTCCTGGATTTTTAGAGAGGTATATACCTTTTTATTACTATTAAAAACCTCTCAATTTATATTATTAATGTAATTAAGAGGTTGAGAGGTGGTTTGTGAGAGTTTGGGGCTCATTCAAAGCCTAGAGCTCCAAAAATTGGAGAGGCAGAATGAGTCGCAAGGTTAGAAAACGGTTAGTGCTAATCGTGCAACTCAACCAGGTGGGGAAATCTATTCACAGAAGAGGTCATACGGTTTTTATGTAACCATACGACCTAGGAAACACACCCATGTGGTTGATGTATGAATCTTGGAAGAGGCCTTTTTCATGGGTTGTGAATAGTTAGTCAAACCCTATGGACAACCCATGCAAGGGGGTTCCCTAGGAAGTAGATGTCGCACAATTAGTGCATGGTTTTTCTAACCATGTGGCCAAATCGTACAACCACTAATTAAAGGGGTAAATTGCCCTTTTCACCTAAAATGTTTAAATACTAAATCACTTCCTCCTTTCTCTTACTTCAAGTGGATCGTACACTAATAGAATAACCCACTCCTATAAGTTATGGATTTTGGTATCTCCTCCATATGATCTCTATTTTCTTTATCATCAAGTGCATTGGATTCCTCTTGGTAAGATTTACACCAATATTCATTCTTTTATAAGTTTATCTTCCTTTATGTTATACTATTTTGGTGTAAGATCATATGCCCTATTTTCAAGGCATTGGTTTATTCTTTTGATTTCTGCTATTTTATCATGATTCAAGGGTTGAAACTAGATGAGGAGAGTGTTATGGGGCTAAGGTAGATGTTCTAGTTATTTTCCCTCAACTCTAGTGGTTTTATATTATGCATCATTATTCCATGCATCAGGATCCTCTAGATTCATCTCCTTAAAGTCTAATAAATTAATTTAAATGGGTTTCCAAGCCTAATACAATCCTAGCTAGATGTAAATCAACACCTTGGTTGATCTCATTGATGCGAGACACCCCTATGGGTATGCTTTTCCTTAAAGAAATAATTTACCTTTACCTTAAATTGTTAAACACCTTTTGAGGTGTGTTTTCCCTTTTAAAGAATGAATCAAAATGTGAAACAAATTAATAAATGAGTTTTTCCATGAGTTAGGCCCTATTATTTTTTCCATAATTGAATTACTTGGATTAAAATAAATTTTTACAAGTTAATTAAAGTATCATGACTATAATGACATATTGAAATGGTATGTGCTGTTGATAGTTAAATCATACTTTAATACTTAGTTGAGGGTGAAACAAGGGATTCTATGTATTAGTCAACTTCGATGGGATCATCATACTTATTAATTATAATTTGTTAATGAATGATAAATACATCGAGAGCGGTATTTGGTATGCCTTGGATGGGCTCACTATGTGGTTTCTCTACCTCCTTATAAGTGATATTGATTCCCTAGGGGAGACCCTGTGGATGGGCTCAGTGGAATGATGGTTACACCATGGAATAAGTGATACTTGGACCCCTATGTGAGATACCAAGGACAGGCTCAGAGGTTATTTACTTCACACCATGTCAAAAGTGAGACTTGGGATTCCATTTATGAGTCGCCTTAGATAGAATCTTACAATGTTGATCATTTATGGAACTCTTAGTGTGATACATGGGTTTCTTGATATGGTTTTCCATGAATAGGCCCAGTATGTCACTCATTTAAATTCAAGAGTTTACTTCTATATAATTCCAAAAAATCTAATTTATTAAATCAAAGGACATGAACACCAAACTAAATCACATACTTGGGCTCAGGCCAATTGTGATACATTACTTATGATGACCCACATATACACCATATCATACTTTTATAGGTTACCTTGTTTCATAGACATCCGAATTAGGTTGAAGCATGTATTATCAATCAGGTATCCCACAATGAACCCAATTCGATGTATTTATTTATTTTTATTACCTTTAATTTATAATAATTAGCACACTTCTCATTTTATATGTGCATACCATATTGTTATAGACACTGTTGGTGGTGGCGTACTAAGTATATATCACACCCTTCTCGATCCACCCTTTGTACCTGAGCATAATTCATGATTACAGGTGTAGATAAAGGGAAGAATCCAAATTTTGATGCTTCATTTTTTGTAACAGGATGGAATATAGGAGTAGAGGACTGACCCTATGATCATGATTCTAGTAGTGGAAACTTTTAGTATTTTTTATTTTTATATAGTATGTGGTATATGTTTTCCCCTATATAGTACCTAATTTTTAATAGCTACATGACATGATCATCATAATAATTTTTTCATTTATTATTGATTCAACTCTGCCTGGTTATTCATTGGATGTTTATTTATTATTCAGATGTTGTTTTTTATTTACTGCTTTGACCATTTTCCATTTATTATTTACCGTTGTGATCTATTATGACTCATGAAGGTATAGTATCCCTAAAAACACACCATAGTACCTCACTGCCAGTCGGTAGCCTCTATAATACGAGGAGGTGTTTTTTAGGTAATGTGGTCAACACTCTCAGGGCACTACTAACTGGATACCAGGGCAGGATGCTATAAAGTGCTATCAAATCATTTATTTTCTTTTTTTCTTATAGTTTGGGTATTATATAGAAGAATAGGATGTAATAGAATTTGGTAATGAATCTTTTATTGGGAGTAGCTACCCCATGTATAGGGGAAACCCAAATTACCTTGGATGGTTTATTGTTATTATTGGTCGGTTCCTGTTATAGTTGATTTTATTACACCATTGGGTGATACATATGATGTGTAAAGTTATTTTTATTGCTATAATGATTTTTAATTTTATCATTTTCTTATTAATGAACATAGGTATCATCTCATGCATCATTATAGGCACTTATATTCCATGAATTTTTCCATGCCACGTTTAATTTTTTCATGCATTTCCTACTGCATATGGATAGTGACTTGATTATTATATGTTGAAATGTGTAAATTTTTATTGTATGAATAATATAATTAGATTAATTAAAGTTCATAAATTAATATAAACAAAGTTTTACTATATATATTTATTATGAAACCTTGATTAACCAATTATTCCATGTTCGAGATGGGAACCATTGGTTTTATGGGATAAAATATTAGTTTATTTGATTGATGAATTACAATTTTGGGAATGGTAATTAATTTAATAAAATCATTATAAATGACCTATTACATCCTAACACCAGACATATAGGTCAGGTCATAGTTAATTGACATGCCAATTCCAATTTATAAAGAGTATGTGCCTTTATAAATTGAGAATGGTGATGAATTTAATAGGATTGAGATATTTATATTCACATATATAAGAATTAACTTCAATAAATTAAAGTTTTAAAATAAAATGGTTATAGCTAAATGGGGATTTCAATTACAAAGTAATTGGTGTTTTCCTCTATAAGTTTCAATTGAAACTTCATATACTGGGACCTTTTTGTGTTGCATGAGACCTCAACCTTGACCCAACCTTAGTAGTGGGCAGTAGGTGATGTCTCTCATGAATCCTATGACCTTTTTTATCACCTAGACCTAGATTAAGAAGTAGAAAAATAGATGTGACTTGTTTATATAAAGGATATGTTCATTTCATTTTCTGCTTCCATTGTTTCCTACATGTTGTTAAATCTTATCTGAGGTGTGCATTTAGAAATTGTAGAGTTATTATTCCATGAAGTCCTCAAGTTGTATGCTAAGAGGGTGGAGACGACCATTTTCTAGAGGTAGTAGGCCCTGAGCCACCGATATTACATCATATATCTTCACCCAAGAAACCTTCTGTTGATCTTCCATTGGATGTCAACGATCAGTTCCAATATAGATTTTTACGCTCTATACAGTCTATAAAAGGAGCTCCGCTACTCACTCCTACTATAAAATAATTGACACAGGAATTCAAGTAGCAACATCCTCTCATATTTTTGGGGGATGGAGGCCCTCAAGATGATGATTCATGGATAGATACCATGTTATTGATCTTTGATCATTCAGAGATGCCTCCAGAGCAGAGATCCAATCTTTCTACCTATATGGTTTGTGATTCTACTAAATGTTTTTAGTATATCATTTCCCAGGTTAGATGTCATTAGGATAGGGTCTAGTCAGGCTTCCAAATATACTTCTATGACTGCTTATTCCCCTAAACATTGATATTAGAAAACTGTTGAGATTTTATGAGTCTATATAAGCTTTCCATTTTAGTGATGGAGTACTCAAATCGTTTCACTGAGATTCAGCATTTTGTGCTGAATTTGACCGGTGATGAGTTGAAGACTGCAAGATGATTTGAGGATGGTCTTTCATATGCCATAAAATCATAGGTGGATTTTTTTATAGTTGTCCACCATTTATGAGATAGTAAACCATGCCCTCATTATAGTGAAAAACTTGAGGGAATATGTAAATGTGATCCAGGGTGGTTCAACTTTTAGGTAGGGGTGATTTTTATAGCAGTGAGAAGTGTCATTTTGAGGGTGTATATGGGGGTAGTACTAGCCAAATTATAGGTACTGATAACTATGTCATGTGTCACCAGTGTGGTAGGGAAGGTCGTAAAAAATCCCAGTGTACGAGGAACCTAACTGAGTACCAATATTTAGGTGGGACGGATCACCTATAGTTTTTCTGTCAAAAGTTTCCTTGAGTTCCTAAGAAGAATGGATCTATTCCAACCCCACATTCAAGTAGCCTCTAATTTAGTTTTTTCTTATTTGATACAGGTGAAACATACTTTTTTATATCTACTATAATTATAGAAAGTATGGGCCTTGAGATAGAGTACTTTTGTGACATGATGACTCTCAACACACCACTATGGGTTTGATTGGAGAGTGTGTTCTAGTGAAAGGCGTGCCCCTTGAGATAGGTGGGTACCGATTCTTGTGCAATTTCATTTTCCTTGAGATGACCGAGTTCAAAGTCATTCTCCGTATGGACTGACTAGTGCCTTATCATGCTTATATTGATTTATATCATTGGAGTGTGTCTTTTATAGCACTCAAGGTTAGTGCTTATATTCATAAGGGGTAATGGAATGTCCAAGTGAGTCAGTCTGGATGCGAGCATCTTGGGAAGGGCAGAGTGAATGCCTAGATAGCGAGTCTCTTTATGATCGATCAGGGACTATAGCTTGTATAATTCTATCTTATTATGGATCGTTATAGGGATTCCTTCCTAGAAGAATTATATGATATAACTCCTATGAGAGTGGTGGAGATCACTATTGAGATAGTGCCAAGATCATCACCAGTGTCCATTCCACCCTATAGGATGACACCTATAGAGATCCAAGAACTCAAAAAATAGATAGAATACTTAGAGGGAAAAGGTTTTATATGACATCTATGTTTTCATGAGACTTCATGAGTTCATTAGACATTGATGAAAGCATCAAACATTGAACATCAATCACATCACTCAAATGTTTTTTATAGGTAATTAACTCTTCATCACTTACCTCATTAGTAGGTGGATTAGGTATTGAGGATTCTAACACATAAGATTTTCATTCATGGTGCAAGACAACTTGAAGGAATCTTAACCACTCTTATAAGTTACTGCCAGTGAGGATATGATCTTTCTACAATATAGATCACATGGATAGTTTGGATGATGAACTTTCCATTTTCTACAATTATAAAAGATCATATTATTAGTAATTTTCTTGATTAAAAATTATGAGAGAAATAATAATAATTAAATTTATTAAATCTACCACTATTTTATCAAGTCCCAATAACCATCTCTATTGAATTCATAATGTCTAGTTGTTATGACATTATAGTGGAAAGGATCCATATTCCCCTTGGTATAACCCCAATGAGGGTCGGTCAAGCTACTTGTAGGTATTTAAGCAGGTGGGTCTTTTCCAACTGTGGGATTTCAGCTCATTGATTCATTGAGTGGACTCCCCAATCTTGAAATCCTAACTTGGATTTCCTCAACACTTTCCTCCAGGTTATATGTAGTATAGAAAGGGATACTTCCCTTGATGTAATATGGTTAAGTGAACCCAAAACCTTCATAAGAAATCCATGTTAAAAGGAAGTTTCCCAACAAGGGTTGGTTAAACACTTAGTTTTAAGGATTTAATTCTAGGTAAAGTAGTGGAATTATTAGTATGAATTAATATTAAGTTGAGGGATTTTAATTTATTATGAATAAATTTTATCTTTATTTATCATTTAAATGAATTTTTAAAATTATTTGGATTTTACTTAATTAATTAACCATGTTAGATAAAACATTTATGCATAATCTATTTATTTAAATATCATCTTTTCACATTAATTCATTTATTTATGTGATCATGGTCTTGAATCCATAAAATAAATAATGCATAGATAGAAATAAATAAATATTTAAATAAACCATTTATGATCTTATCTAACAGTTGATTTAATAAGCATACATTAAATAAACTTATGGTCTAGGGGAAATAACTCCTATTTTCAGTTTTGGTACGAGTTAAAATATTCCACCTACCCACCTGTGTATCACCTAGGTTGGAATCATTATGGTTCTATCTTGAACTGCATCCATGAATATTGGGAAACTCTATTAATTATATCATTTATAACTCACACACATGTGAGGGTAACCAAAGGATTGGTTTAAAGGGGATTACATAAATAAACTTGGATGCATAGGTCATACATAATAATGGAGGGGGTGATGACTCACATGCCATCATTTAATTTAATATTAAATAATTGAAAATCCATGAAATAAATTAAATTAAATAAATCCAACACATACACTGGTCTTGGTTATGCTCATGAACGGTCATAGATGCAACATATACACAAAATTATATTGATTAACATTCATTTATTATTTTTTCTTTTTTATTAAGATAAACACACTTGAATTAATTAATTCCCTTTTATCATATACACATAACATAAGGTTTTAATGCTAGAATTGTAAATTTAATGTAATTTAATTCTACCATTAATTGGGAGACTACATGGTGTGTATTATCTAGCTACACATTATGTACCTCGATTGTCATGTATCTGGGTTACACACATGGGGTTTAAGTGTGTTAACTCGGTTGAACTACATGGTGTGTAAATGAAAGTTACATATTGTGTGTCCAATTTTTGTGTGTCTAGAATAAATTCTTGGGCTTAGGCGTGTACATTGGCTTAACTACATGGTGTGTGGAAGCCAGCTACACACTGTGTATCCCTTATGTTGTGTGTCCATTATTCTCAATGAATTTCTCAGTGCATATTTCAGACACGAAAAATGATAAAATTCACTATGTGTACACCGCATACACATTGTGTATATATGAAATGAACAATCTGATACCACTTGTTGGTTTTGGGCATAGTGGAAGCATCTCTGGAGGGTGATATATTTAAAATTTATTTTAAATAAAATGTCCCAGAAAACTAAGTGAGGTTCTTGAACATTAAATTTATAATTAATTTATTTAGATAAAAAAAACAATACCTAATCTAAGGATCTTTCTTCAATGATGATGTTGAACTTCTGAAATTACCTTTTCATATTGTCTTCATTGTGATGTGAGGATCCAAGGGTAGAATCCCTCTAGTGGAAATCCACACATGCTCCTTTGATCTCTGAGTAAAACCGATGAAACATCAAGTGCTAGAATGGTGGATCTATAATTTTGTGTTGTTCGTCTTGATTTCTTGTCCTTCAATATTGAAGGAATCTATCTAGGCCTTCTCATTCTTGAGAGGGATAGAGAAGGAGGAGTTGAGATAGATTTTTTTATGCGCGACAATTCTCAATTTTCATACCACCCTACACAATAGACATAATCATCTATTTATAGACCTAGGGTTTAGGTTAAAATATTATTTAATTACATTTCACACGTTAAATAATATAATAGCTATTATATAACCCCATGCCATAAAATAATAATAATATTATTATTATTTTATGGCATGTGCTAAATCTTATAGTGATGAATATTATTTAAGGGATTAAAAATAAATATTCATCATCGAACATATTCTTGGTGAATTTGAACTCCTCAAAATTTATTAAACACCCAAATAAAATATTTTATTCTATTAAATAAATATTTTATTCACAAACCAGTGAATAAATATTTATTAAATATTTAATAAAATAAATAAACATATTTTTTCACAATTCGGTGAATAAATACTTATTTAATTTATGTGATCAATAAAAACTTGAATAAAATTATTCCTTGATCTTGTAAATAATATTTATTCTATTAATTAAATTCAAATAGAATTTAATTGAGATTAACAAAAACACTTAGTGTATGACCCTCTAGGATTCTTTCTTGTCGACATTATGTGGGATTGCCTAAAGTCTAATATTACTATCTAGTAATGGGTCAAGGAACCCAAGAGAAAGAAATTAATGTCACAAGGACGATAAACACATACAAATGATCACTGTGTGATATAATCCATTAATCTCAATATCTCATCAATTAGGTTTCACATCTATGTCCCCAACCTATATGCTTGATATGTCTTTCATTGACTATATAAAATAAATGCATTATTACATTATGGCCATGGAATTTAATTCGATTGTTCTATTCCAATCAAAGGGATGAGATATCAACTTTCATAAACATTGAAAGGACAAATCCTTCCTTGTATTATCAATTAATGACATGTCAATCATAACACACCCAACATAACCTAACTTTACATGAACATATGGCATCATGTTTTTCTTTATAAAATCTAAGTGTGTGAGTCTCAACATGCATTAATGACAATCTTAAAGTCTAAGGACCATTATACACATTCGTATATAGGAATATCTGATGATACCAAAACATGTGGAATTAATACTGGCATGTCTGTTCTCATAATATACCATCTTAGTGATTACCAACTTCAAAATTCCTAATAAGAAGCCTCATCTAATAATAATTACTCACACCGGACTATCTATATATTATGTGTCCCATCATAGTATGTTATCTGACCATAGGACTATATTTAAAAATATCACCATAGCCCTTCAAGGTTCTCATCATAGCGGGGAACTACTATGACCTTATCAATCCAATTTATACTCTAGTACATTATGTAACACCCTAATATTTTATAAAATAAAATGATGTTCAATATTATATTCAACATGAAACATCAATCTTAAACGGACCACGATATATATAACTGTTATAATCGAGCTGTTAAATTGGAATGTATGAATTTTATTAAATATATAATGAAATATATATATATATATATATATATGTCCTACTAAATATAAATTATTGATAAATATTTAGTAAATAATCAATCAATTTTTATAAAATTAATTTTATTCTTTAAAAAATCCCTTCTTTAAAAATGTTTTTTTATTGATTTTCATGAAAAAAATATTATAATTATTTTTTAAAAATATTAGAAAATGTATATTATAAAATCAAATTCCTTTTTTAAATCATAATATCAAATTTTAATTTGGGTGAAATATTTGGATTTTTCATAACATGTTGATTTTTCAGTTAAGAGTGAAAAATATCGATTTTTCTAAAAATGTCATTTATTTTCAATAAATTAAGTAATTTAAAAGTCCCATTATTTTTAGAATATGATTTAAATTAAAATAAGTATTATTTAGTTATATTTAATCCAATTAATTTATTTTTAATCAACTTCGTATTAGATTTTATTTTAAGTTTGTTTTGGGTTTAAAAATGATATTTTTTTGAAAACTATTTTAAAGTGCATAATTTTTCTCCTTTTTATTTAATTAAAAAAACCATAATAAGAAATTATTTAAATAAAATTTAGATATTATATATCAATAAATATTAATTTCTATTCATACAATTATTATTATTAGTCATAGAGTTAATATAAAACCATCTTTTTCTTGCAAAATACACTTCTTGAAAATCCACTTTTTCATTGCGCCTGCGAGTTTAATTTTAAATTAACATTTTACAATTGTGTGATTTGAATTTATTAAAATTGATTCCATATTTATAATTTTAATAATTTATATTATATAATAACATCAACCTAACTTTTTTTATCATAATGAATAGTGAAGATAATAAAAATTAATTATTGTGGTAAAGGTAAAAATGGGTTTACTGTTCAGTTAAACTAAAAAGATAAGGGTAAAAATGACCTAAAACTTTTCTAAAATATATTTTATATAAATATTTAAACCTAATAATTTATAATTCTCAATAATACTCTATTTTAGACCCTTTTTATAAGTGAAAAACATGGGTAGAACTTTTTTTCAAAAATTACAAGTGTACCACTCACCTCACTTAAAAAAGGCCACGCACTATCCTATCTTCTTAACACAATAAAACAATTTTGGTTTATAAAATACATAAAAAAATAACTTCAAAACTTTAATAAAATCATCCTATAACCCTTTTTCAGTCATAAATTCATTCTAGTAATAATTTAGGTATAATCCTACAAAGGTGGTCTGAGAAGAGGTAAAATTTATAACTATGCATTTTTGTTATATTTCTCCTTACACCTCATTAAAATATTCTTAAAATATGATGATATGATAAAAATAGTATCTAATATATACTTATATGTTATAATATTAATTTAATAACCTAAATATATATCTTCTTCCATCAAATGGGATATAAAATCATTATTCATGTGTATAGAAGACTATCGCCTTGTGAACCAATGTCATTTGTTTTCCATCATCTCCACTCACAAATTGTTGTAATGATGTATTTAAAGTATATATATGATATTTTTAACATATTTATACTTATGGAGTTATTATATCACATATACCCTTTTAATTTCCATTCCATGGGGGATACGATAACATCGCTCGTGTGTACGATAGATTACCACCTCGCAAAGCGATGTGATTTGTTTTGCACTAACTCTTTACATGGAAGATAATAAGGATAATTTTAACTAATATATGTGATATAAATTAAATAATAATTATATTCATGAAATATTTATCATTATAAAAATATAATATTTCATTTTATTTCTTACACTAAAAAATGATAACATTGTTCGTGCATGTGTGAACTACCGCCATCACGAAGCGATATAATTCTTTTTTATCCCCAAATCACAATAATTATATATATAATTATATTTAAAAAATAATATGGTAATTATGATATTATTATAATTATATAATGATAAAATAATACACACCTTATTTCCATAATTATCATTTAAAAATGGAAACGTTACTCATGTGTACGTATACCCTACCATATCCATGATTGTATTGTTGTTCATTTTTAAAAAAACATATTTCATGATTGGTTTTAAAAATTATAATTTATGTAAAGATATGATAATTATTTCATGACTAATATTTTGGATATGTTTAAATAATGACCTATTTGACCATGGTCAGCACACCAAAGCCATTTTGAAATAATAAACCAAACGCCCTCAAATCACCTGAAAAAGACTTGAATAATTAATTATTAAAATATATCATTATAAATAAATAAAATAAATGATTTAATTATAAGTTGTTAACCCTGTAAAATTTTCTTAATATATAAAATAATTTATATAAGATTATTTTACAAGAGTTAAAGGATGTGCATAGAAATTCTGGACTCGAGGTAAGTATTTTTCTCATCTTGCTTTTACTATTGTGAGACATATGCCATATTCACCACTTATTTTTAATGTGCGATATATATAATTCCCATGAATTTATATTATGAATCTTCTAATGAATTTTTTTGGGATTTAAATATCCATACGAGGTTTTATCTTTCAATGGGGTTGGATATAGAGATTACCAAATCCATAAGGGATTTCATCTCAATTCACTTTTATTGAGGTATATTTTGTTGTTATACACCTAATTTATTTTATATGGTGTAATAATACCATTTTACATATTATATCATGAAAATACTTATGTTCATTATATTTAAAATATCATTTTAATTTATTCTTTCATGGGTATTATGATTGAATAGTTACCAAAGTGGAAAAGGCTTTATGTTAAAATTTTCTTTCTTTCAGATTTATTTTTGTTCAATTTTCTTTTGGAGGAAATATTGTGATATTATTTTCTCAAACCAAATATATTTTATTATCTTCCATTTTTTAATGTTTTTTACCTGTTTTATTTCCATTTTCTCCCTTATTTATTGAATAAATATCAAGAAAGTCGTTTATAAGTGATATCGACTATGTATCTTCTTTTAGATCAGGTATCTTTCTCTTCCATGTCCATGTTTTCTAAAATGTTTTCAGAAATTTTATTTAAAAAAATTATTTTCTAAATCTTTTTTCATGGTCTTTAAACTTATTTTAAAATTTTTTAAAAATGAAATTTCTTAACATTTTCCAAATGGGTCACTCTGACCTCTTCCATATCCTTGTTTTCTAAAATGCTTTCAGAAATGTTCTTTAAAATAAATAAATTATTTTCTAAAGTTATTTTACATGGTATTATAACTTATTTTAAAATGTTTTAAAAGAAAAAATTCTTAATTTTTTCCAAATGGTTCACTTTTACTCCATTTTACAATTTTTTTTAAAAAGAATGTTTATTTTTAACATTTAAAACATGAACGGATTTTCCCACCATCATGACAATTATTTTCTTTGAAAATTAATTTATAAGATTCTAAGGTTATTTTCAAAGAAAAGGATTTTCAAAATGAAAATACTATTTTACTAAAAATGTTTTTAATGATATTTTAATGATATTTCCATTCATCAATGATAATAATCCTTAATGTTACTTACACTCTAATGAGGATATGTGGTATTGATACCATCATTATTATTTATCTTGATGAATTGTGATATTGATATGGATCATGTTTCTTTTCTATGAGTTAATCATATTTTAAAGAGATTTTTATGGAACTTATTTTTTTCCATGGGTTAATAATGTTTCAAAGAGATTGTTATAAAACCCATTTATTTTATACAGGTTAGTCATGTTTCAAAGATATTTTTATAGAAACAATTTCTATTTCATGGGTAAATTATATTTCAAAGATATTTTTATGGAACCCATTTCTTTTATATGGGTTAATCAGGTTTCAAAGAGATTTTTAGGGAACCTATTTCTTTCCCACAAGTTAGTAATGTTTCAAAGAGATTGTTATGGAACCTATTTATTTTCCATGGGTTGATCAAGTTATGAAAATAATAGATATTGTTTCAATGTTTTTAGGATGACATGAATGCTCTAAATAATTTATTCATGATGTGGTTCTTGGAAATTGTTTATAATGATGAGTGGTTTTGTTATAAACTATGGTGGTTCCATTATAAACCAAGGATGGGTGGTTACATTATTAATTAATGATGGTGATTTCATGATAAACCAAGGACCGGTGGGTCTGTTATAGCCCTCCAATGCATTGGGTACTTCCGAGATAGAAGTTGACCATATTAGTTATTCCATTTGTAATAAGTGAAGTGAATATAATATTCAATGATACAAATAAGTTTTATCTATGCTTGTTTTGGTTTTATAATGTTTCTTATAATAAATATTGATGTCACATGGCTCGTGATTATTGATTCTAATGAATCTTTCCTTTATTAAAGCCTAGTGCTCCATTTTCATGTTTAATGATCTAGGTTTTTTATGGGTATGAATATTGTTAGGTTATACTCATGAACTTTAATTATGTAATAATACCCTTATGTTCTTCTTATGATCATTGAGGAAATTCAATTTTTAATGATTACATTTACCCTTACTGAGAATTTGAGCTCACCCTTATATGTTTCATTTTCCCCAAGTTATATATATTATGGTTAAATGAATTATATATAGATGAGTTTCCTATGGATGATGATGATAAACTAATGTGGAATATGAAAACTGTGTATAGTGGGAGATAATGTTCATATTTATGAACCATTTTTTTTATTAATCCAGGATGTTAAGAGTTTTTCCTGATTCTCTAAAACTCTGAACCTAAAAGGTCCTTGAGAATGTAATTGATCCAATATTTTCCTTTTTATGTTGTAAGTTTTGGATAGAATTTTTTTTTTCAACTTCATTAGTATCAAATCCAAAAATTTAAATTTTATGTTTTCAATACCGAATTCAGGAGTACAGGTTTGGGGATATTATAGTTGGTATCAGAGGAAAGGTTTAAATAAATTTATAGATTATGATGTTTTCACGTGAGGTTATCTTAGGATTTATGGAGACAATAATGAGTTTATGATATTGAGTTTTATTATAAGTTTAAATTATTATACAACCATTTTAAGATGACTTTGGTTTAACATGAATTATGCCTTTACGTTTTGTGGACATATGTTTTAAGGTATTGATAACCATAAGGGTTTACATGATCTTTGATGATTAATTTTATTTTTAAGAATGTTCATAATATTTATTATAATATTATAAGGATATAATTTTAAGGTAAATTTAAAACCCTAATATTTTTATGAAATGGATATTTAAATAATTTTATTTCTTTGATAGCTTGTATTACACACAATAACAAGTTTAGACGAATTGAGAAATATTATTAAAATATTATATATCCATTATAACATAGTTGTTAAATTGGTAGGAATAAATATTAATAACTAATTTATAAATAAATAAAAGGTCTAAATCAATATGAATGTATTGGTAAGTGCTTATAAAAATGATTTAACAATTTTTAGTAAAGTCAATTTATTCTTCAAAAATATGTTTTCTTTATAAATGAGTTTTTCTTCTTTTTATGAGTGAATATTAATTTATATAAGTTATATAAAATTAATTTGATAAAATTAATTTCATTTTTTAAATTTTCATGTCAAAATTATCTTAAAATTATTTTTTTGATAATTTTCTAAAAATAATTGTTTTCAATGAATGGTGAAAATATTGATTTTTTTTAAAAACTGTATTTTCTTTTAAAGTGTTTACAAGGTCAAATTATGTTTATAATTATTATTAAATTTTAATTAGTTAATTTTTATTTAAAATAATCCAATTATTGTTCTTTAAAAGTATTTTATACATCAATTCATTATAAAAACATTTTATGTTTAAAAAGGGCATTTTTCCAAAACATTGTTTTTCATGGATTTTTTTTGGTTTTATTTTAAATTAAATTATGAAAATTCTGTGTTTTGAATTTTGAAAAAATGGATTCCATATTTGGATTCATAAGTTCCAATTTTAGTAAATATTTCTCCTTTACTTTTGGATATAATAAATAGTAACCTTGGTAAATTTTGTTACCACGGTAAAGGATAAATTGGGTAATCTAGGTTAGAAATAAAATGATAAGGACTATAAAATGACCCTAAAACTTGAGAAAATTTTATTTTATGAATTTAATTCGACCCTTAACACCTAAGGATATAAATTTAGTTGTTAAATGGTCATTTCTATATGAAAATGACTTATATATTATTTAAATCAAAGAAAGTCACAAAATGTCACTTTCTTTGTCTTAAATATATCTTATGTGTCCATATGGAGAAATAGGTAGGTTATGAATGAATATAAGTGTCCATTTTTAACTTTATATACTTATTTTAATTATATAAATTTATTTATGTGTTTTGGGGCTACTTGGATGAGATTATGATGTTTATAATATTTCATTTAATGAAAAGTGAATGATGTCACATTCATGTTATTAATAACTATATCATTTTTAATATGGTGTTATTACGAATATATATTTA
Organism: Viscum album; assembly: GCA_963277665.1. Classification (NCBI taxonomy): domain Eukaryota; kingdom Viridiplantae; phylum Streptophyta; class Magnoliopsida; order Santalales; family Viscaceae; genus Viscum; species Viscum album. Next base: position 611,312,791 of record OY728137.1, on the reverse strand, counting down.
AATAAAAATATTATTTTGAAATATAAAATAATTATCTACATAATGGTATTTAATTTTTAATTTTTAGTGAATAAATAAGTACCTTAAATAATTACACAATGATGATGTAGCAATTATTCAATTAATGAAACAATCAAATAAATGATATTAAAAATATTAAAATAAATATAATTTGAATTAATAAAGGTGATACAAAAATTTTATATATGATTATGAAATATTAAAGGTTTATTAAATTATTTTGTTCAAATATATATATTTTTACAAATTTTCTTAAACTCAAAGTAATGAATAGTGTCAAAAGTGACACTAATGATATTTTATGAAATTAATATTTTATGAAAGTATTTGAAAATCATAAAAAAATATTTAAAAATAAAAATTTATTATTTTATGGGAAAAAAATTTCTTAAAATTTTTATTTATGGTCCACTTGAAATCACATAATTAAAAAATTACAACCTTTTAATATTGAAAAAGTTTTTATTCTAGTTAAAATTAAAATAGGTTAACCAAGGGTTAATCAAAATGATAAGGTTTAAAATAATAAAAAAAAATTTATAAAATATATTGAATGATTATATTAAAACCTTATATTATATTATCTTCTAATCCATGGACATTTGGTGTCATTTGGATAGAAAATGAATTTATTATAATTTAATCTTTTGCAAAATTCCAAAGGTGCCCTTCACCTCAATTATAATAGGACACCACCTACTTCACTTATTAACATCACTTTTAACCTTATATATAGACCATAACCTACCAATTTATCTTATAAACTTCCCTAATAACCTTTTTGAGGTTTTGGTCTTCTTAAAATACCAACCCTATAACCCTTTAGAGGATATCCAAAGGAGACATTTTGAAGAAGTGGTAATCACTCTAACTAGTGAATTTCTTTTTCTACTCTACCTTAACTCATTTAAATATATGATGCTTATCATAAAATAATAAATTCAGTTTCTTAAATATTCTAAAATTTTATTATTAATATGAAAACACCATTAAACACCATCTTTCCCATCAAACAAGAAGTGAAAGTATCACTTGTGCGTACATACGGCTTACAGTGTCCACGTAGCGATACAATTAATTTTTATTCACTATCTTTTAGGGATGGGTATTATGATGGTTTTATTGAATATATATGATATATTTTATATAAAAATTATTCTATAAATATTAATTATTATTTACCTTTATTTCATTCCATTAATTGAAAAATGAAAATAGCATTCCTATGTACGTATGACCTACTATCTCCATAAATAATATCATTCATTTTTCTATCTATAATTTTCATGAATGATTATAAATATGAATATAACTAACATATATTATTTTTATACTATTATTAAAATTCTTTAAATTATGGTACCCTGATCAAATTATAAGGACCATGACTACCAAACCAAAACATACATGGAAAACGAAGTAGTTATCAACGAGAATGATGATTTTAATAAAAATTTATTAATAAATGGGTTATAAGATGCTATAAAAAATCATAAACTATATGATAGATATATTTTTATGGAATAAATGTATAATAAATTCATATTTATTATATAGGATGTTTCAATGTGATCAAAGAAATTTTTGTCTTGATGTAAGGGTTTATTCCACAATCTCATTATTATTTGTGATTGATTATGTTTAAGTATTTACTGAGGAATATTTCTATTCTAGGTCTATGTTTTCTAAAAAAAATTAATTTTGTTACTATTATTAAATTATTTTTTAAATTCATTTTTACACTTTTTTGAATTCTTTAAAAAATAAAAGTAATATTTTTCTCATTTTCCAAAAAAGTTATTTTATGATTTTTCTTACAAAAGTGTGAAAGGAATGTTTATTTTAACTTATAATGTATGAATAGAATTTCCTATTGTTATGACACCTTAATTACTTGAATCTTCCTTTACAATATTACAAGGTTGGTTTTAAATAAAATGATTACTTTTATAATTGCAAGATTCTTTAAAAAGAAATTATTTTAAAATGGAAATGTTATTTTTTTGAAGAATTATTTCAAGTGATATTTAAAAATAATTTTCCATCTAATACAACATTATTTGATGTTACTTTTTTTTAGGGATATTATTCAAGGATACTATCATTATTATTTTTATGGTTGTTTTATGTTTATTATGTAATGATGTTTATGAAACCCGTTTATTTTCCATGAATTATGTTATGATGAAATGTTTATGAAACTCATTTCTTTATATGGGTTTTTATGTGATCAATGAATTATGTTCTTTTTGAACACATATATATAGTTTTTATTATGTGATGGGTGGGACTTGTATCTCCCTCTAATGCATTGGGTAAATATGGATAACTCTTGAGGTAAATAAGTTATATGTGAACCAAATTTCTTGTTCAGAATTATATGTGTGGACCCAGATTTTATGTCCATAAGATTAATCATAGACTTGGTTTCATGTCCATAAGTCTTATGAAATGGTATAGTTTCATGTCCTTAACTTAATGAGTGAACCTGTTTCTATTTATACATGTTCACAATGTTATAAGAATATTTTTATGCCATAATTTCATGTTTCATGTCAATATTACACTCTTATGGATTATGTTACTTGATTTTATTATATGATTCATGTTTTATGAACTTATATGATTTATTCCATGATTCAATATTACGTTCTTTTATATGTAGGGTATAATTTTCAAATGTTGTGTTCATGTTCTTATGACCTTATGCTTATGTTATGGTTAATATCTCCCTTGTTTTCCCTACTGAGTATATAAGCTCACCTTTTTATTATGTTTCTTTCCCACGGGATATGAAGTAAGGTATTAAGTATGAAATATAAAAAATTATTCTAGTTTTTAAGGAATAACCAAGAGATGATGTAGATTTTTTATAAACAAGTTATTTTTATTTACAAGTTTCCAAAGAATCCAAACCCATACGATTCAATTGTGGGTTTTTTATGTTATGTAATGAATATTAATATATTTAGATATAATATCTATGTATGAAAAGAGTGGGTTATTATAGTTTGTATCATAGAAAAGGTTTATTTAAAAAATAGAAACTAGAATGAGAAAACCTTAGTAATAACCCTAAGGGTATATCTAGGTTATAATCCTAGAGTTTTAGTAATGATCATGAATACCCTAAGGTGTCATAGATGGAAATTTTATTAGAAATTTCCCTTGATTATGTGGTTTTACCAGTATGATGAGTGTTTCTCACGCTATTATTATTGTTTTGAGTCAATGTATAGAACTCTAAGGAATCGTGTTAATGCTGAATCCAACAAGAAATGAAATAATTGTCCTCTTTAGCTACTTAATTTTATGGGAGATAAAATAAAAAATATTATTATTATCTTCACATAATATATGAATCATTCTGGAAATTAAAATGAGTAGAGTGGGGAACAACATTTTTTTGAGTCCTTCCGGAGTCAATATCCACCTTATTTCAATGGATCTTATAAACCACTAGTGGCTGAGTAATGGATCAACACCATTGAGAAAATATTTTATATTCTTAAATTCTTGGGATATGAAAAAGTTTTCCTAGATGTATATCATCTAAAAGGTGAAGAATATCAATGGTTTAATCTTATTAATAATATGAGGCAAGAGTAAGAAATTGACTCCATGGATTGGGATGAGTTTAAGAACTTATTTTTCAATAAGTACTTTCCTTGTATTTTTTGTACAAAAATAGAGAAGTAATTACTTGAGTTAAATAAAAAGGATGATAAATCCATTAGTACATATGAAAAAAAATTTTACAAGACTTTAAAGTTACTCTTCAAGAATTATAATCCAACCTGAAAGTAAAATTGATCAATTCCTTAGTGTCTTAAAAAAAGACTTCAAAAACATTACCCATAAGGGACTTTGAAAGATATAAATAAATCATTCAATGTGAAATGAATGTAGAAATGGAATTTGGTAACCCTCAAGGTTATAGTGATAAGAAAAGGAAGATTGAGCTTAATGGAAACTATAGTTTTTTCCACATGGAGGAAAAAAATAGTTTCAACCTCCTACTTTCCAAAAATGTGGGAAGGATCACTCAGTGGAATGATTGAAAGTAATAAGAATATGCTTCAAGTGTGGGAAGTCTAGACATTGAGAAAAAGAGTTTTGGAGTGATGTAAAGAGGATAGTCAATGAAATGAATAGTGAGAAAGCTCAAAAAAATTCACCACTCACACTTCAGTGCTATAAATGTAGAGTGTTTGGCCACTATGCGAATTAAAACCCCAACCCAAGGGCTAATATGGATGATAATCCACAACAACCTATCAAGGTATAGGACCAAGAGAAATATTATTCAATCATAATGGATGAAGTAAATCATGTTAATTAGGGTACATTTATATTCCCCTACTTAGTTGGGAATTTCATGTATAATTTTTTATGAGTTAGACCTATCAAAATCTTATTGTTTATTAAATAGTTATATTTAATGTGATTATATACCTCTATATTGATTATAGAATAATTAAACATATAAATATCATTCCATTTTATTTTTTCAATAATTATTTGAAAGTATTTGTTGAATGGTTTTATAACCATGAAAAGTTGTTGAGGTGATAAGGTAAATATGACCCTTAATCCGTGCATGATGTTGGGATAATAATTAGATAAAGAGATATTTTACTATGATAAAAAAAATGGGATTGTATTGATGAACTTGGAACTAATTAGTAATATGATTACAAGGTGGTTTGTGGATTGATTTTATAGAATTTATGTATTTATGGTTTGAGGAAAGAGTTAATTTTGGAAATTTTTCACGCTTTCAATATGGTTTTATAGTAATTCAGGTTATTACTATGTTTTAAGAGAATACATTATAATATTCTTCACATGTTTAGTGTGTGGAAATTAAGAACTACATCAATATGTTTAGGGGATAAATTATAAGTTTATTTTGGTAATTTAGTGACCTTATTTAGAATTTTTTGGATTTTAATCTTTTGTAAGGTTCATAAGGGTAACCATTTATGAAATTGTTTAAGTTGAATTTTGGATAAAGTTTTAGAGATTAAAGTATCACTTCACCATATCATGATTTATAAATATTGTATAAATTATTCTAATTTTTTTTCTATAATGATAACTAGATATAGAATGGATGACTTATCATCCCATTATGGATCTTATGATCCACTAGTTCTTCATGCATTATAATTTTACCTTCATTTCTTGGAGTAAGAGATGAAGTAGATATTTATCGAGGAAAAAAAATAGTGAGATTATACTTATGAAATTAAATTAATTAATTATATCTTCAAAATTTATTTTTAAATAAAATTTTATCATATTATCATCGTTTATAATGATATCAATGGCCATTTTCTGACCTATTTAACATATAATTTTGGGGTCATTAGCCTTATCTTAACCATATTATCTATCACTCTCAATTAGTTATCATGGATTCACTTTCCCTTAAAAATAAACATTTTAATTTTTTTCTATGAGGTAATATAGTTATTTGTTACTTTAGGTAAACTTTATGTTTCCAACTTTCCCTTTTTAAGGGAAGTTTTATTATTCAGTTTTACGATGTGGGAATCTATGAATAAAGTATCAAGTGTTAAAATCTTTGAATATTGAGATGAATTTTGAGAAAAAATTAATTTTAAGGGGGGGGGGGGGTAGAATGTAATACCATAATATTTTTAAGAAATTTATTTTAAAATAATTTTATTTCTATGATAGCTTGTATTACATGCAATAAAAAGTTTTGACAAACCACAAAATATTATTAAAATATTATATATTTATCATAACATAGACCTTAAATTGGGGGGAATGAATATTAATAACTTATTTAAAAAATAAATATAATGCTACAACTCAATGTTAATGTATTTTTAAGTACTTAGAAAAATGATCACAAGATTTTTAGTTAAGTCACATTATTCTTCAAAAATATGTTTTCTTTAAAAATGAGTTTTTATGCTTTTTATGAGTGAATATTAATTTATAGAAGTTATATAAAATTTATTTGACAAAATTTATTTAATTTTTTAATTATTAATGTCAAAATTATCTTAAAATTATTTTTTGATAAACTTATAAAAACATTTTTTTTCAAAAAATAGTGAAAATACTGATTTTTATTGAAAACTGTATTTTATTTTCAAGTATTTACAAGGTAGAATTATGTTTTGTATTAGTTTTAAATCTTAATAAGTTAAATTTGATTTAAAATATTCCAATTATAGTTTTTTTAAATTATTTTATACATGAATTTATTATGAAAACATTTTATGTTTAAAAAGTTCATTTTTTCTATAAAATTGATTTTCTTGGCATTTTGTCAGTTTTATTTTAAATTAAATTCTGAAAATTATATTTTTTTAATTTTAAAAAATATATTCCATATTTTTATTCATAATTTAAAAATTTATTAAATAGTTCCCTTTTATTTTTTTGAAATATGAATAGTAACCTTGGAAAATTTTATTACCATGGTAAAGAGTAAATGGGGTAATCTGGGATAAAAATAAAATGATGGGGACTATAAAATGACCCTAACACTTGCTCAAATTTTATTGGATGAATTTATTTAAACCCTTAACACCAAGGATATAAATTTAGTTCTTTAATGGACACTTATCCCTGAAAATTACTTATATAATATTTAAATCAATGAAAGTCACAAAATGTCACTTTCTTTGTCTTAAATATCTATTACGTACCCACATGGGGAAAAAGGTTGGTTATGAACGAGTATAAGTATCCATTTTTAACGTAATAAAGTTATTTTCATGATTTGAATTTATTTATGACTTTTGGGTCCACTTGGATGAGATTATGATGTTTATAATATTTTATTTAATGAAAAGTAAATGATGTAACATTCATGTTATTAGTAACTATATCATTTTTAATATGGTTTTATTCATAATATATCTTAGAATATAAATATTATTTTTAAATATAAAAGATTTATATACATTATGGTATTTTATTTTTAATTTTTAGTGAAGAAATAAGTATCTTAAATAATTACACAATGATGATGTAGTTATTATTCTATTAACTAAACAATCAAATAAATGATATTTAAAATATTAAAATAAATATAATTTGAATTAATTAAGGTGTTAAACTAATTTTATAGATTATTATGAAATATTAAGGGTGTATTAAATTTTTTTTTGAAGATATCTCATTTTATTTATTTTCTTAAAGTGAAAGTAATGAATAGTGTCAAAATTGACACTAATGATATTTTATGAAAAAAATATTTTTTTAAATTATTTAAAAATAATAAAAAATATTTAAAAATAAAAATTGATGATTATATGGTATAATTTTTTTTAAATTGTTCATTTATGGTCCAATTTACATCAGATAATTAAAAATCACATCCTTTTAATATTGAAAAATTTCTTACCATAGTTAAAATTAAAATAGGTTAATTAAGCGTTAATCATAATGATAAGGTTTAAAATAATACAAAAATATTTTCTAAAATCTATTTTTTGATTATATTAAAAACATATATTATCTTATCTTTAAATCCATGTCCATTTTTGGGAATTTTTATAGAAAATGAATTTATTATAATTTAATCTTTTGAGAAATTCCAAAAGTGTCCCTCGCCACAATTATAAAAGGACACCTCATCCCTCACTTCTTCAAATAAATTTTATCCTTATATCTTAAAAATACCCTAAAAATTTCTATTCTAAACTTCCCTATTCATCTTATGGAGGTTTTGGTCTTCTCAAAATACTAACCCTATATCCCTTTAGTGGATAACCAAATAAGACATTTTGAAGTAGAGGTAATCGCTCTAGCCGATCACTTTATTTTTCTACTCTCCATTAACTCCTATAAATCAATGATGTTTATAAATATAACAACAAATTAAGTATAATAAAAAAATTTAAATGTTATTATGATTATAAAAACATCATTATACACCCTCTTTCGCATCAAACAAGAAGTGAAAGTATCGCTCATGCATACGTACGACTTACCGTCTCCACGTAATGATACAATTAATTTTTCTTCACCATATTTTATGGATGGGTATTATGATGGTTTTAATAAATATATATAATAGATATGATATAAAGATTATTCTATAAATATTAATTATTATTTACCTTTCTTTCATTCCATTAATCAAAAAATGAAAACAGTGTTCATGCGTACGTACAACCTACCATCTCCATGAATGATGTCATTCATTTTTATATCTCTACTTTTTATGAATGATTATAAATATTAATATAATTAATATATATAATGTTTATACCATTATTAAAATTCTATAAATTATGGTACTATGATCAAAGTATAATCATCGAGACTACCAAACCAAAACATGCTGGGAAAACAAAGTAATTATCAATGAGAATTATGACTTTAATAAAAAATTATTAATAAATAGGTGATAAGAAGATATAAAAAAATATTTCATGGTATGATAGATATATTTTTATTTAATACATGTATATAAAATTCATATTTATTATATAGGATGTTTCTATGTGAACAAATAAAGTTAATACTTGAGGTGAGGGTTTATTCCACAATCTCATTTTTATTCAAGATTGTTTATGTTTAAGTATTTACTAGGGAATATTTGTCTTCTAGCTCTATGTTTTCTAAAATGTTTTCATTTTTTTTAATATTATTCAATTATTTTTTAACATCATTGTTAATTTTTTTTACCTTTTACAAAAAAAATTAAAGTAATCTTCTTATCATTTTCCAAAAAATGTATTCTATGATTTCTCTTACAAAAGTGTGAAAGGAAGGTTTTTAACCTATATTACATGAACATGATTTACCACCATCATGATTACTTAATGTCTTGAATATTCTTTTACAACCTTTCAAGTTTATTTTCAAATATTTTATTTATAATTGTGTAGATCTTTAAAAAGAAATTATTTTAAAATAGAAATGTTATTTTTTTCAAGAATTATTTCAAGTGATATTTAAAAATATTTTTTCATCTAAGATAACATTATTTTATGTTACTTATGATTTGATTGGGATATTATTCAAGAATACTATCCTTATTTTTTATGGTTGTTTTATGTTTATGATATCATGATGTTTATGAAACCCTTTTCATTTATATGATTTATGTTATGATTAAATGTTTATGAAACTCATTTCTTTACATGGGTTCTGATATGATGAATGAATTATGTTCTTTTGGAACACATATTTATGATTTTTATTATGTGATGGTTGGGACCTATATCTCCCTACAATTCATTGGTTAAAGATGGATAACTCATGAGGTAAATAAGTTATGCGTGAACTTAATTTCATGTTCACAATTCTATGCATGGACCTAGATTTCATGTCCATAAGATTATGCATAAACCTGGTTTCATGTCCATAAGTTTTATGTAAGGGTCTGGTTTTATGTCCTTAACTTAATTAGTGAACCTATTTCTATTTATACATGTTCACAATGTTATAAGTGTATGTGTATGCCACACTTTCATGTTTCATGTCTATATTATGCTCTTATAGATTATGTTCTTTATTTTATTTTCTGATTAATGTTTTATGAACTTCTATTATTTATTCCATGATTTAATATTATGTCCTTTGATATGTAGGGTATAATTTTCAAATGTTAGGTTCTTATTCTTATTCCCATATGCTTATGTTATGATTGATATATATCTTGTTCATCCTTACTGAGAACCTAATCTCACCCTTTTATTAGGTTTATTTTCCCCAAGATATAAAGGAAGGTATTAGGTATGACATGTCAAAAAGGGATCTAGTTATGAAGGAATAACCAAAATATTATGTAGATGTTTTACAATCCATTTTTTTATTCCTATGTTTCCAATGACACTAAGCCCAAGTGATTGGGGAATGGTTTTCTTATGTTATGTAATTAATATTAATATATTTATATGTAATATCTATGTATGAAAAGATAAGGTCATTATAAAAAAGAACAACCAGAAGGATGATCGATAAACCATTGCATCTATAAATTCATTAGGGATTGAATCCACAATCAAAGGGTGACAAGGGTACAATGCCTACCACTATCCTTTGTGATATCCTAAATAAGATCGCTATATTTTTTGGATTTTAAGATGGAAGGTAGGATATAACCTTTGAGGTTAAGACACTATTTAATTTTGAGGTTATTGAGGTTATTTGGGATATATGTTTATTCATTTATGGATTGATTTTGTTTTCACTTTGGGAATTACTATTGAATTTTTGAGATTAATGTATTGTTTCATCATATGATGGTTTACTCATTTTGGTAAACATCTTACCATGAGATAATCAATTTGGTTTTAGTTAATGTCTAAAGATAAGTGGAATAGCTTAATTATCCCTTTTATCATTATGTGGTCCTTTAAAAGTTGATTTTAGTGCTTTAGGTAGAAAAAATTTATCATTAATACTCATCAATCAGAGAAAAAGATGATATTGTGGTGGAAATTGATAAAAGGATGAAACTCTACTCATCAAGTAATTATATTTCCTTATTCTATTTGTATATATGGTAAATGAATTATTAAAATCTAGGAAAATGATATGGAAACAAAATTTTTTCTTATTACCATTATTTTTTATGAGATCAATGACCTTTTCCATGCCTCTTTGGTTTATGGTTTTATGGTTGTTAACTTTCTCCTGATCACTCACTTTCTTGTGATCAATGATCTCTGTCACTCTATATCATTATCTGGGAATTATTATTTTCTTCAACATCTGAATATCCACTTCCAAACTATGTTCTCCTATTTAAGAACATAGTGTGTGTTATTACACACAACCTTCATACTTTATTTTCTCTCTTTTCAAGAGGATGTTTTATTAACCCTTTTTATGATGTGGGTTTCAAAAAATAATTTATTTTCAAATGTACAACCTTTAATTACTAAGATAAAGTTAAAATTGAGAGGATGAAATTTATTAAATTGGGGAGGTTGGAACACCCTGATATTTTAGAGAAGAAAATTAAGTTTGATAACGTATTCAACATGAAACACCAAGGTTAAATGACCCGCGATATATATAACTGTTATAACCGACTTGATAAATTGGAAGATATGAATTATATTAAATACTTCATGATATATATATATATATTACTTAGTATAAATTATTGATAAATATTTAGTAAATAATAAATAATTTTTTACTAAAGTAATTTTATTCTTCAAAATATGTTTTCTTCAAAGTATGTTTTATTCAAAAATGATTTTTATTGCTTTTCATGAAAAAAATATTATAATTTATTTTTGGAATATTTAGAAAATTTATTTGATAAAATAAAATTATTTTTTGAAATTTAAATATCAAAATTTACTTTGGGTGAAATTTTTGGATTTTTCAGAAAATATGGATTATTCAGTGAATAGTGAAAATACCGATTTTTCTAAAAATATCATTTATTTTCAATAAATTAATAAATTTAAAAGTAACATTATATTTTGAATATTATTTTAAGTAATATAAGTATTAATTGGTTGTATTTAATCCACTTAAATTATTTTTAATCCACTTCGTATTGTATTTTAATTTAAACTTGTTTTTCGGTTTAAAAATGGGATTTTTCTAAAAACATTTTTAAATTTGATAATGTTTCTACTTTTTAATTAATTAAAAAATCCATTAATGAGTAAAGTTTTAAATGAAATATATATATTATATATAAATAAATATTAATTTATATTCATACAATTATTATTATTAGTCATAGAGTTAATATAAAGTCATATTTTTCTTGTAAAATACACTTCTTGGAAACCCACTATTTCATTGTATCTGTGGGTTTAATTTTAAATTAAAATTTTACAATTATATGATTTTAATTTTTAAAATGTATTAAATATTTTTAATCATCATATTTTATATTATATAATAAGTTCAACTTAATTTTTCACCATAATGAATAGTAAAAATAGTAAAAATTAATTACCATGGTTGTGGTAAAAACGGGTTTACTGGGGGTTAAACTAAAATTATAAGTGTAAAAATGACCTAAAATATTGTCTAAAATCCATTTTATATCCATATTTATACCTTTTCACGTCTAAGTCTCTATAATAATATATTTTGGGCCCTTTTCCATGTGAAAAACATGGGTATGCCTTTTTCGTTTCAAAAAATACAAATATGACACTCACCTCACTTATAAAATAACACCCACTATCCTCTCTTCTTCACACCTTTAAACCCTTTTGGTTCATCAAATACCTGCCAAAATAACTTCCCAACTTACATACCCTAATACTATAATCATTTTTTTATAAATACATTCTAGGAATACTTTAGGTATAATCCTAAAGAGGTTGTCTAAGAAGAGGTAAAATTCCTAACTATGTATTTTTGTTTTATTTCTTATTATAAATACTTAAAATATTATTAAAATATAATAATATGATAACAAAATTATCTAATATATACTTATATTTCATTATATAAATTTTAAAACCTAAATCCATCTTTTATTCCATCAAATAGATTATGAAATCATCATTCATGTGTACAGTAGACTACCGCCTCGTGAACCGATGCCATTCATTTTCAATCATCACCTCTCATGGCTTGTTGAAATGATTGATTTAAATTATATATATTATATTTTTAACATATTTATAATTCTTTATTTATGATATCATGTATATCTTTTTTACTTTCCATTCCATGGGGGATATGATCGCTCGTGTGTACATCAGACTACTGCCTCACGAAGCAATGTAATTCATTTTTCACTAACGCTTTAAATGGAAGGTAATAAGGATAATTTTAATGAATATATGTAATATAAATGAAATAATAATGATATTCATGACATATTTATCATTTATAAAAGATAATATATCATTCTATTTCTTACAACAAAAAATTATAACATCGTTCATGTATGTAGTATGGACTACCGCCTCCAAGAAGTGATGTGATTATTTTTTATTCAACACGTCAAAAATAATGATATATATAAGTATATTTAAAGAATTAATATTGTATTTATGATATTATTATCATTATATAATGAAAAATAATACATTCCTTCTTTCCATAATGATTATTTAAAAATGGAAATGTTACTCATGCGTACGTACGACCTACCGTCTCCATGATCGTAACATAGTTCATTTTTCGAAACCATATTTCATGATTGGTTTTAAAAATTATAAATGATGTATAAATATAATAATTATTTCATAATTATTATTCTATATATTTTTAAATAATTATCTCTTTGACCACAATCAATACACCAAATCCATTTTGAAATAATGAATCTATCGTCCTCAAAATACCCGACATGGACTTAACTGATTAAGTATTAAAATATTTCATTACAAATAAAAGAATAAATGATTTAATTATAAGGTGTTAAACCTATAAAAGTTTATTAATATATCAAATAACTTATATAATCTTATTATATATGAGTTAAAGGATGTTTATGAAAAGTCTGGACTTCAGGTAAGGGTTTTTGTCATCTCGCTTTTACTTCTATGAGACATATGTCACATTCACTATTTATTTTTATTGTGTGGTTTACATAATACCAATGAATTTATATTATGAATATTTTTCATGAAATTTATTTTGATTTAAATATTCATATGAGTTTCTCTCTTTCAAGGGGTTTTGATTGAGATATTACCAAAGCTATAATAGATTTCGTCTCAATTCACTTTCATTGAGGCTTATTTTATTATTATGCACCTGATTAATTTTATATAGTGTACATACTACCCTTTGAAATATTATATCATGAAACTACTTATCTTAATTATATTTAAAGTATCATTTTAATTTATTCTTTCATGGGGCTTATGGTTGAAGAGTTACCAAAGTGGAAAATCCATTATGTTACAATATCCTTTCCTTTGGGATTATTTATGATCAAGTTTATTTTAATGGAAATAATGTGATATTATTTTCTTGAACCACATATATTTTATTTTATGTTTATAAATGTGGCTCATATGTTTTATTTTAATTTTATCTCATATTTATTAAATAAATATCAATAAAGTAATCTATAAGTGATACCGATCATGTATCTTCTTTTAGATCAGGTACCTTTCTATTCCATATCCGTGTTTTCAAAAATGTTCTTTCAAAAAAATAAATTGTTTCCTAAATATATTTGACATAGTCTTCAAACTTATTTTAAAAGGTTTTAAAAGGGAAATTTCTTAACATTTTCTAGATGGGTCACTTTTGACTCCCTTTTACAAGTTTTTTGAAAATAATTTTTATTTTTAACATTTACAACTTGAAAGAATTTTTTTAAAATCATGAAAATTATTTTATTTAAGCCTTAATATATATTTTTAAAAGGTTTTTTTTAAATAAAATGATTTTCATAATATTTTTTTAATTATTAGTTTTAAAAAGAGATTTCTAAAATAAAAAGGTTATTTTGCTCAAAAATGTTTTTAATAATATTTTAATGGTATTTACATTCATCAATGAAAATAACCCTTGATTTTATTTACAATCCAATGAGGATATGTGGTATTTATAACATCCTTAGTCTTTCTCTTGATGGATTATGAGATTGCCATGGGTCCCATTTCTTTTTCATGGGTTAATCATGTTTCAAAGTGATTTTTATGGAACCCATTTCTTGTCCACAGGTTAATAATGTTTCAAATATATTTTTATGGATCCCCTTTATTTTATACAAGTCAATCACATTTCAAAGAGATCTTTATGGAACTTTTTTCTTTTTAAAAATTCAATCATGTTTCAAATATATTTTTATGAAACCAATTTATTTTCTTTGGTTTAATCATGTTTCAAAGAGATTTTTATGGAACCTATTTATTTTCCATGGTTTAATCATGTTTCAAAGATATTTTTATGAAACCCTTTTCTTTTCCATGAGTTAATCAGGTTATAAAAAGAATAAATTTTGGTTCAATGCGTTTAAGATGAAATAAATTATCTATATACTTTATTAATGATATAGTTCTTGGAAATTGTTTATAATGATGTGTGGTTTTGTTATAAACCAAGGATAGATGGTTTCGTTACAAAAAAAAGGACTGGTGGTTACATTATTAACCAAAGACATGTGGTTCTATGATAAACCAACGATGGGTGGATTCATTATATCCCTCCAATTAATTGGGTATTCCAGATATGGAAGTCGAGCATATTGGTTTTTCTATTTGTAATAAGTGATGTGAAGTTAATGTTATAAGATACCAATAAGTTTTATCTATTATTTATATGGGTTTATAATGTTTATTATGATCAAGTTTGATATCACATGGCTTGTGACTATTGATTCTGATGAATCTTGACTTTGTTAAATCCTCATTCCATGTTTTCATGTTTTATGGTTCAAGTTTTTATGGGTATGAATATTATTATATTATACTCATTCAATTTTATTATGGAATCATACCCTTATTCTCTTATTATTCTCATTGATGAAATTAAATTATTAATTATTACATTTACCCTTAATGAGAATTTTAGCTCAATCTTTTTCTGTTTCATTTTTTCCTAGGTTATAAAGATTGAGGTTGAATGAATTATTTCTAGATGGGTTTCCCTTGTATGATGATGATAACCTAATATGGAATATGAAAACATGGGTAGAGTGGGAGGTGATGTTCATATTTATAAAATAGTTGTTTATGAATCCATGATGTTAAGAGTTTTTCAAAATTCTCTAAAACTCTAAACCTAAAAGGTCCCTAACAATATAAGTGATCCAATATTTTTATTTTGATGTTATAAGTTTTGGATAGTGAAAATTGGGTCACCTTCATTGGTATCAAAGCTAGAAATTTAATGTTTAAATTTACAATTTTAGATATGGGAGTGTAGGTTCGGGTCTATTATTCATTATAACATTAAATTCATGTAGAATAATGAATAGTATTTCATAAGAAGTTTCATTAATAATAAATACATAAAATATACATATAATCAGAGTACAAATAGTTAGTTCTAGGAAACCAACTCTAACACCAAATGTTTCAGGATGCGATCCCAAGATAGAGGGTCTATAGTTCAGGGCTCTATAGATGGTTCTATTCAGCCCATAGAAAGACATTTATTCTCTTACAATGGTCGGGGAAACCTCATGTAAGATTTTCCAACCCATTGTATAGCTGATAGAGAGACTTTCACGACCTTTCCTCGGGGCCCGTGCCGTGACTACCCCAAGCCCGCCTTCCATAGGCTAGGGGATGGCCACTAGCACCAAGGCGTAAATCCCGGTAAAAAGGGAAGGCATTGCCTTTGTAAGTAAACAAGCACCACAGAGTAAGCAAGCGGAAAAGTAAACACTAAGTAAAAATAGAGTACAACTGAAAGTGCGGAAAAGTAAATGGGCCAGTATACAAACCCAATCTGAAAGTAAAGTACAACTCAAAAGGGAAAACAACAACTGTAAAGTAAAAGCCGCTACGCCGAGCTGTCCACTGGAGATCCCACCTGAAGGGTGGGTACAGATAGCTCCACTGCTCCTCGGGTCCCGCCGTCCGCTCCGAGTACGTCCCGCCCAGTGGTCCACCTCCAGGTAATGTCCTGCTCTGCACACCTCAACCACGATCAACGTTGTCCGTCGTCTGCAACCAACACAACGTAGTGCGGGCATAGCCCGTGCAGGGGTGAGTATAAGCTACTCATTAGGGTCCCCGAGACCCCCGAAGGTCTCCCAAAATCCACAAAGGATAAACCACAAAGGAAATATACAATCACGAAGTAACAACCGACACTGATTAGATATATTCCCATACATATACCTAAGTCATCATTTCAATATGCTCCAACCTCTGAGCCCAAGTACAACTCAGTCCACACAGGAAAGTATACGTATTCCACACAGGAAAGCAAAACGTAATCCACACAAGATAGCACAACACAATCCACACAGGAAGGTAAACAGGATTCATCTCACACAGGTATACTTCTTTGAGGACGATAGAGATGATCACTGATCCATCTAAGTTGTCGGACCCACAAAGGATCGATAGGTACTAACCCCCGCAAAGACCCACACAGGATCGGACCCACACAGGATCTGTAGGCGCTGGTTCACACAGGACCGCTGAGCGCTGACCCACACAGGATCAGACCCACACAGGATCGGTAGCACTGATCCACACAGGATCGCTGAGTGTTGTAGTCGTCGTCGTCGAATCCACTAAGGATCTCTGCACAGTCGTCGTCGCAGTCACAGTAGCAGTCGCAGCCAGCTCTAGGGTTCCCGCACACAGCAAGCTCGTTCAGGAGGGTCCGCTCCACGAGCCGAGAGGCTGATACATCAACTATCACAAAGTCCAGAGTTGATGTATCCAAAAGTTCTGTATCGTCAACAGGAACTCAACGCAACATACGGCGCGTCAATCGGACGCCCGATCTGAGAGTTATTGGCTTTTTCGTTCCAGGGGCTCGGTTGGTTTTTAAGGCAAAACCAACCCGACCGTACTCCATCTGTGTCCAAACCTCGGGCGGAGAGTTCCAAAAGATCCGTCTCACTAATAGGAACTCAACAAAGCTGACGACACGTCAATCGAACGTCCATAGCTCAAGATATGAGCGTTTCCGCTCCGAAGGCCCGGTTGGTTTCGTGTACGAACCAACCCGGCCGAAATCAAAGTATTCAAAAACCTTGAGTGCGATATACCTAAACGACCATCTCGATCCAAGGATCGCTTTGCCGCTGACGGCGTGTCGTTTGGAGGTCAGTATCCCGAGTTATGGGCATTTGAACCTAACAGTTCGGTATCGGGGGTTTCGGGCCCGGGCCGACCCGGCCCGCGACCCCCCCCCCCCCCGGTTGGCCCGAACCGGGTCGACCCGCCCCGGACAGGGTTGACCCGGCCCGACCCAGCTGGAGTGGCGAAGATGTACCAGGACCTCAGACGACATCACTGGTGGCCGGGCATGAAGAAGGTTGTGGCAGAGTTCGTTTCTCGATGCCTCACCTGCCAGCAGGTGAAGGCTGAGCACCAGGTACCAGCAAGCTTGGTACAACCCTTGGAGGTTCCGGAGTGGAAGTGGGACGGCATATCTATGGACTTAGTGACTGGACTTCCACGCACTTCCAGAGGTCACGACTCCATCTGGGTGATTGTCGTCCGACTCACCAAGTCAGCTCACTTCTTACCCATCAGAGAGCAGGGTTCAGTGGAGAGCTTGGGACGTCTTTACGTTCAGGAGATTGTGCGGCTTCACGGTGTGCCATCATCTATCGTCTCCAATCGAGATGCTCGATTTACTTCCCGGCTTTGGAAGGGATTACAGGAGGCATTTGGGACGCAGCTACGTCTGAGTACAGCCTTTCACCCTCAGACAGATGGTCAGACGGAGAGGACCATTCAGACTCTTGAGGACATGCTCCGCGCATGTGTCCTCGACTTTGGTCGTAGCTGGGAGGTCCAAATACCCTTGGTGGAGTTTGCGTACAACAACAGCTACCACTCCACCATCGGGATGGCACCGTACGAGGCGTTGTATGGCTGACCTTGCAGATCTCCTTTGTGTTAGACAGACCCCGGGGAGTTAGCACTTGTGGGGCCGGAGATGGTCCAGGCCACGACAGAGAAGGTCCAGGTCATCCAGGAGTGGATGAGGACAGCTCAGAGCTGGTAGAAGTCTTATGCTGACAGGAGGCGGAGGCCACTGGAGTTTGAGGATGGAGACCACGTCTTCTTGTGGGTCTCACCTCGACGTGGTATACAGAGATTTGGCCGAGGCAGCAAATTATCTTCGTGCTTCATCGGACCCTTCCAGGTCCTCAGCAGGATAGGTGAGGTGGCTTATCACCTGGCTCTATCACCTCAGTTACACCGGGTGCACGACGTCTTCCACGTATCTCAGCTGAGGAGATACGTGCACGACCCGACGCACATCATTGACCATGGGGAGCTTGACGTTGACGATGGGGCGACTTTTACAGAGGTTCCGGTGGAGATCGAGGATCGAAAGGAGCGGGTCCTACGTGGACGGTTGATTCCTCTAATGCGCATCAGATGGCAGCACGGGAGTCTCCAGGAGAGAACTTGGGAGCGGGAGGCTCAGATGCGTGCTCAGTACCCTCATTTGTTTCCCTAGTTTTGATGTATCTTTACGGGGACGTAAAGCCCTGAGGTGGGAGTAATGTAAAGACCCGTAAAAATTCAAGGGAAATTTTTTCTTAATTTTCTTTAGAATTTTACAAGAGCGCGGTTTCTGACGGCACCTGATTCCGAGGCCCGGTGTGCCCGGAATTAATTTCCGAAGTTTGGATCGGGTACGTTCAGTGAACGAACGAGCGAGAATTTCTAACTTTTGAACCGGTTCCTGGAATCGAATTCTGAGGGCACCGATGAACTCGCAGCGCCGATTTTCGCTTAAGGAGACCTTTTTCGAGGTTGCGTTTTATGCGGGTTGAGAGTTAGTTTTGGGGGAATTTTAAATGAAGTTAAATAAATTGTGGAAACACAATTTATTTTAAACCATGTTGGTTATATCCTCCCAAAGGGAGTTAGAGGTGGGACCCACATCCACTTAACCTCCCTTGAGAGGATTAAGTGTGGTGGGGCCCACACGAACCCTAACTCCTCAACTCCCCTTTAAACTCCTAATAACTCCACTCAATTTAATTTTGACAACTTGAGTTTTAATTGAGATGAGTTATTGTTTTTCAAACTTTTGAAATTCAAAGAGGTGAAGTTGTGTAAATAAAATAAGGATTAAGCTTATTTTATTTTGGTTAGTTTTCTCTTTCCACCTTGAGAGAATTTGGGAAGCATTCTTCATCTTCTTCAACCACGACGAAGAACACGAAGAACACTTAGGCTCCGACGAAGAACGTCGTCACCATAAGAAGAGAAAGACGTGCTGTCTCTTCTCTTCTTCGCAGCCGGTGTGTTTCCGAAGATCGACGACGCCGCTTCTTTCGATCTTCTTCCCGTGTCAACGAAAGGAGACGCCGCTTCCTCCTCGGACTTTATTCGTCAGCTTACGAAGCTTCTCCAGCGACGATACCTCTTCGGACGCACCTTGACGTCAACGGAATCGACGTTCGATTACCGCGACGCCCGACCTCCACGACGCTTGTCTTCCACGGCTTGTTGGCATGTTCCGCTCTTGAAACCGAGGTAGGGGAATGTTGTTATTTATTTAATTATTCCGTTCTTGATTCTAGCATGTCGAACTTCGTGGATAATCGAATAAATGCTATCATTTAACGAGAGGGGGCCGGACCGCACAAACACGGCCGAACCTCCATCCTTTGTTCATGATTGTTTCTTGCGGATGGAACGATATGGCGTGGTGTCGTCGCACCACACGGGTATCCTACGGCAAGTATTGCGCGGCACCGTCGCACCGCACCATGGAAAGAAATCCAAGAACGCGATGCTGTCGCGTCGCGTCGAAGGAAGTCGAAGGCGCCGCGGCCGGAGCGGGGCCGCGGCGTAGGGGAGCGGTGTCGTCGCACCGCGCCGAACGGCATAGGCCGCGGCCGGTTCCGGGCCGCGGCGGAACAAGGTGACCGGCCCTTGCCGGTCCCGTTGAGGAAGAGTCGGTCGGCCAGGTCGGGCCGGCCGGAAATGAGGAAGCCGAGGGAATTAAATTCCCCCGGTCAGCATAAAAACAGCCCCCCATAATGAGGGGGGCCGCGGTTTCAAAAGGGGGGGGGGGGCAGGCGCCCCCCCGTTTCTCAATCAGCTCGGCCGAAGGCCGGGCTGGCAGCGCGCCCAGCGCGCTGCCTTGAGCCGGACCGGCGTCGGGCCGGGTCGACCCTGCCCGGGGCGGGTCGACCCGGTTCGGGCCAACCGGGGGGGTCTCGGGCCGGGTCGGCCCGGGCCCGAAACCCCCGATACCGAACTATTAGGTTCAAATGCCCATAACTCGGGCTACGGACCTCCAAACGATGCGCCGTCAGTGGCGAAGCAATCCTTGGATCGAGACGGTAGTTTTGATATATCGCACTCAAGGTTTCGGAATACTTTGAGTTCGGCCGGGTTGGTTCGTACAAGAAACCAACTGGGCCCTCGGAGCAGAAACACTCATATCTTGAGCTACGGACGTCCGAATGACGTGCCGTTAGCTTTGTTGAGTTCCTCTTAGTGAGACAGACCTTTTGGAATACTCCACCCAAGGTTTGGACGTAGGTGGAGTACAGTCGGGTTGGTTTTTCTTTAAAAACCAACCGGGCCCCTGGGACGAAAAAGCCAATAACTCTCAGACCAGGCGTCCGATTTACGCGCCGTCTATTGCGTTGAGTTCCTGTTGTCGATACGGAACTTTTGGATACATCAACTCTAGACTTTGTGACAGTTGATGTATCAGCCTCTCGGCTCGTGGAGCGGACCCTCCCGAATGAGCTTGCTGTGTGCGGGAACCCTAGAGCTGGCTGCGACTGCTACTGTGACTGCGACGACGACTGTGCAGAGATCCTCAGTGGATTCGACGACGACGACTATAGCACTCAGCGATCCTGTGTGGATCAGTGTTACCGATCATGTGTGGGTCCGATCCTATGTGGGTCAGCGCTCAGCGGTCCTGTGTGAACCAGCGCCTACAGATCCTGTGTGGGTCCGATCCTGTGTGGGTCTTTGCGGGGGTTAGTACCTATCGATCCTTTGTGGGTCCGACGACTTAGATGGATCAGTGATCATCTCTATCGTCCTCAAAGAAGTATACCTGTGTGAGCTGAATCCTGTTTGCATTCTTGTGTGGATTGTGTTTTGTTATCCTGTGTGGATTACGTTTTTCTTTCCTGTGTGGAATACATATACTTTCCTGTGTGGACTGAGTTGTACTTGGGCTCGGAGGTTGGAGCGTATTGAAATGGTGACTTAGGTATATGTATGGGCATATACCTAAGCAGTGTCGGTTGTTACTTCGTGATTGTATCTTTCCTTTGTGGTTTATCCTTTATGGATTTTAGGAGACCTTCGGGGGTCTCGGGGACCCTACTGAGTAGCTTATACTCACCCCTGCACGGGCTATGCCCGCACTACGTTGTGTTGGTTGCAGACGACGGACAGCATTGATCGTGGTTGAGGCGTGCAGAGTAGGACAGTACCTGGAGGTGGACCACTGGGCGGGACGTACTCGGAGCGGACGGCGGGAACCGAGGAGCAGTGGAGCTATCTGTACCCACCCTTCAGGTGGGATCTCCAGTGGACAGCTCGGCGTAGTGGCTTTTACTTTACAGTTGTTGTTTTCCCTTTCGAGTTGTACTTTACTTTTAGATTGGGTTTGTATACTGGCCCATTTACTTTTCCGCACTTTCAGTTGTACTTTGTTTTT
Source organism: Viscum album (assembly GCA_963277665.1). Lineage (NCBI taxonomy): Eukaryota > Viridiplantae > Streptophyta > Magnoliopsida > Santalales > Viscaceae > Viscum > Viscum album. The sequence continues at coordinate 611,290,528 of OY728137.1, read as the reverse complement.
ACTTAGTGTTTACTTTCCTGCTTGCTTACTCTGTGGTGCTTGTTTACTTACAAAGGCAATGCCTTCCCTTTTTACCGGGATTTACGCCTTGGTGCTAGTCGCCAGACCCTGACCTATGGAAGGCGGGCTTGGGGTAGTCACGACACGGGCCCTGAGGATGGGTCGTGACAGAGACGGTCGATGAACCACCAAAGAAGAGGAAGTAGTAGGATCAAGGATGTATTGAAGGTAGTGTACATGGTAGAGGAGAAGGTAGAGCAGTAGGAGGTGGAAGTGAAGGTTCCGGGCATAGCAGAAGCATGGTTGGGACGGGACCCAACTTTGATTTTTACCATGATGAATGATTACTCCGGGATCAATACAACGATGAACTCCAATCTCCATGGAATAAAATCAAATATTTAGATAAATAATAAAGAGGCCTGAAACCTTTAGATAGGATCTTTCATATCATGTTTATAATTAATTTAATTAATTTTATAAAGAAAAATAATACCTGGGTCTTGGTATTTTTCTTCATTGATGATGTTGATCATCCGGATTGACCCTTCCGGATTATCTCATTGCGCTTGTAAGGATCCAATCTAGAATCCCTCTAGCGGTGATCCACACGTGCTCTGATGGCCTCCTATTGACATCGCTCGTTCTCCGGGTGATACCGCGGTGAAGAGAGTGTCTTATATCGGTCATTCTTGATCGCTTTTTCTTCGACCTTAAAGAACATCTCTCGTTCTTGAGAGGGGAGAGAAGAGCATTTGAGAGAAAAATTGTTTGGCTCAATAATTCTCAATTCATCAGGCGTGTGGTGTGGTGTCTGGCACAAGAGGGGTACTTGCCTATTTATATACATGGAATTTCAGTTATAATATTTAATTGCATAGAAACAATTAAATACATTCATGAACTTAGAGAAAACCCATGAATTTAATAATAATACTGCATCATTATTTATGGTGCACCAACTTGCACAAAATGGAATTATAAATTCCGCATCACAAAATAATAGCAGCGTTATTTTAATTTGTGCCAACTAGTTAAATAATTATTTACGGTCTTGAAAATAATTATTTTACTACCAGACCGACCTTGGTCTGCTCAAACTCCACTTCCATTTATTAAACACCTGAACAAATAAATAAATAATTTATTCTCTTAAATAAATATTTTATTTACAAACTAGTAAATAAATATTTATTAAATATTCAATAAAATAAATAAATATATTTTATTTAATTTATGCGATCATTTTAACTTGAATAAAATTATTCCATGGTCTTGATAATAATGTTTATTTCATTAATTAAATTCAAATAGAATTTAACCAAGACCACCAAAAACACTTAGTGTGTGACCCTCTAGGATTCTTTCTCATTGGCATTAGGTGGGTTTTCCTAAAGTCCAAGAGTACTATCTAGCAACGGGTCAAGGCACCTAATAAAAAGAACATAAAGTTGCATAAATGACATCCACATACAAACGCTCACTGTGTAATATAATCCCTTTGTCTCAATATCTCATCAAGTAGGTTTCATGATTGTGTCATCAACTTTTATGCTTGATACGTCATTCTTTGACTACCTGAAATAAACTCTTCGTTACACCATGGCCATGGAATTTCACGTGATGATTCTATTTAAATAAAAGGGCCGAGATATCAACTTCCATAAATAGAAGGGACAAATCCTTCCTCAACTTATCCATTAATAGCATGGCACTCATGATGCACCCAATGTACCCTACTTCCCTCCAATTGTCTGTGTGATGATTTTCATCAGTAAATCAAAGTGCGTATGTCGTGACACATATTAATGATAATCTTAAAGTCTAAGGATCAATACACACGCTCGCAGATAGAAATATCTGATGACACAAAAACATGCAGAATTCCTACTAGCGGGTCTATTCTCATAATCTTCTATCTTGGAGATTACCAAGTGTGAACTTCATGAGAGGAATTCTCATCTTCTTATGAGTACTCGCACCTGACGGTCTGCATGCTATGTGTCCCATCATAGCATGTCATCCAACCGCAGAACTATACTTAAGAATATTGTTATATCATTTCAAGGTTCTCATCATAGTGGGGAATTACCATGACCTTATCAATGCAACAAATACTCTATGAAATTATTACATCATAGTCATGAAGAACAATGAAAAATATGTAATAATACATTAAATATCCATGTAATCAAAGTAAAACCATTTGGTTCTAGGACACCAACTCTTATAGGAATATGGTTTTACTTTTTTCCACCACCGCCCTTAGGAGATCCGTACCAGGCTCAGGGAGATGGTGGAAAGGGTCAAGGATAGCGGCAAGAAGTGGAGGCCTATGACCTTGAGCCTCAAGGGATGATTAGAGCTATGATTTGTGTCTTATATACTTTATCTACTGTACTGATAGGCACTTGTGTGAGCCATTCATTTATTTCCACTTATCTGGTTCGTACTTATAGATTCTAGTGGATACCTTGGTTTAACCCTTATTATTGGAGACTCCTGATGGAGGGGATTCAGTGACCACACACTTCTACCTATAGTGTGATTTAACGCTCATATGAGAGATATTATTGTGGGATCTCTTTGTATTAGCAATGAGGTCATATGACATCATCTTAGTTATGGACTATATATCCACAGTTCATGCCTAGATTGACTATTTTAGGTGGAGGATGTGATGTTTCTATGGTGATGGGATGAGGTTTTCCTTCCTTAGTGATAAGGAAACCCAAGTATATTAGGATGGGATAAATCACAAGAGTTCACACCAATCACTCACCAATTGATTAGTATTACCCTTAAAGTAGTGTATGTTATAGGCTTTTAGTTTCCTGTAGTTATTATGGAGTATGAGGATGTATTTCCTGAGGATGTTCCAAGGTTACCACACCATCAAGAGATAGAATTCTGCAAAGTATTTCACCCTAGGTTATCTCTGGTATCTTCTCTAGCATATTGGATGTATCCTGTATAGCTTCAAGAGTTAAAGTTGTAATTGTAGGACTTGAAAAGGAAGGGATTTTTTAGAACTAGTGTTTCCCCCAGGGAAGCCCCAATGTTTTCTACCAAGAATTTGGACAAGAGTTTGAGGTTGAATATAGATTATTGATGCCTAAATAAAGTGATTATAAAGAATAAGTATCCATTACTAATGATCAATGAACTCTTTTATTAGTTGAGATGGGAGAGATGGTTCTTCAAGATTTACCCCATATCAAGCTATCACTGGCTCTAATTATGGGATGAGGATATACCAAATATGACATTTTAATGTTGCTATAGACATTATGAGTACTTGGTGATGCCTTTAGGCATGAAGAACACCCCAAAAGTTTTTATTGGACTCATGAACTAGATCTTTCAACCTTTATTAGAAAAATTTATGATGGTATTCATTGAGAATATCCTAGTGTATTTGATGTCTGAGGAGGAGTATAAGAGACACTTGAGGATGGTATTGGACATACTCTAAGAGAACCTGTTTTATGGGAGGCTCTTGATGTGTCAGTTATGTATTCATGAGGTCTACTTTATGGGATATTTCATCTTAACGGAGGGAGTAGCAGTGGATCCATCCAAGGTTGAGGTAGTTTTATCTTGGGATCCACCCAAGGGCATGATTAAGGTGCAGACATTCCTTGGGTTGATAGGTTATTACATAATATCTGTTCCTGATTTCTCTAGGATGTCAAAACCTTTGACTACTTTGAACTAGTAGGGGTATCCTTTTGTATGGATAGAGATGGGATAGAAAAAATTTTATGAGTTAATGCATAGGTTGATGAACAATCCCATATTGAGATTTCTAGAGGAATGTGTTGAGTACGTAGTGTTCTTCAATGCCTTGAGGACTGATCTTGGTTGTATCCTAATGAAGAGGTGGGTAGTGATTGTATATGGGTCTTGAAAGTTGAGACTTCATGAGCAGAACTATGCAATCCATCATCTAGACTTAGAAACAATGGTCTTCATCCTAAATATGTGGAAACACTACCTTATGGGTGAGCGTTTTATATTATATTATGAGCACAAGAGTCTCAAACACATCTTCTTATATATGTATATTAAATTGAGACAAAGATGATGGCCTGAGTTCCTCCATGATTATGACTTCAAGATGTACTATACTCCCATGAAGGGGAGTGTTGTGGTAGATACACTCAGTAAGAGATATTTTTCTCATTTGTTGACTGAGGTGTCGGAGTGGTTATCCTTGTTTTATTTTTCCTTAGTGGATTTGGATAGTGAAAATTACCTCTAATCGGTGGTAGTTACCCCACCGCTACTACGACATGTCATGGAGGCTTATCATGGTAATAACAACTATGAGACCTTGTGTACTCGGATATCCACTAGATGCAATTATAATGGATTTTATGAAGGTGGGGAGAACATCATCCTTTTCAGAGGACGGACGATGGTACCAGTGTCCTTGTGTGAGGAGAATCTGAGGGATTTTCATACATCCCCCTTGGTGGTGTATCCAAGTGTGAAGAATATGTCCTAGGATCTTCAACGTCAGTTATGGTGGATAAGTATGAATATGGATATAGATGAATTTTTCTCTTGATGCCTCAATTTTCATTAGGTGAAGGTTGAGCACCAGGTTCCAGTGGATTTATCTTATCCCATTGTGGTGGCGGAGTGGAATTGGGATGGTATATCTATGGAATTTTTGGTAGGGATTCCAAAATCCACTAGAGGAAATGATTCCATCTAAGTGATGGTATAATAACTCGCCAAGTCAAATAACTTCTTAAATATTCAAGAGCAGTGTCCAGCAAAGATCTTGGGATGACTTTACATGAAGGAGATTGTCCAAATTCATGGAGTTCCCTCAATGATCATTTCAGACTATGATTTTTACTTCATGTCATGATTATGGAGAGTATTTTAGGAGGCCTTTGGGACTCATCTACATTTGAAAATGGTGTTTCACCCCTAGAATGATGACAAGACTGGGTGGGCCATTCAGGTTCTAGAGGATATGTTGAGGCTTTCATATTAGAGTTTAGTCATAGTTATGAGGATCACCTACCCTTGGTGTAGTTTCCACACAAAAATAGCTACCATTGCACCATTGATATGGCACCATTAGAGTCCTTCTATTGGAGACCCTACTGGCCACCAATATGTTGGACTAATCCGAGTGATTTGGTACTCATGGGACCGAAGTTGGTGAAAAATACAACAAAGAAGGTTTGGATCATCTAGGAGTAGATGAGGACTACAGATAGTCATAAAAATTCTTATATGGATCAGAAATGAAGGAATTTGGAGTTTTAAGATGGATACCATGTTTTCCCGAGTGTCTTTCCTCGATGTGGATTATGAAGATTTGGTCGGGTTGGCAAGTAATCTCCAAGATTAATTAGACCTTCCTAGATGCTGCATTGGTTTGGTGAGGTGACATACCCATTATCCCTACCACTATAGTTAGATATGGTACACATTGTCTTCTATATTTCATAGATGAGGTGGTATGCATGACCCATCACTTGTTATTGACTAGGGTAAGTTGGATATCAAAGATGAAGCTACATTTGTAGAGAACCTGGTGGATATCAAGGATCAGTAGGAGAAGATCCTCCATGGGAAAGAAATTCCCTTGGCATGTGTCCATTGGTATCATGAGAGACTTCAGGAGAGCACCTAATAGTGGGAAACCCAGATTTGATCCCAATACCCTCATCTTTTTTAGTAGGTTTTTTACTTTTTGGGATGAAAATCCCTGAGGTGGGGAGAATGTGATGACTCTATTTTTTCCATGTCAAGATTCAAAATATATCTAATAATATTTTAAGGGTCATACATTGATTTTACATAAGATTTTGTGGCTTGATATTAATATAATATAAATATTAAATATATTATATCACACACACATATTTTTTATGAAATAATGGAATAAATATTGAACAGAGTCACGGATCAGAAATCTAAGACTTGTTTTGAGTCTAGAATTCATTTTTTACACTAAGAGTGATATAATATTTGTCATTGTGGGAATTTTAATAAATTTTGTCATTGGAGAAAATAATAAAATAAATTAATGTATTTATTTATTTAATTTTTTTGAAACAGTGAGATAATTTCCTATATAAATACACATTTATTCCAAATCCCTAAGTTTAGTTGCATAACCCTGGTATTTGATAGGAGTGTGTAGAGTGTATCTTGGTAGAATAAAGAAAGATCAAGGATCAGATCAGAACTATCAGGATCATCTACACCAATGGAGTTGTGGATGTTGTGAAAAACAGTGGCATAAAATTATTCTTCACCAATTATTGATCCAACTTGAGGAAGAATGTTTTTTATGTAAATTTATCCATGTTTATTTATACCATGATGAATGAGAATCAATTATTCTAAAATTTCTATTCATGAGTTGATTGTGTTTTGTGGGTATGGTTTTATCTTCATAGGAATAGGAGTTTGATATTGATTTGATAATCCTATTTATTCATAATCCCTAATGATAACAAATTGAGGCCAACATGAACATTGGTTGAGGTTTATTCCTCATGTTTGTGTTTTATGAATTTATCTCCCCATTCTACATGAGATCATGTCATTATTTTATTTGATCAGGGATTTAACAGATACCTGGTGAACAACCATTGTGTAAACGATCTTTGTAACAATGAACTGTTACCTCAAGTTCTAGATAGAGATATATGGAACAGTTTCAATGCACGATGATAGAGGATCAATCAAGTTTATATCAGAGGTTCCTTGGTTCGTGAATTTTAGTGTTCGAACAGTTTGGTGGGGTAGATGATTCCTAATCATATTTTATGGATGGATTCTATTTACTAGAAACATCAAGGCCTGGTTGGATCGAGATCCAAATATTATAGCGAGGTTTATGATGTATTTGGTGTTGTAAGAAGTGTGAGTGGAAGCATGTACAACTTTCAGGGATTTTTGAGAAGTTACCAACTACACGGTGTTTACTTCATAAGAACACACGTCGTGTGGTCCCCTCCTTCACTGATAGAGTTTATACACAGAGGAAAATATCACATGTCATGTGACGTGTGTCACACACCATGTGACTTAGTGTTGTCAGCTTGAAGTGTACCTTGGGGGTATATGGGAATGAACATAGTTAGGCACATGGGCATGACGATTGTACATGGGAATGATTATGTACTCAGAAAAAGTCAGGTACATATACATAACTAGGTGCATAGGCATGACCAATGTACATGGTCATAGGTAGAGGAACATGGTTAGGTCCAGGTTTAGCGATACATTTCATGTACCCTATGTAAAAATTGTGTACTTCTTCACAATCGATTTGTATCACTTTATCTATTCAATGTATACTAGTACTAGGTGAGTGTGTTACCTTGGTTTATACCTATGAGGGAACAATGTTGCGTTATGTCCTGAGTACAGGATTGTGATCCCCTCTATAGGTTTTTTATTGAATAGAGTTAAGGGTATCCCTTCATGTGACCAGGGTGGGATCCTCTATCATTACTTCTTGTACCCTAGGTGGGGTTCATTGTATCATCATAAACATTTTACATAGAGCATCGATCCCCCATCATAATGGTTAATCCAATATGGTTTGTAGTATCATTGTGAATATGATCCCCTAATTAGAGGGTTATTCCAGTAGGGTTCATGGTGTCCCCTAGTGACTCTAGGTGTGATCCCCTACCTAGGTATCAAGATCTTTAGAGTTATAGTAAGTTCTTCCATGGAGAGACCCAACAATCATGACCTTTTGGAAGAATTCCATTAGTGAAAACATGTCTTGTAGAGTGGATTCTCCCAGATGAGTGTTACCTTGAATCCTTGATCAGAATCATATGGATAATAGTATGGTTGGGACCTATTTTAGACTTGGATTCTATTATAAGTATATCTGAGTTTTTCTTGGTTATCATTATTGCTTATCTCATATCTTGATTGACATGCCTTTGAGTTGATGAGATGGTTATACTCTTGATTCTTTATGTTTTGTGATTTCAAGGTGTCCTACTCGGTATTGTATATTCACCCTTAAATGGTCTCTTCACACACATGTTGTATCTTATGCAGATGACAAGACTTTTGATGGTGTCCTAGGAGGATTAGGAGTAGATGAAGTATAATGAGCTAGAAAAATCATGGTTTAATTTTAAAGCAATCCCCTCCTTCTTAGCAGGTTGGACTCTTTAGAACTTTTGGGTGGGCATGTATTTGTATTTTTATTGCTTTCTATTATTTGTTTTACTATGATGTGGGATAGCTAGTATGCATTCATTAGGATACAAATTATATTTACCTTTTAGGATTGTATGGGTATTTAGAGATTTGTGTGTCTGTGGGTTCGGGTATATTATCCTAATGCCTCTCATCAGTGTGAAATTCCTACTTGACACTGGTCACTAGCCCCTAGCTTATTCGAGGTGAGCTTGGGGTGTCACACTCAGCTTACCACTAGCCAGGAGGGCCCCTATGGTTTGGGTCATGAAAACCTACTTTCAAAAGAGATATCCATTTAGTTATCCATTTTAGTTTTTTGTTTTCAATAGGTTAATAGGGATTTATTTTTTTATGTAATTCTATTTTACATTTATATTATATATAAGTTTCTTTTTTTTCTTCCTCTCTTTCTTTTTTTTTTGGTTTGTGATTATCTCACTGTGCTCCTTCTCAACTCCATGAAAATTTAGAACCCTTGTTATTGTTCAATGGGGGAAGTGGTGATGTTTGAGTTTCTTACATTCCAATGTGTTCTAATTATTTTATTCAAGGATTTTAGTGGTGGTTAAATTGATTAGGGTGTGTGATTCCCCCATTTTCCCTTCCATTGACTTCTTTTTCCTATTCTTCTATATTCTTCTCCTTCATCATTTAATAATTTCATATGATAGAGTAACATTGCGATGGTAATGTATGGTGAAGTGATATCCTATCCATAGTTTGAAAGAGTATTACCCTACATATATAGATCTTGAAGTGGGGTAGTAATGTTTTGAATTGGAGGGTGTAGTGTGATAGATTTTGATCACTCCATTTAATAGGGAAATGATGCATTTTTTTAGATAATGATGATTGTTTAACCGTGAAACCCTAATAATAATAGTTTTATTTGTTTTGGATGATTTTTGTGTGTGTTTTGGTCTTATTTATATTTTGAATTATTTTTTTATCAAATGAATTCTGAAATTCCCTCCACTATATTAGTAATTATCATTAGTGTTATATTAGTTATTTTATAAATAGTGGCAATAGATAATCAGTTTGTGTAAGTGGCATCATCGTGATGGGCCATGGGATTTCACTATACTGAATTCTTATATAATATTAATTTATTAGTTAGGGATTCATGAAAAATAATTCTCATCATGTGATGATAAAAAATCCATGAGGATATATCATTTGAGAGTCTGAGGATGATTGGAAGGTGATGGAGGAGTTAATAGCCTTTCATATTAGGGAAGAGGAGATCGATGGTGGGAGATGTTTTTTTAGATGGTGGTAGAACCTTATTTGATATTAATTTTAGAGAAGTATTAATGGGGAGAATCATATATGGAAGTGATGAGAGACTCTTCCATATATGGTGATGTTCTAGTGGGGTTTTCAGAGGATGGTCAGAATTAGATATTTTTTAGGGAAGGTTGTTTGTTCTATAGGTCAAGCATGAGGGATTTATTTGTGATTTTCATAGCTACCCCTTAGCGGTACATTCAGATGTTCCAAATATGTATCATGGATTTAAGAGATAACATTGGAGGTCTAGGATGAAGTGACCAGTGGCGGAGTTAAGGGCTTTATGTTTGGTTTACCAATAGGTGAAAGTAGAACACCTTGTTCCTATAGGGTTTTTGTAGTCTTTAGATGTTCTTGAGTAGAAATGGGGGGAAATATCAATGGATATCATCATCGTTTTACCCAAGACCACAGAGTATGTGATTTTTCTTGGGTGATCATGGACCTATTAACAAATTCATCCCATTTTATGGTGATTTGGGAGTTAAATGTTGTGGATGTTCTAGTGAGGGAGTATGTGGACGAGGTGGTGAGGCTCCATAGGGTACTGAGGACCATCATCTCTAATCATGGCCCTCGATTTACCTCATGAGTATAGAGAATATTATAGCATGATTTTGGATCCTATATGTTCCTTAGTACATATTTTTATCCCCAAATGGATAGCCATATAGAGTATACTATCTAGAAACTAAAGGATATGTTATGGGATTTCATCTTGGACTTTGGTGGATTGTGGTTAAATAAATTACCATTGGTTGAGTTTACTTACAATAATAGTTATCACTCATCCATCGATATGGATCTATTCGAGGCATTGTATGGATGGTCATGTCGAACTCCGTAGTGCTGGAATGAGGTTAGGGAGTTAGCATTCCTTGGTCTAGATGTGCTGCAGAGCATAATGGAAAAGATCCAGATGGTTCAAGATAGAATGTAGGTGGTGTAAAACCACCATAAGTACTATGTTAATCATAGGTGATGATCCTTGGAGTTTGAGGTTGGATACCACACATTCTTGAAGGTTTCCCCTCATCGGGGGAAACAGAGGTTTAGTTGGGGGAGTAAGATCTATCCCTATTTTTTAGGACTTTCGAGGTGTTGGAGAGCATTAGTGAGGTGGTGTATTGGTTGGAACTTCCACCATAGATGGATAAGATCTACAAATTTTTTCATGTCTCACGTATTTTAGGGTATCTTTATGACGACTCATATGTCATTGATTGGGGAGAGTTGGATATCTAGGATGATCCGACATTTATATAGAGATAGGTTGAGATCCAAGATTTTCTGGAGAAGGTGTTGTGTGGGCACACCATTCCCCTGGTTTGTGTGCTATGGAAGTATGAAAATCTGGAGGAGATTACTTGGGAGCATGAGATGCAGATGTGTGTCCAGTACCCTGAGTTTTTTTAACCTTATTTTCATTTTTTTTTGTTCTAATTTTGTGATGTAGTGCTTTAATTACTATTATTAGCATATCAAATCTAGCTGTTTCTCTTGTTGGTTGTGCTTATTTGATGGTTGTGTTTGGGTTTTAAAAATATCCTTTCGAGATATCTCATTGGGTAGTTATTTGGACCTACACCTTATCCTTCCTTTCAAAGTTTGGTTTTGATTCTCAAGGATGAGAATCATTTGATAGGTATCTTATATAACATTATAGGTTTTCTCAGCCTATTACTTGGTAAGATTTGGGTGTTGGAATTATTGGGAGGAGTTTTGAGGAGGATCTGGTGGAGTTAAAGATAAAATATCAGCTAATGAGGATCTTGTAGTGTAGATCTATAGGTTGTGATGTAGTGGAGTTCCTTGCACCATTGAGGAAAACTTGAGGTGTAGAGGTTTGTGATGATGGTTTTTTTGGCTCTTCCAATTCTGGCATGGCTACGACGTAGAGGTGAGTTGTAGAATAGAGTCTCAAGGTGTCAGATTTTCCTTGTTACTACCACTTGAGGGGTGGTTGTGGCATAGAGACCAAGAGAGACCAACCTTGAATCGCTGTCATTTTGGGTGTAGTTGTGGCGTGGTGATTTGGTTGTGTCGTAGCCATACTCCAAGAAGATAGGATCTTGAAATTATATGCAACATGGATCCCAGAGGAAAGTTGGACCAAGGGTTTTTATGTCGTATCACATGAACCTGCATTGTGGTTTTGGGTGAGACCTTATTCACTACATCATAGTCGGGGGTTCTACATTGTGGTCTTTAAATTAATTACTGGGTATAAATTATAGATCCCCTTCAAAACTCAATATTCCTTGGAATTCATTCTCATATCTTGGGTGAGATAAGTGTGGTTTTTAGAGGTATTTTACCACCTTTCTAGTGCCTTCGATTCCTGATCTTTGTAGATTTATTCTTGGAAAATATAAAGTGAGTTCCTCTTCTTTTATCTCTTGTTTCCCCTCCTCTTCCATTTTTAGAAAGTGTTGTGTTGTGGGAATGATTGGTTTAAGTGAAGTTATCATTGGAGGTCTATTAGAGATGTATTGTTCTAAGTTTATAACACATTCTTGGTGTAGTTTTGATCTTGTGGTTGTCTCTTCTTCACCATTCCCCTATAGAGCATATCAGAAAGCTTTGTTTGAGGTTGGGGATCCTCATTCTCTCCTTTTTCTTGGTGAATTTGTGATTATAACATATGTTTTATCCACTGTGTGGATGGTATGGGCTAACAAAAGAATATAATGAGTTGATTTAACTGAAATTTAAGGGCAATGGATAGACTCATGTGTTTACTTGCTTTTTGTTTTTTGGTTTCTGAATTTATGCCTACTATTTTTAATGATAAAAAGTAACAGTTATTGATAAGCCTTATGTGTGATGAAACTACTGAGAATTATTAACCCTTTTGTGTTTTCTTGCTTTAATCCACCTCTTATAAAATTAAAATCACTTACATATGGATAATGAACTGGTTGTGTGTGAATCTATAAGATTTGTGTAAAAATTCCTATGACAGAGCTAATGAGATGATGTCTAATCCCTCATTAAAGTTTAAATTTAATTATTATGATTGTGAAATTTAAAATATGTTGTTGCGTGTATTTTTGTTCTTGATGACTAAAAATTAATATTTTTATTTTCCAAAAACTTTTGAGGGAAAAGTGAGAAACCAAAAAATGATTTCGAGGAAAAGTGGTAAACCATACATGACTTCATGACAAATAGACTTCAAACACCATTGATTGGAAAATAACGGCCAACCTAACAACTCATTCATCATACAAAACCACCACTCGATAATTCAAATTTAAAATCTTCATAGAAAAAGCCGATATCAAGTCCAAGGAACCACCAGAAAGTACAAAGCATGAACCTTAGAAAATCATGACCAACCTCTTCAAACGCCATTGATGCGACCATCGACTCCATCCCAAAACCACCAACCCGCCAGCAAAATCCAGTCGGAGGTCACCCAAACCCTCCAGAGACGTGAGATGGACTCTCGAAAATCCTTGGGGAAGAACACATCCACATAAGGCCAGCCAAGAATCCAGATCGAGGAAGACCGTGTTGTCTGGATGCCGCATCCTAATCCGCAGGGAACCACAACCCAGCCTCGAATGCCAACGACTCCACAAATGTAGTCCAACAGATTCACCAACACAAGATAAACACCATCAATATATCAACATCCATCTATCCAAATCAGAAAAGAATATAAACGAAAATGGCAGTGTCCATGTGAGGAAACTAGAGGCCAGCATCAATCAAACGCAACCGATCCAAATTAGCAATCAAAACAACCCAAATCCAGAAGCGAATCAAAAGCCGAAGCTCCATCCTCTACCAAAATCCTACCAAATAGCACCGCAACTGGGATCTTGCAGACCGTGGGATAGCAACACAAAACCACCAGCATCTTCAAACCACACCTTCGAAGAAAAACACCACTGGTTCCTCCGTGAAATAACACATCACTTGCAAACACATCTAGATCCAAATCACGCATACAGGGAAACAAAAACAGAAACCATCACCGCAAATATTTGAACACCAGGCCATGCCGGAAGAAGCCCTGCTGCGAATCAAAAACCGCAACCCGTCGCCGCCTTCACAGTCGCCACGAAGAACACCATGAAAACCCCTCGAACTCCCATCTGATTCTCGAGACAGAAACCCACAAAAAGCAAATGAAAGTCGGCCACTGGATCTCACCGCGCCGCCAAGAGACCCTAACCAGCAAAGGAGGCGAAGGGCAAGGAGCGGGCCAGAAAATAGTGAGATAAACCGAAATAGTCGAGCCCACGAAGACCAATGCTGCCACTAAAGGATGATCCCCTGAGATCGCAGTGAGGAAGAACCAAGGAGAAGCTGGAGACGACTCGAGGCGGTGACAGGAAGAAAACCCTAGCGAGGCACGCCCCTTACGGGCTCATCTCATGTCTAGCATATTTTTGTTCTTGATGAATTCTATAGTGGGGGTATTTTATGGTGATTTGTGGTGACTAGTTCGGGTGTGGAGTATGTTGAGATAGTGGGGTTGTGGTTGTTTGGCATGTGATGTGTTGTGGGCTGATTTGTGGTGATTGAGTGATGGTTATTGATGTGAGATGATTGGGTTGTTGTGTTGCGGCTTGTGTCTTAATTGCCCATTAGCTATGTTATGGGTCTATTAATGATTAAATGATAACAAAATGGGTTGTAGTTGAATATGTTGCAATGGGTTAATGAATTAAATGATAATAGGTGGTTTGGAATGAAATGTGTAGTGGATGGAAATAAACATGGGGTGTGATTAAGGGTGGTTTGTCTTTAAATATGGGGTTAAATGGATTAATAAATGGAACTTGGTTGGTAAAATGGTAAATATGGAAATGGGTTGAATATGTAAATAATGAAGCAAATGGTGGAATGTGTTGTGGTTGTCCTGTGTGGTGAAGTTGCATGTAGTGGTAGCAGAAGTTGGTGGTGAGATGTTGTCAAATGATGTGGTAGGATTGTGGGATATGCTAGTGTTTTTTTATGTGAAACCTTAGGCCAGTATTGTGCATTATATACTACCACTTTATTTTCATGTTATTTCTATATGCACCCCACCTGTGTCGAGTACTATGTACCGACATCCCAATTTTCTTGGGTTGTTTCCCCCCAACATCTAGGATGGAAAGGGAACAGATGAATGATTTCCCCCCTCTTTTCCACTCTCACTTCAACAATAGTACATGGCAGTGGTAACCAATTGGTGGTGACTACCGATTTATGATGGCACAGTTGGTGGTGATGTCTAGCAATGAAAATATATGATATGTGGTGGGGGTTCATGCGCGGTAGGGGGGCATGAGGTTGATGTCCTTCATGTTCATGATTCCCTATTGTATTGTTTATGATTTTGTGATGAGATATGAGGTGACATAGATGATTTTGCAGCAGCGTCATGTGACATGTGGATATGAACTGATTCCAGGACAAGATGTTGGGCCCTGTGAGAGGCTGGAGTAAGTAGGGTTGCGACCCAACCCACATCACAGATGACTCAATATGTGATGAAATATGCATACATGGGAAGGTTGAGAACACAATATTTTTGATGTTGGGGCATGGGAGTGGTAAATAGGTGGGGAAGCGAATGTTGGGTAACTTTTTATGTTATCTTGTAATTATTTTACTACCTTGGATGCGTTATTTGGTGAGCAAGCCTTGGTGGGGTGGGGATGACTGGTTGATGTTTTTAGGTGCATGGTTGATTTACTATTTATTCATTGGTGCATTAGTATGATCTTCTCACATTTGCATGAGAGTTATTGGGTATGATCCTACTAAGTATACATTTTATGCTCACACTACAACAAAAACTTCATTTATAGGAAGTTTTCCAAAACTGCCATGAAATGCGAAATCGCGAAATGATTTCACGACTGTTTTCAAAATCACCGCTAATTATTTAGCGGTGGTTTTTATTTTTTTATTTTTTATTTTTTATTTTTTATTTCTTTAATTATTAATTAATTTTTATTTAGAAATTTTTATTATTTATTATGACTAGCATAAATAAAACATATATGTGTGCATGTTGGGATTTGAAAATCTTATCTCTTGGTTATTTTGTAAAGTCTTTACCACTCCAAAAAACTTTTCATGTTGTGACTAAACACGCTTTGAGACACAGACACGCACTGAGATAGAAAAATATATGTAAATAAATATGAGTATATATATTTATAGGGATATTACCATGGCGGTGTGTCGATGAGGGCTAGTCGCATAGTGGGGGCGACATGTCGATTGGGGAAGATCGAATGGAGGGGATGGAGTGTCCATGGGACCAGATTACACGGAGGATATCGACAGGAGATGGGCTCAGTGCAAGCGGTGGCGGGTGATGCCAACGACAGACCTCAGTTGTGAATGGCGTTATTGGGCAAGGCGGAAGATGTGAATGATAACGGGCCGACTCAGGATGGGAACAACACAAGAGGTGGTGGGTGTTGCCTACGATGAGACATAGCGGTGATGAGGCACTGTTGGGCGAGGCGATGGGCACAGACAATGACGGTGCTGCTGAAGATGGCGATGACCATGGTCGATGCGCAGGCAGTGCAACAAGGCTATTGTGGGCCTATGGGCCTATTGTAATGGGGCTTAATACCCATTGGGCCTTGAATGGCCATGTATCGAGATCTCTCTACCCAAAATAACAAGTGGAATTTGTTCCAATAATAATTTCGAGGGACTTCCCCCTACATGTTCATATATATATTTATTTAATTTCAGCAATAATTAAGAAATTAATAATAAATAAATTATAAATTATAAATTATAAATAATATAAAAAAAAAATAAAAAATAAAAAATAAATATAAATTATTAATGATTAATTATAAATTATAACTAAATGATAAATAAAAAATAATTTAATAATAAATAAAAAATAAAAAAAATAAAAAATAAAAAATTATAAATAAATAATAATAATAATAATAAATAATAAATAAAAAAATTGTAAATAAATAACAAATAACAAATAAATAATAAATAATTAATAAAAAATAAAAAATGATGAATAATAATTAATATATATAAATATAAATACATATTAATATGCACAAATATAGGTAAATAGATATAAATATCTATAAATATATAATTATATATAAATATAAAGAAATGTGGATAAATATTTATAAATTATAAATTAATACATAGAAATACACACACACATATATATACATAATAAACAACACATAATAAATCACCAAGTCCTAATGAGAGCTTAAAGGAATGGTGATTTCTTCCCCCGCGGCGATGCCCTAACCTAATGATGTCCCCCCTCTAGATCAGAGGGGGGAGGTTCGCGTTCTCAATCTTATGGAAAGAGTGACTTCTTTCCGTTCTCTAATCCCGACTATCTCCCTTCTTTTTCGAGGATTAATCTCTCCCTAAAAGTCAATGATCTCTTCCAAGGAGCGTTGCAACTTCGTCTCTCCCCGACAGAGCTTAATTGTGCCACGGATCTATGAAATCTCATGCTGGTAGCTCAGTTTCTTCTTCAACGCCCTTCAGTTGATGAATTTGATCGATTTGTTTTCAATTATTGGGATCTTTAATAGCGTGTGATAGTCATCTTGATTGATAGGAGTCATCTGATGATTTAGTTTTAGACGGAGGACGATTTGATTACTGCCTGGCCCAGAGCTCCTCGGCGATGCAATGGAGAATCGTTTTATCTATTTTGATAGAGTCTTGACTTCCATATGCGACGTGATCCCTCGAAGATGGCGACATGGGTGAGTCTCCCTGGTCTTTCAATTTCTTTTCAAAATCCATCCATTTTGTGTGCTATTGGGAACATGATAGGCCGATACCTTTGCTCGGATCAACGAACATAGGTGGTATGTCACCCCATCTGTCCACGGATTTGTGTTGAGATTGATATTGCATGGTATCTTGTGAATTGGGTTTGGATCATGGATGGGAAGGAGTTTTGGTGGAAGCAGGATGTGAGATTTGAATCGCGGATGCGTTATTATGTTGCTTGCGGCCGATTTGGACATGTGAAAACGGTATGTCGCAGCAACAGATTGGCTGGAGTTTCACAAGGGGCGAATGAGGGTTACCAAGAGGTGCACATTTCTGGAAAATGGGGGGACGTCTCTGATAGTGGCAAAGAAAATGTTGGCAGTATGGTCCGACCTTCCTATAATGACATTGTTCAGGGTGGGAAGAAGAAGGTGACTGTGAATGAGGAATCCATGTCTGCCCCAACACAAAGAAGGTCGAGGAAATACTACTCCTATCTGCCAAAGAAGGTGTCTATCAGGTCTTCTAGGAAGGAAGGTGGGGCGACCTCTGGCTTGACAAAGGGTATGCAGTTTTCTAAGGAGTTTATATCTTTGGAGAAGTTGAACCTTAGAAACAAGTATGCCAAGATTCTGACGCATTATGAAAGCTTAGAGTGGGAATCAACTACTGTGGAAGAAACAAACTATCATGAATGTGGTGATGGGTATGATTTTTATGACTTGTAGCTGTTTTTTCTACTTTGTGGTGTTTGTTTGGTGAACTTTTCCTTTATTTTAATAAATGCTCGGTGGCTTTGCCTCTAACTGAGCTTTCCTAGTTAAATCACCAAAAGAGATAAGACAACTATAGTTACAACAAAATCATGTTGATAGGAATGTAAATTCCTGGAATAATATCATAAATTACAAAATATAAATTATAATTAAATGATAAATAAATCATAAATAAATCATAAATAAAAAATCTATAATAAATAAATAATAAATTAATTAATTAATAATAAATTAATAAATAATAATAAATAATAAATAAATAACACATAATAAATCATAAATAATAAATAATAAACAAATAGTAAATAAATAATAAAAAATATAAATACATATAAGTATTTATAAATATACACAAATATACATGAATAGATATAAATATCTATACATATATAATTATATATAAATATAAATAAGCTCGTGGGGCATGGGTGAGTTAGTTACTGGCAGTGGCATCCTGACCTCGAGGTTCTGGGTTCGAGTCCCTCGCAAGGCAACACACAATATATGCCATTATAACCTCTCATGGTCCCCTCTAACCTATTGGGAATTGGCATAAGCCCAAAGCTGACCACCTTGGGCCTCACTGGGGATGTGTGGCACCTAGGTGGTGAGGCTCCACCTATACCTCGCTACCTAAATACATGTTTTCCTATGGGCATGGGTGATTTGGTTACTGTTAGTGGCATCCTGACCCTGAGGTTCTAGGTTCGAGTACCTCACAAGTCAACACACATTATATTCCATTATAACCTCTCATAGGCCCCTCTACCCTGTTGAGAACTGGCCTAAGCCCAAGGTTGGCCACCTTGGGCCTCGCTGGGGACATGTGGCATGTAGGTGGTGAGTCTGTGCCTATATCTCATTACTCAAATACACATTTGTAGTTGGGGCTTGACTTAGTGGTAAACATCCCGTAATAATACATTAAAAATGGGGGTTGAAAACCCATTGGGTGCAGGTACTGTAGCAGCACTATAGCGTACTATAGTAATGGTGGAATTGTTCACCGGCGGTGAGTACTATAGCGGCGGTGGGTACTATAGCGGTGCTGTAGCAATAGCGGGAGACACTGTATGGTATTGTAGCAGCCAGGTTACTATTCATAGAATAATCCATTTTCCAAAAATGTAATGGTCTTCATGCCCACTAGGCTTTTAGGAAAAAAATGTTATGTAATAAAAAGTAGCTTATTGGGTGGGTTATCCCTTAGGGGGCTATGATCTGCCTTTCAGGTCTGTGTGTGTGCGGTGTGTGTGTGTTTAATGTAATTGTACCTCCAAGCACCTCATATATATACATAAATATAAATATAAATATATATATATTATAAATTAATACACCTAAACACACACACACACACACACAAATATACATAATAAACAATACATAATAAATCACCAAAAGAGAGAAGACCACTATGATTACAACATAATCAAGTCGATAGGAGTGTAAATTCCTATAATAAAATCATAAGAAGATTGTCTTAAACAAAACTATAATTTCATCGAATGTTCAAAAATTAGGGCATCTCAATTAAAGATTAATATTTGGAGGAATTCCAAACCATTTTTGAGTGATAAAAAATATAGACCAAGGTTTCCTTTCATATAAACAATGTATAGATCATTGTAATATTTGATTTGATAGGTTATTGAGCTCAAATGGATACCCAAGATCAAAATTCATGGTTATTTCAAGTTGAAATTCAATTTTCAACTTCTCTTGGAAAATTAATACATTTTTTATTTTTAATAATTACCAAATTATTATTTAATTTCATTGTATTTTTTTCATAGGTTTTGATTTGATAGGTCATGAAGCATAAACGAAAACTTATATCAAAAGTTATGGTCATTTGATACTAAAGACTAATTTTTGATTTCTCTTAAAACTAAATTATTTTAGCAAAGGTTTTTTATTAAATCATTACAAAATTCTTTTTGTGGAGTCGGTGCTTTATGGTTTCCCTTGATGATGTTTTGTTTTGGAGTTTTATTTTTATTGCTTGACATACATTATGGGATGGTTTGAGTTTCTTTATGTTATGCGATGGAGTTGTTTGATTATTATTTATCTCATCTCTCAATACTTCTCATTATATTGAGGGTAATGACTCTTATTTGAGTGTTTTATATACCATCAGTGTTAGTCGTCAACCCATGGCTTATTGAAGGTGGGTTTCAGAGGTCGTCATCTCCCTTTTGTAACTACCAAATCATGTGAGGTGCCTTTGGATGGAGGGCGTCGTGACATATATACACATCCAAACACATACATACAAATATATGTGTATATTTTAAATTATTTAACATGAATATAAATATATAAATTCAAATGTGAACTTTATTTAAGGTATTTATATATTTATTTTGATACTTATTTATATAGTTCATATCACTATATTTATATATAGAGAGATAGACACACACATGTGTGTGTAATTATAATATATATGTGTGTGGGTGTGGGTGTGTGTGTGGGTGATTATAATTATATATATAATTATTTTTTATATAGTCTAAATCACTATATTTTTGTTGTGTTGTGTTCTGTGAGGTCAAATTTAATATCTTACATCATATATTTTAATATATATATTGTATCTATATAAAAATATATACTTATTTTTGAATAAATCATATTTAAAAATATATAAATATGCATATATGAATCAAATTATTCACGATGTCATTTATTATCATTTTTTAAGCATTGTTAAATGTCACCATTTATCAACGCTAACTAAATCGTCAATAAAGGATAATATTTAATGACTGAAAAATCATTTATAAATGATGTAATTTTATCATCACATTTTTTAACTCTGATAAAAGTGTTATTTATCAGTGATTTTAGTTAGTGGTGATAAAAAATTAACATTTATCAATGTTTTTTTAGCGCCAATGAATAACAACATTGAATAAACACAAATATGAAGTAGTGAATAGACTGAACATCCATTTACCCATCTCTAATTGATATTTATAATAGTAGCACCCCTGGTTTCAAGTAAGTAACCCTTTCTTTATGATTTCTAAGTATGTAAAGTGTTTGGGTGAATTTTTTGGAGGGTTTGGAAGAATTTTGGAATGTTTTGGGGATTTTATAAAGGTTCATGGTTAGTAGTAACCATGAAAATCCTATAGGAAACTATGCACAATGAGACAAGGGCTAAGGGGAAGGAACACAGTTATGCTCATGGTTTCACCAAACTGTGCGGCCACCCATGAGAAACCATGCAAAGTGGGATAGTGGGATTTTTCATGGTTGGTGCACAATTTGTCTAACCATTCAGGCCAATCATGCAAGTTAGTCTATGAGACAGAGGTTGGCACACAGTTAGTGCACAGTTTACCTAACCATGCGACTAACCATGCAAGGTTAAAAGAGAAGATCCTAAAAAAGTGGATATAGGTTAGGATTAAATTTTAACAACTCGTTTTAGCTCCAAATAAGCCCTAACTCAAAAATTATTCCTCCCAAAGGCTGTGGAAACTTTACCCATAGAATCAAAAGTGATCCAAATGAATTTCTTGGTGCATTGAAGCCTAATTCCCTTATAAGTCATCATTTGTGGTAGTTTTTCGTGGTTTTTCTTAGATTTAATTTCTTCCCTCTATCAGTTTCTTAAATATAGTCTGTTTTGGATATATCTAAGGTGGTTGATGCCAATAATGGTCAGATTTGGACTTTTCGATGTTAGGGGAAGATATATAAGGTGGGTTTTTGGATATTCAACCTAGTTTTGTGGGTGTTTTCATGTTGTTCTTCATTTTCGCTAAAATTTCTAAGGTAGGCGGATTCAGTCTCGACTCATCTTGTTAGAACATAATGGATTAGTTTAAAATTTTTTAAATTGATCGAAATTGGTTGTGAAATTGATTTCCAAATCATGGTAGAAACCTAATTTAGTAATGGCGTGTGGTTTTTTGGATTTTTAAAAATTGGTTGTGAAAAGTGATTGGTTTTCTTGATATTAAAATTTTGATTTTAAAATATGGATTTTTTGGATTTATGAAAATGGTTTGTTTGAAAGGTTTTCAATAAAATAATGGGTTTATTGAAATGGTTTGTAATGGTTGATTTGAAATGATTTTCGTATACATGGATTGTGTGAGTTCATGCTTTCAACGTGGCCCTGAATAAGGGTTGTGTACCATTAGGGTAGAAAAAGGCATGTGAATCTGTATAAGGGGCATGTGTCCTTAAGGAATAAGGATATTTTTCACTTAGTGGTGACTTAGTGGATAGAAAAGAAACTACTCATGAGTTTGGAACTGTCATAGAAGCATACATGTGTGGGTGGGTGTGTGAATCATGTAATGGGTATGCCAAAAAGGAACATGGGATGGTTTAAATAATTGTTTGTTTGATTTATATGGAAAAAAAATTTGGTTTAAAATTTTTTTTTCTTAGAAATATCTTTGTCTTGTGATAATGTTTTTTAACTTTTTTTATATAAATTGTTTATATAAATTTTTTAACTTGTTCTATCCTAGTGGTGTGATTAAGTAAATAATTTGGGAAAGTCTACTGAGTTTCATTACTCATCCCTTCTTTGGAACTTTGGTGCTTTTGCAGATATTTTTTATCAGTACAAAAGCCAAGGTAAAGTATCACATTTATTTAGTGGTGATTCATGATACTTGGGCTGTTTTGTGGAGTTGGATCATGGATCATGTTGGAGCTATGTATTTATGTCTTGGGATCTTTGAGTTTGCTGGTTTTGTCTTATATTATGTACTTTGATATTGTAATCTTCTATTTTGGTACTTGTTCAAGTTTGGTTTTGATATCAATGGTATTTATTTTATTTTTTTACATTGTTATCATGCATGATGTAGTAATATTTTGTTATACTTTTTTTGAAGAACCTTTGTGGTTAAATTGTTTTTAAAAAATTATTTTTATTTTTTGAAAACTAACCTTTTCTTAAGAATATTTTTGTTATTCAGGAATCAATCCCATTCCATCATGATGAGGTTGTTTTCCAAATAGAAGTTTCTGGACCTAGGTTTTCATATTGAGCTGCACCGGACATAGAATAAGTCATGAAGAAGAAGTTGTTGATCAGACACTTTATCATATTCATTTCAATTAGAATGACATTAAAAATCATTGAATACAAAATAATCAGAGGAAAAATTATTATTTAATGGAGGTTTGTTTTTTATGTAATAAGAGAAATAATGAAGTTTTTTAGTTAGGAAAAATTATTTTTTTTACTTAGAAAGATATAATTTGTTGGTTGAAGAAGTCTTATTGTTGTTGAAGAGTTTTGAAAAAATAATTTGAAGTTAGGAGTTAGAAAGTTTTCATACTTTCTAAATTCAAATTAGAAGATACTTTTTTATCATAAAATTCTGAAAAATCATGAAAAATCACATGATAAAATATTTTAAAGAAATGGTGAAGTGGTTTGAATAAATTCAGTGAAGAAAAGTGAATAATTCCATTATAATGGGAATTCCATCGTAATGAGGAAATTTCATCATAATGGGAAAATCCATCACAATGAGATGAGAAAGAAATAGATCGTAATGAGCTGAGGATGAAACAAATCATAATGAGATGAGAATGATATAAAGAGTTGAAGAATTCAAACTTGAAATTCAATTTTGCATAAATCTCAAAGAAATATAAGGAGGAATGAAGAATTCAAAGTCAAAGTTTAAATGTGAGAGATTCTCAGAGTTTAAAATTTGAGGAAGTGGGGAAAGATTTCAAGTTTCCTAATTTTGTTTTCTGATTCACCTATAAATACTTTCTCAAATCATTTTTTCATTTGAAACTTTCACACGCATGTAAAAGGAAGAGAGTTGAAGAATTTGAAGTAAAAGTTCCCATATGATAAAAGAAGAATTGTATTGAGAATTCTAGTAGAGTTTGAGTTTTTTATATTGAGAATGAGCTCATCATATTTGGAAATTTGGATCCATAATCATCATATAAAGAAAATCAGATCCAGAATCATTGAATTGAGAAAATTGGATCCAACATCATTGTATTGATAAAATTGGATTTAGCATCATTGTATTGAGAAAATTTTATCTAGAATCATCATATTGAGAAAATCAGATCCAACATCATCATATTGAGAAAATTAGATCTAGAAATATCGTATTGATAAAATCAGATCCAGCATTATCATATTGAGAAAATTATATCCAACCAAATCTGTTAGAGGATTCAGACTGAGTAATTGTGGAGCAGTTTCAAAAAAGTCTTTATTATTATTTTTGGATCAATTTTTTTATAAGAAAAAATTTTAAATGACAGGATTAATTATAATCATTACTATTGGGATATAGAATATGTCAACATGAGTTAGAACAAGTCTTATTCACTTCTTCATAATAGTGGATTTCCATAGACCCACAGGAGTATCTATGAAAAGGATATAGGTTCTCACACTAAGGCCAAACCTTGTAAATATTTTGTGATTTACTTGTTTTACAAATTTTTCAGGCATGAGTATTTATTAAAAGTTGATAAGGAAATAAATCTTAACAGGTTTCAGGGGTTAAGTTTTGAAAAGTATTGAAACTTATAAAAAGTGAACAATTGATTCAACCTCCCCTTCTTAGTTGTTATTTGATCCTTTGGAAATTAAATTGGTATCAGAGTCGAGGTTCCCTTGTTGAATCCTTATCATGGATGATATCAATTCTATCAATAGTAGAGGAATTATTTCATTTGATGGAAAAATTTATTATGGATAGAAAAATAGGATTATTTTTTATCTCCTATCTATTGGCCTGAAAGTTTTTGATGCTGTTACTATTGGGTTTCCACCTATTGAGAAATATTCCCCAATGAACTTTGCTGATAAGAGAAATATATAAGTTCATGGAAAGGATAGAAATTTTATTCTCATATCCTTATCAGAAAATTTTTATCAAAAGGTGATGGGTATCAAAAATTCAAAAATGTATGTGGGAAAAGCTAGAAAGTGTTTCTGAAGGGAATATAAAAGTTAAGGAATCAAAGCTACAAATATGGTGTAGTAATTATGAAGACAACATAATGATATATGAAGAAACAATTTATGAATACTTTACCAGATTAAATGAAATTGTTTTCAATATCATAGGATTATGAGATTTCCTTGAAGATTCTATAGTTGTGAAGAAAATTATGAGAAACTTTCTAGATAGGTTTGATTCTAAAATTTCTTCTTTAGAAGATAAGGATGATTTATCTCTTGATGAATTGAATAACTTTCTTGTTTCTTATTAAATGAGTAAATCTATAATGTTTAAAAAGAATATGAAAGATGAAATGTATTTTGAAGCCATGAGAAATATGAAACCAAGATGTTGAAGAAGATGATCCTTATGAGTTCGAAAATAAAGAGGATGATGAGTTGAATGAAAAAACCTTGTCTCTTATATCCAAGAACTATCAAAGAGGAATAGAAAAGTATGGAGGAAAAATTCCTCTTAAATGTTTTGAGTTTGTTGGAATCAAACACTTTTCTATGAATTTCCCCAGAATAAAGTTGGAGAATATTGAGATGATTCTGATGGAAAACCTTGATGGAAGAAGTGGAACAAAAATGATAAAGAAGAAAAGTCTTAAAATATATACAAGAAGAAGTTTACTAGAAACAAAATAAATATGTTGAGTAAGAAAGTTGAATTAGACTCAACTAACAAAAATTATTCTAAATATTAAAGTTCAAAAAAATTCAGAACCTTCATTGCAAAAGTTGAGAAAAAAAAAGATTCCTCAAAGTGTGAAGAAGGTAGTGAAGAATTTTATAGATAGTATCAGATCTAAATAGAACTTGTTTCATGTATTAATAAAATAAAAACTCTAAAGAAAGAAATTAGATTAATGAATAAATATTGTGAAGAATTTTCTGATGGAAGAAAATATTTCATCAAGTGGGATGATGAATACATTCATGAGATTTCAAGTTACAAAATTAGAATTGCTGGACATGGAAAGATGATTGAAGATCCTAGTAAGAAGATGGAAGCTAAGGAAAAATAGGTTAACAAGTTTCAATAAAAAAAAATTATTATAAAATTTCCTTTAGTAATATGAATGAAAACTTCAACAAATCTTAAGAAGTAAAAGTTGATACTTCTAATGATGCTAAGAAGGCTCAATATGAGAATCATGTGAAATCTTCTCTTACCAAAAATAATGTTTCATCTGATTCTTTTAACATTTCATGTTTTGGAAAAATTATTGGGAAAGATTGGATGGAGAAAGTATTTGAGAAACCTATCAAATCTAAAAAATTAGATAACTCACTCAAAATAAAAGATGGTCCACATCCTAGGTATTTTAGAGTTAAAAGAAGTTACCAACCTCAATAAAGTTTCAATAGAGAAAAATATTATTTCAATAAAAATATATATATTTGATAGTTATTGTTGGTGTTGTGGAATCTATGGGAATAGGGATTATAATTTTTTTCACAACTTATCCATACCTAGAAGAAGGTTTAATAAAAGTGTAAGAAATAGTGAAATTAAAATGAGAAACTTTACTAACTTACAAAACGTTGAAAAAGTGAATTATCATGATGTTATAAAATTTCCAAAAAGAAATCAATTTGAATTTCTTAAAGAGGTTTTTGGAAGATGTGACTATATTGGTCATCATACTAAAAGATATATAAAACTCCTTCCAAAACAATTTTCTTATAATAGAAAAGAAAATAAAGCTGAAAGGAAGAAAGTTGAGGAAATAACCTTTATTGTTGAGACAGCTTTGAAAGAAAGTAAAGGAAACAAAACATGGATACTTGATAGTGGTTGTTCTTCACATATGACATGTGATATAAAAATATTGAAACATTTCCAAAGTAATGATAGAGGATTATTTACCTTTGGTAATTATATTTCCTTAAATATCAGAGGAATCATAACAGATGAGATTGAAGCTGAAAAGTTGAAATCTAAGGAAGTTTCATTTGTTGATGGACTAAAACATAACTTACATGGTGTAAGTCAACATTTCGATGATGGAAAATAATTTTTTTTAGAATTAATTTTGTATCATCAAAAGTGTAAAATATGGAAATGTTATTACAAAAGGAAAAAGAACCAGTGGGAATCTATTTCAAATAGGAGAATTCAAAAACACCTGTTACTTGAGTTATGAATATGCAAATAAATTATGGCACTGAAGACTTGTCCACCTTAGGTAGAAAACATGAATAAACTTTATAAAGTCGATTCCATTAGAAACTTTCTAGAATTGAAAATAAGAGAAGAATTTGTCTGTGTAACTTGTCAAAAAGGAAATATGACTAAAAAAAGTCACAAAAGAGTTGAGATTAAATCTACTAGACCACTTGAGCTTATTCATTCCGATTTATGTGTACTGATGAAACATAAATAAAAAAAGTAGATTTATACTTTATCACTTTTAGTAATGATTTCACTTGGATGAAAAACATCATGTTTATGAATCACATGTCAGGAGGATTTTGAAATGTTCAAATTCTTCAGAAAAGCTGTTGAGAAAGAAATGGGGGTTTCCATAAAGAAGTTGAGAACATATAATGGTACCAAATTCACAAATAATACTTTTGAAACTTATCTGAGAAATTATAGTATCAAAAATTAGTATAGTTCTCCCTATACTCCACAACAAAATAGAGTATCAGAAAGAGAGAATATAAGTTTTTTGGAAATGGGAAGAAGTATGTTAGCATACAACATTTCAAAATTATATTCAATAGAAGATTTTAGTACTGCTGTACATGTTCAAAATAGATGTTTATTGAGACTAGAAACTATCATGAATCCTTATGAAATGTGGTATAAAAGAAAAACCTTCATTGAAATAATTAAATGTTTTTATAAGTCCATGTTTTCTCAAAATCAAAAATCTGGATTTGGGAAAGTTTGATAAGAAGGATGAGGAAGTAACTTTTATAGGTTATTCACCAAATGGAAGAAGTTAAAAATGTTGAAACAAACTTTTACAAAATTTGGAGGACTCATATGATGTTTAGGTAATTGAAAATAAAATTTCCTTAAGAAATGTTGTTGATAATATTGAGGAGCATAAACTAGATAATTACAATAATAGTGAAAGTATTTCAAAACATCCTTATCAAGATTTAGAAGAATCATGTGACAAGGAAATTTTAGCTAGGAAATAAAATATGAAATTTTCTACCTTAAAAAAACATGTTGAATTCGAAAACATTATTGGTAATCAAAATGATATAGTTCATACAAGAATAAAGTTTATATTAGATAATCATAATTCATTTATCTCAAAAGTTGAAGCAGAATTAGTTTCAGAATATATTCAACACAAATAATGGACATATGCTATGAATAAATAATTGGATCATATTGAAAATAATGAAACATGGGAACTTTTTTCATGTCTAGAAAATAAATAAAAATTATCATAACCAAGTGGTTTTATATAAAAAAGTTAAATAAACATGGATAAGTTTCAATAAATAAATCAGTGCTTGTTTGTAAAGGCTATTCACAGGTGTAGGGTGTGGATTTTAAAGAAACTTTTTCTCTAGTTACAAGATTAGAAACTAATAGAAGGTTTCTTTCAGTTGTCTCATGTCAGAATTACAAAGTTTATCAGATTGATGTAAATTCATCCTTCTTAAATGGTGATATTGAGGAAGAAGTTTTCATTGAACAACCTTGTGGTTTTCTACTTGATGAAGATGAAAAAAAAGTTTGTAAATTGAAGAAATATATTTATGGGATGAAATAAGATCTATGTGATTGGTATTCTAAACTTGATTTTTTTTTTGAGAATATTGAACTTTTCTAAATAAAAAGCTGATAGCAACTTATATGTGAAATATGTTTACTCTGAAGCTCTTATTGTAATTTTTTATATGGATGATATAATTTTTTATGGGGATAAATATATGTTTTTAAAACATTTTCTGAGAAAATAAAGATGAATTTTAAAATGTTTATGTTAGGAGAATTAACTTTATTCCTTGGATTACAAGTTCAACAAAAGGAAAAATACATTTTATTATCTCAAGAAAAGTAATCTAAGGAATTGTTAAAGAAGTTTGGCATGGAATAATCCAAAGTTTCAACTCCTATTTCAGTGAGAAAAAATTTGAGTAAAGATGAATCTGGAATAAGTGTGAATCAGAAAGACTTTCAGAATCTAATAATAAGTATTATTTACCTTACAACCTTAAGGTCGGATATTTTTTATGTTGTGACTTTGTGTACTAGGTATCAAAGTAACATAAAAGAATCATATATGTTGGCAGTAAAAATAATTTTTTAGATATGTCAAAGGAACAAATTCACATGGGTTGTTATACGAAAGAAATAGTGTGATGAAGTTTCAGGGTTATATTAATGTTGATTGGGCTAGAGATTTTAATGATAGGAAATAAACCTTAAGAGGAACATTTTTCTTGGGTGAATTTTGTGTGAGTTGGAACAGTAAGAAACAAAGTTCAGTAACTTTGACCATAGCTGAATCTGAATATGTTGTAGCTGCTCAATATTTTACACATATGTTTTGGATGAAAGTTTAGCTAGAATATTTTAAAGTAAAATTTTCTAAACCATTGAAAATAATTTGTGATAATCAAAGTTCAATTTATATTTCTAAGAATCCTTTCTAACATTCAAGATAAAAACACATTGATATAGAGTGTCACTTTATAAAATAGAAAGTTTCATCTGGAGAGGTTTTTCTAGAATACATTTTAATAAAGTATAATTTTGTTGATATCTTTATAAAAGCAATTCCAAAAGAAAGGTTTATATAATTGAGGTTGAAACTTCATGTTCATCCTCCTCCCATGTTTTCTTAAACCTCATAAGTAAGTACCCACACTATGATTTGGATTATGTTGATAGAGGGGGAGAGAAATTATCAACTTTTTACTTTGTAAGAAGTATTACTTATCTTTATTTTATGAATATGAATATATGGTTATCATAAAATGGGGGAGATAAAAATAAATTGAGAAAAATAAAAGTGAGAAAAATAAAAGTGAGAAAAAGAAAAGTGAGGAGAGTTTATATTTACATAGCCACAAACTTTTTTTTCCACCAAGGGATGAAATTCTTTCAAAAAAATTAATTTATCTAGTAGTGTAGTGTTAGGAGACTCTCTTTTGATAAATGATATGTTTTGATAAAAGTAAAAATTATTTAGTTGTTTTAAAAAGTTAGAGTTGTGAAAAAATCTGAGTTAGAAAAGTTGTTAACAAGGGTTGTCAACAAATCCAAATGGGGAGATTGAATAACCTTTATGGTAATTTTTTTTAAAACAAAGTTTTTGTATTTATTAACAACTAACCTTTTTTTTCTTGAAGTA
This sequence comes from Viscum album, assembly GCA_963277665.1. NCBI lineage: Eukaryota > Viridiplantae > Streptophyta > Magnoliopsida > Santalales > Viscaceae > Viscum > Viscum album. The sequence goes on along the minus strand of OY728137.1, from coordinate 611,260,202 downwards.
TGTTTTTTTATTCATGAAATGGACCCAATTCATCATAATGAGGTTGTTTTCTAGACACAAGTTTCCAAACTTAGGTTTTTGGAATGAACTGCACTAGATACAGAAGAAGTTATCTATATGAAGTTGTTGATCAGACACTTTATCATATTAAGGTCTATCAGAATGAAATTGAAAATCATAGAATTAAAAATAATCAGAGGAAGGATTTATTGTTTCTTGGAGGTTTTTTTCTGAAATTAGAGAAAAAATGAAGTTTTTGAGTTAGAAAAAAATGAAGTTGTAAAGAAAGAAATTACTGAGATAGAAGTTGCTAGTTGAAGAATTCATATTGTTTATAAAGAGCTTTGAAAGAAGAATGTGAAATCAGAAGTTAGAAAGTTTTCATAATTTCTAAAAACAAATTAGAAGATGATTTTATGATCATAAATTTCTTACAAATAATTAAAACTCTCATGATAAAATCTTTTGAAGAAATGGTGGATAAGTTTGAAGAAATTAAAATAAGAAAAGTGAAGAATTCTATCATAATTTGAATTCCATTATAATGGGAAAATTCTATCATAATGGGAATTCCATCGTAATGGGAAAATCCATCATAATGGGGAATTCCATCATAATGAGTTGAGAAAGAAACAAATTGTAATGAGGTGAGGATGAAATAGATCTTAATGATCTGAGAAATATATAAAGAGTTGAAGAAGTCAAACTTGAAATTCAATTTTTTGTAAATCTTGGATAAATGTAAGGAGAAATTAAGAATTCAAAGTTAAGGTTTAAATGTGATAGATTCTTAGAGTTTTAAAATTTGAGGAAGTAGGGAAAGTTTTCAAGTTTCTCACTTTTGTTTTCTGAGTGGTCTATAAATACTTTCTCAGCTCATTTGTTCATTTAAAACTTTTACATACGTGCAAAAGGTGAAGCGCTGAAGAATTCAAAGTGAAAGTTTCCATCTTATTTAAGAATAATTTTATTGAGAATTTTAGTAGAGTTTGAGTTTTTAATATTGATAATGTGCTCATCGTATTAAGAAAATTGGATCCAAAATCCTTGTATTGTGAAAATCAGATTCAAAATCATCATATTGAGAAAATCTGATCCAGCATTATTGTATTGATAAAATTATATCCAACATCATCGTATTGAGAAAATCAGATCCAGAATCATCATATTGATAAAATTAGATTCAACGTCATCGTATTGAGAAAATCGAATCCAACATCATCATATTGAGAAAATCATATCCAGTATTGTCATGTTGAGAAAATTGCATCCATCCAAATCAGATTTAGGATTCGTACATAGAAATTGTGGATATGTTTCAACAAAGTATTTATTCTTTTGTTTATATCAATTGTTTTATAAAAAAGAATTATAAACTTATGGTAGTTAGTATAATCATTCCTATCGGGAGATAGAAAGTGTCTAACAGAATTTGGTGCAAGTTTTATTCAATTCTTCATAATAGTGGATTTCTATAGACCTATGGGAGTGACTATGGAAAGGATATAGGTTCTCACACTGAGGATGAACCTTGTAAATACTGTATGCTTTAATTGATTTCTTAAATTTTCATGCATGATTATTTACTAAAATTTGATAATTAAATAAATTTTAATAGGTTTTAGGGGTTAAGTTTTGAAAAATATTGAAACTTATAAAAAGTGAACAACTGATTCAACTTCCCTTCTCAGTTTTTATTCAATCCTTTTAAAATTTATTTTTGTTGGGTTGTTTTATTTTCTCAAAGGGAAAATCATCCCCCACTTATATTGAATCCCTTGGAATTAATTTCCACCCTTTCATGCCTTGTGGATATCACTTAAGATGAAGTAGAAATTCTGCCTCAACTCAAGACAATGAGGAGGGGTGAGATATTATAAGTGGTATCATATTTTTTGGTCCCTAACTTACAAGTGGCATCAGTTTATTCCATATTTGGTTATAGTTTATGTTGTTATAGGAGATGAAAATCATTCCAGTTAGTCTTGGAGTTAGGATGTTAGAAAGGAGTAAGATTTTTGGGACTTGAAATGTAGAGCATAAAAAGACAAAGTGGACCTTTTTATGTTAAACTTCATGTTATCATGGATTTGGGTACATAATTGTTTTGAAGACACTTAGAGGAATTGGAATATCATTTTAATGGGTTTATCCAATGAGGTGAACATGACATGCATCTTATAAATGGCTTCCCACTAGGTGTGCATATTTCATTTTGAGTAATGATTTATGATTTGCTATAAAAGTGTTAATTTTTGAAAATTATTAATGTTGTTTTCAAATGTGAGATTTTGAAAAGACATGAAATGGTTATTTTGAAAATGGTTTGATTTTCAAAAGCATGGTGGAATTTTTAAAATTGGTTGAATTTGAAAAGTGTTGAATTATGGAATGCATTTTTGTGATGGAAGGTGTGGTAGAATTTGAAATTGTTAAGCCTTCAGTTACTAGAGAGTGATTCTTGTGGTGTTTTTTGTCAGTATGAAAAATGGCACTCGGTAGGATTCATATAAACCAACCGTAGGAATCTTTTGAGAGCGTGGTTTCACCTAATCCATATGTTAACCAATATATGGTTCATAGTATACTCCAAGCCTTTTAGGTTATGGATAGATGGAATAGAAGGGATGGACCAAGGAAGGTGGATCATTCTATTCAGTTCCAGAGGAAGAATCGACCCATATTTTAGGGTGATTCAGAACCAAAAAAGGCATAGGTATGCATGAATATGTTGAATCATATATTTGATTTCCTTTTCACACCAATAGAGTTGAAAGTAAAACTAGAAATATATATGCTGGAGGATATTTCATGCTAATGATGGGATTTAGAAGTTTGGGCTAAATTATACCAAGGCCTTACATGAGAGGATTTTAAAGAATTTTTAAAAAAACAATTATATCCTCACACATTCAAGATTTCAAGAATGATGGAATGATTCAACTTGAAGTAACAGATCCTGATAGTGATAGAGTACGTGGATAAATTTTATGAATTTAGTCCACTTTTCACTCGAAGTTTCTACTAGTGTTCCCTTTAAGGCACACATTTTTGAATCATAAATGAGGTAGGAGATTCACTAAAAAATTTCTATGATGTGTATAATGGATTATACAGATATGGGAAATATAGAAATAATAGTATAAAAGAACATATTAGGAGATATGGGTGGAGGGAGTATATTGATACCTATGGGAAACGATGGGAACTCTAATGCTGGGAGCAAGCAGAAGAGGGACACCTATTTCCAAGGAATGGGGATGACTCGGAATTAGATAGCTGGATTAGTGAATCTTCTTCCAAGACCCAAGAGTAAAGATTGATGTTTCCAATGTGGTTTGTTCGACCACCTGAAGAGAGAGTGTACAGAACCACCTTGATTATGACACAATTTCAATTAGATGGGGAATATTCAGTGTTATTTTCATAGTGCTCTAAGGTCTGGTGTTCGGGACACTTATCATGTGTCGTAGACATCATATGCTTTGATGGGATGAGGAAAGAAGAATACCTCTCATCAGTAGAAAAAATCTAGCCATGGTGATTCCAGGAATACCATGACTCGTCAGAAAGGGAAATCTCAATTGGGAAATAAGGAATATAGAGTCATGAGTAAGAAATTATATGGAGATGATCAAGTTATTGTGGATAATCAGTCTAGACCATTGATAATGAGAGGTACAATTCTTTTTAATTCTACCCTTATGAAAGCTTTGTTTGATATGGGTCCATAACATTTATTTATTTCTCCTCATGTTGTTGATTTGTTGAGTTTAAATGTTGATATGATTCCTTTTGTGTTAAAACTTCAAACTCCTCTTAGTCAAATAGAATGTCGAGCCTTTATTTGTAGAGAATATTCTATAATTATTGATGTAACTAAGGTGATATGGGTCGTCTCTATGCTTGATATGGACTTCTATAATATAGTCCTAGGTATAGATTGGTTTAAAATGTTCAAGGATCACATTGACTATTATACTAGAACAGTTAGTTTCATGAATGATGATGGTGTTGGGAATCTCTTTAAAGGATACCAGAATGAAAAGGTAGGTGCAATGGGCTTGTTATCACCAGTAGTTGGAACGATCTCATACTAGTTGGAATCACTGACTTTGGCCTCCATGGAAGAGATCAAGAATGTAAGTTTTCCAACAATCATTGATCAGTTTCTATTTGTTTTCCCAAAAATTTGCAGGGTTTTCACCCATAAGAGAAGTGTAATTTATGATTGATCTCCTTCTGGGGACCAGCCCTATTTCCCTTTCATCTTATCAGATGAAACCAACAGAATTAAGGGAGCTGAAAGTGCAGTTGGAAGAGCTAGTAAGCAAAGGATTAATTTTGTCGATTATGTCTCTATAGGAAGTACCTATGTTGTTTGTCAAAAAGTCATATGGAACTATTTGGTTGTGTATTTATTATTGTAATATTAACCAAGTTATGATAAATAATTTTTATCTACTTTAACACATTGATTATCTATTTGATCAATTTAGGAGAGCTCAGTTTCTCTCTAAAATTGACTTATGATCAAGATATCACCAATTACAGGTTTGGAAGGAGGATATTCCAAAGACAGCTTTCAAGAGTGTATATGGCCATTATGAGTATGTGGAAATGAATTTTGGTCTTATGAATTCACCAGAGGTCTTTATGGACTTGATGAATCAGATATTTCAAATATATCTAGTTTCTTTTATAGTGGTGGTTATGAATGACATATTGGTGTATTCAAGGACTAGGGATGAACATGATAAACACTTGATGATGGTGTTGGGGATATTGAGGGATCATATTTTATATCTCAAACTATCAAAGTGTGATTTTTGTATATATGAGGTAAATTTCCTTGGTCATGTAATCTCTTAAAGAGGTTTTTTTGTAGATCTAGAGAAGATAGAGGTTGTTATCTCTTGGAAACCACCAAAGAACATCTTTGATACACATAGTTTCCTTAGTCCAGATGATATTACCGATGTTTTTTTCATGATTTTTCATGATTTTCCTCACTTATGTTAGATTTTACAAGTAATAATGTTCCATTCTAATGGAATGAGTAATGTTAAAAGTATTTTAAATATCTTAAAGTTTTCCTTACATCAACATCGATCTTGATTTTTTCAGAATCAGGACAAGGGTACGTGGTGTGTTATGATGCTTTAAGATATGGGTTTGGATGTGTTATCATGCAAGGAGATCATGTTGTTTCTTATGGATTAATGTAGTTATGGTTTCATAAGAATAACTACACAACACATGATTTGGAGTTAGCTTTTATAGTCTGTGCTTTGAAGACTTGGTGTCGTTACCTCTTTGGTGAGAAATTTACAGTGTTTATATATCGTAAGACCTTGAAACATATTTTCTCACAAAGGGAATTTAATCTTATAAAAATAAGATGGATGGATTATATCCAAATGTTCAAATTTGACTTGATTTATACACCAGGTAAGGTAAATTATATGGTGGATGCATTGAGAATAAGTTATTGTGCTCAGTTGGAAAAAGAGGTTTAAGGCCATTGGTAGTTGATGTTAGTCATAGCTGAAATGCACTTGGAATGTGAAGACCAAGGTGATGTTTTAGTTTTATTTACTATTTTGTTCATTTTTTATCTGGTTTATATAGTTAAGGAGGCACAAACATATGATTCAGAATGCATCACTATGAGGTTAAAACTCAATCGTGGGGAGACCTTAAGGGTTGGAAGCTGGATGCGAGTTCATTTTTGTGGTTTCAAGATCAGATGGTAGTACCTATGGCTTATTAATAATAACTTCTTCATGATTACCACCATTAAATATGGGTTGTTCATCCTATAATATAGAAGATGTATAAGGTGTTGAAATCATGGTTTTGGTGGGTTGGTATGAAAAGGAAGGTGGCTAAGTTCATTTCAAGATGCCTAACTTGTTATCATGTTAAGGTAGAGCATCATCGAATGACATGTATGTTGAAGTATTTACCTATCCCTATTTATAAATGGGAGCAGATATCTATAGATTTTTTGATAGGTCTCCCAAGAATAGTTTAGAAACATAATGACATATGGGTGATAGTGGATCAACTCACAAAGTCGGCCCATTTTATCCCTATTTGTGAATATCATATGCTAGAGGACTTGTATAAAATCTATATCCAAGAAGTAGTAAATAGGATTGGTGTATCAGTTTCGATAGTGTCATACATAGACCCAAGGTTTACGTCTCATTTCTAAAAATTCTTATAATAATCCCTTGGGACTTAGTTGACTATGAGTGTGGCGTATCATCCTCAGATGGATGGAGAATCTGAATGGACAATGCAAACATTGGAAGACATATTGAGGGCCTTTGTAATGGATTTTGGTGGCTCATGGGAGGATCACATACCTTTAGTGGACTTCTCATATAACAATAGTAATCAAGAATCAATACATATGGATCCTTTTGAATCATTGTATGGGCATCCTTGTTGTTCTCCACTTTTTTGGGTAGAAATAGGTGAGATTTCACTGGTTGGGTTGAGCCTTGTCCATGAAAAATTAGAGAAGATTTAGTTGATCAAGAAATAGATGGAGATAGCTCAGATTCATCATAAATTGTATGCAAATCATCATCAATGTTCTTTTTCGTTTGAGTTGAGTGATCATGTGTTTTTTAGGATTTATCCAAGGCTTGGACATCATCATTTTGGGAATCAGGTCAGGTTATCTCCCCGATACATATGACCTTTTGAGATACTTGAATGGTTTGGTGAGGAGGAATATAAATTGTCTTTTTCCCCATGATTTATTGTGGTGCATAATTTTTTCATGTATCTCAGTTCAAAAAGTATCAACCTGATCCTGAACATGTGATTTAATGAGATCACGATGACCTAGAGCAGGATTCTTTGTTGGTGCATGTGCCAGTATGGATTATGAATAGGAAATAGAAAGTCTTTCATGGTAAAATCATCAGTCTAGTGTGGGTTTTATGGTAGCATGTATGGATTTAGGAAGAGACTTGGGAACAGAAGAATGAAATGATCGAGCAATGGCCTGAACTATTTTGGGACGTCAGTGGTTTTATACTTTTTGGGGATGGAAAGGCCAATGGTGGGGAAAATTTAGCACCCCCAGTTTCAATTAATTAATTATTTAGTCTTTTTAAGTATGTAAAGTTTTTGGGTGAAGTTTTGTTGGGTTTGGAATACTTTTTGAATGTTTTGGAGGGTTTTATAAAGGTGAATGGTTGGTTCATGATTAGTGGTAACCATGAAACTCCTATAGAAAACCATGAAAAAATTGGAAAAATATATTTTTTTCATGGTTGGTGCACATTTTTTCAAACTGTGTGGGAAAATCATGCAAGGTTTTCCTTGAGACATAGGTCAGTGCACGATTTTCCTAATCATGCGACTAACCTTGAATGGTTTAAAAACAAGATCATAAAAAGTGGATCTTAGTCAGGATTAAGTTTTAACCCCTTATTTTTTCTCCAATTCATCCCTAACTCAAAAATTCTTCCTTCTAAATGTTTTGAAACCTTTCTCCATCAAATCAAAAGTGATCTGGAGGCGTTTCTTGGTGCATTGAAACCTGACTCCCTTGGTAATTCATTATTTATGGGAGTTTTTCATGGTTTTTCTTGGATATAATTTATTTCACCTCTAGGTTTATTATATCTAGTAAATTATGGATATATATAAGGTGGTTGATTCCAATCATGGTTAGATTTTGCCTTTTTGATTTTATGGGAAGAGATCTAAGGTGAGTTTTTGGAGATTCAGCCCAGATTTGTAGGTGTTTTCCTGCCGTTATTTGTTTTTTCCAAAATTCTCGATGTAGGTGGATTAAATCTAGAATCCTCTTGTTATAACTTGAAGTATTAGTTTCATAATATTTAAATTGATTGAAATTGGTTGTGAAAACCATGGTAGAAACCTTCTTTAGTGATGGTTTTTGGTTTTTCATATTTGTGGAAATTGGTTGTGTAAAGTGCTTGGTTTTCTTGATTTTAAAATGTTGATTTTAAAATATGGATTTGTTGGATTTATGAAAATGGTTTGTTTTAAATATTTTCAATAAAATAATGATTTTATTAAAATGTTTTGGAATGGTTTATTTGAAATGGTTTTGGAATACATGGGTTGTGTGAGTTCATGATTTCGATGTGAACCTGAATAAGGGGAATGTACCATTGGGGTATAAAAAGTTACATGGACCAAGATAAGGGGTGTGTGTCATTGGGGAACAAGGATATTGGACTCTTAGTGACAACTTAGTTAATGGATGAGAAACCAATCACATGTATGGAACTGGCATAGAAGCATGAATGTGTGGGTGTGTGTGTGATTCATGGAATGAGTATGTCAAAAAAGAATTTAGGATGGTTTAAAGAATTGTTTGTTTTCTTTCTATGGAGAACTATTTTTGTTTGGAAAACTATTTTTCTTGGAAATAGTTTTTGCTTATGATAAATTGTTTTGAATTTTTTTATATAAATTGTTTTATATAAATGTACTAACTTTTTCTACCATGGTGGCATGAGTAGGGAAGTCATTTGGGGAAAGCCTACTGAGTTTAATTACTCACCCCTACTTTGGAACTTTGGTGCTTTTGCATATATAGTTTATCGGGACACATGCAAAGGTAAAGTATCACATTTCTTTAGTGGTGCTTTTTGATACTTGGATTGTTTTTTGGAGTTGGAGTATGGAGCATGTTGGAGATATGGAGTTATTTCTTGGAGTCTTTAAGTTTGTTAGTTTTGTATTTTGTTGTGTACTCTAATATTGTAGTCTTCCGATGTGGTAATTGTTCAAGTTTTGTTTTTCTATAAATGGTATTTCTTTGAGTTGTTTTAAATTGTTATCATGCATCGTGTAGTAGTCTTTTTTAGGGCATGTTTTTTTGGGTTTTTTAAGGTACCAAGCACACAGTGGAAGCCCTGAAACTAGGTAATTTAAAAAAAATCCACTGACGAATGACATGAATTTTTCATCGTCGGTGAAACACTACCCAGTATAAGCCAAGGATGCCATATGAAGAGTTTTAAGCACAAAATTAAAACTAGAAAAATATATGGTTCGATCTGAATCCATACTCGTTGTCTTCTCATCATTGGAAATCGATGATCAAAGAATATAAATCTGAATTTCTCTATATTATCCACACACTCTTCAAAAATCTACAGGAATGCCAATCATTGAATTCTAGGTTCTAGAACGGAGATCCTAAAATGCATTAGATTATCCAACGATCACCAAATTTCCTTTCTTGCAATGCACAAGAGATAGATATATTTGAACTCCTTAATCAAGATCCTATCTCTCTAGAATACTGTAGAGATAAGTAAAAAGAGAGAGGCAGTGAATAATCATGGACCAATCCCTCTCTTTTTCTATTTATAGTGTGTGATGGAAATTACCCTAAATTCCTCACCAACCCCCAAATAATTAACACACTATTAACAAAATATTATGACCACTATACTGAGTCATATTATTATCACCATCTGGTAATATAAATAAATATATTACATAATAATAATAGAGTTATTAACTCAACACATCATTCCTACAAATATTAAATGAACCTTGAATATTTTTAACTAATATTTTTTCAAATAATATTTCCTCATATTTACATTAAAAATTGTAAATACATTTAATAAATAAATTCATTGAAAATTATTTTTAACTTGGATAATATAAATTTATTTATTTCTTTGGTGATCATATCTCCTTGGAAAAAACCCAGACCCCAGTGGTGGGGCTCACCATGTCCTATATAACTATTAAACTAAATAAGGCGGATTCTTAAATACGTTATTATGTGTGTCCCTATAGGGCCTTATCTCCATAGTAGTGAATATTATTCATAGACCAAGAGTGGGATTGAACAACCCATCATGGCCCTTAAAGAGATAAGGATAGTCATAGCAACGATATCCAACCCACAAACACACATTATATAATATAATCTCTTTGTCTTTAATATCTTGTAAAGTAGGACACACACTCGTGTCATCACCCTTTTATCTATTTATTATTTGTTGATCTAACTAGATGGATTTACGCTCGACTTTCATGGCCATGGTCTTATAAAGGTATTACCATTTTAATCAACATGGCCCGAGATATATTGCTTCCTTAACCTGGAAGCGATAAATACTTTCTTGATCATTAAACCTGTAATGCCCCAACCCTAGTTAACCAGAGTCAGTGCATTATTACATAACATTGTCATGATCACAAAATATCAAGTCTCAAAATATCGATTAGTTTATTAGTCTTGGAAACACAAGATATATTCATAAGTCTTACATTACATCATAAAGTAAAAAAAAACTACAAAAAAATATTGTCTTCATATCCCCTCATACTATTTCTACAGGTCATTCATAAATTACTTCTTCACATCCTGGGAAAAATAAAACATTGAAAGGGGAGAGCTCAGATGCTCAGTAAGGATAACAATATAACGGAAACATTCATAAATAAGCATAAAAATTTAAGGCAATGTATAACTAAAAAAAGTCTTTTAAACTTGAACTTCAGCATAATATGGAAAAAATAAAATGAAATAATTCCATTTACTTATTTACATGGATATTCTACTAGTCGAATAATCATATGCAATATCAATAACCACTTTCATAATGATGGAATGCATAATGTCATACTATCATAACCACGTAGCCAAGGCCTCGTGCCAAGACTACAAATAATATTTTGTCAAGGCCTCGTTCCAAGACACTAGTTTGTCTCATGAGACCTACTGATGCATCAAGGAGCTATAGCGGGCTCCACCCGTCACATATTAAGTCCAATGCATTCCTCATATGAACAGGTTTAAACATAACATAAACATTCGTATTAAAACTAGCAAACGAAATGTCAATACTTTCTCCATAAACAATGAATGGTATAAAAATAACACATCCACAGTCAAACATATCACAAAACCTTCAATACAATATGGAAGTTTTGTATCATAATAAATAAACTTCAAATAAGCTTAAAATCCATCAAAGGATGTTGACATAGATGAAATCAAAACTATTTGAGAGAAATATCTCTTTTTTTGAAATCATTTAAAAATCACATAATTATAAAATAAAACTTTTACTTTGAAAATATTCTTATAATATTTTAAGGGAAGCTTCGAAGATTTTATAACGGCAGAAAATAGCCGCACCCGCCGTATAAGTTAAAAATGACATTCTTACCTTAATTCTGTCGAAAAGGTTAAAAAGGACCTTATTTGGAAAACGGCAGAAAGATTCCTTTATAAAATTCTTATAAAAAGTCAAACAAGGGTATAAATGAATTTAACACATATTATGTAAAATATTAAGAATGTTTTGAAATACATTTTTAAGAAACATGGATGTGGATGATAACGAGGTCCCAGTAGATAATTACGTATAAACAACCTCGGATAATGAAGAGATTGTGAAATAAACCCTTACCTTGTACTTGTCCTTGGTTGAGGGTAGGTTAACCTCCTATATAATGGTGAAATGATTTTTATTAAATTATAAAATAATCATATACATTAATATGATATCATATATTATCTTTTAACATTGATTTGTTAATAATATCTTAGTATTATCATCGTTTCCGGTGTTAACTTACTCGTTTTCTTTTATATGTTTTGTTACATAAGCCATGTTTGTTATGGATAGGTTGTATCTTATTCATATACAAAATTTTATAAAGTTATTAAACATTAATTTTAACCATCAAATGAGAATTAGTCTTGAATGGATACGATGGGGAATGAATCTCATCGTGTTCGTGGAGACGGTAGTCCGTACGTATGCACGAGCGACAATATCATTCTTTTGATATTAAAATAATATATAATAGGATGGTATATTATATATAAAGAATCATTATAATTTTATATTTATTATTTACTTCAATTACACATCAATATCATACCCATCCAAATAATAATGTTTTGAATAACAATTACACCATGATGTGGAGACGGTAAGCTGTACGTACGCACGTATGGTGACACGTCATTCAAATGATGGATAGAATACTAAATATGGTTGTACCATATTTATAATAACATCACAATATATAGAAGATACAGGACTTAGTGTTTTATAATGGAAATAACAAAGAAAGAAGAAGTGGAAGAAGAAAGGAACTTGAAAGAGAGTGGTGAAAACATTACATCTTCTTCGGGTTCTTCCTTTTGATTTGATCAAAAGGGCTCCTTAGGTTGGATTTATGATCAAACTAAGGCCTCTAGTTTGAAGTGAGAGAATTTGAGAGAATATTTGTGTAGGTTTTGGACAAACCAAAAGGATTTGAAGGTGTGAAGAATTGGTTAGAAGTGGTGTCCTTTTATAAGGGGGAGGAGGGGCTCTTTAGGAAAAACTTAAAGTATTAATTTATAATAAATTCATATTCGGTTTATAATGGCTCCAAAGTGGATTATTCAAAGTCTAATGTGGGTATGTGTCTAAATACTTTCAACCAATATATTTTAGACAGGTTTGTGTCATTATATTAACCTTATCTTTTAGTTTTAACTCTTAGTTAATTAGATTGACATTTACCATGTCACTTTGTATTTTTATATTATATAGTTAATAAACTTACTATATCAATCCAAGAGACCCCCAAGTGGTCCATTAATGATAAATATATAATGATATAAGTCCTTTGGAAGAACCTTAGATTTTTAGGAATATAATATCAATTAATAATATAATATTTTTTAAAAAAACTCATTTATGTTAATTTTGACATTATTCAATAATTTATTTTTGTTAAAGTCTTAAAAACTTTATTAATTTGAAACAAATTCATTTAAGCAATCCTAACATGTCATATTAATCAAAAAAATTTGTTTATGGCATCAAAACTTTCAAATTATATTTATTTTAATATTTATAATACCAATTATTTGATTCTTTCATTAATAAGGAAAATACTGCCTCATTATTGTGTCATAAATAAATTTAACTATTAAATGTCTAAAAATTATAAATAAAATACCATTATGTAGGAAATATTTTTATATTTCTAATGAATATTTATAGTCGAAAATCCAACATATATAACCCTATGTAAAAATTGTTTTTCTAAAAGATATATGCTTATGTCATTTTTGTATTTATTTTAACTTAATTAATATAAAGTGTCATTATTACTTACAAGTGGATCCATGGGGTCCCAAAATCAACCCAAATATTCCCATGGTCGGAAATGTATCAACCAATAGGGTTAGGACACGTTTTAGGGTAAATTAATATTATTATAATATTATTTTTTTACCCTTATTTACCGGATTTACCCTTTAACCATGGTAAATAAAATATTTACCGAAGTAATTATTCAAAATGTCTAAAAATAAAATTTACCTATTTAAAAAATTTGTAACTCATGATTACAAATATTTAATCCATATTTATAAATTAAAAACATATAAGTGGCAGAAATTAATTTAAAATTAATTCTCGTTGTTAAAACAAAAAGCGTGTTTTTAAGAGATAATAACTATCAAAAGATTTACAGTTGTTTATCTCTGGTTTAAATGTGAAATTATGTCCAATGACCAAAATTGTATTAAATGGTAAAAATATATTCTAAATAAATTTAAAACCACTTAAATTCATAATTTATCACTATTAATTATTATGATTAAAAAAGTTGTTTTTAATTAAAATTTGGTAATTTTCACTATTCATCAAAATATAAAAGTTATCTGAAAAGTTCCAAAATTTTACCCTAGGATAATTTTGATATTATGAAACCAAAAATGAAGTCCATTTTGAGAGATAAAATTTATAAAATTTCAAAAAGTGGGTATTACTATTCATAACGGCTAGTTTGATTGGTTATGGTGTGTGTTAGAACTCGAAGTTACGTACAACACACGCTACTGTATTATTCAAAGAGAATTGTACCGTGGAATCTTGGGGTGTTACATTCTCCCCTCCTTAAAATAATTTCATCCTCAAAATTTCTAGAATACTACCGCATGAAAATACTCGGGTGGTTCTTCATCATAAGTTCCTCGGGTTCCCACGTTGCCTCTTCCATCTTATGGTTTCTCCATAGAACTTTTACCAGACGAGTCGTCCGGTTTCTCAGCACTTGTTATCTCGTATCAATAATCTTGACAGGATCTTTGCAATAAGACAGACTGGGTTCTAGTTCTAATTCCTCATAGGTGAGTACATGCGTTGGGTTAGGCATGTATTTTCTCAACAGTGATACGTGGAACACATCGTGAACTTTGGAGAGACTTGGCGGCATTGCCAAATGGTAAGCTACAACCCCAATTCGTTCTAGAATTTCAAAAGGTATGATGTACCTGGGACTCAATTTACCCTTCTTTCCGAAATGTATAACTCCCTTCCGTGGAGATACCTTCAAGAAAACATGATCTCCTACCTGAAATTCCAAATCCTTCCTTCGATTATCGACATAGCTCTTCTGCCTACTTTGAGCTGATTTGATGTGATTTTGGATTACCTTTACCCTTTCCATTGTTTCCTCCACCACTTCTGGGCCTACAAGTTTTCTCTCACCAACGCCATCCCAACAGGTTGGTGTATGACATCTCTTTCCGTATAACGCTTCATATGGTGCCATATGAATACTTGAATGGAAGCTATTGTTATAGGAAAATTCCACCAGAGGTAAATATTGATCCCACATACCCTAAAAGTCAAGTGATAATGATCTCAACATGTATTATAAGTTTTGAATAGTCTGTTCTGATTGTCCATCTATTTGAGGGTGGTAGCCAGTGCTCAAACGAAGTTCAGTATCCAAGGCCTTATGAAGACTCTTCCAGAATCTTGAAGTAAAACAGGGATCACAATCAGAAACAATTGATAGGGATACTCCATGAAGTCTCACAAATTCATTAATTTATAGTCTTGCTAGACGTTCCAGTGGTAGATCTTCTTTTATATCAAGAAAATGTGCTGACATGGTAAGACGATCAACAATAACCCATATTGCATCATTCCTTATAGGAGTCTTTGGTATCCCCATGACAAAGTCCATCGTAATATTGTCCCATTTCCACTCCGGTATGGGAAGAGGTTGCATGAATCTTCCAGGCTGTTGCCTTCCAGCTTTAACTTGTTGACAAACCATACATCTTGACACAAAATCAGCAATCTCCCTCTTCATGTTGTCACACAAAAAATGTTCCTTCAAATCTCTATATATTTTGGTGCTCCTAGGGTGTATAGAGAAATTGGAGCTATGAGCATCATCTAACAATTCCCTTTTTAGATCAAGTATATCGGGAACACAAAGTCTCTTCCCAAATTTCAAAATTCCTTCTTCATACACAAAGTCTCTCAATCTCCTATCATTCACAGCTTTAATCTTCTTTTGAAATTCTTCATCACTGATTTGAGAACTCTTTATCTTTTCTAGTAAAGATGGTTTGGAAACCATTTGAAAAAGCATTGATGTTTCACCTTCCATGGTTATTCCCATGTCCATCTTCACTAGATCCATGAAAATTGGATCCCTTTCAATTCTCATATTGTTCAAAACTCCATGATCTTTTCTGCTCAAAGCATCTGCCACCTTGTTTTCCTTACCTGGGCGGTAGTGTATCGTGAAATCATAATCCTTGATTAATTCAAGACATCTCTTTTGCCTCATGTTGAGTTCTTTTTGTGAGAAAATATACTTCCAACTTTTGTGATCAGTATAAATATCACATTTTTCACCATAGATGAAGTGTCTCCATATCTTCAAAGAAAAGATCACAGCTGCTAACTTGAGATCATGAGTAGGATAGTTTTGATCATGAATTTTCAACTGTCGTGATGCATAAGAAATAACCCTATCATTATGCATAAGGAAACAACCAAGTCCTTTCTTCGATGCATCACTATAAATAATGAACCCATCATTCCCCGATGGTAGAGTCAATATTGGAGCATTGACTAATCTTCTCTTCAATTCTTCGAAACATTCTTCACACTCTTTTTTCCAAACAAATTTAACCCCTTTACATGTGATCTTTGTTAATGGGTTAGCCAACTAGACAAAATTCTGGACGAAACGTCGATAATAACCTGATAAACCAATAAAACTGCATAACTCAGTTATACTCGTTTGTGCAGGCCATTCTTGGATTGCCTTGGTCTTAGAAGGATCAATAGAGATTTCATCTTTAGAGACAATATGACCAAGAAAAGAAATCTCCTGAAGCCAAAATTCACACTTTCTAAACTTCCCATATAATTCATGTCTTCTCAGAGACTTTAGGATAATGCGTAAGTGATTTTCATGATCTTCATAGCTTTTAAAGTATACCAAGATATCATAAATAAATACCAACACAAATTCATTAAGATATTACTTGAAAACTCTATTTATTAGATCCATGAATACAGAGGGTGCATTAGTCAATCCAAAAGGCATTACTGTAAACTCGTAATGCCCTTACCTGGTTCGAAATGTTGTCTTCGGAATGTCTTCCTTCTTCACACATAATTGATGATATCCAGATCGAAGGTAAATCTTTGAAAAGTATTGAGATCCATGCAGTTGGTCAAATAAATCATCAATGTGAGGTAGAGAATACTTTTTATTTATTGTTATAGCATTGATCTCCCTGTAGTCGATACATAACCTCATAGATCCATCTTTCTTCTTAACAAAAAGGACAGGGGATCCCCATGGAGAAACACTAGGTCAAATAAATCCCTTATTACTCAATTCCTCTAGTTATTTCTTTAATTCAACTAATTACACAGTGGCCATTATATAATGGGTCTTCGATATAGGCCTTGAACCAAGAATTAAATCAATGGAAAACTCAATTTCTCGTTCTGGAGGATGTCTAGGTAAATCTTCCAGAAACACATCTACATATTATTTCACAATAGGTACATCCTCTATTTGATCATTCCTTTCCTTACCCACAGTCATTTCATTCTCTTCCTCCCCAATAATTGAATTTAGTTGAGCTACTAGGGGTGGATCTAGGTAAGAATTAGGTGGTGGTGATTCCGCTCTAAAGATAATGTGTTCCTTATCATCATCATCAAAAATAGTAACCTACTTCTTCTTACAATAAATTTTTGCATCATGGTCTGAAAGCCAATCCATACTGAGGATTATATCAAATTAAATCATAGGTATGACGATGAGATCAGCAGATAAAGAACATTTATGTGCTCTAATGGGGACTGATTCACAAAACTGTGTTGCAATGATACTTC
This sequence comes from Viscum album, assembly GCA_963277665.1. Taxonomy (NCBI): domain Eukaryota; kingdom Viridiplantae; phylum Streptophyta; class Magnoliopsida; order Santalales; family Viscaceae; genus Viscum; species Viscum album. Next base: position 611,243,001 of record OY728137.1, on the reverse strand, counting down.
CCTTAGGAGTTTTAACTGAAAACTCCATTGTTAAATCAAATTGAAAATATCTAATTTTCTTAGCAAACTGGGAAGATATGAAATAATGCGATGATCCAGAATCAAATAATTCATTTGCTAAACTTGAGGAAACCATTAAATTACCTGCCACCACGTCTTTTGGAGCTTCTACCTCGGTAGTAGTGATAACATAAGCTTGGCCTTGATCCCTTGGCCTTTTCTGAGGTAAGTTCCCCGGATGCTTAGGACATTCATTTTCATAATGTCCCATCTCGCTGTAGTTGTAGCATTGAAAATTAGTAGCTTCTTTCTTCCCCTTTCAATCACGAGCTTGGTGGCCTTTTTCACCACACTTGTAACAGACTCTCATTCCCTTCAAGAAAGTACAAGGGTGTTTCTTCCTACATTTACTGCAAGATGGATATCCAACTTTTCCCTTCTTCACCTTATTTCCATTCCTAGAGTGATCAACATATCTCTTCTTCTCTTGCTTTGCTTTAAAGTCATAAGACTTAGAGAATTATTTTTATGTCTTGATAGCACATGAGACAATATCTTCATACGACGAGAAGAATTGTGACACTAATGCTTGACGAAGAAATGATTTTAACCCATCAAAGAAATGATAAATATTACTTCTTGGGTTACGTATATAATCTCCAGCATACCTTGCTAACCTTGTAAAGTTATCCTCATACTTTGCGACATTCTCATCCTCCTTTTGTCTCAGACTCAGAAATTGCCTTTCCATATCTGCTCGATGGTCACGAGGAAAGTATTTTTATAAGAAAATATCTTTTAACTCTCTCCATTCCATATTTGACACTTCATCATCTTCCTTTGTGTTTTGTATCAATGACCTCCATTGATCAGCATCTTCAGTGAGGCGATAAACTGCCATGATAACTTTCTCCCTTTCACTACTTCCCAAAGCATAAAATATTTTTTCTAGGGAACTTATCCATTGCTCATCTACCAATGGATTTGTACTCCCATTTAATGTTGGTGGTTTTTGCCTCATGAAGCGATCTAACATTGATCCTCCACGCTGTGGATGAGGGTGCTCCATACGGGTAAGGTTATTATTCATAACCTAAGTGAGTTGTCCCAGTATAGTGATTAGCTGATCAGCACCAGTTGCATCACCAGCTCCACTATAATTATCTTGAGCAGGAGGGAAATCCCTACATGGAGTGCGTGCATTGATATGGTTTCTATTTCTTCCACTATGTGCCATTTCTAAACAATGGCATAAACTAGATCAGTTTATGAATCAAAATACATAATTCCATACTTGTAAAAAACTTAACATAAATTGAACTATTTATGGATATAATCCATAATCATAAAAAATGTTTTCTTTAAGGAAATATATACTCATAAACTCTTCATAATGGTTTGTAAAGAAAATGAGAATTATCCTAAGCATATCCCTTGGGAGTGTCGTAACCAAGAGTGCAGCAAGGCCTGTTGTCGTGCACCAGTTCTCGTTCGAGTCTAGCTCAAAGCGGTGTTTTTATGTTTTACCCCTAGGTACATCTGTGCCAGAGCCGCCTCTACCTGCTCGTATCCAGATAGGGATGTATTGCTCGAAAAAATCACAAAATCTCAACAATACCAAAATTCTAGGAAGTTCTTCTATACTAATCCTCAAAGTCTATCTTAGGGTTATGTGCTCTAATCAGAGATTATCTAAATCTAGCTTCCAAGGTTTGTACTAAACTTCCTTTGATACCAACTGTAACACCTCGACCCCAGTTACCCAGATTTGGTGCATTATTACATAACATTGGCATGATCACAAAAGATCAAGTCTCGAAATATTGATTAGTTTAGTAGTCTTGGAAACACTAGATATATTCATAAGACTTACATTACATCATAAAGTAAAAAAACTACAACAACATCATGTCTTCATATCCCCTCATACTATTCCTGCAGGTCATTCATAAATTACTTCTTCACATCCTGGAAAAAATAAAACATTGAAAGGGGTGAGCTCAGATGCTTAGTAAGGATAACAATATAGCAGAAACTTTTAAAAATAAGCATAAACATTTAAGGCAATGTATAACTAAAAAAAAAGCCTTTTAAACTTGAACTTCAGCATAATATGGAAAAAATAAAATGAAATAATGCAATTTAATTATTCACATAGATATTATACTAGTCGAATAATCACATACAATATCAATAACCACTTTCATAATGATGGAATGCATAATGCCAGACTATCATAACAATGTAGCCAAGGCCTCGTTCCAAGACTACAAATAATATTTTTTCAAGGCCTCGTTCCAAGACACTTGTTTGCCTTATGAGACCTACCGATGCATCGAGAATCTATAGCGGGCTCCACCCATCACATATTAAGTCCAATGCGTTCCTCATATGAACATGTTTAAATATAACATAAACATTCGTATTAAAACTAGCATAATAAATGTCAATACATTCTCCATAAACCATGAATGGTATAAAAATAACACATCCACAGTCAAACATATCACAAAACCTTCAATAAAATATGTGTAATGCCCCGACCCCAGTTACCCAGAGTCGGTGCATTATTACATAACATTGGCATGATCACAAGAAATATCAAATATCGAAAGACCGATTGGTTTAGTAGCCCTGGTAACACTAGATATATTAATAAAGTTTACATTGCATCATAAAATGAAAACTACAACAATATAGTCTCCATATTCCACATTCTTATCCCCTCATATTATCCCTGCAGGTCATTCATAAATTACTTCTTCACATCCTGGGAAAAATAAAACATAGAAAAGGGGTGAGCTCAAATGCCTAGTAAGGATAACAATATAGTGGAAACTTTCATAAACAAGAATAAACATTTAAGGCAATGTATAACTAAAACAAAAGCCTTTTAAACTTGAACTTCAACATAGTATGGAAAAAATAAAATGAAATAATTCCATTTACTTAATCACATGGATATTCTACTAATAGAATAATCACATGCAATATCAATAACCACTTTCATAATGATGGAATGCATAATGCCAGACTATCATAACCACATAGCCAAGGCCTCGTTCCAAGACTACAAATAAGATTTTTCCAAGGCCTTGTGCCAAGATACTAGTTTGTCTCATGAGACCTAACGATGCATCGAGGAGCTATAGCGAGCTCCACCCGTCACATATTAAGTCCAATGCATTCCCATATGAAAAGGTTTAAACATAACATAAACATTCGTATTAAAACTAGCATAAAAAATGTAAATACTTCATCCATAAACCATGAATGGTATAAAAATAACACATCCACAGTCAAACATATCACAAAACCTTCAATACAATATAAAAGTTTTGTATCATAATAAATCAACTTCAAATAGGCGTAAAATCCATCAAAGGATGTTGACATAGATGAAATCAAAACTCTTTTTAGAGAAATATCTCTTTCTATTTTGAAATAATTTGAGAGTCATATATTTATAAAATAAAACATTTTCTTTGAAAATATTCTTATAAGATTGTAAGGGAAGCTTCGACGGAAAATATCCACACCCGCCGTATAAGTTAAAAAAACATTCTTACCTTAATTTTGTCGAAAAGGTTAAAAAGGACCTTGTTTGGAAAATGACAGAAAGATTCCTTTATAAACTTCTTATAAAAAGTCAAACAAGGGTATAAATGACTTTAACCCATATTCTGTAAAATAGTAAGAATGTTTTGAAATACATTTTTAAGAAACATGGATGTGGATGATAAAGAGATCCCTGTAGATTATTATGTATAAACAACCTCGGATAATGAAGAGATTGCGAAATAAACCCTTACATTGTACTTTTCCTTGGTTGAGGGTAGGTTAACCTCCTATATAATGGTGAAATAATTGTTATTAAATTATACAAGAATCATATATATTAATATGATATCATATATGATCTTTTAACATTTTTTTGTTAATAATATCTTAGTATTATCGTCGTTTCGGGTGTTAACTTACTCATTTTCTTTGATATGTTTTGTTACGTAAGCCATGTTTGTCATGAATAGGATGTATCTTATTCATATCCAAAATGATATCAAGTCATTAAACATTATTTTTAAATCATAAAATGATAATTATACTTGAATGGATACGATGGAGAATGAATCTCATCGCGTTCGTGGAGACGGTAGTCCGTACGTACGCACGAGCGACAATATCATTCTTTTGATATTAAAATAATATTTAATTGGATGGTGTATATTATATACAGAATCATTATCATGTTATATTTATTATTTACATGAATTACACATCATTATTGTACCCATCTAAATAATAATAATATATTGGATAACAATTACACCACGACGTGGATACGGTAAGCCGTACGTACGCACGTATGGTGACATGTCATTCAAAGGATGGATAGAATACTGAATATGGTTGTACCATATTTATAATAATATTACAGTATATAGGAGATACAAGATTAATTATTTTGTAATGATAATAACAAAGAAAGAAGAAGTTTAAGAAGAAATGAATTTGAAAAAGGGTGGTGAAAACATTACCTCTTCTTCGAGTTCTTCCTTTTGATTTGATCAAAAGGGCTCCTTAGGTTGGATTTATGATCAAACTAAGGCCTCTAGGTTGTATTGAGGGAAGTTGGGAGAGTATTTGGGCAAATTTTGGACGAACCAAAAGGCTTTGAAGGTGTGAAGTAATGATAAGGAGGAGTGCCCTTTTATAAGAGGGGTGAGGGGCACCTTTGGAAAAGCTAGAAATATTATTTTATAATAAATTTATATTCGGTTTCTAATGGCTCCAAAGTGGATTATTTAAAGTTTAAGGTGGGGATAGGTCTAAAACCATTAAACAAATAGAATTTAGACAGGTTTGGGTCATTATATTAACTTTATCTTTTAGTTTTAACTCTTAGTTAATTAGTTTGACACTTACCATGTCACTTTGTATTTTTATATTATATAGTTAATAAACTTACTATATACCTCCAAGCGACCCCCAAGTGGTCCATTAACGATAAAAATATCATGATATAAGTATCTTGGCTGAACCCTAGATTTTTAGGAATTTAATATCAATTAATAATATAATATTTGTTTTAAAAACTCTTTTATGTCAATTTTGACACTATTCAATAGTTGATTTTTGTAAAAATCATAACAGAATGATTACTTCAAAAAAAGTCCATTAAATCAATACTAATATGTCATATTATCCTATAAAATTAGTTTAATTCATTAAAAGTCTCAAATTATATTTATTTGGGTATTTATAATATCAATTATTTTAATTTTTCACTATTATGGTAATTACTGCATCATCATTGTGTCATAAATAAATTAAATTATTTAATGTCTAAAAAATATAAATAAAATATAATTATTTAGGAAATATTTTTATATTTCTAATTAATATTTATAGTTGAAAATCCAACATATATAACCCTTTGTAAAAATTGTTTTTCTAAAAGATATATGCTTTTGTCATTTTTGTATTTATTTTAACTTAATTAAAATAATGTGTCCCTATCACCTACAAGTGGCTCCATGAGGTCCCAAAATCGACCCAAAGATGCTCATGGTCGGACATGTATCCACCAATAATATTAGGACACGTTTTAGGGTAATTTAGTATTATTATAATATTATTTTTTAACCCTTATTTACCGGATTTACCTTTTAACCATGGTAAATAAAATATTTACCGAAGTAATTATTCAAAATGTCTAAAAATAAAAGTTACCTATTTACACAATTTGGAAATCATGATTCCAAATATGAAATCCATTTTTCCAAATTCAAAACATAAAAGTGGCAGAAATTAATTTAAAATTAATTCCCTCTGTCAAAACAAAAAGTGTGTTTTTAAGATATAATAACTATCAAAAGATTGATACTTTTTTATGTCTGGTTTAATTGTGAAATTATGTCCAATGACCAACATTGTATTAAATGGTAAAAATATATTCTAAATATACTTTAAAACCACTCAAATTCAAAATTTATCACTATTAATTATTTTGATTAAAAAAGTTGTTTTTAATTAACATTAATAATTTTCACTATTCATCAAAATATTAAAGTTATCAGAAAAGTACCAAAATTTTACCTTAGGCTAAATTCGATACTCTGAATCCAAAAATGAAGTCCATTTTGAGATATAAAATTTCTAAAATTCCAAAAAGTAGGTATTACTATTTATAACGGCTAGTTTGATTGGTTGTGGTGTGTGTTAGAACTCGATGTTGCGTACAACACACGCTATTGCATTATTCAAAGAGAAGCATACCATAGAATCTTGGGGTGTTACATTCTCCCCTCCTTCAAATAATTTCTTCCTCGAAATTTCTAGAATACTACCACATGAAAAGACTCGGGTGGTTCTTCATCATAAGTTCCTCGGGTTCCCACGTTGCCTCTTCCATCTTATGGTTTCTCCACAAGACTTTTACCAGATGCGTCGTCCAGTTTCTCAGTACTTGTTCTCTCGTATCAATAATCTTGATGGGCTCTTCGCAATAAGACAGATCAGGTTCCAGTTCTAATTCCTCGTAGGTGAGTACATGTGTTGGTTCAGGCATGTATTTCCTCAATAGAGATACGTGGAACACATCGTGAACTTTGGAGAGACTTGGCAGCATTGCCAATCGGTAAGCTACAGCCCCAATTCGTTCTAGAATTTCGAAAGGTCCGATGTACCTGGGACTCAATTTACCTTTCTTACCAAAATGTATGACTCCCTTCCATGGAGATACCTTCAGGAAAACATGATCACCGACTTGAAATTCCAAATCCTTCCTTCGATTATCGGCATAGCTCTTCTACCTACTTTGAGCTGCTTTGATGTGATTTTGGATTACCTTCACCTTTTCCATCGTTTCTTCCACCAGTTCTGGACCTACAAGTTTTCTTTCACCAACGTCATCCCAATAGGTTGGTGTGCGACATCTCTTTCCATATAACACTTCATATGGTTCCATCTGAATACTTGAATGGAATCTATTGTTATAGGAAAATTCTAACAGAGGTAAATATTGATCCCACATACCCTGAAAGTCAAGTGAGAAAGATGTCAACATGTCTTCTAAGGTTTGAATAGTTCGTTCTGATTGTCCGTCTGTCTGAGGGTGGTAGGCAGTGCTCAAATGAAGTTCAGTATCCAGGTATTTCTGAAGACTTTTCCAGAATCTTGAAGTAAAACGGGGATCACGATAAAAAACAATCGATAGGGGTACTCCATGAAGTCTCACAAATTCATTAATATATAGTCTTTCTAGACGTTCCAGTGGTAGATATTCTCTTATAGCAAGAAAATGTGCTGACTTGGTAAGACGATCAACAATAACCCATATTGCATCATTCCTTCTAGGAGTCTTTGGTAGTCCCATGACAAAGTCCATCGTAATATTGTCCCATTTCCACTCAGGTATGGGAAGAGGTTGCAATACTCCACCAGGATGTTGCCTTCCAGCTTTCACTTGTTGACAAACCATACATCTTGACACAAAATCGGCAATCTCCCTCTTCATGTTGTCCCACCAAAAATGTTCCTTCAAATCTCTATACATTTTGGTTCTCCCAGGGTGTATAGAGAAATTGGAACTATGAGCATCATCCAGTAATTCCATTTTTAGATCAGGTATATTGGGAACACAAAGTCTCTTCCCGAATTTCAAAATTCCTTCTTCATACACAAAGTCTCTCAATATCCCATCATTCACAGCTTTAATCTTCTTTTGAAATTATTCATCATCGGTCTGATAACTCTTAATCCTTTATAGTAAAGATGGTTTGACAACCATTTGAAAAAGCATTGATGTTTCACCTTCCCTGGTTATTCCCATGTCCATCTTCACTAGATCCATGAAAATTGGATCCCTTTCAATTCTCATCACGTTCAAAACTCCATGGTATTTTCTGCTCAAAGCATCTGCTACCTTTTTTACTTTCCCCGGGTGGTAGTGTATCGTACAATCATAATACTTGAGTAATTCAAGCCATCTACTTTGCCTCATGTTGAGTTCTTTTTGTGAGAAAATATACTTCAAACTATTGTGATCAGTATAAATCTCACATTTTTCACCATAGAGGTAGTGCCTCCATATCTTCAAAGCAAAGATCACAGCTGCTAACTCGAGATCATGAGTAGGATAGTTTTGTTCATGAATTTTCAACTGTCGTGATGCATATGCAATAACCCTATCATTCTGCATAAGGACACAACTAAGTCCTTTCTTCGATGCATCACTATAAATAACGAACACATCATTCCCTGATGATAGAGTCAATATAGGAGCATTGACTAATATTCTCTTCAGTTCTTTGAAACATTCTTCACAATCTTTTGTCCAAACAAATTTAACCCCTTTACGTGTGAGCTTCATTAATGGGTTAGCCAATCGGGAAAAATTCTAGATGAAACGTCGATAATAACCTGCCAAACCAATAAAACTATGTACCTCAGTTATACTCGTAGGTGCTGGTCATTCTTGAATTTCCTTGGTCTTAGAAGGATCAACATAGATTCCATCTTTAGAGACAATATGGCAAATAAAAGAAATATCCTGAAGCCAGAATTCACACTTGCTAAACTTCCCATATAATTCATGTCTTCTCAGATTCTTTAGGATAATGCACAAGTGATTTTCATGATCTTCATAGATTTTAGAGTATACCAAGATATCATCAATAAATACCACCACAAATTCAGCAAGATATTCCTTGAAAACTCTATTCATCAGATCCATGAATACAGAGGGTGAATTAGTCAATCCAAAAGGCATTACTGTAAACTCGTAATGCCCATACCTAGTTCGAAATTCTGTCTTCGGAATGTCTTCCTTCTTTACACACAACTGATGGTATCCAGATCGAAGTTTAATCTTTGAAAAGTATTGATCTCCATGCAGTTGGTCAAATAAATCATCAATACGAGGTAGGGGATACTTGTTCTTTATTGTTATAGCATTGATCTCCCTGTAGTCGATACATAACCTCATAGATCCATCTTTCTTTTTAACAAAAAGAACAGGGGCTCCCCATGGAGAAACACTAGGGAGAATAAATCCTTTATTACTCAATTCCTCTAGTTTTTTCTTTAGTTCGACTAATTCTACAGTGACAATTCTATAAGGGGTCTTCGATATAGGCCTTGATCCAAGAATTAAATCAATGGAAAACTCAACTTCTCGTTCTAGAGGATGTCCAGGTAAATCTTCCGGAAATACATCTACATATTATTTCACAATAAGTACATCCTCTATTTGAACATTCCTTTCCTCACCCACAGTCATTTCATTCTCTTCTTCCCCAATAATTGAATTTAGTTGAGCTACTGGGGGTGGATCTAGATAAGAATTAGGTGGTGACGATTCTGCTCTAAAGATAAGGTGTTCCTTATCATCATCATCAAAAATCATAACCTCCTTCTTCTTACAATAAATATTTTCATCATAGTCCGAAATCCAATCCATACTGAGGATTATATCAAACTCAATCATAGGTATGACGATGAGATCAGCAGATAAAGAACAGTTATGTGCTCTAATGGGGACTGATTCACAAAATTTTGTTACAATGATACTTCCCTTAGGAGTTTTAACTGACAACTCCCTTGTTAAATCAAATTGGAAATATCTAATTTTCTTAGAAAACTGGGAAGATATGAAACAATGCGATGATTCAGAATCAAATAATGCATTTGTTAAACTCGAGGAAACCATTAAATTAGCTTCCACCACGTCTTTCGGAGCTTCTACCTCAGCAGTAGTGATAGCATAAGCTTGGTCTTGATCCCTTGGCCTTTTCTGAGGTAAGTTCCCCTGACGCTTAGGACATTCATTTGCATAATGTCCCATCTCCCTGCAATTGTAGCACTGAACATTGGTATCTTCCTTCTTCCCTTTGCAATCATGAGCTTGGTGGCCTTTTTCACCACACTTGTAACAGATACCCATTCCCTTCAAGCAAGTACCGGGGTGTTTCTTCCCACATTTACCACAGGATGGATATTCAACCTTTCCCTTATTACCCTTATTTCCATTCCCAGATTGATCAGAAAATCTCTTCTTCTCTTGCTTTGCTTTAAAGTCATAAGACTTTGAGAATTCTTTCTCTGTCTTGATAGCACATGAGACAATGTCTTCATACGACGAGAAGGATTGTGAGACTAATGCTTGATAGAGAAATGGTTTTAACCCATCAAATAAACTATCAATCTTACTTCTTGGGTTACGTATATAATCTCCAGCATACCTTGCTAACCTTATAAAGTTAGCCTCATACTTTGCGACATTCTCATCCTCCTTTTGTCTCAGACTCAGAAATTGCCTTTCCATATCTACTCGATGGTCACGAGGAAAGTATTTTTCTAAAAACAGATTTTTGAACTCCCTCTATTCCATATTTGATACTTCATCATCTTCCTTCATGTTTTGAATCAATGACCACCATTGATCAGCATCTCCAATGAGGCGGTAAACTGTCATGATAACTTTTTCCTTTTCACTACATCCCAAAGCCTGAAATATTTTCTCTAGGGAACTTATCCATTGCTCAGCTACTAAGGGATTTGTACTCCCATTGAATGTTGGTGGTTGTTTCCTCATGAAGCGATCTAACATTTATCCTTCACGCTGCAGATTAGGGTGCTCTATACGGGTAAGGTTATTATTCATAACCTGAGTGAGTTGTCCCAGTATGGTAATTAGCTGATTGGCACCAGTTGCATCACCAGCTCCACTATAATTATCTTGAGCAGGAGGGCAATCCATACATGGAGTGTGTGCATTGATACGGTTTCCATTTCTTCCACTAGGCACCATTTCTAAACAATGGCATAAACTAGATCAGTTTATGAATCAAAATACATAATTTCATACTTATAAAACACTTAACATAAATTGAACTATTTATGGATATAATCTATAATCATAAAAATGTTTTCTTTGAGGAAGTATATACACATAAACCCTTCATAATTATTTGTAAAGAAAATGAGAGTTATCCTAAGCATATCCCCTGGGAGTGTCGTAACCAAGAGTGCAGCAAGGCCCGTTGTCATGCACCAGTTCCCGTTCGAGTCTAGCTCAAAGCGGTGTTTTCGGGTTTTACCCCTAGGTACATCTGTTCCAGAGCCGCCTCTACCTGATCGTATCCAGACAGGGATGTATTGCTCGGAAAACTCACAAAATCTCTACAATACCAAAATTATAGGAAGTTCTTCTATACTAATCCTTAAATTCCATCTTAGGTCTATGTGCTCTAATCAGAGTTTATCTAAATCTAGCTTCCAAGGTTTGTACTAAACTTCCTCTGATACCAAATGTAACGCCCCGACCCCAGTTACCCAAAGCCGGTTCATTATTACATAACATTGGCATGACCACAAGAAAGATCAAATCTCGAAATACCGATTGGTTTAGTAGCCTTGGTAACACTAGATATATTAATAAAGTTTACATTACATCATAAAATAAAAACTATAACAATATAGTATCCATATTCCACATTCCTATCCCCTCATATTATCCCTACAGGTCATTCATAAATTACTTCTTCACATCCTGGGAAAAATAAAACATAGAAAAGGGGTGAACTCAAATGCTTAGTAAGGATAACAATATAGCGGAAACTTTCATAAATAAGAATAAACATTTAAGGCAATGTATAACTAAAACAAAAGCCTTTTAAACTTGAACTTCAACATAGTATGGAAAAAATAAAATGAAATAATGCCATTTACTTATTCACATGGATATTCTACTAATCGAATAATCACATGCAATATCAATAACCACTTTCATAATGATGGAATGCATAATGCCAAACTATCATAACCACATAGCCAAGGCCTCATGCCAAGACTACAAATAATATTTTTCCAAGGCCTTGTGCCAAGACACTAGTTTGTCTCATGAGACCTACTGATGCATCGAGGAGCTATAGCGGGCTCCACCCATCACATATTAAGTCCAATGCATTCCCATATGAAAAGGTTTAAACATAATATAAACATTCATATTAAAACTAGCATACAAAATGTAAATACTTCATCCATAAACCAGGAATGGTATAAAAATAACACATCCACAGTCAAACATATCAAAAAACCTTCAATACAATATAAAAGTTTTGTATCATAATAAATCAACTTCAAATAAGCGTAAAATCCATCAAAGGATGTTGACATAGATGAAATCAAAACTCTTTTTAGAGAAATATCTATTTCTATTTTGAAATCATTTAAGAGTCATATATTTATAAAATAAAACATTTTCTTTGAAAATATTATTATAAGATTTTAAGGGAAGCTTCAATGGAAAATAGCAACACCCTCCGTATAAGTTAAAAAAACATTCTTACCTTAATTCTGTCGAAAAGGTTAAAAAGGACCTTGTTTGGAAAACAACGGAAAGATTCCTTTATAAACTTCTTATAAAAAGTCAAACAAGGGTAAAAATGAATTTAACCCATATTCTATGAAATAGTAATAATGTTTTGAAATAAATTTTTAAGAAACATGAATGTGGATGATAAAGAGATCCCTGTATATTATTACGTATAAACAACCTCAGATAATAAAGAGATTGCGAAATAAACCCTTACATTGTACTTTTCCTTGGTTGAGGGTAGGTTAACCTCCTGTATAATGGTGAAATAATTGTTATTAAATTATACAAGAATCATATATATTAATATGATATCATATATGATCTTTTAACATTGCTTTGTTAATAATATTTTAGTATTATTGTCATTTCGGGTGTTAACTTACTCGTTTTCTTTGATATGTTGTGTTACGTAAGCCATGTTGTTCATGGATAGGATGTATCTTATTCATATCAAGAATGATATCAAGTCCTTAAACATTATTTTTAAATCATAAAATTATAATTATACTTGAATGGGTATGATGGAGAATGAATCTCATCGCGTTCCTGGAGACGGTAGTCCGTACGTACGCACGAGCAACAATATCATTCTTTTGATATTAAAATAATATTTAATTGGATGGTATATATTATATACAGAATCATTATCATGTTATATTTATTATTTATATGAATTAAACATCATTATTATACCCATCCAAATAATAATAATATATTGAATAACAATTACACCACGACGTGGATACGGTAAGCCGTACGTACGCACGTATGGTGACATGTCATTCAAAGGATGGATAGAATACTGAATATGGTTGTACCATATTTATAATAATATTACAGTATATAGGAGATACTGGATTCATTATTTTGGAATGATAATAACAAATAAAGAAGAAGTTGAAGAAGAAATGAATTTGAAAAAGGGTGGTGAAAACATTACCTCTTCTTCGGGTTCTTCCTTTTGATTTGATCAAAAGGGCTCCTTAGGTTGGCTTTCTAATCAAACTAATGCCTCTAGGTTGTATTGAGGGAAGTTGGGAGAGTATTTGGGTAGAGGTTGGTCAAAAAAAAAGGCTTTGAAGGTGTGAATTAATGAGAAGGAGGAGTGCCCTTTTATAAGAGGGTTGAGGGGCACCTTTGGAAAAGCTAGAAATATTATTTTATAATAAATTCATATTCGGTTTCTAATGGCTCCAAAGTGGATTATTTAAATTTTAATGTGGTGATAGGTCTAAAACCATTCAACCAATAGAATTTAGACAGGTTTGGGTCATTATATTAACCTTATCTTTTAGTTTTAACTCTTAGTTAATTAGTTTGACACTTACCATGTCACTTTGTATTTTTATATTATATAGTTAATAAACTTACTATATACCTTAAAGTGACCCCCAAGTGTTCCATTAATGATACAAATATCATTATATAAGTCTCTTGGATGAACCTTATATTTTTAGGAATTTAATATCAATTAATAATATAATATTTGTTTTAAAAACACTTTTATGTCAATTTTGACACTATTCATACTTGATTTTTTTAAAAATCATAACAGAATGATTACTTCGAACAAAGTCAATTAAATCAATCCTAATATGTAATATTATCCTATAAAATTAGTGTAATTCATTAAAAGTCTCAAATTATATTTATTTGGGTATTTATAATATCAATTATTTTAATTTTTCACTATTATGGTAATTACTGCATCATCATTGTGTCATAAATAAATTAAATTATTTAATGTATAAAAATTATAAATAAAATATCATTATGTAGGAAATATTTTTAGATTTCTAATTAATATTTATAGTTGAAAATCCAACATATATAACCTTTTGTAAAAATTGTGTTTCTAAAAGATATATGCTTTTGTCATTTTTGTATTTATTTTAACTTAATTAAAATAATGTGTCCCTATCACCTACAAGTGGCTCCATGGGGTCCCAAAATCGACCCAAAGATTTCCATGGTCGTACATGTATCCACCAATAAGATTAGGACACGTTTTAGGGTAATTTAGTATTATTATAATATTATTTTTTAACCCTTATTTACCGGATTTACCCTTTAACCATGGTAAATAAAATATTTACCGAAGTAATTATTCAAAATGTATAAAAATAAAAGTTATCTATTTACACAATTTGGAAATCCTGATTAAAAATATGGAATCCATTTTTCCAAATTCAAAACACAGAAGTGGAAGAAATTAATTTAAAATTAATTCCCGCTGTCAAAACAAAAAGCGTGTTTTTAAGATATAATAACTATCAAAAGATTGATACTTGTTTATGTCTGGTTTAATTGTGAAATTATGTCTAATGAAAAAAATTGCATTAAATGGTAAAAATATATTCTAAATATACTTTAAAACCACTCAAATTCATAATTTATCACTATTAATTATTTTGATTAAAAAAGTTGTTTTTAATTAAAATTTAGTAATTTTCACTATTCATCAAAATATTAAAGTTATCAGAAAAGTACCAAAAATTTACCTTAGGCTAAATTCGATACTCAGAATCCAAAAATGAAGTCCATTTTGAGAGATAAAATTTCTAAAATTTCAAAAATTAGGTATTACTATTTATAACAGTTAGTTTGATTGGTTGTGGTGTGTGTTAGAACTCGATGTTGCGTACAACACACGCTATTTCATTATTCAAAGAGAAGCGTACCGTAGAAGTTTGGGGAGTTACAATATGGAAGTTTTGTATTGTAATAAATAAACTTCAAATAAGCTTAAAATCCATCAAAGGATGTTGACATAGATGAAATCAAAACTATGTGAGAGAAATATCTCTTTTTTTTAAATCATTTAAAAGTCACATAATTATAAAATTAAACTTTTAATTTGAAAATATTCTTATAAGCTTGTAAGGAAAGCTTCTAAGATTTTATAATGGCAGAAAATAGCCGCACCTTCCGTATAAGTTAAAAAAGACATTCTTACCTTAATTCTGTCGAAAAGGTTAAAAAAGACTTTGTTTGGAAAACGACGGAAAGATTCCTTTATAAACTTCTTATAAAAAGTCAAACTAGGGTATAAATGACTTTAACCCATATTATTTAAAATAGTAAGAATGTTTTGAAATACATTTTTAAGAAACATGGATGTGGATGATAAAGAGATCCCAGTAGATAATTACGTATAAACAACCTCGGATAATGAAGAGAATGTGAAATAAACCCTTACCTTGTACTTGTCCTTGGTTGAGGGTATGTTAACCTCCTGTATAATGGTTAAATTATTGTTATTAAATTATACAAGAATCATATACATTAATATGATATCATATATGATCTGTTAACATTTATTTGTTAATAATATCTTAGTATTATCATCGTTTCCGGTGTTAACTTACTCGTTTTCTTTTATATGTTTTGTTACATAAGCCATGTTTTTATGGATATTTTGTATATTATTCATATCCATAATGATATAAAGTTATTAAACATTACTTTTAATCATCAAATGATAATTGTTCTCAAATGGATACGATGGGGAATGACTCTCATCGCGTTCATGGAGACGGTAGTTCGTACATACGTACGAGCGACAATATCATTTTTTTGATATTAAAATAATATATAATTGGATGGTATATTATATATAAATAATCATTATAATGTTATATTTATTATTTACTTAAATTACACATCAATATCATACCCATCCAAATAATAATGTTTTGAATAACAATTACACCACGACGTGGAGACGGTAACCCGTACGTACGCACGTATGGTGACATGTCATTGAAAGGATGGATAGAATACTGAATATGGTTGTACCATATTTATAATAACATTACAGTATATAGAATATACTGGAGTTATTGTTTTAGAATGGAAATAACAAATAAAGAAGAAGTGGAAGAAGAAAAGAACTTGAAAGAGGGTGGTGAAAACATTACCTCTTCTTCAGGTTCATATTTTTGATTTGTTAAAAAGGGATCCTTAGGTTGGCTTTCTGATCAAATTAAGGCCTCTAGGTTGAAGTGAGGGAAGTTGAGAGAATATTTGGGTAGGGTTTGGTCGAACCAAAAGGCTTTTAAGGTGTGAAAAATTGGTTAGAATTGGTGTCCTTTTATAAGGGGGAGGAGGGGCTCTTTAGGAAAAACTTAAAGTATTAATTTATAATAAATTCATATTCGGTTTATAATGGCTCCAAAGTGTATTATTCTAAGTCTAATGTATGGATGGGTCTAAATCCTTTCAACAAATAGATTTTAGAGAGGTTTGGGTCATTATATTAACCTTATCCGTTAGTTTTAACTCTTAGTTAATTAGATTGACATTTACCATGTCACTTTGTATTTTTATATTATATAGTTAATAAACTTACTATATACATCCAAGAGACCTCCAAGTGGTTCATTAATGGTACACCTATCATGATATAAGTCCTTTGGCCGAACCTTAGATTTTTATAAATATAATATCAATTAATAATATAATATTTTTTTTAAAAACTCATTTATGTCAATTTTGACATTATTCAATAATTGATTTTTGTTAAAGTCTTAAAAACTTTATTAATTCAAACCAAATTCATTTAAGAAATCCTAACATGTCATATTAATCAATAAAATTCGTGGATGACATCAAAACTTTCAAATTATATTTATTTTAATATTTATAATACCAATTATTTGATTATTTCATTAATAAGGAAAATACTGCATCATTATTGTGTCATTAATAAATTTAATTATTAAATGTCTAAAAATTATAAATAAAATACCATTATGTAGGAAATCTTTTTATATTTCTGATGAATATTTATATTCAAAAATCAAACATATATATCTTTATGTAAAAATTGTTTTTCTAAAAGATATATGCTTATGTCATTTTTGTATTTATTTTAACTTAATTAATATAAAGTGTCATTATCACTTACAAGTGGATCCATGGGGTCCCAAAATCGACCCAAAGATTCCCATGGTCGGACATGTATCAAAAAATAGGGTTAGAACACGTTTTAGGGTAAATTAATATTATTATAATATTATTTTTTTACCCTTATTTACCGGATTTACCCTTTAACCATGGTAAATAAAATATTTACCGAAGTAATTATTCAAAATGTCTAAAAATAAAATTTACCTATTTACATAATTTGGATCTCATGATTCCAAATATGTTATCCATATTTCTAAATTCAAAACACAGAAGTGGAAGAAATTAATTTAAAATTAATTCCCGTTGTTAAAACAAAAAGCGTGTTTTTAAGAGATAATAACTATCAAAAGATTGACAGTTGTTTATGTCCGGTTTAAATGTGAAATTATGTCCAATGAACAAAATTGTATTAAATGGTAAAAATATATTCTTAATATACTTTAAAACCACTTAAATTCATAATCTATCACTATTAATTATTTTGATTAAAAAAGTTGTTTTTAATTAAAATTTAGTAATTTTCACTATTCATCAAAATATAAAAGTTATCCAAAAAGTTCCAAAATTTTACCCTAGAATAATTTCGATATTACGAAACCAAAAATGAATTCCATTTTGAGAGATAAAATTTATAAAATTTCAAAAATTGGGTATTACTATTCATAACGGTTAGTTTGATTGGTTGTGGTGTGTGTTAGAACTTGAAGTTGCGTACAACACACGCTACTGTATTATTCAAAGAGAATCGTGTCGTGGAAGCTTGGGGTGTTACACAACCAGTGTCATACCACCAATGACACACCCAACACAAGATACCTCACCACGATTTCATTATCATGGTTTTTATCTTGCATCAAAGTACATGATCAAATGGAACACATTGGTAATGATATCAATTCAGGATACCATTACACATGTTCGTAGATAGGAACAACCAATGACACCCAAAACATGTGTTGTTCCTATTGGCTGGTCTTTCTTCATTATCTCACTACTAGATATCACCAAGTGAGAACTTCATTTGAAGAAGTCTCAATAATTATGATCCCCCAACACATGATAGTCAAAAATCTACTATGTCCAGTTAGTAAGATGTATCTAGATCATAGGAAATTTGTTTAAGATTAATTTCATAGTATCTTGAGGCTCTCATTATAGCGTGGGATCTAATATAACCTTTTGATAGGATAATTAATATATGGAAATTACCATTTCAATAGTAGATGTAGAAAAGTCTATACTATAATAGTAAGTTTACATCATGTATATCTAACTATATACATGATATGTTAATCAAAAGTACTACATAGTTGGGTCTAGGGAACCCACTATTACAACACTCCCACTTGCACTAAATTCAACTTTCTAACCAAAAATGTTATCTCTCACATGATCAAAATCATGTTTCTGCTGAGTCATGGATTTAGCTTATGGGATTACCATGATTCTTCCACATGGTAATTCTTTTATAGTGACCTCATCTCTTTGAGTAAAACTTCTCAAGAGATGATATCCTTGAGTATATCCTTTTTGTCCACTATCATAACTTTACATCTTGGTTAGTAAGAATATCATAATTTACAATATGATAATACTTTTCTTACCAGGTACAATTCCAAGAACTGGAAAAAATATTTGCATAAAAAAATTGTTTCTTAGTTTCCTTAGAAGCTACAACATACTCCGTATTTATAGGTATGGATACCACTGGCTTATATACGATTGTCTCACTCATAACCATAGAATAACTACAATATTATATCACATTAATCTAAGAAAGACTAGTTTTTCTCTCCTAAAAACTAGTATCTTTTCTTCTCCACATACTAGGTACATATCCTTTGTACTTTACAAAGTACATATGGATAGTTCTGACTACTTCCCTTGTAGTTCTCTTGGATATAACTGATATCTACCTGCTATAAATTATATCTTGGCAATATCATTTTTTTTGTAAATATCATGGAATACATGATTGATCCATCGCTTAAGTGTATGGATTTCAACTTACCACATTAATCTCTTCCCATGTCCTAGACATGTAAACCTAGAGAGATTATGTCATGTGACATTGGCAACAATTCTATCTTGAATTGTTCCAACTTGTATTTTTCAATACCATGTCACTATATGTACTATTGACTAGGTCTAAGCAATGGTTAGATCAACCTTGTTAGATCATGTTCCCTATAACTTAGGTTGCTACTTTAAGACAATCACTGAAGAATAAATTTCATCCCGATCTTAACTAACTTAAATACCAATAATTGTTTTCCATATTCTACCAAACATATTTCACTTGGAAAACATTGGCACTCCCACTAACCTCTGGTATAAATAGGGAAATCATTCATTCCAAATGAATACCATATGATCTTGTTTCTTACTTCAATCCTAAAATGGATTTCAGTAACTTTAAACCTTTATTAGCATTTTGTGAATTGGTCATCCCCTTTTGGTTGTATCATATAAACACCATCCAAGATTGGTGGTCATGACATCCAATGCTCAATAAAATGATCATAGATATTAGCTATGACAAGTAAAATTATAATGGATTTAGATAGAATGACTTGGTATAACCAACAAAGCCTTATTGGTGCCACACTTGTACCATCCATGTATCATCACAATTGAATACCAACTGCAGTATTCAATTTAGTAATCCCCTTTTCACTTTGATACATGGAATCCATTATTTAATTTTATTTGATCTTTTCAATATTAGATGATTGTCATATATTGCTTACCTATAGGAATTATTATTCACAATGAATAATGTACCACCGACCATGGTGAATATAAAACCATCACTATGGTTTTATCCTTCCTACGCAGTATGTTTCACTAGAACATTCATGTCCCATATGCACTTGTAGAACTTGTTCCTATAACAACTATATGTGCATCTCTTTCATTGACTAAACCCAAGTCAATCTGGATCCCACTATATCAAAAGAGATGTTCACCATTATATATAAATATATTATATCACTTGACTGCCACTTTTATATCTTACATATTTATGTAATATCCTAAGAAACCATTAGGATAATTATAATAGATTCTCAATGTGTTTGTTTGATGCAAGATTTTTTATATTCTAACAAACTCTTTGGATCTAAACACATGTCCTTATGACATAATGGATGCCCATCAAAATATGACTCATATGATATCTATTTTTCATTATAGTTGTCATATGGTTATGGGATATCGTAGTTATTTGTGAAGCATTTCATGAAATATAATAGAAGTTTCTTCAAGATGTAACATTGATACTACTTATATTATAACTCTGATGTATAAAATGCATGTTTAAGATTTGCTCCACGCTGCATTT
Source organism: Viscum album (assembly GCA_963277665.1). NCBI lineage: Eukaryota > Viridiplantae > Streptophyta > Magnoliopsida > Santalales > Viscaceae > Viscum > Viscum album. The sequence goes on along the minus strand of OY728137.1, from coordinate 611,222,365 downwards.
TGTTGATCAATGTTAACATGAAAAACTTCATCAACGATCCTCTTCATTAACATCAATGTTGTGATGTAGATAAGGTAATGTGCATTTAGGAATTACTCAGCGCTACATTATATTGATCGATGAATGCTTGGTCAAGATATTCTTCAGCATGTCAGACCAAAGCAACTTATATCTTCTGACCATATATACTTCACTTTACCATTCCTTAATTACTTACAAAAATCTTATGAAGTATATATACCTATATATTACTCTTGGAATAGTTCATACTCACTAGATGAACTAATTATGAAGGCCTTGTGGAATACTTTTATCTCTAAAGGTTTCTTTGTCCAAACTATATACATCGATAATACCAAAGGAGTTTAGCCTTATCGAGCCTAAATACCAAACTAGGTATATACTTGACATCCAATTTTATTCTTACTTGAAAAATAATTATCTTTCCACAACTGAGTATAAAAGTTTTACTTTTTATATTCATCACTCATTGCCTATGATTCAAGTATCACTGAACTATTGATTGAGTATGAGATAACACATACATCATTCATTCCTAGACTTGGAATAATGTCTCCTTGTTTCTAAATGACATGTGAGATAATTTTTTTGGTTATGGTCTATTATAGTTTTATAAGAATCATTAACTTGGAAATACATAAACTGTGTACTTCTCACCACTGACTTAGGAATCATCCTTTCTTAGCTGCTTGGAGAATACACCTGACTTCTAGTAATGTTTCTATACTTAGTTATTGTATTTCAATACACATATGTGAAAGGCATATTATATTTAATACCCAAGAAGTATGTCCAAAATATTAAATTTATATTAATGAATATCCCAAAAGAAGAAGTGGGTACTTTCTTATTCAAATTGGTTTAATGCCTTTAAACTTCCATATAATTTGTTTCATGTTATGCGATGAAAATAACCTCCTGTTAATACCTCTTTCATTGAAGGATGTTGTGAATGTTTCCTTGGTGTTAATTTCCATTGGCCTTTTTCCTTGTATTTCAATTTTTTCACCATAAGAATTAGAATTAAACTGTTTTTTATATTCTTATTAAATTGGTGAACCTTACCTAAATGGCAATGAAGCATTTACTCCAAACTATTATTTATGCTACCTAAAACGAAACTAGAGTAAATGGATGAAAATGACATGAGAAAGGGATTAATTGAAATATCTTGATCCATCTTTCAATTTACACATGACCAATTTAATCATCACCTTATTCACATCTTGCTTCACTTTCTCCTTAAAAACTAATCGGAGATGAGACTAAATGATATATCAACGATGTCCAATGTAGTGACTGCAACTAGCATCGTATGTTGATGATTTAATAATAACATAACCATCATATGCAATGTAAATTAGCCTCCTATATGTAATTTTTTTACACCATCACTTCCTAAGGTAGTTTCACATGTATTGGGGACATTATCGCCTTGAATATCCTATATTATAGAATTGTGCGCAAGTTCCAGTACTACACTTGGGAAATCATATCAGTGTGGACATTTACTTTGTCTATTATTTATCGTAGTATTTATTGTGGTATAACTTTCCATTTTATACAAAAAATTAATTTTAGCATATTAGTATTTTTTATCTTGATTATCGCTTTAGACATTTTAATTAATTAATTAAATCGTTAAATGTCTCCCACTATTTTATCGAATTCTAGGAACCCTCTATGCTAGAATTTAAATACTATGTCACTTGATTATTCTATTGGAAAGGATCCCCAAACCTCTCATCATAGTCTACAAGCTATGGTTATGTCACTACTCAAAGGGTTCAAGGTAGGCGTTTGACTAGCCAACCGCATTAACTCGTGGTTCCTTAATCTGTTTAGTGAAGTCTCAGCTTCTAAAATCATAACATGATTTATTCAATGTTTGCCTCTAAAATAATAAAAAGATATCTATGGCTAATTCTTACTACTATTTTAGTTAATTCATCCCACCACTCCCATAATAACTCATTGGTAGTAAGATGCACCATCAACTATGGCATGATGAGTTCCCCGATCACCCGGTTTTGTCCAAATGAAAATGATGGAAGACAATTATGACTTAATATTTCTTTGAGGGTTTTATTGTTTTTATGTGATGAAAGAAATAATTTTATATCTTCTAAGCATGTAATATGTGATCACACTCACAACTAATCATGCAATAAATAAAAAATATTCATTACGTCACATACTAATTTTGTTCGTGCATTCTTGTTTATTATTCTATGTGATCACGCATAAACTACACATAATAATAAACCATGAAAAAAAATGATGACATGATCATGAGCCTATATTAATGGTTGATCCATTGAGTGAATAATGGATTAACCTACGTCCTAGGGGTAATTCCTTGAGCCACGTTGCTTGCGACTCGAATTGCAGCATCTGCTCATCCAATGATTCAAACTCTTGTCTAGTGAGTCGCCATAACTTGGCGCGAAGTGCTTCACTGATCGTCTTCGTCATTATACAATAGTATTCACACACAGACGAGGGGGTATTGGGAGTATAAAATACAACTGAGAAATGGACACGCAGATCCTTATACATTTAATGACGCTTAGACAATACGCAGATCACCATTGCAATAATTAATTAATTAAATAAATAAACATGAATTAGTCGGTCAATGACTCATGATCAATCTAATACGCTTTAAGCTTGCGTATTAAAATTAAATGTATAATTAAAATTAAACTATCATTAAATATTTTCCATGGGCATTTTATTGAATTAAAATTCACTCTTATTTTAATTTCAATAATTTTCATCGTATGGTCCGATTATTAATTTAATTTTAAAACCAAAAAACAAATTAATAAACTAATTTAATTTAATACTTAATTAAACTAATTTTACCCATAGACGGAATGGCTTGGGTGGCCGAGCGGGAAGCATGAGACGGAATGGCTTGGGTGGCCGGAAGCGGCGCGACGGGGAGGCGCAGCGCGGCTCCACAGCGGCGGACCGACTTCATCCGGCGCAGGCGAGGTGCGGTCGACCAGATCTGCGATTGTGTTTTTCTCGCCGGAAGGGTCTTGCCGAAGGACGAAATCGCCATGGAGGAGCCGGACATCTCTTTGAGTGTTGTTTCTTCAGCAAGGGAGAAGGCAGGATCTTGAGGTTGGCTCCGCGTAGTGCAGCAGACGACGAGGCCCTTTCCAAAAGGCATTACTATTATGTGTTCGAATTTTTTTTATTTATTTGTCTATTTTCTAATTCGCGTACTAAAATGATCCTCCCTCTAACAATTCAAAATCCTATCAATTTTGGTTGGTTAATTAATAAAATTATTATAATAAAATAATATTATTTGACCTCATCGGTAAATACTATTCCGATGACAATTTCAGTCACGGCTTCTCCAACCATAATTCAAGGGTTTATCAGAAATCGGGTTCATAGATGGTTTCGGGTAAACTTACATATATTTGAAACTATATTCACTAAATTAAAACCCATAAAAAATTCAATCCAAATTAAAATTTCAGATGATCGTAACTTGGTCATCCGATGTTGGATTTACTCACCGTCTACGGCGTTGGGACCGAAACGACGCCTTTTATTTAATTTAATAAAATTTATTTTTTTGGATTAAAATCATCATGTGTCCCTTTGATACCAACTGAAGGTACTGGTTACACAGCAAAAACCCCAAAACTAGGGATTTTTAAAAAATTTCCACCAATGAACGACGTGACTTTGTCGTCATCGGTGAAATTTTTCCCAGTATAAGCTGAGGATCCTGTGTGAAGAGTTTTAAGTACAAAATTAAAACCATAAAATACATATTTCTATATGAAGTTGTGATTGATGTCTAGTCGTCATTGGCGATCATTGCCTGAAGAATCTGAAATTGAATTCCTCTAGATCATCCACACACACTTAAAAAATCTACAGGAACACCGATCGTTGAATTATAAGTTCTAGCACGAAGATCTGATGATGCATTTGGCACTTCGACGATCACCACATCGCCTTTCTTGCGATGCGTAAGAGAGAGCTCAGTCTGGACTCCTAGATCCAGAGCCTCTTTTTCTAGAAAGTTGGAGAGAGAAGTAGAGAGTGATATACAGTGAATAGTCATTGACAAATCCCTCTCCCTCTCTATTTATAGTGTGTGATGGAAATTACCCAGAAATGCCTCACCAACCCCTGAATAATTAACACATTATGAATGACATATTATGATTACTGTACTGAGTCATATTATTATCACTATTTGGTAATATAAATAAATATACACTACTGGAAAAAAGGCCTATACCCACGGTTCAAAACCGTGTGTATAGGCTATACCCACGGTTTTGGGAACCGTGGGCTAGAACGCCGTCGGTATAGGTCCCCAGCCTATACCCACGGTTTTCCAAAACCGTGGGTATAGGTGTTCTGCCACCGTGTCAACAAAACATTCCCAATTGCCACGGTGTTAATGGCTTTTACCCACGGTTTCAAAACCGTGGGTATAGATCCTAAAATAAAGCTGCAGGCGGGTTTCGATCCCACGACCTCTTCGCTGCAAAGTACCGCGTCTAACCACTACCCTACTATCACTTATGTGTATATATATTTATATTTAGTTAAATATTGTTATATAAACCGTGGATATAGAGGGAAGAACCGTAGGTATAGGACTCCCGCCAAAAAAAAATCTTTCTCGCGGAAAAAAAAAATCTCCCGCGCACACATGGGAAACCTATACCCACGGTTTTTCAAAACCGTGGGTATAGGTTTTTTATCCTATACCTATCCCCACGGTTCTCCTCAAAACTGTGGGGATAGGTACCCCTATACCCACGGTTCTTGAAAACCGTGGGTATAGGTCAATTTTCAAGACCTATCCCCACGGTTTTGGAAAACCGTGGGGATAGACCCCCCTATGCCCACGGTTTTTAAAAACCGTGGGTATAGGTCTTGAAAATTGACCTATACCCACGGTTTTCCAAAACCGTGGGTATAGGGGGGTCTATCCCCACGGTTTGGAGGAGAACCGTGGGGATATGTCCATTTTCCAGTAGTGATATTTTATGATAATAACAGAACCGTTAACTCGACTCGTCATTCCCACAAATATTAAATGAACCTTGAATATTTTAAACTAATATTCGTTCAAATAATATTTCCATTTATTTGCATTAAAAATTATAAATACATTTAATAAATAAATTCAATGTCAGTTATTCTTAACTTGAGTAATATGAATTTATTTATTTCTTTGATGATCATATCTCTATGGACAAAACCTAGACCCCAGTGGTGGGGCCCACTATGTCCTATATACCTATTCAACTAAATATGGTAGATTCTTGAATACGCTATTATGTGTGGACCTCTAGGCCCTTATCTCGATAGCAGTGAATACTATTCACAAACCAAAAGTGAGATCTATTAACCCATCATGACCCCTAAATAGATAAGGATAGTCATAGCAATGACAACCAACCTACGAACACCCACAATGTAATATAATTTCTTTGTCTTTAATATCTCATAAAGCAGGACGCACACCCGTGTCATCACCTTTTTCTTGCTTTATTATTTGTTGATCTAACTCGATGGATTTACCCTCAACTTTCATGGCCATGTTCTTATGAAGGTACTACCATTCTGATCAACATGGCCCGATATATATTACTTCCTCAACCTAGAAGCGATAAATCATTTCCTGACCATTCAACCATTATCATACCACCAATGACGCACCCAACACAGGTTAACTCACTGTGATTTCATTATCATGGTTTTTACCTTGCATTAAAGTATACAATCAAATGACACACATTGGTAATGATATCAGGTTAGGAGACTATTACACATGTTCGTAGATAGGAACAACCAATGACACCCGAAACATGTGGTGTTCCTATTGGCGGGTTTGTCCTCACGATCTCACTACTAAAGAACACCAAGTGCGAACTTCATGAGAAGAAGTCTCAATACTTATGAGCCCCCAGCACCTAAGAGTTAAATATATATTGTGTCCAGTCAGTAATATGTATTTAGACAATAAGACATTAGTTTAATATTAATGTCATAGTATCTTGAGATTCTCATTATAGCCTGTGATATGCTATAACCTTTTGATACAACAATTAATCTATGGACATTTCCATTTCAATAGTGGGCACATAAAAGTCTAAACTATAATTACAAGTTTACATCATGTATATCTAACTGTATACACGATATGGTAATCAAAAGTAATGCATAGTTGGGTCTAGGGAACCAACTATTAAAACAGTTGTTTTATTTTTTTTATATAGCAAATCATCCACCACTTGTATTGAAGCTCTTGACATTTATTGTCAACCATTGTCGCCTTGAGGATGTCGCTTAAGGTCAGGTAACAATTCTACCTCAACTCAAGCCAATAAGGAGTGGTGAGATGTTACAATAACTCTACTTCAAGAAAAATGAAGCTTATAACTACCTTACACGTAAAGGGTTTTTTATTTTATTAAAACTGTATGTAAAATAAATGCATAGTATTATTGATCCTTTAAATGTTAGAGGAAATGAAAGCCATAGTGGGATATTAATGGAAAATTCAAATGTTGAGGAGGGAATAATTGGTTAAATTCTTTACTTTTTATAATATTATTTTAAAAAAATAAATTTAAATGCATTTGATGTGATTATTAAATCGAAGTAAAAAACCCTTTAAGTCAGAAATCGTCCACTTTTATATTCAATTTAAAAAATCCATGATAGTGGGTGCGCCGAAATGCAGTTTCACCGATGTTGTATATTCATACCATGGTGACATCGACATTAGAGCATATCAATGATGAATAATAAATAAATGTATTTATTTGTTACTTTTTCTTCTCCTAATTCTTTTTCTTCTTCTTATCATCATCAGTATTATTTATTATTATTTATATGTGTACATACATATATGCTTAATTTCACCAATAATTAAGAAATAAAAAATAAATAAATAGATTGTAAATTATAAATTATAAATAAATAATAAACAAATATTAAAAAAATATTAAAAAAATATTAAAAAATATTAAATAATAAATAAATTATTAATAAATCGTAAACAAATAAATCATAAATAATAATAAAATAAATAAAAACAAATAAAAAATATTAACTATTAAATATTAAATAAATAAAGAAATAAAAATTAATTAATTAATTAATTAATTAATTATAAATTATAAATTATAAATTATAAATTATAAATTATAAATTATAAATTATAAATAAATGAATAATATGTAAATAAAGAAATAATAAATAAATAACTAACTGATTAATTAATAATTATAGATAAAAATATGAAATAATTAAATAAGATATTAATATATAATAAATAAATAAATAAATAATAAACAGATAATAAATAAATAAATAATAATAAATTATAAATAATATACAATATATATAGATTTAAATATATATAAATATTTATAAATATACACAAATATACGTAAATAGATATAAATTTCTACAAATATATAATTATATAAAAATATATATAATTATATATAATTATATATAAATTATAAATTAACACATACATATATACATAATAAACCACCCAAAGATGGAAGACCACTAAGATTACAACATAATCACGTCGATAAAAATGTAAATTCTTGAAATAAAATCAAACCACCAAACGAAGAAAAAAAAGATTATTTTGAACAAAGATGTAATTCCATCGAATGTTCAAAAAATAGGGTATCTTAACTAAAAATTGAGTTTTAGAGGTCTTTAAGACCTTTTTTGATTGAGAAAAGACATGGGCTAAGGCCTTGTTGGTATAGAGAACATCCATCCAACGGCCCGAAGGCATTCATATTTTTTTATTATATGATAAATCCCTCTTTTAAGGGATGAAGGGGGAAAATCCAAGAAGAATTCAAGAACATGGGACAAATCACACTCAAAATAAGAAAGAGTAAAACCAAAATGACAACATAGATCTGATCCTCCCTAGCATTTGACCATGATGAAGCTTTCCACCATTGCAAGATTGACGTCATACCCTCTCAAACATCCAAATCCAAAAAAACTCTTCAAAGATGGAACGCTGGCTCTGGATCCTCCTTTGGAGCCTATTCCATGAAGTCAAGCCCAGTTCCACAGACTTTCCACCTTCGAAAAACAAACCATCCAAACCACTTCCACCATTAAAAAACAACTCAATTCATGAGATTCGATACTAAAAAACCTTCACACAAGTAGCTTGCAACAACACCGTGCGTCCAACCCAAAAATTCCCCGTCGACGCCATCAGACCAGCTTGCAGGGACCACAAAACTCTGACCAAGAGACCCCTGCTGGAGCACGACGCAGACGACGGAACAGGGTTCCTCACCACAGATTTAAACCACAGCCCCCGTGCAGAGGAAAACCGATGCCTTCGAACCTGCAGAAGAAAGGAAAAAACCCCGAAGGAAGAACAGAGCACAACCCCAACGCCTCGGAAGGAAGGGCTCGGCCCAGACGCCGCTCCAGAACTCAGCACCGCACCGCACTGAACCGCGACCGAAGAACCGCACTGGAGCTCGTCCCCAACGCCAAAAACAACGAATCTTGACCCTAGCATGCCGTATTAAAAGCCGCTTCGCTGCAGAGAACAGGACCGAGACTCCGACGCACCAGATCTGGACCTCTTCGCCCTAGGAAATGGGAAAGCAACCATGACGCGCCAGAACGAAACCCCAATGCCGTAGAGAAGGACCGCACCATGCTGCCGCACTAGGTTACGATCCCACGTCGTGAAAGAGACAGAACACGACCCTGAACTCGAAGAGACCCAAACACTCTTGCCACATAAGAACGGACCCCGAGACTCCAACGAGCCCACCCTTCACCGAGGAAGAAGCCGCCGCCCCTCGAGCATGCTGGGAGAACCGAGGAGGAGCCGCAGCCCGAACAAAGCGGAGTAGACGACGGTGAAAAGGAGAAACCCTAAGGTGCTGGTCCCTTTACGGACTCATCTATTGGTACAGAGAACATCGATATCCTTTTAGGCTTTGATTTGATAGGTCATCAAGATCAAATTCACACTCACATCAAAATTCATGATTGTTTGAAGTTGAAATTTGATTTTCAATTTATCATGGAACAACAATACATTTTTTATTATTAATCATTACTAAATGCCCAATTGGAAACACGTTAGTGGTTTTGCCTTGTTGCGCACATAAATATTATTTAATATATATTTCTATATGAAATAATTTTTTTAATAAAATGTAATTTTTATTTTGTATGTAACTTTAATTAAATATCTTATATATCAAGTGTAAACGTACATTTAGTCATACAAATCATATTTAATAAAATATATTCATATATTAATATATGATTTTTAATGCTATATATTTTTATTATAAATAGACATCATGTGATAGCTTTTTAGTAGTGATAAAGTCCACCATTTATAAGTGCTAAAAAAAGAGTTGATAAAGAGTACCTTTTTCAGATTTTTTTTAATAGTGATAAAAGTACCTTTATCATTGATTTTTAGTTAGTTGTGATAAATGGTGGCAGTGTTGATCGCGGGTTATGTAATTGTGATAAACATGAATCTACAGTAGTGAATGAACTGAACTACGATGAAACGGACCCATCCCACATCAACCATACTTAAAAATACCCTATCACATTAGGCTCCCATTTAAAATAAGTTCAGAAAAAGTGTATAGTTCACTCCACATTATAATCATACCAATCTGCAGTAATTCCCATGTTTGTAATCTAAAATATTTTCTTAAAAAATAACACTTAATATTAAATAATATTAAACATTAAACACATTTATGTACATGTTCATCGCATATTTTTTAGATATATATGGTTTCCATAAAAATGGTTCATTTTACCCACTGTCATGTTTAGATATTTATTATAATTCTCTATCATGTTTCTATGCCTTTCTATTCTCCTCAGGCTAAAGTATTTTACTCTTTACTTTTTTTTGGTTTAACCTTACGTTTTGGACCATGAAGAATCTCATGTTTTTTCGAGTTTACCCTTACATTATTCCCTTTGTCATTCTGTTACTCTTATAGTTTTAGTTTTCCTAGTGTTGAGGTGCACTACCGCAAAGGGAATGCCTCTTGTGTTTTCCCAGTCCTGCGATGAGTTACTCTTATGTGCACTAGAATGACTTACATTTTTGAGTTTGTCGTAGATTGACTCTTATGCTAAAGTCTAATGACTCTTACGTTTTGAGTCTATCCCATGTGACTATAGAATGACTCTATTGACTCTTACGGTTTGAGTTTTCAACATGAAGAATCTTATGGAATGATTTGAATAACTCTTATGCTAGTGCCTTTATCGCGGGGGGACTTTTATGCTAGTCACAGATTGACTCTTTTGTTTTCTTCCTTTGTGGTTTTCTACTGGTTTGGAGTTGTTTGCGTTGTTTTATTTTAAAATTTTCATTTTTTTCTTTTCTTTTGAGATGTCACTTGAGTTTTGTTTTGCAAAACCTTTTATATATGCACCCTATTTTTTTTGGGTGAGGATGACAACAATACAAAGATTAGATAGATTGGCATTTCAAAGTTGTAAAGAGTTTGAGAATAAGTTGTTTGTCACTTGGAGATGGAGTTTGTCATCTGTTGTTTGATCGTGCACACATTTCCTCGACATTGTATTTGGAAGTTTACCCCGAAATTTTATTCTGGCGTTGATTTGAATCTACTGCTCATGAGGAGCTCTTATGAGACAACCCAGACCCACACTCCTGAATCTGGTACTGAAAGCACATAACTTGGAGCCACTCTAGCTTTTTAGGTTTATATTTTTAGATAATTTGGAAAAATATTTAACTACTAGGACCCATGTTCTTTGTATCAAAAGAATACTTTTTCTCAATATATAAGAAACTAATTAATCCATAACAAGAATCCAACATCTTTCACAAATTCTCCACACAAGATATTTTTTTAGACATATCCTACACATTACATTCCTTCATAAATCAAGGAAATGAAAACATAAGATGGGGTTATTTCAAATGCTCAATAAGGGTAAACATAAGTGACAACACTAAATGATCATAAGTGAGAATAAGATAAACATATTAGTATAATAAAGTTACATAATAAAATCATACCCTATAAATCTTAGATCATAAAATATAAGTTATGGAGTATGAAATAACGTCATAAAAAAATTACAAGAGTATAAAAACATTAGTCAGTAAACATGAGCCATGAAAGCATAACATATTCATAATAATAAGCATGATATTGTGTCAAAAATATGAGCATATGTAAACATGACATAGCAGAGCATGCTACACCACCTAATTCCTATAACATAGTGAAGCATACATCACTACCTGATTCCTATAACTTGTTGGAGCAGACATCACTACCTGATTCCCATAGTGGAGAAAAAATTCCATAATAGATTCCCATAATTATCTCATGTGATAAAAATTATTAACCAATGCATTGGAGGGTGATACAGGACCCCACCCATTATTATACATACATAATAATTCCACTTGAAATCAATCATTCATCATATCATAAAGAATCCATGGAAAAATTGGTTTCATTCAACACATCATAAAGAACCCATTGAAGAAAATGAGTTTCATATCATTTTCAAATGGATTTACATAAGTAAATCATCAACATGATAAAACCATGGGAAAAAATGGGTATCCAAAGATATTAGGTAACTTTCTAGGTAAATACCCTTTAATTAAGATGATGAAGTATAGAGAATCTACACCATATAGATTAAAAGGTATACAATTTAGTTTATAATTTTCTTCAATCAATTGATGTATGATATCTAGGTGAACACCCTTCAATGAAAGAAATGGAAAATAGGTTATTCACAAAGCTAATACATTAGAAGAAATATCATGCCTATATCAGAGGATGATTTGTAAAGACAAATACAATGATGAATCATATCTTTGATAGAAATGAACATTATATAAACCACCCAGAGAAAGAAGAAGGTGTTGGATTTGGTACTCTATAACCTAATTCTTTGTAATTTATGATTACCTATATTTGTTTTTTTGAATATTAATAAACGTATTATCATATAATGATTGTACTTATACATGACATAGTATGTGATAATGTCTTAATGATAATTGTCACACTAAAAGGTCATGAAAATTCCCCGCTATGATGAGAACTCAAAAGTGCCACAACAGTATTATTAAATATATGTTCTATAGCCAGATGATATCATTTTATGGGACAAAAATGATTCAAGATATCAGGGGTGGAGACTCACAGGACTTTGAAACACTTTCTTATGGTGTATGCCCTTAATAATTTCACGAGAGATTATATGAAAATGACCCACCAGTAGGAAATCCATATTTATATGAGTTAATGAATATTCCTATCCACAAACATGTGTATTGATTCTTAGGCTTTAAGAGTATTATTAATGGATATTATTAGTTGTGTAATTTGATGTATTGATGAAAATCATGATGATATATGTTCACGGGGAAGTAGGATACACCGAGTGTGTCATAGGTAATATTGCATTAATGAATAAAGTGAGAAAGAATCTATACCTTATGTTCTTTAACAAGAGATGATATCTCAATCCCTTTTATAGGAATGTAATATCCTAAATAAATCCATGGTTGTGGTGTTTTGTGGGAAAATTCATTTCTAAAAAGTCAAAGAAAGAGAAATCACACACATAGGCTGCTGACACTAGCACAAAACCTACTTGATTTGAGATATCACAATTAAGGAATTATATTACACAGTAAGAATTTATATGAGTTTGAATGTTTTTGTGACATTAACTTCTTTCTATATGGGTTCCTTGATGTGTTTCTAGATGATAACCATAAAATTTAGGTTGCTCTGCATAATGCCACTGAGAAAGAGGCATGGAGGGTCACACACTTAGTGTATTCATAACCTCAGTTAAATATTAAATATTATTTATTATTTAACATGTTGAATAAATATTATCCCCTTACGAGGTTTAATAATTATTCATGTTTTCTTGATCACATATATTCTGTCACTAGTTATTTGAGATAATATTTTGTCGGAAAAAAATTAATTATTATTTAGTGAATATAATATTTATTTATTTATTGGTGAATACTATAGTGATATTTATTTATTAAATAAAAATTCATTATTCAAGGCCCAATAAATATTGTGGAGAAATAACATACTGATTTTAATGGTTATGTGAGAAATAATACATATTAATCATTATTTGAATAAATTTTTTATTCAGGAAATAATATTTATTTAATTCAATGGTTTTGTGCATGTTAAATAATAATAATAAAATTAAAACATGATGTTCTATGGGAATTAAGAAAATAATAAGGGCACATGTGAAATTATTATGTTTTAACCCTAACTTTATTTAAACCCAATTATATTATTTTCAACCCTAATACTATCCATTTTTGTTAGTTGTGCACAATGAATTCGAAGAATTATCTCAATCCCCAGAGAGCCCCTCTCCAAGAATGCTCTAAAAAACTGAGAGTGACCAACCTCCATGACCCCTCTCGATTCTAGAGAGATCAAGGAGAATCCTTCCTAGAAGTGATTCTCATGGAGATCGAAGACGACTAGTCACATAATTATTTATAATTATTTAAATATTATTGATTGATTTTCACATTTATTGACATTTTTTCAATTCTGGTTTAATTGTTCTTTAATCTGAATCACGAGATCTTCTCTTCTTCCTCTCCATTCTCACAAATATAATCAATAAATGGGTTAATTTTTAATGAATAACATTCAAAGAACTCATATGGAGGTGCTAATGATTCTGGACGAATAACACAATAGTACATGGTATGTAGCTTGTAGGTACACACAGTGTACCCGTGTTTAATGCACCAAGGAAACTCATGAATTAATTCAAAGCATGTGAATTTATTACACATGGTTTGTATTTAATATGCCACATGTTGACAGGGCTAGCCAGACGAATAGTCAGCTAGACTACACAACATGTAACTTGTGTACATGACATGTAGTCCATTATTCAAATACGAGTCATGTGATTCTACACGACACGTGTGAATAGTAACCATGTAACTTAGAGACCACACAATGTGTATCCCACACACACTCCATGTACTCCGTTAATGTCCATGGCAGGATGACACACCCAATACCTATGTGTGTGTTGTGGATAGACAATGAATAAATGTACATGATGCGTATCTTGATAATACACACCGTGTATATTACCTAATTACTCAAAATTTAAAATTAATTTATTGTACTTATTAAACCTTATCAACACATGTTTTCTGTGTCATTTATTTGACTCATACACTCCATGTGATGGGATATATATATGAAATATCTAATTAATTTCAGTATAATATTCTAAACTACATTCTTTGTATAAGTTATAATACAATGATTTCTCTACATGCATTAAAGCATAACATGCTGCGTAAATAACATGTGTCAGTGTGTCATTTATTTTACATTAAATTCAATGAAATTATGTGATATGATGTGTGTTCTAAATTACAAATGAGTAAATAATTTAAAAATATGATTCATGCTGGTCGGTTCAGATGGGAACTCGTCATGTTGTCTCCAAGGAACATATTTTTTACATAGTCAATTTTAAATAAATGTATTTAATTTTTTAAAATTTTGATCGATGATAATCTCAAAAAAAAATATGAGAGTTAAGATAAAAGAATTGATTAATTAAAAAATATAGTTAATTTATTTGAGTATGATTTATTTTAAATAATAATGATTGGAAATGAATTCATGTTTAGTAAGTGCATAACTTGTTTCATGTATGTGTATGATCATAATCATAGACCAGAACTTTGTATGTGATTGGTTTCCTTTTAATTTATTATTAAATTAAATTTATGGCCTACACATCATCTCGCCTCTCATTATGTAAGGACCTGCATACCCATGGTTTCCTTTTATGGAAAACCCATAAACCAATCACTTGGTTCCCCTCACCTACGTGCCAATTAAAGATTTTGAAATGGATGGAGCTCCCATGAGAGAGGAGGTGGTTTATGTTTGGATTTGAGGAAAAACCAATCTAAGATATTCATGGATGGATAGTTCGAAATCTAAAACAAAATCCAAGTCATGGTTCAAGGTTCCCCCCCCTAGGTTGACAATTAAGGTTATCATTCACTAGATAATTTAACCATTAGGAAAAGATCATGATTCTACCACTCTTATTATTTTATTTATGTCAAGTTTCATGGTTAATTTTATTTTGTATGTTTTTTCATGATCACGTGAATAAAGGAATTAACAAGCATGGAAGATAGAACTAAAATAAGTTGTATTATATGTAAAATTTATCTAATACATGGTTAATCACTTAAGTAAATCCACTTAATATTAACAATAATGTAATAGAGATAATATGAGATATTTATAAATAAAAGATTAAAATACCTCAACTATATATATTAAGTCAGTGTAGCCTTCCACTACTTGGGTAGGAATCAAACCATAGTTCAACGTGTGTAACCAAACTCCATTGGGGTGCTTTCAATTATCATAGAATTATTATCTTGATTTTTTGGTTGACTTAATATAATTTTCATTAAGGTTTGATCGTATCTATGAGAATTAGTGCAACCAGTTGGTGAAGTGTTGAGGAAATAAAAATTGAAGATGTAACGACCCAAATTTTCATGAAGGTGTGACCCATTTGTTTTTTTGTTCAAATTGTTATTTTTTATCTTGGTAAACATGACCTATGACCTAAGGAAGGTTTCAGGATAATCAGAGGCTTGTTTAAAGCCTGGAGTTCTAGAAAATGGAGTAATAGAATGGGATGAACTGTTAGCGCATGGTTAGTGCTAACCATTAAACTCAACCATGAGTGTTACTTAGTGCATAGAGGAGGCCACATGTTTTTTTTGCAATCTTGTGATCTGGGGTGCACAAATGTGTGAAATTTCTCAGACATGAGACAATGTATTTTCAAATGGACTATACGTGGTTTGACAAACCATGTGCCTAGCCTAAGTAAGGGCACTTCTTGTATAGTGAAGTTAGCATGGTTGGTGCATAGTTTGGCCAACCGTGCGACCCTGTTTTTAGGGAGATTTTATGACTTTTACCTCAAAATGTTTTAACCCCTTTCCTTTATTTTTTTCTCCTATAGAGGATTGGAGCTCTCTATTTTCTTCTCCTGTGATCTCTCTCTCCTCCTTACCTAGGGATCATGATAACTCCTCTATCCAGACTTTGTTTTAATCACTGAAGGAAGCATTGGATTCACATCAGTAATCTCTCTAATCCTCTTGCTTCCTATCATCATTAATATTTAAATATCTTATGATATTTTGGTGTGAGATTATATTCCTTATTTTTAGGTCATTGGTCCATTATTCTATTTTCTTCTATTCTTCTTTTAATAAAAGGCTGATAACTAATGAGTGGTCCTCTATGGACCTAAGGTATGTGGTCTATAAATTATCCCTCAAATGTTTAGGTGATTTCATAGTATTTTCTAATTTTCCACATGATTTACATTTCCACACATTTTTTTAAAATGTGTTAAACCACTTTAATTAATTATACCATGTTTAATTACTCCTTTGGAGTGTAATGAATTTTTAGAGGATTCCAACCTTGTTGATTTCCACCCCTTAGGGTGTGATAAATTGAATTTTCCTCTTTTATATAAATATTTAAATGACCAAACACTATCCAAGTGTTCTACTTGACTCTAAAATAGAAATTACCTTTCCTTATAAATTATATAGCTTAAAATTAAATTATTAGAAGTGGGTGGAAAGTCCACAACACATGTTATACAATTATAAACATGAATTATATAAATTATGAAACCTCGTTTTTTTATACTAAATGCTTATAATGTTTTATAAGTAAAACCTCAATTCTATTATTATTAGTGTGCCTAAATATTGGATAGTGAAAAACAGTTAAGGATTATATTGAGCATGATGTTTCATTCTCCCTTATGCTGGGTGTTGGGCATGACATCTAACACTATTTATTTTTATTTGGACGATGGGCATGATACTCCACATTCCTTTGTATCAGGTGTTGGGAATGAAGACTCACCCCACCATTTTGAGTGATGTGAAAGATGTCTCACATTCATATGATATTTAGGGCTTGTACCCTTTGTTGGAGATTATAGCTCATTAGACTAGTTATAGATTCCTTAGTTATGCCTTGGGTCTAGCTAGCGCCTAGTATCCATGTATATGCCTATAATTTTTCTAACATATATAGTGTATATACAAGTATAATATATATATGTGATTAATTATATATATATGGTATATTGATAATACATATTCCGACTTATGTTGAAGTAGGTAGAGTCTGGAAGGTGTTCGTCTAGAACATGAGTTGACTAGTACTTATTTTACAACATCGTTTATTATTCATTATACCTACACACTTATAAGCTATGAACACTAGCTAGATTATTTCTAGACACTATTGGTGGTGGCCTATTAATTTTATCTCACACCCTACTCGGGCCGCCTTTGGTACCCGAGTAGACTTCATGTCTGAAGGTGTAGATAAGGGAAAATACCCTATTACAAATGCTTGATCCATTTTACTTTTAGCATAGATCATGGAAGTAGAGGACCAAGCGTTTTATTGTGATGATAGTGGAGATTCCTTTTTGAATTTTTTTATTTTTGTATAGCACAATGTATATTCATGTTCCTTATATCCCATGTTTCCCATTTTTGTACATCAGCATTCTATGACATCATTTTTTATGACTCAGCCTATGGATTTCAATCATTATTATTTTAGTTTAGTGGGTTTTATGCTAATATAGTTTATTATTATACTTTTTTAAAATGTTCCATATGTTATTTAATGAATCATATATTATTTTTTTATTTATTATTAACATTGTTCCACTCTGATATGAGAGTATAATTTCCCCACCATACCACCTTGGACCCTCACTGCTAGTTATTAGCCTATGGTGTATGGGGAGGTATGTTTGAGTCCATGTGACCCACCGACTCAGGGCACCATTTTAGTGGATCCTGGGTTGGGATGTTTCAAAGTGGTATCAGTGCTCTTTTTCCTTTTGTCTTACTATTTTTGAATTATAAAAGAGACTAGAATGTAATGGAATTTGGTAATGAGACTATTTCTAGGATTATCTAACCCACATACAAGGGAAACCAAAATTACCTTGGATGGGTTGTTATTGTTCTGGATTTCTCCTACTACAGTTGATACAACTTCACCGTTGGGTGACACACATGTTTTATGATGTTATTAATACTGAAATTATTACTCCTATAGATTTTATTTTTCCTTATCCTGTCAAGGAAAGTATTTATCATCCCATGCGTCATTATAGGAACCTTAGGACTTATATTCATTGAATTTTTTCATGCCACATCTACGTTTTGTGTGCATTCTTCTTCTATATATAGTTAGTTCCTAGATTATTTTATTTGAAATGTGATAACACTTTTTTAAGATGAAATAATTGGGTTAATTAAAGTTCCAACATTAATATAAATAGTATTTTCCCACATAGATTAATGATGAAACCTTAATTGGCCAATTATACAATATTTTGGGTTCTAGAAATACTGATTCCATGGACCGAATCAACGATAGTTGATTGGATTACTTGAATTCCAATTGCGATTTAGAAAACTAGTAATTCTATAAATCTAGAGTGGTGATTCATGTAATCAAATCAATGTACATGACCAGTTACATCATGATATCATATTTAAAAGTTAGGTTACAACTAAATGATGTGACAACTGTAATTTATAAGAATTATGAATTTTATAAATTATTAGTGGTGACTCATTTAACTAGATAATTATATATATGTGTGTATATATGTATAAAAAAGTACAAAATTTAAATTAAATCAAAACTTTCCAATGAAATGGTTACCACTAAATGGGGATTCCAATTTCAAATTAAATGGTGTTTTTCTCTATACCTTGAAATTGAAACTCCATACATCAAAACCTATATGGTGATATATGATACCTATACCCAAACTTGACCTTATTAGTGGGTAGTTGGGGGTGTCTCTTACATTCTTATGGCCTATTATAGTGTTTCTTTATCACCTAAACTAGATTTTGGAGAAGAAAGAGAGGTGTGACCTTTTTTACAGGAGGGAAATGGATCTATTCTATTATCGATCTGTGATCTCTTCAACTGTTAAATTATTTTTTGAGGCATTCATTTGGAATTGTAAAATCATGCCACTATGATAGCCTTGAGTCATATGCCAAGAAGGTGGTGATAACCATGCATTAGAGGTGGTGGTCCCTAAGTTTCTAGTGATACCTCTCATAGTGACACCTATGGAATCACATGTTATTCATAATATGGGAACCAATGCCCAGTTTCAAGAGGGATTTATTTGTATGATGTAGAATAGGAAAGGAGTTACTCAACCTACCATGACTATGGTATAGTTAACTCATGAATTATAGTGGAAACATTCTCCCACTTTTAGGAGGTATGGAAGGCCACATGTTGCTAATCCATGGCTTAAGGACATGATTTATATCTTTGAGCATCTAAATATCCCTCTAGAGTGGAGGTTCAAGCCTGATTATTATATGCTACATGATTCTTCCAAGTGATGGTAGGATGTCATTACCTAGGCAAACCAACATCAAGACATGATCTAAAGATATTTCCATATGATCCTCTATGATTATTTCTTTTCACATACACTGAGGGCTTATCAGGCTACATAATTAATGAACCAAAAGAAAAACACAGTGTCTGTAATAGAATATTCTACTTTTTTTACTAAGCTATATAATTTCACACCGACTCTAGCACGCAATGATCTCATGAAACCCAAAATATTCGAGGATGAGATGATATATGCCATCTAATTACAGGTTAATGTATTCCAGTTGACCACTATTTCTAAGATCATCAACCAGAGCCTCATTACTGAGAGAAATTTTTGGGAAGATGACTGTGCAAGCTAGGATGGTTCAGAACTAGACCTACCATTGTATCTTCTAGTGGATTAAATAATTTCTTTGAGGTTTATCATGGGGGTAGCGGTAGTCAGACATATCATACTAAAATCTTCCTTGTATGTCACTAGTGTGGGAAACTAGGGCACACAAAACCCCAGTACATGTGAGACCTAGTGGAATGAAAAGGATGCATTAGGATAGGATATATCCAATGCTTCTATAGGAATTTTCCACCAATTTCTAGTGAGATAGGATCTACACCTACTCCACGCTTTGGAGTGGGACTAGTAGTATCTCATAAGGAAGACAGATGGAACACTACCTGACACTTAGGTCTAGGTGGTGGTTGAGGATGAGGGAATTAGACTCAGGACTTACAGTGCCAACAAAGTAGGCCTACTATGGGAATTCAGGTTGTGACCCAGGGCCACGGTACAAGCTAGTTACAAGTAATGAAACATATGATAGAGGAGAAGAGCACTGTACCTTCCACTATTTGAGGCACTATTATAGTAGCCTCTACTTTAGTGTCTGCTTTATTTGACATAGGTGCATCACGCTATTTTATATCTATGGAAATTCAAGAGAGTCTAGGCCTCAAGATAGAACACTTCTGTGATGTTATGACAGTTGATACCCCATTAGGTATTCGAACAAAGAGTGTTCACCAATGTAATTATTTTCCCCTTGAGATGGGTGGATACCTTTTCATATGGAATATTTTTTCCTTAACATGTTGGTGTTTAATGTAATTATCGGGATGGATTGGTTAGTCCCCTATCGAACCCATGTTGATTTTTATCATTTAAAGGTTACATTTATATCACCAAAGAGTGGTAGACATATACACAAGGGAGAATGGGATGTCTATGCGACTCTAGCAGGACCTGAGCATTAGGGGCTGGGTAAAGTGAAATGACAGATTACCAGTCTCTTCTTAGATGATCAGGGAATATGACCTACTATTTTACCTCCTATGGTGGATCATTTTTGGGATGTATTCCCCTAAATAATTTTTTATTTTACCTATCGTGAGAGAGAAATACTTCCCCATTGATCTGGTGTTAAGATCAAAACTAGTTTCTATTTATCCTTACAGGATAGAACCTACAAAGATTTTAGAGCTCAAGAAGAAGTTGTAAGATCTAGAGGATAAGGGTTTTATACACCCCAAAAATTCTCCTTGAGTTTCATAAATAATTTTTTTCAAGAATGTGGATGGTAACCTCAGGCTTTGCGTGGATTACTGATGGTTGAACCAACTTACAATTAAGAACTGGTATCCACTACCTTGAATATATGACATCTTTGATTAGATATGAATAGTTAGGGTGTTTTTAAAGATTGATTTGAGGTCGGTCTATCATCACGTATGTGTCATATACTCATACATACCTCATATATCCTTTTTAAGTAGGTATATTCTTTATTAGTACTAGGTAATTTTGTTTGGTCTCACAAACATGCCTGATGTTTTCATGGATTTAATGAATCATGTTTTCCACCCATATCTAAATTCATATGTGGTAGTCTTTGTGAATGGAATATTAGTGTATTCATGCACGTGACACAACCATGAAAAATATCTTGAGATTTTTTTGAATACACTGAGACAACATTATATTTACATGAAGATATGAAAATTACACTTTTGGATCGACCAATTCCACTTACTGGGTCATATTATATTAGATTCATAAGTATCAGTAGACATATAGAAGGTGAGAGATTTAGTTTCCTAGGAGCAACCCAAGAATTTATTTTATATATAGAGTTTCTTGGGGATACCCAGGTATTAAAGATTATTCATTTTGGATTTATCAATCCTAGAAGACTCTCTCATAAGCTTGACTAAGAAGGGTGTGAAATTCATATGGTCAAAATCTTGTGAATCAACCTTTCAGGAGTTGAAGGGAAGATTGAATTCAGCACTGATCCTAATTCTTCTAGATCTAAGAAGGAGCTATACAATCTATTATGATGCATTAGGTATTGGGATGAGGTTGGTTCTAATATATAATTCTGAGTCATAGTGTATGGATCTTGTTAGTTAAAGCCTCACAAGAATAATCACTCGATACATAACCTCAAGCAAGTAAACATAATTCATGCTTTACACTGCTGGAGACAAAATTCACTTAGGGATAATTTTATGGTATTCAAAGATCAAAAAATACTCAAGTACATATTTATGTAGCTTGATCTGAATCTTAGATAGCATAGATGGGTTGAATACTCACATACCTTTGATTTTGAGCTTGTTTATACGCTTGGAAAATGCAATGTTGTAGCTGATGCTCTAAGCCAGAAGACTCAAAAATAGGCGGTTCGTGAGTCTAGTGGCAAGGGGCATCTTATAGCCTTGTTTATGTGATAAACATTGATATTCAAGAGGACCATGGGAAGATTGTACTATTAGATTTAGCAGTGAACTCTACCCTTATGGAACAGATAAGAATGAGGCGGCTCTGCGATCCCAAGGGCCTAGTCCTAAGGGAGAGTATCTCAGATGGTGATTCATCTTCTCATTGGTATGTAGATGAGGATGAGATCTTCCACATACATGGGAATGTCTAGGTCCTAGAAAACATTTGATAGGAAATGATGCAGGAATATCACACTTAATTTTGGATAGTATATATAAGTGTTAGCAAGATGTATCAAGAGTTACATCACCAGTATTGGTGGCATGGTACGAAACAGGAGATCATCGACCTTATCAATCAATGTTCCACCTATCAGAAGTTAAAGACGGAAAATAAATTATTGATAGGAATTTTACAGCCATTATCCATTCCTAAGTGGAAATGGGATGATGTATCTATAGGCTTTGTGATAGGTTTTTCTAGATTGCCTCGAGGTAATGTCATAGTGTGGGTAGTTTTTGATTACTTAATAAAGCTCAAACATTTCTTACCTGTTCAATAAATAGTCTTGGTAGATGATCTAGGGAGGTTGTATGTCTTCATGGAGATCTATGATCTATCATATCAATTAGGGATGATCATTTCACATTGCAGTTTATGAAGGGGCTACAGAAGGACTTGGGTTCACAAGTTATTCTTATCATGACCTATCACCCTTATAATGATGGCCAAATAGAGTGAATGATTTAGGTATTAGAGGATATGCTCTGTGCATGTGTCCTTGACTTCAGGGGTTCCTAGGATAAATACATACC
This sequence comes from Viscum album, assembly GCA_963277665.1. Classification (NCBI taxonomy): domain Eukaryota; kingdom Viridiplantae; phylum Streptophyta; class Magnoliopsida; order Santalales; family Viscaceae; genus Viscum; species Viscum album. Next base: position 611,199,206 of record OY728137.1, on the reverse strand, counting down.
CTTGATAGAGTTCTCTTACAATAAAATTTTTTAGGATACCATCTAAATGGTTCCTTATGAGTCCTTATATTATAGGCCACAATGACCACCTCTATGATGGTTAGAGGCAGGGGAATTATCTTTGCTTGTACCACATCTTTTCTAGGAGAATTTATAGTAGGAACAACTAATTAGAAAGTGCATATTGATGAATCAGTATAGACAGTAGTCGTATTCCAGAAACTATCGATGAACTATAGAGTTTAAGGTCGAAGATTAGTTTTTTCTTGTGGTTTTATTTTGGGTTGGTCCATCGATGTATTTGGAGGTAGGGTAAGCTTTCACATTGATTCATTGGACCCTTTGAGGTTTTGGAATAAATCAGACCAGTGGCCTACCAAATATAAATTCCTTATAGATATAGGTCTATGCATGATGTATTTCATGTATCTTAGTTTCTCCAATACTATCCAAACACAGTGTATATTTTCCAACTTGATGTGGTTGAGTTAGATATGGATGCTTCCTTCTAGAAGTACCTAGTTCATATCTTAGATTGGAGCATGAAGGCTCTCTAAGGTAGGTCAGTTCCTTTAGTATGAGTGTTATGTTAGCATATATGAGTACATGACAAGACCTATTAGCAGGAAGCTGACATACGTGCCCAGTGGCCAAAGCTTTTCTCAGATTATTCCACTTCACCCTTATAAGGCCAACTTGGGGATGAGTTACTTTAAGAAGGGAATATTATAATGACCCATTTTTCAAGAAGGTTTAAACTATTTTTTTGTTGGAATTATTTTTTCTCTTGGTAAACATACCCCATGAGATAAGGAAGGTCTCAGGAGCATCCATGGATTGTTCGGATTCCAAAGTTCTAGAAAATGGTGAAAGAGAATGCAATGCATGGTTAGTGCTAGCCATGTGACTCAGCCATGCTTGGTTCCTAGTGCACAGAAGAGGATTCCTAGTTTTTTTTAAACTATGAAATTTGTGGTGCACAATCATGAGAAATGTCTTAGACATGAGACAATGACTTTTTGCATGGGTTTTTCATGGTTTTAAAAACCATGCACCTAACTTGTACGAGGGAGATTCTTGGATAGTGGAGGGAGCATGATTGGCACATTATTTGACCAACCGTGTGGCCAAACCATGAGACCTAATTTTTTAGGGTGATTTTATGATTTTTCCCTCAAAATTTTTTAGCCCCTTTCCTTTCTTTTTATTCTCATCCAGTTGAAAATATATCTCTATTTTCTTCTCTAGTGATATCTCCCTCCTCCTCACCTAGGTATCTTTATAACTCCTTGATCGGGAATCCATTTCCCTCACCAAAAAAATCATTAGATATATATAGATAAGCTCCCTAATCCAATATCTTCTTGTAATCATTCATATTTACATATCTTATGCTATTTTGGTGTGGTTTTATATACCTTATTTTCAGGTTATTGGCTTGTTCTTCTATTTTCTTACGTTCTTCAAATTAAATCTCGGTACCTGATGAGTGGTCATCTATGGACCTAAGGTAGGTGGTCTAGTAATTATCCTTCAAAGTTTAGGTGTTTTCATAGTATTTTTCGATGTTACAAATTCCCTACATTTCCATACATTGGATTAAAAGTATTTAACTTCTTTAATTAATTATATCATGTTTAATTACTTCTTTGAATTGTAATGAATTATTATAGGATGTTAAACTCAATGATTTCCACCCCTTAGGTTGTTCTAAATTGAATTGTTCTCTTTTATATAAATGTTTAAATGAAAAAACACTATCTAAGTGTTCATCTTGACTCTAATATATAAATTTCCTTGCCTTATAAATTTAATATCTTAATTTAAATGATTAGTAGTGGGTGGAAAGGCCACACCACATGTTATACAACTATAAAAATGAATTATATAAAATTTTCCTCCTTGGTTGTTTGTAACAAATGATTATATTGATTTTAAGGTAAACCCTCATTACTATTATTATTATTATAGTGCCAATGATATTGGATGGTGAACAATGATTAAGGGTTCTGTTGATAATGGTGTTTTATGGTCCCTTATATTGGGTGTTGGGCACGAATTATCACACCATTTACTTTTATATGGATGATGGGAATGATGCTCCATGTTCCTTTTCATCGGGTGCTGGGCATGATGACTCACCCCACCATCTTGAGGGAAAGACAAGATGTCTTGAATTCATATGATATTTAGGTCTTGTACCCTTTGTTGGAGCCTATATCTCATTAGAATAGTTATGGATCCCTGAGTTATTCCCTGGGTCCAGCCAGTACCTAGTATCCATGTATATTTCTATAAATGTCCTCATGTATATAGTGAATATACATGTATACAATATATATATATATATATTATTACTTATATATATGGTATGATGATTAAACATATTCCGACTTATGCTGAAGAAGATAGAGTCTTCTAGGTGTCCTTATTGAACCTGATTTGACTAGTACTTATTTTCCATTATTTTTATTATGAATTATACTTTCACTCTACTAAGATATATATATTAGATGGATTATTTCTATAAATCATTGGTGATTTACTAATGAGTTCATCTCACACCCTACTCGGGATTCCTTTGGCACCTGAGTAGACTTCATGTCTGTAGGTGTGGATAAGGGAAATCACCCTATTACAGATGCTTAATACGTTTTGATTTTAGCATAGAGAATGGGATAAGAGGACCAAGAATATTCTCATGATGATAGTGGAGCTGGATTTTATACTTTTTCTTATTTTTTTATATCATGTTATATATGAATGTTCCTTGTATCCCCTATTTCCCCATTTTGTACATCAACATGCCATGACATCATTTTTTTATATACGACTCATCCTATGGATTTCAATTATTATTATTTCAGTTTCTTGGTTGTTTATGATTTCATAGTTTATTATTATACTTGTTTTTACTATGCCATATGTTATATTATGCTTTCACTATTGTTTGTTTATTTATTATTTCCACTTTTCTACTCTAATATGAGGGTATAGTCTCCTCACCCAACCACTTTGGACCCTCACTGCTAGTTGATAACCTCTAGGGTATAGAGAGGCATGATTTATGCCATGTGAACCACCATCTCGGGGAACTATTTTAGTGAATACTGGGTTATGATGTTACAAAATATTGCAGGATTTTGGAGTCCACTCAACAGATCAAGGAGATAAGAGTTAAAGTAGTTGGAAAGTTACTCTTTCATAAATACCTTTGAATGACTTGATAGACCTCCATATGGGTTATGAGAAGGATTATATGGATCCTTGCTGCTAAAATATATTAGAAACATGATATTTTTAAACTAATGGTGAGAGATATTATGTTTTTATGAAATAGTGGGAGATTAATAAATTTATTATTTATTATCTAATTTTATAAATGAGATAAGGTACTAAAATTATGATCTTCTTAATTACAGAAATAAAATTACACATGAATTCAAACATATCACTACAATCCATAATTGAGAAGGATAACCTTCTCCCTAGAACTAATTTCCAATAATGGAAAAAGTGTTTTCAAATTATTATACACCATAAAAGGAAATTATATGTTTTGTAAAAACCCATCCTTGAAGAACCTAACCAAGAGTCTAGTGAGGAATAATTATCTCTATACAAGAAAAAATTAGATGATGCAACAAATGTCCAATGCTTAATGTTATCATCCATGTCAAATGAGATTATAAATCAACATAAAGAGAAGAATGAATATATCATAATGTATCACCTTTTCAGTCTCTATAAATATAAGGCATGGAAAGAGAGATATGAGATCTCCAATGCATTTTTCACATGCAAGATTAGTGATTCAAAACTTTTCAGGCCTAATAGAGTCAAAATGATTGGCTATATAGAGTGGTTAAACATATTGGGAATTAAATTCCCTAATAAGATACACATAGATCTCATTATGTCCCCACTAAACCCTTAAATAGTTTTATTAGGAATTAAAACATGAGAAATAGTGAGAAGACTCTTTTATAAATTCTTACTCTCATTCACCAAGTTGAAAAGGACATGCGGCATGAAAAACCTATAGTCTTGATGGTGTAAAATAAATGGAAGAACAATAAAAAAGGTCCTAGGAATCATAAAAATTCTAAATCTCCCAAGCACAATCCTTCCAAGCATAAAAATATTTAAAGGAAGGTGAATTAAAAAGATAAAATATGTTTTTCATGTGGAAATCTAGGCCACTAGAAGAAAAAATACACCCAGAAGAAAGGGGAAACTAATGGTGGATTCGCTATCAAGTGTAATCTTTCTATAACTATACATTCAGTATTAGATAAAATTTTTGGTGATTAAATCTATATCCAAATGAAGGAACCAAGTAGATTTTTAAAACTTTTTAGATGATAATTGGATCTTCGAGCATCCAATAAAGCGAGACTTGTTGCCTTGTCTATAGGATACCACCACCTTTCATTAATGACCAGAATGATTTTGGTTTTAATGAATTATTATTATGTTCCAAGAATTACTAAGAACATCATCTCTATTTATTACCTTGACATGGATGTATTTATTTTCAAATTTGTTTATAAAGAATTCCTCTTTTACAAAGAATTTTTTTATGGTATGGCACAACTAAATAAAGGAATTTTTGTGTTAAATTAAGAAAACCAAATATTATAAATTGATAATGAATCATGTTTTAATGTCTCATTTAACACCCAATTACAGAATCATTATCTTGGTTACATAAATGAGAAACATCTAAAAAATCCATCAAGATGGTTACTTAGAATATTTTTTGCTAAGTCCACCTGCAAATTCCATGCTTTTTTTCAAGGAAAATTCAATAAAACACCATTTTTTTTATTTGGTGAAAGGGCCAAAAGGCTTATAGTATTGATACACATTAATGTATGTGGACCTTTTCTTGTAGAATCTAGAGGTGAATATTCTTACTTCATAACTTTTACTGATGACTTGGGTAGATGTGACTATCTTTACTTGATGAGGTATAAGTCTAAGTACCTTGATAAATTCCAATAATCCAAGAGTGAAGTATAAAATAAACTTGGTAAGAAGATAAAGAATCTCTTATTTGATTGAGGTTGTGAATATCTTAACCAATATTATATCATCTTTCTATGAGAGTTTTGGATTCTATCCTAACTCAATACACCTTATACACCATAGTGGAATGGTTTTAATGAAAGGATGAACCGTACCTTTCTTGACATAGTAAGGTCAATTATGAGTCATGCAGATCTTCCATTATCCTTTTGGGGATGTGAATTACATGTTGTATCACACATTCTAAACCATTTACCAACTAAGGAGACAAACATAATTCCATATGAGTTAATGTATAAAAATAATTTTTTGTTATCAAAAACTCATGTATGGGGATACAAGGAGTTTGTTATTGACATCTTAGGTAACAAACTAGAAACATAGGGCATGAAGTGTATATTTATAGGATATCTCAAGGAAACAAGGGGATGCTATCTAAATAACCCCTCAGAAAATAATGTGACTACTACAAGACAAGACATATTTCTTGATAGGGTGTGCATCCTCAAGAAGGATAATGAGAGAAAGATTGACTTCAATGAAGTTGATGCTCAAGATACACAATATCTGGTACAAGAATAGAGTCTAAAGGTCCCCATAGAAGAAGTTCTTCCTGAAAAAAATTACCATATAGGAGCACGAGAGAGGTAAGATAACCCGAAAGATTTGATTTTCTAGTCACTAAAGATGGTGACCCATTATTGGTGTATAATAATGACCCTATCTCCTAAAAAGAGGTAGTATATATATCATAAGTTGCAATATAGAAAGAATCTATGAATTATGAGATGGATTCTATGTATCAGAACTAATTTTGGGTTCTGATAAATCTTCTAACTGATGTAAAGACAACTGGTTATAAATTATAATTTGATAGAAAACTCTACATCAAAGGTAATGTAAATACCTATAAATCAAAACTAGTTTATAAATAGATTAAATATTATCAATTAATTAACTAAGATAAAACTTTTTCTATAGTTTAAATGTTTAAATCCATTAGAATTATATTTTCTATATTAGATTACTAGGACTATGAAATTTGGAAAATGAATTTTAAAATAGACTTCCTTAACGAGAACTTCATGAAGATGTCTATATGAATCAACCAAAAAGGTTTGTGACTCCAAGTAATTCTAAAAAATATTTTCAAGTTACATAGATCTATTTATGTATGGATATAAGTATTTAGGTCACAGAACATTCAGTTCAATAAAGTTATAAAATAATTTTTTTTCATTAAGAATGAATTCAAGACATGTGTTTACAAGCAGTTTAGTGGGAGTGCAATCATTATCCTAGTAGTATATGTTGATGACATATTACTTATTAGAAATGATATAGTTGTCTTACAGTCAGTTAAGGGCTAGTTAAACAAGTTATTAAACATAAAGGAATTAGGTAAAACAATCAACATTTTAGGGATCAAGATCATTCATTATAATTTTAAGAGGTTTCATGGACTAATTCAAGGTACATACATTGACCAAATACTAAAGATATTTAGTACAGAACAATCCAAAATAGGATTGGTTCTAATGTCACATGGTATACATATTTCCAAGAAATCGTGTCCTCATACACAAGAGGATAATGATAGAATAAGTAATATTCAAAATTCTTCTATGATAAGATCAATATTATATGCCATCTTATGCACTAAGATTGATTTCGCCTATGCCATGATCATAGTAAGCGGATATCAAGCTAATATTGGTGAAAAAATTAGTCTACTATTAAGGTTAACATTAAATATATGAGAACTAAGGATATGTTACTGGTGTATGGAGGAGAGGTTGATTTAGTCATCATGGGTCAAACTGATGCTAGAATTGAAGCAGATTAGAATGATACGAATTCATAGTAAGGATATGTCTTCAATCTCAATGGAGTTGTGAGACGAAAGAATTCAAAGTAGCTAGTTTCTACCGACTCTATAGTAGTGTATGAATATATAGTGGATTCATATGCCTTAAAATAAGACATTTGGATACCCAAATTTGTTCAAAATATTATTTTGGTACGTAAAATTAATCTATCTATCAAATTATATTATGATAAGACTACATCAGTGGCTCTTGAAAATGAGTCAAGTCAACACTAATGAACAAAGAACATAATCAGAAAGTATCACCTATTGAGATATTTTTAACAAAGGTATGAAGTTTAAATGAGTAGATTTTCCATGAAAGAAAATGTGGAAGGAACCTTGACTAAATACTTATCTCAACTGAAGTATGAATATCATGTGAGAGCTAGCAGACTGGATGTTGTTAGTAGTTGGATCTAGTGAAAGTGGGATTTTGTTGGAGATGATTCCATTATACAAACTTATATGTACATTATTATTAAATTTATTCATTTTGTTGAATATTGTTTAATATATTATCACATCATGATATTTATTATGCATTAAATAGTATGTTATAATGTCCTAAGGATAAATATCTCACTGAAAGATCATAGTAGTTCCCCTCTATGATGAGAACCCCGAAGTGTCACAATATTATTATATATATATATATATATTATATATAAAGATGATATAATTTTGTGAGACATAAATTATATATTCTATCATATGTGGAGACTCATAGGACTTTTGGGGAACTTTATCACAGTGTACTTCCTTAGTAATTTCCAGTGAATGAGATTTTGAGAACACAACCTGCTAGTAGGAAATCCACATTTTTATGTGTCTTGAATATTCTTATATATAGACATGTGCATTGATACTTATAATTCAATATTATTAATAATGGATATTATTATTCATGTACTTTGATGCATTAACCAAAACCATGATGACATATGTTTGTGGTGAAGTATGATACATTGGGTACATGAATAATATTGCATTAATGAATAACATGAGAAAAGATTTGTCCCTTGTGTTATTTAACATAATATGATATCTTAGACCCTTTTTGGGAATGTAAAAACATGAATAAATCTATGTACATGGTGTTATATGGGTAGGTTTATTTCAAAAAATTCAAAGAAAAAGATATTAAACACAAATACGTATGACACTAGCATGCAACCTGCTAGATTTGAGATATCCTGATAAAGGGATTAAATAACATAGTAAGCATTCATATGAGGATTCATATCATTGTGACATTAAATCGTTTTGCTATGGTAGCATGTTTCTAGATGCTAACCTTATAATTTAGGAAACTCCACCTAATATCACCGAGAAAGAGTCCTAGAGGGTCACACACTAAGTGTATCTAGAATCTTAGTTAAATATTAAATATTTTTATTATTTTACATGTTGAAAAAATATTATCCCCATATATGATATAATAATTATCCATGTTTTCTTGATTGTATATATTTTGTTACTATTTTTTAAAATAATATTTTGTGTGCATAATATTTAATAAATATTTATTTATTATTTTGTTAATATAATATTTATTTATTTATCAGTGAATAATGTAGTGATATTTATTTATTAAATAAATTCATTATTCAAGTCTTAATAAATACTATGGAGATATTGTGGATAAATTTTAAAGGTCTGGTGAGAAATAATATATATTAAATATTATTTGAATAAATTATTTTTTTAAGAAATAATATTTAATAAATTCACTGGTTTCACACATGTTAATAAAAAATAATAATAATAATATTATTATTATACTTATAGGGTTTTGTGGGGATTAAGAAAACAATAAGTGTGCACGTGTAATTATAATTTTCTAACCCTATCACTATTTAAACCCAATTATATTATTTTTAACAATAACACTATCCATTTGTGTTAACTATGAAAAATGATTATAGAGAATTATCTCAAGCCCTAGAGAGCCCATCTCTAAGAATGATCTCAAGAACTGAGAGCGATCATCATACACAATCCATCTCAATTCTAAAGAGATCAAGGTGAATCCTTCCTGGAAGTTATTCTCATGGAAATCTAAGACAAATGATGCAAGTGTTAGGATCTACCACACTAGAACTTGGAGATTCCTATGGTTATGATCAAAGGTCCATGGTACATGTGTGGATTTCCACTAGAGGGAATTTACAATTTATTCCTATGATGTAATGATGGAACAAAGTAGATACATTTTCAGACTCATCAATGAATAAAGAATTCTCCACAAGGTAATTATTTAATTGATAAATTAATTATAAATAATTATGTGATTATCATGATTTTGGTTTCAATTTTCTCATTCTAATTAATCTTTGATTCAATTCTATTGGTCACATATTTCTTCATTGATTTATATATCAGATAAATCATCAATTATGACAAAAAAATGAGTTGGACATGCCCTACCATCAGTTATTCTATACAAGAAACCTTTATTATAATATAAAATGACCTCAATAATTTATTTAGGCATAACAAGGAAATTTTTAAAATCATCCAAGGAATATAAACATCCAAAAAGGGAGTTTCTTGAATGAAAAGAAAAGGATGGGTTGATTTCCTTACAATGGGTAAATAATGATAAAAGGGGGAAAAAGAAATAGATAGAAGACAATTAAAACTGCAATAATGACTAGAGGATAATAAAATGATAGGGTTTTTAGAGATAAAAGTATAAAAATTCTCTATGTGGATTATATATTAAAATAATTATCTATTTGAAAATGAGATTAGTGATGAAACCATCACAGTATGAGTAACATAATAATTAAAGGATATTGGGAGGAAGATCATGAAATGGATATTAAAATGTCATGAAATGGAAGATATATCATAATTTAAATAAATAGGATAATTAATAAACCATATAAAAGAAACAATGGTTTGAAATATCACACGTGTCTCATGAAATTAAATTTGAGACAAAGAACCCCTAACAACCTTAGATTCTTTCATATCAAAACCCCATGAGAGAAAGAAAATGGAACAGAACATTGAATATAATAAAATATAATATAACAATGACACAAAATTTTAAAGGGGAATTATATATACCATTATAATTAAAACATGGTGCATAATAAGAAATATGTCTCAAGGGGTGAAAATTTGAGATAAAAAATTATTACCTTGTTCCTGATTCATTCTATGCATTCGCCTAAATTTATGAATAATCAAATTAAGTTTATTAGATAATTTATTAGGAAAATTATTCTTATATATTTCATTTAATATGTACTATTTATCTTTATATTATATTTATATATTTTATAGTATTTACTTATGATGTTTCCGTGAAAATTGAATCGGTGTCGGTTTATTTTGATAATTTTAGTGATCAAAGATGATATTTTAATAATAAACTAAATACTTAATATAAAATTTGTAGAACCATAAAACAACCATGATTTTATTATTAAATTATAATAAAATTATTATTTAAGTACCCATATTCATCCATTATAATTTTTTATAACATCGTTCATGTATGCAGTTAAACCGACCTAAACAAGAACATGTTATAATTAATGAATAAGAGTGATTATGGGGTTATTTAGTTATAATATCATTATCACATAATTATTATAAAATTATTTATATTTTCTTAAGTTTTTGAATCATATTTTATGTTTTTAGGTTAAATAATTAAATCAAGATGAAAAATGAAAAAATGTTACTTTGTGGAGGCAATAGTCTGCACAATGCATGGTTAACCCTATCATTTATCATTGATTGAGAAGGAATATGGTAGAAAATAAATTGATTTTTAAAATCATAATTAAATTATATTTATCATATTTATTATTCAATATCATCATTAAAACCAATCATGATATGTGGTTATGAAAAATGGAAGACTTCACTTCGTGGATGCAATAGTCTGCACAACACGCGATCAACATATTTTTTTTCTAAGTGGATGAGAAATAATAAATAATGTTGTTAAATTAATATAATAACATATTTGTATTTTAATTATAATTATTTAATTATATTATAGTGGTTATAAAATTTTTTTAAGAGGGGTAATAAGAAGTAAGGATTAAGAAGGAGGTAATACTCATGTCGAGAGTTCAAGTTTTCTCTTAGAAATATACTTGGAAATGGAGGCCTTAAGATAACTAATAGTGAATAGAGACTTAAGGAAGTGTAATAGGTTTATATGAGGAACATAATTTCATATTTTTTGAAATAAATTTTAAGGGAAATGTGTATAATGAAGTGGTGGAAGGATCCCCTAATATAAGTGAAGAGCGGGGAAATTTTGGAAGAACCCTTTACATTTTCAATAATGAAAAGTAACTATTCAAGGGTAGAAGGCTCAAAATAGAAAAAAGTGAATAAGGGTAAGTAATTTTTGGATGATCCAAAACTCAAACATCCATTTAGAAACATTTTTTGAGACATTCCATTATAGTAAATCTATTTTTACCATTTTTACTTTTACTGGTATATTTAATTTTCAACCTCAGTAATTAATTTTAATGAACAAAATTAATATTGGACTTTTAACCTAATTTAAACCTTATGATTTCAAATTTTAAAATAATTTTATAAAATAATTTTTCTAAGGCCGTTAAAAATTAATTTTAAGATAAACACACACAACACATAAAACAATTTTTTCAAGAAACTATGTTTTTAAGATTAAAATTTTTGTGTAAGATAAAATTATAATTTTTTTTTTGTTTTGAATAAATAAATTGATTTATTATAAAAACAATAAATTATATATGGCTTTAAAATCAATAAAAAACCAAATTTTAAAAAAATAATGTTTAGTTAAATAAAAAGAACAAAAATAATTTTTATTAGGGAAAAATATTACTTTAGCTCTAAAATGCTAAGAATGTGTTTTCTAAGTTCCTCTTAATATTTTAAAATGAATAATTTTTTATTACTTAAATATATATTTAATAAAAAAATGTTTTATATATTTCTAAGGAAAATTTATCTTTTGAAAGTGTCATAAAAATCATAGTATTGGTAAAAACAATACTTCTCACTTTTCACCTAAAAATCAATTATCTCAGAAAAATATCAAAAATTAATCCTAAAATAATTTTTTAATTATAAAATTCAAAACTAATGTTCATTTTATCTAATTATAATTCTAAAAATTATATATTTTTCTTTTTAATGAAAATAGAAAATATAATGATAAGCTGCTTTTATTAAAAAATTACATTTTTACACATTAGGTACCCTTAGTATTATTTTATAATAATTTATATTTTATATAATTATAATATATTAGTTAATATATTTAAATATTATATATTATTATTTAAAATTGGTTGATTTAATTTATTAGGATAAAATATATGACACTTTTAAAAATTAATTGATAAAGGACAATTAAATCACATTTATTATATAACCTTTGTAAAAAAATTATTTGAATAATATATTATTATTTATTAGTGGTTTTATTATTATTATATATTTATTAATAATATTTATCTACTAGGTTTCAGCTCCTTTAGGTTTGTTTGTGTGTATAAAACAAGTTATTGAACATAATGTTTATTTAAATGAAAAAAATTATATAATAAAATCTTGGGTCGTTACATTCTCCCCCTTAGATAAATTGCATCCTTGAAATTTTAAAACTCATACGATGGGAGTAATTTACATTGGGAGCTAATTATTAACTATACACCAGTAGAGGATCATGGGATGATTTAATGTATAAAGTTATATTTTCTTATAAGAAAAGTAATATGAGCCCTTTGTAAAGAGAGATAACCCATTCCTAATACCATATAGAATAATAATAAGGTAAGAAGAGTTAGATATATAAATAATAAATTTCCTAAAACCTTGAAAATGATTTAATAATAATCATAATACCATGTTTTTTTATTTATAACTCAATATACAAAAGTTTTTGAAAACTTACATGACATAAGACATTGGTAGATATAGAGTGAAGAATCACTATCCTCTTCAATAGAAGTTACTATATAGAATTTTCAATGTTACCATGACCTAGGAGGTTGTTTTTTCTTATTTTATTTGTTATCCCTTGGATTGGGGCATTGATTCACATGGTACCAAATTTCCTTATGATTAAAGCAATGGTTTTTTGTGCATTATCTCTTTACCTTATACTCATGATATTTATGGTATTTATGTACAAATTTTTATCATCCATACATCCCCTTAATAAAATGATTCTTTCCACATTTTTTAACAAAAAGGAAACTAAATCTTATTTTCTTCATCATCTCTGTCACCTGAACATCCATGAGACTCCATTCTTCTATTATTTATCATTATTGGGATTTTAACCAAGTATTCATTATTAATCATAATTATTTATAAAGGGTATGTAATAATAACAATATATCTCACTCAATCTCTTATCCCATTAGGGTTCTTGTTAGGAATTGTTTTTCATTTCCCATGGAATCCATTGTTTACTTGGTTACTTCGGGCTTAATCCATTACTAAAACCAAAAGGAGTTAACATGAGAGATGAATCATTAACATCATAAGAGAATTATGATAAATGATCTTATAAAAAACAAAAACTAAAAATGTTTTACGCTTTAAAACCATTACATAAGCTTTCAATTTAACCTAAATCACTTTTGATTCTATCTATGATTATTTATGTTGGGTTGACTCTTATTCCTTAACATAATTCCTCATCAGAATAAATCATTCATAATAAACCATAAAGAGAATATAATTAAAAAAATCCTATCCCCTAGGAGTGTCTAGTCAGGCGTGTAGTCTTAGTCCCACTCATCATGCACCAGAGTGAATATTGAGTTAATACTCAACCAACCCTTTTCAAGGTGATAACCCCCGGGTGCATCTGTTACATAGTTGCAACCGCTTTCTAATATCCAAATAAGGATGTAATTTCTAGGGAAACCACATAATCAAGACTTTATATAGAAACCCATGGATTTTATACATATTATTACATGATTTTAAGTGTAAATATTTATTAAATACAAACCAAGGATCGAAAATCCTAGTGTGTTTGGAAGACTAGGTACATAATTAGAAAACATGAAACTATATTAAAATATATTTTTTATGAATATCCATAATGAGATCCAAACTCCATTTGATACCATGCAACTATATAGGATAACTTGGAGAATACATAGACAAAAGGGATGAGCTAAAAATCCTAGTAAGGGAATAAACATGAAAAAGAAGAATAACACATGAATCAGAAGCAATAACATGATAAAATAAAAGTAATGGATCATTAATAAACATATAAAGGAATAAAATATATAACATAGAATAATATGATCATGTAAATATAGGAATGTGGTGGTAAAATATATCATGAAATAAACACGAGTTAAGGATAACTTCCAAAATGATATCGCATGGTGAATAGAGTCCCATAATGGATTAGGTTTACTCCCTAACCCCATACATAACATCACATGAGACAAAAAATTACCCAATAAATTGGAGTACTATATGGGCGCACCCATCATAACATTTACATGCATATGTGTTCCACATAAATAAATCAAACATAAGGAATAAACATAAAGGTTACCCATGGAAAGAAATGGGTTTCATAATCATGTCATAAGGCATAACCAAAGGGCGTATCATAATGGTATCCCTGAAATAAAGGATTTATATCATTATTAGAAATTAATAAATTAAATATAATAATATATAATTAACAACAATTTCCAAATTAATTGAAAACATTAAAAAGTGTGTTTAGATAACTTTAGAAATGTGCCACTTTAGTACGGTTTAAGGGAAAGGATTAAAGAGTCCTTAAAGAGGATAAATGCATAATTATTTCCATAAAACCAGAAATAAAATAAAATAGTTTTTAATGATAAAATTAGTGATTTTATAAAATATGTGTGGAATAAAACATTTTATGGCATGTAATTGAAAAGGGGTAAGAAACAGAGAAGTTCCCTTTAATCGGGTTTTCTTGTCGAGAGGAATTGAGGACAGAACCTTTTTAAAACATGTATTTACCACAAAATAAATATTCATTGAGATAGATACATATGTTTGGGACATATATAAATAATATGGGAGAATTATATAACAATTATGAAGATATAAATTGAGGCAAAGATAGATAGAGAGAAAGAGCATAACCTAAAAGAAATATAGAGGTTTAGAGAGATCCCTTACCTCATGTCTGAATGTGTTCTTCACTTGAATTAATGTCCTAGATAATAAAATTAGATTAATTAATTAATTAATTAATTAATAACATATTACTCCTATATTATATTTATTATAATTTTATTAAGTTTATTTATGGATTTTTTTTTGAGTTTTAAAGTTTAATTTCGTTGTTCTGGGAACATTCGTTTCATGGTTTCATGGTTGGTTCACTTGTGTATAATTATGGATATTTTTATCAAATGGAAATAAAACTACAGAAGTGAAATGAAATTTTATTCACTAACTTACATAATTTTTAATTTCCCCATATGTCATATTTTTTTTACATGTGTATGGTTCTTTGAGTAAAAACTTTATCGTTATGTGGTTAGTTTATTTAGGAAGTTTTTTCGACCATCACAAACTAGTTTTATTTTATTTAATATTATTTATATATATTGGTTCCAAAACATGAAATAAGTTATAATATATTTATTAAAATCTTATTCAACAATAATAATAGTTTTATGACCCTCCTTAAAGGTGGTAATGGAAAATCAAAACGCATTATCCAAAGAGATGGTTAACCGCCATAATTTGGACAATAGGTTCATTTCTTTGAATAAGAGGAGATGAGAAAAGGGGTATAAATAAGAAATTAGATTAGAAATATAAAATTATAGTATATAAATTATACTGTATTTGTTATGCTTTTATGGATTAATGAGGTGACGATAAGGTAGAAGAATAAAAGAAATTAAAATAGGTAGTTTGAGAATGTTACCACATGAATATCACCTCCTTAAAGGACCCCTTAAGGAACATGGAATTTGTATTTTGGTGAGAAAAAAGTCACTTGTATGTGGGGATATTTGGTAGGATAGGGTTTTATATAGACTTTTTAAGATTCAAGTCTTAGAAGGTGCGATGAGAAGTGGTAGTGAGGGGTGGTATTTATAAGGGGAGGAGAGGGGTGATTTTGATCATTATATCCATTAGTTTGTTATTTTGGATCAAGTCTATAAATAGTATTGATTATTATGACTATATAAATTAAATGGTTCATTTTATTTTGAACTAATAGGTCATTACAACATCTATGACT
Organism: Viscum album; assembly: GCA_963277665.1. Taxonomy (NCBI): domain Eukaryota; kingdom Viridiplantae; phylum Streptophyta; class Magnoliopsida; order Santalales; family Viscaceae; genus Viscum; species Viscum album. Next base: position 611,183,058 of record OY728137.1, on the reverse strand, counting down.
CAAAAATTCATGTAATTGGCCTATAATGTTAAATACCTAAAATTACCGTATTTCACTATTCATCCAAAATTCAACTATTTTAGAAAAATATTAACAATTCACCCTAATTTTTTTTTTCATGAATATATTTAAAAAATGGAATCTATTTTATTAAAATAATTTTCTAAATATTATAAATTTAATATTTAAATAAAATCCTCAATTATTTGAAAAATATTGATTTTAATATCATAATTGATTTTATGACCCTAAGAAAAATTATTTATGGTATCATAAAATTATTTCATAATTATAAAAATAAATAATATTAATTTATGAATCAATTTTATGAAAATAAATTTTATTATAAATAATTATATTCTTTATAAAGTTGAAAATAAAACATTAACATTTTACAAAAATACTAACACTTAATATATCATTTTTAAAACATTTATTTTCTTATACCATGGTTTAAATATATTAAAATTTAATTTTATATGGCACCTAAATATTAATTTTACACTTCTATAGGTGAGTTTTATATTCTAATGGTCATATTATTATTCAAAAAATTTAGATTACAATTCCAATAGTTAAGTTACTATTCCAACAGTCATATTACTATTACAACAATCAGATTTATAATGGTCATATGGGTCCACTACTTCCTATAAATTCGTCTAATTCCATTAATTATTCATTAACTTATATTTTCTCTCATGTTTATACATACTTTAATCTTCAAAATGAATATTTTGTTATTAATATTATGTTTTATTTCTACAGCTTTGTTCATGAGTGAAATCATTCTGGTGGATCGAGCAAATCCAAATGATCCTATTATTATTATCTTACTTTCTATTTATTGTCTTGTTATAATATTTTTCTTTCTTATTAGTTTATTTTATAACTAAATTATCATTATTTATTTATGAGAATAATGTTTTTTTGGTTTCTCTATGTGATTTATTTTCTTTATACTACATGAAATAATTATAAGAAAGGGAAATTTCCTTAACAAAATTACAGGTCATTAAATTCTTCCCCCTTATGAAATTTCACCCTTGAAATTTCATTTTATATATAATAAGGTGAAAATAGGTGATGATACTTATCCTTCATCACTTCCTATGGATATCATGTTTTCTTTTAGTATTTATGGTTTTTTCATAGTACTTTGAATAGGTGAGTAGTCTTGTTACTTATAACTTTATCTCTACGGTCCAAGATATTCACTGACTGATCCTCATAATATAGAATCATTTTCCAGTTTCACCACCTTCTAATTCAATACATGTGAGGGATCTAGTATTAACTTCCCCAAGATAGAAACATGGAATACATCATGTACTTGAGACATGGTTTGTTTAATTTCTAGTCAATATGCCACAACTCAAATGCGATCAAGAATATCAAAGAGGTTGATATACCTAGGACTTAACTTTATCTTCTTCCCAAATCTCATGAATCTCTTCCATGGGGATATATAGAGGAATACCATATATCAAACCTCAAACTCCAAGTCTCAACAACAATTTTCTGCATAGCTCTTCTATTGACATTGGGTAGCCTTGATGTGTTTTTGAATGGTCTTAAAATTTTCTACCATTTCCTCAACTCCCAACAGCTTGCGTTCACCAACTTCATCCCAGTATGTAGGTGTTTTTCATCTTTTCCCATAAAGGTATTCACATGGAGCCATTTGGATACTTGAGTGGAAACTATTATTGTAAGAGAACTTGACCAGAGGAATATATTAGTCCCATCCTCCTTTGAATTATTCTCTCAACATATCATTAAATGTATGAATAGTATACTCAAATTGGCTATCAATCTAGGGGTGATATGCCATACTGAAGTTTAGCTCAACGTTTAGGGCATGTTGGATACTTTTCCAGAACTTCGAGGTAAATCTTGGATCTCAATCAAATAAAATTTATATTGGTAATCCATGTAGTCTCAACACTTATCTAATTTATATTCATGAAAGTTGATTGAGTGAGAAGTCATATCAAATTGAAATAAAGTGAGTAGTCTTTGTAAGATGATCCAAAATAACCCATATAACATTATTTTCTCTATATGTCTTCAGAAGCTTAGTGACAAAATCCATGGTGATCTGTTCACATTTCCTTGTAGGTATGGGTAATGGTTGCATTATCCCAATAGAATTTTTCCTTTAATCCTTAACTTCCTGAAATACTAAGAACTTTGATGTATATTCATCGGTCTCCTTCTTCATATTTTCCCACCAATAGTGCTATTAGAGATATCGATACATATTTGTGATCCATAGGTGGATGGAGAAGGTTGATCTATGTTCATCATTAAAAATATCCCTATTTATATTAGTATTTGATGGTACACATAGTCATGACCCAAATATTATGACTCCTTCCTCATCAATTTTGAACTCTGGGTATTTCCCATTTTTAATAGCTTCCACCTTCTTCTAAATATCCTCATCATCTCTTTGATAATTATTTATATTATATAAAAGGGGAGGTTAGGAAATAATTTGAGAAAGGAATTATGATGTTCCTTCCTTTATGATTACCATTTTCATCATTTGAAAGTCTAATAAGATTAGATCCTTCTCAATTATCATCATTGATAAAGTTTCCAGATCATTTATACTAAGAGAAACTACCACTTTATTTTATTTACCATGATGGTAGTAGATTGATTAGTCATACTCCTTGATGATATCTAACCACATTCACTGGTTTATATTAATATCCCTCTCTATTAATATATATTTTAGGCTCTTGTGATCAGTATATATCTCATACTTCTCCCTATAGAGATAATACTAATAGATTTTCAACTCAAAGGTCAAGACCTCCAACTCCATATCATACATGGGATAGTTTTTTTATGAAATTTCATATACATTGATGTATAGGCTATCACTTTATTATTTTTCATTTTCACATAACCTAATCCCTTATTTTATACATCATTATATACCATAATGAGTTCCCCACTTGTGGATAGTGTAAGTATTGGTGCAGTGATATGCCTCTTTTTCAACTCTTTAAATCCTTCTTCACATTTAATGTTCTATAAAAATTTTACTCCCTTCTGGTTTATATTGGTTAGTGGGTTTGATAATCATGATAAGTTCCTCAAAAATCATTAGTCCTACCCAACTATACCAAGAAAAATATGAATCTCCATTATAAATTCTAGTGTGGTCCACTCCTTAATTGTATTTGTATTAGAAGGGTCCAAATATATCACTTTGTTAGTGATAACATTCCCTAAGAAAGATACTTCCTCCATCAAGAACTCACATTTACTATAATTTTCATATAGTTTCTCCCTTATCAGATTCTTTATCACAATATTCAAATGTTCCTCATGCTCTTGCTTTCTCTTAGAGTATATCAAAATATCATTTATAACGACTTCCAAAAATTTGTTGAGGTAATATCTAAAGAATATATTAATTAGATCCATGAAAATTGATGGATAAACAGTTAGTATAAATGGAATCACTATGAACACACGGTGTCCATAACTAGTTCGAAAGGTAGTCTTGGGAATATATTCCTTCTTCACCTTTAATTGTTGATATCATGATTGGAGGTCCACATTAGAGAAATACTTTCCCCCATGTGGTTGATAGAATAATTCACCTATATGTGGAAGGGGATACTTGTTTCTTATCATTATTTTGTTGAGATAACGATAATCAATGTAGAGGCACATTGATGCATCATTTTATTTGATGAAGAGGACAGATGCACCCCATAGTAAAGCACTCAGGTGTATAAAATCATTGTCCATATTCTCTTGTATTTGCTTCTTCAGTTATTACAACTCAACATTGTCCATCCTATAAGTAGTCTTTTATATGATTAGAGATCCAAGTATAATTTTAATTTTGAACGCAACCTCATATATAAGAGGATGACCTGAAAATTATTTAGGGAACACATGAGTGTAGTCCCACATAATGAGAATATCTTTAAGAATGATCCTCTTATTTGTATAAATCATTTGAGATAGATATGATTTCTTATAAGGAAATTTTATTCATGATTTTTAAGAAGATTCCAAATGATATTCATCCTCCTATTTACATTTTTATATAATTAGAGGATGCCTCAGGATATGAATAGTGATCTCCCTATCCCAATAGTTGATGTTATATTTATATAAACATAGCTAATCCATGACCAATATAGAATAAAACTCCACCGAAATAAGTAATATGTGATTTTATGAGAGGTTTAGTCCACAAAAATTTACCAGGGATGATTTATATACTTTATATGAAATAATTTCACCATTCACTATACTCATAGATTACTCAACATCCATATTTTGAGGTGATATTTGAATATTTATACTAAAATTTCAAGATATAAAAGAATGTGTAAAACCAAAATAAGAATTATGTTTTCTATTATTGAATGAATAACCAGTTTACCTATCACCACATAATTTTCAGGATCCACCTCAGCATTAGTGATAGCATATGCCCTTCCTGGATGCCTTTGAGGTTGTTTTTGTTGACCGTTTTCGACAAACCTTGTGTTAGGGCATTGGATCGCATAATGTCTGTGTTACTTACTATTCAAACATTATACTACAAGATTATTTTTGATATGAACCTTCTTCTTTTGTTCCACATTAGTAGTCTTCTTCATATCCCTTCTAAAATAATTAGCCTAATTCCTCCCTTTTCTACATTTGAAGCATCTCCCGGTTCCCTTCATATAGTTCATGGGATGATTCTTCCCACACTTTTAACACATGGGATGATGGGTTTTCTTTCATCCATGCGATTTATTTATTGATTCTACCATATTGAACAACATTTTACTATTTTTATCTCTAATCTCACGTGACCACTAAGAGTATCTAATATCTATCTCAACCTTAAGGGTACAACAAAAAATCTCCTCATTGCTGTCAAAGTCCCGAATCACTGAGGATTTTCATAGACTTGAATTTAATCCACTAAATAAGTGATACACCTTTGTTTTAGTGTTCATAAAAAAACCATAGGAATATCATGAAATCCTTGTGAAGTTTCCCTATACACCCTGATAGACTCAACTTACTTTTTCTTTAGTCTAAGGAACTCCCTCTCCATCTTAATATGTAGAGTTTTGGAAAATATTTATTAAGAAATATTTTCTTAACTTATTACCATTCCATGGAATCAATTTCATCTTTAGACTTCATTTTCTTTATCTATGTCCACCATTGATCAGCTTCCCCATCAAAATAATTAACTTACAATATTATTTTATCTTATTCTGAGCATTGGAGGATAGTTAATATCTTCTCAATAGAGTTAATACATTGTTCCATGATAATGGGATTAAAAGATTCACTAAAGGGAGGAGGCCTTTTTCAAATAAAGGTTTTGACCACAATTTGATCTTTATTAGGAGAAGGTGGGTGTTCCACATGATTCAATTTATTATTCATAACTTGAGTTAGTTGATCTAGTATTATCATGAATTTATGATCTCTTATTCCCATTAGGTTTGGAATCTCATTAGGTAAATCATCACATTGCCTATCACATTGGTTGTTAGCACATATTATCCTATTTACAGACATTAAATAAAAAATAGAAATAAAATGGGGGGGGGGGGTAAATACTTAGCTAATGAGAATATTAAAAGGAAACTATTCACATATAAGGATACAATTATAAATGAATAGTATGTCCTAACTTATAATTCACTAGGTTTTAATATTGGTTATACATGGTGATTATATTATCCCTAGGTTTCTTAATAACATTTTTTAGTCTTAATACCCCAAAAAATACCTATACCATACTCTGATAAAAACTATAGTGACCCAATCCTTTCACACATATTATTACATGATTTTAAGCATAAATATCCATAAAATAAAAACTAAGGACTGAAAATCCTAGTATCTTTGGAAGACTAGGTACATAATTAGGAAATATGAAACAAGAATAAAAATATTTTTATTAATCTCAATAATGATCTCATGACTTCCTTTGATCTCCTAAAACTTCTTAGGATAACCTGGGGAATACATAGACAAAAGGGATAAAATAAAAATTCTAGTAAGGGAATAAACATGAAAAATAATCATAACCCATGAATCCGAAGTAATAACTTGATAACGCAAAAGGAATGAATCACGAATAAACATAAAGAGGAATAACATATAGAACATGGAATCATATGATCATGGAAATATAGGAATGTTGTGGAATCATATATCATGACATAAAAATGAGTCAAGGAAAACTTCCAAGGTGATATTACATAGTGAGCAGAGTCCCAAAATGGATTAGGTTTACTCCCTAGTCCCATACATAATGTCTCATGAGACAAAAAATTACCCAATGCATTAGAGATCTATATATTATCATCCATCATAACATATAAATGTATATGTGTTCCACATAACAAAATCAAACATAAGGAATAAACAGAAGGGTTACCCATGGAAAGAAATAGGTTACATAATCATGTCATAAGGAATAACCAAAGGGTGTATCATAATGACATCCATGAAATAATGGATTTATATCATTCTTGGAAATTAATATAGTAAAATTAATAATATATAATTAAAAAAGATGTCTAAATGAATTGAAAAAATGAAAAATAGTGTTTGGGTAACTTTAGAAATGTTCCACTTTAGTGCGGTTTAAGGGAAAAGATTAAAGAGTTATTAAATAGGATAAAGGAATAATTATTTCCATAAAATAAAAAATGAACTAAAATGGTTTTTAATTATAAAATGAGTGATTTTATAAAATATGTGCGGCTTAAAAAATTTTACGGAATGTACTTGAAAAGGGTTAAGAAATAGAGAAGTTCCCTTTAATCAGGTTTTCTTGTCAAGAGGAATTGAGAAGGGAACCTTTTTAAAACATGTATTTACCATCAAAGTAAGATGAATTGTGATAGATTTATGTGTGTGATACATATATAAATAATACAATATAATTTTATAGGAATAATGAATAGATAAATTTAGGTATATAGAGAGAGATAGTGTAACCCAAAGGAAATATAGCGGGTTGAAGAGATCCTTTACCATATGTTTGAATGTGTCCCACACTTACACTTAATATACTATATAATCAAATTATATTCATTAATTATTTAATTAATAACCTATTACAGATATATTTTATTAATTATAATTTTATTTCATTCATATAATTCTATTTATATGAGTTTTAAATTTCAATTTCATTATTCTGGGAGAGTTCGTTTCATGGTTTCATGGTTGGTTCATTTTTGTATAATTATGGATGTTTTTTTCAAATGGGAATAAAAATACATAAGTAAAATGAAGTGGTATTAATTTAATTACATAAATTTTAATGATCCCATATATAATCTTTCTTCTAACATGTGGATAATTCTTTGAGTAAAAACAATATCATTATGTGGTTAGTTCATTTAGGAGGTTTTACTGACCATCAAAAACTAGTTTCATTTTATTTAATATTATGTATATATATTAGTTATAAAACATGAAATAAGTTATAATATATTTAATAAAATATTATTTGACCATAATAATAGTTTTATGACCTTTCTTGAAGGGGTAATGGAAAAAAACTCATTATCCCTAGAGATGGTTAACTGCCATAATTTGGACACTGGTTTCATTTCTTTTAATAAGAGGAGATGAGAAAAGGGGTGTACAGAATATATTATATTAGAAATAAAAAATTCTAGTATATAAATGATATTTTATTTATTATAATTTTATGTATGAATTAGGTGAGGAGAATATAGGAGAAAAAAATAAATTAAAAGAGGTAGTTTGAGAATGTTACCTACTGAATATCACCTACTTGAAGGACCCTTTAAGGAACTTGGAATTGGTCTTTTGGTGAGATCAAAATAACTTTTACATGAGTAGATTTTGTATTAGAGGGTTTGGTATAGATTTTCAAAGATTTATGTCTTAGAATGTGTGAGTATAAGGGGTGGTATTTATAAGGGGAGAAGAGGGGTATTTTTGATTATTATATTCATTAGTTTATTATTTTGGATCAAGACTATTAATAGTATTGATTATTGTAACTATATAGAGTAAATAATGAATTTTATTATAAAATAATGGATTATTACATCATAAATGACTCAGAAATTCATGTATTTAACTTATAATATTAAATATCACAAATTAATGTATTTCACTATTCACCCAAAATTCAACTATTTTAGAAAAATACAAAAAATTAACGCTAACCATTTTTCAATGTATAGATTTAAAAAATGGAATCAATTTTTATTAAAATAATTTTATAAATATGAGAAATTTAATATTTAAATAAAATTCTCATTTATTTGAAAAATACCAATTTTAGTATTACAATTGATTTTACGACCCTTTGAAAAATTATTTAAAATCACATAAAATTATATTATAATTATAATAAAATATAATATTAATTTATGAATCCATTTTATGAAAATATTTTTTTTGAAATCATTATATTCGTTATAAAATTGAAAATAAAAGAGTTACATTTTGTAAAAATACTAACACTTAATTTTAGTTTTTTTAAAACATTTATTTTCTTGTACTATGGTTTAAATATATTAAATTTTCATTTTATATAATAAATAAATATTAATTTACACGTCCATAGGTGAGGTTACTATTCTAATGATCATATTACTATTCCTAACGGTCAGATTACTATCCCAACGGTCATGTTACTATTCTGACGGTCAAATTTATAACAGTTATATGGGTTCACTACTTCTTATAAATACCTCTTATTCCATTAATTCTTCATTCACTTATATTTTCTCTCAAGTTTATATATACTTTCATCTTTAAGAAGATTATTTTTTTTATTAAAATTATGTTTTATTTATATAGATTTTTTCTTGAGTGTAGTCATTCTGGTGGATCGAACAGATCCAAATTACCTTATTATTATTCTATTATTTTATATTTATTATCCCACTATAATATTTGGAATTATTATTGGTTTATTTGATAACTAATGTATCATTATTCATTTATGAGAATAATTTTTTTTGTTTTTCGATGTGATGTATGTGCTTTATACTACATGACATAATTATAAGAAGTCAAATTTTATTGATAAAATTCTGGGTTATTATAATTTACCAACACTTTAAGATGTTATCCTATATCTATAATTATCCCTCAGACTTATCCCCTGGGTAATCACTAAATTTCACTCATCCTAATCCCTAAGAAACATAAAATACTAATTATAACCAATATAAAGGTTTATCTATACCTTTGAAACTAGGATCAACCTTAACCTATCAATCTTTCACAACCTTTATAACTCTCAAATTATCTTTAATTTTAAAAAAACTAAACTCTAAAGTTATTTAAAACCTCCTTTGATAATAATTAAGGTACCCAGACTCACACTCCTAGATTCGATGCTGAAAACACATAACTTGGACACACTGGCTGTGATGCACATCCAAAATTACATAGTAATTGAAACATTTACAAACAAATGACCTTTTTATATTTTGAGTTTTAGATAATTAAGAAAAATATTTGACTAGTAGGAAATATTTTATTTATATCAAAAGTAAATTTTATCCACTATATAAGAAACCACTTAATCCATAAAAACCTTCAAAATATCCCACAAATTTTCAACAAATGATAATATTATAGATATATATTACTCATTATATTCCTTTATAACCCAAGGAAATGAAAACATATGAATGGGTAATATAAAACACTCATTAAGGGTAAAAATAAGTGATAACCATCAATAATCATAAGTGAACATAAGATGAGAATATGGTTATAATCAAGGTATATAATAAAATCATACCCAACAAAGCTTAGATCATAAAACTTGAGTCATGAAGTATGACATAACATCATAAATTAATCACAAGAGTGTTACAACATTAGTCTTTAAACATGAGCTATAAAATCATAATGTAGTCATAATAATAAGCATGATACTATGGTACAAACATGATAATAGGCAAACATAACATTGTGGAGTAGGTTACACCACCTGATTATTATAACATAGTAGTGAAAAAACCGCCACCTTATTCCCATAATATATAAATCATTCTATACTTGATTCCCATAATTATCTCATGAGATAAAAATTCTTAACCAATGAATTGGGGTGTGATATAGGACCCCGCCCATCATCATCCATACATATTAGTGTCACTTGAAATCAATCATTCACCATACTATAAAGAAACCATGGAATGGAAAATGGTTTTTATTCAACACATCATAAATAACCCATGGAAGAAATTGGTCTTCATATCATTTTCAAATGGATTCACATTAGTAAATCATAAACATGATAAACCCATGGAAAAATTGATATCTAATAATATTTAGTCACTTTATAGGTAAATACCCTTCAATTAATATGATGAGGTATATGGTATTTGCACCATATATATAAAAATATATATGGTTTAGTCAATAATTTTACTTAGTCAATCGACGCATGACATCTAGGTGAACACCCTTAAATCAAAGAAATGGAAAACACGATATTCAAAAAGTAAAGACTTTATAAAAAAATATCATGTCTATATAATAGGATGTTTTAAAAAGACAAAGGCAATGACAAATCATATATTTGATAGAAAATAAAATTATATAGGCCATCTAGAGACATAAAATTGATGGTAAAATTTGAAAAATGTCATCGATTACGAATACGATATGTCAAAAGACTGTGACTTAGATGAATAATTTTTTTTAGAGTTTTAGAAAAATATCTTATCATTGATATTTTAAAATAATTTTAAAGAAAATATTTTATAAAACTAAGAGAAAAATAATTTATTTTTGAAAACATTAAAATCTATAGAGAAAGTTTCATCTAAAATGAAAAAGGCAACATAAGGATGTGTTTACACAGAAAAGTTTAAAAAGATACGATTTTCAAACTTTGATGAAAATTAAATATATAAAAAATATCATTTTTTAAACTTTTAAAGAATGTCAAGTAGTATAAATAACCTTAATAAATTATTTAGGAATATAAAAATGACATTTTAAAAATATCCAATTAATATGAATATTGAAAAAGGGTAGTTTCCCACTGAAAAGAAAAGGTAGGTTTGGTTTCGTTATAATGGGTAAATAATGATCCAAGGGGGAAAATTAAATAGAGTGAAGACAAGTAAAACATCAATAATTACTATAAGAGAATAAAATTATAGGTGTTTTTCATATAAAAGTATATAAACTACCTATATGGATTATCTTTAAAATTATTCATTTGAAAATGATATTGGTGATGAAATCCTCATAGTATGGGAAACATAAGAATCAAGGAATTTGAGATGAAGATCATGAAATGGAAATTAAAATATAATGAAATGGAAGATATTTAATTCTTTAAATCAATAGGGTATTTAATTAACCATATAAAAGAAACAATTTTGTGCAATGTCAAACATGTCTCATGAAATTAAATTTGAGATAAAGAACCTCTTACAACCTTAGAAAATTTCATGTCAAAACCCTATGAGAGAAACAAACTTGGAATAGAACATTGAATATCATAAAATATAACATAATCATGATACAAAATATTAAATGGGAAGTAGATAAACCTTTATAATTAAAACATAGTGTATAATAAGAAATATATCTCAATGGGTGAAAATTTGAAACCAGAAACCATTACCTTATTCTTGATTCATTCTGTGCATAAGCCTAAATTACTGAATAATAAAATTTATTTTATTATATAACTTATTAGGAAAATTATTTTTATATAATTAATTTAATATGGACCATTTATTTTCATATTATATTTATTATATATATATATATATATTCTTATGTTTGTGTGAAAATTTAAACAGTGTCCGTGTATTTCGGTAATTTTAGCGGTCAAAGATGATATTTTAATAATAAGTTAAATAATTAATATAAACTTTCTATAATTATAAAAAAATAATTATTTTCTTGTTAACTTATAATAACAATATTATTTAAGTTCCCATAGTCATCTATGATAGAGTTTTACAACATTGTTCATATAGGTTTTTAAACTGACCAAAACAAGAACATGCTATAATTAATGAATATGTATGATTATAGGGAAATTTAGTCATAATATCATTATTAAAAAAGTATAATGAAATTATTTATATGTTATTAAGGTTTTTAATAATATTTTATGTGACTTGGATAAATAATTAAAATCAATATAAAAAATGAAAAATGTTACTTTGTGGAGGTGGTAGTCTGCACAACGTACGATCAACGCTATCATTTCTCAGTGATTGAGAAGGGATAAGGTAGATAATAAATTGAATTTTAATAATCATAATTAAATTTTATATATAATATTTATTATTCAATACCATCATTAAAACCAACCATGATATGTATTTATGAAAAATGGAAGATATCGCTTCATGGAGGCGGTAGTCTGCACAATGCACGACCAATGTTCTTTTTTTTATCTATGTGGATGGGAAAGAATAAATAAGGGTTGTTCCATTAATATAATAACATATTTTAATATTAATTATATATATTTAATTATATTATTGTGGTTAAAAATATTGGAATAGGATTATTAAGAATGAGGGATTAAAAATGAGGTAATACTTATGTCAAGAGATTTAGTTTTATCTTAGAAATATCCTTGTAAATGGAGGACTTAAGATAAAAAATTATGAACATAGGCTTAAGGATTTGGGATAGGGTTATAAGAGAAGAAAAATTGAATATTTTTATAAATAAATTCGAAGGTAAATGTGCTACATTAAGTGGTGGAAAGATCCCCTTTTATAAGTGAAGAGGAAGACAAATTTGGAAGCACCCTTTACATTTTAAATAATGTAAAGTTTACATTAAAGGGTAAAAGGATAAAAATTTAAAAAATAATAAGGGTTTGGGGTGGATTTTTTTAGATACACACCTCAACAATATATTTGGAAAAATGTTTTAAGTATTTTTTGAGTCATTTCCTCTTTGTAAATCTATTTTTACCATTTTTTACTTTTATTAGGATAATTAATTTTCAACCTTAGTAATTATTTTTGATGAAAAAAATTAAAATTGAACTACTTATATAATTATAAACTTATAATTTAAAATTTAGAAATAATTTTAATGGAGATCACATATAATTTCTACAACACTCCTTATCCATTCTTAATGGAGATCACAGTAGAGGTAGCCGAAAGATATCCCTCCTTCAGAGGTATCCATGGATTTTTATGAATTGATTAACACTCTAGTGGTATCCTCTTATCACCCATGACATTATAGAGCCTCATGGATATAGAGGGTGAATATTAACATAGCTCTAAGCATGGGTGAGTTTTGAATAAGGCTTCGAAAGGCTTTAATTACACACCCTATTAGGGTGAACACCCATCATAAATCCCTAGAGGATTCTCCTAGAGTGATCATGAATTTGATAAATTTACAAGGGAAGATTAACCATTAATAAAAGTATTATAATAGAAAAGAAACCATGAAACCCTATAACACTATTCCATTGGAATTGAAATCATGTGACACTAGAAATGAAAACATACACCTTAAACCATTGAATTATATTGTTTTTCATTTTTTTTGTGCTTGTTGAAGAGCATTAAGGAATAATCATAAGGATCTTCCATTTGATGTGTATCTAGATATTTTATTAAATCACCAAAAAAATTTGTATAATACCTTCCAATTATTTATGATAAGATAGTATTTTATAAGTAAAGGAGAAAAAAAGAAGAGAGATTTAGGGAGAGAAGATTTTTGGTCTTTGATTTCTTCAAGAGATCACGCTCACACTTCCCATAGATAATACCACTTTATATAGTCTATGAGGATGCTCCCCAATCCATTAATTTATTCATACGTTTCATATTTATATGAGTAAATCAATTTATTACATCCCATGTAACTTTTGTCTATAAAAACTCTTCCAAATGCTTCATCTTGTGAAATGATTACTCATATTGGAGTTGATTCCCTAGAACCAACTACTTTTTACTTTAGATTAATTATATATTCAAATAAGTTAATATTAGTTTAAATATATGATCACATATTGATTTTATTCTACATAACATTGTTGTGATAATGTCCCTTAGTATCCATCACATTGATAATGTCATAGTAGTTCCCCGCTATGATGAGAACCTTTAGATGCTATGATGATATCTCTTAAATATAGTTATGTAGTAAGATAACATACTATGATGGGGAACATAGTATATAGACTGCTATGTATGAGTACTCATTATAATATGTTACTTAATCTCACAAAGTTCTCACAAGGTAATCTCTAATATGGGAGGTTATGAAAAAAGACCCGCCAGTAGGAATTCCGCATGTTTTTGTGTCATCATATATTCCTATCTTCGATCATGTGTAATGGTACTTAGACATTAATATTATCATTAATGCGTTTCATGACTTACACGTTTATATTTTCCAATTAAATACATGATGGAATATGTTCTTGATGAGGTAGGGTACGTTGGGCCTGTCACAAATGACATGTTATTAAGGGATAAGTCAAAGAAGGATTTCTACCTTCTATCTTTATTGAAGTTGATATCTCGTCCCTTTGATTTAAATATAACTATTACATAAATTTAATGGACATGGTGTAACAATTTTTACTTCAGATAGTCAAAAAATACATATCAAGCAAATATGTTGATGACATAGATATGAAACATTCTTAATGAGATATTGAAAAAAGGGATTAATTACACAGTGAGTGTTTGTATGTTGCTGTTGTCATTATGACATTAAGTTCTTTCTCTTGGGTTCCTTGAACCATTACTATATATTGATCTTGGACTTTAGGCATACCCTCCTAATGTCAATAATAAATAACACTGGAGGTTCACACACTAAGTGTTTCCATTGATCTCAATTAAATTATATTTGAATTTAATTAATAAAATAAATATTATTCTCAAGATCAAGGAATAATTTTATTCAAGTTTTATTGATCACATAAATTAAATAAATACTTAATCACTAAATTATGAATAATATATATATATATATTATTGAATATTTAATAATTATTTATTTACTAGTTTGTGAATAAAATATTTATTTAAGAGAATAAAATAATTTTATTTGGGTATTCAATAAATGTTTAGGAGTTTGAAAAGACCAAGGTTGTGCCCAATGACAAATATTAATTAACAATCTGGTTAAAATATTTGTTATTTCATAAGTTAGTGCTTTCTAAATAACAATAATAATAATATTATTATTTAGAATGGGGTTTATTAATGGTTATACTATTTTTAAATGTTCATCATGAAATTAAATAATTATTTTAACCTAAAACCTAACTCTATAAATAGATGGTTATGTCTATTTTGTATGGTGTGTACTAAAAAATAGATAATTTTTGCACACAATGAATTCTATCTCGAATCCTCCATCTCTATCCCTCTCAAGAATGAGAAACACAAGAGATATTATTTCATGACTGAAGTACAAGTGATGAACACAAACAACATAAGTTAATCGATTTTCTTTGCAAGCTCCCAGAGACATATTGACATTTCTAGGAGATCAAAGGAGCATGTGTGGATCAACACTAGAGGGATTATATCCCTGTATCCTCACATTGTAATGAAGGAAATTCAAAAGGTTATTTTTGGATGATCATCATTTATATCTAAGAAATATCCTAATCCCAGGTATTCATTTATATAGATATTAAATAAATTAATTATAAATTTGATGTGCAAGATCCTCACTTGGGGTTTCAAAAAAAAATATTTAAAGAAATTTTAATATAATGACCACCACTATGCACTTATGCTACTCCCATAACCAACAAGTGGTATCAAAGTGATCACATTTAAATTTATAATTATTTATTTGATTTTTGGTCTATACACAATCGTGGTTGAATTTTTACTTCTTATTATTTGTTCTTTAATCTAATTTAAATTAACATGTTATCAGAATATTAATCATATTCATCCAATATTTTATTTTCTTAAAGGTCTAAAAATAGATGAAGAACAACTGGAGATGCCATCAGGAATTGCCAATTTTTGGCTGGTAAGACAGGGTTACATGCTGTGTACTCAGAATTACACATTGTATACCCTAGTATGTTGTACATGGTCATGCCATGGGATACATGTCATACCACACAATTAATTACGCATGTTGTATGCTAAATTTTTATCGTCCAACCTAGAACACATTTTTTGGATTACATGGCATGTATCGGAGTACAAATTGTATAATCTATAGGGGTTAGTAGCATAAATCGTGCAATCCATGTGGTCATTATACATGGTAAAACTGCATGTGTCTAAAAACCTAGATCATTTATGATATAAAAAATGTGTATGTGGTGTACACAATGTATATATCATAAATTCTTGCTTCTGAGATACACATTGAGTTATCTAAACAAATTAAATTAGAGATACGCGACGTGCAGTTGGTGTGCACATGTTGTGTAGTCTCTCACCCGAGAACATGCAGAGTCTTTTAGCAGGTTATACAGGTAGGAGACGTTTGGATCACACAATGTGTAGCTAGTTTGTACACACCATGTAATCAACTGAGAAACATATCTAAGACCTAGGTGAGTATCTCGGGCACACGATAAGTAGATACACGACATGTAGCTAGAATTTACACGCTGTGTAGTCCAGCCGAGTCAACACACTGAATCCCCAAGTGTGTGACTTGAATACATGACAACAAAGGTACATAGCTTATAGGTATATAGTACACACCATGTAGTCTCCCAATTAATGGAAGAAATTCATTACATTAAATTGAAAATTTTAGCATTTAAACCTTATTTCTTTGATTCAAACTTTAAGTGTTTGACAATTTAATATGGGTTTTAAAAAAAATTAAATTCTTAATTGATTTATTATAATAAATCGGAAACTATTGATTCTATCATTTATTTTCCATTAATTACTTAAATATTATTATCTCCAAATGAATTTGGATGGCCATTAAGATGAAAGATAATTAATGCAATCATGTTTATCTTAATAATAAAGAACGAATAAGAAATGAATTTTTTCTATATACTTTTACATATACGTTGCATGTATGATCGCTTATAAGCTTGAACAAGACTAGTATATGTGTTGGAGTTTATTTAATTTAAATTTTTTGCATGAGTTTGAAATTATTTATTATTAAATTAAATTTTATGGCCTAAGAGGCATCCCTACCTCCATTAATATATAGTACTTTCATGTCTAATGATATTTATGTAATTAACCTTTAATCAATCATTTAGTCCCCCTCACCTACGTGTGATTTATAAATAATTGTAATTAATGTAGTTTCCTAATATGTGTAGAGATAGTTCAAGATGAAATCATAATGATGCCAACCCAGGTGTTACATAGGTGGATAGGTGGAATGTTGTAACTCATGCCAAGACCAGTAGTAGGAGTTATTTCTCCCTAGGTCAAAGGTTGATTTAATGCCCTCTCATTAAATAAACTATTATATAACCTCCTGATCAGGTCATTTATTATTTATTTATTTATAACTTATGAATTATTTATTACATGGATGCAAGACCACTATCACATAAATAAATGAATTAATTTCAAAAGATGGAATTTTAAAAAATGGATCATGCATAAATGTTTTATCCAATATGGTTAATTAATTAAGTAAAATCCACTTAATATTAACAAGTTTTATAAAGGATAAAATAAGGTAAAAATTCTGTATAATAAATAAAATCCTTCAAAAAAATATTAAGTCAAACTTGTCCTTCCATTAATTTATTAGGAATGAAAGCCTTAGAACTAAGTGTTTTACCAACCCCCATTGGGACACTTACTTTTAACATGGAGTTCCTATAAAGGTTTTAGGTTGGATTAACCATATTACATCAAGAAAAGTATCCCTAACTAGACTTGATACAAATTGGAGGTAGGGGTTGATGAAATATAAGTCAGGATTTTAGGATTTGGAGTATAATCAAAGGATTAAGGAGCTACAAGTCCATAGTTTACAAAAACTTGCCTACCTAAATACCTTTAAGTAGCTTGACCAACCCTCATTAGGGTTATACGAAGGGACATATGGATTATTTCCACTAGAATATCCTAGAAACTATGAATTACAAGTTCAATGGTGAGGGATATTTTGACTAGATAAAATAGTGTGATAATTAATAAAATTAAATTATTATTATTTCTCACATAAAATATAATTAAGTAAAGTACTAATAATATGTTTTAATTATTATAGAAAAAATGGAAAATAAAACCATGAAAGTATTTAAATCATTCCTTAACTAAGGGTATATCCTTAAAAATAAAAAATTTTAGATGTGGTACAATCACTTATGCGATGCACTATTATTACAAAGTTTGTAGTATGTGTTGGAATCCCTTATTCCTATTCTATCACCCTAAAAGGTGAGTAAAAGTGAAAAATAATCCTTCCAAAGATATGTTGAGGATGATTATTATGTTATTTTTATTATATTATCAACTATGATGGGAGAGTTTATGATAAAACATAAAGAAATGGATTTTTATTCCATAATAACACATTTCCATTATCTTGAGAAAGAGATGTAAAGTCTTGAAATAAATAATATTTTCACTGCACTATATCAGTGTAAACTAAAAGAAGGCAATCTAGATACTGATCATGGTTTCAAAATAATGGGGTATGTTGATTGATTAATGAAATTAGGATTTCACTTGGATAATAAATTATCCATTAATATTATTTTATTACCCTTACCACCAAGATTATCCTTATTTTTCCAAGACCAGATAAAAAAATGGATAATTCACTAAAGAATTTTTTTCCATACTTTACCAAGCTGATAAGGATTTGTTCAAAATTGTTTTCCAACCTCTTGTGGTGAAAATTTTGAAATACAACACTAAATATCCAATGGATAATATAAATTCAAAATATCATTTACAACATCATTTAAAGATACAAAAAAAATTAAAGTCATAAGAATGAACATGATGTTATTTCCTTCTTATATAAAAATAATGGAAACATGAAAAGAAATTTCAATGAATTGAATAATAAAGTATTTGAATCCACTTAGGGTATATTCATCAAGTTTCTATTTTCCTCTTTTGTATTAAATACAATATTCTTACAACATACATGTATTTAAATAAAAGAAACGAGAAAGAATATAAAGGTTATAGAGTAAACTCAAAAGGAGTTGGGAAAGGGTGATTCTTATGTCTTCCAAGGAGAGATTTCTATTTTGGATTAATTCAAGTTTGTAATAAGTGTTAACAAAAAATTTAAATCAGTGTTTGGCTAGACACAATGATACATTATTTCATTTTGGAATAATTGTTGTTATGGTACTTTAATACTAAACTAATGATTTAAGTAACTCTTTGATCACAAATATCCATTTTAATAAATGATGACTATAAAATATAAGATAAAATACTCTTACCTAATTATTAAAAGATAATTATTTTTAAAATAAAATAGAAATTAGTTGACTTGTTTATTTCTATTAAATTATTTTTGTCTCAATTGATCTAAGACATTAGATATACATACAAATGACTTATCATTTTTTAGATAAATAATCCTTTTAAATAAAGGTATGTCATACAACATTTATATTTATTTTAACATATCCATGTGAACTATTCTAAATATAAAGGTAACTTCATATAATTCATGATTTTTTTATAAATGCTTTTTGAAGTAAATGAGTGCACTTGGTAAAAGGAATCTCCGAGATAGCTTGTTAGAGTATATCTTATCCATGTAATCATTGATCATATATGTAAAGTAAAAATTATCCCTAACTCACATTTTATTATATAAATAAGCATTATGATAGTATTAAATGGAATATCAATGATGAGTCTTATATATATTTAAAATATTCCATTATTGATTTTAATACATATTTTGTAAATAGAAGTGAAACCACTAACCATATGCCAACTATATTGTCTAATGGGTATCATATCAAAATGTGATATGATAAAGAATTAGTTAAAACTCCATAATAAGTGTTTATTGAAATCCATTTGTTAAAGTCATCTTTAGCTACAAATAAATATCAAAACACTAAAGTTCATCAGAGTTAATAATCCTAAATCCACTAAGGGTGTTAACATATAGTCAAGAATGACTAAATTTCCATAAAGGAAAACTATATTTTTAAAGATAATGGGAGAAGACTTAACTTATACAACTCTAAATGAACATGAGTTGGAATAGGAATAATGGACTCCATTGCGCTTAGTGGGAAGAGTATTTCTAGAGACATAATTCATAGGAATTCATAACCAAAGAGGTGATTTATGTTCACTTAAGTGGGTGATATATGTATTATTATTTTATAATAGTGATTCCTTTAAATAATCAATAAATGGTAATATTATAAAGTATAAAAGTATATATAATTTCAAGTAATGGAATACATGTATCAATATTTAGGACTCCATATTGTTAATGTTTCCAAGAATTGATACAACTTGTGATTATTCAAGATAAAATGGGCATGGATGGTACAAGATGGTACTAATAAATCATGTTTGATTATTGAAAGGTTTGGTATGTGAAAAAAACTATTCACCACTCATCATGACTAAAATAATTCTTGAATTATACTTTTCAAAGCATATTTATATGATCATCATATTGGGCAATTGATTTTCAAGGACACCCCATTTAAAGGATTCCTTACAAAATATGTATATATGACATGACCAAAAAAGAGAACATATGGTATATGTATACTAGGAATAACCGAAATATTCAGTGTTATTAATAAATTCTAATAAGATATATAGATTGAGTAAATTCATTTATGAATATATCATGCATGGTGATTATAGAATATTCATTTGGAAACAAATGAGTGACTTGTGTCTCTAACCAGTTAATGGGAGAGCTATTAGTTTTCAAGATAAATATTTTGATAACATATGGAAAATAAATGAAAAGTATCACTAGTTTGTTAAGACAAAGTAATGAAATTTCTTTAAGTATGAATTAAAGTAGAAACTATGTTCTAGGGGAAAATATATATAAAATAGATCCATGGGTTTTATAAATCTATTCACAGTATATATATTAATAAAGTAATGAAAAATAAAAGTTGAAACAACACAATGACCTAGTTTTTATTGTAAAATATTCTTTCCAGTATAATATGCATGGGAATTAGAAGGTATTATAGAGATTAAAATAATTTCACTAGATTAAGTGCTAAATTTATCTCATATGGCATGATATGTACTGAAATTTGATATTAATTATTCATGATACATAAAAAGGTAAATATAAAATAAAATCCAACATAACTATATAAACCTATAGTCAGAACTATCTGGCAATACTTTGAAAAGTAGAAATGGATGAGTTCCTAGCATCTATAGATACAGGAATACTAGTGACAGTGGTAATTGAACTCTTTTCTAAAATTAGTTTAATTTAATCTAGTATCATAGAAAAGGATAAGTTAATATATAAGAAAAACTTATTACAGTCAGTGGTTTCTATATCTACAATATTTGAGTATGTTGAGGCTTTTGATGAAACTTAAGAAGAGATTTAGAAACATATTGTTCTGATTTTTTGTTATACCAAAATAAATATATTTATAATTTTATGATAATCTTTGATGATTGATTTAGTCAGGATGTTAGGATTATGACTTGGGAACAAGAGGTGTATACTCATTTATATTACTCCTTAATGGATTTTCTAATGATTGTAAATGTTGCTGTAAATAGATTCACCACACAAACATGTTGATTTTATAACCCAAGATATAGAAACATGGAAGTCCTAGTAGCTATATCCATACTTAGTAGAATCATGTTTAATATGTTAAGACTAACCACCTATTAGAAGTTGGCTCAAGTGAAAGTGGGAATTTTTTGGATTTGGTACCCTAGAACCAAATACTTTATATTTTAGATTACATATATATTCAAATAAGTGAATATTAATTTAAATATCTTATCACGTATTGATTGTTCTTCTACATAAAATTTATTTGATAATGTACTATAGTATCTATCACATTGATAAGGTCATAGAAGTCCATAGATATGATAAGAACCTTTAGATGCTATGAATATGTCTCTTAAATATAGTTCTATAACCAGATAACAAACTATGATGGGGAACATAGTATATAGACTGACAAGTGAGAGTACTTATATAGGGATGAGACATCATCTCATGAAGTTCACACTTGGTAATATCCAGGATAGGTGGTTATGAGAACAGACCGACTAGTAGGAATTATTCATGTTTTATTGTCATCAAATATTTGTATATGTAAGCATGTGTAATGGTCCTTAAAATTTAATATTATCATTAATTCATGTCATGACTTGTGAACTTACTAACAGAAACTGCGATGATATATGTTCACATTGAGGTAGGGTACGTTGGGTGCATTATGAATGAAATGTTATTAATGTATAAGTCAAGGAAGGTTTTATCTCTTCTATCTTTATATAAATTAATATCTTGGCCCTTTGATTAAAATATAACTCTTGAATAAATTTTATAGCCATGGTTTAATTTTTTTATTTCAAATAGTCAAAGAAAGACGTATCAAGAAAATTTATTTATTTGATGAGATATTAATACAAAGGGATTACATTACATAGTGAGTGTTCATATGTGGTTGTCATCATTATGACATTAAGTTCTTTCACTTGGGTGTCATGACCTGTTTCTAGAAAAAAATCTTATACTTTATGTGTACTCACCTAATTCCAATGAGAAATAATCCTAGAGGTTCACACACTAAGTGTTTCCATTGATCTTGATTAAATTCTATTTGAATTTAATAAATGGAATAAATTTTATTTTCAATACTAAGGAATAATTTTATTCAAGACTTATTGATTGCATAAATTAAATAAATATTTATTCACCAGATTATGAATAAAATATATTCATGAATTTTATTTAATATTTAATAAATATTTATTTAATTTTTTTGAATAAAATATTATTTAAGATAATAAAATAATTTTATTCAGGTATTCAATAAATTTTGAGGAGTTTGAATGGACCAAGACTGTGTTTGATGACAAATATTAATTAAAAAGCTGGTTAAAATATTTTTTATTGTGAAACTTAGAATGTTCCAAATAATAATAATAACAAAAACAACAAGAACAACAACAACAAAAACAACAACAATAATAATAATATGCAACATGGGGTTTATTAATGTATTATTACATATTGTTCATTGTTCTACATGACTATGATGTAATAATGTCCTAGAGTATTTATTGCATTGATAAGGCCATGACAGTTCCCCACTATAATGAGAACCATGAAATGATATAACAATATTCTTAAATATAGTTCTGCGGTTAGATGACATGCTATGATGGGACACATAGCATGCATACTGTCAGGTGTGAGTACTCGTAAGCAGATGATACTTCCTCTCATGAAGTTCGCACTTGGTAATCTCTAAGATAGGAGATTATGAGAACAGACCCGCTAGTAGGAATTCCACATGTTTTGGTGTCATCGGGTACTTCTATCTATGAGTGTGTGTAATGATCATTAGACTTTCATATTATCATTAATATGTGTCATGACTTACGCACTTTGATTTTTTGACCAAAACCGTCACACAGACAGTTGGCAAGAAGTAGGGTACGTTGGGTGCGTCATGAGTGGTATGTTATTAATGGATAAGTCGAGGAAGGATTTTTCCTTTCCATTTATAAAAGTTGATATCTCATCCCTTTGATTGAAATAGAACTGTCGTGAAAAATTCCATGGCCATGGTGTAACGATGAGTTTATTTCAAGTAGTCAAAGAATGACGTATCAAGCATAAAAGTTGATGACACAATCATGAAACCTTCTTGATGAGATATTGCAACAAAGAGATTATATTACACAGTGAGCGTTTGTATATGGATGTCATTGTTGTGACTTTACATTATTTCTCTTGGGTGCCTTGACCCATTGCTACACAATACTCTTGGACTTTAGGCAATCCCACCTGATGACAATGAGAAAGAATCCTAGAGGGTCACACACTAAGTGTTTTTGGTGGTCTCTGTTAAATTCTATTTGAATTTAATTAATGAAATAAATATTGTTCTCAAGACCGTGGAATAATTTTATTTAAGTTAAAATGATCGCATAAATTAAATAAAATATATTTATTTATTTTATAAAACATTTAATAAATATTTATTTACTAGTTTATAAATAAAATATTTATTTAAGAGAATAAATTATTTATTTATTTATTCAGGTGTTCAATAAATGGAAGTGGAGATTGATCGGACCAAGGTCGGCTCGGTAGTAAAATAATTATTTTCAAGACGGTAAATAATTATTTAACTAGTTGGTACAAATTAAAATAACGCTGCTATTATTTTGTGACGCTGAATTTTATTTATAATTCCATTTTGCACAAGTTGGCGCACTATAAATAATGACTTGGTATTATTATTAAATGCATGGGTTTTCTCTAAGTTCATGAATGTATTTAATTGTTGCTATGCAATTAAATATTGTAACTGAAATTCCATGTATATAAATAGGCAAGTAACCCTATTGTACCATACACCACACCACACCACATGCCTGGTGAATTGAGAATTGTTTATGAAAAAAATTTCTCTCTTGAATCCTCTTCTCTCCCCTCTCAATAATGATAGACTTTCTTCAAGGTTAAAGAACAAGTGATGAAGACCGACCGACACAAGACACTCGCTTCTCCACGCTAGTACCCGGAGAACAAGTGGTGTTGATCGGAGGCCATCGGAGCACGTGTAGATCACCGCTAGAGGGATTATAGTTTGGATCCTTATAATTGCAACAAGATAATATATAAGGGTCATTCTAGATGATCAACATCATCAATGAAGAAAATACCAAAGATATAGGTATTATTTTTCTTTATGAAATTAATTAAATTAATTTTAAACATGATGTGCAAGATCATCTCTAAGGTTTTGGGCCTCTTTCTTCTTTATCTAAATATTTGATTATATTCCATGGATACTAGCTTTCATCATCGTATTGATCCTGGAATAATCATGGATCATGGTAAAAATCAAAGTTGGGTCCCATCCCAACCACGCTTCCACTACGCGTGAATCCTTCAAGTGGTATCAGAGCCAGGTTACATCATAGTTTATAATTATTTAAATATTTCATTGATGAATTATGCATTTAATAATTTAGTTGTTTCAATTCAAGTTAATCATTCTGCAAATCTGAATCTCGAGATCTATTCCTCCTCTTTCGTTTCTCGTTCACCTTACAGAAATGATCTTTTCTTTTAGTTTTGATTAAAATAAAATAGAGTATCTCATCCAGAGGTACCAAAGATTCCTATCCATACAACACCAGAACACACGGCGTGTATTCGACAGTACACACCGTGCAGTTAAGATTCAATGCATCAGAATGTTCTTCCAAACCAAGCCATGTGTTAGAGTCTTTCTAAGTCTTAAATGACTCTGTGTGTTGACCAGGAATAGGTGGCATACAGTTTTCAGATTACACGTCATGTGGCCCAATGGAAATGACGTGTAGTCGCTTCAGGTTAGGGTTGGATCGTGTACCCCGTACATGGATTACCCGGCTGGAGAATGTGTAACGAGGAACTATATGGTGTGTGGCCCACTAGACACACCGTGTACTCTGAAGATTTCCGAAGTACACTCACACACTGTTTCCCTGGGCATGTACTTCGGATAGACAGTGAAAAATAGTACATGCTGTGTTTTTGGAACTACATGTTGTGTACTCATCCAAATTACACAGATTTTTTAAAATTTATTATTATATTATACAAACCCTTGAGACATGTACCATCATGCGGGCGTAAATCTAAGGAACAACACGTGATAGGTGTTATATATATATATATATATGTGTGTGTATTTAATTTAACATCTGTATAATGTTCATTTCTACTCATTAGGTAGTTATGAATAGGAATTCACTAGGTTTCCTCTAAGGTACAAGTTACGTACAAAGATAATTTTAAATGAATTTATTTGTTTAAAATTATTATGGATGAGAATCTCAAGGAAATTCAGAAAAGGATTTAAGATAAAAGGATTGATTAATAAAGATGATAATTAATTGATTCGAGCGTGATTTATCTTAAACAAAAATGATTAAAGAATTTAATGCTAATTTTATTTATATGTAAACATCATTGCATATATGGATGATCATGAGCTAGACCAAGACCTTTGTATGCAGATGGTTTCTTTTAATTTATTTATTTAAATTAAATTTTCTGGCCTACGAGACTTCTCTTTATTAATATGTAGGGCCTGCGTGCCCAAGGTTTCTTTTATATAAAACCCATTTTAACCCCTAACCTAAATGTGAGTTAAGAAAGGCATATGTAATGGATGGAACTCCCAACCCAGTGGAGGTAATTCAAGCTGGATCTCAGATGAAACCAATCCTAGGAGATACATAGGAGGACAGGTGGAAGTTTTAAACACAAACCCAAAAGGTTCAAGGTGTTTCCCCCCTAGTTCAGGGTTAGTTTATCGACTGCTAGATAAACTAACCATTATAAAAGATTGTGATCATTCCATTTATGTTATTTTATTTCTATAAGTTTCATAGTTTATCATTATGGATGTGTTTTCATGATCACATAATTAATGAATTAAACAATAATGCAAGATGAAACTAAAATAAACCAGACTTATGTGTAAATATTATCAAGACATGGTTAATCACTTAAGTAACTTCCACTTAATATTAACAAGCATGTGATAATGATAATAACCAATTCATTCATAAGAGATAAAAATCCCTCAAATAAAATATTAAGTCAGAACAATCCTTTCGTTACTTGATTAAGGTAAAAACTCAATAAAACTATATGTTTGACCAACCCTTGTTGGGACACTTACTTTTATACAGGAATCCCTTATAAAATATTTCGGATTGACTTAACCATATTACATCAAGAGGAGTAGCTCTTGGTAGACTTGGTGTAATATTTGAGGTCAGGTTTGAGGAAATCCAAAGTCATGATTTTAGGATTGGGGAGTCCACTCAACACATCAAGGAGATGCAAGCCTATAGTTGGAAAAGACCTTCCTACCTAAATACCTTCTAATATCTTGACCAACCCTTATTGGGGTTATATGAATGGGAATATGGATCCTTGACACTAGAATGTCATGTCAACTAGACATTCCGAGTTCAATGGTGAGGGCCATTGGGACTTGATAAAATAATGGGAGACTTAATAAAATTTATTATTTCTAATAAAATGTATTCAAGAAAGTACTAATGATATACTATTTTAATTGTATAATAAAAATGAAAAGCCCATTAACCACACTATCCCTGTGATCAATTTTGGATAAAGACAACATCCTCACTGGAAGTAACTTCTAAGAATGGTTTAGGCACCTTTGGGTTATCCTATGCCATGAACAGAAGTCTTACATGCTGGAGTCAGCATTACTTGATCCTCCTTCCAATGAGGTGAGTGATGAGTATTTCCTGGCCTATGAGAAACATATGAATGACTCGGTCTACGTTCAATGTTTGATGCTATCATCAATGTCTAGTGAGCTCATGAAGTCTCGTGAAAACATGGATGCTTATAGCATGCTCGAGTACCTCCATGGTCTTTACCATGATAGAGAAAGATAATAAAGGTTTGAGATATCTAAGACACTCTTTCAGAGTAATCTTGGAGAAGGTTCCCCAACTGGGCCTCATGTAGTCAATCTCATTGGATACATTGACCACCTGGAGGTTCTAGGGTTTAAACTTCCCAATTAATTGGGCACCGATATCCTTCTTGCATCACTCCCTCAGAGGTTCTGTAACTTTTTTTTTCAATTTCAATATAAACAACATTGATAAGTCTCTACCTGATCTTGTTATCCTCATTCGCTAAGTGGACAAAGATATGAAGCAAGAAAAGCCTTCTGTCCTTATGGTGAATAAGAGGAAAGGGAAGACGAAGAGATTTAATACCAAATCTTCTGCACGAACTTCCAAGAAAAGAAAGATCAAAGGGTAGGAAAGGGAACATGAGGCTTTTTGTTTCGCATGTGGCAAGAAGGGCCACTGGAAGAAGAACTGCACCCAGCCTAAGAAGAAAGGGGAAGCTTCAAGTGCATTTATTATCGAATGCAATCTATCTGTTTCTACATATTGGGTATTAGATAAAGCTTGTGGTGCTCCCATATGTATCCAAATACAGGAAACAAGTAGATTCAAGAAGATTGATCGAGGGGAGGTAGATCTACGAGCAACCAACGGATACATGCTTATTGTTGTAGCTATCGGGGACCACCACCTCACGTTGCCAACTGTGATGATATTGGTGTTAAAGGGTTGTTATTATGTTCCTTATGTTAATAAAAACATTATTTTTGTATCCAAATTATATATAGATGGATTTTTTTTTCAAGTTTGGAAATGAATGTTGCTTCTTTTACAAAGATTTCATTTGTTATGGTAGGGAACATTTATACAATGGAATTTACGTGTTGGATTACACAAACCAAGTAATGGAAATCGATAACAAAGATACTTCACATGACTCATACCGCACCCAACTTTGGCATCACCAGCTTGGTCATGTAAATGAGAAACGCTTGAAAAAGTTACATCAAGATGGATATTTAGATTCTTTTGAACTTAAACCACTTGGCATATGTCATGCATGTTTACAAGGAAAAATGACCAAATCCCCATTTAGTGGGAAAGGTGAAAGGGCTAAATAACTTCTTGAATTGGTTCATACTGATTTGTGTGGACCATTTCAAATTGAAGAAAGGGGAGGGTACTCATACTTCATAACTTTTACTGATGATTTTAGTAGATATGGATATATCTAGTTAATGAGGTATAAGTCGGATTCTTTTGATAAGTTCAAAGAATACAAAAATGAAGCTGAGAACCAGCTTGGTATGAAGATTAAGAAACTCTGCTCAGACCGAGGTGGAGAATATCTTAATCAAGACTTCATTGATTACTTATGGGAGTTTGGGATCCTATCCCAAATCACTCCTCCAAACACACCCTAATGGAATGGTGTGAGAGAAATGAGGAACCACACCGTGTTAGACATAGTAAGATCAATGACGAGTCATGCGTGTCTTCCATTATCCTTTTGGAGATATGCGTTACAAACAACAACACACATACTAAACCAAGTACCAACTAAATTGATAAATGGTATTCCCTACGAGTTATGGAGTGCCATGTTATCAAATTTACATGTGTGGGCTAGAAAAGAATTTTTTAAGTCCTCTTCAGGTAACAAACTCTCACCCTGAGGCACAAATTGTAACTTTATAGGATGCCCCAAGGAAACAAGGGGATATTAACTATACAAACCCTTAGAAAAAAAGGTTATAGTGGAAATACAATCCATATTCCTTGATAGGTATAACATCTCAAAAAGAGATAGTGAGAACGAGATAGACTTTGATGAAGTCAAGGCTCAAGGTACACAAGAGTTGGTACAAGAATAGATTCCACAAAGCCCCATGGAAGAAGAATCTGTTCCATAGACACAAGTACTACGTAGGAGTACAAGATAGGTTAGAGAACCACAATGTTATGGTTTTCTAGTTACCGAGTATGGTGACTACTTATTAGTTTATAATAATGATCCTCAAACCTACAAGGAAGCAGTAAGTGGCACAGACATTGCCAAGTGGCAAGAATCCATGAATTCTGAAATGGATTCCATGTACCAAAACCAAGTTTGGATTTTGGTAGATCCTCCAGTTGATGTAAAGCCTGTTGGTTGAAAATGGGTATTCAAGAAGAAACTGGACATGGAAGGATAATTAAGTACCTAAAAGGCACAACTAATTGCAAAAGGTTTTAAACAGCGTCAAGGAATTGACTAAGATGAAACCTTCTCACCAGTTGTAATGCTGAAATCCATCAGAATTATACTTCATATTGTGTCTTACCATGACTATAAGATTTGGAAAATGGATTTCAAAATAGAATTCCTTAATAGTAACCTTCAGGAAGATTTATGCATGACACAACCTAAAGGTTCTGTGACTCCAAAGGATTCCAATAAGGTATGCAAGTTGTAGAAATCCATTTATGGATTAAACCAAGCATCCAGGTCATGGAACATTAGTTTTGATGAATATATAAAATAATTTGGTTTTATCAAAAATAAATGTGAGCCTTGTGTCTACAAACAGTTTAGTGGGAGTGCATTCATTTTCCTAATAGTATATGTTGATGACATATTACTCATTGGAAACAAGATACCAGTCTTGCAGTTTGTTAAGGTATGGTTGAATCAATGCTTCTCCATGAAAGAATTGGGTGAGGTAGCATATATTCTTGGGATCAAGATACATATTGATATATCCAAGAGATTTTTGGGCCTAAGTCAAAGTACATACATTGATAAGATACCGAAGAGATTCATTATGGAAGAATCCAAGAGGGGATTATTGCCAGATTCACATGCATTTATCTTTTCAAGAAAAAGTTTCCTCAGACACATGAGGAAAGAAAGATAATGGAAAGTAATCCATAAACATTAGCGATTGGGTCAGTTATGTATTACATGCTATATACTAGGTTGGATGTCGCCTATGCATTGAGTGCGGTAGGCAAATATCAATCTGACCCAGGTGACCTCCATTAGATGGCAGTCAAGACTATCCTAAAGTATCTGAGGCGTACTAAGGATATGTTCCTAGTTTATGGAGGAGATGAGGAACTAGTGATCAGAGGATATGCAGATTCTAGTTTCTAGACTGATCAAGATGACGTGAAGTCACAAACGAGATACATCTTCACTTTTAATAAAGGTGCAGTGAGCTGGAAGTGATCAAAGCAGAGTGAGGTCGTAGATTCTACACCAGAGTCCAAGTATATCGCAGCTTCTGAGGCATCAAAAGAAGTAGTTTTGATGCAAATCTTCATCTAGAAGCTATATGTGATAACTAGTAGTAAATATCCCACCACACTATACTGTGATAATTCTGCAGTGGTGGCTCTTGAAAAAGAGCCAAGGTCACATCAGTGGATGAAGAACATACTTCAGAAGTATCATCTATTGAGGGATTTTTCTCAGAGAGTTGAAGTTGCAGTGAGCAGTATTTCCACAGAAGAAAATGTGGCAGACCTTTTGACTAAACCCTTGAATAAACAAAAACATGATCATCATGTGAGGTCTAGCAGATTTAAAGTCATAGCCAGTTGGATATATTCAAAGTGGGAGTTTGTAAGAGTTGGTGTCCTATAACCAACTGGTTTTACTTTGATTACATGGATATTTAATGTATTATTACATATTGTTCATTATTCTGTATGACTATTATGTAATAATGTCCTAGAGTATTTTTTTCATTGATAAGGTCATGACAGTTCCCCACTATGATGAGAACCTTGAAATGATATAAACATATTCTTAAATATATTTTTGAGGTTGGATGACATGCTATGATGGGACACATAGCATGTAGACCTTCAGGTGAGAGTACTTGTAAGTAGATGAGAAATCCTCTCATGAAGTTTTCACTTGGTAATCTCCAAGATAGGAGATTATTAGAACAAACCTGCTGGTAGGAATTCCACATGTTTTAGTGTCATCAGATATTTCTATCTTCGAGCATGTGTAATGATCCTTAGACTTTAAGATTATCATTAATACGTGTCATGACTTATGCACTTTGATTTACTGATGAAAACCGTCAAGCAGACAGTTGGTGGGAAGTAGGGTATGTTGGGTGCGTCACGAGTGGCATATTATTAATGGATAATTCGAGGAAGGATTTGTCCCTTCCATTTATGGAAGTTGATATCTCATCCCTTTGATTAAAATAGAACCGTTGCGCAAAATTCCATGGCCATGGTGTAACAATGATTTTATTTTAGGTAGTCAAAGATCGATGTGTCAAGCATAAAAGTTGATGACACAATCATGGAACCTGCTTGATGATATATTGAGACAAATGGATTATATTACACAGTGAGCATTCATATGTGGATTTCCTTGTCGTGACTTTACGTTCTTTCTCTTGGGTGCCTTGACCCGTTGCTATACAGTACTCTTGAACTTTAGGCAAGCCCACCTAGTGCCAATGAGAAAGAATCCTAGAGGGTTGCACACTAAGTGTTTTTGGTGGTCTCAGTTAAATTCTATTTTAATTTAATTAATGAAATAAATATTATTCTCAAGACCCTGGAATAATTTTATTCAAGTTAAAATGATCGCATAAATTAAATTAAATTTATTTATTTATTTTATTGAATATTTAATAAATATTTATTTACTAGTTTGTAAATAAAATATTTATTTAAGAGAATAAATTATTTATTTATTTATTCGGTTGTTCAATAAATGGAAGTGGAGTTTGAGCAGACCAAGGTTGTTCTGGTAGTAAAATAATTATTTGCAAGACGGTAAATAATTATTTAACGAGTTGGCACAAATAAAAATAACACTTCTATTATTTTGTGATGCAAAATTTTATTTATAATTCCATTTTTCACAAGTTGGCACACTATAAATAATGGCGTGGTATTATTATTAAATGCATGGGTTTTCTCTAATTTCATGAATGTATTTAATTGTTTCTATGCTATTAAATATTGTAACTGAAATTCCATGTATATAAATAGGCAAGTACCCCTATTGTGTTATACACCACACCACACCACACACCTAGTGAATTGAGAATTGTTGAGCTAAACAATTTCTCTCTCTAATCCTATTCTCTCCCCTCTCAAGAATGAGAGACGTTCTTTAAGGCTGAAGAACAAGCAATCAAGAACAACCAACACAAGACACTCACTTCGCCGCGCTAGCACCTGAAGAATGAGCGGTGTCAATCAGACGCCATAAGAGCATGTGTGGATCACCACTAGAGGGATTCTAGTTTGTATCCTTACAAGCGCAATGAGATAATTCGGAAGGTTCATTCCAGATGATCAACATCATCAACGAAGAAAAATACCAAAGATACAGGTATTATTTTTCTTTATGAAATTAATTAAATTAATTGTAAACATGATGTGAAAGATCCTCTCTAAGGTTTTGGGACTCTTTTTTCTTTATCTAAATATTTGATTATATTCCATGGAGACTGGCGTTCATCGTCGTATTGATCTCGGAATAATCATTGATCATGGTAAAAATCAAAGTTGGGTCTCATCCCAACCACGCTTCTGCTGCGCCCAGAACCTTCAGGTCACACACTAAGTGTTTCCATTGATCTTGATTAAATTCTATTTGAATTTAATTAATGGAATAAATATTATTTTCAAGGCCGAAGAATAATTTTATTGAAGATTTATTGATCGCATACATTAAA
Organism: Viscum album; assembly: GCA_963277665.1. NCBI lineage: Eukaryota > Viridiplantae > Streptophyta > Magnoliopsida > Santalales > Viscaceae > Viscum > Viscum album. Next base: position 611,149,775 of record OY728137.1, on the reverse strand, counting down.
TAAATATCTATTCACCAAATTATGAATAAAATATATACATTAATTTTATTTAATATTTAATAAATATTTATTTACTTTTTTGTGAATAAAATTTTTATTTAAGATAATAAAATAATTTTATTCGGGTATTCAATAAATTCTGAGGTGTTTGAATGGACCGAGACTATGTTCGATGACAAATATTAATTAAAAATCTGGTTAAAATATTTTTTATTGTGAAACTTATCATGTTCCAAATAATAATAATAATAATAATAATATGAAACATGGGGTTTTATTAATGGTTATAATATTTTAATGGATGTAATGCAATTAAATAATTATTTTAACCTAAACCCTAACTCTATAAATAGACGGTTATGTCTATTTTTAGGGTGTGTAATAAAAAATAGATAATTTTTGTGCATAATGAATTACCTCTCGACTCCTCCTTCTCTCTCCCTATCAAGAATGAGAAAAAAAGCAAGATTCCTTTAATACCAAAGGATTAAAGATCAACACAAACAACATAAGACAATGGATTCAGTGTGCTATCACTCATAGATCAATTGACATTTCTTGGAGACCAAAGGAGAATGTGTGGATCACCGATAGATGGATTCTATCCTTAGATCCTCACAGAGAAATGAATTCAATCCAAAAGGGTCTTTTTGGATGATCAACATTCACATTGAAGAAATATCTTAATCCTAGGTATTAATTTCTATCAATATTAAATAAATTAATTATAAATTTGATTTGAAATATCCTTACTTGAGGTTTCGGGAAACTAAATATTAAAATAAATTTTAATATAACACTAGAACAAACAAATTAATTACAGTAAAACATATATAATATTCACTACATTTTGATAAATCATAGTAGTGCCAAGTGAATCATACATTATGATTCATGGAACCACGATTCACCCAATTAATTAAATATGACTCTCTAAGGTAGCCTTTATGATTTCTTCCGAAATTTTTATATAATATACCCTAAGTTTACATATAATACCTTTTCCATATGTTTTTTTATTCTATGATAAAAACCTATTTTACTATACTATACAAATAATATTTAGGGCATATACCTTTCAATATCTTACTTTCACTAAAGCCTAAAATACATTCATGCCATTTCATATTATATCATATCGTATCTGATAACTTTTGAAACCATATCCAAAAATTATTTTTTATATCTTCCAAATCACTTTTGGAAAGATGTCATTAACTTCATCATATATTAAATCATATACAATAACTTGTAATAACCATCCAAAAACTTATTTTGTGTAAAAATTTCAACCACTTTTTAGAGAAACTATTTGATTCAAGATCAATCCCAATTCAATCAACCACAAATTTTATCCCTATGGGCCTTTGTAACATTGGAAAAAATATGAATAACCGGATCCAAAAATTTAAGGAAAAAGTGACCACTATCAAAGAATCAATGAAACTCAAGATACAAAGGGATTTGGAATGATATTTATCAAATAAATGCATCTCTATACTAGTGTACATCATCCATATCACATGATAGCATGAAATTTCATATGTTTCCTTTGTAAAAGACATTAATTGATCATGGTACATGGTGTATGTCAACACATATAGCCTCCTTAAATTTTATTGATTCTCTAAGTATAGAATAACTAGGTTGATTAATATATCACATATCATTCATCTAGAAAATGAGTACATCACATGTACCTCATCCATTTTGATAGGAACATTATATGTAAATTTTAATTTTGGATATATATTTCCTAATTCCATCTCAATATAAGGACTAAATGTCAGACCCATCATATGATAACACAAATGCAATCTTGGTTGAGCTCTAACCAATGATATTATTAGTAACATAGAAAACCACTCCCTTATTAGCTATTCCAAAGGGAATGTGTAAGAAAGGTATCAAATTATGATGGTGATAATTCTAAGTATCTCTCTATCCTTAATTATGGAGACTCCAAATATGAATAATGCATCCCTAATATACTAAAGACATTGTGTATGACACTCCATGTGGTATATTTCATGGGTCACCTAGTGCACAAAACACTTGTGACACATGGGCATATTATGTATCTCAATAAAAGATTCCTACTAATGACAACCTTAATATTTCATCACAACATATTATACTACATGAAAAATAACAGATAGGGATAACTCAAATTCCTAATTTTAGAGGTTAATTATTATTATACTTTATGAAATATATATTAACATATACATATATGAAGCTAACATGAGATAATGAAAAAGTGAATATTACCTTATATATGATATATTTTATATTCTTAAATTCTTTAATAACACTTTAATAAAACCATACATAATAACTTGTATAAGATATCATATATGATAGAATTATAGATCAAACTTATGTTTGTTTCACTTCCAAGGGATTTTTTAAACACATTACATATCTATGTAATTACTTCGGAATCCATATATGAACACACGATAAAACTCTCTCAATAAACAATTTAGTGAGAAACATCTATAAAGTAGTATAGTTTAAATAATGATGTGACTTAGGAATCATATTCCTAATGTTCAAATCCTTGAATATATTAAAACTACTTAACTCCAAAACATCCAATGTTATGATGTTAATAACATATGTTTTCTAATTATAACTATTTATAATTTCATCATCATCATTTTAGAAACCCTTTATATCAAACCTTATCCTTGAAATATTATGGTAACTAATGTAACATTTACATTATATATTTACCAATATATCCTAAACCTTTTAGGATATCAATTGTAATCCAATTTTTTATAGTAAAAAATGTAACATTTAAATATTTTGTTTACCAAAATATCCTAAACCTTTTATAATATAAAGTGAAATTAACTAATAACTTTTTCTGGTGTAATCTTTTATTTTTTAACTCTGTACTTATCTAAGTCTAAAAATAATCCTATTAGTATCTTAGAATATATATTCTTTTCAAAATAAATCTAAGAAACACAACAAAAACTACTTTGTGTTTAATAAATAAATTTTATTTAATTTTAGTAGGAATATTAAATAATAAACTATTGTTTCTATATCATATATGGTATTCTATGTGTTTGGTGTATTTTTTATGAAATTAAGAAGATTCATCAAAATATGCCACTGATGGGGGGCATGAACATATTCCTTTGTATTTTAATAAACATTTATATAAACACTTTAATCATAGATAATTTTTTTTATCCTTATCTACTTTTCAAAACATGTTATAGAACCATGCATATTGAATCCAACATATCATATTTTTCATAACATCTCTTTGTTATCAATCAACTTTTATTATCATATAAGAGAAATGAGATAATTATACACATCATTTTTATAGATCCATAAGAGATTTAAATATTTCTTTAAATTCATATATTTGATGTAGAAACTATTTTCTTCATCACTTGAATAAAAACTACAAGATCTATTAATTATTGCCTTGATTTTGAACTCCTATATATTTACAAAACTTGTAAAGAATACATTTGGTATCACATTCCCTTCAAAACCAAGGAATTAATTTCTATAACACTGATACCTAAAATGGGAATTCTATAGATTTTCTCAAACCCCTTTAGGTATCTTAAAAATTATATTATATATAATTATTACTCCTACATCCTAATAAATCCATGTTTCAATGACTTGGGATGGATATAATAAGAAACATTGTTAGACTCTTTAACTAAATTTTCTTCTTTCAATTTTGATATTTCACCCACTTTTATAGTCAAAACAACACCAGAACCTGTAAATCTCATGACTTAGTTCATATATCCTTAACACTTTGAGAATATTAGGTAAAAATTTCTTTAACTCATTCACATCATCATAACACTTCCATAGATGATAATAGAATGAATTCATCAACTAGAACAAGCCTCAAGGGAACATCCGGCCTCTCATTGTCATTGGCACAATCAATCATATTGAATTTACCAGTGGATACTAAAGTTCCATAGGTTATTTCACATCTAATTCCTTTGAAACCTCAAGTAAACCAATCATAAGAATGTAAATTTATATGTTGAAAAACATTAACTCTTGGTTTATCATGAAGGCATTTCTTTAACGCATAGTTTTTCCTTAATAACTTTTATTTAGTTACCATTAACTAGATTTACTTATATTAAGAATTTATTTTTTAAGGATTAAACACAAGTTATAAATTAGTGATAATGATTCTATTATCTACAATAAAAGATTTTATCTAATGAGGATCATGTTTAATATTCATTTAATATGGAATTTTATTAAAATTACTCCCATTAAAAATGATGACCCCATACATCATGTATAATTAGTGATCCAATATCGATATTTAATCATTACTCACAGCAAAGTTCAGGTAAATAATCCACAACTATACTTTATAGATAAAATTTTTCAATCATATCATATATTATTCTTAGATAACTGAGTGGATAACTCATTATCTAGATCCATGAATTCACTCGGCTCTATTCATCTGGTATCCTAATGGTTATGGTTTCCCAGCTAATTGTAACCGAAATCTAACACCAAGAATAAGGCACCTAATATTTAGGGTCACCTTGTTATTTTCTCACCTTACAAAAGATAATCTAGGGACACCTAACTATTAGGGTCAAACATATAAAATTATCAAGGTCTTGAAAAGTAAAATTTTATAAGGAATCTTACACTCAGTATTTTAGGGGTTTTATATTGAAGTCTCACCAATTTAATATACATCAAATGTATGTTAAATTCATAATAATTTCATCCCATGAAATATTTATTATCTAATGTTTTTATTCTTTTATCCATGAATGTATCTAATGATTTAATTTATGATCCATGTTCCATCCACCAAATTATTATGTTCACAAAATATTAACGTGTAACTCTTGACATAACTCATAGTTTGTGTTACTCAACCAAAAATAGAATCCAAATATATTCATACATATCCAAATACATCCAATGTATATGGAACATGAACTTTTCATGTAAAATTTTAGAATTATATGAAATTGACAATCTTCTCACGAGTAAGCCTGGAGACACTGATATTCAACTCCTAACTTTCTAGAATAAGGCATAAACCTCCATACTAGTGGGAATTCTGAACCAAAGTCCCTTTACTTAGGGATACTTTAATCAAGAGAGTATCCAATTCATCATAACTACAACACCTAATATGTATAAAATATTTTTAATAACTTAATGTAGGATAATAAATTTAAATTTAAACTAAGGTTAAGGTAGATGAAAACTAATTTTTTTATCATACCTAGCATGGAATAAAATTTAAAAGAATAAATTTATCACATAAATTGAAGCATACAAAACATTCAAATTTCATAAAAAAATTATAAACATGAGTATTCAAAAGGAATAAATAAATAAACCTTTTATTTATTTTCCAAACATGAGATTCATTGATGAACAATTCAATAATTAAAATTTATAAACACTTCAGAATTAATTATGGAAATTCCATAATTTGATAAATATATAAACACTTTATATTTATTCTAAATATGAACTCCTTTATATTATTCATTATATGAAATTTACTTTAAATATATGATATTTCATGAAATATAAAATTCTATATTTAAATTTCTATTATGTGAACATTTTAAATATTCTAAATATCACACATTAATATTATTTAAACCTTTGATTAAATCATTTATCAAAACTATTCTGATATGGTTTAAATAATTTACTAATAAGGCCCTTTTTAATTTGAATTATTCAAATTAAACAACATGAACAATTCATAATTTTAAATATAAACACCTTATATTTTTTCAATATTTTTTTTGTAATGTATAAACACTTTATAAATCACTCTTAAAATTTCTATATAAACATTTTATATTTAAAATATAATAGAATCCATATAATTTCTGAAAAATTTATTTTAATATTAACACTTGATATTATGGATTATTTAATAATACATGTTTCATAAACCTTTAATTAATTAATTATAAAAAATTATAATTATATAATTTATAAACAACTTTATAAATTATTAAATATCCCAAAATAACTTTTATTATAATTTATAAAAAAAAATTATACATCATATAATTAAATTCATAATTGAAAATAAATAAAACCATTTTTTCTTCACTAATCGTATATGATGATATAAGGGGAGTTGTAGATTATGATAGATTGTGATTTTGTGCTTAAATAGTTTAAATGATATCATTCATACTTTATGAATGATATTCCTATCATCAAATATGATTATAATCATATGTAAGTGTTTACCCTTATATATCATAGCATATTTTATGATTCACATCAATATTGTAAAGATTATATGATAATCTATTTTTTAAATCCACGAAAAATTGGTTTAAATATGATATAATTATGTATTTATCTATGAATAATATAAAAGAAATATATTTGTAATAATTTTATGGATATGATATCCCATATCATAAGTCATGAATGAATCATCCAGAAAAAATCATGAATTTTATTTTACATCTTGGAATATGACATGTATTATTATTTAAAAAACCCTCATTTCTCAAATTATTTCATGAATAAATAGAAATGATATGATACCAAATCCAAAGTTAGGGATATATATATATATATATTCTTAGAAAAAGAACCCCAAATAAGTGAGAAAGAGGATCTCCATCTCATGGCTCATCCAGGAAGAGAGTCTCTGATAGTTATAGAAGTCGAACCATGATGTACAACAATTCATGTGTCAACCCAGTAGAAACCATCCAAGTCAAGACACACCTCTTAACTATTCTGCACAGTTTAGGTCCCACAATATCTTGGTGGAGGACCCATGCCCTAGTACAATAGTATGGTTCAAATTAGTGGATCGATAGAGGACCAATATCCTATTCCAATAGAAGGGTTCCACTCTAATGGTCAATAGAGGAACCATGCCCTATCAAAAAATAGGGTTATTCTCTAATAGTTTATAGAGGACCCATTCCTTTACTAGCAAGAGGGTTCCACTCTAATGGTATAAGACCCTTGCCCAACCCATTTGGAGGGTTCCACTCTAGAATTCTAAAGAGGACCCTTTCCCTGTCTAGTTGGAGGGTCCCACTCTAGAAGTTGATAGAGGACCCATGTCCTAGTATAATAGGAGGGCTCCACTCTGAGGATAGAGAGAGTAACTACACCCTGTCCAGTAGAAGGGTTCCACTCTAGGACTCCCCACATCGACCTATTTTAGGTCACGAATAAGGTAAACATCACGTTCAAGACTCAAACGTGGTATCATATTTTTAATATGATCTTACATTTAAGAGTTATCCCATTATATTTAATAAATTAATCATGCATAATATAATATATATTTAATTTTTTTATAAAATTATTTACAGGCACACTAGGCCTCGGAATCACACATCGTTTTAGTTCCTGGCTCTGGAAATATAAGTATCAATTTTTCAAAGTCTTACAAGGAAAAATAGGGTCTTTAAATCATTCCCACCTTCAACATTTTCATCCCCTAAAAGAAAAACTAAACAAGAAACTTGAGATATTGAGTCCTCACTTAGCTCTCCCACTTCCAGGAGATCTTCTGCATGTTCTCATGCTGCCAAAACACATTAAAAAAGGGGATGGTTTGTCCATGCAGGGTCCTCTCATGTTTATCCTTGATCACCGTCGGGTTCTCTTGAAATGTGGCTCCATCCTCAATGTCCATCTCTCCCAAATAGATGATGTGCATTGGTTCATGTACACATCTCCTCAGTTGCGACATGTGGTAGACGTTGTGCACTTTCTCTATCTATGGGGGTAGAGAGAGGTGGTAATAAACCTTTACAACCCTATGCATGATCTAGAACGGCCCGATGAACCTTGGGGATAGCATGCCTCCCTTGATGATCCTCCGTAATCCTCATCGTGGGGAGATTCTCATGAGAATGTGGTCTCCCTAATCAAACATCAAGGCCTTCTATCGATGATCTGTGTAATATTTCTTCCCACTATAGGTTGTCCTCATCCGCTCGTGAATGACCTGGACCTTCTCTATCATCACCTGCACTATCTATGGGCCCACAAGATATGTCTCTTTAATATATTACCAACATAAGAGTGACCTAGAGGGTCTCTTATATAGGTTCTCAAAAAGTTTCATTCCAATAATAGAGTGATAAATGGTTTTTACATAAACTCTACTAAGGGAAAGTGATCCTCCTAGCTCCAGATGAAGTCTAACATGAAAGACCTCATCATTTCCTCCAACACCTAGATAGTGCGCTCAGTCTACCCATCGTTTTGGGGGTGAAAGGTTGTAGTCATCCTAATATGGCCTCTGATTTCCTCTTATAGGACTCTACAAAATTGTGATGTAAACCACACATCATGATCATAGATAATCATCGAGATAACCCCATGGAGGCAAAAAATCTCCCATACATACAACTTCCCCAAAATCTCTACTGAATTATTTTCCCTGATATCAAAGAAGTGTGCCGACTTCATGAGTTGATTAACTATCACCCAAATGGTGTCATGACTCTTCATTGTTCCTGGAATCCCCGTGAAAAAAATCCATGGATATGTCATTCCACTTCCACTTTGGGATCTCAAGGGGATCCAACAAACCTACCAGAACCTGGTGCTCAGGCTTCACCTGCTGGCAGGTGAGGCACTGAGAGACAAACTTGACTCTCCTCCATCTCATGAAGGACCACCAAAAATGTCCCTAAAGATATCTATACATATTCCCTACATCGGAATGTATATCTAGGTGAGAAGTGTGAAACTATCACATCACCTCATCCCACATCATGACTGTAACCACCATCCATACCTAGAAAAAGATGAAGTGATTCAATCCTTCAAAATGTAAATCCAGTAAATCCCCTCAGATATATGGTCATGCAAGACCTCATATTATACATATCTCATATGGGACTCTCTCACAAGCTCGAGAAGTGGATGAGTCGACACCATCGACTGTAGAAAAGTTTCACCCTCCTAATCCACTAGGGTTAGCTACAAGGAAGCCAACTGCTCTGAAGCCTCATGTACCAAGAGAGCCTAGGACTTCCATCTAAGTGAATCGATGCCATGTTTCCCTTCACTAGTTTATAGACTATCTCGAATTCATAGTCCTATAGGAACTCCAACCAACACCATTGTCTTAGGTTCAAGTATCTCTGCGTGAAGATGAACCTGAGAATTTTATGTTCTGAGTAAACTAAAAAGGGATCCCCTAGAAGGTAGTTCCTACATATCCTTAGAGAAAATACTAAAGATGCTAGATCTTGGTCATGAATTATGTAGTTTTTCTTGTGAGGTCTCAATTTCCTCAACCTTTATGAGATAATTTCCTACCACTACATCAACACACAGCCGAACCCAACTTCTAAGGCATACTAATACACTACGTACTCCACACCCTCCTCTGATAGTCTCAACATAGGAGAAATTTTAAACTTCATCCTAAACTCTTAAAATTACCTCAAGTACTCCTCATCCCAGGTAAACATCTTCCCTTTTCATGTTAGGGCATTAAAAGGGGCTGCAATATCATAGAAGTCTACCACAAACCTCCTGTGGTACCCCTCCAAGCTTAGAATGCTCTGCACCTCTGAAACTGTCTTGGGTGGATCCCAAGTAATCACTACATAGATATTTTCTAGTTCTATAACTAAACCAAACTCAAAAATTAAATGCCCCAAAAAGTGAGCCTTGTGAATCTAGAAATGTAACTTTGAGAGTTTCCTATAAAGTTGGTGCTCTCAAATAAAATATAGAACAATCCTCAATTACTCTACACGGTCCTTCATGATTCAAAGTATATGAGTATATTGTTGATGAATATGACCAAAAACTAGTCTAAGTATGGATAGAAGATATGGTTCATCAAATACATAAGCTTGATGGGGGAATTCATCACACCAAAGTGCATCACCAAGAACTCATAGTGTACATAGCAACATCAGAATGAAAAATTTGGAATATTGGCCTCGAAAACCCTCAACTGGTGGTAGATGTACTAGAGATCAATCTTTGAGAACTATCTCATGCCTCTCAAGTGGAAAAAGAGGGTTCCAATCCTCGACAAGGTTTACTTATTCTTTATCATGTCCTAGTTCAGGTGATGATAATCCATGCAATAACACAAGCTCCCATCCACCTTTTTCACAAACACTAGAGATGCCTAGGGGACACACTAGGCCTGATGAAAACCTTCTCTCAAAGGTCCTTAAACTGAAACCATAGCATCTGAAGCTTTGTAGGGGCCATCATATATACTTATGAAGATATTGGTGAACTCTAGGGATTAAAGTTGATATAAAACTTCATATCTCATCTTAGAGATAGTCTTATAACATACTTGGGGAAGGTTTCAATATAATGCTCTACAACTAAATAAATCCAAATTCCTAAATAGCCTACTACACTAAGTGATATACTCACTAACTGAAGGGTGATGGGTTGTATCCTCCTGCTTTCAGAACCCACTCATCCCACCATGAGATCCCTTTCACCCATAAAGGTGAATCTTGTCCCATCAGTGCCTAGGAATATGAATCATCTATGATGATAGTCAATATGGTCTTGGACCATGGAAAAAAAATCCATACATAATATGACATCATAGGGTTCCATCGTGATTACCAAAAGGTCCCATGTGAAACTCTCTCCAGTAAGAGACAACTCGCACTTTCAAAAGATAAAAGATACTGAAGAAGCATTCCCTATAAGAACCTCAATAAAAATCTTATATTCTATTGCCTTAAATGTGAGCTCCATACCTCACACTAGGAGTATAGAGATAAAGTAATTTCAGGCACCTGTACTGCTAGTACTAAAGAAATATTAGAAAATAAACTTATCATACCTCTAATCATCTCATGCACTACAGAGTCATAAGCCTCCAGATCCTATATTTGTTCATGGACCAGCTGTTAGCTCCCTGAGCCTGACATGGTCCACCTAGTGGTGGTGGTAGAAGGATCTCATAACATCATCCACCACCCACAACTCCTCCTCCTCTGCTATCTTCAACTCCCTAGGGACCTCCCTTACCTCTCCTGGGAGATCCATGATCACAGTGTTGTCTCTACCGTGGTGGTCTGTCGGTTATCTATTTTAAATCCTCAATGCATATGGTTAGATAGTCACATTCTTTGAGACCTCTCCCATTATAAGAAAAGAACCACCCCTCTCTAGGATTCCCTAATGGACTGTGTTTTCCCAGTTCTGCATGACCACACATATGAGTTTGATCATGATAGGATCTCCTGCACCGAGATCCTATCGACCGGTGACTTCTAGCTACTATAGATGACTCATATCTATGGGATCCACTACTAGATCTAGCTTCCTAGAGTCTCTATTACATAAATATATATTTCCCTAGTGCCTGATCTAGCACCTTGACATAGGTGGGAATGCACAAGGGCACCACACGGGCATGGATCTCTCTGCGTAGTCTATGCTCAAAATTACATTCTTAGAAGTATCTGTCTCAAATAATATCAAAGGAGTATCAAGTAAGTTATTTAAACCTTTATACGTACTCATCCACAATCATTCCTCCCTTATATAGCTCTATAATCTCCTGAATTTGAACTGAGCGCAAACAAGAGAGGTAGAAATCCTCATGGAATAACTGATAGAATTCATGCCATAAGACTGTCAACTCATCATGTATATAAGTAACAAGACTCCACCAGTGACCAACTTCTCCATGGAATAGGCTAGATAATATTGAAACCACCTGATATATTGGTTTTATATGAGACTGAAGATACGGACCACTGAATCTATCCAATCCTATTCTTCCTGGGGATCTGGCTTATCACAGAACCTCAGCGGCCTCTAGAGTTGGAACTCAAGGAATGCATTAAGACTATGTGCATCCTAAACCTACTATTCTGAGATTATATAATTATTAATAGGTTTTTTTCTTCTAATTACCACTAGGGGGAAGAATCTTGTGGGATGGGCCCTAAACTGAGGCCTCATCGCTCATTGTATCATCATCACGATCCAAAACTAGTATCTTGACTAGTTGTCATCGTGGAGGCATCCTGAAATTTAATCAAGAATTACTATGGTCAAATGAGAATATATATATATATATATTGTAGTAATAGGGAGATGACTGAAGAAATAAATTCAAAGACTCGGTCCTATATGATGCATGTACTATTGATCCCAACAACTAATGTATCAGTATATCTATTTGATAAGGAGGTGGTCAAGGTCTTGGTTAATGGATACTTCAACTACCTATTCTATCACTAGATTCCTTGAAATGAGATCCAAACTTATGAAACTTTTACATTATTTCACTAATCATAACCAATTCCTCATAAGGGGACTACTTCAAAAAAAATCCCATGGAATGAACTACTCTGAAACCAATCTGTCACTACTTTAACCTAACCAGGTCTCAAGCCATAACTACCCCAAGCTTGCCTCCATAAACTAGGGGGTGGAAACAAGCAAATAAAGAAATAAGATAAATGGGAGGAAATTTACTAAAGTACCTATATTCACACGCTGAACCATATAAATGCAAAAGTGAAGAGGAATAATAATAAAAAGATGCAATAGTTAAGAAGTCAACCAAGCATGAAAAATCTCTAGGGTGTATAATAGTATGACAGTGTAAACTAAAAAGTGAAGGGAAAAAATACACGCCTAACTAGAAATATTTCCCAACCTGAAAAAACTAGAAATTTAAATATATAGAGAGTCCATCTCCTGATCTCCAGGCTACAAACACCATACGTGGTCTAAAGCACCCAATATCCCTAAGCTCGTTTGAAGTCATCACTGATCTATTCATCATCTGCATTAAGTTATGACACATACGGGAAAATACCATATAGGGTTGAGTATATACATAACCAGTAGGACACCCCAAAAGTTTAAGGGGGAATTAATAGATACAATGGAGATAGTAAGATAGTAGATAATAAGCTGGATGTAGCTCAACCCAAAGCTAGAGAAAGAGTAACCTCATCCAAGAACAAGGGCCTCAACATGGTGTGTAGATGAACTAAAAATTGAGTATCTTACACTCATAGTAGGAGAGTAAAACCATCTAACCATGAGAATTTAATCACATAAATCACATGGCATACCATGTGTGTCTTCTCAACCCATGGAAGGAGAGTAACCAAATCCAAAGATATGGATACAAATGTGTGTGTATATATATATATGCTCAGAAAAATAATCCCAAATGAGATAGAAATGGGATCTCCATCTCATAGATTAACCTAAGAAAAGAGTCGTTAATAGTTCCAAAAGTCCAACAATGATGCCCAACATCTTGTGCATCTTCCCAACATAAACCATCCAAGTCAATACACGTGACACAAATTCAAGGGGCCATAATCTCTAGGTAGAGGACCAATGCCCTGATACATCAGGAGGGTTCTACTTAGTGGAATGATAGAATATCCATATCCTATTCCAACATGTGGGTTCCACTCTAATGGTTGATAGAGGACCCATGCCCTTCCCAGTATGAGGGTTCCACTCTGATGGTAGATGACCCATGCCTATCCCATATGAAATGTTCCAGTCTAGAAATTAATAGAGGACCCATGCCCTATGACAACAAGAGGGTTTCACTATAGTGTTAGAGGACCCATGCCTAGCCCAGCTAGAGGGTTCCACTCTAGAATTAGATATAAGACCCATGCTCTGGTACAACATGACAGTTCCACTATGATGATAGATAGAGGGACCATGCCCTACCTAGAAGGAGGGTTCCACTCTAGGATCCTGTAGAGGACCCGTACTTAGCCTAGTTGGAGGGGTCCACTCTAGTCACTAAGGACCCATGCCCAACCCAGATGGAGGGTTCCACTCAGAATACCTTTGGTGACCCTACATGATCACTACCATCATCAAGTGTCACCTAATCAAGCACCATTACTAGAGCATATCACATCGTATCCCAAAATCCACAACTGAGGGCACCATTACATTATAGAGGAAAAACACTCTGGTTAGACTACTCATGGGTCAAAATATAATTCCAAATAAAGGATATAGGAGAGATTGAAGTTTCATCAATAGGAACTAAGGGGTACATGATGTGTGAGGGGACTCACATGGTGTGTGGTTGTGCTCTATCACCTAGCCATGTCCCTGGAGGTATATGGATTTCCAATCATGTAGGAATATACAGCATGTTTGGAATATACACAGTGTTACCATGCCACTCAGGGTCTATCCTAGGTTCTTGGACATGTCTATATATCCACCTCGGTTCCATGTACTTTACCCTATGTCTATATACATCGGTACACGTCCATGTTCCTGGTCATGTACTACCACATAGGATCCAACCTGTGTACTCTATCACATGTCTCTTCCACCCAAGTAAGTGATACAAGGCATGTAGGGAATCTACACAACATTACATACTTATAATTTTCCAAAACCCTAGCCACCACAGCTAGGACCTGATCCAACGAGCCTATACCCAAGTGGTACAGGCTCCTGCTTGGCATCCAAAAGACCCAGGATTGAATCCGGGAAGGGAAGAATTTTTGGGTACTATATCAGCACTGTAGAAGGGCACTGTAGAAATAATGTAGTAGTGGAAGAACTATAGCAGCAATGAAACTGTAGCAGTGGAGGCACTGTAGAAGGTAATGTAGCAGCATCGGTACTATAGCAGGGACTATAGCAGACAGGGTACTGTAGCAGTACTGTTCACTGAGGGGATCTTTGGGCCAAAAATGGGCTTTCAAACCTTGTATTTAGGATACATGGCCTTGGGCCTTCAGGCTATGTATTGGGTCTCCCTCTACCTAGTCAAAAGAGGTATTTTCTTTAAATAATAATGAGGCTTTGGCCCCAACTATCTAAATAAAATCTAGGGCCTGACATGCCTTATGTTATTTGAACTACATGGAATGTATTAGAGATTTTTATAGTAATATAGATCCATTATCAAAACTTCAAAAATGGACATTCCATGATAGATATTTCCTCTTAACTATTTAAAATCAGTGGATCTAGTCCAGATCTATCATTTCCATCCATCTAGTGGCTGGAAATAGGTATTTTCGGTCCCTAGAGGTCCGTCGCACGTCCCACATGCCTTCGATCCTTCCTTCATCAATAGTTTGATCTGTGGTCCTAAAAAATCATCAACATTCCCAAAACAACCCAAATCATTCCTTGATTCTTTGATCCACCCCTAATGCATCATTTTTTCATTATTCCCGGGGTCTGATCGGGCTCGGTACCACTTGACAATGTCGAATCGGGACCGCAAGGTCCAATTAGTGAACAATGCGAAGCAATGGGGGGGAATTGGAAAAGAAAAAAAATATCAATTTTTTACATGATTTCTTGGACAAAGATAAAAAATATGGATATACAGGGTTATAAAGACAAAATAATAATTAAATATCTGGTACATGGGTGCATGCTAAGGCCATAATTGGATCAAATCAAATGAAAGTATTGATCTTCTCAATCAATATAATCAAAATGGGTGTAATCCACAAATTGAACAGTTCTAACTAGAGATTGGATCGTTCATCAATGAAGAACGTTCTCATCATTGATTTAAGGAAGTATTTGTATTTATTGTGTCTCAATCTACTCTGATCCATAGTTTTTTCATTATCTAATGTGATTCACCAATGGAAGGATAGGTGGAAGAATCTATCAGTGGTCCTAGGGTTATGAGGCTAACCTGAGGAAATTCTCCATAACAATAGATTTATAGGTAAATCTATTAGGTTAAATGAATGAATTAATTAATTTAAATAATTAATTAATCCACTGAATGTACCGCCAATGAAGAAGATATCTAAACGCCCCGCACTGACTTATTTTAGGTCACTTTTAGGATAAAAATCATGTTTTGGACTCAACCGTGGTCTCAGATTTCTGTTATGATATTCCATTTAAGATTTATCCCATTTTATTTAAGAAATTATTCATGCGTAATATAATATATATTTATTTTTTTATAAAATTAATTTAAAGCACACAAGGCCTCAAAATCACACACTGTCTCAATGCTTGGCTTTGGAAATATATGTAGAAATATTTCAAATTCATAAAAGGTAGAAATTAGGTCTTTATAGAATCACACCTTATGATTCATGAAACTATGATTCACCCAAGTCATTAAATATGACTATCCGAGGTAGCCTTTATGATTTATTCCATCCATTTAATATGATATATCTTAATCTTATATATAATCATATTTATATATGTTTTTTATACTCTACACCAAATTCCTATCATAAAATATGATATAAAATGGATTAAGGGAATATAACTTTTAGAATTAACCCATATATTAAAAGATAATGCATGTAATTACATTTAATGTAACTTTTAATTATGATAAATACCCCATCCATTTCATCATATAAATCAAATAATAAATTATTTCTTATATAGAAGATCTTCTTGAATGATAAAAATTATTATTTGACCACCCAAACAAACAAGGACACTAGTATGGTATCATATACCATGCCTTATAATATAGCTAGTAGTACAATATGAATTTCATTAGTAGTAGCATAAAACCATGCTTTATAATATCCTCATATCATACAATAAGATATGACCAAATTCATCATATCCATAATGGATTTAGGGAATATCTCATTTAATATACCACTTTTACTAAATCCTCAAATACTTTGTCATTTCATATTATATTGAACCATATAAAATAACTTATGAAAACATATCCAAAACTAATATTAGATATATTCCAAATTTTATTTGGAAATATATCATAAACTTCACCATGTTTTACATTATATGTAATTACTTGTAAATAACCATCCAAAACTGTTTTGGAAAAAATTTAAAATACTTTTAGAGAATTTATTTAATTCAAACTTGGTCCTTATTTAGTCAGCCACAAGGTGTGGCCCCATGGGCCTTTGTAGCATTACCAAAAAATATGAATCACGAGAACCATAAATATTGGTAAAGATCATCCTCTAGAAAAATCATCAGTGCTACTCATGTTATAAAGGGATCTAACATAATCTCTAATAAACACATGTATCTCTATACTTGTGTCCACCAATTGCATTATATAAAAATTTTCATTTTCATATAATGCTTTTTCCCAAGACATAAAGTGACCATGGGACATAGAGTATGTCAATACCATATATAATACTCATATATTCTTGATTCTTTAAGTATAGACTAACCAGGTTGATGAATATATCACATTTTATTCACCTTTATGGATGAGAACATCACATTTCCCTGACTCAGATTGATAAGAACTCCATATGTATTATTTAGGTGAAATCATAAACTCTCTCAGTCTATATAAATCAAGATATTAGAAGTTATACTCACTATATGAGAGGCTAAATCCTATCTTAGTAGAGCTCCAACCAATGACATGATCAACAATATACCCAACCACCCCTGATTAGCTAATCCTCACAGCCCGCAAAACAAAGGTATCAAAGTATGAAGGTTCTCATGGTAGGTATATCACCAAATTCAAGTAATGAGGACTCCAAATATGATCCATGTACCCCTAGTATACCAAATACATAGTGTATAACACTCCTTGTGGTATACTTAGTGGGATATCCAACACACAAAAACCCTTTTTTGTACCACATAATCATATTTCATATCTCGATACAAGAATCCTACTCATGATAACCTTAACATTTCATCATAACCTATAATATTCCATGATGAACATCAGTTATGGATAACTCAAAGTCACACTTTAAGAGATAAATTATTATTACACTTTAAAAAATGTATATCAATATATATACATGTATGAAACCAACATGAAATATTAATAAAGTGGAGATTTACTTTTGATATGACTCATTTTATATTTTAAATATTTTATGAATACCTAACAAAACTCTATATAAGTTCCCATATAACATATCATATATGATATAATTCTAGATAAAACTTATGTTTGTTTCACTTTCTAGGTGTTTTTTAACTAATTAAATCTATATGTAATTATTTCCACATCACTATGAACCGCTTGATAAAAACATCTCACTAAAATCTCTAGTAAGTAAAATCCATGAATAAATCAAGTTTGAATAATGGTGAGATTTAGGAATCATATTCCCAATGTTCAACTACTTGAACATATTCAAACACCTAACTGTAAAATATTTAATGTTATTATGTCAACTTCTATGGCATACTTAGAAATATTTCTAAGTAAATTATCATCATTATTGGAATGCATTATATCAAAATTTTATTTGAAATATTTTAGTAACTAATTTAACTATTTACATTATTATTTACTATCACATTCTAAAATCCTTTAGGATAAAGTGTCATTCAATTTGTATTTTTACTAGAATAATCCTTTAGAAAATAGTGATATTCCCAACCTCATTATAACTAAATCTAAATATTTATGTTTCTATTTTCCATCACATATTCTAAAATCTTTAGGATATTAAGTGAAATTCACTTTAACTTTTGACTGGTATAATACTTTATATGTTAAATTTGAACTTCTATAATTCCAAAAATACTCCCAATAGCCTCTTAGAAACTATATTTGTAACAGAAAAAAATTTTAAGTAAATGAAACATTTATTTCTTATATATTATTTTGGAGGTTTTTAGGATATTTTAAAGGGGTGTACAGTTTGAGAAAACCATGTGGTTCTTCCCAAAAAATAGTGTTAATTGTTGGATAGGGAAATTAGATGCCACATGATTGGAACATAGTTTACAAAACCACATGGCCAAATTTTATGGGTATCCTTAAGAGTTAGTGAACCTCATATAATTGTCACATGGGTAAATCTAACCAGGTGATATCCCCCATTAAACAGTGAAAATCAGAATAGAGGAAAAATTATGGTTGGTGCGTGGTTTATAAAAACTGTATGGGTGCCTTGAAGAGGTAGTGATCCTCACATGGTTGGATCATAGTTTAATAAATCATGTGGCTAAACTATGTACATCAAATTAATTAATCCAAAAATTTTGATTTTAACCTAAAACCTCCCCAAAACCCTTCCTTCTTCCTCTTACACCTAGGGATCTCAAAACTAGGGACTCTAGTGGTTGTTCTTAGAGATTCCCCTCCCTTTGAAATCTAATTTTGGTGGATCTATCGGCTTTATCCAAAACTAATTCAAGGTAAGAGGTCATTATTCATGTTTCTTCTATATCTCTACTCCTATCATTGGAAGGAATCATAGATCCAAGCTTTCATGGCGAGATCTTTGAATTCTTATGTGATATAATAAAGAATTATTGATTTTTTTATGGATAGGTAGTTGGATTTAGAGAATTTCCATCCTTTTATAGAATAGATCTAGATCTATTATTGGCATTGGATCTTATTGGGTTAGTTGATCTACCTCTAAGCCCATGTTACACTCTTCTTCTTGAATCTTGATTCTAAAATTCTCTTGTGATGAATTGGGGATGGTTCTAGGAATCATTGGTGTGTAATATTGATCTAGGTGGAAATTTTTAGTGTTGGGAATTAATAATCTTGAGTTAGTAAGTTATTAACATATAGGGAATTTGTATAAAGTTGATTGGAATGCTCAAAATGTGTGCATATGCAGAGCAGTGAGGACCATTGTGTGATATGGCATGCTTGTGATTTGCATATGGTTTGAATTTGAATCCCATGAGACCAACATATTTTGTACTATAATTATTACCTTATGTTCTATGACCTACTTTATATGAATTATTTCCCTATGGAAGATTGTATCTGGTGTCAAAGTGATAGGTAGGATCATCATGATTAGGATATCCACTAGAGGGGGAGCATGTGCTCATATGATGTGTAATAACCAAGATGATGAAGCATGGAGAAAAGGTAGAGGTATGAAGACCTTGTGGCCCAAAAAAAGATATAGGATGTGGTATGGTAGCCTTATGGAATGACCTAAGATAGAGTAAAGGGTGTTACAATCTCATGTCCCAACTTTGTGAAGGTAGGGGAATGATGGCCTTGTGGCCTGACTAGAGGCTGATCTAGGGGTGTGATGACCATGTGGTTTGACCCAAGGCTTGATTAGTTGTGGCCTTGATCTGAGACATGTGTTGACCTTTTTTCCTAATATAATATGTGATGAGATATGATATATCCCTTATGGCATGGATTTGATGCAAGTATGATCAGAACTCATCGAAGCTTGTTTACTACACGATCGCTCAATGTTTGATTTGTATCTTATTTTTACATATACCTTTTATAATAACATAATACTTTATATAAATGTGAAATTTATGTTAAGGATGAATTTTTGGTGTCCTAATGGGTGTATTATCACACCTTGTATGGTAATATCAATGCACATATAGCTTTCATGATCAGGGATCCAACTAAGGTAAATGGCCCTATGTTGGGGAGCTGAGTAGGTGGGGATTAGATAACAATGGTGATTCTAAGATGGAATCCATGCTATCACTATTGTGTTTTATTTTATTTTCATTAGTTATCATACTTTGGTTTACTTAACAAATTTTTAGTCTTTGGTTTATTTATTTTGTATGACCTATATTCCATTTTATTATAGCATGATGATTTCATCTATGTTTTTATGGGATGTTTGTTAATACTTGTTGTGATTATAGGGGATAGAAATTTATCTAGAGTATATAGTCTCCTAATTTAATTTTTATACCCTCACCACCATTTGGAAGCATTTTTTATATGAGTAGATGTACATGAGGTCATTTTACACATCGATCGAACTTGGTGATTCAGTCAGGGTGTTGCAAAGTGGTATCAAATGAGGTTTTCCATTATTTCCTTTTATTTTCTTCTTGACTATGTTGGGGAATAGTATAAATGATATAGGATATGTTTAAAATGGGTAGGGTGGTCAAACATGTTCATGGCCAACTCATGTGTAATGGAAATTTGAGTTATTGGGGTATGGGATTTCTGTTTTGGTTTACACTTTTACTGTTGACCTATTTCACCTTGAGTGATGCATATGATTTTAGTGTTATTATTTTTGGTATTTGGGTGCATTCATGAATCATGAGTAGGAATGTAGGTACAAATTTCATGAATATAATTACTTTTCATATATGTAAGTTCAAATAATTGTATGCCAGGTATAATTTTTGTGTGTTATGTTTCCTGATATATTATCACTGAAAGTTAATTATTTAAAATCAAGACTGATATACTTTGTTATATATATCTGTGACTATGAATAACATGTAGGTATTAAAAATATAATATTGATCTTGAGCAGATTATAATTTTTATGTGAGTCTTTTACCTTGGCATGTATTTTATTTTTTTATCCTTTAAGTGATTTTAAAGGATAAAAATCATTGGGTATAAGACATGTTAAATGGTTTTCAAAGGATTTTGGTATCTAAAGGGATTTTTAAATACCTAGTGATTATGAAAAATTTTAATGGATCATTTTGAAATTTAATGGATTTAAAATTGAATAAATGGTTTTATTTTCTCAAATATTTTAAATGAAAAGGGATTTGGGATTTTAAAATATTATTTAAACCTATTGGGGACCGAAAATGGGTGAAAATAAACATGTAGTTTATAATGGATTTTCAATTGAAAATGGGTTTTATGTATTTTAATAGTTTGATAGTGTTTTTTAAAAATTATTTTGGTTGTAAATTTGGTTTTAAATGGAATTTTCAAAGGTCTAAATGGCACAGTATAACGAACTAGGATTTTAGAAGCCCCATTTAGCACATTTAAACGAGTTTTGTATAATATGTATAATAGACCCATTTGAATAATTCTTATTAATTTTATTGCTATGAATTGTGTTTAAATATAATTTTTAGTTTGTTTGATCTTGGAATGAGTGGTGATTTTATGAGTGTGAAGTTCATTAAATAACCTCCTTTGGGAGTGGTCTCATAAGTGGTCGACTAGTTTGGATTAGAGATTACACTAGAAGTGGACCCTTGATTGGGGTGGATTGATTATGATGTTCCACGTGATGAACATGTGACTCTCTCAAAAGTGAGTAGATCAGGATTTTTATATGTATATACATGTGTTAAATTGGAGTTAAATTAAAACCCCATTAGTGGTAGAGCTAGTGTGTTGTTATTTTGGGTTAAATTAGTTAGTGTGTGATGTCTCCCGAGACTATAAAGATGTGGTTCTAAGTGCAAGGTCCAGAATAGTATAAGCATAATGATGATGGATACATCTAGTGAGAATTGGTTCTATACTAGTTAGTGGAGTGATTAGGTTTTAAAATACTTGGGAGGCATACAGATAAGTTTTTCTCCTTAACTTGAGTGACAAGTGATCTAACATGGTGGTGATAGGTTCATAGTAGTATATGTAATAGGTTGTGAGATCCTTAGGTGTAGATACATGATCATTATAGTATTGAACATATATATTGTCTAATGGTGAATTAGTGTCATATAGAATGATCAAAGTTAGTGCTTTGGTGCCTGGGGGTAGTTCAAAGATGAGTTAGAAATTTAGAGAAACTAGCAATTGAAGTGATATTTCTTGTAGTGGTTCATGAAGTGAACTAAGAATTTAGGCCATGAAATGGGAAATTTAAATTTTATTAAGAATGTTTAGCTTGTGGTTTTGTCTTAGAAAACAAATATGGGACTTGAAGTGAGACGAGACCATTGGTTGTTCCTTGAAATGTCAGTGAATAGGAAAGACATAGTGGCATTAAAGCATAATAAAATATGGAGTGTTTTGAGATCATGTCATAATTCCTTTGGAGTTAATAGTTGAATTTTTTTTGGAACCTTGGGTTTTTAAAAGGATCACTATAGAATTAACTTCAAGTGTGTGGTTGATGTTGTCATGAAATGTTGTTAATCAGTTTCTTTAGGAAAGTTAAGTGTAGTTTGTAGTGTCTTCAATAGGCAGTGCCTTCATAAACTGCCCTAGGAGTGAGCATACCATGAGTATCCAAAGACCTTATTGATGTGTCAGGTAGAGGAATGTAACAACATACCATATGGTTCCCATTTAACATGTTCTTAGTTCATGAATAAGTGTGGAACAACCATGATGTTTTTCAATAAAATCATAGTTGAGCATTTTGGCTCGATAGATGCAAAACAATTATTGAGATGATTCAGAAATAAAGTTGGACCTTCATGTGGGTAAGTTTCCTTGGTAGATTATGGGTTAAGGAGAATTTATCAATGAATTTAGACTTGTACGATGATAAGGCATGTTAGTAAATTTACAAGTAGACCATGGTTAAAAGTTAAGAGCCCTTGGGATGTGTGGGTTAATTATTAGAGACTACTGTAGTGGTTTAAATTATATCTATGGATAGAGTTATTGTTCATTGAAGTGGTCCATGCATTTGAATATTGATGGTGGTTAAGTATCATTGAGATCAAGTGTATATAGTTAATCCATTGGCAATGAAAGACTCATTATTTAGCATCTTAGGTCGATCATGATGTGTTGATTGAAAAAGATTTTATAAGGTGAACCTCATGAAATGCTATACCCAAGTGGTAGGGTTCTATAAAAGAGAGTGTATACAATCATGTTATAGGAGGAAGTGTGATGGATGGTGAAACTTTTGAAAAATGTGTGGAAGTTGATGAGATTATTGGATGAATGTTTGGTGGGTGTATATAAAGATCACGGGGTGATGACATGTCCCCCCATAGTTGTCACATCTTCTCTATTAGACTAGGTGAAATCCAGATAAGAGTTATTTTCTGAGTGTTTAGTTTTATAGGAATGATTTTTAGGGAATGAACCAATTCTGGGATAGTATTTAGATATAGATGATTTGATTTACATTCTTGTGAGAGTTGTGGTTCATGATTCCATGAGAAAATATTTGATAAGTGAATTTCATGATTATTAGTGGGTAGTACACCCAGTATTGAGGAAAATGTATTGTGATATCAGATGACTGTTGAAGTTTCCAAGTATGAAGAGGGAAATCACTAGTTTTATCTCTCATTGTATTATCTATTAGAAGATTAAGGATGAGCATGAGTGACTAGGTGGTTTAATTTAGCCTCTTCCCATGGTCGTATGTAAGTGAGATAACATGAAAATGAACTTTGTTATGGGGATTCCCAAGACCCTGAGATTTCAAGATGCTATGTTGGTTTTGGTTGATCGATTGAAAAATGTAACACATTTCTTATCGATCTTAAAGACACTTTCAATATTTAATTTGGGAAAACACTATATTTTAGAGATAATGATACTACATGGAGTTTCTATGAGAAACTTATCTGAATGGGATGCTCATTTCGCATCATAGTTTTGGAAATTTTTGTAAAAGGTGATGGGTACTCATTTGATCTTGACGTATCATCCATATAATAATGGGGAATTACAAAGTATGGTCTATAATTTGGAGGATATTATTCAGGAATGTGTCCTAGATTTCAATGGATCTTGGGATGATTATCCTTCCTTAAAAGATTTTTTGTACAATAGCAGTTACAAATATTTGATTCGGATGGAACTGTTTGAGGCTCTTTATGGTCATCCATGTCATTCACTGCTATATTGGCATGGGGAAGGTGAGGCAGCTATTGTTGGTTTGATTATGGTGTTTCATACCTATTATCAGGTCCATTTGTTTCTATAGAAATTGGTGACCGGTCAGAGTAGGCAGTGATCATATGCTGACTAGAGGAGATAACCTTTAGAGTATGTTGTGGGTGATTGAGTTTTCTTATAGGTTCCACCTTAGTTGGGGCATCAATGATTGCAGAAAAAATGAAATTAGGTGTTGTACTTTGTAGGATAATTTGAGATCATCGATCATATAGAAACAATTTACATCTAATTGGATCTTCCTCCATGGTATCAAAGTATTCATACTATGTTCCATGTGTCTCAACTTCAAAGGTATGATCCTAATCCTATGCATGTGATATAAAGTGAGGACATTGAGTTGGAACCAAATGAATCATTAATGAAACATATGATATGGATCATTCACTAGAGTTATAAGGTGATGTGAGGGAAGATAATTCCCCTTGTTTAGGTTTTATGGTAGTACGGTCGCATCCAAGAGGAGACTTGGGAGAAGGAATTTGATGTTTAGGATCAATGGCTGGAGTTGTTTGTGTGTGAATTCTAGAGACACTTCTTGAGGATGATTATTCTTTAGGGGGAGATTATAATGGAATGGACCTTTTTAAGTATGTAACACCTTGATTTCAACACTTCTCTAAGTGTTTTTGAGTTATAATTTTATTGGGTAAAGTCTTGGGAAAAATCTGGATGGTTTTGAAGGGTATTAGGATATTTTAATTGGGTACAAATTGCGATAATGGTTTGGAAAAACCATGTTATTATTACTAGGAAACCATGCTGATTGTTGGAGAGGGACAATAGATGGTGCATAGTTGTTGTATGTTTTAATAAACCATGCTAATGAACCATGTAGGTTACATAAAGAAAAATATAGCCTCGTATGATTGGTGTATGGTTTGAGATAACCATGTGACATCCCCTAGGAAATAATGTAACTCAAAATAAATGAAAAAATCATGATTGATTCATAGTTTACTTAATTTTTCTAAAAAATCATGCAGGTTCCCCCAGGTGGTTATAATCCTCACATGGTTAGAACACAGTTTAGTAAAATATAGGACCGAACCATTCACAACAAATTAATTATTCTAAAATTTGTATTTTAACACAAAGCCTCCATGAAACCCTTAATTATTCCCCTTATGAATAGGGATCTCAAATCTAGGGACTTAAATGGTTGTTCTTAGTGATTCCTCTCCCTCTGAACTCTAATATCGGGGGATCTAGAGGTTTTGTAACATGATAATTCAAGGTAATAGGTTGTTCTTCCTCTATTCTTCATGTTTATTCTATATATCATATTCTATTCTTAGAAATAATCATATATATTGGATGTTATGGATAGATCTATGAATTATAGTGTGATATAATAAGGAATTCTCAATTTATCAATGGATTGGTGGTTGGATATAGATAATTTTAATCCTTTTACCAAATGGATCTAGATATTCCATTGGAAATTGATCTCTTTGGGTGAGTTGATCTCCCTATACGACTATGTTATGTTCTTATTCTTGAATCTTGATTCTAGAATGATTATGTGATAAATTGGGGATAGTTCTAGGAATAATTGGTGTGTGGGCTTGATCTGGGTGTAAATTCCTAGTGTTGGGAATTTATACTCTTGAGATAGGAAGTACTTAACATATAAGGCCTTTGTATAAAGTTGATTGGCATGACTGGAATGTGTGTGCACTTTTAGATATGAGAACCATTGTATGACATGGTATGCTTGTGATTTTCATATTGTGTGTGTGTGTGGCCTGTGAGACTTATGTATTATGTGTTATGATTATGCCCCTAGGTTATGTATATTGTTGTGTGTGAATGATTGACCCGTGGAGCTTTTTATCTAGTGTCAAAGTGATAGGTGGGATCATCATGATTAGGCTATCCCCCAAAAGGGGGAGCATGTGTTAGTGTGTGATGTGAGATGATGATGATGATGGAACCTAGATATAAGACTAGGGTATGAAACCCTTTTGGAAAACCCTAATATAGAGGATAGGGTATGAAAGCCTTGTATCCTATCCTGAGATAGAGTACGAGGTGTGATAGTATTATAGCCCAACATAATGAAGGTAGGGGAATGATGACCTTGTGGCCTAACCCAAGGCCGAGTCAGGAGTGTGATGACCTTGTGGCCAGATTCGAGGCTTGGTTGACTATGGGACTTGATCCAAGAAATGATTTTTCCTTGTTTACTAATTTGATATGTGATTATATATGATACATCCCTTTCAGCATGGAGCTAGATAAGGTATATTTATAACTCATGGAAGTTTGGTTAGTGCATGATCACTTTCCATATGATTGGTTTTTTATTTTTGAATTTACCTTTAATCATGAAATACAAATTTATATACATGTGAATAGAATGTTAAAGATTAATTAGTTGTGTACTATGGGGTTTTTACTCACACCCTTCATGATCATCTTGATGTTAATATAGATTTCATGGTTAGGGATCTATCCAAGGACAAGGGCCCTACATTCGAGAGTTGAGAAGGAAGATCTTGGAAGATGGAGGTGATTCCATGACAAACTCTAGACTGTTACTATAAAGTTTTAGTTTATTTTCATCAGTTGTCATACTTTTCTTAACTTTCCATATTTAAAATATTTGGTTTATTTCATTTTTATAATCCATGTGGTATTTTATTATAGCGTGATGATTTCACTGTGTTGTTCTAGGATTTTTGTTAATAATTTTTATTTTGGTGCATGACTATTGTTGTCGGGGGTATAGTCTACCCATAGCACCATTCATACCACCATCAACAGCCAGAAATATATTTTGTATGGGGAGATTCACATGAGGTCATGTGAAACTCTTCCCATTCCTAGTGATACAGTCATGGCATTGAAATATTCTATTCAAAATTTAATTCTATGATACAAAAACTTCTTTATGTTAGAAAATAAAACTTATTTTATTTTAGTAAGAATATTTTAAAAAAACCATTATTTATATATTATATGTGGTATTTTATGTGTTTAGAGCATTTTTATTTGAAAATAAGACTTTATTACTTAAAATATACCACTACTAGTTGGTGGGAACAACTTCCCTTATATTTTAACAAACATATGGATAATTTTTTTTATCCTAGATAAAAAAAATTATCCTTGTCTTGTTTTTAAAACATGTTATAATATATAGAATATCATAAACCATGTGTGTTGAATTTATTATCTCATATTGTTGATAACAAAACTTTTTTAATAAACAAGGTTTCTTATCATATAAGATAAATGAGATAACTATACACATATTTTATTTAGATTCAAGTGAGTTTGATACATTCATTTACATTCAAATATTTGATATAGAAAATCCTTACTTAATAACTTGAATTAAAACCATAAGATATATCAATTAAACCATTTATTTTTAACTCCTATTTATTTATAACACTTGTAAAAAAATACATTTTTAGTCATATACCATTCAAAACTAAAGAATTGTTTTTTATAACATTCATATATAACAGGGAAATTCCACAGAATTTTATTAACCTCTTTAGATATCTTGTAAAATACTATATTATAGAATCATTACTCCTTTATTATTGATTTTAAATTTAGTTTTCAATGATCTTAACCAGATACTTAAATAAATATTGTTGGACTCTCCAACCAACATTTCTTATTATGGTTTTTACTTTTACCCACTTGTGCTGTCGACAAAACACCAAAACCTAGAAATCATATGACAATTTCATCTATTCCCAATGATTTTAGAATAATAAGGAAAACATTTCTTTAACTAATTCAAATTTTTGGAACATTTTCATAAATTAAAATAGAATAAATTCTATATCCAAAACAAGCCTTAAATAAATATTCAGTCTCTCCAAGTCATTATAATACTCAATAAAATTGGGTACGCGAGTGGAGAATAAAATTACTTAGGTCACCAAGTATAAAATTTCTTTGAAAACTCAAGTGAACCAATCTATGGTTTTTATAATCATCTATATTTTTAAGTGTTAAATAATTTTAATATTTGGATTCTCAGGAAGGTATTTCCTTTAAGACTTATAATTTATCTTACATAATAAATTTTCTCAAGTTACTATTCACAAAAGTTTCTTACATTAGGTATCTACTTTATCAAGTGTTTATTTGATTTAAAGTTTAATGATGATTATGATGATGATTCAATTTATCTTAAACCAATTTTTTATCATATTAGTATCATGTTTTACAAACATTTAATAAGGAATTTTATTAAATGGTATCCCATTAAAATGATGACCCCTTTTAAATTAATCATATCCATTAGTGGTTCAAGATCCATATATCACTACGAAATGATCATTATTTTTCATTCCTATCACCACATATCTATTTTGGTAGGTAATCATCCTAATAATATCATATATAAATCTTGGATAGTTGAGAAAAAAAAAATTTGTTCAATCTAATATATGAATAAACTCAACTTTATCCCTCTGGTGTCCTAAATTTTAGGGTTTCTTAGAAAAGTGTAACCTAAAGAAAATAATAATATTTAGTAACCTAACTCTTAGGGTTATCCATTTCCACCATTCCTGACACAAGATAATCCATGGGAACCCTTCTTTGGCAGAACCTGCCCAGTTGAATGATTGATGTCTTGACATGTTCCACTTTAGAAGGAATCTAAAACTTAGAATTTCGAAGGATTTTTAATCTCAAAATATTATCTCATGTTATTAACTTTATATATTCATATTCTTAGTGATCTAGTTTGGAACCCTATTTCTTTAACCAAATCAGTATGTTCAAGCCATGTTGATCAGTAACTCTTTAGATAATTCATATCTTGAGTTAATTACCCAAATCAAAAGATAATTATATTCATACATATTCAAATAAATCTCATACGTAAGGTACATAAAACTATTTCTTGTAAATTATTAGAGTTATATGAAATTAACAATCACTATCTGAGTAAGCATAGAGCCACAGATAGTCGACCACCAATTTTCTAGAATAAGGCATAAGCCACTAGGTCAGTCGAAAGTTAAACCCAAAGTACCTTACCCAAGGATATTTTACACAAGATAGATACCAATTCCATTATAATTATAATACATAATATATATAAATCATAATTAACTACTTAATTCAATCTCATAACTCAATAAAAGAATAATTCAAGGAAAAAGAAAACTAAATCCACTATCATACCTAGCATGTAACTCCTTAGATGCATGTCTGATAATCTCTAGAAGAAGTTTAACAATTTAAACTAAAGAATACACACCTTTATCTTATAAATGATTTATAACTATGAATATATTAGGGAGATAACTATTAAATACAATAAAAATTCATATATTTAAACATTATAAAGACATTTATGAACAATTCATAAATAAAATTTAATTATAAGAACTTTATAATTTAGTTATTTATTATAGATATTCTATAATGTTGAATATAAAAATATTATACTCCTCCTAAATTCCATTTTAAAATTTCTTTTAAAAGACATAATATGTGATGTGGGAATCTGATATATCACAATACACTAGAACTCAGCACATTCAAATTACAAAATTTAAAACAAAACACACTCAAATTTCAAAATTCAAAACTGCCAATCAAACCATGAAAAGCTAGGAGAGTGATGCAGATAGTGTGTTTAACCTTGATCCTTTCACATAGGCAAAGACCAAGGTCCATAAAATAAACTCTTTTAAATTATTCACTATATATAATTTCACTTTAAATATTTTATATTTCATTAAATATAAATATTTTATATTTCAATTTCTATTATGTAAACATTTTACATAATTTAAATATCACATATTAATAATTTTAAACCGTGATAAAATTAATCATAAAAATCATTTTTGATGTGGTCTAAATAATATCCCAAATAAGGACTTTAATTTTAATAATTCAAATTAATTAATTATGAAAAATATGTAATTAAATATTAACTCTTTTATATTTTAGCCTTATTTTTTGTAATTTATAAACACTTTATAAATTTCCCTTATGATTTCTAAATAAACAGTTTATTTATATATAATAGGGAATGCCATATAATTTAGAAAAATTTATTTCAATATTAACATTTAATATTATGGAATATTTATTAATAAATGTTTCATAAACATTTAATTATTTAATTATAAATAATTTATAATTAATTAATTTGTAAAACCCTTTATAAATTAATAAATTTAACAAAATGCCTTATATTATAATTTAAAAACAATTTATAAATTATATAATTTAATTCATAATTGAATTTTAAGAATCTTTTTTTTACTAATTGTATTTAATGATTTAAGTCGAATAATATAATATTATTGATAAGACGGTGTTCTTAAATGACTCAATCACTATCAGTTGTAATTTACTACTAATAGTTCTATCATCGCTTATGATAAATGATATATATAAGGGGTTTTTTTCAGTAAAGGTAATGAACCTAACATATCGGGAAACTCATATGTAAGAGTAACATGCATTGCTTTTCTGTTTTTTGGAAAAGGGAATGACACTTACACATGGGGTGAGTCATACATAAGAGTAAACTATGTAAAGGAAGACCCTTATATATACCACAGAATATGATATATGTTATATCATAACTATGACTTGATTATATATTTTTAGAACCCATGACATAGTTTTATCATTAAATATGCATCCCTAATCATACACTATGACAAATAAAAAATTTAGAGTTTTGTACTATGTCACTGGATATGATATCCCAATAAAATAAGATAAGACTTAATTTGTTAGAATAAGTTTCTAAATCATATTTTATGATAGGGAATATGATAGGGATTATAAATTTAAAAACACAATTTTTTAGTACGGTTTCATGAACCAAAAGAATGTTAAGGATTTGATACCACTTCTAGGATTCAAAGGATCTAACGAAATTCATTAAATACATCAAAAGTAAAGAAAGAAACCCAAATCCAAGATTAACCATGTTAGATAAATGAAATAATGAAAAATGTAAATGAAATAATTTTTGAATGTGTACCTTACACTATAGAACTGCTGCAACACTCTTCATCTATGATTGATGAAGATCATAATAAAGGAATCCAAAAGACATCACTCCTCTGGCAGTATACATGTGTTGTATTGAATCTCTCAACACTCAAGTGGGACCCTCTCATAACCCATGACATGATATTGCCTTGTGAAGGCCAAGGGTGATGAGGAATAGATCTTTGGCTATGGGAGAATTTTTTCCAAGTCATGGGAAGTCTTACATTACATACTATCTCATAGTGAATTAACTTTATAAGATCTATAGGATTCTCCTTGAGTGAACATACATTAACTCATATTTTATGAGTTAATACATTTGGTTACATAAAATTCAAACTTTGACTATGTCAACCATCTCATCCATTTTATCTTATTAAATGGATAATAAATGATAGATTATGTGGAAGATATTGTTGAATGATAATAATTATCATTTTACCACCCAAGAAATTGAAGGAAATTATATGGTATTTTATACTATGCCTTATGATATAGTTAGTCATACAATAGACTTTACATGGGTTATAGAATAAAATCATGTTGTATAATATCCCCATATCATACAATAAAATATATACAAATGCATCATACTCATAATGGATTTAGGTTATATCAACTTCAATAACAATATCCATCAAATGTAATTCAATATTTCCATTGATGAAATATTAAAATATAATTACATCTATTATATGAAATTATGATTTATATCAAATAAATTTCAATAAATTAATATTTATATAAAAATAAAATTTATATCTAATAAGATGAATATTCTCAAATGTTTAGACAATTAATACATACCAAAAACATATGGTAATTTTGATCCTATTTTCATGTTATCTAATCATTGTAGTGTCAACTATTTTTAAAAATTTGTGACTTGGAAATTTAATCATTTACAATACCATAAGAATTAGTATTTTAAAATACACAATCAATAAAATTTTCACATATTAACAATGTATTATTATATTTCAATAAAGGCACCACTTTTGGGATGTTTTTAACTACTTCAAGGGAATTTTCTATATAAAAACACACTATTAATAATTTTGAAACAATAATTTCCTCTTACAAGGAATATAAATTGTTATTATTTTTTTCTTTAAAGTAATAATTCAATAATGGTTTAGGAATATTTAAACATAATTAATTATTATTTATCATAATTTGTTCCAAATGAACAAATAAAATTATTTAAGATAAAAACATAATATTCAAGGATAGATTAAGTGACCTATATAATTCAAATATCAAATGATTTGTTTATCATATCATATAAATAAATTATCATTTGATCTTCAAGTTCCCATTCATTTTTCCTTGAATAAAAATATTAAATAATATAAATTCATATTTATTTTGTTTGAAGAGAATACAAAATACAAGCACACACACACCTCGATAAACTCATGGGTCAAACCTTATCCCTTTCCACTAGGATTGACAAGCACCCTAGAAGACCATTAAAATTAATGACATGAAAGTATAATTATTTTAGTCAACCAAAGGTCCTATGTGAGATTTCCCAAATTCCTAAAGATCTTATAAAAATGATATACTATTCAGGGGATGACATCGGGCATACTAGGAAAGAATTGTGATTATTTAAAAAAACATAACATGATATCAAAAGACACAATTTTTTAAAAAACACATTTTCTTCAAAATAATATTCCTTAAATATTTTTTTCTAAAAAAATGCTCAATCACATAAAAATAATTCATCCTCAATTATCACCTTCCAAATATTAATTACACCAAAATAATAACTCAATTAATGTAAACATTATAAATATATTTTAATAAACTAAATTAATAATTTAAGAACACATTAATAAAACTTTAATAAAATCATTCAACCATATAAAAATTATAAAAGATTACTCATTAATTTAATCTAATGTATTAATTTATTTAAATAATAATAATAATAATTTAAAATTAAATATGTCAATATAAAATGACAAAAAAATATTAAAAATCATTAGTTAATGTTTTTCCCACCAAGATAAAATCATTGTAAAATAATTATAAAAAGTTTAAAATAATACTAAAACACATTCATCTAAAATTTTCAGTAAATAAAAAATAAAGTTTAATATAAATTACTAAGAAAAATAAGAACAAAATGAACAACATTCAATAAAATTTTAATTCAAAATTGACTCATCACACCAACACCATAATGATTTATAATAATGAACAATTAATACTTACAGCACCAAATATTATAATTTTATAATTATTTCAATAAAAAAATGTGTTTAAATAATTATTATATAAATTTTTTAAAATTTTAGATTTTCCATAATTGAAAATTATTTTTGGTCATGTTTATCCACAAAATAAATCTACCAAAACGTGAATTTATCCCATAAATGATAAATTAATAGAGAAAATTTTATAACTCAATGAAATATAATTAGAAAAAATAATGTTATATGATTTGAATATTATTTTCCACAAAATGAATAATGCATGAATATAAATAAAGAGAAAATATAAAGAATTATATTTGAACCAACATTATTTCTAAAATCATTAAAATGCATAAATTTTATCTTTTTAATTTAATATTTTAAATGTATAATTTTTATGCATGATTTGGATGAGAGAAATTTGATGAAAATCATATATCAATTTTTTCAATTTTTATATAATTTTGTACCTTTATATAACACAATTTATTTTCACATTATAATACTTAATTCATCTCATCACCACTAAATCCTTATACACCGATCATTGATATTTATTTTAGTTGATATTATGATCACCATAAAATATCATGTTTTCCATGATGATTATTTCTAAAAAATATTGACATTCACTTTAAGGAATAAAATTTTATTTTTTCAGATGCTCAATATTTATAATAAAGAGTTTATTATTTTTGGAAACTTCATGTATATGATTAAGCTAATAATTTGAAATAATTTAACATAAATGTACCATTTTATTTGTAATGATATCCTCAAAATCATTAATATTAAAATTCATGTACTACAATGTAGATATATATTTACTCTTATAGAGACTTTGATTAATTTCATACTATATATTAAAATACATAATGAGAAAATTTTCTTCTATGTTATATTAACTATTGATAAAATTATTTTTCATACGACAGGTTCTTGGGTAGTGCACTTTTATATCACACAAAAAACATTCATTTTCAATATTTTTTCTCGAATGTGGTTGTTCATCATTCAACCACTTATAGTGGTTCTCTTTATTCTCTAATTCGATACATTTTAATGATCAACTCAAGCGTAATTTTTTCTTAACTTTGACAAGTTGATTATCACCATGACCTATATTATTTGAATTATCATAGGTATCCACATTCTCTTTTGTGAATTAAGTTGTGCCACATGATGAATCTTAATAATTTATCATCATGAGTTATTTATTCTTCATTATATTAAGGTAACATAATCCTATAGATACACTTAAAACATTTATTCAATATTTATTAACTTATAATGAATATTTACATCAATTATCCATTAAAAATAGTTACCTTTCATTTTTTTGGTGATGAAATATTTTTAGATAATTTGAATATTCATAATATGGAATAAATTCCATGAAAATTTAAGGATTCTAAAATTTTCAAGGTCAATTAAATCTTTATTAGATTCATATACAAAAATTAAGGAAAATTAAAAATAAATAATAATTGTTTTTATTATTTCTCTGATACTATGATAATAATTAGAACCCTCATAAAGGATTACCTATCTATATTAAAGAGTTAAATAGGTTCTTAGTTTAAATTGACTGATATAAAAATATGTTTATGACATGTAATCAGTTTGCAAACCAATAAAATATTTGATTTCTCCCAAGTCCTTAATTTTAAATTATTCCTTAAATTACTCCATTGCATTATTAAACTCTTCAAGGGTATCAATGATATTTATATAATAATTATAAAAAACAATTATTTCATATCCATATATTGTTTTCTTAATTAAAACACATAGAAATATAAAAAATATATATTCTTTATCTAATAAATAGTTTCTTAATAAATTATTCCAAATATGCCTAGATTTTTTAATGTAAAAAATATTTTTTTGGAATTTAATTGAATATAGGTCCTTAGAATTTGATTTTAATACTTAAAGTCCTTTAATTTTAATACTTCATTCATTTTTAATGTTTTGTGTATTTTTATATATATACTACTATCAATATAATCATGTAAGTTGTAACAATACCCACTAGATTAATTTAATTATTTTATCTACTATAAGGATGAATAAATATTTAAATGTAACTACATCCATAATGGAAGAATATGTCTCATTATATTCAATTCCAAGCCTTTTAGAAAAATATTTTGTACAATATTCACTTTGTATATAATAATTTAAGAACCTTTCAAAGGGATAAGTTTAACAAAATTAAATCTCAAATTTTTTCTTTAATTGTTCATAAAAATAAATAATCAAATAATGAATCAAAATTAAATTAAATTTAAACAAAATTTTATATTTTTCATATTATTTTAAAATTAAAATTTTGTTTTGTGAAAATGTAGGTGTGAAAGTTTTTTGAAATATAAGACTTACAATCATACATAACATATATAATAATACAAACATCTTAAGACCATATCCAACCCATCGCAATAAACTTCATTTTAGATTAAAACCCAACTCCAAACCACCACTGTCTTTAGCACTAAAATGAAGATAATCTATAGTGTGACGCCGTATTTGGCATTGCACTGTAGTTGAGTTATACCTTTTTCTTATTTTTTACTTTCTAAACATTTTATCATCAAAATAAATTTTTTATGTTTATTTTAATATATAAAAAATAGAAATATACTAGGAATATTATTTTTATAATAGAAAATTAAGTAAATGGGTTAGAGTTTATTTTACTGTTGATACGTCAATTTGAAGTAGACTTACTCCAAGATGAAGCAATGGGTTGTAGTTACCCTAAGACAATGAGAAATCATGATAATAACATGTTACGAAAATGAAAAATGAAAATCATAGATATTTAGGGTTATGACCATAAGAAATTTACCACTTGAATCATTTCTATTAGTTGTATTTAATGATTGAGGTAAAACCCTTTATATGGACTCTTCATGCTATCAATCACTCTATAATTAGTTGAGTATTTAATTAATGGGTAAATATTCCTAACCATAAATAGGAAATTTATATATAAATTGTAACATTCATTAATATAATATAATATTTATTCATAATATACTGTATTTATTCTCATAATAATTTCAACGGTATATGGGAAGGGGTATAAATTAGAAAAAAATATTGACTCCTATAAAGCAGTTGATGAGACTCAAACTTGAGACCTCCTTGAGATCTCACAAAGGCATTAACACGAAGATACACCCCATAAATAATAATATTCATCCATATATTCCCCTTATGATAAATTCCCCTTAATAATAATATTAATTCATAAATTCCTCTCAATAATAATATTCATTATTTAATTTATAAATCATTCCATTCATAACTCCCCCTTATGAAATTAACAATGAAAATAATAAGTACACTAATGGAGTCTTATATAATTTTCATGATGTGTTTTATGAATGACATAGATTATTGTGTTGACATAATAATAAATATCATTATTCATGAACCAGATCATGAAAATAATAAAAGATTCAATTGGAGACTTTATTTGATATATAAACGATAAAAACATGATATTCAAAAGGAAATTTTTATAGAGAATGTGAAATAATTATTTATAAACTAGTTGTCCTGTCATTTTTTAAATAAGACTTGATAAATTTATTCATCCATTTTTTACAGTTTTCAAAATTTAAAACTCATTTAATACTTGTAATTTCATCTTACTCTTTATCCTCTCCATTTTTATTAATAATAAGAGGGAAATAATTATATTATATAATTATTGACTTTGAGCACATTAATTATAAAATAAGGTTATTTTCTTAGACCAAATTAAACACCTCATTAATAATTTATTACATTATATTTATTCTAATCAAAATTATAATTACTCCTAGTTTTTTTATTTCTTTTTCTTTCATTACTAAACTATATTATTTATTAAAATTTATCGAGATGGGGTAGAAATAAATAAGAAAATCAACCATACATGGACACACAGAAATGGAAAGAATATGACATGAGATTTATTAGATGTCACTAAATCCGTAATCATAAAATAAAGATAACACATATTAATACTCAAATCATAATTCCATAATTTTTATTATTAAACACATTAATGTCACAAGAAATTATTTATCTATTCATATAATCAAGGGTTTTGAATATTTTCCCACCATCTATTTATTCCCAAAAAAAATATTAAATTATAAATAATTTTGAAAAATAAAATATAATAACTTGGCCACATAGAATATTTTTTAAATATAATATTTTTCTAAAAATATTTACTTAAAATAAAATAGTCTGTAAAATATTTTCCAAAATAATCCTAACAAAGGCATGACTTTAGACCATGCCTTTGGTACAAAATTAAATAAAAGGTGTAGTTTTTAATTTCACATTCCAAGAAAGAAATTCGTAAAAGGTGTGGTTTCGGACCACACCTTCATACTATTTATTTTAAACTATTTATTTTTTATATTTGTTTTAATTATATAAATATATAATAAAATTTTAAAAAATATTTAAATGTTATTATATTTTATATTACTTTGATTGAAGTATTATGAAAATATTATTTAAACTCCAACTATAATATCCCTTTTATAGAGCGTTCTTTGAAATATTTCTAAAATTTTGGATGTATGATTATGTACCCTCATTTTGAGCATTGTACTAGTTATCCATTTCTTAACATTTTAAAAAATAGACTCTTTATTAATAATAAAATCAATAACAATAATGTAATTATTAAGTAATAAAAATTCATTTAATAGTAATTAAATTGTGTTTTATAATATTAATAATCAAAGATGGTATGAAGTGTGAGTTGGCAGCCCAATCCACCCCCCCAAAAATTTATTAATAATTTAATTATTAATCAATAAGAATTTAATTAATTTAATTTAGATAGAGTAGGGGATATAAAAAAATTAATTAATGATGATCATGATAGTGATGCTGATGATTATGATGATGATGATGTAATAATTTACACCAACCAAGTATGGGGTTACAAGAATCTGCAAAGAAAACCATACATACACGAACATACAAAGTATTTTGGGAGGCGAACCTGAGGCATACCAGGACCCCTCAAGGATACATATAACCCACCCCATTAAATTAAAATTAAAATCATAGAGATAAAACAACAAAAAATAATAATAACACCAAAAACTATGACTATAATCATATAATTCAATTTAAATATTTTAAAATTAGTCCTCTAATTAATAACACAAATAACAATTTATGATGATGATGATGATATTTTAGCAACTTTGAAATTTCTGTGTAACACTTTGAAATATTTTTAAGAATATTTTCAGAGTTGGGCGTAGAGTCAGGGTTGAATTATAGGGCCGAGAGAGCCTTAATATTTACATATTAAAAATATTAAATGTATCATGTCGTGCATGAATAGTTTTTTAGTAATAATGGAATAAATCCCAAATGATGTCTTGGATGTGAATTTTGAGACCACCATTAAATCCATAAATGGGTTTTACCATAGAAATGAAATAAGTTTTGTTAATTTTGGGCTCTTGGGTTGAGTGTTTTCATTTTAAAATTAAATGAATTAATTTAATTAATTTTAATTTAATTGAGGAACCCTAATAATAACTCTATTTGAAACATGCTATGAAAAACTCCCTAGGATTAGTTGCATAACCCTAGAGGTAATGGGAGTTTGGAAGGATCTAATGGCGAGTGGAGTGGAAAATGGACATAGAACTTTGGATCAAGGAATGAAGTACCACAAGGAATATTTTTAATAGTAAAGTTTTTGGATATTAGAAAAGAAATCTATGTAGAAAAGTTCTTCATCAGTGATCGATCCAATCTTAAGGTACATAATTTTTTTGATTTGTTTAATCTCGTAATTATTTATTCCATGTTTAAAATGAATCAATCCTTATAATAATTGATTAATATGTTGAATACTGATTTATGGTTGATTAATTTTTATCCATGGATTATGATTTTGATGATATTTGATTATTTCTATCTATTCATCATTCTAATAGCAACAAATTGAAGGAAACCCGAACAATGGTTAAGGTTCATTCCCCATGTGTTTATTTTTTGATTTTCTCCCATTATTCTTTGTGAATTTATCATTGGTATCCCATTTGGATGGTGGTTTTATGAATACCCAGAAATAAATCTTTGTGCAATGTTTGTGCATTCGATCTTTGGTACAATGGATCATTCCTATGGATCTAGATTTGGGATACAAGACACAGTCATGGTGTGATACGGTGTGATGGGATATTTATATAGATCTCGAATGGATCAAGGTTCATACTTTTTCATGGAATTAGTATGTTACAATGAAATGTTTATTTTAACACCCATGTGTTTTATGAAATATTTAAATAATTTTTATTCTTCAGTAGCTTGTTTTGCATGCAATCGCGAGTTTAAAAAAACTGTGAGATGCCCTTAATATAAAGTTACCATTATAACCTAGTTGTTATGTTAGTGGGAATAAATATAACTAACTTTTAAAAATCTATGATAAATGTAAATCAATTATATGTCATATTAGTTATTGGAGTGAATGAAATTAATAAGATATGTATGTTATTAAAATGATATTTTTGATATTCATCAAATAAATATTAAAAGAATGTTTTCCCGCATTTTAATGGAAAACCCTTTTAGAAAAATTAATAATTTTAATATTAAAATGTAAACCTTTTCTTTGGAATCCGAATATAAAAATTTACTTTGGTTAAAATTCTGATATTTTTTCTGATAAACTTCATAATTTGATGAATAGTAAAAATACGCTAAATTTTAATTAAAAACAACTTTTTTCATCGAGATAATTTATATGGTTAAATTATAATATTTAATGGTATTAAAGTATAAATATAATATATTTTTACCATTTAATATAATGTATGTCATTATCATTAATTTTACTTTGAATTCATAGGTAAAATCATTTCAATCTTTTTCAATATTTTAAACAAAAACCCGTTTTTGTTCGACAACGGGATTAATTTTTAAATTAAATTTCTAAAACTTATGTGTCTTGAATTTGGAAAAATGGATTCAATATTTGGAACCAGTAGGTCTGATTTATGTTAATAGGCTAATTTTTATTTTTGGGCATTGTGAATAGTAACTACGGTAAATTTTATTTACCACAGTTAAAGGGAAATCAGGTAATTAAGGGTAAAAATAATATTATAAAATTGTCCTAACACTTTTTTTAATATAATTGGATGATTATATTTCGTCCTAAAATATACTTGGGTTGACATTGTATCTATTGGAACCCACTTTCATGAGATTAAGACCTTTAATTTATTTTATTTAAAGGAAAGTGAAATATGTATCACTCAAACTTTAATAATTAAATTATTTTTACTATAAGGTTATACAGAATATAAATTAGATTATAAATACTCATTTTAAAGCTTAAATATTTTTATTTATCATGGTAATTTATTTTTAATTTTTAAGAAATATATATTTACCTTAATAGCATATACATTAATGATGCATAAATTATTTATTTTGTAAAAAATCAATAATATAGTTTTTATTAAAATAATAATACCCCTCAAAAGACCCAAACACTTGAACAAAACTTATTTTTCAAGTATATATAAATCATAAGCGTCCAATGGTAGACTTATGGACCATTTGGAGCCTTATAAAAGCGATTACGACACTTATATTATTTTATTTTAAATCATGTCAAAGGTTTCACCTTCATAATTTAATAAATATAACATTTTAAAAGTTATTTTTTTTAGAAGATAAATTTGAGTAAAAGTATTATTATGAAATCCATTAGATTTATCTTCATCATAGTATTTTATTTTTAATTTTTATTCAAAATATAA
Organism: Viscum album; assembly: GCA_963277665.1. Taxonomy (NCBI): domain Eukaryota; kingdom Viridiplantae; phylum Streptophyta; class Magnoliopsida; order Santalales; family Viscaceae; genus Viscum; species Viscum album. The sequence continues at coordinate 611,108,226 of OY728137.1, read as the reverse complement.
GTATATTAAATAATTATACAAAAATAATGTAGTAATTATTTTATTAATAGAAATATCAAATAAATGGTTTTAAAAATATAAAAAATATTATATTAACTTATTAATGTGATCCATGAATTTTATAGATGAATATGACCTGTGAGGAATATGTTAAATATTTTGGTTCAAATATATCTCCTGTGTGGATTTTATTTAAATTCAAATAAATGAATAGTGTCAAAATTGACACTATTCATATTTTATAAAAACAACATATTATTAAATTGTTTAAAAATCACAAATATATTTATAAATTAAAAATTCAAACTTATATGGTCTAAAATGTAATAATGTATCTAATTATGGAAAATTCACAACACATAATTAAGTATTTATAACAATTTAAAATTTAGAATATTATTACCACAAATAAAATTAAATAGATTAAATAAGGATAAATCAAAATGATAAAGTTTAAAATAGAATCAAAACATGTCTAAATTTTATTGGTTGATGATATTACAACCCTATATCATCTCATCTTCAAAGTTGAGTCATTTTGGAGGTTTTTTAAGTGGGATTTGATTTTATTATAAATTAATATTTTTGAGGTTTCCAAAAGTGCCCCTCTCCTCTCTTATAAAAGGGAACCTCCTCCCTCTTCTCTTCACTCCATTTTGAGCTTTCAAACTCGTCTAAAACCTGACCATTTCCTTTATCAAATTCCCTAGAAACATACTAGAGGCATTGGTCTTATTCAATGACCGTATTTAGAGCCCTAAGAGGAGGTTTAGAAGAGGCGTGTCGAAGAGGTTATATCCTTCACCGATTCTTTCAAAATTATTTCTTCTTCTACTTCCCCTATATGAGTTTTTTCATTATTAAGTAGTAACTATAGTATCACTTGTATACTGATATTTTATTATGAATATGAAACTACCATATTCCATCTTATATCCATCCTATGAATAATGAAATCACCACGCGTGCGTACGTACGGCCTATCGTCTCCACGCCATGGTGTAATATTTTTTTTCATCACCAACATACTTGGATGGGTATAATGATGGAAGAAATAACTGCATAAGATTATTGTAAAGTGATATTGATTCTGAAATATTATACACCATAAACTTCAATACAATTCTACAACCATGAGAATGATATCATCACTCGTGCGTGCGTACGACCTACCGTCTCTACGATGTGATACGATTCGTTCTACATGATATTCATTGAAGAATGTTTATATAAATGAATTGAATGAATAAATATGATATATATTATACTAATACCATTCTATAAATGATATATCTATAACCTAAAAATATTAATAATAATTTATTCGAGAAAACATGCATAAGAACATAAAGCAGTTAACACCCGAATAACGAGTAAAAATGAAATGTTACTAATAAAAAGATAAGAATATGACCATGTATGATATCATAAAAATTAATATTATTTTGGAATAAGTCAATGACCTTATTTAAATCATTATATAGGAGGTTAGGATACATACAAAGCATATCAGACCTAAGTTAAGGGAAAATCTCACAATCTCATTTTTATCCGAGATTATTTCTACTTCAGTATTTACTAGGGCATATTTATCATCCACATACATGTTTCCTCAATATGTAATATTATCCTCCTAAAATTATTTAAATCCAATTTTACCTATTGGTGAATTTTTAGTAAAATATATGAAAGGAATCTTTTGTCGTTTTCAGTATGAGATACTTTTTGAATTTTCCGGCCAAAGTAGGAGAAGAATGTTTTTTTTAACTTATACGGCATTAACGGATTTTTATGCTTTCATAGAAAATTATTTCATTGAAGATTCCTTTACAAGTTTTCAATTTTATTTTCAATTAAATTCTTTTATTACATGACATGTTGAGAACAAAAATTTTTTTTGAAGAAGAAAGGATATTTTCCTCAAGAACTAAGTTCAAGCATTTTATCAAAATTATTTTCCATCTAAGATGATATAGGGTTATGTTTATATCCCAATTATTAAATTGATTTGATTATGTTATGATGGAATTATTTTTATGAAGTCCTTTTATCTTATATGTATTATGTTATGATGGCATGATGTGTAAGAATCCCATTATATTACATGGGTTATGCAATGATGTATGATTTATGATTTTGTGGTACACATAAGAATGGTTTCATTATGATATGGGTGGGACCTATATCTACCTCAAATTCATTGGGTAAAGATTTGTATCTCATGAGATAGACATGGATGGAATGGAAATTAAATCTGGTTCAGTATTACAGGTCTGGAATGAGGAGTGAACTTAGTTCCGTAATGGAATTTATCCACTATGATGATCTTGGAGATGAGACCTGAATAATATGAAATGATTTTTCTTATTTTTGTATGCCACAAAGTTTCATGCCTTATGTTCTGATTTTTGGGATTACATTGCATTTCTATGACTTATCCTATGACATGATATTATGACCTCTTATACAGGATAAGATTTTCAAAAGTTATGATCTTAAGAATATGATATGATTGACATTTCATTTGTTTACCCTTACTAAGCATTTAAGCTCACCCATTTGTGTGTTTTTCCCCAGGTCAGGAAGAAGGGTATTAAATATGATATTCCAAAAATGAGTCAAGATATTATCAAATAAACAGGAGACAAAGTAGATGCTTTATGAACCAGTTGTTTATGTTTCCCAATTTCTAAATACACTATAACTATTCGGTCCTGTCATGGTTTTGTTATATGTTGTAATAAATATACTTCAATTATGAAGTATTAACAATGTATATAATGCATGGTTCATTATAGTTGGTATCAAAGTAAAGGTATAGTTAACCTTTAGAAACTAGGATGTAAACGACTTAGTAAGAACCCTAAGGATATGTCTAAGCATAGAAAAAAATCCTAGTGTTTTATAAATGGCTGTGAATAACCTATGATAAGACCTAAAGTGTTAAATTTTATTCTTGATTATGTGTTTTTTATGTTGTAATTAGTGTTTCTCACACTATACTTCTTGGTTGTAGTCAATGGATGGAACCCGAAGGAACCGTGTTTATGCCGAAATGCAACGACCAATGAAATGATTGTCCCCCTGAGCAACCAAACATTATGGGAGATGGAATAAAAAAATCTTTTAGCCATGCTCACACAACTTTCTCAAGTTATGAATCATGCAAGACTTCCAAATGAGAAAATGAAGGAGCAAAATTCTGTTGAATCCTTCATGATGCAGCATCCACCTTCATTCAGCGGGTCTTCTAATCCATTAGTGGATGAACAATGGATCAGTACCACTAAAAAGATATTTTGAGTTCTACAATGTTCTGAACATGATAAAGTCATCTTATCATTATATCGTTTGGAAGGTGAAGCTGATCAATGGTGGAATCTTATCAAGAATACGAGGCAAAGAGATGAAATTGAGTCCATGGAATGAGATGAGTTCAAGAACTTATTTTTCAATAATTACTTCCCTCTTATTCTTAAAACAAAGATGGAGAAGGATTTTCTTGAACTAAAGAAAAATGATAATGATTTTTTTGGTACCTACGAAGAAAATTTTACAAGACTTGCAAGGTATGCTTCCAAAATTATTATCCAACCTGAGAGTAAGATCGATCGATTCTTTAGTGGATTAAAATCAAATATTCTAAGGGTGTTATCCATAAGGGAATTCAATAGATACAAGGAATTTTTTTGATGTGCTCTCAAGGTTGAGATGGATATTGGATTAACCCATCAATCATATGGGTTTGATAAGAAGAGGAAAATGGAATTCAAAGGAAAATCTAAAGACCACACTGAAAAGAAGATGAGTTTTCCCTTATGCTCAAAGTGTGGCAAGAAACATGGATGGAATTGTCTTAAAGGGACAATTAAATGTTTTAAATGTGGAAAAGAAGTTCATTGAGAAATTGAATGCCGCAGTGATGGGAAAAAATATGTCTAATGATGCAAATAGAGAAAAGGCTACACAGAATGCACCTCCTACACTTCAATGTTACAAGTGCAAGAAAATGGGGCATAATGCCAATAAATTCCCAAATCCAAGGGTTATTGATGATGATCAACTTCAACAAACTTTTAAGGCCAAAGACAAAGGAAAGTCACATGCAATTTCTATCGATGATGTGGAGTACGATAAAAAAGTGGTGAAAGGTACACTTACCATCCACTCTAAAGTAGAAAATGTTTTATTTGATTATGGATCCACCCACTCTTTTATTTCTAAATAATTTTCTAAGGGTATCTCCATACTATCTCAACAATTAGATGTTGAGTTAGCTATGACAACTCCTAATGGCACAATAGTTTCATCAAAAGTTTATAATTCGTCTCTAATTTACATTTGTGGGAAAGTGATTCCTACAAATCTTGTGATCCTTCCTATAATGGAATTTGATGTGATTCTTGGAATGGATTGTCTTTCCTTATATGGAGCTCATATCAATTTCCAAATAAGGGAAGTCACATTTCATATTCCAGATCAATCTATGATCATCTATCTGTAAGGGTTGGTGTTCTGAGAACCAACTATTTTGTACTTTGATTACATGAATGTTCACTTATTATATATTGTTCATTGTTCTGCATGACTATAATATAATAATGTCCAGGAATATTTTTTGCATTAATAAGGTCATGGAAGATCCCCACTATGATGAGAACCTTGAAATTCTATAACAATATTCTTAACTAAAGTTCTGCGGTTGGATGACATACTATTATAGGACACATAGTTTGCATATCGTCATGTGCGAGTACTCGTAAGAAGACAAGAATCTCTCTCATGGAGTTCGCACTTGGTAATCTTTAAAATGGGAGATTATGAGAACAGACCCACCAGTAGTAATTTTTTATATCTTGGTGTCATCGGAAATTACTATCTGTGAGCGTGTGTAATGGTCCTTAGACTGGAAGATTATCATTAACTCATATCATGACTCGTGCACTTAGATTTACTGACGAAAACTGTCACGCAGACAGTTGGCGGGAAGTAGGGTATGTTGGGTGCGTCACGGGTGACATGTTGTTAATGGATAAGTCGAGGAAGGATTTGTCCCTTACATTTATGGAAGTTGATATCTCATCCCTTTGATTGAAATAAAACTGTCTCATTAAATTCCATGGCCATGGTGTAAACGATGAGTTTATTTCAGTAGTCAAAGAATGACGGATCAAGAATATAGGTTTATGACACTGCCATGAAACCTGCTTGATGAGATATCGAGACAAAGGGACTAAATTACATAGTAAACATTCGTATGAGTTGATACGTCAATGCGGTGTCAACTTCTTTCTCTTGGGTGCCTTGACCCATTGCTAGACAGTAATATTGGAATTTAGGCATGCCCGCCTAATGCCAACGAGAAAGAGGCCTAGAGGGTCACACACTAAGTGTATTCAAGTATCTCAAGTAGAATAAAGATTATTCATGTACGTGGTTTAATAATTATTCAAGGAAGCCTAAATCTTTTTAATGTTGGAGGAAGAATAAAATGAAAACAATTACACACTGTGTATTAATTATTACACACCGTGTAGTTTGTATTTTGAAAACAAGTACACGCCGTGTATTATTAAATGTACAGGCTGTGTATTTTTCATTTTGGAAAGGAAATGAATAAATTAAAACAAGATATACATGTCGTGTACATTTAATGTACACACCGTTCATTTTTCAATGAAAAACAATTACATGCCGTGTATTTATTATTACACGCCGTGTAGTTTTTCCAGTCGGGATTTTGAGGATATAATATTGTTTTATTAAATGATATTTATTATAATCAGCGTGAGCGCATGTCAAGGAATTAATTATTCGACATGGGGGTTTTCAATAAGAGTTAATGAAATAAATGAAATGCGTAATGTGTTTATTTATTGTCATAACTCTACAACCTCGAACTCGATTATAAATATCCTTACAACCCCAACTCTTTTCCTACATAAGAGAATCATTGTGCACAACAATTTTGGAGAATTCTTTCAAGGCCGAAAGAACCTGTTCCTCCAAGAATGATCTCAATACCGAGAGAGATCCTCTTCCATCGGATCAATACGATCTAAGGCGGATAACACAAGCAAAGGTTTCCCCACGCTATCACCCAAAGACTCCTTTGGTGACGTCCTGAGATACGAGGTACACGTGTGGATCACCGCTAGAGGAAGTATACACTTGGCTTATGCGACGCAATGACGAATCACATCAGAACGTGATAAAAAACATCAACAAAGAAAGAAAACCCAAAAGATATTTCTTTTCAATTGATTAAATTAATTATAATCAACCTGTAATGATTCTACTTTCTGGTTCCGGGACTTTCCTTTTCTTTGTCCATTTCTGTGATTCAATCCGTGGAGACTGGTGTTTATCATCGTATTGATCCCATATTGATCATTGTTAATGAAAAAAATCCAAGTGTGCACATCCACCCATGTGATTCCGCTACACCTGGAACCTTAAAATGATATCAGATGGAGGTTACAATGTTGATTATAGTTATTTAATTTTCATTGATAATTTACGCATTTATATTTGATTAAATTAAAAATAAATAATTATCTAATCTGAATAAATGAAATCTATTATTCCTCCTTCATTTCTCAATTCATATCACAGAAACGACCTTTTAATTTTAATTTTTTGATTAAAATAAAAATGAGTAACTCATCCAGAGGAGCCTCTATTTCTGTCTGTACAACACGAGAATACACGGCATGTAATGAAAACTACACGTTGTGTACTTAGGTTCAACGAACCAGCATTGGTCCGCCAAACCATGCCATGTGAATTGAGTATGCCTATGTATTTATTACCCCGTTTTGACCAAAAATGAATGGCGAGTGGAAAATAGGAATAAACGGCATGTATTTTGGAGCAACACGCCATGTAGTCCGATCCAGCCCAAGTGAAACCGTGTACAAAGGAGAAACCGCGTACCACATACACGGGATTGCCAGGCTGGTTACCACATAACAAGGAAGTACATGCTGTGTATGATTTATCTACATGACATTTCTAAAGTACAGAAAACATGCCAAAGCCCCCGGTGTGTACTTTGGATAAAGGGTGAAAGTAAATACACGCCGTGTAAATATAAACTGCATGCCGTGTACTTTCTAGAAATTTCACCATGTTTCCTCCAAAAGTACAAAGTCCTGTAAAAGGAATATGGATGAGAAGAATCTCAAGGAAATTCAGAATGGAATTTAAGATAAATAATTGATTAATTATAAGATCATAATTAATTGAATTCGAGTGAGACTTATCTTAAATAAAATAATAATTAAAATAATTTTAATTCTAAATATGCATAAATGTCGTTGCATACTATGGATGATCATGAGCTAGACCAAATACCCCTTTTATTTGTGTATGGTTTCATTTAAATTTGTTTAATTTAAATTCGTTGGCCTGTGAGCCTTCTTCCAATAAAATATAGGGCATGTGTGCGCATGGTTTCTTTAATGTAAACCCCATGTAATGGAGGATCTCTCAAGCCAGAGGAGATGGTTCGAAATCCAAAGCTAAGGCAATACCAACCCAACAATATACAAAGGTGGACAGGTGGGAGCTTCAAAACATGAACCATCAGGTTCAAGGTGGTTTCCCTAGGTTAGGGTTAGCTTATCAAAACTGCTAGATAAGCTAACCAATAGAATATCATGATCATGCCATCTTATTTTATTTCTGTCTGATTACATGCTTTATTTATTATGTATGTGTTATCGTGATCATGTAATTAATAAAATGAACAAGCATGCAAAGATGGAATAAAATAAAAATTGGACTATGCGTAAACATTATCAGAACATGGTTAATCACTTAAGAAAACATCACTTAATATTAAAAAGCATGTGATAATTTAAAACTACACATAAAGAATAAAATCGCTCAAATACCATATTAAGTCAGACCAAGACTTCCATTACTTGATTAAGGGAAATACTCAATAAAACTATGTGTTTAACCAACCCTTGTTGGGACAATTACTTTTATAAAGGAATACCTTATGAAAGGTTTCGGGTTGAATTAACCATATTACATCAAGAGGAGTAGACCTTGCTAGACTTGATGTAATATTAGAGGCAAGAGTTGAGAAAATCCAAGCCAGGATTTCAGGATTGGGGAGTCCACTCAACAGATCAAGGAACTGTAAGCTCACAGTTGGAAAAGACCTTCCTACCTAAATACCTTCAAATAGCTTGACCAACCCTTGTTGGGGTTATGAGAAGGGGAATATGGATCCTTGCCACTAGAATTTCAAAGCAACTGGACATTCTGAGTTCAATGGTGAGGGCCATTGGGACTTGATAAAATAGTGGGAGAATTAATAAATTCATTTATTATTTTTCATAAAATGTAATCAAGAAAGTACTGATAAATATTCTCTTTTAATTTGTAGAATCGATATGAAAAACTCGTCAACCAACTTTTCTCTGCGATCAATTCTGGATAAAGACAACATCCTCACTGGCAGTAACTTTTAGGAATGGTTTAGGCGCCTTTGGGTTATCCTACGCCATGAATGAAAGTTTTACGTACTGGATTCCTCACTTCCTGATCCCCCTGTACAAGGGGCGAGTGATGAATATTTCCTCATCTATGATCAACATTTGAGTGATGAACTCGACGTTAAATGTGTGATGTTGTCATCTATGTCTAGTGAGATCATGAATTCTCATGAAGACATGGATTCCTACAACATGCTCGAGCACCTCCGTAGTCTATACCAGGAGAGAGCTAGACAGGAAAGGTTTGAGATCTCCAAGGCTCTATTATAGAGAAATCTTGGAGAGGGTTCCCCAACTGGGCCTCATGTAGTCAAGCTCATTGGATACATTGAACACTTGGAGGTCATAGGGTTTAAACTCCCTGAATAACTGGGTACCGATCTCATTCTTGCATCACTCCCCCAGAGCTTCTCAAACATTGTTGTGAACTTCAACATGAACAACATCGAGAAGTCTTTGTCTGATATTATTATCCTTATTCTCCAAGTGGAAAATGACATGAAGCGTGAAAAGCCTTCTGTCCTCATGGTGAATAAAAGGAAAGGGAAGGAGAAGAGCTTTAAGCCCAAAGCTTCTTCAAGGCCTTCCAAGAAAAGGAATATATAAGGGGAGGCAAGGGAACAAGATGTTGTTTGTTTCACATGTGGCAGGAAGGTCCACTGGAAGAAAAACTGCACCCAGCCAAGGAAGCAAGGGGAAGCTTCAGGTGCGTTTGTTATCGAATGAAATCTATTTGTTTCTACTAATTGGGTATTAGATACTGATTTTGGTTCTCACATCCGTATCCAAATATAGAAACCAATTAGATTCAGGAAGATTGATCGAGGTGAGGTAGATCTATGACCAGCCAACAGAGCCAGACTTGCTACTGTAGTTGTTGGGGACTACCACCTTACATTACCAACTATAATGATCTTGGTGTTAAAGGGTTTTTATTATGTTCCTTCTGTTACTAAAAAAATATTTCTGTATCCAGATTAGATACTTATGGATTCATGTTCATGTTTGGAAATGAATGTTTCTACGTTTATAAATATAGCATTTGTTTTGGTAGGGAACATTTATATAACATCCTTTATGTGTTAGACTACACAAACCATGTAATGGAAATCGATAACAAAGTCAATTCATATGACTCATACTACACCCAACTTTGGAATCACTGAATGGGTCATGTCAATAAGAAATGTTTGACAAAATTACATTAAGATGGCTATTTAGATTCTTTTGAACTAAAACCACTTGGTGTATGTCATGCGTGTCTACAAGGAAAAATGACCAAAGCCTCATTTAGTGTGAAAGGTGAAAGGGATAAAGAGATTCTAGAATTAGTTCACACAGATGTGTGTGGACCATTTCCAGTTGAAGCAAGGGGTGGGTTCTCGTACTTCATAACTTTTACTGACGATTTTAGTAGATATGGATATATTTACTTAATGAGGTATAAGTTAGATTCTTTTGATCGGTTCAAAGAATACAAGAATGAAGTTGAGAACCAGCTTGGTAATAAGATTAAGAAACTCCGCTCAGACAGAGGAGGAGAATATCTTAATCAGGACTTCATTGATTTCTTATGGGAGTTTGGGATTCTATCTCAACTCACTCCTCCTTAAATACCTCAGTGTAATGGTTTAAGTGAAAGGAGGAACCGCGCCCTGTTGTACATGGTGAGATCAATGACGAGTCATGCGAGTCTTCCATTATCCTTTTGGGGATATGCATTACAAACAGCAGTACACATACTAAACCAAGTACCAACTAAATCGATAAATGGTATTCCATATGAGTTATGGAGTGGACGCAAATCCATGTTATCGAATTTACATGTGTGGGGTAGAGAAGCATTTGTTAAGGCCTCTTCAGGTAACAAACTTGCACCCCGAGGCACAAAGTGTATCTTTATAGGATATCCAAAGGAAACAAGGGGATATTACCTATAAGACCCCTCAGAAAAAAAGATTACAGTGGTAAGACACTCCATATTCCTTGAGAGGGAGCACATCTCCAAAAAAGATAGTGGGAGCGAGATAGACTTCTATGAAGTCAAGGCTCAAGATACACATGAGTTGGTACAAGAACAGATTCCACAAAGCCCCGTGGAAGAAAAATTTGTTCCAGAGATAGAAGAACTATATACGAGCATGAGATAGGTGAGAGAACTAGAACGATATGGTTTTCTTGTCACCGAGGATGGTGAATAATTATTGTTTGACAATGATGATCCTCTTACCTACAAGGAAGTAGTTGAAGGCACAAACGTTTCCAAGTGGCAAGAAGCCATGAATTCTGAAATGGATTCCATGTACCAAAACCAAGTCTGGATTTTGGTAGATCCTCCAGTTGATGTAAAGACTATTGGTAATAAATGGTTATTCAAGAAGAAACTAGACATGTAGGGTCAAGTTAGCACCTATAAGGCACGATTGGTTGCAAAAAGTTTTAGACAGCGTCAAGGAATTGACTATGATGAAACCTTTTCACCAGTTGCGATGCTGAAATCCATCAGAATCCTATTGGCCATTTCCTCTTACCATGACTATGAAATTTGGAAAATGGATGTCAAAATAGCATTCCTTAATGGGAACCTCCGGGAAGATTTCTACATGACACAACCTGAAGATTTTGTGACTCAAAAGGATGCCAACAAGGTATGAAAGTTGCAAAAATCCATTTATGGATTAAAGAAAGCATCAAGGTCATGGAACATTCGTTTTGATGAAGTTGTAATAGAATTTGGCTTTGTTAAGAATGAATGTGAGCCTTGTATCTACAAAAGGTTTAGTGGAAGTGCAGTTGTTTTCCTAATTGTATATGTTGATGACATATTACTAATTGGAAATGAAGTACCTATCTTAAAGTTAGTTAAGGCATGGTTGCATAAATGATTCTCCATGAAAGACTTGGGAGAGGCAGTATATATTCTTGGGATCAAGATCCATCGTGATAGATCCAAGAGAATGCTGGGCCTGAGTCAAAGTACATACATTGACAAGATACTGAATAGATTTAGTATGGAACAGTCCAATAGGGGATTGTTGCCAATTTCACATGGCATTCATCTTTCCAAGAAAATGTGTCCTCAGACACATGAGGAAAGAAAGAGAATGGAAAGTATCCCTTACGCATTCGTGATTGGGCCAGTCATGTATGCTATGCTATGTACAAGGCTAGATGTTGCTTACTCATTAAGTGTGGTAGGTAGATATCAAGATGATCCAGGAGACCGCCATTGGATGACATTCAAGACTATCCTTAAGTATTTGAGGCATACTAAGGATATGTTCCTGGTTTATGGATAAGATGAGGAACTAGTCATCAGAGGACATGTAGATGCTAGTTTCCATACTGATCAAGATGACATGAAGTCGCAGACTGGATACTTCTTCAGTTTAAATGGAGGTGCAGTGAGCTGGAAGAGCTCAAAGAAAAGTGTGGTGGCAGATTCTACAGTGGAGTCTGAGTATATTGCAGCTTCTGAGGTAGCTAAAGAAGTAGTATGGATGCGAATATTTGTCCAAGAGATGGATGTAGTACCAAGTAGTAAAGATCCTATAACACTCTATTGTGATAATACTGCAGCGGTGGAACTTGAAAAAGAGCCAAGGTCACATCAGCGGACAAAGGACATACTTTAGAAGTATCATCTCTTGAGGAATTTTTATCAGAGAGGTAAAGTTGTAGTGAGCAGTATTTCCACGGAAGACAACATGGTGGACCCCTTGACTAAAGCCTTGACTCAGCAGAAACATGATCATCATGTGAGGTCTAGTGGACTAAAAGTCGTAGGCAGTTGGCTCTAGTCCAAGTGGGATTTTTTAAGGGTTGATGTCCTGAGAACCAACTATTTTGTACTTTGATTACATGAATGTTCACTTATTATATATTGTTCATTGTTCTGCATGACTATAATATAATAATGTCCAGGAATATTTGTTGCATTAATAAGGTCATGGAATATCCCCACTATGATGAGAACCTTGAAATTCTATAACAATATTCTTAAATAAAGTTCTGATGTTGGATGACATACTATGATAGGACACATAGTATGCAGACCGTCATGTGCGAGTACTCTTAAGAAGATGAGACTCTCTCTCATGGAGTTCGCACTTGGTAATCTCCAAGATGGGAGATTATGAGAACAGATCTGCTAGTTGTTATTCCGCATGTCTTGGTTTCATCGGACATTACTATCTACGAGCGTGTGTAATGGTCCTTAGACTAGAAGATTATAATTAACTCATATCATGACTCGTGCACTTAGATTTACTGAAGAAAACCGTCACGTAGATAGTTGGTGAGAAGTAGGGTACGTTGGGTGTGTCACGAGTGACATGTTGTTAATGGATAAGTCGAGGAAGAATTTTTACCTTCCATTTATGGAAGTTGATATCTCATCCCTTTGATTGAAATAGAACTGTCACATTAAATTCCATGTCCATGGTGTAAACGATGAGTTTATTTTAGGTATTCAAAGAACGACGGATCAACCATATAGGTTTATGACACTGCCATGAAACCTGCTTGATGATATATCGAGACAAAGGGATTAAATTACACAGTAAGTGTTTGTATGAGGTGATACGTCAATGTGGCGTCAACTTCTTTCCCTTGGGTTCCTTGACCCATTGCTAGACAGTAATCTTGGACTTTAGGCAAGCCTGCCTAATTCCAACGATAAAGAGGCCTAGAGGGTCACACACTAAGTATATTCAAGTATCTCAAGTAGAATAAATATTATTCTCATACGTTTTTAATAATTATTCAAGGAATCCTAAATCTTTTTAATGTTGGAGGAAGAATAAAATGAAAATAAGTACACGTCGTGTATTAATTATTACATGTTGTGTAGTTTTTATTTTGAAAACAAGTACACACTGTGTATTATTAAATGTACACGCTGTGTAGTTTTCATTTTTGAAAGGAAATGAATAAATTAAAACAATATATACACACTGTGTAAATTTAATGTACATGTCGTGTATTTTTCAATGAAAGACAAGTACATGCCGTGTATTTATTATTACACGCTGTGTAGTTTTTCCAGTCAGGATTTTGAGGATATAATATTGTTTTATTAAATGATATTTATTATAATCAGCATGAGCGCATGTCAAGGAATTAATTATTCGACATGGGGGTTTTCAGTAAGAGTTAATGAAATAAATGAAATGCGTAACGCGTTTATTTATTTTCATAACTCTACAACCTCAAACTCTATTATAAATATCCTCACAACCCCAACTCTTTTACTACACAAGAGAATCGTTGTGAGCAACAATTCTGGAGAATTATTTCAAGGCCAAAAGAACCTCTTCCTCCAAGAACGCTCTCAAGACCGAGAGAGATCCTCTTCCATCGGATCAAGACGATCTAAAGCGGACAACGCAAGCAAAGGTTTCTCCACGCTAGCACTCGGAGACTCCTTTGGTGACATCCCGAGATATGAGGTACACGTGTGGATCACCACTAGAGGAAGTCTACACTTGGATTCTGCAATGGAACGATGAATCACATCAGAACGTGATCAAGAACATCAACGAAGAAAGAACACCCAAAAGGTATTTCTTTTCAATTGATTAAATTAATTATAATCAACCTGTAACGATCCTACTTTGTGGTTCTGGGACTTTCCTTTTCTTTATCCATTTCTATGATTAGATCTGTGGAGACTGGCGTTTATCATCGTATTGATCCCGGATTGATCATTGTTAATGAAAAAAAGCCAAGTGGGCACATCCACCCACGCGCTTCTGCTGCGCCCAGAACCTTCACTATCGATGAAAGGATGAATATAACCTTCTAGTAGAAATTTCTTCCATCTTATGGGTTTTAATTCCAATAAATAAAGGTTAATTATCTCAAATGGTTGGAGATAAACTCACAATTAAGAATATGCCCATTGTACATGTGTTTGATGATGTCTTTCTAGAATTATTTCTAGGTCTTCCACCAAATCGTGAAGTTGGGTTTTTAATAGAACTCATACTGGGTGCTATGCCCATTTCAAAGACACCTTATAGAATGGACCAAATTGAGTTACAAGAATTGAAGAAGTAACTCCAAGAGAATCTTGATAAGGGATGCATACTCCCTAGTGAATCACCTTGGGGAGAACCTATTCTGTTTGTTAAGAAGAAAGATGGATCAATGAGACTCTTTATTGATTATCAATAACTTAACAAGATCACCATCAAGAAAAAATATCCTCTCCCATGCATTGATGACTTATTTGACCAACTACGTGGAGCTCAATACTTTTCCAAGATTGATTTTCATTCATGGAATCATCAATTAAGGGTCAAGAAGGAGGATATACCAAAGATGGATTTCTGTACAAGTATGGACACTATGAATTTATAGTTATGCCATTTGGTCTTACTAATGCGCCTTCTATCTTCATGGATATAATGAATAGAGTCTTTAGAGACTATCTTGATCTATTTTTGGTCGTCTTTATAGATGATATTCTTGTATATTCAAATAGAAAAGAAGAACATGAAGATCACTTAAGAATTGTATCAAAGACTCTGATAAAGGAGAATCTTTATGACAAATTTACCAAGTGTGAATTTTGGCTTCAAAAAGTTTCATTTTTGGGTCACATAATCTCAAGAGAGGGGATATATGTGGATCTAGAAAAAATAGAGGTTGTTGAAAGATGGTCGAGACCAACAACAGTAATTGAGATCCAAAGTTTTCTTGGTTTGGCTGGATATTATCGACGTTTTGTGAAATATTTTTCATGATTATCTAATCCAATCACCATATTGTCTCAAAAAGAAGTTAAGTTCATTTGGATGGAGGAGTGTGAAGATAATTTCAAGGAGTTAAAAAGAAGGTTATCCAGGGCACCTATGCTCACACTACCTTGTAGTGGAGAAAGGTTTGTGATCTACAGTGATGTATCCAAGAAGGGATTTGGGTGTGTTCTCATTCAAAATGATATGGTGATAGCTTGTGCCTCACGACAGTTGAAAATCCATGAGCAAAATTACCCAACTCATGATTTGGAGTTAGCTGAGGTAATATTTGCATTAAAAATATGGAGGCATTATCTTTATGGTGAAAGGTGTGATATTTATACTGATCATAAAAGTTTAAATTATATTTTCACACAAAAGGAGCTGAATATGCGCCAAAGAAGATGGTTGGAGTTGATTAAAGATTACAAATGCTCCATACATTACCACCCTGGGAAAGCAATCAAGGTGGAAAATGCATTAAGCTAAAAAGACCATGCCATCTTATCCATGATGAGGATCATGAAAGATCCAATATTTATAGATTTTCAAATGATATATCTCTAAATTATAATAAAAGGGGAAAATCTTATCTTTCTCAAATGAATGTTCAACCATCTATACATGTGAAGATTAAAGAGGCATAGAAAGAAGATTTAGAGTTACAAAAGAAGGTGAGAAATGTTCCTGAATTCAACATTGATTCTGATGAAATAATAAGGTTCAGGAATCTGGTTTGTGTTCCTCCCATACCAGAATTAAAGAAGGAAATATTGTATGAGGCTCATAGTTCTTCATTATTTGTTCACCCTAGAAGCACGAAGATGTATAGGGACTTGAAAGAGTACTTCTGGTGGGATGGAATGAAAAGAGATGTTGCTGAATATGTCTCTCTATGCTTGGTTTGTTAGCAAGTTAAGGATAAAAGATATAAGTCTAAGGGGATTTTGTAACCATTACCCATACCAAAATGGAAATGGGAAAACATCACTATGGAATTTGTCACCAGACTTCCCAAAACATCCAAAGTAAATAATGATATCTAGGTTATAGTTGATCGTCTTACAAATTCGGCACACTTCATTATTATTAGAGAGGATTTATAGCTTTATCAACTTGCTAGGATGTATGTAAAATAAGTGGTAAGATTTCATGGAGTACCACTTTCCATTATATCTGATCGGGATCTGAGGTTTACCTTGAAGTTCTGGTGAAGTCTTCAACATGCTCTCGATACAGAGTTGAGTTTCAGCACTATTTATCATCCTCAGAAAGACGGTCAGTCTGAAAGGAAAATTAAAACTCTAGAAGACATGTTGAGAGCTTTATCTATGGATTTAAAAGGTTGTTGGGATCAACACCAACCATTGGTGGAATTTTCTTACAATAATATCTTTCACTCCAGTATTCAGATGGATCCTTATGAAGCCCTCTATGGAAATAAGTGTAGAACTCCAGCTTTCTGGGATGAAGTTGGAGAAGGAAAGCTATTAAGACCTGATCTTGTTGATAAAATGTCAGAAAAGGTCAGATCTATTCAACAATATATAAGATCAGCTCAGAGTCGAAAAAAAATTTATGCTGACAACTAAAGAAAAGACCTAGAGTTTAAAGTGCGAGATAAGGTTTTCTTACAAATATCTCCCTAAGAAAGTAATGAGATTTGGAAAGAAGGGAAATTTGAGCCCTAGGTATATCGGTCCTTTTGAAATTCTAGATCGTGTAGGGAAGGTAGCTTACCAATTGGCGCTTCTACCGAATCTCTCTCAAGTACATGATGTGTTCTATGTATCCCTCCTGAGAAAGTACATTTCAGATCCTTCACATGTACTAAGCTCATAAGTCATACCACTGGAGAAAGATATTTCTTATGAAGAACAACCAATAAAGATTCTGGATCATAGCAAAAAATTTCTATGAAACAAGACCACTCGATTGGTTAAAGTTTTATGGAGGAACCACCAATTAGAAGAACCTACATGGGAACTTGAGGATATGATGAGGGAGAGGTATCCTTATCTGTTTATTTCCAAGTGATGAATTTCGAGGGCGAAATTCAGTTTAAGGGGGATAAAATGTAACTCCCATGTGTTTTATGAAATATTTAAATAATTTTTATTCTTCAGTAGCTTGTTTTGCATGAAATCATGAGTTTAAACAAACTGTGAGATGCCCTTAATATAAAGTTGCCGTTATAACCTAGTCGTTATGTTAGCAGAAATAAATATAACTAACTTTTAAAAATCTATGATAAATGTAAATCAATTATATGTCATATTAGTTATTTGAGTGAATGAAATTAATAAGATATGTATGTTATTAAAATGATATTTTTGATATTCATCAAATAGATATTAAAATAATGTTTTTTCGCCTTTTAATGGAAAACCCTTTTAGACACATTAATAATTTTAATATTACAATGTAAAAATTTTCTTTGGAATTGGAATATATAAATTTACTTCGGTTAAAATTCTGATATTTTTTCTCATAAACTTCATAATTTGATGAATAGTAAAAATACGCTAAATTTTAATTAAAAACAACTTTTTTCATCAAGATACTTTATATGGTTAAATTATAATATTGAATGGTTTTAAAGTATAAATATAATATATTTTTATCATTTAATATAATGTATTTAATTATCATTAATTTTACTTTGAATTCATAGGTAAAATCATCTCAATCTTTTGCAATATTTTAAACAAAAACCCATTTTTGTTCGACAACGGGATTAATTTTTAAATTAAATTTCTGCAACTTATGTGTCTTGAATTTAGAAAAATGGATTCCATATTTGGAATTAGTATGTCCAAATTATGTTAATAGGCTACTTTTTATTTTTAGGCATTGTGAATAGTAACTATGGTAAATTTTATTTACCACACTTAAAGGTAAATCATGTAATTAAGGGTGAAAATAATATTATAAAATTATCCTAACACTTGTCTTAATATAATTGGATGATTATATTTCGTCCTAAAATATACTTAGGTCGAAATTTTATCTATTGGAACCCACTTGCATGAGATTAAGACCTTTAATTTATTTTATTTAAAGGAAAGTGAAATATGCCTCACTCAAACTTTAATAATTAAATTATTTTTACTCTAAAGTTATACAGTATATAAATTATATTAAAATTCTCATTTGAATGCTTAAATATTTTTCTTTATCATGGTACTTTATTTTTAATTTTTAAGAAATATATAATTACCTTAATAGCTTATACATTAATGATGCAGAAAGTATTTATTTTGTGAAAAATCAATAATATAGTTTTTATTAAAATAATAATACCCATCAAAAGTCCCAAACACTTGACCAAAACTTATTGGTCGAGTATATCTAAACCATAAGTGTCTAATGGTAGACTTATGGACCATTTGGAGCCTTATAAAAGTGATTATGACACTTATATTATTTTATTTTAAATCATGTCAAAGTTGTCACCTTCATAATTTAATAAATATAACATTTTAAAAGTTAGGTTTTGTAGATGATAAATTCATGTAAAAGTTTTATTATGAAATCTATTAGATTTATATTCATCATAGTATTTTAATTTTAATTTTTATACAAAATATAAGTATATTAAATAATTATACAAAAATGATGTAGTAATTATTTTATTAAGAGAAATATCAAATAAATGGTTTTAAAAATATAAAAAAAGAATGTTATATTAACTTATTAATGTGATCCACAAATTTTATGGATGAATATGACCTATGAGGAATATATTAAATATTTTTGTTCGAATATAACTCCTGTGTGGATTTTATTTAAATTCAAATAAATGAATAGTGTCAAAATTGACACTATTCATATTTTATAAAAATAACATATTATTAAATTGTTTAAAAATCACAAATATATTTAAAAATTACAGATTGAAACTTATATGGTCTAAAATGTAATAATGTATATAATTATGGAAAATTCACAACACATAATTAAGTATTGATAACAATTTAAAATTTAGAATATTATTACCACAAATAAAATTAAATAGATTAAATAAGGATAAATCAAAATGATAAGGTGTAAAATAGAATCAAAACATGTATAAATTTTATTTTTTGATGAGATTAAAACCCTATCTCATATCATCTTCATAGTTGAGTCATTTTGGAGGTTTTTTTAAGCAGGTTTTATTTTATTATAAATTAATATTTTTGAGGTTTCCAAAAGTGCCCCTCTCCTCACTTATAAAAGGGAAACTCCTTCCTCTTCTCTTCACTCGATTTTGAGCTTTCAAACTCGGAAAAAATCTACCCATTCCCCTTATCAACTTTCCTAGAAACATACTGGAGGTCTTGGTTTTCTTCAAAGACCATATTTAGTGCCCTAAGAGGAGGTTTATAAGAGGCGCGTCGAAGAAGAGGTAATATCCTTTACCAATTCTTTCAAAATTATTTCTTCTTCTGCTTCCACTATATGAGTTGTTTCATTATTAAGTAATAACTCCAGTATAACTTGTATACTGATATGTTATTATGAATATGAAACAACCATATTCCATCTTCTATCCATCCTATGAATAATGAAATCACCACACGTGCGTATGTACGGCCTACTGTCTCCACGCCGTGGTGTAATATTTTTTTTCATCACCAACATACTTGGATGGGTATAATGATGGAAGAAATAACTACATATGATTATTGTAAAGTGATATTTATTCTGAAATATTATACAAAATACACTTCAATACAATTCCACAATCATGAGAATGATATCATCACTCGTGCGAATATACGGCTTACCGTCTCCACGATGTGATGTGATTCGTTCCACATGATATTCATTGAAGAAGGATTATATAAATGCATTTAATGAATAAATATGATATATATTATACTAATACCATTAATTAAATGATATATCTATAAACTAAAAAGAGTTATAAGAATGTATTCGACAAAACATGCATAAGAACATAAAGCAGTTAACACCCAAATAATGAGTAACAATGAAATGTTACTAACACTACTAGAAATAAGCTCATTTGCGACGGGTTATTTGCGACGGGATCCCTTCACAAATGGGCGTTTGCGACAAGGGTCCGTCGCAAATGACCCGTTGCGGTAAATGGCGTTGCAACTAACACTATTTGCGACGGGTCCGTCGCTAAAAATATTATTTGCGACGGTAATATGTCCCGTCGCAAATACTAATCGATATATATTAAAAACTTTAAATAAGGCTTTTGCGACGGGCCCGTCGCAAATTTTATTTGCGACGGGCCACGAATACCATCGCGAAAAGGTTAAAAAAAATTTAAAAAAAGAAATATGGAATTGCGACGGGCCCATCGCAATTGCCTATTGCAACGGGCAAATATTCCCGTCGCAATAGGAAATTTTAAAAAAAAATTAAAAAGTATTTAATTGCGACGGGATACCGTCGCAATTACCTATTTTGACGAGATGATTATCCCGTCGCAAATATGTATAAAAAAATAAAAAAAATTAAATTATTAATAAAAAAAATTAATTAATATTATAATAGTAATAATACAATTATAATTCATTCTAATATTATAAAAAAAATTCAAATATTTATAAAATTATAATTAAATTAAAATATTTAAAAATTTTAATATATATATATATAATTAATATTATAAAATATGAATAATATTATTAATCATATTAATATTGTAATATAAATAATATAATATTATATAATAATAATAATAATAATAATATACCGAATTCATATTATTATAAATAATTAAAAAATTATAATTTTAATTAAAATTTTTGAAACTTTTTATGTATTAAAAATACTGAATATAATATTCTTAAAATAATTAGAAAATAAAAATATGAAAATTATCAACATTTTCAAAAAGAAATATAAAAAAATAATAAAATACTAAGAGTAATATTATTATTAATAAAATAAAAAAACATTAAAATAAATACCAATAATAAATAATAAAGTATTAAAAATAAATAGAAATTAAATAATACAATATTGACACCAGTATAAGAGAGACAAAAACTCTAAATAGAACAAATGTCATATTTTAAATTTACAAACTTTATAACATCTAAACAATAACTAATCTGAAGGAGGGGGGGATCTGCTGGTGGAGGAAACTTCATCCCTAAGGCATGAGCAAGTCAACGCATGTACTCTATCTGCTCTTGCTGCTGCTGCTGCCACTGACTCATCTGCTCCTCGTACACCTGTTGCTGTCGTCAGCGCTCCTCCTCATGCTACTGCTACTGCCGACGCATCTTCTCCTGCTCCTTTTGGAGACTCTCTATCAACTCAGTCTGAGATCGCAACCGATCCTCATACTGTGTAGCGGAAGAAGATGCACGAGATCCTCTCGAGCTGGACACCGACATTGCATCACTGCCATAATAATCTTTGGGAGTCAGTTGAGAGCTGATACCAACTACTCGGCCCTTCTCGAAAGCATATTGGGTCGCCTGTATCCATGCCGCCTCATCAAACTGATGGCCACTGGTCTGATTTGATGCCTCAGCCTGACCCTCAGGCCGGGTCTGTGACGCTGCGGTCTCATATGACTCATGTAGTTGCAATTTAAAATTAAAATTGTGAATATATTATATGTAGTTAATTTTTAAACTTAAAAACAAATAATACTGACCATGATGTGACACTGGTGATCACCTATGAGCTTCCCAGTAGCTGGATCACTGTACATCCTCTGATATACGTCATACTCCATAATATCAGGGTGCTCGATAGCCTATAAGAATATAAAATAAATTGTTAATATTTAAAGTTATATAAAATATTTATAAAAAATGTACGCACCAAATGCTGTCTATGAGTACTGAAAGTACGACTCCCAGCTCTATGTGTCACCTCCTGTCTCCCCCGATTCTGCCACCCCACCGATGATCTCCTCTGAAAGTCACCACTCAACCAGTGTGCACATTATCTGATTTGATAGCCATAAATTTTGCAACTGCTTCTAATTTTTTTATCTTGCAACCAGGATATAATGCATCCTCAGCAAACCTCAACAACTCATAAAATTCAGAGTGTGCCAACTCAGGAGTTGAATCAATATCATCTTGAGTTTCGGTATGTTGAATAGATGGACCTGTAATATCATGTACTAAATTTTGAAACCGGGATGGATCTGGAATCAAGTTAGTATCACCTTCTGTAGAACTGTGTTCACCATGTTGATACCAAAAAACATAATCCGGTTGAAAACCAAAACACAAGAGATGTCCCCCAACTTTGTCAAACATGCACTACTAGAAAAACAGCTATTTGCGACGGGCTAGTTGCGACGGGATCCCGTCGCAAATGGCTTTTTGCGACGGGACCCCGTCGCAAATAGCCCGTTGCTGAAAACGCCGTCGCAACTACACTTATTTGCGACGGGCCCGTCGCTATAGCGGTTTATTGCGACGGGCATTCTCCCCGTCGCAAATAGTATTCCGTATTTTTGTAAAAACTTTTAAAAACGTTTTTGCGACGGGACCCGTCGCAAATACCTTTTGCGACGGTACCGTCGCAAATACTATTTGCGACGGTACCGTCGCAAAAACGTTTTTAAAAAAATAAAAAAATATTAATAATACTAGTATTTGCGACGGGCATCGCATCCCGTCGCAAATAATATTGATAGTATTTGCGACGGGTCCCGTCGCAAATAATATTTTTAAAAAAAATAAAAAACTATTAATAATATTAGTATTTGCGACGGGTATAGTATCCCGTCGCAAATACTATAAAAAAAATAAAAAAAATAAATTTTTAATAAATTATTTTAATGAATATAATAATAGAATTATAATTTACAAATGAAAATAATAAATTATTTTAATTACTATAATAATAGTAAAATTATAATTCAAAAATAAAAAATAATAGAATATTAATAAATGATTTAATTAATATAATAATAATACAATTATAATTCATAAATACAAAAATATTAATAAGTTATTTTAATTAATATAAAAATAATAGAATTATTTTACATTCAAATATTAAAATAATTCAAGTATTACAAAAAAAATAATTAAATTATAATATTATAAAATTTTAATATATATATAAAATTTAATATTATAAAATATAAATAATATTATTATTCATATTAATATTGTTATTTAAAAATATAATATTATTAATATTTTATAATGAGACAGAAACTACGAATAGAAAAAAAAAATTTGATTTCTCAAATTTTATAACTGAAATACAAAATCTAATCTGAAGGAGGGGGGGGAGGTGGGGGATCTGCAGATGGTGGTGGAGGAAACTCCACCCCTAAAGCATGAGTGAGTCGGCGCATGTACTCCATCTGCTCCTGATGCTGCTGCTGCCACCGCCTCGTCTGCTCCTCGTACAGCTGCTGCTGGCGTCGACGCTCCTCCTCATGCTGCTGACGAATCTGCTCCTGCTCCTGTCGGAGACTCTCTATCTGTGCAGTCTGAGATCGCAACTGATCCTCATACTGTGTAGAAAAAGATGCACGAGCTCCTCTCGAGCTGGACGCCGACATCGCAGCACTGCCATAATAATCTCCGGGAGTCAGTCGAGAGCCGATACCAACTACCCGGCCCTTCTCGAAAGCATACTGGGTGGCCTGCATCCATGCCGCCTCATCAAACTGACGGGCAGTGGTCTGATCTGATGACTCGGCCTGACTCTCAGGCCGGGTCTGTGACGCTGCGGCCTCATATGACTCCTATAGTTGCAATTTAAAATTAAAATTGTGAATATATTATATGCAGTTAATTTTTAAACTTGAAAACAAATTATACTGACCACGATGTGATGCTGACGATCACCTCTGAGCTCCCCAGTAGCAGGATCACTATACATCCTCCGATATACGTCGTACTCTGTAATATCGGGGTGCTCGACAGCCTATAAGAATAAAAAATAAACTGTTAATATTTATAGTTATATAAAATATTTATAAATAATGTACGTACCAGATGCTGTCTATGAGTACTGAAAGAACGACTCCCAGCTCGATGAGTCACCTCCTGTCTCCCCCGATTCTGCCTCCCCAGCGATGATCTCCTCTGAAAGGCACCACTCAACCAGTGCGCACATAATCCATCCCATACATGGGATGAAATATACTCTGGTCGGTGTGCTCTACATGACTCCTCAAAATCTGACACTCCTGCTTTCTTCATCGCAGCTTTTCTTAAATTGTGCAAAAACTGACGAAGGCGATCACGCATGGCCACCTCCCATGCCTCGTGGATGGCGTCACGCATGGTATCCTCGATCGGATACCATAAACCCTACAAAAAAAATCAAAATATCAAGTTAGAAATGAAATAATTTTCAAAATAAAAATTATTTATTTACGTACGTACCAGCCAATGGTCGAACATGGCCTGCTGCACATCAATGGGAATCTGCTCCCATGTGGTCCACGGCTGAGAGAAATAGTTGCGCAAAATAGCGCTGCCCTGTCCGACTGCTATATGCGGAAAACTGAAAAAAAAATAATAAACATTTATTATGTGAATAGATTATTGAAATCTTAGTCAAATCCACGGGTTATCACATAGGTTATCACACCTCCGGGTGCGCGGATCAAACCCAAGGCGTGGACGTCGCTCGGGGACGGGGTCAGGAATCATCAATCGTGCAAGACCGCGCCCCCTCCGCGTACTCCCTGAAGCGCCTGCAGGCTGAGGGTCATCTGCCAGCAACTCATCCGCATCGAAAGGCAGGTCAGCATCCGTCAACTCACGAAATGTGGCCTCGTCCATCTGAAACAGAAAATGTTAATGTTAGCAAATAATTGATAATTACTATTATATATACATATATACATATTATGATTGTATATAAATACCATGGAATTCTATAAGTGTTCATCTTCATCATCATCTTCATATATGTCAATGTCATCTTCATATTCCTCCTCAACATCATCGATATCCATTCGAGTTGCAGTTGCTTCATCTCTTACCATTTCAAATTCATGTGTGACATCATTAACATCATCGTCATCACCGACTCTTAAATGTGGGGTGTCGTCATCGATACTCATGTCTCTTTGTAAAAAAGATTGATTTTGAGTACTCTCTTGAAAAACTTCAATTCTTTGCACATCAGTGAAAGCACATTCACTTTGACTAAACTGATTGTCTCGAATTTTGATTTTTATTACACTCCACCAATCAGTCAAGTCTCTTGATGTTGCACAGTACTTTGCATAATAAACTTGATATGCCTGTTGAGCCAATAAGAATGGTTCATTTACTGCGAGAACACTTTTACATTTAATATCGATGATTCCATGAGTCGGATGAACACGCACGGCTCTCTCTGTATCCAACCAACGACATTTGAACATGGTTATGTAATGTTGTCCAAGATAACAGAGTTCAATGATTTCATCAAGTATTCCATAAAAGTCAACTTCATTTTCTCGATGATGAGATCCTCTCAAGCTAACTCCACTGTTCATTGTTTTTTTTGATTCCCCATATGCATGTGTGTGGAATCGAAATCCATTCACCACATATGCATTATAAGTTTTAACAAGTTTGGAAGGTGGGTTACTCAATACACACAGCCGTTTGTCAATTTTATCAGCATGTCGAGACACCTGAAAATTTGTGAAATAATTATCAATATAGTAAACTATACATTGAATGAGTTGCTAAAAGATAAAGAATTTATGTTACCAGTTTTTGAAACCACTGAGAGAAATTTTTCAGTCGACGTTCTTCGAGAGCAGCTGCTGTAATTTGTGGAATTTGTTTCTTGATATGATTATCATACAACCTATAAAAACCAAAGTTATTTACTGTAACATAAATGATAGAATAAGTGATATAAACACTTACAGTACAACTGATGTCATCTCTTCACAGTTGAGCAGAACATACATATGAGCTCTATGATGTTCATCATCTGAAAGCCAGCGTTCAGAAACTCCACCAAAACCAAGCTCTGACTGGTTGAAAACAGATAATTGATTGTCGATTTCATCAATATTCCTCTCATTCCGTCCCATTCGTTTGTGTTTTGAAGGATACTCAAATTCAAAATAATGGGAGCAGAAAAAAGATATTTCCTCTTGCAAATAAGCTTCTGCAATAGATCCTTCAACAGATGCTTTGTTGCGTACTTTTCTTTTCAATTTTTGCATGCATCTTTCAAATGGGTACATCCATCGAAACTGTACCGGACCTCCACATTTGGCTTCATATGGCAAATGTAACATCAAATGTTCCATTGAGTCGAAGAAAGACGGCGGGAATATTTTTTCCAATTTACATATAATTACAACAACATCTTTTTCAAGTTTGCCTAGAGCATCATAATCTGCCGTAGCCGCACAAATTTCCCGAAAAAAATGAGACATGTCTGTTATGGAATCCCAAATCACAGAATTCAACAGACCTCTTAATCCAATTGGTAGAAGTCTCTCCATTATAACATGACAATCATGACTTTTCAATCCAGTAATATGACCATTCTTTACACATCTACCCAAATTGGAAGCACAGCCATCTGGAAGTCTCAAATCTGCAATCCACTGACAAAATAATAAACGGTTTTCTTTAGACAGTGTATAAGCTGCTTTTGGTTTCAGTAACCTTTCTGTTCTGACATTCTCAAATAGTTCCAATTCTGGACGTCTGCAAATTTGGGCAAGATCTAAACGTGCATTTACATTGTCTTTGCTCTTTCCTGGCGTATCCAAAACTGTATGAAACAAATTATCAAAACAGTTCTTCTCAATATGCATGACATCTAACATGTGTCGGACCAACAAATCAGACCAATATGGCAAATCCCAAAATATGCTACGTTTAATCCAATTGTGTTCTTTCCCAAAACCAGAAATTTTCTGTTGGTTTATTGTGGGACCAAAAGTGATGGGAGGTAATGAAAATACAACCGATTTTAACTCCGAACCTGATAGCATTTTTGGAGGTCCATCCCTTTCAACTGTTCCTTTTCTGAAATGAGATCTGTTTCTGCGAAAAGGATGATCAGCTGGAAGAAATCTGCGATGACAGTCAAAATAACAAGGTTTCTTTCCATGAATGAGCATAAATGCTTTGTTCTCTCCCATACAGTAAGGACATGATTTCTGACCATGTGTACTCCAGCCAGATAACATCCCATAAGCCGGGAAGTCACTTATTGTCCACATCAATGCTGCTCTCAGTATGAAATTCTGTTTCGTTGCAACATCATATGTACTGACACCAGTACTCCACAATAAATTTAATTCATCAATCAATGGCTTCAAATAAACATCAATATTTTTCTTCGGATGTCCTGGAATTAGTAAAGTCAAAAAGATATATGGCTCCTTCATCAACATCCATGGAGGTAAATTATACGGAGTTAAAAAAACAGGCCAACATGAATATTGACTACCATAAGATCCAAACGGACAGAAACCATCAGTGGAAAGGCCCAGTCGAACATTTCTAGCTTCTAAAGCAAATGATGGATGCACTCTATCAAAATGTTTCCATGAATCACCATCGGCTGGATGATTCAAGCTTTTATCGGTTGAAATATTCTCTTTATGCCATGACATCATTGTCGCTGTATTCTTAGACATGAATAAACGCTGAAGTCTGGATGTAAGCGGAAAATATCTCAGCTGTTTTACAGGAATCAAACCAGACTTCCCGTGTTGTCCTTCTTTATATCTCTGTTGCCCACATGTGGGACAACTATCCAACGACTCATTTTCCCCTGAATATAAAATGCAGTCATTTGAACATGCATGAATCTTCTGACAAGTAAGTCCCAAATTTCGAACCAACCTCTTACTTTCATAGTAATTTGCAGGTAAAACATTTCCTTCGGGTAACAGTGTTTTCAGCAAAGAAAATATCTGGTCAAAACATGTGTTTGACATTCCGTTATCTGATTTGATAGCCATAAATTTTGCAACTGCTTCTAATTTGCTCATCTTGCAGCCAGGATATAATGCATCCTCAGCAGACTTCAACAACTCATAAAATTCAGACGGTCCCAACTCAGGATTTGAAGCTATATCAGCCGGAGTTTCTGTATGTTGAACAGATGAACCTGCAACATCATGTACTAAATCTTGAAACTGGGATGGATCCGGAATCAAGTTGGTATCACCTGCTCTGGAACTGCGTTCACCGTGTTGATACCAAAAAACATAATCTGCTTGAAAACCAAAACGCAAGAGATGTTCCCCCACTTTGTCAAACGTGTCAAACGTTCTCAATGCACATTTTCTGCAAGGGCATTTTATCTTTCCTTCTGAAACAAATTCTGAATTTGATGCCGCAAATGATAAAAAAATCTCCACACCCTCTATATATACTGGATTTAAACCAGAACCATTTGGATTTCTACGTTGATTTATCCATATGCGGTCATCTAATAATGACTGTTGACGACCTCGCTGTTCCATATTTTTCTATAAAATATAAAAGCATTACTGGTTTTGAATAATTTGTTAGAAAAAACACTCAAGCAAGGATTACTAATTATTACAATTTATTACTAATTATTACAATTTATTGCTAATTATTACTATTTATTACTAATTTAGCAATACTTAGCAATACTTAGCAAAAGGAAAACTGCTTGAATAATGAAAGGAAATTTGATAATCATCGTTGTGGAGATGGTTATAAATTTTCCCTTCATTATCCAAGCAGATTTCGTTTACTAATTATTAGTAATAAAAAAAATATTATCAATATTTACGAAAAAACAATATTAATATTATTAAAATAATAAAAAAAATTAAAAAATATTAAAATTATCAATATTCAGAACAAACTTTGTTCTATTATTAACATGTACAAATCTTAAAGGGTCGTCAATTGTCAGGTCATGCGCAATAAAAAGTTTGTGTCAGCCATGTCTAATGTAAACTCTATAATTGTCCTTGCATGGTTGATCACTTCGCAAGTAATGTTGCAATCAGACAAACCAAGTCATTCCCTTCTTAACTATAAGAATTATCTCACATGAACCTCTACATAGATCATTCTTCCTTAAAAATTTGAGGGGATATCATTATTTTTCCCTTAAATTTTCAAGGAAGAATGGTCTATGTAAAGGTTCATGTGAGATGATTCTTATAGATAAGAAGGGAATGACTTGGTTTGTCTGATTGCAACATTACTTTTGAAGTGATCGACCATGCAAGGACAATTATAGAGTTTACATTGGACATGGCTGACAGAAACTTTTTATTGCGCATGACCTGACAATTAGCGACCCTTTAAGATTTGAACATGTTAAGAATAGAGCAAAATCTGTTGTAAATATTGATAATTTTAATATTTTATAAATTTTTATTATTTTAATAATATTAATATTTTTTTCATAAATATTGATAATATAATTTTTTTTGCTAAGTGTTCTTGAGTATTCCTGAGTATTCCTGAGTATTCCTGATTATTTGTGAGTATTCGTGAGTATTCGTGATTATTCGTGAGTATTCGTGATTATTCGTGAGTATTCGTGAGTATTCCTGAGTATTCCTGATTATTCCTAATTATTCCTAATTATTTGCAATTATTCCTAATTGTTTGCAATTATTGGTAATTATTGGCAATTATTGGTCATTATTGGCAATTATTACTAATTATTCCTAATTAATCCTAATTATTCCTAATTAATCCTATTTAATCCTAATTAATCCTAATTATTACTAATTATTCCTAATTATTACTAATTATTCCTAATTATTGCTAATTATTACTAATTATTGCTAATTATTTCTAATTATTGCTAATTATTTCTAATTATTGCTAATTATTTCTAATTATTGCTAATTATTTCTAATTATTGCTAATTATTGCTAATTATTGGTAATTATTTCTAATTATTTCTAATTATTCGTAATTATTACTAATTATTGGTAATTAATACTAATTATTGGTAATTATTGCTAATTATTGGTAATTATTGCTAATTATTGGTAATTATTGCTAATTATTGGTAATTATTGCTAATTATTGGTAATTAATACTAATTATTGGTAATTATTACTAATTATTGGTAATTATTACTAATTATTGGTAATTATTACTAATTATTGGTAATTATTACTAATTATTACTAATTATTGTTAATTATTCCTAATTATTACTAATTATTGTTAATTATTGGTAATTAATACTAATTATTGGTAATTAATACTAATTATTACTAATTATTGTTAATTATTGGTAATTAATACTAATTATTGGTAATTAATACTAATTATTGGTAATTAATACTAATTATTGGTAATTAATACTAATTATTGGTAATTATTACTAATTATTCCTAATTAATACTAATTATTGGTAATTATTACTAATTATTCCTAATTAATACTAATTATTACTAATTATTGTTAATTATTCCTAATTATTACTAATTATTGTTAATTATTCCTAATTATTACGAATTATTGTTAATTATTCCTAATTAATACTAATTATTGGTAATTAATACTAATTATTGGTAATTAATACTAATTATTCCTAATTAATACTAATTATTCCTAATTAATACTAATTATTCCTAATTAATACTAATTCTTCCTAATTAATACTAATTATTCCTAATTATTACTAATTATTGCTAATTATCGTTAATTATTACTAATTATCGTTAATTATTCCTAATTAATACTAATTATTGGTAATTAATACTAATTATTGGTAATTAATACTAATTATTGGTAATTAATACTAATTATTGGTAATTAATACTAATTATTCCTAATTAATACTAATTATTCCTAATTAATACTAATTATTCGTAATTATTCCTACTTATTGTTAATTATTCCTAATTATTACTAATTATTGTTAATTATTCCTAATTATTACTAATTATTGTTAATTATTCCTAATTATTACTAATTATTGGTAATTAATACTAATTATTGGTAATTAATACTAATTATTGGTAATTAATACTAATTATTGGTAATTAATACTAATTATTCCTAATTAATACTAATTATTCCTAATTAATACTAATTATTGGTAATTATTACTAATTATTCCTAATTAATACTAATTATTGGTAATTATTACTAATTATTCCTAATTAATACTAATTATTCCTAATTATTACTAATTATTGTTAATTATTCCTAATTATTACTAATTATTGTTAATTATTCCTAATTAATACTAATTATTGGTAATTAATACTAATTATTGGTAATTAAGACTAATTATTGGTAATTAATACTAATTATTTGTAATTAATACTAATTATTCCTAATTAATACTAATTATTGGTAATTAATACTAATTATTCCTAATTAATACAAATTAATCCTAATTATTCCGAATTATTACTAATTATTCCTAATTATTACTAATTATTCCTAATTATTCCTAATTATTGTTAATTATTCCTAATTATTCCTAATTATTGTTAATTATTCCTAATTATTACTAATTATTGTTAATTATTCCTAATTATTACGAATTATTGGTAATTAATACTAATTATTACGAATTATTGGTAATTAATACTAATTATTGTTAATTATTCCTAATTATTACGAATTATTGGTAATTAATACTAATTATTGGTAATTAATACTAATTATTGGTAATTAATACTAATTAGAGGTAATTAATACTAATTATTGTTAATTATTGGTAATTATTACTAATTATTCTTAATTATTGATAATTATTAGTAATTAAATGAATAATTATCAATAATTAGAAATAATTACCAATAATTACAAATAATAACATTATTAATATATTTTATTATTAATATTAAAATAATATAATTTTCTAATTTATATACAGTTCTGTTTTCATCTGTGCGTTTTCTATCTCCACATACAAATAATACATGTGAAGACAGCAAACACACAGATGAAAAAAGAACTGTATATATATAAAAAATTATATTATTTTAATATTAATAATAAAATAAACTAATAATGTAATAATGTTCTTATTCTTAATTATTGGTATTTATTACTAGTTATTAATATTTATTCTTAATTACTAAAAATTATTACTAATTATTCCTAATTACCATATAAACAATTAAAAATAATTAAATTACAACTAATTAATAATAATAAAAACTAATAAAAAATTAAAAATAAATAAAAAATTAAAATAAAGATAAATACCTTGAAAATTGATCTGTTCTGATCGTTCTTCAAAACTTTAATATCGGCTCCGGAGAAAAAACTTAAACTAGAGAAAAACTCAACTCTAAAAATATGATTCTGAGAGAGAGAGAAGATAAGGAATGAGAATGAAATGAAAAAAACGGATGGGGTATTTATAGGTTAGATTAGTTGCGACGGGCTCATTTGCGACGGGATTCCCGTCGCAACTAGTATTATTTGCGACGGGACCCGTCGCAAATACCTTAGCCAACATTTATTACGGTCAACCGGTAAATAGTTATTTGCGACGGGTCCCGTCGCAAATAACCCTCTGCCGACATAGTATTTGCGACGGGGGAATATTCCCGTCGCAAATACCATTTACCGCCGCCGGTTATTTGCGACGGGAATATTTCCCCGTCGCAAATACGTTTCCCGCGATTTGTTATTTGCGACGGGAATATTTCCCCGTCGCAAATACGTTTCCCGCGATTTGGAGCGCATCGCGGGAAAACTATTTGCGACGGGTCCCCGTCGCAAATACGTTTCCCGCGATTTGGCGCGCATCGCGGGAAAACGATTTGCGACGGGGAAAAAAATCCCGTCGCAAAAGCCTCCTTATTTGCGACGGGAAAATACCCCCGTCGCAAATAATTTTTTAACATGACTATTTGCGACGGGATTTATTCCCGTCGCAAATAACCCGTCGCAATTGCTCATTTTTCCCGTAGTGATGTCAAATGTTCTCAGTGCACATTTTTTACAAGGACATTTTATTGTGCCTTCTAAAACAAATTCTATATTTGATGCCGCAAATGCTAAAAAAGTCTCCACACCCTCTATATATAATAGATTTAAACCAGAACCATTTGAATTTATACGTTGATTTATCCATATGCGGTCATCTAATAATGACTTTTGACGACCTCGTTGTTCCATATTATTCTATAAAATATAAAAGCATTACTGGTTTTGAATAATTTGTTAGAAAAAACACTCAAGCAATGATAATTATAGAGTTTACATCAGAAACGACTAACGCAAACTTTTTATTGGGATAGACCTAAAAATTGACCCTTTAAGAATTGAACATGTTAAGAATAAAGCAAAACATGTTACAAATATTGATAATTTTAATATTTTATAAATATTTTATTATTTTAATAATACTAATATTATTTTTTCATAAATATTAATTATATAATAATAACATTATTACATTATTAGTATTTTTTATTATTAATATTAAAATAATATAATTTTCAATATTATGTTATAATTTTCCTTTCATCTGTGTGTTTAACATTCTGTCTCCACATGTAACATTTGCATTCACTTTCACCTCTCTATTGGTGAGTATATTGATAATTTTGAAAAAGAATGCAAATATTACACGTGGAGACAGAAATTTTCTTAAAACCAATACACAGATGAAAAGATAATTGAGAAAGATAATGATCACGCTAGTTTTTTCCAATTAGCTAATTATTACTAATTATTCATAATTATTGGTAATTATTCTGAGTTATTGGTAATTATTCCTAATTATTGGTAATTATTCCTAATTATTGGTAATTATTCTTAATTATTGGTAATTATTCCTAATTATTGGTAATTATTCGTAATTATTGGTAATTATTGGTAATTATTGGTAATTATTCCTAATTATTGGTAATTATTCCTAATTATTGGTAATTATTGGTAATTATTGGTAATTACTTTTAATTATTGTTAATTATTCCTAATTATTGGTAATTATTTCTAATTATTGCGAATTATTGCTAATTATTGCTAATTATTGCAAATTATTGCTAATTATTGCTAATTATTGCTAATTATTGCTAATTATTGCTAATTATTGCTAATTATTGCTAATTATTGCTAATTATTTCTAATTATTGCTAATTATTGCTAATTATTGCTAATTATTTCTAATTATTGGTAATTATTGGTAATTATTCCTAATTATTGCAAATTAGTGGTAATTATTGCAAATTAGTGGTAATTAGTACTAATTATTCCTAATTAGTGGAAATTATTGCTAATTAGTGGTAATTATTGCTAATTATTGCTAATTATTGGTAATTATTGGTAATTATTGGTAATTATTGGTAATTATTGGTAATTATTGGTAATTATTGGTAATTATTGGTAATTATGGGTAATTATTGGTAATTATTGGTAATTATTGGTAATTATTGGTAATTATTGGTAATTATCGGTAATTATTGGTAATTATCGGTAATTATTGGTAATTATTGGTAATTATTGGTAATTATTGGTAATTATTGGTAATTATTGGCAATTATTCCTAATTATTGGTAATTATTCCTAATTATTGGTAATTATTCCTAATTATTTGTAATTATTCCTAATTATTGGCAATTATTGGCAATTATTGGCAATTATTGGAAATTATTGGCAATTATTGGCAATTATTGGCAATTATTGGCAATTATTGGAAATTATTTGCAATTATTGGTAATTATTGGTAATTATTGGTAATTATTGGTAATTATTGCTAATTATTACTAATTATTACTAATTATTGTTACTTATTCCTAATTATTGTTAATTATTCCTAATTATTGGTAATTATTCCTAAGTATTGGTAATTATTCCTAATTATTGGTAATTATTCCTAATTATTGGTAAATATTGACAATTATTGGCAATTATTGGTAAATATTGGTAATTATTGGTAATTATTACTAATTATTACTAATTATTACTAATTATTGGCAATTATTGGTAATTATTAATAATTATTGGTAATTATTGGTAATTATTACTAATTATTGGTAATTATTGGTAATTATTGGTAATTATTGGTAATTATTACTAATTATTACTAATTATTACTAATTATTGTTACTTATTACTAATTATTGTTAATTTTTCTAATTATTACTATTTTTTTGAATTATTCCTATTTTTTGTTAATTATTGCTAATTATTACTATTTTTTGAATTATTCCTATTTTTTGTTAATTATTGCTAATTATTACAAATTATTTCTAATTATTACTAATTATTGAAAAAATTTACTAATTATTACTAATTATTACAAATTATATTCATTAATTACTAATTGCATTCATTAATTACTAATTACATTCATTAACTACTAATTACATTCATTAATTACCAATTACTATCTTTAATTAAAATTAAAGTTATTAATTACTAATTACAGTCACTTAATTATTAAATATTGTTAATTACTAATAATTAAATCTAACAAATCAAATTTAATACAACCTTAAGACAACATAATTATATCTAATAAGAAATAATAAAAACTAATGTAAAAAATTAAAACAAAAACATTAAATAAATATTAAATTAAAATTCAGATAAAAACCTTAAACAGGTTTTCAAGCTTTCGATTTGTTGTACTTGTAGGATGATCCCCGCAACCTCCTTGAAATCGGCTTGCAAAACAAAATTCACTCAACTCATATAAACTAGTAAGAAGTAGTTCAGATTCAGAAAACTTGTCAAGGCTGGCAGTATTTATAGGTTAGATTATTTGCAACGGGGTTTATTACGACAGGAATACCGTCGCAATTGGTATTATTTGCGACGAGACCGTCGCAAATAACCCCGACTGCATTTATTATGGGCGGCAATTGAAGGGATTATTTGCGACGGGAAGCCGATCCCGTCGCAAATAACATGTTACCGCCGCCGGTTATTTGCGACGAGTAGGGGATCCCGTCGCAAATATCTTTCGCGCGATTTGGCGCGCAAGTCGCGCCAAACCATTTGCGACGGGTGAGAATATCCCGTCGCATATAACTCTTTATTTGCAACGGGGAATAATCCTGTCGCAAATACCCCGATTGTGGGGGTGATTTGCGACGGGACATATTCCCGTCGCAAATAACCCGTCGCTAATACCATTTTTTCCCATAGTGTAATAAACAGATAATAATATGACCATATATGATATCATAACAATGACTATGATTTTTTAATAAGTCAATGACATTATTTAAATCATTATACAGGATGTTCGGATATGTACAAAGCATATCGGACCTAATGTAACGGAAAATCTCGCAATCTCATTTTTATCTGAGATTGTTTATACTTTAGTATTTACTGGGGCATATTTATCATCCACATCCATATTTCCTCGATATGTAATATTATCCTCCTATAATTATTTAAATTCAATTTTATCTATTGGTGAATTTAAATTAAAAGATATTAAAGGAATCTTTTGTCATTTTCAGTATGAGATACTTTTTGACTTTTCTGTCCAAAGTACGAGAAGAATGTTTTTTTAACTTATACGACATGAATGGATTTTTATGCTTTCATAGAACATTATTTCCATGAAGCTTCCTTTACAAATTTTCAAGTTTATTTTCAATTAACTTCTTTTATTGCATGACATGTTGAGAACAGAAAATGTTTTTGAAGAAGAAAAGATATTTTTCTCAAGAACTAAGTTCAAGTGTTTTATCAAAATTATTTTCCATCTAAGATGACATAGGGTTATATTTATATACCTATTATTACATTGATTTGATTATGTTAAGATGGAATTATTTTTATGAAGTCCTTTTATCTTATATGGATTATGTTATGATGGCATGATGTTTAAGAATCCCATTCTATTACATGGGTTATGCAATGATGTATGATTTATAATTTTGTGGCACACATAATAATGGTTTTATTATAAGATGGGTGGGACCTATATCTCCCTCCAATGCATTGGGTAAAGATTTGTATCTCATGAGATAAACATGGCTGGAATGACAAGTAAATCTGGTTCAGTATTATATGGATGGAACAAGGAGTGAACTCGGTTCAGTAATGGACTTTTTCCGATATGATGGTCTTGGCGATGAGACTTGACTAATATGAAATGATTTTCTATGCATATGTGTGTATGCCACAAAGTTTCATGTCTTATGTTCTGATTTTTGGGATTACATTGCAGTTCTATGATTTATCCCATGACATGATATTATGACCTCTTATGCAGGATAAGATTTTCAAACGTTATGATCGTAAGAATATGATATGATCGAAATTTCATTTATTTACCCTTACTAAGCATTTGAGCTCACCCTTTTGTATGTTTCTTTTCCCCAGGTTAGGAATAAGGGTATTAAATATGATATTCCAAAAATTAGTCTAGATATGATCAAATAAATGGGAGACAACGTAGATGCTTTATGAACCAGTTGTTTATGTTTCCCAGTTTCTAAAGACACTATACCTATATGGTCCTGCCATGGTTTTGTTATATGTTGTAATAAATATACTTCAATTCTGAATTATTAATAATGTATGTAATGTATGGGTCGTTATATGTATCCCCAAACAATTAGTGGCCAAAATATGGACATTGACAATAAAGGTGACATGGTTGAGGCACAAGTGATGAAGAACTTCTGGTTAGGCCCTACGGTGCATTAGGATGGAAATAATGGTAGAAATTTCTAAGGAATTATGGGTGGAAACTAATTTATGGCCAATTTTGGAGGCTAGTGAACATAGATCAAGGTGTTGTAATTTTATTCCTGGTAGAATTAGAGGTAACGGTGAAGACATGTGAATGGGAATGGGTTTCTTGAAAATCCTGACATACATATAGTGTAGTTCATAGGAACACATTCCTTGTATTCCCCTTTGTGTGGAAGATATGGTTTCTACTTGGAGTTAAATATAACACACCGTGTATTTATCCCGCATGTTGTATGACCCTTAGTTGGCTAACTCAGTGTGTATAAGGAGTAAAATCCCATAAATACATGTTTCATTACACTCCATGTATATAGGATCACATGCCATGTATGCCTTGGTTGATGGTTCAGTGTGTACAAGGAGTACCTTCTCAAGTGTCCATGTGACCCCACATGTCGTGTGTATTGAGGCACACACCATGTACTTTAGAAGTACTCAAACATAGCTAGGGTGCACTGCCACACCCTGTGTACACGGGCGTAGGCTGTATACTGGCTAGACCATATGGCACATTGAGTTCTAGAATAATCTTTATACATTGTGTGTCTTAAATAACATGTTGTGTATTTATATAAATTCATTCCATGTGAATCATTGAGACATAGGCAATTCTATAATTAAAGATACATTTTGTGTACCCCATGGGATACATTGTGTACTCCTTAAAGGGAAAATTTGAGCCTTTTTTCTTCTCGATTATATCTGGTGTGAGATTGGGTGAGTTCCCTTTGACTGTTTCAGTTGGGTGAATTCCCTAGGTCCATCCCCATGAGGGTACAATGAGGCATCACATATTGATCATAGGATGTGATCCCCTATGTGGGATTAGTCTCAGATATAGTTTTAGGAATACCTCTATGAGGCTGGGTTGTGATCCTCTATCGTATCTTCTTTTCTAGATGGGCTTTGAGGAATCATCCTGACCAATATACATGGGTGTGTGATCCCCTATTTAATGGGTTATTCTAGGTAGGGTCCATTATACCCTAGATGCACTGGATGAGATCCCTTATCTATGTATCGATATTCTCAAAGTTCTAAAGAGTACTTATTAAAAAGTGATGATGAGTGAGGACTCTTAGATGAGTGTAATTAGTGTAGTAAGACTTGATGAGTGAGACCTATTATAGGAGTGTCATCATGGATGATAAGGCTCATTGATCGAGTTCTCCTATATGAGTGTTATCTAGGAGACTCTAGTAGAATCCTAGGTTTATAGTGAGGTTATGAACTCACCATGAGACTTAGTGTCTAACTTGATCATATCTGGGTTATTATTTTGAAATATTGTTATGTCTCATATTATGATTGGAAGACAATCATTATGATGAGTTGGCTACTCTCTCTTGATGATTTATTTTTGATTATTTTGGGGTGTCCTACTGGGTATGGTTATTATCACCCCTGCATGGGATCTACCCACACATGTCATGTATTATGTAGATGCATATTTCTTTGACTATCTGAAATAAATGTGTCATTATACCATGTCCATGGAATTTAATTTTATGGTTCTATTTCAATCAAAGGGTCGAGATATCAACTTCCATAAATATGGAAGGTACAAATCCTTCCTTAACTTATCTATTAATGACATGTCAATTATTACTCACCCAACATACCCTACATCACTACGAACATATGGCATCATGGTTTTCATCAGAAAATCTAAATGCATGAGTGATGACATTCATTAATGATAATCTTAAAGTCTAAGGACTATTACACATGTTTGTAGATAAGAATATTTGATGACACCAAAACGTACAGAATTCCTACTGGTGGATTTGTTCTCATAATCTCCTATCTTGGAGATTTCCAACTGAGTACTTCATGAGAACAAGCCTCATTAACTTATGAGTACTCACACATAACAGTCTATACACTATATGTCCCATCATAGTATTTTATCTGACTATAGAACTATATTTAATAATATCATCATAGCACTTCAAGGTTATCATCATCTTGGGGAACTACTATGACCTTATCAATGCAATGTATATTCTAGGAAATTATTACATTAAATTCATACAAAATAATAAATATTATGTAATAAGAAGTTTTATTAATATTAAATACATCAAATATACATGTAATTAGAGTATAAATAGTTGGTTCTGGACCACCAACTTCAAAAAAATACCACTTGGACTACATCCAACTGCCTATGAATTTCAATATTCTAGACCTCACATGATGATCATGTTTTTGCTGAGTCAAGGCTTTAGTCAAGGTTTCCTCCACATTATCTTCTATGAAATACTACTCACTGCAACCTCAACTCTCTAAGAAAAATATATCAAGATTTGATACTTCTGAAGTATGTGGTTCATCTACATATGTGACCTTGGCTCTTTTTCAATATCCAATATAGTATTATTATCACAATAGAGTATGGTATGATATTTACTTCTAGGCACTGCGCCAAAAACTTAGAATTTTTTTGCATCCATAGTACTTATTTAGCTACCTCAGAATCCACAATATACTTGAATTCTATAGTATAATATGTGACCACATCCTTCTTTAATCTCTTATAACACAAAACACCTCTATTCAAAGTGAATATGTATCCCATTTTTGACTTCATGTCATTTTGATCTCTTTGGAAACTAGAATTTTCATATCCTCTGATGACTAGTTCCCCATATCCTCCATAAACCAAGAACTTGTCCTTATTACACCTTAAATACTTAAAGATATTCTTGAATACCATCCAATGGTAGTCACCTAGATCTAGTTTATATCTTCATACCACACTTAATATGTAGGCTACATCTAGCCTAGTACATAGCATAAAATACTTGATTGAACCAATCACTGACATATATAGAATCCTTTACATTATTTTCTTTCCTCATAGGTCTAAGGAAAAATTTTCCTAGAAAGATGAATGTCATGTGACACTGGTAAAAATACCCTATTTTTTTGTTCCATACTGAACCACTTCAATATATTTTCAATATATATACTTTAACTTAGGCCTGAAAAGCTTTGTGATCTATCACAATGGATCTTGACCCCATGAATATATATTGCCTCACCTAATTTCTTCATGAAGAATAATTTATTCAACCATGATTTAACATACTATAAGACTGGTATTTCATTTCCAATAAGTAATATGTCATCAACATATACTATTAAGAAAATGTCTAAACTCCCACTAAACTGTTTATAGAAAAAAGTCTCACATTCATTTTTTATGAAACCAAATTCTATTATGGATTCATCAAAATAAATTTTCATGACCTTAATTCTTGATTTTATCCATAAATGGATTTTGGAAACTTGCATATCTTATTGGCATCTTTTGGAGTCACAAACCCTTTGGGTTGTGTCATATAGACATCTTCCTGAAGGTTCCCATTAAGGAATGTTATTTTGAAACCTATTTTCAAAATCTCATAGTCATGGAAGGTCCCAATGGCAAGTATAATTCTTATTGATCTCATCATTCCAACTGGTGAAAAGGTTTTTTCATAGTTAATGCCTTAACGTTATTAAAACCATTTTTCAACTAGTCGCACATTATAGGTACTAAATTGTACTTCCATGTCTAGTTTCTTCTTACATACCCATTCAAAACAAATAGGCTTTATAGCCACTAGAGGATCTACCAAAATCCATACTTGGTTTTGGTACATGGAATCCATTTCAGAATTCATAGCTTCTTTCCACTTAGAAACATTAGTGACACTTACTGCTTCCTTGTAAGTAGAGGATCATTATTATCAAATAATAATGAGTCACCATACTCAGTGACTAAAAAACCATACTGTTATGGTTATTTAACCTCTCTTATACTCTTATGCAGTACTTATGTATTTGGAATAACTTTTTCTTCAATGATGCTTTGTGGAATCTATTCATTTTCCTACTCTTGTACACCGTGAACATTGACTTCATTGAAGTCTATCTCACTCTCACTATATCTTTTAGGTATGTGCTCCCTCTAAAGGAATATGGAATGTCATGCCACTGTTACCTTTTTTATGAGGTATTTTATATTTAATATCACCTTTTTCCTTAGGATATTCTATAAAGGTACACTTTGTACCTCGGGGTGCAAGTTTGTTACCTGAAGAGGCCGGAAAAATGACTTGCAACCCCACACATGTAATTTTAGAAACATGGGTTTCTTTCTATTCCATAATTGGTATGGTATACTATATTATGATTTAGTTTTCATTTGGTTTAGTATTTTTTTCTTTTGTCTATAATGTGTATCCCCAAAAGGATAATAGAAGACTCCCATGACTCATCATTGATCTCACCTTATCTAACAAGGTGTGGTTCCTCCTTTCACTTACACCATTCCACTGAGGTGAATGTGGAGGAGTGATTTGTGATAGGATCTCAAAATCCCATAGGTAATCAATGAAGTATTTATTAAGATATTCTCTACCACATTCTAAAAAAATTCTTAATCTTCTTACCAAGATGGTTCCCAACTCAATTATTGTATTATTTGAATTTATCAAAATAATATGACTTATACCTCACCAAGTATACATATACATGTATACTAAAGTTATTAGTAAAATTTATAAAGTATGGGTACCCATACCTTACTTAAATAGGAAATGGTCCACATACATCAGTATGAAATAATTCAAGAAGCTCTTTTCCCTTTTCACCTTTTCTACTAAATAGGGATTTTCTCATTTTGTCTTGTAAAAATTTAAGACATATAACAAGTGGTTTTAGTTTAAAAGAATCTAAATATTCATCTTGATATTATTTATTCAAGCACTTTTCATTTATATGACCTTGCCAATTATTCCAAAGTTGGGTGTGGTATGAGTCATGTGAAGTAGTTTTATTATCGATTTCCATCACTTGGTTTTTGTAATCCAAAATATAAATAACTTTATTTAAATGTGTCTTATTATAACAGATGTTATATTTATAAAATTATCAAAATTTA
This sequence comes from Viscum album, assembly GCA_963277665.1. Classification (NCBI taxonomy): domain Eukaryota; kingdom Viridiplantae; phylum Streptophyta; class Magnoliopsida; order Santalales; family Viscaceae; genus Viscum; species Viscum album. The sequence goes on along the minus strand of OY728137.1, from coordinate 611,065,455 downwards.
TTTATGAACCTGAAAATAAAACCATATGTATCATGTATAGATATAGAAATAATTTTTTTGGTAACATATGGAATGAAATAACAATAGTTCAAAACTAAGATCATTCTGGTTGGAAATGTGATATGATAGTCCCCAATAGCTACAACAAAAAGTTTAAATCCATTGGTTAGTCATGGATCTATCTCCCCTTGGTCAATTATTCTAAATTGACTTGGTTTTTATCTTTAAATAAATATTTGAGCACCAAAATTTGTATCTAATACTCAATTTATAGAAATAGATAAATTGAACTCAATAATAAACTCACCTGAAGCTTTTACTTACTTCTTTGGTGAGGTGTGATTTTTCTTACAGTGTCCCTTCTTACCACATGAAAAACAAATAGAATCATGTTCCCTTTATTATCCCTTGATCTTCCTCTTCTTTTAAGGGCGTAAAGAATATCTGGGCTTAGATATATCCATTTTCTCCTTATGTTTATTCACCATAAGTAAAAAATTCTTTTCATTATTTATTTCCTTACCCACTTGGAAAATTAGAATGAGAATATCTGGTAGAGACTTCTCAATTTTGTTCAAATTAAAATTAACAAAAAAACTGGTGAAGATCTAAGGGAGTGATTCCAAAATGATATTGGTACATAGTTCATTGGGGATTTTAAACCTCAAAACCTCTAGGCACTCAATGTAGCCAATGATATTAACTATGTGAGGCTCAACTGGTGCACCCTTCCCAAGATTACTCTGAAAGTGTAACGTCCTAGATTTTTAGAGAGTTACATACCTTTTTATTACAATTCAAAATCTCACAATTTATATTATTAATGTGACTAAGAGTCTAAGAGGTGGTTTGGGAGATTCTGGGGCTCATTTAGAGCCTGGAGATCCAAAAAATTGGAGAGGTAGAATGATCCACAAGGTTAGCACATGGTTAGTGATAATCGTGAAACTCAACCAGGTGGGGAACTCTATTCACAAGAGAGGTCATACAGTTTTTCTGCAACCATACAACCTAGGACACACACCCATGTGGGTGTTGCAGGCATCTTGGAAGAGGAATTTTTCATGGGTTATGAATAGTTAGTCAAACCATATGGACAGGCCGTACAAGGGGCTTCCCTAGGCAGTAGATGTCACACAGTTAGTGCATGGTTTCTCTAACCATGTGGCCAAACCATGCAACCCCTAATTAAAGGGATAAATTACCCCCCCCTCCCCCCTTGAAATTTTCTAAATCCTAAAACCCTTCCTCTTTTCTCTTATTTTAAGTGGACCGCACGCTAGGAGAAGCCTCCTCTCCTCTAAGATATGGATTTTGGTATCGCCTCCATCTGATCTCTATTTTCTTCATTATCAGGTGCATTGGATTCCTCTTGGTAAGCTCTACACTCGTATTCCTTCTTTTCCTAGTTTATCTTCCCTTATCTTCTACTATTTTGGTGTAAGCTCATATACCCTATTTTCAAGGCATTGGTTTATTCTTCTTATTTATCTTATTTTATCATAATTCAAGGGTTAAAACTAGACAAGGAGAGTGCTATGGGGCTAATGTAGGTGGTCTAGTTATTTTCCCTCAAGTCTAGTGGTTTTATATTATGCGTCATTATTCCATTCATCAAAATCCTTTGGTTTCACCACCTTAAAGTCTAATAAATTAATTTAAATTGTTTTCCAAGCCCAATACAGTCCTAGCTATAGGTGAATCAACACATTGGTTGATCACATTGATGTGAGACACCCTTATGGGTGTACGTTTCCTTAAAGGCATAATTTCCCTTTACCTTAAATTGTTTAAACACCTTTTGAGGTGTTTTTTCCCTTGTAATAAAATAATAAAAATGTGAAACAAATTAATAAAGGTGTTTGTCCAGGAGTTAGGCCCTATTCTTTATTCCATAATTGAATTACTTGGATTAAAATAAATTTGGCCAAGTTAATTAAAGTATCTTTATTATAATTCCCTACTGAAATGGTATGTGTTGTTTATAGTTAAACCATACTTTCATACTTAGTTGAGGGTGAAACAAGGGATTCTATGTATTGGTCACCTTAGATGGGATCATCATACTTATTAATTAGAATTTGTTAATAAATGGTAAATACATCGGGAGCGATACTCAGTATTCCTTGGATGGGCTCACTATGTTATCTCACTACCTCCTTATTAGTGATATTGATTCCCTAGGGGAGACCCTATGGATGGGATCAGTGGAATAATGGTTATACCATGCCACAAGTGATACTTGGACTCCTATGTGAGATACCAAGGATAGGCTCGGAGGTTATTGTCTTCACACCATGTCGGAAGTGAGACTTGGGATTCCATTTATGGGTTGCCTTGGATATACTCTTACACCATTGAGTATTTATAGAACTCCTGGTGCAATACTTGGGTTCCTTGATATGGTTTTCCTGGAACAGACCCAGGATTCCACTCATTTAAATTTAAGATTTTCCTTCTATATAATTCCAAAAATTCCAATTTATTAAATCAAAGGACATGTCCACCAATCTAAATCACATACTTAGGCTTAGGATAATTGTGATACATTACTTATGATGACCCACATATACACCATATAATACTTTTATAGGTTACCATGTTTCATAGACATCTGACTTAGGCTGAAGCAGGTAGTATCGATCGGGTATCCCATGAGGAACCTGATTCGATGTATTTATTTATTTTTATTTCATTTTATTTATTATTATTGTCACACTTCTTATTTTATATGTGAATACTATATTTTTCTAGATATAGTTGGTGGTGGACTACTAGGTATATCTCACACCCTGGTTGATCCACCCATGGTACCTGAGCAGAATTCATGATTGCAGGTGTAGATAAAGGGAAGAATCCAAATTTCGATGCTTGATTTTCTGTAATAGGATGGAATATAGGAGCAGAGGACCAAGCCTATAATAATGATTTCAGTAGTGTAAACTTTTAGTATTTTTTATTTTTATATAGTATGTGGTATATGATTTTCCCCTATATCCCATGTACCTATTTTTTATAGCTACATGACATGATCATCATCATAATTTTTTTATCTATTATTGATTCATCTCCACCTGGTTAGTCATTGGATGTTTATTTATTATTCAGTTATTGTTTGTTTATTACTACTTTCACTATTTTCCATTTATTATTTACCATTGTTCTCTACTCTAACTCATGAAGGCATAGTATCCCCACAAACACACCCTAGTCCCTCACTACCATTCGGTAGCCTCTATCATATGAGGAGGCGTTATTGAGGTCATGTGGTCAACCATATCAGGGCACTACTAAGTGGATACGAGGGCATGATGCTATAAAGTGGTATCAGAGCATTTATTTTCATTTTGTCTTACAGTTTTGGTATTATATAAAAGAATAGGATGTATTAGAATTTGGTAATGAGTCTATGCCTGGGAGTAGCTACCCCATGTATAGGGTAAACCCAAATTACTTGTGATGGTTTATTATTATTGGTCTATTCCTATTATAGTTGATTAGATTACACCATTGGGTGATGCATATGATATGTAAAGTTATTATTATTTCTATAATGATTTTGGATTTTATCCTTTTTTTGTTAAGGAATAGAGGTATCATCTTGTGTATCCTTATATGTACTTTAAGACTTATATTCCATGAATTTTTCCATGCCACGTTTATGTTTTTCATGCATTTCCTACTGCATATGGTTAGTTCCTGGATTATTATATGTTGAAATGTGTTAACTTTTATTGCACGGATAATATAATTGGATAAATTAAAGTGCCTAAATCAATCTAAATAGTGATTTACTGTATATATTTATGATGAAACCTTGATTAACCAATTATTCCATGTTCGATCTAGGAACCATTGGTTCTATTGGATAAAATATTAGCTAATTTGATTGATGAATTCCAATTCTAGGAATGGTAATTAATTCAATAAAATCATTATAAATGACATGTTACATCCTAATACTAGACATACAGGTCAAGTCATAGTTAATTGACATTCCAATTACAATTTATAAAGAGTGTGGGCCTTTATAAATTGAGAATGGTGATGCATTTAATAGGATTGAGATATCTATATCCACATATATAAGAATGAAGTTAAATAAATTAAAGTTTAAAAATAAAATGTTTACTGATAAATGGGGATTTCAATTACAAAGTAATGAGTTTTTTCCTCTATACCTTATAATTGACACTTCATATACTGGGAACTTTTTGTGTTGTATGATACCTCAACCCAGACCCAACCTTAGTAGTTCATAGTATGCAGTGTCTCTCATGAATCCTATGACCTTTTTTATCACCTAGACCTATCTTAAGAAGTATAAAATTATGTGTGACCTATTTATATAAAGGCTATGTGCATTTAATTTCTACTTTCATTGTTTACTACTTATTGTTAAATATTATCTGAGGTGTGAATTTGGAAATTGGAGAGTTATTATGCCATGAATTTCTCAGGTCGTATGCTAGGAAGGTGGAGACGGCTATGCTCTGGAGGTAGTGGGCCATGATCCACCAGTATTACATCCTATATCTCCACCTAAGGCACCTCATGTTGGTCTTCCATTGGACATCAATTATCACTTCCAAGATAGATTTTTACGCTCCATACAGTATATAGAAGGATCTTCACAACTTTCCCCTACTATGAAATAATTGACATAGGAATTCAAGTAGAAACATCCTCTCACATTTTGGGGGGGTGGCGGTGCTCAAGATGATGATTCAAGGCTAGATACCATGTTATTCATCTTCGAGCATTAAAAGATTCCTCTAGACAACAGAGTCAATATTTCTACATATATTCTTTTTGATTCTACTAAATCTTGGTGGGATATCATTACCCAGGTCATACGTAATTAGGTTAGGGTCTATTCAGGCTTCCAAATAGCCTTTTATGACTAATTATTCACCCAAATATTTAGATTAGAAGATTGTTGAGAGTTTATGAAAATATATCATCTTTTCATGTCAGTAATGGAGTACTCAAACCATTTCACTGAGATTAAGAATTTTGTGCTGAATTTGACTCGTGAAAAGTTGATGACTGCAAGACAATTTGAGGATGGGATTGCATATTCCATACGATCGTAGGTGGATTTTATCTAGTTGTAAACTATTTATGAGATAGTGAACTAGGACCTCATCATAGAGCAAAAATTGAGGGAAGATGGAAATGTGAACCAGAGTGGTTCAGCTTACAGGTAGGGGTGATTTGTCTAGTGGCAAGAAGCATCATTTTGAGGGAGTATGTGGGGGTAGTTCTAGATAGATGATAGGAACTAACAGTTATGTAGTGTGCTTCCAGTGTGGTAGGGAAGTCCGTAAAAATTTCTAGTGTATGAGAAACCTGACCGAGTACCAATATTTTGGTGGTATGGGTTACCTATAGTGTTTCTGCCAAAATTTTCCACGAGTTCCTAGAAAGAATGGATATGTACCAACCCCACATTCAGGTTTCCTCTACTTTAGTTTTTTCCTTATTTGATACAGGTGCATCATTCTTCTTTATATCTGCTAAAATTATAGAAAGTTTGGGCCTTGAGATAGAGTACTTTTGTGACATGATGACTCTAAACATGCCACTATGGGTTTTATTGGAGAGCGTGTTCTAGTGAAAGGAGTTCCCCCTTGAGATAGTTGGGTACCGATTCTTGTGCAATTTCATTTTCCTTGAGATGACCGAGTTCGATGTCATTCTCTGTATGGACTGACTAGTACCTTATCATTACTATACAATGGAGGGTTTCTTTTACAGCACCCAAGGGTAGTTCTTATATTCATAAAGGGTAATGGGATGTCCAAGCGAGTCGGTCTGGACCTAAGAATCATGGGCTGGGCAAAGTGAAAGCCCAGATGGCGAGTCTCTTTATGAGTGATTAGGGAATATAGCTTATATAATTTCCTCTTATTATGGATCATTATAGGGATGTATTCCTAGAATAATTATATGGTTTAAAACCTATGAGAGTGGTGGATTTCACTATTGATCTAGTGCTAAAGCAGCACCAGTTTCCATTCCTCCCTATAGGATGACACCTATAGATATCCAGAAACTCAAAAAATATCTAGAACACTTAAAGGTAAAATGTTTTATATGACATCTATGTTTTCATGAGACTTCATGAGTTTGCTAGACATAGATGAAAAAATCAAATATTGAATGTTGATAACATCGCTCAAATGTTTTTTGTAGGTAAGTAACTCTTCATCACTCACCTCCTTAGTAGGTGGATTAAGTATTAAGGAGTTCAACACATAACATTATCGCTCATAGTGCAACACAATGAGAAGGCATCTTAACCACTCCTAAAAGTCACTACCAGTGAGGATATGGTCTTTATACAATATAGATCATATGGATAGTGTGGATGATGAACATTCCATTTTCTACAATTATAAAAGATCATATTATTAGTACTTTTCTTGATTAAAAATTATGTGAGAAATAATAATAATTAATTTTATTAAATCTCCCACTATTTTATCATGTCCCAATAGCCATCTCCATTTAACTCATAATGTCTAGTTGTTAGGATGTTCTAGTGGAAAGGATCCATATTCCCCTTAGTATAACCCCAATGAGGGTTGATAAAGCTACTTACAGGTATTTAGGTAGGTAGGCCTTTTCCAACTATGGGCTTGAAACTCCTTGATCCATTGAGTAGACTCCCCAATACTAAAATCATGACTTGGATTTCCTCAACACTTTCCTCCATGTTATATAAAGTCTAGAAATGGATACTTCTCTTGATGTAATATAGTTAAGTCAACCCAAAACCTTCATAATAACTCCATGTTAAAAGTAAGTGTCCCAACAAGGGTTGGTTAAACACTTAGTTTTAAGGCATTCATTCCAGGTAAAGTAATGGAAGTATTATTATGAATTAATATTAAGTTGAGGGTTTTTAATTTATTATGCCTAAATTTTATCTTTATTTATCCTTTAAATGAATTGTTAATATTATGTTTATTTTACTTAATTAATTAACCATATTGGATAAAACATTTATTAATAATCCATTTATTTAAATATCATCTTTGCACATTAATTCATTTATTTATGTGATCACAGTCTTGAATCCATAAAATAAATAATGCATAGACAAAAATAAGTAAATACTTAAATGGACTATTTATGAGCTTTTATAAAAGTTAATTTAATAAGAATACATGAAATCAACTTATGTTCTAGGGGAAATAACTCATATTTTCAGTCTTGGCATGAGTTACAACATTTCATATGCCCACTTGTGTATCACCTGGGTTGGAATCACTATGGATCTATCTTGAAACACATCCATGAATATTAGGAAACTCTATTAATTAGATCATTTATAACTCATACACAAGTGAGGGGAACCAAAGGATTGGTTAAAAGGGGATTACATAAATAACCTTGGATATATAGGTCCTACATAATAATGGAGGGAGGGATGACTCATAGGCCATTATTTAATTTAATATTAAATAATTAAAAACCCATGAAATAAATTAAATTAAATAAATCCAACACATACAATGGTCTTGGTCATGCTCATGAATGGTCATACATGCAGCATATACACAAAATTATATTGATTAACATTCATTTATTATTATTTATGTATTATTATGATAAATATACTGGAATTATTAATTAATTAATTCCCTTTTATCATAATTACCATCTAAATCCTCTTGTAAATAACCATAATTATGGAATTAATGGAAAATAAATGGAAAACCCAATAATTAAATATTTAATATAATAAATTAATTGAGCATTTAAAATTATTTAAAATTATTATTAAATTGTCAAACAATGCAGGTGTTGATCAATAAAATAAGGTTTTAATGTTATAATTGTCAATTTAATGTAATTTATTTATACCATTAATTGGGAGACTACATGATGTGTATTATCCATCTACACAACATGTACCTTGATTGTCTTTTATCTGAGTTACACACCTGGGGATTCAGCAGATTAACTTGGCTAGACTACACAATGTGTAAATTATAATTACATGTTGTGTTTCCACTTTCCATGTTCCTGGAATAAATTCTTGGGCTTAGGTGTGTATCTCAGCTGAACTACATGGTGTGTGCAAGCCAACTACATGTTGTGTATCCCTTATGTTGTGTGTAAATTGTTCTTAATAAATGTCTTGGTGCATATTTTGGACACAAAAAATGATGAACTTCACTATGTTTACACCACATACACCTAACATATATCATAAATTCTCTAAGCTATCACTCTCACGTGGTTTTACCATGTATAATAACCACATGGATTGTGTGATTTACACTAATAACTTGTGTCAGTTACATGATGTGTACACCAACTACACCCTATCTACTCTGACATCTTGTGTTCTAGGTGGGATCAATCTACATGTGGTGTGAAATAAATGCACCATGTGTAATTAACTACTCAACATGTCATGTATCCCATGACACATCTAGGTGTAGTGAACATGGGTACATGGCGTGTACTCTGACTACACGTCGTGTAACCCAGTTTTTCCAGCCAAAAAATTTGGCTCTTCCTGATGGAATCTCCAGTCATTCTTCATCTATTATTAAACATTTAAGAAAATGAAACACTGAATGAACATGATTAATATTTCTATAACATGTTAATTAAAATCAAATTAAATAACTAATAATATTAAATGAAACATTCAACCACAATTGTATATATATCGACAATAAAATAATCAATTATAAATTTAAAACTTTACCACTCTAATACCACTTTTTGGTTTTTTAGAATATAGGAAGCATTGATATTGGGTGATATATTTAAAATTTATTTTAAATAAAATTTCCTGGAAACCTAAGCGCGGATCTTGAACATTAAATTTATAATAAATTTATTTATATCAGAACAAATGAATAACTAATCTGAGGATCTTTCTTTGAGGATGTTGTTGATCTTATAAAATCCCATTTTCATATTTTCTTCATTATGATGTGAGGATCTAAGGTTAGAATCCCTCTAGTGGCAATCCACACATGTTCCTTTGATCTCTGAGAAAAAATGATGAAACATGGGGTGATAGCATGTTGGATCTATCATTTTATGTTGTTCATCTTGATTTCTTATCCTTAAATCTTGAATTAATCTCTCTAGGTATTATCATTCTTGATAGGTAGAGAGAAGGAGGAGTTGAGAGAGAATTTTTGTGTGTGCAATGATTCTCAATTTTCATACCACCCTACACAATAGGAATAATTTTCTATTTATAGATCTAGGGATTAGGTTGAAATATTATTTAATTACATGTCAAAACTTAAATAACATAATAGCCACTATATAACCACATGCCATAAAATATTATTATTATTATTATTATTTTACATTATGCACTCACTTGCATAGTGATGAATATTATTTATCGGATTGAAAATAAATATTCATCGTCAAACACGGTCTTGGTGCGTTTTAACTCCTCAAAATTTATTGAATACCCGAATAAAATATTTTATTCTCTTAAATAAATATTTTATTCACAAAATAGCGAATAAATATTTATTAAATATTCAATAAAATAAATAAACATTTTTTTCACAATTTGGTGAATAAATATTTATTTAATTTATGTGATCAATAAAAACTTGAATAAAATTATCCCTCGATCTTGTAAATAATGTTTATTCCATTAATTAAATTAAAATAGAACTTAATCGAGATAAAAAAACACTTAGTGTATGAACCTCTAGGATTCTTTCTTGTTGAAATTATGTGGGATTTCCTAAAGTCCAACATTACTATCTAGTAATGGGTCAAGGAACCCAAGAGAAAGAACTTAATGTCACAATGATGATAACCACATATGAATTCTCACTGTATGATATAATCCATTAATATCAATATATCATCAAGCAGGTTTCACATCTATGTTACCAACCTATATGCTCAATAGGTTTTTCTACTATCTAAAATAAATTTTTTGTTACACTATGGCCATGGAATTTAATTCTATGGTTCTATTCCAATCAAAGGGATGATATAACAACTTTTATAAAGATGGAAGGGATAAATCCTTCCTCAACTTTTCAATTAATGACATTTAAATCATAATACACCCAAAATAACCTACCTTTCCACAAACATATGGAATCATGGTTTTTTTCATAAAATCTATGTGCATGAGTCTTGGAATGCATTAATGATATTCTTAAAGTCTAAGGACCATTACACACATTCTTAGATAAGAATATCTGATGACAGAAAAACATGTGGAATTACTAATAGCATGTTTATGCTCATAATCTATCATCTTGGAGATCACCAAGTGTGAACATCATAATATGAAGCCTCATCCACTAATAAGTACTCACACCTGACTGCCTATATATTATGTGTCCCATCACAGTACGTTATCAGACTGCAGAACTATATTTAAAAATATCATCATAGCACTTCAAGGTTCTCAACATAGCAGGGAACTTCTATGACCTTATAAATTTGATGTATAATCTAGTAAATTATATAACACACTAATATTTTATAAAATAAAACTATATTTGATATCATATTCAACATGCAACATCTAGCTTAAACGGACCGCGATATATATAACTGATATAATCGAGATATTAAATTGGTAGGTATGAATTTTATTAAATAAATTTTGATATATATATATATATATATATCCTACTCAATATAAATTATTGATAAATATTTAGTAAATAATCAATCAATTTTTAACAAAGTAATTTTATTCTTCAAAATATGTTTTCTTTAAAAAAATTGGATTTTTATGAAAAAAATATTACAATTAATTTTTTAAAATTTTAGAAAATGTATATGATAAAAAGAAATTAATTTTTTAAATAATAATATCAAAATTTACTTTGGGTTAAATCTTGTGATTTTTCATAAAATGTTTATTTTTCAGTTAATAGTGAAAATACTGATTTTTCTAAAAATGTCATTTCTTTTCAAGAAATTAAGTAATTTAAAAGTCCCATTATGTTTATAATATGATTTAAATTAAAATAATTATTATTTGTTTATATTTAATCCTATTAATTTCTTTTGAATCAACTTCATATTAAATTTTATTTTAAGTTTTTTTCTGTTTAAAAATGATATTTTTCTGAAAATTGTTTAGTGCATAATATTTTTACTTTTTAATTAATTAAAAAAATCCATAATGAGGAATTATTTAAATGAAATTTATATATTATATATCAATAAATATTAATTTATATTCATAAAATTATTATTATTAGTTATAGAGTTAATATAAAATCATCTTTTTCTTGCAAAATACACTTCTTGAAAACCCGCTTTTTCATTGCACCCGCGGGTTTAATTTTAAATCAAAATTTTCCACTTATGCGATTTTAATTTGGTAAAATTGATTTAATATTTTGAATCATAATAATTTATATTATATAATAATATCAACTTAATTTTTTATTATAATGAATAGTGAAGACAATAAACATTAATTATTGTGGTAAAGGTAAAAACGTGTTTACCAGTGGGTTAAACTAAAAATATATGGGTAAAAATAACCTAAAAACTTATCTAAAATCTATTTTATAGAAATATTTAAACCTTATAATTTCTCATTATTGATAATACTCCATTTTTTACCCTTTTTACATGTAAAAAACATGGGTAGACCTTTTTTTCAAAAATTACAAGTGTGTCACTCACCTCACCTAAAAAAGGCCACCCACTCTCATATCTTATTCACACAATAAAAATATTTATATTTGGACAATACCTGAACAAATAACTTCAAAAATTCCATAAAATAATACTATAATCATTTTTTGGTCATAAATTCATTATAGTAATACTTTAGGTATAATCCTAAAGAGGTGGTCTGAGAATAGGTAAATTTTCTAACTATGCATTTTTGTTATATTTCCTCTTACACCTTATTAAAATATTCATAAACTATGATAATATGATATAAAAAGTATATAATTTATATTTTATTATATTAATTTAATAACCTAAATCTTTCTCCTCTTCCATAAAATGGGATACAAAATCATTATTCATGTGTATGGCAGACTACCGCCTTGTGAACTGATGTCATTTGTTTTCCATCATCTCCTCTCACAGATTGTTGTAATGATTTATTTAAAGTATATATAATATATTTGTAACATATTTATACTTATTTTGTTATTATATCACATATACCTTTTTAATTTCCATTCCATGGGGGATACGATAACATCGCTCGTGTGTACGACAGACCACCTCCTTGCGAAGCGATGTGATTCGTTTTACACTAACTCTTTACATGGAAGATAATAAGGATAATTTTAATTAATATAAGTGATATAAATAACATAATAATTATATTCATGACATATTTTTCATTCTAAAAATATAATATTTCATTTTATTTCTTACACTAAAAAATGATAACGTTGCTCGTGTACGTCTGGACTACCGCCACCACGAAGCGATGCGATTATTTTTTTCATCACAACATCTCAATAATGATATATATAAGTATATTTAAAAAAATAATATGGTATTTATGATATTATTATAATTATATAATGATAAAATAATACATAACTTCTTTTCATAATGATCATTTAAAAGTAGAAATGTCACTCATGAGTATGTATGCCCTACCGTCTCCATGATCGTAACATAGTTAATTTTTAAAAACATATTTCATGATTGGTTTCAAAAATTATAATTTATGTAAAAATATGATAATTATTTCATGATTAATATTTTGGATATATTTAAATAATGACCAATTTGACCACAATCAACACACTGAATTTGTTTTGAAACAATGAACTGAACGTCCTCAAAACACCTGGCATAGACTTAACTAATTAAGTATTAAAATATATCATTATAAAGAAATAAAATAAATGATTTAAGTATAAGTTTTTAAAAGTATAAAAGTTTATTAATATATAAAATAATTTATATAATCTTATTATACAAGATTTAAAGACGCACATAGAAATTCGGAAGCCAAGGTAAGTATCTTTCTCATCTTTCTTTTACTTCTGTGAGACATATACCATATTCACCAATTATTTTTATTTTGTGGTATATATACTACCCATAAATTTATATTATGAATATTTTAATGAAAATTATTGGTATTTAAACATCCATATGAGGTTATCTCTTTCAATTGGTTTGGATCTAGAGATTACCAAAGCCATAAGGGATTTCTTTTCAATTCACTTTTATTGAGGTATATTTTATTTTTATGCACCTAATTTATTTTATATGGTGTAATACTACCCTTTTACATATTATATCATGAAAATAATTATGTTCAAGATATTTAAAGTATCATTTTATGTTATTATTTCATGGTTATTATGACTGAATAGTTACCAATGTGGAAAAGGCTTTATGTTACAATTTCCTTTATTTCAGGATTGTTTATGTTAAAGTTTATTTTGGAGTAAATAATGTGATATTATTTTCTTGAACGACATATCTTTTATTATTCTCCATTTTTTAATGTGGCTTATATGTTTTATTTCAATTTCCTCTCTGATTTATTGAATATATATCAAGAAAGTCGTTTATAAGTGATATTGACAGTGTATATTATTTTATATCAGTTATTTTTTTCTTCCATGTCCATGTTTTATAAAATGTTTTCAGAAATTTTATTAAAAAAATATTTTCTAAAGCTATTTAAATGGTCTTCAAACTTATTTTAAAATGTTTTAAATGGTAAATTTCTTAACATTTTCCAAATGGGTCACTCTGACCTCTTCTATATCCATGTTTTCTAAAATGTTTTTAGAAATTTTCTTTAAAATAAATAAATTATTTCCTAAAGTTATTTTACATGGTCATATAACTTATTTTAAAATGTTTTAGAATTAAAACTTTTTAATGTTTTCCAAATTTTTCACTTTTACTCCCTTTTACAATTTTTTTTAAAAAGAATGTTTATTTTTAACATATTCAACATGAACATATTTTCCCACTATCATGACCATTATTTTCTTTGAACATTAATTTATATGTTTCTAAGGTTATTTTCAAAGAATATTATTTTCACAATATTATGTGAATTTTTAGTTTTAAAAGTTATTTTCAAAATGAAAAGACTATTTTCCTCAAAAATGATTTTAATTACATTTTAATGGTATTTACATTCATCAAGACAATAAGCCTTGATGTTACTTACAATCCAATGAGGATATGTAGTATAGATACTATCCTTATTCTTTATCTGGATAGATTATGAGACCGAAATGGATACCGCTTATTTTCCATGAGTTAATCATGTTTTAATGAGATTTTTATGGAACTTATTTTTTCCATGGGTTAACAATGTTTCAAAGATATTGTTTCGAAACCCATTTCTTTTTCATGGGTAAATATTATTTCAAATATATTTTTATGGAACCCATTTCTTTTATATGGGTTAATCATGTTTCAAATAGATTTTAATAAAATATGTTTCATTTCTACAATTTAATCATGTTTTAAAGATATTTTTATGAAACCTATTTATTTTCCATGGGTTGATCAAGTTATGAAAAGAATAAATATTATTTAAATGTGTTTATGATGAAATTAATGCTCTATGTACTTTATTCATGATGTGGTTCTTGGAAATTGTTTATAATTATGGGTGGTTTCATTATAAACCATGGTGGTTCCATTATAAACCAAGGATGGGTGGTTACATTATTAACCAAGGATGGTGATTTCATAATAAGCCAAGGACTGGTGGGTCTGTTATATCCCTCAAATGTATTGGGTACTTCAGAGATGGAATTTGACCATATTGGTTATTCCATTTGTAATAATTGATGTGAATATAATGTTCCATGATACCAATATGTTTTATATATGATTTTTAGGGGTTTATAATGTTTCTTATGATTAATATTGATGTCACATGGTTCATGATTATTGATTATGGTGACTCTTGCCTTTGTTAAAGCCCAGTGCCACATTTTCATGTTTGATGATATATGTATTGATGGGTATGACTAATATTATGTTATACTCATGCAATTTAATTATGTCATCATACCCTTATGTTCTTATTATTCTCATTGATGACATTCAATTTTTAATGATTATGTTTACTCTTAATGAGCATTTGAGCTCACCCTTCTAATGTTTCATTTTTCCCCAGGTTATAAATATTAAGGTTAAATGAATTATGTATATATAGGTTTCATGTAGATGATGATGATGACCTAATGTGGAATATGAAAAGTGGTTATAGTAAGAAATGATGTTCATATTTATGAACCAGTTGTTTATGAATCCATGATGTTAAGAGTTTGTCCTCATTCTCTAAAACTCTAAACCTAAAAGGTCCTTGAGAATGTAAGTGATCTAATATTTTTCTTTTGATGTAGTAAGTTTTGGATAGAAAAAATTGGTTCACCTTCCTTGGTATCAAATCCAGAAATGTAAATTTTATGTTTCCAATTACGGATTTGGGAGTATAGTTGTAGAGATGTTATAGTTGGTATCAGAGGAAATGTTTAGATAAATTTGGATATTATGATGTTTCCATATGAGTTTATATTAGGATTTATGAATAAAATAATGAGTTTATGATATTGAGTTTGATCATAAGTTTAAAGTCTTAGACATCAATTTTAATATCGCTTTATTTTAACATGAAGTATGCCTTTATGTTTTGTGGACATATGTTTTAAGTTATTGATAACTGTCAGGATTTACATGATCTTTGATGATTAAGGTTATTTTTAAGAATGTTCATCATATTTATTGGAATATTATAAGGATATAATTTTAGGAAAAATTTAATACCCTTAGATTTTTATGAAATGGATATTTAAATAATTTTATTTCTTTGATAGCTTGTGTTAAATGAGATTGTAAGTTTAGATGAACTAAGAAATATTATTAAAATATTATATATTTGTTATAAATTAGTTTTTAAATTGGAAGAAATTAATATTAATAACTAATTTATAAATAAATATAAAGTTTCAACACAATATGAATTTATTGGAAAGTATTTAGAAAAATGATTGCATATTTTTTATTAAATTCACTTTATTCTTCAAAAATATGTTTTCTTAATAAATTGTTTTTTCTTATTTTTATGTGTGAATATTAATTTATAGAATTTATATAAAGTCTATTTGATAAATTCAATTTCATTTTTTAATTTTTCATTTCAAAATTATCTTAAAATTATTTTTTTTATAATTTTATAAAAACATTTGTGTTTGACTCCTCTAGTTTTAATCCTCAAAAATCATGAATAATTAAGTTACATCATGTTTCATTATTTTTAATTATTTTTAATCACATTTACTTATCATCTTAATACATTCTGTTAGTGTTTCATATCATAAGATAGTTTGATAGAATATGACTCAGTATAAGTCACTATTAAGGTTGAGTTGCTGTTGTGGTGAACTCACTATTGGATATCTCACAGTTGGAAAAAATAGTTAAGTATGAGATACCATTGTCATGGAACAACTGATGAAATGTCTCACTGTCAGCACAGATATAAAATTTTTGCAAAGGATGAGACACCGTCGTAGCGAGTCACCGTCAGACTCAACAACAACTCAAATTTTTTGCAAAGGATGAGACACCATCACATTGAACTACTGATAGATAAGTCATAATTGCATCAACCTACCGACAAAATGACTTACCAATGGAATCATAATTTTCACTAAGTATGAGTTACCGATATGAGCTATCGATAGCATGAGTCACCATCAAGTGGAATTACCATCAGAGCGACATACCATTCCTAAGTCACCGATACTCGACTCACTGTTCCAGATTACAGAATGCTCTAAGTTTGAGATACCGATTCTAAGACACTGCTACATGTCCTACCATTCTTGAGACACTATCATTTTTTACTTTGTAATTTAAATTCTAAATTATTCTAATGGTCATGTTTTTGAAACTTAGTGTTATTATTTATTTTAATTGTTTTGTCTATGTTTTGCAAACAACATTAATATCTATGTTAGAGACCTGTACAAGGTACGAGGTACCAGTGAACATTCTTCTTGTCTACTTCAGTGTATAAAGTAATATCTGATCTAAAAGCTGAAGCATGGAAAATATATTAGTTATAAATAACTTGTGCGCTTATAAAAAACCTGAGAACTGTTGAGTGGTGAAAACATGAAGATATTGTTGAGAACCTAAATAGAAGAACTTTTTGCAGCAAAATTCTAAGAGAAGAGAAAATATCATCCTTCACATTAACTACCTCACTGGAAATAGTAGACAAAAGATCACACAACACTCTATTTTACTATCTATTTCCATAATTTTACTCAATATTCTTTTCAAGACATCTTCCAAGAGTCTCAAGTTGTATTTCTAATCACACAGATCCTTATAAACTCTTTTATCTATATTTTTCACTACCTATGTATTGTTTTTACTTTATAAGTAGTGTTTGTATCTTTGTTCTATAAAGAAACACCTACTCATATAAAAAACTCATATATATATATAGATATCTTCACAAACCATCTTTTAAATCTTACACTCCCACAGATAACAGTGGAAGAGGTCTATGCATGACCTGTTTGTTGTTAGCACTCCCATGAAAACTATGGAAGAGGTCTAGTTGAGCTGGATAGTGTGTATACTATTGTTTAACCTAATCCAAGTTGTGTATCCTTGTTTATTTATATAAATTTCTTGGTGGTAGGTGATCACCAAGTGGAGAGGACTAAGTCTCATCTTGAGATTTAACCTCTTCTTGTTAATTCTGTTCTGCCTTTCAAAGTTCTATTTTCACTATTTTATTTATTAATTGAAAACATTTCTTTACTTTAATATTTAATCTTAGATAGTGTTTATATTATAATTTTTTATTATATTGATTTTAAAAGTTAATGTAATAATCCAAATTTCTTTAACTGAGAACTAATCACCTTTTGATAAGTCTTTCAAAAGATTAAAACTTTTATAAATTTTCTAATTTGGTTAACTGGGTTGTTTTATATTTCAAATTGGGGAACTTTTAAATAAGTGTTTTAGAAAAAAAAATTATAGTAACTCAATTCACCCCATCTTGAGTGTCCTACTCCAACCAACATTTGGTATCATAGGATTCTTACTTTAAAATTTTTCAAAAAAAATAAATTGTGATTTTAGTTCTGCTTTAAAGATCTATAAATTTCTATCAGTTCAAAAAAATTAGTTATTTAAAACTTTTTTTTATTATTTAGCATGGAAAATAGAAAAGAAGGTGTTGCTACCAATAGGTCTCCCTATTTTAATGGCACAAAATATGCTTAGTGGAAACCCAAAATGAAAATGCATTTAGAAATAATGGGTTTTTAAATTTGTTCTGCAATTTTATATGAACATAGGATTCCTGCTACCTCTAGAAACACTTGGGATGATTCCACTAAGGTATCCTATAATAATAATTGCAATGATATGAATACATTATATTGTTATTTGGGTGATTAATAATTTAATAGGATTTTTTCATGTAAAAAATCCTTTGAAATTTGGGATACTCTCGTTGTTTCACACAAAGGACCCCTAATGTTAAGGAAATGAGGCTTAACAAATATACTATTAAATATTATAACTTTAAAACGAAGCCTAACAAACATATTTTTGATAAGTATCTCAATTTAAATGAGATTATGAATACAATTATCTAATAATGAAATACAATCACTACAAAGGAACAAATCATGTGAATCTTGATATGTCTTCCAGAAATATGGGGAGGGGTATCAGTATCAATTATAGAATCTTGTGACATCGATTAAATACCTATAAAGGAGATGGTAGGTAATCTTATGATGTATGAGGAAGAACTTAAGGTCAACAGAGAAGAAGATAATTAACTTAAAAGAAATCTAATGGCTTTCAAAACCACGACATCCAAAGAAAAGGAGAAAATTCAAGTTCATACTAAAATTTAAAACAATGAAATTACATAAACTGATAGTGATGAGGAAATGAATCAAATATCTAGGATATTTAATATGTTTTATATAAATAATAAATTATTTAGAAAGACTGGCTAGAGAGGGAAGTATTATAACAAAGGTAACTAGAAAAAGTCTTGTAAATGAAGTGAAAATACTAATGAAATAGTTTAATATGAACGTAAAATAAAAGAACATGTGAAAACTTTCTATACAAAGATAAAGCACAAGAAGAAATATGAGGGAAAATATATAAAGTAAAAAAAACGAAATTAAGGCTACTTGGAGTGCTTTTGAGGATAGCTTCAGTGACTTAGAATCATCTCATGATGAAAAGGTTGACAAATCCAACATGTGTTTTATGCCAAACACATCTAAGGAAAGTTATTTGAAGAGTTCTTGTAAGAGATTATAGTACTTGTACAGTGTATATTCAGGATACATGATAGGGAACTAATCTAGCTTTAAGAGCCTTATAAATATTAATGGTAGAAATATCACCTTTGGTGACAATGCAAAAGGAAAAATTATTGGCCTTAGAAAAATTAGTAACACTAACTCAATTTTAATTTCTAAATTTCTTTATATTGATGGTCTTAAGTACAATCTACATAGAATTTCACAGCTATGCAATGATGTATTTCATGTTAAATTTTAAAATGATTTTTTAATGTTTAAAATTATAATAATGATTTATTATTTAATACCTTTATAAATGAAAATTTATATGTTGTTAATCTAGATTCTTTAGCTTCTCAGAATGTTTGTTTATTAAGTTTCTTTCATAAAGGGTCTTGGATTTGGCATAGAATACTAGGCCACTATAACATTGACTCTCTTAGAAACCTTACTAGAAAATGATTAGTTAAGGATCGACCTAAACTAGAGTTTCCAAAAGATAAAGTCTGTAATCCTTATCAAAAAGGAAAACAGAAAAAAATATCTTTCAAACCAAATAAAGAAGTTTCAACTTCTCAACCTCTTGATCTATTTCACATGGATTTTTTTAGAACTTATAAAGTTTCATATTTAAATGGGAAGAATTATGTCTATATTCTAGTATATGACCTTTCTATTTATACTTGGACCTTCGTTTTACCTCACAAAAGTGAAGCTTTTTCCTATTTCACCAAGTATTCTAGGTCAGTAGAAAACTTAAGTGGATGTAAGTTCAAAACCTTAAGAAATATCTCATACTATTCTTAATTAATAGCCCGTACTATGCTTAACTAATATGATCTACCAATTTATTTTTGGGTAGAAGCTTTGAATACATCTTTCTACATAATCAATAGAGTTTTAATTAGACCTATCCTAAATAAATCCTCCTATGATCTATAGAATAATAGGAAACCCAAAGTTAATTACTTCAAAGTTTTTGGTTGTAAATTATTTATTCTCAATAAAAAATATAATCTAGAAAAATTTGCCTCTAAGAGTGATGAAGGAATTTTACTAGGTTATTCAATTTCTAGTAAAGACTATAGATTCTTTAATAATAGAACCAAGTGTGTGGAATAATATATGCATTTAAAGTTTGATTAAACATATCCACATGATTCTAAAACCTCCCTAAAAATCTTGAGGATAATCTGTCCAGTCTAAAAATAAATCCAAAACCTTCTGACTTTGTTGTTAAACAAGTAGAAAAACCTATTTATGGAAACTCTCTAGATTCTAACCAAAATTAACTCAAATATTTAGATGAGCCTAAAGTAACTATCCCTTATTTTTCTAGATATTTTATAACTCTCAAAAAATATCCTCTTGATGTTGTATTAGGATACTTAGACAATAATAAATAGACTAGAGATTATCTAAGAAACCAGGTTGAACATAAAATCTTTATATCATAGATTGAACCTAAAAACATCAATGATGAAATCAATGATGAATTCTAGATGATGGATATTAATGAAGAATTAAACTAGTTTGAAAGAAACAATGTATAGAAACTAGTTGATAGACCCAAATACACCTTGAAAATAGGCACTAAGTGGGTGTTTAGAAACAATGTGGATGAATCTAGTGAAATAGTAATAAATAAATCCAGATGAGTTTCACAAGGTTATAGTCAAGATAAAGGAATAGACTATGAAGAAACCTTTTCACTTTTAGTCCAAATTGAAGCTATTAGAATACTACTAGCTTACGTATCACATCTTGATTTCAAACTTTATCAAATTGATATCAAAAATTTATTCCTAAATGGTTATATAGTTGTGGATGTTTTTATTGAAAAAATCCCTAGTTTTAAAAATCCTCATTTTCCATATCATGTTTTTAAATTAACAAAAGCTTTGTATGGTTTAAAATAGACTCCAAGATCTTGGTATGATAGGCACAACACTTTTATTATTTCTAAATGTTTTACAAAAGGTATAGTTAATCCTACTCTTTTCATAAAAAAGATTTTCTAAATATATTTTAGTTTTTCAAATATATGTTGAAGATATTATTTTTGGTTCTTTAAAAAATTCTTTTTGTGTTGATTTTTCAAAAATGATGCAAAATATGTTTGAAATGAGTTTAATGGGTGAACTCAAATTTTTTCTTGGATTTCAAATTTTTAAAAATAATAAAGGTATTATTTTAAATCAAAGTAAATATACTAAATGTATTTTAAAACATTTTAACTTGTATATCACCAAAATTAGTGATACTCCTATGAGTACCACCTGTAATTTGGATCTTGATGAAGACAGAAAATTAGTGGATCAAACCAATTACAGAGGTATGATTGGAAGTATTCTTTACTTGATTGCTAACCGACCTGATATTATGTTTAGTGTGTGTATGTGTGCTCATTTTCAAGAAAATACTAAAGAGTCACATATTCTTGCTATTAAAAGAATTTTCAAATACCTCAAATATAATACTAACTTAGGAATATTCTATCCTAGTGTAAAACCACTTGACTTAGTTAGCTATTCAGATGCTTATTTTGGTGGTTTCAAGTAGGATATAAAAAGAATCTATATAACTTGTCACTTTTCTAGAAATTATCTAGTTTCATGGTGTAGTAAGAAAAAAATTATGTTTCATTATCTACCACCAAAGATAAATATATAGATGTTGGTAGTTGTTGTGCTCGAATTTTGTAGAGTAAACACACCTTACTAGACTATGGATATCAATTTAGACATATCCCTGTAAAATGTGATAACACAAGTGCTATTAACATTTATAATAATCCATTTTCTCATTAAAGGAAAAATAATATTGATGTAAGAAATCACTTTTTGAGAGATAATTATCAAAAAGGTGATATAACTTTAGAATTCATTAGTACTGAACATCAGTTTGATGATATTTTTACTAAGCCTTTAAATTATAAGAGAATGAGCTATATTAGACATGAGTTGGGGATGATCAATTTTGAGTGAATAACAATTGAGTGACTCACCATTGATGAATCACTGGTCGGTGAATCACTGGTTGATGACTCATTGTTGATGACCCACTATTGATGTCTCACCATTGATGACCCATCGTTGATGTCTCACTATTAATGAATCACTATTGATGGATCACAATTTATGACTCGCAGTTGATGTTTCCCCAATGATGACACACTATTGATGACTCACTGATGACAAATCATTGTAATAACTCACTATTTTGACTTATTGTTGATCTTTACTTTGCTATTTTTATAGATCGAACTTAAACCCACTATTTTAATTATTTCTATTTATTTTATTCCACATTTTTTATTTATATTTTCAAAATCCCTAATGATAAATATCAAATCGACCCAAAACAATTTATTACTCTCTCACTCTCCCAAAACCAAACCCTTCTCCTTTGAAACTCTACCTCCTTCCTCCCTCAAACTGAACCCTTCACAATGGCTCGAGTGAAGTGTATCTCTAAGAAATCTCTCGACGAGCCTCATCCTTCGAAGAGGCAAAAGGGTGAATCTAGTGCTCTAAATCTAGAACCTACTAACCCAAATTTTTCTAATAGAATATTCATACCATAGAAAAAGTGCATGCAGATTGAATGTTATCAAGTAAGTTTCTTGTTTTGAGAGTGTTAGATCAACAAGTATAGTTGGAGTGGTTCTCTAACAAAATGAGGCCTCTCTATCCGAAATTTTTTCATGAGTTTTATGTGTATGTTGATTTCATTATTGAGGGAACTGAATTATTTTGGATTAAGTCAATAATAAATGGAAAAAGTATTTATTTTTCATCTAAGGAGTGGGATAAATTTTTTAAGGTACCTCATGAGGGAATTTTTTATGATTACCAAGGCAATGCTTCTCTTGATAGTGATATTTTTAGTTATAAAATAACCCTAACTAAGTTGACCTATAACGGAATCCCAAGAACTAAAATAGAAAATAATCTAGATGGTGAATACAGGTTGTTATTTAAGTTTATCTAGCATTAGATTTGTCCTAGGAAAGGGGATTTTTCCTCATTAAAGTTCCAAGATGTTTGTTTGTTGTATCTAATGAAAGAGGGGCATAAGATCAATTTTTGCAGATACCTCATGAACCACATGAGTGACATGATAATTTCTTAGTCTAAATAAACTTCCTTGTTTTATTATAAGATGATTTATGAAATGTTGAAATCCAAAGGGGTGGTGAATTATTTAAAATAATTTTTGACTGATTTTTATGATTTTTTATCAAAAAATCAATTTGTAAAAGGATAAATATTAGTTGGAATCCCTTTAAGAAGAAGTGGGTTGAGGATAATGAAAAACTTAATGAATAATTCAATCCTATTAAATATCCTTCTAGGACAAAGTATATGGTTGACCCTGGTCTAGGACAAGATGAAGTGGTTGAGTATTCTAATAAAGAAGTAGATGAAGTAGAGAAAGCAATAGGATCTCCTATTGATGACAGGAGTGATCCTAATATTATTGAAATCCCTAAAGGAATTTCTTTTGGATATCCTAGTACTCTAAAAAGGATCCCTACTAAATAATATCTCTTAAGTGATTCTGATAATAAGATAGAAGAATATGAGGATATTGAGTATGCTAGTGAAAGTGAAAGTAAAGGGGAAGAAGTGACTGGTGATGAAGAGGAATAAGATGAGGATAATGAAAATAATAAAGAGGAAGAAGATAAAAATGATGAAGAAGATGAAGAAGAATAAGAAGAGGATGGAAAAGAAGGTAAAGAGGATGAAGATGAGTCTAAATGAGAAAGTGGTAGTGGTAGTGATAAAAATATATAAGAAGAGGAAAAAGGAAAAAGGAAAAAGTGGTAAATGTGGTGATGAAGTTGGTGGAGAAACTGACCCTACTATTGAGGATCAAGGTCCTATTGCAGAACCTATAGATCAGTTTGAAATTATTTTAGTGAAAAATGAACCAGTGGTAGAACCTCAAAAGGTTTCAAAGTCAATGATAGTTGAAGTAGATTCTACAGTTTCTCCAATTCAATAACTTGTTTGTGCTATAAATAAAGCACATATTGAGAGAGAAGCACCTGTTGAAAAGGAAGCGTCTGTTGAGGGGGAGCAATAGGCTCGAACAGTTAAAGTTTCTACTCTTAGTCCTTATGATGTGACAACTGAAGAATGGGAAAAATATATTGGATATGTCACTCTTTTCTTGGACTATCCTAATTCAGGTGATGAATAATATTATCCTAAGGTGTCATTGGTTGAAGTAGTAGGTTATTCCCAAAGAGTTCTCATTGGAACAAATCTAGAAATAACACCTACTCTAGTATTAGCTCCTATTCATGTTTTTAATCCAATTTCATTTGTGCTTGCTAACAATGTAAGTCATGATGATTTCAAAGTATTTAAAGAGGATTTGTGTTTAGTGTTTAGAGGTATCTTCCAGCCTCATCCTGCATTGATGGCCATTCTAACTGAAACAGATGTTTCAATGCTTGTAGAGAGAGTTATCTCCAAAATTCAACCTCAGATAATCTCTGAACCTCAAGAAGTGATATTGGAAAATAAAAGGATAAGTGATGAGTTGTATGTACTCATTCCAGTTGTGAAAGGGATTTCATATGAGTATAAAGAATCCTTGTAAATAGTTGAAAATAGTCTTGAGGATGATACTACTCCTCCTACAACTCTTAATCTAACTATTTTGAGATAAGTAGTCAAATATGTAGTCAATTAAGCCTAAACCTTACTTGCTATTTCTATTCAGAATCCTGATGTTGAGATGATCAGAACAATGATTAGAGAAGAGCTTTAGACTTTGTTGGGTAGTGGTGATCAGGAGATCCTAATAAAAATAAAGAAAAAAAGTGACCATGTGCATGATATGGTAAGATTTTATATGAAAGTGTCCACTAGTGCTTCGGAATAAATAAAAAATAAGTTAGATTTATACTTTAAAATTAATTACACCAAACATCAGTTAGATAGTCATTTCAAGTACTTGGTTAAAAATCTGAGGATACCTCCAGTTAGCTAAGCATTTAAGGATCAATTGAAACAACTCAAGGAGTTAACACCTTCTCTTAAAATGTTTATAGAAAATAAGTTTGATTTTACAAAGTCTATAGAGAAAGGTGGGAAGATAATCATGGATTTTATAAACCTTTTGAAGCCTTACCTACATCATTAGAGTACTTCTGTTGTAGCACCAGAGGCATTTCCTATTAGTCTAGTGACTAATAATTTTCCTTCAGGCTCAATCTATCAATCTGTGGATCCCCAGTTTAGAGATTCTATGACTAGAAATCCTTTTTCTCCTCTACCTACAACCCTTAAACCATTTCCTACATCTGTAGAAAAGTATCTTGGTCATATAAGACCTATGATCTGTAGGTAACTTACCCCTCCTATATCTTCAACTCAAGGTCTTACACCTACAGTACCCTATGGTGTTCCCATTCATCAGCTCTATACATCAGCTCCTTCTTTACCTCATGTTCCTCTATCTACTTCTAAAAATAAGGGAAAAGCATTCATGAACCCTTATTTGGAGAATAATTTATTTTTGGGATGATCTTTGATAGGGATGTAATTTTTATTTTTTTATCATCTATTTTAACCAATTTCTATCATGAAATACGTTATCTCTTTTCATCCATGTTATATTCTTTATTTATTATTTGTTCTCTTTTTTATAATCCCAAAAGGGGTAAATGTGATTATATGCGATGGAATTTAATTTTATTGATTTTCTATGATCTTTATAACATGTTAAGAAGAACTATTATTTTGATCAATATGAATGGATTACTAATTCCATGATTTGTGATCATAAAAAAGGGAGATATTGTTGGCCTCCTCTAGTTTTAAATCTTAAAAATCATGAATAATTAAGTTACATCATGTCTCATTATGTTTAATTATATTTATTTATGTTTACTTATCAACTTAATTCATTGTGTTAGTGTTTTATATAATAATATAGTTTTATAGAATATGACTAAGTATAAGTCACCGTTAAGGATGAGTCACCATTGTGGTGAACTCACTGTTTCACATCTCACCATTGGAAGAAAAATGGCTAAGTATGGGCTATAATTTCCATGGACCTATAGATAAAATGTATCACTATAAACTATCTCATCATCAGCACAGACATAGAATTTTCACAAAGGATGAGACACCATTGTAGCGAGCCACTGTAAGACTCAACAGCAACTCATAATTTTTGTGAAGGATGAGACACCATCACATTGAGTTATCAATAGCTAAGTCACCATTGCATCAACCTACTGACAGAATGACTTACTGATGTCATCATAATTTTCGCTAAGTATGAGTTACTAGTATGAGCTACTGATGGCATGAGTCACTGTCAAGTGGACCAACTTTCATAGAGACCTACCATTCCTGATTCATTGATACTCAACTCACCATTCTAGATTGCAAAATGCTCTAAATTTGAGACACCAGTTCTAAGACACTGATACTTTTCATTATGTTCCTAAGACACCATCAATTTTTACTTTGTCATTTAAATTCCAAATTATTATAATGGATATATTTGTAAAACTTAGTTCTATTATTTATTTTAATTTCTTTGTATGACTTTTGAAGAAAATATTAATATCAATATTAGAGACCAATATGAGGTATGAGGTACCAGTGAACATGATTCTTTTATACTGTAGTTTATAAAGGAATAACCAATATAAAAGATAAATATTCTAAAATTTTTTAGTTAGCAAGACCTCGTGCGCCTAAGATAAACCCAAGAACTACTGAGTGGTGAAAACACGAAGATATTATTGAGAACCTGAATATCAGAACTTGTTGCAACAATATTATAATAGAAGAGAAAATATCATCCTACACATTAACTACCTCACTGGAAATAGTATACAGAAGATCACATGATGCTCTATTTTATTTTATCTTTCCAGAAGTCAACTCAATCTTCTTTTCAAGACATCTTCTAAGAGTCTCAAGCTACATTTCCAATCACAGAGAGCCTTCTAAACTCTTTTATTTATATTTTGTTATGTTTGTGTATTGTTTTTACTTTAAGAGAAGTGTGTGTATCTTTATTCTATAAACACACACTAACTCCTATGAAAAATTATACTATATGTAGATATCTTCACAAACCATCTTTTAAATATTACACTCCCAAGGATAATAGTGGAAGAGGTCCTTGTGTGGCCTGTTTGTTGTTAGCACTCCCATGAAAACTGTGGAAGAGGTCTAGTTGACCTAGACAATGTGTATTTTTTTTTTACCCAGATACAGGGTATGGATACTTGTTTATTTATATAAATTTCTTGGTGGTAGGTGATCACCAAGTAAATAGGAATAAGTCTTAGCTTGAGACTGAACCTCTTATTGTTAATTCCGCTATGCCTTTCAAAGTTCTATTTTCACTATTTTATTTATTCATTAAAAAATTTTATTTACTTTGATAGTTAATCTTAGATAGTGTTTATATTAGAATTTTTTTTAGTAGACTGATTTCAAAAGTTAAAGTAATAATCCATATTACTTTAACTAAGAATTAATCACTCTTTGATAATTCTTTCAAAAGATAAAAAATTTTTATAAATCTGTTACTTTATTTAACTAGAATGTTTTATATTTAAAAATGGGGAAGTTTTAAATAATTTTTTTAGATATAAATTTTTATGGTAATTCAATTCACCCCCCTCTTGAGTGTCCTACTCCAACAAACAATCTTTTTTTCAAGGAATGGTGAAAATACTGATTTTTATTGAAAACTATATATTCTTTTAAAGTCTTTACAAGGTCAAATTATGTTTTGGATTAGTTTTAAATTTTAATTAGTTCATTTTTATTTAAAATAGTCTAATTTTTGTTTTTTAAAATCATTTTATACATGAATTCATTATAAAAACATTTTTTGTTTAAAAAGGGCATTTTTAAGAAAAAACTGTTTTAAGGTAATTTTTCCAGTTTTATTTTAAATGAAATTATGCAACTTATATGTTTTGAATTTTTTAAAAATGGATTCTATATTTGGATTTATAAGGTCTAAATTTATTAAATATTTCCCTTTTATGTTTGGATAATATAAATAGTAACCTTGGTAAATTTTATTATCATAGTAAAAGGTAAATTGGGTAATCTAGGTAAAAAGTAAAATGATAAGGACTATAAAATGACCCTAAAACTTGATAAAATTTTATTTTATAAATTTAATTCAACCCTTTACACCTAAGAATCTAAATTGGGTTGTTAAATGGATAATTTTATATGAAAATGACTTATATATTATTTAAATCAAAGAAAGTCACAAAATGTCACTTTCTTTGTCTTAAATATATCTTTTGTGTCCACATGGAGAAAAAGGTAGTTTATGAACGAATATAAGTGTCCATTTTTAACTTAATAAACTTATTTTGATGATATAAATTTATTTATGACTTTTTTGTCCACTTGGATGAGATTATGAGGATTATAATATTTTATTTAAAGAAAAGTGAATGATGTCACATTCATGTTATTAATAACCATATCATTTTTAATATGGTGTTAATCAAAAGATATATTTGACTATAAATATTATTTTGAAATATAAAATATTTATCTACATAATTTTATTTTATTTTTAATTTTTAGTGAAAAAATAAGTATCTTAAATAATTGCATAATGATGATGCAGTAATTATTCAATTAACGAAACAATCAAATAAATGATATTAAAAATATTAAAATAAATATAATTTGAATTAATAAAGGTGATCCAAAAAATTTATAGATTATTATGAAATATTAAATGTGTATTAAATTATTTGGTTAAAATATATCTTGTTTTCCCGATTTTATTAAACTCAAAGAAGTGAATAGTTTCAAAAGTGACACTAATGATATTTTATGAAATTAATATTTTATTAAATTATTTTAAAATCATAAAAAATATTTAAAAATAAATATTTATTATTTTATGGTCTAAAATTTCTTAAATTATTCATTTATGGTCCACTTGACATCACATAAATAAAAAATTACAACCTTTTAATATTGAGAAAGTTGTTATCATAGTTAAAATTAAAATATGTTAACTAAGGGTTAATCAAAATAATAAGGTTTAAAATAATACCAATTTTTTTCTAAAATCTATTGGTTGATTATATTATAACCTAATATTATATTATATTCTAATCCAAGGAAATTTTGAGTCATTTTTATAGAAAATTAATTTATTATAATTTAATCTTTTACAAAATTCCAAAAGTACCCCTCGCCTCAATTATAATAGGACAACACCCACTTAACTTATTAACATCACTTTTAACCTTCTACATTGACTATAAAATATCAATTTATCTTATAAACTTCCCTAATCACCTTCTGGAGGTGTTTCTCTTCCTAAAATACCAACCCTATAACCCTTTAGAGGAGATCCAAAGGAGACGTTTTGAAGAAGAGGTAATCTCTCTAACTGGTCACTTTATTTTTCTACTCTACCTTACCACGTCTAAATCTATTATTTTTATCATAAAATAATAAATTCAGTATCTTAAATATTATTAAATTTTATTATGATTATGAAAACACCATTATACACACTATTTCCCATCAAACAATAAGTTAAAGTATCGCTCGTGAATTTGTACAGCTTACCATCTCCACGTAGCGATACAATTAATTTTTCTTCACCATATTTTAGGGATAGGTATTATGATGGGTTTATTGAATATATATGATATATTTTATATAAAAATTATTCTATAAATATTAATTATTATTTACCTTTATTTCATTCCATTAATCAAAAAATGAAAATAGCGTTCACGTGTACATACGGCCTATTGTCTCCATGAACAGTATCATTCATTTTTTTATCTATAATTTTCAAGAATTATTAAAAATATGAATATAATTAATATATATTATTTTTATACCATGATTAAAATTCTTTAAATTATGGTACAATGATCAAAGTATAAGTATTATAACTACTAAATCAAAACATGCTTCAAAAACGAAGTCATTATCACTGAGAACAGTGATTTTAATAACAAATTATTAATAAAATGGTGATAAGATGATACAAAAAATCAAACATGGTATGATAGATATATGGTTATGTAATAAATTTATAATAAATTCATATTTATTATATAGAATGTTTCAATGTGAGAAAATAAATTTATGTCTTGAGGTAAGGGTTTATTCCGCAATCTCATTATTATTCAAGATTGATTATGTTTAAGTATTTACTAGGGAATATTTCTCTTATAATTCCATATTTTATAAAATGTTTTTAAAAATGTTTTTACCATTATTAAATTATTTTTTAAAGACATTTTTAAAATTTTTTGGATTTTTTAAAAAAATAAAATGAATCTTCTTGTCATTTTCCAAAAAAATTATTTTATGATTTTTCAAAAAAAAGTGTTAAAGGAATGTTTATTTTAACTTACATGGCATGAATTGAATTTCCTACTGTTATGACACCTTAATGACTTAAATGTTACTTTACAATCTTATAAGCTTGATTTTAAATAAAATTATTACTTTTATAATTGCATGAATCTTTAAAAATAAATTATTTTAAAATGGAAATGTTATTTTTTTAAAATTATTTTAAGTGATATTTCAAAATAATTTTCCATATAAGATAAAATTATTTGATGTTACTTATTATTTTCTAGGGATATTACTCAAGCATAATATCCTTATTATTTTTATGTTTGTTTTATTTTTATGATGGAATGATGTTTATGAAACCCATTTCTTTTCCATGATTTATATTATGATGAAATTTTTATGAAAATCATTTCTTTATATGGGTTTTGATATGATGAATGAATTATGTTCTTTTCGAAAAAAATATTTATGTTTTTTATTATGTGATGGGTGTGACTTGTATCTCCCTCTAATTTATTGGGTAAATATGGATAACTCATGAGGTAAATAATTTATGTGTGAACCTAATTTCATGTTCATAATTCTATGTGTAAACCTAGATTTCATGTCCATAAGATTAATCATAGATCTGGTTTCATGTTTATAAGTTTTATGCAAGGGTATTTTTTCATGTCTGTAACTTAATTAGTGAACTTGTTTCTATTTATACATGTTCACAATGTTATAAGTTGATTTGAATGCCATAATTTCACGTTTCATGTCAATATTACACTCTTATGGATTATGTTCATTGATTTTATTTTATGACTCGTATATTATGAACTTCTATGATTTATTCTATGATTCAATATTATGTCCTTTGATATGTAGGGTTTAATTTTCAAATGTTGTGTTCGTGTTATTATTCCCTTATGCTTATGTTATGATTGATATCTCTATTTTTACCCTTACTGAGTATCTGATCTCACAATTTTCTTATGTTTATTTTCCCAAGGATATGAAGGAAGGTATTAAGTATGACATGTAAAAAGGGCTTTAGTTATGAAGGAATAACTAGGAGATTATGTAGATGTTTTATGAACAAGTTGTTTTTATTTCCAAGTTTCTAAATACTCTAAAACCATATTATTTGGTTGTGGTTTTGTTATTTTATATAATTAATGTTCATCTATTTAGATGAAATATCTATGTAAGAAATGATTGGGTTGTTATAGTTTGTATCAGAATAAAGGTTTTGTTAAAATTTGGAAACTAGAATAAGAAACCTTAGTAAGAACCCTAAGGGTATGTATAGGTTATAATCCTAGATTTTTGGTAATGAACATGAATAACCTAAGGTTTCATATATTGAAATTTTATTAATAATTTCCCTTGATTATTTTGTTTTCCCAGTATGATGAGTGTTTCTCACACTATTATTTTTTGTTTTAGTTAATGTATGGAACTCAAAGGAACTGTGTTAATGAAAAATGAAATGGGAAATACAACTATTGTCATTCTAGGCAACTAAATGTTATGGGAGATAGAATAAAACATATTATCGCTATACTCACATAAGCTATGAATCATTCTAGAAATTCAAATGAGTAGAGTGGGGGAAATCATTTTTTTATTCCTTCATGAGGAAACGTCTACCTTATTTTAGTGAATCTTCTAAACCACTAGTGGATGAGAAATGGATAAACACCATTGAGAAAATATTTTATATTCTTAAATTCTTGGGATATGAAAAAGTTTTCCTAGTTTTATATCATCTAGAAGATGAAGCAGATAAATGGTTGAATCTTATTAAGAATACAAGGAAAGAGGAAGTATTTGACTCCATGTATTGGGATGAGTTCAAGAAATTATTTTTCATTAAGTAATTTCCTTGTATTTTTTGAATAAAAATATATAAGTAATTACTTGAGTTAAAGAAGAATAATTACGAATATATTGGGACATATGAAGAAAATTTTACAAGACTTTAAAGGTACTCTTCTATAATTATTATCCAACCCAAAAGTAAAATTGATCGATTATTTAGTGGCTTGAAACAAAGTCCTCTAAAATCATTACCCATAAATAAATTTTAAATCTATAAAGATATCATTAGGTGTGCAATGAATGTGGAAATGGAATTTGTTAAACCTTAAGTTTATGGTGATAAGAAAAGGAATATTAATCTTAATGGAAACTGTAGTTTTTTTCCACATGGAGGGAAGAAAAAATTCCAACCTCATACTTTCCAAAAATGTTGGAAGGATCGCTTAGGGGAATTCCTAAAAGGAACAAGAAGATTCTTCAAGTATGGGAAGCCTAGAAATAGAGAAAAAAAAGTTTGGGGTGATGTAAAGATGTTATTAAATGAAATTAATAGAGATAAATCTCAAAAAAAATGTACCACTCACACTTCAATGATATAAATGCAGAGTGTTTTTCCACTATAGAAATCAATGCCCCAATCCATGGGATAATATAGATGATAATCCACAAAAACCTATGAAGGTATAAGACAAAGGTAAATCTTATGCAATCACAATGGATGAAGTAAATCATGTTAATTAGGGCACATTTATCTTCCCCTCCGTAGTTGGTAATTTCATGTATAATTTTGTATGAGTTAGACCTATAAAAATCTTATTGTTCATTCCATAGTAAAATTTCATGTGATTATATCCCTCTACATGAATTATGGAATAATTAAACATCTAAATATCATTCCACTGTATTTTTTCCTTAAGTATTTTAAAGTATTTTTTGAATGGTTTGGTAACCATTAAAAAGTGATTAAGGTGATAAGGGAAATATAACCCTTAATCTATGCATGGTGTTGGAATAATAATTAGATAAAGAGATGTTTTATTATGACAAAATAAATGGGATAGTATTGATTACCTTGGAACTGATTAGTAATATGATGGAAATGTGTTTTATGGATTGATTTTATAGAATTTTTTGATTTATAGTATGAGTAAAGAGTTAATTTTTTGAAATCATGCATGTTTTCAATATGGTTTTATGGTAATTCAGGTTATTACCATGTTTCAAGAGAATAAATGATAATAGTATTCACATGTTTAGTGTATGATAATTAATAACTACATCAAGATGTTTATGGGATAAATGATAAGTTGATTTTAGGAATTTAGTGACCTTCTTTCTAAAGTTTTGGATTTTAATCTTTTGGAAGGTTCATCCATTTATGAAATTGTTTAAGTTGAATTTTGGATGAGGTTTTAGAGATTAATGTATCACTTCACCATATCTTGATTTATGCATATTGGATAACTTGTGCTAACCATTTTTCTATAATGATAACTAGATATAGAATGAATGACTTATCATCCCATTATGGATCTTATGATCTACTAGTTATTTAGGCATTACAATTTTACCTTCATTTCTTGGAGTAAGAGATGAAGTAGAGATTGATCAAGGAACAAAAAAAGAGTGATATTGTACTTATGAAATGAAATCAAGTATGTATATCTTCATAGAGTATTTTAAAATAAAATTTTATCATATTATCATCATTTCTAATGATATCAGACCTATTTAGTCTATGATTTTGGGGTTATTATCCTTATCTTAACTATATTCTCTATCACTCTCTATTAGTTTTTGGGGATTAAATTTCCCTTAAAAATCATATTTTAAAGTTTTTTATATGAGTTAACCTAATTAAGTGTTACTTTAGGTAGCCTTTATGTTTCCAAATTTCCCTTTTTAAGGGATTTTTTATTATTCAGTTTTACGATGTGGGTTTCTATGAACAAATTATCTAGTGGTAAAATCTTTGAATACTAATATGAATTTTGAGCATAAAATTCATTTTAATGGAGAGTAGAATGTAACACCCTAAGAATTTTATGAAATTTATTTTCAAATAATTAGATTTCTTTGATAGGTTCTGTTACTTGCAATAGAAAGTTTAGACAAACCATAAAATATTATTAAAATATTATATATTCATCATAACTTAGCCATTAAATTGGTGAGAAATAATATGAATATCTTATTTATGAAATAAACATAAAGGTACAAATCAATGTTAATGTATTTATAAGTACTTAGAAAAATGACCACACAATTTTTAGGAAAGTCACTTTATTCTTCAAAAATATGTTTTCTTCAAAAATGACTTTTAGCTCCTGGTGCGGCTCGGTTTTTAGCTCTCAGTGTGGATCTGGTTTGCGGCTTCGTGTCGGTTCTGGAATTCTGGTGAGGTGAGGTGAGGCGTTGTCTCCTCAGCAACTAGGAGGGGGGGGGGGAGGATTTCTGGTCTTGACTTTTAGCGGTGGATTTTCTCCTCTGGGTTTTTTGCGATGGCGTATTGATAAGGTGATGTGGTGGGTTTTGTTTTCGGTTGTTTTTTTTGTTTGATCTGTGGTTTTGGAACCGCCAACATGGTCCTTCTATTGGTTTGTTGTTTCCCTTTCACTGTTCGGTGGCTTCGTCTATCTCGGCTATTGGTGAGGGTCCCTACTCTATTCAGATATTTCCAGTTTCAGCCTAGAGCGGTGCTTCTGGTTCAGATTGGCTTGGATCCCCTCCTCAAAAGTGCTTCTGTGGTGTGTTTTCTAGGTCTTCCAGCCCTAGGTGGCGATGACTCGGCACCTTATAGCTTGGAGTGCTTGCTCTGTGGATTTCTTGTTGTTGTAGTATTATAGGGCTATTGCGGGATCATTGTGGCATGATCATTTGTAGGCAAGTTCTTCGGTGATGACGACAGTTGGGTTCCACCGTCTTCTTACTGTGAATGGTGGCACATGGTGATAGATCACGGACCGAGGCGTGGCTTGATGGTAGGTGCGCGCCAGGTGCGCTGATAGGTGTGTGGTACTTTGGAAAGTGCGCGAATCGAGGGCCTGTCATGTTGATTTTGGTGTTGATAATTTGAATTTCAAATTGGAGATGGATGTTTTGGCATGGTGTGTAGATGTGGTGAAGTCCTGTATTGGGTACCGACAACCCTCAACCTGGCCTTTCGAAAATAAAGAAAAAATGATTTGCATTTATTGGATGATGTTATTTTAATAATTAAAACTAAATGATTTAAATTTCATTGTTCAGTGTACCCTTATCCATGAAAATTAATTAAATATTATTTAAATCAAAGAAAGTCATAAAAGGCCACTTTCTTTGTCTTAAATATCTCTTATGTGTCCACATGGGGAAAAAGGTAGGTTATGAACGAATATAAGTATCCATTTTAAACTTAATAAACTTATTTTCTTTATATAAATCTATTTATGACTTTTGGGTCCACTTGGATGAGATTATGATGTTTATGATATTTTATTTAATGAAAATTCAATGATGTAACATTCATGTTATGAATAACTATATAATTTTTAATATGGTTTTATTTAGAATATATATTAGACTATAAATATTATTTTAAAATATAAAATATTTATCTACATCGTGGTATTTTATTTTTTATTTTTAGTGAAGAAATAAGTATCTTAAATAATTACACAATGATGATGCAGTAATTATTCAATTAATGAAATAATCAAATAAATGATATTAAAAATATTAAAATAAATATAATTTGAATTAATTAAGCTTTTAAACAAATTTTATAGATTATTATGACATATTAATGCTGTATTTTTTTTGAATATATCTCATTTTATTGATTTTCTTAAAGTCAAAGTAATGAATAGTGTCAAAATTGACACTAATGATATTTTATAAAAATAATATTTTATTAAATTATTTAAAATTAATAAAAAAATGTTTAAAAATAAAAATTGATTATTATATGGTCTAAAATTTCATAAATTTTTCATTTATGGTCCAATTTACATCACATAAGTAAAAATTACATCCTTTTAATATTGAAAAGGTTGTTACCGTATTTAAAATTAAAATAGGTTAACATGGGCTAATCAAAATGATAATGTTTAAAATAATACCAAAACTTTTCTAAAATCTATTGGTTTATTATATTTAAACCTCATATTATATTATATTTGAATCCATGGCCATTTTTTTTCATTTTTATAGAAAATTAATTTATTATAATTTAATCTTTTGAGAAATTTGAAAAGTGGACCTCACTGCAATTATAAAAGGATACCTCATCCCTCACTTCTTCACATCATTTTGAGCCTTATAGCTCAACCATACCATGTAAATTTATCTTCTAAACTTCTGTATTCACCTTATGTAGGTTCTTTTCTTCTCAAAATACCATCCTTATATCTCTTTAGAGGAGAACCAAATGAGACGTTTTGAAGAAGAGGTAATCGCTCTAACCGATCAATTTATTTTTATAATCTCTATTACCTCCTCTAAATATATGATTTTTATCATAAAATATTCAATTAATTATCCTAAATATTTTTAAATGTTATTATTATTATGAAGACATCATTATACACCCTCTTTTTGTCAAATAGGAAGTAAAAGTATCACTCGGGCTTACGTACGGCTTACCGTCTCCACATAATGATATAATTCATTTTTTCACCATGTTTTATGGATGGGTATTATGATGGTTTTAATGAATATATATAATATATATGATATAAAATTTATTCTATAAATATTTATTATTATTTACCTTTATTTCATTCCATTAATCAAAAAATAAAAATAATGTTCATGCGTACATACGGCCTACCATATCCATGAAGGGTGTCATTCATTTTTATATCTCTAATTTTTATGAATGACTATAAATATGAATATAATGAATATATATTATTTTTATACCATTATTAAAATTCTGTAAATTATGGTACCATAATGAAAGTATAAGGATTGGGACTACCAAACCAAAACATGCTTGGAAAACGAAGCAATTATCACTGAGAATGATGACTTTAATAACAAATTACTAATAAACGAGTGATAAGATGATATAAAAAATCATTCATGGTATTATAGATATATGGTTATGTAATATATGTATAAAAAATTCATATTTATTATACAAGAGGTTTCAATGTGAAAAAATAAAGTTAAGAATTAAGGTGAGGGTTTATTCCACAATCTCATTATTATTCAATATTGTTTATATTTAAGTATTTTCTGGGGAATATTTCTCTTCCAGGTCCATGTTTTCTAAAATTTTTTCATTTTTTTTAATATTATTCAATTATTTTTTAAAGTCATTTTTATATTTTTTTTACTTTTTACAAAAAAAATAAAGGAATCTTCTAATCGTTTTCCAAAATTGTATTTTATTATTTTTCTTAAAAAAGTATGAAATGAAGGTTTTTTTAACCTATACTACATGAACATAATTTTTCACCATCATTATACCTTATTACCTTGAAGCTTGCTTTACAATCTTATAAGGTTTTTTTCAAATAATTTTTTTTTTATAATTGTGAAGATATTTAAACAAAAAATATTTTAAAATGGAAATGTTATTTTTTCAAGAATAATTTCAAGTGATATTTAAAAATTATTTTCTATATAAGATAACATTATTTGATATTACTTATTATTTTTTAGGGATATTATTCAAGGATATTATCCTTATTTTTTATGGTTGTTTTATGTTTATGATGACATGATGCTTATGAAACCTCTTTATTTTCCATGATTTATGTTATGATGAAATGTTTTTGAAACACATTTCTTTACATGGGTTCTTATATAATGAATAAATTATGTTCTTGTGTAACATGTATTTATGATTTTTATTATGTGATGGTTGCAACCTATATCTCCCTCCAATTCATTGGGTAAATATGGATAACTCATGAGGTAAATAATTTATGTGTGAACCTAATTTCATGTTCACAATTCTATGCATGGACCTGGATTTCATGTCCATAAGATTATGCATGGACCTGGTTTTATGTCCATAAATTTTATGTAAGGGTCTGGTTTCATGTCCTTAACTTAATTGGTGAACCTATTTCTAATTATACAAGTTCAAAATGTTATAAGTTTATGTGTATGCCACACTTTCATGTTTCATGTCAATACTATGCTCTTATGGATTATGTTCTTTATTTTATTTTATGATTCATGTCTTGTGAAATTCTCTGATTTATTACATGATTCAAGATTATGTCTTTTGATATGTATGGTATAATTTTAAAATTTTATGTTCATGTTCTTATGCCCATATGCTTATTTTATGATTGATATATACCTTGTTTACCCTTACTGAGCACCTAATATCACCCTTTTATTATGTATATTTTCCCCAATATATAAAGGAAGGTATTAATTATGACATGTCAAAAAGGGTTCTAGTTGTGAAGGAATGATCAGGTGATGATGTAGATGTTTTACAATCCATTTTTTTTATTTCCAAGTTTCCAAATACACTAAACCCATGTGATTTGGGAATGGTTTTGTTATGTTATTTTATTAATATTAATCTATTTATATATAATATCTATGTATGAAAAGAGAAGGTCATTATAAAAAACAACCTGAATTTTGACTAATAAACCATCACATCTGGAAAGTTTTCAGGTCTTGAAGACATAACCGAAGGGCGACAAGGGTACAGTGCCTACCACTAGCCTTTTTGATGTCCTGAAGAAGATATCTATATTTTTGGGCTTGTAATATGGAAGGTATTATATAACCTTTGAGGTTAAGATGATCTTTAATTTTGAGGTTATTGAGGTTATTTGGGATATATGGTTATTCATTTATGGAATGATTTAGTTTGAACTTTGGGTATTATTGTTGAATTTTTGAGATTAATGTATTATTTCATCATATGATGGTTTACTCATTTTGTTAAATATCTTACCATGATCTAACCATTTTAGTTTTGGTTAATGTCTAAAGATAGGTTGAATATATTGATTATCCCTTTCATCATTATGTGGTCCTTTAAAAGTTGATTTTAGTGCTTTAGGCATGAAAAAAAATAACATTAATACTCATAATTTGGAGAAAAAGATGATATTATGGTATAAATTGATAAAAGGATGAAATTCTACTCATCAAGTAATTATATTTCCTTATTTTATTTTTATAGAATGGTAAAGGAATTATTAAACTCTAGGAAAAGGATATTGAAACAATATTTTGTCTTGTTACCATCATTTTTTTATGAGATCAATGACCTTTTTGACGCCGCTTTGGTTTATTGTTTTATGGTTGTTAACTTTTCTTAGATCACTCACTTTCTTATGATCAATGATCTTTGTCACTCTATATCATTATCTGGGCATTATTATTTTCTTCCACATCCAAATATTCACTTCCCAAATATGTTATTCAATTTATAAACCTGGTGTTTTTATTCCATATGACCTTCATACATTCTTTTCTCTCTTGTCAATAGGATGTTATATTAACCCTTTTTATGATTTGGGTTTCCAAAAAAAAATTATTTTCAAATGTACAACCTTTAATTTCCGAGATAAAGTTCAAATTAAGAGGATTAAAATTATTAAATGGGGGAGGATGTAACACCCTAATAATTTAGAAAAGAAAATTATATTTGATAGCGTATTCAACATGAAACATTGAGCTTAAATGACCCATGATATATATAACCATTATACCCAACTCGGTAAATTGACGGATATGAATTGTATTAAATAATTCCTAACATATATATATATATATATAAATTTCTTACTTATTATAAATTATTGATAAATATTTAGTAAATAAATCATTAGTTTTTAGTAAAGTAATTTTATTCTTCAAAATAAGTTTTCTTCAAAATATTTTTTCTTCAAAATATGTTTTTTTCAAAAATGATTTTTATTACTTTTCATGAAAAAAATATTATATTTAATTTTTGAAACATTTAGAAAATTTATTTGATAAAATGAAATTATTTTTTAAAATTGGAATTTCAAAATTTACTTTGAGTGGAATTTTGGGATTATTAAAAAAATATGGATTTTTCAAAAAGTATGGATTTTTCGGTAAATAGTGAAAATACCAATTTTTTTAAAATGTAATTTATTTTCAATAAATTAAGAAATTTAAAAGCCCCATTATATTTTGAATATTATTTTAAGTAACATAATTATTATTTAGTTATATTTAATCCACTTAAATTCTTTTTAACCAACTTCATATTTTATTTTAGTTTAAGTTTGTTTGGGGGTTTAAAACAGGATTTTTCTAAAAAATATTTTAAAGTGCATAATGTTTCTTATTTTTAATTAATTAAAAACCCTTAATGGGTAATATTTTAAATTAAATTTATATATTATATATCAATAAATATTAATTTATATTCATATAATTATTATTATTAGTCATAGGGTTAATATAAATTCATCTTTTGCTTGCAAAATACACTTCTTGAAAACCCACTATTTTGTTGTGTTTGTGGGTTTAATTTTAAATTAAAATTTTCCACTTATATGATTTTAATTTTTTAAAATGGTTTAAATATTTTAAATCATATTAATTTATATTATATAATAATTTCAACTTAATTTTTCACCATAACGAATAGTGAAAACGGTAAAAATTAATTACCATGGTTGAGGTAAAAATGGGTTTAATGGGGGTTAAACTAAAATGATTAGGGTAAAAATGACCTAAAATATTGTATAAAATATATTTTCTAGAAATATTTATACCTTTTCACGTCTAAGGCTCTATAATAATCTATTTTTGACCCTTTTTCATGTGAAAAACATGGGTACACCTTTTTCTTTTCAAAAATTAAAAATGTGACACTCACCTCACTTATAAAATGACACCCACTATCCTCTCTTCTTCACACCTTAAAACCCTTTTTGTTTGGAAAATACCTGCCCAAATAACTTCCCAAATTACATCCCATCATTATATAATCATTTTTTTGGTCATAAATACATTCCAGTAATACATTAGGTATAATCCTAAAGAGGTGGTCCAAGAAAAGGTAAAATTCCTAACTATGCATTTTTGTTTTATTTCTTATTCCACCTACTTAAAATCTTCTTAAAATATAATAATATGATAACACCATTATCTAATATATACTGATATTTCATTATACTAATTTCACAACCTAAATCCATCTTTTATTCCATCAAATGGAATATGAAATCATCATTCATTTGTACGGTAGACTACCACCTCGGGAACCAATGTCATTCGTTTTCCATCATCACCTATCACAGATTGTTGAAATTATGGATTTAAATTATATATATATATATTATTGTATTTTTAACATTTTTATACTTTGGTATTTATTATGTCACATATAACATTTTTACTTTTCATTTGTAACACCCCAAGATTTCATAGTATGTTATTTCTTCAAAATAATTCAATAACTTGCACTACACGCAACACTGAGTTCAACCGCCCCATGACTTACCAATCTTTCCATTCAAAAGAGGTTATGAATAGTATTAACTACATTTTGAATTTTATATACTCCATGTAACACCCCACCCCTACTCATTGGCTTGAGGAGGCGGTGAGGGCTACTTGGCCTTAAGCGACATTCCCAAGATGCCAAAGGCTGGTAATAAATGCCAAGGGCTTCAAGATAAAATTGGGGAACGAATTTCCCTTAAGACAATACCAACCAAACCATCCATTAACCACTACTATATGATTAATGTCAATAAAAAAATCCAAATATGCATTTCCAAAATACAACCAAGTTGTACCACAATACAACCCAAAACCAATACAACCATACATGTCTACACCACATCAGAGTACAAGCAGAAACCAAACAATACACACTATGAGCCATGACACCACCACAGCTCCACACCAATCTCCAAGCTCCAAGCTCCACCAAGACATCACAATGCACCACTAAAGGAGGGAGATGCCTTACCTTTGCCCACGTCATGGTACACAACATCTGTAAAGACACCAACGTGCCAAAGTAGGGGGTGAGTACTAAAACTTAGTAGGTTTTCCCCAAATGACTTCCCTACACATGCCACTAGGATAAAACCGTTAGAACATTTATATAAAACAATTTATATAAAATAGTCACAAGTGAAAACATTTCCATAAGCCAAACATGCCCTTACCAATTCATCAGACCCAAACCAAGAAACCAAGGGAAAGCCAAAAAAACAAACCACAAGTCATTTAATCATCTCACATTAGCACCAAAATTTCCATATTGCAAATAAATTCACAACAAAACAACCAAACAACCAAACGGTGGAGCTTCCGTCCAACCCGTTCACCCATTCACACTTTAGTGGCACTTCCCGTCCACTTACCATTGATGGTGTCCCTTCCATCCACTATCTATCCCCTTTTTATAGTGGTACTTCTCGTCACTACCACACAACATTCAAACAAGACAATGCTAAGAATATAACCCACCAAGGTCACAACCACATGCAATCAACCAATTCCATTGCATATCAATCCACTTCAATAAATCACCCATTTATTGAAAACCATTTTCCATGACAAAAAACATTTCAATAAAACAACCCTTTTATTGAAAACCATTTCCATCAATCATTTTCACAAATCCACTATAGCATACCATTTTAAAATCTCCATTTTAAAATCCACAACAATAGCATTTCACCACAAAACCCTCTTTTTCCCAAAAATCCCCAAAACGTCACCCAAGGGATTTATAACCAATATCGTACATCAAACACAATTAATTTCAAGAATAAAAATTTAATTGTAACCAAAACCATTAGCTCCAACCAAGTGGAGTCGAGAGAGAAGCCACCTACCTTTGGGGTTCCCGAGAAATCGACTCACGAATAAACGCACCTCAAAACTGGAAAATGCACCACCAAAACCTCTCTAGATCCCCTTCCCTAACATTCAAAAGCCTTAAAAACATCATCCAAGGAAACCACAACCCTAGATCTACACACAACAAGTGTAGATCTAGAAAACCAAGAAATATAGGGATGTATATCTAGAGGAAAACACAAAGAAACAAGAAGAGAGACTTACCCGGGAGAAACCACCTTCAAACCGCCAAGAAACCTATTCAAAATGCTTCCAAAATGAGTGGGAAAGCTCCTCCACCCCCTGATAACCAAATAACCCAAGTGATCCATGAGTGTAAGGAAGTTTGGGGTGGAATAGGTTAATCCTGACGGAGCCTGGAACTTATAACCCTATTTTTAAGTGGTCGCACGGTTAGCCCGCACAGTTTGGAAAACCTTGCGCTAACCGTGCGCACACTACTACCTCAAGAGCAAGGGTTTGCACGGTTTCCTCGCACGGTTTGGAAAACCATGCACAGGCCGTACAAAGCCTACTTTCTCCCTTGCACAGTTTCCTGGAGAATCCGCATGGTTTCCACTAACTGTGCTCAAACCGTGCACCCCTTTAAAAGCCTCAAAACTCATCCAAAATCATTCCAAACTCTCCTAACCTCTTCCCAACTCATACCATGCACTTTAAACACATAAAAAA
The DNA here is from genome assembly GCA_963277665.1 of Viscum album. NCBI lineage: Eukaryota > Viridiplantae > Streptophyta > Magnoliopsida > Santalales > Viscaceae > Viscum > Viscum album. The sequence goes on along the minus strand of OY728137.1, from coordinate 611,021,492 downwards.
GAATAATCAAGGGCCACATACATCAAACTGGGGATACTACATTCTCCCCACCATTGGAATTTCCATCCTCGGAAAGTAGTGAACCCGCCCTTTGCTGAAAGAGCTCGGGCCACTGCTCGACCATTTCTTTCTCCTTCTCCAAAGTCTCCTCTTGAATCTGACCATGTTGACACAAAACACGAACTAAATCAATGATTTTACCATGCAATACTTTCTCTTTCCTATCCACAACCCGCACTGGCACGTGCACCAATGAAGCATCCAGTTCTAGCTCAACATGATCCCATCGAATCACATGGTCATGATCCAACTGATACTTTTTCAACTGCAACACATGAAACACATTGTGCACCGCACTGAACCTAGGTGGAAAATCCAAATGATAAGACACCTCACAAACCCGCTCAAGAATCTCAAAACGTCCAATATACCTCAGAGGTAACTTTCCCTACTTCCCAAACTGACAATGTCCTAACTTAGGAGAGATTCTCAAGAAAACATGATCACTCACCTCGAATGACAATGGTCGTCGATGATGATCTGTATACGATTTCTGACGACTCTGAGCCATCTCCATTCTCTTCCTGATCAACTTGATCTTCTCCATAGTTTCCTGGAAAAGGCTCGGTCCAACCATCGAGGACTCACCCGTTTCCACCCAACATAGTGGAGAACAACATGGCCACCCATACAATGCTTCAAACGGAGCCATATGTATGGATTCCTGATAACTGTTATTGTACGAGAACTCAAACAATGACAAGTGATCCTCCCAAGAGCCACCAAAATCCATGACAAAAGCCCACAACATATCCTCCAAAGTTTGTATCATCCTCTCGGATTGACCATCCATTTGAGGGTGATACGTCGTGCTCATAGTCAACTGTGTCCCAAGGGCTTGCTATAAGGATTTCCAGAAACGAGATGTAAACCTTGGATATCTATCGGATACGATCGAAATGGTAACACCATACCTCTTTACCACCTCTCGGATATAGATTTTGGATAGATCCTCCACCGTATGAGATTCACAAATTGGAATGAAATGGGCCGACTTCTTTAGCCGATCCACTATCACCCAAATGGAATAGTGCTTTCTGATCGTTCTTAGGAGACCTATGACAAAATCCCTCGCTATCTGCTCCCACTTCCAAACAGGGATTGGTAAAGACTACAACATTCCTGTTGGCCTCTGATGCTCTGTCTTGACCTGCTAACAAGTCAATTATCTCGAAACAAACTCAGCCACTCTTCTTTTCATACCAACCCACCAGAACTGTGCTTTCAATGATTTATACATTTTATGAATTCCAGGATAAACAGCCCACCTAGAATAATGATACGCCCTGAGAATATCCTCCTAACAAGAAACTGGTACAACCATCCGATTCTGAAAACACAGAACTGAATCTTCATTCAGTTGTCAACCCTCAATGGTCTCCCCACCATTGAGTTTTGACCCCATGGTCACACACTCAGAATCAGATATCTATGCCTCTCTAACCAGGACAACCAAGTCAGGAATCAACAAAACTGGTAAGAAGACAGCTCTATCACCCTGTTCCTCATATTACAACCGCATGTCTTCTATAACCGACATCAACTTCCACTGGTCTAATGCCTGTTTCACCACCTGAGCATATTATTTTCTACTTAATGCATCTGCCACAAAATTTCCTTTACTCGGTGTGTACATCAAGTCAAAATCAAACATCTAGAGATATTTCATCCATCTTGTTTGCCTCAGGTTCAAATCCCTTTGTGATAAAATGTGCTTCAAGCTCTTATGATCTGTATATACCATGAATTTCTCACCAAAGAGATAATGACTCCACACTTTCAAAGCATGGAACACTACTTCCAACTCCAAATCATGAGCTGGGTAGCTCTTCTCATGCACCCTCAAGTACCATGAGCCATATGCAACCACATGATTCCCTTTCATGAGAACGCACCCCACCCTTAATCCTGATGCATCACAATACACGACGTACCCTTTTCCTGGTTTTGGAAAAACCAAGATCGGTGCTGATGTAAGGCGACCCTTTAGCTCTTCGAAACACTACTAACACTATTCATTCCACTAGAATGGAACATTCTTTCTTGTCAAATCTATCATCGGCGAAGCCAAACGTGAAAAATAACAAAAAAAACACTGATAATACCCAGCCAGACCAAGAAAAATCTATATCTAAAACACATTCTTTGGAGGTCGCCATGAGATAATGACCACTATCTTTTATGGATCCACTAAAACACCCCTTTTAGAAATCACATGGCCAAGAAAACGAACTTCTCATGTCCAAAATTCACACTTTGAAAATTTGGAATACAACCGATGATCCCTCAAGATCCCCAGCACTGTCACTAAGTGCTTCCCATGCTCCACCCTTATCTTTGAATACACTAGAATATCATCTACAAACACCACCACAAATGAATCTAGATATCTCTAAAATATCCAATTCATCAATGCCATGAACACTGACGGTGCATTAGTTAGACCAAAGGGAATAACCACATATTCATAATGGCCATATCTACTTTTGAAAGCTATTTTAGGAATATCACCCTTCCTCACCCGTAATTGATGATATCCCGACCTCAGGTTGATCTTGGAGAACCAATGGGATTCCCTAAACTGGTTGAACAAATCATCAATTCATGTAAGTGGATATCTATTCTTTGTCGTAACTTGGTTAAGTCTAAGATAATCAACACATAGCCTCAAGGTTTCATCCACCTTTTTCACAAACAACACCAGAACTACCCACGGAGACGTGCTAGGCCGGATAAACCCTTTGTTTTCTAACTCTTCCAACTGGACATTCAATTCCTGCAATTCAGCCAGTGCCATCCGATAAGAAGGAAGTGATATAGGACTGGTCCCTAGAAGGAGATCAATCGTAAACTCCACTTTTCTTACGGGAGGTAACCCAGAGAATTATTTAGTAAAAACATCCATGAACTAATCCACCACTGCCGTAGGAACACTCTAGTCAACACCCTCTACCGATTCCAACGAAAATATTTCCAACTGATACGATAACATTCCCACTACTGGTGCCAACAAACCCGTTGCACCCTACCTTTCATGATTCTCTCCTCTAAAGAGATGTCTAACGCCATTGTGTGTCGTAAAATCCATTGTTCGCGCATCACAATCAATGTGGGCCTTAAATTCCACCAGCCAATCCATTCCCAGGATTACATCATACCCATCCGTCTCAAGAATTGAGAAATTCCACACTAGCTCAACTTATCCCACAACGATACAACATGCTCTACACAAGAAGGCTCGACACTCTCTTCGACCCAAAGGAGTTTGAAGTTTCAAAACTGAGGGCATCATTTCTACCCTTAAACCCAGAAAATCAACCACACGTGTAGAAATAAAAGAGTGTGAATCACCCGTATCAAATAGAACTTGCATCAAGGTAGAATTTAAAAGAATAGTACCTCACACCATGGATGATCCCGACTGATCATCCGCCATAACCTGATCAGCTCCAAAAACATGTTTTCTTGCCACACACTGCTCTTTATTACCCTGCTAAGGCATCGTGGTATTCCAAGAATTACCATGACCCACTTTACTCTGCTGAAGAGGGGTATGTTGTTGTCCCCGTCCCGTCGAAGCAAACGACGTCTATGATCCCTGAGGAGTGTCACACACACCCAACCTTGAAGAATTCCAACAATAACATTGCAGGTGCCCCATCTGCTTACAATTATGACATGCTCGAGGTTGTGTCGTACAATCCCGCTTGATGTGGCTCTTAGAACCACACTGGAAACATCCCGGCTTGCTCTGGGGATTTAGAGGAAGATTTACCAATCCTGTTGTCAGATTATATGACATATTCCTACCCTGGGAATAAGTGTCCCTCCTTCTCTTGAACCCAGCGTTAGAGTTCCCACTATTCCCCATGGGTACCACCATGCTTCCTCCACCCAGAGTTCCCAAAAAATCCCGCTCAGCCATCAAGGATTGATTCCCCATCTCTGTATAATCATCTATACACAACACCGCTATCTTTGAAAGAATTTCTTGCATTAACCCTGCTTCAAATATCCTTGCCTTCAACGATGTGCTACCCTCCACCTCGGGTGTAAACCTCACTAAGTTCATAAAATTAGCTGCATACTCCTTCACAGAAATAAGCTCTTACTTCAGACTGAAGAAATCAGTCGTGCGCTGAATTCTAAATGTATGTGGGTAGAATTTTTTATTAAAAAATTCTTCAAATCCTTCCCACGTCATACCCTGGTCTGTCCTCTCTTGGACTACCAACTCCCACCATTTAAGGGAAAGATCTTCCAACATATACGTGGCCAACTTCAATTTTAACTCTATTGGTGTTCCTAAGAACTCGAAGATCTTGTTCATTCTATTCAACCAGGCTTCTGCCCTCTCCAGCTCTAAATCACCCCAGAAGATGGGTGGATTCTTCTTTTGAAACTGAATTTCATGATCCACATGCCTTGTTTCATCCATTTTATTTCCACTTTCCACAGCTTGGAAATATTACACTATGCTTTGCACTATATGTTGGTTCACCTGAGGCTCAAGTGCTACCACATTCTCAGCAGCCTCCTCCAGTTGGTCTCTACGACGCCTGCCCGGTGCCATTTCTATAAACAGAAAACAAACAACCATGAGTCTCACTTCTGTAGACATCATGAAATCCCATTTCAAATCACATTACACAACACTATCACAACAAGGCTTTCCACCTTTTCCATATGTTCCATGTTTCACCATTTTGAAAACCAACCCATTTTCAAAATAACAATTTATTCACATTATAATTTCACACATTCATATCACATCATAAATCATTATACCTCAATGAAATATTCATCATAGTGGGAATTTATTTCTACCATGCATGTCATGCTCATCTCATTGGCTACACCCATGACAATGAGATATCCAATGCCTATAAGTGTCTCCAAAACACTTATGTACCCAACTCCCTGGTAACTTGAATTTTAGCATAAAAGGGTTAGCTACATCCTTTTATGATATAAATTCCATTTTCCGACATTCCTACACCTTTATACCATCCCGACTCAAGGAATGAACCACAACGAATGTCAACACCAAATATGAGAATCAACTCCAAAGGACCAGACAATCTGATACCAATTGTAACACCCTGCCCCTACTCATTGGATTGAGAATGCGGTGAGGGATACTTGGCCTTAAGTGACGTTCCTGAGATGCCAAAGGCTGGAAATAAATGTCGAGGGATTCAAGATCAAATTGGGGAACGATTTTCCCTTAATATAAAACCAACCAAACCATCCATTAACCACCACTATATGATGCATGTCAATGAAACATCCAAACATGCATTTCCAAAAGACAACCAAGTTGTACCACAATACAACCCAAAACCAATACAACCATACATGTCTACACCACATCAGAGTACAAGCAGAAACCAAACAATACACACTACAAGCCATGACACCACCACAGCTCCACGCCAAGCTCCAAGCTCCAAGCTCCACCAAGAAATCACAATGCACCACTAAAGGAGGGAGATTCCTTACCTTTGCCCATGTCATGGTACACAACGTCTGCAAAGACACAAATTTTCCAAAGAAGGGGGTGAGTACTAAAACTCAGTAGGTTTTTTCCAAATGAATTCCCTACACACGCCACTAGGATAAAACCGTTAGCACATTTATATAAAATAATTTATATAAAATAGTCACAAGTGAAAACATTTCCATAATCCAAACATTACCTTACCAAGCCATCACCCACAAAACAAGCAACCAATGGAAATCCAAACAAACATACCATAATTCATTTCATCATCTCACATTAGCACCACAATTTCCATCTTGCAAAGCATTTCACAACAAAACAACCAAACAACCAAACGGTGGATCTTCCGTCCAACCCGTTCACCCATTCACACTTTAGTGGCACTTCCCATCCACTTACCATTGATGGTGACCCTTCCATCCACTATCCATCCCCTTTTTATAGTGGTACTTCTCGTCACTACCACACAACATTCAAACAAGCCAATTCCAAGCATATAACCCACCAAGGTCACAACCACATGCAATCAACCAATTCCATTGCATATCAATCCACTTCAATAAATCACCCATTTATTGAAAACCATTTTCCATGCCAAACAAAATTTCAATAAAACAACCCTTTTATTGAAAACCATTTCCATCAATAATTTTCACAAATCCACCATAGCATACCATTTTAAAATCTCCATTTTAAAATCCACTACAATAGAATTTCACCGCAAAACCCTCTTTTTCCCAAAACATCACCCAAGGGATTTCTAAACAATTTCAAACATCAAACACAATTAATTTCAAGCACAAAAAATTAATTGTAACCAAAACCATTAGCTCCAACCAAGTGGAGTCGAGAGAGAATCCACCTACCTTTAGGGTTCCCGAGAAATTGACCCACGAATAACTGCGCCTCAAAACCGGCGAATGCACCACCAAAACCTCTCTAGATCCCCTTCCCTAACATTCACAAGCCTTAAAAACATCATCCAAGGCAAACACAATCCTAGATATACAGAAAACAAGTGTAGATATAGAAAACAAAGAAATATAGGGATTTAGATCTAGAGGAAAACACAAAGAAACAAGAGGAGAGACTTACCCGGGAGAAACCACCTTCAAATCGCCAAGAAACCTCTTCAAAATGCTTCTAAAATGAGTGGGAAAGATCCTCCACCCCATGAGAACCTAATAACCCAAGTAAGACGCGAGTGGGAGGAAGTTTTGGGTGGAATAGGTTAAGACCAAGGGAGCCCAAAACTTATAACCCTATTTTTAAGTGGTCGTACGGTTATCCCGCACAGTTTGGAAAACTGTGCGCACGCAACTACCTCGAGAGTAAGGGTCTGCATGGTTTCCTCGCACTGTTTGGAAAACTGTTTATAGGCTGCGTGAAGCCTACTGTCTCCCTTGCACGGTTTCATGGAGAATCCACATGGTTTCCACTAACCGCGCTCAAACTGTGCACCCCTTTAAAAGCCCCCAAACTCATCCAAAACCATTCCAAACTCTCCCAACCTCTTCCCAACTCATCCCATGCACTTTAAACACATAAAAAAGAATAAAAAAGGTCCACATACTTCAAACCGGGGGTACTATAGTCCATATAATTTTAACATCCATATTATGTGTTTCTTAGACATAATATAATAACAAATTCAATTTTTTAGATAAAGTATTTTTCAGAAAATGAAATTTTACCGCCTTTTGAGGGAAAACCCTTTTTAAATACAATATTTGATACTTTTACATATTCAATTTAACAAAATAAACTTCTTCTTTATAATCGGGAGATAAAAATTTAGTTTTGATAAATTTTTGGTATTTTTCTAATAACTTTCATATTTTGGTTAATAGTGAAAAATATTAAATTTTAATTAAAAACAAATTTTTTAATCCAAATAATTTATAGTGTTAAATTATGAATTTTATTGGTTTTAAAGTATAATTAGATTATATTTTTAACATTTAATACAATTTATGTCATTATAATTAATTTCACTTTGAAATTGGACATAAACAAGTGTCAATCTTTTGATAGATATTGTTGCTTAAAAACACGCTATTTGTTTTGACAACGGGAATTTATTTTAAATTAATTAATAAAACTTATATGTTTTTAATTTGGTAAAATAGACATCATTTTTTAATTAGGAATATCAAATATATCTTAGGCTGAATATTTGGTATTTTTGTGAGAAACATCAATTTTTGATGAATAGTAAAAAACACTCAGTTATTGGTTAAAACTGACTTTTTATTTAAATAATTATTTATTTTATTTAAATTTATTTTAGGTAAAAATAGATACATAAAACCTATATATGTTAAAAATAATTCATTGGAGTCATTTTATAATATGTTTAGATATATAAAAATTTTATTGAACTTTTTACCGTCTTTTACCCACCTCCTGGAGTATTTGAAAATTTGCATAAAACTTAATTTTACCACTTGTGTGAGTTGAATTTCAAAAATACGAGAGACACGGTTAACCTCAATAAGTAAAATTCAGTTTAATAAGATGAAAATAATTTTTGGTGAATAGTAACTTTGACTTTTATTTACCACGGTTAAAGGTAAATAGGGTAATTCAAGGTAAAAAGAATATTGTAATAATTCAAAATTACATTAACACATGTATTAACCTTATTTTATTAGTAATGGACGATCATGGGCATCCTTGGGTTGATTTTGGGACCCCATGGAGCCACTTACAAATGATAATGACACTTTAGATTAATTAATTTAAAGTAAAGACAAAATTGACATAAACAAAAATCTTTTAGTAATTAATTTTTATATGGTGTTATATAAGTAATATTTTTGACTATAAATATTCATCAGAAAGATAAAAATATTTCCTAAATCATGGTATTTTTTCTATAATTTTTAGACATCGAATAAATTAAATTATTTATGACACAATAATGATGCAGTATTTACCTCATTAATAAATGATTTAAATAAATTAGATTATAAATATTAAAATAATATCCAAAAACATGTCAAATTCTTATTGGATGATTTTATTTCAACCATTAGTCATCTTATCTTCGACCCTAATGATTTTTGGACCTTTATAAACCCAATATCATTATATAATAAAATAATATTTTCACACTTTCTTAAAGAGCCTCTCCTCCCCCTTATAAAAGGAGACCACTTATAACCAATTACTCACAACTCTAAATCCTTTAGGATCATCCAAACTCTTCCAAATTAATCTCCCTACATCCTACTCCTCCTCCTAGAAGCCTTACCATATGCATAAGGCACTTCAAAAAGTCCTTTTGGTTGAAACCAAAGGAAGTTACCCGAATTAAAGGTAACTGTTTCTCTTAACTTCTTTTCTTTTATTTTACTTCTCCAACCCCTAAACTCTTTTTATTCCTTTATTTTATAACAACATCAGTATCCTCAATATACTAGGATGTTGTTATGATAAGGATCTGAACTACACTTAAACACACATCCATCTAATGGGTGAAGAACATAATGATTCTGTGGATGGAAAACTAACGCCTCATGAAATGATGATTGTTCAATTACCTCCTACCGCCTCTCATGGTGGACATTATAATGGAACTGTATTTATATATGATATATATTATGTTTATGTTTTTATTTATGCTTATTTATTTTACTTTTATAGAATACCTTAATGGTTTCCATTATGGGTAAAGGCGATAATTTCATTTGAGGAAGTGCGGACTACAGCCCCCTCAAAGTGATATGACTCGTTAATACGATATGTGGGATGTATAAAGGATGTATTTAATTATATTATATATGATATTATATTGGAATTATAATATACCTATGTATAATTATGTTTTAATTCCATTAAAATAAGAAATAGAAATGAAAGTAGCATTCATGTGTATGTACGACTTATCGTCTCCATGAACGGTGCATTTCATTTCTTACCCCAAAAGGATATGTACTGTTATAAATATATGTATATACTGGATATATATGATATATATTATATCTAAATCATGAATATCATTCTGTATATAATGAACTTTTGACCATGTGAACAACTTGTAACTATAAGGTGTTCATTTTTGACTCAAGTGCCAAATTTCGACAAAACGAACGTTATTAACTTAAATGATTGCATAATGTTTATAACATGGTAATAAGTGATATAAAAGGAATAATAAACTTGAAAAATATTCTTAAGCAAGTATAAATTAACTTTATTTTATTATTCAGGATATTAAAGAACGAACGGGTCAAGTCGGACACGAGGTAAGGGGTTTCTTATCTCACTTTTAATTCCGTGAGATTTCCATTGTTCACCACTTATTTATTACATGTGGTGTATTTTTTACTACCATTTGATATATATTATCATGATTCTCTTTATATTCATGATATTCTATGATTTATTTGGTTGTTATTGACTATTTTTCATACGACTCGATTGATTACAACGAGGTAAGGGTTAATTCTACAATCTCTTCATTATCTGAGATTGTTTATACGTAATTATCTATTGGGACCTCTTTATCATCCACATCCATGTTTCTTAAAAATGTATTCCAAAACATTTTTACTATTTACTAGACTATGGGTTAAAGTCATTTATACCCTTGTTTGACTTTTTATAAAATGGTTTGAAAGGAATCTTTCCGTCATTTTACAAACAAGGCCCTTTTTAACCTTTTTGACAAAATTAGGTAAGAATGTCTTTTTTAACTTATACAGCGGGTGCGGCTATTTTCCATCGTTATAACATCATAGAAGATTCCATTACAAGCTTATAAGAATATTTTCAAAATAAATTTTTTCTTTATAATTATGTGACTCTTAAATTATTTTAAAATAGAAAGAGATATTTCTCTAAAAAGGTTTTGATTTCATCTATGTCAACATCCTTTGATGGATTTTAAGTTTATTTGAAGTTAATTTATTATGATACAAAACTTCCATATTGTATTGAAGGTTTTTTGATATGTTTGACTATGGATGTGCTATTTGTATTCCATTTATGGTTTATGGTTAAAGTATTGACATTTCGTATGCTAGTTTTAATACGAATGTTTATGTTATATTTCAACCTCTTTTTAAGATGAATGTGTTGGACTAGTATGTTCCGGGTTGGGGACCGGTAAAAGTAAGACCTCCGAGTTGGGGTTCGGTTTCAGAATACCCTCCGGGTTGGAGTCCGATTACTGAGGCTCTCCAGGTTGGAGTCTGGTTATAGAGGCTCTCCGGGTTGGAGTCCGGTTACAGATGCTCTCCGGGATGGAGTCTGGTTATAGAGGCTCCTCGGGCTGGGGTTCGGTTACAGTTATCCCCTAGGTCATGTAATGAGTCCTTGACACATAAATTAAAGTTTGGTACTATACATTCCCTCATTATGAAAATAATATTGATGGTTCATGTGGTCATTCGACTAGTAGAATACCCATGATTATATTTTATTATGGAATTATTTACTCAACTCATATTCCTGCCAAAAAAGTATTCATGTTTATTATTGGTAAAGGAATGTGGTTTCAATTATTCACCTTGCTTAATATTTATGTTATCTTCCATTTTATTGTTTACCCTTACTAATCATTTGAGATATCCCTTTATATGTTTTATTTTTCACAGGATTCCAAGAAGTGTATTGTGATTGATATGAAGGGTTAATCTAAGGGAATAATGGCGTTCATAAAGGATTATTTATGTTGTGTTGTATGTTATAATTTGTAACGTAACATTCATGTATGTAATCTATTTTCCAAAACTGCTAAACTGATCGGTCCTTCGGAACTTGATTCCCTATAATCATTCCAATGTATTAAAATAATGCACTGACTCTGGGTAACTGGGGTTGGGGTGTTATAGTTGGTATCAGAGAAAGTTTAGAAATAACCTTGGAAACTATATTTAGATAAACTATGATTAGAGAACATTAACCTAAGATAGAATTTGAGGATAAATATATAATAATTTCCTAGAATTTTGGTAATGTAGTTTTTTTTTGAGTTTTCCAAGCAAATACATCCATGTCTGGATACGAGCAGGTAGAGGCGGATCTGGCACAGATGTACCTAGGGGTAAAACCCGAAAACTCCACTTTGAGCTAGACTCGAATGGGAAATTGTGCATGACAACGGGTCTTGTTTCACTCTTGGTTACGACACTCCTGGGGGATATTCTTAGAATAATTCTCATTTTCTTTACAAATCATTATGAAGGGTTTGTGAGTATATACTTCCTCAAAGAATTTTTTTTATGATTATGGATTATATCTATAAACTGTTCAATTTATGTTAAGTTTTTTACAAGTTTGGAATAATGTATTTTGATTCATAAACTATTCTAGTTTATGAAATTGTATATAAATGGCACCTAGTAGAAGGAACGTGAACTCCAGCAATATGTATGATCTAAAGAGTAAGAAGGATCATATATTTCATGGTATTAAGCCAACATTTAGATGGGAAATAGTCTCCCATGTATTCTCAACATATGAAGAAATAGTATCATGTGTTAATAATATAAGTAAATAATTCTCTGAGTCCTATGGTTTTGAAGGGAAGCAAGAGAAGAAAAGGATGGAAGAGAGAAATATGGATAAAGGGAAGAGGGAAAAGAAGGATTTTCCTATATGTGATAACTCTGGAAAGAATCACCTTGATAAATTCTTGAAGGGAATGGTAGTTTGTTATAAGTGTGGATAAAATGGACACCAAGTACTTGATTGCAAGGGTAAGAAAAAAGTATCCAATGTACAATGATTTATCTGTGAGGAGTTGGGACACTACGCGAATCAATATCCAAATCATCAGAGTATACCCCAAATGATGCTATTGGATAATAATAAAGTTATGATACTACCGAAGATGAAGAGGAATTATTAGATTTCTTACGTTGTTATTAAAGTATTGTGTCATTTGAGAATTGTATTAATTATGTACATGTTATAAGAATTATAGAGTATATAAGGATTGTACTGCAGTACTATTTCATTAAGGACTTGAGATTGTGTAGAACCAAGAAAAGTGACTCAATAAATTTTTGGAAAATATATGGTTAAGAGAAAGATAAACCATGATATAGTTCTAATACCGAGGTAGTGATTTTGGAATAAGAGACGGTTGATTTAGATAAATTATATTTGATATTCTTGACTTCCTTGGAACTGATTAATAGTTTTTTTATTTCATTATTGTTGGAATATTCAATATTTTTTGATATAAGAAATATATCCAGTATTATATAAAGGATAAGGGAGCATTAATGTAATTAATAAGGTTTTATTGTAATTCAGGGTGTTACCAAGTTTTAAAATAATACATGATGAAGGTGTTCACATGTTATTACGTGGAAAAAAAGATCTTCATTGTGCTTAACTTCCTTATAAATTTTGGACTATGAGTTTGGATAGATTTATTTTGGATAAATCTAAAGGTTGGAATGGATTAAGATACTATTTTTAAGGTTATTTTTGGATTTTTATAAAAAGTACAACACACAGACTGTGTGACAACCTGTCGCATCAGACAAAGTTGCGGGAATCGAATCCACAACCATAGTGCGATTGGGATTTATCACCTACCACTAGACTACGTGAAGTCCCCAGATTGTATAATATAGTTTCTTTTTTTAAAGGGCCTGATAGGTGAATTATAAATTCATATTTTTTGAACCTTATATGAATTGGATAAATAGAATATTTTTTTAAGTTCCATTATCTTTTAGAGTGAAAATGAGTTTGTGGTAGAAATTAGTTAAAGGATGGAACTCTACTTGTCGTGTATATATATTTTTTCTTCTCTTTTTCTATGAAGAAATTAATTCTTAAACTTTAGGTAAGGTATCTTAAAACTAAAAATGTGTTATCCTAATACCTTATGTTTTGTTGAACCAATGATATTTTAAATCATCATAGATTGATGGATTTGAGGCCATCAATTCTACAATTGTTTGTGACTGATGACCTCAATCACTCCCTATAAATATTTATGTTTTTACTCCAATTATGTGTCTCTAATTTCCACCAATGTTCCCCCAATCGATATCATAATTTGGTGGTGACTTTTTCATTCCCCTTTTCCTCTTATTAAGACTAAATTTTATTAACCAAATTTCCGATGTGGGTTTTCCCACAAAGGTATTTTATATTTTCAACCTTCTATTTTTGAAAAACAATTTCAAATTGAGAGCATGAAATTTATTGAATTAGGGAAGAATGTAACACCCCAAGATTTCATATTATGTTATTTCTTCAAAGTAATTCAATAACTTTCACTACACGCAACACCGAGTTCAAGTGCACCACGACTTACCAATCTAGTCGTTCAAAAGAGGTTATGAATAGTATTAACTGCATTTTAAATTTTATATACTCCATATAATTTTAACATATATATTATTTATTTCTTAGACATAATATAAGAACAAATTCCATTTTTTAGATAAAGAAAGTATTTTTTAGAAAATGCAATTTTACCACCTTTTGAGGGAAAACCCTTTTTAAATCCAATATTTGACACTTTTATATATTTAATTTGAAAAAATAAACTTTTTTCTTTAGAATCAGGAGATAAAAATTTAGTTTTGATAAATTTTTGGTATTTTTCTAATAACTTTCATATTTTGGTTAATAGTGAAAATATTAAATTTTAATTAAAAACAACTTTGTTAATCGAAATAATTTATAGTGTTAAATTATTCATTTGATTGGTTTTTAAGTATAATTAGATTATATTTTTATCATTTAATACAATTTATGTCATTATAATTAATTTCACTCTGAAAGTGGACATAAAAAAGTGTCAATCTTTTGATAGATATTGTTGCTTAAAAACACGCTATTTATTTTGACAATGGGAATTAATTTTAAATTAATTAATGAAAATTATATGTTTTGAATTTGGTAAAATATAAATAATTTTTGAATTCGGAATATCAAATATATCTTAGGCTGAATTTTTGGTATTTTTCTGAGAAACGTCAATTTTTGATGAATATTAAAAAACACTGAGTTATTGGTTAAAACTGACTTTTTATTTAAATAATTATTTATTTTATTTAAATTTATTTTATTTCAAAATAGATACATAATACCTATATATGTTCAAAATAATTCATTGGAGTCATTTTATAATAAGTTTAGATATATAAAAATTTTATTGAACTTTTTACCGTCTTTTACCCACCTCCTATGAGTATTTTCAAATTTGCATAAAACTTAATTTTACCGCTTCTATGAGTTGAATTTAAAAATTTTTAGAGACACGGTTAACCTTAGTAAGTAAAATTTGGTTTAATAAGATGAAAATAATTTTTGGTGAATGGGAACTTTTGACTTTTATTTACCGCGGTTAAAGGTAAATAGGGTAATTCAAGGTAAAAAGAATATTGTACTAATTAAAAATTACCTTAACACATTTCCTAACATTATTTTATGAGTAATGTACGACCATGGGCATCCTTGGGTATATTTTTGGATCCCATGTATCCACTTATGAATGATAATGACACTTTAGATTAATTAATTTAAAGTAAAGGCAAAATTGACATAAATAAAAATATTTTAGTAATTAATTTTTATATGGTGTTATATAAGTAATATTTTTGACTATAAATATTCATTAGAAAGATAAAGTTATTTCCTAAATCATGGTATTTTTTTTATAAGTTTTATACAATTAATAAATTAAATTATTTATGACACAATAATGATGCAGTATTTACCTTATTAATAAATGATTTAAATAAATTAGATTATAAATATTAAAATAATATCCAAAACATGTCCAATTATTATTGGATGATTTTATTTAGACCATGAGTCATATTATCTTATATCCTAATGATTTTTGGACCTTTAGAAACTGAATATCATTATATAATAAAATAATATTTTCACACTTTCCTGAAGAGCCCCTCCTCCCCCTTATAAAAGGAGAAAACTTCTAACCAATTACTCACACCTCTCAATCCTTTAGTCTCGTCCAAACTCTGAAAAATTAAGCTCCCTACATACCTATCCTCATCTTAGAATATTTACCTTAGGCATAAGGAACTTCAAGAAGTCCTTTTGGTTCAAACCAAAGGAAGTTACCCAAATTAAACGTAACTATTTCTCTTAACTTCTTTTCTTTTATTTTACTTCTCCAACCCCTAAACTCTTTTTATTCATTTATTTTATAAAAAAAAGTATCTTAAATATACTTGGATGTTTTTATGATAATTATTATAACTACACTTACACACACCTCCATCTAATGGGTGAAGAACATAATGTTTCTATGGATGGAAAACTAACGCCTCACTAAACTATGATTGTTCAATTACCTCCTACCGCCTCTCATGGTGGAAATTATGATGGAACTTTATTTATATATGATATATATGATTTTTATGTTTTCTTCATGATTCTGTATTTTTATTTTATAGCATACCTTAATGGTTTCCATTATGGGTAAAAGTGATAATTTCATTTGAGGAAATGCGGACTACCGCCCCCTCAAAGTGATATGACTCGTTAATACCATATGTGGGACATATAAAGGATGGATTTAATGATATTATATATTATATTATACTGGAATTATAATATAACTATGTATAATTATGTTTTAATTCCATTAAAATAATAAATATAAATGAAAGTAGCGTTCATGAGTACATACGGCTTACCATCTCCATGAACTGTGCATTTCATTTCTTACCCCAAAATGATATGCACTATTATAAAAACATGTATATACTGGATATATATGATATATATGATATCTAAATAATGAATATTATTCTGGATATAATGAACTTTGGACCATGTGAACAACTTGTAACTATAAGGTGTTCATTTTTTACTCAAGTTCCAAATATCGACAAAACGAACGTTATTAAATTAAATGATTACATAATGTTTATAACATGGTAATAAGTGATATAAAAGGAATAATAAACTTGAAAAGGGTTCTTAAACAAGTATAAATTAACTTTATTTTATTATTCATGATATTAAATAATGAACGGGTCAAGTCAGACACGAGGTAAGGGGTTTCTTATCTCACTTTTAATTCCATGAAATTTCTATTGTTCACCACTTATTTATTGCATGTTGTGTATTGTGTACTATCATTTGATATATATTATCATGATTCTCTTTATATTCATGATATTCTATGATTCATTTTGTTTTTATTGACTATTGTTCATATGACTCGATTGATTACAACGAGGTAAGGTTTAATTATACAATCTCTTCACTATCCGAGGTTGTTTATACGTAATTATCTACTGGGACCTCTTTATCATCCACATCCATGTTTCTTAAAAATGTATTCCAAAACATTTTTACTATTTACTAGACTATGGGTTAAAGTCATATATACCCTTGTTTTAATTTTTATAAAATGGTTTGAAAGGAATCTTTCCATCATTTTACAAACAAGGTACTTTTTAACCTTTTTGACAAAATTAAGATAAGAATGTCTTTTTTAACTTATACGGCGGGTGCGGCTATTTTCTGCCATTATAACATCATCAAAGATTCCATTACAAGCTTATACGAATATTTTCAAAATATATTTTTTCTTTATAATTATGTGACTCTTAAATTATTTCAAAATAGAAAGATATATTTCTCTAAAAAAGGTTTTGATTTCATCTATTTTAACATCCTTTGATGGATTTTAAGTTTATTTGAAGTTAATTTATTATGATACAAAACTTCCATATTGTATTGAATGTTTTGTGATATGTTTGACTATGGATGTTCTATTAGTATTCCATTCATGGTTTATGGTTAAAGTATTGACATTTCTTATGCTAGTTTTAATACAATTGTTTATGTTATATTTCAACCTCTTTTTAAAATGAATGTGTTGGAATAGTATATTCTGGGTTGGGTACTGGTAGAAGTAATCCCTCCAGGTTAGGGTCCAGTTACAGCAGACTCTCCAGGTTGGAGTCCGGTTAGAGAGGCTCTTCGGGTTGTATTCTGGTTACAGAGGCTCTCCGGGTTGGAGTCCGGTTACAGTGGCTCTCCGAGATGGAGTCCGGTTACAGTGGCTCTCCAGGTTGGGGTCCGGTTACAGTTATCCCCTAGGTCCTGGCACGAGGCCTTGACATAGAAATTAAAGTCCGGTACTATACATTCCCTCATTATGAAAATAATATTGATGGTTCATGTGGTCATTCGACTAGTATAATACCCATGATTATGTTTTATTATGGCATTATTTACTCAGCTAATATTCCTGACATAAAAGTATTAATGTTTATTATTGGTAAAGGAATGTGGTTTCAATTTTTCACCATGCTTAATATTTATGTTATCTTCCATTGTATTTTTTACCCTTACTGAGCATTTGAGCTCACCCCTTTATATGTTTTATTTTTCCCAGGATTCCAAGAAGTGTATTGTGATTGATATGCAGGGTTAAGTTAAGGGAATAATGGCGTTCATAAAGGATTATTTATGTTGTGTTGTATGTTATAATGTGTAATGTAACATTCATGTATGTAATCTATTTTCTAAGACTACTAAACTGATCAGTCCTTCGGGACTTGATTCCTTGTAATAATGCCAATGTATTAAAATAATGCACCGACTATGGGTAACTCGGGTCGGGGCGTTACATCATTCCATGGGGGATACGATCGCTTGTGTGTACAGCGGACTACCACCTCACGAAGCAATGTGATTCGTTTTTCACTAACGATATGAATGGAAGGTAATAAGGATAATTTTAATAAATATATGTAATATACATGACATGATAATTATACTCATGACATATTTATCATTCTGAAAAGATAATATATTATTTTACTTCTTATGATAAAAAATGATAATGTTATTCATGTATGTGTGGACTACCACCTCCAAGAAGCGATGTGATTCTTTTTTCTTCAACACGTCAAAAATATTTATATATATAAGTATATTTAAAGAATTAATATTGTATTTATGATATTGTAATCATTATATAATGAAAAATAATAAATTCCTCTTTTCCATAATGATCATTTAAAAATGGAAATGTTACTCATGCGTTCATACGGCCTACCGTCTCCATGATCATAACGTAGTTCATTTTTCAACCCAATATTTCATGATTATTTTTTAAAAGTAAAATTTATGTATAAATATAATAATTATTTAATAATTATTCTTATTATATATATATATATATAATTACCTCTTTGACCACAGTCAACACACCAAATCTATTTTGAAACAATGAATCGAACATCCTCAAAACACCTGACATGGACTTAACTGATTAAGTATTAAAATTTGTAATTACAAAGAAAAAAATAAATGATTTAAGTATAATGTGTTAAAACCATAAAATTTTATTAATATATAAAATAATTTCTATAATATTTTTATATAGGAGTTAAAGTACGTGCATGAAAAGTCTAGACTTGAGGTAAGGGTTTTTCTCATCCCACTTTAACTTCTATGAGACGTATGTTATATTCACCACTTATTTTTATTGTGTATTTTATATACTACCCATAAATTTATATTGTGAATAATTTCATGAAATTTATTTGGATTTAAAAATCCTTATGAGATTCTCTCTTTCAAGGGGTTTTGATCCAGATATTACCAAATTTGTAAGAGATTTCATCTCAATTCACTTTCATTATGGAAAATTTTATTTTTATGCCCCTAATTTATTTTATATAGTGTACATAATACCCTTTTTAATATTATATCATGAAACTAATTATTTTTATGATATTTAAAATATCATTTTAGTTTATTCTTTCATGGGGCTTACGGTTGGAGAGTTATCAAAGTGGCAAAGGCTTTATGTTACAATCTCCTTTCTTTCGAGATTGTTTATGCTTAAGTTTATTTTGGAAGAAATAATGTGATATTATTTTCTTAAACCACATATATTTTCTTCTACTATGGTTATGAATGTGTTTCACATGTTTTATTTCCATTTCCTCTCATATTTATTAAATAAATATCAATAAATTCATCTGTAAGTGATACTAATCATGTATCTACTTTTAGATAAGGTATATTTCTCTTCCATATCCATGTTTTATAAAATGTTTTCAAAAAAAATCTTTCAAAAAAATAAATTATTTCCTAAATCTATTTTACATATCCTTAAAACTTATTTTAAAATTTTTTATAAGGGAAATTTCCTAACGCTTTCCAAATGGGTTACTTTTGACTCCCTTTTACAATTTTTTTAAAAAAAAGTTTCTATTTTTAACATTACAACATGAACAGATTTTTCCACCATCATGAAAATTATTTTCTTTGAAACTTCATTTGTATTTTTACAATGTTGTTTTAAAATAAAATTATTTTCATAATATTTTGTGAATTTTTAGTTTTAAAAATTGATTTCCAAAATAAAAAGTTTATTTTACCCAAAAATGTTTTTAATAATATTTTAATGGTATTTTAATTCATTAATGAAAATAACCCTTGATTTTATTTACAATAAAATGAGTATATGTGGTATTTATACCATCCTTATTCTTTCTCTTGATGGATTATGATATTGACATGGGTCCCATTTCTTTTCTATGGTTTAATCATGTCTCAAAGTGATTGTTATAGAACCCATTTCTTTTCCATGGGTTAATCATGTTTCAAAGAGATTTTTATAAATCCCATTTATTTTCTATAGGTCAATCACATTTCAAAGAGATATTTATGGAACCTGTTTCTTTATCATAGTTTAATCATGTTTCAAATATATTTTTATGGAACCCTTTTATTTTCTATGTTTTAATCATGTTTCAAAGATATTTTTATGTAAACTATTTATTTTACATTGGTTAATCATGTTTTAAATAGATTATTATGGAACCCTTTTATTTTACTTGGGTTAATCATGTTCTGAAAAGAATAAATTTTATTTAAATATGTTTAAGATGAAATAAATTCTCTATGTACTTTATTAATGATACGGTTCTTGGACATTGTTTATAATGATGAATGGTTTTGTTATAAACCAAATACAGGTGGTTCTGTTATAAACCAAGGACTGTTGGATACATTATTAACCAAGGATGGATGGATCCGTTATATCCCTCGAATTAATTGGGTTCTCCAGAGATGTAAGTCAACCATATTGTCTATTCCATTTGTAATAAGTGATGTGAAATTAATATTCTAAGATACCAATAATTTTTATCTATGCTTTGTATGAGTTTATAATGTTTATTATGATAAATATTGATATCACGTGGCTTATGATTATTGATTATGATGAATCTTGACTTTATTAAAGCCTTATTCTATGTTTTCATGTTTAATGATCTAAGTTTTATGAGTATTAATATTATTATATTATACTCATTCACTTTGATTATAGAATCATACTCTTATGCTCTTCTTATTATCACTGATGAAATTCAATTGTTAATTCTTAAGTTTACCCTTACTGAGAATTTTAGCTCAATATTTTTATGTTTCATTTTTTCCTAGGTTATAAAGATTAAGGTTTAATGAATTATTTCAAGATGGGTTTCCCATGTATGATGATGATGGCCTAATATGAAATATAAATAGGTGGGTATAGTGGGAGATGATGTTCATCTTTATAAAATATTTTTTTATGAATCCATGATGTTAAGATTTTGTCCTAATTCTCTAAAACTCTAAACCTAAAAGGTCCTTGATAATGTAAGTGATCCAATATTTTTCTTTTAATGTTATAAGTTTTGGATCATAAATATTGGGTCAC
Organism: Viscum album; assembly: GCA_963277665.1. Taxonomy (NCBI): domain Eukaryota; kingdom Viridiplantae; phylum Streptophyta; class Magnoliopsida; order Santalales; family Viscaceae; genus Viscum; species Viscum album. The sequence continues at coordinate 611,000,244 of OY728137.1, read as the reverse complement.
CTTCATTAGTATCAAAGAGTAAAATTTAATGTTTATATTTTTAATTCTAGATATGGGAGTGTAGGTCTAGGGCTATTATTCATTGTTACATTAAATTCATGCAGGATAATGAATAGTATGTAATAATAAGTTTTATTAATAATCAATACATTGAATATATATGTAATCAGAGTACAAACAGTTTGTTCTAGGACACCAACTCTAAAACGGGATGCTTCAAGAGGCGATCCCAATATAGAGGGTCTATAGTTCAAGGATCTCTGGATGGTTCTACTGATCCCATAGAAAGACATTTCTTCTCTTATGATGGCTATGGAAACCTAATGCAGGATTGTCCATCCCATTGTATAGTTGATAGAGATATGATTGATGAACCACCCAAACACAGTAAGTAGTAGGAGAAAGTAGTTATACAAGGCATTATACATGTAGAGGATCTGGTAGAGTAGAAGGAGGTGGAATATGGTTTTACTTGTTGCCACCACCGCCCCTAGGTGATCCATACCATGCTCAGGGATCTAGTGGAAAGGGTCAAGGATAGCTGCAAGTATTGGAGGCCTATAACCTCGAGCCTCTAGGGGACATATGTGATTTAATCCTTTCTTTCCACTTCTCTCATTTGATACTTATAGATTCTAGTGGATACCTTAACTTAACCCTTATGATTGGAGACTCCTACTGGAGGGGATTCAGTGACCACACACTTCTATTGATATTGTGATATGATGATTAGATGAGAGATATTATTATGGGATCTATTTGTATTATCAATGAGTTAATATGTCATAATCATAGTTATGGACTGGATATATATAGTTCATTCCCATATTGAATATTTCAGGTAGAGTATGCGATGTTTCTTTGGTGATAGGATTAGGTTTTACTTGTTTGGTGAGAAGGAAACCCAAGAATAGAAGGATGGGATCAATCGCAAGAGTGTACAACCAATCACTCACCAATTGATTAGTATTACCCATGGAGTAGTGTATGTTATAGGCTTTTTGTTTCCTATAGTGGTGGTGGAGTATGAGGACATATTTTCTAAGAACGTGACAAGGTTACCACCCCATCAGGAGATAGAATTCTAAAAATCATTTCACCTTGTGTTATCCCTAATATATGTGCCAGCATATTGGATGGATCCCATAGAGCTTCAAGAGTTAAATCTGTATTTGGAGGACTTGAAAAGGAAGGGCTTTTTCAGACCTGGTGTTCCCCCTGGGCAGCCCCAGTTTTTTCCTCCAAGAAGGTAGACAAGATATTGAGGTTTAATGTATATTATAGATGCCTAAAACAAGTGACTGTAAAGAATAATAATCCAATACTAAGGATCAATGACCTCTTTGATCAGTTGAGAGGGGTGAGATGGTTCTTAAAGATTTATCCCAGATCAAGCTATCACCGGCTCTAAGTATGGGATGAGGATATACCAAAGATGACATTATGATATTACTACGGACATTATGAGTAATTGGTGATTCCTTTTGACATGAAGAACACCTTAAAAATTTTTATTGGACTCGTGAACCAGATCTTTCAACCTTTCTTAGACCAGTTTGTGGTGGTCTTCATTGAAGATATCCTAGTGTACTCGGTGTCTTAGGAGGAGCATGAGATACACTTGAGGATGGTATTGGACATACTCTGAGAAAACCAGTTTTATGGGAGGTTCTCTATGTGTCAGTTATGGATTCATGAGGTCCACTTTATAGGATATTTCATCTTATTAGAGGGAGTGATAGTGGATACATCCAAGGTTGATGTAGTGTTATCTTGGGATCCACCCAAGGGAATGACGAAGGTGCAGAGCTTTCATGGGTTTGTAGGCTATTATAGAAGATTCATTCCTGATTTCTCTAGGATATAAAAACCTTTGACTAATTTGAACTGGAAGGTTAATCCTTTCGTATGGATAGAGAAGTTCCAGAAGTATTTTTAGGAGTTAATTCATAAGTTGATGAGTGATCCCATGTTGAGATTTCTAGAGGATTTTGTCGAGTATGTAGTGTTCTTAAATGCCCCGAGGACTGATCTTGGTTGTTTTCTAATGCATAGGTTGGAATTGATTGTATATGGGTCCTGAAAGTTGAGACCTCATGAGCAGAACTATGCAACCCATGATCTAGACTTGGCAATGATGGTCTTGATCCTAAATATGTGGCGACACTACCTTATAGGTGAGTGGTTTATGGTCCATTATGAGCACAAGAGTCTCAAATATATATTATTATATAAGTATATTAACTTGATAAAAATAAGATGGCTTGAGTTCCTCCAAGATTATGACTTCAAGATAGTTTATACTCCCATGAATGGGAATGTGGTGGTAGATGTGCTCAGGAAGAGATATTGTTCTCAGTTATTGATTGAGGTGTCAGAGCAGTTATCCTTGTTTTAGTTTTCCTTAGTGGATTTGGATAGTGAAACTTAACTCCAATTGAGGGTAGTTACCCCACCGCTACTACATCATGTCAGGGAGGCTTAGCATGGTGATACCGACTATGAGACCTTGCGTACTCAGATATCCACTATATGTGATCCTAATGGATTTTATGAAGGTGGGGAGAACACTATCCTTTTCAGAGGATGGATGATGGTACCATTAGTGTTGTGCGAGGAGGTTCTGAGGGATTTTCATACATCCCCATTGGTGGTATATCCAAGTGTGGATAATATGTACCAGGACCTTCAATATTAGTTATGGTGGATAAGTATGAATAAGGATATAGCAGAGTTTTTCTCCTGATGCCTCACTTTTCAGTAGGTGAAGGTTGAGCACCAGGTTCCAGTGAATTTATCATAACCCCTTGAGGTGATAGAGTGAAAGTATGATGTTATATCTTTGTAATTTTTGGCAGGGATTGCAAAATCCACTAGAGGAAATGATTCCATCTTGGTGATGATAGAATAACTCACCAATTCAAACCACTTATTAGCTATTCAAGATCGAATTTCATTAGAGATCTTGGTATGCCTTTACATGAAAGAGATAGTCCAACTTCACAGAGTTCCCTCAATGATCATTTCAAACTATGATGTTCACTTCACGTCGTGATTATAGAGATTATTTTAGGAGGCCTTTGGAACTTGGATACATTTGAACATTGTGTTTCACCCCTAGACTGATGACCAGACTGAGCAGACCATTCAGGTTCTGGAGGACATATTGAGGGATTTCATGTTATACTTTTGTCTTAGTTGCAAGGATCACATACCCTTGGTATAGTTTCCACAAAATAATATATATATCAGTCCACCATTGATATGGAACCATTCAAGGCCTTGTATTGGAGACCCTACAGGTCACCACTATATTGGACTGATCTGAGTGAGTCGATACTCATGGTATCAGAGTTAGTGAAATCTACAACAAAGAAGGTGTGGATCATCTAAGAGTATATGAGGACTGCACAGAGCCATAAAAATTCCTATATGGACTGGAAATGAATGCCTTTGGAGTTTTAATAAGGAGACCATGTGTTTCAAATTGTATCAACTCGATGTTGATTATGTAGATTTGGATGGGGTGGAAAGTTATCTTCAATATTCATTAGACATTTCCAAATATTACATAGGTTCGATGAGGTGAAATACTCCTTATCCCTACCACTACAGTTAGATCTGATATGCAATATTTTCCATGTGTTGTAGATGAGGATGTATGCATGACCCATTACATGTTATCAACTGGGGTGAGATGGACATTGAGGATAGAGCTACCTTTGTAGAGAACCCAGTGGATATTGAGGATTAGTAGGAGAAGATCCTCCATGGGAAAGCGATTCCCTTAGCATGTGTCAAGTGGGAGCATGGGAATCTTCAGGGGAGCACCTAAGAGAAGGAAACCCAGATTTTATCCCAATACCCTCATCTTTTTTAGTAGGATTTTAACTTTTTTGGATGAAAATCCCTGAGGTGGGGAGAATGTGACAACTTTATTTTTTCATGTGAAGGTTTGAAATATATCTAATAATATTTTTAGGTCCATACACTGAGTTGACACAATATTTTGAGGCTTGGTATTGATATAATATAAATATTTTATATTTTATATCATGCAAGTGTATTTTTTATGAAATAATGGAATAAATATTGAGCAGGGTCTTGAATTGGAAATCTAATACTTATGTTGAGTTTGAAATGTGGTTTTTTCCCTAGGAGTGATATAATATTTTTTGGCATAGGCATTTTAATAAAAAAATCATTGGATAAAATAATAAAATAAATTAATGTATTTATTTGTTTTTTTTGACACTGTGACCTAATTTCCTTTATAAATACACATTTATTCTAAATCCATAAGGTTATAACCCTGGTATTTTAGAGGAGTGTGTATAGTGGAGCATGGTATATGAAAGAAAGATCAATGATCAGATCGAAACTGACAGGATTATCTACACGAATGGAGTTGTGGATGTTTCTAACAATGATGGCATAAAACCATTCTTCATGAATGATTGATCCAACTTGAGGTAGTACTTTGTTTTATGTAAATTTATCACTATTTATTTATCCCATGATGAATGTAAATAAATTCTTCTAATAGTTTAATTCATGAGTTGATCGTGTTGTGTGGGCATGGTTTTATCTTCATAGGAATAGGAATTTGATATTTATTTGATAATCCTATTCATTAATAATCTCTAATGAAAAAAAATAAGGCTAAAATAAACATTGGTTGAGGTCCATTCCTCATGTTTGTGTTTTATGCATTTATCTCCATATTCTATGTGTGATCATCATTTGTATTTTGTTTGACCAGGGATTCAACAGATACCTAGTGAAAAATTATTGTTCAATCGATATTTGGCACACTGAATCATTACCTTAGGTTTTGTATGGAGATCTATGGAATAGTTGTGATGCGCGATTATAGATGATTGATCAAGTTCAGATTGGAGGTTCCCTAGTTTGTGACTTTTAGTGTTCGGACAACATGGTGTGGTGGAGTTGATTCCTGATCATATTTTATGGCTGGATTCCATTCACTGGAAATGTCAAGGCCTGTTTGGGTCAAGATCCAAAGATTATAGTGACGTTCACGATGGATTTGGTGGTGGAATTAGTGTGAGTGGAAGCATGTATGACTTTTAGGAATTTTTAACAAATTCCCCACTACACGGTGTGTACTTTATAAGAACACACATCATGTGGTCCCCTTATTTGGTGATAGGGTTTATACATAAAGGAAAATATCACATGTAATGTGACGTGTGTCACACACCATGAGACTCAGTACTGTCATCTCGACGTGTACTCTGGGGGGTAAATGGGAATGAGCACAGCTAGTCACATGGGAATGACCATTGTATATAGGCACGACCATGTACTCAAACATAGTCAAGTACACAGAAATGATCAAGTGCATAGGCACGACCAGCGTACACATGCATGGGTACAGGAACATGGGTAGGTCTGGGTTTAGCAGTACATTTCATTTACCCTATATACACACTATGTACTTCCTCATAGTCAGCTTGAAGTACTTCATCTCTTAAATATATACTAGTATTGGTTGAGTGTGTTCCCTTGGTTTATACCTATGAGGGAACAGTGTGGAACTACATCTTGAGCATAGGATTATGATCCCTCTATGATTTTTTTCTCAGATAGAGTTAAGGGTATCCCTTCATGTGACTAGGGTGGGATCCTCTATCATTACTTCTTGTACCCTAGGTGGGGTTCATTGTATCATCTTAACCATTATACATAGGGCATTGATCCCCTATCTAGATGGTCGATCTATTATGGTTTGCGGTATCATTGCGAATATGATCCCTTAATTAGAGGGTTATTCTAGTAGGGTTCATGGTGTCCCCTAGTGACCCTGGGTGTTATCCCCTACCTAGGTATCAAGATCTTCAGAAATATGTTGAGTTCTTCCATGGAGAGACCCAACAATCATGAACTCTCAAAAGAATTCCATCAGTGACAGCATGGATTGTGGATTGGATTCTCTCATATGAGTGTTTCCCTGAAGCCTCGATTATAATCCTATGGATAATAGTATAGTTTAGACCTATTTTAGACTTGGATTCTATTATGATTATATCTGAGTTTTTCTTGGTTATCTGTATTTCTTGTCTCATATCTTGCTTGGAATTCCTTTGAGTTGATGAGATGGTTATACTCTTGATGCTTTATGTTTGGTGATTTCAGGGTGTCCTACTAGGTATTGTATATTCACCCTTACATGGTATCTTCCCACACATGTTTTATCTCATGCATATGATAGAAATTTTTATGGTTTCTTAGGAGGATCATGATTATATGGATTATAATGAGCTAGACATATCATGGTTTTATTTTATAGCAATCCCCTCCTTCTTAGCAGGTTGGACTCTTTATCACTTTTGGGTGGGCTTGTATTTGTCCCTTTAATTCTTTCCAGTATTTATTTTACTCCGAAGTGGGATAGATATTATAAATTCATTGTGATACCAATTATATTTACCTTTCATAATTTTATTTAGAGATGTGTGTGTGTGTGTGTGTGTGTTCGAGTACATTAGGCTAATGCCTTTCATATGTGTGAAATGCCTACTCAGCACTGGTCACCATCCCTTAGCCTATTAGAGGTGGGATTGGGGTGTCACACTTAGCTTACCATCAGCTAGGTAGGCCCTTATGGTTTGGTTCATGAAAAACTCCTTTAAAAAGAGATATCCATTTAGTTATCCATTTTAGTTTTCTATTTTTAATAGCTTAATAGGGCTTCATTTTTTGATGTAATTCTATTTTACAATTCTATTATATATTAGTTTCTTTTTTTCTTCCTCTCTTACTTTTTTATTTTTTTTCTATCACTGTGCTTATTCTCAACTCCATCAAAATTTAGAACCCTTGTTATTGTTCAATGGTGTAAGTGGTGATGTTTGAGTTTCTTACCTTCCAATGTGTTCTCATTATTTTGTTCAAGGATTTTAGTGGTGGTAAAATTGATTAGAGTGTGTTATTTCCCCATTTTCCTTTCCATTGAATTCCTCTTCCTATTCATCTATATTCTACTCCTTCATCATTAAAATATTGCATACGATGGAGTAACACTATGATGGTAAGGTATGGTGAAGATATATCATATCTATAGTTTGAGAGAGTATTACCCTACACGTATAGATCTTGAAGTGGGGTGGTAATGTTTTTAATGGGAGGGTGTAGTGTGATATATTTTGCTCACTACATTTAGTAATGTAATGATACATTTTTTTAAATAATAATGATTGTTTCACTGTGAACCCCTAAGAATAAAAGTTTTATTTTTTTCTGAATTTTTTGTGTGTTGTGGTATTATTTTTATTTTGAATTATTGTTATTTTTTATCGTATGAATTCTTAAATTCCATCCGATATATTAGTAATTATATTTAGTATTATATTAGTTATTTTATAAATAGTGGAAAAAGATAATTAGTTTGTGTAAGTGGCCTCCTTATGATGGGCCCTGGGATTACATTATACTAAATTCTTATATAATAATAATTTATTAGTTGGATATTCATGAAAAATAACTCTCATAATGCGCTGATCAATAATTCATGAGTATATTTTGTTTGAGAGTCTAAGGATGCTTGGAAGGTGATGGAGGAGTTAATAGCCTTGTATATTAGGGCAGAGGAGATCTATGGTGGGGGATATATTTTTTAGATGATGGTGGAACCTTCTTTGATGAGAATGTTAGAGGAGTCTTAATAGGGAGACTCAGATGTGTAAGTGATGAGAGACTCTGTCATCTATGGTGATTCTCTAGTGGGATGGTCAAAGGATGTCCAGAATTAGATTTTTTTAGGGGAGGTTGTTTGTTCTGCTGTCCATGCATGAGGGATTTATCTGTGATTTTCACATCTCCCCATAGAGGTACATTTATATGTGCCAAATATGTATCATGGATTTAGGATATAACATTGGTGGACTAGGATAAAGTGAAAAATGGTGGATTTAAGGGCATGATGTTTGGTCTTCTAATAGGTAAAATCATGTTCCTATAGGGTTTTTGTAGTCTTTATGTGTCCTCGAGTAGAAATGGGAGGAAAAACGATGGATTTCATCATCAGGTTACCCAAGACCAAAGAGTATGTGATTTTTTTTTGGGTGATTATGGACCGATTAACAAATTCATCCCATTTTATGGTGATTTAGGAGTTGAATGTTGTGGATGTTCTAGTGAGGGAGTGCGCAGATGAGGTGATGAGGCTCTATAGGGTACTGAGGACCATCATCTCTAATCGTGACCCTCAATTTACCTCATAAGTATATAGAATATTGTAACATGATTTTGGATCCCATATATGTCTTAGTACATATTTTTATCCCCAAATGGATAGCCAGATAGAGTATAATATCTAGACACTAGAGGATATGTTACGGTATTTCATCTGGGACTTTGAGGGATTTTGGGTAAATCAATTACCATTGGTTGAGTTTACTTATAATAATATTTATCATGAATAAATCAGTCTGGCTCTATTAAATCAATTTTATGGATGGTCGTGTTTAACTCCTTTGTGCTAGATCGAGGTCAGGGAATCAAAATTCCTTGGTCTAGATGTGGTGCAGATCATAATGTAAAAGATCTAGATGGTTCAAGAGAGAATGTAGGTGTCGTAATACCACCAGAAGTCCTATGTTAATAATAGGTGAATATCCTTGTAGTTTGAGTTTGGATACCATGAGTTCTTGAAGGTTTCCCCTCATTGGGGGTATCTGAGGTTTAGTCAGAGGAGTAAGATCTCTCCCTAGTTTTTCAAGACTTTTGAGGTGTTGGAGTGCATTAGTGAGGTGGTGTATTGGTTGGAACTTCCACAAAAGATGGATAGGATCTAAAAGTTTTTTCATCTGTCACATATTTGAGGGTATCTTTATGTTGTCTCACATAGCATTGACTAGGAGATTTGGATATCAAGGATGATACGACATTCATGTAGTAGAAGGTTTAGATCCACGATTGTTTGGAGAAGTTTTTGTGTGGGCACACCATTCCCCTAGTTCATGTGGTATGGAAGTATGTCAGTCTATAGGAGAGTACTTGGGAGCATGAGATGCAGATTCATGTCTAGTAACTTGAGTTTTTTAACCTTATTTCCCATTTTTTGTTCTAATTTTGTGATGTAATGCTTGAATTGTTATTATTATCATATCAAAACTAGTTTTTTCTCTTTTTGGTTGTCCTTGTTTGTTGGTTGTGTTTTTTTGGTGGTTGTGTTTGGGTTGTAAAGAGATCCATTTGAGGTATCTCATAAGGTAGTTATTTGTACTTTCCCCTTTCTCCTTCCTTTAAAAGTTTGGTTTTTATTCTCAAGGATGAGAATCATTTGATAGGTATCTTATGTAACATTTTAGGGTTTCTCAGCCTGTTACTTAGTAATATTTGGTTGTTGGAGTTGCTGGGAAGAGTTCTGAGGAGGATCTGGTGGAGTTAGAGATAAAATATCAACTATATAGTATCTTACAGTGTGGATCTATAGGTTGTGATGTAGTAGAGTTCCTTGTGGCATTGAGTCAAACTTGAGGTGTATAGGTTTGTGATGATTGGTTTTTGTGTCACATCCAATTTATCCATGGTTATGGCGTAGAGGTGAGTTATAGCATAGAGGCTTGAGGGGTCAATTTTCCCTTGTTTCTACCTCTCGAGGGGTGGTTATGTCATGGAGACCTAGAGAGGTCGGCCTTTTATCACTATCATTTTGGGGGTAGTTGCGGCGTGGTGTTTTGGTTGTGCCATAGCATTACCCTGGGAAGATTAGATCTCAACATGATATGCGACACGGATCCCGCAGGACAGTTGGATCAAGGGTGTTTATGTAATAGCACCTAAACCTGCATTATGGTTTGGAGTGAGACCTTCTTTACTACATCATGGTCAGGGGTTCTACACTGTGGTATATAAATTAATTTCTGTGTATAAATTATAGATATCCGTCAAAACTCAACATTCCTCATAATTATTTCTTAGATCTTAGGTGAACTAAGTGTGGTTTTTAGGGCTCTTTCACCCCCCTTTCTAGTTCCTTCGATTCCCAATCTTTGTAGATTTATTCTTGGAAAATATAAGGTGATTTACTCTTCCTTCCTCTCTTATTTCCCTACCTCTTCCATGTTTGGAGAATGTTTTTTTGTGGGAATGGTTAGTTTAAGTGAAGTTATGTTTATAGATCTATTAGGTATGTTGTGTTCTATGTTTCTAACACCTTCTTGGTTTGGTTTTGATCTTGTGTTTTTCTCTTATTTTCTATTCCCCTATGTAGTGGATTATAAATATTTATTTGATGTAGGAGATCCTCATTCTCTCCTTGTTCTTGGTGAATCTGTGATTATAGCATGCTTTTTTTATCCTTTGGGTGGATGGTATGGGCTCACCAAATAATATAATGGTTTTATTTGATTGAAATTTAAGGGTAATGGATATACTTTCACGTGTTTACTTTATTTTGTGTTTTTGGTTTCTGAATTTATATATATTATTGTTAATGCTAAAAAGTCACAGTTATTTATAAGCCTTATGTGTGATGCAACTGCTGATAATTATGAACCATTGTTGTGTTTTCTTTCTTTAATATACCTCTTATAAAATCAAAATCACTTACATATGGATAATGAACCAATTTTGTGTGAATCTGGAAAATTTGTGTGAAAATCCCCTTCTAGACTTCATGTGATGCTATGTAATACCTCATTAAAGTTGAAATTTAATTGTGATGATTGTGAAATTTGAAATATGTTGTTGCGAGTATTTGTGTGCTTGATGAATTATATTTTGGGTGTAGAAACCTTGGGGGATTTTATGGTGATGGTGGTGACCAGTCTGGGTGAGGAGTATGTTAAGATAATGGGGTTTTGGTTGTTTGGTATGTGATATGGTGTGGGCTGAGTTATGGTGGTTGAGTGATGGTTATTGATGTGAGTCGATTGGGTTGTTTTGTTGTGGCTTATGTGGTAGTTTCCCAATAGTTATGGGATGGGGATAGTAATGATGAAATGATAAAAACATGGTTGGATTTGAATATGTGGTAATGGGTTAATGAACTGAATGATAATAGGTGGTTTGGAATGAAATGGGTAGTGGCTGGAAATAAATATGTGGTATACTTAAGGGTGGTTTGTCTTTAAATATGGGGTTAAATGGATTAACAAATGGAACTTGGTTTGTAAACTGGTAAATATGGAAATGAGTTGAATCTGTAAATAATGAAAGTAATGGTGGAATGTGTTGTGGTTGTTCTGTGTGGAAAAGTTGCATGTAGTGGTGGTAGTAGTTGGTGGAGAGGTGTTGTGAAATGATGTGGTAGGATTGTGGGATATGCTAATGTTGTCTGATGTGAACCATTATCTCGGTATTGTGCATTATCTACTACCCCTTTATTATCATGTTATTTCTATATTCACCCCACTTACACTGAGTACAATGTACCGACACCCAAATGTTCTAGGGTTGTTTTCCCCCAAAATCCAGGATGGTGAGGGAACAAATGACTGATTGTCTCCCTCTTTCCCACTCTCCCTTCAACAGTAGTACATGGAATTGGTACCCAATTTTTTGTGACTATCGATCTACGATGGTACAGTTTGTGGTAATGTCTAGCAATGAGAAGATATGATATGTGGTGGGTGGGTCATGTGTGGTGGGAGGAGGGAACGAGGTGGATGTCCTTAATGTTCATGAAACCCTATTGTACTGGTTATGAGGTTGTAATGAGATATGAGGTGAGATGGATGATTATGTGACAATAGCATGTGACATGTGGATATGAACTGATTCCAACACAGGATGTTGAGACCTGTGAGAGGCTAGGGTGGGTAGGGTTGCGACCCAACCCACATCACAAATGACTCGATATGTGATGACATATGCATACATGGGAAGGATGAGAACACAGGGCATTTGATGTTGGGTCATGGCAGTAGTAAATCAGTGGGGAAGCGAATGTTGGGCACCTTTATCTATGTTCTCTTGTTATTATTTTACTACCTTTGATGCATTATTTAAAGAGAAAGCCTTGGTGGGATGGGGATGAATGGTTGACCTTTTTAGGTGCATGGTTGTTCTACTATTTATTCACTAGTGTGTTAGTATGATCTTCTCACATCTGCACGAGAGTTCTTGGGTATGATACTACTAAGTATACATTTTATGCTCACACTACAACAAAAACTTCATTTATGGGCGGTTTTCCAAAACCACCATAAAATGCGGAGTTGTGGAATTGTCACACCCCACACTATCTACTATTTTATTTTATTATTTTCATTGAATTTAAATTTTTTGCTGAGGTTCAGGTTAAATCTCGAAATTGATTTTCGAGTTTTGTCAAAAAGCACGTGTTTTTGAGTTGACGTCGCTAAGCGCCCGGGCGGAGCACTTTTGGAAACCCCACGCAGCTTCGCCCACGTAACGGCACAGTCCGCCTGTCTTCAGAAAAAAAAAATTAAAATGGATAAATTTTGTAGTTTGTTGCGTTATTTAAAAATTTCATGGTTGTTAATAATTTTAATTATTATTATTAAAACGAAATGAGTATTTTTATCATTTATACTTTTATAGGTATGTTTTTTATATTATTATTATTATTGTTATTACTAATAAGGATTTATTATTATTATTATTATTATTATTATTATTATTATCACTATTATTATTTTTGGCCAGTGCTCGGGCACTTCACAGCTAGTGGAAGCCATGCGGTCAGCCCGAGTACCGCGCAGTTGTGGAGTTTAAGTCGGCCAAATAAAAATAAATTAAATGGGTTGAAAATAAAAAAAATAAAATTAAAATTCAGTTAAATAATATTATATTATTATTAAATAATTTTTATTATTAAAGTTATTATTTTTACCATTTTCATATTATTATTAAAGTTGTTTTATTATAATTAGGTGCATTATTAATATTATTATTATTCGTGTTATTATTATAGATTAAAATTAATATTATTATTGTTATTTATTATTATTATTATTTTGTTTTTATTTGATTTTCTTTCTTTCTTTATTTCTTTCTTTTTTGTTTTTTTTTTCTTCTTTTTTCTAACCCTAGCAACCCCATGTTTTTTTATCCCTCTCCCTTGGTCCGTGGAACACCGCCAACCCCTGGTTTTCTCCTTTCCCCATCGCAAGCAGACTTGCCGCACGCCCCTGGTCGCTCCGCCTCCATCTGCCTCCCTTCCTGTTTCTTCCCCGACGCAGCTGACCCGGTCCCCATCCTTCTCTGCGCGGTTTGCCGCTACTCCCTATTTGCATGGCCACGGCATCAGCCACCTGCACCTCCGGCTGGCCTCGCCTCCTCAGCGCACCAGGCCACCACCCTGCCTCCTTCCCTTCATGCACAGCAGAATTGATGCCTCTAGCCTCCAGCCTCTGCACCGGCCACTCTGTTTCCTCCTCCCTTGCAGCACGACCCAGCCGCCCCTGCCCTCCGGAAGTTCGCCTCCCTTCCCCTTCGAGCAAACCCACCGCATATCAGTCCACCTCCCCTTGTCTGCTCCGCCTTTGGCAGTCGCACGCCCCGACCTCTCCTGCTCTCCCTCCTCTATCACTCCACCTCTCTATCCTGCACTCTCTCCGGGCCTCCCGTTGTAGCAGCGAGCAGCCCGCACCCAGCCAACATCCACCATCCAGCCACTGCTGGCCTTCCGGTGTGCCTCCCGTTGCAGCGCCCAATGCCGCACCACTCTCGCCCCTCACTCTCCTCTCACTGCAGTGCCCCGGTTTCCTCCTCCTTCTTCGCTTGTACACTGTCATAAGCCCCCCGTCCGGCCCCTACTTCACAGTCCCGACCAGAATTCGCAGCTCCACATCTCCCTACTCGATCAACCACCCTATGCATCCCCCTATCTATGCATCCATCGGACTGGTGACCCCCTGCGCAGCACCCAAGACACCAACTTGCTCCATCCAGCAGCTTTTTTGGTGACCAGTGGGCGTGAATCCTCTATCTGGCACCCTCTAGCCGACTCTGCACCCGTTGTCCGTGTACTTCCCATCAAGCCAACACTGCTTCCTGCCTTGCGACGACACTACACCACCCGCGCACACCTTCCTCTAACGCGGCGGGACCTATTTTCTGTCGTCTTACAACTTCGACCAACTGTTTCCCTCTTGTCACGCACCTTCCGAACCGTCACGCATCCTCTGACCAACCGTGAACCCTTCTCGGCCGCGTGCCCCCCCCCCCCCTACCGGTGACTTTTTCAGCGCCCCACAGCCCATCGCCAACCTTATGGGCCTGGACTACCAGTTTTTTTGGCTACCATTTCACCTCTATTCCTGTGACCATCTGTGCACATTATTCTCAATTCGGCGCGTAATAAGCATCCGCCACTGAAGGAGAGCGGTTTGGGTTCGTGCTGTTTCACCTACACTAGGGTTCAGGTGAGGTATGAACTGTCTTTTGTTTTGATTATTTTAAATTAGTGTTTATGTTTTTTTTTGCAGTGTTTAATTGTCGGGTTATTTTTGGTCATTGTTACTATGTTTTAGATTATTTTACTTTTTTTTCAATGATTTGGAAAGGTATTTTTGTGATATTGCGGTCGTCAGCAAGTTACGCGTACTTGTGCGCAAGTGTGAGACGTGTCGCACCGTCATAATTAAGCTGAAAGTTGAGGTAGGTCCCCCACTACACTCGCCTTTAAATTTAAAATTTATTGATTTCTTAATATTTTATTAATTTTAATAAATGGGAAATAATTTAAGATAATAAATTTTTAAATGATTATTTGGTGTAAAAAGATCTGTTTATTTTATACACGAAACTTGAAATATTTTCTTGATGAACAGACACCCAGTAGTGAAAGAATGCCCATTTGGACTTTAAACATAATTCATGGAATTTCAAATGTAGTTATGTTTTATTGATAAATGATTTATTTTGAAGCGTGAACAAGTGTTTTGGTTCTCTTGAGAAATGAGGATTTCCTTTAAAATTGGTGAAGGCCCGTTTGGAACTTTAATAAAATAAATTGCTTTGGAAAAATCTCTTTGGGGTGACTCAGGGGTGATATTTAGTGTATGTTGACTGCATGATTTGGGTGTGGTGTTTGTGCTACTTGATTGACTTTGTTGACTCACCCCTTTATTGTTTATTATATGTGTTTACATGGGAACCTGACATAGTAAGTGAATCTTCTGAGAATGATTGTTGCACTAGTTTAGATTACGTACTGGATAGTGGCCCTTAGTATGGATTATACTCTACTAGGGGATTGAGCCCCTTGGTTAGGCCATGTAGGGAAACACTGGGCATTAGGGCGTTATGACTTCATCGAGAGTAGGTATGCCTTCAAGATGAGTCACATGTATAGTAAGTTATGGATTGTTCATGAGCTCCTAGGTTCGACCCATGTTTTCTTTAGTGTTTATTTGTATGTGGTGGACGATTGAGAGGTCTAGTTCAGTTGTTGGCCCATGTGTGTCACTTTTTCCATTTCCCTTAGTGTGTGTTGTGTGCTTTGTGTGGTTTTCCTTTTGACTAACAACTAAAATTCGGATTTTAAATTGTTCACAAAAATGTTTTAAAATGCAATGCACCTGTTCCTTTCAAACATTAAACTTGTTTTTAAATTAAAAAGGGTAATGGACTGTTACTTGTTTTAGAAATAAAAGTGTGTGTATGGAAACCCATATTTTATATAATTTAGTTCAAACCTAGAATTAGTAAATTCTTTATTTAAAGGTAGTGCATTGGGAATAGTTTTTTGGGAACGCCTATTGAGTTTTTATGCTCATGCCTATAGTATTTTCTTGTTTTTAGTTTTGTTGCAGGTTTGACTCGAGTTTTCTCATCGTGGGTGAGAGGTCATTGTGGTTTGGAGAGTGAATCTCGAGGTCACAAGGAGTTTTGGTCGTGGTCAGGTTAGTTGGTTGTTGTTGATTGTTCTTTCTTTTCTTGTTATTTATTTACTTTGTGTTATTCTACCTTTTCCGCCACTTTATCTATTTTCATTGGATGAAATCATTCCCACATTCTCTTTTTTGATGCCCTGGCACTTGTCACCAGCTCGAGAGGATCAGGAATGACTCTCGGGCCATGCTGTGGACTGGCTTGGGTGACCAGTTCAGGGTCGACCCGGGTTGGTTCGTGACAAAATGGTATCAAAGGCAGTCGTCTCCTGAACAAACCTTGTTTTTTAGAGAACCCATTATTATCTGGGGTTGTCATGGTAGAAGGAGTATAATTTTCAGGACTCGGGGCGTATGGACGAGAAGGAAGTCATGAACCCTTGCTCATTCTGAACCTCGGGTTACCATGGGATGTTAGGGTTGTCAGTGTCTTTGGATTCTTTTGAATTGTTTTATTTTGGGAAATGAAATGGGAGTTGGGAAAGTGACCTCTATGAGCTCGCATGGTCTGGAAAGCCATGTGGAGCCAGAGACATTACCCTAGATTACTCCTTGTGACGGTGGTGTGACTGGCGTATGGTCACCAACCATATGTCTGAGTCACCCATCAGCACTAGTTTTCCTTGTGGATCATTTGGGGTTTTCTTTATTTCTAAGAATTGTTTTGTGAGATTTTATTTTGGAAATTGTGAAAAGTTTAAATTGAAATGTCAATGACCATGTTTTGATTATGTTATTTTTTTCCTTTTTCCTTAGTGTTCACCCCCAGACGGTTTGATGGATGCCCAAGGTGCATCTTCGGGTGGTGCGCCCCTAGAAAATCCTCCAGTTGATTATCCTATAGACTATGTTATGGAATTCTAGAAGTTGAACCCTCCCCTATTTTATGGTCAAGTAGATCCACTTGAGGCAGAGGAGTGGTTATAGAAGATTGAGAGGAACTTCAATCTCATTGGGTTTCCTGAGTCGTTAAAGGTGAAGTTGGCTAACTTTATGCTTGAAGGCCCAACCTGGAAATGGTGGAAGTTTGTGTCTCGGAATAAACCTCAAAAAGATATAACATGGGAGATTTTCAAGTCATCGTTCATCCAGCAACACTTCTCTAAGGTGAAGAAGCCGAGGAAGAGGATGAAGTTGTGTTGTCTTCAGTATGGAGTTGAATCGGTCCGAGAATTATATCGACATTTCATAGACTTAGTTTTGTATGACCAATGGTTTGTTGCAAATGATCCCAAGAATGCTCGAAAATTTGAGTCTGGACTCTGAATTGAACTATGATCGAAAGTGGAAAATCTCAACCTAACCACCTTCTTGGATGTTGTGGGTCAAGACTTTCTTGCTAAAGCTGATCTAGAAGGAGGACTTAAGGTGTAAAATCCTCCCTGACCTTGGGAGGCAGTGCAGGGGATGACGATAGGAAGAATGGGAAGTGACTTGATGCTGGTGGATCTAATAGAGGAATCAAGAGGTCTTCATACCTTCAACCATCTTCTTCATAATGAAATGTCAGGATCTGTCACTAGTGTGGTAGGAAGGGTCACAAGAGGCCGAAGTTCTCGAGTGCTCCGAGACCCTGCCACACCTGTGGACATCTGGGTCACTTGTAGCGATTCTGCCGAGGTGTTTCTAAGAAGTGCGTTGAAGCCAGACCTAGCTCGTCGAAGGTTACCTGAGCCCGTCAGTAGGAGTAGGGAGATGTTTGGGGATCATCTTGAGGTTTTCTCTTTGAAGTGTTCCTTATATTTAGTGGTTGTCTCTTGTGGAGTTTTGTGGTGTTTCGTTTTTTCCTTCAGTTGTAAGAATGGTTATTATCAAACCTATTTGAAACTTTTGTTTTATTGGAAGTGTGTTTGGTGAAATTATGGTTTGTGTGTTATGTTTGGGAATTTCTAAAGCCTGACTGCGAGGCAGGAGATGCTTCAATCATCGATGCTCTATCCATAGACCCTGAAGTGAAGCTGGCACGTAGTCAGGAGAACCCCAACGGTGAAAAAGGGCCTTGGTTTAACCTTTGTCTTTGGTGTAGCATGGTTTGTGTTCTTCTAAGGGAGTGACATCATTGAGGTAGCAGTGACGGTAGTTTTAATGTTTGATTTGTTGGGTCCTTCCCTCACCTACCCTTGTGGTGGGGTTTCTAGTCCGTGCGGAAAGTTTTTAAGTTTGTTTAATATTGTCAGTTCTTATGGTGGGGAGACCCACAGTGGGTCTCGTAGAGTTACACCAGAAGTAATTTAGAGTTATACCAATCCTTATGGTGGGGAGTTCATTTGGTCCTCCCCGTGTTGGTATCAGAGTTTCTTTTTATGTATCATTTGGTGGTAGGTGGTCTCATGTAGAACCACCTAATCCCAAGTTCTTCCTCTTGAGTAAACATTGAGATTGGAGTACACCCAACGGTTCTGTTGAACTAAGATTATA
Organism: Viscum album; assembly: GCA_963277665.1. NCBI lineage: Eukaryota > Viridiplantae > Streptophyta > Magnoliopsida > Santalales > Viscaceae > Viscum > Viscum album. The sequence continues at coordinate 610,981,996 of OY728137.1, read as the reverse complement.
GAGATAAGTCTCAAAGGTGATTTAAGTTCGTTCGTTCCTTGGTTGAAATTGATGGTTTGGGTTCTTCTTGGTGACAGTTAAGGTGATATTGTTTTAAAGATAAATTTTGTGTCATGGTTTTTTGGTGTTTGTTTGGATCGATCAACTAGAGGCGCTTAAACTTTTGGTGGGGGTGACACATAAGAAGTTTTATCTTTGGGTCTTGTTCTTGTTGTGGCTTTCCGAGGCAGAAAGCATTATGGCAGGGAGAATTGTCACACCCCAAACTATCTACTATTTTATATTACTATTTTCTTTGAATTTAAATTTTTTGTTGAGGTTCAGGTTAAATCCCAAAATAGATTTTTGAGTTTGGTCAAAAAGCATGTGTTTTTGAGTTGACGTCACTGAGCACCCAGGCGAAGCGCATTTGGAAACCCTATGTGGCATCACCCACATAACGGCAGAGTCCGCCTGTCTTCAAAAAAAAGTTAAAATGAATAAATTTTTTAGTTTGTTGCGTTATTTAAAAAGTTCATGGTTGTTAATAATTTTAATTATTATTATTAAAATGAAATGAGTATTTTTATCATTTATACTTTTATAGGTATGTTTTTTTTATTATTCTTATTAGTGTTATTACTAATAAGGATTTATTATTATTATTATTATTATTATTATTATTATTATTATCATTATTATTATTTTTGGTCGGTGCTCAGGAACTTCATGGCTAGTGGAAGCCGTGCGGTCAGCCTGAGTATCATGTGGTTGCGGAGTTTGAGTTGGCCAAATAAAAATAAATTAAATGGGTTGAAAAGAAGAAAAAAAAGTTAGTTAAACAATATTATATTATTATTAAATAATTTTTATTATTAAAGTTATTATTTTTACCATTTTCATATTATTATTAAAGTTGTTTTATTTTTATTAGGTTCATTATTAATATTATTATTATTAGTGTTATTATTATTATAGATTAAAATTATTATTATTATTGTTATTTATTATTATTATTATTTTGTTTTTATTTGATTTTCTTTCTTTCTTTATTTTTTTCTGTTTTTTTTTTCTTCTTTTTTCTAACCCTAGCAACCCCCATTTTTTTATCCCTCTCCCTTGGTCCGTGGAACACCGCCAACCCCTGGTTTTCTCCTTTCCCCATCCTGAGTAGACTTACCGCACGCCCCTGGCCGCTCTGCCTCCATCCGCCTCCCTTCCCGTTTCTTCCCCTGCACAGCCGACCCGGTCCCCGTCCTTCTTCGTGCGGGCTACCGCTACTCCCTATTTGCACGGTCGTGGCATCAGCCACCTATATCTTAGGCTGGCCTCGCCTCCTCAGCGCACTAGGCCAACACCCTACCTCCTTCCCTTCATGCACAGCAGAACCGAAGCCTCCAGCCTCCAGCCTCTACACTGGCCACATTGTTTCCTCCACCCTTGTGGCACGACCTATCCACCCCTGCCCTCCGGTAGTCTGCCTCCCTTCCCTTCGAGAAGACCCACCGCATGCCAGTCTGCCTCCCCCTGTCTGCTCCACCTTTGGTAGCTGCACACCCTGACCTCTCCTGCTCTACCTCCTCCATCAATCCACCTCCCTATCATGCGCCCTCTCCGGGCCTCCCGTTGCAGCGGCTAGCAGCCCGCACCCAGCCAACGTCCACCATCTAGCCACTTATGTCCTTCTTGTGTGCCTCCCATTGCAGCGCCCAGTGCCACACCACCCTCGCCCCTCACTCTCCTCTCACTGCAGTGCCCCAGTTTCCTCCTCCCGCTTCGCCTGCACACCATCGTAAGCCCCCCGTCTGGCCCCTAATTCACAGTCCCGACCAGAATCTGCAGCACCGCATGTCCCCGCTCAGTCAAACACCCTATGTAGCCCCCTATCTGTGCCTCCATTGGACTAGTGACCCCATGCCCAGCACCCAGGCCACCACCTTGCTCTAGCCAGCAGCTTTTCCAGTGACCAGCGGGCATGACTCCACTGTCTGGTACCCTCTAGCTGACTCTGCACCTGCTTTTCGTGTACTTCCCATCAAGACAACACCGCTTCCTGCCTTGCGACGACACCGTACCACCCGCACACACCTTCCCCGACCTGGCGGGACCTCTTTCCGGCCACCATGCAACTCCAACCAACTGGTTCCCTCTTTCCGCGTGCCTTCCGTACCATCACGCATCCTCTGACCAACCGTGAACCCTTCTCGATCGCATTCCCCCCTACAGGTGACTTTTTCAGTGCCCCGCAGCTCCTCGCCAACCTTCTGGGGCGGTATGACCAATTCTTTTGGCTTCCGTTTCACCTCTGTTCTTATGAACAGCCACGCACGTTGTTCTCAATTGGGCGTGGGATGAGCATTTTCCGTTGAAGGTGAGCTGTTTAGGTTCGTACCATTTCTCCTGCACTGGGGTACATGTGAGGTATGCGTTTTCTTTTTTTATTATTATTTTAAATTAGTGTTTATTTTTTTAGTTATTTTTGTGGTGTTTAATTTTCAGGTTATTTCTAGTCAGTGTTTCTATGTTTTAGATTATTTTACTTTTGTTGCAGCGCTTTGGCAAGGTATTTCTGTGATATTGTGGTCGTCAGCAAGTTGTTCATACTTGTGCGCAAGTATGAGACACGTCGAATCATCGTAATTAAGCTGCAAGTTGAGGTAGGTCCCCCAATACACTCGCCTTTATATTTAGAATTTATTGATTGCTTGATATTCTATTAATTTTACTAAATGGGAAATAATTTAAGATAATTAATTTTTAAATTATTATTTGGTTTAAAAAGATCTGTTTATTTTATACACAACACTTGAAATATTTTCTTAATGAACAGACACCCATTTATGAAAGAATGCATGTTTGGACTTTAAACATAATTCACAAAATTTCAAATGTAGTTCTGGTTTATTGATAAATGATTTATTTTGAAGCATGAACAAGTGTTTTGGTTCTCTTGAGAAATGAGTTTTTCCTTTAAAATTGGTGAAGTCCCGTTTGGCACTTTAATAAAAAAAATTATTTTGGAAAACTCTCTTTGGGGTGACTCAGGGGTGATATTTGGTGTACGTTGACTGCATGATTTGTGTGTGGTGTTTGTGATACTTTATTGACTTTGTTGACTCACCCCTTTCCTGTTTATTATATGTGTTGACATGGGAACCTGACATAGTAAGTGAATCTTCTGAGAACGATTGTTGCACTAGTTTAGATTACGCATTGGCTAGTGTCCCTTAGTACGGATTATACGCTGCTAGGGGATTGGGCCCCTTGGTTAGGCCATGTAGGGAAACACCGGGCAATAGGGAGTTACGATGTCATTGAGAGTAGGAATGCCTTCAGGATGAGTCACATGTATAGTATGTTATGGATTGTTCACGAGCTCCTAGGTTCGACCCATATTTTCTTTAGTGTTTATTTGTATGTGGCGGACGATTGAGAGGTCTAGTTCAGTTTTTGGACCCTGTGTGCCACTTTTTCCATTTCCCTTAGTGTGTGTTGTGTGTTGTGTGTGGTTTTCCTTTTGACTAACAACTAAAATATGGATTTCTAAATTGTTCACAAAATTTTTTTAAAATTCAATGCACATGTTCCTTTCAAACATTAAACTAGTTTTTAAATTAAAAAGGGCAATGGACCGTTACTTGTTTTAGAAATGAAAGTGTGTGTGTGGAAACCCATATTTTATATAATTTAGTTCAAACCCATAATTAGTAAATTCTTTATTTAAAGTTAGGGAATTTGGAATATTTTTTTGGGCATGCCTACTGAGTTTTTATGCTCACACCTATAGTGTTTTGCTATTTTTAGTTTTGTTGCAGGTTTGACTCGAGTTTCCTCATCGTGGGTGAGAGCTGGTTGTGGTTTGGAAAGTGACTCTCAAGGCCACAAGGATTTTTGGTCGTGGTCAGGTTAGTTGGTTGTTGTTGATCGTTCTTTCTTTTCATGTTGTTTATTTACTTTGCATTATTCTACCTTTTTTGCTGCTTTATCTATTTTCATTGGGAGAAATCGTTCCCACTTGCTCTATGTTGATGCCCTGGCACTTGTCGCCAGCCTGGGAGGATCGGGAACGCCTCTCAGGCCATACCGCGGACCAGCTTGGGTGACCGGTTCAGGGTCAACCCGAGTTGGTTCGTGACTGGAATGATTTCATGGCTGTTTTCAAAATCACCGCTAATTATTTAGTGGCAGTTTTTATTTTTTATTTTTTATTATTTAAAATATTAACTATTTGTTATTTAGAAATATTTATTATTTATTATGAATAGCATAAATAAAACATATATATGTGTATGTTGGGATTTGAATATCTTACCTCTTGGTTATTTTGTAAAGTCTTTACCACTCCAAAAAAACTTTTCTTGTTGTGACTAAACACGCTTTGAGATAAACACACACAGAGAGACAGAAAAATATAAGTAAATAAATATGAATTCATATATTTATGGGGATATTACCATGGAAGCGTGTTGATGGGGGAAGTCGCATAGAGGGGGAAATGTGTCGATAGGGGCATATCGCACGGAGGGGGTGGCGTGTATATGGGACCATATTACGCGGAGGATGTTGGCAGGAGATGGCCTCAGCGCAAGCGGTGGTGGGTGATGCTGATGGTAGACCTCAGTGGTAAATGGTGTTGTTGGGCGAGGCGGCATCCACAGATGATGAGAGACCGAATTGGGATGGGAACAACACATGTGGTGGTGGATGTTGCCTATGATGGGACACATTGTTGATGAGGTGATGTTGGGTGAGGTGACGGCACAAACAACAATGGTGTTGCTAAAGACGACGACAACCATGGGTGATGCGCAGGTGGTGCAACAAGGCTATTGTGGGCCTATGGACCTATTGTAATGGGGCTTAATACCCACCGGGCCTTGAATGGCCATGTATCAAGATCTCTTTGAGCAAAATAACAAGAGGACTTTGTTTCAATAAATATTAGGAGGGACTTCCCCCTTACCTATTAATATATATATATATATATTTATTTATTTAATTTTTGAAATAATAAATAAATAAATAATAAATCAATTATAAATTATAAATTATAAATAAATGGTAAATAAATAATGATTAAAAATTAAATATTAAATAAATTATAAATTATAAATTATAAACTATATAGAAATAAATAAATTGTAAATAAATAATTATAAATTAAAAATTATAACTAAATGATAAATAAAAAATAACTTAACAATAAATAATAAATAAACAAATAAATAAATTATAAATAAATAATAAATAATAACCAAATTTTAAACAAATAACAAAAAACAAATAATAAATAATAAACAATTAATAATTAATAATTAATGATTAATATATATATATACATAAATACATATAAATATACCCAAATATACATGAATAGATATAAATATCTATATATATATAATTATATATAAATATAAATAAATGTGGATAAATATATATAAATTATAAATTAATACACAGAAATACATACACACGCATATATACATAATAAAAAATACAAAATAAATCACAAAAAGAGGTAAGTCAACTACAGTTACAACATAATCATGTTGATAGGAATGTAAATTCCTAGAATAATATCATAAATTACAAAATAAAAATTATAATTAAATGATAAATAAATCATAAATAAATCATAAATAAATCATAAATAATAAATCAATAATAAATAATAAATAATAAATAAATAATAATAAATTAATAAATAATAAATAAATAACACAGAATAAATCATAAATAATAAATAATAAAAAAGTAGTAAATAAATAATAAATAATAAATAATAAATAATATAAATACATATAAGTATTTATAAATATACACAAATATAAATAAATAGATATAAATATCTATACATATATAATTATATATAAATATAAATATATATAAAAAAATTATAATTTAATACACATAAATACACACACACGCATATATACATAATAAACAATACATAATAAATCACCAAAAGAGGGAAGACCACTATGATTATAACATAATCATATCGATAGGAATATAAATTCCTAGAATAAAATCATAAGAAGATTCTCTTAAATGAAACTAAAATTTCATCAAATGTTCAAAAATTAGGGTATCTCAATTAAAAATTGATCTTTGGAGGACTCCCAAACCTTTTTTGACTAAGAAAAAATAGGGACCAAGGTTTAATTCATATAAACAATGTATATCTCATTGTAATATTTGATTTGATAGGTTGTGGAGCTCAAATGGACACCCTGAATCAAAATTCATGGTTGCTTAAAGTTAAAATTCAATTTTCAACTTCTCTTGGAACATCAATACATTTTTTATTATTAATTATTACCAAATTATTATTTAATTTAATTGTAGTTATTTTTGTAAGTTTTGATTTGACAGGACATGAAGCATAAATAGACACTCATATAAAATGTTATGGTCATTTGATGCTGAAGACCAATTTTCAATTTCTCTTAAAACTAAATTAATTTAGAGACTATTTTTTATTAAACCATTGCAAAATGGTTGTGTAACGACCCAAAATTTCATTAATGGAAAATCCCTCTTGATCCAGTTAAATGTTTCTTTATGTTTTTATATGATGTCAACTTCTTTAGTTTAACGTTAAGATTTGTGACCGTTACTTTTATAGCCGTTGAACAGTGATCATCTGGGTAGTTTAAATATAAGGCTTTAACGAACCAATTTTCTACTCAGACAAAGGAAGCGATGGCCTCATCCAGTAGAATTGCCCCTTACGAAGCCCATTTGTCGGAGCTCGGAAAGGAGGTGGCGTCTTTGGGCTTTGCCCTTGACCAAGCCCAAGCTGAGCTTCATCAAGTCAAGCTCGAACGTGATCGTCTACGGGAAAAATGGAAGTTGATAGAGATTACCACTCGAGCGATGTTATCCGAGCAACCCCAAGAGTCTGTCACCATCGCACACCTTACCCTTAGGTCTTATGCGGCTATTTTAAGGGGTTATGTAACAAATAAGTAGAACCATGTTCATGTACATTATTTTTTTTTATATATAATAATGAATATAATTTCTAGTCATTTTTGATACTTTGTAATTAGTTTTTAAAGTACAAATGGTGTTTTTTAGTTATTATTTAATTAAGAATTATATTTTATTAAATTAAAGGATTTTTGAATTAAATAATATTTTAATAAAATATTATTATTAATATTAAATTAATTAAATATAAATGATCTTATAATTTTATGAATGCAATTAAAATTTTTATTAAGGTTTGAAAGCCATTTCTGTCAAAACCCGTGAATTTTTTTATAAATGTCGGTTTTTATTTTAAAAGTGAAAATTCACATATTTAGAAAATTATTTAGATAAAATAAGTATTATTTTTGGAATCAGGACGTCGAAATTATCCAACGGTGAATTTTTCATAATTTTCTGAGACAGTCAAATTTTTGGGTAAAAATTAAATACCATTTAAATATATAATGTGTTTTATGACATCATAATGACCCAATGGTGATGTAATAAAATACCATAATCCTTAGTTTCGGCCAATATATGTTTTATCATTAAAATAATGAGGTTTTGGGTTTGTTTGACTCACTTTTCAAAGCATTAATGGAGCCCTCAAGACTTATTCAACACTTTGCCTTTTTAAATTAATTTCCATGGGAGTGTGACTCACCTCCACATAAGCAACCCTAATTTTTTAATAAGTTCGGACCTTGGCCTTATAAAATATTATTTTCCTCTCTCCTTTTCCAGAAACCATGGGCAAATACCATGGGATGGTTTGTGGTTTGGATTATTTTAATATAAGGGGTCCCAAACCTAAATAATAAAGAATTCTCTCACCTTTCCTATATAAACCCACCCAAGCTCCCACTTCCTCCTCACTCAAAGCCCTTGAAGTTCGTCCAACCTCTGCCCTACTCTCTCTAGAATCCTCTCAAGGTGCCCCAAGCTCCCAAGAAGCCTCTCACAAGCCTCTCTCTAGCCTTTGGAAGCACACTTCCAAGTAAGGGTTTTTTTTCTTCCTTTCTCATTTTTGTCAATTTTCTTTAAGTTGTATTGCCTTTTTAATTTCAATTATGAATGTTGGGGTATGGTTTCGAACCTCCCCCATACTGCCCTCTTATTGTTTGAATGATGGGAGACCCCTTTCTCTCTCATTAAATGCCTCCCATGTACACCCGTTACTATGCCGAAATTTCGAAAGGAGCTTCTCTCTCTTCTTTTATATTCAAGCAATACTTTTGTATCATGAATCTAAATTCCATTTCTATTGTTGGGACATGTATATATATGATCTCCTTACTGTCCATTACATGTAAATATGATGAGGAACCCCTTTGTCTCTCATCAACCTTTTTATGAATTCTTATGTCACGCCGTTACGCCGCCGAAATCGCACCGATTTTCTAAGCCAATGTCTTTGTGTAGTGAATACCATGCCCATTTCTCCATCAAGGGTATTCACCTTTATGCACATTTACTTATTTATTGTAAAGCTTCATGTATGAATTCCACATTCCTTTATCGTGGAATAAATGATTATGTTTTATGAATCCATGTTTTATGATCCATGTGGCACACTTATGCATGAAATGAAATGTTTAAGAAGGGTGCGCCCTGATAGCGCTCCAATGCATTGGGTAAAGTATAGTATCATGATACGTCATGTGCAATGAGTGTTGACTCATGCTAATTCAAGTGCAACGAGGGTTTACTCGTGCTTCAAGTGCAATGAGGGTTTACTCATGCTCCATGTGCAATGAGCCTTGGCTCATGCTAATTCAATGTTAAGTGTTGTTGCCACATTTCCATGTTATGATTATCATGCTTTATCATGCCTTTATGTTCATGTCTCTCTTATGCTCTATTGATATGCCTATTGCCTAACATGTATTGTACTCCTCATGTTATTCATTATGTACTCCCTTACTGGGCTTTATAGCTCACCCTTTTCTTATGCATGTCCTCAGGTTATCCCATGCAATGCTAAGTACGAAGGAATGTAGTGGTCATGTAAAGGAAGTTTTCAATAAGGATGTTGTATTTCAAGTTTAAAGTTTTTATGTAATGATCCTAAGCCCCAAAGACACTAAACCTCTTGATCTTCTTTGTTGTATCAAGTGAAGTTTTATGTAATAAAGCATGTTTAATTTGTAATAAAAAGCAGGGTTGTCATAGTTGGTATCAGAGGATAGGTTTAGTTATTTTTGGGATTAGGAAACCCTAGTAAAGCCTTAGATACAAGACTAATCATAATAAAAACATCCCTAAGTTTTGGTAAATACTATGTAAGTGGTTTATCAAACAAATACATCCCTGTCTGGATACGAGCAGGTAGAGGCGGCTCTGGCACAGATGTATCCTAGGGGTAAAACCCGAAAACACCGCTTTGAGCTAGACTCGAACGGGAACTGGTGCACGACAATGGGCCTTGCTGCACTCTTGGTTACGACACTCCCGGGGGATATGTTTTGATAAATTCACAATCTTAGTATGAACCCTTATTAAGGGAAAAATGCCCCTAAGAATATATGTTAGAAGGAAGATCATGAAAAGCCTGGATTGAATCCTATAGACTCATGAGTTAAAGAGATTAAAGTTTATTTATAAGTCATCAACTTTTGTCTTTGGATTACCCTTTATGTGTTACCCCTAACTTTCCTTTTATTCCAGCCAATGGCCGGTAAGAGGAGAACTCGGGCTAACAACCGTTGTGAAGATCAGTGTGAGGATTGTACTAATGAGATGCCCAATCCGATGGGAGCGGGAATCGCGAACTTTGTCACGCTTCTCTCTCAGCTAACTCAAGTTTTGAATAGAAACACTGGTCAAGAGGAACGTTCAACCCCCCCTAAGAAAGAACAAGTCGCTATTGAAAGCTTCATGAGACAAAGGCCTCCTACTTTTAGTGGATCATCTGATCCCACGATCGCTGAACAATGGATCAACTCCATTGAGAAGATATTCTCCATCCTCCAATGCTCTGAAAAAGAGAAGGTTCTCCTGGCGGCTTATCGTATGGAGGGTGAAGCTGATCAATGGTGGACATTGATCAAAAATACGAAGCCTGAGGAGGAGATCGAGGCTTTGGAATGGAAGGTATTCCGGAAGATGTTTTTCGATAAATATTTTCCATGCACCCTCCGTCTTAAGATGGAAAGGGACTTCCTTTCCCTCAAGCAGAAAGATGAAGAATCTGTGGGAGCGTACGAGGCAAACTTCACAAGGCTTGCACGATACGCTTCTAGCTTTGTCGTTACCCCCGAATGCAAAGTTGACCGCTTCTTTGGTGGGCTGAAGCCTAGCTTGCGGAAAGCATTAGCGATCCGTGACTTTGACAGCTATGAGGAGATTGTCCGATGTGCCCTTAAGGTTGAAATGGAGATCGGAGAATCACAGGGGTATCATGGGGACAAGAAGCGGAAGGTGGACTTCAATGCTGGTGGTCCGATGGATAAATCCAACGGCGCTAAGAAATTCCAGCACCCCACTTGCCAAAAGTGTGGAAAGAAGAACCCTGGGAATTGCCTTAGGGGGACAAGAAAATGCTTCAAGTGTGGAAGAGAAGGGCACCTAGCTATTAACTGTCAGCAAGAAGGACCCGCGGCTGCGACGGAGGGGAGGAACGCTCCGTTCGAACCTCAACGCGTTGTTCAATGCTTCAAATGCAAAGAACCGGGTCATTTTGCGAATCAGTGCCCTAATCCAAGGGTTATCGGAGGCAATCAACAACCTCCAAGACAGCAAGGAAGAGCTTTTGCCATCACTTCTGCCGAAGTGAACCCCGACAACGAAGTGGTGACAGGTACGCTAGTTATTCATTCAAGAATAGCGAACATACTTTTTGATTCAGGTTCTACGCATTCTTTTATATCTAAAAAGTTTAGTAGAACAATCCCTGCACCACCACAAATCATGGAAGTAAAGATGTCGGTGAGTACGGCAAATGGGGCAATCATTGCATCCCATGAGTATAAGTCCTCCCCTGTTATATTATGTGGATTGAATTTCCCGGCGAACCTCGTCATACTTCCTTTGGTGGAATTTGATGCAATTCTTGGCATGGATTGGCTTTCCTTATATAGAGCCAACATAAATTGTCGGGAGAGGGAAATCACACTCCATATGGAGAATCGACCCCCGATTCTTTACAAGTGTCAGGAGGAAGATGAATCTCCTTTAGCTCCATCATCTCAAGCATGGATATTACTGCCTTATGAGCACGCATATCTGGCTCAGATGATTGAGTCCAAGGAAGAAACCACCCTTGAAGAAATGCCTATTGTGAGGGAATTCGCTGAAGTATTTCCCGAGGAACTTCCTGGTCTTCCTCCAAGAAGAGATGTTGAGTTCTCAATTGAACTTATACCTGGGGCGCTACCAATATCCAAGACTCCATATAGAATGGCTGTGGTTGAGCTTGAAGAACTGAAGAAACAACTACAGGAGAATCTGGATAAAGGGTTTATACGCCCAAGTGCATCACCATGGGGTGCACCAGTCCTCTTCGTCAAGAAGAAGGATGGGTCAATGCGGCTTTGCATCGATTATCGTGAACTTAACAAAATCACGATAAAGAACAAGTATCCTCTCCCAAGAATCGATGACTTGTTTGATCAGCTGTGTGGAGCACAATACTTCTCCAAGGTCGACTTGCGGTCGGGATATTATCAAGTAAGGGTGAAGAAGGAAGATATCCCCAAGACTGCTTTTCGTACAAGGTACGGGCACTATGAATTCATAGTAATGCCTTTTGGACTCACCAATGCTCCAGCAATATTCATGGACTTGATGAATAGAGTCTTTAGAGATTACCTAGATAAATTTGTGGTAGTCTTTATAGATGATATTCTGATATACTCCAAAACCAAGGAGGACCATGAGGATCATTTAAGAACTGTACTGGAGACTTTGCGCAAGGAGAAGCTCTATGCCAAGTACAGCAAGTGTGAGTTCTGGTTGAAGGAGGTCTCATTCTTGGGCCATATCATCACAAGCAATGGGATATCTGTGGACCCCTCCAAAACAGATGCAATTGAGGGATGGTCGAGGCCAACATCGGTAACTGATATCCGTAGCTTCTTGGGGTTAGCTGGATATTATCGACGATTTGTGAGAAACTTCTCACGATTGTCCAACCCTCTTACCAAGCTAACTCGAAAGGGAGTAAAGTTTGCTTGGAGTGATGAATGCGAAGAAAGCTTCAAGGAGTTGAAAAGGAGGCTTATCACTGCACCTGTGCTCACTTTACCCACAAGTGGGGAGCTTTTTGTGGTATTCAGTGATGCTTCGAAGAAGGGCTTAGGATGTGTGCTGATGCAGAATGATAAAGTGATATCCTATGCCTCAAGACAGTTGAAAATCCATGAGCGAAACTATCCAACGCATGATCTGGAGTTGGCGGCGGTGATCTTTGCCTTGAAAATCTGGCGGCATTATCTCTATGGGGAGAAATGTGAGATATATACTGACCACAAGAGTCTTAAATATATATTCACACAGAAAGAGCTTAATATGCGCCAGAGAAGATGGATAGAGCTCATAAAGGATTATGACTGTTCAATACATTACCACCCTGGGAAGGCGAACAAGGTGGCGGATGCCCTAAGTAGAAAGGATCCAGCAATTCTATCAATGATGAGAATTGAGAAGGATCCAATCTTCTTAGACTTGATGAAGATGGACGTGGGAATCATAAAGAAGGGAACATCATCAATCCTTTCACAAATGATTGCTCAACCATCTCTTTTGGAAAGGTTAAAGGATGCTCAAAGGGATGATGCGAGAATCCAAGAAAAAGTGGAAGCTATCAAAAAGGGAAAATCCTCAGAGTTTAATGTTAATGAAGAAGGAATTGTGCGGTTTGGGAAAAGACTATGTGTCCCATCATGTTCGGAGCTGAAGAAGGAACTTTTGGATGATGCACATAGTTCAAATTTCTCTATTCACCCAGGGAGCACAAAGATGTATCGAGATCTCCGAGAAAACTTTTGGTGGGATAATATGAAGAAGGAGATCGCCGAATATACATCAAAGTGCCTGGTGTGTCAGCAAGTGAAGGCAGAGAGGCAGAAGTCTAAGGGGATGATGCAACCATTGCCCATACCAGAATGGAAATGGGAGAACATCACCATGGACTTCGTCACTGGACTTCTAAGGACATCCAAAAGCAACAATGCAATCTGGGTTATTGTGGATCGTCTTACAAAGACTGCACACTTCATTGCTATTCGAGAGGATTTCTCTTTGGATCAACTGGCACGGATATATATCAGGGAAGTGGTACGGTTGCATGGAGTACCACTATCTATTGTGTCGGACCGAGATCCAAGATTTACCTCTAAGTTTTGGAAGAGTCTTCAACATGCTCTGAATACTGAACTGAACTTCAGTACGGCCTATCATCCTCAAACTGATGGCCAATCCGAGCGGACTATCCAAACACTTGAGGATATGTTGAGAGCGTGCTCAATGGACTTTAAAGGAGGATGGGATCAACATCTTCCCCTAGTTGAGTTCTCTTATAATAATAGTTTCCACTCGAGCATCCAAATGGCACCATATGAAGCCCTGTATGGGAAAAGGTGTAGAACACCGACATGTTGGGATGAGGTCGGTGAACGTAAGCTGCTTGGACCAGAAATGGTCGAAGAAATGGTGGAGAAGGTGAAAACCATTCAGCAGCATATCAAGGCAGCCCAAAGTCGACAGAAGAGTTATGCAGATAATCGTCGACGAGACCTTGAGTTTAAAGTCGGAGACATGGTGTTTTTACGCATATCTCCGTGGAAGAAGGTCATGAGGTTTGGAAATAAAGGGAAGTTAAGTCCAAGGTACATCGGCCCATTCGAGATTCTTGATCGTGTTGGGGCTGTGGCCTATCGACTAGCACTTCCACCTACTATGGCCAAGGTGCATGATGTCTTCCATGTATCCCTCTTAAGGAAGTACATACCAGACCCTTCCCATGTACTCTCTTCCGAGGTGGTACAATTAGAAGACGATCTTTCTTATGAGGAGCAACCAGTGAAGATCTTAGATCGTAGAGAAAAAGTTCTACGAAATAAGACAATGCCCCTCGTCAAGGTGTTGTGGAGAAACCACAAGTTTGAAGAAGCAACTTGGGAGTCGGAGGATATGATGAAGCTAAGTTACCCACATTTGTTTTAGTGTGGGAAAAGGAAAATTTCGAGGGCGAAATTTCTTAAGGGGGGAATGTTGTAACGACCCAAAATTTCATTAATGGAAAATCCCTCTTGATCCAGTTAAATGTTTCTTTATGTTTTTATATGATGTCAACTTCTTTATTTTAACGTTAAGATTTGTGACCGTTACTTTTATAGCCGTTGAACAGTGATCATCTGGGTAGTTTAAATATAAGGCTTTAACGAACCAATTTTCTACTCAGACAAAGGAAGTGATGGCCTCATCCAGTAGAATTGCCCCTTACGAAGCCCATTTGTCGGAGCTCGGAAAGGAGGTGGCGTCTTTGGGCTTTGCCCTTGACCAAGCCCAAGCTGAGCTTCATCAAGTCAAGCTCGAACGTGATCGTCTACGGGAAAAATGGAAGTTGATAGAGATTACCACTCGAGCGATGTTATCCGAGCAACCCCAAGAGTCTGTCACCATCGCACACCTTACCCTTAGGTCTTATGCGGCTATTTTAAGGGGTTATGTAAAAAATAAGTAGAACCATGTTCATGTACATTATTTTTTTTTATATATAATAATGAATATAATTTCTAGTCATTTTTGATACTTTGTAATTAGTTTTTAAAGTACAAATGGTGTTTTTTAGTTATTATTTAATTAAGAATTATATTTTATTAAATTAAAGTATTTTTGAATTAAATAATATTTTAATAAAATATTATTATTAATATTAAATTAATTAAATATAAATGATCTTATAATTTTATGAATGCAATTAAAATTTTTATTAAGGTTTGAAAGCCATTTCTGTCAAAACCCGTGAATTTTTTTATAAATGTCGGTTTTTATTTTAAAAGTGAAAATTCACATATTTAGAAAATTATTTAGATAAAATAAGTATTATTTTTGGAATCAGGACGTCGAAATTATCCAACGGTGAATTTTTCATAATTTTCTGAGACAGTCAAATTTTTGGGTAAAAATTAAATACCATTTAAATATATAATGTGTTTTATGACATCATAATGACCCAATGGTGATGTAATAAAATACCATAATCCTTAGTTTCGGCCAATATATGTTTTATCATTAAAATAATGAGGTTTTGGGTTTGTTTGACTCACTTTTCAAAGCATTAATGGAGCCCTCAAGACTTATTCAACACTTTGCCTTTTTAAATTAATTTCCATGGGAGTGTGACTCACCTCCACATAAGCAACCCTAATTTTTTAATAAGTTCGGACCTTGGCCTTATAAAATATTATTTTACTCTCTCCTTTTCCAGAAACCATGGGCAAATACCATGGGATGGTTTGTGGTTTGGATTATTTTAATATAAGGGGTCCCAAACCTAAATAATAAAGAATTCTCTCACCTTTCCTATATAAACCCACCCAAGCTCCCACTTCCTCCTCACTCAAAGCCCTTGAAGTTCGTCCAACCTCTGCCCTACTCTCTCTAGAATCCTCTCAAGGTGCCCCAAGCTCCCAAGAAGCCTCTCACAAGCCTCTCTCTAGCCTTTGGAAGCACACTTCCAAGTAAGGGTTTTTTTTCTTCCTTTCTCATTTTTGTCAATTTTCTTTAAGTTGTATTGCCTTTTTAATTTCAATTATGAATGTTGGGGTATGGTTTCGCACCTCCCCCATACTGCCCTCTTATTGTTTGAATGATGGGAGACCCCTTTCTCTCTCATTAAATGCCTCCCATGTACACCCGTTACTATGCTGAAATTCCGAAAGGAGCTTCTCTCTCTTCTTTTATATTCAAGCAATACTTTTGTATCATGAATCTAAATTCCATTTCTATTGTTGGGACATGTATATATATGATCTCCTTACTGTCCATTACATGTAAATATGATGAGGAACCCCTTTCTCTCTCATCAACCTTTTTATGAATTCTTATGTCACGCCGTTACGCCGCCGAAATCGCACCGATTTTCTAAGCCAATGTCTTTGTGTAGTGAATACCATGCCCATTTCTCCATCAAGGGTATTCACCTTTATGCACATTTACTTATTGATTGTAAAGCTTCATGTATGAATTCCACATTCCTTTATCGTGGAATAAATGATTATGTTTTATGAATCCATGTTTTATGATCCATGTGGCACACTTATGCATGAAATGAAATGTTTAAGAAGGGTGCGCCCTGATAGCGCTCCAATGCATTGGGTAAAGTATAGTATCATGATACGTCATGTGCAATGAGTGTTGACTCATGCTAATTCAAGTGCAACGAGGGTTTACTCGTGCTTCAAGTGCAATGAGGGTTTACTCATGCTCCATGTGCAATGAGCCTTGGCTCATGCTAATTCAATGTTAAGTGTTGTTGCCACATTTCCATGTTATGATTATCATGCTTTATCATGCCTTTATGTTCATGTCTCTCTTATGCTCTATTGATATGCCTATTGCCTAACATGTATTGTACTCCTCATGTTATTCATTATGTACTCCCTTACTGGGCTTTATAGCTCACCCTTTTCTTATGCATGTCCTCAGGTTATCCCATGCAATGCTAAGTACGAAGGAATGTAGTGGTCATGTAAAGGAAGTTTTCAATAAGGATGTTGTATTTCAAGTTTAAAGTTTTTATGTAATGATCCTAAGCCCCAAAGACACTAAACCTCTCGATCTTATTTGTTGTATCAAGTGAAGTTTTATGTAATAAAGCATGTTTAATTTGTAATAAAAAGCAGGGTTGTCATAGGTTGTTTCTTTGTAGTGTCACCGTACGTATATGTGGACAATTTTTTTAGGTTTCCAAGTGGGTTTTGCTGATCTAGTTGGGCATTTCTAGCTTGGAAATTAGAGTTTTTGTGTAGTCTATGCTTTAGGGTTTCCCTTGATGCTATTTTGTTTTGGAGTTTTATTTTTATTACTTGACATACATTGTGGGGTGGTTTGAGTTTCTGTGTGTTATGTGATGGAGTTGTTTGGTGATTATTTATCTCATATCTCAATAATTCTCATTATATTGAGGGTAATGAATCTCATTTTAGTGTTTTATATACCATCAGTGTTAGTCTTCAACTTGTGGCTTATTGAAGGTAGGTTTCAGAGGTCATCATATCCCTTTATTAACTACCGGATCATGTAAGGTACCTTTGGAGGGAGGGAATCATGACGTATATACACATCCAAACACATACATATAAATATATTTTTATATTTTAAATTATTTAACATGAATATAAATATATAAATTCAAATGTGAACTATATTTAAGGTATTTGTATATTTATTTTGATATTTATTTATATAGTTCATATCACTATATTTATATAGAGAGAGAGACACACACATGTGAGTGTGCATCATTATAATATATATGTGTGTGTGTGTGTGTGTGTCTGTGATTATAATTATATATATAATTATATTTGTTTATATAGGTCAAATCATTGTATTTCTATTATGTTGTGTTCTGCGAGGTCGGAAGTAATATCTTACATTATATATTTTAATATATATATAAATATTGTATCTATATAATTATATATACTTATTGTTTTATAAATAATATTTAAAAATATATAAATATGAATATATGAATTAAATTATTCACAGTTTCATTTATTATCATTTTTTAAGCATTGTTAAATGTCACCATTTATCAATGATGACTAAATCGCCAATAAAGGATAATATTTAATTGATAAAAAAGTGTTTATAAATGATGGAATTTTATCATCACAATTTTTACCATTGATAAAAGTTTTATTTATCATTGATTTTAGTTAGTGGTGATAAAAAATTAACATTTATCAACATTTTTTTAGCACTAATAAATAACAGCATTAAACAAACACAAATATGCAGAAGTGAACAGACTGAACATCCATTTACCCATATCTAATTGAATTTTATAACTGTAGCACCCCCGGTTTCAAGTAAGTAACCCTTTATTTATTATTTTTAAGTATGTAAAGTGTTTGGGTGAAGTTTGGGAGGGTTTTGAAGACTTTTTGAATTTTTTGGGGATTTTATAAAGGTTTATGGTTAGTGGTAACCATGAAACTCCTACAGGAAACCCTGCACAATGAGACAAGGGATAAGGGGAAGGCACACGGTTATGTGCATGGTTTTTCCAAACTTTGTGGCCTCCTAGGTGAAACTACGCAAAGTGGGATAGTGGTATTTTTCACGGTTGGCGCATGGTTTGTCTAACCGTGTAGGAAAATCATGTGAGGTACCCCACGAGATAGAGGTTGGCGCATAATTAGCGCATGGTTTTTCTAACCATGCGACTAACCATGCATGTTTTGAAAAAAAGATCCTAAAAAATGGATCTAGGTTAGGATTAAGTTTTAACCCCTTGTTTTTTATCCAATCTAGACCTAACATGAAAATTATTCCTCCCAAAGGCTTTGGAACCTTTACCCATAGAATCAAAAGCGATCCAAAGGTGTTTCTTGGTGCGTTCAAGCCTTATTCCCTTGGTAAGTCATTGTGGTATTTTTTCATGGTTTTCCTTAGATCTAATTTCTTCCCTCTATCAGTTTCTTAAATATAGTCCATTGTTGATATATCGAAGGTGGTTGATTCCAATCATGGTTAAATTTGGACTTGTTGATGTTAGGGGAAGAGATATAAGGTGGGTTTTTGGAGATTCAACCTAGTTTTTTGGGCATTTTCATGTCGTTCTTAATTTTCACCAAAATTACTAAGGTAGGTGGCTTCACTCTCAACTCATATTATTAGAACTTATAGGATTAGTTTCTAATTGTTTAAATTTATTGAAATTGGTTGTGAAATTGATGTTCAAATCATGTTAGAAACCTTATTTAGTGACGGTGTGTGGTTTTGTGGATTTGTGGAAATTATTTGTGTAAAGTGGTTGGTTTTATTGATTTTAAAATGTTTATTTTAAAATGTGTATTTGTTGGATTTCTGAAAATGGTTTGTTTGAAAGGTTTTTAATAAAATAATGGTTTTATTGAAATGGTTTATAATGGTTAATTTGAAATGGTTTTTTCATACATGGGTTATGTGAGTTCATGCCTTTGACGTGACCCTAAATAAGGGGCATGTACCATTAGGGTACAAAAAGGGATGTGACCCTATATAAGGGGCATGTGTGATTACAGCACAAGGAGATTTTCCACTTAGTAGTGACTTAGGGGATATATGAGAAATGGATCATGAGTATAGAACTGTCAGAGAAGCATGCATGTGTGGGTTTGTGTCTGAATCATGCAATGGTTTGCTAAAAAGGAATGTGGAATGGTTTAAATAATTGTTTGTTTGATTTATATGGAAAATAGTTTTGGTTTGGAAAACTATTTTGCTTAGAAATAGCTTTGGCTATTGTGGTAAATTGTTTTTAATTGTTTTATATAAATGTGTTGACTTGTTCTACCCTAGTGGAGTGAGTAGGGAAGTCATTTGGGAAAGCCTACTGAGTTTCATTTCTCACCCATTCTTTGGAACTTTGGTGCTTTTGCATATATTTTTTATCGGTACACAGGCAAAGGTAAAGTATCACATTTCTTTAGTGGTGTTTTGTGATATTTGGGCAGTTTTTTGGAGTTGGATCATGGAGCATGTTGGAGCTATGGAGTTATCTCTTGGAGTCTTTGAGTTTGTTGGTTTTTTATTCCATCATGTACTTTGATATTATAATCTTACATTGTGGTACTTGTTCAGGTTTGGTTTTAATATCAATGGTATTTCTTTTAGTTTTTTTACATTGTTATCATGCATCATGTAGTAGTTTTTTTTAATGAATTTTTTAAGAACCTTTATGGTTAAATTGTTTTAAATAATTTTTTTGTATTTTTTGAAAACTAACATTTTTTTGTTGAAGAATGTTTTTTTTATTTAGGAATCAAACCCAATCCATCATAATGAGGTATTTTTCTGAACACAATTTTCTAGAACCATGTTTTCATATTGTGCTACACTAGAAATAGAATAATTTAGGAAGATGTAGTTATTGATCAGACACTTTATCTTATTTGGTTCCATCGACATGACATTGAAAATTATTGAACTCAAAATAATTGGAGGTATAATTTATTGTTTGCTGAAGGTTTATTTTTTTTATCATAGAAATAATGAATTTTTGAGTTATAAAAAATGATTTTATTGAGTTATAAAGAAAGAAGTTGTTGGTTGAATAAGTAGTATTGTTGCTGAAGAGTTTTGAAATAAGAATGTGAAGTCAGGAGTTAGAAAGTTTTCATAATTTCTAAAAACAAATCAAACGATGCTTTGTTGATCATAAATTTCTCAGAAATCATGAAAACTCTCATGATAAAATCTTTTGAAGAAATGCTGGAGAGGTTTGAAGAAATTCAAAGAAGAAAAGTGAAAAATTCCATCACAATGTGAATTCCATCACAATGAGAAAATTCCATCATAATGGAAATTCCATCATAATGGGAAAATCCATCATAATAGGGAATTCCATCATAATGAGCTGATAAAGAAACAGATCATGATGAGTTAAGGATGAAACAAATTGTAATGAGATGAGAAAGATATAAATATTTGAATAAGTCAAACTTGAAATTCAATTTTGTGTAAATATCAGATAAATATAAGGAGGAATGAAGAAGTTAAAGTTAAAGTTTAAATTCGAGAGATTCATAAAGTTTTTGAAATTTGAGGAAGCAGGGAAAGTTTTCAAATTTTCCACTTTTGTTTTCCGGGTTTCCTATAAATACTTTCTCAAATAATTCATTCATTTGGGACTTTCACACATGCATAAAAGGCAGAGCACTAGAGAATTCTAAGTGAAAGTTCCCATCTGATTGAAGAATAATTGTATTGAGAATTATATCATAGTTTGAGTTTTTCAAATTTAGAATGATCTCATCATATTGAGAAAATCATATCTAGAATCATTGTATTGAGAAAATTAGATCCAAAATCATTGTATTGAGAAGATCGTATCTAGCATCTTCGTATTGTAAAAACTGGATCCAACATCATCGTATTGAGAAAACAGGATCTATAATCATTGTATTGATAAAATTAGATCCAGAATCATTGTATTAAGAAAATATGATCTAGCATCATCATATTGAGAAAATAAAATCCAGCATCATCGTATTGAGAAAATTAGATCCAACCAAATCAGAATGAGGATTCGGACTGAGAAATTATGGAGCAGTTTCAATAAAGTCTTTATTATTATTTTTGGATCAATTTGTTTATAATAAAACATTGTAAACTAATGGGAGTTAGTATAATCATTCCTATCGGGAGATAGAAGATGTCTAATAGGAGTTGTCACAAGTTGCATTCACTTCTTCATAATAGTGTATTTCTATAGATCCACAGGAGTGGCTATGGAATAGATGTAGATTCTCACACTGAGTTCGAACCTTGTAAATATTTTGTGATTTAATTGATTTCATACTTTTTCTTAGATGAGTATTTACTAAAAGTTGATAAGGAAATAAATCATAACAGGTTTCAGGGGTTAAGTTTTGAAAATTATTGAAACTTATAAATATTAAATAACTAATTCAACCCCTCCCCCTCTTAGCTGTTATTAAATCATTTGAAACTTCAATTGGTATCAGAGTCAAGGTTCCCTTGTTGAATATTTATCATGAATAATATAAATTCTATCAACAGTAGAGTAATTCCTATATTTTATGGAAAAAATTATTATGAATAGAAAAATAGGATGATTCTTTATCTCCTATCTCTTGGCCTAGAAGTTGTTGATGCTGCTACTATTGGGTTTCCACTAATTAAGAAAGATTCCTCAATTACCTTTGCTGATATGAGAAATATAGAATTTGATGGAAAGGATATAAATATTATTCTCATTTCCTTATCATAAATTTTTTATTAGAAGGTGATGGGTCTCAAAACTTCAAAAAGTATGAGGTACAA
Source organism: Viscum album (assembly GCA_963277665.1). Classification (NCBI taxonomy): domain Eukaryota; kingdom Viridiplantae; phylum Streptophyta; class Magnoliopsida; order Santalales; family Viscaceae; genus Viscum; species Viscum album. The sequence goes on along the minus strand of OY728137.1, from coordinate 610,960,036 downwards.
GTTGGAAAGTGTTTTCAAATGGAATAAAAAAGTTAAGGAATTGAAGCTAAAAATATATAAAAGTATGAAGACATCAGAATAAGAGATGAATAAACAATTAATGAATACTTCACTAGAGTAAATGAAATTTTTTGTAATATTAGAGGATTCAGAGATGTCTTGTAAGATTCTAAAATTGTGAAGAAACTTATGAGAAACTTTCCAGATATTTTTTATTCTAAAATTTCTTATTTAAAAGATAAGGATGATTTATCTATTGATGAATTGCATAACTTTATTGTTACTTATAAATGATGAAACCTCTAATGTTTAAAAATAATATGAAAGATGAAATGGGTTTTTAAGCTATGAGAAAGATGAAGAACCAATATATTGAAGAAGCTGATCTTTATGAGTCTGAAAATAAAAAGGATGATGAGTTGAAGGGAAAAAATCATGTCTATTATATCCAAGAACTATCGAAGAGGAAGAGGAAATTATGGAGGTTAAATTCCTCTCAAATTTTTTGAGAGTAGTAGAATTGGACACTTTTCTATGAATTACCCCAAGAATAAAGTTGGAGAATATTGAGATGATTCTAATGGAAAACCTCGATGGAAGAAGTGAAAAAAAATGATAAAAAAGAAACATTTTCCAATAGATAAAAAAATAAGTTTACTATAATCCAAAGAAGTATGTTGAGTAAGAAATTTTAATCAGACACAACTGACAACAATTCTCCTAAAGATGAAATTTTACGAAAATTCATAACCTTCATTGAAAAATTTGAGAAAAAAAGATTCCTAAAAGAGTAAAGAAGGTGGTGAAGAATATTAAAGAGAGTATCATCTATGAGCATAACTTGTTTCATGTATTGAGAAAAACAAAACTCTCAAGAAAGAAATTAGAGTAATGAAGAAATATTTTGAATAAGTTATTGATGGAATAAAAGATGTCATCAAACAGAAGGATGAATACATTTATAATATTTTAAGTTACAAAATTAGAATTAATAAACAAGGAAAGATGATTTAAGATCTTATTAAGAAGATGAAAGATAAGGAAAAAGAGGTTAAAAGGTTTCAATAAAAAAATATTGAGTCTGAAAGTACCTTTATAAAGATTAATTAAAAGTTCAAAAAAGTTTTGGAAGTAAAGGATGAGACTTCTAAAGATGTTGAGAAGGCTCGATATGAGAATCAGGTGAAATTTTCTCTTAGAAAAAATAATGTTTCATCTAATTATTTTAACATTTAATGTTCTAGAAAAAGTATTAGGAGATATTGGGTGGATAAATGATGTTTGAAACTTATAAAATCTACAAAATTAGATAACTCAGTCAAAATAAAGGATGGTCCATGTCCTGATTACTTTAGAGATGAAATAAGTTACCAACTTCAACAAAGTTTCAATAGAGAAAGATATTATTTCAATAAAAAATCAAGATTTGATGGTTATTATTGATGTTGTGGAATCTATGGGAATATAGCTTATAACTTTTGGCACAAGTTATCCTTACCTGGAACAAGGTTTGAGAAAAGTGTAAGAAATAGTGAAAGTAGAATGAGAAACTTTATTAACTTGTAGAAAGATGAAAAGGTGAATTCTCAAGGTGTTATAAACTTTCCAATAAGAAATAAATTTGAATGTATTGAATAATTTTTTGGAAGATGTTATCAGGCTGCTCATAATGCTGAAATACGTATGACACTCCTTCTATAACAAGTTTCTTATAATAGAAAATAAAAGAAAGACATAAGGAGGAAAGTTAAGGAAAGATCCTTTGTTATTGAGACAGATTTGAAAGCAAGTAAAAAAACAATCCATGAATACTTAATAGTGGTTGTTCTTCACATATGATAGGTGATATAAAAATCTTGAAACATATTGAAATTCATGATGGAGGAGTAGTTACCTTTGGTAATGATAATTCCTTAAAAATAATTGGAATTGGAACGGCTGATATTGAGACCGAAAAGTTGAAATTTAAGGATGTTTTATTTTTTGATGGGATAAAACATAACTTACTTGATGTAAGTAAACTTTTTAATGATGGAAAAGAAGTTTTTTTTAGAAGAGACTTTTGTATCATCAAAAGTGTGAAATATGGAAAAGTTATTACAAAAGGAGAAAGAAGCAGTGTGAATCTCTTTCAAATAGGATAATTCAATAAATCCTGTTACTTGAGTGATAAAGATGAAAATAAATTGTGGAACCAAATACTTTTCCACCTTGGGAATAAAAACATGGATAAACTTTATAAAGTTGATTCCATTTGAAACTTTCTATAATTTAAAAGAAGAAAATAATATGTTTGTGTAACTTTTCAAAAAGGGAATATGACTAACAAAAGTCACAAAAGAGTTGAGATTCAATATACCAGACCACTTGAGATTATTCATTAAAATTTATGTGGATCAATTAAAAATCAATAAAAAATGATATTTAGACTTTATCACTTTTATTAATGATTTCACTCAGATTAAAAACATCATGTTTATGAAGCACAAGTCAGAGTCTATTGAAATGTTCAAATTCTTCAGAAAAGATGTTGAGAAAGAAATGGGGATTTCCATAAAGAAGTTGAGAACATATAATGGTGTTGAATTAAAAAAAATACTTCTGAAACTTATCTGAGAAATCATGGTATCAAACATCACTATAGTGATCCCTATAATCCACATCAAAATGGAGTATCAGAAAGAAAGAATAGAATTTTGGTGGAAATGGGAAGAAGTATGTTAGCAGAATACAAACTTTCAAAATTCTATTGGAGAGAAGATGATATTACTGTTGTAAATTTTAAAAATAGATGCTTGTTGAGACCGGAAACTATCATGACTCCTTATGAAATGTGGTATAACAAAAATCCTTCATTTAAATACTTCAAAGTTTTTAGAAGTCTATGTTTTATCAAAATAAAAAATCTAGATTTGGGAAAGTTTGATGAGAAAGATGAGGAATGAACTTTTATGGGTTATTCACTAAATGGAAGAAGTTACAAATATTGGAACAAACGTTTACAAAATTTGGTGAACTAATATGATGTGTAGGTAATTGTAAATCAAAGTTCCTTAATAAAATTTGTTGAGAATATTGAGGAGGATAAACTGGATAATTCCAATGATAGTGAAAGTAATTCAAAACATCTTTATCAAGATTCAGAATAATCGTGTGATGAGGAAATTTCAGATAGGAAATAAACTTTAAAATTTTCTACCTTAAAAACATACTGAATTAGAAAACATTATTGGGAATTATAAGGATCTAGTCTAGACAAGAATAAAGTTGAGATTAGATGATCATACTTCACTTATCTCAAAAGTTGAACTGGAATCAATTTCAGAATCTATTCAACACAAATAATGGGTGGATGATATGAATCAAGAGTTGGATCATATTGAAAAGAATGAAACATGGGAACTTGTTTCATGTACAGAAAATAGAAAACTTATCGTAACCAAGTTGTTTTATAGAAACAAGTTAAATGAACATGGAGAAGTTTTAAGAAACTAATCCATGCTTGTTTTTAAAGTAAATTCATAGGTAGAATGTGTGGATTTTGAAGAAAAAATTTCCCCAATTAAAAGATTAGAAACTATTAGAATGTTTCTTTAAGTGGCCACACATCAGAATTACAAAGTTTATTAGATGGGTGTAAATTCATCCTACTTAAATGGTGAGATTGAGGAAGAATTTTACATTGAACAAACTTGTGGATTTCTACTTTATGAATATGAAAAAAAAAGTTTTAAAATTGAAGAAAGATTTGTATGGGTTGAAAAAAGATCCACATGCTTGGTAATCTAAACTTGATAATTGTTTGAGAACATTGAAATTTTCTAAATTAAAAGTTTATAACAAATTATATGTGAAATATGTTGACTTTAGAGCTCTAATTTTAATTGTTTATGTGGATGATACAATTTTTTTTGGGGATAGATAAGATGTTTGTAAAAAAAATTCTAAGAAAATTAAGAAGAATTTTCAAATGTCTATTTTAAGAGAATTAAATTTCTTCCTTGGATTACAATTTCAACAAAAGGGAAAAATATATTTTCTTATCACAAGAAAAGTATTCTAGGGAATTATTTAAGAAGTTTGGGATGGCATAATCCAAATAAGTTTCAACTTCTATTTCAATGATCACAAAGATGAGTAAATATGAATCTAGAATAAGTGTGAATTATAAAAACTTTTAGAAGCTAATAAGAATTCATATTTACCTTACAGCCTCAAGGTCTAATATTGTTTATGTCGTGACTTTGTGTTATAGGTATAAAAGTAATCTAAAATAATGACATATGTTGGCAGAAAAAAGAATTTTAAGATATGTTAAAGGAACAACTTCACATGGGTTATTATATAAAATAAATAGTGAGATGAAGTTTCATAGTTATACTGATTCCGATTGGGATAGAGATTTTAATGATAGAAAACCAACCTCAGGAGGAACATTTTTCTTGGGAGAATGTTGTGTGAGTTGGCATAGTGAGAAACAAAGATTAGTAACTTTGATCATAGATGAATATGAATATGTTATAGCTGCTCAATATTGTACTCAAATGTTGTGGATGAAAGTTCATCTGGAATATTTGAAAGTAGAATTTTCTAAACCATTGAAGATGATTTGTGATAATCATAGTGAAATTGATATTTCTAAGAATAATGTCCAACATTAAAGATCAAAACACATTGATATAAAGTTTCACTTTATAAAATAAAAAGTTTCTTCTCAAGAGGTTTTTCTGGAATACATTTTAACAAAGTATCATATTGCTAATATCTTTTCAAAGGAAATGCCAAAAGAAAGGTTTGTGGAATTGAGGTTGAAACTTCATGATCATCCTCCTCCAATGTTTTCCTAAACCACATAAGTAAGTACCCTCACTATGATTTTGATTATGTTAACAAAGGGGGAGAAAAATTAACAACTTTGTACTTTATAATAAGTTTTACTTTTATTTATTTTATGAATATGAAGTTATGGTTATCCTAAAATGGGGGAGAGAAAAATAAAGTGATAAAATGAAATGTGAGTAGAATTTATCTTTACATAGTCACAAACTTTTCTTTCTTCCAAGGGATTAAATTACTTTAAAACATTACTTTATCTAGTATTGTGGTGTTAGGACACTCTCTTTTAAGAAAGGATATATTTTGATAAAAGTCAAAAAACTTGAGTTATTTACAGAAGTTGAGTTGTAAAAAATTATGAGTTAGAAATTTTGTTAACAAGGGTTGTCAATAAATCCAAATGGGGGGATTGAATAACCTTTGTGGTTAAATTATTTTAAACAAAGTTTTTTTGTTTTTTTACAACTAACTTTTTTTTGAAGAATTTTTTTTTATTCATGAATCGAACTCAGTCCATCATAATGAGAGTTTTTCGAACAGAAGTTTCTGGACCCGGGTTTTTGTATTGAGTTTCACTAGACACAGAAGAATTCAGGAAGATAAAGTTTTTGAGCATACACTTTATAGTATTTAGTTCCATCGACATAACATTGAAAATCATAAAATTCAAAAGAATAAATGGTAGAATTTATTTTTTTCAGGAGGTTTTTTTCATAATCAGAGAAAGAATGAAGTTTCTAAGTTAGAAAAAATGAATTTGTTGAGATAGAAAGAAAGAAATTATTGAGGCAAAAGTTTCTTGTTGAATAAGGCGTATTGTTTCTAAAGAGTTTTGAAAGAAGAATGTAAAGTCAGTATTTATAAATTTTCCATACTTTCCAAAAACAAATCATACAATACTTTGTCGATCATAAAGTTCTCTCAAATCATGAAAACTCTCATGATAAAATCTTTTAAAGAAATGGTGGATTGGTTTGAATAAATTCAAAGAAGAAAACTGAAGAATTCCATCATAATTGAAACATTCCATTATAATGGGAATTCCATCATAATGGAAAAATCCATCGTAATGGGGAATTCCATCATAATAAGCTAAGAAAGAAATAGATCATAATGAGCTATGAAAGAAATACATCGTAATGATCTAAGAAATATATAAATATTTGAAGACATCAAACTTGAAATTAAATTTTGTGTAAATCTAGGATAAATCTAAAGAGGAATGAATAAGTCAAAGTTAAAGTTTAAATGAAAGATATTCTCAGAGTTTTGAAATTTGAGGAAGCGGGGAAAGATTTCAAGTTTCCCAATTTTTTTTGAGTCATGTATAAATACTTTCTCATATCATTTGTTCATTTGCAACTTTTTCACATGTGAAAAAGGTGGAGCACTGGAAAATTTGAAGTGAAATTTCTCATCTAATTGAAGAAGAATTATATTGATAATTCTAGTAGAGTTTGAGTTTTGCAGATTGAGAATGTGCTCATCATATTAAGAAAATCATATCCATAATCCTCATATTGAGAAAATCAGATCTAAAATCATCGTATTGAGAAAATTGGATCCAGCATCATCATATTGAGAAAATTGGATCCAACATCATCGTATTGAGAAAATGAGATCCAGAATCATTATTTTTTGAAAATCAGATCCAACATCATCATATTGAGAAAATTGAATATAAAATCATCATATTGAAAAAATCAAATCCAATATTATTATATTGATAAAATCAGATCCATCCAAATTGTACTGAGGATTCGGACTGATCAATTATGAAATAGTTTCAACAAATTATTTATTCTTTTGTTTAGCTCAATTGTTTTATAAGAAAACATTATAAACTAATGGGATTCAGTATAATAATTCCTATCTTGAGATATAAAGTGTATAACGGGATTTGGTACAAGTTTTATTCACTTCTTGATAACAGTAGGTTTCTATAGACCCATGAGAGTATCTATGTAAAGAATATAATTTCTCACACTAAGGCTGAACCTTGTAAATATTGTATGATTTACTTATTTTCCTACTTTTTGACGCATGAGTATTTACTAAAAGTTGATAAGTAAATAAATCTTAATAGGTTTTAGGGGTTGAGTTTTGAAAATTATTGAAACTTATAAAAAGTGAACAACTTATTCAACCCCTCCCCCCTTCTAAGTTGTTATTCAATCATTTGGAACTTCATTTTTTGTGGGGTTGTTTTATTTTATCAAAGGGAAAATCATCCCCCGTATATATTAAAGCCCTTGGAATTTATTTCCTGCCTTTTTCACATTGGGGGTGTCACTTAAGACTAAGTATAAATTATACCTCAACTCAAGCCAATGATGAGGGGTGAGCTATTATAAGTGGTATCAGCTTGTTCGGTCCCTAACTTACAACTGGAATCATTTTGTTCCATATTTGGTTATCATTTGTGTTAGTCTAAGAGTTGATAATCATTCTGGTTAGTCTTAGAGTTGGGATGTTATAAATTAGTAAGATGGTAAGGACTTGAAATGTAGAGAATAAAAAGAAGAATCTAACCTTTTATGTTGAACTTCATGTTACCAGGGATTTGGGTACATAAGTGTTTTGGAGACACTTATAGGAATTTTAATCTCATTGTCATGGGTTTATCCAATGAGGATAACATGACATGAATCTTATAAAAGACTTCCCAGTAGGAGTACACATTTCAGTTTGAGTAATTATTTATGATTTGGTGAAAAAGTGTTAATTTTTGAAAATTATTAAAGTTATTTTCAAATGTGATATTTTTAAAAGGTGTGAAATGGTTATTTTAAAAATGGTTTAATTTTAAAAATCATGGTGGAATTTTAAAAACTGGTTGAATGTGGAAAATATTGAATTTTGGAAATCACTTTTGTGATAGATGATGGGGTAGAATTTGAATTTTTTAAGACTTTAGTTACTAGATAGTGAGACTTATGGTGTTTTTTATCTGTATAAAAAATGGAACCCGGTAGGTATCAAGAAACCAACCAAAGGAATCTGTTGAGAATGTGGTCACACTTGAGCCACAGGTGAACCAACAACTGGTTCAGATTATAGTCCAAGCCTTTCAGGTTGTGGATAGAGGGAACATAAGGGATGAACCAAGGAAATTTGATCAATCTATTCAGTTCCAGAGGCAGAATCCACCCATATTTCAGGGTGATTTAGAACTAGAAGAGGTATAGGTATGCCTTAATAGGATGAATCGTATCTTAAATTTCCTTGGCACAATAGTAGATATGAAATTCAAGCTAGAAATATATATGTTGTAGGATCTTGCATGCCAATGGTGGGATTTAGTGGTTTGGGATAAATTAGAACAAGGCCTTACATGAGAGAATTTTGAAGAATTTTTCAACAAACAATTATATCCTCTCACATATAAGATTGCAAGAATGATGGACTTATTCAGCTTGAAGTAGGATATCCTTATAGTGACGGAGTACGTGGCTAAATTTTATGAATTTAGTCCAGTTTTCACCTGAAGTTGCTGCTAGTGTTCCCTTGAAGGCATGAATTTTTGAATCAGGGATGAGGTAGGAGATTTTCTCAAATATTGGTGTGCTTTGTATAACGAATTATACATATATGGTCAATATAGAAATAGTATCATAAAGGGACATATCAAGAGATATGGGTGGAGGGTGTATGTTGATACCTATGGGAAATGGTGCGAACTATAATAATATGAGCAAGAAGAAGAGGGGAACCTATTTCCAAGGTATTAGGATGAATCATAATTAGATATATGGATCAGTGAATCTTCCTCCAAGTCCCAAGAGAAAAGAAGGATGTTTCCAATGTGGTTCATTTGACCACATGAAGCGAGAGTGTGTAGAACCACCTAGATCATGCCACAATTGAAATAATATGGGGAATATTTAGCTCTATTTCCATAGTGCTCTGAGGTTAGGTTTTTGGGACACTTATCATGTGTCACATACATTTTATGATTTGAAAGGATAAGGGTAGAAGAATACCTCTCGTCGGTAGAACAAAGCTATCCATGGTGATTCCAGGAATACCATGACTCATAAAAAAGGGAAATATTAATAAGAAAATAAGGAACAAAGAGTCATGAGCAAGAAATTATATGGAGTTGATCAAGTTATTTTGGATGATTAGTCTGGACCATTGAAGATGATATGTAAAATTCTTTTGAATTATACCCTTATAAAATCTTTGTTTGATACAGGTGCATACCATTCATTTATATCTCCTAATATTGTTTATTTTCTGAGTTTAAATGTTGAGATGATGTCATCTATGTTAAAACTTCAAACTCCTCTTGGTCAAAGAGAATGCAGAGCCTTTATTTGCAGAGAATATTCTATAACTATTGATGGAACTGAGCTGATATGGGACTTATCTATGCTTGAGATGGGCGTCTATGATATATTTCTATTTATGGATTGGTTGAAAATGTTCAAGGCTCACATCGACTGTTATACTAGAACGGTTAGTTTCATCACTGATGATGGTGTCGGGCATCTCTTTAAAGGAGACCAAAATAAAAATGTAGGTGAAATGGGCTTGTTGGAACCAGTAGTTGGAACGATCTCATACTAGTTGGAAGTGTTGACTTTGGCCTCAATGGAAGAGATCAATAATGTAAGTTTTTCAATAATCATTGATCATTTTATATATGTTTTCCTAAAAATTTATCAGGTTTTTTACCCACAAGAGAAGTGGAGTTTATGATTGATCTCCTTCTGGGGACCATTACTATTTACCTTCCATCTTATAGGATAGAACTAATATAATTAAGGGAGATGAAATTTTAGTTGGAAGAGCTAGAAAGTAAAGGATTCATTTGGTCGAGTATGTCTCTATGGGTAGCACCAATGTTTTTTGTCAAAAAGGTAGATGGAACTCTTTGGTTGTGTATTGTTTATAGTAAGCTTAACCAAGTTAGGATAAATAATTAGTATCTACTTCCATGAATTGATGATTTGTTTGATTAATTGAGGGGATCTCAATGGTTCTCTAAAATTGAATTACGATCAGGTACTGTAGTGGTACTGTAGCAGGTACTGTGGCAGTATTGTAGTAGGTACTGTAGCAGGTAACTGTGCAGTACTGTAGCAGGTATTGTAGTAGGAATTGTGGAAGGTACTGTTTGACACTGTAGTAGCTTGGAATATTCCCCCGTTTGGGCCTTTAGGCCACCGATTTGGTCCCCGAGTCCTTTAAGGCCTTTGGGCCACCCATGCCTTTGGGTTAGTAAGGCCTTCGGGCCACCTCAAGGTATTCGAGCCACCTTGAGTGTAGATGAAAATCAAACAAGCTACAAGGAACAAGCTTCAGAAGGAGGATGAGGAAGGATCTTTCACTAGTGCAGAAGCTAAAATGGATTACAAGAATGATAGGGTATGGCACCTGCCATCAGGACAAGCCTGTGAAAGCATGGGAAAGCCTAGTCGAATAGCCACGCAAAGGTAGAGAGATGATTTCACGATGATGATGCTGGGGAGGAGTAGTTCCAAGTAGTTTGTCTATGTTGTATGTAATATTTGAAGCCTACAGGTAATGAATTCCTCTAAGACCTATGGTCCATGTAATACTTATGCCTATAGGCCTTGTAAGGGTTCTACCTCACCCCTTGAAAGATGGATTATCAAAATCAATAAAAAATGAAGGCCTTCGGGCCATTGGAGGTAATACCTTTTAGTCTTATGAATTTACTAGAGGTCTTTATAGAATTGATTAATAATATATTTCAAAGATATTTAGATTTTTTGTGGTGGTGTTTGTGGATGAAATATTAGTGTATTCAAGGATAAGGGTTGAGCATTATAAACACTTGACGATGGTGTTGGGGATCTTGAGGGATCATTGTTTGTATGTCAAACTATAAAAGTTTGATTTTTTGATATAATATGTACATTTCCTTAGCCATGTAATCTCTGAAAGAGGTGTTTTTGTGGGTCTAGAAAAGATAGAGGTTGTTATCTCTTAGAAACCACCAAAGAATATCTTTGAGATACATAGTTTCCATGGTCTATTCGGTTATTACCGACACTTTTTTCATGATTTTTCATGATTTTCCTCACCTATTTCAGCATTGAAAAATGAATAATGTTCCATTAAAATGGAATGAGGAATGTTATAAGTGTTTTCAAGAGCTTAAAGTTTACCTTATATCAGCACTGATCTTTATTTTTTCGAAATCAGGAAAAGGGTATGTGGTGTGTTATGATGCTTTCGGATATAGGTTGGGATGTGTTCTCATGCAATTAGATCATGTTGTTTCTTATGGATTAAGTAAGTTATGGTTTCATGAGAATAACTACCCAACACATGATTTGGAGTTATCTTTTATAGTCCATTCTTTGAAGACTTTTCATTTTTACCTCTTGGGTGAAAAATTTACAATGTTTATGGATCATAATATCTTGAAATATATTTTCTCACAAAGGGACTTGGATATTAGAAAAGGAAGATGGATGGAGTATCTACAAATGTTCAACTTTGACTTTATGTATACACCAAGTAAGGGAAATTTGGTGGTGGGTGCATTGAGTAGAAAGTCTTATGTTCAGTTGGAAAAAGAGGCTTCATACCATTGGCAGTTGATGTCAGTCATAGAATACATGCACTTGAAATATGAAGACTGAGGTGATGTTGCGGTTTTATTTACTATTTTGTTCATTCCTAATCTGGTTGAGACAGTTAAGGAGGCACAAACATATGATTCAGAATGCATCATTATGAGGTCTAAACTCAATGGTGGGGATACCACTGAGGGTTGTAAGCTATATGAGAGTTCATTTTATGGTTTCAAGATCAGATGGTTGTACCTATGTCTTGTAAGGAACAACTTATTCATGCTTTACACCATTCAATATGGGTTGTTCATCCTGGAATATAGAATATTTATAAGGTGTTGAAAGCATAGTTTTGGTGGGCTGGTATGAAAATAAAGGTGGTTAAGTTCATTTCGATATGCTTAACTTGTCAGTAGGTTAAGGCGGAGCATCAGTGACCGACATGTATATTGCAGTATTTACCTATCTCTATTTGTAAATGGGAGTAGATATCTATATATTTTGTGACAGGTCTTCCAAGAATGGTTTGGAAACATGATGCTATATGGGTGATAGTGGATCAGCTCATAAAGTCACCCATTTCATCCCTATTTGTTAATATCATACGATGGCGGACTTGTATAAAATCTATATCCGAGAAGTGGTAAAGAGGAATGGAGTACCAGTTTCGATGGTTTCAAGTAGAGACCCAGGGTTTACATCTCATTTCTGGAAATCCTTACAAAAATCCCTTGGGACTCAGTTGACTATAAGTATGGTGTATCATCCCCAGACGGGAAAACAATCTGAATGGACAATAAAAATGTTAAAAGACATGTCGATGGATTGTGTAATGTATTTTGGTGGATCATGGGAGGAGAACATAACATTAGTAGAGTTCTCATAGAACAATAGTAATCAAGACTCAATACATATGGATCTTTTTGAATCATTGTATGGGAAACCTTGTCGTTCTCCGCTTTGTTGGGTGGAAACAGGTGATACTTCACTGGTTGGGTCGAGACTTGTCCAAGAAATAATGGAGAAGATTTAGTTAATCAGTAAATACATGTAGATAGCTTAGATTCATGATAAAATGTATGTGGATCATCATCGATGGTCGTTTTCATTCAAGTTGAGTGATCATGTGTTTTTAGGATCTCTACAGGGCTTGGACATCGTCATTTTGGGAATCAAGGAAAGTTATCTCCTTGATACCTAAGACCTTTTGAGATACTTGAACGAGTTGGTGAGGTGTAATATCAGTTGTCTTTTCCCCCACGTTTTAGTGTAGTTAATAATTTTTTTCATGTATCTCAGTTGAAAAAGTATCATCCTGGTCCTAAACATGTGATTTTATGGGATCATGATGACATAGATCCAGATGCTTTGTTGGTGCATGTGCTAGTGAAGATTGTGGATATGAAAGATAAATTCTTGTATGGTAAAATCATCGGTCTAGTGAGGGTTTTATGGAAACATAGTAGGATTTAGTAAGAGACTTGGGAATGGGAGAAGGAAATGATTGATCAATGGCCCGAACTCTTTTGGGACTTCAGTGATTTTCTATTTTCCAGGGATAGAAAGGCCAATGGTGGGGGGAATATAGTACCCCTAGTTTCAAGTAATTTTTTTATGATTTTTAAGTATGTAAAGTGTTTGGGTGAAGTTTGGGTGTGTTTGGAAGACTTTTGGAATGTTTTTGGGGGCTTTTCTAAAGGAGCATAGTTGGTTAATAGTTAGTGGTGATCGTGCGACTCCAACAGGAAACCGTGCACAAGTGGGATAATGGATTTTTTCATAGTTGGTGCATGGTTTGTCTAACTATGTTGTCCAACCATGCAAGTTTCCCCTTGATACATAGGTTGTCACACTATTGGCACACGGTTTTCCTAACTATTCATGGTTTAAAACAATATCCTAAAAAAGTGGATCTAGGTCAGGATTAAGTTTTAACCCCTCATTTTTTCTCCAAATCATCCCTAACTTAAAAATTCTTCCTTAAAAAGGTTTTGAAACCTTTCCCCATCAAATCAAAAGTGATCATAAGGCGTTTCTTGGTGCGTTGAAGCCCGATTCCCTTGGTAAGTCATTGTTTGTGGTAGTTTTTCATGGTTTTTCTTAGATATACTTTCTTTTCTCTCTCGGTTTCTTAGATATAGTTTTTTGTGGATATATATAAGGTGGTTTATGTCAATCATGGTTATATTTTTCCTTTTTGATGTTATGGGAAGAGGTCTAAGGTAGGTTTTTAGAGATTCAACCTGGTTTTTCTAGTGTTTTCGTGTCATTATTTATTTTTGCCAAAATTCCCGAGGTAGGTGGATTCACTCTCAACTCCTCTTGTGAGAACATGAAGGCTCGGTTTAAAACTATTTAAATTGATTTAAATTGGTTTTTAAATTGATGCTCAAATCATGGTAAAAACCTTATCTAGTGATGGTTTGTGGTTTTGTGGATTTTTGGAAATTGGTTGTGCAATGTGCTTGGTTTTCTTGATTTTAAAATATGGATTTGTTGGATTTTTGAAAATGATTTATTTAAAAGGTTTAAAATAAAAGAATGGTTTTATTAAAATTGTTTGGAATGGTTGATTTGAAATGGTTTTGGAATACATGGGTTTTTTGATTTCATGATTTCGATGTGACCCTGAATAAGGGGTGTGTACCATTGGGGTATAAAAAGGTACATTCCCCTAGATGAGGGGAGTGTGTCATTAGAGAACAAGGAGATTAGAAACTTAGTGAAGACTTAGTGGATGGATGAGAAACCATTAATGGTTATGGAACTATTATAGAAGCATGAATGTGTGGTGTGTGTGTGAATCATGGAATGGATATGTTAAAAAGGAATGTAGAATGGTTTAAAGAATTGTTTGTCTTCTTTATATGGAAAATGATTTTCGTTGGGAAAACTATTTTTATTAGAAATAGTTTTGTCTTGTGATAAATTGTTTTGAATTGTTTTATATAAATTTACTAACTTTTTATACCTAGTGGTGTGAGTAGGTAATTCATTTGGGGAAATCTTAATGGGTTTTATTACTCACCCCTACTTTAGAACTTTGGTTCTTTTGAAGATATTGTTTATCAGGACACATGAAAAGGTAAAGTATCACATTTATTTAGTGATGGTTCGTGATAATTGGACTATTTTTGTGGAGTTAGATCATGGAGCATGTTGGAGATATGGAGTTATGTCTTGGAGTCTTTGATTTTGTTAGTTTTTTATTTCATTGTGTACTTTTATATTGCAATCTTCCATTATGGTACTTTTTCAAGTTTTTTTTATATCAATGGTATTTATTTGAGCTTTTTTTACATTGTTATCATGCATCATGTAGTAGTATTTTGTTATGGAATTTTTGTTTGGGTTGTTGAAGGTACCAGGAATGTAGTGGAAGCCTCAAAACTAGGAATTTTTAAAACAAAATCCACCTATGAATGAAATAACTTTTTTATCATCAGTGAAACGCTGCCCGGTATAAGTCAAGGATCCCATGTGAAGAGTTTTAAGCACAAAATTAAAACCATAAAAATACCTGGTTCGATCTGAAGCTAGGCTCGACATCTTCTCATCATTAGAGATCACTAATCAAAGAATCTGAACCCGAATTCCTCTAGATTTTCCACATGCGCTTCAAAAATATAAGGAAATGTCGATCATCAAATTTTAGGTTCTAGAAAAAATATCTGACAATGACTTCGATGCTCCGATGATCACCACATTACCTTGCTTATGATGCGCAAGAGAGAGCTCGATCCAAATTCCTTGATCCAAGGCCTCTTTCTCTAGAATGCAATAGAGATAATTAGATAGAGAGAGATATTGAATTCATTGAAGAATCCCTATCCTTCTCTATTTATAGAGTGTGATGGAAATTACCTTTAAATTCCTCATCGACCCCCAAATAATTAATACACTATGAACAACATATTATGACTACTGTATTGATTCATATTATTATCAATTTTTAGTAATATAAGTAAATATATTACATAATAATAATAGATTCATTAACTCGACTCATCATTCCCACAAATATTAAATGAACCTTGAATATTTTTACCTAATATTTGTTCAAATAATATTTCTATGTATACATTAAAACTTGTAAATATATTTAATAAATAAATTCAATGCTAATTATTCTTAACTTGAATAATATGAATTTATTTATTTCTTTGGTGATTGTATCTCCTTCAAAAAAACCCGAACCCCAATGGTGGGGCCCACCATGTCCTATATAACTATTTAATTGAATAGGGAGGATTATTGAATGCGCTATTGTGCGTGTCCCTATAGGACCTTATCTTGATAGTGGTGAATACTATTCACAAACCAAGAGTGGGATCTAGCAACTCATCATGGCCCATAAAGAGATAAAGATAGTCATAGAAATGAAAACCAACCTATTAATACACACTATATAATATAATATATTTGTCTTTAATATCTCATAAATAAATATGCACACTCATGTCATCAACATTTTCTTACTTTATTATTTTTTGATCTAACTGGATGTATTTACCCTCAAATTTCAGGGCCGTGGTCTTATGAAGGTTCTACCATTTTAATCAACATGGCCTAAGATATATTTCTTCATTAAACTGGAATCGGAAAATCCTTTCTTGACCATTAGACCAATGTCATGCCACGAATGATGCACCCAACACAAGAAACCTCACTACGATTTCATTATCATGGTTTTTTCCTTGCATCAAAGTACGCGATCAAATGGCACACATTGGTAATGATATCAAGTCAAGAGATCATTACACATGTTCATAGATAGGAACAACCAATGACACCTGAAACATGTGGTGTTCCAATTGGCAGGTTTTTCCTCATGATCTCACTACTAGAGATCACCAAGTGATAACTTCATGAGAAGAAGTCTCAATACTTATGAGCCCCTATCACATGATTTTCAAACATCTACTATGTCTAGTTAGTAAGATGTATCTAGACCATATGACCTTTTTTTAAGATTAATGTCATAGTATCTCGAGGCTCTCATTATAGCTTGGGATCTGTTATAAACTTTTGATATGATAATTAATATATTTACATTACCATTTCAATAGTGTACGTAGAAAATTATACACTATGATGGTAAGTTTACATCATGTATATCTAACTGTATAAACGATATGTTAATCAAAAGTACTGCATAGTTGGGTCTAGGGAACCCACTATTACAACACTCCCACTTGCACTAAATCCAACTTTCTAACCAAAATTTTTATCTCTCACATGATCAAAATCATGTTTCTACTGAGTCACGGCTTTAGCTGTTGGGCTTACCATGATTCTGTTGCATGAACATTATGCTATAGAGACCTCATCTCTTTGAGTAAAACTTCTCAAGAGATGATATCCCTGAGTATATCCCTTTTTTTCTAATTTCATAACTTAAAATATTGGCTATTAAGAATATCATAATTTTCATTATGATAATACTTTTCTTATCAGGTGTGATTCCAAGAACTAGAACAAATCTTTGTATATAAAAACTACTTCTTAGTTGCCTCATATGCTGAAACATACTTTATATTTGTAGGTATGGATACTGATGTCTTATATGAGCTTGTCTCACTCATCACCTTACCCTAACTATGATATTAGATCACATTGATCTAATAAATACTGGTTTTTGTCCCCTAAAAACCAATATCCTTTCTTTTCCACATACCAAGTACATATCCTTTGTACTTTCCAAAGTACATATGGATAGTTCTGACTGCTTCCCTTTAATTTCTCCTGAATATAACTAATATTTTCCTACTATAAATTATATATTAGAAATATCAATTTTTTACATATCATGGAATAGGTGATTAATCCATCACTTAAGTGTATAGATTTAATCTTATCACATTAATCTCCTCCCATGTCCCAAACATGTCAACCTAGAGAGATTATGCCATGTGACATTGGGAACAATTCTCTCTCGAATTGTTCCAACTTATATTTTTCAATACCATGTCACTATATGTACAATTGATTAGGTATAAACACCCATTATATCTACCTCAGTAGATCCTATTACTTAGAACTTAGGTTACTACTTTAATTCAATCACTGATGAATAAATTTCATCCTAGTCTTAACTAACTTAAAAACCAATAGTTATTTTCCATATTCTACCAAACATATTTCACTAGGAAAACATTGGTGCTCCCACTAACCTCTAGTAAACACATGTAAAACATTCATTCCAAATGAATAATCTATGATCTTATTGCTTACTTCAATCCTAAACTAGATGTCAGCAACTTATAACCTTTATTAGAATTTTCTGAAGTGACCATCCCCTTATGGTTGTGTCGTATAGACACCATCCAAGATTGGTGGTCATGATATCCAATGCTCAATAAAATTATCATACATATTAGATATGAAAATTAAAATTTTAATGTATTTAGATAGAATGACTTGGTATAACCAATCAATACTTTTTTGTACCACACTTGTACCATCCATGTATCATCACAATTGAATACCCACTACAGTATTCAATTTAATAATCCCCTTTTCACTTTGATACATGGAATACATTATTGAATTTTATTTATTCTTTTTAATCTTAGCTAATTAAGATATACTACTTACCTATAGGAATTATTATTCACAATGAATAATGTACCACCGGCCACGGTGAATATAAAACCATCACTATGGTTTTATCCTTCCTATGTAGTATGTTTCACTAGAACATTCATGTTTCATATTCACTTGTGGAACTTGTTCCTATGCCAACTATATGTGCATCTATTGCATTGACTAAACCCAAGTCAATCTGGATCCCACTATCACAAAAGAGATGTGCACCATTACATAGAAATGTAGTCTATCACTTGACTACCACTTTTCTATCTTAGGAATTTATATAATATCCTAAGAAACCATTAGGATAATTATAATAGATGCTCAATGTGTTTGTTTGATTCAAGTTTTTTTATATTCTAACAAACTCTTTGCATCTAAACACACGTCCTTATGAAAAAATAGATGCCCATCATAATACAACTCATATGATATCCATTTTTCATTATAGTTGGAATATAGTTATGGGATATTGTCGTTATTTGTAAAGTACGTCAAGAAATATAATGGAAGTTTCTTCAAGTTATAACATTGATACTACTTACATCATAACTCTGATGTATAAAATGTGCATTTAATAATTGTTCCACACTACATTTTGTTGATCAATGTTAACATGTAAGATTTTATCAATGATCCTCCTCATTAAAATCAATGTCGTGATATAAATAAGGTAATGTGTGTTTAATATTACTCCACGTTACATTATATTGATCGATGAATGCTTGGTTAAGATATTCTTCATTATGTCTGCCCGAAGCATCTTATTTCTTCTGACCATATATAATTCACTTTACCATTCCTTAATTACTTGAAGGAATATTATAAAGTATATATACCTATATCTTACTCTTCAAATATTTCACGCTCTCTACCTAAACTAATTCTGAAATGTTTGTGGCATACCTTTATATATAAAGGTTTTTTTATCCAAACTATATACACCAATAATACCAAAGGTGTTTATCCTTACTGAGCCTAAATACCAAACTAGGTATATGAAGGATCTGGAAGCAGCAGAGTTGGGGCGGTTGGAAGGGCCCAACTTTGATTTTTCTGTAATTGATGACCAATTTGGGATCAATACAATGATGAATGCTAGTATCCACATATTGAAATAAAATATTTTAGCAAAGAGAAGAATAGCATTGGATCCTAGAAAGAGGATCTTGCACATCATATTTATAATAAATTTAATAATTTCTGAAGAAATTAAATACTTGGGTCTTCAATACTTTCTTCGTTGATGATCTTTGATCATCCGGAATTACCCTTCTGAATTTACATTGTTTAACTTGTAAGGATCCAAAGTAGAATCCCTCTAGTGGTGATCTACATGTGCTCCAATGGCCTCCAATCAAAACCACTCATTCTCCAAGTGCTAGTGTAGCGGAATGAATTTCTTGCGTTGATTGTTCTTGATCAATCTTTCTTCAGTCTTGAAGAACATATCTCATTCTTGAGAGGGGGAGATAAGAGGAGTTGAGAGAGAAAATTTTTGGCTCAACAATTCTCAATTCACTGGAGGTTTGGAACAATAGACGTACCTACCTATTAATAGACATGGGGTTTCAATTACAATATTTAATTGCAAAATATAAATTAAATGAAATTATAACTATTAGAGAAAACCCATGCCACATAATAACAATAACAACGCCATTATTTGTGGTGTGCCAACTTGCACAAAATGAAACCATAAATGAAATCCCACGCCACATAATGATAACAATGTTATTATTATTTCTTGCCCCAACTAGATAAACATTATTTACCAACTTGTAAATAATTAATTTATCAATAGACACAGTCTTGGTCTATTTGAACTCCTCTTCCATTTATTGAGCACCCGAATAAAATATTTTATTCTATAAAATAAATATTTTTATTTAAAAACTAGTAAATAAATATTTATTAAATGTTTAATAAAATAAATAAATATATTTTATTCACAATCTAGTGAATAAATATTTATTTAATATATGATATCATTTTAAATTGAGTAAAATTATTCCTCGGTCTTCAGAATAATATTTATTCCCTTAATTAAATTCAAATAGAATTTAATTGTGACCACCAGAAACACTTAGTGTGTGACCCTCTAGGATTATTTCTCTACGGCATTAGGCGAGCTTGCCTAAAGTCTAAGATTATTATCTAGAAACTGGTCAAGGAACCCAATAGAAAGAACATAAATTCATAATTATGACATCCACATATGAACACTCACTATGTAATATAATACCTTTGTCACAATATCTCATCAAGCAGGTTTCACGATAGTGTCATCAACCTATATGCTTGATACATCATTATTTGACTACCTGAAATAAACTCGTCATTACACCATGTCCATGAAATTTAGGGAAACAGTTCTATTTAAGTCAAATCATCAAGATATCAACTTTCATAAATGGAAGGGACAAATCCTTTCTAAACTTATCCATTAATAACATGTCATTCATGACGCACCAAACATACCCTACTTCCCGCCAACATATGGCATGATGGTTTTTGTTAGAAAATATAAATATACGAGTCATGACTCATGTGAATGATAATATTAAAGTCTAAGGACCATTACACATGCTTGAAGATAGGAATATCTGATGACACAAAAACATGTGGAATTCCTACTGACGGGTCTGTTCTCATAATCTATTGTCTTGGATATTACCAAGTGTGAACTTCATGAAAAGAAGTCTCATCTATTTATGAGTACTCACACATGTTGGTTTGTATATTATGTGTCCCATCATAGTATTTCATCCAACCACAAAACTATATTTAAAAATGTTGTCATATCACTTCAAGGTTCTCATCATAGCAGGGAATTGTTATGACCTTATTAATACGATAAATAATCTGGGAAATTATTATATTATAGTCATACAGAACAATGGAAAATATGTAATAAGATGTTTAGTATTTAAATACATTAAATATTCATGTAATCAATGTACAAACATTTGGTTCTAGGAAACTGACTCCAACAAACTCTCAATTGGACTAGATCCAAATGCCTAAAACTTTCAGTCCGTTAGACCTCACATGATGATTATGTTTCTACTAAGTCAAGGATTTAGTCAAGGGGTCCACCACATTGTCTTTTAGGGAAATAATGCTCACTGCAACTTCACCTCTCAGAGAAAAATCCCTCAAGAGATGATACTTCCGTAGTATGTGCTTCATCCACTGATGTGACCTTGGCTTTTTTGCGAGAGACAATGTTGTAGTATTATCACAATAAAGTGTGATGGGATCTTTACTGCTAGGTACCACATCTAGCTCTTGGAGGAATCACCACATCCAAACTGCTTCTTTAGCTGCCTTAGAAGCTTCGATATACTCATACTCTACTGTATAATCCATGACCACAGCTTTCTTTGAGCTCTTCCAACTCACAACACCTCCATTCAAAGTGAAGATGTATCTCATTTTCAACTTCATTTCATCTTGATCAGTCTAGAAACTAGCATCTACATATCCTATGATTACTAGTTTCTCATCTCCTCCATAAACCAGGAAGATATACTTAGTATGCCTTAGATTCTTAAGGATAGTCTTGACTACCATCCAATGGCGGTCACCTGGATCATCTTGACATCATCCTACCTCACTCAATGCATAGGCGACATATAGCCTAGTATATAGCATATGATACATGACTGACCCAATCAATGATGTTTATGGAATACTTTCTATTCTATTTCTTTACTCATGTATCTTAGGACACATTTTCTTGGAAAGATTAATGTCATGTGATGTTGGAAACAATCCCCTCTTGGATTGTTCCATACTGAATCTCTTTAGTATCTTGTCAATGTATGTAGTTTGACTTAGGCCCAGAAATCTATTGGATCTATCAAGATGGATCTTTATCCTAATAATATATACTTCCTCTCCCAAGTACTTCATGGAGAAGCATTTATTAAATCATTCTTTAACAGACTGTAAGATTGGTATTTCGTTTACAATAAGTAATATGTCATCAACATATACTATTAAGAAAACTATTACACTCCCACTAAACCATTTGTAGACAAAAGGATCACATTCATTCTTTATAAAACCAAATTTTGTTATGGATTCATAAAAATGAATGTTCCATGACCTGGATGCTTGCTTTAATCCATAAATGGGTTTTCACAACTTTTATATCTTATTGGTATCCTTTAGAGTCACAACCCCTTTAGGTTGTGTCATATAGACATCTTCCTGATGGTTTATGTTAAGGAAGGATGTTTTTACATCAATTTTCCAAATCTCACAGTCATGGTAAGCAGAAATGTCCAATAGAATTATAATGGATTTCATCATTAAAACTGTTGAAAAGTTTTCTTTATAATCAATGCCTTGATGTTGTTTAAACCCTTTTTCAACCATTCATGCCTTATAGGTACTGACTTCTCCTTCTATGTCTTGTTTCTTCTTGAATACCCATTTTCAACCAATAGGCTTTACATATACTGGAGGATCTTCCAAAATACATACTTGGTTTTGGTTCATGTAATCTATTTCAGAATTCATGGCTTCTTGCCGCTTAGCAACGTCTATGCCACTTACTACTTCCTTGTAGGTTAGAGGATCATTATTATCAACTAATAATGAGTCACCATCCTCAGTAACTAGAAAACCATACTATTCCATTTCTCTAACCTCTCTTATACTCCTACGTAGTACTTGTGTCTCTAGAATAGACCTTTCTTCCATGGATCTTTTTGGAATATTCTCATGTACCAACTCTTGTGTACCTTGAGCCTCGACTTCATCGAAGTCTATCTTGCTCCCACTATCTCTTTTGGAGATGTGATCCCTCTCAAGTAATATGGAATTTCTTTCCACTATAACCTTTTTGTATACGGGTTTGTATAGGTAATATCCCCTTGTTTCCTTGGGGTATCCTATAAAGGTACACTTTGTGCCTCATGGTGCGAGTTTGTAAACTAAAGAGGCCTTAACAAATGCTTCACTTCCCCACACATGTAAATTCGATAACATGGATTTTCTTACACTCCAAATCTCATATGGAATACCATTTATCGATTTAGTTGGTACTTGGTTTAGTATGTGTGCCACTGTTTGTAACCCATATCCCCAAAAGGATAATGGAAGACTTGCATGAATCATCATTGATCTCACAATGTCCAACAAGGTGAAGTTCCTCCTTTCGCTTACACCATTTCACTGGGGTATGTAAGGAGGAGTGAGTTGGGATAGGATCTAGAACTCCCATAAGTAATCAATAAAGTCTTGATTAAGATATTCTCCACCTCAGTCTGAGTAGATTTTCTTAATTTTCTTACCAAGCTGGTTCTCAACTTCAATCTTGTATTACATGAACTTATCAAAAGAATTCTAATTATACCTTATTAAGTATATATATCCATATCTACTAAAAACATCAATAAAAGTTATGAAGTATGAGTACCCACCCCATGATTAAACTAGAAATGGTCCACACACATCCATATGAACCAATTCAAGAAGGTCTTTGGCTCTTTCACCTTTCCCACTAAATGGGGATTTGGTCATTTTTTCATGTAAACATGTGTGACATACTCTAAGTGGTTTTAGTTCAAAAAATATCTAAATATAAATATTAATTTAACTTTTTCAAGCATTTCTCATTTACATGACCTATTCGGTGATGCCAAAGTTGGGTGTGGTATGATTCATGTGAAGTAGTTTCATTATCGATTGTCATTACTTGGTTTGGTTACAGACAGCTACAACAGCAAGTCTAGCTCTTTTGGTAGCTCGTAGATCTTCCTCTCCTCAGTAAATTTTCTTGAATCTACTTGGTTCATGTATTTGGATATATATGTGAGCACCATAGGCTATATCTAATACCCAATTTGTAGAAATAGATAAATTGCACTCGATAACAAACACACCTGAAGCTTCCCATTGATTCTTTAGCTAGGTGCATTTTTCCTTCCACTGGCCCTTCTTTCCATATGCAAAACAAACATCTTCTTGTTCCCTTCCATCCCCCTTGATATTCCTTTTCTTGGAAGGGAATGAAGAAGCTTTAGGCTTAAAGATCTTCACCTTCCATTTCCTCTTATTCACCATAAGGACATAAGTCTTTTTCTGCTTCATGTCTTTGTTCACTTGGAGAAGGAGGATAAGAAGATCTGGTAGAGACTTATCAATGTTGTTCATATTGAAATTAAAAACAAAACTGGAGAAGCTCTGAGGGAGTGATATGAGAATGAGGTTGGTACACAGTTCTTCGGGGAGTTTAAACCCTATAATCTCTAGATGCTCAATGTAGCCAATGAGCTTGACTACGTGCGGCCCAACTGGGGCACCCTCTCCAATCTTACTCTGAAAGAGGGCCTTAGAGATCTCAAACTGTTCATGTCTTTCCCTCTCCTGGTAAATACCACGGAGGTGCTCAATCATTCTATATGCATCCATGTTTTCGTGAGACTTCATGGGT
Organism: Viscum album; assembly: GCA_963277665.1. Taxonomy (NCBI): domain Eukaryota; kingdom Viridiplantae; phylum Streptophyta; class Magnoliopsida; order Santalales; family Viscaceae; genus Viscum; species Viscum album. Next base: position 610,935,610 of record OY728137.1, on the reverse strand, counting down.
TCACTAGACATTGATGATAACATAAAAAATTGAACATTGACCTCATTATTCATATGTTTTTTGTAGACCAAGAACTCCTCATCACTCACCTCTTGGGTAGACAGATCAAGTAATGAGGACTCTAACATGTAAGATTTCCATTAATGGAATAGAATGACTCAAAGGCATCTAAACCATTCCTGGAAGTTACTATCGGTGAGGATGTTGTCTTTATCCAGTATTGATCGTAGGGATAGTGTGGTTGAAAAGTTTTTCATTTTTATTCTACAATTAAAAGAGAAAATAATTAGTACTTTCTTGATTACATTTTATGAGAAAAAATAAATTAATTTTATTAAGTCTCCCACTATTTTATCAAGTCCCAATGGCCCTCACCATTGAATTTGGAATGTCTAGTTGTTAGGACATTCTAGTGGAAAGGATCCATATTCCCCTTCGCATAACCCCAAAAGGGTTGGTCAAGATATTTGATGGTATTTAGGTAGGCAGGTCTTTTCCAAATATGGTCTTGCATCTTCTTGATCCATTGAGTGGACTCCCCAATCCTAAAATCTAGACTTGGATTTCCTCAACACTTGCCTCCAAATTTACACCAAGTCTAGTAAGGGCTACTCCTCTTGATGTAAAATAGTTAAGTCAACCTAAAACTTTCATAAGAGATTCTTGTATAAAAGTAAGTGTCCCAACAAGGGTTGTTCAAACACATAGTTTTATTGAGTCTTTCCCTTAATCAAGTAACGGAAGGCTTAGTATGACTTAATATTTTATTGAGGGATTTTTATCGCTTATGTATAAATTGATTATTATCTTTATCACGTGCTTGTTAATATTAAGTGTAACTTACTTAACTGATTAACTATGTCTTGATAATATTTACACATAATCCTGATTATTTTATTTCCATCTTGCATGCTTGTTTAATTCATTAATTATGTGACCGTGACAACACATCCATAATGATAAACCATAAAAATGTGAGAAATAAAATAAAGGGAATGATCATGAGATTTTTTAATGGTAAGTTTATCTATAAATTGATAAACTAACCCTAACCTAGGGGAGAAACACCTTGAACCTTTTAGGTTCTTGTTTACAGTTTTCCACCTACCCACCTTTGTATCTCCTCGGATTGGTTTTGTCTCGAATCCATCTTGAACCACATCTACTAGCTTGGGATCTCTATCCATTACATATGATTTTTAACTCACACACTGGTGATGGGTAAAAAGAGGGGTTTACATAAAAGAAACCATGGACATGCAGGCCCTACATATTAATGAGGAGAGATGACACGCAAACCAACAATTTAATTTAAAATAAAATAAAAGGAAACCAATCGCATACAAAGGTCTAGTCTAGCTTATGATCATCCACATACATGCAACAAATTACGCATTTAATATAAATATTATTCAATTATTTAATCATTATTATAAAGATAAATCGTGCTTGAATCAATTAATTATTATATTTAATTAATCAGTCCTTTTATCTTAATTCTTTTCTGAATTTCCCTAAGATTCTCATCCAAAACCTTGGATATAAAATGGTGAAAACCCATTCAAATATACATGATATGTAATTATGAACATTACACAAACATTAAAGTTTTAATTCTGTATAATTTGTTAAATTACACGGCCAGTATCTCTGACTAAACAGCATGTACTGCCTTCACCAAATTATCTGAAGTACACACCTAGGGACTCAGCGTGTGATGTGTACTTCAAAAATCTTGGAGTATGCGGCATGTTCAGTGGGCCACATGTCATGTTGTATTCAGGTGACATGGTTACCGGTCATCTTAGTTGTGTATGGGATACATGGTTTGGACCTTGATCGGAAGAGACTGCACGTCATGTCTAGTGGGCCACATGGCATGTAATCCAGCTAACCGTGCACTAGTCTGCCTTGGTCAACACACGGTGTAAGAATTAACTACACCACGTGTCATTAATGCAGATGGATTGAGTAATTTCTAAATAACTCTTGATGCACTGAACACAACTACATGGTGTGTAATTCAGATTACATGACGTGTATGGAAGATTACATGGCGTGTAACTCTGAATACACGACATGTACTGTTGTGTTACCTGGATAGAATCGCCGGAACCTCCTAATGAGATCCTCGATTTAATTTTAATCAAAAAATTATTTGTTTCTATTAGATCTATGAGAAACGAAAATATAAATAATAAATTTTGAAATTCAGATTACAAGAATAATTAAACATGAATTGAAAAACTAAATTATTAAAGTATAAATCATCAAATAATTATTTAAATAATTATAAACGATTATGATCCCCACTCTGATACCACTTGAAGGATCCGGATGTAGTAGAAGCATGGCAGTTGGGAGGGCCCAACTTTTCTTTTTCTATAATCTATGACCAATCCGGGATCAATACGATGATGAACGCCAGTATCCACATATTGAAATCAAATATTTATATAAAGATAAGAATAACGCTAGATCTGAGAAAGAGGATCTCTCACATCATTTTTATAATTAATTTAATAATTTCTGAAGAAATTAAATACCTGATTCTTTTGTAATTTCTTCATTGATGATCATTGATCATCCAAAACGACACTTCTGGATTTCCTTCGTTGCGCTTAAAGGGATCCAAAGTAGAATCCCTTTAGAAGTGATTCACACATGCTCTAATAGTCTCTGATCAACTCCACTCATTCTCTGAGTGCTAGTGCAGTAGAATGAATGTCTTGCGTTGATCATCCTTGATCGCTCATTCTTCAGTCTTGAATAACTTCTCTCGTTCTTGAGAGGGAGAGATGAGAGGAGTCGAGAGAGAAAATGTTTGGCTCAATAATTCTCTATTCACCGGGGATTTGGAACAATAGATATACCTGCCTATTAATCAACATGGGGTTTTAGTTACAATATTTAATTGAGAAATAGAAATTAAATCAAATTATAACTATTAGAGAAAACCCATGACACATAATAACAATAACATCACCATTATTTTTGGTGTGTCAACTTGCGAAAAATAGAACCATAAATTAAATCATATGCCACATAATGATGACAATATTATTATTATTTCTTATGCCAACTGGATAAACATTATTTACTGAATTGTAAATAATTAATTTATCAATAGACACGGTCTTGGTCCATTTGAACTCCTCTTATATTTATTGAACACCCTAATAAAATATTTCATTCTCTTAAATAAATATTTTTATTTACAAATTAGTAAACAAATATTTATTAAATGTTCAATAAAATAAATAAATATATTTTATTCACAATCTGGTGAATAAATATTTATTTAATTTATGTGATTATTTCAACTTGAATAAAATTATTCCTTGGTCTTGAGAATAATATTTATTCCATTAATTAAATTCAAATAGAATTTAATCAAGATCACTAGAAACACTTAGTGTGTGACCCTCTAGGATTATTTCTCATTGGCATTAGGTAGGCTTGCATAAAGTCCAAGATTACTATCTAGAAATGGGTCAAGGCACCCATGAAAAGAACTTAAAGTCACAATGAAGACATCCACATATGAACGCTCATTGTGTAATATAATCCCTTTGTCACAATATCTCATCAATCAAGTTTCATGATAGTGTCATTAACCTATATGCTTGATACGTCATTTTTGACTACCTGAAATAAACTTGTTGTTAAACCATAGCCATGGAATTTAGGGTGATGGTTCTATTTCAATCAAAGGGACAATATATAAATTTCCATAAATGGAAGGGAAAAATACTTCCTCGACTTGTCCATTAATAACATGTCATTAGTGACACACCCAACATACCCTACTTCCCACCAACATATGGCTTAATGGTTTTCATCAAAAAAAATAAGTGCGTGATTCATGACCCATATTAATGATAATCTTAAAGTATAAGGACCATTACACATGCTCACATATAGGAATATCTGATGAAACCAAAACATGTGGAATTCCTACTAGCGGGTATCTTCTCATAATCTCATGTCTTAGAGATTACCAAGTGAAAACTTTATGAGAAGAAATCACTAGTGTAGAAAACGTTTTTAACGTCACCATTTTTGACTTCGGTTATATATAACCGACGTGAAAATCTGTGAAATGTGGTTTTTTACGTCGGTTATTTTATAACCGACGTAAAAAATGAGGCATCTGACGAATATTTTACGGCGGTTATAGAATAACTGACGTAAAAAAGGCGGCATCTGAAGCCTTTTTGACATTGGTTATTTGATAACCGATGTAAAAACCCAACCCATAGAATTTTTTACGTCGGTTATATGATAACCGACGTAAAAAACCAACACAAGGTAGTTTTTACATCGTTTATTTTATAATAGATGTAAAAACTGTGGTTTTGAAGGTATTTTTTACGTCGGTTATAGAATAACCGACGTAAAAAACCAACACGCGGTTTTTTTTACGTCGGTTATAACATAACCGACGTAAAAAATGCGGTATTCGATACATTTATAACATTGGTTACTATAATAACCGATGTTATAAATGTAATAAAAATAGTTTATCACATCGGTTATTAAATAACCGACATTATAAAACATTTAAAAAATTTATCACGCCCCGTGGATCGTTATTTCTGATTTTTTGATCGGCAGACCTGCGACTCGTCTCTCTCGCTCGGAAAACCTAAAATCGACTCTTCGATCTCATTTCGTTAAACTCATTTTTCCATCATCTTTACTCTCCTCGGATCTATCATCTCCACTCGCAACACTCAGTTAAGCCTCCCACGACTTTATTTCGTTCGTTTTTTTTTTCAGATAGTCTATATTTATGTTTTGCGATTTTTTTTGTTTAAACTAGGTAAGATTCTTCGATTTCAAACCCTCTTACCTCGTTTTTCCATCATCATCTTATATATTATCACCATATCTATTATATCGATTCACAATATTCAAGTAAGCCTCACCTACTTCTATTTCCTTTGTTTTTGTTTCGCGGATGCCCTACATTTATGGTAATATTTGTTGTCATTGAAAACTAATGATCTCATTCACCTATATTACTAAAATTTATATCTAAACCATTGTGATACACCCATTACATGTACCAGTGTGATTTATTTTATAATTATATATGGTTTTTCATAGTGGAATGTTTGTTTTGGATCCTTGGTTGTTTCTATTTTGGGTATCACTTTTTGTTTTTCCATAAACTATTTACGTCGCTTATTCTCGTGGACTATTATAAGTCTTCATATGATATTAAAACCTGATTCATTGAACAATAGATCATTTTAGACTAGTAGGAGATATAGTTCATGGTTCTCATTTTGAATAATGGCATGATACCAAAACTAGTAGCTTGAGGTTAAAATCCCTAGATATGCCAAAACTAGTAGCTTGAGGTTAAAATCCCATGGTTCTGGGGGGCTGTTCAGAGGGTTGGGGGCTGTCCAGGGTGTCTATGGAGGTGGGGGGGCGGTCCAGGGGTGTGGGGGGGGGGGGGTCCAAGGGGGTGGGGGTGTCGAAGGGGGTGGGGGTTGTCCAAGGGGGTGGGTGGGGGGCTGTCCAAGGGGGTGGGGGCCTGTCCAGAGGGTTTGGGGGGTTGTCTGGGGGTGGGGGCTTTCTAGAGGGTTGGGGTGTCTAGGGGGTGTCCATGGGGGTAGGGGGTGGGGGTGGTGTCCAGGAGGGGTGGGGGTGTCCAAGGGGGTGGGGGCTTTCTAGAGGGTTGGGGTTTCCAGGGGGTGTCCAGGAGGGGTAGGGGGTGGGGGTGGTGTCCAGGAGGGGTGGGGGTGTCCAAGGGGGTGGGGGTGCTGTCTAGAGGGGTGGCGGCTGTCTAGGGGGTGGGGGCTGTCCAGAGGGGTGGGGGATATCCAAGGGGGTTGTGGTGTCCAAGGGGTGTCCAAGGGGGTGGGGGTGGTGTCCAGAGGGTTTGGGGGGCTGTCCAGAGGGTTGGGGTGTCCAGGGTGTCCATGGAGGTGGGGGGGGGGGGGGCAGTCTAGGGGTGTGTGGGGGTTCCAAGGGGGTGGGGGTGTCAAAGGGGGTGGGGGCTGTCCAAGGGGGTGGGTGGGTGGGGGGCTGTCCATGGGGGTGTGGGCCTGTCCAGAGGGTTTGGGGGGTTGTCCAGGGGGTGGGGGCCGTCCAGAGGGTTGGGGGTGTCCAGGGGGTGTCCAATGGGGTAGGGGTGGGGGTGGTGTCCCGGAGGGGTGGGGGTGTCCAAGGGGGTGGGGGTGATGTCTATAGGGGTGGGGGATATCCAGGGGTGGGGGGCTATCCAGAGGGGTGGGGGGATGTCCAAGGGGGTGGTGGTGTATAGGGGGTGTCCAAGGGGGTGGGGGTGGTGTCTAGAGGTTTCAGGGGGCTGTCCAGAGGGTTGGGGGTGTCCAGGGTGTCCATGGAGGTGCGGGGGGCAGTCCAGGGGTGTGTGGGGGGTCCAAGGGGTGGGGTGTCTAAGGGGGTGTGGGTTGTCCAAGGGGGTGGGGGCCTATCCAGAGGGTTTGGGGGTTGTCCGGGGGGGCTTTCCAGAGGTTTCGGGGTGTCCAGGGGGGTGTCCAAGGGGGTAGGAGGTGGGGTGTTGTCCAGGAGGGGTGGGGGTGTCCAGGAGGGGTGGGGGTGTCCAAGGGGGTGGGGGTTGTCCAGGGGGTGGGGGTGGGGTTTTTTCCAAGGGTGTGGTGGTGTCCAGGGGGTGGGGGTGGTTTCCAGGGGGTGGGGGGATGTACAAGGGGGTGGTGGTGTCCAGGGGGTGTCCAAGGGGGTAGGGGTGGTGTCCAGGGGGTGTCCAAGGGGGTGGGGGTGGTGTCCAGGGGGTGGGGGGCTGTCCAAGGGGGTGGTGGTGTCCAGGGGTTGTCCAAGGGGGTGGGGGATAAGTGTCAGTTGGGATTGATTATTTTATTGTGTTTTATGAGATTATGACATGATGATTATATTGTTTCATGGGTATTATTGTTGCAATATGATTCTATTTGGTTATATATATTTTGACCAGTCATTGGCTATGATAAAATTATGGGTTATGGGGGAGACCATGTCACGGTTTTCAAATATGCGTAGTTATCCTAACCCCATTATGCCATGATGATTGGCTTTACATTGTGATTTTATCCATCCGAGTTTTTATTTTAAATTTGATTTGATTCTCAGGTTTACTCCATTTCTCCAATTTTCTATCAACCATTGGAGGCCCCATGGTTTTCTTTGATTCCATGTAATTTAAAACGGTTATATCTAACTATATTTTCTTTTTAAAATCATATTCAAGCACATTTTTTTAAATATTCATAGATTTGTTTTATATTTCAAAATTGTTTTACATTAAAATTATGATTTTTTTCATATAAACATATATTTTTCTTATCTTAAAAAGATGTATAATTTTGATATTTGTTATAGGTAATAATGAGTCGAAGTTGGATTACAGCACATCGAATGAGAAATGAATATGAGGAAGGTGTTGATGCCTTTTTGGAATTTGCTAAATGAAATGTTCCAAGTAGTGAAATTTTTTTATGTCCATGCCTGAAATGTTTGAATATGAAGAAGTTGAAAAGTAGAGAGTTAAAAGATCATATGATTTTTCATGGTTTTAATCCGAGTTACAGCCCTTGGATTTTTCATGGTGAAACTAGACGGAATGTCACTGATGATGATGATTTGAAAGATGGTGACTCCGATGGAATTGAAGAAATGATTCGTGATATTGCAGCAGAACAAATTGAGATAGAACTGACAGTTGCGCATATATATGGTGATGCTGAAAAACCATTATATCCTGGTTGTACAGATTTTACGGTTTTGTCCTCGGTATTAATATTGATTAACCTGAAGGCGAAACATGGATGGAGTGACAAAATTTTTACAGATCTACTACAATTTATAGAATACATTCTTCCTAAAGATAATGATCTTCCAGATTCACATTATAAGGCCAAGAAAATATTATGCCTGGTGGGATTGGGATATAAGAAAATACATGCCTATCCGAATGACTGTATAATATATAGGAAGGAATATGAATTTCTATCAGAGTGTCCTAAATGTGGGACATCACGGTATAAGGTGAAAGAAAAATCACAGGTTGATGTAGAGATTAAAAAGATCCCTTCAAAGGTATTTTGGTATCTTCCCATAATTCATCATTTCAAACGTTTATTTTATAATTCACATGATGCAAAAAGGTTAAGATGGAATGCTGATGAGCGGTTATGTGATGGAAAAATACATCATCCAGCTAATTGTCCACAATGGAAGAAAATTGATGAGTAGTATCCTACATTTGGAAATGAAATTAGAAATCTCATACTAGGGTTGTGCACAGATGGAATGAATCCATACCAGACCCTCAGTAGCACACATAGTTCATGTCCTGTTTTATTGGTAATTTACAACCTCTCTCCTAAAGTTTGTATGAAGCGAAAATATATCATGTTGAGTATAATGATCTTTGGTCTGAAGCAACCCGGCAATGATATTGATGTTTTCTTATCACCGTTGATTGATGATTTGAAACTTTTATGGGAGGATGGTATTAGGGTGTATGATTCTTATAAAATGGAATATTTTCAACACCATGCAGTGCTTTTGTTCACTATAAATGACTTCCCAGCATATGGAAATTTTCCTGGATATAGTGATAAAGGGCATAAAGCATGTCCAATTTGTGAACAACAGACGTCATATTGTCAATTGCATCATGGGAGGAAAACAGTGTACATGGGTCATCGAAAGTTTTTGCCTATGGATCACTCTTATAGAAGACTAAAAAAGGCATTCAATGGCTCACAAGAATTTGATATTGCTCCAAAACCTTTATCCCCTAATCTAAATTTTGATAGGGTGAAAAACCTTGATGTAACATTGGGAAAGACATAGAAATCTGGTAATGATAGAAATATTTGGAAGAAAAGGTCAATATTTTTTGAGCTACCATATTGGAGATATCATGAAGTTAAATATAATATTGATGTCATGAACGTGGAGAAGAATATATGTGATAGTTTTATTGGAACATTGTTAGATATTAAAGGAAAGACAAAAGAAGGGTTGAATGCAAGATTAGACTTACTATCAATGGGAATACGTTTGGAGTTAGCTCCCACTTCTAATGGAAGACGAACATTTCTTCCCCCGGCTTGTAATACATTATCGAAGAGGGATAAAATTATCTTTTGTCAGTGTCCTCATGATATAGAAGTGCCTCAAGGTTATTCTTCAAATGTAAAAAAATTTGTCTCATTGAAGGACTTGAAGTTGATTGGTATGAAATCTCATGATTGTCACATCATGATGCAACAACTTCTACCAGTTTCATTGCGTGGAATATTGCTCATCCATGTCAGAAAGACTATAATGAAGTTGTGTTATTTTTTCAATTCAATTTTTAATAAGGTGATTGATGTGAATGCTTTGAACATTTTGGAAAAGTATGCAATTTTTATACTTTTTCAATTGAAAATTTATTTTCCTCCAACTATTTTTGATATAATGGTGCATTTAATTATTCATCTGGTTCAAGAAATAAAGATTTTTGGACCTGTATATCTTCATTGGATGTATCCTTTTGAAAGTTATATGAAAATATTGAAGGGGTATGTTAAGAATCCATATCGACCTAAAGCCTCCATTATTGAAAAGTATATTTCTAAGGAGGTTGCAGAGTTTTGTATGAGCTACTTGGTTGCGGTGCAACACATAGGTTTGCCTCCATCTCTCCATGAAAGAGTTAATAATGAGGGAAAGGGGATTCGTGGCTTGAAAGTCAAATATTTTTCAGCTGAACAGATGAAGAAGTTAGAATCATACTTCTTGAATAACATAGCTGATGCTCAACCATATATCACATTGAATATTAATGAGTTGAAACAATGTCATCCAAAGAAGAAAGAAATGTGGATTTTGAATGCGCACAACAAAACATTTTTGTGATGGTTTAAAAATACCTTGCTTGGTAGATCAGATGTATCAAAGACATTAAAATGGATAGTGGGTGGTCCATGATTAAATGTGATAACATGGTCCGGTTATAACATTAATGGTTATAAATTTCATACGAAAGCTCAGGACAATAGAAGTGCAGTTCAGAATAGTGGTGTATTGGTGTTTGCAGAAGCAATGCATTTTTTGATTGCTAAGGACAAAAACCCAATTTCTACATCAAGTGAATATTATGGAGTGATTGAAGACATATGGGAGGTGGATTAATTTAAAATTAAAGTTCTTGTTTTTAACTGTAAATGGTTTATCAGTAACAGCAGTGTCAGACACGATGAATTTGGAATGACAGTTGTTAATCTGAATGGATTGGAAGACACAGTTGATTCTTTCATAATGAAAACACATGAAAAACAAATTTTCTATGTAGTAGATCAATCAGATATGCAGTGGGATGTTGTTTTACAAGGGAAAAAACAATATGTTGGTGAGGATGAACTTGATAAAGATGCTGATTTATGTGAGATCCCTACTTCCATGGAAAGATTAACAGAACATAATGATGAGCATATTGAAGACATGGTTTGCGCCATAAGGAACGATCAGGACGAAGGAATTTGGGAAAACAATCCATTTGTACATTCCTAAAATTACAGGTAACATTTTTTTATTTCTTGTTTACATTTATTATTTTCATAAAATAGTAGATATTGTAAGTTTTTTATTTATTAAAACATGTATTAAAACAAAATAAGTATAAGTTTTTGTTTGTTTTATTTTTTTTAGATTACTTTACATTTTTATCATTATATTAATTATATATCTATTGTTTTTGTTTAGTGACAATTATTTTACCATGTTTACCTTGTTTACCAGGTTTACCATGTTTTAATTTTGTTTAGTTTACTTTATCATGTTTACCATTACATAAATTATATATCTATTATTTTTTTCAGTCACAATTACTTTACCATGTTTACCATTTTTACCAGGTTTACCATGTTTATCATGTTTACCATCTTGACTATCTTTACCATCTTTACCATTTTTTAACATTCTTACCATATTAACCATGTTTACTATTATGTAACTTAGTAAAATTTTCTATTTTCTGATTACAGTAGTATTAAAATATTTTAATTTGTAAATTTGTGAACTAATGTTTGTTTTTTTGATTTGAAGGATAATGACAGATCAATCAGTTGATCAACCACATGATTCTGGAGATGAGCATATTGGTCATACCTCTGGGGAGGAACATTTACATGCTCCTCTTGATGTTCCCCAATCTTCCTCATGTGATCCCATTACTACAAAGAGTTCAAGAGTTGGTAAACGTGGGTGCACACGTTTACCAAAATTATCACTTGCCCGTACGCAGGATCAGAGGATACTTGTTAAGTTTGATGAGGATGATATTCCTAGAGGTCCAAATGCAAAATATTTTAAGAGTTTTTATTCCACTCAGGGTAAGAGCAAAGTAATCATTTTGTATGATGACTGGAGAAGTGTGGATAAAGTGATAATCTCTCAGTTGTGGGAGACGATTTTGGTAAGATCTTTTTCTATTGTTTGACTATTATTTAAATGTTTCTAGTATATATAATATCTTTAACCTCTTATTTATCATATGACATTTGATATTCCTCACATTGGAGGTGTCAGGAAGAAATGCTTATTGATGGCTGCCAAGAGATGGAGGGATTTCAAATCAAACCTTACATCTGATTTCATTTTTGGTCATAGGATTCATGACAATCCATGTGGTATATATCCTTTCATAGATGAAGACACATGGAGACAGTTTGTTGAAAATAGAAGAAAAGAATCATTTTTGGTAAGGAAAATGTAAAGTTTTATAAGATTTCTTATATAAATGATCTTATTACTGTTTTGTTAATGATGTTTTATTATTAATTTACAGCAAACAAGGAAATATCATCAGGAGATCCAATCTAAAAATGTATACCCTCATAGTTTATCTCGGGGAGGGTATACATTATTGGAAGAACAAATTATGGTAGAAAAATTACAAAAAACTAAGATATGAGTCTTCAAACTTTGGAGAGGTGGCCCCTCCATCCCCTCCATCTAGACATGAAAATGAAAGAGAGCTCGGATGGGAAAAAAAGGGCAATATCTTTCAGAAGATTCGAGAATCATAGCTGAGAGGATTGTAAGATGTCTAAATTATTTATTTAAGTTAACTATTTTCTTCATATAATTTCAATCATTACATAAATGTTAAATTAATTAATATAGGATTATCTTGAGGAGCAGAGCTCACAGGGTGTATTTACAGCTGCTGGGAGGCAAGATATTTTATCTACAGCATTGGGAAAGCCCAAACATCCTGGTCGTGTACGAGGATATTCGGCAGGTGTATCAGTAAGAAAAGTGTTGCCACGTTTCTCAACTACTTACGTTGAGGGTGTTTATAAAAAAATAGAATCCTTAGAGGCTGAATTTCATAATATTAATTCGACGATGGAGGAAAATATTAGAGCATCCGTACAGTCTATATTTGCAGACATGCAAAGACAATTTCATACTGCAGCTCTCACTTCTCCACCTCCCCTTGAAGACCCATATTATTTATCCTCCACCTCCTCCAGTAGCTCCCACTCCCCCACCTCAACCCACATAACCCATTTTTTATCCTAATCCTCCACTGCAGCTTCTTACTTATTGCGAGTTGTATGTTGATGATCCTCAACATCATATAGTTTCATATGGGTTGGTATATTGTATAGGAGATAAAGTTCATCGTCAACAATTAGATGTAGAGAATCAGAGGGTCACTGTACATGATATTATAGATAGATCAGCTTGAGTACCATTACCTGCAGATGAGGTGACGATAGTTGGACATAGTATCAGCCATTTTTTGATTTGGCCATCCAAACTTCTTCGACTCATTACCATAGAGGTATGTATCTTATATCTTCTATTTTATTTTTTTATTAAAGTTGTATTATCATTTGAAAACTAATATATTTTTCTATTTATTTGTATAGGAATACTTCAAAGTTAAAGAAATAATGTATATACAACAACAAAGACAAATGACTATGACATCAGATACAGATTCTAGTGGTTTTGACAGATTTTCAAGATATTCAAATTTTTTGGTGGATCATTATGAGTTTCCAATGGAAACTCATGTTTGTGGACATGCAATAACTGTGTGTATTATGAAAGCTGATATCATGGAGCTTCTTACTGGAGATAAGTTGGGCATCAACGTGGTGCAGATTTTTTCCATGTAAGTCTTAACACCTTTTCCCTGCATTATATTTATTAAAAATGTATACTTATGTCTGTTTTGTATTAGGTATCTTTATAAAATTTGTGAGAAGAATGAGCGGACAGATGTATATGGGTTCATGGACCCACATTTTATTTCCCTCGAAGCATGTGTATTGGATGAGGAACAAAGAATGGTTTATATTACTGAAAGATTTGAACAGAATATAGTCACACAATGTTGGATGATGAATTTTTGTGAGAGGTATGAAACATATCTCTTTCAAAGAGTTCATTATATTTTAACATAAAAAAACCACTAACCTTAATTTTTTTTATCAGTGATCATTGGATGTTAGGGGTTTTTTTTCAAGGGAAAAGACACTTTATTAGATATGATTTGTCCATGGTGATGTGCGGGAAAGTTTTACGAAAATGTTGGAAAAGTACATTTCAATTTCTCAATAGTTTTCTATATTATAATGAATTTTAAATTTATCCCATTCGTATTATTTTCTAACAGGGGATGGGTCTACTTTCAAAAAAACACAAAGAAAAGAAGTGCGAAGATCAAATATGTAAATGTAAAGTTAAATATCCATTTATAATTTGTACTGTTCGATTTATTACATACAAATAATATATTGAATTTACACTCATTCAAACAGAATTTTCATGAACAACAAGGCCTCATCGAATGCGGATATTATATGTTAAGATTTATGTATGAAATAATAACAACTAGGACAGTTGTGAACTTTGACCTGGTAAGATTTCCTTTTAAACTTTACCATAATATTTTATTTGATTTATTCATTATACACGTTAACTACTATCCTTTTAATTTGTAGCTATTTTATGACCCTAAACCCTATAGTGCTAAAGACGTCAAACACTTACAAGTGGAATGGTCAAATTATTTTACATGTTTGATTAATTTTTAGTTGTTTGTAGTGTAAAATGTAATTTTGAATACTGTCATTGTAATTGTGTATTTGGTAGTTGTTTAGGTTGGATTTAGTTTTTTTTAAGTTGACATTGTAAGTTTTTAATGTTATATATGTGAATGTTTAATTTTTCTCTACTTCTTGTTTTGGTCTACTTATGATGGTTTTTCTGGTATGGATTCTGGTCTGGGGGGGAGGGGTTCCAAGGGTGTGGGGGGTGTTTAATGGGATGGGGTATCCAGGGGTGTGGGAGGGATGTTTAGTGGGGTGGGGGGTATCCTGGGTGTCCATGAGAGTGGGGGGTAGTCCAGGGGGTGGGAGCGTTTCTAGGAGGGTGGAAGGGTTGTCCAAGGGAGTGGGGGCTGTCCAGGGGGTGTCCAGGGGTGTGGGGTGTCCTGTGGGGTGATGGGGGTTTCCAGGGGTGTGGGAGGGCTGTTCAGTGGGGGGTGGGGGGTCCAGGGTGTCCATGGGGATTGGGGGGGGGGGTTGTACAGGGGGGTGGTAGAGGAGGCGCTGCCATCCCTTGGGGGGATGAACGTCGCTGGAAGTTACTCATCACTCCCACATGAGAAACATTTTGAGATCCCAAGCTTCGCATGTGGGAGTGATGAGTACCTTCCAGCAGCATGCCCCCTGAGGGATGGCGGTGCCTCCTCTCCCAACACCAGCTTTCCAGGGGATGTCTAGGGGGTGGGGGCATTCCAAGGGTGTCCAGGGGGTGGTGGGGCAGTCCATGGGTGTGGGGGTGTTCAAGAGGGTGGGGGGTTTTCCAGGGGTGTTGGGGGCTGTCCAGGGGGTGGGGGCAGTCCAGGGATGTGGGGGGTGTGGTGGGGGTGTCCAGTGGGGTGAGGGGGTTCTGGTATGTTTTTGGTAACTTTTTGGTTTGTTTTAGGGGTGTGGGAGGGTTGTCCAGGGGTGTGGGAGTGTTTTCTAGAGGGTGGGGGTATATCTCGTCGGTTATTAAATAACTGACGTGATAAACACTGCGATGTTATGCTTTTTACGTCATTTTTTAAATAACCGACGTAAAAAATAATATTTATAACGTCGTTCGTATTAATGTCGGCTAAAAACCGACGTAAAAAATAAAAAATAACTGGCGTAAATGGCGTTTTTTGCACTAGTGAATCTCATATGATTACGAGTACTCACACCTAATGGTTTGTATACTATGTGTCCCATCATAGTATATCATCCAACCACATAACTATATTTAAGAATATTGTCATAGCACTTCAAGGTTCTCAATATATCGGGGAACTACTATAACCTTATTAATGTGACAAATACTCTAGGACATTTTACATTATAGTCATGCAGAACAATGAACAATGTGTAATAAGATGTTTAATATTTAAATACATTAAATATTAATGTAATCAATATACAAACAATTGGTTTTAGAAAACCAACTCCAATAGTATATACTTGACATACACTTTTATTCTTACTTGAAAAAGAATTATCTTGTCACAAATAGGTATAAAAGTTTTACTTTTTATTTTCATCACTCATTGCCTATGATTCAAGTATCACTGAACTGTTGATTGAGTATGAGATACCACAAAAAACATTCATTCCTAAATTTGGAATAATGTCTCCTTATGTCTAAATGACATGTGGGATAAATGTTTTGGTTATACTCAATTATAGTTTTATAAGAATCATTAACTTGAAAATACATAAGTCATGTACTTTTCACCACTGACTTAGGAATCACCCTTTCTTAGCCACTTGGAGAATAAATCTAACTTCTAGTAATGTTTCTATACTTGGTTACTATATTTAAATACACATATGTGAAAGGAATTCTATATTTAATACCCAAGAAGTATGTTCAAAACATTAAATTTATATTGATGAATATCCTAAAAGAAGAATCAGGTACTTTTGTTATTCAAATAGGTTTAATGCCATTAAACTTCCATAGAATTTTTTTCATGTTATGCAATGAAAATAACCTCTTATTAATACCTCTTTCATTGAAGGACTTTGAAAATGTTCCCTTGGAATTACTTTTCATTGGAATTTTTTCCTTGTATTTCAATTTATTCACCATAATAATTAAAATTAAACTATATTTTATATTCTTATTAACTTGGAAAACCTTACCTAAATGGTAATGAAGCATTTGCTCCAAACTATTTGTTCTTCCACCTAAAATAAAACTGGAGTAAATGGATGAAAATGATATAATAAAGGGATTCATTGAAAGATCATGATCCATATTTCAATTTACACATGACCAATGTAATCATCACATTATTCATGTCTTTCTTCACTTTCTCCTTGCAAACTACTCAGAGATGAGGCTAAATGTTATTTCAACGATTTCCAATGTAATGATCACAACTACCATCATACGTTGATGATTTCATAATTACATAACCATCATATGCACTATACATAAGCCTCTTGTAAGTAATTTTTGTATACCATCACTTCCTGAGGTAGTTTCACAGGTATTAGGGACACTGTCACCTTAAATTTTCTATATTATAGCATTGTGCGCAAGCACCTATACTACACTTGGGAACTTGTGATAGTATGGACATTTACTTTATCCATTATTTATCATAGTATTTATTGTGGTATAATTTCCATTTTCTAAAAAAAATTAATTTTATCAGATTAGTACTTTTTATCTTGATTACCACTTTAGACATTTTGATTAATTAATTAAATAATTAAATGTATCCTGTAATTTTATCAAATTCTAGGAACCCTCTATACTAGAATCGGAATACTACGTCGCTTGAGTGTTCTTGTGGAAAGGATCCCTGAACCTCACATCATAGTCTACAAGATATGGATGCGCCACTACTCAGAGGGTTCAAGGTAAGCGTTTGATTGGCCAACCGCATTAACTCACAGTTCCTTATTCTATTGAGTAAAGTCTCATCTTCTAAAATCATAACTTGATTTTATTAATGATTGCCTCTAAAATGATAAAAAGTTAGTTATGGATAATCCTTACTACCATTTTAGTTAATTCAACCCACCACTCCCATAAGAACTCCTTGGTAGTAAGAGGTACCCTCAACTATGGCATGACGAGCACCTCGAACACTCGGTTTTGTCCAAATGAAAATAGTGGAAGGTGGTTATGACATAATATTTCTTTGAGGGTTTTATTGTTTTTATGTGATGAAGGAAATAATTTTCTATCTTCTAAGCATGTAATATGTGATGGCACTCACAACCGATCATGTAATAAATAAAAATTATTCATCACGTCACATGCTCATTTTATTTGTGCATGCTTGTTTATTATTCTATGTGATCGTGCGTAAACTACACATAATAATAAACCATGAAAAAACAAAAATGATGAAATGATCATGAGCATATACTAATGGTTGATCCACTGAGTGAAAAATGGATCAACCTAGACCCTAGGGGTAATTCCTTGAGCCACATCTCTTGTGACTCAAATTTCAGTATCTGCTCATCCAATGCTTCAGACTCCTATCTGGTGAGTCACCATAACTTGGTGCGAAGTGCATCACTGATCGTCTTTGTCATTATACAACAGTACTCGCACGTAGGCGAGGGGGTCTTGGGAGTATAAAATACAACTAAGAAATGGACATGTAGGTCCTTATACATTTAATGACACTTAGACAACACGTACATCGCCATTTATTAAACTGCTTATTACAAAACACCATTGTAATAATTGATTGAATAAATAAATAAACATGCATCAGACATGCATTAGTCAGTCAATGACTCATGATCAGTCTAATATGTTTTAAACTTGCATATTAAAATTAAACTTGCATTAAATATTATCCAAGGTCATTTTATTGAATTAAAATTCACTCTTATTTTAATTCAATAATTTTCATCGTCTGGATCGATTATTAATTTAATTTTAAAACCAAAAATTAAATTAATAAATTAATTAAATTTAACACTTAATTAAATTAATTTTACCCACAGAATTAAAATTTAAACCAAAAATTAATATTTAATTAATTTAATTTAAAACCAAAAATTAAATTAATTAATATAATTAATTTTTGGTTATTTAAAAATTATTCCGGCCCCGAAAACCACACTATGGCCTGTTGTGGGTCACGCTGAACCCATCCAAACTGATAACGTGCCTAGAAAATCCTGTTCAGGGCAATTCTAGGCTAGGAAAGTCCATCCAAACCCATTTCAGGTCAGGCAGACCTGCCCTATCCCATTTCAGGGTGGTTCATACCAAAAGAAATTGTACTGTAGAGATTACCTCTTTGTGACTAAAAGGAGGTTGATGGCCAGATCTGCGGCCGTAGGGTGTGGTGCGTCTGCGACATGGGCTAGATCTAGACTAATACATGGAAAATGGGATAGACCACGGGTGACCAATCGGGAAGCAAGGTAGTGACCAGCATTAGTCAGAATGTCTTGGGCGGGTAGCAGTGGCACGATGGGGAGGCACGACACGACTCCACAATGGTGACTGGAGGTAGTCTGGGGAGTCTCTACAGATAGGATTTGTTAGGGGGTCGAAGCAATACAAGAATACCAGAAGGCGGCAACCCTACTTCATCCGACATAGGCGAGGTGCGGTCGACCAGATCTACAGTTGTGTTTTTTTTTTCTGTAAGGGGATCTCCAAAAGAGGGGCTTTCCGTGGTGGAGTCGGACTAGTGTAGTGCATGGAACAACTCTTTTTGTGTCGCTACTTCAGTGAGGGAGAAGACAGGTCTGACTAGATCTAGAGGTCGGCTCCGTGTAGCACGACAGACGGCGAGGACACACATGACCGACGAGGGAATGACGTGCAGTGATAGGACCTTGGGTCGGCGTTGGAGCAGGTTTCACCGAAGAGAAGTGACCAAGGCGGAGGAGGTCAGATGGGGTCCCGAATCCCAGTAGGCAAGCCTAGGGCTGGCTAGAGGATGGCCGGCTAGGTTGGGAGGGCGACTCGATTGGCCCACACTATCTTCCCTTGGGTTTTTTTTATTACACCCCTTTCCAAAAGGCCTAACTGATACATGTTAGAAAAAATTGATTGATTTTCCTATTTGATGACTGATGGACTAAAATGAGCCTCCCTCTAACAATTCTGAAGCCTATAAATTTATTTTGGTTAATTATTATAATTACTATAATTACTATAATTATTATAATAAAATAATATTATTTGACCTCATCCGTAAATACTATTCTGATAAAAATTTTGGTCATGTGTTTTCTAGATGGAATGCAAGGGTTTATCAGAAATTGGTTTTGCAGACGGTTTTGGGTAAACTTACATATATTTGGAACTATAATCAGTAAATTAAAAAACCATAAAAATTTCAATCCAAATTAAAACTTCAGATGGTCGTAACTTGTCCTTCTGATGTCGAATTTACTCACCGTCTATGGAATTGGGACTGGAATGAAACCCCTTATTTAATTTAATACAAATTTATTTTTTTTGGATTAAAATAATCATGCATCCCTTTGATACCAATTGAACGTACTGGGCATGCAGAAGAATCCCCAAAACTAGGGATTTTTAATAAAATTCCACCGAAGAACAACATAACTTTGTTTTCGTTTGTGAAATGTTGCCTGGTATAAGCTGAAGATCCCGCATGAAGAGTTTTAATTACAAAATTAAAACCATAAAATACCTAGTTCTATCTAAAGTGGTGATCGATTTATACTCGTTGTTGGCGATCACTGCTCGAAGAATCCGAACCTGAATTCCTCTAGATCATCAACACGCACTTCAAAAATCTATGGGAACGTCAATCATTGAATTGTAGGAGCTAGAGTGGAGATCTGGTTATGCCTTAAACACTTCCACGATCAGCACATCGTCTTGCTTGCGATGCACAAGAGAGAGCTCGATCTGAACTCTTGGATCCAAAGCCTCTTTCTCTAGAATGCAGGAGAGATAAGTAGAGAGAGGGAGGTAGTGAATAGTCATTGATGAATCTCTCTCCTTCTCTATTTATAGTGTGTGATGGAAATTTCCTGGAAATGCCTCACCAGCCCCCAAATAATTAACACACTATGAACAACATGTTATGATTATTGTACTGATTCATATTATTATCACTTTCTAGTAACAAAAATAAATATATTACATGATAATAAAAGAACCATTAACTCGAATCATCGTTCTCACATATATTAAATAAACCTTTAATATTTTAAACTAATATTTTTTCAAATAATATTTCAATTTATTTACATTAAAACTTGTAAATACATTTAATAAATAAATTTAATGTCAGTTATTCTTAACTTGAATAATATGAATTTATTTATTTCTTTGATGATCGTATCTCCTTGGACAAAACCCAGACCCCAGTGGTGGGTCCCACCATGTCCTATATACCTATTCAACTAAATAGGGTAGATTCTTGAATACGCTATTGTGTGGGGCCCTCTAGGCCCTTATCTCAATAGTAGTGAATATTATTTACTGACCAAAAGCGGGATCTATTAACCCATCATGGCCCCTAAAAAGATAATGATAGTCATAGAAACAACAACCAACCTACGAACACGCATTGTGTAATATAATCTCTTTATCTTTAATATCTCATAAAGAAGGATGCACACCCGTGTCATCCTCATTTTCTTGCTTTATTATTTTTTAATCTAATTGGACGGATTTAACCTCGAATGTCATGGTCATGGTCTTATGAAGGTACTACCATTCTAATCAACATGGCCCGATATATATTACTTCCTTAACCTAGAAGCGATAAATCCTTTATTGGCCATTCAACCAATATCATACCACCAATGACGCACCCAACACAGGCTAGCTCACCGCGATTTCATTATCATGGTTTTTGGCTTGCATCAAAATACACAATAAAATAGAAAGCATTGGTAATGATCTCGAGTCAGGGGGCCATTACACATGCCTGTAGATAGGAACAACCAATGACACCTGAAACATGTGGTGTTCCTATTGGCGGGTATGTCCTCATGATCTCACTACTAGAGATCACCAAGTGAAAACGTCATGAGAAGAAGTCTCAATGCTTATGAGCCTCCAGCACCAGATAGTCAAATATCTATTTTTCCCAGTCAGTAAGATGTATCTAGATCATAAGAACTTAGTTTAAGATTAATGTCATAGTATCTTGATATTATCATTATATCCTGAGATTTGTTATAACCTTTTGATACGACAATTAATCTATAGACATTTCTATTTCAGTAGTGGGTGCAGAAAATTCTACACTATAATTGTAAGTTTACATCATATATATCTAATTGTATACATGATATGGTAATCAAAAGTAATGGATAGTTGGGTTTAGGGAACCCACTATTAAAAAAGTTGTTTTTTTTCACAGAGCAAATCGCCCCCCACTTGTATTGAAGCCTTTGGCATTTATTGTCAACCATTGTCTCCTTGAGGATGTCACTTAAGGTCAAGTATCAATTCTCCCTCGACTCAAGCCAATAAAGAGGGGTGGAATGTTAAAATAACTCTTCTTCAAAAAAAATGGAGCTTATAACTACCTTGCACATAAAGGGGTTTTTTTATTTTATTAAAACTAGATGTAAAATGAATGCATAGTATTATTAATCCTTCAAATGTTAGAGGAAATGAAATCCACAGATGGGATATTAATGGAAAAGTCAAATATTGAGGAGGGAATAATTGGTCAGATTCTTTAATATTTATAATATTATTTAAAAATAAATAAATTTAAATGCATTTGATGTGATTATTAAATTGAAGTAAAAAATCATTCAAGTCAGAAATTGTTATATTTTATATTTAATTTAAAAAATACATGATTATGGGTGCCCCAAAATGCAGTGATTCCACTGTTGTATCTGCATACCACAGTGACATCGACATCAGAGCGTATCAATAATGAAAAATAAATAAATGTATTTATTTGTTAATTCTTCTTCTTCTTCATCTTCTTCTCCTCATTATCATCATCATCATCATCATCATCATCATCATCATCATCATCAGTATTATTTATTATTATTTATATGTGTACATACATATATACTTAATTTCACCAATAATTAAGAAATAAATAATAAATAAATAGATTGTAAATTATAAATTGTAAATTGTAAATAAATGATAAATAATTGTTAAATAAATATTAAATAAATAATAAATCATAAATAATAATGAAATAAATAATAACAAATAAAAAATAGTAAATATTAAATATTAAATAAATAAAAAATAATTAATTAATTAATTATAAATAAATAATAAATAAATAATAAATAAATAAATAAATAAATGAGAGATGAATAGATAATAAATAAATAAATAAAAAATAAATAAAAAATAATATATAATATAATATATAAAATATGTAGATTAAAATACATATAAATATCTATAAATGTACACAAATATACGTAAATAGATATAGATTTCTATAAATATATAATTATATAAAAATATATATAATTATATATAAATTATAAATTAACACACATATATATACATAATAAAACACCCAAAGACGAAAGACCACTGCGGTTAAAACATAATCACGTCGATAAAAATTTAAATTCCTAGAATAAAATCAAACCACCCAACAAGCATAAAACACTGGTGAAAAAACTAGATTTAACATCGGTTTTTTTTTTCTTTTTGATGTTGGTTTTTAACTGATGTCTATAATGGCGACGTAAAAAATAACCCTTTCAGTGTCAGTTTTTTAGAAACCGACGCTGAAACCATAATTGTTTTTTTTATGTTTCGGCATCGGTTTTTATGAAAACCAACGTCGAAACCCATATGGTGTATTTTTAATGTTTTGATGTCATTTTTTATGAAAAATGGCACCAAAAGTTAAAAAAATTAGAAAATTCAAAAGATTACACTTCCCAAATAATCATAATCCTTGTAATAAAAGCATAGTATAGATCAATCAAACAATAGTACTCATTGACTAAAAAACTAAAAAAACTTACACCCTTTTATCTATTTAACCAAAAAATTATCTACACATTTTATTGTAGAGTAGGTTTCAAATATACATACCTAAAATTTACAGCATGCTCATTGTTTGTTATTATTGAAGCATTCATTTGATATAATTATGTTAAATCACATATTATAAAAAAATAATTAGTTTTTTGAACACGGATTATTAGGAAAATGTAATATATTATTCATAAACATTAGAATATATATACCTCAAATCATAATCAGACTCAACAAATAGTTTGCAAACAAAGGTTGAAGATGGGTAAGTTTAGTTTGGGTATAAGACTCTGTATCATTGAATGTATACAATAACATTGAATGATATTAGATTAAAAATATAATACTATGATAGAAAATATAAAAAAATTAATATAACTAACCTTATGAAATTCAGTAATTACCCCAGTTGTGATTATCTCATACATGAATCGTAGAACATAATACCCACATTCAACATGTCCTTATTGAAAATGACACTGTGGCTATAAAACATTAACTCGATAATAAAAACCAATATATATATATATATATTAAAAAATTAGAACAATATCTAATATAAAAAATAATTACCTTTACTTTCACATAATTGATTGCATTTGGTTTCTTTATCGATGTGTGTTCTTTGTTAAATTTTTTCCATGAACTATATTTTCATTTATATGAACTAATAATACATGTATAAATAATTAGAATTAAACATAACGAGCTTGTGAAAAAAACATACTTATCTAATAAGGTGTAAAAACTTTTAGAAACACTCCCCAATAAAGAGAAAAACCAATATAAAGTGCATTCATTTTGGAAAAATACACCTAACATCCAATTCTACCTATAATACAAAAATTTCACAATTAATGACATTATAATGATCATTAGTTCATAATTATGTTTCTGTTCTTACTTATCAAGAAATGGAAAAACCTGCGTTCAATATTCGTATGTGATAATCTCTCATATATATATATATATGTGTGTGTGTGTGTGCAACTCTACTAGGATTCTTCACATGTTTCACTTCCATGGAAATGTATTCTGGATCTATAAAATAGTAAATGGATGTGTTATCATTTTTTACAAGAAGTGTGTGAAGATACCTAATTTAAAAAGGAAATATATTTAGTTAATTTAAAACCATCTTTAATTAAATAAATAAAAATTAAAACATCATTTTACTTACATAGAAAACAACTATAACACATTCAGGTCGAGCTCTTCAAAATCAACTAGATGAATGACGTCTTCTTTGAGTAGTATCAATGGATAATATCTTCTACATATATCGAACTTCATCCAAAACTCATAGATATTATTCAAGGAAGAAGAATCATGAGATCATATTTGTATCCCATAAGAAATATCAGAAGTATCTACATTCAAAAAAATGAAAAAGTTATATTAGTGTTTATAATTTATAAAATAGAAAAAATCATGACAAATAAATAATATTTACTTACAATTTTATCAGCTACTTGTTGAGCTTACTCTGTAAGATACATTTCATTTTTCTTTCTTCTCACTCATTTCCATTTTTCATGGCGAGTGGGAGGAGATGGAGGACCAAACTAGACCTCTTCTAAACTAATACTAGATCAAGTTATTAATGCTTCAAATTTTTCTTCAATCATTTTCTGCTCTAAATATGGATACCCTCCACGTGATAAAGTATGTGTGTATACATTTTTCAACTGGATCTCTTGATGAGATCTCCTAGAGGAATGTTGAATAAAAATAAACTAATAAGTAATTAGATAAATATATAATAAATTTTACAATATAAAATAATTATCATAGCTAAAACTTTTCTTCATGACGTGTGTCAACAAATTTCTTCCATGTATCTATATCTATATACGGATACTTAAGGCATGGGTTTTCAAATTCTTTTCAAAAATATAATTTTTCGTCGGTTTTGTTTTAAAATATCTTCATCAAACCCCCGATAAAGAGCAATTTCTTTTCATAATTTTTTTTGTTCCCTCAAAATTGAATGTCATCTATAATTGAATAAATGAAATATGTAATTTAAAATATTTAATATTCAAAAAATGAGATAAAATAAATCAATTGAGATATTTTACCATCATGGCCTCCCAAAGATGTTGTTTTGAAATCTTGTCCACAAACTTCCAATCAGGATATAAAATACTAATCCTACAATGTCTCTACATTGATATATAAATTAATAAACTAAACTGCATTTAGGACAGTTTCATTTTTATTATCATAAAAAAAATGTAATCTCTCATCTCCATGAGAAAGTGATATCTTTGGTAAACGTGTAATACCACGTTTACCAACTTAATAACTTGATTTCTCTATAGTAATAGGAGAAGTCTCCTCCGCTGAGGATGCATTATTAGTCCTACAAAAAAAATTATAAATTAAAAGTTTTTTTTCATTAAATAATTATATTAATTTAACAATATTAAAAAATAGACATACCTTGGTAACTACTCCTCTCTCTCTATATCTGAAATTAACACAAGCAAGTGTAATGAAATTTTGTGTACCTGTATATTATTAAAAAATGAATATTTTGAAATTAGAATGACAAAAATAAGTAAAAAAAGAGGCATGAATTTTTATGATTCAAAAAAAGAAACAAAATATAAATAATTAATAGAAAAATTAGGAGACTAATTTAGTTTTTTCCCATATGCCTTCATCATGATCATTACGTACTGTATGAACTATGCTTTTCTTTTAGTCATTGTAATCATCTGAAAAATCACATAATAGATGAATAAGACTCATGTAAATCAGTAACATCATCACCATCATTCTCATCACCCAAATGATATCTTATTCCTTTCAAAACAATGGACCACTGATCATTCTATGGATCAATGACATAAAATATCTTCTTTTCATGTGTCGCCATGATAAATGGTTCCTCATTGTAATTAAATCTTTTCAAATCAACCAGTGTAAATCCACAATCATCATGTTTCACACCTCTATTGTTATCAACCAAATTAAACTTAAACACAATGAATAAAAAAATTATAATAAATTTCCCATATATCCTCAAGAACTCCAAAATATGTCGATGAAGCAGAAATTGGGTTTTTATCTTTTGCACTTGAAAAATGCATTGCTTTAGCGATAACCATCACACCAGTATTTTGAACGGTACTATTGTCATCCAAATTTTTTGTGTAAAATGTGTACCCATTAATACCAAAACCAATCCATGTTATCACATTAATATATGGTCCCCCTACCAACCATTTCAACATTTCTAATGCAGATATATTTTTTATCACTTTCTCTTTAAACCGTGAAACAAATGTCTTTTTATTATCAATCATCAACCAATTTTCATTTCTTTTTGAATATCATCTCTTTAATTCATCAATATGTGATTATATATATGATTGAACATCATCTATGTTGTTCAAAATATATAAATGTGTATGTATCACTTCATCACATGGAATTAACTTTACCTTTAAGCCTTGAATCCCTCTACCTTCATTATCAAATGTCAAATGTCGAGATATAGGGAGACCAATATGCTCCACTTCATACAAATATTTAGTACAAAACTCTATCACCTCTTTCGATACATATTTTTGAACAATAGAGTCCTATGGTCGATAATTATTTTTAACATATCCCTTTAAAATTTTCATATACCATTTAAAAGGATACATCCAATGTAAATAAACAGGCCCTCATATTCTTATCTCATGCACCAAATGAATCACTAGATGAACCATTATATCAAAATATGTAGGTGAAAATACATTTCTAGTTGACAAAGTATAAGAGAAGATTCATTATCCAACTCATCTAACAAATTTGGATCAATGACTTTGATACAAATGGATTTAAACAAATTACATAACCTGATGAGAGTCTTTATGATATCTGACGGCAATATACCAAACAGTGCTATCGATAGTAGTTGTTGAATCAATACATGATAGTCATGAGATTTCATACCTATTAATTTTCAATCCTTCACTGACATGAAATTATTCACATTTGAAGAATATCAACTGGGTACTTTTATACCATATATACAAAGACAAAAAATCAACTTCTCACTCTTTCTTAATGTGTGACAAGTCAGAGGTAAATATGTTCTATTTCCTTTCATAGTGGGAGATAACTCCAAATTTATTCCCATTGTTATCAAGTCCAATCTATAATTCAATCCATATTTTGTTTTTCATTTTATGACTAATAAAGTTCCAATCAAACTATCAAATATATTTTTCTCAACATGCATAACATCAATGTTATGTTTTATCTCTAAAAATATTCAACAAGGCAGTTCAAAAAAATAAACTGTTTCTTCTAGATATTTTTTTGAATACCATAACTACTTTTATTTCTAAATTTCGAATCAATATTTTTCACCCTGTTGTAATATTCTTCAAGTGAAAATGGTTGTGGGGGAAGATTGTATTCCTATAAACCGTTAAATGCTGTTTTTCAATCTATGATAAGGATGATCAATTTGCAAAAATCTTCGATGTCCCATGTACACTATCTTTCTTCCATTCTATAATTGATAATATAAAGTCTCTTATTTACAAATTAGACAAGCTTTATGTCCCTTAACACTGTATCCAGATAAGTTTCCATGTGCAGGAAAGTCATTTATACTGAACATTATCATAGCACGCAGAAGAAAATACTCTTTATTGTATGCATCAAAAACATTAACACCTACCACCCATAAAAGTTTCAAATCATCAATCAATGTTGAAAGATACACATCAGTATCATTTCCTAGCTATTTTGGTCCAGAAATAATCAATATCATCATAACATATTTTTTCTTCATACATATCTGCGGGGATAAGTTGTAAACTATCATCAAAACAGGCCACGAACTGTGTTGTCTACTTCAGCTTCGATATAGATTCATTCCATTTGTACAGACTCCCATTCTAATATTTTTAACTTCACTTCCAAAATTATAAAATTGATTATCAAATATCTTCTATTGTGATGAGTCGGCTGGGTGACATAATTTATCATCAAAGATACGTTCATCTGAATGTCATCTTAACCTTTTTGCATCAATTGAATTTGAAAATAGATGCTTCAAACGAGGAATTATCGGAAGGTACCAAATTTCTTTAGAGGGAGATTTTATTTTGGTACCTGAAAATGAATCATAGTTAATTTATCGGAATTATATATAGGGATTATTGGAAGAAATTATTTGATTTAGCATGAGGTTATATGATAGTACCTGAGCATGAATCTAAATTGACTTTTGCATCCATCTTATAGCATGATGTTTCACATGTATGACAGTTTGATAAAAAATCATATTCTTTTCTATACAACACACAATCATTGGGGCAAGAATGTATCGTTTTATACCTCAATCCCATTGGGCATAATATTTTCTTCCCCTCATAATTGGAATCTGGAAGCCTGTTTTCTTCTAGAAGTTGCTCTTTTAAAAGAGCAAGTAAGTTAGAGAAACTTTTAGCACTCCTACCATTACTTGCTTTCAAGTTAACCAATCTCAAAATGGCTAATAACACTATATATTTACTACAACCTGTGAATAATGGTTTCTCAGAATCTCCATACAATCGTTCAACACTTGTTTTTTTTTCAATGTTTTCAACACCTAAATCACAAATTAAATCTTCAATACGACCCTTTGTCACATTATGAATATTGTCATCAACATTATCTTTTGAATTTACAGTTCTTTCACCATTCCAAATCCAACGTGTATAATTAAGACTAAAACCATAACAAATTAGATGATCCTTGATTTCTCTAGAGTTTAACTTTCTCATAATTAAACATGTCACACATGGATAGAAAATCAAATCAATATTTTGAAGATTTCATTTAGAAAATTCCAAAAATTCATCAACTCCTTTTTCAAATTCACCAGTGTTTCTTCGTAAATTTATCCAATTATGATCCATTAAATACCTAATATCGCAATATAATTGGTGAATATATTAAAACATATAAACATTTAAATATATATATAAAAATTGATAAACTATAAATAGAAACACATTTAATAAAAAATATTGATAATTAGATAGAAAACATCATATATAAAACACAATTACAAATAGTAAACTTTTATTTTCATATTATATACATGCGTTTTATTGATATTATAATTTAATTATTTTCAATCGTCTAACATTTATTAGTTCATTTTACACAATTTTTACATTAGTTCGGTGTTGCGTGTGTTAAAAACATTGAAGATTGCATTAATTTATTAGTTCATTTTACATAGTTGTTACTAAAGAGTGGGGGATGTTACAACTAAAACTCACTGGTCATAATAGATATGGAATTCTCACATCTCAGCACTACACCTCCAATAGATTGAAAAACATCATTAATACTCTCACATAGTTGCTGATCAGGATGATGTAATACTATAACAATAAGATCTATCTCAACATATGATGTTACATACTCATTCATACCATTTGGGTGTTCAATCGGCGGTCATTGTAGTAGAATTCTATTACAATAAAAATGTAGACATATAAATCGCATATACATCAAATCTGAATATACAACATAGTATATTTAAAAAATTTAGATCATGTCACTATTATAAACAAACACCCTATCATACATGTTGTCTCACATAAGCTTGGGTTGTCTCTCTTTCCCACGATACCCACTTCCTTTCAGATATAGAATCAAATATATAACGGATTTACAATACCGATTTTTTATTATAAAAACATAAACATTCAATGGTTATATAGAATTACACCACTATGTCATTTAGGTAATCTCGATACAAACTAATAATTGAAACAAGTCAAAAATAAAATTTAACGATAAATAATTTATCTTCCAAATAAAAAAAAAACAACTTACAAAATTCAGAGTTCAACTTTTCCTTGATTCTTAATCCGAACTTCATCCCTTAAATGCGTTGCAAGAATAAACATTGCCTGCAAGATCTATACAAAATTGATTGTAAAAACGAACATTAAATATGAACAACAAACTAAAATCAAACCACGGTTTGGATCGAAAATAGGTTTTCGAGTATAAATAATTCATCTTCCAAATTAAAAAAAACAACTTACAAAATTCAGAGTTCAAATTTTCCTTGATCCTTAATCCGAACTTTGTCCCTTGAGTGTGTTGCGGGAATAAACATTGTCTGCAAGATCTATACGAAATTGATTATAAAGACGAACATTAAATATGAACAGACTAACTAAAATCAAACCACAGTTTGGGTCGGAAATAGGTTTTTGAGAATAAAATAATGTGGAGATGATGAAGTAATCGAAGAAGACGTAGAATAGAGATCGTAGATCGTGCAAATCAAGTAAAATCAACAACAATGGCGTTGGATATCACCGGGTTGCCTTCGAAGTCGTCAAGATTTGGGAGGGATTTTTCACGAGCGGTAGGGTTTCATAGATCCAAAAAAATGAGGGTTTTCCGACCCTAAATGATTTCTAAAGATTTTGGGCGTCAATTATTATAAAATCGACGTCGAAGAGTCCGAGAAAATATATTTCGCGTCGATTTTGTAAAAAACTGACTCCAAAAATACATTCTTCAGCGGTTTTTGGCGTTGATTTTACTAAAAACTGACGCCAAAAAAATCTTCTACACATATTTTTTGCATTGGCTTAAAAAAACTGATGTCATTTCTCCAATGTTAAGAATACTATTTCCACTAGTGAAAAGATTGTCTTGAACATAGATGAAATTCCATCTAATGTTAAAAAATAGGGTATCTCAACTAAAAATTGAGTTTTAGAGGTCTTTAAGACCTTTTTTTACTGAGAAAAAACATGGGCCAAGGCCTCATTGGTATAGAGAACAAGATCCCGTTCTAAGGTTTGATTTGATAGGTCATGAAGCTCAAGTTGACACTTAGATCAAAAGTCATGGTTGTTTGAAGTTGAAATTCAATTTTTAACTTATCGTGGAACAACAATACATTTTTTATTATTAATCATTACTAAATGCCCAATTGGGCGCATGTTATTGGTTATGCCCCTGTTGTGCACATAAATATTATTTATAATACATTAATTAGTATTGTATAAATAATATTTTGAAAAATTATATATATATATATATATCAATATATATTTCTATATGAAATAATTTTTTTAATAATATGTAATTTTTATTTTACATGTTATTTTAATTAAATATCATATATATCAAGTGTAAATGTACATCTAGTCATATAAATCATATTTAATAATTTTTTTATATATATTAATATATGATTTTTTATGGTATATATATTTTTATTGTAAATAGACATCGTGTCACCGCTTTTTAGCAGTGATAAAGACCACCATTTATAAGCGCTAAAAAATAGATAATAAAGAGTGTCTATCAGAATGTTTTTTAAACAAAAAATTATATTTATCACCACTTTTTAGTTAGTGGTGATAAATGGCACCGGTGTTGATCGCGGATTATCTAGTAGTGATAAACACAAATTTTCAGTAGTGAACGGACTGAACTACGACAAAATAGACCCATCCCACATCAACCGTACTTAAAAATACTTTGTCACGTTAGGCTCTCATTTAAAATAAGTTCAAAAAATTGAGTATAGTTCACTCCACATTATAGGCAGACCAATCCACGATGATGCCCATGTTTGTAATCGAAAATATTTTTTTTTAAAAATAACAATGAATATTAAATAATATTAGACATTAATTAGTTTGTATAAATAATATTTTGAAAAATGATAATCCATGCAGTAAATCAATTTGTTGAAGACATGCAAGAACTGGCCTCACCCCTGCACTGATGCTCTTGAAGATTGTCTCTATCGGCAATTTTTTGTTTTTTGGAGATATTCTTTGATGTCTTTGATTTGAGGGGAGATGATTGCTTACCAAAAGCATCTGTACTCAAATCCACCATTGTTGAAACTATATAAAATCATGAAACATATTTCCTTCTATACTAACTCTCAAATCCAAGTTGGATGCAAACGGAATCTTGTCTCTAATGTGAGAGTCGTAATGCATGGTCTACAATATCCCTCACAATGATTGAAGTATTTGAGATAATATTGTGCATGTGTAGAAGAACAAACCTCATATCCAATGGGTGTTCAATGAATATCAAATGACCAGACATTCCCTATACATAACACCATTAAAAACATAACTTGAAATGTACACAAAGTAATACACAATATCTAATTCCTCACCTCTCAATTAGCCATGTCACACTTGATGGAATTGCACGACCATACTTGATAACCGACATCTACTTGCATATGCCCAATCACACAGGTTGAGATCACCGCTCAACACCTCAGAGTCTCACTGCAATCATTCTTATATGGTATTTCTCAGTACCTTTAAATATTTTCTAAATCATAGATTCTGGTTAAATGACGTGCACCCTATGCACTCATATGATTTTCCTACTCGTTGATTTTATCATGTTTATTGATTTACAGATAAAACCAATTTATTGTCAATTTATTGTTCTAATTATGCATGTTTAGATCTTTATTATAATTCTCTATCATGTTTCCATGTCTTCCTATTCTGCTCATGCTAAAGTATTTTACTTTATTTTTTTTTCAGTTTACCTTTATGTTTTGGTCCATGAGGACTCTCTTGTTTTTCCAGGTTTTCCCTTACATTTTTCCCTTTTTCATTCCGTTACTATTACGGTTTTGGTTTTCTTGGTGCTGAGATGCACAACGGCAAAGAGAATGCCTCTTATGTTTCCCAGTTCCACGGCGAGTTACTCTTACGTGCACCAGAATGACTTTCATTTGTAAAAGTCTAATGAATCTTACATTTTGAGTCTGTCCCATGTGACTACAGAATGGGTCTATTGACTCTTACGGTTTGAGTTTGCAACATGACGACTCTTATGGAATGATTTGAATAACTCTTACACTAGTGCCTTTGTCGTGGGAGGACTTTTATGCTAGTCACAGATTGACTCTTACGTTTTCTTCCTTTGTGATTTTCCACTGGTTTCAAGTTGTTTGAGTTGTTTTATTTTAAATTGTTCATTTTCTCTTTTCTGTTGAGATGTCACTCAAGTTTTGTTTCGTGAAACCTTTTATATATGCACCCTAGTTTGTTTGGGGGAGGACGACAACAATTCAAACATCGGAGAGATTGCTATTCCAGAGTTGTAAAGAGTTTGAGAAGAAGTTATTCATCACTTGGAGCTGGAGTTTGTCATCTGAAGTTTGATTGTGCGTGCGTGTCCTCGATGTTGTAGCTGGAAATTGACCTCAGTGTTTCATTCTGGTGGTGATTTGAAGCTACTTCTTGCGAGGAGCTCTTATGAGACGTCCCAAACCCGCACTCCCGAATCTGGTACTAGAAGTACATAACTTGAACACACGGGCTTTGATACACATCCATAATTACAAGATAATTGCAACATTTACAATCAAATAACTTTTTAGGTTTAGAGTTTTAGAGAATTAGGACAAATATTTAACTAGTAGGACCCATGTTCTTTGTATCAAAAGAATATTTTTCTCAATATATAAGCAACTACTTAATCCATAAAAATCCTTCAACATCTCCCACAAATTCTCCACACGAGAAACTTTTCTAGACAAATCCTACACATTACATTCCTTCATAACCCGGGGAAATGGAAACATAAGAAGGGGTGATCTCAAAAGCTCAATAAGGGTAAACATAAGTGACAACAATCAAAGATCATAAGTGAACATAAGATAAACATATTAGTATAATAAAGGTACATAATAAAATCATAACATATAAATTTTAGATCATAAAATCAGAGTCATGGATCATGACATAACATCATAAACGAATCACAAGAGTATGAAAACATTAGTCCGTAAACACGAGCCGTGAAAGCATAACATAGTCATAAGAATAAGCATGAGACTGTGTCACAAACATGAGCATAGGTAAACATGACATAGTGGAGCATGCTACATTGTAATGAATCATATTTTCCCAAATTTATTGTTATAAATTATTTGGGAAAATTATGATACCAAATGCTGAAATGACGTGCGATTCCGAGGTCCAGTGTGCCCAAAACGATTCACTGAAAAATGTTAAGTTTTTAATAACACGCGTGCGCGACTTTTCTGAAAAAGTGGAATAACTTTTAAACGATTTCCCAGATCAAAAATTCAAGGGCACTATTAAGCTCAGAGCAGTGGCTTTACTATAGGCGCGACTTAACTTTAGTCGGTGCGGGTCTTCAGCGGAAAAACCCAAAAAGGGCGTAACCGTAAATAAAATAATTAAATAAAATTATTTTATTTTTAAAATCCTAATAAATAATAAACGGTAACTCGGATCGAAAATCCGAGACCACCTTTGAGTTCGTGGGGGGCCACAGGCCAGCAAGGTGCAACGTGACAGCTATGCGGTTAGGGCAGACCATGTGGACCAGGGGGCGTGGCCAAGGCAGGCCATGTTTGGCGGAGTAAACTAGCTCGCAGTACGGGTCAGATCGGGTAATCCGGGCCGCTCCAACGGCCCAGCGGGCTGAGCCGGTTCGGGCCTGGCTAGTTCAGACTGGACCAAACTGGGCAGGGTCAGCCGAACGAAGTCGGGTCGGCCGGTGGGTCGGGATGGGTCTGGCAGGTCAGACCTAGAACGGACCTGGGCCGAACTTTTTCACCAAATTAGTCATAACTTTCAAATGGAAAGTCTATTTAACAATCCATCTATGACGTTGGTACCCTTGAAATGAGGAGTCCCTTTTGAGATAGATTTGTGGGTTTTTAGTTGGACCATAAGAGGTTGAGAGTGTACCCTTGGTGTTTCATTCTGGTGGTGATTTGAAGCTACTACTCGTGAGGAGATATTATGAGATGTCCCAAACCCACACTCT
Organism: Viscum album; assembly: GCA_963277665.1. Classification (NCBI taxonomy): domain Eukaryota; kingdom Viridiplantae; phylum Streptophyta; class Magnoliopsida; order Santalales; family Viscaceae; genus Viscum; species Viscum album. The sequence goes on along the minus strand of OY728137.1, from coordinate 610,900,771 downwards.
TGAATTTAGTGCTGAAAGCACACAAATTGGACACACTAGATTTGATACACATCCATAATTACAAGATAATAACAACATTTACAATCAAATGAAAATTTTTTAGGTTTAGAGTAATAGAGAATTATGAAAAATATTTAACTAGTAGGAACCATGTTCTTTGTATCAAAAGAATATTTTTCTCAATATATAAGCAACTACTTAATCCATAACAAGCCTTTAACATCTCCCACAAATTCTATACACAATATAATTTTATAGACATATCCTACACATTACATTCCTTCATAACCCAGGGAAATGGAAACATAAGAAGGGGTGATCTTAAATTCTCAATAAGGGTAAACATAAGTGACAACAATCAATGATAATAAGTGAACATAAGATAAAAATATTAGTATAATAAATGTACATAATAAAATCATACCCTATAAAGATTATATCATAAAATATGAGTCATGAAGTATGACATAACATCATAAACTAATCACAAGAGTATGAAAAAATTATTTAGTAAACACGATCCATGAAATCATAACATAGTCATAAGAATAAGCATGATACTATGTCACAAACATGAGAATAGGTAAACATGACATAGTAGACCATGCTACACCACCTGATTCCCATAACATAGTGAAACAGACTTCACTACCCGATTCCCATAACATAGTGGAGCAGTCATCACTGCCTGATTCCCATAGTGGAGAAAACATTCCATACTCGATTCCCATAATTATATCATGAAATAAAAATCCTTAACCAATGCATTAGAGGGTGATACAGGACCCCACCCATCATTATCCATACATATGAATGCCACTTGAAATCAATCATTCATCATATCATAAAGGATCCACGGAAAAAATGGGTTTCATTCAACACATCATAAATAACCCATTAAATAAAATGATCTTCATATCCTTTTCTAATGGATTTACATAAGGAAATCATCAACATGATAAACCCATGGGAAAAAATGGGTATCTGAAGATATTTGGAAACTTTCTAGTTAAATATCCTTTAATTAACATGGTTAAGTATAGATCATATACACCAAATAGATAAAAAGGTATACAGTTTAGTTAATAATTTTATCCAATCAATCGATGTATGACATCTAGGTGAACACCCTTTAATGAAAGAAATGTAAAATAGTTTAATCACAAAGAAAATACATTAGAATAAAGATCACGCCTATATCATAGAATGATTTGGAAAGAAAAATACAATGATGAATCATATCTTTGATAGAAATGAACATTATATAAACCATTCTAAGAAAGAAGATAGTGTTGGAGTGGTGATCTAGAAACGAATTCTATGTAATTTATGATTACCTATATTCATTGTTTTTAATATTAATAAACATATTATCATATCATGATTGTACTTTTTCATGACATAGTATGTGATAATGTCTTAATGATAATTGTCGCATTGAAAGGTCATGAAAATTCCCCACTATGATGAGAACCCAAAGGTTCCATGATAGTATTCTTAAATATATGATATATATCCAGATGATATCATTTGATGGGAAAAAAATGATACAAGCTATCAGGGGTGGAGACTCATGAATTTGAAGCACTTTCTTATGGTGTACGCCCTTGGAATTTATAGGATATTATAAGAAATAACCCACCAGTAGGAAATACATATTTATATGTGATATTGAATATTCATATCTGCGGACATGTGTACTGATTCTTAGGCTTTAAGATTATTATTAATGGATATTATTAGTCGTGTACTTTGATGTATTGATGAAAATCATGATGACATATGTTCGCAGTGAAGTAGGATACGCCGATTACGTCATAGGTAATTTTGAATTAATGAATAACATGAGAAAGGATTTGTACCTTATATTCTTTAACAAGAGACGATATCTCAAGCCCTTTTATAAAAATGTAATATCCTAAATAAATCCATGATCATGGTGTTCTGTGGGCAATTTCATTTCCATAATGTCAAAGAAAGAGAAATCATGCACATAGGCTGATGACACTAGCACGCAACCTGCTTGATTTGAGATATCATGATAAAAGAATTATATTACATAGTAAGCATTTATATGAGTTTGAATGTTTCTGTGACATTAAATTCTTTCTCTATGGGTGCCTTGATGTGCTCCTAGATGATAACCTTAAAATTTAGGACGCTTTGCCTAATGCTGAGAAAGAGGCATGAAGGGTCACACACTTAGTGTATTCATAACCTATGTTAAATATTAAATATTATTTATTATTCAACATGTTGAATACATATTATCCCCGTATGAGGATTAATAATTATTCATGTTTGCTTGATCACATATATTCTGTCACTAGTTATTCGAGACAATATTTTGTGAGTAAAATATTTAATAAATATTTATTTGTAATTAAGTAAATATAATATTTATTTATTTATTGGTGAATACTGTAGTGATATTTATTTATTAATTAAGTATTCATTATTCGAGGCCTAATAAATATTATGTAGAAATAACAGACTGAGTTTAATGGTCAGGTGAGAAATAATACATATTAAACATTATTTGAATAATTTTTTTTCAAGAAATAATATTTAATTAATTAAATGGTTTTTCACATGTCAAATAATAATAATAATAATAATAAAAAAATTAAAATATGAGGTTCTGTGGGAATTAAGAAAATAATAAGGGCACATGTGAAATTATTATTTTTTAACACTAACATTATTTAAACCCAATTATTTTATTTTTAACCCTAACACTATCTATTTGTGTTGGTTGTGCACAACGACTTCGAAGGATTATATCAAGCCCTAGAGAGACCCTCTCCAAGAACACTCTACCTAAGATGACTGATGTCACGACCCAACCTATTCCGGGCTTGAGCCGCAACTACCCGAAGCCCGCTTCCATAGGCCAGTGGGTGGAGACTAGTGCCAAAGGAACAAAAACTTGAGAAGGCCTTTGCCTAAGAACCTGTACACACACACGCAACCAACTCAATGCAAAAGTGCAGAGGAAAGGGAACAAAAGATACAACACTACTATAAAAAGGAAACTAAACATTCATCAACTTCTAATCAGTACAAGTACAAAAAAGTAGACAAAAAGGGAAAGGGAAAAAATACATGCCCAGCCAGAAAAGTACCACAATTGGTAGTAACTGAAAAGTAAAATAGCTGAGAGAGCCCTACTTTTGGATCCTAAGATATGGCCACTGTATAAGGTCCAACCACTTGTATCCCTAAGCTCCTCTAAAGCCACGATCAATCTGTTTGTCGTCTGTATATGGCACAACACGTACAGGCAAATCCCATGTAGGGGTGAGTATAAAAATACTTATTAGAATTCCCTAAAAAGGTGAGGGGGTTCATTAAGAGATACATTGAATAGTAAAACCATAGATAGAACAAGGTAAAATAAAAGACAGTACAACTACAACCCAACAAGAGAGTGAAGTAAACTCATCCAAAACACAAGGAGCTAGAAACGGTGAGAAGATGAACTTCTCATTGAGTCTTCGCTACCTATAGTAGGAGAGTAGACTCATCCAATCATGAGAATCTAGATACAGAAAGCACATGACATACCCCACGTGTCTTTGCCTCTCCTAGAAGGAGAGTAACCAAAACCCAAGGAGTGGGTACTGAAATAGGATACATATATATGCCCAGTCAAAGAAGCCCAAACAAGAGAGTAAGGATATATTTATATCATAGATCAGCCCAGGAAAAGGTACACCAACATTTCTATAAGTAACCACCCACAATGCCCAACATCCCTCATGTCTACCTTGAACATGAAAGTCAAAGGGACTCAATCACCACACCATGATTCTATCCGCTTTGGGTGGCACTATCTTGCCCTCATAGTTTTAGGTCATGTCATAAGGATTCATGTTGGTGGGGAAGGTGTCCCTCTTCCTTGGGAGTCCAAATTTACATCAAAACAAGTTGCGTCACTGATCTACATAGTCAAAGAGTTCATGCCTCAAGGTTTAGGACACATGTCCAGCCTGACTAGAGGTTTCCACTCTAGTATCATTGAGGACCCATGCCCAACCCAACTGGAGGGCTCCACTATAGTGTCTTTGAGGAACTGTGCCTAGCCCGACTGGAGGGTTCTACTTAGAAAGGGTCGAGGACCCATGCCCATCCCGGCTGGAGGGTTCCACTCTAGTGTCATCAAGGACTCATTCCCAACCTGGATGGAGGATTCCACTCAGAAGTAACTGTAAAGGAACTACACTAGCCATCCCTGTTGGATGGTACCTCTTAGAAAGCATTGAGAAACTATACTGGTAAACCTGCCTGATCACAACCATCATCGAATGTCGCCTTATATAATCATCATTACTAAAACATCAAGCATCAACTTGAATTTTCATCGTGTTGGGAACATCTCACATCATATCTTGAAATCCACTACGGAGGGCACCATCACTAACTATGCGGAAAAAAACTCAGGATAGGCTACTCGCATGCCAAAATCCATGTCCAACAGAAGGAGGTATGAGAGATACACGATTTGTAAAGTGGTACACGAAACATGTGGGGACCACATGATATGTGACCCTACCTCATTGCCTATCCATGTACCTATCCATACTCGGGTACTAAACTGTGATCAAGTTCCCCTAAGCGTTATAGTGTACTCCCATAGTATATAGAACCTCTAGCCATAAGGCTGACGGGCGCACGATGCTCCTCGCTAGTCCAAAAAGGGGAGAAAATGTAACTTTACTAAATCTCCCACTCAAATAGCCCCAGTTAACCAAACAGATCACACTGTGATGATCCTTGCGGAAAAACATACATGATCGACTATTCATTCACCCGAATCGGACCCCCGGTGAAGAAACTACATTTCACAGCATTGCGCATGAATGATGCTTTGTGGGGCCCATGAGTCGATCTAGAAACACATCATATGGATCACACCATTAAGATACCCATGAAAAAACACATATAATCATCTATTTATTTTCCCAAAACATACACCCGGTGAAAAATTCACATTTCACCATAAACGCCCAAACTGGGTCTCATGGGGCCTGCACCTCCATTTTGGTTTAAGCACTTGAAATTATTCTTGAAAAATCTTCCTCAATTTTAGGGTCATGAATCCGCTGACGATGCGTTGATCGGACATCAAATGCAGATGATACATTTGATAGAAGAATCTCAAAATAATAATAAATATATTATTATTATTATAATTGGATGTTTCGTTCCATCAAGCCCTGAGCCCGAAACATAAAATTCTAAAACTATATTTAAAAGTTATTTCTTGATTATAAGAGATCATGGATATAGATGACGTGTAAATCATACACCCGGTTTGCAAGATATGGCCATTTAAATGTGTATGGCCTGACCCAAACCGGTTTGTCCCTTTCTGGCCGGACCACTCCACCTGGGCCGACCTTCTTTGACCGGCCCGATCTGATCCACTAGGCTACGAACCAACCACATGGTCCGGATCGCTGCTGAAACATGCCCAACCTAGGGTCGGGTCGCCGCCACCGCACTTTACGGTGGAAGTCTCCACCTAGGTCACACCGCGTGACCTCGCCCGACGGCCCAGTCGGGCCACATCGCGACACCGTCGGGCCGCGGTGCCACTATGGGGTGGATTGTCGCCATAAGTTTCCACCAGCCACTGCAACAGTAGCCTATTCTACGGACCATCAGACTCCATTCGGTCACCCAATCCTAAATCTATCAGTGGATTGGGGACCCTTGTGACAAGGGCTTCACTGTGACGACCTCTGATCAATGACCTGTCACTGTTTCGACACAAAGAAAATTAGACATCACTTCCACTTACCACTGCACCTCATACGGTGCCTAAAAAACAAAAGCATCGCAGATCTGCAATCCCTGGATCACAACCTTCAAATATCCATGCTTCACTTTAAGATCATATGTCATTTTGATGTGTAAAAAAGTTAACTGAAGAAGAATAAAAATAATGGCGAAGAATGGACAATACAGAAATTAAACGGTCAATGGTCGTTGAAAGTTTGACTATAAAAAAATGATTTCAAAGCAGTTAAATCGATTAGAAGTCAAAATTGACAAAAAAAATTCAATCAGGGAAAGCAGAATCCGAAAGAAGAATCTTATATGGATTCTGGATCTGACATTGCATTCATTGCACTATGATTTTCTAGGATCTGGAGTTTCGTTGTGATCCTTCAAGAATCCGACGTCAATTATCTGATCGAATGGAGAGAGGAACTCTGACGAATGTGGGAGAAAATGATCCAAACCCTTTCTCATTTTCTCAACCTCTTATTTATAGAAAACCAACAAATATGTACCCCAACAGTCACGATATCTGAACCTCTTGCACCCTCTCACTTTAGTCCACTCTTAGGTAAAACACCCCATTCCGAAATCAACAACGGTCTCAAATTTCCAAATCAAGTTCTTGTTCAAAAGTTATTTGTTTCGGAGTTTGAGATAAAATAATTAAATTTAATTATTTTATTTAGGGAAATGCCCTCCGTGGATTTTTCTACAGAATAACCGTTCTAAAAAAAGTTATGTCCCACCTAGGGTAAACGCAATGCTCCAAACTTAACCATGGACTCATATTTCTGATCCGATCAACTGTTTGAGAGATATCCTATTTCCATCGCGCTCATAGTATAAAAATACTTAATATTTTTATAAGAATTAATTCCAGGCACATCGGGCCTCCAAATTTCACACCATCTCAACGCCTAGCTCTGGAAATATATGAAGAAATATTCCAAAGTCTCATAAGGAAAAACCGGGTCTCTACATTATTCCCTCCTTCAAGATTTTCATCCCCAAAAAACAAACTAGAGAAACAACTCAAGATACTGAGCTCACACCTGGCTCTCCCACTCCTAAGAACTCTCCTGCACGTTTCTGTGCTTCCATAACACACGAACCACGAGGGATGGTTCGTCCTCATAAGGTCCTATACTATCGATTACGTGCATAGGATCATGCACGTATCTCCTCAGCTGAAACATGTAGAAAACATCATGCACCCGTTCCAACTGTGGGGGTAGGGCAAGGCGGTGGGCAACCCCACCGACCCTATGCACGTTTTCAAACATCTCAACAAACCTCGAGGACAACTTACCTCCCCGAACAAAAACTAACACGCAAGCCCCCAACATATCCTCTAACACATAGATAGTGAACTCAGTCTTCCCATCGGTCTGGGGAAAAAGTATGTACTCATTCGCAGCTGGGTCCTGAATGTATCCTACAGGCCTCTCCACAACCATGATGTAAACCACACATCACGATCAGAGAAATTTTTTTAGGGTACCCCATGAAGGCATATGATCTCTTGTAAGTACAACTACCCCAAACTCTCCACAGAAATATGCTCCCTAAATATGAACAAAACTTAAGCAGGATGGGTGGAACTCCTCACAGAATAGCTGTTGAAAGTCATCCCACAAGAGTATCAGCTCATCGTGCATCTGAGTAACCAGACTCCACCAACATCCAGCTACTCCATGGAAAAGACTGGATGCCAAATCCACCATATGATATATCAGTGTCCAAATAATCCTAAATAGGAAAACCATAAACTCTATCCAAACCTCCATTTCCTAAGGGTATGCCTCACCATAGAACCTCAATAGTCTCTGACGCCGGAACTCACAGAGTGCGCTCAGCCTGCGCATGTCCCCAGCCTGCTCTGCTGGGACTGTCTAATGATCAACGGGTGGAGGTGATACTACCTTCCTATTTAGAGGAAGGGGATCACATGATGGATCCTAAACAGAGCGATCGTCGCTCATAGGGTTGTCATCACAAACCAGAGCTAGTATCTTGGATGGATGTCATCACAGAGGCATCCTGAATGTTATCAAGGAGTACCATAGTTGGATGAGAATATATATATATATCAACAACAAGTGGGGAGCTGACTCAATAAGGGTATTAAAAGACTCAATCCTATATGACACATGTACCAAAGTTCCCTACAACAAATTTCATAGCATGTTGAGTCAAAAAGTGGGTAATCAGGGTCCCGATGAATGGCTACATCAACTGCTGCATCATCACTAGACTCTCTAGCCTGAGGACTGCTCTCAAGACACATTGAAACTATTTCCCTAAACCCAACCAATACATTTTTAGGGAAACATATGAACAACATATCAAGGGTCGAACCACCTTTTATACCACTTTTTCATGACCCGACCCATGTCAAGCTTGATCCGCAACTACCCCAAGCCCGCCTCCATAGGCCAGGAGGTGGCGACTAGAGCCAAAGTCACAAAAACTTGGGGATGCCATTTCCTAAGAACTTTTGCACACACACAAAACCAACTCAATGAAAAACTATAGAGGAAAGGGAATGAAAGATACCACAATAATATATAAAGGAAACCAAACATGCTTCAACCTCTAATCAGTACAAGTATAAAAAAGTAGACAAAAAGAGAAAGGGAAAAAATACATGCCCAACTAGAAAAGTGCCACAACTGGTAGTAACTAAAAATTAAAATATATGAGAGTGCCCCTCTCCTAGATCTCAAGCTATGACCACCATAGGTGGTCTAAGCACATGTATCCCTAAGCTCCTCTGAAATCACGATCAACCTATCCGTCATTTTCATATGAAACGACACGTGCGGGAAAAGCCCATGCAGGGGTGAGTATAAAAATACTTAGTAAGACGCCCTGAAAAGGTGAAGGGGGAGAAGTGAGAGATACTCTGAAGATGAAATGAGTAGATAAGACAAGGTACAGTAAAAGAGAGTACAACTCAACCCAACAAGAGAGTGATGTAAAGTCATCTGATACACAAGGAGATAGAAACAGTGAGATGATGAACTTCTCATCAAGTCTTTGTTACCTATAGTAGTAGAGTAGACTCGTCCAACAATAAGAAGATAGACATAGAAAGCGTGTGACATACCCCACATGTCTTCTCCTCTCCTGGAAGGAGAGTAACCAAAACCCAAGGAGTGAGTACTGAAATATGATACATATATACGCTCAGTCAAAGAAGCCCAAACAAAAGAGTAAGGGGATATCCATCTCAAAGATCAACCCATGAAAAGAGTCACCAATAGTTCTAGAAGTAACCACTGATGATGCTCAGTATCCCTCCCATCTTACTTGAACACGCAAGTCAAAGGTACTCAATCACCACACCTTGATATTATCCACTTTGGGTGGCACTGTCGCACCCTCACAGTTTTAGGTCACATCATAAGGATGTGTCTCAATGGGGAAGGTGTACCTATTCCTTGTGAGTCAAAAGTTACATCAAACCAAGTCGTGTCATTGATCCATATAGTCCAAGAGGTCATGCCTTAAGGTTTAGGACCCATGCCCAACCTGACTGGAGGGTTCCACTCTAGTATTATCGAGGACCTGTGCCTAGCCCAGTTGGAGGGTTCTACTCTAGTGTCGTTGAGGACCCGTGCCTATCCTGACTAGAGGGATCCACTCAGAAAGGGTTGAGGACCCTTGCCCAGCCTGACTAGAGGGTTTCACTCAGGAGTAAATATAGAGGAACTACACTGTCCATCCTTGCTGGATGGTAACTCTCAGAAATCATCGAGGAACTACACTGGTAAACCTTCCTGATCACATCCATCATCGAACATCACCTAGGATAGGCATCATGCCCGAAACATCGAGCATCGCCTCATATAGGCGTCGCACTTGGAACATCTCACATCGTATGTTGAAAGCCACTACGAAGGGCACCATCACGTTCTACGTGGAAAAACTCTCAAGATACGCTACTCACATGCCAAAATCAAAGTCTAAAAAACGGAGGTATGAGAGATAGAAGATTTTTAAAGTGGTAAATGACACGTGTGGGGACCACAAGATGTGTGACCCTTCCTCATCACCTGGATGTGTACCTAGCCATACTCAAGTACTAAACTATGATCAAGTACCCTTAGGCATTCCTATGTACTCCCAGAGTACATGGCACCTTTATCCATAAGGCTAACGAGCGCATGATGCTCGTCGCTGGTCCAAAAATAGGCAAAAACATAACTTTACTGACTTTTCTTCTTAGATGGACCTGAATAACCAAAGGAATCAAATCGTCATTATCCTTGTAGGAAAACGTACAAGATCGACTATTTATTCACCTGAATTGGACTCCTAGTGAAGAAATTTCATTTCACAGCATTGCATAGGAACAATGATTTGTGGGTCCCATGTATCAATCCCAAAACACATCATATGGATTTAAATGTTGTGATCCCCATGAAAAAACACATGGAATTGGCTATTCATTTGTCTAAAATGGACACCCAGTGAAAAATTCACATTTCACTGCAAATGCCCAAATTGGGCCTCATGGGGCCTCCACCTACATTTAGGTTTAAGTGCTTGAAATTGGTCTCGAAAATTCCACCTCAATTTCAGGGTCACAACACTGCTGACGGTGCATCGATTGGACATCGAATGCAGAAGATACGTCTGATACAAGAATATTTAGATAATAATAAATATATTATTATTATTATAATTGGACATTTCATGCCACCGATCCCCGAGCCTGAAACATAAATTGTAAAACTATCTTCAAAAGGTCCTTCTCGATGATAGAAGAATGTGACCACATATGGCACATCAATCTAATGCTCAATTCACAAGATATGGCCATTTAAAGGTATATGGACCATCCCAAACTGATCTGACCCTTTCTGGCTAGACCACTCTACCTGGGTCGACCCACTCTGGTCAACCGAATCTGATCTTCCAGGTCGCATCCCAGCCCATCCCAGAACTGGGTCACCGCTGCCTGGGTTGTGCAACGTGACCCCGCCCGATGGCTTGGTCGGGCCTCATCGTGGCACCGTCGGGCCGCGGTGCCGCTATCGCTCCGTGGTCTACCGCGGGGTGGAACACCACCATAAGACGTCGTGCCGGTGGTGCTCCTGTGGTCCATGCCATGGACCACTAGACTCCATCTAGTCACTCGATTGTGAATCCGTTAGCGGATTGGGGACCCTTGCGACATGGACTTCACTGCACTAGCCTTTGATCAACGATTCGCTGCTGTTTCGACACGACAAAAAGTAGTTGTCGCTTATGCTCGCCGATGTGACTCCTACGGTGCCTAAAAAATAAAACCATCGTAGATCCACAATCCTTGGATCATGAACTTCATAGAACTATGCTTTTCTCAAAGATTAGATGTCATTATAACTTGTCAAAAATTTGACTGATGAAGAATTCAAAGAACTGAGAAGAACAGATGATCTAGAAATTAAAAGGTCGATGAATATTGTTAGTTTGACCATCAACAAAGGATTTAAAAGTAGAAAATAGATCAAAAGTCAAAATTGACAACAAAAACTTAAATCGAGGACAACGAAATCTAAAATAAGAATCCTAATTGGATTCTGGATCTGTTGTTGCGTTCGTTGCGCTATGATCTGCTAGGATCTGAAGTTTCATTATGATTCATCAAGAATCTGACATCAATTTTCCAATCAGATGGAGAGAGGAGCTCTATCGGCCATGGTAGAAAATGAGAAAAACTCTTGATCATTTTCTCAACCTCTTATTTATAGAAAACCAACAAAAACGTCTGCCAATGGTCACAAGATCCGAACCTCCATCACCCTCACACTTTAGGCCACACTTAGGTAAAACACCTCATTTTGAACTCAAAGATAGTATTGGATTTACAATATGAGTCCCCGTAAAAAAGTTTTTTGATTCAGCATTCGAGATAAAATAATTAAATTTAATTATTTTATTTATGGAAACACCCTCCGTGAATTTTTCTAAAGAAGACCCGTGCCGACAAAATTTATGTCTCACTTAGGGTAAACTCCATGTTCAGAACTCAACTGTCACCTCAGATTTCTAATCTGATCAACCGTTTGAGAGATATCTCATTTCCATCATGTGAATAATATAAAAATACTAAATATTTTTATAAAAATTAATTCTGAGCACACCGGGCCTCGGAATTTCCTGTCGTCTCAGCACCTAGCTCTGGAAATACACACACACACACACACACACACACACACACACATATATATATATTCCAAAGTCTTACAAGAAAAAAACTCGGTCTCTAAAAATGACTCAAGAGTTAGGATTTTTCACTCTAGCACTAAAATATTCCTATGATGATTCTTAGAGGTTGATGGTACATGTTTGGATCACTGTTGGAGGGAATCTACACTTGATTCCTACAACGCAACGACGGTATGATGTTGCCAGATTCATCAATAAAGAAAGAATTCATTGTAAGGTGATTCTTTAATTACTTAAATTAATTATAAATCAATATGTGATGATCCTATTTTTGGTTCCTTTATTCTCATATCAATTAATATTTGCTTCAATTCTATTGGTCGTGACGTTCTTCATTGATTTACATCTCAGATTAATCATCGATTACAACAAAAATCTGAGTTGGGAAAGCCCTACTGGAATTTCCATCATTTCCGAAACCTTCAAGTGGTATCAGAATGATTACATAATTATTTATAATTATTTAAATATTATTGATTGATTTGCACATTTATCTTCAGTTTTTAAATTATGGTTTAATTGTTCTTTAATCCTAATCATGAGATATTATCTTCTTATCCTCTATTCTCACAAATATAATCAATAAATGGATTAATTTTGAATGAATAACATTCTAAGAACTCATATGGAGGTGCCAATGATTCTGTCCAGATAACACAAGAGTACATGGTATGTAGCTCATCGGTACACACCATATACCCATGTTTAATGCACCAAGGATACCCATGAATTAATTCAGATCATGTGCATTTATTACACATGGTGTGTATTTAAAACGCCACATGTTGATAGGGATGTCCTAATGAGTAGTTAGCCGGACTACGTGATGTGTAACTTGTGTACATTACATGTAACTTGTTTACACGACGTGTATTCCATTAGTCAAATACGAGTTGTGTGGTGCTACATGACACGTGTGACTGATAACCATGTAACTCAGAGACCACACAATGTGTATCCCACACACACTCCATGTACTCCATTAATGTCCATGGCAGGACGATGCACCCAATCCCTACGTGTGTGTTGTGGATAGGCAACAAAGAAATATACCCGACGTGTAGCTGGATAATACAGACCATGTATATTACTTAATTAATAATAATTTAAAATTAATTTATTATACTTCTTAAACATTATCAACACGTGTTCTGGGTTTTCATGACCCGTCCCCCAGGGCACGTGTTGTGACTACCCCAAGCCCACCTTATATAGGCTAGGGGCTGGAGACTAGCACCGGAAAGGCGTATCCCTAAAACGAGAAGGCATTGCTTTTAAACTTGTACAAACACACAATCCAAGAGAACAACAAGAAGCAACCACGAAGTAAACTACGGTAGTAAAACGTGTGCTAAAATAAAGGGTCCAGAATACAATCCCAATTGAAAAGTACAAGTACAACTAAAAAGAGAAAACAACTCTTGGATCATCCACCGAGGATCCTACCCGAAGGGTAGGTACAACTCAAGATCATTAGTCCTGCGTCATGTCATGTCAAATGGTCCACCTATGAGCATCGTCCAGTCCTGGATCCCTTAGCCTCGATCAATGTTGTTCGTTGTCTGAACAAGACACAACAAGGTGCAGGTGAATCCCATGTAGGGGTAAGTATAACAATACTCAGTAGGGACCCTAAGACCCTAAAGGTCTCCCAGAGTTCCACAAAGAAAAAACCACAAAGCAAGACCTCATCCACAGAGTATGAAGTAGTCAAAAACTCTACTTAGGTATATGCCCATACATATACCTAAGTTATCAAGATATACTCATCTCATACATGAGGAAACACAAGGCTCCAACCTTTAAGCTATTTGCACAACTGATCCACAAAGTAAGAATACCAAAAAGGTAACACCATGAAGGCAACACCACAAAGGTAACACCATGAAGGTAAGAGTACCAAAAAGTTAACACCACAAAGGCAAGAGTACCACAAAGGTAACACCACGAAGGTAACACCACGAAGGTAAGAGAACCACAAAGGTAAAGACTCAGCTCACACCAGGTATATAAGTAAAGCGCAAAAGTACAGATGATTAGTAAATATGCTAGATCATCTTATTCTATTGAGAGTAACTACTGCTGACTATAAGGAGTTTGACCCACACGGGATCGATAAGTACTAACCCCTGTTGACCCACACAGGATCTGACCCATATAAGATCAGTATGTGCTGACCCATATAATATCACTGAGCACTGAACCACATAGGATCTAACCCACACAGGATCGGTACTGACCCACATAGGATCGGTGCTGACCCACACATGATCGCTTGGTACTAACCTCTGTATGATCTGTCTCCTACCTATGCCTCACTGCCAGCCACTGGATTCCTGCACTAACCATGCTTGATTCCAAGAGGATCCACTCCTCAAGCCATCAGTCATATTTCAATTGGAACTAAGTTCCACAAATAAGTATCTCAAAGTACCGCCATGTCGTAAGGGTTCCAAGACGACAGACGACGAAACAATAGGACGCCCGTTCTGTGACTTATAAGCATTTTAGTACCTAGGGCCCGGTTGGATTTAGGTTTGATTCAACCCGGTCATACTCCAAATTTCTCCAAAACTCAAATTAAGTATACCAAAAAGAATGTCTCTCTCTAAGGATCCCAGGGCAGTAGACAGTTCGTTAAACGGATGCTCGGTTCACAAGTTACTTTTAGAGAAACTGGGCCTGGAAGGCCCCGGGTCCGGTCCGACCTAGCCCGACCCGGTCTGGGATGACCCGACCCAGTCTGGGTATGACCCGGCCCGTTTGGGCGAGGCCGCGGTGGGCTCGGCCTGCCAAGCCACGGACCAGCCCAACCCACCTGGGCGGTGTGACTCGCTGGGCTCGCGCGGCTCGGCCCTCGGGTGTGCGGCCCACTGGACTCGCACGGCCCGGCCCACGGAGGCACCGCCTATTGGGATCGTGCAACCTGGCCCTCAGAGGCACCTCCTGCTGGGATCGCGTGGCCCGGCCCGTGGAGGGGTGCTGCCCGCAGTGGCATGGTCCACTGTGCGGCAGCACCACGTGGCATCACCTGGTCTCCTGGTGGGACCCATAGGGTTCCAGTCCCTTTTTCCACGACCTTCTCCGCTGGTGGTGCGTCGTTGCATGCTGCTCTGTCTCCTATGGTCGTCCGGTGCCGGCCACCTTGCTCGACTGCCGCGGTTGAAAATCTGTGACCCTTCTCCTCCAGAAGCGTGCGACGGTGCACTTCTTCACCTCCACGGACGACCGGTGTCGGCCGCTCTGCTGACCACCGCGGCATAGTGCCATGACCTCCTCCTCAGGCGGACCACCTTCATCGCAGCTGGTCATCTCCATCATCTGCTAGTGTCGGTCACTGGTGTCGTGTCGGCGGTCTTCCGCGGAGAACGCAAAAAAACAACAATTGGCAGAGGGACCAGGCCTTGTTCGTTTGGCCCGTGACCTCCGCGTTATCATCTTATCAAGAAATAGGATATATTATTCAACAATATCTTGAAAAATAAATGATACAAAACCCTACCTCAAGATCATTGGAGAATGCCCACGTTTGAGGAAGAGTCGGTGTTCGTCGTCCCCGCAACACGCCTCCAACGATGCCACTCAATCGTCATTCTTCAGTTCGTGATTCGGTGGTGCTCGTCACTGCTTGTCGGAATTGGTCCCATCCTCTAAGTGGTTGGCGTCGCAGTACTTTTCCAAAGTTTTGTCACTTGGTGAAGCCGTTCCAATACTCCTATCCAAGCTCCATATAAAGAGGAGAGGGGGAGGGTGAGTAATGCACGTGGAATTAATGGGGGTTCATTTAATAGAAACCTTCCTAATTCCAACAGCACTATTACAAAGGATTTGTGGAGTCATTCCATTTAATGGATTGACACGTCACTGGTCCCGCCACTACCGCTTGTCCGTTGGAGGAAAATAAATGAGGGAAATAAAATAACAAAGTTATTTTATTATTCTTTTAAAAATTCCAAAATATAACTTTTTCTCTTGACCTACCACGGTCGAAGTGAAGCCTCCCTTAAGAGAATCCTAGTGCTACAGATTCAACTATGCCCTCAGATTTTTAATCCGAGCATTGGTTCAAAAGATAGTAAATGCCACCCACATGTTTACTGAATGTACCTTAAAAAAAGTTTAGAAATTCATTCCGGGCACACCAGGCCTCAGAATCACGCACCGTCAAATTTCGTAGAATATTAATAATTACATATAATTAAAAAAAATTACATGGAAAATATAGGTCTTTACATTCTCCCCACTTTAGGGATTTTCATCCCTGAAAGCCACAACATAGACTAAAGAAACAAATGGGGGTACTGAACATGAACCTGAGCCTCCCAATCATATGTGCTCTCCTGGAGGCTCCCATGCTTCCAGAGAACGTGCACCAGTGGTATCGATCATCCATGAAGGACCCGATCCTGTCGATCCTCAATCTTCACTGGAACCTCTGTAAACGTCACCCCATCATTAAGGTCTATATCTCCATGGTCGATGATGTGAGATGGTTCATGCACGTATCTCCTCAGCTGGGATACATGGAAGACGTCGTGAACCCTTTCCAACTACGGTGGAAGTGTTGAGCGATATGATACCTCTCCAATCCTCCAAAGTATCAGAAAAGGTCCGATAAATCTTAGTGAGAGTTTGCTGCCTTGGAAAAATCTCCACAAACCTCATTGAGGTGAGACCCATAGGAAAATGTGGTATCCCTCCTCGAACTCCAAGGTCCTCTATCTCCTGTCAGCATAAGACTTATGTCTACTCTTTACAATCTTCATCTGCTCTTAGATAATCTGCACCTTCTCAATGGTAGCCCATACCAACTCTGGACCCATAAGTGCTGACTCCTCTGGGCCTATCCAACATAGAGGTGATCTGCAAGGTCGACCGTATAAGTCCTCTAAAGGTTCCATACTGATGGTGGAGTGATATTTGTTGTTGTATACAAACTCCACCATGGGAAAGTGATCCTCCCAACTATGACCAAAATCTAGGATGCAAGCACGTAGCATGTCCTCCAGTTTCTTAATGGTCTGCTCCATCTGACCATCCTTCTGTGGATGAAAGGCGGTGCTGAAATGTAGCTGAGTCCTGAACACCTCATATAATCCCTTACACAACCAGGATGTAAAACGTGCATCATGGTCAGAGATGATTGTCGATGGAACCCCATGGAGTCGTACAATCTCCTGTACGTAGAGGCATCCCAATCCCTCTACTGATCCCTGATCTTGGATGGGTAGGAAGTGGGCCGAATTGGTGAGTCAGTCAATGATCACCCAGATAAAATCATGTCCCCTAGACTTCTGTGGTAGCCCTATCACAAAGTCCATGGAGATATCATCTCACTTCCACTCTGGTACCTCTAGTGGCTGAACTAATCCCGCTGGTATGTGATTCTCTACCTTCACTTGCTGACAAGTGAGGCCTCAAGAAACAAACTTTGCCACTGCTTTCTTCATCCCTGGCCACCAGTGCTGACGCAGGAGGTCTTGGTACATTTTCACCACACTAGGATGTACCGCTAAAGGTGATATGTGGAACTCCCTCATTACTTCCTCTCGTAGCGCCACTGGAACCATGGAACGTCCCCTGAAGAGGATGACGCGATCCCCACCTTCATAAAATTCATTAGGTGCCTGTCTTGTGGATATCTAAACACGTCGTGCCTCGTAGTCAATGTACCCAAGTTGTGCCTCCCACACTCGCTGAAGAAGTGGGGGAGTGACAATCATATATTGAAGGTAAGATTCTCCATCTCTATCCACAAAGGATATCTATAACGTGGCTAACTGATCTGTCACCTCACTCAGTAGCTGTAGAACAGACCTTCTGCTGAGTGAGTCTGCCACTACGTTCCCCTTCTCAGGAGTTTATACTATATCGAAGTCATAATCCTAGAGGAAGTCAATCCATCGCCACTGTCTCAGGTTCAGGTCCTTCTGAGAGAAGATATAGCTAAGACTATTGTGATCAGAGTAAATAGTAAATCGTTCACCCATTAAGTAGTGTCACCACATTTTCAAGGTGAAGACCACTGCTACTAACTCCAGGTCATGGGTAGCATAGTTCTGCTCTTGTTGTCTCAGCTGTCGTAAACCATAAGCAATCACTACTCACTCCTCTATTAGGACACATCCAATTCTGGTCCCTAATGTGTCCCAGTAGACTACATACCCAACACCTTCTTTTGGTAGCCTCAATATGGGGTAACTCGTCAGTATCTACCTCATCTCCTGAAAACTATGCTGACATCTCTCCATCCATACGAAGGGTTGTCCCTTCTTCGTCAATGCTGACAAGGGTACCACAACTATGGAAAAGTGGGGTACAAATCTCCAGTAGTACCCAGCCAATCCCAAGAAACTCCGCACCTCGGTCACACTCCTGGGTGACTCCCAAGCAAGAACTGCCTCTATCTTCACTGGATCGATCCACAAAAACTCCAGTCTCTGAGATAACGTGCCCCAGGAAGTGAACTTCCCGTATCTAGAACTAGCACTTTGAGATATTTCCATAAAAGTGGTGCTCTTGAAGTGTATCCAGGACTATCTGTAGGTGCGTGGAGTTCTCCTCCTCCGACGCCAAGTATATCAATATGTATTCGATGAATACCACCACATAGAGATTGAGGTATGGATAAAATATCCTGTTCATGAGTCCCATGAACACTATAGGGGCTTTGGTCACACCGAATTGCATAACCAAGAACTCATAGTGGCCATACCAACATCTTAAGGCCATCTTCTACACATCCTCATCTCATACCTTGAGCTGATGATAGCCTGATCTGAGGTCTATCTTCGAAAACCATCGATCTCCCTTCAACTGATCAAAGAGATCATCAATTCTTGTAAGTGGATACCTATTATTCACGGTCACCTGGTTCAGGTTCCGATAGTCCATATAGAGTCTCAAACTCCTATCCTCCTTGGAGAACAAAATCAGGGCTGCCCATGGTGACACATTGGGCCTTATGAACCCCTTCCTTTGCAAGTCCTCCAGCTGTACCCATAACTTATGAAGATCTGCAAGATCCATTTGATATTTTGGTGTAGATATCGGTGCCATCCCGGGGTATAGGTTGATGTAAAAGTATACCTCTCTACGTGGAGGAAGTCCCAGAATATCATCAGAAAATAAATCAACATATTGGTCCACCACTATAGGCTAGTTCATACTCTCAACATCAACTACTTCGAGGGTAAGGCTAGCCAACTGATGTGTGATCGGCTACACCCTCCTTCGGGTAAGTCCATCATGTGCTGCAAAGGTTCCCTTCTCACCGATGAAGTAAAGCCTAGTCCCATCTCCACAAAAACACTACACTTTGCACCTAATACAGTCAATATGAGCATGAACTGTGGATAACTAGTCCAAACCCAAGATGATGTCTTAAGGCCTTGACGCCACTACTAGAAGATCCCAGCTGAAGATCTCACCTCCCAGAGTAAGCTCGCACTACCGAAACCAGTGTGTAATCATCGAATCCCATCCTGTATGAGTCTTTAGCTATAAGGATCAAGCCAACGGCTCTATCAGAATCTCCGAGATCCAAATGAGGGATGTAGCAATAAAAGAGTGACTAGAACCTGTGTCTATAAGTACTGCAACTAGGGTGGAATAGACATAGATCGTACCTCTAATCATCTATGGGGTGCCATGGTCGTAGGCCTCTGCTGCCTGGAGCTGAGCTCGTCCCTGTCCTCATGCTCCCTGTGGTCGGGGTGGACCACCTGGAGGTGGTGGTGGTAGAACCTCGAATTGCCACCCACCGCCTGCTGCACGGCCAGATCCTCTACCCTGTCCGCCACCCTGTAGACCTCCTCACTCGAACCTCTACCTATTCCTCGGCAGTCCCTCAACCGTCTGTTGGCCGTCCGTACGACGGTTCAGGAAATCAGGAGCCATGTGACCCTACCCACTACAGGAGTAGCACTGTCTGATCCTCATCTTTCCTCTATCCCGTGAGCCCCTCACCACCAACCCTATATCTAGAGGTCGTCCACCAGATGGTCTGTCCCACTTGGGCCCCTACGTCATCCATCTACTGCTTGCTACGGATGACTCTACTACCTGACGTTCGGTGGTGGCCCTCGCTGTCAGTTCCTACTCAGCTAGGAATCTCTCCACTAAAAGCGCTCGCTCTAGCACCCCATCCTGTGTCAAAATGTTGAGTGATATCATCGATGCTCTGATCTCCCATCAGAGACCCTGATCAAAGGTCTAGGCCCTGAAGAAAGGGTCTCGTACCATGTCGGTGAAATAATGGGAGAGATTATTGAACCTCGCCAAGTACTGAGCCACGACCATGCTGCCTAGCTGTAAGTCTAGTAGCTCCAGTATATGCACTGAGCGTAGAGTCGTTGGGACGAAATCTACCCTGAAAAGGCCCTCGAAGTCCACCCAGGTGAGGGTCATCTCATTGTGTAACTGGAGTGTTAGACTCCACCATCTCCCAGCTGCTCCTTGGAAAAGACTGGCAGCTAGGATCACCATCAGATCAGCTGGTGTCCCAACTAAGCAAAAACCTTTAGCCACAGCCTCCAGCCAGTCCTCAGCCGCCTGCGGATCCACCTCGCCTCAGAACCTTGGAGGCCTTTTCCACTGAAACTCATGAAACACACTCAATCGGCATGCACCCTCTACTGGTGGGGTTGGTGGCATCTACTGACCAATGGGTGGTGGTGCTATTGGTGCACCACCCGATGGTACTATCGTCGTAAGAGGGCCCTGCACTGAAAGAAAATAGGTGCGCCACATTCAATAAATTATACCTGGTGAGCTGACTCAAAGAGATCAGAAGAAAAACTTTTCAAAAACACATGCTATCAGTGTCTTAATACACTGAGTCAACAATCAGAATTGAGTGTCTTGGTGTATGGATACGTCGGCCACCACACCAACACTGGATTCCCCAAACTGAAAACCACACTCATAACACTCAACACTATTATCACAATGAAAATATTAGAGTCCTAGTTCTTCTGTAGAACTGACTCCTATGATACCACTTTGTCACGACACGTCCCCCGAGGCCCGTTCCGTGACTACCCCAAGCTTGCTTTCCATAGTCCAAGGGATGGAGACTAGCACCGGAAAGGCGTATCCCTAAAACGGGAAGGAATTTCCTTTAAACCTGTACAAACACATAATCCAAGAACACAACAAGAAGCAACCACAAAGTAAACTATTGTAGTAAAAAGTGTTTTGAAAGTAAAGGGCCCGAAATACAAGCACAACTGGAAAGTACAAGTATAACTGAAAAGAGAAAGCAACTCCTGGATCGTCCACTGAGCATCCTACCAGAAGGGTAGGTAAATCTCACGATCAGTAGTCCTATGTCACATCATGTCAAATGGTCCACCTTTGAGCACCATCCAGTCCTGGCTCCCTCAGCCTCGATCAATGTTGTCTGTCGTCTGTACAAGACACAACAAGGTTCGGGTGAAGCCCGTGTAGGGGTGAGTATAAAAATACTCAGTAGGGACCTCGAGACCCCCAAAGGTCTCACAGAGTTCCACAAAGGAAAAACCAAAAAGAAAGACCTCATCCACAGAGCACGAAGCAGTCAACAACTCTACTTAGGTATATGCCCATACATATACCTAAGTTATCAAGATATACTCGTCTCATACACAATAAAACAAAAGGATCCGACCTTTAATCCATTTTCACAAATGATCCATGAAGGAAGAATACCACAAAGGTAACACCACGAAGGCAACACAACGAAGGTAACACCATGAAGGTAAGAGTACCACAAATATAAAACCACAAAGGTAAGAGTACTACAAAGGTAACACCACGAAGATAAGAGTACCACAAAGGTAAATACCCAGCTCACACCAAGTATATAAGTAAATCACAGAAGTAAAAATGATTAGTTGAGAAGCTAGATCATCTTATTCTATCGAGAGGCACTACTGCTGACTGTACGGAGTCTGACCCACACATGATCGATAGGTACTAACCCCCACTGACCCACATAGGATCTGACCTATAGAGGATCGGTATGTGCTGACCCACATAGAATCGCTGACCTCTGAACCACATAGGATCTGAACCACACAGGATCTGAACCACACAGGATTGGTGCTGACCCACACAGGATCGCTCGGTACTAACCTCCGTATGATATGTCTCCAACCCCACCTCACTGCCAGCCACTGGATTCCCGCACTAAGCATGCTTTATTCTGGGAGGATCCGCTCCTAAATCCATCGGTTGTATTTAAACTAGAAAAAAGTTCCACGAATAAGTATTCCAAAGGACCTCCATGTTGTAAGGGTTCCAACGCGACAGACGATGCGTCAATCAGATGCCCGGTCTATGACTTATAAGCGTTTTAGTACCGAGGGCCTGGTTGGATTCAGGTTCGATCCAACCCAGATGTACTCCAAATTTCTCCAAAACTCAACTAGATTATACCAAAAGGATTGTCTCACTCCAAGGATCCTAGCGCCATAGACGGTTCATCAAAAGGATGCTCGGTTCACAAGTTATGGATCTTTTAGAGAAACTGGATCTGGAAGGGCACGGGTCCGGTCCCACCCGGCCAGATCGACCCGGCCAGACCCGAACTGACATGGTTCAGGTCGACCCAATCCAGTCTGGGTCTGACCCGGCTCGGCCCAAACCGGCCTAGGCTGTCTCGACCAACCTGAGCGGTGTGGTCCGCTGGGCTCGCTCAACCCGACCCATGAGGGTGCGACCTGCAGAGGGGCGCGGCCCGCTGGAGGTGCGACCATGATCATGGAGGTGTGGACCGCTATGGCGGGGCCCACCCTAGCTATCATGGGGGAGGGACCCCCCAGTTTTTCCCGAATGTATAAGGCCATTCAGTTTTTGCGGCGGTGCCACGTGGCGTCGCCTGGTCTCCCAGTGGGACCCGCAGGGTGCGGGTCCCTACTACCGCAGTGTCGGAGCTGAAATAAGTTACCAACTTCAACAAAGTTTCAATAGAGAAAGATCTTATTTCAATAAAAAAATCAAGATTTTATGGTTATTATTGGTGTTGTGGAGTCTATGGGAATATAGCTTATAACTTTTGGCACAACTTATCCTTACCTGGAACAAGGTTTGAGAAAAGTGTAAGAAATAGTGAAAGTAGAATGAGAAACTTTATTAACTTATAGAAAGATGAAAAGGAGAATTCTCAAGGTGTTATAAACTTTCCAATAAGAAATCAATTTGAATGTATTGAAGAAGTTTGTGGAAGATGTGATCATGCTGGTTATAATGCTGAAAGATGTATGACACTCCTTCTATAACAAGTTTCTTATAATAGAAAATAAAAGAAAGACACAAGGAGGAAAGTTAAGGAAATAGCCTTTGTTGTTGAGATAGCTTTGAAATCAAGTAAAAAAACAATCCATGAATACTTGATAGTAGTTGTTCTTCACATATGATAGGTGATATAAAAATCTTGAAACATATTGAAATTCATGATGGAGGATTAGTTACCTTTGGTAATGATAATTCCTTAAAAATCATTAGAATTGGAACGACTGATATTGAGACTGAAAAGTTGAAATCTAAGGATGTTTTATTTTTTGATGGGATAAAACATAACTTACTTGATGTAAGTAAACTTTTTGATGATGGAAAGGAAGTTGTTTTTAGAAGAGACTTTTGTATCATCAAAAGTGTAAAATATGGAAAAGTTATTACAAAAGGAGAAAGAAGCAGTGGGAATCTCTTTCAAATAGGAGAATTCAACAAATCCTGTTACTTGAGTGATAAAGATGAAAATAAATTATGGAACCAAAGACTTGTCCACCTTGGGCATAAAAACATGGATAAACTTTCTAAAGTTTATTCCATTTGAAACTTGCTAGAATTGAAAAGAAGAAAATAATATGTTTGTGTAACTTTTCAAAAAGGGAATATGACTAACAAAAGTCACAAAAGAGTTGAGATTCAATATACCAAACCACTTGAGATTATTCATTATGATTTATGTGGATCAATTAAACATCAATAAAAAATGATATTTAGACTTTATCACTTTTATTAATGATTTCACTCGGATTAAAAACATCATGTTTATGAAGCACAAGTCAGAGGCTATTGAAATGTTCAAATTATTCAGAAAAGATATTGAGAAAGAAATGGGGATTTCCATAAAGAAGTTGAGAACATATAATGGTGTTTAATTCAAAAAAAATACTTCTGAAACTTATCTGAGAAATAATGGTATCAAACATCACTATAGTGATCCCTATAATCCACATCAAAATAGAGTATCGGAAATAAAGAATAGAATTTTGGTGTAAATGGGAAGAAGTATGTTAGCATAATACAAACTTTCAAAATTCTATTGGAGAGAAGATGATAGTACTGTTGTAAATGTTAAAAATAGATGCTTGTTGAGATCGGAAACTATCATGACTCCTTATGAAATGTGGTATAACAAAAATCCTTCATTTAAATACTTCAAAGTTTTTAGAAGTCTATGTTTTATCAAAATAAAAAAAATCTAGATTTGGGAAAGTTTTATGAGAAAGATGAGGAATGAACTTTTATGGGTTATTCACTAAATGGAAGAAGTTACAAATATTGGAACAAATGTTTACAAAATTTGGTGAACTAATATGATGTGTAGGTAATTGTAAATCAAAGTTCCTTAATAAAATTTGTTGAGAATATTGAGGAGGATAAAATGGATAATTCCAACGATAGTGAAAGTAATTCAAAACATCCTTATCAAGATTCAGAATAATCGTGTGATGAGGAAATTTCACCTAGGAAATATACTTTAAAATTTTCTACCTTAAAAAACATACTGAATTAGAAAACATTATTGGGAATTAGAAGGATCTAGTCTAGACAAGAATAAAGTTGAGATTAGATGATCATACTTCACTTATCTCAAAAGTTGAACTGGAATCAGTTTCAGAATCTATTCAACACAAATAATGGGTGGATGCTATGAATCAAGAGTTGGATCATATTGAAAAGAATGAAACATGGGAACTTGTTTCATGTCCAGAAAATAAAAAACTTATCGGAACCAAGTTGTTTTATAGAAACAAGTTAAATGAACATGGAGAAGTTTCAAGAAACTAATCCATGCTTGTTTTTAAAGGAAATTCATAGGTAGAAGGTGTGGATTTTGAAGAAAAAATTTCCCCAATTACAAGATTAGAAACTATTAGAATGTTTCTTTAAGTGGACACACATCAGAATTACAAAGTTTATTAGATGGGTGTAAATTAATCCTACTTAAATGGTGAGATTGAGGAATAATTTTACATTGAACAAACTTGTGGATTTCTACTTTATGAAGATGAAAGAAAAGTTTTTAAATTGAAGAAAGATGTGTATGGGTTGAAACAAGATCCACATGCTTGGTATTCTAAACTTGATAATTGTTTGAGAACATTGAAATTTTATAAAGTAAAAGTTGATAACAAATTATATGTGAAAAATTTTGACTCTGGAGCTCTAATTTTAATTGTTTATGTGGATGATACAATTTTTTCTAGGGATAGATAAGAAGTTTGTAAAAAAATTCTAAGGAAATTAAGAAGAATTTTGAAATGTCTATTTTAAGAGAATTAAATTTCTTCCTTGGATTACAATTTCAACAAAAGGAAAAAATATATTTTCTTATCTCAAGAAAAGTATTCTAGGGAATTGTTTAAGAAGTTTGGGATGACATAATCCAAATAAGTTTCAACTCCTATTTCAATGATCACAAAGTTGAGTAAATATGAATCTAGAATAAGTGTGAATTATAAAAACTTTTAGAAGCTAATAAGAATTCATATTTACCTTAGAGCCTCAAGGTCTAATATTGTTTATGTTATGACTTTGTGTGATAGGTATAAAAGTAATCTAAAATAATGACATATGTTGGCAGAAAAAAGAATTTTGAGATATTTTAAAGGAACAACTCCATATGGGTTATTATATAAATTAAATAGTGAGATGAAGTTTCATAGTTATACTGATTCCGATTGGGCTAGAGATTTTAATGATAGAAAACCAACCTAAGGAGGAATATTTTTCTTGGGAGAATATTGTGTGAGTTAGCATAGTGAGAAACAAAGATTAGTAACTTTGATCATAGATGAATATGAATATGTTGTAGCTGCTCAATCTTGTACTCAAATGTTGTGGATAAAAGTTCAGCTAGAATATTTGAAAGTAGAATTTTCTAAACCATTGAAGATGATTTGTGATAATCATAGTGCAATTGATATTTCTAAGAATAATGTCCAACATTAAAGATCAAAACACATTGATATAAAGTTACACTTTATAAAATAAAAAGTTTCTTCTCGAGAGGTTTTTCTGGAATACATTTTAACAAAGTATCATATTGCTGATATCTTTTCAAAGGAAATGCCAAAAGAAAGGCTTGTGGAATTGAGGTTGCAACTTCATGATCATCCTCCTCCCATGTTTTCCTAAACCACATAAGGAAGTACCCTCACTGTGATTTGGATTATGTTAACAAAGGGGGAGAAAAATTAACAACTTTGTACTTTATAAGAAGTTTTACTTATATTTATTTTATGAATATGAAGTTATGGTTATCCTAAAATGGGGGAGAGAAAAATAAAGTGATAAAAAGAAAAGTGAGTAGAATTTATCTTTACATAGTCACAAACTTTTCTTTCTTCCAAGGGATTAAATTACTTTAAAACATTACTTTATCTAGTATTTTGGTGTTAGGACACTCTCTTTTAAGAAAGGATATATTTTGATAAAAGTCAAAAAACTTGAGTTGTTTACAGAAGTTGAGTTGTGAAAAATTCTGAGTTAGAAATTTTGTTAACAAGGGTTGTCAACAAATCCAAATGTGTGGATTTAATAACCTTTGTGGTTAAATTATTTTAAACAAAGTTTTTTTATTTTTTTACAACTAATTTTTTTTTTGAAGAATTTTTTGTTATTCATGAATCGAACTCAGTCCATCATAATGAGAGTTTTTTCGAACACAAGTTTCTGGACCCGGGTTTTTTTATTGAGTTTCACTAGACACAGAATAAGTCAGGAAGATAAAGTTTTTGAGCATACAATTTATAGTATTTAGGTCCATCGACATGACATTGAAAATCATAAAATTCAAAAGAATAAATGGTAGAATTTATTTTTTTCAGGAGGTTTTTTTCATAATCAGATAAAGAATGAAGTTTCTAAGTTAGAAAAAATGAATTTGTTGAGATAGAAAGAAAGAAATTATTGAGAAAAAAGTTTCTAGTTGAAGAAGTCGTATTGTTTCTAAAGAGTTTTGAAAGAATAATGTAAAGTCAGTATTTATAATGTTTTCGTACTTTCCAAAAACAAATCATACAATACTTTTTCGATCAAAAAGTTCTCTCAAATCATGAAAACTCTCATGATAAAATCTTCTGAAGAAATGGTGGATTGGTTTAAAGAAATTCAAAGAAGAAATGTGAATAATTCCATCATAACGGAAACATTCCATTGTAATGGGAATTCCATCATAATGAAAAATCCATCGTAATGGGAAATTCCATCATAATGAGATGAGAAAGAAATAGATCATAATGAGCTATGAAAGAAATACATCGTAATGATCTAAGAAAGATATAAAGATTTGACGACATCAAACTTGAAATTCAATTTTGTGTAAATCTATGACAAATATAAAGAGGAATTAATAAGTCAAATTTAAAGTTTAAATGAAAGATATTCTCAGAGTTTTGAAATTTGAGGAAGCGGGGAAAGATTTCAAGTTTCCCACTTTTTTTCTGAGTCATGTATAAATACTTTCTCATATCATTTGTTCATTTGCAACTTTTTCACATGTGAAAAAGGTGGAGCACTGGAAAATTTGAAGTGAAATTTCTCATCTAATTGAAGAAGAATTATATTGATAATTCTAGCAGAGTTTGAGTTTTTCAGATTGAGAATGAGCTCATCATATTAAGAAAATCATATCCATAATCCTCGTATAGAGAAAATCAGATCTAAAATCATCGTATTGAGAAAATAGGATCCAGCATCATCATATTGAGAAAATTGGATCCAACATCATCATATTGAGAAAATCAGATCTAGAATCATTATTTTTTGAAAATCAGATCCAGCATCATTATATTGAGAAAATTGAATATAATGTCATCATATTGAGAAAATCAAATCCAATATTATTATATTTATAAAATCAGATCCGGCCAAATTGTACTGAGGATTCGGACTGAGCAATTATGAAATAGTTTCAACAAATTATTTATTCTTTTGTTTAGCTCAATTGTTTTATAAGAAAACATTATAAACTGATGGGATTCAGTATAATAATTCCTATCTTGAGATATAAAGTGTATAACGGGATTTGGTACAAGTTTTATTCACTTCTTGATAATAGTAGGTTTCTATAGACCCATGAGAGTATCTATGTAAAGAATATAATTTCTCACACTAAGGCTGAACCTTGTAAATATTGTATGATTTACTAATTTTCCTACTTTTTGACGCATGAGTATTTACTAAAAGTTGATAAGGAAATAAATATTAATAGGTTTCAGGGGTTGAGTTTTGATAATTATTGAAACTTATAAAAAGTGAACAACTTATTCAACCCCTACCCCCTTCTAAGTTTTTATTCAATCATTTGGAACTTCATTTTTTATTGGGTTGTTTTATTTTCTCAAAGGGAAAATCATCCCCCGCATATATTAAAGCTCTTGGAATTTATTTCCTGCCTTTTGCACCTTGGGGGTGTCACTTAAGACTAAGTATAAATTCTACCTCAACTCAATCCAATGAGGAGGGGTGAGCTATTATATGTGGTATCAGCTTGTTCGGTCCCTGACTTACAAGTGGAATCAGTTTGTTCCATATTTGGTTATCATTTGTGTTAGTCTAAGAGTTGATAATCATTCTGGTTAGTCTTAGAGTTGGGATGTTATAAATTAGTAAGATGGTAAGGACTTGAAATGTAGAGAATAAAAAGAAGAATCTAACCTTTTATGTTGAATTTCATGTTACCAGGTATTTGGGTACATAAGTTTTTTGGAGAAACTTATAGGAATTGTAATCTCATTGTCATGGGTTTATCCAATGAGGATAACATGACATGAATCTTATAAAAGACTTCCCAGTAGAAGTACACATTTTATTTTGAGTAATGATTTATGATTTGGTGTAAAATTGTTAATTTTTGAAAATTATTAAATTTATTTTCAAATGTGATATTTTTAAAAGGTGTGAAATGGTTATTTTAAAAATGGTTTAATTTTAAAAATCATTGTGGAATTTTAAAAACTGGTTGAATGTGGAAAATATTGAATTTTGGAAAGCACTTTTGTGATAGATAATGCGGTAGAATTTGAAATTTTTAAGACTTTAGTTACTAGATAGTGAGACTTATGGTGTTTTTTATCTGTATAAAAAATGGCACCCAGTAGGTATCAAGAAACCAACCAAAGGAATCTATTGAGAATGTGGTCACACCTGAGCCACAGGTGAACCAACAACTGGTTCAGATTATAGTCCAAGCCTTTCAGGTTGTGGATAGAGGGAACAGAAGGGATGAACCAAGGAAATTAGATCATTATATTCAGTTCCAGAGGCAGAATCCACCCATATTTCAGGGTGATTTAGAATTAGAAGAGGCATAGGTATGCCTTAATAGGATGAATCGTATCTTAAATTTCCATGGCACAATAGTAGATATGAAATTCAAGATATAAATATATATGTTGTAGGATCTTGCATGCCAATGGTGGGATTTAGTGGTTTGGGATAAATTAGACCAAGGCCTTACATGAGAGAATTTTGAAGAATTTTTCAACAAACAATTATATCCTTGCACATACAAGATTGCATGAATGATGGACTTATTCAGCTTGAAGTAGGAGATCCTCATAGTGACAGAGTACGTGGATAAATTTTATGAATTTAGTCCACTTTTCACCTGAAGTTGCTGCTATTGTTCCCTTGAAGGCATTAATTTTTGAATCAGGGATGAGGTAGGATATTTTCTCAAATATTGGTGTGCTTTGTATAACGAATTATACATATATGGTCAATATAGAAATAGTATCATAAAGGGACATATCAAGAGATATGGGTGGAGGGTGTATGTTGATACCTATGGGAAATGGTGGGAACTCTAAAAATATGAGCAAGAAGAAGAGGGGCACCTATTTCTAAGGTATTAGGATGAATCATAATTAGATATATGGATCAGTGAATCTTCCTCCAAGACCCAAGAGAAAAGAAGGATGTTTCAAATGTGGTTCATTTGACCATATGAAGCGAGAGTGTGTAGAACCACCTAGATCATGCCACAATTGAAATCATATGGGGAATATTTAGCTCTATTTCCATAGTGCTCTAAGGTCAGGTTTTTGGGACACTTCTCATGTGTCACGTACATTTTATGCTTTGACGGGATGAGGGTAGAAGAATACCTCTCGTCGGCAGAACAAAGCTATCCATGGTGATTCCAGGAATACCATGACTCATAAAAAAGGGAAATATTAATAAGAAAATAAGGAACAAAGAGTCATGAGCAAGAAATTATATAGAGTTTATCAAGTTATTTTGGATGATTAGTCTGGACCATTGATGATGATATGTAAAATTATTTTGAATTCTACCCTTATACAATCTTTGTTTGATACAGGTGCATACCATTCATTTATATCTCCTAATATTGTTTATTTTCTGAGTTTAAATGTTGAGATGATGTCATCTATGTTAAAACTTAAAACTCCTCTTGGTTAAAGAGAATGCAGAGCCTTTATTTGCAGAGAATATTCTATAACTATTGATGGAACTGAGCTGATATGGTACTTCTCTATGCTTGAGATGGACGTCTATGATATATTTCTATTTATGTATTGGTTGAAAATGTTCAAGGATCACATCGACTGTTATACTAGAACGGTTAGTTTCATCACTAATGATGGTGTCGAGCATATCTTTAAAGGAGACCAAAATGTAAATGTAGGTGAAATGGGATTGTTGGAACCAACAGTTGGAACTATATCATACTAGTTGGAATTGTTGACTTTGGCCTCAATGGAAGTGATCAATAATGGAAGTTTTGCAATAATTGTTGATCATTTTATATATGTTTTCCTAAAAATTAATCAGGTTTTT
Organism: Viscum album; assembly: GCA_963277665.1. NCBI lineage: Eukaryota > Viridiplantae > Streptophyta > Magnoliopsida > Santalales > Viscaceae > Viscum > Viscum album. The sequence continues at coordinate 610,869,685 of OY728137.1, read as the reverse complement.
CACCCACAAGAGAAGTGGAGTTTATGATTGATCTCCTTCTGGGGACCAGTCTTATTTACCTTTCATCTTATAGGATGGAACTAATAGAATTAAGGGAGATGAAATTTTAGTTGGAAGAGCTAGAAATTAAAGGATTCATTTGGTCGAGTATGTCTCTATGGGCAGCACCAATGTTTTTTGTCAAAAAGGTAGATGGAACTCTTTGGTTGTATATTGTTTATAGTAAGCTTAACTAAGTTATGATAAAGAATCTGTATCTACTTCCATGAATTGATGATTTGATTGATTAATTTAGGGGATCTCAATGGTTCTCTAAAATTGAATTACGATCAGGTACTGTAGTGGTACTATAGCAGGTACTGTGGTAGTATTGTAGTAGGTACTGTAGTGGGGAACTGTGCAGTACTGTAGTAGGTATTGTAGTAGGAATTTTGGAAGGTACCATTTGACACTGTAGTAGATTGGAATATTTCCCCGTTTGGGCCTTTAAGCCACTGATTTGGTCCCTGAGTCCTTTAAGGCCTTTGGTCCACCCAGGCCTTTGGGTTAGTAAGGCCTTCGGTCCACCTCAAGGTATTTGAGCCACCTTAAGTGCAGATGAAAATCAAACAAGCTACAAGGAACAAGCTTCAGAAGGAGGATGAGGAAGGATCTTTCACTAGTGAAGAAGCTAAAATGGATTACAAGAATGAGAGGGTATGACACCTGCCATCAAGAAAAGCCTGTGAAAGCACGGGAAAGCCTAGTCGAATAGCCACACAAAGGTGGAGATCTGATTTCACGATGATGATGTTGGGGAGGAGCAGTTCCAAGTAGTTAGTCTAGGTTGTATGTAATGTTCGAAGCCTGCAGGTAATGAATTCATCTAAGGCCTATGGTCCATGTAATACTTATGCCTATGGGCCTTGTAAGGGTTCTACCTCACCCCTTGAAAGATGGATTATCAAAATCAATAAAAATTAAGGCCTTCGGGCCATTAGAGGTAATACCTTTTAGTCTTATGAATTTACTAGAGGTCTTTATAGAATTGATTAATAAGATCTTTCAAAGATATTTAGATTTTTTGTGGTGGTGTTTGTGGATGAAATATTAGTGTATTCAAGGATAAGGGTTGAGCATTATAAACACTTGACGATGGTGTTGGGGATCTTCAGGGATCATTGTTTTTATGTAAAACTATAAAAGTTTGATTTTTTGATATAAGAGGTACATTTCCTTGGCCATGTAATCTCTGAAAGAGGTGTTTTTGTGGGTCTAGAAAAGATAGAGGTTGTTATCTCTTAGAAACCACCAAAGAATATCTTTGAGATACATAGTTTCCATGGTCTATCCGGTTATTAACGACACTTTTTTCATGATTTTTAATGATTTTACTCACCTATGGCAGCATTTAAAAGGAATAATGTTCCATTAAAATGGAATGAGGAATGTTATAAGTATTTTCAAGAGCTTAAAGTTCACCTTATATCAGCACTGATCTTTATTTTTTCGAAATCAGGACAAGGGTATGTGGTGTGTTATGATGCTTTCGGATATAGGTTGGGATGTGTTCTCATGAAAATAGATCATGTTGTTTCTTATGGATTAAGTAAGTTATGGTTTCATGAGAATAACTACCCAACACATGATTTGGAGTTATCTTTTATATTCTATTCTTTGAATAATTTTCATTTTTACCTCTTTGGTGAGAAATTTACAATTTTTATGGATCATAAGATCTTGAAATATATTTTCTCACAAAGGGACTTGAATATTAGATAAGGAATATGGATGGAGTATCTAAAAATGTTCAAATTTGACTTTATGTATACACCAGGTAAGGGAAATTTGGTGGTGGGTGCATTGAGTAGAAAGTATTATGTTCAGTTGGAAAAAGAGGCTTTAGAACATTAGCAGTTGATGTCAGTCATAGCATACATGCACTTGAAATATGAAGACTGAGGTGATGTTGTGGTTTTCTTTACAATTTTGTTCATTCCTAATCTGGTTGAGACAGTTAAGGAGGCACAAACATATGATTCAGAATGCATCATTATGAGGTCTAAACTCAATGGTGGGGATACCACTGAGGGTTTTAAGCTATATGAGAGTTCATTTTTTGGTTTCAAGATCAGATGGTTGTACCTATGTCTTATAAGGAACAACTTATTCATGCTTTCCACCATTCAATATGGGTTGTTCATCTTTGAATATAGAATATTTATAAGGTGTTGAAAGCACGGTTTTGGTGGGCTGGTATGAAAATAAATGTGGTTAAGTTCATTTTGATATGCTTAACTTGTCAGCAGGTTAAGGCGAAGCATCAGTGACCGACATGTATGTTGCACTATTTACCTATCTCTATTTGGAAATGGGAGTAGATATCTATATATTTTGTGACAGTTCTTCCAAGAATATTTTGGAAACATGATTCCATATGGGTGATAGTGGATCAGCTTAAAAGTCACCCATTTCATCCCTATTTGTTAATATCATATGATGGGGGACTTGTATAAAATCTATATCCGAGAAGTGGTAAAGAGGAATGGAGTACCAGTTTCGATGGTTTCAAGTAGAGACCTAGGGTTTACATCTCATTTCTAGAAATCCTTACAAAAATCCCTTGGGACTCAGTTGACTATAAGTATGGTGTATCATCCCCAGACGGGCAAACAATCTGAATGGACAATAAAAATGTTAAAATACATGTCGAGGGATTGTGTAATGTATTTTGGTGGATCATGGGAGGAGAACATACCATTAGTAGAGTTCTCATAGAACAATAGTAATCAAGACTCAATACATAGGGATCTTTTTGAATCATTGTATGGGCATCCTTGTCGTCCTCCATTTTGTTGGGTGGAAACAGGTGATACTTCACTGGTTGGGTCGAGACTTGTCCAACAAATAATGGAGAAGATTTAGTTAATCAGTAAATATATGGATATATCTTATATTCATGATAAAATGTATGTGGATCATCATCGATGGTCGTTTTCATTCAAGGTGAGTGATCATGTGTTTTTAGGATCTCTACAGGGCTTGGACATCGTCATTTTGGGAATCAATGAAAGTTATCTCCTTGATACATAAGACATTTTTAGATACTTGAACGAGTTGGTGAGGTGTAATATCAGTTGTCTTTCCCCCATGGTTTAGTGTAGTTAATAATTTGTTTCATGTATCTCAGTTGAAAAAGTATCAGCCTGGTCCTAAACATGTGATTTTGTGGGATCATGATGACCTAGATCCAGATGCTTTGTTGGTGCATGTGCTAGTGCAGATTGTGGATATGAAAGATAAAGTCTTGTATGGGAAAATAATTGGTCTAGTGAGGGTTTTATGGAAACATAGTCGGATTTAGTAAGAGACTTGGGAATGGGAGAAGGAAATGATCGATCAATGGCCCGAACTCTTTTGGGACTTCAGTGATTTTCTACTTTCCAGGGATGGAAAGGCCAATGGTGGGGGGAATATATCACAACCATTTTCAAGTAATTGTTTTATGATTTTTAAGTATGTAAAGTGTTTGGGTGAAGTTTGGGTGTGTTTGGAAGACTTTTGGAATGTTTTGGGGGGCTTTTCTAAAGAAGCATAGTTGGTTCATAGTTATTGGTGACCGTGAGACTCCTACAGGAAACTGTGCACAAGTGGGATAATGGATTTTTGCATAGTTGGTGCATGGTTTGTCTAAATATGTGGGCTAACCATTCAAGGTTCCCCTTGATACATAGGTTGTCACACTATTGGCACACGGTTTTCCTAACTATGCATGGTTTAAAACAATATCCTAAAAAACTGGATCTAGGTCAGGATTAAGTTTTAACCCCTCATTTTTTCTCCAATTCATTCCGAACTTAAAAATTCTTCCTTACAAAGGTTTTTAAACCTTTCCCCATCAAATCAAAAGTAATCCGAAGTCGTTTCTTGGTGTGTTGAAGCCCGATTCCCTTGGTAAGTCATTGTTTGTGGTAGTTTTTCATGGTTTTTCTTAGATATACTTTCTTTTCTCTCTCGATTTCTTATATATAGTCTTTTGTGGATAGATATAAGGTGGTTTATGTCAATCATGGTTATATTTTTCCTTTTTTATGTTATGGGAAGAGGTCTAAGGTAGGTTTTTAGAGATTCAACCTGGTTTTGCGAGTGTTTTCGTGTCGTTATTTATTTTTGCCAAAATTCTCGAGGTAGGTGGATTCACTCTCAACTCCTCTTGTTAGAACATGAAGGCTCGGTTTAAAACTATTTAAATTGATTTAAATTGGTTGTGAAATTGATTCTCAAATCATGGTAAAAACATTATTTAGTGATGGTTTTTGGTTTTTTGGATTTTTGGAAATTGGTTGTGAAATGTGCTTGGTTTTCTTGATTTTAAAATACGGTTTTGTTGGATTTCTGAAAATGATTTATTTAAAAGGTTTCAAATAAAAGAATGGTTTTATTAAAATTGTTTGGAATGGTTGATTTGAAATGGTTTTGGAATACATGGGTTTTGTGGTTTCATGATTTTGATGTGACCCTGAATAAGGGGTGTGTACCATTGGGGTATAAAAAGGTACATGCCCCTAGATAAGGGGAGTGTGTCATTGGGGAACAAGGAGATTAGAAACTTAGTGAAGACTTAGTGTATGGATGAGAAACCATTAATGGGTATGGAACTATTATAGAAGCATGAATGTGTGGTGTGTGTGTGAATCATGGAATGGGTATGTTAAAAAGGAATGCAGAATGGTTTAAAGAATTGTTTGTATTCTTTATATGAAAATGACTTTCGTTTGGAAAACTATTTTTATTAGAAATAGTTTTGGCTTTTGATAAATTGTTTTGAATTGTTTTATATAAATTTACTAACTTTTTATATCCTAGTGGTGTGAGTAGGTAATTCATTTGGGGAAATCTTAATGGGCTTTATTACTCACCCCTACTTTGGAACTTCGGTTCTTTTGAAGATATTGTTTATCAGGACACATGAAAAGGTAAAGTATCACATTTATTTAGTGATGGTTTGTGATAATTGGACTATTTTTGTGGAGTTAGATCATGGAGAATGTTGGAGATATGGAGTTATGTCTTGGAGTCTTTGATTTTGTTAGTTTTTTCTTTCGTTGTGTACTTTTATATTGCAATCTTTCGTTATGGTACCTTTTCAAGTTTTTTTTATATCAATGGTATTTATTTGAGTTTTTTTACATTGTTATCATGCATCATGTAGTTGTATTTTGTTATGGAATTTTTGGTTGGGTTGTTGAAGGTACTAGGCATGTAGTGGAAGCCTCAAAACTAGGAATTTTTAAAACAAAATCCACCTATGAATGAAATAACTTTTTCATCATCAATTAAATGCTGCGCTGTATAAGTCGAGGATCACATGTGAAGAGTTTTAAGCACAAAATTAAAATCATAAAAATACCTGGTTCGATCTGAAGCCAAGATCGACATCTTATCATCATTAGAGATCACTACTCAAAGAATCTGAACCCAAATTTCTCTAGATTTTCCACATGCGCTTCAAAAATCTAAGCAAAATGTCGATCATAAAATTTTAGGTTCTAGAAAAAATATCTGACAATGACTTCGACGCTTCGATGATCACCACATCACCTTGCTTATGATGCGCAAGAGAGAGCTCGATCTGAATTCTTTGATCCAAGGCCTCTTTCTCTAGAATGCCATAGAGATAATTAGAGAGAGAGAGATAGTGAATTCATTGAATAATCCCTATCCTTCTCTATTTATAGTGTGTGATGGAAATTACCTTTAAATTCCTCATCGACCCCCAAATAATTAACACACTATGAACAATATATTATGACTACTGTATTGATTCATATTATTATCAATTTATAGTAATATAAGTAAATATATTACATAATAATAATAGATTCATTAACTTGACTCATCGTTCCCATAAATATTAAATGAACCTTGAATATTTTTAACTAATATTCGTTAAAATAATATTTCTATGTATACATTAAAACTTGTAAATATATTTAATAAATAAATTCAATGCTAATTATTCTTAACTTAAATAATATGAATTTATTTATTTCTTTGGTGATTGTATCTCCTTGGAAAAAACCTGAACCCCAATGGTGGGGCCCACCATGTCATATATACCTATTTAATTGAATAGGGAAGATTATTGAATACGCTATTGTGTGTGTCCCTATAGGACCTTATCTTGATAGTGGTGAATACTATTCACAGACCAAGAGTGGTATCTAGCAACCCATCATGGCCCCTAAAGAGATAAAGATAGTCATAGAAATGACAACCAACCTACGAATACACACTATATAATATAATATATTTGTCTTTAATATCTCATAAATAAATGTACACACTCATGTCATCAACCTTTTCTTACTTTATTATTTTTTTGATCTAACTGGATGTATTTACCCTCAAATTTCATGGCCATGGTCTTATGAAGGTGCTACCATTTTAATCAACATGGCCTAAGATATATTTCTTCCTTAAACTGGAAGCGGAAAATCCTTTCTTGACCATTAGACAAATGTCATGCCACGAATGACGCACCCAACACAAGAAACCTCACTACGATTTCATTATCATGGTTTTTTCCTTGCATCAAAGTACGCAATAAAATGGCACACATTGGTAATGATATCAAGTCAAGAGATCATTACACATGTTCATAGATAGGAACAACCAATGACACCTGAAACATGTGGTGTTCCAATTGACAGGTTTTTCCTCATGATCTCACTACTAGAGATCACCAAGTGATAACTTCATGAGAAGAAGTCTCAATACTTATGAGCCCCTAGCACATGATTGTCAAACATCTACTATGTCCAGTTAGTAATATGTATCTAGACCATAGGACCTTTTTTTAAGATTAATGTCATAGTATCTCGAGGCTCTCATTATAGCTTGGGATCTGTTATAACCTTTTGATATGATAATTAATATATTGACATTACCATTTCAATAGTGTACGTAGAAAATTCTACACTATGATGGTAAGTTTACATCATGTATATCTAACTGTATAAACGATATGTTAATCAAAAGTACTGCATAGTTGGGTCTAGGGAACCCACTATTACAACACTCCCACTTGCACTAAATCCAACTTTCTAACCAAAATTTTTATCTCTCACATGATAAAAATCAAGTTTCTGTTGAGTCACGGCTTTAGCTGTTCGGCTTACCATGATTCTGTTGCATGAAAATTATGCTATAGAGACCTTATCTCTTTGAGTAAAACTTCTCAAGAGATGATATCCCCGAGTATATCCCTTTTTTCTAATTTCATAACTTAAAATATTGGCTATTAAGAATATCATAATTTTCATTATGATAATACTTTTCTTATCAAGTGTGATTCCAAGAACTGGAACAAATATTTGCATATAAAAACCACTTCTTAGCTGCCTCATAAGCTGAAACATACTTTATATTTGTAGGTATGGCTACTGATGTCTTATATGAGCTTGTCTCACTCATCACCTTACCCTAACTATGATATTATACCACATTGATCTAATAAATACTGGTTTTTGTCCCCTGAAAACCAATATCCTTCCTTTTCCACATACCAAGTACATATCCTTTGTACTTTCCAAAGTACATATGGATAGTTCTGACTGCTTCCCTTTCATTTCTCCTGAATATAACTAATATTTTCCTACTATAAAGTATATCTTAGAAATATCAATTTTTTACATATCATGGAATATGTGATTAATCCATCACTTAAGTGTATAGATTTAATCTCACCACATTAATCTCCTCCCATGCCCCAAACATGTCAACCTAGAGAGATTATGCCATGTGACATTGGGAACAATTCTCTCTTGAATTGTTCCAACTTATATTTTTCAATACCATGTCACTATATGTACAATTGATTAGGTCTAAACACCCATTAGATCTACCTCAGTAGATCATGTTACTTAGAACTTAGGTTACTACTTTAATTCAATCACTGGTGAATAAATTTCATCCTAGTCTTAACTAACTTAAAAACCAATAGTTATTTTCCATATTCTACCAAAAATATTTCACTTGGAAAACATTTGTGCTCCCACTAACCTCTAGTAAACACATGTAAAACATTCATTCCAAATGAATAATCTATGATCTTATTGCTTACTTCAATCCTAAACTAGATTTCAGCAACTTACAACCTTTATTAGAATTTTCTGAAGTGACCATCCCCTTATGGTTGTGTCGTATAGACACCATCCAAGATTGGTGGTCATGACATCCAATGCTCAATAAAATGATCATATATATTAGATATGAAAAGTAAAATTTTAATGTATTTAGATAGAATGACTTGGTATAACCAATCAATACTTTTTTGTACCACACTTGTACCATCCATGTATCATCACAATTGAATACCCACTACAATATTCAATTTAATAATCCCCTTTTCACTTTGATACATGGAATAAATTATTGAATTTTATTTATTCTTTTTAATCTTAGCTAATTACCATATACTACTTACCTATAGGAATTATTATTCACAATGAATAATGTACCACCGGCCACAGTGAATATAAAACCATCACTATGGTTTTATCCTTCCAATGTAGTATGTTTCACTAGAACATTCATGTTTCATATGCACTTGTGGAACTTGTTCCTATGCCAACTATATGTGCATCTCTTGCATTGACTAAACCCAAGTCAATCTGGCTCCCACTATTATAAAAGAGATGTGCACCATTACATAGAAATGTAGTCTATCACTTGACTACCACTTTTGTATCTTAGGAATTTATATAATATCCTAAGAAACCATTAGGATAATTATAATAGATTCTCAATGTGTTTGTTTGATTCAAGTTTTTTTATATTCTAACAATCTCTTTATATCTAAACACATGTCCTTATGGAAAAATAGATGCCCATCATAATACAACTCATATGATATCTATTTTTCATTATAGTTGGAATATAGTTATGGGATATCGTCGTTATTTGTAAAGCACGTCATGAAATATAATGGATGTTTCTTCAAGTTATAACATTGATACTACTTACATCATAACTCTGATGTATAAAATGTGCATTTAATAATTGTTCCACACTACATTTTGTTGATCAATGTTAACATGTAAGATTTTATCAATGATCATCCTCATTAAAATCAATGTCGTGATATAAATAAGGTAATGTGAGTTTAATATTACTCCACGTTACATTATATTGATCGATGAATGCTTGGTTAAGATATTCTTCATTATGTCATCCCGAAGCATCTTATTTCTTATGACCATATATAATTCACTTTAACATTCCTTAATTACTTGAAGGAATATTATAAAGTATATATACCTATAGCTTACTCTTCGAATAGTTCACGATCTCTACCTAAAATAATTCTGAAATGTTTGTGGCATACCTTTATATATAAAGGTTTCTTTATCCAAACTATATACACCAATAATACCAAAGGTGTTTATCCTTACTGATCCTAAATACCAAACTAGGTATATGAAGGATCTGGAAGTAGTAGAGTTGGGGCGATTGGGAGGGCCCAACTTTGCTTTTTCTGTAATCGATGACCAATTTGGGATCAAAACAATGATGAATGCTAGTATCCACAGATTGAAATCAAATATTTTAGCAAAGAGAATAATAGCATTGGATCCTAGAAAGAGGATCTTGCACATCATATTTATAATTAATTTAATAATTTCTGAAGAAATTAAATACTTGGGTCTTCGATACTTTCTTCGTTGATGATCTTTGATCATTCGAAATTACCCTTCTGAATTTCCATTGTTTAACTTGTAAGGATCCAAAGTAGAATCCCTCTAGTGGTGATCTACATGTGCTCCAATGGTATACAATCAAAACCACTCATTCTCCAAGTGCTAGTGTAGCGGAATGAATGTCTTGCGTTGATTGTTCTTGATCAATCTGTCTTCGATCTTGAATAACATCTCTCGTTCTTGAGAGGGGGAGATAAGAGGAGTTGAGAGAGAAAATTTTTGGCTCAAAAATTCTCAATTCACCGTAGGTTTGGCACAATAGACATACCTACCTATTAATAGACAAGGGGTTTCAATTACAATATTTAATTGAAAAATATAAATTAAATAAAATTATAACTATTAGAGAAAACCCATGCCACATAATAAAAATAACAACACCATTATTTGTGGTGTGCAAACTTGCACAAAATGAAACCATAAATGAAATCCCATGCCACATAATGATAACAATATTATTATTATTTCTTGCACCAACTAGATAAACATTATTTACCAACTTGTAAATAATTAATTTATCAACATACACAGTCTTGGTCTATTTGAACTCCTCTTCCATTTATTGAACACCCGAATAAAATATTTTATTCTATAAAATAAATATTTTTATTTACAAACTAGTAAATAAATATTTATTAAATGTTTAATAAAATAAATAAATATATTTTATTCAAAATCTAGTGAATAAATATTTATTTAATATATGATATCATTTTAACTTGAGTAAAATTATTCCTCGGTCTTCAGAATAATATTTATTCCCTTAATTAAATTCAAATAGAATTTAATTGAGACCACCAAAAACACTTATTGTGTGACTCTCTAGGATTATTTCCTAACGGCATTAGGCGAGCTTGCCTAGAGTCCAAGATTATTTTCTAGAAACTGGTCAAGGAACCCAATAGAAAGAACATAAATTCATAATTATGACATCCACATATGAACACTCACTATGTAATATAATACCTTTGTCACAATATCTCATCAAGCAGGTTTCACGATAGTGTCATCAACCTATATGCTTGATACGTCATTATTTGACTACCTGAGATAAACTCTTCATTACACCATGGCCATGAAATTTAGGGAAACGGTTCTATTTAAGTCAAAGCATCGAGATATCAACTTTCATAAATGGAATGGAAAAATCCTTTCTAAACTTATCCATTAATAACATGTCATTCGTGACGCACCAAACATACCCTACTTCACGCCAACATATGGCATGATGGTTTTTTTCAGAAAATATAAATATACGAGTCATGACTCGTGTGAATGATAATATTAAAGTTTAAGGACCATTACGCATGCTTGAAGATAGGAATATCTGATGACACCAAAACATCTGGAATTCCTACTGACGGGTCTGTTCTCATAATCTCCTGTCTTGGAGATTACCAAGTGTGAACTTCATGAAAAGAAGTCTCATCTATTTATGAGTACTCACACCTGCCGGTCTGTATATTATGTGTCCCATCATAGTATTTCATCCAACCACAAAACTATATTTAAAAATGTTGTCATATCACTTCAAGGTTCTCATCATAGCAGGGAATTGTTATGACCTTATTAATACGATAAATACTCTAGGATATTATTATATTATAGTCATGCAGAACAATGGAAAATATGTAATAAGATGTTTAGTATTTAAATACATTAAATATTCATGTAATCAATGTACAAACATTTGGTTCTAGGAAACCGACTCCAAAAAACTCTCACTTGGACTAGATCCAACTGCCTACAACTTTCAGTCCGTTAGACCTCACATGATGATTATGTTTCTACTGAGTCAAGGCTTTAGTAAAGGGGTCCACCACATTATCTTTTAGGGAAATACTTCTCACTGCAACTTCACCTCTCTGATAAAAATCCATCAAGAGTTGATACTTCCATAGTATGTTCTTCATCCACTGATGTGACCTTGGCTTTTTTGCGAGAGCCAATGCTGTAGTATTATCAAAATAAAGTGTGATGGGATCTTTACTGCTAGGTACCACATATAGCTCTTGGAGGAATCCCCACATCCAAACTAATTCTTTAGCTTCCTTAGAAGTTTTGATATACTCATACTCTACTGTAGAATCCACGACCACAGCTTGCTTTGAGCTCTTCCAACTCACAACACCTCCATTCAAAGTGAAGATATATCTAATTTGCAACTTCATTTCATCTTGATCAGTCTAGAAACTAGCATCTGCATATCCTATTATTTCTAGTTTCTCATCTCCTCCATAAACCAGGAATATATACTTAGTATGCCTTAGATTCTTAAGGATAGTCTTGACTGCCATCTAATGGCGGTCACCTGGATCAGCTTGACATCATCCTACCTCACTCAATGCATAGGCGACATATAGCCTAGTACATAGCATAGCATACATGACTGACCCAATCAATGATGTTTATGGAATAATTTCTATTCCATTTCTTTACTCATGTATCTGAGGACACATTTTCTTGGAAAGATTAATGTCATGTGATTTTGGCAACAATCCCCTCCTGGATTGTTCCATACTGAATCTCTTTAGTATCTTGTCAATGTATGTACTTTGACTTAGGCCCAGAAATCTCTTGGATCTATCACGATGGATCTTTATCCTAATAATATATTCTTCCTCTTCCAAGTACTTCATGGATAATCATTTATTCAATCATTCCTTAACAGACTGTAAGATTGGTATTTCGTTTACAATAAGTAATATGTCATCAACATATACTATTAGGAAAACTATTGCACTCCCACTAAACCATTTGTAGACAAAAGGATCACATTCATTCTTTATAAAACCAAATTTAGTTATGGATTCATAAAAATGAATGTTCCATGACCTGGATGCTTTCTTTAATCCATAAATGGGTTTTTACAACTTTCATATCTTATTGGTATCCTTTGGAGTCACAACCCCTTCAGGTTGTATCATATAGACATCTTCCTGAAGGTTTCTGTTAAGGAAGGATGTTTTTACATCCATTTTCTAATTCTCATAGTCATGGTAAGTAGAAATGTCCAATAGAATTATAATGGATTTCGTCATTACAACTGGTGAAAAGTTTTCTTTATAGTCAATGCCTTGATGTTGTTTAAACCCTTTTGCAACCATTCATACCTTATAGGTACTGAATTCTCCTTCTATGTCTAGTTTCTTCTTGAATACCCATTTGCAACCAATAGGCTTTACATATACTGGAGGATCTTCCAAAATACATACTTGGTTTTGGTTCATGTAAACTATTTCAGAATTCATGGCTTCTTGCCACTTAGCAACGTCTATGCCACTTACTACTTCCTTGTAGGTTAGAGGATCATTATTATCAACTAATAATGAGTCACCATCCTCAGTAAGTATAAAACCATACTATTCCATTTCTCTAACCTCTCTTGTACTCCTATGCAGTACTTGTGTCTCTAGAATAGACCTTTCTTCCATGGAGCTTTGTGGAATATTCTCATGTACCAACTCTTGTGTACCTTGAGCCTCAACTTCATCGAAGTCTATCTTGCTCCCACTATCTCTTTTGGAGATTTGCTCCCTCTCAAGTAATATGGAATGTCCTTCCACTATAAACTTTTTGTATACGGGTTTGTATAAGTAATATCCCCTTGTTTCCTTGGGGTATCCTATAAAGGTACACTTTGTGCCTCAGGGTGCGAGTTTGTAAACTGAAGAGGCCTTAGAAAATGCTTCACTTCCCCACACATGTAAATTCGATAACATGGATTTTCTTCCACTCCAAATCTCATATGGAATACCATTTATCGATTTATTTGGTACTTGGTTTAGTATGTGTGCCATTGTTTGTAAACCATATCCCCAAAAGGATAATGGAAGACTTTCATGAATCATCATTGATCTCACAATTTCCAACAAGGTGCAGTTCCTCCTTTCGCTTACACCATTTCACTGGGGTGTGTAAGGAGGGGTGAGTTGGGATAGGATCTAGAACTCCCATAAGTAATCAATAAAGTCTTGATTAAGATATTCTCCACCTCATTCTGAGTAGAGTTTCTTAATTTTCTTACCAATCTGGTTCTCAACTTCATTCTTGTATTCCTTGAACTTATCAAAAGAATTCTAATTATACCTTATTAAGTATATATATCCATATCTACTAAAATCATCAATAAAAGTTATGAATTATGAGTACCCACCCCATGCTTCAACTGGAAATGGTCCACACACATCGATATGAACCAATTCAACAAGGTCTTTGTCTCTTTCACCTTTCCCACTAAATGGGGATTTGGTCATTTTTTCATGTAAACATGTGTGACATACTCTAAGTGGTTTTAGTTCGAAAATATCTAAATATAAATATTGATGTAACTTTTTCAAGAATTTCTCATTTACATGACCTAGTCGGTGATGCCAAAGTTGGGTGTGTTATGAGTCATGTGAATTAGTTTCATTATCGATTTCCATTACTTGGTTTGGTTATAGACAGCTACAACAGCAAGTCTAGCTATATTGGTAGCTCGTATATCTACCTCTCCTCGGTAAATTTTCTTGAATCTACTTGGTTCTTGTATTTGGATATATATGTGAGCACCACAGGCTATATCTAATACCCAATTTATAGAAATAGATAAATTGCACTCAATAACAAACACACCTGAAGCTTCCCTTTACTTCTTTAGCTAGGTGCAGTTTTCCTTCCAGTGGCCCTTCTTGCCATATGAAAAACAAACATCTTCTTGTTCCCTTCCATCCCCCTTGATATTCCTTTTCTTGGAAGGGAATGAAAAAGCTTTAGGCTTAAAGCTCTTCACCTTCCATTTCCTCTTATTCACCATAAGGACATAAGTCTTTTTGTGCTTCATGTCTTTGTTCACTTGGAGAAGGAGGATAAGAAGATATGGTAGAGACTTCTCAATGTTGTTCATATTGAAATTCACAACAAAACTGGAGAAGCTCTGAGGGAGTGATATGAGAATGAGGTTGATAAAACAGTTTTTCGAGGAGTTTAAACCCTAGAATCTCTAGATGCTCAATGTAGCCAATGAGCTTGACTACGTGAGGCCCAACTGGGGCACCCTCTCCAATCTTACTCTGAAAGAGTGCCTTAGAGATCTCAAATTGTTCCTGTCTTTCCCTCTCCTGGTAAATACCACGGAGGTGCTCAATCATGCTATATGCATCCATGGTTTCATGAGACTTAACGGGTTCACTAGACATTGATGATAACATCAAACATTGAACATTGACCTCGTTGTTCATATGTTTTTTGTAGACCAAGAACTACTCATCGCTCACCTCTTGGGTAGACAGATCAGGTAATGAGGACTCTAACATGTAAGATTTCCATTAATGGCATAGAATGACTCAAATTCATCTAAACCATTCCTGGAAGTTACTATCGGTGAGGATGTTGTCTTTATCCAGTATTGATCGTAGGGATAGTGTGGTTGAAAATTTTTTCATTTTTATTCTACAATTAAAAGAGAAAATAATTAGTACTTTCTTGATTACATTTTATGAGAAATAATAAATTAATTTTATTAAGTCTCCCACTATTTTATCAAGTCCCAATGGCCCTCACCATTGAATTTGGAATGTCTAGTTGTTAGGACATTCTAGTGGAAAGGATCCATATTCCCCTTCGCATAACCCCAAAAGGGTTGGTCAAGATATTTGATGGTATTTAGGTAGGCAGGTCTCTTCCAAATATGGGTTTGCATCTTCTTGATCCATTGAGTTGACTCCCCAATCCTAAAATATAGACTTGGATTTCCTCAACACTTGCCTCCAAATTTACACCAAGTCTAGTAAGGGCTACTCCTCTTGATGTAAAATGGTTAAGTCAACCTAAAACTTTCATAAGAGCTTCTTGTATAAAAGTAAGTGTCCCAACAAGGGTTGTTCAAACACATAGTTTTATTGAGTCTTTCCGTTAATCAAGTAACGAAAGGCTTAGTATGACTTAATATTTTATTGATGGATTTTTATATCTTATGTATAAATTGATTATTATCTTTATCACGTGCTTGTTAATATTAAGTGTAACTTAATTAACTAATTAACCATGTCTCGATAATATTTACACATAATCCTGGTAATTTTATTTCCATCTTGCATGCTTGTTTAATTCATTAATTATGTGATCGTGACAACACATCCATAATGATAAACCATGAAAATGAGAGAAATAAAATAAATTAAAGGGAATGATCATGATATTTTTTAATGGTAAGTTTATCTATAAATTGATAAACTAACCCTAACCTAGGGGAAAAACAACTTGAACCTTTTAGGTTCGTGTTTACAGCTTTCCACCTACCCACCTTTGTATCTCTTGGGATTGGTTTTGTCTCGAATCCATCTTGAACCACCTCTACTAGCTTGGGATCTCTATCCATTACATATGTTTTTTAACTCACACACTGGTGATGGGTAAAAAGAGGGGTTTAGATAAAATAAACCATGGACATGCAGGCCCTACATATTAATGAGGAGAGATGACGCGCAAACCAACAATTTAATTTAAAATAAAATAAAAGGAAACCAATCACATACAAAGGTCTAGTCTAGCTTATGATCATCCACATACATGCAACAAATTACACATTTAATATAAATATTATTCAATTATTTAATCATTATTATAAAGATAAATCGTGCTTGAATCAATTAATTATTATCTTTAATTAATCAATCCTTTTATCTTAATTATTTTCTGAATTTCCCTAAGATTATCACCCAAAACCTTGGATATAAAACAGTGAACACCCATTCAAATATACATGATATGTAATTATGAACATTACACAAACATTAAAGTTTTAATTCTGTATAATTTGGTAAAGTACACGGCCAGTATCTCTGACTACACAGCATGTACTGCCTTCACCATCTTATCTGAAGTACACACCTAGGGACTCAGCGTGTGAGGTGTACTTCGAAAATCTTGGAGTATGTGGCATGTCCAGTGGGCCACATGTCGTGTTGTATTCAGGTGACATGGTTACTGGTCATCTTAGTTGTGTATGGGACACACGATTTTGACCTTGATCGGAAGGGACTGCACGTCGTGTCCAGTGGGCCACATGGCATGTAATCCAGCTGACCGTGTACTAGTCTGCCTTGGTCAACACATGGTGTAAGAATTAACTACACCACGTGTCATTAATGCAGATGGATTGAGTAATTTCTGAATTACTCTTTATGTAATGAACACAACTACATGGTGTGTAATTCAGATTACATGACGTGTATGGAATATTACATGGCGTGTAACTCTGAATACACGACATGTACTGTTGTGTTACCTGGATAGAATCGCCGGAACCTCCTAATGAGATCCTCGATTTAATTTTAATAAAAAATTATTTGTTTCTATTAGATCTATGAGAAACGAAAATAGCAAGAATAAATTTTGAAATTCAGATTACAAGAATAATTATACATGAATTGAAAAACTAAATTATTAAAGTATAAATCATCAAATAATTATTTAAATAATTATAAACGATGATGATCCCCACTCTGATACCACTTGAAGGATCCGGACGTAGTAGAAGCATGGCAGTTGGGAGGGCCCAACATTTCTTTTTCTATAATCTATGACCAATCCGGGATCAATACGACGATGAATGCCAGTATCCACATATTGAAATCAAATATTTATATAAAGATAAGAATAACGCTAGATCTGAGAAAGAGGATCTCTCACATCATTTTTATAATTAATTTAATAATTTCTGAAGAAATTAAATACCTGAGTCTTTTGTACTTTCTTCATTGATGATCGTTGATCATCCAAAACGACACTTCTGGATTTCCTTCGTTGCGCTTAAAGGTATCCAAAGTAGAATCCCTTTAGCGGTGATTCACACATGCTCTAATAGTCTCTGATCAATGCCACTCATTCTCTGAGTGCTAGTGCAGTAGAATGAATGTCTTGCGTTGATCATTCTTGATCGCTTGTTCTTCAGTCTTGAATAACTTCTCTCATTCTTGAGAGGGAGAGATGAGAGGAGTCGAGAGAGAAAATTTTTGGCTCAATAATTCTCATTTCACCAGGGATTTAGAACAATAGATGTACCTTCCTATTAATCGACATGGGGTTTTAGTTACAATATTTAATTGAGAAATAGAAATTAAATGCAATTATAACTATTAGAGAAAACCCATGACACATAATAACAATAACATCACCATTATTTGTGGTGTGTCAACTTGCGAAAAATAGAACCATAAATGAAATCATATGCCACATAATGATGACAATATTATTATTATTTCTTGTGCCAACTAGATAAACATTATTTACTGACTTGTAAATAATTAATTTATCAATAGACACGGTCTTGGTCCATTTGAAATCCTATTCTATTTATTGAACACCCTAATAAAATATTTCATTCTCTTAAATAAATATTTTTATTTAAAAATTAGTAAATAAATATTTATTAAATGTTCAATAAAATAAATAAATAAATTTTATTCACAATCCGGTGAATAAATATTTATTTAATTTATTCGATTATTTCAACTTGAATAAAATTATTCCTCGGTCTTCAGAATAATATTTATTCCATTAATTAAATTCAAATAGAATTTAATCAAGATCACTAGAAACACTTAGTGTGTGACCCTCTAAGATTTTTTCTCATTGGAATTAGGCAGGCTTGCATAAAGTCCAAGATTACTATCTAGAAATGGGTCAAGGCACCCAAGAAAATAACTTAAAGTCGCAATGACGACATCCACATATGAACGCTCATTGTGTAATATAATTCCTTTTTCATAATATCTCATCAATCAAGTTTCATGATAGTGTCATCAACCTATATGCTTGATACGTCATTCTTTGACTACCTGAAATAAACTTGTCGTTAAACCATAGCCATGGAATTTAGGATGATGGTTCTATTTCAATCAAAGGGACAATATATAAATTTCCATAAATGGAAGGGAAAAATCCTTCCTCGACTTTTCCATTAATAACATGTCATTAGTGACACACCCAACATACCCTACTTCCCTCCAACATATGGCTTAATGGTTTTCATCAAAAAATCTAAGTGCGTGATTCATGACCCGTATTAATGATAATATTAAAGTATAAGGACCATTACACATGCTCACAGATAGGAATGTCTGATGAAACCAAAACATGCGGAATTCCTACTAGTGGGTATGTTCTCATAACTCCTGTCTTTGAGATTACCAAGTGAAAACTTTATGAGAAGAAATCACTAGTGTAGAAAACGTTTTTAACATCACCATTTTGGACGTCGGTTATATATAACCGACGTGAAAATCTGTGAAATGTGGTTTTTACGTCGGTTATTTTATAACCGATTTAAAAAATGAGGCATCTGACTGATTTTTTATGGCGGTTATAGAATAACTGACATAAAAAAGGCGGCATCTGAAGCCTTTTTGACATTGGTTATTTGATAACCGATGTAAAAACCCAACCCATAGAATGTTTTACGTCGGTTATATGATAACTGACGTAAAAAACCAACACACGGTAGTTTTTACATCGGTTATTTTATAATTGACATAAAAAGTGAGGTTTTGAATGTATTTTTTAAGTTGGTTATAGAATAACCGACGTAAAAAACCAACACGCGGCTTTTTTTAGGTCGGTTATAAAATAACTGACGTAAAAAATGTGGTATCCGATACATTTATAACCTTGGTTACTATAATAACCAATGTTATAAATGTAATAAAAATAGTTTATAACATCGGTTATTAAATAACCGACATTATAAAACATTTAAAAAATTTATCACGCCCCGTGGATCGTTATTTCTAATTTTTCGATCGACATACCTGTGACTCGTCTCTCTCGCGCGGAAAACCTAAAATTGACTCTTCGATATCATTTTGTTAAACTCATTTTTCCATCATCTTTACTCTCCTCGGATCTATCATCTCCACTCGCAACCCTCAGTTAATCCTCCCACGATTTTATTTCGTTCGTTTTTTTTTCAGATAGTCTATATTTATGTTTTGCGATTTTTTTGTTTAAGCTAGGTAAGATTCTTCTATTTCGAACCCTCTTACCTCATTTTTCCATTATAATTTTATTTATTATCACCAGATCTATTAGATCGACTCAAAATATTCAAGTAAGCCTCACCTACTTCTATTTCGTTTGTTTTTGTTTCGCGGATGCCCTACATTTATGGTAATATTTGTTGTCATTGAAAACTAATGATCTCATTCACCTATATTACTAAAATTTATATCTAAACCATTGTGATACACCCATTCCATGTACCAGTGTGATTTATTTTATAAGTATATATGGTTTTTCATAGTGGAATGTTTGTTTTGGATCCTTGGTTGTTTCTATTTTGGGTATCACTTTTTGTTGTTCCATAAACTATTTACATCACTTATTCTCGTGGACTATTATAAGTCTTCATATGCTATTAAAACCGGATTCATTGAAAAATAGATCATTTTAGACTAGTAGGAGATATAGTTCATGGTTCTCATTTTGAATAATGGCATGATACCAAAACTAGTATCTTGAGGTTAAAATCCCTAGATATGCCAAAACTAGTAGCTTGAGGTTAAAATATCATGGTTCTGGGGGGCTGTTCAGAGGGTTGGGGGCTGTCCAGGGTGTCCATGGAGGTGGGGGGGGGGGGCAGTCCAGGGGTGTGGGGGGGGGGGGGGGGGTCCAAGGGGGTGGGGGTGTCGAAGGGGGTGGGGGTTGTCCGAGGTGGTAGGGGGCTGTCCAAGGGGGTGGGGGCCTGTCCAGAGGGTTTGGGGGGTTGTCCAGGGGGTGGGGGCTTTCTAGAGGGTTGGGGTGTCCAGGGGGTGTCTAAGGGGGTAGGGGTGGGGGGTGGTGTCCAGGAGGGGTGGGGGTGTCCAAGGGGGTGGGGGGTGCTGTCTAGAGGGGTGGGGGCTATCCAGGGGGTGGGGGTTGTCCAGAGGGGTGGGGGATATCCAAGGGGGTGGTGGTGTCCAGGGGGTGTCCAGGGGGTGGGGGTGGTGTCCAGAGGGTTTGGGGGGATTTCCAGAGGGTTGGGGGGTGTCCAGGGTGTCCATGGAGGTGGGGGGGGGGGGCAGTCTAGGGGTGGGGGGTCCAAGGGGGTGGGGGTGTCAAAGGGGGTGGGGGCTGTCCAAGGGGGTGGGTGGGTGGGGTGCTGTCCAAGGGGGTGGGGGCCTGTCCAGAGGGTTTGGGGGGTTGTTCAGGGGGTGGGGGTCGTCCAGAGGGTTGGGGGTGTCCAAGGGGTTAGGGGTGGGGGTGGTGTCCAGGAGGGGTGGGGGTGTCCAAGGGGGTGGGGGTGATGTCCAGAGGGGTGGGGGCTGTCCAGGGGGTGGGGGATATCCAGAGGGGTGGGGGGATGTCCAAGGAGGTGGTGGTGTCCAGGGGGTGTCCAAGGGGGTGGGGGTGGTGTCTAGAGGGTTCAGGGGGCTGTCCAGAGTATTGGGGGTGTCCAGGGTGTCCATGGAGGTGCGGGGGGCAGTCCAGGGGTGTGGGGGGGGGGGGGTCCAAGGGGGTGGGGGTGTCTAAGGGGGTGGGGGTTGTCCAAGGGGGTGGGGGCCTGTCCAGAGGGTTTGGGGGTTGTCCGGGGGGCTGTGTAGAGGGTTGGGGGTGTCTAGGGGGGTGTCCAAGGGGGTAGGAGGTGGTGGTGGTGTCCAGGAGGGGTGGGGGTGTCCAGGAGGGGTGGGGGTGTCCAAGGGGGTGGGGGCTGTCCAGGGGGTGGGGGTGGTGTCTTGACGGGTGGGGGGTTGTCCAAGGGTGTGGTGGTGTCCAAGGGGTGGGGGTGGTGTCCAGGGGGTGGGGGGATGTACAAGGGGGTGGTGGTGTCCAGGGGGTGTCCAAGGGGGTGGGGGTGGTGTCCAGGGGGTGGGGGGCTGTCCAAGGGGGTGGTGGTGTCCAGGGGTTGTCCAAGGGGGTGGGGGATAAGTGTCAGTTGGTATTTACTATTGTATTGTGGTTTATGAGATTATGACATGATTATTATATTGTTTCATGGATATTATTATTACAATATGATTCTATTTGGTTATATATATTTTGACCAGTCATCGACTATGATAAAATTATGGGTTCTGGGGGAGACCATGTCATGGTTTTCAAATATACGTAGTTATCCTAACCCCATTTTTCCGTGATGATTGGCTTTACATTGTTATTTTCTCCATCCGAGATTTTATTTTAAATTTGATTTGATTCTCAGGTTTACTCCATTTTCTCTAATTTTCTATCAACCATTGGAGGCCCCATGGTTTTCTTTGATTCCATGTAATTTAAAACGGTTATATCTAACTATATTTTCTTTTTAAAATCATATTCAATCATATTTTTTTAAATACGCATAGATTTGTTTTATATTTAAAAATTGTTTTACATTCAAATTATGATTTTTTTCATATAAACATATATTTGCCTTATCTTAAAAAGATGTATAATTTTGATATTTGTTATAGTTAATAATGAGTCGAAGTTGGATTACAGCACATCGAATGAGAAATGAATATGAGGAAGGTGTTGATGCCTTTTTTGGAATTTTCTAAATGAAATGTTCCAAGTAGTGACATTTTTTTATGTCCATGCCTGAAATGTTTGAATATGAAGAAGTTGAAAAGTAGAGAGTTAAAAGATCATCTGATTTTTCATGGTTTTAATATGAGTTACAGCCCTTGGATTTGGCATGGTGAAACTGGATGGAATGTCACTGATGATGATGATTTGAAAGATGGTGACTCCGATGGAATTGAAGAAATGATTTGTGATATTGCAGCAGAACAAATTGAGATAGAACTGACAGTTGTGCGTCTATATGGTGATGCTGAAAAACCATTATATCCTGGTTGTACAGATTTTACGGTTTTGTCGTCGGTGTTAAGATTGATTAACTTGAAGACAAAACATGGATGGAGTGACAAAAGTTTTACAGAGCTGCTATAATTTATGAAAGACATTCTTCCTAAAGATAATGATCTTCCAGATTCACATTATAAGGCCAAGAAAATATTATGCCTGGTGGGATTGGGATATAAGAAAATACATGCCTATCCAAATGACTGTATAATATATAGGAAGGAATATGAATTTCTGTCGGAGTGTCCTAAATGTGGGACATCACGGTATAAGGTGAAAGAAAAATCACAGGCTGATGTAGAGATTACAAAGATCCCTTCAAAGGTATTTTGGCATCTTCCTATAATTCATCATTTCAAACGTTTATTTGATAATAAAAATGATGAAAAAAGGTTAAGATGGAATGTTGATGAGCGGTTATGTGATGGAAAAATACATCATCCAGCTGATTGTCCACAATGGAAGAAAATTGATGATCAGTATCCTACATTTGGAAATGAAATTAGAAATCTCAAACTAGGGTTGTGCACAGATGGAATGAATCCATACCAGACCCTCAGTAGCACACATAGTTCATGGCCTGTTTTATTGGTAATTTACAACCTCTCTCCTGAAGTTTGTATGAAGCGCAAATATTTCATGTTGAGTATAATGATCTATGGTCCGAAGCAATCTGGAAATGATATTGATGTTTTCTTATCACCATTGATTGATGATTTGAAACTTTTATGGGAGGATGGTATTAGGGTGTTTGATTCTTATAAAATGGAATATTTTCAACTGCATTCAGTGCTTTTGTTCACTATAAATGACTTCCCAGCATATGGAAATTTTTCTGGATATAGTGTTAAAGGGAATAAAGCATGTCCAATTTTTGAACAACAGACGTCATATTGTCAATTGCATCATGTGAGGAAAATAGTGTACATGTGTCATCGAAAGTTTTTTCCTATGGATCACTCTTATAGAAGACTAAAAAAGGCATTCAATGGCTCACAATAATTTGATATTGCTCCAAAACCTTTATCCCTGATCTGAATTTTGAGAGGGTGAAAAACCTTGATGTAACATTGGGAAAGACACAAAAATCTGGTAATGATAGACATATTTGGAAGAAAAGGTCAATATTTTTTGAGCTACCATATTAGAGATATCATGAAGTTAAATATAATATTGATGTCATGCACGTGGAGAAGAATATATGTGATAGTTTTATTAGAACATTGTTAGATATTAAAGGAAAGACAAAAGAAGGGTTGAATGCAAGATTAGAATTACTATCGATGGGAATATGTTTGGAGTTAGCTCCCACTCCTAATGGAAGACAAACATTTCTTCCCCCGGCTTGTCATACATTATCGAAGAGGGAGAAAATTAGCTTTTTTCAGTGTCATCATGATATCAAAGTGCCTCAAGGTTATTCTTAAAATGTAAAAAAATTTGTCTCATTGAAGGACTTGAAGTTGATTGGTATGAAATCTCATGATTTTCACATCATGATGCAACAACTTCTACCAGTTGCATTGCGTGGAATATTTCCCATCTATGTCAGAAAGACTACAATGAAGTTGTGTTATTTTTTCAATTCAATTTGTAATAAGGTGATTGATGTGAATGCTTTGAACATTTTGGAAAA
Organism: Viscum album; assembly: GCA_963277665.1. Lineage (NCBI taxonomy): Eukaryota > Viridiplantae > Streptophyta > Magnoliopsida > Santalales > Viscaceae > Viscum > Viscum album. The sequence continues at coordinate 610,845,505 of OY728137.1, read as the reverse complement.
GGATGCAATTTTTATACTTTTTCAATTGAAAATGTATTTTCCTCCAACTATTTTTGATATAATGGTGCATTTAATGATTCATCTGGTTCAAGAAATAAAGCTTTGTGGACCTTTATATCTTCGTTGGATGTATCCTTTTGAAAGTTATATGAAAATATTGAAGGGGTATGTTAAGAATCCATATCTACCTGAAGCCTCCATTATTGAAAAGTATATTTCTAAGGAGGTTGCAGAGTTTTGTATGAGCTACTTGGTTGCGGTGCAACACATAGGTTTTCCTCCATCTCTCCATGAAAGAGTTAATAATGAGAGAAAGGGGATTCGTGGCTTGAAATTCAAATCTTTGTCAGCTGAACAGATGAAGAAGTTAGAATCATACATCTTGAATAACATAGGTGATTCTCAACCGTATATCACATTGTATATTAATGAGTTGAAACAATGTCATCCAAAGAAGAAAGAAATGTGTATTTTGAATGTGCACAACAAAACATTTTTGTCATGGTTTAAAAATACCTTGCTTGGTAGATCATATGTATCAAAGACATTAAAATGGATAGTGGTTGGTCCATGTTTAAATGTGATAACATGGTCCGGTTATGACATTAATGGATATACATTTCATACGAAATCTCAAGAAAACAGATGTAAAGTTCAGAATAGTGGTGTATTGGTGTTTGCAGAAGCAATGCATTTTTTGATTGCTAAGGACAAAAACCCAATTTCTACATCAAGTGCATATTATGGAGTGATTGAAGACATATGGGAGGTGGATTACTTTAAAATTAAAGTTCTTGTTTTTAACTGTAAATGGTTTATCGGTAACAGAAGTGTCAGACATGATGAATTTGGAATGACAGTTGTTAATCTGAATAGATTGGAAGACACAGTTGATTCTTTTATAATGGCAATACATGAAAAACAAATTTTCTATGTATTAGATCAATCAGATATGCAGTGGGGTGTTGTTTTACAAGGGAAAAAACAATATGTTGGTGAGGATGAACTTGATAAAGATGATGATTTATGTGAGATCCCTACTTCCATGGAAAGATTAACAGAACATAATTATGAGCATGTTGAAGACATGGTTTGCACCATAAGGAACGATCACGAAGAAGGAATTTGGAAAAACAATCCATTTGTACATTCCTAAAATTACAGGTAACATTTGTTTATTTCCTGTTTACATTTATTATTTTCATAAAATAGTAGATATTGTAAGTTTTTTATTTATTAAAACATGTATTAAAACAAAATAAGTATAGGTTTTTGTTTGTTTTATTTTTTTTAGATTACTTTATCATTTTTACCATTACATTAATTATATATCTATTGTTTTTGTTTAGTGACAATTAGTTTACCATGTTTACCAGGTTTACCATGTTTTAATTTTGTTTAGTTTACTTTATCATGTTTACTATTACATAAATTATATATCTATTGTTTTTTCAGTGACAATTACTTTACCATGTTTACCAGGTTTACCATGTTTATCATGTTTACCATCTTGACTATCTTTACCATCTTTACCATTTTTTAACATTATTACATATTAACCATGTTTACTATTACGTAACTTGGTACAATTTTCTATTTTCTGATTACAGTATTATTAAAATATTTGAATTTGTAAATTTGTGAACTAATGTTTGTTTTTTTGATTTGAAGGATAATGACAGATCAATCAGTTGATCAACCACATGATTCTGGAGATGAGAATATTGGTCATACCTCTGGGGAGGAACATTTACATGATCCTCTTGATGTTCCCCAATCTTCCTCATGTGCTCCCATTACTACAAAGAGTTCAAGAGTTGGTAAACGTGGGTGCACATGTTTATCAAAATTATCACTTGCTCGTACGCAGGATCAGAGGATACTCGTTGAGTTTGATGAGGATGATATTCCTAGAGGTCCAAATGAAAAATATTTTAAGAGTTTTGTATCCACTCATGGTAAGAGCAAAGTAATCATTTTGTATGATGACTGGAGAAGTGTGGATAAAGCGATAATCTCTCAGTTGTGGGAGACGATTTTGGTAAGATCTTTTTCTATTCTTTGACTATTATTTAAATGTTTCTAGTATATATAATATGTTTAACATCTTATTTATCATATGACATTTGATATTCCTGACACTGGAGGTGTCAGGAAGAAATGCTTATTGATGGCTGCCAAGAGATGGAGGGATTTCAAATCAAACCTTACATCTGATTTCATTTTTGGTCATAGGATTCATGACAATCCATGTCGTATATATCCTTTCATAGATGAAGACACATGGAGACAGTTTGTTGAAAATAGAAGAAAAGAATCATTTTTGGTAATGGAAATGTAAAGTTTTATAAGATTTCTTATATAAATGATCTTATTACTGTTTTGTTAATGATTTGTTATTCTTAATTTACAGCAAACAAGGAAATATCATCAAGAGATCCAATCTAAAAATGTATACCCTCATATTTTATCTCGGGGAGGGTATACATTTTTGGAAGAACAAATGATGGAAGAAAAATTAAAAAAACTAAGAGCTGAGTCTTCAAGCTCTGGAGAGGTGGCCCCTCCATCCCCTCCAATCTAGACATGAAAAACGGAAGAGAGCTCGGATGGGAAAAAAGGGTAATATCTTTCGGAAGATTCGATAATCATAGCTGAGAGAATTATAAGATGTCTAATTTATTTATTTAAGTTAACTATTTTCTTCATATAATTTCAATAATTACAGAAATGTTAAATTAATTAATATAGGATTATCTTGAGGAGCAGAGCTCACAGGGGGTATTTACAGCTGCTGGGAGGCAAGATATTTTATCTACAGCATTGGGAAAGCCCAAACATCCTGGTCGTGTATAAGGATATTCGGCAGGTGTATCAGAAAGAAAAGTGTTGCCACATTTCTCAATTACTTACATTGAGGGTGTTTATAAAAAAATAGAATCCTTGGAGGCTGAATTTCATAATATTAATGCGACGATGGAGGAAAAGATTAGAGCGTCGGTACAGTCTATGTTTACAGACATGCAAAGACAATTTCAGACTACAACTCTCACTCCTCCACCTCCCCTTGAAGACCCATATTATTTATCCTCCACCTCCTCCAGTAGCTCCCACTCCCCCACCTCAGCCCACATACCCCATTTTTTATCCTACTCCTCCACCACAGCTTCCTACTTATTGCGAGTTATATGTTGATGATCCTCAACATCAAATAGTTTCATATGGGTTGGTATATTGTATAGGAGATACAGTTCATCATCAACAATTAGAGGTAGATAATCAGAGGGTCACTGTACATGATATTATAGATAGATCAGCTTGAGTACCATTACTTGCAGATGAGGTGACGACAGTTGGACATAGTATCGACCATTTTTTAATTTGGCCATCCAAACTTCTTCGACTCATTACCATAGAGGTATGTATGTTATATCTTCTATTTTATTTTTTTATTAAAGTTTTATTTTCATTTGAAAACTAATATATTTTTCTATTTATTTTGGAATACTTCAAAGGTAAAGAAATACTGTATAGACAACAGTAAAGACCAATGACTATGACATCAGATACAGATTCTAGTGGTTTTGACAGATTTTCAAGATATTCAAATTTTTTGGTGGATCATTATGAGTTTCCAATGGAAACTCATGTTTGTGGACGTGCAATAACTGTGTGGATTATGAAAGCTGATATCATGGAGCTTGTTACTGGAGATAAGTTGGGCATCAACGTGGTGTAGATTTTTTCCATGTAAGTCTTAACACCTTTTCCCTGCATTATATTTATTAAAAATGTATACTTATGTCTGTTTTGTATTAGGTATATTTATAAAATTTGTGAGAATAATGAGCGGACAGATGTATATGGGTTCATGGACCCACATTTGATTTCCCTTGAAGCATGTGCATTGGATGAGGAACAAAGAATGGTTTATATTACTGAAAGACTTGAACAGAATATAGTCACACAATGTTGGATGATGACTTTTTGTGAGAGGTTTGAAACGCATCTCTTTCAAAGAGTTCATTATATTTTAACATAAAAAAACCAATAACCTTAATTTTTTTTATCAGTGATCAATGGATGTTAGGGGTTTTTTGCCCAAGGGAGAAGACACTTTATTAGATATGATCTTTCCATGGTGATGTGCGGGAAATTTTTAAGAGAATGTTGGAAAAGTAAGTTTCAATTTCTCAATAGTTTTCTATATTATAATGAATTTTAAATTTATCCCATTCGTATTATTTTCTAACAGGGGATTGGTCTACTTTCCAAAAAACACAAATAAAAGGAGTGTGAAGATCAAATATGTAAATGTAAAGTTAAATATCCATTTATAATTTGTACTGTTTGATTTATTACATACAAATAATATATCGAATTTACACTCATTCAAACAGAATTTTCATGAACAACAAGGCCTCATCGAATGCAGATATTATATGTTAAGATTTATGTATGAAATAATAACAACTAGGATAGTTGTGAACTTTGACCTGGTAAGATTTCCTTTTAAAATTTACCATAATATTTCATTTTATTTATTCATTATACATGTTAACTACTATCCTTTTAATTTGTAGCTATTTTATGACCCTCAACCCTATAGTGCTAAAGACATCAAACACTTACAAGTGGAATGGTCAAATTATTTTACATGTTTGATTGATTTTTAGTTGTTTGTAGTGTAAAATGTAATTTTTAATACTGTCATTGTAATTGTGTATTTGGTAGTTGTTTAGGTTGGATTTAGTTTTTTTTAAGTTGACATTGTAAGTTTTTAATGTTATATATGTGAATGTTTAATTTTTCTCTACTTCTTGTTTTAGTCTACTTATGATGGTTTTTCTGGTATGGATTCTGGTCTGGGGGGAGGGGTTCCAAGGGTGTGGGGGTGTTTAATGGTATGGGGGTATCCAGGGGTGTGGGAGGGATGTCTGGTGGGGTGGGGGGTATCCTGGGTGTCCATGAGAGTGGTGGGGCAGTCCAGGGTGGTGGGAGCGTTTCTAAGAGGGTGGAAGGGTTGTCCAAGGGAGTGGGGACTGTCCAGGGGGTTTCCAGGGGTGTGGGGTGTCCTGTGGGGTGAGGGGGGTTTATAGGGGTGTGGGAGGGTTATCCAGTGGGGGGTGGGGGTCCAGGGTGTCCATGGGGATGGGAGGGTGGTAGTCCAGGGGGTGGGAGAGGAGGCGTCGCCATCCCTCAGGGGGATGAACATTGCTGGAATGTACTCATCACTCCCACATGCGAAACATTTTGAGATCTCAATCTTCGCATGTGGGAGTGATGAGTACCTTCCAGCAGCATGCCCCCTGAGGGATGGCGGTGCCTCCTCTCCCAACACGAGCTTTCCAGGGGATGTCTAGGGGTTTGGGGCATTCCAGGGGTGTCTAGGGGGTGGGGGGGGGGCAGTCCAGGGGTGGGGGTGTGCAAGAGGGTGGGGGGTTTTCCAGGGGTGTTGGGGGCTGTCCAGTGGGTGGGGGCAGTCCAGGGATGTGGGGGGTGTGGTGGGGGCTGTCCAGTGGGGTGAGGAGGTTCTGGTCTGTTTTTGGTAACTTTTTGGTTTGTTTTAGGGGTGTGGGAGGGATGTCCAGGGGTGTGGGAGTGTTGTCTAGAGGGTGGGGGGTATACAGAAGGGTGGGGGATGTCCAGGGGTGGTGGTGATGTCCAGGGGTGTGGGGTGTCCAGGGGTGTGGTGGGGGAAGTCCAGTGGGGTGAGGGGGTTCTGGTCTGTTTTTGGTAACTTTTTGGTCCTGTTTTCAGGGGTGTGGGAGGGATATCCAAGGGTGTGGGAGTGATGTCCAGGGGTGGGGGTATACATGAGGGTGGGGGGGTTTCCAGGGGTGTGGGGGCTGTCCAGGGGGTGGTGGGGACGTCCAGGGGTGTTTGGGGCTGTCCAGGGGGTCGGGGGCAGTCCAGGGGTGTGGGGGTGTCCAGGGGTGTGGTGGGGGCTGTCCAGTGGGGTGAGGGGGGCTGTCCAGGGGGTGGTGGGGGGTTGTCCAGTGGGTTAAGTTTTAAATGTTATCAATGTAAATACTTAATTTTGCTTTGGTTCTTGTTTTGGTCTACTTCTGTTTTTCTAGTATGAATTCTTGGTTTGGTTTCTGGTTGTTTCTGGGGAGAGCAGAGGACTGCTTTCTATTTTTTTAAAAAAATTGGTTTATCACGTCGGTTATTTAATACTCGGTGTTATAAAAACCCCCCACACTAGTTTATCACGTCAGTTATTAAATAACCGATTTGATAAACCATTTTCCAGGTGTTTATCACATCGGTTATTTAATAACCGACGTGATAAATACCCCGTACACTGGTTTATCACTTCGGTTATTACCCTCCTCCCCCCGGTTTATCACGTCAGTTATTAAATAACTGACATGATAAAAGCCTGGGAAATGGTTTATCATGTCAGTTATTTAATAACCGACCTGATAAACACCCCACGCACTGGTTTATCACGTCGGTTATTAAATAACCGACGTGATAAACCCTTCCCCCCTGGTTTTTCACGTCGGTTATTTAATAACCGACGTGATAAAATCTTGGGAAATGGTTTATCTCGTCAATTATTAAATAACTGACGTGATAAACACTGCGATGTTATGTTTTTTAGGTCGTTTTTTAAATAACTGACGTAAAAACAATATTTATAACGTTGTTCGTATTAATTTCGGCTAAAAACCGACGTAAAAAATAAAAAATAACTGACATAAATGGTGTTTTTTGCACTAGTGAATCTCATATGCTTACGAGTACTCAAACCTGATGGTTTGTATACTATGTGTCCCATCATGGTATATCATCCAACCACATAACTATATTTAAGAATATTGTCCTAGCACTTCAAGGTTCTCAACATAGCGGGGAACTACTATAACCTTATTAATGCGACAAATACTCTTGGACATTATTACATTATAGTCATGCAGAACAATGAACAATATGTAATAAGATGTTTAATATTTAAATACATTAAATATTAATGTAATCAATATACAAACAATTGGTTTTAGAAAACCAACTCCAATAGTATATACTTGACATACACTTTTATTATTACTTGAAAAAGAATTATCTTGTCACAAATAGGTATAAAAGTTTTACTTTTTATATTCATCACTCATTGCCTATGATTCAAGTATCATTGAACTGTTGATTGAGCATGAGATACCACAAACAACATTCATTCCTAAATTTGGAATAATGTCTCCTTATGTCTAAATGACATGTGGGATAACTGTTTTGGTTATACTCAATTATAGTTTTATAAGAATCATTAACTTGAAAATACATAAGTCATGTACTTTTCACCACTAACTTAGGAATCACCCTTTCTTAGCCACTTGGAGAATACATCTGACTTCTAGTAATGTTTCTATACTTGGTTACTATATTTCAATACAAATATGTGAAAGGAATGATATATTTAATACCCAAGAAGTATGTTCAAAACATTAAATTTATATTGATGAATATCCTAAAAGAGGAATCAGGTACTTTTGTTATTCAAATAGGTTTAATGCCATTAAACTTCTATATAATTTTTTTCATGTTATGCAATGAAAATAACCTCTTATTAATACCTCTTTAATTGAAGGACATTGCAAATGTTCCCTTGGCATTACTTTCCATTGGACTTTTTTCCTTGTCTTTCAATTTATTCACCATAATAATTAAAATTAAACTATATTTTATATTCTTATTAACTTGGAAAACCTTACCTAAATGGTAATGAAGCATTTGCTCCAAACTATTCGTTCTTCCACCTAAAATGAAACTGAAGTAAATGGATGAAAATGATATAATAAAGGGATTCATTGAAAGATCATGATCCATATTTCAATTTACACATGACCAATGTAATCATCACATTATTCATATCTTTCTTCACTTTCTCCTTGCAAACTACTCGGAGATGAGACTAAATGTTATTTCAACGATGTCCAATGTAATAATCACAACTACCATCATACGTTGATGATTTCATAATTACATAACCATCATATGCACTATACATAAGCCTCCTGTAAGTAATTTTTGTATACCACCACTTCCTGAGGTAGTTTCACAGGTATTAGGGACACTGTCACCTTAAATTTTCTATATTATAGCATTGTGCGCAAGCACCTATACTACACTTGGGAACTTGTGCTAGTATAGAAATTTACTTTATCCATTATTTATCGCAGTATTTATTGTGTTATAACTTTCCATTTTCTACAAAAATTTAATTTTATCAGATTAGTAATTTTTATCTTGATTACCACTTCAGACATTTTGATTAATTAATTAAATAATTAAATGTATCCTGTAATTTTATCAAATTCTAGGAACCCTCCATACTAGAATCGGAATACTACGTCGCTTGATTATTCTAGTGGAAAGGATCCCCGAACCTCACATCATTGTCTACAAGATATGGATGCGCCACTACTCAGAGGGTTCAAGGTAAGTGTTTGATTGGCCAACTACATTAACTCACGGTTCCTTATTCTATTGAGTAAAGTCTCATCTTATAAAATCATAACTTGATTTACTTAATGATTGCCTCTAAAATGATAAAAAGTTAGTTATGGATAATCCTTACTACCATTTTAGTTAATTCAACCCACCACTCCCATAATAACTCCTCGGTAGTAAGAGGTACCCTCAACTATGGCATGACGAGCACCCCGAACACTCGGTTTTGTCCAAATGAAAATGGTGGAAGGCGGTTATGACTTAATATTTCTTTGAGGGTTTTATTGTTTTTATGTGATGAAGGAAATAATTTTCTATCTTCTAAGCATGTAATATGTAATGGCACTCACAACCGATCATGTAATAAATAAAAATTATTCATCACGTCACATGCTCATTTTATTTGTGCATGCTTGTTTATTATTCTATGTGATCGCGCATAAACTACACATAATAATAAACCATGAAAAAACAAAAATGATGAAATGATCATGAGAATATACTAATGGTTGATCCACTGAGTGAAAAATGGATCAACCTAGACCCTAGGGGTAATTCCTTAAGCCACATCGCTTGTGACTCAAATTTCAGTATCTTCTCATCCAATGCTTCAGACTCCTGTCTGGTGAGTCACCATAACTTGGTGTGAAGTGCATCACTAATCCTCTTTGTCATTATACAACAGCACTCGCGCGTAGGTGAGGGGGTCTTGGGAGTATAAAATACAACTAAGAAATGGACATGTAGGTCCTTATACATTTAATGACACTTAGACAACGCGTACATCGTCATTTATTAAACTGCTTATTACAAAACACCATTGTAATAATTGATTGAATAAATAAATAAACATGCATCAGACATGCATTAGTTAGTCAATGACTCATGATCAGTCTAATATGTTTTAAACTTGAATATTAAAATTAAACTTGCATTAAATATTTTCCAAGGTCATTTTATTGAATTAAAATTCACTCTTATTTTAATTCAATAATTTTCATCGTCTGGATCGATTATTAATTTAATTTTAAAACCAAAAATTAAATTAATAAATTAATTAAATTTAACACTTAATTAAATTAATTTTACCCACAGAATTAAAATTTAAACCAAAAATTAATATTTAATTAATTTAATTTAAAACCAAAAATTAAATTAATTAATATAATTAATTTTTGATTATTTAAAAATTATTCAGGCCCCGAAAACCACACTAAGGCCTGTTGTGGGTCACGCTGAACCCACCCAGACCGATAACGTGCCTAGAAAATCCTGTTCAGGGCAATTCTGGGCTAGGAAAGTCCATCCAAACCCATTTCAGGTCAGGCATACCTGCCCTATCCCATTTCAGGGTGATTCAGACCAAAAGAAATTATATTGTAGAGATTAACTCTTTGTGACTAAAAGGAGGCTGATGGCCAGATATGCCGCAGTAGGGTGTGGTACGTCTGCGAAATGGGATAGATCTAGACTAATACATGGAAAATGGGATAGACCACGGGTGACCAATCGGGAAGCAAGGCAGTGACAAACATTAGTCATAATGTCTTGGGTGGGTAGTAGTGGCACGACGGGGAGGCACGACACGGCTACACAATGGTGACTGGAGGTAGTCTGGGGAGTCTCTACAGACAGGATTTGTTAGGGGGTCAAAGCAATACAAGAATACCAGAAGGCGGCAGCCCTACTTCATCCGACACAGGCGAGGTGCGGTCGACCAGATCTGCAGTTGTGTTTTTTTCTCTGTAAGGGGATCTCCAAAAGAGGGGCTTGCCATGGTGGATTCGGACTGGTGTAGTGCATGGAACAACTCTTTTTGTGTCACTACTTTAGTGAGGGAGAAGATAGGTCTGACTAGATCTAGAGGTCGGCTCCGTGTAGCACGACAGACGACGAGGACACACGTGACCAACGAGGGAATGACGTGCAATGATAGGACCTTGGGTCGGCACTGGAGCAGGTTTCACCGGAGAAAAGTGACCAAGGCGGAGGAGGTCAGATGGGGTCCTGAATCTCAGCAGGCAAGCCTAGGGATGGCTAGAGGATGGCTGGCTAGGTTGGGAGGGCGACTCGATTGGCCCACACTATCTTCCCATGGGTTTTTTTATTACACCCCTTTCCAAAAGGCCTAACTGATACATGTTAGAAAAAAATTGATTGATTTTCCTATTTGATGACTGATGGACTAAAATGAGCCTCCCTCTAACAATTCTGAAGCCTATCAATTTAGTTTGGTTAATTATTATAATTACTATAATTACTATAATTATTATAATAAAATAATATTATTTGACCTCATCCGTAAATACTATTCTGATAACAATTTTGGTCATGTGTTTTCTAGATGGAATGAAAGGGTTTATCAGAAATTGGTTTTGCAGACGGTTTTGGGTAAACTTACATATATTTGAAACTATAATCAGTAAATTAAAAACCCGTAAAAATTTCAATCCAAATTAAAACTTCAGATGGTCATAACTTGTCCATCTGATGTCGAATTTACTCACCGTCTATGGCGTTGGTACTGGAATGAAACCCCTTATTTAATTTAATACAAATTTAATTTTTTTTTGGATTAAAATAATCATGCATCCCTTTGATACCAATTGAACGTACTGGGCATGCAGAAGAAGCCCCGAAACTAGGGATTTTTAATAAAATTCCACCGAAGAACAACATAACTTTGTTTTCGTTTGTGAAATGTTGCCTGGTATAAGCTGAAGATCCCACATGAAGAGTTTTAATTACAAAATTAAAACCATAAAATACCTAGTTCTATCTAAAGTGGTGATCGATGTCTACTCGTTGTTGGCGATCACTGCTCGAAGAATCCAAACCTGAATTCCTCTAGATCATCAACACGCACTTCAAAAATCTATGGGAACGTCAATCATTGAATTCCGGGAGCTAGAGTGGAGATCTGGTGATGCCTTAAACACTTTCACGATCAGCACATCGTCTTGCTTGCGATGCACAAGAGATAGCTCGATCTGAACTCTTGGATCCAGAGCCTCTTTCTCTAGAATGCAGGAGAGATAAGTAGAGAGAGGGAGGTAGTGAATAGTCATTGATGAATCTCTCTCCTTATCTATTTATAGTGTGTGATGGAAATTACCTGGAAATGCCTCACCAGCCCCCAAATAATTAACACACTATGAACAACATGTTATGATTACTCTACTGATTCATATTATTATCACTTTCTAGTAACATAAATAAATATATTACATGATAATAACAGAACCACTAACTAGAATCATCATTCTCACAGATATTAAATGAACCTTTAATATTTTAAACTAATATTTGTTAAAATAATATTTCCATTTATTTACATTAAAACTTGTAAATACATTTAATAAATAAATTTAATGTCAGTTATTCTTAACTTGAATAATATGAATTTATTTATTTCTTTGATGATCGTATCTCCTTGGACAAAACCCAGACCCCAGTGGTGGGTCCCACCATGTCCTATATACCTATTCAACTGAATATGGTAGATTCTTGAATACGCTATTGTGTTGGTCCCTCTAGGCCCTTATCTCAATAGTAGTGAATATTATTTACTGACCAAAAGCGGGATCTATTAACCCATCATGGCCCCTAAAGAGATAATGATAGTCATAGAAACAACAACCAACCTACGAACACGCATTGTGTAATATAATATCTTTATCTTTAATATCTCATAAAGCAGGATGCACACCCGTGTCATCCCCATTTTCTTACTTTATTATTTTTTAATCTAATTGGACGGATTTAACCTCGAATGTCAAGGTCATGGTCTTATGAAGGTACTACCATTCTAATCAACATGGCCCGATATATATTACTTCCTTAACCTAGAAGTGATAAATCCTTTATTGACCATTCAACCAATATCATACCACCAATGACGCACCCAACACAGGCTATCTCACCGCGATTTCATTATCATGGTTTTTTGGCTTGCATCAAAATACACAATAAAATAGAAAGCATTGGTAATGATCTCGAGTCAGGGGGCAATTACACATGTTTGTAGATAGGAACAACCAGTGACTCCTGAAACATGTGGTGTTCCTATTGGCGGGTATGTCCTCATGATCTCACTACTAGAGATCACCAAGTGAAAACATCATGAGAAGAAGTCTCAATGCTTATGAGCCTCCAGCACCAGATAGTCAAATATCTATTGTGCCCAGTCAGTAAGATGTATCTAGACCATAAGACCTTAGTTTAAGATTAATGTCATAGTATCTTGAGATTATCATTATATCCTGAGATTTGTTATAACCTTTTGATACGACAATTAATCTATGGACATTTCTATTTCAATAGTGGGTGCAGAAAAGTCTACACTATAATTGTAAGTTTACATCATATATATCTAATTGTATACATGATATGGTAATCAAAAGTAATGCATAGTTGGGTTTAGGGAACCCACTATTAAAAAAGTTGTTTTTTTTTCACAGAGCAAATCGTCCCCCACTTGTATTGAAGCCTTTGGCATTTATTGTCAACCATTGTCGCCTTGAGGATATCACTTAAGGTCAAGTATCAATTCTCCCTCGACCCAATCCAATAAAGAGGGGTGGAATGTTACAATAACTATTCTTCAAAAAAATGAAGCTTATAACTACCTTGCACATAAAGGGGTTTTTTTATTTTATTAAAACTACATGTAAAATGAATGCATAGTATTATTCATCCTTCAAATGTTAGAGGAAATGAAATCCATAGATGGGATATTAATGGAAAAGTCAAATATTGAGGAGGGAATAATTGGTCAGATTCTTTAATATTTATAATATTATTTTTTTTAAAAATAAATTTAAATGCATTTGATGTGATTATTAAATTGAAGTAAAAAATCGTTCAAGTCAGAAATTGTTCTCTTTTACATTTAATTTAAAAAATCCATGATTGTGGGTGCACCAAAATGCAGTGACGCCGCTGTTGTATCTGCATACCACAGTGACATCGACATCAGAGCGTATCAATAATGAAAAATAAATAAATGTATTTATTTGTTATTTCTTCTTCTTCTTCTTCATCTTCTTCTCCTCATTATCATCATCATCATCATCATCATTATCATCATCATCTTCATCATCATCATCATCATCATCATCATCAGTATTATTTATTATTATTTATATGTGTACATACATATATACTTAATTTCACCAATAATTAAGAAATAAATAATAAATAAATAGATTGTAAATTATAAATTATAAATTGTAAATTGTAAATAAATTATAAATAATTGTTAAATAAATATTAAATAAATAATAAATCATAAATAATAATGAAATAAATAATAAAAAATATTAAATATTAAATAAAAAATATTAAATAAATAAAAAATAATTAATTAATTAATTATAAATAAATGATAAATGAATAATAAATAAATAAATAAATAAAAATATGAAATAAATAAATGAGAGATGAATAGATAATAAATAAATAAATAATAAACATATAATAAATAAATAAAAAATAATATATAATATAATATATAAAATATGTAGATTAAAATATATATAAATATTTATAAATGTACACAAGTATACGTAAATAGATATAGATTTCTATAAATATATAATTATATAAAATTATATATAATTATATATAATTATATATAAATTATAAATTAACACACATATATATACATAATAAAACACCCAAAGACGAAAGACCACTGCGGTTAAAACATAATCACGTCGATAAAAATTTAAATTCCTAGAATAAAATCAAACCACCCAACAAGCATAAAACACTAGTGCAAAAACTAGATTTAACATCGGTTTTTTTTCTTTTTGATGTTGGTTTTTAACCGATGTCTATAATGGCGACGTAAAAAATAACCCTTTCAGTGTCAATTTTTTTAGAAACCGACGCTGAAACCAAAATCGTTTTTTTATGTTTCGGCATCAGCTTTTATGAAAACCAACGTCGAAACCTATATGGTATATTTTTAATGTTTTGATGTCATTTTTTATGAAAACTGGTGCCAAAATTTAAAAAAATTAGAAAATTCAAAAGATTACACTTCCCAAATAATCATAATCCTTGTAATAAAAGAACAGTATAGATCAATCAAACAATAGTACTCATTGACTAAAAAACTAAAAAAACTTACACCCTTTTATCTATTTAACCAAAAAATTATCTACACATTTTATTATAAAGTAGGTTTCAAATATACATACCTAAAATTTACAGCATGCTCATTGTTTGTTATTATTGAAGCATTCATTTGATATAATTATGTTAAAGCACATATTATAAAAAAATAATTAGTTTTTTGAACATGGGTTATTAGGAAAATGTAATATATTATTCATAAACATTAGAATATACATACCTCAAATCATAATCAGACTCAACAAATAGTTCGCAAACAAAGGTTGAAGATGGGTAAGTTTAGTTTGGGTATAAGGCTCTGTATCATTGAATGTATACAATAACATTGAATGATATTAGATTAAAAATAGAATACTATGATAGAAAATATAAAAAAATCAATATAACTAACCTTATGAAATTCAGTAGTTACCCCAGTTGTGATTATCTCATACATGAATCGTAGAACATAATACCCACATTCAACATGTCCTTATTGAAAATGACACTGAAATTATAAAACATTAACTCGATAATAAAAACCAATATATATATATATATTAAAAAATTAGAATAATATCTAATATAAAAAATAATTACCTTTACTTTCACATAATTGATTGCATTTGGTTTCTTTATCGACGTGTGTTCTTTGTTAAATTTTTTCCATGAACTATATTTTCATTTTTTATATGAACTAATAATACATGTATAAATAATTAGAATTAAACATAATGAGCTTGTGAAAAAAACATACTTATCTAATAAGGTGTAAAAACGTTTTGGAACACTCCCCAATAAAGAGAAAAACCAATATAAAGTGCATTCATTTGGGAAAAATACGCCTAACATCCAATGCTCCCTAAAATACAAAAATTTCACAATTAATGACATTATAATGATCATTAGTTCATAATTATGTTTATGTTCTTACTTATAAAGAAATGGATAAAATCTGTGTTCAATCTTCGTATGTGATAATCTCTCATATATATATGTGTGTGTGTGTGTGTGTGTGTGTGCAACTCTACTAGGATTCTTCACATGTTTCACTTCCACGGAAATGTATTCTGGATCTATAAAATAGTAAATGGATGTGTTGTCATTTTTTACAAGAAGTGTGTGAAGATACCTAATTTAAAAAGGAAATATAGTTAGTTAATTTAAAACCATCTTTAATTGAATAAATAAAAATTCAAACATCATTTTACTTACATAGAAAACAACTACAACACATTCAGGTCAAGCTCTTCAAAATCAAGAAGATGAATGACGTCTTCTTTGAGTAGTATCAATGGATAATATCTTCTACATATATTGAAATTCATCCGAAACTCATAGATATTATTCAAGGAAGAAGAAGCATGAGATCATCTTTATATCCCATAAGAAATATCAGAAGTATCTCCATTCAAAAAAATGAAAAAGTTATATTAGTGTTTATAATTTATAAAATAGAAAAAAATCATGACAAATAAATAATATTTACTTACAATTTTATCAGATACTTGTAGAGCTTCCTCTGTAAGATACTTTTCATTTTTCTTTCTTCTTGCTTGTTTCCATTTTTCATGGCGAGTGGGAGGAGATGGAGGACTAAACTATACCTCTTCTAAACTAATACTAGATAAAGTTATTAATGCTTTAAATTTTTCTTCAATCATTTTCTGCTCCAAATATGGATACCCTCCACGTGATAAAGTATGTGTGTATACATTTTTCAACTGGATCTCTTGATGAGATCTCCTAGAGGCATGTTGAATAAAAATAAACTAATAAGTAATTAGATAAATATATAATAAATTTTACAATATAAAATAATTATCATCGCTAAATTTTTTCTTCATGACGGGTGTCAACAAATTTCTTCCATGTATCTATATCTATATACGGATACTTAAGGCATGGGTTTTCAATTTTTTTTCAAAAATATAATTTTTCGTCAGTTTTGTTTTAAAATATCTTCATCAAACCCCCGCTAAAGAGCGATGTCTTTTCTTAATATCTTTTTGTTCCCTCAAAATTGAATGTCATCTATAATTGAATAAATGAAATATGTCATTTAAAATATTTAATATTCAAAAAATGAGATAAAATAAATCAATTGAGATATTTTACCATCATGGCCTCCCAAAGATGTTGTTTTGAAATCTTGTCCACGAACTTCCAATCAGGATATAAAATACTAATCCTACAATGTCTCCACATTGATATATAATTGATAAACTAAACTGCATTTAGGACAGTTTCATTATTATTATCATCAAAACAAATATGTAATCTCTCATCTCCATGAGAAAGTGATAGCTTTGGTAAACGTGTAATTCCACATTTACCAACTTAATAACTTGATTTCTCTATAGTAATAGGAGAAGTCTCCTCCGCTGAGGATGCATTAGTAGTCCTACAAAAAAAATTATAAATTAAAATTTTTCTTTCATTAAATAATTATATTAATTTAACAATATTAAAAAATAGATATACCTTGGTAACAGCTCCTCTCTCTCTATATCTGACATCAACACAAGCAAGTGTAATGAAATTTTGTGTACCTGTATATTATTAAAAAATGAATATTTTGAAATTAGAATGACAAAAATAAGTAAAAAAAGAGGCATGCATTTGTATGATTCAAAAAAAGAAACAAAATATAAATAATTAATAGAAAAATTAGGAGACTAATTTAGTTTTTTCCCATATGCCTTCATCATGATCATTACGTACTGTATGAACTATGCTTGTCTTTTAGTCATTGTAATCATCTGAAAAATCACATAATAGATGAATAAGACTCATGTAAATCAATAACATCATCAACATCATTCTCATCACCCAAATGATATCTTATTCCTTTCAAAACGATGGACCACTGATCATTCTATGGATCAATGACATAAAATATCTTCTTTTCATGTGTCGCTATGATAAATGGTTCCTCATTGTAATTAAATCTTTTCAAATCAACCAGTGTAAATCCACAATCATCATGTTTCACACCACTATTGTTATCAACCCAATTAAACTTAAACACAATGAATAAAAAAATTATAATAAATTTCCCATATATCCTCAAGAACTCCAAAATATGTCGATGAAGCATAAATTGGGTTTTTATCTTTTTCACTTGAAAAATGCACTGCTTCAGCGATAACCATCACACCAGTATTTTGAACGGTACAATTGTCATCCAAATTTTTTGTGTAAAATGTGTACCCATTAATACCAAAACCAATCCATGTTATCACATTAATAGATGGTCCCCCTACCAATCATTTCAAAATTTCTAATGCAGATATATTTTTTTATCACTTTCTCTTTAAACCGTGAAAAAATGTCTTTTTATTCTCAATCATCAACCACTTTTCATTTCTTTTTGGATATCATCTCTTTAATTCATCAATATGTGATGATATATATGATTGAACATCATATATGTTGTTCAAAATATATAAATGTGTCTGTATCACTTCATTACGTGGAATTAACTTTACCTTTAAGCCTTGAATCCCTCTACCTTCATTATCAACTGTCAAATGTCGAGATATAGGGAGACCAATATGCTCCACTTCATACAAATATTTAGTACAAAACTCTATCACCTATTTCGATACATATTTTTGAATAATATAGTCCTCTAGTCGATAAGTATTTTTAACATATCCCTTTAAAATTTTCATATAACATTTAAAAGGATACATCCAACGTAAATAAACAGGCCCACATATTCTTATCTCATGCACCAAATGAATCACTAGATGAACCATTATATCAAAATATGTAGGTGGAAAATAAATTTCTAGTTGACAAAGTATAAGAGAAGCTTCATTATCCAACTCATCTAACAAATTTGGATCAATGACTTTGATACAAATGGATTTAAACAAATTACATAACCTGATGACAGTCTTTATGATATCTGACGGCAACATACCGCACAGTGCGATCGATAGTAGTTGTTGAATCAATACATGATAGTCATGAGATTTCATACCTATTAATTTTCAATCCTTCACTAACATGAAATTATTTACATTTGAAGAATATAAACTGGGTACTTTTATACCATATATACAAAGACAAAAATTCAACTTCTCACTCTTTCTTAATGTGTGACAAGTCAGAGGTAAATATGTTCTATTTCCTTTCATAGTGGGAGATAACTCCAAATTTATTCCCATTGTTATAAATTCCAATCTATAATTCAATCCATATTTTGTTTTTCATTTTATGACTAATAAAGTTCCAATCAAACTATCAAATATATTTTTCTCAACATGCATAACATCAATGTTATGTTTTATCTCTAAAAATCTTCAACAAGGTAGTTCAAAAAAATAAACTGTTTCTTCTAGATATTTTTTTGAATACCATAACTACTTTTCTTTCTAAATTTCAAATCAATATTTTTCACCTTGTTGTAATATTCTTCAAGTGAAAATGGTTGTGGGGGGAAGATTGTATTCCTATAAACCGTTAAATGCCTTTTTTCAATCTACGATAAGGATGATCAATTTGCAAAAATCTTCGATGTCCCATGTACACTATCTTTCTTCCATTCTACAATTGATAATATAAAGTCTCTTCTTTACAAATTAGACAAGCTTTATGTCCCTTAACACTGTATCCAGATAAGTTTCCATGTGCAGGAAAGTCATTTATACTGAACATTATCATAGCACGCAGAAGAAAATACTCTTTATTGTATGTATCAAAAACATTAACACCTACCACCCATAAAAGTTTCAAATCATCAATCAATGGTGAAAGATACACATCAGTATCATTTCGTAGCTATTTTGGTCAAAAAATCATCAAGATCATCAGAACATATTTTTTCTTCATACATATCTGCGAGGATAAGTTGTAAACTATCATCAAAATAGGCCACGAACTGTGTTGGCTACTTCAACTTCGATATAGATTCATTCCATTTGTACAGACTCCCATTCTAATATTTCTAACTTCACTTCCAAAATCAGGAAATTGATTATCAAATATATTCCATTGTGATGAGTTGGCAGGGTGACGTAATTTATCATCAAAGATACGTTCATCTGAATGTCATCTTAACCTTTTTGCATCAATTGAATTTGAAAATAGATGCTTCAAACGAGGAATTGTCGTAAGGTACCAAATTTCTTTAGCAGGAGCTTTGATTTTGGTACCTGAAAATGAATCATAGTTAATTTATCAGAATTATATATAGGTATTATTAGAAGAAATTATTTGATTTAGCATGAGGTTATATGATAGTACCTGAGCATGAATCTAAATTGACTTTTGCATCCATCTTATAGCGTGATGTTTCACATGTAGGACAGTTTCATAAAAATTCATATTCTTTTCTATACAACACACAATCATTGGGGCAAGCATGTATCGTTTTATACCTCAATCCCATTGGGCATAATATTTTCTTCGCCTCATAATTGGAATCTGGAAGCCTGTTTTCTTCTAGAAGTTGCTCTTTTAAAAGAGCAAGTAAGTTAGAGAAACTTTTATCACTCCTACCATTACTTTCTTTCAAGTTAACCAATCTCAAAATGGTTAATAACACTATATATTTACTACAACCTGTGAATAATGGTTTCTCAGAATCTCCATACAATCGTTCAACACTTGTTGTTTTTTCAATGGTTTCAACACCTAAATCACAAATTAAATCTTCAATACGGCCCTCTGTCACATTATGAATATTGTCATCAACATTATCTGTTGAATTTACAGTTCTTTCACCATGCCAGATCCAACGCGTATAATTAAGACTAAAACCATAACAAATTAGATGATCCTTGATTTCTTTGGAGTTTAAATTTCTCATAATTAAACATGTCACACATGGACAGAAAATCAAATCAATGTTTTGAAGATTTCATTTAGAAAATTCCAAAAATTCATCAACTCCTTTTTCATATTCACCAGTGGTTCTTCATAAATTTATCCAATTATGATCCATTAAATACCTAATATCGCAATATAATTGGTGAATATATTAAAACATATAAACATTTAAATATATATATAAAAATTGATAAACTATAAATAGAAACACATTTAATAAAAACTATTGATAATTAGATAGATAACATCATATATAAAACACAATTACAAATAGTAAACTTTTATTTTCATATTATATACATGCGTTTTATTGATATTATAATTTAATTATTTTCAATCGTCTAACATTTATTAGTTCTTTTTACACAATTGTTACATTAGTTCGGTGTTGCGTGTGTTAAAAACATTGAAGATTGCATTAATTTATTAGTTCATTTTACATAGTTGTTACTAAAGAGTGGGGGATGTTACAACTAAAACTCATTGGTCATAATAGATATGGAATTCTCACATCTCAGCACTACACCTCCAATAGATTGAAAAACATAATTAATACTCTCGCATAGTTGTTGATCAGGATAATGTAATACTATAACAATAAGATCTATCTCAACATATGATGTTACATACTCATTCATACCATTTGGGTGTTCAATCGGCGGTCATTGTAGTAGAATTCTATTACAATAAAAATGTAGACATATAAATCGCATATACATCAAATCTGAATATACAACATAGTATATTTAAAAAAATTAGATCATGTCACTATTATAAACAAACACCCTATCATACATGTTGTCTCACATAATCTTGGGTTGTCTCTCTTTCCCATGATACCCACTTCCTTTCAGATATAGAATCAAATATATAATCGTTTTCCAATACCGATTTTTTATTATAAAAACATAAACATTCAATGGTTATATAGAATTATACCACTGTGTCATTTAGGTAATCTCGATACAAACTAATAATTGAAACAAGTCAAAAATAAAATTTAACGATAAATAATTTATCTTCCAAATAAAAAAAACAACTTACAAAATTCAGAGTTCAACTTTTCCTTGATTATTAATCTGAACTTCATCCCTTAAATGCATTGCAAGAATAAACATTTCCTGCAAGATCTATACAAAATTGATTGTAAAAACGAACATTAAATATGAACAACAAACTAAAATCAAACCACGGTTTGGATCGGAAATAGGTTTTCGAGTATAAATAATTCATCTTCCAAATTAAAAAAAAACAACTTACAAAATTCAGATTTCAAATTTTCTTTGATCCTTAATCCGAACTTTGTCCCTTGAGTGTGTTGCGAGAATAAACATTGTCTGCAAGATCTATACGAAATTGATTATAAAGACGAACATTAAATATGAACAGACTAACTAAAATCAAACCACAGTTTGGGTCGGAAATAGGTTTTTGAGAATAAAATAATGTGGAGATGATAAAGTAATCGAATAAGACATAGAATAGATATCGTAGATCGTGCAAATCAAGGAAAATCAACAACAATGGCGTTGGAGATCACCGTGTTTCCTTCAAAGTCGTTGAGATTTGGGAGGGATTTTTCATGAGCGGTAGGGTTTCGTAGATCCAAAAAAATGAGGGTTTTCTGACCCTGAATGATTTCTAAAGATTTTGGGCGTCAATTATTACAAAATCGACGTCGAAGAGTCCGAGAAAATATATTTCGCGTCGATTTTGTAAAAAACTGACTCCAAAAATACAATCTTCAGCGGTTCTTGGCGTCGATTTTACTAAAAACCGACGCCAAAAAAATCTTCTACACATATTTTTTGCATTGGCTTAAAAAAACCGATGTAATTTCTCCAACGTTAAGAATACTATTTCCACTAGTGAAAAAGATTATCTTGAACATAGATGAAATTCCATCGAATGTTAAAAAATAGGGTATCTCAACTAAAAATTGAGTTTTAGAGGACTTTAAGACCTTTTTTGACTGAGAAAAAACATGGGCCAAGGCCTCATTGGTATAGAGAACATAGAGCTCATTCTAAGGTTTGATTTGATAGGTCATGAAGCTCAAGTTGACACTTATATCAAAAGTCATGGTTTTTTGAAGTTGAAATTCGATTTTCAACTTATCGTGGAACAACAATACATTTTTTATTATTAATCATTACTAAATGCCCAATTGGGTGCATGTTATTGGTTATGCCCCTGTTGTGCACATAAATATTATTTATAATACATTAATTAGTATTGTATAAATAATATTTTGAAAAATGATAATCCATGCAGTAAATCAAGCTGTTGAAGACATGCAAGAACTGGCCTCACCCCTGCACTGATGCTCTTGAAGATTGTCTCTATCGGAAATTTTTTGTTTTTTTGAGATATTCTTTGATGTCTTTGATTTGAGGGGAGATGATTTCTTACCAAAAGAATCTGTACTCAAATCCACCATTTTTGAAACTATATAAAATCATGAAACATATTTCCTTCTATACTAACTCTCAAATCCAAGTTGGATGCAAACGGAATCTTGTCTCTAATGTGAGAGTCATAATGCATGGTCTACAATATCCCTCACAATGATTGAAGTATTTGAGATAATATTGTGCATGTGTAGAAGAAAAAACCTCATATCCAATGGGTGTTCAATGAATATCAAATGACCAGACATTCCCTATACACAACACCATTAAAAACATAACTTGAAATGTACACAAAGTAATACACAATATCTAATTCCTCACCTCTCAATTAGCCATGTCACACTTGATGGAATTGCACGACCATACTTGATAACCGACATCTTCTTGCATATGCCCAATCACATAGGTTGAGATCACCGCTCAACACCTCAGAGTATCACTGTAATCATTCTTATATGGTATTTCTCAGTACCTTTAAATATTTTCTAAATCATAGATTCTGGTTAAATGACGTGCACCCTATGCACTCATATGATTTTCCTACTCGTTGATTTTAACATGTTTATTTATTTACAGATAAAACCAATTTATTGTCAGTTTATTGTTCTAATTATGCATGTTTAGATCTTTATTATAATTCTCTATCATGTTTCCATGTCTTCCTATTCTACTCTTGCTAAAGTATTTTACTTTATTTTTTTTCCAGTTTACCTTTATGTTGTGTTCCATGAGGACTCTCTTGTTTTGTCGGGTTTTCCCTTACATTTTTCACTTTGTCATTCCATTACTCTTACGGTTTTGGTTTTCTTGGTGCTGAGATGCACAACGGCAAAGGGAATGCCTCTTATGTTTCCCAGTTCCACGGCGAGTTACTCTTATGTGCACCATAATGACTTACATTTATAAAATTCTAATGAATCTTACATTTTGAGTCGGTCCCATGTGACTAAAGAATGGGTCTATTTACTCTTACGGTTTGAGTTTGCAACATGACGACTCTTATGGAATGATTTGAATAACTCTAACACTAGTGCCTTTGTCGCGGGAGGACTTTTATGCTAGTCACAGATTGACTCTTACGTTTTCTTCATTTGTGATTTTCTACTGGTTTCGAGTTGTTTGAGTTGTTTTATTTTAAATTGTTCATTTTCTCTTTTCTGTTGAGATGTCACTTGAGTTTTGTTTCGCGAAACCTTTTATATATGCACCCTAGTTTGTTTGGGGGAGGACGACAACAATTCAAACATCGGAGAGATTGCTATTCCAGAGTTGTAAAGAGTTTGAGAAGAAGTTGTTAATCACTTAGAGCTGGAGTTTGTCATCTGCTGTTTGATTGTGCGTGCGTGTCCTCGATGTTGTAGATGGAAATTGACCTCAGTGTTTCATTCTGGTGGTGATTTGAAGCTACTGCTTGCGAGGAGCTCTTATGAGACGTCCCAAACCCGCACTCCTGAATCCGGTACTAGAAGTACATAACTTGAACACACGGGCTTTGATACACATCCATAATTACAAGATAATTGCAACATTTATAATCAAATAACCTTTTTAGGTTTAGAGTTTTAGAGAATTAGGACAAATATTTAACTAGTAGGACCCATGTTCTTTGTATCAAAAGAATATTTTTCTCAATATATAAGCAACTACTTAATCCATAAAAATCCTTCAACATCTCCCACAAATTCTCCACACGACAAAATTTTCTAGACAAATCCTACACATTACATTCCTTCATAACCCGGGGAAATGGAAACATAAGAAGGGGTGATCTCAAAAGCTCAATAAGGGTAAACATAAGTGACAACAATCAAAGATCATAAGTGAACATAAGATAAACATATTAGTATAATAAAGGTACATACTAAAATCATAACATATAAATCTTAGATCATAAAATCAGAGTCATGGATCATGACATAACATCATAAACGAATCACAGGAGTATGAAAACATTAGTCAGTAAACATGAGTCGTGAAAGCATAACATAGTCATAAGAATAAGCATGAGTCTGTGTCACAAACATGAGCATAGGTAAATATGACATAGTGGAGCATGATACAGTGTAATGAATCAAATTTTCCCAAATTTATTATTATAAATTATTTGGGAAAATTATGATACCAGACGCTGAAATGACGTGTGATTCTGAGGTCCAGTGTGCCCAAAACGATTCACTGAAAAATGTTAAGTTTTTAATAACACACGTGCGTGACTTTTCTGAAAAAGTGGAATAACTTTTAAACGATTTCCCAGATCAAAAATTCAATGGCACTGTTAAGCTCAGAGCAGTGGCTTTACCATGGGCGCGACTTAACTTTAGTCGGTGCGGGTCTTCAGTGGAAAAACCCAAAAAGGGCGTAACTATAAATAAAATTATTAAATAAAATTATTTTATTTTTAAAATCCTAATAAATCATAAACGGTAACTCGGATCGAAAATCTGAGACCACCTTTGAGTTCGTAAGTGTTTTCTTTAGGCAAGACCTAACATCAGCCGTCACAAATCGGTTGTGAAAGATAGTTTTTGGATGTAAACGTCATTAAAATAAATATTTTTTTCCCTGTTCATGAATTCCACGATGAACGTGGACCAATCAACAAACAGATTGGTCTGCAGATTGATCGTTTTTGCGGGATGAGATTTACTTATTGTGTGGTTTAAAAAGGGAGATAGATCTTTGTGATTATCTATTCTTTTTCTTTTTTAAACCTTATAACATGAATGGATCAAGGCCGACATGAACAAGGACAAGATACCTTCTTCTGGCGTTCTTTGTGCCTTTTCTCTCCCCTCAACCTTTCGCGTTCTTCTCATGTTCTTTGCCTTCTCCCTGCGCCTTTGAAACCCTATGTTAGCAATCTGAATCGAGGACCGATTCCGTGACGGTAGCACAATGCGGTGGCGGCTCCGGACAATTCAGGCAGAGCGTGGCAGGGCAAGGTCGACGATAGGGCGATCGGTGGTGGAGGTAGCACTGGCTTGGAAAGGGTGGCCGAGCCAGGCAGAGCACGATAGGACGATCCAGATGCGGGACATGGTCCAAGCAAGACTGCGTTAGTGGGAGCCCACGACGGCATAGGCCGCGGGTGGTGATAGTGGGACGTGGCTCGGAGCCGCGTGGACTGGAGGCAGAGATCACATGGGGGGCCGTGGGGTGCGATGTGAAAACCACACTGTCAAGGCAGACCACGTGGACTAGGGGGCACAACCAAGGCGGGCCACATCCGGCATAGTAAACTCGCCCGCAGTGCGGGTCGGACCGGGTAAGCCGGGCCGCTCTAGCGGCCTAGCGGGCCTAGCCGATTCGGGCCGGGCAGGTTCAGACCAGACTGGACCGGGTCGGGTCAGTCAGACCTGGTCGGGTCGGCTGGTGGGTCAGTTCGGGTCCGACGGGTCGGGTCGTACCCAAACCGGATCCGGGTCGAACTTTTTCACTAAATCAGTCATAACTTTCAAACAGAAGATCCATTTGACAAGCCGTCTATAGCGTTGGGACCCTTGAAATGAGGAGGTCCTTTTGATATGGATTGGTGGGTTTTAGTTGGACTTAAATAGGTTGATAGTGTACCCTTGTTGTTTTATTTTGGTGGTTATTTGAAGCTACTGCTCGTGAGGAGCTCTTATGTGACGTCCTAGAACCGCACTCCCAAATTCGGTATTGGAATCACATAACATAGACACACGAGCTTTGATACACATCCATAATTACAAGATAATTGAAACATTTACAATCAAATAACTTTTTTAGGTTTATAGTTTTAGAGAATTAGGACAAATATTTAATTAGTAGGACCCATGTTCTTTGTATCAAAAGAATATTTTTATCAATATATAATAAACTACTTAATCCATAAAAAGACTTCAACATCTCCCATAAATTCTCCACACAAGATAAATTTCTATACAAATCCTACACATTACATTCCTTCATAACCTGGGGAAATGGAAACATAAGAAGGAGTGATCTCAAACACCCAATAAGGGTAAGCATAAGTGACAAAAATCAATGATCATAAGTGAACATAAGATAAAAATATTAGAATAATAAAGGTACATAATAAAATCATACCCTATAAATCTTAGATCATAAAATCTGAGTCATGAAGTATGAAATAACATCATAAACGAATCACAAGAGTATGAAAACATTTGTCAGTAAACATGAGCCATGAAAGCATAACATAATCATAAGAATAAGCATGAGATTGTGTCACAAACACGAGCATAGGTAAACATGACATAGTGGAGCATTCTACACTGTAATGAATTGGATTTTCCTGAATTTATTGTTAGAAATTATTTGGGAAAATTCCAAGACCGGGTGCTGAGATGACGTGCGATTCCGAGGCCCGGTGTGCCCGAAACGATTTGCTGAAAAATGTTAAGTTTTTAATAGCATGCATGCATGAATTTTCTGAAAAAAAATGGAATAACTTTTAAATGGTTTCCTATATCAGAAATTTGAGGGCACCGTTGACCTCAGAGCAGTGGCTTTACCCTAGGTACGACTTAACTTTAGTTGGCACAGGTCTTCAGTGGAAAAACCCGAAAAAGGTGTAACCGTAAATAAAATAATTAAATAAAATTATTTTATTTTTAAAATCCTAATAAATCAGAAATGGTAACTTGGATTGGAAATCTGAGACCATAGTTGAGTTCATAAGGAGGTGTTTTCCTTAGGCGAGACCTAACATCAGCCGGCGCGACCCGGTTGTGAAAGATAGTTTTTGGATGTCAACGTCATTAAAATATTTTAATAAAAATATTTTATTCTTGATGAAACAATGCATTTTATTTTAATATGCATTTTCCTGATAATTTAGGGTTATCACCATAACCTTGGAATTCCTCTGAGACAAGGAGATGAAGCTCTCTCAACAAACGACGGTGGATCGTGGATCGACGATCAATGATGAACCTTGGATTTGAAGGATCTTCGCCCACAACAATGATGCAATGATCAAACAGAATTGAGGTAGGGATTTTGTGATTTGATTTCTTTTCCTTATTCAAGAATTCCACGATGAACGCAGACCAATCAACAAACAGATTGGCCTTCGGATCGATCGTTGTTGCGGGATGGGATTTACTTGTTGCAGGGTTTAAAAAGGGAGATAGATCTTTGTGATTATCTATCCTTTATCTTTTTTTAAACCTTTTAATATAAACAGATCAAGGCCGAAATGAACAAGGACAAGATCCCTTCCCTGGGTGTTCGTTGTGCCTTTTCTCTACCCTCAACCTCTTGTATTCTTCGCGTGTTCTTCACCTTCTCCCTACGCCTTTGAAACCCTATGCGAGCAATCTGAATTGTGGACGTATTCCGCGACGGTAGCACAAGGTGGTAGTGGCTCCGACCGGTTCAGGCAGAGCGTGACAGGGCAGTCAATGGTGGAGGCAGCACCATCTTGACAAGGGTGGTTGGTCTAGGTGGTGCGTGGTAGGATAGGCCGACGGCATGACATGTCCAGGAGGGACAACATTAGAGGGCTCCCACGACGGTAGAGCCCGCGGGCGACGATAGTGGGACGCGGCTCAGAGCAGCGTGGAGCAAAGGCAGCGAGTACGTGGGGGCCACAGGCTATCAAGGTGCAATGCGACAGCTACGCGGTTAGGGCAGACCATGTGGACCAGGGGGCGTGGCCAAGGCGGGCCATGTTCGGCGGAGTAAACTAGATCGCAGCGCGGGTCGGATCGGGTAATCCAGGCCGCTCCAACGGCCCAGCGGGCTGAGCCGATTCGGGCCTGGCCAGTTCAGACTGGACCGAACCAGGCAGGGTCATCCGAATGAAGTCGGGTCGGCCAGTGGGTCGGGATGGGTCTGGCGGGTCGGACCTAGACCAGACCTGGGCCGAACTTTTTCACCAAATTAGTCATAACTTTTAAATGGAAAGTCTATTTAACAAGCCATCTATGACGTTGGGACCGTTGAAATGAGGAGTCCCTTTTGAGATAGATTCGTGGGTTTTTAGTTGGACCATAAGAGGTTGAGAGTGTACCCTTGGTGTTTCATTCTGGTGGTGATTTTAAGCTACTACTCGTGAGGAGCTATTATGAGATGTCCCAAACCCACACTCTTGAATTCAGTGCTGAAAGCACACAAATTGGACAGACTGGATTTGATACACATCCATAATTACAAGATAATCGCAACATTTACAATCAAATGAAATTTTTTAGGTTTAGATTTTTAGAGAATTATGACAAATATTTAACTAGTAGGACCCATGTTCTTTGTATCAAAAGAATATTTTTCTAAATATATAAGCAACTAATTAATCCAAAACAAGCCTTTAACATCTCCCACAAATTCTCTACACAAGATAATTTTATAGACATATCCTACACATTACATTCCTTCATAACCCAGGGAAATGGAAACATAAGAAGGGGTGATCTTAAATGCTCAATAAGGGTAAACATAAGTGACAAAAATCAACGATCATAAGTGAACATAAAATAAAAATATTAGTATAATAAAGGTACATAATAAAATCATACCCTATAAAGCTTATATCATAAAATCTGAGTCATGAAGTATGACATAACATCATAAACTAATCACAAGAGTATGAAAAAATTATTTAGTAAACACGATCCATGAAATCATAAAATATTCATAAGAATAAGCATGATACTATGTCACAAACATGAGCATAGGTAAACATGACATAGTAGAGCATGCTACACCACCTGATTCCCATAACATAGTGAAACAAACTTTACTACCCGATTCCCATAACATAGTGGAGCAGTCATCACTACCTGATTCCCATAGTGGAGAAAACATTCCATACTCGATTCCCATAATTATATCATGAAATAAAAATCCTTAACCAATGCATTGGAGGGTGATACAGGACCCCATCCATCATTATCCATACATATGAATGCCACTTGAAATCAATCATTCATCATATCATAAGAATCCATGGAAAAAATGGGTTTCATTCAACACATCATAAATAACCCATTGAATAAAATGAGCTTCATATCCTTTTCTAATGGATTTACATAAGGAAATCATCAACATAATAAACCCATGGGAAAAATGGGTATCTGAAGATATTTGGAAACTTTCTAGTTAAATACCCTTTAATTAAGATGGTTAAGTATAGATCATATACACCAAATAGATAAAAAGGTATACAGTTTAGTTAATAATTTTATCCAATCAGTCGATGTATGACATCTAGGTGAACACCCTTTAATGAAAGAAATGGAAAATAGTTTAATCACAAAGAAAATACATTAGAAGAAAGATCACGCCTATATCATAGAATGATTTGTAAATAAAAATACAATGATGAATCATATCTTTGATAGAAATGAACATTATATAAACCATTCTAAGAAAGAAGATAGTGTTGGAGTGGTGATCTAGAAACGAATTCTATGTAATTTATGATTACCTATATTCATTGTTTTGAATATTAATAAACATATTATCATATCATGATTGTACTTTTTCATGACATAGTATGTGATAATGTCTTAATGATAATTGTCGCATTGAAAGGTCATGAAAATTCCCCACTATTATGAGAACCCAAAGGTTCCATGATAGTATTCTTAAATATATGATCTATATCCAGATGATATCATTTGACGGGAAAAAAATGATACAAGCTATCAGGGGTGGAGACTCATGAATTTGAAACACTTTCTTATGGTGTACGCCCTTCGTAATTTCATAGGATATTATAAGAAATAACCCACCAGTAGGAAATACATATTTATATGTGTTATTGAATATTCATATCTGCGGACATGTGTACTGATTCTTAGGCTTTAAGATTATTATTAATGGATATTATTAGTCGTGTACTTTGATGTATTGATGAAAATCATGATGACATATGTTCGCAGTGAAGTAGGATACGCCGATTGCGTCATAGGTAATATTGCATTAATGAATAACATGAGAAAGGATTTGTACCTTCTATTCTTTAACAAGAGACGATATCTCAAGCACTTTTATAAAAATGTAATATCCTAAATAAATCCATGATCATGGTGTTCTGTGGGCAATTTCATTTCCAAAATGTCGAAGAAAGAGAAATCATGCACATAGGCTGATGACACTAGCATGCAACCTGTTTGATTTGAGATATCATGATAAAAGAATTATATTACATAGTAATCATTTATATGAGTTTGAATGTTTCTGTGACATTAAATTCTTTCTCTATGGGTGCCTTGATGTGCTGCTAGATGATAACCTTAAAATTTAGGACACTTTGCCTAATGCTGAGAAAGAGGCATGAAGGGTCACACACTTAGTGTATTCATAACCTCTGTTAAATATTAAATATTATTTATTATTCAACATGTTGAATACATATTATCCCCGTATGAGGATTAATAATTATTCATGTTTACTTGATCACATATATTCTGTCACTAGTTATTCGAGATAATATTTTGTGAGTAAAATATTTAATAAATATTTATTTGTAATTAAGTAAATATAATATTTATTTCTTTATTGGTGAATACTGTAGTGATATTTATTTATTAATTAAGTATTCATTATTCAAGGCCTAATAAATATTGTGTAGAAATAACAGACTGAGTTTAATGGTCAGGTGAGAAATAATACATATTAAACATTATTTGAATAAATTTTTTTCAAGAAATAATATTTAATTAATTCAATGGTTTTTCACATGTCAAATAATAATAATAATAATAATAATAATAATAATAATAATAATAATAAAATTAAAATATGAGGTTCTGTGGGAATTAAGAAAATAATAAGGGCACATGTGAAATTATTATTTTTTAACACTAACTTTATTTAAACCCAATTATTTTATTTTTAACCCTAACACTATCTATTTGTGTTGGTTGTGCACAACGACTTCGAAGGATTATATCAAGCCCTAGAGATCCCCTCTCCAAGAACGCTCTACCTAATATTACTGATGTCACGACCCAACCTATTCCAGGCTTGAGCCGCAACTACCCCAAGCCCGCTTCCATAGGCCAGTGGGTGGAGACTACCGCCAAAGGAACAACAACTTGAGGAGGCCTTTGCCTAAGAACCTATACACACACACGCAACCAACTCAATGCAAAAGTGAAGAGTAAAGGGAACAAAAGATACAACACTGCTATAAAAAGGAAACTAAATATTCATCAACCTCTAATCAGTACAAGTACAAAAAATTAGACAAAAAGGGAAAGGGAAAAAATACATGCCCAACCAGAAAAGTACCACAATTGGTAGTAACTGAAAAGGAAAATAGCTGAGAGAGCCCCACTCTTGGATCCTAAGATATGGCCACTGTATAAGGTCCAACCACTTGTATCCCTAAGCTCCTCTAAAGCCACGATCAACCTGTCTGTCGTCTGTATATGGCACAATACGTACAGGAAAATCCCATGTAGGGGTGAGTATAAAAATACTTATTATAATTCCCTAAAAAGGTGAGGGGGGTCATTAAGAGATACATTGAATAGTAAAACCATAGATAGAACAAGGTAAAATAAAAGAGATTACAACTACAACCCAACAAGAGAGTGAAGTAAACCCATCCAAAACACTAGGAGCTAGAAACGGTGAGAAGATGAACTTCTCATTGAGTCTTCGCTACCTATAGTAGGAGAGTAGACTCATCCAATCACGAGAATCTAGATACAGAAATCACATGACATACCCCACATGTCTTTGCCTCTCCTAGAAGGAGAGTAACCAAAACCCAAGGAGTGGGTACTGAAATAGGATACATATATATGCCCAGTCAAAGAAGCCCAAACAAGAGAGTAAGGGGATATTTATATCCTAGATCATCCCAGGAAAAGGTACAGCAACAGTTCTATAAGTAACCACCCACAATGACCAACATCCCTCATGTCTGCCTTGAACATGAAAGTCAAAGGGACTCAATCACCACACCATGATTCTATCCGCTTTGGGTGGAACTATCTCGCCCTCACAGTTTTAGGTCATGTCATAAGGATGCATCTTGGTGGGGAAGGTGTCCCTCTTCCTTGGGAGTCCAAATTTACGTCAAAACAAGTTGCGTCACTGATCTACATAGTCAAAGAGTTCATGCCTCAAGGTTGAGGACACATGTCCATCCTGACTAGAGGGTTCCACTCTAGTATCATTGAGGACCCATGCCCAACCCAACTGGAGGGCTCCACTATAGTGTCTTCGAGGACCCGTGCCTAGCCCGACTGGAGGGTTCTACTTAGAAAGGGTCGAGGACTCATGCCCATCCCGGCTGGAGGGTTCCACTCTAGTGTCATCAAGGAATCATGACCAACTTGGATGGAGGGTTCCACTCAGAAGTAACTGTAAAGGAACTACACTAACCATCCCTGTTGGATGGTACCTCTCATAAAGCATTGAGAAACTACACTGGTAAACCTGCCTGATCACAGCCATCATCGAATGTCGCCTTAGATAATCATCATTCCTAAAACATCAAGCGTCACCTTGAATATGCATCGTGCTGGGAACATCTCACATCATATCTTGAAATCCACTACGGAGGGCGCCATCACTAACTATGCAGAAAAAATCTTAGGATAGGCTACTCACATGCCAAAATCCATGTCCAACAGAAGGAGGTATGAGAGATACATGATTTTTAAAGTGGTACACGAAACATGTGGGGACCACATGATGTGTGACCCTACCTCATTGCCTATCCATGTACCTATCCATACTTGGGTACTAAACTGTGATCAAGTACCCCTAAGCGTGATAGTGTACTCCCATAGTATATAGAACCTCTATCCATAAGGCTGACAGGTGCACGATGATCCTCACTAGTCCAAAAAGGGGAGAAAATGTAACTTTACTAAATCTCCCACTCAAATATCCCCAGTTAACCAAACAGATCACACTGTGATGATCCTTTTGGAAAAACATACATGATCGACTATTCCTTCACCCGAATCGGACCCCCGGTGAAGAAACTGCATTTCACAGCATTGCGCATGAATGATGATTTGTGGGGCCCATGAGTCGATCTATAAACACATCATATGGATCACACCATTAAGATACCCATGAAAAAACACATATAATCACCTATTTATTTTCCCAAAACATACACCCGGTGAAAAATTCACATTTCACCATAAACGCCCAAACTGGGTCTCATGGGGCCTGCACCTCCATTTTGGTTTAAGCACTTGAAATTATTCTTGAAAAATCTTCCTCAATTTTAGGGTCATGAATCCGCTGATGATGCGTTGATCAGAAATCGAATGCAGATGATATATTTGATAGAAGAATCTAAAAATAATAATAAATATATTATTATTATTATAATTGGATGTTTCGTTCCATCGAGCCCTGAGCTCGAAACATAAAATTCTAAAACTATATTTAAAAGTTATTTCTTGATTATAATAGATCATGGATATAGATGACGTGTCAATCATACACCCGGTTTGCAAGATATGGCCATTTAAATGTATATGGCCTGACCCAAACCGGTTTGTCTCTTTATGGTCGGACCACTCCACCTGGGCCGACCTGCTTCGACCGGCCTGATCTGATCCACTAGGCTACGACCCAACCACGTGGTCCGGATCACTGCTGAAACATGCCCAAACTAGGGTCGGGTCGCCACCACCGCACTTTACGGTGGCGGTCTCCAACTAGGTCACACCGCGCGACCTCGCCCGACGGCCCAGTCGGGCCACATCGCGACACCGTCGGGCCGCGGTGCCACTATGGGGCGGATTTTCGCCATAAGTTTCCACCAGCCACTGCACCAGTAGCCTATTCTACGGACCATCAGACTCCATCTGGTAACCCGATCCTAAATCTATCAGTGGATCGGGGACCCTTGTGACGAGGGCTTCACTACGACGACCTCTGATAAATGATCTGTCACTGTTTCGACACAGAGAAAAGTAGACATCGCTTCCACTTACCGCTGCACCTCATACGGTGCCTGAAAAACAAAACCATCATAGATCCACAATCCCTGGATCACAAACTTCAAAGATCCATGCTTCACTTTAAGGTCATATGTCATTTTGACGTGTCAAAAAGTTAACTAAATAAGAATAAAAAGAATGGTGAAGAAAGGACAATACAGAAATTAAACGGTCAATGGTCGTTGAAAGTTTGACTATCAAAAAATGATTTCAAAGAAGTGAAATCGATTAGAAGTCAAAATAGACAAAAAAAAAATTAATCAGGGAAAGAATAATCTGAAAGAAGAATCCTATATGAATTCTGGATCTAACATTGCATTCGTTGCGCTATGATTTTCTAGGATCTGGAGTTTCGTCGTGATCCTTCAAGAATCTGATGTCAATTATCTGATCGAATGGAGAGAGGAACTCTGCCAACTATGGGAGAAAATGATCCAAACCCTTTCTCATTTTCTCAACCTCTTATTTATAGAAAACCAACAAATATGTCCCCCAACAGTCACGAGATCCGAACCTCTTGCACCCTCTCACTTTAGTCCACGCAGGGTGCGGGTCCCTACTACCGCAATGTCGGAGCTGAAATAAGTTACCAACTTCAACAAAGTTTCAATAGAGAAATATCTTATTTCAATAATAAAAAATCAAGATTTGATGGTTATTATTGGTGTTATGGAATCTATGGGAATATAGCTTATAAATTTTGGCACAACTTATCCTTACCTGGAACAAGGTTTGAGAAAAGTGTAAGAAATAGTGAAAGTAGAATGAGAAACTTTATTAACTTATAGAAAGATAAAAAGGAGAATTCTCAAGGTGTTATAAACTTTCCAATAAGAAATCAATTTGAATGTATTGAAGAAGTTTGTGGAAGATGTGATCAGCCTGGTCATAATTCTGAAAGATGTATGACACTCCTTCTATAACAAGTTTCTTATAATAGAAAATAAAAGAAAGACACAAGGAGGAAAGTTAAGGAAAGAGCCTTTGTTGTTGAGACAACTTTGAAAGCAAGTAAAAAAACAAGCCATGAATACTTGATAGTGGTTGTTCTTCACATATGATAGGTGATATAAAAATCTTGAAACATATTGAAATTCATGATGGAGGAGTAGTTACCTTTGGTAATGATAATTCCTTAAAATTCATTGGAATTGGAACGGCTGATATTGAGACTGAAAAGTTGAAATCTAAGGATGTTTTATTTTTTGATGGGATAAAACATAACTTACTTGATGTAAGTAAACTTTTTGATGATGGAAAGTAATTTTTTTTAGAAGAGACTTTTGTATCATCAAAAGTGTGAAATATGGAAAAGTTATTACAAAAGGAGAAAGAAGAAGTGGGAATCTCTTTCAAATAGGAGAATTCCACAAATCCTGTTACTTGAGTGATAAAGATGAAAATAAATTGTGGAACCAAAGACTTGTCCACCTTGGGCATAAAAACATGGATAAAATTTCTAAAGTTGATTCCATTTGAAACTTGCTAGAATTGAAAAGAAGAAAATAATATGTTTGTGTAACTTTTCAAAAAGGGAATGTGACTAACAAAAGTCACAAAAGAGTTGAGATTCAAAATACCAGACCACTTGATATTATTCATTATGATTTATGTGGATCAATTAAAAATCAATAAAAATGATATTTAGACTTTATCACTTTTATTAATGATTTCACTCAGATTAAAAACATCATGTTTATGAAGCACAAGTCAGAGGTTATTGAAATGTTCAAATTATTCAGAAAAGATGTTGAGAAAGAAATGGGGATTTCCATAAAGAAGTTGAGAACATATAATGGTGTTGAATTAAAAAAATACTTCTGAAACTTATCTGAGAAATCATGGTATCAAACATCACTATAGTGATCCCTATAATCCACATCAAAATGGAGTATCAGAAAGAAAGAATAGAATTTTGGTGGAAATGGGAAGAAGTATGTTAGCAGAATACAAACTTTCAAAATTCTATTGGAGAGAAGATGATAGTAATGTTGTAAATGTTAAAAATAGATGCTTGTTGAGACCGGAAACTATCATGACTCCTTATGAAATGTGGTATAACAAAAATCATTCATTTAAATACTTCAAAGTTTTTAGAAGTCTATGTTTTATCAAAATCAAAAATCTAGATTTGGGAAAGTTTGATGAGAAAGATGAGGAATGAACTTTTATGGGTTATTCAATAAATGGAAGAAGTTACAAATATTGAAACAAACGTTTACAAAATTTGGTGAACTAATATGATGTGTAGGTAATTGTAAATCAAAGTTCCTTAATAAATTTTGTTGAGAATATTGAGGAGGATAAACTGGATAATTCCAATGATAGTGAAAGTAATTCAAAACATCCTTATCAAGATTCAGAATAATCGTGTGATGAGGAAATTTCATCTAGGAAATATACTTTAAAATTTTCTACCTTAAAAAACATACTGAATTAGAAAACATTATTTGGAATTAGAAGGATCTAGTCTAGACAAGAATAAAGTTGTGATTAGATGATCATACTTCACTTATCTCAAAAGTTAAACTAGAATCAGTTTCAGAATCTATTCAACACAAATAATGGGTGGATGCTATGAATCAAGAGTTGGATCATATTGAAAAGAATGAAACATGGGAACTTGTTTCATGTCCAGAAAATAAAAAACTTATCGAAACCAAGTTGTTTTATAGAAACAAGTTAAATGAACATGGAGAAGTTTCAAGAAACTAATCCATGCTTGTTTTTAAAGGAAATTCATAGGTAGAAGGTGTGGATTTTGAAGAAAAAATTTCCCCAATTACAAGATTAGAAACTATTAGAATGTTTCTTTAAGTGGCCACACATCATAATTACAAATTTTATTAGATGGGTGTAAATTTATCCTACATAAATGGTGAGATTGAGGAAGAATTTTACATTGAACAAACTTGTGGATTTCTACTTTATGAAGATGAAAAAAAAGTTTTTAAATTGAAGAAAGATGTGTATGGGTTGAAACAAGATCCACATGCTTGGTATTCTAAACTTGATAATTGTTTGAGAACATTGAAATTTTATAAAGTAAAAGTTGATAACAAATTATATGTGAAATATTTTGACTTTGGAGCTCTAATTTTAATTGTTTATGTGGATGATACAATTTTTTCTGGGGATAGATAAGATGTTTGTAAAAAAAATCTAAGGAAATTAAGAAGAATTTTGAAATGTCTATTTTAAGAGAATTAAATTTCTTCCTTGGATTAAAATTTCAACAAAAGGAAAAAAATATATTGTCTTATCTCAAGAAAAATTTTCTAGGGAATTGTTTAAGAAGTTTGGGATGGCATAATCCAAATAAGTTTCAACTCCTATTTCAATGATCACAAAGTTGAGTAAATATGAATCTAGAATAAGTGTGAATTATAAAAACTTTTAGAATCTAATAAGAATTCATATTTACCTTACAACCTCAAGGTATAATATTGATTATGTTGTGACTTTGTGTGATAGGTATAAAAGTAATCTAAAATAATGACATATGTTGGAAGAAAAAAGAATTTTGAGATATTTTAAAGGAACAACTTCACATGGGTTATTATATAAAATAAATAGTGAGATGAAGTTTCATAGTTATACTGATTCCGATTGGGCTAGAGATTTTAATGATAGAAAACCAACCTCAAGAGGAACATTTTTCTTGGGAGAATGTTGTGTGAGTTGGCATAGTGAGAAACAAAGATTAGTAACTTTGATCA
This sequence comes from Viscum album, assembly GCA_963277665.1. NCBI lineage: Eukaryota > Viridiplantae > Streptophyta > Magnoliopsida > Santalales > Viscaceae > Viscum > Viscum album. Next base: position 610,807,045 of record OY728137.1, on the reverse strand, counting down.
TAGATGAATATGAATATGTTGTAGCTGCTCAATCTTGTACTCAAATGTTGTGGATGAAAGTTCAGCTAGAATATTTGAAAGTAGAATTTTCTAAACCATTGAAGATGATTTGTGATAATCATAGTGCAATTGATATTTCTAAGAATAATTTCCAACATTAAAGATCAAAACACATTGATATAAAGTTTCACTTTATAAAATAAAAAGTTTCTTCTCGAGAGGTTTTTCTGGAATACATTTTAACAAAGTATCATATTGCTGATATCTTTTCAAAGGAAATGCCAAAATAAAGGTTTGTGGAATTGAGGTTGCAACTTCATGATCCTCCTCCTCCCATGTTTTCCTAAACCACATAAGAAAGTACCCTCACTGTGATTTGGATTATGTTAACAAAGGGGGAGAAAAATTAACAACTTTGTACTTTATAAGAAGTTTTACTTATATTTATTTTATGAATATAAAGTTATGGTTATCCTAACATGGGGGAGAGAAAAATAAAGTGATAAAAAGAAAAGTGAGTAGAATTTATCTTTACATAGTCACAAACTTTTCTTTCTTACAAGGGATTAAATTACTTTAAAACATTACTTTATCTAGTATTGTGGTGTTAGGACACTCTCTTTTAAGAAAGGATATATTTTGATAAAAGTCAAAAAACTTGAGTTGTTTATAGAAGTTGAGTTGTAAAAAATTATGAGTTAGAAATTTTGTTAACAAGGGTTGTCAACAAATCCAAATGGGGGGATTGAATAACCTTTGTGGTTAAATTATTTTAAACAAAGTTTTTTTATTTTTTTACAACTAAATTTTTTTTGAAGAATTTTTTTGTTATTAATGAATCGAACTCAATCCATCATAATGAGAGTTTTTTCGAACACAAGTTTCTGGACCCTGGTTTTTGTATTGAGTTTCACTAGAAACAGAAGAAGTCAGGAAGATAATGTTTTTGAGCATACAATTTATAGTATTTAGGTCCATCGACATGACATTGAAAATCATCAAATTCAAAAGAATAAATGGTATAATTTATTTTTTTCAGGAGGTTTTTTTCATAATCAGAGAAAGAATGAAGTTTCTAAGTTAGAAAAAATGAATTTGTTGAGATAGAAAGAAATAAATTATTGAGACAAAAGTTTCTAGTTGAAGAAGTCATATTGTTTCTAAAGAGTTTTGAAAGAATAATGTCAAGTCAATATTTTTAATTTTTTTCATACTTTCCAAAAACAAATCATACAATAATTTGTCGATCATAAAGTTCTCTCAAATCATGAAAACTCTCATGATAAAATCTTTTGAAGAAATGGTGTATTGGTTTGAATAAATTCAAAGAAGAAAAGTGAATAATTCCATCATAATGGAAACATTCCATTGTAATGGGAATTCCATCATAATGGAAAAATCCATCGTAATGGGGAATTCCATCATAATGAGATGAGAAAGAAATAGATCATAATGAGCTATGAAAGAAATACATCATAATGATCTAAGAAAGATATAAAGATTTGAATACATCAATCTTGAAATTCAATTTTGTGTAAATCTATGATAAATCTAAAGAGGAATGAATAAGTCAAAGTTAAAGTTTAAATTAAATATATTCTCAGAGTTTTGAAATTTGAGGAAGCGGGGAAATATTTCAAGTTTCCCACTTTTTTTCTGAGTCATGTATAAATACTTTCTCATATCATTTGTTCATTTGCAACTTTTTCACATGTGAAAAAGGTGGAGAACTGGAAAATTTGAAGTGAAATTTCTCATCTAATTGAAGAAGAATTATATTGATAATTCTAGCAGAGTTTAAGTTTTGTAGATTGAGAATGAGCTCATCATATTAAGAAAATCATATCCATAATCCTCGTATTGAGAAAATCAGATCTAAAATCATCGTATTGAGAAAATTGGATCCAGCATCATCATATTGAGAAAATCGGATCCAACATCATCGTATTGATAAAATCAGATCCAGAATCATTATTTTTTGAAAATCAGATCCAACATCATCATATTGAGAAAATTGAATATAACTTCATCATATTGAGAAAATCAAATCCAATATTATTATATTGATAAAATCAGATCCAGCCAAATTGTACTGAGGATTCGGACTGAGCAATTATGAAATAGTTTCAACAAATTATTTATTCTTTTGTTTAGATCAATTGTTTTATAAGAAAACATTATAAACTGATGGGATTCAGTATAATAATTCCTATCTTGAGATATAAAGTGTATAATGGGATTTGGTACAAGTTTTATTCACTTCTTGATAATAGTAGGTTTCTATAGACCCATGAGAGTATCTATGTAAATAATATAATTTCTCACACTAAGGTTGAACCTTGTAAATATTGTATGATTTACTTATTTTCCTACTTTTTGACGCATGAGTATTTACTAAAAGTTGATAAGGAAATAAATCTTAATAGGTTTTAGGGGTTGAGTTTTGAAAATTATTGAAACTTATAAAAAGTGAACAACTTATTCAACCCCTCCCCCCTTCTAAGTTTTTAATCAATCATTTGGAACTTCATTTTTTATTGGGTTGTTTTATTTTCTCAAAGGTAAAATCATCCCCCACATATATTAAAGCCCTTGGAATTTATTTCCTTCCTTTTGCACCTTGGGGGTGTCACTTAAGACTAAGTATAAATTCTACCTCAACTCAAGCCAATGAGAAGGGGTGAGCTATTATAAGTGGTATCAGCTTGTTCGGTCCCTGACTTACAAGTGGAATCAGTTTTTTCCATATTTGGTTATCATTTGTGTTAGTATAAGAGTTGATAATCATTCTGGTTAGTCTTAGAGTTGGGATGTTATAAATTAGTAAGTGGTAAGGACTTGAAAAGTAGAGAATAAAAAGAAGAATCTAACCTTTTATGTTGAACTTCATGTTACCAGGGATTTGGGTACATAAGTTTTTTGGAGACACTTATAGGAATTGTAATCTCATTGTCATGGGTTTATCCAATGAGGATAACATGACATGAATCTTATAAAAGACTTCCCAGTAGGAGTACAAATTTTATTTTGAGTAATGATTTATGATTTGGTGTAAAAGTGTTAATTTTTGAAAATTATTAAAGTTATTTTTAAATGTGATATTTTTAAAAGGTGTGAAATGGTTATTTTAAAAATGGTTTAATTTTAAAAATCATGGTGGAATTTTAAAAACTGGTTGAATGTGGAAAATATTGAATTTTGGAATGCACTTTTGTGATAGATGATGCGGTAGAATTTGAAATTTTTAAGACTTTAGTTACTAGATAGTGAGACTTATGGTGTTTTTTATCTGTATAAAAAATGGCACCCAGTAGGTATCAAGAAACCAACCAAAGGAATCTATTGAGAATGTGGTCACACCTGAGCCACAGGTGAACCAACAACTGGTTCATATTATAGTCAAAGCCTTTCAGGTTGTGGATAGAGGGAACAGAAGGGATGAACCAAGGAAATTAGATCATTTTATTCAGTTCCAGAGGAAGAATCCACCCATATTTCAGGGTGATTTAGAACTAGAAGAGGCATAGGTATGCCTTAATAGGATGAATCGTATCTTAAATTTCCTTGGCATAATAGTAGATATGAAATTCAAGATAGAAATATATATGTTGTAGGATCTTGCATGCCAATGGTGGGATTTAGTGGTTTGGGATAAATTAGACCAAGGCCTTACATGAGATAATTTTGAAGAATTTTTCAACAAACAATTATATCCTCGCACATAAAAGATTGCAAGTATGATGGACTTATTTAGCTTGAAGTAGGAGATCCTCATAGTGACAGAGTACGTGGCTAAATTTTATGAATTTAGTCCACTTTTCACCTGAAGTTGCTGCTAGTGTTCCATTAAAGGCATTAATTTTTGAATCAGGGATGAGGTAGGATATTTTCTCAAATATTGGTGTGCTTTGTATAACGGATTATACATATATGGTCAATATAGAAATAGTATCATAAAGGGACATATCAAGAGATATGGGTGGTGGGTGTATGTTGATACCTATGGGAAATGGTGGGAACTCTAATAATATGAGCAAGAAGAAGAGGGGAAACTATTTCCAAGGTATTAGGATGAATCATAATTAGATATATGGATCAGTGAATCTTCCTCCAAGACCCAAGAGAAAATAAGGATGTTTACAATGTGGTTAATTTGACCACATGAAGTGAGAGTGTGTAGAACCACCTAGATCATGCCACAATTGAAATCATATGGGGAATATTTAGCTCTATTTCCATAGTGCTCTGAGGTCAGGTTTTTGGGACACTTCTCATGTGTCACGTACATTTTATGCTTTGACAGGATGAGGGTAGAATAATACCTCTCATCGGTAGAACAAAGCTATCCATGGTGATTCCAGGAATACCATGACTCATAAAAAAGGGAAATATTAATAAGAAAATAAGGAAAAAAGAGTCATGATCAAGAAATTATATGGAATTGATCAAGTTATTTTGGATGATTAGTCTGGACCAATGATGATGATATGTAAAATTCTTTTGAATTCTACCCTTATACAATCTTTGTTTGATACAGGTGCATACCATATATTTATATCTCCTAATATTGTTTATTTTCTGAGTTTAAATGTTGAGATGATGTCATCTATGTTAAAACTTCAAACTTCTCTTGGTCAAAGAGAATGTAGAGCCTTTATTTACAGATAATATTCTATAACTATTGATGGAACTGAGCTGATATGGGACTTCTCTATGCTTGAGATGGACGTCTATGATATATTTCTATTTATGGATTGGTTGAAAATGTTCAAGGCTCACATCGACTGTTATACTAGAATGGTTAGTTTCATCACTGATGATGGTGTCGGGCATCTCTTTAAAGGAGACCAAAATGTAAATGTAGGTGAAATGGGCTTGTTGGAACCAGAAATTGGAACGATCTCATACTAGTTGGAAGTGTTGACTTTGGCCTCAATGGAAGAGATCAATAATGGAAGTTTTGCAATAATCGTTGATCATTTTATATATGTTTTCCTAAAAATTTATCAGGTTTTTCACCCACAAGAGAAGTGGAGTTTATGATTGATCTCCTTATGGGGACCAGTCCTATTTACCTTCCATCTTATAGGATGGAACTAATAGAATTAATGGAGATGAAATTTTAATTGGAAGAGCTAGAAAGTAAAGGATTCATTTGGTCGAGTATGTCTCTATGGGAAGCACCAATGTTTTTTGTCAAAAAGGTAGATGGAACTCTTTGGTTGTATATTTTTTATAGTAAGCTTAACCAAGTTATGATAAAGAATCGTTATCTACTTCCATGAATTGATGATTTGTTTGATTAATTGAGGGGATATCAATGGTTCTCTAAAATTGAATTACGACCAGGTATTGTAGTGGTACTATAGCAGGTACTGTGGCAGTATTGTAGTAGGTACTGTAGCGGAGAACTGTGCAGTACTGTAGCAGGTATTGTAGTAGGAATTGTGGCAGGTACCGTTTGACACTGTAGTAGCTTGGAATATTTCCCCGTTTGGGCCTTTAGGCCACCGATTTGGTCAATGAGTCCTTTAAGGCCTTCGGCCCACCCAGGCCTTTGGGTCAGTAAGGCCTTCGGGCCACCTCAAGGTATTCGAGCCACCTTAAGTGCAGATGAAAATCAAACAAGCTACAAGGAACAAGCTTCAGAAGGAGGATGAGGAAGGATCTTTCACTAGTGCAGAAGCTAAAATGGATTACAAGAATGAGAGGGTATGACACCTTCCATCGGGACAAGCCTGTGAAAGCATGGGAAAGCCTAGTCGAATAGCCACGCAAAGGTGGAGAGATTATTTCACAATGATGATGTTGGGGAGGAGCAGTTCCAAGTAGTTAGTCTAGGTTGTATGTAATGTTTGAAGCCTGCAGGTAATGAATTCCTCTAAGTCCTATGGGCCATGTAATACTTATGCCTATGGGCCTTGTAAGGGTTCTACCTCACCCCTTGAAAGATGGATTATCAAAATCAATAAAAAATGAAGGCCTTCGGGCCATTGGAGGTAATACCTTTTAGTCTTAAGAATTTACTAGAGGTCTTTATAGAATTGATTAATAAGATATTTCAAGGATATTTAGATTTTTTGTGGTGGTGTTTGTGGATGAAATATTAGTGTATTCAAGGATAAGGGTTGGGCATTATAAACACTTGACGATGGTGTTGGGGATCTTAAGGGATCATTGTTTGTATGTAAAACTATAAAAGTTTGATTTTTTGATATAAGAGGTACATTTCCTTGGCCATGTAATCTCTGAAATAGGAGTTTTTGTGGGTCTAGAAAAGATAGAGGTTGTTATCTCTTAGAAACCACCAAAGAATATCTTTGAGATACATAGTTTCCATGGTCTATCCGGTTATTACCAACACTTTTTTCATCATTTTTCATGATTTTCCTCACCTATGTCAGCATTGAAAAGGAATAATGTTCCATTAAAATGGAATGAGGAATGTTATAAGTATTTTCAAGAGCTTAAAGTTCACCTTATATCAGCACTGATCTTTATTTTTTCGAAATCAGGACAAGGGTATGTGGTGTGTTATGATGATTTCGGATATAGGTTGGGATGTGTTCTCATGAAAGTAGATCATGTTGTTTATTATGGATTAAGTAAGTTATGTTTTCATGAGAATAACTACCCAAAACATGATTTGGAGTTATCTTTTATATTCCATTCTTTGAAGACTTTTTATTTTTACCTCTTTGGTGAGAAATTTACAATGTTTATGGATCATAAGATCTTGAAATATATTTTCTCACAAAGGGACTTGAATATTAGAAAAGGAATATGGATGGAGTATCTAAAAATGTTCAACTTTGACTTTATGTATACACCAGGTAAGGGAAATTTGGTGGTGGGTGCATTGAGTAGAAAGTCTTATGTACAGTTGGAAAAAGAGGCTTCATACCATTGGCAGTTGATGTCAGTCATAGCATACATGCACTTGAAATATGAAGACTGAGGTGATGTTGTGGTTTTCTTTACTTTTTTTTCATTCCTAATCTGGTTGAGACAGTTAAAAAGGCACAAACATATGATTCAGAATGCATCATTATGAGGTCTAAACTCAATGGTGGGGATACCACTAAGGGTTGTAAGCTATATGAGAGTTCATTTTTTGGTTTCAAGATCAGATGGTTGTACCTATGTATTATAAGGAACAACTTATTCATGCTTTCCACCATTCAATATGGGTTGTTCATCCTGGAATATAGAATATTTATAAGGTGTTGAAAGCACAGTTTTGGTGGGATGGTATGAAAATAAAGGTGGTTAAGTTCATTTTTATATGCTTAACTTGTCAGCAGGTTAAGGCAGAGCATCAGTGACTGACATGTATGTTGCAGTATTTACATATCTCTATTTGGAAATGGGAGTAGATATCTATATATTTTGTGACAGTTCTTCCAAGAATGTTTTGGAAACATTATTCCATATGGGTGATAGTGTATCAGCTCACAAAGTCACCCATTTCATCCCTATTTGTTAATATCATACAATGGGGGACTTGTATAAAATCTATATCCGAGAAGTGGTAAAGAGGAATGGAGTACCAGTTTCGATGGTTTCAAGTAGAGACCCAGGGTTTACATCTCATTTCTGGAAATCCTTACAAAAATCCCTTGGGACTCAGTTGACTATAAGTATGGTGTATCATCCCCAGACGGGAAAACAATCTGAATGCACAATAAAAATGTTAAAAGACATGTCAAGGGATTGTGTAATGTATTTTGGTGGATCATGGGAGGAGAACATACCATTAGTAGATTTCACATAGAACAATAGTAATCAAGACTCAATACATATGGATCTTTTTGAATCATTGTATGGGCATCCTTGTCGTTCTCCACTTTGTTGGGTGGAAACAGGTGATACTTCACTGGTTGGGTCGAGACTTGTCCAAGAAATAATGGAGAAGATTTAGTTAATCAGTAAATATATGGAGATAGATTAGATTCATGATAAAATGTATGTGGATCATCATCGATGGTCGTTTTCATTCAAGGTGAGTGATCATGTGTTTTTAGGATCTCTACAGGGCTTGGACATCGTCATTTTGGGAATCAAGGAAAGTTATCTCCTTGATACATAAGACCTTTTGAGATACTTGAACGAGTTGGTGAGGTGTAATATCAGTTGTCTTTGCCCCCACGGTTTAGTGTAGTTAATAATTTGTTTCATGTATCTCAGTTGAAAAAGTATCAGCCTGGTCCTAAACATGTGATTTTATGGGATCATGATGACCTAGATCCAGATGCTTTGTTGGTGCATGTGCTAGTGCAGATTGTGGATATGAAATATAAAGTCTTGTATGGGAAAATCATCGGTCTATTGAGGGTTTTATGGAAACATAGTCGGATTTAGTAAGAGACTTGGGAATGGGGGAAGGAAATGATCGATCAATGGCCCGAACTCTTTTGGGACTTCAGTGATTTTCTACTTTCCAGGGATGGAAAGGCCAATGGTGGGGGGAATATAGCACCCCCATTTTCAAGTAATTTTTTTATGATTTTTAAGTATTTAAAGTGTTTGGGTGAAGTTTGGGTGTGTTTGGAAGACTTTTGGAATGTTTTGAGTGGCTTTTCTAAAGAAGCATAGTTGGTTCACAGTTAGTGGTGACCGTGCGACTCCTACAGGAAACCGTGCACAAGTGGGATAATGGATTTTTGCATAGTTGGTGCATGGTTTGTCTAACTATGTGGGACAACCATTCAAGGTTCCCCTTGATACATAGGTTGTCACACTATTGGCACACGGTTTTCCTAATTATGCATGGTTTAAAACAATATCCTAAAAAAGTGGATCTAGGTCAAGATTAAGTTTTAACCCCTCATTTTTTCTCCAATTCATCCCTAACTTAAAAATTCTTCCTTAAAAAGGTTTTTAAACCTTTCCCCATCAAATAAAAAGTGATCCTAAGGCGTTTCTTGGTGCGTTGAAGCCCGATTCCCTTGGTAAGTCATTGTTTGTGGTAGTTTTTCATGGTTTTTCTTAGATATACTTTCTTTTCTCTCTCGATTTCTTAGATATAGTCTATTGTGGATAGATATAAGGTGTTTTATGTCAATCATGGTTATATTTTTCCTTTTTGATGTTATGGGAAGAGGTCTAAGGTAGGTTTTTATAGATTCAACCTGGTTTTGTGAGTGTTTTCGTGTCGTTATTTATTTTTTCCAAAATTCCCGAGGTAGGTGGATTCACTCTCAACTCCTCTTGTTAGAACATGAAGGCTCGGTTTAAAACTATTTAAATTGATTTAAATTGGTTGTGAAATTGATGCTCAAATCATGGTAAAAACCTTATTTAGTGATGTTTTGTAGTTTTGTGGATTTTTGGAAATTGGTTGTGCAATGTGCTTGGTTTTCTTGATTTTAAAATATGGATTTGTTGGATTTTTGAAAATGATTTATTTAAAAGGTTTCAAATAAAAGAATGGTTTTATTAAAATTGTTTGGAATGGTTGATTTGAAATGGTTTTGGAATACATGGGTTTTGTGATTTCATGATTTCGATGTGACCCTGAATAAGGGGTGTGTACCATTGGGGTATAAAAAGGTACATGCCCCTAGATAAGGGGAGTGTGTCATTGGGGAACAAGGAGATTAGAAACTTAGTGAAGACTTAGTGGATGGATGAGAAACCATTAATGGGTATGGAACTATTATAGAAGCATGAATGTGTGGTGTGTGTGTGAATCATGGAATGGGTATTTTAAAAAGGAATGCGGAATGGTTTAAATAATTGTTTGTCTTCTTTATATGGAAAACGATTTTCGTTTGGAAAAATATTTTTATTAGAAATAGTTTTGGCTTGTGATAAATTGTTTTGAATTGTTTTATATAAATTTACTAACTTTTTATATCCTAGTGGTGTGAGTAGGTAATTCATTTTGGGAAATCTTAATGGGTTTTATTACTCACCCCTACTTTGGAACTTTGGTTCTTTTGAAGATATTGTTTATCAGGACACATGAAAAGGTAAAGTATCACATTTCTGTAGTGATGGTTCGTGATAATTGGACTATTTTTGTGGAGTTAGATCATGGAGCATGTTGGAGATATGGAGTTATGTCTTGGAGTCTTTGATTTTGTTAGTTTTTTCTTTCGTTGTGTACTTTTATATTGCAATATACCGTTATGGTACTTTTTCAAGTTTTTTTTATATCAATGGTATTTATTTGAGTTTTTTTACATTGTTATCATGCATCATGTAGTAGTATTTTGTTATGGAATTTTTGGTTGAGTTGTTGAAGGTACTAGGCATGTAGTGGAAGCCTCAAAACTAGGAATTTTTAAAACAAAATCCACCTATGAATGAAATAACTTTTTCATCATCAGTGAAACGCTGCCTGGTATAAGTCGAGGATCCCATGTGAAGAGTTTTAAGCACAAAATTAAAACCATAAAAATACCTGGTTCGATCTGAAGCCAGGATCGACATCTTCTCATCATTAGAGATCACTACTCAAAGAATCTGAACCCGAATTTCTCTAGATTTTCCACATGTGCTTCAAAAATCTAAGGAAATGTTGATCATCGAATTTTAGGTTCTAGAAAAAATATCTGACAATGACTTCAATGCTTCGATGATCACCACATCACCTTGCTTATGATGCGCAAGAGAGAGCTCAATCCGAATTCCTTGATCCAAGGCCTCTTTCTCTAGAATACAATAGAAATAATTAGAGAGAGAGAGATAGTGAATTCATTGAAGAATCCCTATCCTTCTCTATTTATAGTGTGTGATGGAAATTACCTTTAAATTCCTCATTGACCCCCAAATAATTAACACACTATAAACAACATATTATGACTACTGTATTGATTCATATTATTATCAATTTCTAGTAATATAAGTAAATATATTACATAATAATAATAGATTCATTAACTCGACTCATCGTTCCCACAAATATTAAATAAACCTTGAATATTTTTAACTAATATTCATTCAAATAATATTTCTATGTATACATTAAAACTTGTAAATATATTTAATAAATAAATTCAATGCTAATTATTATTATCTTGAATAATATGAATTTATTTATTTCTTTGGTGATTGTATCTCCTTGGAAAAAAAACCCGAACCCCAATGGTGGGGCCCACCATGTCCTATATAGCTATTAAATTGAATAGGTAATTTTATTGAATACGCTATTGTGTGTGTCCCTATAGGACCTTATCTTGATAGTGGTGAATACTATTCACAGACCAAGAGTGGGATCTAGCAACCCATCATGGCCCCTAAAGAGATAAAGATAGTCATAGAAATGATAACCAACCTACGAATACATACTATATAATATAATATATTTGTATTTAATATCTCATAAAGAAATATGCACACTCATGTCATCAACCTTTTCTTACTTTATTATTTTTTGATCTAACTGAATGTATTTACCCTCAAATTTCATGGCCATGGTCTTATGAAGGTGCTAACATTTTAATCAACATGGCCTAAGATATATTTCTTCCTTAAACTGGAAGTGGAAAATCCTTTCTTGACCATTAGACAAATGTCATGCAATGAATGAAGCACCCAACACAAGAAACCTCACTATGATTTCATTATCATGGTTTTTTCCTTGCATCAAAGTACGCAATCAAATGGCACACATTGGTAATGATATCAAGTCAAGAGATCATTACACATGTTCATAGATAGGAACAACCAATGACACCTGAAACATGTGGTGTTCCAATTGGCAGGTTTTTCCTCATGATCTCACTACTTGAGATCACCAAGTGATAACTTCATGAGAAGAAGTCTCAATACTTATGAGCCCCTAGCACATGATTGTCAAATATCTACTATGTCCAGTTAGTAATATGTATCTAGACCATAGGACCTTTTTTTAAGATTAATGTCATAGTATCTCGAGGATCTCATTATAGCTTGGGATCTGTTATAACCTTTTGATATGATAATTAATATATTGACATTACCATTTCAATAGTGTACGTAGAAAATTCTACACTATGATGGTAAGTTTACATCATGTATATCTAACTGTATAAACAATATGTTAATAAAAAGTACTGCATAGTTGGGTCTAGGGAACCCACTATTACAACACTCCCACTTGCACTAAATCCAACTTTCTAACCAAAATTTTTATCTCTCACATGATCAAAATCATGTTTCTGTTGAGTCATGACTTTAGATGTTGGGCTTACCATGATTCTGTTGCATGAAAATTATGCTATAGAGACCTCATCTCTTTGAGTAAAACTTCTCAAGATATGATATCCCCGAGTATATCCCTTTTTTTCTAATTTCATAACTTAAAATATTAGCTATTAAGAATATCATAATTTTCATTATGATAATACTTTTCTTATCAGGTGTGATTCCAAGAACTAGAACAAATCTTTGCATATAAAAACTACTTCTTAGCTGCCTCATAAGCTGAAACATACTTTATATTTGTAGGTATGGCTACTGATGTCTTATATGAGATTGTCTCACTCATCACCTAACTATGATATTATATCACATTGATCTAATAAATACTGGTTTTTGTCCCCTGAAAACCAATATCCTTTCTTTTCCACATACCAAGTACATATCCTTTGTACTTTCCAAAGTACATATGGATAGTTATGACTGCTTCCCTTTCATTTCTCCTGAATATAACTAATATTTTCCTACTATAAAGTATATCTTAGAAATATCAATTTTTTACATATCATCGAATAGGTGATTAATCCAGCACTAAAGTGTATAGATTTAATCTCACCACATTAATCTCCTCCCATGTCCCAAACATGTCAACCTAGAGAGATGATGCCATGTGACATTGGGAACAATTCTCTCTCGAATTGTTCCAACTTATATTTTTCAATACCATGTCACTATATGTACAATTGATTAAGTCTAAACACCCATTAGATCTACCTCAGTAGATCCTGTTACTTAGAACTTAGGTTACTACTTTAATTCAATCACTGATGAATAAATTTCATCCTAGTCTTAACTAACTTAAAAACCAATAGTTATTTTCCATATTCTACCAAAAATATTTCACTTGGAAAACATTGGTGCTCCCACTAACCTCTAGTAAACACATGTAAAACATTAATTCCAAATGAATAATCTATGATCTTATTGCTTACTTTAATCCTAAACTAGATTTCAGTAACTTACAACCTTTATTAGAATTTTCTGAAGTGGCCATCCCCTTATGGTTGTGTCGTATAGACACCATCCAAGATTGGTGGTCATGAAACCCAATGCTCAATAAAATGATCATAGATATTATATATGAAAAATAAAATTTTAATGTATTTAGATAGAATGACTTGGTATAACCAATCAATACTTTTTTGTACCACACTTGTACCATCCATGTATCATCACAATTGAATACCCACTACAATATTCAATTTAATAATCCCCTTTTCACTTTGATACATGGAATACATTATTGAATTTTATTTATTCTTTTTAATCTTAGATAATTACCATATACTACTTACCTATAGGAATTATTATTCACAATGAATAATGTACCACCAGCCACAGTGAATATAAAACCATCACTATAGTTTTATCCTTCCTGTGTAGTATGTTTCACTAGAACATTCATGTTTTATATGCACTTGTGGAACTTGTTCCTATGCCAACTATATGTGCATCTCTTGCATTGACTAAACCCAAGTCAATCTGGCTCCCACTATCACAAAAGAGATGTGTACCATTACATAGAAATGTAGTCTATCACTTGACTACCACCTTTCTATCTTAGGAATTTATATAATATCCTAAGAAACCATTAGGATAATTATAATAGATGCTCAATGTGTTTGTTTGATTCAAGTTTTTTTATATTCTAAAAAACTCTTTTCATATAAACACACATCCTTATGAAAAAATAGATTCCCATCATAATACAACTCATATGATATCCATTTTTCATTATAGTTGGAATATAGTTATGGGATATCGTCGTTATTTGTAAAGCACGTCATGAAATATAATGGAATTTTATTCAAGTTATAACATTGATACTACTTACATCATAACTCTGATGTATAAAATGTGCATTTAATAATTTTTCCACACTACATTTTGTTTATCAATGTTAACATGTAAGATTTTATCAATGATCCTACTCATTAAAATCAATGTCGTGATATAAATAAGGTAATGTGTGTTTAATATTACTCCATGTTACATTATATTGATCGATGAATTCTTGGTTAAGATATTCTTCATTATGTCGTCCTGAAGCAGCTTATTTCTTCTGAACATATATAATTCACTTTACCATTCCTTAATTACTTGAAGGAATATTATAAAGTATATATACCTATAGCTTACTCTTCGAATAGTTCACGCTCTCTACCTAAACTAATTCTGAAATGTTTGTGGCATACCTTTATATATAAAGGTTTCTTTATCCAAACTATATACACCAATAATACCAAAGGTGTTTATCCTTACTGAGCCTAAATACCAAACTAGGTATATGAAGGATCTGGAAGCAGTAGAGTTGGGGCAGTTGGGAGGGCCCAACTTTGATTTTTCTATAATCGATGACCAATTTGGGATCAATACAATGATGAATGCTAGTATCCACATATTGAAATCAAATATTTTAGCAAAGAGAAGAATAACATTGGATCCTAGAAAGAGGATCTTGCACATCATATTTATAATTAATTTAATAATTTCTGAAGAAATTAAATACTTGGGTCTTCGATACTTTCTTCGTTGATGATCTTTGATCATTCGGAATTACCCTTATGAATTTCCATTGTTTAACTTGTAAGGATCCAAAGTAGAATCCCTCTAGTGGTGATCTACATGTGCTCCAATGGTCTCCGATCAAAACCACTCATTCTCCAAGTTCTAGTGTAGCGGAATGAATGTCTTGCGTTGATTGTTCTTGATCAATCTGTCTTCGGTATTGAATAACATCTCTCGTTCTTGAGAGGGGGAGATGAGAGGAGTTGAGAGAGAAAATTTTTGGCTCAAAAATTCTCAATTCACCGGAGGTTTGTCACAATAGAAGTACCTACCTATTAATATACATGGGGTTTCAATTACAATATTTAATTGCAAAATATAAATTAAATTAAATTATAACTATTAGAGAAAACCCATGCCACATAATAAAAATAACAACGCCATTATTTGTGGTGTGCCAACTTGCACAAAATGAAACCATAAATGAAATCCCATGCCACATAATGATAACAATATTATTATTATTTCTTGCACCAACTAAATAAACATTATTTACCAACTTGTAAATAATTAATTTATCAACAGACACAGTCTTGGTCTATTTGAACTCCTCTTCCATTTATTGAACACCCGAATAAAATATTTTATTATATAAATATTTTTATTTACAAACTAGTAAATAAATATTTATTAAATGTTTAATAAAATAAATAAATATATTTTATTCACAATCTAGTGAATAAATATTTATTTAATATATGATATCATTTTAACTTGAGTAAAATTATTCCTCGGTCTTCAGAATAATATTTATTCCCTTAATTAAATTCAAATAGAATTTAATTGAGACCACCAGAAACACTTAGTGTGTGACCCTCTAGGATTATTTCTCAACGGCATTAGGCAAGCTTGCCTAAAGTACAATATTATTGTCTAGAAACTGGTCAAGGAACCCAATAGAAAGAATATAAATTCATAATTATGACATCCACATATGAACACTCACTATGTAATAAAATACCTTTGTCACAATATCTCATCAAGCAGGTTTCACGATAGTGTCATCAACCTATATGCTTGATACGTCATTATTTGACTACCTGAAATAAACTCTTCATTACACCATGGCCATGAAATTTAGGTAAACAGTTCTATTTAAGTCAAATCATCGAGATATCAACTTTTATAAATGGAATGGAAAAATACTTTCTAAACTTATCCATTAATAACATGTCATTCGTGACGCACCAAACATACCCTACTTCCTGCCAACATATGGCATGATGGTTTTTGTCAGAAAATATAAATATACGATTCATGACTCGTGTGAATGATAATATTAAAGTCTAAGGACCATTACACATGCTTGCATATAGGAATATCTGATGACACCAAAACATGTGGAATTCCTACTGACGGGTCTGTTCTTATAATCTCCTATCTTGGAAATTACCAAGTGTGAACATCATGAAAAGAAGTCTCATCTATTTATGAGTACTCACACCTGATGGTCTGTATATTATGTGTCCCATCATAGTATTTCATCCAACCACAAAACTATATTTAAAAATTTTGTCATATCACTTCAAGGTTCTCATCATAGCAGGGAATTGTTATGACCTTATTAATACGATAAATACTCTAGGATATTATTATATTATAGTCATGCAGAACAATGAAAAATATGTAATAAGATGTTTAGTATTTAAATACATTAAATATTCATGTAATCAATGTACAAACATTTGGTTCTAGGAAACCCACTCCAACAAACTCTCACTTGGACTAGATCCAACTGCCTACAACTTTCATTCCATTAGACCTCACATGATGATTATGTTTCTACTGAGTCAAGTCTTTAGTCAAGGGGTCCACCACATTGTCTTTTAGGGAAATACTGCTCACTGCAACTTCACCTCTCTGATAAAAATCCATCAAGAGATGATACTTCCGTATTATGTGCTTCATCCACTGATGTGACCTTGGATTTTTTGCGAGATCCAATGCTGTAGTATTATCACAATAAAGTGTGATGGGATCTTTACTGCTAGGTACCACATCTAGCTCTTGGAGGAATCACCACATCCAAACTAATTCTTTAGCTGCCTTAGAAGCTTCGATATACTCATACGCTACTATAGAATCCACGACCACAGCTTGCTTTGAGCTCTTCCAACTCACAACACCTCCATTCAAAGTGAAGATATATCTCATTTGCAACTTCATTTCATCTTGATCAGTCTAGAAACTAGCATCTGCATATCCTATGATTACTAGTTTCTCATCTCCTCCATAAACTAGGAAGATATACTTAGTATGCCTTAGATTCTTAAGGATAGTCTTGACTGCCATCTAATGGCGGTCACCTGGATCAGCTTGACATCATCCTACCTCACTCAATGCATAGGCGACATATAGCCTAGTACATAGCATAACATACATGACTGACCCAATCAATTATGTTTATGGAATAATTTCTATTCCATTTCTTTACTCATGTATTTGAGGACACATTTTATTGGAAAGATTAATGTCATGTAATGTTGGAAACAATCCCCTCTTGGATTGTTCCATACTGAATCTCTTTAGTATCTTGTCAATCTATGTACTTTGACTTAGGCCCAGAAATCTCTTGGATATATCACGATGGATCTTTATCCTAATAATATATTCTTCCTCTTCCAATTACTTCATGGAGAAGCATTTATTCAATCATTCCTTAACAGACTGTAATATTGGTATTTCGTTTACAATAAGTAATATGTCATCAACATATACTGTTAGGAAAACTATTGCACTCCCACTAAACCATTTGTAGACAAAAGGATCACATTCATTCTTTATAAAACCAAATTTCGTTATGGATTCATAAAAATGAATGTTCCATGACCTGGATGCTTGCTTTAATCCATAAATGGGTTTTTACAACTTTCATATCTTATTGGTATCCTTTGGAGTCACAACCCCTTCAGGTTGTGTCATATAGACATCTTCCTGAAGGTTTCTGTTGAGGAAGGATGTTTTTACATCCATTTTCCAAATCTCAGAGTCATGGTAATCAGAAATTTCCAATAGAATTATAATGGATTTCATCATTACAACTGGTGAAAAGTTTTCTTTATAGTCAATGCCTTGATGTTGTTTAAACCCTTTTGCAACCATTCATGCCTTATAGGTACTGACTTCTCCTTCTATGTCTAGTTTCTTCTTGAATACCCATTTTCAACCAATAGGATTTACATATACTGGAGGATCTTCCAAAATACATACTTATTTGTGGTTCATGTAAACTATTTCAGAATTCATGGCTTCTTGTCGCTTAGCAACGTCTATGCCACTTACTACTTCCTTGTAGGTTAGAGGATCATTATTATCAACTAATAATGAGTCACCATCCTCAGTAACTAGAAAATAATACTATTCAATTTCTCTAACCTCTCTTGTACTTCTATGTAGTACTTGTGTCTCTAGAATAGACCTTTCTTCCATGGAGCTTTGTGTAATATTCTCATGTACCAACTCTTGTGTACCTTGAGCCTCGACTTCATCGAAGTCTATCTTGCTACCACTATCTCTTTTGGAGATTTTCTCCCTCTTAATTAATATGGAATGTCTTTCCACTATAACCTTTTTGTATATGGGTTTGTATAGGTAATATCCCCTTGTTTCCTTGGGGTATCCTATAACGGTACACTTTGTGCCTCAGGGTGTGAGTTTGTAAACTAAAGAGGCCTTAGCAACTGCTTCACTTCCCCACACATGTAAATTCGATAACATGGATTTTCTTCCACTCCAAATCTCATATGGAGTACCATTTATTGATTTATTTGGTACTTTTTTTAGTATGTGTGCCATTTTTTGTAACCCATATCCCCAAAAGGATAATGGAATACTTTCATGAATCATCATTGATCTCACAATGTCCAACAAGGTGCATTTCCTCCTTTCACTTACACCATTTCACTGGGGTGTGTAAGGAGGAGTGAGTTGGGATAGGATCTAGAACTCCCATAAGTAATCAATAAAGTCTTGATTAAGATATTCTCCACCTCAGTCTGAGTAGATTTTCTTAATTTTCTTACCAATCTGGTTCTCAACTTCATTCTTGTATTCCTTGAACTTATCAAAAGAATTATAATTATACCTTATTAAGTATATATATCCATATCTACTAAAATCATCAATAAAAGTTATGAAGTATGAGTACCCACCCCATGCTTCAACTGGAAATGGTCCACACACATCGATATGAACCAATTCAACAAGGTCTTTGTCTCTTTCACCTTTCCCACTAAATGGGGATTTGGTCATTTTTTCATGTAAACATGTGTGACATACTCTAAGTGGTTTTAGTTCGAAAATATCTAAATATAAATATTGATGTAACTTTTTCAAGCATTTCTCATTTACATGACCTAGTCGGTGATACCAAAGTTGGGTGTGGTATGAGTCATGTGAAGTAGTTTCATTATCAATTGTCATTACTTGGTTTGGTTACAGACAGCTACAACAGCAAGTCTAGCTCTGTTGGTATCCTGTAGATCTACCTCTCCTCGGTAAATTTTCTTGAATCTACTTGGTTCTTGTATTTGGATATATATGTGAGCACCACAGGCTATATCTAATACCCAATTTGTAGAAATAGATAAATTGCACTCAATAACAAACACACCTGAAGCTTCTATTTGCTTCTTTAGCTAGGTGAAGTTTTCCTTCTAGTGTCCCTTCTTACCATATGCAAAACAAACATCTTCTTGTTCCCTTACATCCCCCTTGATATTCCTTTTCTTGGAAGGGAATGAAGAAGCTTTAGGCTTAAAGCTCTTCACCTTCCATTTCCTCCTATTCACCATAAGGACATAAGTCTTTTTGTGTTTCATGTCTTTGTTCACTTGGAGAAGGAGGATAAGAAGATATGGTAGAGACTTCTCAATGTTGTTCATATTGAAATTCACAACAAAACTGGAGAAGCTCTGAGGGAGTGATATGAGAATGAGGTTGGTACATAGTTTTTCGTGGAGTTTAAACCCTAGAATCTCTAGACGCTCAATGTAGCCAATGAGCTTGACTACGTGAGGCCCAACTGGGGAACCCTCTCCAATATTACTCTAAAAGAGTGCCTTAGAGATCTCAAACTGTTCATGTCTTTCCCTCTCCTGGTAAATACAACGGAGGTGCTCAATCATGCTATATGCATCCATGCTTTCGTGAGACTTCATGGGTTCACTAGACATTGATGATAACATAAAATATTGAACATTGACCTCGTTGTTCATATGTTTTTTGTAGACCAAGAACTCCTCATCACTCACCTCTTGGGTAGAAAGATCAGGTAATGAGGACTCTAACATGTAAGATTTCCATTAATGGAATAGAATGACTCAAAGGCATCTAAACCATTCCTGGAAGTTACTATCGGTGAGGATGTTGTCTTTATCCAGTATTGATCGTAGGGATAGTGTGGTTGAAAAGTTTTTCATTTTTATTCTACAAGTAAAAGAGAAAATAATTAGTACTTTCTTGATTATATTTTATGAGAAATAATAAATTAATTTTATTAAGTCTCCCACTATTTTATCAAGTCCCAATGGCCCTCACCATTAAATTTGGAATGTCTAGTTGTTAGGACATTCTAGTGGAAAGGATCCATATTCCCCTTCGCATAACCCCAAAAGGGTTGGTCAAGATATTTGATGGTATTTAGGTAGGCAGGTCTTTTCCAAATATGGGCTTGCATCTTCTTGATCCATTGAGTTGACTCCCCAATCCTAAAATCTAGACTTGGATTACCTCAACACTTGCCTCCAAATTTACACCAAGTCTAGTAAGGGCTACTCCTCTTGATGTAAAATGGTTAAGTCAACCTAAAACTTTCGTAAGAGATTCTTGTATAAAAGTAAGTGTCCCAACAAGGGTTGTTCAAAGACATAGTTTTATTGAGTCTTTCCCTTAATCAAGTAATGAAAGGCTTAGTATGACTTAATATTTTATTGATGGATTTTTATCTCTTATGCATAAATTGATTATTATCTTTATCACGTGCTTGTTAATATTAAGTGTAACTTACTTAACTGATTAGACATGTCTTGATAATATTTACACATAATCCTGGTTATTTTATTTCCATCTTGCATGCTTGTTTAATTCATTAATTATGTGATCGTGACAACACATCCATAATGATAAACCATGAAAATGAGAGAAATAAAATAAAGTAAAGGGAATGATCATGAGATTTTTTAATGGTAAGTTTATCTATAAATTGATAAACTAACCCTAACCTAGGGGAGAAACACCTTGAACCTTTTAGGTTCGTGTTTACAGCTTTCCACCTACCCACCTTTGTATCTCCTGGGATTGGTTTTGTCTCGAATCCAACTTGAACCACCTCTACTAGATTGGGATCTCTATCCATTACATATGATTTTTAACTCACACACTAGTGATGGGTAAAAAGAGGGGTTTACATAAAAGAAACCATGGACATGCAGACCCTACATATTAATGAGGAGAGATGACACGCAAACCAACAATTTAATTTAAAATAAAATAAAAGGAAACCAATCGCATACAAAGGTCTAGTCTAGCTTATGATCATCCACATACATGCAACAAATTACACATTTAATATAAATATTATTCAATTATTTAATCATTATTATAAAGATAAATCGTGCTTGAATCAATTAATTATTATCTTTAATTAATCAATCCTTTTATCTTAATTCTTTTCTGAATTTCCCTAATATTCTCATCCAAAACCTCGGATATAAAACGGTGAACACCCATTCAAATATACATGATATGTAATTATGAACATTACACAAACATTAAAGTTTTAATTCTGTATAATTTGGTAAAGTACACGTCCAGTATCTCTGACTACATAGCATGTACTGCCTTCACCATCTTATCTGAAGTACACACCTAGGGACTCAGCGTGTGAGGTGTACTTCGAAAATCTTGGAGTATGCAGCATGTCCAGTGG
Organism: Viscum album; assembly: GCA_963277665.1. NCBI lineage: Eukaryota > Viridiplantae > Streptophyta > Magnoliopsida > Santalales > Viscaceae > Viscum > Viscum album. Next base: position 610,785,363 of record OY728137.1, on the reverse strand, counting down.
GCCACATGCCGTTTTGTATTCAGGTGACATGGTTACTGGTCATATTAGTTGTGTATGGGATACACGGTTTGGACCTTGATCAGAAGGGACTGCATGTCGTGTCCAGTGGGCCACATGGCATGTAATCCAGCTGACCGTGCACTAGTCTGCCTTGGTCAACACACGGTGTAAGAATTAACTACACCACGTGTCATTAATGCAGATGGATTGAGTAATTTTTGAATTACTCTTGATGTAATGAACACAACTACATGGTGTGTAATTCAGATTACATGACATGTATGGAAGATTACATGGCGTGTAACTCTGAATACACGACATGTACTGTTGTGTTACCTGGATAGAATCACCGGAACCTCCTAATGAGATCCTCGATTTAATTTTAATCAAAAAATTATTTGTTTCTATTAGATCTATGAGAAACGAAAATAGCAAGAATAAATTTTGAAATTCATATTATAAGAATAATTAAACATGAATTGAAAAACTAAATTATTAAAGTATAAATCATCAAATAATTATTTAAATAATTATAAACGATGATGATCCCCACTCTGATACCACTTGAAGGATCTGGACGTAGTAGAAGCATGGCAATTGGGAGGGCCCAACTTTTCTTTTTCTATAATCTATGACCAATCCGGGATCAATACGACGATGAACGCCAGTATCCACAGATTGAAATAAAATATTTATATAAAGATAAGAATAACGCTAGATCTGAGAAAGAGGATCTCTCACATAATTTTTATAATTAATTTAATAATTTATGAAGAAATTAAATACCTGAGTCTTTTGTACTTTCTTCATTGATGATCGTTGATCATCCAAAACGACACTTTTGGATTTCCTTCGTTGCGCTTAAAGGTATCCAAAGTAGAATCCCTTTAGCGGTGATTCACACATGCTCTAATAGTCTCTGATCAACGCCACTCATTCTCTGAGTGCTAGTGCAGTAGAATGAATGTCTTGCGTTGATCATTCTTGATCGCTTGTTCTTCAGTCTTGAATAACTTCTCTCGTTCTTGAGAGGGAGGGATGAGAGGAGTCGAGAGAGAAAATGTTTGGCTCAATAATTCTCAATTCACCGGGGATTTGGAACAATAGATGTACCTGCCTATTAATCGACATGGGGTTTTAGTTACAATATTTAATTGAGAAATAGAAATTAAATGCAATTATAACTATTAGAGAAAACCCATGACACATAATAACAATAACATCACCATTATTTGTGGTGTGTCAACTTGCGAAAAATATAACCATAAATGAAATCATATGCCACATAATGATGACAATATTATTATTATTTCTTGTGCCAAGTGGATAAACATTATTTATTGACTTGTAAATAATTAATTTATCAATAGACACGGTCTTGTTCCATTCGAACTCCTATTCTATTTATTGAACACCCTAATAAAATATTTCATTATCTTAAATAAATATTTTTATTTACAAATTAGTAAATAAATATTTATTAAATGTTCAATAAAATAAATAAATATATTTTATTCACAATCCAGTGAATAAATATTTATTTAATTTATGCGATTATTTCAACTTGAATAAAATTATTCCTCGGTCTTGAGAATAATATTTATTCCATTAATTAAATTCAAATAGAATTTAATCAAGATCACTAGAAACACTTAGTGTGTGACCCTCTAGGATTTTTTCTCATTGGCATTAGGCAGACTTGCATAAATTACAAGATTACTATCTAGAAATGGGTCAAGGCACCCAAGAAAAGAACTTAAAGTCACAATGACGACATCCACATATGAACGCTCATTGTGTAATATAATCTCTTTGTCACAATATCTCATCAATCAAGTTTCATGATAGTGTCATCAACCTATATGCTTGATACGTCATTCTTTGACTACCTGAAATAAACTTGTCGTTAAACTATAGACATGGAATTTAGGATGATGGCTATATTTCAATCAAAGGGACAATATATAAATTTCCATAAATGGAAGGGAAAAATCCTTCCTCGACTTTTCCATTAATAACATGTCATTAGTGACACACCCAACATACCCTACTTCCCGCCAACATATGGCTTAATGGTTTTCATCAAAAAATCTAAGTGCGTGATTCATGACCCGTATTAATGATAATCTTAAAGTCTAAGGACCATTACACATGCTCACAGATAGGAATATCTGATGAAACCAAAACATGCAGAATTCCTACTAGTGGGTATGTTCTCATAATCTCCTGTCTTAGAGATTACCAAGTGAAAACTTTATGAGAAGAAATCACTAGTGTAGAAAACGTTTTTAATGTCACCATTTTGGACATCGGTTATATATAACCGGCGTGAAAATATGTGAAATGTGGTTTTTTACGTTGGTTATTTTATAACCGACATAAAAAATGAGGCATCTGATGAATTTTTTATGGCGGTTATAGAATAACTGACGTAAAAAAGGCGGCATCTGAAGCCTTTTTGACATTGGTTATTTGATAACCGATGTAAAAACCCAACCCATAGAATGTTTTATGTCGGTTATATGATAACCGACTTAAAAAACCATCACACAGTAGTTTTTACATCGGTTATTTTATAACTGACGTAAAAAACTGTGGTTTTGAATGTATTTTTTAAGTCGGTTATAGAATAACTGACGTAAAAAACCAACACGCGGCTTTTTCTACGTCGGTTATAAAATAACTGACGTAAAAAATGCGGTATCCGATACATTTATAACGTTGGTTACTATAATAACCGATGTTATAAATGTAATAAAAATAGTTTATAACATCGGTTATTAAATAACCGACATTATAAAACATTTAAAAAATTTATCACGCCCCGTGGATCGTTATTTCTGATTTTTCGATCGACAGACCTGCAACTCGTCTCTCTCGCGCGGAAAACCTAAAATCGACTCTTCGATCTCATTTTGTTAAACTCATTTTTCCATCATCTTTACTCTCCTCGGATCTATCATCTCCACTCGCAACACTCAGTTAAGCCTCCCACAACTTTATTTCGTTCTTTTTTTCCCCATATAGTCTATATTTATGTTTTGCGATTTTTTTGTTTAAACTAAGTAAGATTATTCGATTTAGAACCATCTTACCTCATTTTTCCATCATCGTCTTATTTATTATCACTAGATCTATTAGATCGACTCAAAATATTCAAGTAAGCCTCACCTACTTCTATTTCGTTTGTTTTTGTTTCGCGGATGCCCTACATTTATGATAATATTTGTTGTCATTGACAACTAATGATCTCATTCACCTATATTACTACAATTTATATCTAAACCATTGTGATACACCCATTCCATGTACCAGTGTGATTTATTTTATAAGTATATATGGTTTTTCATAGTGGAATGTTTGTTTTGGATCCTTGGTTGTTTCTATTTTGGGTATCACTTTTTGTTGTTACATAAACTATTTACATCGCTTATTCTCGTGGACTATTATAAGTCTTCATATGCTATTAAAACCCGATTCATTGAAAATTAGATCATTTTAGACTAGTAGGAGATATAGTTCATGGTTCTCATTTTGAATAATGGCATGATACCAAAACTAGTAGCTTGAGGTTAAAATCCCTAGATATGCCAAAACTAGTAGCTTGAGGTTGAAATCCCATGGTTCTGGGGGGCTGTTTAGAGGGTTGGGGGCTATCCAGGGTGTCCATGGAGGTGGGGGGTAGTCCAGGGGTGTGTGGGGGGGGGGTCCAAGGGGGTGGGGGTGTCGAAGGGGGTGGGGGTTGTCCGAGGGGGTGGGGGGGCTGTCCAAGGGGGTGGGGGCCTGTCCAGAGGGTTTGGGGGGTTGTCCGGGGGGTGGGGGATTTCTAGAGGGTTGGGGTGTCCAGGGGGGTGTCCAAGGGGGCAGGGGGTGGGGGTGGTGTCCAGGAGGGGTGGGGGTGTCCAAGGGGGTGGGGAGTGCTGTCTAGAGGGGTGGGGGCTGTACAGGGGGTGGGGGCTGTCCAGAGGGGTGGGGGCTATCCAAGGGGGTGGTGGTGTCCAGGGGGTGTCCAAGGGGGTGGGGGTGGTGTCCAGTGGGTTTGGGGGGCTTTACAGAGGGTTGGGGGTGTCCAGGGTGTCTATGGAAGTGGGGGGGGGGGGCAGTCTAGGGGTGTGGGGGGGTCCAAGGGGGTGGGGGTGTCGAAGGGGGTGGGGGCTGTCCAAGGGGGTGGGTAGGTGGGGGACTGTCCAAGGGGGTGGGGGCCTGTCCAGAGGGTTTGGGGGGTTGTCCGGGGGGTGGGGGTCGTCCAGAGGGTTGGGGGTGTCCAGGGGGGTGTCCAAGGGGTTAGGGGTGGGGGTGGTGTCCAGGAGGGGTGGGGTGTCCAAGGGGGTGGGTGTGATGTCCAGAGGGGTGGGGGCTGTCCAGGGGGGTGGGGGCTATCCAGAGGGGTGGGGGATGTCTAAGGAGGTGGTGGTGTACATGGGGTGTCCAAGGGGGTGGGGGTGGTGTCTAGAGGGTTCGGGGGGCTATCCAGAGGGTTGGGGGGTGTCCAGGGTGTCCATGGAGGTGCAGGGGGCAGTCCAGGGGTGTGTGTGTGGGGGGGGGGGTCCAAGGGGTGGGGGTGTCTAAGGGGGTGGGGGTTATCCAAGGGGTGGGGGGTTGTCCAGAGGGTTTGGGGGTTGTCTGGGGGGGCTGTATAGAGGGTTGGGGGTGTTCAGGGGGTGTCCAAGGGGGTAGGAGGTGGTGGTGGTGTCCAGGAGGGGTGGGGGTGTCCTGGAGGGGTGGGGGTGTCCAAGGGGGTGGGGGCTGTCTAGGGGGTGGGGGTGGTGTCCTGAGGGGTGGGAGGTTGTCCAAGGGTGTGGTGGTGTCCAAGGGGTGGGGGTGGTGTCCAGGGGGTGGGGGATGTACAAGGGGGTGGTGGTGTCCAGGGGGTGTCCAAGGGGGTGGGGGTGGTGTCCAGGGGGTGGGGGGCTGTCCAAGGGGGTGGTGGTGTCCAGGGGTTGTCCAAGGGGGTGGGGGATAATTGTCTATTGGGATTGAATATTGTATTGTGGTTTATGAGATTATGACATGATGATTATATTGTTTCATGGGTATTATTATTGCAATATGATTCTATTTGGTTATATATATTTTGACCAGTCATTGACTATGATAAAATTATGGGTTCTGGGGGAGACCATGTCATGTTTTTCAAATATGCGTAGTTATCCTAACCCCATTTTTCCGTGATGATTGGATTTACATTGTTATTTTCTCTATCTGAGTTTTTATTTTAAATTTGATTTGATTCTCAGGTTTACTCCATTTTCTCTAATTTTCTATCAACCATTGGAGGCCCCATGGTTTTCTTTGATTCCATGTAATTTAAAACGGTTATATCTAACTATATTTTCTTTTTAAAATCATATTCAAGCATATTTTTTTAAATATGCATAGATTTGTTTTATATTTCAAAATTGTTTTACATTCAAATTATGATTTTTTTCATATAAACATATATTTGTCTTATCTTAAAAAGATGTATAATTTTGATATTTGTTATAGGTAATAATGAGTCAAAGTTGTATTACAGAACATCTAATGAGAAATGAATATGAGGAAGGTGTTGATGCCTTTTTGGAATTTGCTAAATGAAATGTTCCAAGTAGTGACATTTTTTTATGTCCATGCCTGAAATGTTTGAATATAAAGAAGTTGAAAAGTATAGAGTTAAAAGATCATCTGATTTGTCATAGTTTTAATCCGAGTTACAGCCCTTGGATTTGTCATGGTGAAACTGGACGAAATGTCACTGATGATGATGATTTGCAAGATGGTGACTCCGATGGAATTGAAGAAATGATTCGCGATATTGAAGCAGAACAAATTGAGATAGAACTGACAGTTGCACGTCTATATGGTGATGTTGAAAAACCATTATATCCTGGTTGTACAGATTTTACGGTTTTGTCATCGGTGTTAAGATTAATTAACCTGAAGGCGAAACATGGATGGAGTGACAAAAGTTTTACAGAGCTGCTACAATTTATGAAAGACATTCTTCCTAAAGATAATGATCTTCCAGATTCACATTATAAGGCCAAGAAAATATTATGCCTGGTGGGATTGGGATATAAGAAAATATATGCCTATCCAAATGACTGTATAATATATAGGAAGGAATATGAATTTCTGTCAGAGTGTCCAAAATGTGGGACATCACGGTATAAGGTGAAAGAAAAATCACAGGCTGATGTAGAGATTACAAAGATCCCTTCAAAGGTATTTTGGTATCTTCCTATAATTCATCATTTCAAACTTTTATTTTATAATTCACATGATGAAAAAAGGTTAAGATGGAATGTTGATGAGCGGTTATGTGATGGAAAAATAAAGAATCCAGCTGATTGTCTACAATGGAAGAAAATTGATGAGCAGTATCCTACATTTGGAAATGAAATTAGAAATCTCATACTAGGGTTGTACACAGATGGAATGAATCCATACCAGACCCTCAGTAGCACACATAGTTCATGGTCTGCTTTATTGGTAATTTACAACCTCTCTCCTGAAGTTTGTATGAAGCGCAAATATGTCATGTTGAGTATAATGATCTCTGGTTCGAAGCAACCCGGAAATGATATTGATGTTTTCTTATCACCGTTGATTGATGATTTGAAACTTTTATGGGAGGATGGTATTAGGGTGTATGATTCTTATAAAATGGAATATTTTCAACTGCATGCAGTGCTTTTGTTCACTATAAATGACTTCTCAACATATGGAAATTTGTCTGGATATAGTGTTAAAGGGAATAAAGCATGTCCAATTTGTGAACAACAAACGCCATATTGTCAATTGCATCATGGGAGGAAAACAGTGTACATGGGTCATCGAAATTTTTTGCCTATGGATCACTCTTATAGAAGACTAAAAAAGGCATTCAATGGCTCATAAAAATTTGATATTGCTCCAAAACATTTATCCCCTGATCTATATTTTGAGAGGGTGAAAACCCATGATGTAACATTGGGAAAGACACAGAGATCTGGTAATTATAGACATATTTGGAAGAAAAGGTCAATATTTTTTGAGCTACCATATTGGAGATATCATGAGGTTAAATATAATATTGATGTCATGCACGTGGAGAAGAATATATGTGATAGTTTTATTGGAACATTGTTATATATTAAAGGAAATACAAAAGAAGGGTTGAATGCAAGATTAGACTTACTATCAATGGGAATACATTTGGAATTATCTCCCACTCCTAATGAAAGATGAACATTTCTTCCCCCGGCTTGTCATACATTATCGAAGAGGGAGAAAATTAGCTTTTTTCAGTGTCTTCATGATATCAAAGTGCCTCAAGGTTATTCTTCAAATGTAAAAAAATTTGTCTCATTGAAGGACTTGAAGTTGATTGGTATGAAATCTCATGATTTTCACGTCATGATGCAACAACTTCTACAAGTTTCATTGCGTGGAATACTGCCCATCCATGTCAAAAATACTATAATGAAGTTGTGTTATTTTTTCAATTCAATTTGTAATAAGGTGATTGATGTGAATGCTTTGAACATTTTGGAAAAGGATGCAATTTTTATACTTTTTCAATTGAAAATGTATTTTCCTCCAACTATTTTTGATATAATGGTGCATTTAATGATTCATCTGGTTCAAGAAATAAAGCTTTGTGGACCTATATATCTTCGTTGGATGTATCCTTTTGAAAGTTATATGAAAATATTGAAGGGGTATGTTAAGAATCCATATCGACCTGAAGCCTCCATTATTGAAAAGTGTATTTCTAAGGAGGTTGCAGAGTTTTGTATGAGCTACTTGGTTGCGGCGCAACACATAGGTTTTCCTCCATCTCTCCATGAAAGAGTTAATAATGATGGAAAAGGGGATTCGTGTCTTGAAAGTCAAATCGTTGTCAGTTGAACAAATGAAGAAGTTAGAGTCATACATCTTGAATAAAATAGCTGATGCTCAACCATATATCACATTGCATATTAATGAGTTGAAACAATGTCATCCAAAGAAGAAAGAAATGTGGATTTTTAATGTGCACAACAAAACATTTTTGTCATGGTTTAAAAAGACCTTGCTTGGTAGATCAGATGTATCAAAGACATTAAAATGGATAGTGGGTGGTCCATGTTTAAATGTGATAACATGGTCTGGTTATGAAATTAATGGCTATACATTTCATACGAAATCTCAGGACAACAGAAGTACAGTTTAGAATAGTGGTGTATTGGTGTTTGCAGAAGCAATGCATTTTTTGGTTGCTAAGGACAAAAACTCAATTTCTACATCAAGTGCATATTATGGAGTGATTGAAGACATATGGGAGGTGGATTACTTTAAAATTAAAGTTCTTGTTTTTAAATGTAAATGGTTTATCGGTAACAGCAGTGTCAGACACGATGAATTTGGAATGACAGTTGTTAATCTGAATAGATTAGAAGACACAGTTGATTCTTTTATATTGGAAACACATGAAAAACAAATTTTCTATGTATTAGATCAATCAGATATGCAGTGGGCTGTTGTTTTACAAGGTAAAAAACAATATGTTGGTGAGGATGAACTTGATAAAGATGCTGATTTATGTGAGATCCCTACTTCCATGGAAAGATTAACAGAACATAACGATGATCATGTTGAAGACATGGTTTGCGCCATAAGGAACGATCACGACGAAGGAATTTGGGAAAACAATCCATTTGTACATTCCTAAAATTACAGGTAACATTTGTTTATTTCTTTTTTACATTTATTATTTTCATAAAATAGTAGATATTGTAAGTTTTTTATTTATTAAAACATGTATTAAAACAAAATAAGTATAAGTTTTTGTTTGTTTTATTTTTTTTAGATTACTTTATCATTTTTACCATTACATTAATTATATATCTATTGTTTTTGTTTAGTGAAAATTAGTTTACCATGTTTACCAGGTTTACCATGTTTTAATTTTGTTTAGTTTACTTTATCATGTTTACCATTACATAAATTATATATCTATTGTTTTTTTCAGTGAAAATTACTTTACCATGTTTACCAGGTTTACCATTTTTATCATGTTTACCATCTTGACTATCTTTACCATCTTTACCATTTTTTAACATGCTTACCATATTAACCATGTTTACTATTATGTAACTTGGTACAATTTTCTATTTTCTGATTATAGTAGTATTAAAATATTTGAATTTGTAAATTTGTGAACTAATGTTTGTTTTTTTGATTTGAAGGATAATGACAGATCAATCAGTTGATCAACCACATGATTCTGGAGATGAGAATATTGGTCATACCTCTGGGGAGGAACATTTATATGCTCCTCTTGATGTTCCCCAGTCTTCCTCATGTGCTCCCATTACTAAAAAGAGTTCAAGAGTCGGTAAACGTGGGTGCACATGTTTACCAAAATTATCACTTGCTCGTACGCAGGATCAGAGGATACTCGTTGAGTTTGATGAGGATGATATTCCTAGAGGTCCAAATGAAAAATATTTTAAGAGTTTTGTATCCACTCAGGGTAAGATCAAAGTAATCATTTTGTATGATGACTGGAGAAGTGTGGATAAAGCGATAATCTCTCAGTTATGGGAGACGATTTTGGTAAGATCTTTTTCTATTGTTTGACTATTATTTAAATTTTTCTAGTATATATAATATGTTTAACCTCTTCTTTATCAGATGACATTTGATATTCCTAACACTGGAGGTGTCAGGAAGAAATGCTTATTGATGGCTGCCAAGAGATGGAGGGATTTCAAATCAAACCTTACATATGATTTCATTTTTGGTCATAGGATTCATGAAAATCCATGTCGTATATATCCTTTCATGGATGAAGACACATGGAGACAGTTTGTTGAAAATAGAAGAAAAGAATCATTTTTGGTAAGGGAAATGTAAAGTTTTATAAGCTTTCTTATATAAATGATCTTATTACTATTTTGTTAATGATTTGTTATTCTTAATTTACAGAAAACAAGGAAATCTCATCAGGAGATCCAATCTAAAAATGTATACCCTCATATTTTATCTCGGAAAGGGTATACATTATTGGAAGAACAAATGATGGAAGAAAAATTACAAAAACTAAGAGATGAGTCTTCAAGCTCTGGAGAGGTGGCCCCTCCATCCACTCCATCTAGACATGAAAAATGGAAGAGAGCTCGGATGGGAAAAAAGGGCAATATCTTTCGGAAGATTCGATAATCATAGCTGAGAGGATTGTAAGATGTCTAATTTATTTATTTAAGTTAACTATTTTCTTCATATAATTTCAATCATTACAGAAATGTTAAATTAATTAATATAGGATTATCTTGAGGAGCAAAGCTCACAGGGGGTATTTACAGCTGCTGGGAGGCAAGATATTTTATCTACAGTATTGGGAAAGCCCAAACATCCTGGTTGTGTATGAGGATATTCGGCAGGTGTATCAGTAAGAAAAGTATTTCCACGTTTCTCAACTACTTACATTGAGGGTGTTTATAAAAAAAATAGAATCCTTGGAGGCTGAATTTCATAATATTAATGCGACGATGGAGGAAAATATTAGAGCGTCGGTACAGTCTATGTTTGTCGACATGCAAAGACAATTTCAGACTACAGCTCTCACTCCTCCACCTCCCCTTGCAGACCCATATTATTTATCCTCCACCTCCTCCAATAGCTCCCACTCCCCCACCTCATCCCACATACCCCATTTTTTATCCTATTCCTCCAGCGCAGCTTCCTACTTATTGCGAGTTGTATGTTGATGATCCTCAACATCATATAGTTTCATATGGGTTGGTATATTGTATAGGAGATACAGTTTATCATCAACAATTAGAGGTAGAGAATCAGAGGGCCACTGTACATGATATTATAGATAGATCTGCTTGAGTACCATTACCTGCAGATGAGGTGACGAAAGTTGGACATAGTATCGACCATTTTTTAATTTGGCCATCCAAACTTCTTCGACTCATTACCATAGAGGTATGTATGTTATATCTTCTATTTTAATTTTTTATTAAAGTTGAATTATCATTTGAAAACTAATATATTTTTCTATTTATTTTTACAGTAATACTTCAAAGGTAAAGAAATATTATATAGACAACAACAAAGACCAATGACTATGACATCAGATACAGATTCTAGTGGTTTTGAAAGATTGTCAAGGTATTCAAATTTTTTGGTGGATCATTATGAGTTTCCAATGGAAACTCATGTTTGTGGACGTGCAATAACTGTGTGGATTATGAAATCTGATATCATGGAGCTTGTTACTGGAGATAAGTTGGGCATCAACGTGGTGCAGATTTTTTCCATGTAAGTCTTAACACCTTTTCCCTGCATTATATTTATTAAAAATGTATAATTATGTCTGTTTTGTATTAGGTATCTTTATAAAATTTGTGAGAAGAATGAGCCGACAGATGTATATGGGTTCATGGACCCACATTTGATTTCCGCCGAAGCATGTTCATTGGATGAGGAATAAATAATGGTTTATATTACTGAAAGACTTGAACAGAATATAGTCGCACAATGTTGGATGATGACTTTCTGTGAGAGGCATGAAACACATCTCTTTCAAAGAGTCCATTATATTTTAACATAAAAAAACCAATAACCTTAATTTTTTTATCAGTGATCATTGGATGTTAGGGGTTTTTTTCCCAAGGAAGAAGACACTTTATTAGATATGATCTGTCCATGGTGATGTGCGGGAAAGTTTTACAAAAATGTTGGAAAAGTAAGTTTCAATTTCTCAATAGTTTTCTATATTATAATGAATTTTAAATTTATCTCATTCGTATTATTTTCTAACAGGGGATGGGTCTACTTTCGAAAAAACACAAAGAAAAGGAGTGCGAAGATCAAATATGTAAATGTAAAGTTAAATATCCATTTATAATTTGTACTATTTTATTTATTACATACAAATAATATATTGAATTTACACTCATTCAAACAGAATTTTCATGAACAACAAGGCCTCATCAAATGCGGATATTATATGTTAAGATTTATGTATGAAATAATAACAACTAGGACAGTTGTGAACTTTGACCTGGTAAGATTTCCTTTTAAACTTTACCATCATATTTCATTTGATTTATTCATTATACACGTTAACTAATATCCTTTTAATTTGTAGCTATTTTATTACCCTCAACCCTATAGTGCTAAAGACGTCAAACACTTACAAGTGGAATGGTCAAATTATTTTACATGTTTGATTGATTTTTAGTTGTTTGTAGTGTAAAATGTAATTTTGAATACTGTCATTGTAATTGTGTATTTGGTAGTTATTTAGGTTGGATTTAGTTTTTTTTAAGTTGACATTGTAAGTTTTTAATGTTATATATGGGAATGTTTAATTTTTCTCTACTTCTTGTTTTGGTCTACTTATGATGGTTTTTCTGGTATGGATTCCGGTCTGGGGGGGAGGGGTTCCAAGGGTGTGGGGGTGTTTAATGGGATGTGGGTATCCAGGGGTGTGGGAGGGATGTCTGGTGGGGTGGGGGGTATACTGGGTGTCCATGAGAGTGGAGGGGCAGTCCAGGGTGGTGGGAGCATTTCTAGGAGGGTGGAAGGGTTGTCCAAGGGAGTGGGGGATGTCTAGGGGGTGTCCAGGGGTGTGAGGTGTCCTGTGGGGTGAGGGGGGTTTCCAGGGGTGTGGGAGGGCTATCCAGTGGGGGGTGGGGGGTTCAGGGTGTCCATGAGGATGGGAGGGGGGCAGTCCAGGGGGGTGGGAGAGGAGGCACCGCCATCCCTCAGGGGGCTGAACATCACTGGAAGGTACTCATCACTCCCACATGCGAAACATTTTGAGATCTCAAGCTTCGCATGTGGGAGTGATGAGTACCTTCCAGCAGCATGCCTCCTGAGGGATGGCGGTGCCTCCTCTCCCAACACCAGCTTTCCAGGTGATGTATAGGGGGTGGGGGCATTCCAGGGGTGTCCAGGGGGTGGTGGGGCAGTCCAGGGGTGGGGGTGTCCAAGAGGGTGGGGGGTTTTCCAGGGGTGTTGGGGGCTGTCCAAGGGGTGGGGGCAGTCCAGGGATGTGGGGGTGTGGTGGGGGCTGGCCAGTGGGGTGAGGGGGTTCTGGTCTGTTTTTGGTAACTTTTTGGTTTGTTTTAGGGGTGTGGGAGGGCTGTCCAGGGGTGTGGGTGTGTTGTCTAGAGGGTGGGGGTATACAGGAGGGTGGGGGATGTCCAGGGGGTGGTGGTGATGTCCAGGGGTGTGGGGGCGTCCAGGGGTGTGGTGGGGGTAGTCCAGTGGGGTGAGGGGGTTCTGGTCTGTTTGTGGTAACTTTTTGGTCCTGTTTCAGGGGTGTGGGAGGGCTATCTAGGGGTGTGGGAGTGATGTCTAGGGGTGGGGGTATACATGAGGGTGGGGGGGTTTCTAGGGGTGTGGGGGCTGTCCAGGGGGTGGTGGGGACGTCCAGGGGTGTTTGGGGCTGTCCAGTGGGTCGGGGGTAGTCCAGGGGTGTGGGGGTGTCCAGGGGTGTGGTGGGGGTTGTCCAGTGGGGTGAGGGGGACTGTCCAGGGGGTGGTGGGGGGTTGTCCAGTGGGGTAAGTTTTAAATGTTATCAATGTAAATACTTAATTTTTCTTTGGTTCTTGTTTTGGTCTACTTCTGTTTTTCTAGTGTGAATTCTTGGTTTGGTTTCTGGTTGTTTCTGGGGAGAGTAGAGGACTGCTTTCTATTTTTTTAAAAAAAATTGGTTTATCACGTCAGTTATTTAATACCCGGCGTGATAAACACCCCCCGCACTGGTTTATCACGTCAGTTATTAAATAACCGATTTGATAAATCATTTTCCAGGTGTTTATCACATCGGTTATTTAATAACCAACGTGATAAATACCCCCTGCACTGGTTTATCACGTCAGTTATTACCCTCCTCCCCCTGGTTTATCACATCCGTTATTAAATAACCGACATGATAAAAGCCTGGGAAATGGTTTATCATATCGGTTATTTAATAACCGACCTGATAAACACCCCACGCATTGGTTTATCACATCGGTTATTAAATAACCAACGTGATAAACCCTTCCCCCTGGTTTTTCACGTCGGTTATTTAATAACCGACGTGATAAAAGCTTGGGAAATGGTTTATCTTGTCGGTTATTAAATAACTGACATGATAAACACCGCGATGTTATGTTTTTTACGTTGTTTTTTAAATAACCGTCGTAAAAAACAATATTTATAACGTCGTTCGTATTAATGTCGGCTAAAAACCGACATAAAAAATAAAAAATAACTGACGTAAATGGTGTTTTTTGCACTAGTGAATCTCATATGCTTACGAGTACTCACACCTGATGGTTTGTATACTATGTGTCCCATCATATTATATCATCCAACCACATAACTATATTTAAGAATATTGTCCTAGCACTTCAAGGTTCTCAACATAGCGGGGAACTACTATAACCTTATTAATGCGACAAATACTCTAGGACATTATTACATTATAGTCATGCAGAACAATGAACAATATGAAATAAGATGTTTAATATTTAAATACATTAAATATTAATGTAATCAATATACAAACAATTGGTTTTAGAAAACAAACTACAATAGTATATACTTTACATACACTTTTATTCTTACTTAAAAAAGAATTATCTTGTCACAAATAGGTATAAAAGTTTTACTTTTTATATTCATCACTCATTGCCTATGATTCAAGTATCACTGAACTATTGATTGAGTATGAGATACCACAAACAACATTCATTCCTAAATTTGGAATAATGTCTCCTTATGTCTAAATGACATGTGGGAGAAATGTTTTGGTTATACTCAATTATAGTTTTATAAGAATCCTTAACTTGAAAATACATAAGTCATGTACTTTTCACCACTAACTTAGGAATCACCCTTTCTTAGCCACTTGGAGAATACATCTGACTTCTAGTAATGTTTCTATACTTGGTTACTATATTTCAATACATATATGTGAAAGGAATGCTATATTTAATACCCAATAAGTATGTTCAAAACATTAAATTTATATTGATGAATATCCTAAAAGAAGAATCAGGTACTTTTGTTATTCAAATAGGTTTAATTCCATTAAACTTCCATATAATTTTTTTCATGTTATGCAATGAAAATAACCTCTTATTAATACCTCTTTAATTGAAGGACGTTTCAAATGTTCCCTTGGCATTACTTTCCATTGGAATTTTTTCCTTGTCTTTCAATTTATTCACCATAATAATTAAAATTAAATTATATTTTATATTCTTGTTAACTTGGAAAACCTTACCTAAATGGTAATGAAGCATTTTCTCCAAACTATTCGTTCTGCCACCTAAAATGAAACTGGAGTAAATGAATGAAAATGATATAATAAAGGGATTCATTGAAAGATCATGATCCATATTTCAATTTACAGATGACCAATGTAATCATGACATTATTCATATCTTTCTTCACTTTCTCCTTGCAAACTACTCGGAGATGAGACTAAATGTTATTTCAACGATGTCCAATGTAATGATCACAACTACCATCATAAGTTGATGATTTCATAATTACATAACCATCATATGCACTATACATAAGCCTCCTGTAAGTAATTTTTGTATACCACCACTTCCTGAGGTAGTTTCACAGGTATTAGGGACGCTATCACCTTAAATTTTCTATATTATAGCATTGTGCGCAAGCACCTATACTACACTTGGGAACTTGTGCTAGTATGGAAATTTAATTTATCCATTATTTATCGTAGTATTTATTGTGGTATAACTTTCCATTTTCTACAAAAATTTAATTTTATCAGATTAGTACTTTTTATCTTGATTACCACTTTAGACAATTTGATTAATTAATTAAATAATTAAATGTATCCCATAATTTTATCAAATTCTAGGAACCCTCTATACTAGAATCAGAATACTACGTCACTTGAGTGTTCTAGTGGAAAGAATCCACGAACCTCACATCATAGTCTACAAGATATGGATGCGCCACTACTCAGAGGGTTCAAGGTAAGCGTTTGATTGGCCAACCGCATTAACTCACGGTTCCTTATTCTATTGAGTAAAGTCTCATTTTATAAAATCATAACTTGATTTACTTAATGATTGCCTCTAAAATGATAAAAAGTTAGTTATGGATAATCCTTACTTCCATTTTAGTAAATTCAAACCACCACTCCCATAAGAACTCCTCGGTAGTAAGAGGTACCCTCAACTATGGCATGACGAGCACCCCGAACACTCGGTTTTGTCCAAATGAAAATGGTGGAAGGCGGTTATGAATTAATATTTCTTTGAGGGTTTTATTGTTTTTATGTGATGAAGGAAATAATTTTCTATCTTCTAAGCATGTAATATGTGATGGCACTCACAACCGATCATGTAATAAATAAAAATTATTCATCACGTCACATGCTCATTTTATTTGTGCATGCTTGTTTATTATTCTATGTGATCGCGCGTAAACTACACATAATAATAAACCATGAAAAAACAAAAATGATGAAATGATCATGAGCATATACTAATGGTTGATCCACTGAGTGAAAAATGGATCAACCTAGACCCTAGGGGTAATTCCTTGAGCCACATCGCTTGTGACTCAAATTTCAGTATCTGCTCATCCAATGCTTCAGACTCCTGTCTGGTGAGTCACCATAACTTGGTGCGAAGTGCGTCACTGATCCTCTTTGTCATTATACAACAGTAATCGCACGTAGACGAGGGGGTCTTGGGAGTATAAAATACAACTAAGAAATGGACATGTAGGTCCTTATACATTTAATGACACTTAGACAACATGTACATCGCCATTTATTAAACTGCTTATTACAAAACACCATTGTAATAAATGATTGAATAAATAAATAAACATGCATCAGACATGAATTAGTCAGTCAATGACTCATGATCAGTCTAATATGTTTTAAACTTGCATATTAAAATTAAACTTGCATTAAATATTTTCCAAGGTCATTTTATTGAAATAAAATTCACTCTTATTTTAATTCCATAATTTTCATCGTCTGAATTGATTATTAATTTAATTTTAAAACCAAAAATTAAATTAATAAATTAATTAAATTTAACACTTAATTAAATTAATTTTACCCACAGAATTAAAATTTAAAGCAAAAATTAATATTTAATTAATTTAATTTAAAACCAAAAATTAAATTAATTAATATAATTAATTTTTGATTATTTAAAAATTATTCAGGCCCTGAAAACCACACTATGGCCTGTTGTGGGTCACGCTGAACCCACCCAGACCGATAACGTGCCTAGAAAATCCTGTTCAGGGCAATTCTGGGCTTGGAAAGTCCATCCAAACCCATTTCAGGTCAGGCAGACCTGCCCTATCACATTTCAGGGTGGTTCAGACCAAAATAAATTGTACTGTAGAGATTAACTCTTTGTGACTAAAAGGAGGCTGATGGCCAGATATGCCGCCGTAGGGTGTGGTGCGTCTGCGACATGGGCTAGATCTAGACTAATACATGGAAAATGGGATAGACCACGGGTGACCAATCGAGAAGCAAGGCAGTGACAAACATTAGTCAGAATGTCTTGGGTAGGTAGTAGTGGCACGACGGGGAGGCACGACACGGCTCCACAATGGTGACTGGAGGTAGTCTGGGGAGTCTCTACAGACAGGATTTGTTAGGGGGTCAAAGCAATACAAGAATACCAGAAGGTGACGGCCCTACTTCATCTGAAACAGGCGAGTTGCGGTCGACCAGATCTGCAGTTGTGTTTTTTTCTCTGTAAGGGGATCTCCAAAAGAGGGGCTTGCCGTGGTGGAGTCAGACTGGTGTAGTGCATGGAACAACTCTTTTTGTGTCACTACTTCAGTGAGGGAGAAGACAGGTCTGACTAGATCTAGAGGTCCGCTCCGTGTAGCACGACAGACGGCGAGGACACACGTGACTGACGAGGGAATGACGTGCAATGATAGGACCTTAGGTCGGCGCTGGAGCAGGTTTCACCGGAGAGAAGTGACCAAGGCGGAGGATGTCAGATGGGGTCCTGAATCTCAGCAGGCAAGCCTAGGGCTGTCTAGAGGATGGTTGGCTAGGTTGGGAGGGCAACTCGATTGGCCCACACTATCTTCCCTTGGGCTTTTTTATTACACCCCTTTCCAAAAGGCCTAACTGATACATGTTAGAAAAAAATTGATTGATTTTCCTATTTGATGATTGATGGACTAAATTGAGCCTCCCTCTAACAATTCTGAAGCCTATCAATTTAGTTTGGTTAATTATTATAATTACTATATTTACTATAATTATTATAATAAAATAATATTATTTGACCTCATCCGTAAATACTATTCTGATAACAATTTTGGTCATGTGTTTTTTAGATGGAATGAAAGGGTTTATCAGAAATTGGTTTTGCAGATGGTTTTGGGTAAACTTACATATATTTGAAACTATAATCAGTAAATTAAAAACCCGTAAAAATTTCAATCCAAATTAAAACTTCAGATGGTCGTAACTTGTCCATCTGATGTCGAATTTACTCATCGTCTATGGCGTTGGGACTGGAATGAAACCCCTTATTTAATTTAATACAAATTTAATTTTTTTGGATTAAAATAATCATGCATCCCTTTGATACCAATTGAACGTACTGGGCATGCAGAAGAAGCCCCGAAACTAGGGATTTTTAATAAAATTCCACCGAAGAACAACATAACTTTGTTTTCATTTGTGAAATGTTGCCTGGTATAAGCTGAAGATCTTGCATGAAGACTTTTAATTACAAAATTAAAACCATAAAATACCTAGTTCTATCTAAAGTGGTGATCGATGTCTACTCGTTGTTGGTGATCACTGCTCGAAGAATCCGAACCTGAATTCCTCTAGATCATCAACACGCACTTCAAAAATCTATGGGAACGTCAATCATTGAATTTCAGGAGCTAGAGTGGAGATCTGGTGATGCCTTAAACACTTTCACGATCATCACATCGTCTTGCTTGCGATGCAAAAGAGAGAGCTCGATCTGAACTCTTGGATCCAGAGCCTCTTTCTCTAGAATGCAGGAGAGATAAGTAGAGAGAGGGAGGTAGTGAATAGTCATTGATGAATCTCTCTCCTTCTCTATTTATAGTGTGTGATGGAAATTACCTGGAAATGCCTCACCAGCCCCCAAATAATTAACACACTATGAACAACATGTTATGATTACTGTACTGATTCATATTATTATCACTTTCTAGTAACATAAATAAATATATTACATAATAATAACAGAACCATTAACTAGAATCATCGTTCTCACAGATATTAAATGAACCTTTAATATTTTAAACTAATATTTGTTCAAATAATATTTCCATTTATTTACATTAAAACTTGTAAATACATTTAATAAATAAATTTAATGTCAGTTATTCTTAACTTGAATAATATGAATTTATTTATTTCTTTGATGATCGTATCTCCTTGGACAAAACCCAGACCCCAGTGGTGGGTCCCACCATGTCCTATATACCTATTCAACTGAATAGGGTAGATTCTTGAATACGCTATTGTGTGGGGCCCTCTAGGCCCTTATCTCAATAGTAGTGAATATTATTTACTGACCAAAAGCGGGATCTATTAACCCATCATGGCCCCTAAAGAGATAATGATAGTCATAGAAACAACAACCAACCTACGAACACGCATTGTGTAATATAATCTCATTATCTTTAATATCTCATAAAGCAGGATGCACAGCCGTGTCATCCCCATTTTCTTGCTTTATTATTTTTTAATCTAATTGGACGGATTTAACCTCGAATGTCATGGTCATGGTCTTATGAAGGTACTACCATTCTAATCAACATGGCCTGATATATATTACTTCCTTAACCTAGAAGCGATAAATCCTTTATTGACCATTCAACCAATATCATACCACCAATGACGCACCCAACACAGGCTAGCTCACCGCGATTTCATTATCATGGTTTTTGGCTTGCATCAAAATACACAATAAAATAGAAAGCATTGGAAATGATCTCGATTCAGGGGGCCATTACACATGTTTGTAGATAGGAACAACTAATGACACCTAAAACATGTGGTGTTCCTATTGGCGGGTATGTCCTCATGATCTCACTACTAGAGATCACCAAGTGAAAACATCATGAGAAGAAGTCTCAATGCTTATGAGACTCCAGCACCAGATAGTCAAATATCTATTGTGCCCAGTCAGTAAGATGTATCTAGACCATAAGACCTTAGTTTAAGATTAATGTCATAGTATCTTGAGATTATCATTATATCCTGAGATTTGTTATAACCTTTTGATACGACAATTAATCTATGGACATTTCTATTTCAATAGTGGGTGCAGAAAACTCTACACTATAATTATAAGTTTACATCATATATATCTAATTGTATACATGATATGGTAATCAAAAGTAATGCATAGTTGGGTTTAGGGAACCCACTATTAAAAAAGTTGTTTTTTTTTCACAGAGCAAATCGTCCCTCACTTGTATTGAAGCCTTTGGCATTTATTGTCAACCATTGTCACCTTGAGGATGTCACTTAAGGTCAAGTATCAATTCTCCCTCGACTCAATCCAATAAAGAGGGGTGGAATGTTACAATAACTCTTCTTCAAAAAAATGAAGCTTATAACTACCTTGCACATAAAGGGGTTTTTTTATTTTATTAAAACTACATGTAAAATGAATGCATAGTATTATTCATCCTTAAAATGTTAGAGGAAATGAAATCCATAGATGGGATATTAATGGAAAAGTCAAATATTGAGGAGGGAATAATTGGTCAGATTCTTTAATATTTATAATATTATTTTAAAAAAAAAATTTAAATGCATTTGATGTGATTATTAAATTGAAGTAAAAAAAATCATTCAAGTCAGAAATTGTTCTCTTTTATATTTAATTTAAAAAATCCATGATTGTGGGTGCACCAAAATGCAGTGACGCCGTTGTTGTATCTGTATACCACAACTACATCGACATCAGAGCGTATCAATAATGAAAAATAAATAAATGTATTTATTTGTTATTTCTTCTTCTTCTTCTTCATCTTCTTCTCCTCATTATCATCATCATCATCATCATCATCATCATCATCATCATCATCATCATCAGTATTATTTATTATTATTTATATGTGTACATACATATATACTTAATTTCACCAATAATTAAGAAATAAATAATAAATAAATAGATTGTAAATTATAAATTAAAAATTGTAAATTGTAAATAAATGATAAATAATTGTTAAATAAATATTAAATAAATAATAAATCATAAATAATAATGATATAAATAATAAAAAATATTAAATATTAAATAAAAAATATTAAATAAATAAAAATTAATTAATTAATTATAAATAAATAAATGATAAATGAATAATAAATAAATAAATAAATAAAAATATGAAATAAATAAATGAGAGATGAATAGATAATAAATAAATAAATAATAAACATATAATAAATAAATAAAAAATAATATATAATATAATATATAAAATATGTAGATTAAAATACATATAAATATTTATAAATGTACACAAATATACGTAAATAGATATAGATTTCTATAAATATATAATTATATAAAATTATATATAATTATATATAATTATATATAAATTATAAATTAACACACATATATATACATAATAAAACACCCAAAGACGAAAGACCACTGCGGTTAAAACATAATCACGTCGATAAAAATTTAAATTCCTAGAATAAAATCAAACCACCCAACAAGCATAAAACACTAGTGCAAAAACTAGATTTAACATCGGTTTTTTTTCTTTTTGATGTTGGTTTTTAACCGATGTCTATAATGGAAACGTAAAAAATAACCCTTTCAGTGTCAAGTTTTTTAGAAACCGACGCTGAAACCATAATCGTTTTTTTATGTTTCGGCATCGGCTTTTATGAAAACCAACGTCGAAACCTATATGGTATATTTTTAATGTTTTGATGTCATTTTTTATGAAAACGGGCGCCAAAAGTTAAAAAAAAAATAGAAAATTCAAAAGATTACACTTCCCAAATAATCATAATCCTTGTAATAAAAGCATAGTATAGATCAATCAAACAATAGTACTCATTGACTAAAAAACTAAAAAAACTTACACCCTTTTATCTATTTAACCAAAAAATTATCTACACATTTTATTATAAAGTAGGTTTCAAATATACATACCTAAAATTTACAGCATGCTCATTGTTTGTTATTATTGAAGCATTCATTTGATATAATTATGTTAAAGCACATATTATAAAAAAATAATTAGTTTTTTGAACACGGGTTATTAGGAAAATGTAATATATTATTCATAAACATTATAATATACATACCTCAAATCATAATCAGACTCAACAAATAGTTCGCAAACAAAGGTTGAAGATGGGTAAGTTTAGTTTGGGTATAAGACTCTGTATCATTGAATGTATACAATAACATTGAATGATATTAGATTAAAAATAGAATACTATGATAGAAAATATAAAAAAATTAATATAACTAACCTTATGAAATTCAGTAGTTACCCCAGTTTTGATTATCTCATACATGAATCGTAGAACATAATACCCACATTCAACATGTCCTTATTGAAAATGACACTGCAGTTATAAAACATTAACTCGATAATAAAAACCAATATATATATATATATATTAAAAAATTAGAACAATGTCTAATATAAAAAATAATTACCTTTACTTTAACATAATTGATTGCATTTGGTTTATTTATCGACGTGTGTTCTTTGTTAAATTTTTTCCATGAACTATATTTTCATTTTTTATATGAACTAATAATACATGTATAAATAATTAGAATTAAACATAACGAGCTTGTGAAAAAAAACATACTTATCTAATAAGGTGTAAAAACTTTTTGGAACACTCCCCAATAAAGAGAAAAACCAATATAAAGTGCATTCATTTGGGAAAAATACGCCTAACATCCAATGCTCCCTACAATACAAAAATTTCACAATTAATGACATTATAATGATCATTAGTTCATAATTATGTTTCTGTTCTTACTTATAAAGAAATGGAAAAAACATGCGTTCAATCTTTGTATGTGATAATATCTCATATATATATGTGTGTGTGTGTGTGTGCAACTCTACTAGGATTCTTCACATGTTTCACTTCCATGGAAATGTATTCTGGATCTATAAAATAGTAAATGGATGTGTTGTCATTTTTTACAAGAAGTGTGTGAAGATACCTAATTTAAAAAGGAAATATAGTTAGTTAATTTAAAACCATCTTTAATTGAATAAATAAAAATTCAAACATCATTTTACTTACATAGAAAACAACTACAACACATTCAGGTCGAGCTCTTCAAAATCAACTAGATGAATGACGTATTCTTTGAGTAGTATCAATGGATAATATCTTCTACATATATCGAACTTCATCTGAAACTCATAGATATTATTCAAGGAAGAAGAAGAATGAGATCATCTTTATATCCCATAAGAAATATCAGAAGTATCTACATTCAAAAAAATGAAAAAGTTATATTAGTGTTTATAATTTATAAAATAGAAAAAATCATGACAAATAAATAATATTTACTTACAATTTTATCAGCTACTTGTAGAGCTTCCTCTATAAGATACTTTTCATTTTTCTTTCTTCTCGCTTGTTTCCATTTTTCATGGCGAGTGGGATGAGATGGAGGACCAAACTAGACCTCTTCTAAACTAATACTAGATAAAGTTATTAATGCTTCAAATTTTTCTTCAATCATTTTCTGCTCCAAATATGGATACCCTCCACGTGATAAAGTATGTGTGTATACATTTTTCAACTGGATCTCTTGATGAGATCTCCTAGAGGCATGTTGAATAAAAATAAACTAATAAGTAATTAGATAAATATATAATAAATTTTACAATATAAAATAATTATCATCGCTAAATTTTTTCTTCATGACGGGTGTCAACAAATTTCTTCCATGTATCTATATCTATATACGGATACTTAAGGCATGGGTTTTCAATTTTTTTTTTTAAATATAATTTTTCGTCGGTTTTGTTTTAAAATATCTTCATCAAACCCCTGCTAAAGAGCGATGTCTTTTCTTAATATTTTTTTGTTCCCTCAAAATTAAATGTCATCTATAATTGAATAAATGAAATATGTCATTTAAAATATTTAATATTCAAAAAATGAGATAAAATAAATCAATTGAGATATTTTACCATCATGGCCTCCCAAAGATGTTGTTTTGAAATCTTGTCCACGAACATCCAATCAGGATATAAAATACTAATCCTACAATGTCTCTATATTGATATATAATTGATAAACTAAAGTGCATTTAGGACAGTTTTATTATTATTATCATCAAAACAAATATGTAATCTCTCATCTCCATGAGAAAGTGATAGCTTTGGTAAACGTGTAATACCACGTTTACCAACTTAATAACTTGATTTCTCTATAGTAATAGGAGAAGTCTCCTCCGATGAGGATGCATTAGTAGTCCTACAAAAAAATTATAAATTAAAAGTTTTCTTTCATTAAATAATTATATTAATTTATCAATATTAAAAAATAGATATACCTTGGTAACTACTCCTCTCTCTCTATATTTGACATTAACACAAGCAAGTGTAATGAAATTTTGTGTACCTGTATATTATTAAAAAATGAATATTTTGAAATTAGAATGACAAAAATAAGTAAAAAAAGAGGCATGCATTTGTATGATTCATAAAAAGAAACAAAATATAAATAATCAATAGAAAAATTAGGAGACTAATTTAGTTTTTTCCCATATGCCTTCATCATGATCATTACGTACTGTATGAACTATGCTTGTCTTTTAGTCATTGTAATCATCTAAAAAATCACATAATAGATGAATAAGACTCATGTAAATCAATAACATCATCAGCATCATTCTCATCACCCAAATGATATCTTATTCCTTTCAAAACGATGGACCACTGATCATTCTATGGATCAATGACATAAAATATCTTCTTTTCATGTGTCGCCATGATAAATGGTTCCTCATTGTAATTAAATCTTTTCAAATCAACCAGTGTAAATCCACAATCATCATGTTTCACACCACTATTGTTATCAACCCAATTAAACTTAAACACAATGAATAAAAAAATTATAATAAATTTCCCATATATCCTCAAGAACTCCAAAATATGTCGATGAAGCAGAAATTGGGTTTTTATCTTTTGCACTTGAAAAATGCACTGCTTCAGCGATAACCATCACACCAGTATTTTGAACGGTACTATTGTCATCCAATTTTTTTGTGTAAAATGTGTACCCATTAATACCAAAACCAATCCATGTTATCACATTAATAGATGGTCCCCCTACCAACCATTTCAACATTTCTAATGCAGATATATTTTTTTATCACTTTCTCTTTAAACCGTGAAACAAATGTCTTTTTATTCTCAATCATCAACCACTTTTCATTTCTTTTTGGATATCATCTCTTTAATTCATCAATATGTGATGATATATATGATTTAACATCATCTATGTTGTTCAAAATATATAAATGTGTTTGTATCACTTCATTACGTGGAATTAACTTTACCTTTAAGCCTTGAATCCCTCGACCTTCATTATCAACTGTCAAATGTCGAGATATAGGGAGACCAATATGCTCCACTTCATACAAATATTTACTACAAAACTCTATCACCTATTTCGATACATATTTTTGAATAATAGAGTCCTCTGGTCGATAATTATTTTTAACATATCCCTTTAAAATTTTCATATACCATTTAAAAGGATACATCCAACGTAAATAAGCAGGCCCACATATTCTTATCTCATGCACCAAATGAATCACTAGATGAACCATTATATCAAAATATGTAGGTGGAAAATACATTTCTAGTTGACAAAGTATAAGAGAAGCTTCATTATCCAACTCATCTAACAAATTTGGATCAATTACTTTGATACAAATGGATTTAAACAAATTACATAACCTGATGACAGTCTTTATGATATCTGACGGCAATATACCGCACAGTGCGATCGATAGTAGTTGTTTAATCAATACATGATAGTCATGATATTTCATACCTATTAATTTTCAATCCTTCACTGACATGAAATTATTCACATTTGAAGAATATAAACTGGGTACTTTTATACCATATATACAAAGACAAAAATTCAACTTCTCACTCTTTCTTAATGTGTGACAAGTCAGAGGTAAATATGTTCTATTTCCTTTCATAGTGGGAGATAACTCCAAATTTATTCCCATTATTATCAAGTCCAATCTATAATTCAATCCATATTTTGTTTTTCATTTTATGACTAATAAATTTCCAAATAAACTATCAAATATATTTTTCTCAACATGCATAACATCAATGTTATGTTTTATCTCTAAAAATATTCAACAAGGTAGTTCAAAAAAAGAAACTGTTTCTTCTAGATATTTTTATGAATACCATAACTACTTTTCTTTCTAAATTTCGAATCAATATTTTTCACCCTGTTGTAATATTCTTCAAGTGAAAATGGTTGTGGGGGAAGATTGTATTCCTATAAACCGTTAAATTCCTTTTTTCAATCTAGGATAAGGATGATCAATTTGCAAAAATCTTCGATGTCCCATGTACACTATCTTTCTTCCATTCTACAATTGATAATATAAAGTCTCTTCTTTACAAATTAGACAAGCTTTATGTCCCTTAACACTGTATCCAGATAAGTTTCCATGTGCAGGAAAGTCATTTATACTGAACATTATCATAGCACGCAGAAGAAAATACTCTTTATTGTATGCATCAAAAACATTAACACCTACCACCCATAAAAGTTTCAAATCATCAATCAATGGTGAAAGATACACATCAGTATCATTTCCTAGATATTTTGGTCCAGAAATCATCAAGATCATCGGAACATATTTTTTCTTCATACATATCTGCGGGGATAAGTTATAAACTATCATCAAAACAGGCCACGAACTGTGTTGGCTACTTCAGCTTCGATATAGATTCATTCCATTTGTACAGACTCCCATTCTAATATTTCTAACTTCACTTCCAAAATCAGAAAATTGATTATCAAATATCTTCTATTGTGATGAGTCGGTAGGGTGACGTAATTTATCATCAAAGATACGTTCATCTGAATGTCATCTTAACCTTTTTGCATCAATTGAATTTGAAAATAGATGCTTCAAACGAGGAATTATCGGAAGGTACCAAATTTCTTTAGCAGGAGATTTGATTTTGGTACCTGAAAATGAATCATAGTTAATTTATTGGAATTATATATAGGGATTATTGGAAGAAATTATTTGATTTAGCATGAGGTTATATGATAGTACCTGAGCATGAATCTAAATTGACTTTTGCATCCATCTTATAGCGTGATGTTTCACATGTAGGACAATTTGATAAAAATTAATATTCTTTTCTATACAACACACAATCATTGGGGCAAGCATGTATCGTTTTATACCTCAATCCCATTGGGCATAATATTTTATTCTCCTCATAATTGGAATCTGGAAGCCTGTTTTCTTCTAGAAGTTGCTCTTTTAAAAGAGAAAGTAAGTTAGAGAAACTTTTATCACTCCTACCATTACTTGATTTCAAGTTAACCAATCTCAAAATGGCTAATAACACTATATATTTACTACAACCTGTGAATAATGGTTTCTCAGAATCTCCATACAATCATTCAACACTTGTTGTTTTTTCAATGGTTTCAGCACCTAAATCACAAATTAAATCTTCAATACGGCCCTCTGTCACATTATGAATATTGTCATCAACATTATCTGTTGAATTTACAGTTCTTTCACCATGCCAGATCCAATGCGTATAATTAAGATTAAAACCATAACAAATTAGATGATCCTTGATTTCTCTGGAGTTTAACTTTCTCATAATTAAACATGTCACACATGGACAGAAAATCAAATCAATGTTTTGAAGATTTCATTTAGAAAATTCCAAAAATTCATCAACTCCTTTTTCATATTCACCAGTGGTTCTTCGTAAATTTATCCAATTATGATCCATTAAATACCTAATATCACAATATAATTGGTGAATATATTAAAACATATAAACATTTATATATATATATATAAATTGATAAACTATAAATAAAAACACATTTAATAAAGACTATTGATAATTAGATATAAAACATCATATATAAAACACAATTAAAAATAGTAAACTTTTATTTTCATATTATATACATGCGTTTTATTGATATTATAATTTAATTATTTTCAATTGTCTAACATTTATTAGTTCATTTTACACAATTGTTACATTAGTTCGGTGTTGCGTGTGTTAAAAACATTGAAGATTGCATTAATTTATTAGTTCATTTTACATAGTTGTTACTAAAGAGTGGGGGATGTTACAACTAAAACTCACTGGTCATAATAGATATGGAATTCTCACATCTCAGCACTACACCTCCAATAGATTGAAAAACATCATTAATACTCTCACATAGTTGTTGATCAGGATGATGTAATACTATAACAATAAGATATATCTTGTAACGCCCCGACCCTAGTTGCCCAGAGTCGGTGCATTATTACATAACATTGGCATGATCACAAGAAAGATCAAATCTCGAAAGACCGATTGGTTTAGTAGCCTTGGAAACACTATATATATTCATAAGTCTTACATTACATCATAAAATGAAAAACTACTACAACAACATATTGTCTCCATAATCCACACTCATATCCCCACATAATATCCCTGCAGGTCATTCATAATTTACTTCTTCACTTCTTGGGAAAAATAAAACATAGAAAAGGGGTGAGCTCAAATGCCCAGTAAGGATAACAATATAGCGGAAACTTTCATAAATAAGAATAAACATTTAAGGCAATGTATAACTAAAACAAAAGCCTTTCAAACTTGAACTTTTAACATAGTATGGCATAAATAAAATGAAATGATGCCATTTACTTATTCACATGGTTATTCTACTAATCGAATAATCACATGCAAAATCAATAACCACTTTCATAATGATGGAATGCATAATGCTGAACTTTAATTTCTTTGTCAAGGCCTCGTCCCAAGACCTAGGGGCTAACTGTAACCGGAACCCAACCCAGAGTGACTCTAATAACCGGACACCAACCCGGAGTGCCTCTAATAACCGGACACCAACCCGGAGTTCCTCTAATAACCGGAGACCAAACCGGAGGGCGTAATTTTACCAGTCCCTATCCTGGAGGGCTTACTTTTACCAGTCCCCGACCTGGAGGGCTTACTTTAACCAGACCCCAACCTGGAACATACTTGTCCAACACATTCTTGTGAAGTAAAGGTTGAAATATAACATAAACATTCTTATTGGAACTAGCATACGAAATGTCAATACTTTACTCATAAACCATGAATGGTATAAAAATATAACATCCACAGTCAAACAAATCACAAAACCTTCAATATAATATATAAGTTTTGTATCATAACAAATCAACTTTAAATAAGCGTAAAATCCATCAAAGGATGTTGACATAGATGAAATCAAAATTCTATTTAAAGAAATATCTCTTTTTATTTTGAAATCATTTAAGATCCATATAAAATAAAACATTTTATTTGAAAATATTCTTATAATCTTGTAAGGGAATCTTC
This sequence comes from Viscum album, assembly GCA_963277665.1. Classification (NCBI taxonomy): domain Eukaryota; kingdom Viridiplantae; phylum Streptophyta; class Magnoliopsida; order Santalales; family Viscaceae; genus Viscum; species Viscum album. The sequence continues at coordinate 610,755,732 of OY728137.1, read as the reverse complement.
AAAGGAGTAATAACAGTAGAGAATAACCCCACCTACCGTATAAGTTTTAAAAAAGACAGTCTTACCTTAATTCTATCGAAAAGGTTAAAAAGGACCTTGTTTGGAAAATTATGGAAAGATTCCTTTATAAACCTCTTATAAAAAGTCAAAAAGGATATAAATGACTTTAACCCATATTCTTGTAAATAGTAAAAATGTTTTGAAATACATTTAAAAAAAACATGGATGTGGATGATAAAGAGATCCTAGTAGATTATTACATATAAACAACCTCGGATAATGAAGAGATTGTGAAATAACCCTTACCAATTTGGTAACTTATGAAACATACAACCCATGAAAGAGGTATCATACAATGAATATGTAAATACACATAAATTAGAGTGTATTACACAAAGAATATAATTATGGGCAGTACATACACCACACAAAAGGTGATGGTGGCAATATGGCATGAATCTCACGGGAATAAGGAGTGAGATGAAAAACCCCTTACCACGTTAATCAACTGAGTCGTATGGACAAAAGTTAATAACCACCAAATGATTTCCAGAATAAAATGAATATAAAGAGAATCATGATAATATATATCAAATGGCAGTACACAATACACCACTTTCAATAATTTAGTGGCGAACAATGGAAATCTCACGGAATTGAAAGTGAGATAAGAAAATCCCTTACCTTGTACTTTTCATTGGTTGGGGTAGGTTAACCTCCTGTATAATGGTGAAATAATTGTTATTAAATTATACAAGAATCATATATATTAATATGATATCATATATGATCTTTTACATTGATTTGTTAATAATATCTTAGAATTATCGTCGTTTCGGGTGTTAACTTACTCGTTTTCTTTTATATGTATTGTTACATAAGCCATGTTTGTTGTATCTTATTCATATCCAGAATGATATCAAGTCCTTAAAAATCATTTTTAAATCATCAAATGATAATTATACTTGAATGGATACGATGGAGAATGAATCTCATCGCGTTCATGGAGACGGTAGTCCGTACGTACGCACGAGCGACAATATCATTCTTTTGATATTAAAATAATATATAAAAGGATGGTATATCATATATACAGAATCATTAACATGTTATATTTATTATTTACATGAGTTACACATCATTATTATACCCATCCAAATAATAATATATTGAATAACAATTACACCACGACGTGGAGACGGTAAGCCGTACGTACGCACGTATAGTGACATGTTATTCAAAGGGTGGATAGAATACTGAATATGGTTGTACCATATTTATAATAACATCATAGTATATTTGAGATACTTGAGTTATTATTTTAGAATGGTAAGAACAAAGAAAGAAGAAGTGGAAGAAGAAAGGAACTTGAAAAGGGGTGGTGAAAACATTACCTCTTCTTCGGGTTCTTCCTTTTGATTTGATCAAAAGGGCTCCTTAGGTTGGCTTTCTGATCAAACTAAGGCCTCTAGGTTATATTGAGGGAAGTTGAGAGAGTATTTGGGCAGAGTTTGGCCGAACCAAAAGGCTTTTAAGGTGTGAATAAATGAGAAGGAGGAGTGCCCTTTTATAAGAGGGGTGAGGGGCACCTTTGGAAAAGCTAGAGATATTAGTTTATAATAAATTCATATTCGGTTTCCAATGGCTCCAAAGTTGATTATTCAAAGTTTAAGGTGGGGATAGGTCGAAAACCAGTAAAACAATATAATTTAGACAGGTTTGGGTACTTATATTAACCTTATCTTTAAGTATTAACTCTAAGTTAATTAGTTTCACTTTTACAATGTCTCTTTGTATTTTTATATAATATGGTTAATAAACTTACTATATACATCCAAGCGACCCCCAAGTGGTCCATTAATTATGAACCTATTATGATATAAGTCTCTTGGCCGAACCTTATATTTTTAAGAATTTAATATCAATTAATAATATAATATTTGTTTTAAGAACTCTTTTATGTCAATTTTGACACTATTCAATAGTGGATTTTTGTGAAACTCATAAAAGATTGATTACTTCGAACAAAGTCAAATAAATAAATCCTAATATATAATATTATCCTATAAAATTAGTTTAATTCATTAAAAGTTTCATATTATATTTATTTGGGTATTTATAATATCTATTATTTTAATTTTTCACTATTATAGTAATTAATTCATCATCATTGTGTCATAAATAAATTAAATTATTTAATGTCTAAAAATTATAAATAAAATATCACTATATAGTAAATATTTTTATATTTCTAATGAATATTTATAATCTAAAATCCAACATATATAACCCTATGTAAAAATTGTTTTTCTAAAAGATATATGCTTGTGTCATTTTTGTATTCATTTTAACTTAATTAAAATAAAGTGTCCCTATCACCTACAAGTGGCACCATGGGGTCCCAAAATCGACCCAAAGATGACTATGGTCGAACATTTATCAACAAATAAGGCTAGGACACGTTTTAGGGTAATTTAGTATTATTATAATATTATTTTTTAACCCTTATTTACCAGATTTACCCTTAACCATGGTAAATAAAATATTTACCGCAGTAATTATTCAAAATGTCTAAAAATAAAAGTTACCTATTTACACAATTTGAACATCCTGATTCCAAATATGGAATCCATTTTTCTAAATTCAAAACACAGAAGTGGCAGAAATTAATTTAAAATTAATTACAGCTGTCAAAACAAAAAGTGTGTTTTTAAGAGATAATAACTATCAAAAGATTGACATTTGTTTATGTTCGGTTTAATTGTAAAATTATGTCCAATGACCAAAATTATATTAAATGGTAAAAATATATTCTAAATATACTTTAAAACCACTCAAATTCATAATTTATCACTATTAATTATTTGGATTAAAAAAGTTGTTTTTAATTAAAATTTAGTAATTTTCACTATTCATCAAAATATGAAAGTTATCCGAAATGTACCAAAATTTCACCTTAGGCTAAATTCGATATTCCGAATCCAAAAATGAAGTCCATTTTAAAATATAAAATATATATAATTTCAAAAAGTAGGTATTACTATTCATAACGGCTTGTTTGATTGGTTATGGTGTGTTAGAACTCGGTGTTGTGTACAACACACGCTATCACATTATTCAAAGAGAAGCATACCGTAGAAGCTTGGGGTGTTACATTCTCCCCTCCTTCAATAAATTGCGTCCTCGCAATTTGAAATTGTTCTTCGAAAATAAAAGTTTGAAAATAGAAAATATATTTGTGGGAAAACCCACATCGGAAAATGAATTAATGAGGCCTCTATTTAAAATAAAGAGTGGAAAGTATGAAGTTTACCGAAAATAACACATACTAGGGTTCCATGTAGGAAAATATGGATATGGAAGAAAAATCTAACCATAAATTATCTGATGGAGAGTGGTAGAGAACATGGCTATGAAAAGGCCAACAATCCCAAAGCCATAAATTAGTGATGATTTAAGGTACCATCTAGGACAACATTTTTGTTCTAAGTTACTTTTCTTAATGTTGAGGAATTTATTTATGAGATTGGCTAAGATCATAAGGAGATATACTTACTTTCTAATTAGAGTTTTATCCATTAATAAATTTCTACCACAAACTCATCTTTCACTCTAAAAGATTATAGAACGTAAAAAATTTCTATTTATACTATTCGTACAGGGTTCCAAAATAAATGAATTTATAATTCATCTACCAGATCTTTTAAAAAAACTACATTATTTAATCCAGGACATCTCGTGGGCCAGTGGTAGGTGATACACCCTTATCACCCTTCGGTTGCGGGTTTAAGTCTCGCGGTCTTGCCGGACGCGACGGGTTGCCGCCCGACCTCTGGGTTTTCCTTTTATGGCAATCCAAAATAATCCAAACTAGAACTATTCAAAATACTTCTGTCCAAACTCACAGTCCAACATTTACAAGGAAGGTAAACATAATGTATATCCTTTTTACCCCATAATAGCATATGAATACCTTCATCATGTATTCTTTTAATACACTGAAACATCCCGAATTAACATATTCCTTATTTATTACATTCATGCTCCCTTATTCCATATAGAATGATGGATATACTTCATCAATCCAAAAATGTTTTAAACCCCAACAATGATGTAATATACAAATCATTAATCAGTTTCAAGGTAGTCAAGAATATCCAAAATAATTTATCCAAAACAATCATGTATTATTCCAAAATCACTACCTCGGTATCAGAACTATATTATGGTTTATCATTCTCCCAACCATATATTTTCCAAAAATTTATCCTGCTATTGAGTCACTTTTCCTTGTTCCACACAATCTCAAGTCCTAAATGAAATAGTACTGCAGTACAATCCTTATATACTCCATAATTATTATAACAAGTACATTGTTGATACAACACTCAATCAACATAAGAACTCTAATCATTCCTCTTCATCTTTGGTAGTATCATAACTTGATTATTATCCAATAGCATCATTTGCGACATGGTTTGATGACTGGGACATAGGTTTGCGTAGTGTCCAAACTCCTTTCAAATGAAGCATTGTACATTTGAAACCATTTTCTTACCCTTGCAGTCACGTACTTTGTGCCCTTTTCCTCCACACTTATAACAAACTCCCATTCCTTTCAGGCAAGTTCCAGGGTGTTTCTTCCCACAGTTATCACATATGGGAAAATTCTTCTTTTCCCTCTTTCCTTTATCCATCTTTCTCTCTTCCATCCTTTTCTTCTCTTGCTACCCTTCAAAGCCATAGGACTCAGTAAAATCTTTACTTATCTTATCAACACATTATATTATTTCTTCATATGATGATAATACATGGGAGACTATTTCTCTTATAAATTCTGGCTTAAGACCATGAAAGATATGATCCTTCTTTCTCTTTGGACCATGTGCATTGCTGGAGTTCTCATTCCTTATACTGGGTGTCATTTCTAAACAATGGCATACACTAGAGTAGTTTATTAATAACAATACCTAATCCCAAACTTGTAAGACACATAACATAAATTAAATAGTTTATGGATATAATTCATAATCATAAAAATTTCTCCTTTGAGGAAGTAAATCCACATAAACCCTTCATAATGATTTGTAAAGAAAATGAGAGTTATCCTAAGCATATCCCCCGGGAGTGTCGTAACCAAGAGTGCAGCAAGGCCCATTGTCGTGCACCAGTTCCCGTTCGAGTCTAGCTCAAAGCAGTGTTTTCGGGTTTTACCCCTAGGTACATCTGTGCCAGAGCCGCCTCTACCTGCTCGTATCCAGACAGGGATGTATTGCTCGGAAAACTCACAAAATCTATACAATACCAAAATTCTAGGAAGTACCTCTATACTAATCCTCAAAGTTCATCTTAGGTCTACGTGCTCTAATCAGAGTTTATCTAAATCTAGCTTCCAAGGTTTGTACTAAACTTCCTCTGATACCAACTGTAACGCCCCGACCCTAGTTGCCCAGAGTCGGTGCATTATTACATAACATTGGTATGATCACAAGAAAGATCAAATCTCGAAAGACCGATTGGTTTAGTAGCCTTGGAAACACTAGATATATTCATAAGTCTTAAATTACATCATAAAATGAAAAACTACTACAACAACATATTGTCTCCATAATTCACACTCATATCCCCACATAATATCCCTGCAGGTCATTCATAATTTACTTCTTCACTTCCTGGGAAAAATAAAACATAGAAAAGGGGTGAGCTCAAATGCCCAGTAAGGATAACAATATAGCGGAAACTTTTATAAATAAGAATAAACATTTAAGGCAATGTATAACTAAAACAAAAGCCTTTCAAACTTGAACTTTTAACATAGTATGGCATAAATAAAATGAAATGATGTCATTTACTTATTCACATGGTTATTCTACTAATCGAATAATCACATGAAAAATCAATAACCACTTTCATAATGATGGAATGCATAATGCTGAACTTTAATTTCTTTGTCAAGGCCTCGTCCCAAGACCTAGGGGCTAACTGTAACCGGAACCCAACCTGGAGTGCCTCTAATAACCGGACACCAACCCGGAGTGCCTCTAATAACCGGACACCAACCCGGAGTTCCTCTAATAACCAGAGACCAAACCGGAGGGCTTAATTTTACCAGTCACTAACCTGGAGGGCTTACTTTTACCAGTCCTCAACCTGGAGGGCTTACTTTAACCAGTCCCCAACCTGGAACATACTTGTCCAACACATTCTTGTGAAGTAATGGTTGAAATATAACATAAACATTCTTATTGGAACTAGAATACGAAATGTCAATACTTTACTCATAAACCATGAATGGTATAAAAATAGAACATCCACAGTCAAACAAATCACAAAACCTTCAATATAATATAGAAGTTTTGTATCATAACAAATCAACTTTAAATAAGCGTAAAATCCATCAAAGGATGTTGACATAGATGAAATCAAAATTCTTTTTAAAGAAATATCTCTTTTTATTTTGAAATCATTTAAGATCCATATAAAATAAAACATTTTCTTTGAAAATATTCTTATAATCTTGTAAGGGAAGCTTCAAAGGAGTAATAACAGTAGAGAATAACCGCACCTACCGTATAAGTTTTAAAAAAGACATTCTTACCTTAATTCTATCGAAAAGGTTAAAAAGAACCTTGTTTGGAAAATGATGGAAAGATTCCTTTATAAACCTCTTATAAAAAGTCAAAAAGGATATAAATGACTTTAACCCATATTCTTGTAAATAGTAAAAATGTTTTGAAATACATTTTAAAAAAAACATGGATGTGGATGATAAAGAGATCCTAGTAGATTATTACATATAAACAACCTCGGATAATGAAGAGATTGTGAAATAACCCTTACCAATTTGGTAACTTATGAAACATACAACCCATGAAAGAGGTATCATACAATGAATATGTAAATACACATAAATTAGAGTGTATTACACAAATAATATAATTATGGTCAGTACATACACCACACAAAAGGTGATGGTGGCAATATGGCATGAATCTCACGGGAATAAGGAGTGAGATGAAAAACCCCTTACCACGTTAATCAACTGAGTCGTATGGACAAAAGTTAATAACCACCAAATGATTTCCAGAATAAAATGAATATAAAGAGAATCATGATAATATATATCAAATGGCAGTACACAATACACCACTTTCAATAATTTAGTGGCGAACAATGGAAATCTCACGGAATTGAAAGTGAGATAAGAAAATCCCTTACCTTGTACTTTTCATTGGTTGGGGTAGGTTAACCTCCTGTATAATGGTGAAATAATTGTTATTAAATTATACAAGAATCATATATATTAATATGATATCATATATGATCTTTTACATTGATTTGTTAATAATATCTTAGAATTATCGTCGTTTCGGGTGTTAACTTACTCGTTTTCTTTTATATGTATTGTTACATAAGCCATGTTTGTTGTATCTTATTCATATCCAGAATGATATCAAGTCCTTAAAAATCATTTTTAAATCATCAAATGATAATTATACTTGAATGGATACGATGGAGAATGAATCTCATCGCGTTCATGGAGACGGTAGTCCGTACGTACGCACGAGCGACAATATCATTCTTTTGATATTAAAATAATATATAAAAGGATGGTATATCATATATAAAGAATCATTAACATGTTATATTTATTATTTACATGAGTTACACATCATTATTATACCCATCCAAATAATAATATATTGAATAACAATTACACCACGACGTGGAGACGGTAAGCCGTACGTACGCACGTATAGTGACATGTTATTCAAAGGGTGGATAGAATACTGAATATGGTTGTACCATATTTATAATAACATCACAGTATATTTGAGATACTTGAGTTATTATTTTAGAATGGTAAGAACAAAGAAAGAAGAAGTGGAAGAAGAAAGGAACTTGAAAAGGGGTGGTGAAAACATTACCTCTTCTTCGGGTTCTTCCTTTTGATTTGATCAAAAGGGCTCCTTAGGTTGGCTTTCTAATCAAACTAAGGCCTCTATGTTGTATTGAGGGAAGTTGGGAGAGTATTTGGGCAGAGTTTGGCCGAACCAAAAGGCTTTTAAGGTGTGAAGAAATGAGAAGGAGGAGTGCCCTTTTATAAGAGGGGTGAGGGGCACCTTTGGAAAAGCTAGAGATATTAGTTTATAATAAATTCATATTCGGTTTCCAATGGCTCCAAAGTTGATTATTCAAAGTTTAAGGTGGGGATAGGTCAAAAACCACTCAACCAATAGAATTTAGATAGGTTTGGGTACTTATATTAACCTTATCTTTAAGTATTAACTCTAAGTTAATTAGTTTCACTTTTACAATGTCTCTTTGTATTTTTATATAATATGGTTAATAAACTTACTATATACATCCAAGCGACCCCCAAGTGGTCCATTAATGATGAACCTATTATGATATAAGTCTCTTGGCCGAACCTTATATTTTTAAGAATTTAATATCAATTAATAATATAATATTTGTTTTAAGAACTCTTTTATGTCAATTTTGACACTATTCAATAGTGGATTTTTGTGAAACTCATAAAAGATTGATTACTTCGAACAAAGTCAAATAAATCAATCCTAATATATAATATTATCCTATAAAATTATTTTAATTCATTAAAAGTTTCATATTATATTTATTTGGGTATTTATAATATCTATTATTTTAATTTTTCACTATTATAGTAATTAATTCATCATCATTGTGTCATAAATAAATTAAATTATTTAATGTCTAAAAATTATAAATAAAATATCACTATATAGTAAATATTTTTATATTTATAATTAATATTTATAATCTAAAATCCAACATATATAACCCTATGTAAAAATTGTTTTTCTAAAAGATATATGCTTGTGTCATTTTTGTATTCATTTTAACTTAATTAAAATAAAGTGTCCCTATCACCTACAAGTGGCACCATGGGGTCCTAAAATCGACCCAAAGATGACTATGGTCAAACATTTATCAACAAATAAGTCTAGGACACGTTTTTGGGTAATTTAGTATTATTATAATATTATTTTTTAACCCTTATTTACCAGATTTACCCTTAACCATGGTAAATAAAATATTTACCGCAGTAATTATTCAAAATGTCTAAAAATAAAAGTTACCTATTTACACAATTTGAACATCCTGATTCCAAATATGGAATCCATTTTTCTAAATTCAAAACACAGAAGTGGCAGAAATTAATTTAAAATTAATTACAGCTGTCAAAACAAAAAGTGTGTTTTTAAGAGATAATAACTATCAAAAGATTGACATTTGTTTATGTTCGGTTTAATTGTAAAATTATGTCCAATGACCAAAATTATATTAAATGGTAAAAATATATTCTAAATATACTTTAAAACCACTCAAATTCATAATTTATCACTATTAATTATTTGGATTAAAAAAGTTGTTTTTAATTAAAATTTAGTAATTTTCACTATTCATCAAAATATGAAAGTTATCCGAAATGTACCAAAATTTCACCTTAGGATAAATTCGATATTCCGAATCCAAAAATGAAGTCCATTTTAAAATATAAAATATATATAATTTCAAAAAGTAGGTATTACTATTCATAACGGCTTGTTTGATTGGTTATGGTGTGTTAGAACTCGGTGTTGCGTACAACACACGCTATCACATTATTCAAAGAGAAGCATACCGTAGAAGCTTGGGGTGTTACATTCTCCCCTCCTTCAATAAATTGCGTCCTCGCAATTTGAAATTGTTCTTCGAAAATAAAAGTTTGAAAATAGAAAATATATTTGTGGGAAAACCCACATCGGAAAATGAATTAATGAGGCCTCTATTTAAAATAAAGAGTGGAAAGTATGAAGTTTACCGAAAATAACACATACTAGGGTTCCATGTAGGAAAATATGGATATGGAAGAAAAATCTAACCATCAATTATCTGATGGAGAGTGGTAGAGAACATGGCTATGAAAAGACCAACAATCCCAAAGCCATAAATTAGTGATGATTTAAGGTACCATCTAGGACAACATTTTTGTTCTAAGTTACTTTTCTTAATGTTGAGGAATTTATTTATGAGATTGGCTAAGATCATAAAGAGATATACTTACTTTCTAATTAGAGTTTTATCCATTAATAAATTTCTACCACAAACTCATCTTTCACTCTAAAAGATTATAGAACGTAAAAAATTTCTATTTATACTATTCGTACAGGGTTCCAAAATAAATGAATTTATAATTCATATACCAGATCTTTTAAAAAAACTACATTATTTAATCCAGGACATCTCGTGGGCCAGTGGTAGGTGATACACCCTTATCGCCCTTCGGTTGCGGGTTTAAGTCTCGCGGTCTTGCCGGACGCGACGGGTTGTCGCCCGACCTCTGGGTTGTCCTTTTATGGCAATCCAAAATAATCCAAACTAGAACTATTCAAAATACTTCTGTCCAAACTCACAGTCCAACATTTACAAGGAAGGTAAACATAATGTATATCCTTTTTACCCCATAATAGCATATGAATACCTTCATCATGTATTCTTTTAATACACTGAAACATCCTGAATTAACATATTCCTTATTTATTACATTCATGCTCCCTTATTCCATATAGAATGATGGATATACTTCATCAATCCAAAAATGTTTTAAACCCCAACAATGATGTAATATACAAATCATTAATCAGTTTCAAGGTAGTCAAGAATATCCAAAATAATTTATCCAAAACAATCATGTATTATTCCAAAATCACTACCTCGGTATCAGAACTATATTATGGTTTATCATTCTCCCAACCATATATTTTCCAAAAATTTATCCTGCTATTGAGTCACTTTTCCTTGTTCCACACAATCTCAAGTCCTAAATGAAATAGTACTGCAGTACAATCCTTATATACTCCATAATTATTATAACAAGTACATTGTTGATACAACACTCAATCAACATAAGAACTCTAATCATTCCTCTTCATCTTTGGTAGTATCATAACTTGATTATTATCCAATAGCATCATTTGCGACATGGTTTGATGACTGGGACATAGGTTTGCGTAGTGTCCAAACTCCTTTCAAATGAAGCATTGTACATTTGAAACCATTTTCTTACCCTTGCAGTCACGTACTTTGTGCCCTTTTCCTCCACACTTATAACAAACTCTCATTCCTTTCAGGCAAGTTCCAGGGTGTTTCTTCCCACAGTTATCACATATGGGAAAATTCTTCTTTTCCCTCTTTCCTTTATCCATCTTTCTCTCTTCCATCCTTTTCTTCTCTTGCTACCCTTCAAAGCCATAGGACTCAGTAAAATCTTTACTTATCTTATCAACACATTATATTATTTCTTCATATGATGATAATACATGGGAGACTATTTCTCTTATAAATTCTGGCTTAAGACCATGAAAGATATGATCCTTCTTTCTCTTTGGACCATGTGCATTGCTGGAGTTCTCATTCCTTATACTGGGTGTCATTTCTAAACAATGGCATACACTAGAGTAGTTTATGAATAACAATACCTAATCCCAAACTTGTAAGACACATAACATAAATTAAATAGTTTATGGATATAATTCATAATCATAAAAATTTCTCCTTTGAGGAAGTAAATCCACATAAACCCTTCATAATGATTTGTAAAGAAAATGAGAGTTATCCTAAGTATATCCCCCGGGAGTGTCGTAACCAAGAGTGCAGCAAGGCCCATTGTCGTGCACCAGTTCCCGTTCGAGTCTAGCTCAAAGCAGTGTTTTCGGGTTTTACCCCTAGGTACATCTGTGCCAGAGCCGCCTCTACCTGCTCGTATCCAGACAGGGATGTATTGCTCGGAAAACTCACAAAATCTCTACAATACCAAAATTCTAGGAAGTACCTCTATACTAATCCTCAAAGTTCATCTTAGGTCTACGTGCTCTAATCAGAGTTTATCTAAATCTAGCTTCCAAGGTTTGTACTAAACTTCCTCTGATACCAACTGTAACGCCCCGACCCTAGTTGCCCAGAGTCGGTGCATTATTACATAACATTGGTATGATCACAAGAAAGATCAAATCTCGAAAGACTGATTGGTTTAGTAGCCTTGGAAACACTAGATATATTCATAAGTCTTACATTACATCATAAAATGAAAAACTACTACAACAACATATTGTCTCCATAATCCACACTCATATCCCCACATAATATCCCTGCAGGTCATTCATAATTTACTTCTTCACTTCCTGGGAAAAATAAAACATAGAAAAGGGGTGAGCTCAAATGCCCAGTAAGGATAACAATATAGCGGAAACTTTTATAAATAAGAATAAACATTTAAGGCAATGTATAACTAAAACAAAAGCCTTTCAAACTTGAACTTTTAACATAGTATGGCATAAATAAAATGAAATGATGTCATTTACTTATTCACATGGTTATTCTACTAATCGAATAATCACATGCAAAATCAATAACCACTTTCATAATGATGGAATGCATAATGCTGAACTTTAATTTCTTTGTCAAGGCCTCGTCCCAAGACCTAGGGGCTAACTGTAACCGGAACCCAACCTGGAGTGTCTCTAATAACCGGACACCAACCCGGAGTGCCTCTAATAACCGGACACCAACCCGGAGTTCCTCTAATAACCAGAGACCAAACCGGAGGGCTTAATTTTACCAGTCACTAACCTGGAGGGCTTACTTTTACCAGTCCTCAACCTGGAGGGCTTACTTTAACCAGTCCCCAACCTGGAACATACTTGTCCAACACATTCTTGTGAAGTAATGGTTGAAATATAACATAAACATTCTTATTGGAACTAGAATACGAAATGTCAATACTTTACTCATAAACCATGAATGGTATAAAAATAGAACATCCACAGTCAAACAAATCACAAAACCTTCAATATAATATAGAAGTTTTGTATCATAACAAATCAACTTTAAATAAGCGTAAAATCCATCAAAGGATGTTGACATAGATGAAATCAAAATTCTTTTTAAAGAAATATCTCTTTTTATTTTGAAATCATTTAAGATCCATATAAAATAAAACATTTTCTTTGAAAATATTCTTATAATCTTGTAAGGGAAGCTTCAAAGGAGTAATAACAGTAGAGAATAACCGCACCTACCGTATAAGTTTTAAAAAAGACATTCTTACCTTAATTCTATCGAAAAGGTTAAAAAGGACCTTGTTTGGAAAATGATGGAAAGATTCCTTTATAAACCTCTTATAAAAAGTCAAAAAGGATATAAATGACTTTAACCCATATTCTTGTAAATAGTAAAAATGTTTTGAAATACATTTTAAAAAAAACATGGATGTGGATGATAAAGAGATCCTAGTAGATTATTACATATAAACAACCTCGGATAATGAAGAGATTGTGAAATAACCCTTACCAATTTGGTAACTTATGAAACATACAACCCATGAAAGAGGTATCATACAATGAATATGTAAATACACATAAATTAGAGTGTATTACACAAAGAATATAATTATGGGCAGTACATACACCACACAAAAGGTGATAGTGGCAATATGGCATGAATCTCACGGGAATAAGGAGTGAGATGAAAAACCCCTTACCACGTTAATCAACTGAGTCGTATGGACAAAAGTTAATAACCACCAAATGATTTCCAGAATAAAATGAATATAAAGAGAATCATGATAATATATATCAAATGGCAGTACACAATACACCACTTTCAATAATTTAGTGGCGAACAATGGAAATCTCACGGAATTGAAAGTGAGATAAGAAAATCCCTTACCTTGTACTTTTCATTGGTTGGGGTAGGTTAACCTCCTGTATAATGGTGAAATAATTGTTATTAAATTATACAAGAATCATATATATTAATATGATATCATATATGATCTTTTACATTGATTTGTTAATAATATCTTAGAATTATCGTCGTTTCGGGTGTTAACTTACTCGTTTTCTTTTATATGTATTGTTACATAAACCATGTTTGTTGTATCTTATTCATATCCAGAATGATATCAAGTCCTTAAAAATCATTTTTAAATCATCAAATGATAATTATACTTGAATGGATACGATGGAGAATGAATCTCATCGCGTTCATGGAGACGGTAGTCCGTACGTACGCATGAGCGACAATATCATTCTTTTGATATTAAAATAATATATAAAAGGATGGTATATCATATATACAGAATCATTAACATGTTATATTTATTATTTACATGAGTTACACATCATTATTATACCCATCCAAATAATAATATATTGAATAACAATTACACCACGACGTGGAGACGGTAAGCCGTACGTACGCACGTATAGTGACATGTTATTCAAAGGGTGGATAGAATACTGAATATGGTTGTACCATATTTATAATAACATCACGGTATATTTGAGATACTTGAGTTATTATTTTAGAATGGTAAGAACAAAGAAAGAAGAAGTGGAAGAAGAAAAGAACTTGAAAAGGGGTGGTGAAAACATTACCTCTTCTTCGGGTTCTTCCTTTTGATTTGATCAAAAGGGCTCCTTAGGTTGGCTTTCTAATCAAACTAAGGCCTCTATGTTGTATTGAGGGAAGTTGGTAGAGTATTTGGGCAGAGTTTGGCCGAACCAAAAGGCTTTGAAGGTGTGAAGAAATGAGAAGGAGGAGTGCCCTTTTATAAGAGGGGTGAGGGGCACCTTTGGAAAAGCTAGAGATATTAGTTTATAATAAATTCATATTCGGTTTCCAATGGCTCCAAAGTTGATTATTCAAAGTTTAAGGTGGGGATAGGTCAAAAACCACTCAACCAATAGAATTTAGACAGGTTTGGGTACTTATATTAACCTTATCTTTAAGTATTAACTCTAAGTTAATTAGTTTCATTTTTACAATGTCTCTTTGTATTTTTATATAATATGGTTAATAAACTTACTATATACATCCAAGCGACCCCCAAGTGGTCCATTAATGATGAAACTATCATGATATAAGTCTCTTGGCCGAACCTTATATTTTTAGGAATTTAATATTAATTAATAATATAATATTTGTTTTAAGAACTCTTTTATGTCAATTTTGACACTATTCAATAGTGGATTTTTGTGAAACTCATAACAGATTGATTACTTCGAACAAAGTTAAATAAATCAATCCTAATATATCATATTATCCTAGAAAATTAGTTTAATTCATTAAAAGTTTCATATTATATTTATTTGGGTATTTATAATATCTATTATTTTAATTTTTCACTATTATAGTAATTAATTCATCATCATTGTGTCATAAATAAATTAAATTATTTAATGTCTAAAAATTATAAATAAAATATCACTATGTAGGAAATCTTTTTATCTTTCTAATGAATATTTATAATCTAAAATCCAACATATATAACCCTATGTAAAAATTGTTTTGCTAAAAGATATATGCTTGTGTCATTTTTGTATTCATTTTAACTTAATTAAAATAAAGTGCCCTTATCACCTACAAGTGGCACCATGGGGTCCCAAAATCGACCCAAAGATGCCTATGGTCGAACATGTATCAACCAATAAGGCTAGGACACGTTTTAGGGTAATTTAGTATTATTATAATATTATTTTTTAACCCTTATTTACCAAATTTACCCTTAACCATGGTAAATAAAATATTTACCGCAGTAATTATTCAAAATGTCTAAAAATAAAAGTTACCTATTTACACAATTTGAACATCCTGATTCCAAATATGGAATCCATTTTTCTAAATTCAAAACACAGAAGTGGCAGAAATTAATTTAAAATTAATTCCCACTGTCAAAACAAAAAGCGTGTTTTTAAGAGATAATAACTATCAAAAGATTGACACTTGTTTATGTTCGGTTTAATTGTAAAATTATGTCCAATGACCAAAATTATATTAAATGGTAAAAATATATTCTAAATATACTTTAAAACCACTCAAATTCATAATTTATCACTATTAATTATTTGGATTAAAAAAGTTGTTTTTAATTAAAATTTAGTAATTTTCACTATTCATCAAAATATGAAAGTTATCCGAAATGTACCAAAATTTCACCTTAGGCTAAATTCGTTATTCCGAATCCAAAAATGAAGTCCATTTTAAAATATAAAATATATATAATTTCAAAAAGTAGGTATTACTATTCATAACGCCTTGTTTGATTGGTTATGGTGTGTTAGAACTTGGTGTTGCGTACAACACACGCTATCACATTATTCAAAGAGAAGCGTACCGTAGAAGCTTGGGGTGTTACATATCTCAACATATGATGTTACATACTCATTCATACCATTTGAGTGTTCAATCGGCGGTCATTGTAGTAGAATTCTATTACAATAAAAATGTAGACATATAAATCGCATATACATCAAATCTGAATATACAACATAGTATATTTAAAAAATTTAGATAATGTCACTATTATAAACAAACACCCTATCATACATGTTGTCTCACATAAGCTTGGGTTGTCTCTCTTTCCCATGATACCCACTTCCTTTCAGATATAGAATCAAATATATAACGGATTTCCAATACCGATTTTTTATTATAAAAACATAAACATTCAATGGTTATATAGAATTACACCACTGTGTCATTTAGGTAATCTCGATACAAACTAATAATTGAAACAAGTCAAAAATAAAATTTAACGATAAATAATTTATCTTCCAAATAAAAAAAACAACTTACAAAATTCAGAGTTCAACTTTTCCTTGATTCTTAATCCGAACTTCATCCCTTAAATGTTTTGCAAGAATAAACATTGCCTGCAAGATCTATACAAAATTGATTGTAAAAACGAACATTAAATATGAACAACAAACTAAAATCAAACCACGGTTTGGATCGGAAATAGGTTTTCGAGTATAAATAATTCATCTTCCAAATTAAAAAAACCAACTTACAAAATTCAGAGTTCAAATTTTCCTTGATCCTTAATCCGAACTTTGTCCCTTGAGTGTGTTGCGAGAATAAACATTGTCTGCAAGATCTATACGAAATTGATTATAAAGACGAACATTAAATATGAACAGACTAACTAAAATCAAACCACAGTTTGAGTCGGAAATAGGTTTTTGAGAATAAAATAATGTGGAGATGATGAAGTAATCGAAGAAGACGTAGAATAGAGATCGTAGATCGTGCAAATCAAGGAAAATCAACAACAATGGCGTTGGAGATCACCGGGTTGCCTTCGAAGTCGTCGAGATTTGGGAGGGATTTGTCACGAGCGGTAGGGTTTCGTAGATCCAAAAAAATGAGGGTTTTCCGACCCTGAATGATTTCTAAAGATTTTGGGCGTCAATTTTTACAAAATCGACGTCGAAGAGTCCAAGAAAATATATTTCACGTCGATTTTGTAAAAAAATGACTCCAAAAATACATTCTTCAGCGGTTTTTGGCGTCGATTTTACTAAAAACCGACGCCAAAAAAATCTTCTACACATATTTTTTGCATTGGCTTAAAAAAACCGATGTCATTTCTCCAACGTTAAGAATACTATTTCCACTAGTGAAAAAGATTGTCTTGAACATAGATGAAATTCCATCGAATGTTAAAAAATAGGGTATCTCAACTAAAAATTGAGTTTTAGAGGTCTTTAAGACCTTTTTTGACCGAGAAAAAACATGGGCCAAGGCCTCATTGGTATAGAGAACATAGAGCTCGTTCTAAGGTTTGATTTGATAGGTCATGAAGCTCAAGTTGACACTTAGATCAAAAGTCATGGTTGTTTGAAGTTGAAATTCAATTTTCAACTTATCGTGGAACAACAATACATTTTTTATTATTAATCATTACAAAATGCCCAATTGGGCGCATGTTATTGGTTATGCCCCTGTTGTGCACATAAATATTATTTATAATACATTAATTAGTATTGTATAAATAATATTTTGAAAAATTATATATATATATATATCAATATATATTTCTATATGAAATAATTTTTTTAATAATATGTAATTTTTATTTTACATGTTATTTTAATTAAATATCATATATATCAAGTGTAAATGTACATCTAGTCATATAAATCATATTTAATAATTTTTTTATATATATTAATATATGATTTTTTATGGTATATATATTTTTATTGTAAATAGACATCGTGTCACCGCTTTTTAGCGGTGATAGACCACCATTTATAAGCGCTAAAAAAATAGATAATAAAGAGTGTCTATCAGAATGTTTTTTAAACAAAAAAGTATATTTATCACCACTTTTTAGTTAGTGGTGATAAATGGCACCGGTGTTGATCGCGGATTATCTAGTAGTGATAAACACAAATTTGCAGTAGTGAACGGATTGAACTACGACAAAACAGACCCATCCCACATCAACCGTACTTAAAAATACTTTGTCACGTTAGGCCCTCATTTAAAATAAGTTCAAAAAATTGAGTATAGTTCACTCCACATTATAGGCAGACCAATCCACGATGATGTCCATGTTTGTAATCGAAAATATTTTTTAAAAAAATAACAATGAATATTAAATAATATTAGACATTAAACACGTTTATGTACATGTTCATCACATATTTTTTAGATATATATGGTTTCCATAAAAAATGGTGCATTAAATCTAAACATCGTTACAATAATAAAAAAAAAAAAATACTTCAGTACAGCACGCCGGCCCACATATAACTACCTTGCACCTAAAGGGGTTTTTGTAATTTATTAAAACCGTATGTAAAATGAATGAGCATCCTTTAAAGGGAAATGACAGTGGGGCAAATGCAAATAAAATCTTACACTACTAACATTAAAAAGCTGGAATAAACTCGATATTGGGTACGCGTTTCCCTTGCGCGTACATTCCACGCCTTCCCGGTCTTTTTATTCTCGTTGGTCTTCGTCCCAGCTCCGGGGTTTCCTTTTCTGATATCGTCCCGTGCTTCCCACGTCGCGGGCGACCCGCGATACCTTCCAAGAAGCGATTCTACGGCGGGGTATTCGGGCGACGGGAGGCGGAACCGGAGTTTCTTCCTCCGGAGGAATCCTTATTCCCTTTCGATCGTAAGGTGAACCCTAATCTCATCAATATATTCAGCTAACGAACTTCATTTTTTTGCTTTGCCTGATTGAGTTTAGCGTCTCATCGTGGAGTCAGAGACAGGCATGGAGAAGAGAAGACGGAGTGCCGCGAACGAAAGCCTTACGGTTGAGGATGAATTTCTCATGAATGAATTCGAAAGTGGCGGAGAATATATGTTTTTGCTGAAATTGGAAGCGGCGAACCAAAGAAGAAGGATGGATCGTCTGAATTGGAAAACAATTCCGCCACTCGCAAATATGGATGAAGGCAAATCTAGAAAACGTCCAAATTGCGCCCCGTCTCCTCCGGTCCCTAATCACCCAGTTGCTTGTGGGCGTCCAATAGAGACGGAGATTCATTGGCGCCCAATGGTTAATGGACATTCAGCACCGAGTGAAGCAATGGAAAAATCTGGAAGGAAGCGCTGTTTAGAAGTTATTCAAAAGGGTGATTCAGAAACATCACCACAAAGCAGAAGTGGACGTTTGAAGGGTGAAGGAGTTATAAAGGTGCAGCGGTGCGCTTCGAATAAGAGAGTTAAGATTGAAGGCGAATTTGTAATGAGAGGTCATGGAGATTTGACGCCTTCAATGAATATCAAATCATGGTGCAGCCCCGGAAATCTGAATGTTGTGAAGAGAAAGAGAAGTCCCAGAGATGTAAAGCCGAGAAAGTTTGGAGAGTTCCCCCCACTGGAATCATCATCTTCTTCCAACTCATGTTCAACAACTGCCCACACAAAGATGGATGGATTTCGTCCTCGGGAAAATGAAAAGGGTGGCAATAATGTAAGGAAATTGTCTCTGTTTATTTTTCTGCTGAATTTCTTCGAATCATTTATGCACTAAAATACGCGCCTTTAGCAGGGAAACAACCAGGGGGGCCGTGTGAAGTGTCATCAATGCAGAAAACTTAGTAGGCTTGTTGTTGTTCCTTGCATCAAGTGTGAAAAACTAGTGTACTGCATTCAGTGTATCAGTCAGTGGTAAATACTCTGTTATTTTCTTCCTTTTTTAGTATTTGTTAATTGACTCATTGTTCCCATGCTTGAATAGGTACCCTGACATGTCTGAAGAACAGATTCGTGAGCAGTGCCCAGTTTGCCGTGGAAATTGCAATTGTAATGCATGTTTGCATTTAAGTGGGAGGATTAAGGTTAAGTTTCATTTGGTTAGACCGTTGTCCTGAAATTTTTGATGGAATATGCTAAATATTTTAACTTTTCTAGACTTCGAAGAGGGAATTCACTGACCGTGAAAAGCTTAATCATCTTGGGTATTTGATCAACTCATTGCTTCCATTTCTCAAACAAATATGTGACGAACAAGCTTATGAAATCAAGAAGGAAGCGGCAATTCAAGGTATATAATTCTCACATTTGGGCTTTAACTATTCTCTTTCAGTATTATCATGTTGATGAAGTTCACTTGCAGGGAAAACGCTATCAGCAATTGAAATACCGACAGCCTTTTGTTACATCGACGAGCGTGTTTATTGGTAAGCCTCTTAAGCCTTTTTCTTAAAATTATGGTCTTTTATGAGTTCTTATTTTCTTTTGTTTTCTGCATGCGTAGCAACCACTGCACAACTTCAATTGTTGATCTCCATCGAAGCTGCCCTAATTGTTCTTACGAGCTCTGTCTGAATTGCTGTCGAGAGATCCATGAAGGAAGTATTAAGATGGTTAACGATGAAATAGTTTTTAAATACATGAACCGAGGCTTTGATTACATCCATGGCGGCAATTCTTTCCCAGAGTCTCAATTTAAAGAGGTTTTTAAGGAGAAGTCTGCCAAGCCCTCGGGAAATTGGAGTGAAAATGATGATGGAAGCATAAGCTGCCCTCCAGAAGAAATGGGTGGATGTGGCAGTGGTTGTAATTTAGAGCTCAAGTGTATCTTTGAAAAGGACTGGATTACAAAGTTAGAAGCTAAAGCTGAACAGACTTTGAGGATATTTGGAACCGAGAAAACCAGCTTGGGGGACTGCATTTCCAATGGAAGCAGTGATTCTTCAAGTAAAGCATCATTGAGAGTTGGGTCTAATGGCAACTACTTGTACTGTCCTGCTGCAAGGGAGCTGAAAGTCAATGAGCTATGCGACTTCAGGAGGCATTGGAACAATGGCGAGCCGGTGATAGTTCGTGATGTTCTTGAAGAGACATCTGGTTTGAGCTGGGAAGCTCTGAAGAAGTGAAAGCTATCGATTGCCTAGTTAATTGTGAGGTATCATTATATCATTTGCCATTAAATATTCATGAATATGTTCCAAATTTTATTTTCTTTTCACTGTATGAGAATCATATGGTGGGTTAGGTTAGGGTTGACCTCTTCTTAAATGGGTTGGGTCGGTTTAGGGCTGGCCTTAAATGGGTTCAATTGATGGCCAACTCGACATGAACCTGATCTATTAACCCGAATTGTCACCTCTAATTCGTTAGAGTGGTCTTCAGAGGGCTTTGCAGCTATTTTTTGTTTTTGTTTTGTTAGGATCAAATTGGGAAACCTAATGGAATTGCCTTTATTATATATTTTTAGCTCTTAATTCAATGTTGCAAAGTAATTTTTTTATGCTGATTTATTCAGGTTTCTATCAATACTCGCCAGTTTTTTAAAGGATACACAGAAGGAAGAAGGTATGCTAATTTATGGCCTGAAATGTTGAAGCCGAAGGACTGGCCTCCCTCGGACAGATTTGAGGACATGCTACCACGCCACTGTGATGAGTTCATCTCTGCCTTGCCATTCCAGCAATACACGGATTCGAGGGCGGGCATCTTGAATCTCGGAGTGAAGCTGCCCCAAGGTGCTTTAAAACCAGATCTTGGCCCGAAAACATATATTGCCTATGGGGTTTCAGAAGAGCTTGGAAGAGGGGATTCCGTAACTAAGCTACATTGTGACGTGGCCGATGCGGTGAATATCCTGACATGCAAGGGAAGTAGCATTATCTGATGCACATATGGACGTGATTAGGAATTTTGAACAAATACATAGATGTCAGGATGAAAGAGAACTTTTGGAATTCAGAAATGCTCAGTTCACTGAAAACACAGAACTAAAGGCGCCCGGAGAAGTTGACAATGGCAGCTCTACAACCGAGGGAAGCGCACTTTGGGATATTTTTTGCAGGGAAGATGTGCTGAAGCTGCAGACTTATCTTCAAAATCATTCGAGAGAGTTCAGACACACATATTGCTGTCTTGTTGAACAGGTAATCTCGATTTCCACCATTTTCAAGTTATGTGAAGTTATAAAGGTGCTGAATTTTTTTTTCAGGTGATTCACCCAATTCACGACCAGTCTTTTTATCTAACTGTTCAGCACAAGAAGAAGCTGAAGGAGGAGTATGGTGAGTCTATATTGCGAAAACAAAATTGATAAATTTGATTCTCAAGTTTAGCTGATAATTTTCTCATTTTGCTCAGGTGTTGAGCCCTGGACTTTTACGCAGAGAGTTGGAGAGGCAGTGTTTATCCCTGCAGGCTGCCCACACCAAGTCAGGAATCTCATGGTAACTTGTTAAGGCTGTGTTTGGATTTTGCAAATGTTGGTAACTTGTTAAGGCTGTGTTTGGATTTTGCAAATGTGTATTACTAATAATATCTCATTTCTTTTACATATGATCTGCAGTCATGCACAAAACTTGCTGTAGATTTTCTCTCTCCTGAAAATGTCCATGAATGCCAGGAATTTAGACGGCTCCCCAAGAATCACAAGGCCAAGGAAGATAAGCTTGAGGTATCATCATCATCTTCATCTCGTTCCCTGATGATATCTCTTCTCTAACTATACCTTTTATGTGAAATTTTGCAGATAAAGAAAATGATAATCCATGCTGTAAATCAAGCTGTTGAAGACATGCAAGAACTGGCCTCACCCCTGCATCGATGCTCTTGAAGATTGTCTCGGGCGATTTTTTGTTTTTTGGAGATATTCTTTGATGTCCTTGATTTGAGGGGAGATGATTGCTTAGCAAAAGCATCTGTACTCAAATCCACCATTGTTGAAACTATATAAAATCATGAAACATATAATGTGAGAGTCGTAATGCATGATCTACAATATCCATCACAATGATTGAAGTTTTTGAGATAATATCGTGCATCTGTAGAAGAACAAACCTCATATCCAATGGGTGTTCAATGAATATCAAATGACCAGACATTCCCTATACACAACACCATTAAAAACATTACTTGAAATGTACACAAAGTAATGCACAATATCTAATTCGTCACCTCTCAATTAGCCATGACACACTTGATGGAATTGCACGACCATACTTGATAACCGACATCCGCCTGGTATTTATTAGTACACTTAAATATTTTCTAGATCATAGATTCTGGTTAAATGACACGCACCCTCTGATTTTAGCATGTTTATTGATTTACAAATAAAATCAATTTCTTGTTACTTTATTGTTTTAATTATACCTATTTAGATCTTTATTTTAATTCTCTATCATGTTTCTATGCCTTGCTATTATGCTCATGCTAAAGTATTTTACTCTTTACTATTTTCCAGTTTACCCTTACGTTTTGGTCCATGAGAACTCTCATGTTTTGCCGGGTTTGCCCTTACATTTTTCCCTTTGTCATTCCGTTACTCTTACAGTTTTGGTTTGCCTGGTGCTAAGATGCACAACCGCAAAAGGAATGCCTCTTATATTTCTAAGTCCCGCAGCGAGTTACTCTTACGTGCACTAGAATGACTTACGTTTTTGAGTTTGCAGCAGATTGACTCTTATGCTAAAGTCTAACGACTCTTACGTTTTGAGTTTGTCCCATGTGACTACGGAATGAGTCTATTGACTCTTACGGTTTGAGTTTGCAACATGATGACTCTTATGGAATGATTTGAATAACTCTTACACTAGTGCCTTTGTCACGGGAGGACTTTTATGTTAGTCACAAATTGATTCTTACGTTTTCTTCCTTTGTGATTTTCCACTAGTTTCAAGTTGTTTGAGTTGTTTTATTTGAAATTGCTCATTTTCTCTTTTCTGTTGAGACGACACTCGAGTTTTGTTTCGCGAAACCTTTTATATATGCATCCTAGTTTGTTTGGGGGAGGACGACAACAATTCAAACATTGGAGAGACTGATATTCCAGAGTTGTAAAGAGTTTGAGAATAAGTTGTTCATCACCTGGAGCTGGAGTTTGTCATCCACTGTTTGATCGCGCGCGCGTGTCCTCGATGTTGTAGCTAGCAGTTGACCTTGGTGTTTCATTTCGGTGGTGATTTGAAGCTACTGCTCGTGAGGAGCTCTTATGAGAAATCCTAGACCCGCACTCCCAAATCTGATACTGAAAGCACATAACTTGGACACACTGGCTTTGCTACACATCCATAATTACAAGATAATTGCAACATTTACAATCAAATGACCTTTTTAGGTTTAGAGTTTTAGAGAATTAGGACAAATATTTAATTCGTAGGACCCATGTTCTTTGTATCAAAAGAATATTTTTCTCAATATATAAGCAACTACTTAATTCATAACAAGCCTTAAACATCTCCCACAAATTCTCCACACAAGATAATTTTCTAGACATCTCCTACACATTACATTCCTTCATAACCAGGGGAAATTGAAACATAAGAAGGGGTGATCTCAAATGCTCAATAAGGGTAAACACAAGTGACAACAATCAATGATCATGAGTGAGCATAAGATAAACATATTAGTATAATAAAGGTACATAATAAAATAATACCCTATAAAGCTTAGAACATAAAATCCAAGTCATGGAGCATGACATAACATCATAAATGAATCACAAGAGTATGAAAACATTAGTCAGTAAACACGAGCCATGAAAGCATAACATAGTCATAAGAATAAGCATGAGACTGTGTCACAAAAACGAGCATAGGTAAACATGATATAGTGGAGCATGCTACACTATAATGACTTGGATTTTCCCAAATTTATTGTTAGAAATTTTTTGGTAAAATTCTGAGACCAGGTGCTGAGACGACATACGATTCCGAGGCCCGGTGTGCCCAGAACGATTCACTGAAAATGTTAAGTTTTTAAGTGGAATAAATTTTAAACGGTTGACTGGATTAGAAATTTGAGGGTACTGTTGAGCTCAGAGCAGTGACTTTACCCTGGGCACGATTAGTCAGCATAGGTCTTCAGTGGAAAAACCCAAAAAGGACGTAACCGTAAATAAAATAATTAAATAAAATTATTTTATTTTTTAAATCCTAATAACTCATAAATGGTAACTTAGATTGAAAATCTGAGACCACCGTTGAGTTCGTAAGGGGGTGTTTTCCTTAGGCGAGGCATAGCATGGTGCGACCCAGATGTGAAAGATATTTTTGGACGTAAACGTCATTAAAATATTTCAATAAAAATATTTTATTCTTGACGCAACGATGCGTTTTCTTTTAATACGCATTTTCCAGAGAATTTGGGGTTATCATCATAACCTTGGAATTCCTCTGAGGTAAGGAGATAGAGCTCTCTCGACGAACGACGACAGATCGTGGATTGACGATCAACGACGAATCTCAGATTCAAAGGATCTTCACCCATGACAATGACACAACGACCGTTCTTCGTCAGTGATCAAACTGAATCGTGGTAGGGTGTTTGTGATTTGATTTCTTTTCCCTGTTCATGAATTCCACAACGAACGTGGACCGATCAATAAACAGATTGGCCCGCTGATCGATTGTTGTTGCGGGATGAGATTTACTTGTTGCGGGGTTTAAAAAGGGAGATAGATCTTTGTGATTATCTGTTATTGTTCTTTGTTAAACGTTTTAACATGAATGGATCAAGGCCAACACGAACAAGGACTATATCAGTTCTTCGGGCATTCTTTGTGCCTTTTCTCTCCCACCAACCTCTCACATTCTTCGCGTGTTCTTCACCTTATCCCTGCGCCTTTGAAACCCTATGTGAGCAATCCGAATAGAGGACTGATTCTGCGATGACAACACAAGGTGGCGGCGGATCCGACCGGTTCAAGTGGAGCGTGGCAGGGCAAGGCCGCCGGTGGGGTGGTCGGCGGTGGAGGCAACACCTGCTTGGAAAGGGTGGTTAGGCTAGGAGGAGCACGACAAGACGGGCCAGCGGCGGGATAAGGTCCAGGTGGGACCGCGTCGTAGGGAGCTCGTGGCGGCGGAGGCCACAGGCGGTGACCAGGGGTTGTGTCATGAGGCCATAACGACGACAGTGGGATGTGGCTTGGAGCCGCGTGGAGCGGAGGTGGCAAGTGCGTGAGGGTGCCGCGGGCTAGTAGGGTGTGACCCAGTAGCCACGCGATCATGGCAGAATGTGTGGACCAGGGGATGTGGCTAGGGCGGGCCACGTTCAGTGGAGTAAACTGGATCGCAACGCGGGTCGGACTGGGTAAGCCGAGCCGCTCCAGCAGCCTAGCGGGTTGGACCTAATAGCCTAGCGGGCTGGACCTAGCAGCCCAACAGGCCGAGCCAGTTTGGGCTGGGTCGGATCAGACCGTACTGGACCAGGTCATCCGGACCGGGCTGGGTCGGACCGGGTCCGGTGGGTCGGGTAAGACCCAGACCGGACCCGGGTCAGACTTTTACACTAAACCAATCATAACTTTCAAACAAAAGGTTTGTTTGACAAGATGTCTATGGTGTTGGGAGCCTTGTGATGAAGAGGTACTTTTGAGATGGCTTGGTGGATTTTTAGTTCGATCAACATAGGTTGAAAGCGTACCCTTGGTCTTTTCCTATAAGGGTTCAATGCAGGATCCCGTTCCCGTTATAGAGGATGACCTGTATTCTGAAGTGAGTTGTCTCAACCCGACTTCGACAGTTGAATCAATGGGTTGGAGCATGTATCACACAGAGAGGCCCAATCAGTCCTCATTTCTCTTCATGGTACATTAGATAAGGTTTGTGGATAAGGTGTGACCAATATTCACACGAGCACCTATCTCCTATCTAGGATGATATTTCCAGTAGGGCGAGGAGTCCCCCCAGTGATCCCTGGGCGCGAAGGACCCCCTATATATGTATCAAGATCAGATTCTTTTCATTATACATGACTAGACCTGATGAGTATGCTTCGGGCAGTTTTTCAGTGGTTGATGTTTGGCTGTGACTTGGTGACCACGTGACTTTGGGGCTGCATGACTTATCAACACTCTGTGTGTTACCGACACTCCATGTGATTACCGACACTTCGTGTCTTAGTGAGAATGGATGTCTTAGGGAAACTACGTAACTTGTCAAGACCCTAGTGTTCTCTTGGGTACTTTTGGTAGACTTGTTCTACGTGATTCTATCAGATAGCCTGAGGAGTGAGATCTCCTGGGACGAGTGTTCTATGAGCAGAACCGTGTAGCTGGCAATGGATGATACTTTGAGTCTTGGAATCCTTTATGAGTATACCTGGATATTCTTGTTATATGTGCTATAGAGATATACCTGTGTTGATATGACTATATCTTCTTAGTGCTGTTTTCCCCTTTGTGGTATTTCTGCATGGTATCTTCTTTCTGGTGTTTACTCTATGGTATTCTTTTGTGTTTTCAGGGTGTCATACTGAGTATTGTTTTACTCACCCCTGCACGGGCTTTTCCCACATGTTTCGTGTCTTGTACAGATGTTCGACCTTGTTACGAAGTTCTAGCCAGACCAGTACCAGATGGTGCTTAGTGAGTTCAGACAGTTGAGGTGTTCTCCTGCAGCTTCAGACAGTGATTCCTGTACCTACCCTTCAGGTAGGGTTTTCTACGAACGAGCTTCAGGACCTTGTGCTACAAAATCTTTCTTTTTGGTGGGCTTGTATTCTGCCCTAGTTGTACTTTACTATACTTTACTTTCCTATCATACTCTGTTGGTTTGGATATAGTGGTATGAATGCATTTGTTTACTTAGTGTTTTTACTTTTCAGTATTTTGGGCTTGAAGATGTGTGTGTATGTACATGTACTTAAGAAAATGCCTCCCATTTGTGGGATATGCCTACCCGGTGCTAGTCACCAGCCCCTGACCTATTGGAGGAGGGCTTGGGGTAGTCACATCACGAGTCCCTCTGGGACGGGTCGTGACATAGTAATATCAGAGTAGGTCGGTTCTACTTTAGGACTCAGAGTCTATGAGCACTACGGGAAAAACAAACTTTTGCGATGAACTATTTGCGACGAGATTATTTCCCGTTGCAAATAGTCCAGTCCAGAGATTATTTGCGACAGGGGGGTCATCCCGTCGCAAAAAGTAATGCGCGGTTTGCAAACCGCGAGAAGGTTATTTGCGACAGGAGGAATATTCCTGTCGCAAATAGTTCGTCGCTCGGAATTATTTGCGACGGGTCCCGTCGTAAATACCCGACGACAGTAAATGAGTTTTTGGGATAGGAAGGTTATTTGCGACGGGTCCTGTCGCAAATACCCGGCGGCGGTAAATGAGTTTTTGCGACGGGGTGTTGGCCCGTCGCAAAACGTGTGTCGGCATGTACCTTTTGCGACGGGGCCCGTCGCAAATACCTGTTTAACCGCCGACAACAATTAATGTGGGCAAAGATATTTGCGACGGGCCCCGTCGCAACAACGACCTTTTGCAACGGGAATACCGTCACAAAAGGTCCTGTCACAACTAATCTAACCTATATATACCCCTCATCCGTTTTTTCAAATCCTCCTCTCAATTCTCACTTTTTCTCTCTCTCAACCCTATTTTCAGAGTGAAAATTTGTTTGAGTTAGTTTTTGTTTGACGGAAAAGTTTTGAAGCTGTCTACATCAATAGAAGATCAAGTTTAAAAGTATTTATATTTAATTTAATTTAATATTTATTTCATTTTTTATGTTAATTTTAATTATTTTTTATTAGTTTTAATTTAATTAGATTTAAATTGTTTTGTTAACAGTATTTATTTGTAATAATAAATTGAAATTATTAGTACTAATTTTTAATAAATAGGAATAATTAGTAATAAATATGAGTAATTAGTAATAAATAGGAATAATTAGTAATAAATAGGAATAATTAGTTATAAATATGAATAATTAGTAATAAATAAGAATAATTAGTAATTATTATGAATAATTAGAAATAATTAGGAACAAATATTTATAATTAGCAATAAATAGGAATAATTAGAAATAAATAGGTATAATTAGCAATAAATAGGAATAATTTGTAATAATTAGAAATAATTAGAAATAAATAGTAATAATTAGAAATAATTAGGAATAATTAGAAATAAATAGTAATAAATAGTAATAAATAGTAATAAATAGGAATAAACAGTAATAACTAGAAATAATTAGTAATAAATAGGAATAATTAATAATAAATAGGAATAATTAATAATAAATAGGAATAAATAATAATAAATACTAATAAATAGGAATAAATAATAATAAATACTAATAAATAGAAATAATTAGTAATAAATATGAATAATTAGTAATAAATAGGAATAATTAGTAATAAATAGGAATAATTAGTAATAAATAGGAATAATTAGTAATAAATAGGAATAATTAGTAATAAATAGGAATAATTAGTAATAAATAGGAATAAAAAGGAATAATTAGAAATAACTAGTAATAAATAGTAATAATTAGTAATAAATAGGAATAATTAGGAATAATTAGTAACAAATAGTAATAATTAGGAATAATTAGTACTAGTTAGAAATAATTAGGAATAATTAGTAATAATTAGTAATAATTAGTAATACTTAGTAACAATTAGTAATAATTAGTACTAATTAGTACTTATTAGTAGTAATTAGTACTAATTAGTAGTAATTAGTAATAATTAGTACTAATTAGGGCTAAATAGTAATAAATAGTAATAAATAGTAAAAAATAATAATAAATACTAATAATTAGAAATAAATAGTAATAAATAGGAATAATTAGTAATAAATAGGAATAAATAGTAATAAATAGTAATAAATAGCAAAAAATTAGTAATAAATAGGAATAATTAGTAATAAATAGGAATAATTAATAATAAATAGGAATAATTATTAATAAATAGGAATAATTAATAATAAATAGGAATAATTAGTAATAAATAGGAATAATTAGTAATAAATAGGAATAATTAGTAATAAATAGGAATAATTAGTAATAAATAGGAATAATTAGTAATAATTAGGAATAATTAGGAATAATTAGGAATAAATATTTATAATTAGCAATAAATAGGGATAATTAGAAATAAATAGTAATAATTAGAAATAAATAGTAATAAATAGAAATAATTAGTAATAAATAGGAATAAATAATAATAAATACTAATAAATAGGAATAATTAGTAATAAATAGGAATAATTAGTAATAAATAGGAACAATTAGAAAGAAATAGTAATAAATAGGAATAATTAGTAATAAATAGGAATAATTAGAAATAAATAGGAAAAATTAGTAATAATTAGTAATAAATAGGAATAATTAGCAATAAATAGGAATAATTAGCAATAAATAGTAATAAATAGGAATAATTATTAATAAATAGGAATAAATAGTAATAAATAGAAATAATTATTAATAAATAGAAATAAATAATAATAAATAGGAATAAATAGCAATAATTAGGATTAATTAGAAATAATTAAGAATAATTAGCAATAATTAGAAATAATTAGTACTAAAAAAGAATAATTAGTAATAAATAGAAATAATTAGAAATAAATAGGAATAATTAGAAATAAATAGTAATAAATAGTAATAAATAGTAATAAATAGTAATAAATAGTAATAAATAGGAATAATCAGTAATAAATAGGAATAATTAGAAATAAATAGGAATAAATAGTAATAATTAGTAATAAATAGGAATAATTAGTAATAATTAGTAATAATTAGTAATAAATAGGAATAATTAGTAATAAATAGGAATAAATAGGAATAAATAGGAATAAATAGTAATAAATAATAATAAATAATAATAAATGATAATAAATAGGAATAAATAACAATAATTACGAATAATTAGGAGTAATGAGGAATAATTAGAAGTAAACGGGAGTAGTTAGGAGTAAACATGAGTAATTAGGAGTTAACAGGAGTAATTAGGAGTTAACATGAGTAATTAGGAGTTAACAGGAGTAATTAGGAGTTAACAGGAGTAATTAGGAGTTAACAGGAGTAATTAGGAGTTAACAGGAGTAATTAGGAGTTAACACGAGTAATTAGGAATTAACAGGAGTAATTAGGAATTAACAGGAGTAATTAGGAATAAACAGGAATAAACATGAATAAATAGGAATAAACAGGAGTAATTTGGAATAAACAGGAATAAATAGGAATAAATAGGAATAAATTGGAATAAATAGGAATAAATAGGAATAAATAAAAATAAATAGAAATAAATAGGAATAAATTCTAATAAATTGTAATACCTTGGCACAATTTTTAGTGGATTGACGACACTCCTTTTGCTCGATGACTCTTTTGCTTTCAACTTTCACCGACTCAAAACATTTTGAAAAGTATGCTTCTACATATGCATATCCAATCTCGTACGCATGAGTTTGAATATGCATTTGTAGGACCACATTTTTTATAATGTTTTCAGGCGGTGATAGGTGCAAGAAGATGATTCATCGACAAAAAAGGGGGCTCTTTTGTCTGACGCCTCATTTACTTGCATCTTTCTCACACTCAAATCACAATGAAAAAACTGCTCGAATGTACGCTTATACATTCTCGCATGAACAAGAATGAATAAGCCTACCTCTAAGCATATTCTTCAATGTGATTTTAGTGTGAGAAAGATGTAAGTAAATGAGCTGTCAGACAAAAGAGTAGCCGTCAATCCACTAGAAATTGTGTCACCTAAATTTAATGGTAATTATTAAGAAGTAGTTGTAATTATTTATCTTCTTTTTTTAGATAGTTTTTTTATAATTTAAAATTATTCAAAAACAGTGATGATTTATATTTTGTAGAAAAATATGGAATAAGGAAATCAACATCAGTCATTATTAGATGATTGTGCTTGGATAAATCAGCGTAGAAATCCAAATGGTTCTGGTTTAAATCCTGTATATATTGAGGGTGTTGAAACTTTCTTATCATTTGCATAATCAAAACCAGAATATGTTTTAGAAGGAGCAATTAAATGTCCTTGTAAAAAATGCGCTCTAAGAACGTTTGAAACATTTGACAAGGTTGGGGGACATCTCTTGCGGTTTGGTTTTCAACCAGATTATGTTTTTTGGTATCAACACAATGAACGCAATTCCAGATAAGATACTAATAACTTGATTCTGGATCCATCACGATTTCAAAATTTAGTACACGATGTTGCAGGTCCATTTGTTCAACAAACTAAAACTCAAGATGATAGTGATTTAACTCCTGAGTTGGCACCATCTGAATTTTATGAGTTGTTGAGGTCTGATGAGGATGCATTATATCCTGGTTGAAAGATAAGAAAATTAGCAGCGGTTGCAAAATTTATGGCTATTAAATCAGATAATGCAATGTCAAACAACTATTTTGATCAGATATTTTCTTTGGTTAAAACACTGTTACCTGAAGGAAATGTGTTGCCTGCAAATTATTATGAGAGCAAGAGGCTGGTTCGTAATCTAGGCCTTATTTATCAGAAGATTCATGCATGTCCAAATGATTGCATCTTATATTCTGGTGAAAATGAGTCATTGGATAGGTGTCCCACATGTGTACAATCGAGGTATAAAGAAGCTCAACCAGGGAAGTCTGGATCAATTCCAGTAAAATAGTTGAGATATTTCCCCCTTACACCCAGGTTGTAGCATTTATTTATGTCTCATAACACAACGTCAATGATGTCATGGCACAAAACCAGGATTTCAATTGATAAAAGATTGAATCATCCATCTGATGGTGATTCATGGAAACATTTTGACCATCTGCATCCGTCTTTTGCTTTAGAATCCCAAAACGTGCAATTGGGTCTTTCTACTGACGGTTTCTGTCACTTTGGTTCTTATAGTAGTTACTATTCATGTTGGATTGTCTTTATAACTCCGTACAATTTACCTCCATGGATGTTGATAAAGGAGCCCTATATCTTTTTGAATCAA
Source organism: Viscum album (assembly GCA_963277665.1). NCBI lineage: Eukaryota > Viridiplantae > Streptophyta > Magnoliopsida > Santalales > Viscaceae > Viscum > Viscum album. The sequence goes on along the minus strand of OY728137.1, from coordinate 610,722,690 downwards.
TTAATCCCAAGACATCTGAAAAAGAATATTGATGTTTATTTTAATCCATTGATTGATGAGTTAAATGCATTGTGGAGTGATGGTGTTAGTACATATGATTTTGCTGCGAAACAAAATTTCATATTAAAATCTGCATTGATGTGGACGATTAGTGACTTTCCGGCATATGTCATGTTATCTGGCTGGAGTACACATGGTCCGAAATCAAGTCCTTACTATATGAAAGAAAACAAAGCCTTTATGCTCGTCAATGAAAAAAAACCTTGCTATTATGACTGTCACCACAGATTTCTTCCAACCGATCATCCTTTTTAGAAGAACAAATCTCATTTCAGAAAAGGTACAATTGAAAGGGATGAACCTCCAAAGATGATATCAGGTACATAGTTAAAATCAGTTGTATTTTCATTACCTCCCATCACATTTGGGCCAATAATAAACCAACAAAAAATTGATGGCTTTGGGAAATAACATAATTGGATAAAATGAAGCATTTTTTGGGATCTTCCATATTGGTCTGATTTGTTGGCCCGCCACATGTTGGATGTCATGCATATTGAGAAGAAATATTTTGATAATTTATTTCATACAGTTTTGAATACACCAGGTAAGACCAAAGATACTGTAAAGACATGATTAGATCTTTCCCAAATTGGCAGGCGACCAGAACTTGAACTATTTGAAAATGTCAAATCACAAAGGTTAATGAAGCCAAAATAATCTTATACACTTTCCAAAGAGAGTCGCTTATTATTTTGTCAGTGGATTGTAGATTTGAGACTTCTAGATGGTTGTGCTTCCAATTTGGGAAGATATGTTAAGAATGATTATATTACCAGATTAAAAAGTCATGATTGTCATGTTATAATGGAAATACTTATGCCGATTGGATTTAGAGGTTTGTTGAATTCTATGATTTGGGATTCGATAATAGACATATCATATTTTTTTCGAGATATTTGTGCAGCAACAACAGACTACGATGCCCTAAGAAAACTGGAAGAAGATTTTTCTATAATTATATGTAAACTGAAAAAAATCTTTATGCTGGATTTCTTTGACTCACTGGAACATCTAATATTACATATGCCACATGAAGCTAAATATGGAGGTCCCATATAGTTTCGATGGATGTACCCATTCGAGAGATGCATACAGAAATTGAAGAAAAAAGTACATAACAAAGCATCAGTTGAAGGATCAATTGCTGAATCTTATTTTCAAGAGGAAATTGATTTTTTTGCTCTCATTATTTTGAATCTGAATATCCCTCAAAACAAAATCACATGGGACAAAATGAGGGGAATGTTAATGAAAAAATGGACAATAAATTATCAGTTTTTAATCAGCCAAATCTTGGTTTCAGTGGAGTTCGTGAATGATGGGTTTTAAATGATGAATATCATAGAGCTCATACATATGTTCTGCTCAACTGTGAAGAAATGACATCAATTGTGCTGTGAGTTATTTTATCACTTATTCTATAATTTATGTTGTAGTATGTAAACTTATTTTATTTGTACGTTATATGATAATCATATCAAGAAACAAATTCCACAAATTACAGCAGCTACTCTTGAAGGACGCAGACAAATTTGTTTTCTCAATGGTTTCAAAAACTGGTAACATAAATTATTGATGGTTTAATATCAATTCTGTTTATTATTTATTATATTGATAATTGTTTTAAAAAATTTTAGGTGTCTCAACATACTGATAAAATTGATAAGCGACTGTGTATATTGAGTAACCCACCATCCAAAATGGTTAAATCTTATAATGCATATGCGGTGAATGGTTTTCGATTTCATACATGTGCATATGGGGAATCAAAAAAAAAACAATGAACAGTGGAGTTTTCTTGAGAGGAAAACATCACAGAGAAACTGAAGTTGACTTTTATGGCATTATGGATGAAATTATTGAGCTGTGTTATCTAGGACAAAATTACATAACGATGTTTAAATGTCGGTGGTTGGATACTGAGAGAGGATTGCATGTTCATCCGACTTATGGAATCGTCAATATTAAATATAAAAGTCTTATTACAGTAAATGAACCATTTTTACTAGCTCAACAGGCACATCAAATTTATTACACAAAGTAATGTACTACTTCAAGAGACTTGATTGATTGGTGGGACATAATAAAAATTAAATCTTGGGAAAATCAGTTTACTCAAACTGAATGTGGTTTCGCTGAAGTGGAAGGAATTGAAAATTTTCAAGAGACTGCTTAAAATCTATCTTTTTCACAAAGAGACGTGAATATCGATGATGACACCCCACAATTAAGGATCAGTGATGAAAAAGATGTTAATGATGTTACAAATGAATTTAAAATGACAAGAGATGATGAAAATGAAACTCATATAGATATTGATGATGCTGAGGAGAAAGATGAAGACATTGACATGGGCAGCTATGAATATGAGGATGAAGATGGATATTGACACAGTTAAATGATGGTTATAATCATAATTAATATATATCTATATATAATAGTTATTTTTAACTATCTGCTAATAACAATCATTTTGTGTTTCAGATGGATCCTGATATATTTCACGAGTTGTAGGAGGCTGATCTACCTTTGGATGAGGGGGATTTTGGATCATCTAACCCTCAGCCTATTGGCAGTTCAGGGGGTACATGGAGGGGGTGCATTCTTGCGTGACTGTTGATTCCCAACCCTATCCCTGAGCGACGTCCACATCTTGGCTTCGATCCACGCACACGGAGGTATGGTAACCTATATATTTTAGTTAGCTTTCATTAATTTATTTATATATATACTAATTGTTTGATTATTTATTTCTTTTTCACAGTTTTTCACATGTAGCTATTGGATAGGGGAGCGCTATCTTGTGCAATTATTTTTCTCAGCCATGGATCACATGGGAACAGATTCCCATTGATGTGCGGCGTGACATGTTCGATCATTGGCTGGTACATAAATAAAGAATATTTATTTTGAAATTTATTTTATTAATAACTTAATATTATAAATTATTTTTAGGGTTTATGGTATCCCGTCGATGATAGCATGCATGACGCTATCCATGCGGCATGGCAGGTGTCTATGCATGACCGTTTCCGTCAGTTTTTGCACAATTTGAGAAGAACATCCATTAAGAAACCAGGAGTGATAAAATATGATGAGTCGTGTGGAGCCCACCGACCAGAGTACATTTCATCTCACGTTTGGGATGGATTATGTTTACACTGGTTGGGTGGTGGATTTCAAAGGAGATCTTCAGTGGGACGACAGAATCGGGGGAGACAAGAGGTGACACATCGAGCTGGTAGCCGTACATTCAGTACGCATAGAGAGCATCTGGTAATTATATTTTTTAAATATTTTATACAACTTTAAATATAAATAGTTTATTTTATATTTCTGTAGGCATTCGAGCATCCTGATATTATGGAGTTCGACGTTTATCGGGGGATGTACAATGATCTAGCCACTAGAGAGATTAGAGGTGATCGCCAGCGACAGATTGTGGTTAGTATTATTTTTTTTTCAGTTTGAAAATTACCTGCATATAATATTTTCACCATTTTAATTTCAAATTGGAATTTAAGGAGTCATATGAGGCTGCGACCTCTCAAACACAGGCTGAGAGTTAGGACGAGACGAATGAGCATACCAGTACCCACCATTTCGATGAGGCGACATGAATGCAGGCGACTCATTATGGCTTTGAGAAGGGTATAGTAGTTGATATCGGCTCTCATTTGAATCCTGGTACTTATTATGGTACTGCTGCGATGTCAGCGTCCAGATCGAGAGGAGCTCGTAGAGAGGCATCATCTTCTGCCTCACAGTATCAGGAGTAGTTGCGAACTCATGCTGAGCTTATAAAGAGTTTGCCGAAGCAGCATGAAGAGATGTGTCGGCAGTAGCAACAACAGCATGAGAATGAGATACATTGATGGGAGTATCAGCGGCAACAACAATATCACGAGCAGATGGAGTACATGCGCTGTCTGAGTCGTAGTTTAGGGATGGAGTTTCCTGCACCACCACCTCCACCTCCTCTAGAAGATGACCCCTAGTGATTTTTTTATGTTAAAAGCATTTGAATTCAAGATTTGTAGTAATATGAACTATTTACAGTTTCTGTCTTTTATATTGGTGCAAATATTGCATAATTTTTTTTTATTTTTAATACTCTATTATTTATTATTAGTATTATATTTTTTAATATTTGTTTATTTTACTAATAATAATAATATTTTATTATTTTTTTATATTTTTTTGTAAATATTGAGAATTTTAATAATTTTTTATTTTTTTTATTTTTTTAATAATATTAATATTAATTTCTTATTAATCATAATTTTATTAAATATATTTTTTTAGTATTATTTTTTAATGTTTGTTTATTTTACTAATAATAATATTTTTTATTTGCTTATTATTTTAATAATAATAATATAATTTTTTCATTAATCATAATTTTATTATTTTTTTATTATATTTAGTATTTGCGACGGGACCTTTTGCGATGGGATCCCATCGAAAATAATCTAAATATAATTTTTTTATTATTAGTATTTGTGACGGGACGGTGGATCCTTCATAAATACTATTTGCGACGGACCCGTTGCAAAATGTTTGTATATATATAATGTATATAATCGGACGATTATTTACGACAGGTAAGGTTCCCGTCACAAATAGTATTTGTGACGGGCCCGTCGAAAATGGTTGATTGATATATAATGTATATAATTAGAGGATTATTTGTGATGGAAAAGTTTCCCATCGTAAATACCATTTTTTGCGACGGGCCCATCGCAAACAAATGTATTTGCAACACCGTTTTCTGCAACGGGCTATTTGCGAGGGGTCCCCGTCACTAAAGCCTATTTACGATGGGATCTTGTTGTAAATAGGATGTCACAAATATCTATAATTCCAGTAGTGGAGATTTTTTTGTTCGCTGTGCTCTGATCTATTAGGGTCTGAAGTTGCTTCACGATCCGACAACGTTCAGACATTGAATCGTCGTCGGCCAGAGCTTCTCCATCTGAGAGGGAAAATGAGCTAACTCTACTCATTTTCCTAATTCCCTATTTATAGGACACTGCTAGTGGACGTGAAATCCAAATCTCCCGCTCCCTCTCAACTGATGTCACCCCTAGGGTAAACACCATTCTATGAACTCAACGGCAGTCTCAGATTTCCAATCTGAGTCCATGTTTGGAAGTTATTCAAAGTAGTGTTTCAAATAAAACAATTTAATTCAATTATTTAATTTACATTTTTTCCCTTTGGGAATTTTTCTACATAAGGCTTGCGTTGACAAAACTTATACACCTCCTAGGTTAAACGGTATGCTTTAGACTCAACCATGGACTAAAATTTCCAATTCTAGTTACCGTTTTAGAGTTATTTGGGTTTGAGCTATTAAATTAATGAATTAATAAATTAATTCATCCATTTAACATACCACTAACAAGCGAGGGGTCCGAACATCCCATGCTGACATATTTTATATTGATCCTAGGGTAAACAATATGTTCCGAACCCAAACATGGTCTCATATTTCTGATCTGATCAACCGTTTAATAGATATCCCATTTCCATTGCATGAATAGTATAAAAACACTTAATATTTTTGTATAATTTATTCCAGCACACTGGGCCTCATAATTGCACACTGTCTCAACACCTAGCTCTAGAAATATATTTAGAAATATTACAAAGTTTTATAGGGTGAAAACTAGGTCTCTATATATACCTATGTTGAGATGACTATATCTTCTTAGTGGTGTTTCCCCTTTGCGGTATTTCTACATGGTATCTTATTTGTGATGTTTCCTTTGTGGTATTCCTTTGTGTTTTCAGGGTGTATTATTGAGTATTATTTTTCTCACCTTAGCACATGATTTTCCCTACACGTGTCATGTCTTTTTTAGATGTTTGACATTGTTATAGAGTTCCAAGTGGACCAGTACCTGAAAGTTCTTGGTGAGTTTAGATAGTTGAGGCGTGCTCCCATGGCTTCAGGAAATGGTTCCTATACCTACCCTTCAAGTAGGGTTTTCTATGGACAAGCTTCAGGACCTTGTGCTAAATACTCTTTATTTTTGGTGGGCTTGTATTCTGACCTAGTTGTACTTTACTGCACTTTACTTTCTTATCATACTCTGTTGGTTGGGATATAATAGTATGCATGCATTTGTTCACTTCTTGTTTTTACTTTTCAGTATTTTGGGCTTGGAGATGTGTGCGTGTGTATAGGTAATTGGGAAAATGCATCCCATTTGTGGGATATGCCTACTCGGTGCTAGTTTCCATCCCCTGACCTATTGGATGTGGGATTAGGGTAGTCATGAAATGGACCCCTCTGGGATGTGTCGAGACATAAACCACCTAATTCCCATAACATAGTGAAGCATATATCATTACCAGATTCCCATAACATAGTGGAGCAGTCATCACTACCTGATTCCCATAGTGGAGAAAACATTCCATACTTGATTCCCATAATTATCTCATGAGATAAAAATCCTCAACCAATGAATTAGAGGGTCATACAGGACCCCACCATGATTATCCATACATATGAATTCCACTTGAAATCAATCATTCATCATATCATAAATAATCCATGGAAAAAATGGGCTTTATTAAACACATCATAAATAACCCATTGAATAAAATGAGTTTCATATCCTTTTCAAATTGATTTATATAAGGAAATCATCAACATGATAAACCCATAGAAAAAATGGGTATCCAAATATATTTGATAACTTTCTAGGTAAATACCCTTTAATTAAGATTATGAAGTATAGAGAATCTACACCATATAGATAAAAAAGTATACAATTTAGTTAATAATTTTCTCCAATAAATTGATGTATGGAATCTAGGTGAACAACCTTCAACGAAAGAAATGGAAAACAAATTATTCACAAATTAAAGATATTAAAATAAAGATCATACCTATATCAAAGGATGATTTTGAAAGACAAATACAATGATGAATCATATCTTTGATATAAATAAACATTACATAAACTATCCAGAGAAAGAAGATGGTATAGGATTTGGTGCTCTAGAACTGAATTCTATGTACTTTATGATTACCTATATTCATTGTTTTGAATATTAATAAACATCTTATCATATCATGATTGTACTTATACATGACATAGTATGTGATAATATCTTAATGATAATTTTCACTTGGAAAGGTCATGAAAATTTTACGCTATGATGGGAACCCAAAAGAGCCAGAACAATATTCTTGAATATATATTCTATATCTAGATGATATCATTTTATGGGAAAAAAATGATACAAGCTATCAGGGGTGGAGACTCATAGGACTTTGAGACACTTTCTTATGGTTTATGCCCTTGGTAATTTCACAGGAGATTATAAGAACATGACCCACTGGTAGGAAATCCATATTTATGTGTGTCATTGAATATTCATATCTTTGGATGTGTGTATTGATTATTAGACTTTAATATTATTATTAATGGACATTATCAGTCATGTAATTTGATGTATTTATGAAAATCATGATGACATATGTTCATGGAGAAGTAGAATATGCCGAGTGCATCACATGTAATATTGAATTAATGAATAACATGATAAATGATTTGTACCTTCTTTTCTTTAATGAGAGATGATATCTCAAGCCCTTTGATAGGAATTTAATTGCCTAAATAAATCCATGTTCATGGTGTTCTGTGGGAAAATTCATTTCCAAAAAGTCAAAGAAAGAGAAATCATGCGCATAGGATGATGACATTAGCATGCAACCTGCTTGATTTGAGATATCATGATAAAGGAATTATATTACACAGTAATAATTTGTATGAGTTTGAGTGTTTTTTTGACATTAAATTCCTTCTCTATGGGTTTCTTGACATGTTTCTAGATGATAACCTTAAAATTTAGGCCGCTCTGCCTAATTCCATTGAGAAAGAGGCATAGAGGGTCACACACTTACTATATTCAGAACCTCAGTTAAATATTAAATATTATTTATTATTCAACATGTTGAATAAATATTATCCCCGTAATAGGTTTAATAATTATTCATGTTTTCTTGATCGCATATATTTCATCACTAGTTATTTGAGATAATATTTTGTGAGAAAAATATTTAATAAATATTTATTTTTATTTAGTGAATATAATATTTATTTATTTATTGGTGAACACTATAGTGATATTTATTTATTAAATAAATAGTCATTATTCAAATCCCAATAAATATTGTGGAAAAATAATGGACCGAATTTAATGGTCAGGTGAGAAATAATACATATTAAACATTATTTGAATAAATTTTTTATTCAAGAAATAATATTTAATTAATTCAGCGGTTTTGTGCATGTCAAAAAAAATAATAATAATAATAAAATCAAGACAAGAGGTTATATGGGAATAAAGAAAATAATAAGGGCACATGTGAAATTATTATTTTTTAACCCTAACTTTATTTAAACCCAATTATATTATTTTCAACCCCAGCACTATCCATTTGTGTTGGTTGTGAACAATGACTTTGAATAATTCTATCAAGTCCCAGAGAGCCCCTCTCTAAGAATGCTCTAAAAAAATGAGAGCGACCATCCTCTAAGACCCCTCTCGATTCTAGAGAGATTAAAGAGAATACTTTCTAGAATTGATTCTCATGGTGATCTAAGACGACTGACTAAAGAGTTAGGATATCTCATGCTTTCCCTCGAATATTCCTACGAAGATGCTCAGAGTTTCATGGTACACGTGTGGATCACTCTTGGAGGGAATCTACATTTTATTCCTACAATGAAATAACGGTATGACATAAAGATGTTTTCATATTCATCAAAGAAGAAATAATTCATCGTAGGGTGATTATTTAATTTCTTAAATTAATTATAAATCATTAGGTGGTGATCATATGTTTGGTTCTATTATTCTCATTTTAATTAATCTTTGCTTCATTTATGTTGGTCTTGATGTTATTTTTCAATGTACATCTTAGATCAATCATTTATTAAAACAAAAAGATGAGTTGGGCATGCCCTACTGGTTCTTCTATCATTTCTGGAACCTTCAAGTGGCATCAGAATGGTCACATAATTATTTATAATTATTTAAATATTATTGATTGATTTTTACATTAATCTTCAGTTTTTCAATTCTGGTTTAATTGTTATTTAATCTAAATCATGATATCTTCCCTTATTCCTCTCCATTCTCACAAATATAATCAATAAATGGATTAATTTTGAATGAATAACATTCAAAGAACTCATATGGAGGTGTCAATGATTTTGGTTGGATAACACAAGAGTACATGGTATGTATCTCATAGGTAGACACCATGTACCCGTGTTTAATGCACCAAGGCAACTCATGAATTAATTCAGAGTGTGTGAATTTATTACACATGGTGTGTATTTAATACACCACATGTTGACAGGTCCAACTTGATGAATAGTTAGCTGGACTACACAACATATAACTTGTGTACATGAAGAGTAGTCTAGTAGTCAAATACAAGTCGTGTGGTTCTACACAGCACGTGTGACTGGAAACCATGTAATCCGGAGACCACACAATGTGTATCCCACACACACGCCATGTACTCCATTAATTTCCATGACAGGATGACACACCCAATCCCTAGGTGTGTATCATGGATAGAGAGTGAAGAAATATACATGATGTGTAGCTGGATAATACACACTGTGTATATTACCTAATTACCTAGAATTTAAAATTAATTTATTATACTTTTTAAACATTATCAACATGTGTTACCTGTTTCATTTATTTGACTCATACACTCCATGTGATAGGTTATATATATATATATATTAATTATCTAATTAATTTTAGCATAATATTCTAAACTACATTTTGTGTATAAGTTATAATACAATTATTACTCTACACGCATTAAAACATAATACGCTACATAAATAAAATGTGTTAGTGTGTCATTTATTTTACATTAAACTCTATGAAATTATGTGATAAGATGTGTATGCTAAAATATAGATGAGTAAATGATATAAAAATATGATACATGTTGGGAATTTCAGATGGGAACTCTCCGTGTTGTCTTCAAGGAACAAATTTTGTACATAGTAAATTTTAAATAAATTTATTTAATTTGTTTAAAATTGTGATCAATGATAATCTAAAAAAAGTTTTAATGAGAATTAAGATAGAATAATTGATTAATTAAAGAAGATAATTAATTGATCTGAGTACAATTTATCTTAAATAAGAATGATTGGGAATGGATGCTAGTTTATTAAATGCGTTACTTGTTGCATGTATGTGTATGATCATAAGAATATACCAAAACTTTGTATGTGATTAGTTTCATTTTAATTTATTATTAAATTAAATTGATGGAATACACATCATACCTCCTCTCATTATGTAAGGTCTTGCATTCCCATGGTTTCATTTTCTGTAAAAACCATAAACCAATCATTTGGTTTTCTTCACTTGTGTGTGAGTAAAATATTTTGAAATGGATGAAGCTCCCATGAGAGTGAAGGTGGTTTATGTTTGGATCTGAGAAAAAACCAATCCAAGATATTCATGGATGGATAGTTGGAAAGCTACAACATAATCAAAGTCATGGTTCAAGGTTTCCCCCCCTAGGCTGACAGTTAAGTTTATCATTTGCTAGATAAATTAACCATTAGGAAAATCACATGATCATACCACTCTTATTATTTTATTTATGTCAAGTTTCATGGTTAATTTAATTTTGTATGTTTTGTTGTGATCACATGAATTAAAGAATTAATAATCATGCAATATAGAACCAAAATAAATTGGATTATGTATAAAATTTATTGAATACATGGTTAATCACTTAAGTAAATCCACTTAATATTAACAAGAATGTAATAGAGATAATATGGTCTATTTATGAATACAAGATTAAAATCCCTCAACTATATATATTAAGCCAGTATAGCCTTTCACACTTGGGTAGGAATCAAACCATAGTTCAATGTGCCTAACCAACCTCATTTAGGGTTCTTTCAATTACCAGAGAATTCTTATCTCAAGTTTTGGTTTGAATTAACCTAGATTTCATTAAGGTCTGATCACCTCCATGAGACTTAGTGCAACCAGTTAGCGAAGTGTTGGGGAAATCCAAATCGAAGATCTAACAACCCAAATTTTCATGAAGGTAATAACCATTTGTTTTTCAATTGAAATTATTTTTTTCCTCTTGGTAAACATAACCTATGACCTAAGGATGGTTTTAGGAGTGTCTGAGGCTTGTTCGAAGCCTGGAGTTCTGGAAAATAGAGTAACAGAATGGGCCAAAAATTTAGCGTATGATTAGTTATAACCATGCGACTCAACCATGTGTGGTACCCAATGCACAGAGGATGCCGTACGGTTTTTCTGCAATCATGTGAGTTGGGGTGCACAACCATGTGAAATGTCTCAGACATGATACAATGGCTTTTCGCATGGGCTGCACACAATTTGAAAGACCATGCACCTAACCTATGTAAGAGGACTTATTAGACAATGGAGGGAGAATAGTTAGCGCATAGTTTAGTCAATCATGTGACCGAATTGTATAACCCAGTTTTTGAGGGCGATTTTATGAATTTTACCTCAAAATGTTTTAACCCCTTTCCTCGCTTTTTATTATCCTCTAGAGGACATGATCTCTATGTTTTCTTCTCCCGTGAGTTCTCCCTCTCCCTCAGCTAGGGATCTTGATAACCCCTCAATCCAAACTCTATTTTCATCACCGAAGAAAGCATTAGATCCACAACAGTAAGCTTTCTAATCCTCTTTCTTCCTATCACCATTCATCTTTCCATCTCTTTCACTATTTTGGTGTGATATTATATGCCCTATTTTTATTTCATTGGACCATTCTTCTATTTTCTTTTATTCTTCTTCGAATCAAAGGTTGATACCTGATGAGTGGTCCTCTAAGAACCTAATATAGGTGGTATACAAATTATTTTTCAAATGCTTAGGTGTTTTCATAATATTTTTTAATGTTCCATATGCTGAAAATTTCCATGCATTTCCTTAAAATGTGCTAAACCTATTTAATTAATTGTACCATGTTTAATTACTCCTTTGGACTGCAATGAATTGTTATTGTAATGCCCCAACCCCAGTTACCCAGATTCGGTGCATTATTACATAACATTGGCATGATCACAAAAGATCAAATCTCGAAAGACCGATTAGTTTAGTAGCCTTGGAAACACTAGATACATTCATAAAGTTTACATTACATCATAAAGTGAAAACTACAACAAAATATTGTCTCCACACTCATATCCCCTTATGCTATCCCTACAGGTCATTCATAAAATACTTCTTCACATCCTGGGAAAAATAAAACATAGAAAGGGGTGTGCTCAAATTCCCAGTAAGGATAACAATATAGCAGAAACTTTCATAAATAAGCATAAACATATAAGGCAATGTATAACTAAAACAAAATCCTTTTAAACTTGAACTTCAGCGTAATATGGAAAAAGTAAAATGAAATAATTCCATTTGATTATTCACATGGATATTCTACTAGTTGAATAATCACATGTAATATCAATTACCACTTTCATAATGATGGAATGCATAATGCCAGACTATCATAATCACATAGTCAAGGCCATGCGCCAAGACTAAAAATAAGATTTTGTCAAGGCCTTGTGCCAAGACACTAGTTTTTCTCATGAGACCTACCGATGTATTGAGGATCTATAGCGATCTCCACCCATCACTTATTAAGTCCAATTCATTCCTCATATGAATAGGTTTAAACATAACATAAACATTCGTATTAAAAATAGCATACGAAATGTCAATACTTTCTCCATAAACCATGAATGGTATAAAAATAAAAAATCCACAGTCAAACATATCAAAAAACCTTCAATAAAATATTGAAGTTTTTTATCATAATAAATAAACTTAAAATAAGATTAAAATCCATCAGAGGATGTTGACATAGATGAAATCAAAACTATTTGAGAGAAATATCTCTTTTTTGAAATCATTTAAAAGTCACATAATTATAAAAGAAAACATTTACTTTGAAAATATTCTTATAATATTGTAAGGGAAGCTTCTACGATTTTATAATGACAGAAAATAGCCACACTCTCCATATAAGTTAAAAAAAGACATTCTTACCTTAATTCTGTCGAAAAGGTTAAAAAGGACCTTGTTTGGAAAACGATAGAAATATTCCTTTGTAAACTTCTTATAAAAATTCAAACAAGTGGATAAATGAATTTAAACCATATTCTATAAAATATTAATAATGTTTTGAAATACATTTTTAAGAAACATGGATGTGGATGATAAAGAGGCCCCAGTAGATAATTACGTATAAACAACCTCGGATAATGAAGAGATTGTGAAATAAACCCTTACCTTGTACTTTTCCTTGGTTTAGGGTAGGTTAACCTCCTGTATAATGGTGAAATAATTTTTATTAAATTATACAAGAATCATATACATCAATATGATATCATATATGATCTTTTAATATTGATTTTTTAATAATATCTTAGTATTATCATCATTTCAGGTGTTAACTTACTCATTTTATTTTATATGTTTTGTTACATAATCCATGTTTGTTATGGATAGGTAGTATATTATTCATATCCATAATGATATAAAGTCCTTAAACATTATTTTTAATCATCAAATGAGAATTATACTTGAATGGATACGATGGGGAATGAATCTCATCGCGTTCGTGGAGACGGTAGTCCGTACGTACGCACGAGCGACAATATCACTCTTTTGATATTAAAATAATATATAATTGGATAGTATATCATATATAATGAATAATTATCATGTTATATTTATTATTTACATTAATTACACATAATTATTATACCCATCCAAATAATAATGTTTTGAATAACAATTACACCACGACGTGGAGACGGTAAGCCGTACGTACCCACGTATGGTGACATGTCATTCAAAAGATAAATAGAATAATGAATATGGTTTTACAATATTTATAATAACATCACAGTATATAGAAGATACTGGAGTTATTATTTTATAATGGTAATAACAAAGAGAGAATAAGTTGAAGAAGAAAGGAACTTGAAAGAGGGTGGTGAAAACATTACCTCTTCTTCGGGTTCTTCCTTTTGATTTGATCAAAAGGGCTCCTTAGGTTGGATTTATGATCAAACTAAGGCCTCTAGGTTGAAGTGAGAGAAGTTGAGAGAATATTTGGGCAGGGGTTGGCCGAACCAAAAGGCTTTTATGGTATGAATTTGAGAGAAGGGGGAGTGCCCTTTTATAAGAGGGGTGAGGGGCACCTTAGGAAAAACTTAAAATATTATTTTATAATAAATTTATATTCGGTTTATAATGTCTCTAAAGTGACTTATTTCTAGGATAAGGTGGTGATGGTTCTAAATCCTTTCAACCAATAGATTTTAAATAGGTTTGGGTTACTAAATTAACCTTATCATTTATATTTAACTCTTAGTTAAATAGTTTGACATTTACCATGTCTCTTTGTATTTTTATATTATATGGTTAATAAACTTACCATATACATCCAAGAGAACCCCAAGTAGTTCATTAATGATACACCTATCATTATATATGTCTCTTGTCTGAACCTTAGATTTTTAGGAATTTAATATTAATTAATAATATAATATTTTTTTTAAAAACTCTTTTATGTCAATTTTGACACTATTTGGTATTTGATTTTTGTGAAAATCATAACAACATGTTTACTTCGAACAAACATAATTAAATAAATACTAACATGTCATATTAACCTATAAAATTAGTGTAATTCATAAAAATTCTCAAATTAAATTTATTTGGATATTTATAATATCAATTATTTTAATATTTCATTAATTAGGTAATTATTGCATCACCATTGTGTCATAAATAAATTAAATTATTTAATGTTTAAAAATTATAAATAAAATACCATTATGTAGGAAATATTTTTATATTTCTAATGAATATTTAAAATTAAATTTATCATATGTATAACCCTATATTAAAAATGTTTTAGTAATTAAACTTTGATTTTAACTCTTTTAACTCTTCTTTGAATTAAATAATAATAGATGTCCTAATCTAATCCAAGTGGACCTAAATGATAATATTTTATTACTAAGTTTGTTTTGTTGAGATACACTTGTCCAATAGAATTAGGACATGTGTTAGAGTAATATTAATATCATTTTTACCCTTAATTACCCTATTTACATTTAACTGTGGTAAATAAAAGTAAAAAATTACTATTCACCAAAAATTATTTTTATCTTATTGAACCAAATTTTATTCCTTGATATTAACCATGTCTCTCAAATTTTTGAAATTCCACTCACAGAAGCGGTAAAATTAAGTTTTATGTGTATTTCCAAATTCTCCTAGGAGGTGGGCAAAAGACGGTGAAAAGTTCCATAAAATTTTTATATATCTAAAATTATTCTAAAATAACTCCAATTAATTACATTAAACTTATATAGGTATTATGTATCCATTTTACCTTAATTAAATTTAAATAAAATAAATAATTATTTAAATAAAAATTCGGTTTTAAACTATAACTCAATGTTTTTTCACTATTCATCAAAAATTGAATGTTTTCAGAAAAATACCAAAAATTCACCCTAAGATAATTTTGATATTCCGAATCCAAAAATAAAGTCCATTTTGAAATATAAAATTTATAAATTTCAAAAAGTAAGTATTACTATTCATAACTGCTAGTTTGATTGGTTGTGGTGTGTGTTAGAACTCGAAGTTGTGTACAACACACACTACTGTATTATTCAAAGAGAAGCGTACCGTGGAAGCTTGGGGTGTTACATTCTCCCCTCCATCAAATAATTTCATCCTCAAAATTTCTATAATACTACCATATGAAAAGACTCGGGTGGTTCTTCATCATAAGTTCCTCAGGTTCCCATGTTGCCTCTTCCATCTTATGGTTTCTCCATAGAACTTTTACCAGATGAGTCATCTGGTTTCTCAGAACTTGTTCTCTGGTATCAAGAATCCTGATGGGATCTTCGCAATAAGATAGATCAGGTTCCAGTTCTAATTCTTCATAGGTGAGTACATGTGTTGGGTTAGGCATGTATTTTCTCAATAGTGATACGTGGAACACATCGTGAACTTTGGAGAGATTTGGCAGCATTGCCAAATGGTAAGCTACAACCCCAATTCGTTCTAGAATTTAGAAAGGTCCTATGTACCTGGGACTCAATTTACCTTTCTTACTGAAACGTATAACACCCTTCTATGGAGATACTTTCAAGAAAACATGATCTCCTACCTGAAATTCCAAATCCTTTGGTTGTCAGCATAGCTCTTCTACCTACTTTGAGAAACTTTGATGTGGTTTTGGATTACCTTCACCTTTTCCATCGTTTCCTCCACCAGTTCTGGGCCTACGAGTTTTCTTTCACCAACATCATCCCATCATGTCGGTGTGCGACATCTCTTTCTATATAACGCTTCATATGGTACCATCCAAATACTTGAATGGAAGATATTGTTATAGGAAAATTCCACCAGAGGTAAATATTGATCCCACATACCCTGAAAGTCAAGTGAGCATGATCTCAACATGTCTTCTAAGGTTTAATTAGTCCGTTCTGATTGCCCATCTGTTTGAGGTTGGTAGGCAGTGCTCAAATGAAGTTCAGTATCTAGGGATTTCTGAAGACTTTTCCAGAATCTTGAAGTAAAATGGGGATCACAATAAGAAACAATCGATAGGGGTACTCCATGAAGTATCACAACTTCATTAATATATACTCTTGCTAGGCGTTCGAGTGGTAAATCCTTCCTTATAGCAAGAAAATGTGCTGACTTGGTAAGATGATCAATAATAACCCATATTGCATCATTCCTTCTATGAGTCTTTGGTAGTCCCATGACAAATTCCATCGTAATATTGTCCCATTTCCACTCTGGTATGGGAAGAGGTTGCATGACTCCTCCAGGATGTTGCCTTCCAGCTTTCACTTGTTGACAAACCATACATCTTGACACAAAATCAGAAATCTCCCTCTTCATGTTGTCCCACCAAAAATGTTCCTTCAAATCTCTATACATTTTGGTGCTCCCAGGGTGTATAGAGAAATTGGAACTATGAGCATCATCTAACAATTCCCTTTTCAGATCAGGTATATCGGGAACACAAAGTCTCTTCCCAAATTTCAAAATTCCTTCTTCATACACAAAGTCTCTCAATCTCCCATCATTCACAGCTTTAATCTTCTTTTGAAATTCTTCATCATCGGTCTGAGAACTCTTAATCCTTTCTAGTAAATATGGTTTGGAAACCATTTGAAAAATCATTGATGTTTCACCTTCCATGGTGATTCCCATATCCATCTTTACTAAATCCATGAAAATAGGATCCCTTTCAACTCTTATCTTGTTCAAAACTCCATGATCCTTTCTTCTCAAAGCATCTACCACCTTATTTTCCTTCCCCAAGTGGTAGTGTATCATGCAATCATAATCCTTGAGTAGTTCAAGCCATCACCTTTGCCTCATGTTGAGTTCTTTCTATGATAAAATGTAATTCAAACTCTTGTGATCGGTATTTATCTCATATTTTTCACCATAGAGATAATGTCTCTATATATTCAAATCAAATATTACAGTAGCTAACTCAAGATCACTAGTAGGATAGTTTTGCTCATGAATTTTCAGTTGTCGTGATGCATAGGCAATAACTCTATCATTCTGCATAAGGACACAACCAAGTCCTTTCTTCGATGCATCATTATAAATAACGAACCCATCATTCCCCAATGGTAGAGTCAATATAGGATAATTTACTAATGTTCTCTTCATTTCTTCAAAAAATTCTTCACAATCTTTTTTCCAAACAAATTTAACCCCTTTACGTGTGAGCTTCGTTAATGGGTTAGCTAATCAGGCAAAATTCTGGACAAAACGCCGGTAATAACCTACTAAACCAATAAAACTGTGTACCTCAGTTATACTCGTCGGGGCTGGCCATTCTTGGATTGCCTTGGTCTTAGAAGGATCAACAGAGATTCCATCCTTAGAGACAATATGGCCAAGAAAAGAGATCTCCTGAAGCCAGAATTCAAACTTGCTAAACTTCCCATATAATTCATGTCTTCTAAGAGTCTTCAGGATAATGTGCAAGTGATTTTCATGGTCTTCGTAGATTTTGGAATATACCAAGATATCATCAATAAATACCACTACAAAATCATCGAGATATTCCTTGAAAACTCTGTTCATTAGATCCATGAAAACAGAGGGTGCATTAGTCATCCCAAAAGGCATTACTGTAAACTGGTAATGCCCGTACCTGGTTCGAAATGCTGTCTTCGGAATGTCTTCCTTCTTCACACACAACTAATAGTATCCAGATCGAAGGTCAATATTTGAAAACCATTGAGCTCCATGAAGTTGGTCAAATAAATCATCAATGCGAGGTAGCGGATACTTGATCTTTATTGTTATAGCATTGATTTCTCTGTAGTCGATACATAACCTCATAGATCCATCTTTCTTCTTAAAAAAAAGGACAGGGGCTCCCCATGGAGAAACACTAGGTCAAATAAATCCCTTATTACTGAATTCCTCTAGTTGTTTCTTTAGTTCAACTAATTCTATAGTGGCCATTCTATAAGGGGTCTTCGATATAGGCCTTGAACCAGGAATTAAATCAATGGAAAACTCAATTTCTCATTCTAGAGGATGTCCAAGTAAATCTTATGGAAAGACATCAAAATATTCTTTCACAATTGGTACATCCTATATTTGAACATTCCTTTCCTCACCCATAGTCATTTCATTCTCATCCTCCCCAATAATTGAATTTAGTTGATCTACTGGGGGTGGATCTAGGTAAGAATTAGGTGGTGACCATTCCACTCTAAAGATAAGGTGTTTCTTATCATCGTCATTAAAAATAGAAACCTCATTCTTCTTACAATAAATTTTTGCATTATGGTCCGAAAGCCAATCTATACCGAGGATTATATCAAATTCAATCATAGGTATGATGATGAGATCCGCAGATAAAGAACATTTATGTGCTCTAATGGGGACTGATTCACAAATTTTTTTTGCAATGATACTTCCCTTAGGAGTTTTGACTGAAAACTCCCTTGTTAAATCAAATTGGAAATATTTAATTTTCTTAGAAAACTGGGAAGATATGAAACAATGTGATGATCCAGAATCAAATAAAGCATTGGCTAAACTTGGGGAAACCATTAAATTACATGCCACCATGTCTTTCGGAGCTTTTACCTCAGTAGTAGTGATAACATAATATTGGCCTTGATACCTTAGCCTTTTCTGAGGTAAGCTCCCCTGATGCATAGGACATTCATTTTCATAATGTCCAATCTCCCTACAGTTGTAGCATTGAAAATCAGTAGCTTCTTTCTTCCCCTTGCAATCACAAGCTTGGTGGCCTTTTTCACCACACTTGTAACAGACTCCCATTCCCTTCAAGCAAGTACCGAGGTGTTTTTTCCCACATTTACTACAGGATGAATATTCAACTTTTCTCTTGTTCCCCTTATTTCCATTTCCAGAGTGATCAGCAAATCTCTTCTTCTCTTGCTTTGCTTTAAATTCATAAGACTTAGAGAATTATTTTTCGATCTTGATAGCACATGAGACAATATATTTATACAACGAGAAGGTTTGTGAGACTAATGATCGATGGAGAAATGGTTTTAAACCATCAAAGAAATGATCAATATTACTTCTTGGGTTACATATATAATCTATAGCATACCTCACTAACCTTGTAAAGTTACCCTCATACTTTGTGACATTCTCATCCTCCTTTTGTCTCAGACTCAGAAATTGCCTTTCCATATCTGCTCGATGGTCACGAGGAAAGTATTTTTCTAAGAAAAGCTCTTTGAACTCCCTCCATTACATATTTGATACTTCATCATCTTTCTTTGTGTTTTGAATCAATGACCACCATTGATCAGCATCTCCAGTGAGGCGGTAAACTGCCATGATAACTTTTTCCCTTTCACTACTCCCCAAAGTCTGAAATATTTTCTCTAGGAAACTTATCCATTGCTCAGCTACCAATGGATTTGTAATCCCATTGAATGTTAGTGGTTGTTTCCTCATGAAGCGATCTAACATTGATCCTCCACGCTGCGGATCAGTGTGATCCATATGGGTAAGGTTATTATTCATAACCCGAGTGAGTTGTCCCAGTATGGTGATTAGCTGATCAGCACCAGTTGCATCACCAGCTCCATTATAATTATCTTGAGCAGGAGGGTAATCTCTACATGGAGTGCGTGCATTGATAAAATTTCCATTCCTTCCACTAGGAACCATTTCTAAACAATGACATAAACTAAATCAGTTTATGAATCAAAATACATAATTCCATACTTGTAAAATACTTAACATAAATTGAACTATTTATGGATATAATCCATAATCATAAAAAATGTTTTATTTGAGGAAGTATATATTCATAAACCCTTAATAATGGTTTGTAAAGAAAATGAGAATTATCCTAAGCATATCCCCTGGGAGTGTTGTAACCAAGAGTGCAGCAAGGCCCGTTGTCGTGCACCAATTCCCGTTCGAGTCTAGCTCAAAGTGGTGTTTTCAGGTTTTACCCCTAGGTACATCTGTTCCAGAGCCACCTCTACCTGCTTGTATCCAGAAAGAGATATATTGCTCAGAAAACTCACAAAATCTCTACAATATTGAAATTATAGGAATTTCTTATATACTAATCCTCAAAGTCTATCTTAGGGCTATGTGCTCTAATCAGAGTTTATCTAAATCTAGTTTCCAAGGTTTATACTAAAATTCCCCTGATACCAACTGTAACGCCCCGACCCCAGTTATCCAGAGTCGGTGCATTATTAAATAACATTGGCATGATAAAAAAATATCAAATCTCGAAAGACCGATTAGTTTAGTAACCTTGGAAACACTAGATACATTCATAAAGTTTACATTACATCATAAAGTAAAAACTACAACAACATCTTGTCTCCACACTCATACCCCCTTATACCATCCCTGTAGGTCATTCATAAAATACTTCTTCACATCTGGAAAAAATAAAACATAGAAAGGAGTGAGCTCAAATGCCCAGTAAGGATAACAATATAGCAGAAACTTTTATAAATAAGCATAAACATTTAAGGCAATGTATAACTAAAACAAAATCCTTTTAAACTTGAACTTTAGAATAATATGGAAAAGATAAAATGAAATAATTCCATTTACTTATTCACATGGATATTCTACTAGTCGAATAATCACATGCAATATCAATAACCACTTTCATAATGATGGAATGCATAATTCCAGACTATCATAATCACATAGTCAAGGCCTTGTGCCAAGACTAAAAATAAGATTTTGTCAAGGCCTTGTGCCAAGAAACTAGTTTGTCTCATGAGACCTACCGATGCATCGAGGAGCTATAATGGGCACCACCCGTCACTTATTAATTCCAATTCATTCCTCGTATGAATAGGTTTAAACATAACATAAACATTCGTACTAAAACTAGCATACGAAATGTCAATACTTTCTCCATAAACTATGAATGGTATAAAAATAACACAGCCATAGTCAAACATATCAAAAAAATTTCAATAAAATATTCAAGTTTTGTATCATAATAAATAAACTTCAAATAAGCTTAAAATCCATCAAAGGATGTTGACATAGATGAAATCAAAACCATTTGAGTGAAATATCTCTTTTTTGAAATCATTTAAAAGTCACCTAATTATAAAAGAAAACATTTAATTTGAAAATATTATTATAATATTGTAAGGGAAGCTTCGATGATTTTATAATGGTGGAAAATAGCTGCACCTACCGTATAAGTTAAAAAAAGACATTCTTACCTTAATTCTGTCAAAAAGGTTAAAAAGGACCTTGTTTGGAAAACGACAGAAAGATTCATTTGTAAACTTCTTATAAAAATTCAAAAAAGGGTATAAATGACTTTAACCCATATTCTGTAAAATAGTAAGAATGTTTTGAAATACATTTTTAAGAAACATGGATGTGGATGATAAAGAGGTCCCAGTAGATAATTACGTATAAACAACCTCAGATAATGAAGAGAGTGTGAAATAAACCCTTACCTTGTACTTTTCCTTGGTTGAGGGTAGGTTAAACTCCTATATAATGGTGAAATATTTGTTATTAAATTATACAAGAATCATATACATTGATATGATATCATATATGATCTGTTAACATTGATTTGTTAATAACATCTTAGTATTATCATCGTTTCGGGTGTTAACTTACTCATTTTATTTTATATGTTTTATTACATAAGTCGTGTTTGTTATGGATAGGTTGTATATTATTCATATCCAAAATGATATCAAGTCCTTAAACATTATTTTTAATCATAAAATGAGAATTATACTTGAATGGATACGATGGGGAATGAATCTCATCGCCTTCGTGGAGACGGTAGTCCGTACGTACGCACGAGCGACAATATCACTCTTTTGATATTAAAATAATATATAATTGAATATTATATAATATATAAAGAATAATTATAATGTTATATTTATTATTTATATGAATTACACATCATTATTATACCCATACAAATAACAATGTTTTGAATAACAATTACACCACGACGTGAAGACGGTAAGCCGTACGTACGCACGTATGGTGACATGTCATTTAAAAGATGGATAGAATAATGAATATGGTTGTACCATATTTATAATAACATCACAGTATATAGAAGATACTGGAGTTATTATTTTATAATGGGAATAACCAAGAAATAAGAAGTTGAAGAAGAAAGGAACTTAAAAGAGGGTGGTGAAAACATTACCTCTTCTTCAGGTTCTTCCTTTTGATTTGATCAAAAGGGCTCCTTAGGTTGGATTTCTGATCAAAATAAGGCCTCTAGGTTGAAGTGAGGGAATTTGAGAGAATATTTGTGTAGGGTTTGGCCGAACCAAAAGGCTTTGAAGGTATGAATTTGAGAGAAGGGGGAGTTCCCTTTTATAAGAGGGGTGAGGGGCACCTTAGGAAAAACTTAAAATAGTATTTTATAATAAATTCATATTCATTTTATAATGGATAAAAAGTAACTTATTTCTATCCTAAGGTGGGTATGGGTTGAAATCATTTCAACCAATATATTTTAGACAGGTTTGGGTCACTAAATTAACCTTATCATTTATATTTAACTCTTAGTTAAATAGTTTGACATTTACCATGTCTCTTTGTATTTTTATATTATATGGTTAATAAAATTACCATATACATCCAAGAAAACCCCAAGTGGTTCATTAATGATAAAACTATCATTATATAAGTCTCTTGTCCGAACCTTAGATTTTTAGGAATTAAATATCAATTAATAATATAATATTTGTTTTAAAAACTCTTTTATGTCAATTTGACACTATTTGGTATTTTATTTTTGTGAAAATCATAACAGCATGTTTACTTAAAAAAAATATTTAAATCAATACTAACATGTCATATTAACCTATAAAATTAGTGGAATTCATAAAAAGTCTCAAATTACATTTATTTGGATATTTATAATATCAATTATTTTAATATTTCATTAATTAGGTAATTACTACATCACCATTGTGTCATAAATAAATTAAATTATTTAATTTCTAAAAATTATAAATAAAATACCATTATTTAGGAAATCATTTTTTTCTTTATAATGAATATTTACAATCGAATTTATCATATGTATAACCCTATATTAAAAATGTTTTAGTAATTAAACTTTGATTTTAACTCTTTTAACTCTTCTTTGAATTAAATAATAATAAATGTCCTAATCTAATCCAAGAGGACCTAAATGATAATATTTTATTCCTAAGGTTGTTTTTGGTCGAGATACACTTGTCCAATAGAATTAGGACACGTGTTAGGGTAATATTAATATCATTTTTACCCTTAATTACCCTATTTACTTTTAACCGTGGTAAATAAAAGTAAAAAGTTACTATTCACCAAAAATTATTTTTATCTTATTGAACCACATTTCACTCCTTGATATTAATCATGTCTCTTGGATTTTTGAAATTCCACTCACAGAAGTGGTAAAATTAAGTTTTATGTGAATTTCCAAATTCTCCTAGGAGGTGGGTAAAAGACGGTGAAAAGTTCTATAAAATTTTTATATATCTAAAATTATTCTAAACTAACTCCAATGAATTAAATTGAACTTATATAGGTATTATGTATCCATTTTGACCTTAATTAAATTTAAATAAAATAAATAATTATTTAAATAAAAATTTGGTTTTAAACTACAACTCAGTGTTTTTTCACTATTCATCAAAAATTGAATGTTTTCAGAAAAATATCAAAAATTCACCCTAAGATAATTTTGATATTCCGAATCCAAAAATGAAGTCCATTTTGAAAGATAAAATTTATAAAATTTCAAAAAGTAGGTATTACTATTCATAACGGCTAGTTTGATTGGTTGTGGTGTGTGTTACAAGTCGAAGTTGCATACAACACACGCTACTATATTATTCAAAGAGAAGCATACCATGGAAGCTTGGGGTGTTACAGTTATAGGATTCTGACCACATTGATTTCCACCCATTAGGGTGTGCTAAATTGAATTTTCCTCTTTTATATAAATGTTTAAATGACCAAACACCATCCAAGTGTTCGACTTGACTCTAAAATGGAAATTACCTTGCCTTATAAATTAGATATATTAATTTAAATGATTGGAATTGGGTGGAAAGGACACACTGCTTGTTATACAATTATAAACATGAATTATATAAATTGTACAACCTTGGTTGTTTGTACTGAATGATTATAATGTTTTAGAAGTAAACATAATTGATATTATTATTAGTGTGCCATTGATATTGGCTGGTGAACAACAGTTAAGGGTTATGTTGAGCATAATGTTTCACGCTCCTTTACACTGGGTGTTGGGCATGACATCTCACACAATTTACTTTTATTTGGATGATGATAATTCCACTCCACATTCCTTTGTATCAGGTGTTGGGAATGAAGACTCACCCCACCATCTCAAGTGAAGATAAAGATGCCTCTCATTCATACGAGATTTAGTTATTGTACCCTTTGTTGGATCTTATAACACAATAAACTAGTTATAGACGCCTTAATTATGCCCCGAGTATAGCTAGCACCTAGTATCCATGTATATTCCTATAAATTTCCTCGCACATATAGTTCATATACATGTATACAATATATATATATATATTATTAATTATATATATGGTATACTGATCAAAAATATTCTGGCCTATGTCAAAGTAGGTATAGTCTGGTATGTTTCCTTCTAGAACTTGAGTTGAATAACACTTATTTTCCAAAATTGTTTATTATTCATTATACCTACACACTTCTAAGCTATGTACACTAGATAGATTATTTCTAGACACTGTTGGTGGTGGATTACTAAGTTTATCTCACACCCTACTCATGTTGCCTTTGGTAACTGAGTGGAATTCATGTCTGCAGGTGTAGATAAGGGAAAACGCCCTATTACAGATGCTTGATCCATTTTACTTTTAGTCTAGAGCATGGAAGTAGAGGACTGAGCGTATACTTTTGAACCTCGTGGAGCTTCCTTTTTAAATTTTTGTATTTTTTATAGCACGATGTATATGCATGTTCCCTATATCCCATATTTCTCCTTTTTGTACATCAGCATTCCATGACATCATTTTTTTATATGACTCAACCTATGGCTTTTGATTATTATTATTTTAGTTTCTTGGTTTTTTATAGTGCCATAGTTTATTATTATACTTGTTTCTACTGTGCCATATGTTATATTATGATTCCTATATTATTTTTATTTATTATTACCATTGTGCCACTCTGATATGAGGATATAATTCCCCACCATACCACCTTGGATCCTCGCTGCTAGTCGGTAGCCTATGGAATATGATAAGGCATGTTTGAGTCTATGTGACCTACCAGCTCAGGGCACCATTTTAGTGGATCTTGGGTCGAGATGTTATAAATTTGTATCAGTGCTCTTTTTTTCCTTTTGACTTATTGTTTAGGAATTATACAGGAGGATAGAATGTAATGTAATTTGGTAATAATTCTATTTCTGGGAGTAGCTAACCCTCATACAGGGGAAACCAAAATTACCTAGGATGGGTTGTTGTTGTTATGGATTTATCCTATTATAGTTGATACAACTTCACTGTTGGGTGACAAACATGTTTTGTGATGTTATTAATATTGAAATAATTACTCTTATGGGTTTTCTTTTTTCCTTAGCCTGTTAAGGTAAGGATTTATCATCCCATGCATCATTATAGGTACCTTAGGACTTATATGCATTTCATTTTTCCATGCCATGTCTACATTCTGTGTGCATTCTTATGTTGTATATAGTTAGTGCCTAGATTATTTTATTTTAAATGTGATAACTATTTTTAGGGTGAAATAATTGGGTTAATTAATGTTCCAACATCAATCTAAGTAGTTTTTTCCCATATAGATTAATGATGAAATCTTAATTGGCAAATTATACCATATTGTGGGTTCTGGACCTACTGATTCCATGGACCGAAATAATGATATTTGATTGGATTAATTTAATTTCAATTGTGATTTATAAATATTATAATTATATAAATCCTGAGTGGTGATTCATGAAATCAAATCATTGAATATGACCAGTTACATTATGATATCAGGTGTAAAGGTTATGTTGCAGCTAAATTATGTGACAACTGTAATTTATAAGAAGTATGAATTTTATAAATTGGAAGTGGTGATGCATTTAACTAGATCATGATATATATGTATATATATATAAAAGAGTAAAAACTTTAAATGGAATCATAAATTTCTAGTGAAATGGTTACCACTAAATGGGGATGCCAATTTCAAAGTAAATGGTGTTTTCCTCTATACCTTACAATTGAAACTCCATATATCAAAACCTCTATGGTGTTATACGAGATCTAAACCCAAACCCAACCTTAGTAGTGGGTAGTTGGGGGTGTATCTTACATTCTTATGGCCTGTTATAGTGTTCCTTTATCATTTAGACATGGATTTTAGATCAAATAGAGAGGTGTGACCTTTTTTTATAGGAGGAAAATGAATCTATTCTATTGTCTATATGTGATCTCTTAAACTGTTAAATTATTTTTTGAGGCATGCACTTGGAATTTTAAAATCATTCCACTATGACAGCCTTGAGTGATACACCAGAAAGGTAATGATGACCATGAATTAGAGGTGGTGTCCCCTGAGTCGCCAGTGATACCTATCATAGTGCCACCTATGGAATCACATGTTATTCCTAATATGGGAACTGATGCACAGTTTCAAGTGGGATTTATTTGTATGATGCAAAATAGGAAATGAGTTACTCAACCTGCCCTAACTATGGAAGAGTTGACTTGGGAATTATAGTGGCAACACCCTCCCACTTTCTTAAGGGATGACATGCCACATGCTGCCATGTCATGGCTCAAGGCCATGATTTATATCTTTAAGCATTTGAAGATTACTCCAAAGTGGAGGTTAAATCTTGCTTCTTATATGCTACATGATTCTACCAAGAAATGGTAGGATGTAATTACCTAGGTAGACCGATATTGAGACATTATCTAAAGGTATTTAAAGATGATATTCTATGATTACTTCTTTTCATATATATTGAGGGCTGATCGGGCTAGATAATTCATAAACCTGAAGCAAATCACCATGTCTGTAATGGAATATTCTTCTTGTTTTACCAAGCTATAACATTTCTCACTGACTCTAGTGGGTGATGAGATCATGAAGGCTAGATGATTTGAGGATGAGCTGGTATATTCCATCCGATGTATTCAGGTTAACCACTATTTCTGAGATTGTCAACCAAACCCTCATTACTGAGAGAAATTCATGGGAAGTTGACTATGCAATCTAGGATGGTTCAACACCTAGAACTACCATTGGTTATTCTAGTGGATGAAAGCATTACTTTGAGGTTTATTGTAGGGGTAGTAGTAGTTATACAACTCATACTAAAAGCTTATTTGTATTTCACCAGTGTGGGAAACCAGAACACACAAAACCCTAGTGCATGCGAGACCTAGTGGAATGCAAAGGCTGTAGTAGGATAGTACATATCCAATGATTCTATAGGAATTTTCCACCAGTTACTAGTGAGAGAGGATTTGCACCTACTCCACGCTCTAGAGCCAGACTAGTAGTATCTCATTAGGAAGGTAGATGGAATACTACTAGAAACTTTGGTCAAGGTGGTGGTTGAGGATGAGGGAATTAGACTTAGGAATTACAATGCCAAAAAAGCGGGTTTGCTCAAGGAAGTCAGGTTGTGGCCCAGGGCCGCGATATGAGCTAGTTACATGTAATGCAACCTATACCAGAGGAGTAGAGCATCATACCTTCCACTATTTGAGGTACTATTCTAGTAGTCTCTACTTTAGTTTCTGCTTTATTTAACATAGGTGCATCACAATATTTTATATTTATGGAAATTATGGAGAGTATGGGCCTTTAGATAGAACACTTCTACGATGTTATGACACTCGATATCCCATTGGTTATTATATTAGAGAGTGGACACAAATTTAATGATTTTCACCTTGAGATAGGTGGATACCTTTTCATATGGAATATTTTTGTCCTTGACATGTTAGGGTTTGATGTAATTATCAAGTTAGATTGGTTAGTCCCCTATCAAGACCAAATTGATTGTTATCGCTAGAAAGCGATGTTTACATCACCAAAGGGTGGTATACATATACACAATGGAGAATGGGATGTCTATGCGACTCAAGAAGAACCTAATAATTAGGGGCTAGGAAAAGTGATAGGATATATTACCAGTCTCTTCTTAGATGATCAGGGAATATGACCTACTATTTCCCCTCCTATGGTAGATCATTTCAAGGATGTCTTCCCCAACGATTTTTTTGATTACCTCTAATGAGAGAGGTGAAATTCACCATTGATCTAGTACTAGGAGAATCACCAATGTCCATTCCTCCTTATAGGATGGTACCTACAGATCTTATGGAGCTCAAGAAGAAGTTTTAAGATCTAGAGGATAAGGGTTTTATACACCCCAACACTTCTCCTTAGGTTTCATTGGTCTTTTTTTTCAATAAGGTGGATGTCACCCTTATGATTTGCGTGAATTAATGATGGTTGAACCAACTTACAGTTAAGAAATGATATCAAATACCTTGAATAGATGACTTATTTGATTAGATTTGAGGAGTGAGGGTGTTTTTAAAGATTTATTTGAGTTCGATCTATCATCATGTATGTGTTAGATCCTTAGACATACCTCATACAACCTTATAAAGTAGGTATGGTCTTTATGAGTACCTAGTAATATAGTTTTGTGTCACAAACATGCCTGTGGTTTTCATGGATATGATGAATCAGGTTTTCCACCCATATCTAGATTCATTCATGGTAGTATTTTTGAATGAAATCTTAGTGTATTCATGCACTCGACATGACCATGATAAACATATTGATATTTTTCTGAATACAATGAGAGAGTATTAAATTTACATGAATCTCATAAAATGCCACTTTTGGATAGACAATGTCCACTTATTGGGTCATATTATCTCAGAGTCAAAAGTATTAGTAGACACAGAGAAGGTGAGAGATATAGTTTCCTGGGATAATCCCAAGAATGTATTTTATATATTGAGTTTCTTGGGGATACCCAGGTATTAAATATGCTTCATTCAAGATTTCTCACATTAGCAGACATTAAGGAGTTGAAGGGAAGATTGAATTCAACACCGATCATAATTCTTCTAGATCTAGTAAGGATATATACAATCTATTATGATGCTTTAGGTATTGTGCTGAGGGTGGTTTTGATATAGGATAGTGAGTCATAGTGTATGGGTCTTGTCAGTTTAGGCCTCACAAGTAGAATTAACCAATACATGACTTCAAGCTAGCAACCATAGTTCATGATTTATGCTATTGGAGACATTATTTACTTGGGGAGAATTTTTTGGTATTCAAGGATCACAAAATAATCAATTACATATTTAAACAGGGTGATCTAAATCTCAGGTAGTGAAAATAGGTTGAATACTTATAATCCTTTGATTTCGATCTTGTCTATACACTTGGAAAATTCAATGCTCTAGCCGATTCTCTAAGCCGAAAGACTTATAAATAGACAGTTTAGGAGTCCAGTGGAGAGTGGAAGCTTATGGCCTTGTTTTATGAGATAAACGTTAATGTTTAGGAAGGACCATGGGAAGACAGTACTATCAACTTTAATGACAACCTATACCCTTTTAGAATGGGTAAGAATGAGGTAGCTCTCCAATCCCAAGGGCCCAGTCTTGAGGGAGAGTATCTCAGATGGTGATTAAACTTCTAGTTGGTCCATGGATAAGGATGGGATCTTATGCATACATGGTAATGTCTGTGTCCTAGAAGACATCTGATAGGAACTAATATAGAAATCTCATGCCTCAGTTTGGGTAGTATATCCAGGTTTCAACAAGATGTATCGAGACTTACATCACCAGTATTGGTGTCCTGGTATGAAACAAGAGATAGTCAGATTTATCGCCCAATGTTCCACCTATCAGCAGGTGAAGGTGGAACATCAGCAATTGACATGACTTTTACAGCCATTTTCTATTCCTAAGTATAAATGGGATTATGTCTCTATGGAATTTGTGATAGGTTTTTCTAGATCACCTCGAGGTAATGTCATAGTGTGGATAGTTTTTGATTAGTTAAAAAAGGTCACACATTTCTCATCTATTCAAGAGACCTTCTTGGTAGATGAGATAGGGAGGTTTTACATTAGGGAGGTTGTACATCTTTATAGATATCTAGAATATATCATAAATATCAGGGAATCTCATTTCACATCAAAGTTCATGCAGGGGTTACAGACGGCCTTGGGTTCATAGGTTATTCTGATCATGAACTATCACCCTCAGAATGAGGGTCAAATAGAGTGCATGATTCAGGTGTTATATGACATTCTCCATGCATGTTTCCTTGACTTCAGAGGTTCCTAGGAGAAACATATACCCTTGGTAGAGTTATCTTATAATAAAAATTTTCAGGATACCATCCATATGGATCCTTATGAGTCCTTATATTGTAGAGAACACCGATCACCTCTATGATGGTTAGAGTTACGTGTGTTATCTTTTCTTGGACCGAATATTTTCTAGGAGAATTTATAGTAGGTCCAACTGATTAGAAAGCACATGTTTATGGCTCAGTATAGGCAGTAGTTGTATGATAATAACCATCGAAGACCTCTAGAGTTTGAGGTCAGATATCATTTTTTCTTACGAGTTTCTCCTAGGTTGGTCCATCAATGTATTTTGAGGTGGGGTAATATTTCACCTTGATTCATTAGACCCTTTGAGGTTTTGGAATGAATCAAACCAGTGGCTTACCAGATAGAACTTCCTCATATTTATTAGTCTATGCATGATGTCTTTCATGTATCTTAGCTTGGCTGATACTATATAGACCCGACACATATTTTCCAACTTGATGTGGTTGATTTAGATATGGACGATTCTTTAAGAAGTACCCAATGCATATCTTAGATTGGAGCATAAAGGATCTCGGAGGTAGGTCAGTTCCTTTATTATGAGTGTTATGGTAGAATAGATGAATACATGATGAAACTTGGAAGCGGGAAGCTGACATACGTACCCAATGGCTGAATCTGTTCTCAGATGATTCCTCTTTACCCTCATAAGGCCAACTTAGGGATGAATTTCTTTAAAGAGGGTAGATTGTAATGACCCAAATTTTTACAAAGGTATAAACTATTTTTTTTGTTCAATTTTTTTTCTTGGTAAACATGCCCTATAAACTAAGGAAGGTCTTTAGAGTGTCTAGGACTTGTTCGGATCCTAGAGTTCTAGAAAATGGAGAAATAGAATGCAATGCATGGTTAGTGAACAATTAGTAGTAACCATGAGAGTCAACTGTTCATAGTTCCCAGTGCACAGAGGAGGATACCTGATTTGTTTTCAACCATATGAGTTGGGGAGCATGATTGTTCAGAATGTCTCAAACATCAGATAGTGGTTTTTCACATGGGTTGTGCATGGTTTGAAAAACCCTGCGCCTAGCCCATGCGAGTGATATTCTTAGATAGTATAGGGATCATTATTGGCACATGATTTGACCAATCGTGTGTCCAAACCATGCAACCCAGTTTTTGAGGGCGATTTTATGATTTTACCTCAAATTTTTAAACCCATTTCCTTTTTTTCTTCTCCTCCAGTGGAAAAGATCTCTCAATTTTCTTCTCCAGTGAGCTATCCCTCATCCTCACCTAGGGATCTTGATAACTACTTGATATGGAATCTTTTTTCATTTCCAAAAAAATAATTGGATCCATATAGTTAAGCTTACTAATCCTATATATTCTTATCATCATTCATATTTCCATCTCTTGTGCTATTTTGGTGTGATTTTATATGCCTTATTTTCAGGTCATTGGCATGTTATTCTGTTTTATTATGTTCTTCTTTGAATCAAAGGCTGATACCTGATGAGTGGTCATATATGGACCTAAGGTTGGTGTTATAGTAATTATTTCTCAAATTTTATGCATTTTCATAGTATTTTACGATGTGACTCATTCCCTACATTTCCATGCATTGGCTTAAAAAGTGTTTAACCTCTTTAATTAATTATACCATGTTTAATTACTCCTTTGGACTATAATGAATTGTTAGAGGATGCTGACCTCATTGATTGAATCTAAAATGGAAATTTCCTTTCCTTATAAATTGAATAGATTTATTTCAATGATCAGTAGTGGGTATAAAGTCCACGCCACATGTTATAAAACTACAAACATGAATTATATAAATTGTACATCATTGGTTGTTTGTACCAAATGATTATACTGTTTTAAAGGTAAACCCTCATTGATATTATTATTAGTGTGCCATTGATATTGGCTGGTGAACAACAATTAAGGGTTCTATTGAGAATAGTGTTTCATGGTCTCTTATATTGGGTGTTGGGCATGAATTCTCACTCCATTTACTTTTATCTGGATGATGGGAATAATGATATATGTTTCTTTTTGTCGGGTTCTGGGCATGATGACTCACCCCACCATCTTGAGTGACAGACAATATGTCTTGAATTCATATGATATTTAGGTCTTGTACCATTTTTTGGATCCTATAGCTTGTTAGACTAGTTATGGATGCCTGAGTTATGCCATGGGTTGAGCTAGTACTTAGTATCTATATATATGTCTATAAATGTCCTCATGTATATAGTGAATACACATGTATAGAATATATATATATATATATATTATTACTTATATATATGTTATACTAATTAGACATATTCTGGCCTATGCCAAAGTAGGTAGAGTCTTCCAGGTGTCCTTCCAGAACCTGAGTGGGCTAGTACTTATTTTCCATCATTTTTATTATTCATTATACTTTCACACTACTAAAATATGTAAATTATATATATTATTTCTATACATCGTTGGTGGTGACCTAATGAGTTTATCGAACACCCTACTCAGGATGCCTTTGGTACTTGAGTATAATTCATGTCTATAGGTGTGGATAAGGGAAAACACCATGTTACAGATGATTGATCCATTTTAATTTTAGAAAGAGGACCAAGCATATTATCATGATGATAGTGGAGATGGATTTTGGTTTTTAGTATTTTTTTTATATCGTGTTGTATAAGCATGTTCCCTGTATCCCCCTTTTCCTTATTTTGTACATTATCATACCATGAAATCATTTTTATATATGACTCAGCCTATGAATTTTGATTATTATTATTTTAGTTTCTTGGTTCTTTATGCTTTCATAGTTGATTATTATACTTGTTTCTATTGTTCCATATATTATATTATACTTTCTCTATTGTTTATTTAATTATTATTACCACTTTTCCACTCTAATATGAGGGTATAGTCTTCCCACCATACCACCTTGGACCCTCACTGCTAGTCAATAGCCTCTGGAGTATGTAGAGGAATGCTTTAGGTCATATGACCCACCAGCTCAAGGAACCATTTTAGTGGATCCTAGGTAAGGATGTTACAAAATATTTTAGGATTTGGGAGTCCACTCAATAGATCAAGGAACTGAGAGTTAGAGTATTTGGAAAGTTACTCCTTCCTAAATACCTTTGAATAGCTTGACAAACCTCCATATGGGTTATGAGAGGGAACATATGGATCCTTGCCACTAAAATATTCAAGAAACATGATATTTTTAAACTAATGGTGAGAGCTATTAGGCTTTTATGAAATAGTGGGAGATTAATAAATTTATTATTTATTATATAATTTTATAAATTAGATAAGGTACTGAAATTATGATCTTCTTAATTATAGAAATGACATTACACATGAATTCAAACATATCACTATGATCTATACTTGGGAAGGATAACCTTATCACTGGAACTAAGTTCCAAGAATGGAAAAAGTGTTTGCACATTATTCTAAACCATAAAATAAAATTATATGTGTTGAAAAAACCCATCCCTGAAGCTCCTGACCAAGAGGCTAGTGAGGAAAAATTATCTCTATACAAGAAAAATTTAGATGATGCCACAAATGTCCAATTATTAATGCTATCATCCATGTCTAGTGAGATTCTGAAGCAACATGAAGTCATGAATGTGTATATCATGACATCTCACATTTGAAATATATATCAAGATAAGGTAGGATAAGAGAGATATGAGATCTCTAATGCATTGTTCATGTGCAAGATTGCTGATTCAAAACTTTCCAAGCCTCATGTAGTCAAAATTATTGGCTATATAGAGCTCTTAAACATCCTGGTCATTAAATTCCCTAATAATCTACACATAGATCTCATTATGTACCCACTAATTAAACCCTTAAATAGTTTTAATAGGAATTAAAACATGATAAATAGTGAGAAGACACTTTTAGAAATTCTTACTCTCATTCACCAAGTTGAAAATGACATACAGAATGAAAAACCTATAGTCCTTATGGTGGAAAATAAAAGGAAGAACAAGAAAAAGGGACCAAGACTCATACTAAGTTTAAATATCCCAAGAACCATCCTTCCAAGAAAAATAAAATCCTAAGGAAGGTGAAAGAAAAAGATACAATATGTTTTTCATGTGGAAAGCTAGGCCACTAGAAGAAAAAATGAACCCAGAAGAAAGGGGAAGCTAAAGGTGCATTTGTTATCAAGTGTAATCTTTCTATAAATATACATTGGGTATTAGATACAACTTGTGGTGATTAAATCTGTATCCAAATGAAGGAACCAATTAGATTTTGAAAACTTTTCAGAGGATAAGTGGATCTTTGAGCATCTAATGAAGAAATACTTGCTGACTTGGCTATAAGATACCACCACCTTCCGTTACTGACCAGAATGATTTTGGTTTTAATGAATTATTATTATGTTTCGAGCATTACTAAGAACATTATCTCTATTTATTACCTTGACATGGATGGATTTATTTTCAATTTTTTAAATAAATAATGCCTCTTTTACAAATACAACATTTTTTATGGTATGACACAACTAAATAATGGTCTTTATGTATTAAATTAAGAAAACCAAATATTAGAAATTGATAACAAATGATGTTCACATGACTCATTTAACACCTAGCTAAAATATCATCATATTGGCCATATAAATGAGAAGCATCTAAAAAAATCTATCAAGATAGTTACTTAGAATATTTTGTGCTAATACCACCTAAAGATTCCATGCTTGTTTTCAAGAAAAAATGAACAAACCACCATTTAGTTGATAAGGTGAAAAGTCTAAAGAGATTCTAATATTGGTAAAAATTGATGCATGTGGACCTTTTACAGTAGAATATAGAGGTGAATATTCTTACGTCACAACTTTTACTGATGAATTTAGTAGATGTGACTATGTTTACTTGATGAGGTATAAGTCCAAATACCCTGATAAATTCAAAGAATACAAGAGTGAAGTATGAAATTAACTTGGTAAGAAGATAAAGAATATATGATTTGATTGATGTGGTGAATATATTAACCAATATTTTATCAGCTTTCTATGAGAGTTTGGGATTATATCCTAACTCAATATACCTTATACACCACAGTGGAATGATTTTAGTGAAAGATGAACCATACCTTTCTTGACATAGTAAGGTCAATGACGAGTCATACAGATCATCCATTATCCTTTTGGGGATGTGCACTACATACTGCATCACACATTCTAAACCATATACCAACTAAGAAGATAAACAAAATTATATATGAGTTAATGTATAAAAATAAATATGTGTTATCACACACTCATGTATAGGGATACGAGGAGTTTTTTATGTCCATATTAAGTAACAAACTAAAAAACTGAGGTATGAAGTGTATCTTTATAGGATATCTCAAGGAAACTAGGGGATTCTATCTAAATAACCCCTAAAAAAAGTGATTGCCATAAGACAATACATATTTCTTGAGAGGGTGTGAATCCTCAAGAAGGATAATGAGATCAATATTTACTTCAATGAAGTTGATGCTTAGGACACACAAGAGTTGGTATAGGAATAGAGTCCATAGGTCCCCATAGAAGAAGTTGTTCCCAAAACAAAATTACCATATAAGAGTACCAGAGAGGTAAGATAACCAGAAATATATGATTTTCTAGTCACCAAATATGGTGACTCATTATTGGTGTATAATAATGACCTTGTCTCATAAAAAGAGGTAGTAGATATATCAGAAGCTACAAGATGGAAATAATCCATGAATTGTGAGATGGATTCCATGTATCAGAACTAATTTTGGATTTTGACCAATCTTCCAACAAATGTAAATCCTTTTGGTCATAAATGGAAATTTAATAGAAAACTGTACATCAAAGGTAATGTAAATACCTATAAATAAAAACCAGTGGATAAAGGGATTAGACATTATCAAGGAATTAACTATGATAAAACATTTTCTCTAGTTTATATGTTTAAATCTATTATAATTATAGTTTCTATAGTATATTACCAGGACTATGAAATTTGGAAAATAGATTTCAAAATATATTTACTTATTGAGAAACTTTAGAAAGATGTCTATATGAATCAACCAGAAAGGTTTGTGACACCAAGAAATTCTAGAAAAGGTTTTCAATTTACATAGATCCATTTATGGATTGATTCAAGTATTTATCTCATGGAACATTCGGTTCAATAAAGTTATAAAATAATTTGGTTTCATTAAGAATGAATGCAATCCATGTGTTTACAAGTAGTTTAGTGGGAGTGCAGTCATTATCCTAGTAGTATATGTTGATGACCTATTACTTATTAGAAACGATATACCAGTCTTACAGTTAGTTAAGGAATGGCTAAACAAGTGCTTCTCCATGAAGTAATTAGGAAAAATGGTCTACATTTTAGGGATCAAGATCATTAATGATAGTTTTAAGTGGTTTATTAGACTAATTCAAGGTACATACATTGACCAGATACTAAAAATATTTAGTACAAAAAATCCAAAATAGGATTGGTTCCAATGTCACATGGTATACATATTTCCAAGAAATTATGTCCTCACACACAAGAGGATAGATATAGAATGATTAATATTCAATATTCTTCTGTGATAGTTTCAATCATGTATGCCATCTTATGTACTAGGCTTGATGTCACCTATGCCATGAGCATAGTAAGCAGATATCAAGCTAATCTTGGTGAAAAAATTGATCTGCTATTAAGGATATCCTTAAATATCTGAGAACTAAGGATATGTTACTGGTGTATGGAGTAGAGGGGGATTTAGTCCTCATGGGTCATACTGATTCTATATTTGAAATAGATTATAATGATATGACGTCACAGTCAAGATATGTATTCAATATCAATGAAGGAGTTGTGAGATGAAAGAGTACAAAGTAGATATTTGCTTCCGATTCTACAGTGGAGTCCAAATATATATCGGCTTATAATGCATCCAAATAAAACATTTGGATACCCAAATTTTTCCAAAATATTGATTTATTACCTAAAAGTAATCTTCCTGTCACATTATATTGTGATAATACTACATTGGTGGCTCTCATAGACGAGTCAAGGTAACACCAATGAAAAAAGAACATATATTTTCCATGAAAGAAAACATGGAAGGCCCCTTGAATAAATACTTATCTCAATTAAAGCATGAATATAATGTGAGAGCTAGAAGACTGAATGCTCTTAGTAGTTGGATCTAGTGCAAGTGGAA
The DNA here is from genome assembly GCA_963277665.1 of Viscum album. NCBI lineage: Eukaryota > Viridiplantae > Streptophyta > Magnoliopsida > Santalales > Viscaceae > Viscum > Viscum album. The sequence continues at coordinate 610,684,409 of OY728137.1, read as the reverse complement.
GTTTGTTGGTGATGATTCCCTAAAATAGAATTATATGTACATTATGATTACATGTATTCATTTTTTAATATTAATTAATATATTATCATATCATGATTATTATTATGCATGACATAGTATGCTATAATGTATTAAGGATAACTATCGCACTGAAAGGTTATAGTAGTCCCTCACTATGATGAGAAACAAGAAGTTCCATGAAAATATTATTAAATATATATTATATATATGGATGAAATAATTTTATGAGACATAAATGATATATTATATTATAGGTGGAGACTCATATGACTTTGAGAAACTTTCTCACGGTGTACACCCTTGGTAATTTCCAGTAAAGAAGATTATGAGAACACAACCTGCTAGTAGAAAATCCATATTTATATGTGTCTTGGATATTCCTATATGTATACATGTGTATTGATACTTATAATTAAGTATTATTATTAATGGATATTATTAGTCATGTAATTTGATGCATTGACCAAAACCATGATGACATATGTTCATGGTAAAGTATGATACATTGGGTATATCATGAATAATATTGCATTAATGAATAACATGATAAAAGATTTATCCCTTGTGTTATTTAACATAAGATGATATATTATACCCTTTTATGGGAATGCAAAAACATAAATAAATCCATGGACATGGTGTTCTATGGGCAGGTTTATTTATGAAAATTCACAGAACAAGATATTGAACACATATTTTGATGACACTAACATGCAACCTACTTGATTTGAGATATTATAATAAAGGGATTATATAACATAGTAAGAGTTCATATGAGGTTTCATATCATCGTGACATTAAATTCTTTCTCTATGGGTGTCTTAGTGTGGTTTTAGATGTTAACCTTATACTTTAGGAAAATCCACCTAATGCCATCAAGAAAGAGGCCTAGAGGGTCACAGACTAAGTGTATCCAGAATCTCAATTAAATATTAAATATTTTTTTTATTATTTTACATATTGAATAAATATTATCCCCGTATTTGATATAATAATTATACATGTTTTCTTGATTGTATATATTTTGTTATTAGTTTCTTGAGAGAATATTTTGTGTTCATAATATTTAATAAATATTTATTTATTATTTAGTTAATATAATATTTATTTATTAGAAAATAATATAGTCATATTTATTTATTAAATAAATTCATTATTAAAGGCCTAATAAATATTTTGGAGATATTTTGGATCGATTTTAAAGGTTTGGTGAGAAATAATATATATTAAATATTATTTGAATAAATTATTTATTTAAGAAATAATATTAAATTAATTCACTAGTTTCATACATGTTAATAAATAAAAATAAAAATAAAAATATTATTATACACATAGGGTTTTGTGGCGATTAAGAAAATAATAAGGGCACATGTGTACTTATTATTTTCTGACCCTATCACTATTTAAACCCAATTATATTATTTTAAACCATAACACTATCCATTTGTGTTAATTATGCACAATGACTCTTGATAATTCTCTTAAGCCCTAGAGATCCCCTCTCCAATATTTCTCTCAAGAACTAAGAGCAATCATCATACACAACCCCTCTCAATTCAAGAGAGATCAAGGAGAATCCTTCTTAAAAGTGATTCTCATGGAAATCTAAGACAAATGACACAAGTGTTAAGATCTACCACACAAGCACTTGGATATTCATATAGTGATGCTCAAAGGTTGATGGTACATGTGTGATCACCGCTAGAGGTAATATACACTTTATTCCTATGATGTAATGATGACACAATGTAGATACATTATTAGACTCATAAATGATGAAAGAATTCATCACAAGGTAATTATTTATTTTCTAAATTAATCATAAATCATTATGTGATGATCATGTGTTTGGTTTCAATGTTATCATGCTAATTAATCTTTGATTCAATTCTGTTGGTCACAGATTTCTTCATCAAATTATATCTTAGATTAATCATAAATTATGACAAAAAGTTAAGTTGGACATGCCCTTCCATCATTTATTTTATTCTCAAAACCTTTATTTGGATGGTAAAATTTGAATAATTTTATCAATCAAGCATAAAATATTTCAAATATAGTGACTTATATGAATAATTTTTTTTGGAGTTTTAGAAAAATAACTTTGGAAATAATAAATATCATTAATCTTTTGAAATTATTTTAAAGGAAATATTTCATAAAACCAGGAGAAAAATAATTTCTTTTAAAAACCATAAAAAATTAGAGATAAAGATTCATATACAATGAAAAAGGTGGTATAAATATTTATTTACATAGAAAATGTTAAAAAGTGATGCTTTTTCACACTTTGATGAAAAAACCCATATGAAAAACATTAAAAATTTCTTTAAAACTTTATAGAAAGGTAAAGTAATAGAAAATGAACTCAATAAATTATTGATTCATAATGAGAAAATTTGTAAAATCATACAATGAATATGGACATTGAAAAAGGGAGTTTCCCAACTGAAATAAAAGGATGGGTCAATTTTCTTATAATGGGTAAATAATGATAAAAGGGGGAAAATAAAATAGATAAAAGACAAGTAAAACCAAAATAATGACTGGTGTATAATAAAACTATTGGGTTTTTAGAGATAAAAGTATACAAATTTCCCATATGGATTATCTGTCAAAATAATTCTCTATTTGAAAATGAGATTGGTGATGAAACAGTATGGGTAACAAAAGAATTAAAGGATATTGAGAGGAAGATCATGAAATGGATATTAAAATATAATGAAATTGAAAATATATCATACTTTAAATAAATAGGATAGTGAATACACTATATAAAATAAAAAATTGTTTGAAATATCACACATGTCTCATGAAATTAAATTTGAGACAAAGAACCCATTATAACCTTAGAAACTTTCATGTCAAAACCCCATGAGAGAAAGATTGTGGAACTGAACATTGAATATCATAAAATATAATATAATAATGATACAAAATATTAAATGTGAATTAAATACACCATTTTATTGAAAACATGGTTCATAATAAGAAATATGTCTCAAGGGGTGAAAATTCGAGATAAAAAATTATTACCTTGTTCCCGATTCATTCCACGCATGCACCTAAATTTCTGAATAATCAAATTAAGTTTATTAGATAAATTATTATGAAAATTATTATTACATATTTCATTTAATATGCAATATTTATTTTCATATTCTTTTTATATATTATATAGTTTTTACTTATGATGTTTCCGTGAAAATTGAATCGATGTTGGTTTATTTCGGTAATTTTAGCGATCAAAGATGATATTTTAATAATAAATTAAATTCTTAAAATTAAATTTTTATAACCATAAAACAACCATGATTTTATTATTAAATTATAATAAAATTATTATTTAAGTACCCATAGTCATCCATTATAGGATTTTATAACATCGTTCATGTAGGCCGTTAAACTGACCAAAACAAGAACATGTTATAACTAATGAATAAGAGTGATTACGAGGTTATTTAGTTATAATATCATTATTACATAATTATAATGAAATTATTTATATTTTATTAATTTTTTGAATCATATTTTAAGTTTTTATGTTAAATAATTAAATCAAGATGAAAAATGAAAAATGTTACTTTGTGGAGGCAACTGTCTACACAATGCATGGTTAACACTATCATTTATCATTGATTGAGATGGGATAAGGTAGACGATAAATTTATTTTTTAAAATAATAATTAAATTATATATATAATATTTATTATTAAATCTCACAATTAAAACCAATCATGAGTGGTGGTTATAAAAAATGGAAAACTTCACTTCGTGGATGCAATAGTTCACACAACACACAATCAACATACTTTTGTTTTTCTAAGTGGATGGAAAATAATGAATAAGGGTTAGTAAATTAATATAATAACATCTTGGTATTTTAATTATAATTATTTAATTATATTATGTTGGTTATAATTTTTTTAAGAGGAATATTAATAAGGAAGGATTAAGAAGGAGGTAATACTTATGTCGAGAGTTTGGGTTTTCTCTTAGAAATATCCTTAGAAATAGCACTACTAGAAAAACAGGTATTTGCGACGGGGCATTTGCGACGGGATCCCATCGCAAATGGATTTTTGCGACGGGGTCCCGTCGCAAATTGCCCGTTGCTGAAAACGGCGTCGCAACAACACTTATTTGCGACGGGCCCGTCGGTAAAGCCTTTTTTTGCGACGGTCATTCTTCCCGTCGCAAATAGTATTCCGTATTTTTGTAAAAAACTTTTAAAATAGTTTTTGCGACGGTTCCGTCACAAAAACTATTTTAAAAAATAAATAAAAAACTATTAATAATACTAGTATTTGCGACGAGCATAATATCCCGTCGCAAAAACTATTTTTTTTTAAAAATAAAAACTATTAATAATACTAGTATTTGCAACGGGCATAGTATCCCGTCGCAAATACTATAAAAAAAATAAAAAAAATAAATTATTAATAAATTATTTTAATTAATATAATAATAGAATTATAATTCACAAATAAAAATAATTAATTATTTTAATTAATATAATAATAATAGAATTATAATTCAAAAATAAAAAATAATAGAATATTAATAAATGATTTAATTAATATAATAATATTAGAATTATAATTCATAAATAAAAAAAATATTATTAAGTTATTTTAATTAATATAAAAATAATAGAATTATTTTACATTCAAATATTAAAATAATTCAAGTATTACAAAAAATATAATTAAATTATAATATTATAAAATTTTAATATATATATATATTTTAATATTATAAAATATAAATAATTTTATTATTCATATTAATATTGTTATTTAAAAATATAATATTATTAATATTTTATAATGAGACAAAAACTAAGAATAGAAAAAAAAAATATTTTGATTTCCCAAATTTTATAACATAAATACAAACTCTAATCTGAAGGAGGGGGGGGGGAGGGGGGGGAGATGGGGGATCTGCAGATGGTGGTGGAGGAAAATCCATCCCTAAAGCATGAGTGAGTCGGCGCATGTACTCCATCTGCTCCTGATGCTGCTGCTGCCACCGACTCGTCTGCTCCTCGTACAACTGCTGCTGGCGTCGACGCTCCTCCTCATGCTGCTGACGCATCTGCTCCTGCTCCTGTTGGAGACTCTCTATCTGTGCAGTCTGAGATTGCAACTGATCCTCATACTGTGTAGTAGAAGAAGATGCACGAGCTCCTCTCGAGCTGGACGCCGACATCGCAACACTGCCATAATAATCTCCGGGAGTCAGTTGAGAGCCGATACCAACTACCCGGCCCTTCTCGAAGGCATACTGGGTGGCCTGCATCCATGCCGCCTCATCAAACTGACGGGCAGTGGTCTGATCTGATGACTCGGCCTGACTCTCAGGCCGGGCCTGTGACGCTGCGGCCTCATATGACTCCTATAGTTGCAATTTAAAATTAAAATTGTGAATATATTATATGCAGTTAATTTTTAAACTTGAAAACAAATAATATTGACCACGATGTGATGCTGATGATCACCTCTGAGCTCTCCAGTAGCAGGATCACTATACATCATCCGATATACGTCGTACTCTGTAATATCGGGGTGCTCGACAGCCTATAAGAATAAAAAATAAACTGTTAATATTTATAGTTATATAAAATATTTATAAATAATGTACGTACCAGATGCTGTCTATGAGAACTGAAAGAACGACTCCCAGCTCGATGAGTCACCTCCTGTCTCCCCCGATTCTGCCTCCCCACCGATGATCTCCTCTGAAAGGCACCACTCAACCAGTGCGCACATAATCCATCCCATACATGGGATGAAATATACTCTGGTCGGTGTGATCTACATGACTCCTCAAAATCTGACACTCCTGCTTTCTTCATCGCAACTTTTCTTAAATTGTGCAAAAACTGACGAAGGCGATCACGCATGGCCACCTCCCATGCCTTGTGGATGGCGTCACACATGGTATCCTCGATCGGATACCATAAACCCTACAAATAAATCAAAATATCAAGTTAGAAATGAAATAATTTTCAAAATAAAAATTATTTATTTACGTACGTACCAACCAATGGCCGAACATGGCCTGCTTCACATCAATGGGAATCTGCTCCCATATGGTCCACGGCTGAGAGAAATAGTTGCGCAAAATAGCATTGCCCTGTCCGACTGCTATATGCTGAAAACTGAAAAAATAATAAACATTTATTATGTGAATAGATTAATGAAATCTTAGTCAAATCCACAGGTTATCACACAGGTTATCACACCTCCGTGTGCGTGGATCAAACCCAAGACGTGGATGTCGCTCAGGGACGGGGTCAGGAATCATCAATCGTGCAAGACCGCGCCCCCTCCGCGTACTCCCTGGAGCGCCTGCAGGCTGAGGGTCATCTGTCAGCAACGCATCCGCATCGAAAGTCAGGTCAGCATCCGCCAACTCACGAAATGTGGCCTCGTCCATCTGAAACAGAAAATGTTAATGTTAGAAAATAATTGATAATTACTATTATATATACATATATACATATATACATATATACATATTATGATTGTATATAAATACCATGGAATGCTATCAGTGTTCATCTTCATCATCATATTCATATATGTCAATGTCATCTTCATATTCCTCCTCAACATCATCGATATCCATTCGAGTTAGAGTTGCTTCATCTCTTACCATTTCAAATTCATATGTGACATCATTAACATCATCGTCATCACTGACTCTTAAATGTGGGGTGTCGTCATCGATACTCATGTCTCTTTGTAAAAAAGATTGATTTTGAGTACTCTCTTGAAAAACTTCAATTCTTTGCACATCAGTGAAAGCACATTCACTTTGACTAAACTGATTATCTCGAATTTTGATTTTTATTATACTCCACCAATCAGTCAAGTCTCTTGATGTTGCACAGTACTTTTCATAATAAACTTGATATGCCTGTTGAGCCAATAAGAATGGTTCATTTACTGCGAGAACACTTTTACATTTAATATCGATGATTCCATGAGTCAGATGAACACGCACGCCTCTCTCTGTATCCAACCACCGACATTTGAACATGGTTATGTAATGTTGTCCAAGATAACAGAGTTCAATGATTTCATCAAGTATGCCATAAAAGTCAACTTCATTTTCTCGATGATGAGATCCTCTCAAGCTAACTCCACTGTTCATTGTTTTTTTCGATTCCCCATATGCATGTGTGTGGAATCGAAATCCATTCACCACATATGCATTATAAGTTTTAACAAGTTTGGAAGGTGGTTTACTCAATACACACAGCCGTTTGTCAATTTTATCAGTATGTCGAGACACCTAAAAATTTGTGAAATAATTATCAATATAGTAAACTATACATTGAATGAGTTGCTAAAAGATAAAGAATTTATGTTACCAGTTTTTGAAACCACTGAGAGAAATTTTTCAGTCGACGTTCTTCGAGAGCAGCTGCTGTAATTTGTGGAATTTGTTTCTTGATATGATTATCATACAACCTATAAAAACCAAAGTTATTTACTGTAACATAAATGATAGAATAAGTGATATAAACACTTACAGTACAACTGATGTCATCTCTTCACAGTTGAGCAGAACATACGTATGAGCTCTCTGATGTTCATCATCTGAAAGCCAGCGTTCATAAACTCCACCAAAACCAAGCTCTGACTGGTTTAAAATAGATAATTGATTGTCGATTTCATCAGTATTCCTCTCGTTCCGTCCCATTCGGTTGTGTTTTGAAGGATACTCAGATTCAAAATAATGGGAGCAGAAAAAAGATATTTCCTCTTGCAAATAAGCTTCTGCAATAGATCCTTCAACAGATGCTTTGTTACGTACTTTTCTTTTCAATTTTTGCATGCATCTTTCAAATGGGTACATCCATCGAAACTGTACCGGACCTCCACATTTGGCTTCATATGGCAAATGTAACATCAAATGTTCCATTGAGTCGAAGAAAGACGGCAGAAATATTTTTTCCAGTTTACATATAATTACTACAACATCTTTTTCAAGTTTTCCTAGAGCATCATAATCTGCCGTAGCCGCACAAATTTCCCGAAAAAAATGAGACATGTCTGTTATGGAATCCCAAATCATAGAATTCAACAGACCTCTTAATCCAATGGGTAGAAGTCTCTCCATTATAACATGACAATCATGACTTTTTAATCCAGTAATATGACCATTCTTTACACATCTACCCAAATTAGAAGCACAGCCATCTGGAAGTCTCAAATCTGCAATACACTGAAAAAATAATAAACGGTTTTCTTTAGACAGTGTATAATCTGCTTTTGGTTTCAGTAACCTTTCTGTTCTGACATTCTCAAATAGTTCCAATTCTGGACGCCTGCAAATTTGGGCAAGATCTAAACGTGCATTTACATTGTCTTTGCTCTTTCCTGGCGTATCCAAAACTGTATGAAACAAATTATCAAAACAGTTCTTCTCAATATGCATGAAATCTAACATGTGTCGGACCAACAGATCAGACCAATATGGCAAATCCCAAAATATGCTACGTTTAATCCAATTGTGTTCTTTCCCAAAACCAGAAATTTTCTGTTGATTTATTGTGGGACCAAAAGTGATGGGAGGTAATGAAAATACAACTGATTTTAACTCCGAACCTGATAGCATTTTTGGAGGTCCATCCCCTTCAACTGTTCCTTTTCTGAAATGAGATCTGTTTCTGTGAAAAGGATGATCAGCTGGAAGAAATCTGCGATGACAGTCAAAATAACAAGGTTTCTTTCCATGAATGAGCATAAATGCTTTGTTCTCTCCCATACAGTAAGGACATGATTTCTGACCATGTGTACTCCAGCCAGATAACATCCCATAAGCCGGGAAGTCACTTATTGTCCACATCAATGCTGCTCTCAGTATGAAATTCTGTTTCGTTGCAACATCATATGTACTGACACCAGTACTTCATAATAAATTTAATTCATCAATCAATGGCTTCAAATAAACATCAATATTTTTCTTCGGATGTCCTGGAATTAGTAAAGTCAAAAAGATATATGGCTCCTTCATCAACATCCATGGAGGTAAATTGTATGGAGTTAAAAAAATAGGCCAACATGAATATTGACTACCATAAGATCCAAATGGACAAAAACCATCAGTGGAAAGGCCCAGTCGAACATTTCTAGCTTCTAAAGCAAAGGATGGATGCACTCTATCAAAATGTTTCCATGAATCACCATCGGCTGGATGATTCAAGCTTTTATCGGTTGAAATATTCTCTTTATGCCATGACATCATTGTCGCTGTATTCTTAGACATGAATAAACGCTGAAGTCTGGATGTAAGCGGAAAATATCTCAACTGTTTTATAGGAATCAAACCAGACTTCTCGTGTTGTCCTTCTTTATATCTCAGTTGCCCACATGTAGGACAACTATCCAACGACTAATTTTCCCCAGAATATAAAATGCAGTCATTTGAACATGCATGAATCTTCTGACAAGTAAGTCCCAAATTTCGAACTAGCCTCTTACTCTCATAGTAATTTGCAGGTAAAAAATTTCCTTCGGGTAACAGTGTTTTCAGCAAAGAAAATATCTGGTTAAAACAGGTGTTTGACATTCCGTTATCTGATTTGATAGCCATAAATTTTGCAACTGCTTCTAATTTGCTCATCTTGCAGCCAGGATATAATGCATCCTCAGCAGATTTCAACAACTCATAAAATTCAGACGGTGCCAACTCAGGATTTGAAGCTATCAGCCGGAGTTTCTGTATGTTGAACAGATGAACCTGCAACATCATGTACTAAATTTTGAAACCGGGATGGATCCGGAATCAAGTTGGTATCACCTGCTCTGGAACTGCATTCACCGTGTTGATACCAAAAAACATAATCTAGTTGAAAACCAAAATGCAAGAGATGTTCTCCCACTTTTTCAAACGTGTCAAATGTTCTCAATGCACATTTTCTGCAAGGGCATTTTATTTTTCCTTCTAAAACAAATTCTGAATTTGATTCCGCAAATGATAAAAAAGTCTCCACACCCTCAACATATACTGGATTTAAACCAGAACCGTTTGGATTTCTACGTTGATTTATCCATATGCGGTCACCTAATAATGATTGTTGACGACCTCGTTGTTCCATATTTCTCTATAAAATATAAAAGCATTACTGGTTTTGAATAATTTGTTAGAAAAAACACTCAAGTAAAGATTGAATATATTGAGAATAAAGCAAAACATGTTACAAATATTGATAATTTTAATATTATATTAATTTTTTATTATTTTAATAATACTAATATAATTTTTTCATAAACATTAATTATATAATAATAACATTATTACATTATTAGTATATTTTATTATTAATATTAAAATAACATAATTTTTTATATTATATACAATTCTCCTTTCATCTGTGTGTTTAACATTCTGTCTCCACATGTAATATTTGCATTCACTTTCACCTCTCCATTGGCGAGTAGGTTGATAATTTTGAAAAAGAATGCGAATATTACATGTGGAGACTGAAAACACACAGATGAAAAGATAATTGTATATAATATAGAAAATTATAATATTTTAATATTAATAATAAAATATATAAATAATGTACTAATTATTGGTAATTATTACTAATTATTACTAATTATTGGTAATTATTACTAATTATTACTAATTATTGGTAATTATTACTAATTATTACTAATTATTGGTAATTATTACTAATTATTGGTAATTATTACTAATTATTGGTAATTATTACTAATTATTGGTAATTATTACTAATTATTGGTAATTAATACTAATTATTGGTAATTAATACTAATTATTGGTAATTATTACTAATTATTGTTAATTATTACTAATTATTGGTAATTATTACTAATTATTGGTAATTATTACTAATTATTGGTAATTATTACTAATTATTGGTAATTATTACTAATTATTGGTAATTATTACTAATTATTGGTAATTATTACTAATTATTGGTAATTATTACTAATTATTAGTAATTAATACTAATTATTGGTAATTATTGATAATTATTGTTAATTATTGGTAATTATTACTAATTATTGGTAATTATTGCTAATTATTGCTAATTATTACTAATTATTGGTAATTATTATTAATTATTGGTAATTATTACTAATTATTGGTAATTAATACTAATTATTGGTAATTAATACTAATTATTACTAATTATTGTTAATTATTACTAATTATTACCAATTATTGGTAATTATTGTTAATTATTACTAATTATTGGTAATTATCCCTAATTATTGGTAATTATTACGAATTATTGGTAATTATTACTAATTATTACTAATTATTGGTAATTATTACTAATTATTGGTAATTATTACTAATTATTGGTAATTATTCCTAATTATTGGTAATTATTACTAATTATTGGTAATTATTACTAATTATTCCAAATTATTGGTAATTATTAATAATTATTGGTAATTATTACTAATTATTACTAATTATTGGTAATTATTACTAATTATTGATAATTAATACTAATTATTGGCAATTAATACTAATTATTGGTAATTAATACTAATTATTGGTAATTAATACTAATTATTGGTAATTAATACTAATTATTGGTAATTAATACTAATTATTACTAATTATTGGTAATTACTGGTAATTATTACTAATTACTGGTAATTATTACTAATTACTGGTAATTATTACTAATTACTGGTAATTATTACTAATTACTGGTAATTATTACTAATTACTGGTAATTATTACTAATTATTGGTAATTATTACTAATTATTACTAATTATTACTAATTACTGGTAATTATTACTAATTACTGGTAATTATTCCTAATTATTCCTAATTATTACTATTTATTATTAATTATTACTATTTATTACTATTTACCGGTAATTATTCCTAATTATTGGTAATTATTCCTAATTATTGGTAATTATTACTAATTATTGGTAATTATTACTAATTATTGGTAATTATTACTAATTATTGGTAATTATTACTAATTATTGGTAATTATTACTAATTATTGGTAATTATTACTAATTATTGGTAATTAATACTAATTATTGGTAATTAATACTAATTATTGGTAATTAATACTAATTATTGGTTATTAATACTAATTGTTACTAATTATTGGTAATTATTACTAATTATTGATAATTAATACTAATTATTGGTAATTAATACTAATTATTGGTAATTAATACTAATTATTGGTAATTAATACTAATTATTGGTAATTAATACTAATTATTGGTAATTAATACTAATTATTACTAATTATTGGTAATTAATGGTAATTATTACTAATTACTGGTAATTATTACTAATTACTGGTAATTATTACTAATTACTGGTAATTATTACTAATTACTGGTAATTATTACTAATTACTGGTAATTATTACTAATTATTACTAATTATTACTAATTACTGGTAATTATTACTAATTACTGGTAATTATTCCTAATTATTACTATTTATTACTGATTATTACTATTTATTACTATTTACCTGTAATTATTCCTAATTATTGGTAATTATTACTAATTATTGGTAATTATTACTAATTATTGGTAATTATTACTAATTATTGGTAATTATTACTAATTATTGGTAATTATTACTAATTATTGGTAATTATTACTAATTATTGGTAATTAATACTAATTATTGGTAATTAATACTAATTATTGGTAATTAATACTAATTATTGGTAATTAGTACTAATTATTACTAATTATTGGTAATTATTGCTAATTATTACTAATTATTGGTAATTATTACTAATTATTGGTAATTATTACTAATTATTGGTAATTATTACTAATTATTGGTAATTATTACTAATTATTGGTAATTATTACTAATTATTCCTAATTGTTGATAATTATTGGTAATTGTTCCTAATTATTAGTAATTAAATGAATAATTACTAATAATTAGGAATAATTACCAATAATTACAAATAATAACATTATTAGTATATTTTATTATTAATATTAAAATAATATAATTTTCTAATTTATATACAGTTCTCCTTTCATCTGTGCGTTTTCTATCTCCACATACAAATAATACATGTGAAGACAGCAAACACACAGATGAAAAGAGAACTGTATATATATAAAAAATTATATTATTTTAATATTAATAATAAAATAGACTAATAATGTAATAATGTTATTATCCCTAATTATTGGTATTTATTACTAATTATTAATATTTATTCTTAATTATTAAAAATTATTACTAATTATTCCTAATTACTATTAACTATGAACAATACTAATAATTTAAATTTATTAAGTAATAAAACAATATAAACATAATTAAATTACAACTAATTAAGAATAATTGAAACTAATAAAAAATTAAAAATAAATATTAAATTAAATTGAACATAAATACCTTGAAAATTGATCTGCTCTGATCGTTCTTCAAAACTTTAATATCAGCTCCGGAGAAAAAAATTAAACTGAAGAAAAACTGAACTTTAGAAATATAACTTTGAGAGAAGAAGAAGATGGAATTTGAGAATGTTTTGAAAAAAACGGATGGGGGTATTTATAGGTTAGATTATTTGCGACGGGATTCCCGTCGCAAATAGTATTATTTGCGACGGGACCCGTCGCAAATACCTTAGCCGACATTTATTACGGTCAACGGGTAAATAGTTATTTGTGACGGGACCCGTCGCAAATAACCACCTGCCGACATACTATTTGCGATGGGGGAATATTCTCGTCGCAAATACCTTTTACCGCCGCCGGTTATTTGCGACGGGAATATTCCCCCGTCGCAAATAGTTTTCCCGCGATTTGGCGCGCAACGCGCGCCAGTTCTTTTGCGACGGGGAAAGCAATCCCGTCGCAAAAGCCTACTTATTTGCGACGGGTAAATACCCCCGTCGCAAATAACCCGTCGCAATTGCTCATTTTTCCCGTAGTGTAGAGGCCTTAAGATAACTAATAGTAACCGGAGGCTTAAGTAAGTGTGATAGGTTTATATGAGGGAAAAAATTTCATAGTTTTAGAAATAAATTCTAATGGAAAGGTGTATCATGAATTGGTGGAAGGATCCCTTAATATAAGTTAAGAGGAGGGAAATTTTGGAAGCACCCTTTACATTTTCAATAATGAAAAGTTACTATTCAAAGGTAAAAGGCTCAAAATGGAAAAAAGAGGAAGAGTAGGTGATTTTTTGATGATGAAAACTCAAAAATCCATTTAGAAACATGTTTTTAACATTCTTTGAGTCATTTTGTCTTAGTAAATCTATTTTTACCATTTTTACTTTTACTGGGATAATTAATTTTCAACCGTAGTAATTAATTTTAATGAACAAAATTAAACTTGAAAATTTTACCTAATTTTAAACTTATGATTTCAAATTTTAAAATAATTTTATCAAATAATATATCTAAGGGTGTTAAAAATTAATTTTAAAATAAAGACACACAACACATAAAAACAGTTTTCAAGAAAGTGTGGTTTTAAGATTAAAATTTACGTGTAAGATAAATTTATCAATGTTTTTAATTTTAAAGAAATAAATTGATTTATTATAAAAAAAATAAATTTTATGTTGATTTAAAATCAATACAAAACAATTTTTTTCCAAAATAATGTTTAGTTAAATAAAAAGAACAAAAACAATTTTTATTAGGGAAAAATATAACTTTATGTCTAAAATCCTAAGCATATGTTTTCTAAGATCCTATTAATATTTTAAAATGAATAATTTTTTATTCCTTAAATATATATTTAATATTTATATATATATTTCTAAGTCAACATTATCTTTTGAAAATGTCATAAAAATCATAGTATTGATAAAAACAATATTTCTCACTATTCACATGAAAATCGATTATCTCAGAAAAATATCAAAAATTAACCCTAAAATAATTTTGACATTATAAATTCAAAAATAGTTTTAATTTTATCTAATTATAATTATAAAAATTATATATTTATCTTTTTAATGAAAATACAAAATATAACGATAAAGTGATTTTATTGAAAGACGAAATTTTTACACATTACGTACCCTTAGTATTATTTTATACCAATTTATATTTTATATAATGATAATATATTAGTTAATATATTTAAGTATTATATATTATCATTTAAAATTGGTTGATTTAATTTATTAGGATAAAATACATGATACTTTTAAAATTTATTTGAGAAAGAACAATTAAATCACATTTATTATTTATCCTTTGTAATAATTTTTAGTTGAATAATATATTCTTATTTATTAGTGGTTTTATTATTATTATTATTATAGATTTATTAATAATATTTATCTATTAGGTTTCAACTCGTTTATGTTTGTTTATGTGTATAAAACAAGTTGCTGAACATAATGCTTATTTAAAGGAGAAAAATTATACAGTAAAATATTAGGTCATTACATTCTCCCACCTTAGATAAATTATATCCTTGAAATTTTAAAACTCATACTATAGGAGTAATTTACATAAGGATATAATTATTAACTATACACTAGTAGAGGATCATGGGTTTATTTAATGTATAAAGTGATATTTCCCTATAATAAAAGTAATATGATCCTTTGTAAAGAGAGCTAACCCATTACTAATACCACATAGAATCATAATAAGGTAAGAAGATATATATATATAAGGAATAAATTTACACAAACCTTGAAAATGATTTAATAATAATCATACCACCTTGTGTTTTTATTTATAACTCAATATCCAAAAGTTGGTGAAAAATTACATGGCATAAGACATTGGTAGATATAGAGTGAAGAATCACTATCCTCTTTAATAGAAGTTACTGTATATATTTTTCTATGTTCCCATGACTGAGGAGGTTGTTGTTTCTTATTTTCCTTGTTAGCCCTTGGATTGGGGCATTGATTAATATGGTACCCAATTTACTTACAATTGATGCAATGGATTTTTGTGGCTTATCTCTTTACCTTATAATTGTGATATTTATGGAATTTATGTCCAAATTTTTAGAATTCATCCATCCCCTTAAAAAATGATTCTTTCCACATATTTTAACTCAAAGTAAACTAAGTCTTATTTCCTTCATCATCTCTATCACCTGAACATCCATGAGACTCCATTCTTCTATTATTCAGCATGATTGGGATTTTAACCAAGTATATATTTTTAATAATAATTATTGATAAATGGTTTAGAATAATCACAATATTTGACACTCAATCTCTTATCCAATTATGTTTCTTGTTGGGAATTTTTTTTCATTGCCCACGACATCCATTGTTGACTTGGTTCCTTTAATCTTCATCCATTAATAAAACCAAAAAGAGTTAACAAGAGAGATGAATAATTAACATCATAAGATAATTATGATAAATGATCTTATAAAAAACACAACCTAAAAATGTTTTAATCTTTAAAACTATTACATCCACTTTCAGTTTAGGCTAAATCACTTTTGATTCTATTTAGGATTATTTATGTTGGGTTCACTCTTATTCACTAACCTAATTCCTCATCATAATAAATAATTCATAATATAACATAAAGAGAATATGATTAAAAAAAATCATATCCCATGGGAGTGTCTACTCAGGTGTGTAGTCTTGGTCCCCTCATCATGTACTAGAGTGAAGACTGAGTTAATACTCAACCAGCCATTTTCAAGGTGATTAACCCTAGGTGCATCTGTACTATAGCCAAATCCACTTTACAGTATCTATATAAGGATGAAATTTCTATATAAACCACATAATCAAGACTTTATATAGAAACCCATTCCTTTTAAACACATTATTACATGATTTTAAGCATAAATATCCATTAAATACAAACCAAGGATCGAAAATCCTAGTATTTTTGGAAGACTAGGTACATAATTAGAAAAAATGAAACTAGAATAAAATATATTTTTTATGAATCTCAATAATGAGATCATAACTACCTTTTATCTCATACAACTTCATAGGATAACCTAGGCAATACATAAACAAAAGGGATCAGCTAAAAATCCCAGTAAGGGAATAAACATGGAAAAGAAGAATAACACATGAATAAGAAGGAATAAAATGATAAAATAAAAGGCATGGATCATGAATAAACATATAGAGGCATAAAATATAGAACATGTAACCATATGATCATGTAAATATAGGAATTTTTTGTTCTGGGAACATTCGTTTTATGGTTTCATGGTCGGTTCACTTGTGTATAATTATGGATATTTTTTTAAAATGGATATAAAACTCCAGAAGTGAAATGAAATTGTATTCATGAAATTCCATAAGTTTAAATGTACCTATATATCATCTTTTTTTACCTAAAATTTGGATGGTTCTTTGAGTAAAAACTTTATCGTTATGTGGTTAGTTCATTTATGTGGTTTTTTCGACCATCGCAAACTAGTTTTATTTTATTTAATATTATGTATATATATTGGTTCCAAAACATGAAATAAGTTATAATATATTTATTAAAATCTTATTTAACCATAATAATAGTTTTATGACCCACCTTAAATGTGGTAATGGAAAATAAAAACTCATTATCCTTGGAGATAGTTAACCACCATAATTTGGAAAATAGTTTCATTTCTTTGAATAAGAGGAGATGAGAAAAGGGGTGGAAAGAATACATTAAATTATAAATATAAATTATATTATATAAATTATAATGTATTTATTATGATTTTTATGGATGAATTAGGTGAATATAAGGTAGAATAATAAAAGAAATTAAAAGAGGTAGTTTGAGAATGTTACCACATGAATATCACCTCCTTGAAGGACCCCTTAAGGAACCTGGAATTGATATTTTGGTGAGAAAAAAATCACTTAGATGTAGGGATATTGGGGAGTATAGGGTTTTATATATATTTGTTAAGATTCAAGTATTAGAATGTGTGATGAGAAGGGGTGGTATTTATAAGGGGAGGAGAGGGGTGTTTTTGATTATTATATCCATTAGTTTATTATTTTTGGATCAAGTGTATAAATAGTATTGAATATTGTGACTATATAAAGTAAATTGTGAATTTTATTTTGAAATAATGGGGGATTAAATCATCCTTGACTAAAAAATTCATATAATTGGTCTATAATGTTAAATACCAAAAATTACCGTATTTCACTATTCATCCAAAATTCAACTATTTTAGAAAAATACTAACAATTAAACCTAACCATTTTTACATGAATATATTTCAAAAGTGGAATCCATTTTATTAAAATAATTTTCTAAATATGATAAATTTAATTTTTAAATAAAATCCTCATTTATTTGAAAAATACTGATTTTAATATTATAATTGATTTTATGACCCTATGAAAAATTATTTATGGTATCATAAAATTATTTCATAATTATAATAAAATATAATATTAATTTATGAATCTATTTTATGAAAATAAATTTTCTTATAAATAATTATATTCATTATGAAATTACAAATAAAACAGTTACGTTTTTCAAAAATACTAAAACTTAATATATCATTTTTAAAACATTTATTTTATGGTACCATGTTTTAACTATATTAAATTTTAATTTTATATGGTACTTAAATATTAATTTTACACTTCTATAGGTGAGGTTTATATTCTAACAGTCATATTACTATTCAAAATGTTCAGATTACTATTCTAATGATTAAGTTTCTATTTCAACAGTCAGATTACTATTCCAATAGTTATATTTATAACAGTCATATGGGTCCGCTAGTTCCTATAAATTCCTATCATTACATTCATTATCCATTAAATTATATTTTTTCTCAAGTTTACATACACTTTTATCTTTAAAATGAATTTATTATTAACATTATGTTTTATTTCTACAACTTTTTTCATGAGTGTAATCATTCTGGTGGATCGAGCGGATCCAAATTACCCTATTATTATTATTATTTTATTTTCATTTTATTGTCTCACTATAATATTTTTCATTATTATTGGTTTATTTTCTAAATATTTGTCACTTTTTATTTATGAGAATAATGTTTTGTTTGTTCCTCTATGTGATGTATTTTCATTATACTACATGACATGATTATAAGAGGGTAAATTTCATTGATAAAATTCTAGGTCATTAAATTATTCACCCTTATGATATTTCACCCTCAAAATTTCATTTTATATATAATAAGGTGAAAACAGGTGATGATACTTATCCTTCATCACTTCTTCTGGTTCCCATGTCGTCTCTTAGTATTTAAGGTTTTGTCATAGTACTTTGACCAGGTGAGTAGTCTTATTGCTTAGAACTTTATCTCAAGATATTCACTGACTTCTCCTCATAAGAGAGAATCATTTTACAACTGCACCACCTCTAAATTCAATACATGTGATGGATCTGGTATGCACTTCCACAAGAGGGACACATAGAATACATCATGTACTTGATACATGGTTTGTAGAATTTCTAGTCAATATTCCACAACTGTAATGCGATCAAGAATATCAAAGGGGTCGATATACCTAGGAATTAGCTTTCCCTTCTTCCTAAATATCATGAATCTCTTCCCCGGAGATATGTATAGGAATACCTTATCTTTAACCTCAAAATCCAAGTCCTATATATGATTTTCTTCATAGATATTCTATCAACATTTGGTATCCTTGATGTGTTTCTGAATGGTCTTCAACTTTTCTACCATTTCCTCAACCATTTTATGTTTCAGCAGCTTGTGTTCACCAACTTCATCCTAGTATATAGGTGTTATGTATCTTTTCCCATAAAAGGATTCTTATGGAGCCATTTGGATGCTTGAGTGGAAACTATTATTGTAAGAGAACTCGATGAGAGGAAGATATTGGTCTCATTCTCATTTTAAGTATGATCTCAACATATTTTTCAATGTCTGAATAGTTTACTCAATATAGCCATCAGTCCATGGGTTATATTCCATACTAAAGTTTAGCTCAATGTTTAGGGAATATTAGATACTTTTCCATAACATAGAGGTCAATCTTGGATCTTAATCAAATATAATTTATAATGTTAATCCATGTATCATCACAACTTATGTAATTTATATTCATGAAATTTGATTGAGTGAGAAGTCCTATTGAATTGTAATAAAGTGATAAGTCTTTATAAGATGGTCCAAAACAACCTATATAGCATTATTTTCTCTATATGTCTTCATAAGTCCAATGAAAAATTCTATGGTGATATTTTCACATTTCTCTATGGGTATGGGTAATTTTTACATAATCCCATTAGACTTTTTCCTTTCATCCTTCACTTCCTGACATACTAGGAACTTTGATGTATATTCATCAGTCTTCTTATTCAAAATTTCCCTCTAATAGTGCTCTCAGAGATCTCAATAAATATTTATAATCCCTAGGTGTATGGAAAAGGTTTATCTATGTGAATCATTAAAAATATACCTCTTTATCTTAGGATTTTATGGTACACATATTTGTGAACCAAATCTTACGACTCTTTCCTCATCAATTTTGAACTCTAGGGATTTATCATTACTAATAGCTTCCACCTTATTCTAAATATCCTCATCATCTCTTTGAGTATCCTTTATCTTCTCTAAAAGGGATTGTTAGGAAATAATTTGAGAAAAGAATGATGATATTCCTTCCTTTATGATTCCCATATCCATCCTTTGAAATTTTCACAAGATTGGATACTTCTCAATTATCATCATTAATAAGGTTGTAGGATAATTTGTACTAATAGAAACCACCACCTTATTTGATCTACCTGGATTATAGTATATTGAGTAGTCATAATACTTGATGATCTCTTACCATATTCCCTGGTTCATATTAATCTCCCACTTTGTGAATATATATTTTACTCTCTTGTGATCAGTATATATCTCACACTTCTCCCCATAGAGATAATGCTTCCACATTTTCAACTCGAAGATCAAGACCTCAAACTCCATATCATACATGGGATAGTTTTTCTTATGAACTTTTAGCTACCTTGATGTGTAGGATATCACTTTATCATTTTTCATTATCACACAAACTAATCCCTTCTTTGATGCATCATTGTATACCACAAATATTTCTCCACTTGTGGGTAGTGTAAGTACTGGTGCAGTGATATGCTCTTTTTAAAACATTTGAATCATTATTAACATTCAGTGTTCCATAAAAATTTTACTCCCTTATGATTCATCTTGGTTAGTAGGTTTGATAATCGTGATAAGTTCCTCACAAATCATTAGTAATAACTAGATATACCAAGTAAAATATGAATCTCCATTATTGATGCTAGTGTGGGCCTCTCCTCAATTGCATTCGTATTATAAGGGTCCATATATATCACTTTGTTGGTGATAACATGCCCCAATAAAGGTACTTCCTCCATACAGAACTCACATTTACTATACTTTTTATATAGTTTCTCCCTTCGTAAATTCTTTATCATAGTATTCAAATGTTCTTCATGCTCCTCCTTTATCTTAGAGTATATCATAATATTATTTATAATGACTACCAAAAATTTGTTGACGTAATCTCTAAATAATCTATTAATTAGGTCTATGAAAATTTTTGGAGTATTATAGAGTATAAATGGAATCACTATGAACTCATGGTGTCCATACCTAGTTCCAAAGGTAGTCTTGGGAATATATTTCTTATTTACCTTTAGTTGGTGATATTATGATTGTAGGTACACCTTAGAGAAATAATTTACCTCATGTAGTTGATCGAATAAGTCATCTATTTGTGGAAGGGGATACTTGTTCCTTATCATGATTTTGTTGAGATCACGATAATAAATGTAGAGGCGTATTGATCCATCCTTTTATTTGATGAAGAGGATCGAATCACCCCATAGTGAAGCAGTTGGGTGTATAAAACTTTTTTCTAGATTCTCTTGTAACTACTTATTTAGTTTATCCAACTCAACATTGGACATCTTGTAAGGAATCTTTGATATGGGTAGAGATCCAGGTATAATTTCAACTGAGAAATCAACCTCTTGGTTAGGAGGAGGACCATAAAATTATTCAGGAAACACATCATTATAGTCCCTCATAATGGGAATATCTTTAATAATGATCCTATCCTTTGTATAAATCATTTGAGATATATATGATTTATTATAAGGAAATATTATCATGATTTATAAGGATATTACAAATGATATTCATCCCCCTATTTACAATTTTATATAATTATAGGATGCCTCAGGATATGAAGAGTGATATCCCTCTCCTGATTGTTGATGTTGGATTTATATAAAGATAACAAATTCATGAACAATATAGCATAAAAATACACCTAAGTAAGTAATATGTGATTTTATGGGAGTTTTAGTCCATAAAATTTAAATGAGGATGAGTTATATACTTTAGATGAACTAATTTCTCCATTCACTGTTCTCATGGATAACTCAACCTCCATATTTTGAGGTGATGTTTGAATAGTTATACTAAAATTTCAAGATATAAAAGAATGTGTAGAACTAGAATAAAAAATTACAATTTCTATTATTTAATGAATAACTAGTGTACCTTTCAACACATAATTTTTAGGATCTACCTCAGCAGTAGTGATATCATATGCCCTTCATTTCTACCTTGGAGGTTGTTTTTGTTGATAGTCTTAAAAAAAATTGTATTAGGGCATTGGATAACATAATTTCTATGATCCCTACTATTCAAACACTATACTACAAGATTAGTGTTGATACAAACATTCCTCTTTTATTCCACATTAGTGATCTTATTCATATTCCTTTGGAAATAATTAGCATGATTCCCCTCTTTTCCACATTTTAAGCATCTTATATTTCCCTTTAGATAGTTCCTAGGATGCTTCTTCCCACACTTTTGACACATGCGATGATGGATTCTCTTTCCTCCATGGTATTTATTTATTGATCCTACCATATTTAACTCAATTTTCCTCTTTTTATCTCTGATACCACGAGACCACCAAGAGTCTCTAATCTCCATCTCAACCTTAAGGGTAGAACAAAAAATATCCTTATTACTATCAAAGTCTTGAATAACCAAGTATTTTCATAGACTTGAATTTAATCCAATAAATAAGTGATCCACCTTACTTTTAGTGTTTATGACAAATCCATATAAATATTGTGAAATCCTTGTGAATTTTTCCTCATACATCCTAATAGACTCAACTTTCATTTGCTTCAGTCTAAGGAACTACCTCTCCATATTAAGATAGATAGTTATGGAAAATATTTATTGAAAAATTTTTTCTTAACTTATTACCATTCCATGGAATAAATTTCCAATGTAGACTTCATGTTCTTTATCTATGTCCACCATTGATGAGATTCCCCATCAAAACAATAGACTTGCAATATGATTTTCTCTTCTTTTGAGCACTAGAGTATAATGAATATATTCTCAATGGAGTTAATCCATTATTCCATGATGATGGTATTGGAAGATCCACTAAAGGTATGAGGCCTTTTTCACATAAAGGTTTTGACCACAACTTGATCTTTCTTAGGAGAAGGAGGGTTTTCTGCATGATTCAATTTATTATTCATAACTTGAGCTAGTTGATCCATTACTATCATGAATTTATGATCTCACATTCCTATTAGTTTTTGAATATCACTAGGGAAATCATCACATTTCCCATCACATTAGTTGTTAGCACAAGTTCTTCTATTCCCAAACATTAAATAAAAAAAGGTAAATAAAATTGGGGGGGGGATTAAATATTTAGCTAATGAGAATATAAAAAGGAAACTATTAACATATAAGGATAAACTTATAAATGAAAAGTATATCCTAACTTATGATTCCCTAGATTTTAATATAGGTTATCCATGGTGATAGAATTATACCTAGGTTCTTTAATAACGTTTTCTAGTCCTAATACCCAAAAATAAATACCTAAACCATATTCTAATAAAAACTATAGTGACCCAAGCCTTTTACACATATTATTACATGATTTTAAGCATAAATATCCATTAAATAAAAACTAAGGATAAAAAATCCTATTGTATTTGGAAGACTAGGTACATAATTATAAAACATGAAACTATAATAAAAAATATTTTTATTAATCTCAAAAATGATAATATAACTCCCTTCGAGCTCATATAACTGCTTAGAATAACCTGGGGAATACATAGATGAAAGGGATAAGATAAAAATCCCAGTAAGGGAATAAACATGGAAAAGAAGCATAACACATGAATAATAAGTAGTAACATGATAACATAAAAGGAACGAATCATGAATAAAAATATATAGAAATAACATATAGAACATGGAATAATATGTTTATGGAAATATAGGAATGTGGTGGAAACATATATCCTGACATAAACATGATTCAAGCCTAACTTCCAAGATGACATCACATGGTGAACAGAGTCCCAAAATGGATTAGGTTTACTCCCTAGACCCATACATAACGTCTCATGAGAAAAAAAATTACCCAATGAATTAGATATCTATATGGGATCACCCATCATAACATGTACATTCATATGTGTACCACATAAAGAAATCAAATATAAGAAATAAATAGAAGTGTTACCCATGGAAACAAATGAGCTTCGTAATCATGTCATAAGGCATAATGAAAGGGTGTATCATAATGAAATCCATGAAACAAGGTATTTATATCATTATTGGAAATTAATATAGGAAATATAATAATAGATCATGAAAAATTAGGTCCAAATTAAGTGAAAAAATAAAAAATAGTGTCTAGGTAACTTTAGAAATGTTCCACTTTAGTGTGGTTTAAGGGAAAAGATTAAAGATCCCTTAAAGAGGATAAAGGCATAATTATTTCCATAAAATAAAAAATGAACTAAAATGGTGTTTCATTATAAAATGAGTTATTTTATAAAATATAGATGGATTAAAATATTTTATGGAATGTACTTGAATAGGGGTAAGAAATAGAGAAGTTCCCTTTAATCAGGTTTTCTTATCCAGAGGAATTGAGAAGGAAACCTTTTTAAAACATGTATTTCCCAAAAAAGGAATATGAATTGAGATAGATATATATGTGTGATACATATATAAACAATAAATGATAATTGGATAGGAATAATGAAGAGATAAATTGAGGTAAAAATATATATAGAGAGAGCGTAACCCAAAGGAAATACAGAGGTTCGAAGAGATCCTTTACCATATGTTCGAATGCATTCTACACTTACACATAATATCTTGGATAATAAAATTATATTAATTAATTAATTAATTAATAACCTATTATAAATATATTTTATTAATTATAATTTTATTTCATTTATATATATCAATTTCTATGAGTTTTAAATTTCAATTTCATTGTTCTAGGAGCGTTCATTTCATAGTTTCATGGCCGATTCATTTGTGTATAATTATGGATGTTTTTTTAAAATGGGAATAAAAATAAATAAGTAAAATGGAATGGTATCCCTTCACTTACATAAGTTTTAATGAACCAATATATCATTTTTTTTTCTGACATGGGGATGGTTCTTTGAGTAAAAACATTATCGTTTTGTGGTTAGTTCATTTAGGCGGTTTTACTGACCATCACAAACTAGTTTCATTTTATTTAATATTATGTATATATATTAGTTATATAACATGAAATAAGTTATAATATATTTATTAAAATATTATTTAACCATAATAATAGTTTTATGACCTACCTTGAAGGCGGTAATGGAAAACTAAAACTCATTATCCACAGAGATGGTTAACCACCATAATTTGGACAATTATTTCATTTATTTTAATAAGAGGAGATGAGAAAAGGGGTGTATAAAAGATATTACATTATAAATAAAAAAAATTCTAGTATATAAATTATTTTGGATTTATTATTCTTTTATGGATGAATGAGGTGAGGACAAGGTAGAAGAATAAAAGAAATTAAAAGAGTTAGTTTGAGAATGTTACCTCTTGAATATCACCACCTTGAAGGACCCCTTAAAGAACATGGAATTGGTCTTTTAGTGAGAAAAAAGAACTTTTACATGGGTATATTAGTTAGGAAAGGGTTTGGTATATATTTGTAAACATTTAAGTCTTAGAATGTGTGAGGAGAAGGGGTGGTATTTGTAAGGGGAAGAGAGGGGTATTTTTGATTATTATATTCATTAGTTTATTATTTTGGATCAAAAATATTAATAGTATTTATTATTGTGACTATATAGAGTAAATAGTTCATTTTATTTTAAAATAATGGAT
Source organism: Viscum album (assembly GCA_963277665.1). Lineage (NCBI taxonomy): Eukaryota > Viridiplantae > Streptophyta > Magnoliopsida > Santalales > Viscaceae > Viscum > Viscum album. The sequence goes on along the minus strand of OY728137.1, from coordinate 610,658,227 downwards.
TATTACATCATCAATGACTCAAAAATTCATGCATTTGACTTATAATTTTAAATATAATAAATTACCGTATTTTACTATTCACCCAAAATTCAAATATTTTAGAAAAATAAAAAATTAAACCTAACCATTTTTTATGTGTGTATTTCAAAAATGGAATCCATTTTTATTAAAATAATTTTCTAAATATGATAAATTTAATTTTTAAAGAAAATTCTCATTTATTTGAAAAATACCAATTTTAATATTACAATTGATTTTATGACCCTTTGAAAAATTATTTAAGATCTCATAAAATTAAATTATCATTATAATATAATATAATATTAATTAATTAATCTATTTTATAAAAATAAATTTTCTTTTAAATCATTATATCATTATAAAATTTCTAATAAAACAGTTACATTTTTCAAAAATACTAACACTTAATTTTAAAATTTTAAAACATTTATTTTATTTTACCATGGTTTAAATATATTAAATTTTCATTTTGTATGATAAATAAATATTACTTTACATTTCCATAGGTGATGTTACTATTCTAAAGATCATATTACTATTCCTAATGGTCAGATTACTATCCCAACGGTCATGTTACTATTCCAACGGTCAGATTATTATTCCAATGGTCAGATTTATAATGATCATATGGGTTAAATACTTTTTATAAATACCTTTTATTCCATTAATTCTTTATTCACTTCAATTTTCTCTCAAGTTTATATATATTTTCATCTTGAAAATGAATATTGTTTTATTAACATTCTGTTTTATTTCTATAGATTTTTTCGTGAGTGTGGTCATTCTAGTGGATCGAAAAGATCCAAATTACCCTATTATAATTCTATTATTTTCTATTTATTATCCCACTATAATATTTGGAATTATTATTGGTTTATTTGATAACTAATGTATCATTATTCATTTATTAGAATAATTTTTTTGTTGGTTTTTCTATGTGATGTATGTGCTTTATATTACATGACATAATTATAAGAAGGGAAATTTTATTGGTAAAATTATGGGTTATTATAATTTAAAAAAACTTTAGGATGTTATCCTATATCTATAATTATCCCTTAGACTTATCCCCTATGTATCAACTAATGTTCACTCATCCTAATCCCTAAAAAACATAAAATATTCATTATAACTAACATAAAGGTTTATCTATACCTTTGAAACTATGATCAACCTTAACCCATCAATCCTTCATGACCTTTATAACTATCAATTTATCTTTAAATGATAACATCCTAAACTCTAAATTTATTTAAACCCTATTTTTATAACAATTGAGGTTCCTAGACTCACACTCTTAGATTCGATGCTGAAAATACATAACTTGGACACATTAGCTCTGATGTACATATATAATTACAAGGTAATTGAAACATTTTAAAAACAAATAGCCTTTTTATATTTTGAGTTTTAGATAATTAGGAAAAATATTTAAGTATTCGGGAATATTTTATTTATATAAAAAGTAAATTTTATCCACTATATAATAAACTACTTAATCCATAAAAAACCTTCAACATCTCCCACACATTTTCAAGACATGATAATATTCTAGATATATATTACTCATTACATTCCTTCATAACTTGGGGAAATGGAAACATATTAATGAGTGATATAAAACACTAATTAAGAGTAAACATAAGTGATAACCATAAATAATCATAAGTGGCCATAATATGAGAATATGGTTATAATCAAGGTACATAAGAATATCATACCCAAAAAATATTAGATCATAAAACCTGAGTCATGGAGTATGACATAAAATCATAAATGAATCATAAGTGTGTGGGAACATTAGTTTGTAAACATGATCTAGGAAATCATAATGTTGTCATAAGAATAAGCATGAGACTATGGCACAAACACGAGTATAGGTAAACATAACATGGTGTAGTAGGTTACACCACCTAATTATTATAACACAATAGATCAAGCACCACTACCTGATTCTCATAGTAGAGAAAGCATTCTATACTTGATTCCTATAATTATCTCTTGAAATAAAAATTCTTAACCAATACATTGTAGGGAAATATAAGACCCCACCTATCATCATCCATACATATGAGTGTCACTCAAAATTAATCATTCACTATACTATAAAGAAACCATGAATAAGAAAATGGGTTTTATTCAACACATCATAAAGAACCCATGGAAGAAAATAGTCTTCATATCCCTTTTAAATGGATTCACATAATTAAATCATAAACCCGATAAACCAACGGAAAAAATTAGTATCCAATAATATTTAGTAACTTTCTAGGTAAATACCCTTCAATTAAGATGATGAGGTATAAGGTATCTACACCATATATTTTAAAAATTATATGATTTAGTCAATAATTTTCCTTAATCAATTGATGCATGGCATCTAAGTGAACACCCTTAAATCAAAGAAATGGAAAATAAGATATTCATAAATTAAGGACTTTATAATAAAGATCGTGTTTATATAAGAGGATGATTTAAAAAGAAAAAGTCAATGATGAATAATATATTTTAATAGAAAATAAATTTATATAATCCATCTAGAGAAAAAAATAGATGGTCAAATATATTGGTCAAATTTGAATAATGTCATCGATTAAGAATAAGATATGTCAAAAGACAATGACTTAGATGAATAACAATTTTTTTGAGTTTTAGAAAAATATCATTAGAAATAAGAAATATCCTTGATATTTTAAAATAATTTTAAAGGAAATATTTTATAAAACTAGGATAAAAATAATTTCTTTTTTATAACATGAAAATATAGAGAGAAAGTTTCATATAAAACAATAAAAGAAATAAAATTATGTGTTTTCATAGAAAAATTTAAAAAGAGACGATTTTAAAACTTTGATTAAAATGAACCATATAGAAAATGTTAATTTTTTTAAACTTTTAAATAAGTTTAAGTAGTATAAATAAAATTAATAAAATATTGAGAAATATAAAAGGAAATATAAAAAATATTCAATGAATATGAATATTGAAAAAGCTTAGTTCCCTACTTAAAAGAAAAGGTAGGTTCATTTTCCTTACAATGGGTAAATAATGATCCAAGGGAGAAAATGAAATAGAGTGAATACAATTAAAAAATAAAGAATTACTAGAAGAGAATAAAATTATAGTGATTTTACATAAAAAATTATACAAATTACCAAGATAGATTATCTTTCAAAATCTCCATTTGAAAATGAGATTGGTGATGAAACCCTCACAATATAGGAAACATAATAATCAAGGAGTTTGAGATGAAGATCATGAAATGAAAATTAAAATATAATGAAATAGAAGATATTTAATTCTTGAAATCAATTTTTTATTTAATTCACCATATAAAAGAAACAATTATGTGAAATTTCAAACATGTCTAATGAAATTAAATTTGAGACAAAGAACCCCTTACAACCTTAGAAACATTCATGTCAAAACCCTATGAGAGAAAAAACTTGGAATATAAAATTGAATATCATGAAATATAACATAATCCTGATACAAAATAATAAATTGTAATTAGATAAACTATTAAAATGAAAACATGGTTTATAATAATAAATATATCTCAATGAGTGAAAATTTGAAACAAGAAACCCTTACCTTGTTCTTGATTCATTTTGCGCATGAGCCTAAATTAATGAATAATAAAATTAAGTTTATTAGATACCTTCTTAAGAAAATTATTCTTATATATTTAATTTAATATGGATCATTTATTTTCATATTATATTTATTATATATATATATATATATTCTTATATTTGTGTGAAAATTTAAACAGTGTCAGTTTATTTCGGTAATTTAGCGATCAAAGATGATATTTTAATAATAAGTGAAATAATTAATATAAACTTTCTATAACCATAAAAAATAACTATTTTCTTATTAAATTATAATAACAATAGTATTTAAGTTCCCATAGTCATCCATGATAGAGTTTTATAACATCGTTCATGTAGGTAGTTAAACCGACCAAAACAAGAACATGATGTAATTAATGAATATGTTTGATTATGGGGTGATTTAGTTATAATATCATTATTAAATAAGTATAATGAAATTATTTATATGTTATTAATGTTTTTAATCATATTTAAGTGTACTGGGTAAGTAATAAAAATCAATATGAAAAATGAAAAATGTTACTTTGTGGAGGTGGTAGTCCGCATAACGTACGATCAATGCTATCATTTCTCAGTGATTAAGAAGGGATAAGGTAGATAATAAATTGAATTGAAATAATCATAATTAAATTATATATATTATATATATTATATTTATTTTCCAATCCCATCCTTAAAACCAACCATGAGATTCATTTATGAAAAATGGATGACGTCGCTTCGTGGAGGCGGTAGTCCGCACAATGCACCATCAATGCTCTTTTATTTTTCTATGTGGGTGGGAAAGAATAAACAAGGCTTGTCACATTAATATAATAAAATATTGTAATATTAATTATAGATATTTCATTACATTATTTTGGTTAAAAGTTTTTGGAAGGGGAATATTAAGAATGAGTGATTAAAAAAGGAGGCAATACTTACGTCAAGAGCTTTAGTTTTCTCTTAGAGATATCCTTGGAAATAGAGTACTTCAGCTAAATAATGTTGAATATAGGATTAAGGATGTGGGATAGTGTTCTAGTATAAGAAAAATGGAATATTTTTATAAATAAATTTGAAGGGAAAGGTTTAACTTGAATTGGTGGAAGGATCCCCTTTTATAAGTGAAGAGGAGGACAATTTTGGAAGCACCCTTTACATTTTCAATAATGTAAAGTTACAATTCAATGATAAACTGATAAAAAATAGAAAAAATAAGAAGGGGTTGGCATGTATTTTTTTTGATACACACCTCAAAAATCCATTTGGAAACATGTTTTAAATATTTTTTGAGTCATTTCCTCTTAGTAAATCTATTTTTACTATTTTTTACATTTACTGGGGTAATTAATTTTCAACCTTAGTAATTAGTCTTGTTAAAAAAAAATTAAAATTGAACCATTTATCTAATCATAACCTAATAATTTAAAATTTAAAAATAATTTTATAAAAAATATTTCTAAGAGTGTGAAACATTAATTTTAAAATAAAAGCACACAACACATAAAAAAAGTTCTTAGGAAAATGTGTTTTTAAGCTTAAAATTTATGTGCAGGATAAAGTTATCATTATTTTTGATTTTCAAGACATAAATTGGTTTATTATAAAAAATAAAAGTTATGTGGCTTTGAAATTAATACAAAATATAATTTTACCAAAATAATGTTTAATTAAATGAAAATAACCAAAATAATTTTTATTAGAGAAAAATATTACTTAAGTTCCAAAATACTAGGAATATGTTTTTCTAAGTTCCTCATAATATTTTAAAATGAAATTTTTTTTATTCCTTAAATATATATTTTATTAAATAATGTTTTATATATTTATAATTCAATATTATCATATTACAATGTCATAAAAATTATAGTATTGGTAAAAACAATATTTTCACTATTTACCTAACAATCAATCATCTCAAAAAAATCACAAAAAACAACCCTAAGATAATTTTGCCATTATAAATTTAAAAATTATGTGCATTTTATATAATTCTATTTATAAAAATTATATGCTTATATTTTTAATTAAAATAAAAAATATAATGATAAAATACTTTTATTAAAAAATGACCTTTTTTTACTTTACTTGTTTCAATATGATTATATCCTTAATTTGCTTAATAGAAACCTGTTTTATGAATTTAAACCCATTATTGTTCCTTTTTTTCATTATTTCAAACTTTCATTGTCTCATTCACCCACCACCACTACTGATATTGAATATATAATTGGAATTATATATACTAATATTGTGGGTATCATTATGTATTCTATGATCTGTACTTAGCTGAATGTAGAATTATCTATGTGCACATTGAGCATGTTCATGAGAAATATGGGTAAGCCACATTTAAAAGTGCTTAAATGGATATTGTGGTACATTTATTCTACTATAAATCTTTCAATATGTTATGTTAGGAATTCAAATTATAGTGACTTAGTGACTATATCTGTAGACTCTAATTATATAGGGAACATTAATACTATGAAGTCTCTAACTAGTTTTGTTTTCACTACATATTGAAGAAATATCTCTCAGAAATTAAATATTAAATTGGTGGTGGATGTTCCAACCACTTAGGATTAGTACATTCATTTAAAGAGGCTATGAAAGAATATATTTAACTTAAGGTTTTAATTTTTGAACTTGGTTTATGTAATTTTTCTATCATAGATCATTATGATTCATAATATTGCTGAAATATCTATAATAAACTAGTATTCCATAGTAAGTCAAATAATATATATATATATAAATTATAATTCATTTCATTAGATAGGTTATTGAAAGTGGAACAATGCGTGTCAATACGATACACATAGATAATAACCTATTTGATTGTTTGGATAAGGTTGTGGCTTTATATAAGTTTAAGAATTGTTTAGATATTTTGAACATGGTTCCAATTGAATAAAATCAAGTGCAATGACATAATTATTATTTTATTTTCTTTTTTAAATAATAGTTTTTTTTATTTTATCATGATTATCGATTTACAAATAGAACTAATTTCTTGTTAGTTTATCATTTTAATCATGCATGTTAAAATTTTTATTATAATTCTCTACTATGTTTCCATGAATTTGCTTTTATTTTTATCTTGATTAATTATTTTACTCTTATGTTTTTTTGGTTTAACCTTATGTTTTAATCCCTAAAGACTCTTACATTTTTTTAGGTTTACCCTTACATTTTTTACTTTGTCATCCTATTACTCTTACAATTTTGGTTTGCTTGGTGTGGAGGTGCACAAATAAAAAGAGAATTACTCTTAATTATTCCTTATTCCACTATGATTTACTATTAAACACATCAAAATGACTCTTATTTTTTTAGTTTTACACATATTAACTCTTAATCTTAAGTCCAATGACTCTTTCATTTTATATCTATCCTAGGTAAATATTATAGAATAATTCTATTGACTCTTAGGAAATGAGTTTGTGATAGAATTACTCTTATGGAATGATTTTAATGACTCATATACTAGTGTATTTTCCATAGTATGACTCTTATTCCAACTATGAATTGAGTCTTTTTCTTTGAGTCAGATGAATCTTATGTTTTCTTCCTTATTGATTTTACATTGGTTTCAAGTCGTTTGAGTTGTTTTATTTTCATATGTTCATATTCTATTTTATATTGAGTCATTACTTGATCTTAGTTTCATTAATAATTTTATATATCTAACCTAGTTTTTTTTGGGGAGGATGATGAAAATTAAAATATTTGAGACTGCTATTCCATAGTTACAAAGTTCTTGAGAAGAAGTTGTTTGTTTCCTAGATTTGGATTTCATCATCCAATACGTGATTGTGAAAGTGTATCCATGATGTTGTAGTTGTAAGCTAAACTTAGTGTTATATTCCAGTAGATATTTGAAGATTCTTCTCACGAGGAGATTCTATTTTTCCTTGGTCTACATTGTTGAATATTTTCCTAGAGCCTTTAATATCGGTCAGTTGGTACATCCAATTGGAAAGTAAGTTTTTCTATTATTTTTTCTATTTTGGGAATCCAGTTGCTACATAATTTTCTTATTGAATGTTTGTTCTTAACTTCTCTATTGTATATTTTATGTTTTTTTGGTTTTGATTATTAATTAAGGTAGGAATATGTAGGTGTTCTTTCTATATATTAGGACCAAAGTGATTCGATCCACATTAAATCACCACGTTCTTTTATTTTATTTTCTTTCTTTCTGTTATTGGTTTCTCATCCAGATTACCCATTTCTTATCATATATCCATCCTTCATTTCTAAAACTCATTAAAAAATTAAAACTTTTAATTGTTATGTGATCTTGGGAAATACATAAGGGTGTATTTTGATGACTTCCACTTAATACCACTTCTAATTAATTCACTCAAATAATACTATTCTAATAAATAAGATAATTTGGGGAAATGTTGTCTATGAAACTAAATGATTTTAGGAAACCTTAAAATATTAAATAATTTTAAGCACAAATACCCATTGTGACATAATAAGTTCTATTGTGCATGAACCATGCATCAAATCATTATAAAAATTCAAAAAATAAAATAAAATAAAATAAATTGGAATCATTATATGAGAGATTATCGATGAATATTTTTAGGTTTAATGGAAGTTATTAATGTAGAATGATCATATATATACAATTTACTCTACCTTTTATATAAAACTATTATTATAATGCACCTTCCTCTTTAAATCTCAACCACACAGTCAACATTTAATACTTTATAAATATTTTTCTTTTCTTTCATTAATTTAAAATTCTTTTTTATTAGTACTTATGTGAAAAATATCTCTTAATTGACTCTTTTAGTTTGACCTCATTAATTATATTTGAATATTTACTCATCTAGACACAATAAATACCAAAATAATAATTTATTGTATTTTTTAATGAAATTAAGAAATGAAAAAGGGTGATTTTTAGGGTTATGTTCATAAGGATTTTATCACTTTAATCCTTTTCATTAGTTGTGTTTAACAATTGGGTTCAATTTTATTTATATTGGTTTCTTATACCATCTATTTACCATTAATATAAAATGTTTGGATCATAATGAATAGTTTATAGTAAAATGTAATATCCTTAAATATAATATTTATTAATAACTCTCTTCATTAGATGTCATAAAGTTTATTAAATCTTATTTAAAGGATTACCTTATTAAAAACTTCATTAGGAAAACTCAATTGAGAAGATATAAAATTTTCAACTTCCCCTTATCATATTATGATGGTTATTAGTTCAAAATCTTCATTCACATTAATAATATCATGTGAAACTAAAAATGAATCATTTCTTCTATATTTTCAATTTCATATTGATTCCATAATTTTCTTATAGTTTCCAAATTAAAAGAAATACAATTATTCTCAAAAACCTAAAGGTTTTTCAATGAAAATTAAAATCACTTAATCCATATCATTATGTGTTTATCTAGGAACACTTTAACTTTAAGTTTCTTTTAAAACATGGCCTTTCATATTGATATCATTACTTATATTTACTCATTACTTGAATTATCTTGAGAATCAGGTATTCTAAAATTCTTTAAGTGTGTGTTTTTTATATATTTATAATATAATTATTTAATTGTGTCTTTAAGATATAAAATCTAATAGATGAATTAATAACTAAGATATGTGATTTAGTTACTCCATTTATTTTTTTCTCCCCTTAATGTTGATAATTTTTATTCATTTAAATATTACGCATTGATTTTTGGATTCATATATTTTAATGAATATAAATTCAATCCATTATGAATTTTCATCTAGATGTTGTCTCTAAAAATACCACACTAATTTACAAGAACTTCTAGGCTTCAAACGATCCAATGATACACATTAAACACAACAAAAGTAAATAAAGAAACCCAAATATAAGGTAAAAAATTTTATATTAATGAAATCATACATACTATAAATGAATTAATACGAGGATGTGTATCTTACCCCATATAATTTCTACAACACTCCTTATCTATTATTGATGGAGATCATAGTAGATGCAGCCGAAAGACATCCCTCCTCCAGAGGTATCCATGGGTTTTTTTTTAATTGATCGATGCTTGATTGGTATCCTCTTATCACCCATGAAATTCTAGAGCCTCATGGAGATAAAGGGTGAATATGAAGATAGCTTTGGGTATGGGTGAGTTTTAGATGAGGCTTGGGAAGGCTTTAATTACACACCATCTTAGGGTGAACACCCCTTCATAAATCCCTAGAAGATTCTCCTAGAGTGATCATGAATTTAATAAATTTCCAAGGGATGATTAACAATTAATTAAAGTCATATAATAAAAAATAAACCATGAAACCCTATAACATTATTCCATTGAAATTGAAATCATATGACACTATAAATGAAAGCATGCACCTTAAACCATTAAATTGTATTATTTTTTATTTATTTATATTCTTGATGAAGATTACTAAAGAATAGTCATAAGGATATTCCCTTATAGTTATATCCATATATTTTACTAAATCATCAAAACAATTTGTATAACACCTTCAAATTATTCATGATAAGATAATATTTTATAAGCAAAGGAGAAAAAAAGAAAAGATATTTAGTGAGGGAAGATTTTTGGTCTTTGATTACTTTAGTAGATAACTCACACACTTCCCATATCTAATAACACTTTATATAGTCTATGAGGATTCTACCCAAGCCACATATTTACTCATACATTTCATAATTATATGAGTAAAGCCTTTGATTACATCCCATGTAACTCTTGTCCATAAATACTCTTCCAAATGTTTAATCTTATGAAATGGTTACTCATATTATAATTTCTACCATAGAACCAATTACTTTGTACTTTATATTACGTTTATATTCAAATAAGTGAATATTAGTTTAAATATATGATCACATATTTATTTTTCTTCTACATAACATTGATGTGATAATGTCCCATAGTATCTGTCACATTGATAATTTCATAGTAGTTCCTCGCTATGATGAGAACCTTTATATGATATGATGATATCTATTAAATATAGTTCTACAGTAAGATAACTTACTATGATGGAAAACATAGTATATACAATTTTAGGTGCAATTACTCATAAATAGATGAGACTTCATCTCCTAAAGTTTTCACTTGGTAATCTCTAAGATGGGAGGTTTTGAGAAAATACCCACCAGTAGTAATTACACATGTTTTTATGTCATCATATATTCCTATATTTGATCATGTGTAATGGTAATTATACTTTAAGATTATCATTAATGAATTTCATGACTCACAAATTTATATTTTCCAATGAAAACCATGATGACATATGTTTATGATGAGGTTGGGTACGTTGGGCAGATAAAAAATGACATGTTATTAATGGATAATTTGAGGAAGGATTTGTACCTTCTATATTTATGGAAGTTGATATATCAGCCCTTTTATTGAAATATAACTATCACATAAATTTCATGGACATGGTGTAACGATGTTTACTTTATATAGTCAAAAAAATACATATCAAGAAAATATGTTGATGACACAGATATGCAACATGCTTAATGAGATATTGAGACAAAGGGATTAATGTAATGTCTCAGATTTTCTATGTATTATTTTTTTAAATATTATATGGAATTATTATGAGACTAGGCCTTATGACAAGATGAGATTATGAGGCCTAGAGTTCCCGAAATAAATATTTGAAATAAAGAAAACTTCTAAATAGCGCACATGAGATTTTTTTTTGAAAAAGTTGAATAAATTTTAAATGGGTTCTCAGATCATAAATCTAAGGGCACCGTTTAATTCAGAGCAATGAATTTACCTTAGGTGAGGCCTAACATCGGCTGGTATGGGTCAGAAATAGAATTTAGTTTCTGGACTGTTTAAAGGAAATAAAATAAACTAATAAATTATTTTATTTTAAACATTTCCATAATGAAGCGATGTGTTATTTAGTTTTAAATGAGTAGGATCCCAAGGTTAGGCTCATAACCCTGGAAAACTCCTTGGAATCCTTTGGTGCTTTGGAAAGGATCCACCCTTGGAGAATTATCGATGAACGATGATGAACAATGCCACGTGGATCGTTGAGAAACGAGATCAAATCCTAACAAAAAAAACTATCTCCCTCTTTGTCTAAGATCGAATTAGGGGTTGTTATTTTAATTGTTTTCTTCCCAGTTCTTGTATTTAAATGATGAACTTAGATCAACCCACAAATAGGTTGACCCGCAGATCATTTTTTTTGTGGAGGGTCTCTTATCGGGTTTATTTTGGGGAATTGATCCGTGTTTGGTTTGATTTATATTTTTATTTTCTCTATTTGATAATTCTAATGGGATATGATCAACAACATGAAAACTGGCGGTAGAGTTTTGTTCCTCACTTAGTTATTTGTATTTCTTCTCCCTTTTTGACCCCACATTCTTCGTGTTCTTTGTAGGGTAATGAACAATAGATCGTTGTATGTTTGTATTACAACGCAATGATCCTAAATCGTATATTTGACATCATGATGATACAAAAAAGGTGTGATGATTATGGAAGATAATGAATCGACATGGATAAGAAGAAACCATTCTTTGACCGTTCTTCGCATGGATGATCGAAACACTTTTTTGGAGCCGATCAGATGTCCGGAACTTACTGAATCAGAATTTCTATGGTAAGATGACCTTGAAACTTCAGTTTTGTGATGAACATATTTCCATAAATAATACTGAAGGATTGAATAAGGCACGTTGAGGAGGAGCACCGGTTATGGAAAATCCCGAAGAACATGGTGTGTTCTCTGAAGAACACTATGTGTGGGGCTGGCTCGACAGTGGATAGGGTTTCGTGATGCAGGAAGGGATGACATGGTGTGTGACAACTATCACATGGCATGTGGGAACTTACATAGGACTCAGTGTGTATCTCAGATGATACACATACATAGGGTGGAGTACACGATGTGTACTCCAACACATGTTCAGACCAGGCCGGTTATGTGGGTTACCCGTGTACTAGTACATGAGTTGGAATACATAGGTTGAAGCTGTGTATAGAAACATGAACAACATACATATAGTGGCCCCTTGATAGTAGGACATGATGTGTCATGATGTTACATGAATTTTATATCTCTTTCTACATGACATGCTCTTCGACATGATATGTTGTACACGGGCAGTACCCGGGGTCATAGGACATGGCGTGTGACCTTTCAACATGCCCTGTACCTTTCTGCACATGGATTGATCTTCTTGTCCACTGTTCTTTGGATAGGGGTTTTTTTTGGGTTAGTTCCCCCTTTTCTCATTCCCCTAAAGGTTAGGTATCATTTCCATCCACATGAGTATGATCCATTCAGCATGGATTTCTAGATAGAGTCAGAATCCATCCAAGGGGCCTGAAGTGAGATCCTCTAACCATTATTGACCCTAGGTAGAGTCAAGTATAAACGTGACCAATCCTAAAGGACACTGATCCTATAATTAGTAGGGGAATATGGATGATTCGTGGTATACATGAAGGCCTTGGTAGTGATCCTCATCTGTGTATCATGATCTTTCACCACTTAGGAGTGAGTTCTCCCAGAATGAGTGTATCTGTTCTCTCTTCAGATCTATAAGTGTGACTATCTCTCTCATGAAACTTCCCAATGAATGTAATTCTTAGATAGATGTCATAAGAGCTATCAGACCCATGGAGTGAGTTCTCAAAGACTAGTGATTCTTGGAATCTTCGAACTGAATCCCTAGCATGGGTATGTAGTCGCTGTGACTTACCTTTAGACTATGGGTCTGGGTTTTGAGTATATCTGGATATGTTTCTCTTATTATATATTCTATAGAAATATAATGTATAAAGATAATTATGCCTTTACTTTGCATATTTATTTGTGGTTTTTAGGGTCCCCTATTAAGTATTGTTATACTCACCCCTGCACAGGCTTTGCCCACACGTTTCATGTCTTATGTAGATGAGTAGCCTTTTGATGGAGTCTAGGGAGGACCCATACCATACCGAGCTTTGTGAGATTCCTTATAGGATGAGGTGTTTCTACAACTATGTTCAATATTCCCAGTACCTACTTTCTCACTTATAGGTTGGACTTGTAGTTTCCAGACTCTTTCTTTTGGTGGGATTGTATTCTGGCCCAGTTTACTTTCCACACTTTACTTTTCATTGTAATCTATTGGTTGGGTTTAATTGTATGTATGAAATTTATTCCTTAGTGGGTTTTCTTACATTTCATCATTTGTGGGATTGGATATGTGTGCGTGTGTACATGTACTTAGGAAATTCCTCTCATGTTAGTGATATGCCTACTTGGTGCTGGTCACCGTCCCCTGACCTATTGGAGGCGGTCTTGGGGAGTCGCGACATGGGTCCCACTCGGACAGGTCGTGACAAAGTGGTATCAGAGGTGTTTAGTTCTACCTTAGGACCAAGATTATATTATATTGGTTTGAATCAACAGTTTTAAGTGTTTCAAGCTTGGATTTCAGGCCAGGGACTCTAGTGTTGGTATGGACAACCGACGTATCCATACACCAGGACTTAGATAACCTGCTTTTCGACTTGGTACATAAAAAAACTAGTTTCAGGGAAAAACAAGAATGGTACATGCATCATATAAGAATGGGTTGTGTTTTCCATGTCCTTTTGTTTCATTTATCTATATATACTCTTTGAACATGGTATATATTATTTCCATATAGGATGCCTCCACAACACATACCTGCTAGGATTTAGTGACTCAATCATGAGGATGACCCCCTCAATGACAAGGATTCGATTCATGGACCGGTTAACTAGGCGTTACCTCCAGGTGGTGCACCAGCTATACCACCACCAGTGGAGCAGCATGTGGTACCTGTAGTACCGAAAGATTATGATCACAAGCTGGGCATACTCCATGAGTTTCAGAAACACTGACCCCTTAGGTTTCGAGGTGAGTCCAACCCTCAGGCGGGTGAGGACTGGATTGAGGCGGTGACCATAGTTTTCCATCTAGTGAGGAAACCAGTGAGCTAGATGGTGATCCTAAGAGTGAGCCTTGTTTAGGTTTCTCTGGAATGATGGTGGATTTTGACCATGCAGACTCACGATGAGGAGACTCTTTTGTGGACTAAGTTTGAGCGACACTTTAGGGAGGAGTTCCCTCCGGTTATGCTGAGAGAAGTGTGTATCCAAGAGCTTCTTAAGCTCTAGAAGGAAAATTTAATGGTGGATAACTCTTCATCAAGGTTCAAAAACCTCTCCAGGTACTCGATGGATATGATCAAGGATCATTAATTTAGAGATAAGACCTTCAAACAAGGTCTACGACAGGACATATGAGCTAGTGTCATGTCTCTATGCATTTTGACTTTTGCAGGAGTACTCGAGTGAGATTTGGTGGTTGAGAGGTTCTTGGATGAGTAAAGATATCCCTTGGAAGTCAGTAGCAGACAGATAGGTGCAGATACCTTGACAGTAGGGAGACTATGTCAGACATAGGGATTGAGATGTGGGAGACATCACAGGGGGACTTAGGATAGGGGATTTGTGGTCCAGGGCTCTCTGGATGGATCTAGTTAGCCTAGGGAGAGGCGATTATACTCGTATAACGACATAGGAAATCTCTCTAGAGACTATCCAACCCATTGAACTATAAATAGGGAGAAGATGGATAGACCACCGAGGCAGAGGCAGAGAGTGGAGCAGGTAGACCCGCCCGACGGTAGATGTGGAAGAGGAGTAGGGAGAGCTGCAAGAGGTAGTAGACTCTTTGAACTACTTCCACCACCACCCCCAGGAGGTCCACACTAGGCTTAGAGATATGGGGGATATGGGAGGGGGTAGCTACATGTGGTTGAGGCGTACGACTCCGTGACTCCATGGATGATCCGAGGTATGATCTGTGTCTTTTCTACCTTAGCTTTTGTACTTATAGACATAGGTTCTAGTCATTCTTTTATCACCAAATGTCTGGTGTTAAACCTTGAGATTCTATTGGATCCTTTCACTTGACCCTTATTCTTGGAGACATCTATGGGAGGAGATTTGATGATCACGCATCTTTTATGACAATGTGATCTTACCCTTGGAGGTGAGAGTTTTAGTTGGAACCTCTTGGTGGCAACGTCGAGGCCTTACAACGTCATTCTTAGTATGGACCAGTTATCTTAGATCCATGCCTAGATTGACTACTTTAGGAGAAGTGTGTGGTGTTCCCACAACGATGGAATGAGGTTTTACTTTGTTGGTGAAAAGGAAACCCAAGTAGCATAGAATGGGATCATGATTAGGAGGGTGCAACTAATCACTCATGAGTTGGATATCCTTACCATAATAGCAGTAGATGTTGTAAGATTTTAGATCTTAGTAGTAGTGGCGGAGAATGTCTTTTCAGAAGATATTCCAGGATTAACTCCTCACTGGGAGATCAACTTTTGCATCTACTTACACCCCAGGACGACATCGATATCCTCACCGGTGTATTAGATAGATCCCGTAGATATTTGTGAGTTGAGGGTGCATTTAGAGGATTTTTAGAGTAAGGGATTCGTAAGACCGAGTGTTTCACCCTGGGCAGCCCTAGTTTTGTTTTCTAAGAAGGTAGACGAGAGTTTGAGGGTATGCGTGGATTACCGATGCTTGAACTAGGTAACAGTGAAGAACAAGTATCCACTCATGAGGATTGATAAACTCTTTGATCAACTGAGAGGGGTGCAATGGTTCTCAAAGGTTGAAAACCTATTGGGTTACCACCAGTTATGATTACGAGATGAGGATATATTGAAGATGTATTTCAGATACCACTATGATCACTATGAGTACTTAGTGATGCCTTTCGGCATGAAAAATGTCCCTAAAGTGTTCATGGGACTTATAAACCAGATATTCCAGCTATACTTAGACTGGTTCATAGTGGTTTTCATTGACGACATCCTAGTGTACTCAGTGTTAGAGGAGGAGCACATGAGACACCTACAGATGGTTCTAGATATACTCTGAGAGCACCAGCTTTATGGGAATCTCTTGAAGTGCCAGTTCTAGATACAAGAGGTACACTTTCTAGGACATGTTGTCTCAACAGATGGAGTAGCAGTGGACCCAGTAAAGGTCGAGGTGGTGTTAGCATAGGAGCCACCTCAGAGTGTGATAGAGGTGTGGATCTTCCTTGGGTTGACAGGATACTACCAGATATTTATCCCTAATTTCCCCTGGATATCAGAACCGATGATAGCCTTGACCCATAAGGGGAAACCCTTTATATGGACGGAGAAGTTCCAGAAGGATTTCTAGCAGTTGAGGTAGATTTTGACATGCACAATGATATTGGGATTTCTAGAAGAGGGTGTCGAGTATGTAGTTTTATACAAATCATTAGGGACCGGGTTTGGTTGTGTCCTGATGTAGATATAAGTGGTGATTGCTTATGGTTTGCGCTAGCTAAGGCTGCATAAGTATAACTATGCGACCCATGATCTTGAGTTGGCAGTGGTATTCTTTGCATTTAATATATGGAGACACTACCTGATGGGAGAACAGTTTATCATATACTCTGACTACAAGAGCCTCAAGTACATCTTATAGAAAAAGGATCTAAATCTGAGGTAGAGTAGATGGATGGAGTTCCTCTAGGATTATGACATTGAGATCATCTATACTTATGGAAAGGGGAATGTAGTGGATGATTCTCTCAGCAGGATATTGAGTTCTCAACTACTGAGTGAGGCTTCAGAGCAGTTGGCCTCACTATAGTTATCCTTCATGGAAGGAGACGATACAACTTATCTACAGTCGATGGTTTTCACCCCTTCACTATTATGGCGAGTTTGGGAGGCACAACTAGGGGATTTCAACTGCAAGAATTTACATGATCCATTGTCCACATGACATGATTCTGATGGATATTCACAAGGTGGGGAGTACATCATCCTTTTCAAAGGATGAACAGTTTTACTAGTGGTATTGTAGGAGAAGGTTCTGAGGGAGTTTCATACACCCCCTTAGAGGTAAATCTTGGAGTGGAAAAAATGTACCAGGACCTCTTGCATCAGTTCTGGTGGACAAGTGTGAAGAAGGTAATAGCATAGTTCATTTCTTGATGCCTTATGTTACAACAGGTGAATGCTGAGCACCAGGTGCCAGTGGGATTATATCACCCCTTGGAAGTTCTAGAGTGGAAGTGGGATAGAATATTGATATAATTAGTGACATGCTTACCATGAATGTCTAGGGGATGCGATTCCATCTAGGTGATCATTGACAGACTCACCAAGTCATCCCACTTCCTAGCTATTATAGAGGATAGTTCCCTAGAGAGATTAGGAAGTCTCTATGTGCAGAAGATAGTTCTTCTTTATGTTTTCCCTTTGACAATAGTCTTATATAGAAATTCTCGTTTCACATCCCATTTGTGGAGGGGATTGTAGGAGGTGTTTGGGACCTAGCTAAGTTTGAGCACAATATTACATCCCTAGAAAGATGGTCAGACTGAGAGAACCATTCAGGTTCTGGAGGATATGTTGTGGGCCTGTATCTTGGACTTTGGTTACAATTGGGAGGACCACCTACCACTGGTGAATTTTGTGTACAAAAACAACTAACACTAAACCATTGGTATGACACCATTTGAGGATTTATATGAGCGACCCTTCCAGTCACCGCTTTGTTGGACCGACCCAAGAGAGTCAGCACTCATGGGTAAAGAGTTGGTACGAGCTACCACCGAGAAGGTGCAGATCATCCAGGAACGGACGAAGACTGCACAGAGCCAAAAAAATTCTTATGCTGATAGACGATGGAGACCTCTGGAGTTTGAGGAGGGAGACCATGTCTTCCTTCAGGTATCACCTCATTGAGGGTTACAAAGATTTGGCTGGGGTGGAAAGTTGTTTTTGAGGTTCATCGGCCCTTTTTAGATACTGCATAGAGTTGGAGAGGTGGTGTACCGCCTAGGTCTGTTGCCACAGTTTCACTAGGTACATGATGTATTCCACGCGTCGTAGCTGAGGAGGTACGTGCATCACCCATCACACGTCATTGACTGGGGAGAGCTGGACATCAAGGATGGAGTGACCTTCGCAGAATACCTAGTGGAGATCGAGGATAGATAGGAGATGATCCTTTATGGGTGAGTTATTCCCTTGGTGCATGTCCAATGATAGTATGATAACCATTAGGAGAGCACGTGGGAGCAGAAGGCTCAGATTCATGCGCAGTACCCACATCTATTTGAGTAGCATTTGTTTTGGATTTTCAGGGATGTAAAAGGCATAAGGTGGGAAGAATGAAATGTCTCATATTTTCTATGAATTATTTTTTCAAATATTATATGAAATTATTACAAGACCAGGCTTTGTGATGGCGTGAGATTCCGAGGCCCAGAGTGCCCGAAATAAATGTTTGAAATAAAGTAAAATTTAAAATAGTGCGTGTGGGTAGTTTTCATGAAAAAGTGGAATAAATTTTAAATGAGTTTTCAGATCATAATTCTGAGGGCACCGTTGCATTCAGAGTAGCAAGTTTACCTTAGGTGGGGGTTAACATCAACCGGCGCGGGTCGGAAGCAGAAGTTAGTTTTTGGACGTTTTAAAGGAAATAAAATAAATTAATAAATTATTTTATTTTAAACATTTCCATAACGCAATGAATGTTTATTTGGTTTTAAATGATCAGGATCCCAGAGTTAGGCTCATAACCCTGTAAAACTCCCTGGAATCCTCTAGAGCTTTGGAGAGGATCCACCCTTGGAGAATTCTCGACGAACGATGAGGAATAACGCCACGTGGATCATTGCATAATGAGATAAAATACTGACTGAAAATCACTCTCCCTCTTCATCAATGATTAAGGTAGGGGTTGTTATTTTAATTTTTTTCTTCCCTATTCTTGGATTTAAATGAATAACATGGATCAACCCATGAACAGGTTGACTCAAAGATCGTTTGTTCTTGTGGGAGGGTCTCTTATCGGGTTTATTTTGGGAAATTGATCCATGTTCGGTTTGATTTATATTTTCATTTTCTCCATTTTATCTTTCTAATATGAGTGGATCAATGTCGTAATGAATGAAGGAGGAGGTCCGTTCCTCAATTCATTATTTGGATTTCTTCTCCCTTTTTGACCTCACATTCTTCGCGTTCTTTGTGGGGTTATGAACAATGGATTGTTGCATGTTTTCCTCACAACACAATGATCCAAAATCATAGATCCAATGTCATGATGACCCAATGAAGGTGTGGCGACGATGGAGGATGATGAATCAACATGCATTATAAGAAATCATTCTTCGACCGCTCTTCACACAGATGATCAAAACACATTTTTAGAGCCGATCGAATGCCCAAAACTTATCAAATAGGCATTTCCATGGCGGGATGACCTTGAACCTTCAGTTTTGTGATGAAAATGTTGCTAGAATAAAGACCTAAGGATTGAAAGAGGCACACAAAGGAGGACCACCGATTCTGGAAAATCCTGAAGAACACGACATGTTCTCCGAAGAACATGGCGTGTGGGGCCATCGTGGCTAGGGTTTCACGATGTAGGAAGTGATGAAACAACATGTGCCAACTATCACATAGTATGTGGGTCCTTATGTGGGACTCAGCATGTATCTCAGATGATACACGGACACTGGGTGGAGTACATGACATGTACTCCACCACATGGCCAGACCAGGCCTGTTACACAGGTTACCCCGTGTACCGGTACATAGGTTGGCATACATAGGTTGAAGCCATGTACGGCACACGACCAGCGTACAGAGAGTGGCCCCTGGATAGTAGTACACAACATGTCATGCTATTACATGTTGTGTATATCTCTTTATACATGACATGCTATTTGATAGGGGCCATTGTACATAGGTAGTACCTGGGGTCATAGGACATGATGTGTGACCTTTTTACATGCCATGTAACTTTCTGTACATGGATTGATCTTCTTGTACACTATTCCTTGGATAGGTTTATTTTGGGCTAGTTCCCCCTTTTCTCATTTCCCCTGAAGGTCAGGTATCATTTCCATCCATAAGAGTATGATCCCTTCAGTAGGAATTTCTGGATAGAGTTAGAATCCCTCCGAGAGGCCTAGAGTGAGATCCTCTACCCATTCATGAACCTAAGTAGAGTCAGGTATCGATGTGACCAATCCTACATGATGTTGATCCTCTACTTATCAGGTGAATCCATATGAGTCATGGTATACTCTAAGTCCCTAATAATGATCCTCATCCATGTATCATGATCATTCCCCACTCAGGAGCGAGTTATCCCGGAATAAGTGTATCTATTCTCTCTTCAGATCTATCAATGCGACTATCTATCTCATGACACTTCCCGATGAATGTAATTCTCGGATGGACATCATCAGAGCTATCAGACTCATGGAGTGAGTTATCCTAGATGAGTGATTTGTGGAATCTTCAAACTGAATCCCTAGCGTGGGTATGTAGTCGTTGTGACTTACCTTTAGACTATGGGTTTGAGTTTCAAGTATATCTAGATATGTTTATCTTGTTATATGTTCTTTAGACATATAATGTGTAGATATGACCGTACCTTTACTTTTTATATTGCTTTGTGGTTTTTGGGGTCCCCTACTAAGTATTTTTATACTCACCCATACACGAGCTTTTACAACACGTGTCTTGTATTGTGCATATGAGCGACCTTTTGATGGAGTCCAGGGAAGACTAGGACTAGACCAAGATTTTTGAGCTTCCTTACAGGCCGAGGTATTCCTACGGTTATGAGTAGCATTCCCAGTACCTACTTTTCTGCTTATAGGTTGGAATTTTAGTTTGCAGACTCTTTCTTTTGGTGGGATTGTATCAGAGTGATCACATTTAAATTTATAATTATTTATTTTATAGTTGTTCCATACACAATCGTGTTTGAATTTTCATTTATTATTATTTATTCTTTAAACTAATTTAAATTAAAATGTAATAAGAATATTAATCATGGTCATTCATTATTTTATTTTCTTAAAGGTATAAGAGTAGATGAAGAAAAACTGGATATGTCATCAGGAACTGTCGATTTTTGGCTAGTAAGACAGGGTTACATGATGTGTACTCATAAGTACACATTGTGTACCCTAATACAATGTACCTGGCCATGCCATGGGATACATTTCATTCCACATAGTTAATTACACATGGTGTATTGCACATTTTGACCATCCAACCTAGCACATAGTTTTTAGATTACACAACGTGTATCGAAAGACACACTATGTAATCTACACAGGTTAGTAGCGTAAATTGCAAAATCCATGGGGTCATTATACACAATCAAACTGAATGAGGCTGAAAACCTAGAAAATTTATGATATAAACAATGTTTATACAGTGTATACAATGTATAGTTCATCAATTCTTACATATGATATACACGTTGAGTTATCTGGACAAATGAAATTAGAGATACACGATGTGTAGTTTGTGTGCACATGTTGTGTAGTCTCTTGCCTGAGAACATGCATAGTCTTTCAGGGGGTTATACAGGTACGAGACGCTTGGATCACACACTGTGTAACTGGTTTGTACACACCGTGTAATCAAATGTGATACATACCTAAGACCGAGGTGAGTATCTTGGGCACACGACAAGTATATACACAACTTGTAGCTAGAATGTACACACTATGTAATCCATTCGAGTCAACACATTGAATCCCCAAGCATGTGACTTGAATACACGATAATAAAGGTACATGGATTGTAGATAGATAGTAAACTCCATGTAGTATCCCAATTAATGGAATAGATTCATTACATTAAATTAAAAATTGCATCATTTAAACCTTATTTCCTTGATTGGAACTTTAAGTGTTTGAAAATTTAATAGGGGTTTTGAAAAAATTTAAATGCTCAATTAATTTATTATAATAAATCTTAAACTATTGATTATACTATTTATTTTCTATTAATTCCTTAAAGATGATTATCTATAAATGAATTCAGATGGTAATTAAGATGAAAGATAATTAATTAATTAATTAAGGGAAACATGTTTATCTTAATAATAAAGAACGAATAAGAAATTAATTTTTTCCATTTACTTTTTCATATACATTTCATGTATGACCACTCATAAGCTTGAACAAGAATAGTGTATGTGTTGGAATTTATTTAATTTAACTTTTTTCATGAGTTTGAAATTATTTATTATTAAATTAAATTTGATGTCTTGAGAGTCATCCCTCCCTACATTATTATGTAAGGCTTGCATGAATAAGGATATTTATGCAATTACCCTTTAACCAATCCTTTATTCCCCTCACCTACCTGTGATTTATAAATACTTGTAATTAATGGAGTTTCCTAATTTTCATGGGGATAGTTCAAGATGGAATCATAATGATGCCAACCTAGGTGTTACACAGGTGGATAGGTGAAATGTTGTAACTCATGCCAAGACTAGAAGTAAGAGTTATTTCTCCCTAGGTTAAAGGTTTATTTAATTTCCTCTCGTCAAATCATCTATTAGATAATCTCATAATAGGGTCATTTATTATTTATTTATTTCTATCTTATGCATTATTTATTATATGGATGCAAGACTGATATCACACAAATAAATTAATTAATGTGAAAATATTGAATCTTAATAAATGGACCATGAATACATGTTTTATTCAATATTGTTAATTAATTAAGTAAAATAAACTTAATATTAACAAGTTATATAAACTATAAACAAGATAAAAGTTATATATAATAAATAAAATCCTTCAAATAAATATTAAGTCATACTTGACCTTCAATTACTTTATTAGGAATGAAAGCCTCAGAATTAAGTGTTTTACCAACCCTTATTGGGACACTTACTTTTAACATGGAGTTATTATGAAGGTTTTAGGTTAAATTAACCATATTACATCAAGAAAAGTATCCATAACTAGACTTGATACAACTTAGAGGTAGAGGTTGAGGAAATATAAGTCAGAATTTCAAGATTTAAGAGTATAATAAAAGGATCAAGGAGCGGAAAGTCCATAGTTGACAAAGACCTACCTACCTAAATACCTTCAAGTAGCTTGAACAACCCTTATTGGGAGTATACGAAAGGACACATGGATTCTTTCAACTAGAATATCCTAGAAAATATAAATTCCAAGTTCAATGGTGAGGGATATTGGGGCTTGATAAAATAGTGCGATAATTAATAACATTAAATTATTATTGTTTCTCACATAAAATATAATTAACTAAAGTACTAATAATTTGTTTTAATTATTGTAGAAAAAATGGAAAGAAAAACCCAAAAAGTAGTAAAATCATTCCTTAACTCAGGGCATGTCCTTACAAATAAAAATATTCAGATGTGGTACAATCACTTATATGATGCACTATTATTACAAAGTTTGTAGTATGTGTTGGATTCCCTTATTCCTATTATTCCAACCCAGTAGGTGAGAAAAAGTGAAAGGGAATCCTACCAAAGATATGTTGAGGATGCTTATTATGTGTTTTGTATTATATTATCTACTATTAATGGAGAGTTTATGATACAACATAGGGACATGGATATTTATTCCATAATAAAACATATCCATTATCTTGAGAAAGAGAAGGAAAGTCTTGAAATAAATAATATTTTCAATTCACAATATCAGTGTAAACTGGAAGAAGGAAATCTTATTACTAATCATGCTTGCAAAATGATGGGGTATATTGATCGATTAATGAAATTAGGCTTCCACTTGGATAATAAATTATGCATTAATCTTATTTTATTATCCTACCACCAATATTATCTTTATTTTTCTAGGATTAGACAAACAAAATGGATAATTCTTTGAAGATTTTTTTTCTATACTTCACCAAGATGATAAGGATTTGTTCAAACTTGTTTCCCCACCTATTATGGTGAAAAGTTTTAAATACAAGGCTAAAGATCCCATGGATAATATAAATCCAAAATATCCTTTACAATTTCATTTAAAGATAAAAAATATTAAAATTCAAAAGAATGAATAGGATGTTATTTGCTTCTTATGTAAAAATAATGGACACTGGAAAAGAAATTGCAATGAATTGAAGAAGAAAGCAGATGGATCCACTTTGGGTATATTCATAAAGTTTCTATTTTCTTCTTGTGTATTAAATACAATATGATTACAACATATATGTATTTAAATATAGGAAATGAGAAAGAATATAAAGGTTATAAAGTGAAATCAAAAGGAGTTGGGAAAGGGTGATTGCTATGCCATCCAAGGGGAGATTGTTGTTTTTCATTTCCATTTTGGATTAATTAAAGTTTTTAATAAGTGTTAGCAAAACATTTAACTCGGTGTCTAGCTAGACACAATGAGACATCATTTCATTTTTGAATAATTTTTGGTATGGTGATTTAATACTAAACTAACGGTTTAAGTAACTCTTAAATCAAAAATATACAATGAAATAAATGATGAATATAAAATATAAAATATAAGGCTCTTACCCTATTATGAAAAAAAATTCTTTTTAAAATAAAATTGAATGTATTTGACTTATTTATTTATATTAAATTATTTTTGTCTCAATTGATCTAAGACACCAGATATACATACAAATGACTTATCATGTTTTAGATAAATAAACCTTTTAAATAAAGGTATGTACTAAAAAATTTAGAGTTATTTTAACATATCCATGTAAACTATTCTAAATATAAAGTTAACATCATATACTTCATGATTTTTTTTACAAATGCTTAGTGAATTAAATGAGCGCACTTGGTAAAAGGAATATCCAAGATAACTTGTTAGAGTATATCTTATCCATGTAATCATTGATCATATATGTAAAGTAAAAGTTATCCCTAAATCACATTTCCTTATATACATAAATGTTATGATAGTAGTAAAAGGAATATCAATGATGAGTCATATATATATTTAAAATATTCCATTATCCATTTCAAGACATATTTTTTAAATAGAAGTCAAACCACTAAATATATTCCAACTATATTTTCTAATGTATATCATATCAAAATGTGATATGATTGATAATCAATTAGAACTCCACAATAAGTGTTTATTGAAAACCCTTTTTTAAAATTTGTCCCTAGATGTAAATGAACATCAAAACACTAAAGAGAATTAGAGTTAATAATCCTAAATCCACTAAGGATGTTAACATATATTCAATAATGACTATATTTCCATAAAGGAAAACTATATTTTTAAATATAGCTGAAGAATACTTAACTTTTATAGCACTAGATGAACATGAGTTGGAATAGGAATACTAGAATCCATTGAGCTTAGTGGGAGGAGTATTTATAAAGACACATAATTTATAGGAATTCATAACCAAAGAGGTGGTTGATGTTCACTTAGGTGGGTGACATATGTATTATTATTTTAGAATAGCGATTCATTTAAATAATTAGTGAATGATAATATTATAAGGTAGAAAAGTATATATAAATTTAAGAAATGGACTCCATGTATCAAGATTCAACACTCTGTATTTTGAATGTTTCTAATACTTGATATAGTTGGTGAGTATTCAAGATAAAATGGGAATGGATGATACAATACAGTATCAATAAATCATGATTTATTGTTGAAAGGTTAGTATATGAAAAAACTTATTCACAACTCATCATGAATAAAATCATTTTTGAATTCTACTTTCTAAAGAATATTTAAGTGATCATCATATTGGGAAATTTATTTTCAAGGCCAACCCATTTAAAGGTTTCATTATAGAATATGTTTATATGACATGACCAAAAAGAAGAACATATGGTATATATATACTAGGAATAACCAAAAGGGTTGGTGTCATCAATAAATTCCAATAATATATATAGACTGCATAAATTAATTTATGAATAAATCATTTATAGTGATCATAGAATATTCATTTGGAAACAAATGAGTGACATGTGTCTCTAACCAGTTAATGGGAGCACTATTAGTTTTGAAGATAAATATTTTGATAAAATATGGAAAATAAATGAAAAGTCTTACCAGTTTGTTAAGACTAAGTAATTAAATTTCTCTAAGTACAACTTAAAGTAGCAACTGTGTTCTAGGGAAAAATATCTATAAAATATATCCATGGATTTTATAAATCTATTAATAGTATAGATATTAAAAAATTATTGAAAATAAAATTTGAAATAAAACAATGACTGAGTTTTCATTGGAATATAATCTTTCCAGTAGAATATGCATGGGAATTGGAAGGGATTATAGAGATTAAAATAATTTTACTAGCTTAAGTACTAGGAATTTATCTCATATTCCATGATATGTATTGAAATTTGATTTCACTGATGTATGATGCATAAAATGGTAAATATCAAACAAGATCCAACATAACTATATAAACTTGCAATCAAAACTATCTAATAGTAATTTAAAAAGTAGAACTGGATGAGTTCTTAGTGTTTGTAGATTTGGGAATACTAGTGATCATGGTAATTGAAATCTTATCTATAATTAGTTTAATTTGATCCAGTATCATATAAAAGGATAAGTTAATATATAAGAAAAACTTATTATAGTCAGTGGTTTCCATATCTATAATATTCGAGTATGTTGTGGATTCTGATGCAGCTTAAGAAGCGATTTAGAAACATCTTGTTCCGATTTTACATTATACCAGAAGAAATAGGTTTAGAATTTTATGATAAGCTTTGACAATGGTTTTAAATAGGATGTTAGTATTCTAACATGGGAACACGAGGTTGATACTTGATTATATTACTACTTAAGGGATTTTCTAATGATAGTAAATGTTGTAGTAAATAGATTCACCACACAAACATGTGGATTTTCCAACCCCATATATAGAAACATAGTAGTCCTAGAAGATATTTCCATACTTAGTAGAATCATGTTTAACATGTTAAGACTAACCACCCGTTAGCATTTGGCTCTAGTGTAGGTGGGATTTTGTTGGAGTTGGTTCCCTAGAACGAACTACTTTGTATTTTAGATTAAATATATATTAAAATAATAGAATATTAATTTAAATATATTATCACATATTGATTATTCTTCTACATAACATTTATGTGATAATTTTATAGAGTATCTATCACATTGATAAGGTTATAACAATTCACCGATACCATGAGAACCTTTAGATTCTATGATGATGTATCTTAAATATAGTTATACAATCAGATAACAAGGGGAATATAATATATTCAAGTATGAGTACTCATATACAGATGAGACTTCATATCATGAAGTTCCCACTTGGTAATCTCCAAGATAGGTGGTTGTGAGAACAAATCCGCTAGTAGGAATTGCACATGTTTTATTATTATTAGATATTCCTATCTGTGAGCATGCGTAATGGTACTTAGACTTTAAGATTATCATTAATGCATTTCATGACTTGTGAACTTAGATTTAATGATGAAAATTGTGACGACATATGTTCATGGTGAGGTAGGGTATGTTGGGTGTGTCATGAATAACATGTTATTAATGTATAAGTCAAGGAAGTATTTGTCCCTTTAATATTTATAGAAATTGATATTTTGTCCCTTTTATTGAAATATAACTATTGCATAAATTCCATCTCCATAGTGTAATGATGTTTATTTTAGATAATCAAAGAAAGATATATTAAGAAAATTTATTTATTTGATGAGATATTAATAAAAATGGATTACATTAGATAGTGAGTGTTCATATGTGGTTGTCATCATTATGACATTAAGTTATTTCTCTTGGGTGCCGCGACCTAATTCTAGAAAAAAATCTTAGAATTTAGGTGTACTCACTTAATTCCAATGAGAAATAATCCTAGAGGTTCACACACTAAGTGTTTATATTGATCTTGATTAAATTATATTTAAATTTAATTAATGGAATGAATATTATTTTCAAGACCGAGGAATGATTTTATTCAAGATTTATTGATCTCATAAATTAAATAAATATCTATTCATGAGATTATGAATAAAATATATAAATTAATGTTATTTAATATTTAATAAATATTTATTTACTCATTTGTGAATAAAATATTTATTTAACAGAATAAACTAATTTTATTTGGTTATTCAATAAATATGAGGAGTTTGAATGGATCAAGACCGTATTATTTTTAAAGTTAGAGTGTTACAAATAATAATAATAATAATAATAATAATAATAATAATAATAACATTATTATTATTATGTGGCATGGGGTTTATTAAAGGTTATAATATTGTTTAATGTATTTCATGCAATTAAATAATTATTTTAACCTATACCCTAACTCTATAAATAAACGGTTATGTTTATTGTGTAGGATGTGTAATAAAAAATAGAGAATTGTTGTGAACAATGAATTCTCTCTTGACTCATCCTTCTATCTCCCTCTCAAGAATGAGAAAAAAAATCAAGATTACTTCAATATTGAAGGAAAAGTGATCACCACAGACAATGTGAGACAATGGATTCAGTATGCTAGCACTCATAGATCAGCTGACATTGCTTGGAGACCAAAGGAGCATGTATGGATCACCGCTAGAGATATTCTATCCTTGGATCCTCACAGTGAGATGAAGATAATCTGAAAGTGTCTTTTTGGATGATCAACATTCACATTGAATAAATACCCTAATCCCTAGTATTCATTTATATCAATATTAAATAAATGAATTATAAATTTGATGTGAAAGATCCTTGCTCGGGGTTTTGGGAAACTAAATATTAAAATAAATTTTAATACAACACCAGAAATAATAAATCAATGATAGTCAAACATATATAAGATTCACCATCTTTTGATGAATCATAGTAGTTCCAAGTGAATCATACCTTATGATTCATGGAAATAATATTCACCCGAGTCATTAAATATGACTCTCTAAGGTAGAATTTATGATTTCTTCCAATATTTAAATATAATATACACTAAGTTTAGATATAATACCTTTTCCATATTTTTTTGTATTCTATGAGAAAACCTTATTGCACTATACAATACAAATAATTTTTAGGGCATATACCTTTCAATCTCCCACTTTCACTAAAGCCTAAAATACTTTAATTGTAACGCCCCGACCCCAGCTACCCAGAGTCGGTGCATTGCTTCGTAACATTGGCATGATCACAAAAGATCAAGTCTCGAAAGACCGATTAGTTTAGTAGCCTTGGAAACACTAGATACATTCGTAAACGTTACATTACATCATAGAGTGAAAAACTACAATAACAAAGTCTCCATAGTCCACACTCATATCCTCTTCTGACTATCCCTGCAGGTCATTCATAAAATACTTCTTCACATCCTGGAAAATATTAAAACATTGAAAGGGGTGAGCTCAGATGCTCAGTAAGGATAACAATAATGCGGAAGCTTTCATAAATAATCATTAACAATTAAGGCAATGTATAAATAAAACAAAAGCCTTTTAAACATGAACTTCAACATAATATGGCAAAAGTAAAATGAGATAATGCCATTCACTTCTTCACATGGATATTCTACTGGTCGAATAATCACATGCAATAACAATAACCACTTTCATAATGAGGGAATGTATAATGCCAGACATTCTGAAACACTTTGTCAAGGCCTCGGCCAAGACGTCTAAAATGATTAAGGCCTCGGCCAAAACCATAAATCAAATTGGGAAAGGGCCTCGACCAATTCCACGTCTAGTTGTCTCATGAGACCTACCGATGCATCGAGGAGCTATAGCGGGCTCCACCCGTCACATATTAAGTCCAATACATTCCTCATATGAATAGGTTTAAACATATCATAAACCATAACATAATCGTATCACATAAAACATGCATAAAGGAAACATAACATTTCCACATTTCAATCACAAGATATCAATACAACACATTGATATAATAAAAACGCTTTCAAAACCATTTTCAATACCAAAATAAAATAAAAGTATAACATGGTATTTATTTTTCATTAAAAAAGGTATGGCTTGAAGAGGAAGCCGAAACTCAAATAGTGATCACGGCGGCGGAGAAGTCATTGTCGCCGCATACGTACGACAAAAACATTCCTTTTTGTCATTTAGTAAATGCTTCGTATAAAAATATTCCTTTTGAATATATGTAAAAGTCAAAGGGGTTTATACACCGTATAAAAGAAATTTGTGTATAAAACAAAATATGCCTCAATGAAAGGAGATTGAGACGAAGTCCCTAAAAAGATCATTTTTAAAATAGAATAGATATATTATGTGTATTCACTATAGGTACACATAAAGAAAGTAAAAAAAAAATACAAAATAGGACATAATAACATCATGACATAATTTGAAAGTAGGAGATTAACCCAAAGAATGGAAATTGGGTTAAGAAGTTCCCTTACCTCGTGTCTGACTTGACTCAACCGTTCTTTAACCTCCTGAATAATAAACTAGAGTTAATATATACCTTATTAAGAACCATTTTCAACTTCATTATCCTTATTATATCACTTATTACAATGATATGAACATTATGTAATTATTTAAGTTAATAATGTTCATTTTGTCGGTATTTGGTTCTTAAGTCAAAAATAGGCTTCTTACACTTACATGTTGTTAATTTGGTCAAAGGTTCATTATATCCAGAATGGTATTCATGATGTAGATATCATATATGTCATATATATCCAGTACATACATTCATTTATAATATTACATCACATTTAGAGGTAAGAAATGAAATGCACCGTTCATGGAGACGGTAAGCCGTACGTACGCATGAACGCTACTTCCATTTCTATTTCATATTTTCTGGAATGGAATCATAATGATATGAGAGTATATTATAATTCCAGTATAATAACATATATAATATCATTAACTTTATCCTTCACACATCCCACATATGGTATTAACGAATCAAATCACTTTCAGGGGGCGGTAGTCCGCGCTTCCTAAAATGAAGATATCGTGTTTTACCCATAATGGAAACCATAAAGGTATGCCCAAAATGAAAAAAACAGAAGCTTAAGGAAAACATAAACATATTATATATCATATATAAAAATAGTGACATCATAATGGCCACCTTTGAAGGTGTTAAATGAGTGTTGAACAATCATCGTTTCGGGAGGCAGAATTTCGCCATCCACGGAAACCTTATGTTCTTTAACCATTTGATGTAGTTGTGTGGAAGTGTAGCTCAAATAAATCTTATAACAACATCCTAGTATATTTAAGATACTGGTGTTGTTACAAAAGAAGTAAATAAAAAGAGTTTAGGGGGTTGGAGAAGCAAAATAAAACAAAAGAACATGAGAGAATGAATTACCTTAAAAAGTGTAACTCCTTTTGAGTTGAGCCTAAAGGCTTCCTTTGAAAGGATTCTGCCCAAAGGGAATCCTCTAGGATGAGGAGAGGGATGTGGAGAGAGCAAATGGGCAGGGGTTGGCCGAGCCAATGGCTTGAAGAGTGTGTGAAATGAGGTAGAGGTGGGGGCCTTTTATAAGAGGAGAGGAGGGGAACTTTTGGAAAGTAAAGGAACATTACATTATTTGAAAATGTGTTTCGGTTTTAAAAGGTCCCACATTGATAGAATTCGTGGATAAGGTGATAAGGCATCGAAATCCACTCATCCAATTGGTTTTGGCCATGTGTAGTTCATAGATTTTATATTATCTTTCCATTTTATTTAAATCGTCAAATAATGATGTCATCGCTGCATCATTATTATGTCATAAATAATTAAATTTATTTAATGTCTAAAAATTAAAAAAAATACTATGATATAGGAAATCTTTTTATCTTTCCAATGACTATTTATAATCAAAATTTGGACTTGTGTAACCCTACTTAAAAATTGTTTTAGTAAAACACTTTATGTTAGTGTCATTTTCACTTTAACATTAAATAAAAAGTAATTTATGTTATTTCCCAACAAAAGTGGATCCATGGGGTCCCCAAGTTAGGCCATGGCTTGTCTTGGTCGGCCATGACACAACCAATGAGGTTGGGACATGTGTCTAGGTCATTTAATATTATTAAAGTATTATTTATACCTTAAACTACCCTAATTACCACTAATCGCGATTAAGAACTTAATAAGTTACTATTCACCAAAAAATTATTTTTATCCCATTGAACCACATTTTACTTCTTAATGACAACCATGTATGTCGGATTTTTGAAAATCAAATCACAGAAGTGGTAATATTTCATTTAAACGAAAAATCAGTTATTTAACTACCACTTAGTGGTTTCACTATTCATCAAAAATTGAAGTTTCTCAGAACAATGCCAAAATTTCATCCTAAGCTATAATTGATATTCCGAATTCAAAAATGATGTCTATTTTAAAAAATTCCAAACATATTAGTTGCATTAATTAATTTTATAATTAATTCCCGCTGTCACAACAAATAGCGTGTTTTTAAGAAACAATTTATATCAAAAGATTGGCAATTGTTTATGTCCAATTTCAATGTTAAATTAATTCTAATGACCACCATTGGATAAAATGGTAAAAATATATTCTAATTATACTCTAAAACCACTCAATAGTATAATTTATCACTATGAATTATTTTGATTAAAAAAGTTGTTTTAAGTATTTTTCACTATTCATAAAAATTTTGAAGTTCTCAGAAAATTACAAAAAATTCAACATAGGTTAATTTCAATATTAGGAATACAAAAATGAAGTCCATTTTGAAATATAAAATTTCTATAATTTTAAAAAGTGGTTATTACTATTCATAACGGCTACTTTGATTTGTCGCGATGTTTTAGAACTCGAAGTTGCGTACAATGCAAGCTATTTCATTATTGAATGAGAAGCGTATCGTGGAAGCTCGGGGTGTTACATTCTCCCCTCCTTCAATAAATTGCGTCCTCGCAATTTGATATTTTTCTTTAAAAATAAGAGGTTGAAAATAGAAAATAACTTTGAGGAAAAACCCACATCGGAAATAAGGTTAATAAATATACAACATTAAAAGAAAGCAGGATAAGTACAAAGGTCACCCGATATAGCCCATTCTAGGATTATATAAAAATATGGATATGGAGGAGAAACAAACCATCAAGGTCTGATGGAGAGTTATAGAAAACAGGATTAGGAGAAAGTTTAACCATAAGAAAATCACAAACTTGTGATTGGTTAAACGGTCATTGAATCCCCAGTTGGAAATGTTAACCGACAACATTTTTGTTTTAAGTTACCTTTTATTATGTTGAGGAATTTATTTAGGAGATTTACTAAGAACGTAAGGGAATATACATACTTGTTATGTATACTTTCATTCGTTAAATTTTTTTTACCACAACCCCAACTTTTACTCCAAATGGTAACGGAACTCAAAAATATTCTATTTATCCTAATTGTATAAGGTTCAAAATGTTAACACATACCATTTAGATTAGTAAAATTATTTTCTAATAACCAGGGACTTCCTGTAGGCTAGTGGTAGGAAATAAAGGCTTGTCGCACTTTGATTGTGGGTTCGATTCCTACAGCTTTGTCCGACGCGACGGTTTATGCCCCACCCTGCAGGTTGTCCTTTTCCTAAAACTATAGTATTATAATACTCCAAAAACAATCTTCATTAATTTTTTAACCTTAAACCATACTATCCAAAGATCAACTTAATCCACTCCAAAATAACTCTGTCCAGACTTTCTCTAAAATGTCTCTTAATTCCAAAATCAATTGTAGCATCAGATTCCCCATAAAAAGAAAAGTTTCTCTTATTGTCACATACTAAAAATATGATTACCTTAATCATATTAAAACCTTACTGAAACCAACAAGTACTGCAGTACAATCCTTATATAGATCACATTATTTTAATAACCAGAATATAATCCATGAGTCCAAAAGCACCAATACATTAGTTATTCTGCTTCAACTGTAGTAATAGCATAAGATTGTCCTTGATCCCTTGGCCTTTTCTGAGGTAAGTTTCCTTGACGCTTAGGACATTCATTTGCATAATGACCCATTTCTCTACAATTGTAGCATTCAACTTTGACAGCCTCTTTCTTTCCCTTGCAATCACGAGCCTGGTGACCCTTTTCTCCACATTTATAACAAACTCCCATTCCTTTTAGGCAAGTACCAGGGTGATTCTTCCCACAATTATCACATAATGGAAAATCCTTCTTTCCCTTTTTCCCTTTATCTGTCTCTTGTTCCACCGTTCTCTTCTTCTCTTGCTTTACTTTGTTGTCATAAGACTTAGAGAATTCCTTTTCTGTCTTGATAGCACACGAGACAATATCTTCGTATGATGAGAAGGATTGTGATACCAAAGCTCGACGGAGAAATGGTTTTAACCCATCAAAGAAACGATCAATCTTACTCCTTGGGTTACGTATATAATCGGCAGCATGCCTCGCTAACCTTGTAAAGTTAGCCTCATACTTTGCGACATTCTCATCCTCCTTCTGCCTCAAACTCAGAAATTGCCTTTCCATATCTGCTCGATGGTCACGAGGAAAGTATTTTTCTAAGAAAAGATCTTTGAACTCCCTCCATTCCATATTCGATACGTCATCATCTTCCTTTGTGTTTTGAATCAGCGACCACCACTGATTGGCATCTCCAGTGAGGCGGTAAACTGCCATGACAACCTTCTCCCTTTCACTACTCCCCAAGGCATGGAATATTTTCTCTAAGGAATTTATCCATTGCTCAGCTACTATAGGATTTGTACTCCCATTAAAGGTTGGTGGTTGTTGCCTCATGAAACGATCTAGCATTGATCCTCCACGTTGCGGATCAGGGTGCTCCATACGAGTAAGGTTATTATTCATAACCTGAGTGAGTTGTCCCAGTATGGTAATAAGTTGATCAGCACCAGTTGTATCACTAGCTCCACCATAATTATCCTGAGTAGGAGGGCAATTCCTACACGGAGTGCGTGCATTGATACGGTTTCCATTCCTTCCACTAGGCGCCATTTCTAAACAATGGCATAAACTAGATTAGTTTATGAATCAAAATACATAATTCCATACTTGTAAAACACTTAATATAAATTGAACTATTTATGGATATAATCCATAATCATAAAAAGAAATGTTTCCTTTGAGAAAGTATATACTCATAACCCTTCATAGTGGTTTGTAAAGAAAATGGGAATTATCCTAAGCATATCCCCCGGGAGTGTCGTAACCAAGAGTGCAGCAAGGCTCGTTGTCGTGCACCAGTTCCCGTTCGAGTCTAGCTCAAAGCGGTGTTTTCGGGTTTTACCCCTAGGTACATCTGTGCCAGAGCCGCCTCTACCTGCTCGTATCCAGACAGGGATGTATTTCTCGGAAAACTCATAACATCTCTATAATACCAAAATTCTAGGAAGTTCTTCTATACATATCCTCAAAGTCTATCTTCGGGCTATGTTCTCTAATCAGAGTTTATCTAAATCTAGCTTCCAAGGTTAGTACTAAACTGCCTCTGATACCAACTGTAACGCCCCGACCCCAGCTACCCAGAGTCGGTGCATTGCTTCGTAACATTGGCATGATCACAAAAGATCAAGTCTCGAAAGACCGATTAGTTTAGTAGCCTTGGAAACACTAGATACATTCGTAAACGTTACATTACATCATAGAGTGAAAAACTACAATAAAAAAGTCTCCATAGTCCACACTCATATCCTCTTCTGACAATCCCTGCAGGTCATTCATAAAATACTTCTTCACATCCTGGAAAATATTAAAACATTGAAAGGGGTGAGCTCAGATACTCAGTAAGGATAACAATAATGCGGAAGCTTTCATAAATAATCATTAACAATTAAGGCAATGTATAAATAAAACAAAAGCCTTTTAAACATGAACTTCAACATAATATGGCAAAAGTAAAATGAGATAATGCCATTCACTTCTTCACATGGATATTCTACTGGTCGAATAATCACATGCAATAACAATAACCACTTTCATAATGAGGGAATGTATAATGCCAGACATTCTGAAACACTTTGTCAAGGCCTCGGCCAAGACGTCTAAAATGATTAAGGCCTCGGCCAAAACCATAAATCAAATTGGGAAAGGGCCTCGGCCAATTCCACGTCTAGTTGTCTCATGAGACCTACCGATGCATCGAGGAGCTATAGCGGGCTCCACCCGTCACATATTAAGTCCAATACATTCCTCATATGAATAGGTTTAAACATATCATAAACCATAACATAATCGTATCACATAAAACATGCATAAAGGAAACATAACATTTCCACATTTCAATCACAAGATATCAATACAACACATTGATATAATAAAAACGCTTTCAAAACCATTTTCAATACCAAAATAAAATAAAAGTATAACATGGTATTTATTTTTCATTAAAAAAGGTATGGCTTGAAGAGGAAGCCGAAACTCAAATAGTGATCACGGCGGCGGAGAAGTCATTGTCGCCGCATACGTACGACAAAAACATTCCTTTTTGTCATTTAGTAAATGCTTCGTATAAAAATATTCCTTTTGAATATATGTAAAAGT
Source organism: Viscum album (assembly GCA_963277665.1). Classification (NCBI taxonomy): domain Eukaryota; kingdom Viridiplantae; phylum Streptophyta; class Magnoliopsida; order Santalales; family Viscaceae; genus Viscum; species Viscum album. The sequence continues at coordinate 610,621,237 of OY728137.1, read as the reverse complement.
CAAAGGGGTTTATACACCGTATAAAAGAAATTTGTGTATAAAACAAAATATGCCTCAATGAAAGGAGATTGAGACGAAGTCCCTAAAAAGATCATTTTTAAAATAGAATAGATATATTATGTGTATTCACTATAGGTACACATAAAGAAAGTAAAAAAAAAAATACAAAATAGGACATAATAACATCATGACATAATTTGAAAGTAGGAGATTAACCCAAAGAATGGAAATTGGGTTAAGAAGTTCCCTTACCTCGTGTCTGACTTGACTCAACCGTTCTTTAACCTCCTGAATAATAAACTAGAGTTAATATATACCTTATTAAGAACCATTTTCAACTTCATTATCCTTATTATATCACTTATTACAATGATATGAACATTATGTAATTATTTAAGTTAATAATGTTCATTTTGTCGGTATTTGGTTCTTAAGTCAAAAATAGGCTTCTTACACTTACATGTTGTTAATTTGGTCAAAGGTTCATTATATCCAGAATGGTATTCATGATGTAGATATCATATATGTCATATATATCCAGTACATACATTCATTTATAATATTACATCACATTTAGAGGTAAGAAATGAAATGCACCGTTCATGGAGACGGTAAGCCGTACGTACGCATGAACGCTACTTCCATTTCTATTTCATATTTTCTGGAATGGAATCATAATGATATGAGAGTATATTATAATTCCAGTATAATAACATATATAATATCATTAACTTTATCCTTCACACATCCCACATATGGTATTAACGAATCAAATCACTTTCAGGGGGCGGTAGTCCGCGCTTCCTAAAATGAAGATATCGTGTTTTACCCATAATGGAAACCATAAAGGTATGCCCAAAATGAAAAAAACAGAAGCTTAAGGAAAACATAAACATATTATATATCATATATAAAAATAGTGACATCATAATGGCCACCTTTGAAGGTGTTAAATGAGTGTTGAACAATCATCGTTTCGGGAGGCAGAATTTCGCCATCCACGGAAACCTTATGTTCTTTAACCATTTGATGTAGTTGTGTGGAAGTGTAGCTCAAATAAATCTTATAACAACATCCTAGTATATTTAAGATACTGGTGTTGTTACAAAAGAAGTAAATAAAAAGAGTTTAGGGGGTTGGAGAAGCAAAATAAAACAAAAGAACATGAGAGAATGAATTACCTTAAAAAGTGTAACTCCTTTTGAGTTGAGCCTAAAGGCTTCCTTTGAAAGGATTCTGCCCAAAGGGAATCCTCTAGGATGAGGAGAGGGATGTGGAGAGAGCAAATGGGCAGGGGTTGGCCGAGCCAATGGCTTGAAGAGTGTGTGAAATGAGGTAGAGGTGGGGGCCTTTTATAAGAGGAGAGGAGGGGCACTTTTGGAAAGTAAAGGAACATTACATTATTTGAAAATGTGTTTCGGTTTTAAAAGGTCCCACATTGATAGAATTCGTGGATAAGGTGATAAGGCATCGAAATCCACTCATCCAATTGGTTTTGGCCATGTGTAGTTCATAGATTTTATATTATCTTTCCATTTTATTTAAATCGTCAAATAATGATGTCATCGCTGCATCATTATTATGTCATAAATAATTAAATTTATTTAATGTCTAAAAATTAAAAAAAATACTATGATATAGGAAATCTTTTTATCTTTCCAATGACTATTTATAATCAAAATTTGGACTTGTGTAACCCTACTTAAAAATTGTTTTAGTAAAACACTTTATGTTAGTGTCATTTTCACTTTAACATTAAATAAAAAGTAATTTATGTTATTTCCCAACAAAAGTGGATCCATGGGGTCCCCAAGTTAGGCCATGGCTTGTCTTGGTCGGCCATGACACAACCAATGAGGTTGGGACATGTGTCTAGGTCATTTAATATTATTAAAGTATTATTTATACCTTAAACTACCCTAATTACCACTAATCGCGATTAAGAACTTAATAAGTTACTATTCACCAAAAAATTATTTTTATCCCATTGAACCACATTTTACTTCTTAATGACAACCATGTATGTCGGATTTTTGAAAATCAAATCACAGAAGTGGTAATATTTCATTTAAACGAAAAATCAGTTATTTAACTACCACTTAGTGGTTTCACTATTCATCAAAAATTGAAGTTTCTCAGAACAATGCCAAAATTTCATCCTAAGCTATAATTGATATTCCGAATTCAAAAATGATGTCTATTTTACAAAATTCCAAACATATTAGTTGCATTAATTAATTTTATAATTAATTCCCGCTGTCACAACAAATAGCGTGTTTTTAAGAAACAATTTATATCAAAAGATTGGCAATTGTTTATGTCCAATTTCAATGTTAAATTAATTCTAATGACCACCATTGGATAAAATAGTAAAAATATATTCTAATTATACTCTAAAACCACTCAATAGTATAATTTATCACTATGAATTATTTTGATTAAAAAAGTTGTTTTAAGTATTTTTCACTATTCATAAAAATTTTGAAGTTCTCAGAAAATTACAAAAAATTCAACATAGGTTAATTTCAATATTAGGAATACAAAAATGAAGTCCATTTTGAAATATAAAATTTCTATAATTTTAAAAAGTGGTTATTACTATTCATAACGGCTACTTTGATTTGTCGCGATGTTTTAGAACTCGAAGTTGCGTACAATGCAAGCTATTTCATTATTGAATGAGAAGCGTATCGTGGAAGCTCGGGGTGTTACATTAATGCCATTTCATATTATATCATATCATATATGATAACTTGTGAAACCATATACAAAAATTATTTTGGATATCTTCAAAATCACTTTTGGAAAGATATCATTAACTTCATCATATATTAAATCATATATAATAACTTGTGATAACCATCCAAAAATTCATTTTGTATAAAATTTTCAAACACTTTTAGAGAAACTATTTGATTCAAGATTAATCCCTATTTAATCAACCAAAAATTTTATCACCATGGGACTTTGTATCATTGGAAAAAATATGAATAAACAGATCAAAAAATGTAAGGAAAAAGTGACCTCTATAAAATAATCAATGCAACTCAAGATACAAAGGGATTTGGAATGATCTTTATCAAATACATACATCTCTATACCAGTGTCCACTATCCATATCACATTCTATAATGAAATTTCATACTTTTTATTTGTATAATACATCAATTGATCATGGTACATGATGCATGTTAACCAATATAGCCTCCTTAAATGTTCTTTACCCTATAAGTATAAACTAACTAGGTTTATGAATACATCACATTTCATTCATCTAGAAAATGAGTACATCACATGTACCTCATCCAAGTAGATAGGAACATCATATGTAACTTATAATTATGGATATATATTTCCTCATTATATCTCAATCTAAGGACTAAATGTTATACCCATCATATGAGATAAAAAATACCATATTGGTTGAGATCTAACCGATGATGCTATTAGTAACATACCAAACCACTCCCTTATTATCTATTACCAAGGGAATGTGTAATAAAGGTATCAAAGTATGATGGTGATAATTCTAGGTATCTCTCTAAACTTAATTATAGAGACTCCAAATATGAATAATGCATCTCTAGTAAACTAAAGACACTGTGTGTGACACTCCATGTGGTATATTTAATGGGTCATCTAGTTCATAAAACACTTGTGCCACATGAGAATATTCTATATCTCAATAAAAGAATCATACTCATGATAACCTTAATATTTCATCACAACATATTATACTTCATGAAAAATAAAAGATAGGGATAAATAAAAGTAATAATTTTAGAGGTTAATTATCATTACACTTCATGAAATATATATTAATATATACATATATGCAGTTAACAAGAAAGAATGATAAAGTGAATATTACCTTTCATATGATATATTTTTGTCTTAAATTATTTAATAAAAATTTAATAAAACCATACATAAGAAATTGTATAATATATCATATATGATAGACTTCTATATCAAACTTATGTTTGTTTCACTTTCAAGGGTTTTGTTAAACACATTACATATCTATGTAATTCCTTCCACATCCATATGTGAACACATGATAAAACACTCTCAATAAAATATTTAGTGAGAAACATCTATGAAGTAGTCTAGTTTGAATAATGGTGTGACTTAGTAATCATATTCCTAATGTTTAAATCCTTGAATACATTCAAACTACTTAACTCTAAAACATCCAATGTTACGATGTTAATAACATATGTTTTCTACTTATAACTAATTATAAGTTCGTAATCATCATTATAAAAACTATTTATATCAAACATTATCTGTAAAATATTATGGTAACTAATGTAACATTTACATTATATATTTTCTAATATATACTAAATCTTTTTTGATATCAAGTGTGATCCACTTTTTTACAGTAAAAAATATAACATTTAAATATTTTGTTTACCATAATATCCTAAAACTTTTAGGATATAAAGTGAAATTAAATAATAACATTGTCTGGTGAAATCTTTTAGTTTTAAAATCTGAACTTTTTTAATTCTAAAAATACTCCTATTAGTATCTTAGAAACTATATTCTTTTCAAAATCAAGCTAAGAAACACAACACAAACTCCTTTGTGTTTAAGAAATAAATTTTATTTCATTTAAGCATGAACATTAAATAATAAATTATTGTTTCTATATCATATATGGTATTCTATGTGTTTGGTTCATTTTTTATGAAATGAAGAAGATTCATCAAAATATACCACTGATGGGTGGCATTAACATCTTCCCTTGTATTTTAAAAAACATCTGTATAAACACTTTTATCTTAGATAATTTTTTTATCCTTATCTCTTTTTTAAAACATGTTATAAAACCATGTATATTGAATCCATCATATCATATTTTTTATAACATATATTTTTTAACAAAAAACTTTTATTATTATATAAGATAAATGAGATAATTATACACATATTTTACATAGATCCATCAGATATTGAAAAATTCTTTTAAATTCAGATATCTGATATAGAAACTCTTTTCTTTATCAGTTGAATGAAAAATAAAAGCTCTATTAATTATTCCCTTGATTCTGAACTCCTGTATATTTACAAAACTTATAAAGAATACATTTGGTATCACATGCCTTTCAAAATCAAGGAATTAATTTCTATAACACTGATACCTAATATGGAAATTATATGGAGTTTCTCAAACTCATTTAGGTATCTTAACAGTTATATTATATATAACTATTACTCCTCCTTGATAAATTAAGATTTCAATTCCTTGGGATGGCTATAATAAGAAACATTTTTAGACTCTTTAACTAAATTTTCTTCTTTGAATTTGATTTTTCACCCACTTTTATAGTTAATACAACACCATAACCTAGAAATAACACGCCTTAGTTCATATATACTTAACACTTTGAGAATATTGGGTAAAAAATTATTGAACTCATTCACATCATTGTAACACATCCATAGATGATAATAGAACGAATTCCTTAACTAGAAAAATCCTCAAGGGAACCTCCTGTCTCTTATAATCATTGTCATAATCAATAATATCAAGTATATGAGTGTAAACTAATGTTCCATAGGTCATTTCACATCTAATTACTTTTAAACCTAAATTAAACCAATAATAATCATCTAAATTTATCTATTGTAAAACATTAACACCTGGTTTCTCATAAAGGTATTTATTTAACATATAGTTTTTCCTTAGGAAATTTTCTTTAGTTACCATTATTAGGAGTTACTTGTATTAAGACTATATTTTTTAAGGATTAAACTCAAGGTATAAATAAATGATGATGAATCCATTATCTATAATCTAATATTTTATCTGATGAGTATCATGTTTAATATTCATTTAATATGGTATTTTATTAAAATTACTCCCACTAAAAATGATGAACCCATACATAATGTCTAATTAGTGAGAAAATATCCATATTTAATCATGACTCACATCGGTGGTTAGGTAAATAATACATAACTATACTTTGTAGATAAAAAGTTTCAATCATATCATATATGGTTCTTAGATAATAGAGTGGATAACTTCTTATCTAAATACATGAATTCACATGAATCTACTCATATGGTATCCTAACATTTAGGGTTTTCTAGCTAATTGTTTCCCAAATCTAACTCTAAGAATAAGGAACCTAATATTTAGGGTCACCTTGTTATTTTATTACCTTACAAAAGATAATCCAGGTACACCTAACTGTTAGGGTTAACCATATATAATGATCAAGGTCTTGAAAAGTTCTATTTTATAAGGAATATCACAATTAATATTTGAGGGGTTTTCTATTGAAGTGTCACCAATTTAATATACATCACATCTATATTAAATTCATAATTATTTCATCCTATTAAATATTTATTATCTAATGTTTTATTCCTTTATTTATGGATGCATCTAATGATTTAATTTATGATCCCTATTCTATCCACCAAATTATTATGTTCACACCATATTAATGTTTAACTTTTTACATAACTCATAGTTTGTGTTACTCAACCAAAAATACAAACCAAATATATTCATACGTATCCAAATACATCCCATGTATAAGGTACATGAACTTTTCATGTAAAATTTTAAAATTATAAAAAATTGATAATCTTCTCATGAGTAAGCCTAGAGACACTAATATTCAACTCTTACCTTTCTAGAACAAGACATAAGACTCTATTCCAGTTGTAAGTCTAACCCAAAGTCCCTTTACCTAGGGATAATTACTCAAGATAGAGTCCAATTCATCATAAATCTAACACCTAATATGTATAAACTATTTTTAATAACTTAATGTAAGCTAATAAATTTAAATTTAAACTAAGGTCAAAGTAGATTAAAACTAAATACTGTGTTATCATACCCAGCATGGAATGAAAATTTAAAAGAAGCAATTTATCACATAAATTGAAGTATACAAAACATTCAAATTTCTTAAAAAAATTATAAACATGAGTATTCAAAAGGAATAAATAAATAAACCTTTTATTTATTTTCCAAACATGATATTCATTGATGACTAATTCAATAATTAAAATTTATAAACACTTTATAATTCATTATGGGCATTCCAAAATTTGATAAATATATAAAAACTTTATATTTATTTTTAATATTAACTCCTTTATATTATTTATTATATGACATTTACTTTGAATATATGATATTTCACGAAATATAAAATTTTATATTTCAATTTCTATTATGTAAAATTTTTACATATTCTAAATATCACACATTAATATTATTTAAACATTTGATCAAATCATTTATTAAAACTATTCTGATATGGTTTAAATAATTTTCTAATAATGACCTTTTTAATTTGAATGATTCAAATTAAACATTATGAAAAATTCATAATTTTATATATAAACACTTTATATTTTTTAATATATTTTTTGTAATGTATAAAACCTTTATAAATCACTCTTAAAATTTCAATATAATATTTTATATTTAAAATATAATATAATCAATATAATTTTTGAAAAAGGTATTTTAATATTAACACTTGATATTATGGATTATTTAATAATACATGTTTTATAAAACTTTAATTAATTAATTACAAAAACTTTATAATTCTATAATTTATAAACACCTTTTAAAATTATTAAGTATCCCAAAATAACTTTTATTATAATTTATAAATAATTTATAAATCATACAATTCAAATCATAATTGAAAATAATGAAAACCATTTTTTCTTCACTAATCATATTTAATGATATAAGGGGAGTTGTAGATTATGATAGATTGGGATTTTGTGCTTAAATAGTTCAAATTATATCATTCATACTTTTTGAATGACAGTCCTATCATCAAATATGGGGGTCACCCTTATGTATCATATCATATTTTATGATTCACATTGATATTGTAAAGATGATATGATGCTCTATTCTTTAAAGCCACAACAAATCAATATCTTTAAATATGATATAATGATGTATTTCTCTATGAATAACATAGAAGCAATATATTTGTTCTAAGTTTATGTATATGATATCACATATCATAATTCATGAATGATTCATCCATAAAAAATCTTGAATCTTATTTTACATCATGGAATAAAACATGTATTGTTATTTAAAAAGCCTTCATTTCTCAAATCATTTCATGAATCAGTAGAAAGGATCTGATACCAAATCCAAAGCTATGGATATATATATATATATATATTCTCATTAAAATAATCCCAAACAAGTGAGAAAGGGGATCTCCATCTCACAGCTCATCCTAGGAAAAGGGTCTCCAATAGTTACAGAAGTCAAACAATGATGTACAACATCTCATGTGTCAAACCAACAAAAACCATCCAAGTCAAGAAATGACTCTTCACTATGATACATAGTCTAGGGCCCATAATCACTAGGTAGAGGACTGATGCCCTGGTACAACAGTAGGGTTCAAATCAATGGATTGATAGAGGACCAATATCTTATTCTAATAGGAGGGTTCCACTCTAATGGTCAACAGAGGACCCATGGCTTACACAGAAGGAGGGTTCAAATCAGATATTTTATAGAGGAACCATGACCTACCCAGCTGGAGGGTTCCACTTTGATAGTATAGGACCCTTTCCCAACTAATTTGGAGGGTTCCACTCTAGAATTCAATAGAGTACCCATGCCCCATGCCAACAGGAGGGTTACACTCTGGTGGTAGAGGACCCATTCCCAGCCTAATTAGAGGGTTCCACTATGGAAGTTTATATAGGACCCATTCCCTAGTACAATAGGAGGTCTCCACTCTGAGGATAGATAGAGGAACCATGCCCAGTCTAGCAGGAGGGTTCCACTCTAGGATGCCCCATGCCGACCAATTTTAGGTCACACCTAGGGTAAAAATCACGTTCCAGACTCAAACGCGGTATTGAATTTTTGATATGAGCTTATGTTTAATATTTATCCAATTTTATTTAAGAAAATACACATGCATAATATAATATATATATAATATTTTTATAAATTATTTATAGGCACACTGGGCCTCATAATCACACATCATTACAGTTCCTGACTCTGGAAATATATGTTGAATTTTTTTAAAGTCTTATAAGGAAAAAACTAGGTCTTTACATCATTCCCTCCTTCAATATTTTCATCCCCTACAAGAAACATTAAACAAAAAACTTGGGATAATGAGTCCGCACTTGGATCTACCACTCCTAGGAGCTCTTATTCATGTTCTCATACCGCCAAAACATGCGAACAAAGGTGATGGTTTGTCCATGAAGGGTCCTCTCATATCGATCCTCAATCACCACCGAGTGCTCTACAAATGTGGCTCCATCCTTGATGTCCATCTCTCCCTAGTCGATGATGTGTATAGGGTCATGCACGTATCTCCTTACTTGTGAGATGTAGAAGAAGTCTTTTGGTTTGTCTAGATGTGGGGGTAGGGAGAGGTGGTAAGAAACCTTTCCAACCCTCTGTATGATCTCGAACGACTCGATGAACCTTGGGGATATCTTACCTCCTTTTCCGAACCTCTGCAATCCTTATTGTGGGGGGGGATTCTCAGAAAAATGTGGTCTCCCTACTCAAACTCCAAGGCCTTACAATGATGATTTGTGTAATATTTCTACCTGCTCTAGGTAGTTCTCATCTGCTTGTGGATGACCCGGACCTTCGTCATCATCTGTACCATCACTAGGCCCATAAGAGATGTCTCTCTGATCTTTTACCAATATAAGGGTGACTTAAAGCATCTCCTATATAAGTACTCAAAAGGTGAAATGCCAATAGTAGAGTGATAAATACTTTTGTACACAAACTCTACTAAGGGAAAGTGATCCTACCAGCTCTGGATGAAGTCTAACATGCAAGATCTCAACATATCCTAAAAAAAATGGATAGTGCACTCAGTCTACCCATCCACCTAGGGGTTAAAGGTTACACTCATCCTCACTTGGGCCCTGATTTCCTCTTGTATGACTCTATACAACCATGATGTAAACCACATATCACAATTAGAGATAATCATTGAGGGAACCCTATGGAGGCAAAAAAATATCCCATACATAAAACTTCCCCAAAATCTCCACTGAATTATGCTCCCTGATAGTAAAGAAGTGTGATGACTTCATGAGTCAGTAAACTATCACCCAAATGGTGTCATGAAACTTTTATGTCCATGGAATCCCTATAAAAATTACATGGATATGTCATTCCACTTCCACTTTGGGATCTTAAGGGGATACAAATAACCTGCAAAAACCTGGTGTTTAGCCTTAACCTGATGATAGGAAAGGCACCGAGAGACAAAATCAACTATGATCTATATCATTTTATACCACCAAAAATGTATCTGAAGGTATCTATACATCTTCCCTACACCGGGATGTATAACTAGGTGAGAAGTGTGAAACTAGTGCATCAAATCCTCCCACATAATTAATGTAACCACCATCCATCCATGAAAAAAGATGAAGTGATTCCATCCTTCAAAATATCCATATGGTGAATCCCCTATGAATATATGGTCATGAAAAAACTCATAGTCAATGTATCCTAGATGGTACTCTCTCACATGCTTGAGAAGCGGATGAGTCAACACCATCGACTAAAGAAAAGTTGTACCCTTCTACTCCACCAAGTTTAGATATAAGGAAACCAACTTATCTTAAGACTCATACACCAAGAGATCCTAGGGATTCCTTCTAAGGGAATTTTCCACAATGTTTACCTTTACTAGAGTATAAAATATCTTGAAATCATAGTCTTATAAGAACTCCAACCAGTGTCGTTGTCTCAGGTTCAAGTCTCTCTGTGTAAAGACACGCCTGAGACTCTGATGGTCTAAGTAAACCAAAAATGGATCCCCTAGAAGGTAGTGCCTCCACATCCTCAGGGCATAGACTAACACTGCTAGATTTAGGTCATGATTTGTGTAGTTCTTCTTGTGGGGTCTCAATTAACTCAACCCATATGAGATAATTTTCTACCGCTACCTCAAAATGCAGCCAAACCCATCACTTGAGGCATCTTAATACACTATGTACTCCACAACCTCCTCTAATAGTCTCAATATAGGAGAAACTGTCAGATTCAGCCTCAAATCCTCAAAGGACCTTTGTAACTACTCAGCCTAGGTAAACAACTTCCCTTTCCATGTCAAGGTGGTCAATGGGGATGCAATCTCAAATAAGTCTTCCACAAACCTCCTATATTACCCCTCCAAGATAAGAAATATCCACACCTCTAACACGCTCTTTGGTGGATCCCAAGTAATCAATATAAAGATATTTTCTGAGTCCACAACTAAACCATGCCCAAAAATAAAATTACCCAAAAAGTGAACCTCATGATTCTAGAAATGTAACTCGAGAGTTTCCCATAAATTTGGTGCTCTCAAAGAAAATATAGAACCATCCTCAAGTGCTCTACATGATCCTTAATTATGTAGAGTACATGAGTATGTTGTTGATGAATATGAAAAAAAACTATCCCAATTATATCTATAATATATGCTTTATAAAATCCATAAGTATGATAGGGGAATTCATCAAACCAAAGGGAATCACCAGGAACTCATAGTGTCCATAACGACATCAAAATGAAAACTTTGGAATATCAGCCTTCTGAACCTTCAAATGGTGGTATATGGACTGAATATAGATCTTTTAGAACTATCTCATGCCTCTAAACTAGGAAAATAGGTTTCCAATCCTTGGAAAGGTGTACTTATCCTTTATCATTTCTTGGTTCATGTGATGATAATCCATGCAATGCCACAAGCTCCCATCCACCTTTTTCACAAACACTAAAGATGCCCAGGCGGATGAACTGGGACTAATGAAACCCTTCTCTCAAAGGTACTACAACTACAACCATATCTCTCGGAGCTCGATTGGGGCTATCAGATATGCTGATGAAGATATTGGTTAAGTCTAGGGATGTAAGTTGATACAAAACTTCATATATCATCTTAGAGGTAGTCCTAGAACATCCTTGGGGAATACCTCCATATAATACTCCACAAATACATAAATAAAAGTTTCTAAAGAGCTTGGTACACTAATTGATATAATCACCAACTGATGGGTAATGTGATATAGCCTACTCCTCTTAGAATCCACTCATCCCATGATAAGATCCCTTTCTCCCATAAAGGTGAATCTCATCCCATCAGTGTGTAGGAATTTGACTTATCTTTGATGATAGTTAATATAATATTGGACCATGGAAAATAAATCCATACCTAATATAAAATCATAGGTTTCCATCATGATGAACAAAATGTCCCACGTGAAACTCTCTCCACCAAGTGATAGATCTCACTTTTGGTAGATAAAAGATACAGAAGAAGTGTTCCCTATAGGAACCTCAAGATGAAGTTGTTAGGATATTTCATCAAATGATAGCTCCATAACTCGAACCAGGAGTATAGAGAAAAAGGAATGTATGGAACCTATATCTACTAGTACTAAATAAATATTATAAAATAAACTTATCGTACCTCTGATCATGTCATGCATTGTAGGATCATAATCCTCAAGATAGGATCTCCTACACCGAGATCCTGTCGACTGGTACCTGATAGCTGCTGTAGATGACTCATCTATGTGACATACACTACTAGATCTTACTTACTAAAGCCCCTATTACATAAATATATCTTTCACTAGTGCCTGATCTGGCACCCTGACATATGGGCACCACACTGGCATGAATCTCTCTACGGAGTCCATGCTCAAACTTCCATTCTCAGAATTATTTGTCTTAGAAAATATCAAGAGAGTACCGAGTAAGGACTTTAAACATTGATGTGTACTCATCCACAATAATCCCTACCTTTTATAGCTCTAGAAGACCCTGAATCTGAAATGAGTGCAAACATGAGAGGTAGTACTCCTCACAGAACAACTTCTAGAATTCGAGCCATGAGAGTGCCAACTCATCATGAATTTGAGTAACAAGACTACACCAATGACTAGTTTCTCCATTAAATAGGATAGATACCAGTGAAACCACTTGATCTGTTGTTTCTAGATGATCTTTAAGATATATACCACTAACTCTATCCAATTCTTTACTTCTTGGGGATCTGGCTTGTCGCAGAACCTCAGCAGCCTCTAGCGTTGGAACTCACAGAGTGTGTTAAGCATGCGCGCATCCTCAACCTACTATACTGAGATGATATGATTCTCAATAGGTGGAGTTTATTATAATTACCACTTATAGGTATAATCTTATGGTATGTACCTTGAATTGAGGCCTCTTCGCTCATCGTATCATAGTCACAATCCAAAATTGGTATCTTGGATGGCTATCATCATGGAGGAATCCTAAAATTTAATCAAGAAGCACCATTTGCAGATGAGAACACACACACACACACATATATATAATAGTATTAAGGAAATGACTCAAGAAGGATAGTCAAATACTTAGTCCAATATGATGCATGCACCATTTATCCCTATAACCAATGTATCGGTATGTGGAGTCGACAAGCAAGTGGTCAAGATCCTGTTGAATGGATACATCGAAAACCTGTACCATTACTAGATTCCCTGGAATAAGAGACACACTCATGAAACTTTGACATTATTTCACTAATCCTCACCAATTACTCATAGTTAGGAATTCAACCAAGCATAAAAGAGAAACAGTAACATCATCCAAGCACAAGGGGTGATTATATACATACCCAGTAGGGGTGATTATATATGACATGTGTGGGAAAATACCATGTATGGGTGATTATATACATACCCAGTAGGACACCCCAAAATATGAAGGGGGAATTAATAGATATAATCGGTATAGAAAGATTGTAGATAGTAAACAAGATGCAGATCAACCCAAATAAATAGAAAGAGTAACCTGATCTAAGCACAAGGGCCTCAACACAATGTGTAGATAACTAAACATTGAGTATTTTCTGCCCATAGTAGGAGAGTAAACTCATCCAACCATGATAATCTATACACAGAAAGCACGTGGCATACCCTGTGTGTTTTCGCAACCCATGGAAGGAGAGTAAAAAAATCCAAAGTTATGGATAAAAAATGTATATATATATATTATTAGAAAAAGAAACCCAAATGAGAGAGAAATGGGATCTCCATCTCATAGACCATCCTAGAAAAAGAGTCTCCAATAGTTCCAGAAGTCCAACAATAGTGCCCAACATCTCGTGGGTCTGCCCAGCATAAACCATCCAAGTTAAGATATGCCTCATCACCATGTCGCACATTCGAGGGGCCATAATATATAGGTAGAGGACCCACACCTTGATATAATAGGAGGGTTCTACTTAGTGGATTGATAGAGGACCCATATCCTATTCCTACAGGTGGGTTCCACTCTAATGGTCGATAGAGGACCCATGCCCTGTCCAGTAGGAGGGTTCCACTCTGATGGTAGATGAACTGTGCCCAACCCATCTAGAGGGTTACACTATAGAAATTGATAGAGTACTAATGTCTTATGCCAATAGAAGGGTTCTACTATATTGGTAGAGGACCCATGCCCAACCCAGCTAGAGGGTTCCACTCTAGAAGCCGATATAGGACTCATGCCCTGGTACAATAGGAGGGTCCACTCTGAGGATAGATAGAGGAACCATACCCTACCTAGAAGGAGGGTTCCACTCTAGGATCCTATAGAGGGCCCTTACTTATCCCTGTTGGAGTGTTCCACTCTCATCATCAAGGACCCATGCCCAACCCAACTAGAGGGTTCCATTTAGAATAACTTTGGTGACCCTACATGATCAATACCATCATCAAGCATCACCTAAACAAGTTCCATTCCCAGAACGTCTCACATCATATCCCAAAATCCACAACTGAGGGAACCATTGCATTCTATAGGTAAAAAACTATGGTTAGGATACTCACATGCCAAAATCTAATTCCAAATGAAGGAGATATAAGAGATTGAGGTTTTCTAGAAAGGAACCAAGGGGTACATGATGTGTGAGGGGATCCATATGACATGTGGTTGTGCTCCATCACTTGTCCATGTTTCTATAGGTATATGGATCACCAATAATCTATGTATAAATAACATGTAGGGTTTTTTTTACGGCATGACCATGCCACTCAGGGTCCCTCCCACATGCATGGCCATGTCTGTGTATCCACCCTAGGTCCGTGTACTTTACCCCGTGTTTGTGTACTTTGGTACAAGTCCATGTGCTTGGTCATGAACTACCACATGAGATCCTACCTGTGTGCTTTGGTACATAGCTCTTCCACCTAGGGAATTGATACAAGGCATGTAGGGAGTCTAAATGCATGCCATGCTTATAATTTTTTAAAAACCTAGCCACCGTAGCTAGGGCCTGACATGCCTTGTGTTCTTTAAACTACATGGCATGCATTATGGATTTTTATAGAAATATAGATCCATTATCTACACTTTGAATCTAGACATTACACTATAGATTTTTCCTCAAAACTATTCAAAATCAGTGGATCTAGTCCATATCTATTGTTTCCAGCCATCTGTGTCTGGAAATAGGTTTCGTCAGTCCTCAGAGGTCCGTCACATGTCCCAATCACATCTGATCCTTCCTCAGTCAATGTTTTGATCTATAGTCATCAAAAAAATCATCCACATACCGAAAAAAACCCATATATTTCCTTGATTATTTGATCCATCCCTCACATATCGTTTTGTCATGATTTTGAGGGTCTAACCGGGCTTATTACCACCCGAAAATGTCAAATCGAGACTACGAGGTCCAACTGGTGAAGAATGCAAATTAATTGGGGGATAAATGCACAAGAACAAAATTTTATCAATTTTTTACAAGATTTCTTGGCCAAATATCAAGAATGAAGATATCTGGGGTTATAAATACCAAAGAATAATTAAATATTCGGTACACGAGCTCATGCTAAGGCCATAATTGGATAAAATCAAAAGAGGTGATTGATATGCTCAATCAGTTTATTCAAAATGGGTATAATCTACAAATTGAAGAGTCCTAAATAGAGATTGGATCACTCATAATTGAATAATGTGATCACTAATGATTTCAAGAAGTCTTTTCATTTTTTTCATCATGATCTACTCCAATCCATAGTTTTGTCATCATCTGATGCGATTCACTAATGGAAGGATAAGAGGAAGAATCTCTTGATGGTCTGATGGTTATGAGGCTAATTCAGAGAAATTCTACATAACAATAGATTTATAGGTAAATCTATTAGGTTAAATGAATGAATGAATTAAATAATTAATTAATCCACTGAACATACCGCCAATGGGCGATATATTCGAACGCTCCGTGTTGACCTATTTTAGGTCACATCTAGGATAAAAAACATTTTTTGGACTCAAATGTGGTCTCAAATTTATGATCTGATATTTCATTTAATATTTATCCCATTTTATTTAAGAAACTATGTGTGAGTAATATAATATATATTTAATTTTTTATAAAATTAATTCTAGGCACCCCAGGCCTCATAATCACACACTATCTCAGTGCCTGGCTCTAGAAATATATGTAGAAATATTTCAAATTCTTACAAGGAAAAAACTGAGTCTCTATAGAATCACACCTTACGATTCATGGAACTATGATTCACCCAAGTCATTAAATATGATTATACAAGGTAGACTTTATGATTTATTCCATCCATTAAATATGATATATCTTAACCTTAGATATAATCCTATTTCCATATGCTTTTTATACTCTACACCAAATTCCTATCATAATATATTATAGAAAATGGATTAAGGGAATATAATTTTTAGAATTAATCCATATGTTACAAGTTAATTCATGCAATTACATTTAATTTAACCTTAAACTATGTTAACTCTCCCATCCATTTCATCCTATAAAACAAATATAAATGATTTCTTATGTGTAAGATCTTCTTGAATGATAACAATTATTATTTGACCACCCAAACATACAAAGACATCAGTATGGTATCATATACCATGCCTTATGATATAGCTAGTAGTACAATATGACTTGCATGAGTAGTATAATAAAACCATGCTTTACAATATCCCCATATCATATAATAATATATGGACAAATGCATCATATGTATAATGGATTTAGGGAATATCTCCTTTAATCTCGCACTTTTACTAAATCCTCAAATACTTTGTGTCATTTCATCTTATATTGTACCATCTAATTTAACTTGTGAAAACATATCCAAAACTACTTTTGAATATATTCTATTTTTTAGAAATATATCATAAAATTTACCATGTATCACATTATATGTAATAACTTGTAAATAACCATCCAAAACTCTTTTGTAAAAACTTTAAAATACTTTTAGATAATCTATTTAAGTCAAACTCGATCCCTATTTAGTCATCCATAAGGTGTGGATCCATGTGCCTTTGTTTAATTAACAAAAAGTATGAATCACCAGAACCATAAATATATGTAAAGATCAGCCTCTAGAAAATCTTCAGTGCTACTCATGTTACAAAGGGACCTGACATAATATCCAACAAAAACATGTATCTCTAGACTTGTGTCTGCCAATTTTATTATATAAAAATTTTAATTTTCATATAATCCTTTTTTCTAAGACATAAAGTGACTACGAGACATAGAGTATGTCAATACCATATATCCTAATCATATATTCTCTATTCTAAAAGTATAGACTAACCAGTTTGATGAATATATCACATGTCATTCACCTTTATGGATGAGAACATCACATTTCTCTCACCCAAATTGATAAGAACGCCATATGTATTATTTAGGTGCAATAATAAACTCTCTTAGTCTATATCAATAAAGATAATAGAATTTATACTCACTATATGAGAGAATAAATCCTATCTTATTAGAGCTATAACCAATTACATGATAAAAAATATACCCAACCACCCCTAATTAGCTAAGCCTCAAGGATCACGTAATAAAGGTATCAAAGTATGAAGGTTCTCATAGTAGGTATATCACTAAATTCAAGCAATGAGGACTCCAAATATGATCTATATACCCCTAGTATACCAAATTCATAGTGTATAACACTCCTTGTGGTATACTTAGTGGGATATCCAACACACAAAAACCCTTTTGTGCCTCATGATCATATTTCATATCTTGATACAAGAATCTTACTCATGATAACCTTGACATTTCATCATAACCTATAATATTCCACGATGAACATCAGTTAGGGATAACTCAAAGTCATACTTTAAGAGGTATATTATCATTAAACTTTAAAAAATTTATATCAATATATCTATATATATATATACATATATGAAACCAACATGAAATAATGATAAAGTGGAGATTTAATTTTGATATGAAATTTTTTATATTTTAAACTATTTTAAGAATACCTCAAAAAAATCTATATAAGTTCCCATATAACATATCATATATGATATAATTATAGATCAAACTTATGTTTTTTTAACTTTCTAAGTGTTTTTTAACTAATTAAATCTATATGTAATTCTTACCACATCACTATAGACCACTTGATAAAACCCTCTCAGTAAAATATTTAGTGAGTAACACCCATGAATAAATAAATTTTGAATAATGGTGATGTTTATAAATCATATTCCCAATTTTCAACTAATTGAACATATTCAAAAACCTAACTATAAAATATTAAATTTTATGATGTCAACTTCTATGGCCTACTTAGAAATATTTCTAAGTAAATTATCATAATTATTGGAATATGTTCCATAAAAATTTTATTTGAAATATTTTAGTAACTAATTTAACTATTTAAATTATTATTTACTATCCCATCCTAAACTCATTTAGATAAAGTGACATTCACTTGTATTTTTACTATTATAATCCCATAGAAAATAGTGATATTCACAATCTCACAATAACTAAATGTAAATCTTTACATTTCTCTTTTCCATAACATATTCTAAAATATTTAGGATATTAAGTGAAATTCAATTTAACTTTTGATTGGTATAATACTATATATGTTAAATTTGAACTTTTGTAAGTACAATCATACTCCCACTAGCCACTTGGACACTATATTTTTTATAGACCAAAATTTTAAGTACATGAATCATTGCTTTCTTCTAGATTATTTTTGGAGGGTTTTATGAGATTTTAAGGGGTGTGTGGTTTGATAAAACCATGTGGTTCTTCCCAATAAAGTGTGTTTATTATTGGATAGGTAAATTAGATGGAACGTTATTGGAACATAGTTTACATAACCACATATTCAAACTATGTGGGAATCCTAAAGAGGTAGTGAGCCTCAGACAATTGTCACATGGTTAAATCTAACCATGTGATATCCCCCATTAAAATATGAAACTCGGAATAGAGGAAAAATCATGGTTGGTGTGTGGTTTATAAAAATTTTATGGGTTCCTTGAGGAGGTAGTGATCCTCTCATGGTTAGAGTATGGTTTAATAAATCATGTGGCTAAACTATGGACATCAAATTAATTAATAAAAAAATTAGGATTTTAACCCAAAACCTCCCCCAAACCCTTCATTCCTACTCCTACACCTAGGTATATCAAACCTAGGGACTCTAGTGTGTATTATTGGTGATTAATCTCCCTTTAAAATCAAATTTTGGTGGATATATAGGCTTTATCCCATAATAATTCAATGTAAGAGGTCATTCTTCATGTTTTTTCTAGATCTCCTCTCCTATCCCTGTAAGGAATCACAGATCCAGGCTTCCATGGATAGATCTATGAATTATTGTGTGATATAATAAATAATTCTTGATTTATTTATGGATAGGTGGTTGGATTTAGATAATTTCCATCCTTTTATAGAATAAATCAAGATCTACTATTGGCAGTGGATCTTATTGAGTTAGTTGATCTACCTCTAAGCCCATGTTATGTTCTTATTCTTGAATCTTGATTCTAGAATCCTCTTGTGATGAATTGAGGATGGTTCTAGGAATCATTAGTGTGTAGTCTTGATTAGGTTATAAGTTTATAGTGTTGGTAATTGATACCAATGAGGTATAAAGTTATTACCATATAGGGTTTTTTTATAAAGTTTTTAGAATGCCTGACATGTGTGCACATGAAGAGCTATGAGGATCATTGTATGATATGGCATGCTTGTGATTTGAATATGGTGTGAATTTTCATCCCAAGAGACCTAAAAATTTTGTTCTATAAATTTTTTCCTTATGTTCTATGCCGTCCTTTGTATGAATTATTTTTCTATGGAGGTTTGTATTTGGTATCAAAGTGATAGGTAGGATCATCACGATTAGGATATCCCCTAGAGTGGGAGTATGTGCTAGTGTGATGTGTAATAATCAAGACTATGAAGCATATATAAAAGGAAAAGGTATGATAAACTTTTGGCCCAAACTAAGATATAGAATGAGGTATGATGGTCTTGTGGCATGAACCGAGATAGAGTAAAGGTTGTTACAATCTCATGGACCAACTAAGTAGAGGTAGGGGAATGATGGACTTATGGCCTAAATGGAGGCTGATCTAGGGGTGTGATGACCATGTGGTTTGACCCACAACTTTATAAGATGTGGCCATGATCTGATACATTTGTTGGCCTTGTGTACTTATCTAATATGTTATGACATATGATACAACCCTTATGGAATGGATTTGATGCAGGTTTGATCAGAACTCATAGAATCTTGTTTACTACATGATCACCTAACGTTTTCTTTGTTTCTTATTTATACATGTACCATTTATCATAACATAAAATTTTATATACATGTGAAATTTATGTTAAGGATGATTTTTTTGGGTCCTATTGGGTTTATTATCACACCCTGTATGGGAATCTCGATGCACATATATATTTCATGGTCAGGGATCCAGCTATGGTAAAGGGCCCTATATTGGGGAGCTGAGAAGGAGGGGCTTGGATAATGGTGGTGATGCTAAGATGGAATCCATACTATCACTATTGTGTTTTAGTTTATTTTCATTACTTGTCATACTTTGGTTGACTTATCATATTTTGAGTCTTTGGTTTATTTATTTTATATGGCCTGTATGCCATTTTATTATATCATGATGATTTATGCTATGTTTTTATGGAATGTTTGTTAATACTTGTTGTGATTATGGTGTATTTATATTATTATAAAGGGTATAGTCTCCCCATTTCATTTTTTAGACCCTCACCACTAGTTGGAATCCTCTTTCATATTAGGATATGCACATGAGGTTATTTGACACATTGATCAAAATTGGTGATTTATTCAGGGTGTTACAAAGTGGTATCAATGGAGTTTTTCCATTATTTATTTTTATTTTATTCTTTAATATGTTGAGGCATGGTAGAAATGAGATAGTCTATGTAGAAATTCGGTAGGGGATTCACACATGTTCTTTTCTAGCTCATGTTTAATGGAACTTTGAGTTATTGGGATATGGGATTACTGTTTTGGTTTTAGCTTTTACTATCGACCTATTTCACCTTGAGTGATGCATATGATTTTAGTGTTATGTTTTTTTGTATTTGGGTGCATTCATGAATCATGAGTAAGAATTTAGGTACACATGTCATGAATATAATTACTTTTCATATATATAAGTTCAAATAATTGTGTGCCTATTATAATTTTTGTGTGTTGTGTTTCCTAATATATTATTACTGATAGTTAATTATTTAAACTCAAGCCTAATATAATTTGTTATATGTATGTGTGGATATGAATAAAATTTAGGTATTGACAATATAGTATCGATCTTGAGTAGGTTATAAGTATTATGTGAACCTTTTCCCTTGGTATTTCTTTTATTTTTTTTATCCTTTAAGATATTTTAAAGGATAAAAATCACTTGGCATAAGACACATTAAACAATTTTGAAAGGATTTTGGTCTTTAAAGGAATTTTAAAATACCTAGTGATGATGAAAAATTTTAATGGATAATTTTGAAAAGTAATGGATTTAAAATGGAATAAATGGTTGCATTTTCTCAAAGTCTTTAAATGAAAAGGGAATTGGGATTTCTAAAAGAGTATTTAAACCTATTGGGGACCAAAAATGGTTGAAAAGAAACATGTGGTTTATAATTTATTCCCAATTGAAAATGGGGTTTATGTATTTGAATAGTTTTAAAGTGTTTTCACAAATTTTTTTGATTTATTTTTTTAAATTGAATTTTCAAAGTTATAAATGGAATAATATACCGAACTAGGATTTTGTAAGGCCTATTTAGCACTTTTAAACTAGTTTTTTATAATATGAATACTATAAACACTTTAATGTCTCTTATTTATTTACTTAATGTGAATTTTGTCCTAAGGAAATTTTAAGTTTTTTTGATCTTGGACTGAGTGGTGATTTTATGAGTGTGAGTTTTAGTAAATAGCCTCCGTTGGGAATGACCTCACAAGTGGTCGACTAGTTTGGATTAGAGATTACATCGCTAGTGGTACCTTGAGTTAAGTGTATAGATTATTATGTTCCATGTGACAACTATGTGACTCTCTCTAAAGTGATTATATCAGGGTTTTGAGATGAATATACATGTGTTAACTTTGAGTTAGATTCAAACCCTGTTAGTGTTAGAGCTAGTGTAGTATTATTTTGGGTTAAATTAGTTGGTGTGTGATGTATACATAGACCATTAAGATGTGGAAATAAGTGTGAGGATCATACTAGTATAATAATAATGATTGCAGCTACATCAAATGACCATTGGTTCTATACCACTTAGTGGAATGATCAGTTTTTAAAAGACTTGGGAGGAATACAAATAAGTTTTTCTCCTTACCTTGAGTGACAAGTGATCTGGCATGGTGGTTATAGGTTCATATATTATATATAATAGGTTTTGAGATCCTTAGGTGTATATACATGTTAAGTATAGGATTGAACATCTATATTTTCTAGTGGTGAATTAGTGTCATGGAGCATGATTTAAGTGAGTGCTTTATTTCCTGTGGGTAGTTTGAAGATGAGTTAGGAATTTAGAGAAACTGGAAATTGAAGTGACACTCCTTATAGTGGTTCACGAAGTGAAATATATATTCAGGCCATTAAATGGGAACTAGAAATTTTATTAAGAATGTTTAGATTGTGGTTTTGTCTTAGAAACCAAAGTAGACGATATTGTTGGTTGTTCTTTGTAATGTCAGAGAACAGGAAAGACATAGTGTAATTGAAGCATCATAAAAGATGGAGTGTTTTGAGATCATTTCATAATTCCTTTGTAGTTCATAGTTACAAGGTTTTTAGAACCTTGGGTTTTCAAAAGGATCACTATATAATGACCTTCAAGTGTGTGGTTGATGTTGGCATGCAATACTATTAAGTAGTTGCTTCAAGAAAGTTAAGTGAAGATTGTGGTGTCTTCAATAGGTAGTGCCTTCAAAATCTACCTTGGGAGTGAGCATACCATGAGTCTCCAAATCCCTTATTGGTGTTTTAGGTAGAGGAACATGACAACATACCATATTATTCCTATTTAATATGTGCCTAGTTCATGAAGAAGTGCAGAACAACCCTTCACAATAAAATCATAGTTGATTGGTTTGGTTCGATTGATGAAAAACAGTTATGGAGATGCTTTATAAATGAAGTGGGACCTTCATGTGGCTAATTATCCTTGGTACATTATGGGTAAAAGAGAAGGTATCGATGAATTTAGACTTGGACGATGATAATGTATGTTAGTAACTTTGCGAGTAGACCATGGTTAAAAGTTAAGATCCCTTGGGATGTGTGGGTTGATTATTGGAGACTACTATAGTGGTTTAAATTATATATATATAGAGTTATTTTTAATTGAAGTGTTCCATGAGTTTGGATGTTGATTTTGTCTAAGGATCATCAAGATCAAGTGTAGATAGTTAATCCATTGACAATGAAAGACTCAGAATTTAGCACCTTAGGTCGATCATGATGTGTTTCTTGCCAAATATTTTATAAGGTGACCCCATGAAATGATAAACCCAAGTGGTAGGGTTTTAAAAAAGTGAGTGTATAAAATCCTATGATATGAGGAAGTATCATGGACGGTGACCCTTGTAAAAAAAGGTTGGAAGTTGATGAGCTTATTGGATGAATGTTTGGTGGGTGCATATAAGGATCATGTGGTGATGATATGTCCCCCCTTAGTTGTCACATATTCTGTAACGACCCAATCTTTTTGAGTAGTACATTAACTTACTCTTAATGATTTAATAAGATGTTATTGGTTAATGCAGAAAGAGGAGTCGATGGCTTCATCCAGTAGACTCAAACCTTATGAATCCCACTTATCAGAGCTTGGGAAGGAGGTAGCATCTGTGGGCTTCGCTTTGGATCAAGCCCAAGCCGAACTCCAGCGTGTCAAGCTTGAATGGAAACGCCTGCGGGAGAAGTTCAAGTTAGTAGAGATTACAACTAGGGCAATGTTATCTGAGCCTCCCTCAGATTCTCTCACCATAGCACACCTTACACTTAGGTCATATGCCGGTGTTATAAGGGGTTATGTGATGAGACCCTAGCCTCTTTGTGTAATCCTTTGGGATGAATGAATTGAGATTTCTTCCTTTAGTGATTTTTGTGAAATTTCAAATGTCCGGATAATTTTAGGATGTATTTTATTGATGAATTTTGAAAAAAGGATATTTTAAAATATTTATGTAAACCCTAAATAATTAATGATGTGTAATGATTTTCAAAAAATGGTCTTCTACAAAAGTGTTCAGTAAGGAATTTGGAGTCTAATAAGATCAACTTAATTTTTGATGAATAGTAAATTATGAATAGTGATTTTACGCTTAGGATTAGTAATGTGACCAAATGGATTAGTAATTTCACTCAAACAAAGTTTTAATATAATTTAGACACCTAGATTAAGTAATGTGATTCAATAAAATGGGTAAATAACGGTTTCATAAATTATTAGCCAAGTATTAGTTTTTTTGGGTGAATAGTGTTTTTTAATTAAAAATTTAATTAAAAATAATTATAAAATTATTTTTATAAAAAGTACTTTATTTTTGAACTCAGAACATCGATATTATGTTATGGTAATTTTTGGGGATTTTTCTGAAAAAAATGAATTCTCGATGAATAGTGCTTTTATTTAAAAATTAAATTAAAAATATTTAGAAAAATATTTTTATAAAATGGAGTTAATAAATGTAATTAGAGCATCAATTTTTGGTTAAGGTGAAATTTTGGGATTTTTCTGAGTAAGATGAATTTTTCAGTGAATAGTAAAAATGCAGGTTTAGGGTTTCGGTATGTTTAATGACATCATAACTGTGTCATGATGATGTCATGAGATATTTTAAGGGTTGGCCGGCCAAGGGTGATTAATTATTGTTTTGGGGGCCCCATGTGGCCTAACTCCATGGTAAATGCCAAGGGAGAGAACATGGTTTTGAGAAAAGCACTTGTGAGGTGTCCCTTGGCCATTAATGCCTTGTCCCCTCACTTTCCCTATAAATACCCACCCTTTACTCCTTTAGTTTTCACTCCCAACTCTCCCCCAACGAAGTTCTGGTCTCCTTACCTCCCAAGGAGTCCTCCCAAGGTGCCCCCAAGCCCTCAAGGTCCAAACCTTTGAGTTTTAAGAGTTACGTTTTAAGGTAAGGGATCCGACCTCTCTCTTTCTTTTCATGTAATCTCTTTTATGTCATTTCTTTTATGCTCCATGTTCTTATGTGAAAGTATGTCCTTTTATATTCCTCTTACTTCACTTTTAATGTTTATATGATGAGAGATCCCCTCTTACTCTCATCATTTCTTTTTATGAAAGTTTAAGTGACGCCGTTAGGCTGCCGAATTTTTAAGGGAATTCTTTCACCCTTCTCATTCTTTTCAAAGTTCTACTTTAATGTCAAGTCTTTCAAATTATTTTTTTTGTGTTGGGGTATGATCTATATATCTATCATACTTAACTCTTATTTTCACATGGTGAGATACCCTATTTGATCTTTTCAAATCATTTTTGTTGAAGTTTAAGTGACGCCGTTAGGCTGCCGAATTTTTATAAGAGAAATCTAATTTTTGTCTTCCTTCCATGTTTTTCATTTCAAATGGTATGCCATTAAAATTTTATTACCATGTTCATATATACTTCTTATTCTTCCCCTCTATTGTTTTATGGGTCATTTATGAATGTTGGACCCATGTTCCCTCTCTTTTCAATGTTTTCTAAAACCTTGTAACATAGCCGTTATGCTGCAGAATTTTCTTCTCAAAATGCCTCTCTCTTTTCTCAAAATTATTTTATGTTATAAAGTGAATACTCAAATCTCTTATTCTCCAAGGGTATTCACATATATATCAAAATTTTCTATTTTAAATTCTGGGATTTACATACATGAAACCCGCTTCCCCTTTCCGTGGGTTTAAAGTGACATAAAGATCATGTCTTTAAAGCAGTTTTTAAAACGTTATGATTATGAAATGAAACCCATTTCTTTTATGATATATGGGTTGTTTATGAAATGATTAATGATGATATATGTGGCTCACATGATAATAAATACATGTCAAGGGTGCGCCCAGATAGCGCTCCAATGCATTGGGTAAAGACTTAATCTCTAGAGATGACTTTTTAGACTGATACCTTGGTAATTTTTAATGACACCTTGGGGATGGAACTTGGTGAAACGAAATGATTGTCAATATTGAATGTTGAATCCACATCTTCAAGTTATGAAAAATGTTATTTTTATTATGATGTATCTCATGATTTCATTCTCATGCCTTAAAGTTCTTTTCATGTCCTTATTGAAGTATCTCAAGTTCACATGTAAAATGTTTCTCTTGTTTCATTTATTGGGCCTTCTGCTAACCCTTTCTTTTGATGTATGTCCCCAGGTTATGAGATGCAGTAATGAACCTAGGATGAACTTAAGGAGAAGCCTTTCAATTGTTTAAGAATAATTTTTTATGTTCTTTTCATGTATTATGTTCCTTGTTTCCAAGACACTAAACCTTAAAGATCCTCAGTTCCGTTTAATGAAATGAAAGTTATGTTATAAAAAGACGGGATGCTATATATTCCCTATTGAACTAGGTGAAATCTAGATAAGAGTTATTTTTTGGGTTCTTATTGATGTAGGAACTATTTTTAGGGAATAAACCAATTATGGTATGGTATTTAGATGGATATTTTTTTATTTACATTATTAGGAGAGTTGTGATTCATCCTTCCATGAGAGAAGATTTGATGAGGGAATCTCATGATTCTTAATGGGTAGTACACCCAGTGTTAAGGAAAATGTATTATGATATCAGAATACCATTTTAGTTTCCAAGTATGAATAGGTATATCATTGGTTTTATCTCTCATTGTCTTATCTATTAGAATATTAAGACATATCATGAGTGACTGGGTGGTTTAATTTAGCCTCTTCTAATGCCTGTATGGAAGTGAGATAATGTGAAATGAACTTTGTTATGGGGTTTCCCAAGACCCTGATAGGTTGAGTTTCTATGTTTTTTTTGGTTGATCGATTGAAAAAGGTAACACATTTCTTGTCGATCTTAAAGAAACTTTATATAGTTGAGTTGGGAAAATACTATATTTTAGAGATAGTGAAACTACATGGAGTTCCTATGAGTATCATATCTAAATGGGATTCTCATTTCACATCACAGTTTTGGAAAGCCTTATATAAGGTGATGGGTAATTATTTGAGCATGGTGTATCATCTACATAATAATGGGGAATTAGAGAGAATGATCTAGATTTTGGAGGATATTCTTCGAGAATTCATCCTAGATTTTGATGGAGAATGGGATGATCATACTGCCTTAACAGAGTTTTTGTACAATAATAGTTACCAATATTTAATTTATATGTAACTGTTCAAGGCTATTTATGATCGTCTATGTCATTCACCACTATGTTGGAGTGGGGAAGGTGGGGAAACTATTTTTGGGTTGAGTATTGTGTAAGATACCTCTGATCAGGTCCATTTGATTTAGTAGTGATTGGTAACCGCAAAGAGTAGGTAATGATCATATATTGACTATTTGACCTTTAGAGTTTGTTGTGGGTGATTGAGTTTTCTTATAGGTTTTATCTCGATTGGGGAATCGATGATTATAGAAAAAAGGAAAGTTGGTGCTGTAGTTTGTAGGATAATTTGAGATCATCAATCATATAAAAACAACGACCATCTAATTAGATCTTCCTCCATGGTATCAATGTATTCATAATATGTTCCATGTTCTCATCTTCCAAGGTATGAGCCTAATCCTATGAATGTGATCAAAAGTGAGGACATTGAGTTAGAACCTAATGCATCATTAATGGAACATCTGATATGGATTGTGCACCAGAGTGATAAGGTGATGTGAGGGAAGATAGTTCCCCTTATTTAGATTTTATAGAAGTACAATCACTTATAAGAGGATACTTGGGAGTAGGAATATGATTTTCAGGATCAATGGATTGTATTTTTTGTGTATTAACTCTAGAGACACTTCCTGAGGATGATTATTCTTTAGAGGGGGATGTTATAATGGATTAGAAATTTTCAAGTATTCGAATCCTTGATTTCGACCCTTCTATATGTGTTTTAAAGTTATAATTTTCTTGGGTGAAGTCTTGGGAAAAAATTGGATGATTTTGTAGGGTATTAGGAGCTTTTAAGGGGGTACACAGTTTGATCATAGTTTGGGAAAACCATGCGATTCTTACTAGGAAACCATGCATATTGTTTGAGAGGGACAATAGATGGTGCAAAATTGGTGAATGTTTTACTAAACCATGCGACTGAACCATGCAGGTTCCATAAATAAAAATTTATCCTCACATGATTGGTGTATGGTTAGATCTAACCATGTGGCATCCCCCGATAAATCATGTGAATTAGAATAGAGGAAAAATCATGATTGGTTCATAGTTTACTGAATTGTGATACAAAACCGTGTAGGTTCCCTCGGTAGGTTATAATCCTCACATGGTTGGAACAAAATTTAGTAAACTATAGGTCCAAAATATTCACAAAAAATTAATTAATATAAAATTGGGATTTTAACCCAAAGCCTCCCTAAATCCCTTCATTATTCTCCTTATGAATAGGGATCTCAAACCTAAGGACTCAAATGGTTGTTCTTAGTGATTCCTCTCCCTCTAAACTCCAATTTTGGGGGATCTAGAGGCTTTGTACCATGAGAATTAAAGGTAAGAGGTTGTTCTTCCTCTATTCTTCATGTTTATTCTAGATATCCTCTTATATTCTGGGAAGGAATCATAAATATGGGATGTTATGGATAAATATATGAATTCTAGTGTGATATAATAAGTAATTATCAATTTATCAATGGATAATTGGATGGATCTAGAGAATTTTCATCCTTTTACCAAATGTATCTAGATCTACCTTTGGAAACAAATCTCCTTGGGTGAGTTGATCTACCTCTAAGACCATGTTATGTTATTCTTCTTGAATATTGATTCTAGAATAATCATGTGATGAATTGGGAATGTTTCTAGGAATCATTGGTGTGTGGGATTGATCTGGGGGGAAATTACTGGTGCTGGGCATTGATACTCATGAGATAGGAAGTCATTAAAATATAATGCCTTTGTATAAAGTTGATTGGAATGACTGGAATGTGTGTGCACGCGTATATGTGAGAAGCACTGTATGATATGGTATGATTGTTATTTTTATATAGTGTGTGTGCATGTGGCCTATGATACCTATGCATTATGTTCTATAATTATTCCCCTATGTTCTATACATTGTTTTGTGTGAATGATTAACTTGTGGAGTTTTGTATCTAGTATCAAAGTGATAGATAGGATCATCATGACTAGGCTATCCCCAAAATGGGGAGCATGTGTTAGTGTGATGTGAGATGATGATGATGATGGAACCTAGATATAAGATAAGGGTATGAAACCATTATGGAGATACTTAAGATAGAGGATAGGGTATGATAAACTTGTGTCCTGACCTGAGATAGAGTATGGGATGTGATGGTATTATAACCTAACATAATAGAGGAAGGGGAATGATGGCCTTGTGGCATGACTTGAGGCTGAGTCAGGGGTGTAACGACCTTGCGGCCAAACCTGAGGCTTGGTTTACTGTAAGACTTGATCAAATAAATGAATTGTCCTTGTGTATTAATTCGATATGTGATGATATATGAGATATCTTGTAACGTTCTGGTTTCGGAAGCTGCCCAGAGGTGCCCCGTACCCGGTTGGTCACATGGGCTCAAGCACATTTCCCTGAATGCCAGAGGCTGCCGATTAGCAGCGAGGTCCTTGGGTGTGATAGTGGGGAAACTATTCCCTCATTGGAAGAGTAACACAGTGGAAGTAAAACAGATAGCAATAGCATAAGCAGTAATAATTCCATACACTAGTAAACAATGGAAGACTGAAAGAGATAAATAATAGGAGAACATATATAAATGATGCATGATACATATGTCTAGGAAAGCATCCAAACAAGTCACAATTATAGAATACAATGCTAAACCAAAGTACAAAAAAAAGATAAACTACTCCACAACATCATAAGCCTCAGATTGGTCCCATGCTCCCCAACTCCACATCAATCAAGTACCTAAAGTAGAAGGCCGCTTGACCTTATCTATACCTGCACCAATATAATCTGTTTGGGCCCAAAATCATGACCCAAACTGGGTGTGAGACTAATACCAGTAGTCAACCACCCAAAGATCTATGCCTAAAAGTCAGTGAATATATATGGAAGGAAATAAACAAAATGAAGCAGTAAATAAGGAAGTAAACATAGTAACAATCCTACAAATTCAATTGCATTAATTTTCATATATTAAGTAAGCAGCTAATAAAAAGCAGGTAACCCTCTGGGAAGTACTCAAAAACTAACCCCTCTGGTTTAACCAAACAAACACAAGCAACCCTTTGGTAAGTATACACATTTTAAGCCCTCTGGTTTAGCTTTATCAAAGATACTCTGAGGAAGCACTCACCGTCAATTCCCCCTATGGTCTCGTATCGGTAACTAAAAGGCACTATGATGAAGCACTCAACGTCCAATTACCCTTGTGGCCCTTATCGAGGAAACTAAAAACACTATAAGGGAGTACAAAGTCCATCCCCCCTATGGTCTCACAACGTAAAAGTAAAAAGACACTCTAGAGAAGCCCAATGTCCATTCTCACTATGGTCTACTACACTAGGTTCTCACGACCCTGTGTAAGTCAATCATGAACAAATGATACATGGAAGCCAACATAAACCTCAAGAACTACTTGGATAAACAATCTATAGCATATCATAGCATGTCAGATAATAATCACTCCATCCTAACAATACTAGGAATGAAAAGAAAACAGCCTAACAGGCAAACTAGACCAAACGGTCAAAACAAGAAAACATGGGAAAAACATTCATAGCATGGAAAAGTTAACCCTATTCACAAAAAATTAACTTCTATCCAATCAAACAAGGAATACAATGCAAATAACAAGGCTAAAACCATAAACATGCAATACCCCAAACAAGGGTATTGGACACTTTTTCACATATAACTCAAAGAATAACTACGGAAAGGAACAAACAACTTACCTCGACATCGTGAGATCGATATACATGAATCTCAGGCCTTGAATCGCCCTAGAACTCTATAGATATACAAAAATTATAAAAAAATTCAACCGAAGATAACTCATGAAAGAGGAGAAATCAGGAGATGATGTTCAAGAATAAGGGAGAACTCATCGATGCGATTCCAAAGAAATTGACGAAGTTCGAATCGGAGAACAGACGGTGAGTCGGGGGATCAGGGAAGATTCAAGGCCATATGAATGATCTTGGAGGAGACAAATGAAGAAGAAGAAGGTTATGTCCATCAGACGCGACCCCAGTCTGCTTAATGAAATAAAAAGAAAGTACACAGTGTGTATTTTAAAAGTACATGACGTGTACTTGCCTTTTCTGGCCTCCGTTTTAGGTGGTTTCCAAGTCACCACACATGGCCATGTACTCGGCCATTACCTGACTATTACATGGTCACCCGTGGCAACCGATTAAATGGAATTTACTTATAAGTACACAACATGTACTCCTGAATTTTCCAGAAACTCTTCTTTTTCCTCAAAAACAACCAGAAAAGAAAAACATACCTAAAAAGAAGATTCAGGTTTTTACACATCCCTTTCAACATGGAGCTGGAGAAGGTACAGTTAGAACTCATGAAAGTTTGGGTATCGCATGATCACTTTCCATATAATTGGTTTCTTATTTTTGAATTTACCTTTCATTATGAAATAAACCTTTATATACATGTGAACATAATGTTAAAGAAACATTGGTGTTGTACTATAGGGTTTGTAATCACACCCTTCATGGGAATCCTAATGTGCATATATATTTCATGGTCAAGGATCCAGCCAAGGGTAAGGGCCCTATATTAGAGAGCTAAGTAAGAATATCTTGGAATATGGAGGTGATTCCATGACAAACTCTAGACTATCAATCTGAAGTTTTAGTTTATTTTCATTAGTTATCATACTATTCTTAACTTACCACATTGAAAATATTTGGTTTATTTCATATGTATAAACCATATTGAATTTTATTATATCATGATGATTTTACTATGTTGTTCAAGGATTTTTGTTAATAATTTTGATTTTGGTGCATGACTATTGTTACCGGGGGTATAGTCTACCCATGGCACCGTTCGGACCACCATCAATAGTCATAAATATCTTGTTCATGGGGATATTCACATGAGGTCATGTGAAACACTTCCCAATCTTGGTGATTCAGTTAGGGAATTGCAATATTCTATTCAAAATTTCATTTTGTGATACCAAAAATTCTTTATGTTAGGAAATAACACTTATTTTATTTTAGTAGGAATATTTAACAAATAAACCATTATTTATATATCATATATGGTATTTTATGTGTATATAGATTTTTTCTTTGAAAATAAGACTTTATTCCTTAAAATATACCACAACTAGTTGGTGGGAAAATATTCCCTTATATTTTAACAGACATATGGATAAACAATTTTATCCTGGATAATTTTTTTATCCTTGTATCCTTTTTAAAACATGTTATAGAATTTGAAAAATCATAAAACATGTGTACACTAAATTAATAAATAAGTTTTCTTATCCTATAAGATAAATGAGATAACTATACACATCTTTTATTTAGATTAATGTGAGCTTGATACATTCATTTACATTCAAATATTTGATATACAAACTCTTTACTTCATAACTTTAATGAAAACCATAAGATCTATCAATTCAACCATTGATTTTGAACTACTATTTATTTATAAAACTTGTAAAATATACATTTGGAATCATATACCCTTCAAAATATAATAATTTATTTTTATAACACTACTATATAATATGGTAATTCGATGGAGTTTTATAAACCTATTTAGATATCTTGGAAAATCTCATATTATAGAATCATTACTCCTTCCTTCTTGATTTTACCTTTAGGTTTCAATGATCTTAACCGAATACTTAAATAAATATTATTGGACTCTCCAACCAACTTTTCTTCTTATGGTTTTGACTTTTAACCACTTGTACTATTGACACAACACTAGAACCTAGAAATCATGTGTATATTTCATTTATTCCCAATAATTTTAGAATAATAAGGAAAAAATTTCTAGAACTCATTCAAATTGTTGGAACATTTTCATAAATGAAAATAGAATGAATTCCATATCCATAATAGGCCTTAAGAAAATATTCAATCTCTTCAAATCATTATCATACTCAATCAAATTGAGTACGTGAGTGGAGAATAAAATTCCTTGGGTCACCTTGTATAAAATTTATTTTAAACCTCAAGTGAAACAATCTATGCTTATTATAAGAATATAAATTTTATGTGTTGAATAAATTTGATAGTTGGATTCCCAGGAAGGTATTTCCTTTAACAATTATAATTTATCTTACTTAAGAAATTTTATTAAGTTACTATTTTCAAAATTTTATTACATTAGGTTTCTCCTTTCTCTAGAGTTGATTTCAAAGTAAAGTTCAATGATTATTATGATGATGATTAAATTTATATAAAACCAATTTTTTATTAGAGTAATATCATGTTTTACAAACATTTAATAAATAATTTTATTAAATGTTATCCCATTAAAATGATGACCCATTTTAAATTGATCATATAAATTTGTAGTCCAAGATCCATATATCACTAAAAAATGAGAATTATTTTCATTCCTCTCACCGCTTATATATTTAGGTAGGGAATCATCCCAATCATATCATATATGAATCTTAGATAGTTGAGAAGAAAATTATTTGTTCAATCCAACATACAAATAAACTCAATTCTATCCCTTTGGAGTCTTAAATTTTATGGTTTCTTAGCAAAGTGTAACCTAAATTACCTTTTAAAATTTCTTTTAAAATCCACAATATGTGACATGGGAATATGATATATCACAATACACTATAACCCAATACATTCAAATTACAAAATCTAAAACAATACACATTCAAATTTCAAAATTCGAAACTACCAATCAAACCATGAAAATCTAGAAGCATGATATAGATAGGGTGTTTAACATTAATCCTTGCACCTAAGTGGAGACCAAGGTCCATAATATTAACTCCTTTATATTATTAACTATATGGAATTTCACTTTAAAAATTTGATATTTTATTAAATATAAATATTTTATATTTCAATTTCTATTATGTAAACATTTTACATAATTTAAATATAACATATGAAAAATATTTAAACCATGATACAATTAATCATAAAAACTCTTTTATATGTGGTCTAAATAATATATCAAATATGGAATTTAATTTAAATAATTTAAATTAATTTATTATAAAAAATCAGTAATTAAATATGAACTCTTTTATATTTTAGCCTTATTTTTGTAATTTAAAAACACTTTATAAATTATCCTGATGATTTCTAAATAAACAATTTATTTATATATAATAATTCATGCCATACAATTTAGAAAATTTTATTTCAATATTAACATGTAATATTATGGAATATTTATTAATAAATTTTTCATAAACATTTAACTAATTAGTTTTAAACACTTTATAATTAATTAATTTGTAAAACCATTTATAAATTAATAAATGTAACAAAATTACTTGTATTATAATTTATAAACAATTTATAAATTATATAATTTAATTCATAATTAAAATTTAAGAATCTTTTTTCTCCTAATCGTATTTAATGATTTAGGTTGAATCGTATAATATGATTGATAGGATGGTGTTCTTAAATGAGTCAATCACCACCAATCGTACTTTAGTACTAATAGTCATGTCATCACTTATGATAAATGATATATATAAGGGTTTTTTTTGTAGTAAAGGTAATGAACCTTACATACGGGGAAACTCATATGTAAGAGTAACATTCATTGATTTTATGTTTTGTGACAAAGGGAATGAAACTTGCACATGGGGTGAACCATACAAAAGAGTAACCTATGAAAAAAGACCCTTATGTATACCATAGAATATGATATATGTTATATCATAACTATGAATTGATGCTCTATTTTTATAACCTATGACAAAGTGATATAATTAAATATGCATCCCTATATCATAAACTATGAAAAATTAAAAATTGTGGGTTTTTTACTATGTCACTAGATATGATATCCCCATATAATAAGTTAGGACTTAATTGGTCAGAATAAGTTTCAGAATCATGTTTTATGATAGGGAATATGATAAGAATTATAACTTTAAAAACACAACTTTTTAGTATGGTTTCATGAATCAAAAGCATGGCGAGGCTTTGATACCACTGCTAGGTTTCAATGGATCTAACGACATTCATTAAATACATCGGAAGTAAATAAAGAAACCCAAATCCAAGATTAACCATTTTAGATAAACGAAATAATGAAAACTTTAAATGAAATAATTTTTGAATGTGTACCTTACACTATAGAATTGCCGCAACACTCTTCATCCATGATTGATGAATATCATAATAAAGGCATCCAAAAATAAATCCCTCCTATGGTAGTATGCATATATTGTACTGAATCTCTCAACACTTGAGTAGGATACTATCATCACCCACAACATGCTAGTGCCTCGTGAAGGAAAGGGGTGAAGAGTAATAGATCTTTGTTTATGGTAGAGTTTTATCCAAGGCTTGGGAAGGATTACATTACATACTATCTCAGGGTGAATTCAATTTATAAAACTCTATAGTATGATCCTTGAGTGAATATACAATAACTCATATGTTACTAGTTAATACATGTGGTTACATAAAATTCAAAATCTGACTATGAAAACTCTCATCTATTTCATCTTATTAAATGGATAATAAATGATAGATTATGTGGAAGATCTTATTTAATGATAGAAATTATCATTTTACCACCCAAACAATTTAAGGAAATTATATGGTATTATATACTAAGCCTTATGATATAATTATTCATACAATATAATTTGCATGGGTTGTAGCATAAAATCATGTTGTACGATATCCACATTTCAAACAATACAATATATAAAAATTCATCATACACATAATGGATTTAGGTTATATCACCTTCAATAAAAACATCTATCAAATGTAATTCAATATTTCAACTAATGAAATATTAAAATATAATTACATATGTTATATGAAATTATGATTTATATCACATAAATTTCAATCAATTGATATATATATATATATAAATAAAATTTATATCCTATGAGATGAATATTATCAAAGTTTTAGACAATTAATACTTACCAAAAACAAAGGGTAAATTTTAACCTATTTTCATGTTAGACAATCATTATAGTGTCAACTATTTTTAAAAAATTTCTACTTGGAAATTTAATCATTTACAATACCATAAGCATTCGTATTATAAAATACATAATCAATAAAATTTTCACATATTAACAATGTATTATTATATTTCAATACAAGCACCACTTTTGGGATGTTTTTCACCAATTCTAGGGAAATTTCTATATTAAAACACATTGTTAATCATTTTGAAATAATCATTTCTGCTTCTAAGTAATATAAATTGTTATTATTTTTTTTCTTCAAATTAATAAGTCAATAGTGGTTTAGGAATATTTTAAAATAATTAATTTTTATTTATCATACTTTTTTTTCTAAGGAACAAATTAAATTATTTATAGATAAAAACGGAAGATTCAAGGATAGATTTAGTGACCTATATAATTCAAATATTAGATGATTTATTTATCATATATTATAAATAAATTATCATTTGATCTTCAAGTTCCCATTCATTTTTTCCTTGAATAAAAATATTAAATAATATCAATTTATATTTATTTTGGTTAAAGGGAATACAAACTACAATCACACACACAACTCAATAAACTCATGGTTCAGGCCTTATCCCTTCCCACTAGAATTGACAAGGACCCTTGGGGACCATTATAATCAATGAAATGAAGGTATAATTTTTTTAGGTAATGAAAGGTCCTAGGTGAGATTTCCCAAATTCCTAGAGGTCCTATAAAAATTATATACAATTCAGGGGATAACATCGGGTGTACTAGGAAAGAATTATGATTCTTTAAAAAAATATAACATGATATCAAAAGAAACTATTTTATACAAAAAATATTTTCTTCAAAACAATATTCCTTAAATATTTTTTTATAAAAAAAAATTATCACACGCATAAAAATAATTCAAACTCAATTATCGCCTTCCAAATATTAATTACACAAAAAGAATAACTCAATTAATGTAACCATTATAAATAGATTTTACTACACTAAATTAATAATTTAAGAAAACATTAATAAAACTCTAATAAAATCATTTAACCATGTAAAAATTATAAAAAATTAATCATTAATTTAATTTAATATATTAATTTATTTTAATAATAATAATAATTTAAAATTAAAGTTGTTAATAAAAAATAGAAAAAAAATATTAAAAATAATTTGTTAAAGTTTTTAACACCAAGATAAAATCATTGTAAGATAATTAATAAATTTTTTAAATAATACTAAAACACATTGATCTAAAATTTTAATTAAATAAAAAATGAAGTTTAATATAAATTACCCAAAAGAATAAGAACAAAATGAACAACATTCGATAAAATTTTAATTCAAAATTGACTCATCAAACCAACACCATAATGATTTATAATAATTAAAAATAAATCCTTTCAACACCAAATATTATAATTTTATAATTATTTCAATAAAAAAATATTTTTAAATAATTATTACATAATATTTTTTAAATTATAGATTTTCTATAAATGAAAATTATTTTTGGTAATGTTTATCCAAAAAATAAATCTACCAAAACTTGAATTTATCACATAAATGATAAAATAATAGATAAAATTTCATAACTTAATGAAATATTATTAAAAAAATAATTTTATATGATTTGAAAATTATTTTCCAAAAAATGAAGAACACATGAATTTAAAATATAAAAGAAAGATATAATCTAAAGAATTAACTTTGAACCAACATTATTTCTAAAATCAATATAATTCATAATTTTTATCCTTTTATGTTTTTTATGCATGATTTGGATGAGAGAAATTTGATGAAAATCATATATCATTTTTTTCAATTTTTATATAATTTTGTACCTTTATATAACACAATTTATTTTCAAATTATAATACTTAATTAATCTCATCACAACTAAATCCTTATTCACCATTCATTGATATTTATTTTAATTGATATTATGATCACCATAAAATATCATATTTTTCGTGATGATTATTTCTAATTTTTTTTGACATTCACTTTAAGGAATAAAATTTTATTTTTTCCAGGGATGCTCAATGTTTATAATAAATAATTTATTATTTTTGGAAACCTCATGTATAAGATTAAGATAATAATTTGAAATAATTTAACATAAATGTACCATTTTATTTATAATTATATAATCAAAATCATTACTATTAAAATTCATGTACTATAAGGTAGATAATATTTACTCTTATAGAGACTTTGATTAATTTCATACTACATATTAAAATACATAATGAGAAAAATATCTTTAATGTTATATTAACCATTGATAAAATGATTTTTCATATGAATGGTACTTTTCTAGTGCACTTTTATACCACCTAAAAAACATTCATTTTAAATATTTTTTCTTGAATGTGGTTGTTCATCATTCAACAACTTATCGTGGTGCTCTTTATTCTTTCATTTGTTACATTTTCATGATCAACTCAAGCATAATTTTTTCTTGACTTTAAAAAGTTGATAATTTCCATGACCTATATTATTTGAATTATCATATGTTTGGACATTCACTTTTGTGAATGAAGTTTCACCCCATGATAAAGGATAACAATTTCTC
The DNA here is from genome assembly GCA_963277665.1 of Viscum album. Taxonomy (NCBI): domain Eukaryota; kingdom Viridiplantae; phylum Streptophyta; class Magnoliopsida; order Santalales; family Viscaceae; genus Viscum; species Viscum album. The sequence continues at coordinate 610,582,001 of OY728137.1, read as the reverse complement.
ATTAGGATTTATTTATTCTTTATTATATTAAGGGAACATAATCCTATATATACACTTAAAACATTTATTCAATATTTATTCACTTATAATGAATATTGAAAATAATTATCCATTAAAAATAGTTACATTTAATTTTTTTTGGTGATGAAATATTTTTAGATAATTTTAATATTCATAATATGGTATAAATTCCATGAAAATTTAATGATTTCTAGATTTTCTAAGACAAGGAAATATTTATTAGATTCATAAACTAATATTAAGAAAAATTAAAAATAAATAATAATTGTTTTTATTACTTCTATAACACCATGATAATAATTAGAATTCTCCTAAAAGATTCACTATCAATATTAAAGATTTAAATAGGTTCTGTAACATCTCTGACCCAAACAACCACCCAAACAATGCTAAACGGGTCAGGAGTTACTACCTTAGGTGCACCTCCCCGAATGCTAAAGGCTACTGACTAGCAGTGAGAGTATTATAGGTATAGTGGGGAGGATATACCCTCTCGGAGGATAATAATGATACTGGTATGAGAAAAATATAAAATAAGAAGAATCTATAGACTCAAACCGGACCCGCATAGCGAAAGTACAATCGATAGCAATAAACAGAAAAAGCAATAAATATAAACAAAAATAGAAGAATGTAAACACAATAGCATGCTGAACCACTTGTAACAACTACTAGAATAATTAATCAATAATTCATAGCAAGTCAATATATAAAAGGTTCCATTGGCTCACCAACAGTATCTACAATAAAAAAAGTAAGCATATTGGTACATGAAAGAAAGAAAAACAAAGTAGACTCCTGCCAGGCAAGACCTCAAGTTATAGCGACCCAGACTTTTCTTACATTACTATTACATCAATTTAAAGATAAAAAACATAATAGTATTAAACATAGAGGATTCAAAGGTTTAGTGTCTTGGGAAAACTAGGACCATACATAACAATCACAACATCAAGCACAAACATTTATTTAATTCTTTCTTCTCTAACTTCTTATTGGCACTTGAACCCTCCTTAGAGCATGTAGTCACCTGAGTATATACATAAAAAGGGGTGAGATAAAAGCCTAGTAAGAGGATATATAAGAATAATATATCATGGGATGAGCATAATCATAACATAGGAAAAAATCATGAACATGAGAGGAATCATTAGTAAAATACTTGAAATGTGGCAATGCATAAAATTGAAACATCATGTATTAGTGGTTAACTACCCACACATACTTGTGAAAAATGCTATCATATTTTTCATACATTATTTCAATTAAACTCATGATATTCATCACTTTACCCAATGCATTGGAGCGCTGTATAATTCCAGGCGCACACATCACACTGAAACATTCATATTGCACTATATAATTTTAGGCGCACCCGTCACATCATAACATTATCATTTATCATGCATAACACAATGAAAATATATAAAAAATAAACATAACTAAACCATGTAAAGGAATGGTTTTCATCTCATAATAACACATTCATAAACATTGGGTTCCCAAAATCAAGTGGGAATAACAGACTTGAAACGATAGCCATAAACCTTGAGTGAGAAGTAAAAGGTGTGTTTTTGAAAGAAGAGTTCTTTTGCAAAAATTTTGTTTGACATAAACTTTAGTAAAAAACATTTATATCCCAGAAAAAATATTATAATGATGAAAAAATTATTTTTAAGGAGTGACCATACCAAAAATGGAGTGAAAGAGGGAGAACTCGAAGAAATAAAGTTGGGTTTGAGATTTTCCCCTTACTTTGTATCTGAATGCTTTCTTCACTTTAATGTCCTGTATAACCACATTAGAGTCATTAATTGACAATTCAAGAACCTTTTATACATTAATGTGCTTTATTTTGGTCTCATTAAGTTATTTTATGGTCCTTTGGATGAGTTATAGAGTTTAAAAAACATAGTTTGGTAATGTTCGTTTTTATGGATTTCTTGAGTGGTTCACTTGTATTCATAAATGAAAGTTCGTGTAGAACATGGATAAACATATAGAACTGATATTTAATGTTATTAATGATATTACAAAAGTTTAAATGATCTTATAATGAATTATATTATATACCATGTGGACAAATCATTAGATAATAATTAAATGATTATTGTTTGGGTTAATTTGGGCGGTTTTTCGACCACAATGAACTTGTTTTGATTAATCATTTAGTAATATGTACATAAGTTAGTTCCAGAAATTTAAATAGGAAATAATACATATAAAATATTCTGGTTCAACCATAAAAATGGTTTCATGACCAGATCTGAAAGTAGAAATGTAAAAATAAAACATGTTGTTCATGAAGGTGATAGATTAACACCTCACGAACAACATTTTCTTTTATAAAATAAAAGGAAGATGAGAAGGGGGTTGGATGGTATAATATCCCATTAGTATCATAAAATTAAAATATATGTATGATACTATAGTTACCATACCATGTGGATGAAGATAGGTGGGGAGAGAATAATAAAAGAACTTGAAATTGAATGGAAATTAAAGGAAAGAGGGAGAGAAATCACCTCTTGAATCCTCTTCTTGAGATCCTACTTAAGGGAACTAGGATTGGTCTTTTGATGAGACCATAAGCTCTTGGAAGTGGGGGAGAGGCTAGGGAAGATTCTTGGGTAGAGTTTATACAAGGATTAAAGCTTGAGAGGTGTGAGGAAATGAGGGTGTGAAGGGTGGTATTTATAGTAGAGGGGAGAGGGTATTTTTCAATATAAAATTCATTAATTTATTATTTCCCCACATGAAAAGGAATACTGAGTCTTACATGACCAAGAATAGTAATTTTATCATGTGAAATCGAACCAATTGGGCTTACATTATGCATGACTCTATAATTATCTTATTTATCTTATTTTGTAAATTATGGTATTTCATTATTCATAAAAAATTCAAGTATTTCAGAAAAATACCAAAAATTCTCCCCAACCATTTTTCGATGTGTAGAATCCAAAAATGAAGTCCATTTTTCAAAAATAATTTTCTAAATATGATTATTTTAATATTTAATTAAAATCATAATTTATTAAAAAAACCACTTTTAAAACATTCATTTACTTATTCTAAAATATAGGTACATCATACTTTCACTTGAATATTATCTTTATACTATCATAGGTAAAGCTACTATTCATTAGGGTATATCAATATTCATAAGGGTATGTTACAATTCATAAGGGTAGGTTATTATTCACCAAAAATTATGTTTTTCTTATCGGACTTCAAATAACTTACTGATCGCAACCGTGTATGTTAGATTTTCGAAATTCAAAACACAGAAGTGACAAATGTATGCTTAAAGCTCACATAGCACTTAGTAGTCCATTAAGTTGTGATTTCATGTTATTATATGAAATGATTATAAGGGATGAATTTCCATTGAAAACATTGGGTCATTACATTCTTCCCCCCTTATGAAATTTTGCCCTCAAAATTTCACTTTACACAAACAGGTGAGGGTAATTCTCCTTCATCGCCTCCTCTGATTCCCAAGTAGCTTCTTCAAACTTATGGTTACTTCAAAACACTTTGATAAGGTGGGTTTTCTTGTTGCGTAGAACCTTATCTCTCTGGTCCAGAATCTTTACTGGCTGCTCCTCATAGAAGAGATCATCTTCCAGCTGTACAACCTCTGAGTTCGGTTCATGTGTGGGATCTGGTATGTACTTCCTTGGGAGTGATACATGAAACACATCATGAATTGGGACATTTTCAGTGGAAGTACAAGATGATAGGCCATGGATCCTATATGATCAAGGATCTCAAATGGGATAATGTACCTTGGGCTTAACTTCCATTTCTTTCCAAACCGCATGACTATCTTCCATGGTGATATTCAAAGTAAGACTTTATCTCCAACGTCGAACTCCAAGTCCCTTAGATGGTTGTCAGAGTAGCTTTTTTCCGACTCTGAGAAGCTTTGATGTGTTTCTGTATGACTTGAACCATCTCTGTCATCTCTTGCACAAGATTGGGTCTAAGTAGCTTTCTTTCTCCAACTTCATCCCAACAGGTTGGAGTTCTACATCACTTTCCATACAGAGCTTCATAGGGATCCATATGAATACTCGAGTAGAAGCTATTGTTGTATGAGAACTCAACCAATGAGAGATTCTAATTCCATGCACCTCTGAATTCAAGAGAGCAGGATCTTAGCGTATCTTCAAGAATATGAATAGTCCTTTCAGATTGGCCATCAGTTTGGGGGTGATAGGCCGTGCTGAAATTTAATTCAGTACTCAAAGAATGTTGAAGACTCCTCCAAAATTTAGATGTGAACCTTGGATCATGATTAGAGACAATCGAGAGTGGAACACCATTCAGTCTCACCACTTCCTTCACATATATCTTTGCAAGTTGTTCAAGCGATAGGTCTTCCCAAATAGTGATAAAATGGGAAGTCTTGGTGAGTCGGTCAACGACAACCCATATCACACTATTTTCCTTTGACTTATTTAGGAGACTCATGACAAAGTCCATAGTAACATTCTCTCATTTCCAAATGGTTATAGGCAATGGTTGTTTCAACCCTTTGGACTTTTGTTGCTCTGCTTTAACTTACTGACATACCAAGCACCTTGAGATATATTCTGCAATCTCCTTATTCATGTTATACCACCAGAAGTGTTCTTGGAGATCACGATACATATTGGTACTCCCAGGATAGATAGAGAATGTTGATCTATGTGCGTTATCCAATAGCTCCTTATTTATCCCGGGTGATGAAGGCACACAAAGCTGCGTTCCAAACCGAATCACACCATCATTGTCAATATGGAACTCTTGCAGCTTCCCTTCCCTGACTACATTTACCCTATTTTGTATCTACACATCATCCCTTTGTGATTATTTAATATTATCTTGGATGGATGGTTGTGCAATCATTTTGAAAAGGTAGGATGTATCCCCTACCCTTATGATTTCTAAATCTATCCTTTACATATCCAAGAAGATATGGTCTTTCTCAATCTATAACATGGATAGAGTAGTAGGTTCTTTTCTGCTTAGAGCATCAGATACCTTGTTCACCTTTCCAGGATGATAGTTAATAAAGCAATTGTAATCCTTGATTAGCTCTAACCATCTCCTTTGATTCAAATTGAGATCCTTTTTTGCGAATATATACTTTAGGATCTTTTGGTCGGTGTATACGTCACACTTTTCACTATAAAGGTAGTGCCTTCAGATTTTCAAGGCAAAAATCATGGCTGCCAGCTCTAGATCACGCGTCGGGTAGTTTTTCTCATATATCTTCAACTACCGTGAGGTTTAGGCTATAAAATTTTCATTTTCATGAGTACACAACCCAAGCCTTTCTTTGAAGCATCACTGTACATCACAAAACTTTCTCAACTTTCTGTTAGTGAGAGTACAGGTGCAGTGATAAGCCTTCCCTTTAGCTCCTTGAATATAACGACCCATAATTTACATAAATTGTTATTACTTTAGAATTGAAGCATACTTATTACAAAATATAACAAAACCATGAAAGGTCTGTATAGGTATAGTGTCTTTAGAAACTGGGAAACATAAACAACTGGTTCATAAAGCATCTACATTGTCTCCTATTTATTTCATCATATCTAGAGTCCCTTTTGGCATATCATACTTAATAACATTCTTCCTGACCTGGGGAAAGAAAACATACAAAAGGGTGAGCTCAAATGCTCAGTAAGGGTAAACAAAGGAAATATCATATTCAAAATAACATAGAATTTCAAAAATCTTAACCTGCAAAAGAGATCATAATATCATAACATGGGATAAATCATAGTAGTGAAATTTAATCCCAATAATCATAACATGAAACTTTGTGTCATACACACATAATCATAGAAAATCATTTCTTAGTAGTCAAGACTCATTGTCAAGACTATCTTAGCGAACAAAGTCCATTTCTGAACCGAGTTCACTCCTCGTTTCAGTCCTGTATCACTGAACCGGATTAACCTTCCATTTCAGTCATGTCTATCTCATAAGATATAAATCTTTACCCAATTCATTGGAGGGAGATATAGGTCCCACCCATCTCATAATGATACCATTCTTTTGTGTGCCACAAGATCATAAATCATACATCATAGCATAACTCATGTAATAAAAATGGGATTCTTAAACTTCATGCCATCATAACATAATCCATGTAAGATAAAAGGACTTCATAAATATAATTCCATCATAACATAATCAAATAAATGTAAAAATAGGGATAGAAACAAAACCCTATATTATCTTAGATGGAACATAATTTTGATAAAACACTTGAACGTTATTCTTGAGGAAAATATCCTTTCTACTTCAATTTTTTTTTCCTTTCTTGACATGTCATACAATTTTAAACTAAAAGAAGTTTATTAAAAATAAACTTGAAAACTTGTAAAGGAAGCTTAATGGAAATAATGTTCTAAAAATCCATTCATGTCGTATAAGTTAAAGAAAAACATTCTTCTCGTACTTTGGCTGAAAAAGTCAAAAAAGTATCTTGTACTAAAAACGACAAAAGATTCCTTTCATATCTTTTACTAAAAACTCACTGAAGGGTAAAATTGGATTTAAATTTTTTTAGGAGGATAGAAATAACATTACATATTGAGGAATCATGGGTGTGTATGATAAATATTCCCCAATAAATTCTGAAGTATAAACAATATCGGATAAAAATGAGATTGTGAGATTTTCCCTTACCTTAGGCCCGATTTGCTTCGTATGTGTCCGAACCTCCGGTATAATGATTTAAATAATGTTATTGACTTATTCCAGAATCATAATAATTGTTATTATATCATATATGGTAATATTCTTAGCTTCTTATTAGTAATATTTTATTACTACTTGTTATTCGGGTGTTTATTGCTTTTTGTTCTTATGCGTGTTTTGTCGAATAAATTCCTATTATTCTTTTTAGGTTATAGATACATAATTTACAGAATGGTATTAGTGAAATATATATCATATTTATTCATTCAATTCATTTATATAATCATTATTCAATGAAGATCATGTAGAACGAGTCGCATCACATCGTGGAGATGGTAGGCCGTACGTACGCACGAGCGATGATATTGTTCCCATGACCGTGGAATTGTATTGAAGTGTATGTATACTATTTTATAATCAATATCACTTTAAAATAATCATATATAGTTATTATTTACACCATTATACCCATCCAAGTAATGTGGTGGTGGAAAACAGATTACACCACGGCGTGGAGACGGTATTCCGTACGTACGCACGCGCGGTGATTTCGTTTTCCGTAGGATGGATAGAAGGTGAAATAAGGTTGTTTAATATTTATAATAAAATATAAGTATACGAGTGATACTGATGTTATTACTTCACAATGAAACAACTAAATAAGAATAAGTAGAAGAAGAAAAACTTGAAAGAATCGGTAACAGACATTACCTCTTCTTTGAAGCGCCTCTTCTTAACCTCCTCTTAGGGCACTAAAGATGGTCTTTAAAAAATACCAGGACCTCTAGGATATTTCTTGAGAAGTGGAGAAGAGAAATTTTCAGGTTTTGTCCATGCTTGAAGGCTCAAAGTGGTGTGAGGAGGAGAGGGAGGAGGTGCCCTTTTATAAGGGAGGAGAGGGGCACTTTAGGAAAAACTTAAAATATTATTTTATAATAAAGTCATATTTGGTTTTTAATAGCTCAAAACTAATTTATTTAGAATATAAGGTGGGTATGGTTCGAAATAATCTCAACAAATATATTTTAGACAAGTTTATGTTACTATTTTAACCTTATCATTTAGATTTAACTCTAAGTTAAATAATTTAACTTTTACCGTGTCTTCTTATTTTCTTACACTATATAGTTAATAAACTTACTATAACAAACCAAAAGAACCCCAAGTGGTTCATTATTATTATTTATAACCTTATCTAAGTCATTTGGACGAACCTTATATTTTTAGGAATAAAATAACAATTAATAATATAATATTTGTTTTAAAAACTATTTTATGTCAATTTTGACACTATTTGGTAATTGATTTTTGTGAAAATCATAACAACATGATTAGTTTGAAAAAAGTTAATTAAATCAATAATAATATGTCATATTAACCTATAAAATTATTTTAATTCATGAAAAGTCTCAAATTACATTTATTTGGGTATTTATAATATTAATTATGTTAATATTTCCTTAATAAGGTAATTACTGCATCATCATTGTGTCATAAATAAATTAAATTATTTAAAGTCTAAAAATTATAAATAAAATACCATTATGTAGGAAATATTTTTAGCGTTCTAATTAATATTTATAGTCGAATTTATCTTATTTATAACCCTATATTAAAAATGTTTTAGTTATTAAACTTTGATTTTAACTATTTTAACTCTTCTTTAAATAAAATAATATTAAATGTCCTAATCTAATCCAAGTGGACCAAAATGGTCATATTTTATTACTAAGGTTGTTTTTGGTCGAATTAAACTTAACCAATAGAATTAGGACATGTGTTATGGTAATAATAATACCATTTTTACCCTTAATTATCCTATTTAATTTTAACCGTGGTAAATAAAAGTAAAAAGTTACTATTCACCAAAAAATATTTTTATCTTATTGAACCACATTTTACTCCTTGATGTTAACCGTGCCTCTCGGATTTTCGAAATTCCACTCACAGAAGTGGTAAAATTAAGTTTTATGTAATTTTTCAAACTCTCCTAGAAGGTGGGTAAAATATGGTGAAAAGTTCAATAAAATTTTTATATATCTAAAATTATTATAAAATGACTCCAATTAATTACTTTGAACTTATATAGCTATTATTTATAAATTTTAACCTACAAAAATTTTAAATAAAATAAATAATTATTTAAATAAAAAGTCGGTTTTTAAATAGTAACCCAGTTTTTTCATTATTCATCAAAAATTGAAAGTTTTCAGAAAAATACCAAAAATTCACCCTAGGATAATTTCGATATTCTGAATCCAAAAATGAAGTCCATTTTGAAATATAAAATTTATAAAATTTAAAAAATTGAGTATTACTATTCATAACGACTAGTTTTAATAATATTTTAATAGCATATCGTTGTTTAGTGAAACTCGATATTGCGTACAACGCAAGCTATCGAGGAAGGTCGCGATTGCGTGTAAAGAAAGACAAGCTAGTGTTGTGTGTAGTGAAAGATTATTTTGATGATGTATATAACATAAAAACAAAATATTTCTCATAAAAATCTCAGGTGTTACATTGAAGATTTCCTCACATTCTTCCATCCAGACATACATTACCCCTTTCCTTGTTAACTTAGTTAACAGGCTTGACAATCATGAGAAATTTCTCAAAAAACATCGGTAGTACCCAGCTAATCCAAGAAAACTACGGATTTCTGTGAGGTCTTGTGACATTCCTCAATTGCCTTTGTTTTTTAAGGGTCCATATAAATTCCCTCACTTGTGATAACATGTCTCAAGAATGTGACTTGATTCATCCAAAAGTCACACTTTCTGAACTTGGCGTATAACTCATCCTTTCTCAATGTCGCCAACACAAGTCTTATATGTTATTCATGTTCATCCTTTCTCTTAGAGTAGATGATAATATCATAAATAAACACTACCACAAATTCTTTGAGGTAATGTCTAAAGAATATATTCATCAAATCCATGAATATTGCAGTGAAATTAATAAGTCTGAAGGGCATCACTAGAAACTCGTAGTTCCCGTACCTTGTATGTAAGTAAGTCTTCTGAATATATTCCTTATTCACCTTTAGCTGATGATAACCAAAACAAAGATCCACTTTTGAGAAGTATTGATCTCCTCTTAATTGATGTAATAAGTCATCAATCCTTGTAAGAGTAAACTTGTTCTTTATAGTGATCTTGTTGAGTTCCCGATAATCGATACACAACCACATTTTTCCATCCTTCTTCTTCACAAAGAGAACTGGCTCACCCCAAGGTGATGCACTAGGGCGTATGAACCCTTTGTCCAGATGCTCTTGCAGCTGTTTCTTTAACTCCTCCAGTTCGATAGGAGCTATCCTATAGGGACACTTTGAGATAGGAGTAGCTCTGGGTATGAGTTCTGTTGAGAACTCTACCTCATTATCCGGGGGAATTCCAGGTAACTCTTAGGAAAATACATCACCATATTCACTCACGATGGGAATTCCTACAATGCTGGTACTATTCTTTGACTCAACCATTTAGGTGAGGTATGATTCTCCAAATGGAATCAACACCCACACCATTGAAGGATTTTTAAAAGGAGATTCATGATCTTCCTTGCATTTTTAGATTATTATGAGATGGTTAGGAATATAAAAAGATATTTCCTTTTCCCTACATTTGATACGTTCTCTATATAACGAGATCCAATCCATTCCCATTATAGCATCAAATTCCTCCAAGGGAAGTATTGCGAGATTCGATGGAAGAATCTTCCTACATATTCCAACAGGAGAATAGTCAAACACTTGGGTTGAAATGATTGCACCACTTGGTGTTTTTACAAATATCTCTACTTCATGGTTTCAGTGCTTCGATTCTATAGTTCTAAAAAACTTGCAAGATATAAAGGAATGCATAAAACCAGAATCAAATATGAATTTTTCCATTCTCGAGTGAATAGGAAGTGTACCATATACGAATTCATTATCTTTATCTACTTTTGCAATAGTGATGGCATAATCCTTCCCTTGTTCCTTTGGCTTTGGTGGATGCTGACGCTGATTACCCTCGAGAACTCAAGGTTTAGTGAACTGGCTTGCATAGTTCCCTAGCTCCCTACAGTTGTAGCATTGAACCATGAGTGGTTATCTCCTTTATTCCACCACATTCTCCTTTCTTTTTATGTATTTTTGACACTCTTGATCATAGTGTCCTTCTTTCCCACACTTGAAGCACTTTCCCATCCCTTTGAGGCAGTTCCCATGGTGAAACTTCCCCCATTTTTGGCATGTGGGTCATTGAATTTTCTTCCCACCTTTTTCATTAGATCTACCAGCCTGAAACTCCATATTTTGTTTATTATCACCTTAGACATGGGACCATTATCTAAACTCCATATCCACTTTTAGATCATATCAAACAAATTCTTCATAACTCCCAAAGTCTCGAATCGAAATATCCTTTTGAAGGTGTGGTTTTAATCCACTAAATAAGCTATCAATTTTGATATCATTATTGATAACAAAACCTAAAGAGTACCCTACAAGCCTTGTGAAATTTTCTTTGTAGTTTGTGATAGATTCTAATTATTTTTTCTTAAGCTCTATGAATTCTATCTCCATCTATTTGTGAAGAGTTCTTGGGAAATACTTGTTAAGAAAAATTATCTTAAAGTCTTACCATTCCATCTCTTCAATTTCCACCCTTGGCTTGGTGTTCTTAATAAAAGCCCACCATTGATTAGCCTATCCATATAGATGATAAAAAAATAGTGTCACCTTCTCTGTCTCAGAATAGTGAATCACAAAAAATATTTTCTCCATGGAGTTGACCCACTGTTCCGCAACTAGTGGATCAGAAGATCCACTAAACGTCGATGGTCATTGCCGCATAAAACATTCGATAGCCAGTTGATCCCTATTTGGTGAAGGAGGATGTTCCCCATTATTACGGTTATTGTTCATAACCTAAGATAATTGGGTAAGCATAACCATGAAGTTTTGAACTCCACCTCCTAAATCATTGGGGATGTCATTTGGGCAATCGTTGCATTGGCCCTTGCATGAGTTGTTGGCCTGGTTTCTCCTGGTTCCCACCATTTTCTAAAATAGAAAATGTTAGAACAAAACATAAGTCAACAAGTCATGAATAAATAACTTATTTGTTTTCACAATTTATACTAAAATCATAACATATGGATCCCTATGTAAAGATTCTTGTGTGCATATTTGTACTTAGTCTCATGCTAGATGTTTTCTCTAGGGTGCACTAATCCAAATTCCCAAATTAACTAAACCTTGACTTTGATACCAACTATAGGGACCCAAACTTTTATTACATTAATATTACATAATTTTAAATATAAAAAACATAATACTATTACACATAGAAGATCCAAAGGTTTATTGTCTTGGGAAAACTAGGACTATACATAACAATCACAACATCAAGCAGAAACATTTATTTAATTCCTTCTTTTCTAGCTTCTCATTGGCACTTGAACCCTCCTTAGTACATGTAGTCACCTGAGGATATACATCAAAATGGTTGAGCTAAAATCCTAGTAATAGGATAGATAAGAACAATATAGCATGGGGTGAGCATAATCATAACATAGGCAAAAATCATGAACATGAGAGGAATCATTAATAAAAGACTTGAAATGTGGCAATGTATAAAAATGAAACATCATGTATTAGTATTTAACTACCATAAATACTTGTAAACAAAGATAGAATCTTGTTCACACATCATTTCAATTAAACTCATGAGATTGATCACTTTATCCAATGCATTGGAGTGCTGTATAATTCCGAGTGCACCCGTCACATTGAAACATTCATATTGTGCTATATAATTCTAGGCGCACCCGTCACATCAAAACATTATCATTTATCATGAATGCCACAATGAACATATATAAAAAATGAAAATAACTAACCAATGTAAAGTAATGTGTTTCATCTCATAATAACACATTCATAACATTGGGTTCCCAAAATTATGTGGGAATAACATACTTGATACGATAGCCATCAACCTTGAGTGAGAAGTAAAAGGTGTGTTTTTGAAAGAAGAATTATTTTAGGAAAATTTTGTTTGAAATAAACATCATTAGAAAACATATATATCCCAAAAAGGTAATATAATTTTGAAAAAATTATTTTTATGGAGTGACCATACCAAAAATTGAGTGAAAGAGGGAGAACCTGAAGAAAGAAAGTTGGGTTCGAGATTTTCCTCTTACCTTGTATCCGAACGCTTTATTTAATTTAATATCCTATATAACCACATTATATTCATTAATGGACAATTAAAAAACCTTTTATACATGAATTTGGTTCATTATGGTTTCATTAAGTTATTTTATGGGCCTTTGGATGAGTTATAGAGTTTAAAAAACATTGTTCGGGAATGTTTGTTTTTATGGTTTTCTTGAGTGGTTCACTTGTATTCATAAATGAAAGTTCATGTAGAACATGGATAAACATAAAGAACTGATATTTCTTGTTATTAATTATATTACAGAAGTTTAAATGATCTTATATTGAATTATATTATATAACATGTGTATTAATCATTAGATAAGAATTAAATGATTATTGTTTGGGTTAATTTGGGCGGTTTTTCGACCACAAAGAACTTATTTTGATTAATCATTTATTAATATGTACATAAGTTAGTTCCAAAACTTTAAATAGGAAAAAATGCATATAAAATATTATAGTTCAAACATAAAAATGGTTTCATGACCAGATCTATAAGTATAAATGGAAAAATAAAACATGTCGTTCTTGAAGGTGATAGATTAACACCACACAAACAATGTTTTCTTTTATAAAATAAAAGGAAGAGGAGAAGGGGGTTGGATGGTATAATATCCCATTAGTATCATAAAATTACATTATATTTATGACACTAGAGTTCCCATACCATGTGGATGAAGATATGTGGGGAGAGAATAAGAAAAGAACTTGAAATTGAAAGAAAATTAAAGGAAAGAGGGAGAGAAATTACCTCATGAATCCTCTTCTTGAGATCCTCCTTAAGGGACCTAGGATTTCTCTTTTGATGAGAATAGAAGCTCTTGGACATGGGGTATGGTCTAGGGAAGATTCTTGGGTAGAGTTTAGACAAGGATTGAAGCTTGAGAGATGTGAGGAAATGAGGGTGTGAAGGGTGGTATTTATAGTGGAGGGGATAGGGGATTTTTCAATATAAAATTCATTAATTTATTATTTCCCCAAAAGACAAGGAATAGTGAGTCATCCATGACCAAGAATAGTAATTTTATCATGTGAACCAAAACCAATTGGGCTTACATCATTAGAAAATCATGCATGAATCTATAATTAGCTTATTTATCTTATTTGGTAAATTATGGTATTTCACTATTCATAAAAATTCAAGTATTTCAGAAAAATCCCAAAAATTCACTCCAACCATTTTTAGACATGTAGAATCTAAAAATTAAGTCCATTTTTTCAAAAGTAATTTTCTAAATATGATTATTTTAATATTCAATTAAACTCATAATTTATTAAAAAAACCAGTTTTAAAACATTCATTTACTTATTCTAAAATATATGTACATCATACTTTCACTTGAATATTATCTTTATACTATCACAGGTAAGGTTACTATTCATTAGGGTATATCACTATTCGTAAGGGTATGTTACTATTCATAAGGGTTGGTTACTATTCACCAAAAATTATGTTTTTCTTATCGGACTCCAAATAACTTACTAATCACAACTGTGTATGTTAGATTTTCGAAATTCAAAACACAGAAGTGAAAAACTTATGCTTAAAGGTCACATAGCACTTTGTAGTTCATTAAGTTGTGCTTTCATGTGATTATATGAAATATTTATAAGAGATGAATTTATATTAAACACTTTGGGTCATTACACAAGGTCCTTACCATCTCCTCGCGATGGCTAAAATAGTCCATCTCTTGAAGCTGGTCTCTTTCCTGCACCTAAATCCATAAAGTCTACACGTGTCCCAAAGGGCCTGTGTAGGGTGTGAGACTAATCGCAGTAGGATACCACCCAATGATGCATAACTAATATAAGTGTTTAAGCATGCATATATTTATAAGTAAAATAGTAACCAGTACGATGCACAAATAAACACAAACTCCATTGGTGCTCACAGCCACCATGGAGTGTCACCTACTTTGGCCAACGCTGGAATCTCTATCATGTAACCTGACACCATGTGCTCCCTAACACCTTGTGTCTCAAGAAGTAGTAACTCGGAGGAACAATGATGTATGTCCTCAATTAAGTAACTGTAGGGACAATGATGTCAGCCCTCAATAAAGTAACCAGAGGGACAGTGATGTATACCCTCAAATCCGTAACTGGAGGGACAATGATGTCTCCCCTCAAATCACGGTGAGCCTATGCCCCCAACTTGATAGCCTCAATGCTATCCCCTGAAGGCTACTCACCTTCCATGTGGCTTCCTATGACAAGCAACCCAAACCAATAGTACCTAAACCACAACTAACGGTGGCCTATACCCACATGAGTGGTCAAAACTACCTCATCACGAAGTCTCTGTATGTGTACACTACTCAAAGTTCTGAGTGAGTAGTAATCAAAAAAATAAGTTCACATGCCATAACATCTCTGACACCTCATTCCCCTGCGACCATGTTTCTCAAGTCTAATGGCCTCTCCATTCAAGTAACCTGGGAAATGCCCAACCTGACAGTCACACTGCCTCAAGCTGACATCTATGACACCCAATCCCCTGGTCAGAACCACCCAATATATCCTGAGCCAAGCCCAACCCATGACCACCATTACTCAACAATACCCATGCCATGCCCAGTACAACCCGGAGGTTCCCACATATGAAATATCACACTTTACATATATTTATAATAAAAATAAATACTTTAAATAGGAAACAAAACTAAACATTTGAATTGCACTAGCTATGTGTTGTCCCATACCAGCACCAAGGTCTTGGAAGCCTCTAACCATTCATATCATCAATTAAAAAATTTAACTCAGTAGTTTAATAAAAAAAATCATTTTAATTAATTTTTTTCATACCCGGTTAAAATAACCCAATTAAGAAATGACCCTCACTCGGCCCCCGCTCAAGAAAACAGGTAAAAAGGGCATACCCAAAGGCATCCCACTGGTCTGATAAGCAATTTAATATGCAATAACAGATAAAATAGGTTCTCACTCAAAATAACCAAATATGCACCAAAGGTTGCATCACTCAAAAGTCCGCAAAAACATGAAAGAATGTATGCACCACCTAACTGAGACTCATAGACGTAGGCATGTCCGATATCGAGCTCCAATTCGAAGATGATCTTCGTAGATCTACATTTCTGTCAAATCCCAGCAACTCTACTCAGATAGAATTTGCAGTGTGTGAGGCAAAGAAACTGGAACAAAAAAATGTGCGTGGTTTTAGCCTTCCTGATGTGATCCTGAAGACACTAACGGATTGAAGAACGGATGTCAGATGATGATTCTAGGGTAGGAAACGTTCTTCGTAATTTCGGAACGGACATGTTCCAAAGTTTTGGAAGAAGAAGGTGTTTTCTGAAATAAGACGCGATGCTATTTCATTTAAGAAAATAAAAATTAAAATACACAACATGTATAAAGGACTATATGCTATGTAGTATCCTTGTCCATACTCCAACTTAAGAGGAGGTAGCTACATGGCTTGGATGTGCCACACGGTTTGACACATGGCTAGGACTCATCCTGTACATGGAAAGAAAAATACACGACATGTCAATCAAAACTACACACCATGTAGTAAGAAATTATTAGACGTTCATCACTTGGCATGTACTCAATGAGAATGTGGCCGGTACACGCCTAACCCATACATAGTGTGTAATATGAAAATTTATATAACTTCCTAGATTTTCCCAAATACAAGTCAAAAATTCAAATAGGGTCGGGATTTTGACCTGTTCCAAAAACTCGAGTTCTTACAATCTCCCCACCTTAACATAGCTCATCCCTAAGCTATAAAACAAAACATGGAGATGGAACCAGACATAACACTTCGATTAAAGTAACCCTGACTACCTCGGTCTCAAAGGTTCTAGCTAAATTTCTCAAGTGGCTCCACACCTTAGGAATTTCCTAACTCAGTCTCAACACTAAAAAACTCAACAAAGAAAAGGTTTACTAACCTATTTCCATACTCATGGTCATCTCATGAAACATCGTCACCCTTGTGCCTCATTGGTACTCCCGTGTCATTTCTAACACTCCAAATGTATCCCGCACTGCATTGGTTTCCGCCTCCAAGATGTCTTGTATCCCATGGATGCTCAAAAACGAACCTAGTGACTAGCACCTCAAGTAACTCATATCCTTGATGCCACTGATGCTACACATATCATACATATATATAAATATATCACGCACCTGATATGGCGCCAATACCACTAGCCATCATCTGGTCAGTCCACATAAATCCTGTACACCTCATGCACTCAAAGCGAAGATGCCCCAACAGGCCATGCCAAAATAAGTAAAAAAAATAGATCATGACCACACCCTTAGTGTACCTATAACTGTCATCGTCTCACCAACATGCTCATCCCCTAACAGCTCCATGATGTGCACCTAACCTGAAGTACGACAACCTGATGCTTGAACTCCCTACAGTGATGCTCCAGTCACTGACCACTGACCCCTCAGCTGGGTCCCACTGTCTCTATCACATCCTCCATGTGAAACTGAACCTCGGTTACCATCACCTAGTACCAAACCTGAACCAAATCCAGATGCCACCATCTATCCTTATCCCTGCCTGCCGACTGTCTAAGAAGGATGCCTGTAGAACCTCTCCAGATGCCCGACCTGTTGACATGCCCATCACTCCTTTATAGGCCTATCGCACTAAGTCCGGACTTGTCCTGGCTATCCACACTGAAAGAAAACCACTGAAGAACTACTATGAGGTGGTCTAGATGAGTCTGTGTCCTGAATACCCTGCTGGAACTCATCCCGTCCTCACTTCCTACTATCCGAACCATCACCTAAATCCTTCATTCGGCATAACTAAGACCTCTCTTTCTCGTTGCCCTCTTCTATGAGCATCTGATTCACCACCTCTGAGAATGAACCTAGCCTGAAGATATTCACCTGGATCTGAATGGCATGTCACAATCCATCCTCGAAGCACCTCACCCTTGCTGAGTCATCACTGACCATACCAGGTGCAAAGAGAGACAACTCGGTGAAAGTAGCTACATAGTCCTTGACGGACATGTCTCCTTACTGAAGGCTTAAGAAATCCTGATCTCTCTCTTCCCTTAGTGTCTCTGGGTAAAAGTTCTTGAAAAACCTATCCTCAAAGTCTTTCCATGCTATTCCCTAATGTTTGTGAGCCTGAACCTACACATCCCACCAGCACTTTTATGGTCCTCTCAGCATGTACGTTGTCGGCTTGACCCTCTACCCATGAGGTGTCTCGATCTTCTCGAAGATCATCTGTATTCTCTCTATCTAGTTCTCAGCTGCCTGTGGACCACCCTCACCCTGAAAAGGTGGAGAGTGCTACGACTGGAACTCCCACATCAGATACACCATAAATGGATCTGTACCATGCGCGCCTATATAGATCCCCTACAAAACACATACCAGGCTAGTTTGGAGCTTCTCGTCGAGTCACAGCCCGAACACTGTCAAACCCGGCTATTGACTTACCTGCACTGGATCCTAAACCCGATCCTATCCCTAAGCCTATACCTTCAGCTCATGATCTACCTGTCCCTCAGGTATTTGAACTTGATCGTGCTCCTGTGGCACTGTACCATCACCCCCCTGATGCTCTATTGAGTCGTCTAGGAGGAACCCACTGAATACCATAAATGTTCAGACAACCCATATATATATATATATACATACACACAATATATTCAATACAAATAAGGAAAATAGTAAAGAGGTAGCATATAACAACTACCCTTACTCTCCCTTATCGCAACCCATGACCATAGCATCTCGGCCTCATGGCCTCCTTACCTGCCCTCAATAGAGCCAAGTATCAAAAGTACCTCGGGCCATGCCCATCCCGACAACTAACATTTCCTCAAACTAATGATCGAGTCACCCAATCCTAATGATCAAAATCACCTCAACCCTAGTACTTTCCATCTCGTACAAGCGCCAGACTTGAATACCCTACCACATGCAATTCTACAATATATATAAATCATGGCATATTAAATTACAATCAACAAGAAATTCTATCAGGATTTTCACCCTTCACATTTCAAAATCATCTATAGCATGAAAATTGATATTATTCACATGGTATTATCACTTAAAAAAGATTGCGTGCAGTTATGAAATTGAAATACCCTAAAAATGTGCCTATCAAAAGCCAAGAAAACTCACCTTGTAATACCGGGCCAAGGTCCAATTCTCCCTTATTGCACCGGGACAAGGGTTACATATGACAATCAATGAAATCACACACTAAGTGAGCCACTGATGTAGAAATAATATGAACTGTAATCTGAGAAAAAGAAAAACAATAATTCCCATCCAAGAAAACTTGGTCCAACACTCATAACTGGGGTTTCAGGCACCGATGAACAATCTAGAAACCCAGTTCCAAGAACAACCTATCTCTAGTCTACCATATCCCAAATAGTAAAATCAACAGAATTAAAAAAGAGAAGTCTCAATATCATTAGTATCCAGAAAATCCCTACTACTAAATCCCTATTAAGAATTGCTCTAATACCACTTTGTAACGTCTCGGACCTGAAAAACTACCCAAACAGTGCTAAATAGGTCGGGTGTTACTACCTTAGTCGCACCTCCCCGAATGCCAAAGGATGCTGACTAGAAACGAGGGTCTTATAGGTATAGTGGGAAGGCTATACCATCTTGGAGGATAATAATGGTATTGGTCCGAGCAAAATATAAAATAGGAAGACTTTGCAGACTCGAACTAGACCCGCATAGCAAAGAAAAATCGATATTAATAAATAGAAGAAGCAATAAATATAAATAACAACATCAGAATATAAACCCAACAGTATGATGAACCACTTATAAAAACTACTAGAACAAAAAATCATGCATCCATAGAAATTAAATATATAAAAGGCGCCAATGGCTAACCAACAGTAACTACAATAAACAAAGTAAGCATGCTGGTACAGGAAAGAAAGCAAAAAAATAGACTCCAGCTAGGCAAGACCTCAAGGTTCCTACCATCTCCATGCGACAGCTAAAACAGTCCAGCTCCTGAAGCTAGTCTCTTTCTTGCACGTAAATACATAAAGTCTACACGCATCCTGAAGGTCCCATGTAGGGTGTGAGATGAATTTCAGTAGGATAACACCCAGTGTTGCATACCTAATATAAGTGTTTAATAAAGAATTCATTTATAAGGAAAATAGTAACCAGTACGATGCACAAATAAAAAAAAAACTCCACTGGTGTTTAGCAGCCACCATGGAGTGTCACCTGCTTTGGCCAATGCCAGAATATTTGAAATGTAACCTAGAACCATGTGCACCCTGACATCTTGTGTCTCAAGTACCGACATCCCAAAGGCATGCCCAAGAAGTAGTAACTCAGAGGAACAGTGATGCATGTCCTCAATTAAGTAACCAAAGGGAAAATGAAGTCTGCCCTCAATAAAGTAACCAGAGGGACAGTGATGTTTGCCCTCAAATCAGTAACTGGAGGGACAATGATGTCTTCCCTCAAACTACGATAAGCCTCTGCCCCCAACCTGATAGCCTCAACTATATCCCCTGAAGGATCCTCACCTTTCATGTGGCTTCCTACGACAATCACCCCCAAACCAATAGTACTTAAACCGTAACTAACGGGGGCCTCTACCCACATAAGTGGTCAAAACCAACTCATCACGGAGTCTCTATGTGTGCACACTACTCAAAGTTCTGGGTGAGCAGTAATCACCGAAATAAGTTCCCAATTTACAACATCTTTGACACCTCATTCCCCTACATCCATGTTTCTCAAGTTTGATGGCCTCAACATCCAAGTAACCCAGGCCATTCCCAACCTAACAGTCACACTACCTCAAGCCGATGTCCATGACGCCCAATACTGTGGTCAGAACCACCCAATGTAACCCGAGCCAAGCCCAACCTATGATCAACATTACTCAACAATACCCAGGCCATGCCCAACACAACCCAAAGGTTCCCACATATGCAATATCACACATCACATATATGTATAATCAAAAGAAATAATTTAAATAGGAAAAACAAACTAAACAATTTAATTTCACTAGATATGTGTTGTCCCATACCAGAACCAAGTTATTGGAAGCCTCTAACCATTCATATCATCACTTAACAAATTTAACTCAGTATTTTAATAAAAAAATCATTTTAATGCATTTTGGAATACCCATCCAAAATTATCCAATTGAGAAATGCCCCCTCACCCAGCCCCCGCTCAAGAAAATAGGTAAAAAAAGAATACCCAAAGGTATCCCACAGGTCTAATAAGCAATTTAATATAAAATAATAGATAAAACAAGTTCTCACTCAAAATACCCAAATACTCACAAAATTACATATCACCCATATGCAAAAACATGAAAGAAGGTATGCATCACCTAGATGAGAATCGTAGACTTAGGCACGTTTGATATAGAGTTCCAATTCAAAGCCAATATTTATAGATCTACATTTCCATCAAATCCCGACAACTTTGATCATATGAAATTTTCAGTGTGTGAGGCAAAGAAACTGGAAGGAAAAAATTTGCACGCGTTTAGCCTTCCCGATGCAATCCTGCTGCCACTGACGGATTGAATAAAGGACATCGAATGATGATTCTAGGGTAGGAAATGTTCTTCAGAATTTTGGAATGGACCTATTCCGAAGTTGGGGAAGAAGAAGGTGTTTTTCAAAATAAGATGCGATGCTATTTCATTTAAGAGAATAAAAATAAAAATACACGACGTGTATAACATACTACACACTGTGTAGTAGCCTTGTTCATACTTTTACTTAAGCAGAGGTAGCCACATGTCTTGGACGCACAACAGGGTTCGACTCACAACTAGGACTCAGCCGGTACGCTGAAAGAAAAATACACGACGTGTCAAGAAAAACTACACATCGTGTAGTAGGAAATTCTTACACGGTTATCACACAACATGTACTCGGTGAGTGCGCGTCTGGTATATGCCTAACCCATACATGGAGTGTACTTTGGAGTACATGGTGTGTAGTCTGGAAATTTTGATAACTTCCCAGATTTTCCCAGAAACAAGTCAAAATTCAAACAGGTTTGGGATTTTGACCCGTTCTAAAAACTCGGGTTCTTACATGTTCTTAGTTTAAATTGACTAATGTAAAAATATATATATGACATGTACTTAGTTTTCAAACCAATATAATATTTGATTTCTTCCAAGTCCTTTATTTTAAATTCTTCCTTCAAGTACTCCATCGCATCATTAAACTCTTAAAGGGTATCAATAATATTTATATCATAATTATAAACAACAATTATTGCATATCCAAATGTTTTTTTCTTAATTAAAACACATATAAATATAAAACAATTTATATATTCTTTATCTAATAAATAGTTTCTTAAGAAATTATTCCACATATTCCTAGATTATTTTAATTTAAACATATTTTTTTGTTATTTAATTGAATATAGGTCCTTAAAATTTGATTTTAATACTTAAAGGCCATTAATTTTAATACTTTGTTCATTTTTTATGTTTCATGGATTTTCATATATATACTACTATCAATATACTCATGTAAGTTGTAACAATACCCATAAAATTCATTTAATTATTTTATCTATTATACGGATGAATAAATATTGAAATGTAACTACATCCGTAATGGAAGAATATAACTCATCATATTCAATTCAAAGTATTTTGAAAAAATCTGGTGTACAAGATGCACTTTGTATATAATAATTTAGGAAAGTATCAAAGTAATAAATTTAACAAAATTAAATCTCAATTTTATCTTTAATTATTCATAAAAATAAATAATCAAATAATGAATAATAATTAAATTAAATTAAAATAAATTTTTATATTATTCAAATTATTTTAAAATTCAAATTTTGTATTTTCAAAATGCAGATATAATTTTTTTGAAAGAGAATACTTACAATAATACATAACATATCTAACAATACAAACATATTAAGATAATGAGAAATCATGATAATAAAATGTTAAGAAAATAAAAAATGAAAACGTGAGATATTTTGGGTTATGACCATAAGAAATTTAACACTTGAATCATTTCCATTAGTTGTATTTAATTATCAAGGTAAAACGCTTTATATGGGCTCTTCATGCCATCGGTCACTCTATAATTAGTTGAGTATTCAATTAATGGGTCAATATTTTTAACCATAAATAGGAAATTTATATATAAATTGTAACATTCATTAATATAATATACTATTTATTCATAATATACTTTCAACGGTATAGGGGAAGGGGAAAATATTACAAACAAAATATATTGACACCTATAAAGAAGTAAATGAGACTCAAACTTGAGACCACTCAAAGGCATTACCACTAAGCTACACCCAATAAATAAAAATTTTCATCCATAGATTCCCCTTATGATAACTTCCCCTTAATAATAATATTCATTCATAAATTCCTCTCAATAATAATATTCATTATTTAATTTATAAATCATTCCATTCATAATTTACCTTTATGAAATTAATAATGAAAACAATAAGTACACTAATGGAGTCTTATATAATTTTCATGATGTGTTTTATGAATTACATAGCTTTTTGTGTTGACATAATAATAAATATTGTTATGCACAAACCATATCATGAAAATAATAGAAGATTCAACTAGAGACTTTATTTGATATATCAATGAAAAGAAATTTTATATTCAATATGAACTTTTTATAGAGAATGTGAAATAATTATTTTTAAACTATTTATCCTACCATTTTTTAAATAGGACTTGATAAATTTATTCCTCCATTTTTTTTACAGTTTTCAAAATTTAAAACTCATTTAATACTTGTAATTTCATATCACTCTTTATCCTCTCCATTTTTATTGATAATAAGAGGGTTATAATTATATTATATAATTATTGACTTTGACTACATTAATTATACAATAATGTTATTTTCTTGTACCAAATTAATCACCTTATTAATAATTTATTACATTATATTTATTCTAATTATAATGATAATTACTCCTACTTTATTTATTTATTTTCCTTTCATTACTACACTATAATATTTATTAAAATTTATCGAGAGGGGGGAGAAATAAATATGAAAATCAACTATGCATGGACACACACAAATTGAAATACTATGACACAAGACTTATTAGATGTCACTAAAGGTCATAATCATAAAATTAAGATAACACATATTAATATTCAAATTAAAAGTCAATATTTTCATTATTAAATACAATAATGTCACAAGTAATTAATTATATATTCATATAATCAGGTGTTTTGAATATTTTCCCCCATGCCATTTATCCCTACAAAAAATATTAAATAGTAAATAATTTTGAAAAATAAAAAATAATAACTTGGCCACATATAGTATTTTTTAAATATAATGTTTTTCTAAAAATATTTACTTAAAATAAAACAGTCTGTAAAATATTTTCTAAAATAATCCAAATAAAGGCATGACTTTAGACCATGCCTTTGGTACAAAATTAAACAAAAGGTGTAGTTTTGAATTTCACATTCCAAGAAAGAAATCCGTAAAATGTGTAGTCTCAAACCACACCTTCATAATATTTATTTTATATATTTGTTTTTATTATATAAATATATAATAAAATTATACAAAATATTTAAATGTTATTATATTTAATATTACTTTGATTGAAGTATTATGAAAATATTATTTAAACTTCAACTATAATATCCATTTTATGAGAGCGTTCTTTGAAATATTTCCAAAATTTTCGATGTGTAACTGTGTACCCTCATTTTGGTCATTGTACTAGTTATCCATTTCTTTACATTTTAAAAATTAGACTCTTTATTAATAATAAAATCAACAACAATAATGTAATTATTAAGTAATAAAAATGCATTTAATAGTAATTAAATTTTGTTTTATAATATCAATAATCAAATATGGTTTGAAGTGTGAGTTGGCAGCCAAATCCACACCCCCAAAAAATTATTAATAATCTAATTTTTAATCAATACGAATTTAATTAATTTAATTTAGACAGAGAAGGGGATATAAACAAAATTAATTAATGATAATGATGATAATGGTGATGATGATTATGATGATGATGATTTAATAGTTTACACTAACTAGGTATATAGATACATGAATCTATAAAGAAAACAATACATACACAAACATACAAATTACTTTGGGAGGTAACCCAAGACATCCCATGACCCCTCAAGGATACTGCTAACCCACCTCATTAAATTAAAATTAAAATCACAGAGATAAAACAACAACAAAAACAAAAACAAAAACTATAACTATAATCATATAATTTAATTTAAATATTATAAAATTAGTCCTTTAATTAACAACAAAAATAATAATTTATGATGATGATGATGATATTTTAGCAACTCTGAAATTTTTATGTAACACTTTTAAATATTTATAAGAATATTTTTAGAGTTGGGAATAGAGTCAACATTGAATTAAAGGGCCCTGAGAGACTTAATATTTACATATTAAAAATTTTAAATGTATCATATTGTGCATGTATAGTTTTTTAGTAATAATGGAATCACTCCCAAATGATGTGTTTTATTTTAATTATGAGACCAAAATTAAATATATAATGTGTGTTTTAACCTAGAAATCACATAAGTTTTGTTAATTTTGGGTTCTTGGATAGAGTTTTTTCATTTTAAAATTAAATGAATTAATTAATTTAATTTTAATTTATTTGAGGAACCATAATAATAACTCTATTTTAAACATGCTATGAAAACCTCCCTAGGTTTATCCACATAACTCTGGAGGGAATGGGAGTATGGAGATCTATGGTGGTGAGTACATTGGAAAATGTCCACGAGACAATGAATCAAGGAACAAAGTACCATGAGAAGTATTTTTATTGATAAATTTTTTGAATATCACTAAAGAAATAAATGTAGAAAAGTTCTTCATCGATGATTGATCCAATCTCGAGGTATAATTTTTTTTGTTGGATTAATCCTGTAATTATTTATTCCATGTTGAACATAAATCCATCCTTCTAATAATTTATTCATAGGTTGAATATTGAATTTTAGTTGATGGATTTTTATCCCTGGATTATGATTTTGATGATATTTGATTATTTCTCTCTATTATAGATTCTAACAGCAAAAAATTAAAGGAAACCCGAACAATGGTTGAGGTTCATTCCCCATGTTTTTGTTTTGTGTTCTTATCCCATTATTCTTTGTGATTTTTTCATTGGTATCCCATTTGGATGTTGGTTTTATGAATACCTAGAAATAAATATTTGTGCATTCGATCTTTGCTGCAATGGATCATTCATGTGGATCTAGATTCTAGATAGAGGACACGGTCATGGTGTGATGAGGTGTAATGGGAGATTTATATGAATCTGAAATGGATTAGGTTCATAGTTTTTCATGGAAGTAGCATGGTACTATGAGACGTTCCTCCACAAATTATTAGTGGCCAAAATCCAGACATTAACAATAAAGGTGACATGGTTGAGGCACAAGTGATGATGAACTCATGGTTAGGTTGTGCGGTGCATTAGGATGGAAACAATAGTAGAAATTTCCAGTGAATTATGGGTGGAATCTAATTTCTAACTGACTGTAGAGGCTATTGAACATAGATATAAGTGTTGTAGTTTTATTCCTAGTAGAATTAGAGGTAACTGTGAAGAAATGTGAATGGGCATGGGTTTCTAAAAAATACCGACATACATATAGTGTAGTTCATAGGAACACATTCCATGTATTCCCCTTTGTGTGGTAGCTAGGGTTTCCACTTGGAGTTAAATATCACACACCGTGTAGTGATCCTACACGTCGTATGACCCTTAGTTATCTAGATCAGTTTTTATAATGAGTACAATCCCATAAATCCATGTTTCATTACACTTCATGTGTATAGGATCACACACCATTTATGCCTTGGTGGATGGTTCAATGTGTACAAGGAGTACATTATCAGGTGTCCATGTGACCCCACATGCTATGTGTATTGAGGTACACACCATGTACTTTAGAAGTACTCAAACATATCTAGGGTACACTAGAACACCCTTAGTACACGGGCATAGGCTATAGTATACAGTCTAGGACATATGACACACCTAGTTCTAGAATAATATATATAAATTGTGTGTCTTAAATAACATGTTGTGTATTTGTAGAAATTAATTTCATGTGATTCAATGAGACACATGAAATGATAGAATTAAAGAGACATTTTGTGTACCCCATGGGACACACTGTGTACTCTTTAAAGGGAAAGTTTGAGCCTTTTTTATTCTCGATTAGATTTAGTGTGAGATTGGGTGAGTTTACTTCAATCATTTCAGTTGGGTGAATTCCCTAGGTCCATCCCCATGAGGGTACAATGAGTCATCACATCCTAAGCATATGATGTGATCCCCTATGTGGGATTAGTCTCAGATAGAGTTTTAGGAATACCTCTGTGAGGCCCGGTTTGGGATCATCTGTCATGTCTTCTTTTCTATATGGGCTTTGTGGAATCATCATGACCAATATACATGGGTGTGTGATCACCTAGTTAATGGGTTATTCTAGGTAGGGTCTAGTATACCCTATAGGCACTGGGTGAGATCCCTTATCTATGTATTGATATTATCAAAGTTCTAGAGAGTAATTATTATTATACAGTGCTGATGAGTGAGGACTATTAGATGAGTGTCATCAGTGTAGTAAGACTTGATGAGTGAGACCTCTTGGAGGAGTGTCATAATAGATGGTAAGGTTCATGGATCGAGTTCTCCTAGATGAGTGTTACCTAGGATCCTCTAGTAGAATCCTAGGTTGACAGTGAGGTTATGAACTCACCTTGAGACTTAGTGTCTAACTTGATTATATCTAGGTTATTGTTTTGATATATTGTTATGTCTCATATTATGACCGGAAAACAATCATTATGATGAGCTGGCTACTCTCTCTTGATGATTTATATTTGGTTATTTTGGGGTGTCCTACTGGGTATTGTTATACTCACCCTTGCATGGGATCTACCCACACATTTTATGTCTTATGCAGTTGCATATTTCTTTGACTATATAAAATAAATGTGTCATTACACCATTTCTATAGAATTTAATTTGATGGTTCTATTTCAATAAAAGGGTTAATATATCAACTTCCATAAATATGGAAGGGATAAATCCTTCATTGACTTATCTATTAATGACATGTAAATTGTGACTCACCCAATGCACCCTGCATCACTACGAACACATGGCATCATGGTTTTCATCAAAAAAGTCTAATTACACGAGTGATAACATTAATTAATGATAATCTTAAAGTCTAAGGACCATTACACATGTTTTTAGATAAAAATATTCAATGACACAAAAACATGCAGAATTTCTACTGGTGGATCTGTTCTTATAATCTCCTATCTTGGATATTTATAAGTGATTACTTCACGAGAACAAGCCTCATTCACTTATGAGTACTCACAAATAACAGTCTATATAATATATGTTCTATCATAGTATTTTATTTGACTACATAATTATATTTAAGAATATCATCATAGCACTTCAAGGTTCTCATCATTGTGGGGAACTACTATGACCTTATCAATGCGATGTATAATCTAGAAAATTATTACATTAAATTCATAAAGAATAATAAATAGTATCTAATAAGAAGTTTTATTAATATTAAATACATCAAATATAGATGTAATTAGAGTATAAATAGTTGGTTCTAGGCCACCAACTTCAAGAAAATCCCACTTGGACTACATCAAACTGCCTATGATTTTCAGTATGCTAGACCTCCCATGACAATCACGCTTTTTCTGAGTCAAGGATTTAGTCAATGGTTCCTCCACATTGTCTTCTATGAAATAATACTCACTACAACCTCAAATATTTGAGAAAAAATCTCTCAAGATATGAAACTTCTGAAGTATGTGGTTCATCTACTGATGTGACCTTGGATATTTTTCAAGATCCCCTACTATAGTATTATCACAATAGAGTATAATATAATATTTACTTATAGGCACTGTTACAAGATCTTAGATAATTTTTTGTATCCATATTACTTATTTATCTATCTTAGAAGCCACAATATACTTGAATTCTATAATATAATATGTGACCACATCATTCTTTATGCTCTTACAACTCAAAATACCTCTATTCAAAGTGAATATGTATCCTATTTGTGACTTCATGACATATTGATATGTTTGGAAACTATAATTTTCATATCCTCTGATTACTAGCTCCTCATATCCTCTATAAACCAAGAACATGTCCTTATTACACCTCAGAAACTTAGGATAGTCTCAACTACCATCCAATGGCAGTCACCTTTGTCTACTTGATATCTTCCCACCACACTTAATGTACAGGCTACATCTATCCTAGTACATAGCATAGAATACTTGATTGAACCAATCACTAACACATATATAATCCTTTACATTTTTTATTTCCTCATAAGTCTAAGGATACATTTTCCTAGAAATATAAATTCCATGTGAAACTAGTAAAAATCCCCTATTTTATTGTTCCATACTGAACCACTTCAGTATCTTTTCAATATATGTACTTTGAATCAGGATGGTAAACCTCTTGGATCTATCACAATAGATCTTTAACCCAAGAATATATACTACCTCACCCAATTCCTTCATCAATAATCATTTATTTAACCATGATTTGATACACTATAAGACTGGTATTTCATTTTCAATAAGTAATATGTCATCAACATATAATATTAAGAAAATGACTAAACTCCATCTAAACCATTTATAGAAAAAAGTCTCACATCTATTTTTTATGAAACAAAATTATATTATGGATTCATCAAAATGAATTTTTCATGACCTGAATGGTTTCTTTAATCCATAAATAGATATTTAAAACTTCCATATCTTATTGGAATATTTTGAAGTCACAAACCCTTCAGGTTGTGTCATATAGATATCTTCTTAAAGGTTCCCATTAAGTAAGGTTGTTTTGAAATCTATTTTCCAAATCTAATAGTCATGGAATATCACAATGGAAAGTATAATTCTTATGGATCTCATCATTGCAACTAGTGAAAAGTTTTTATCATAGTTAATGCCTTAACATTTTTCAAACCTTTTTTCAACCAGTCACACACTATAGGTATTGAATTTTCATTTCATGTCAAGTTTATTCTTACATACCCATTTAAAACTAATATTATATACAACCACTATATAATCTACCAAAATCTAGACTTGGTTTTGGTACATGGAATCCATTTCATAATTCATAGCTTCATTCTGCTTAGAAACATCAGTTCCACTTACTACTTCCTTGTAAGTTAGATGATCATCATTATCAAATAATAATGAGTCACCATACTTGGTGACTAAAAAATCATATTTTTATAGTTATTTAACCTCTCTTATACTTATATGTAGTACTTGTGTATTTGGAATAACTTTTTCTTCCATGATTCTTTATGGAATCTGTTCATTTTCAAACTCTTGTACACCTTGAACCTAGACTTCATCAAAGTCTATCTCACTCCCACTATCTCTTTTAGTGATGTGCTCCCTCTCAAGGAATATGGAATGTCATGACACTATTACCTTTTTTATGAGGGATTTTATATTTAATATCCCATTTTTTCCCTTAGGATATCCTATAAAGGTACACTTTGTACCTTTGGGTGCAAGTTTGTTCCCTAAAGAGGCCTGAAAAAATGATTTGAAAACTTTCACATGTAAGTATAAAACATGGGTTTATTTATATTCCATAATTGGTATGGTATACTATATTATGATTTAGTTTTAATTTGGTTTAGTATTTTTTCTTCTGTCTATAATTCATATCCCCAAAAGGATAATGGAAGACTCACATGAATCATCATTGATATCACCTTGTCTAACAAGGTGTGGTTCCTCCTTTCACTTACACCATCCCAATGAGGTGTATATAGGGTAGTGATTTGGGATAGGATATCAAAATTTCATAGGTAATCAATGAAGTATTGATTAATATATTCTCCCCCACAGTCTAAAAAAATTCTTAATCTTCTTACCAAGCTGGTTCTCAACCCAATTCTTGTATTCTTTAAATTTATCAAAATAATATGACTTATACCTCATCAAGTATACATATCCTTGTATACTAAGGTTATTAGTAAGAGTTATGAATCATGAGTATCCATCCCTTAATTCAACATGAAATGGTCCACATACATCAGTATGAACTAATTCAAGAAGCTATTTTCCCATTTCACCTTTTCTAATAAATAGGGATAAGGTCATTTTATCTTGTAAAAATTTGAGACATATACCAAATGGTTTTAGTTCAAAAGAATCTAAATATTAATCTTGTTATTGTTTATTCAAGCACTCATTTACATGACCTTACTGATGATGCCAAAGTTGGGTGCGGTATGAGTCATGTGAAGTAATTTTATTATCGATTTCAATTAATTGGTTTGTGTGATCCAACATATAAATAACGTTATTTAAATGTGTCTTATTGTAATAGATGTTATGTTTATAAAATTATGAAAAATTATTTATGAACCTGGAAATAAAAGCATATGTATAATGTATAGATATAGAAATAATGTTTTTTTAATATATGGAATGAAATAACAATAGTTCAAAACTAATATCATTGGGGGGGTTTAAACCTTATAACATCTATTCACTCAATGTAGCCAATGATATTAACTATGTGAGGCCCAACTGGTGCACCCTCCACAAGATTACTCTAAAAGTGTAACGTCCTGGATTTTTAGAGAGGTATATACCTTTTTATTACTATTCAAAACCTCTCAATTTATATTATTAATGTAATTAAGAGGTTGAGAGGTGGTTTGTGAGAGTCTGGGGCTCATTCAAAGCCTAGAGCTCCAAAAATTGGAGAGGCAGAATGAGTCTCAAGGTTAGCAAACGGTTAGTGCTAATCGTGCAACTCAACCAGGTGGGGAACTCTATTCATAGAAGAGGTCATACGGTTTGTATATAACCATACGACCTAGGAAACACACCCATGTGGTTGATGTATGAATCTTGGAAGAGGCCTTTTTCATGGGTTGTGAATAGTTAGTCAAACCCTATAGACAACCTATGCAAGGGGGTTCCCTAGGAAGTAGATGTCTCACAATTAGTGCATGGTTTTTCTAACCATGTGGCCAAACCGTACAACCACTAATTAAAGGGGTAAATTACCCTTTTCACCTAAAATGTTTAAATACTAAAACACTTCCTCCTTTCTCTTAATTCAAGTGGACCGTACACTAATATAATCACCCACTCCTATAAGTTATGGATTTTGGTATCTCCTCCATATGATCTCTATTTTCTTTATCATCAAGTGCATTGGATTCCTCTTGGTAAGATTTACACCAATATTCATTCTTTTATAAGTTTATCTTCCTTTATGTTATACTATTTTGGTGTTAGATCATATGCCCTATTTTCAAGGAATTGGTTTATTCTTTTGATTTATGTTATTTTATCATGATTCAAGGGTTGAAACTAGACGAGGAGAGTGTTATGGGGATAAGGTAGATGATATAGTTATTTTCCCTCAACTCTAGTGGTTTTATATTATGCATCATTATTCCATGCATCAGGATCCTCTAGATTCATCTCCTTAAAGTCTAATAAATTAATTTAAATGGGTTTCCAAGCCTAATATAGTCCTAGATAGATGTAAATCAACACCTTGGTTGATCTCATTGATGAGAGACACCCCTATGGGTATGATTTTCCTTAAAGGAATAATTTACCTTTACCTTAAATTGTTTAAACACCTTTTGAGGTGTGTTTTTCCTTTTAAAAAAATGAATAAAAATGTGAAACAAATTAATAAATGAGTTTTTCCATGAGTTAGGCCCTATTCTTTTTTCCATAATTTAATTACTTGGATTAAAATAAATTTTTACAAGTTAATTAAAGTATCATGATTATAATGACCTATTGAAATGGTATGTGTTGTTGATAGTCAAATCATACTTTTATACTTAGTTGAGGGTGAAACAAGGGATTCTATGTATTAGTCAACTTCGATGGGATCATCATACTTATTAATTATAATTTGTTAATGAATGATAAATACATCGAGAGCGATATTTGGTATGCCTTGGATGGGCTCACTGTGTGGTTTCTCTACCTCCTTATGAGTGATATTGATTCCCTAGGGGAGACCCTGTGGATGGGCTCAGTGGAATGATGGTTACACCATGGCATAAGTGATACTTGGACCCCTATGTGAGATACCAAGGACATGCTCAGAGGTTATTTACTTCACACCATGTCAGAAGTGAGACTTGGGATTCCATTTATGAGTCGCCTTAGATATAATCTTACAATGTTGATCATTTATGGAACTCTTAGTGTGATACATGGGTTTCCTGATATGGTTTTCCATGAATAGTCCCAGTATGTCACTCATTTAAATTCAAGAGTTTACTTCTATATAATTCCAAAAAATCTAATTTATTAAATCAAAGGACATGAACACCAAACTAAATCACATACTTGGGCTCAGGCCAATTGTGATACATTACTTATGATGACCCACATATACACCATATCATACTTTTATAGGTTACCTTGTTTCATAGACATCCAACTTAGGTTGAAGCATGTATTATCAATCAGGTATCCCACAATGAACCCAATTCGATGTATTTATTTATTTTTATTGCCTTTAATTTATAATAATTAGCACACTTCTCATTTTATATGTGCATACCATATTGTTATAGACACTGTTGGTGGTGGCGTACTAAGTATATATCACACCCTTCTTGATCCACCCTTTGTACCTGAGAATAATTCATGATTACAGGTGTAGATAAAGGGAAGAATCCAAATTTTGATGCTTCATTTTTTGTAACAGGATGGAGTATAGGAGTATAGGACTGACCCTATGATCATGATTCTAGTAGTGGAAACTTTTAGTATTTTTTATTTTTATATAGTATGTGGTATATGTTTTCCCCTATATAGTACCTAATTTTTAATAGCTACATGACATGATCATCATAATAATTTTTTCATTTATTATTGATTCAAATCTGCCTGGTTATTCATTGGATGTTTATTTATTATTCAGATGTTGTTTTTTATTTACTACTTTGACCATTTTCCATTTATTATTTACCATTGTGATATACTATGACTCATGAAGGTATAGTATCCCTAAAAACACACCATAGTACCTCACTGCCAGTCGGTAGCCTCAATAATATGAGGAGGTGTTTTTGAGGTAATGTGGTCAACACTCTCAGGGCACTACTAAGTGGATACCAGGGCAGGATGCTATAAAGTGCTATCAAATCATTTATTTTCTTTTTTTCTTATAGTTTGTGTATTATATAGAAGAATAGGATGTAATGGAATTTGGTAATGAGCCTTTGATTGGGAGTAGCTACCCCATGTAGAGGGGAAACCCAAATTACCTTGGATGGTTTATTGTTATTATTGGTCGGTTCCTATTATAGTTGATTTTATTACACCATTGGGTGATACATATGATGTGTAAAGTTATTTTTATTGCTATAATGATTTTTAATTTTATCATTTTCTTATTAATGAGCATAGGTATCATCTCATGCATCATTATAGGCACTTATATTCCACGAATTTTTCCATGCCACATTTAATTTTTTCATGCATTTCCTACTGCATATGGATAGTGCCTTGATTATTATATGTTGAAATGTGTAAATTTTTATTGTATGAATAATATAATTAGATTAATTAAAGTTCATAAATTAATATAAACAAAGTTTTACTATATATATTTATTATGAAACCTTGATTAACCAATTATTCCATGTTCGAGATGGGAACCATTGGTTTTATGGGATAAAATATTAGTTTATTTGATTGAGGAATTACAATTTTGGGAATGGTAATTAATTTAATAAAATCATTATAAATGACCTATTACATCCTAACACCAGACATATAGGTCAGGTCATAGTTAATTGACATGCCAATTCCAATTTATAAAGAGTATGTGCCTTTATAAATTGAGAATGGTGATGAATTTAATAGGATTGAGATATTTATATTCACATATATAATAATTAACTTCAATAAATTAAATTTTTAAAATAAAATGGTTACAGCTAAATGGGGATTTCAATTACAAAGTAATTGGTGTTTTCCTCTATAAATTTCAATTGAAACTTCATATACTGGGACCTTTTTGTGTTGCATGAGACCTCAACCTTGACCCAACCTTAGTAGTGGGCAGTAGGCAATGTCTCTCATGAATCCTATGACCTTTTTTATCACCTATACCTAGATTAAGAAGTAGAAAAAGAGATGTGACTTGTTTATATAAAGGCTATGTGCATTTCATTTTCTGCTTCCATTGTTTCCTACATGTTGTTAAATCTTATCTGAGGTGTGCATTTAGAAATTGTAGAGTTATTATTCCATGAAGTCCTCAAGTTGTATGCTAAGAGGGTGGAGACGACCATTTTCTAGAGGTAGTAGGCCCTGAGCCGCTGATATTACATCATATATCTTCACCCAATAAACATTCTATTGATCTTCCATTGGATGTCAACGATCATTTCCAATATAGCTTTTTACGCTCTATACAGTCTATAAAAGGAGCTCCGCAACCCACTCCTACTATAAAATAATTGACACAGGAATTCAAGTAGCAACATACTCTCATATTTTTGGGGGATGGAGGGCCTCAAGATGATGATTCATGGATAGATACCATGTTATTGATCTTTGATCATTCAGAGATGCCTCCAGAGCAGAGATCCAATCTTTCTACCTATATGGTTTGTGATTCTACTAAATGTTTTTAGTATATCATTTCCCAGGTTAGATGTCATTAGGATAGGGTCTATTCAGGCTTCCAAATATACTTTTATGACTGCTTAATCCCCTAGACATTGATATTAGAAAACTGTTGAGATTTTATGAGTCTATATAAGCTTTCCATTTCAGTGATGGAGTACTCAAATCATTTCACTGAGATTCAGCGTTTTGTGCTGAATTTGACTGGTGATGAGTTGAAGACTGCAACATGATTTGAGGATGGTCTTGCATATGCCATAAAATCATAGGTGGATTTTTTTATAGTTTTCCACCATTTATGAGATAGTAAACCATGCCCTCATCATAGTGAAAAACTTGAGGGAATATGTAAATGTGATCCAGGGCGGTTAAACTTTTAGGTAGGGGTGATTTTTATAGCAGTGAGAAGTGTCATTTTGAGGGTGTATATGGGGGTAGTACTAGCCAAATGATAGGCACTGATAACTATGTCGTGTGTCACCAGTGTGGTAGGGAAGGCCGTAAAAAATCCCAGTGTACGAGGAACCTAACTGAGTACCAATAT
Source organism: Viscum album (assembly GCA_963277665.1). NCBI lineage: Eukaryota > Viridiplantae > Streptophyta > Magnoliopsida > Santalales > Viscaceae > Viscum > Viscum album. The sequence goes on along the minus strand of OY728137.1, from coordinate 610,545,751 downwards.
TTAGGTGGGATGGATCACCTATAGTTTTTCTGTCAAAAGTTTCCTTGAGTTCCTAGGAAGAATGGATCTATACCAACCCCACATTCAAGTAGCCTCTAATTTAGTTTTTTTCTTATTTGATAAAGGTGCAACATACTCCTTTATATCTGCTATAATTATAGAAAGTGTGGGCCTTGAGATAGAGTACTTTTGTGACATGATGACTCTCAACACACCACTATGGGTTTGATTGGAGAGTGTGTTCTAGTGAAAGGCATGCCCCTTGAGATAGGTGGGTACTGATTCTTGTGCAATTTCATTTTCCTTGAGATGACCGAGTTCAAAGTCATTCTCCGTATGGACTGACTAGTGCCTTATCATGCTTATACTGATTTATATCATTGGAGGGTGTCTTTTATAGCACCCAAGGTTTGTGCTTATATTCATAAGGGGTAATGGCATGTCCAAGTGAGTCGGTCTGGATGCGAGCATCTTGGGAAGGGCAGAGTGAATGCCTAGATATCGAGTCTCTTTATGAGCGATCAGGGAATATAGCTTGTATAATTCTATCTTATTATGGATCGTTATAGGGATTCCTTCCTAGAAGAATTATATGATATAACTCCTATGAGAGTGGTGGAGATCACTATTGAGATAGAGCCAAGATCATCACCAGTGTCCATTCCACCCTATAGGATGACACCTATAGAGATACAAGAACTCAAAAAATAGATAGAATGCTTAGAGGTAAAAGGTTTTATATGACATCTATGTTTTCATGAGACTTCATGAGTTCATTAGACATTGATGAAAGCATAAAACATTGAACATCAATCACATCACTCAAATGTTTTTTATAGGTAATTAACTCTTCATCACTTACCTCCTTAGTAGGTGGATTAGGTATTGAGGATTCTAACACATAAGATTTTCGTTCATGGTGCAAGACAACTTAAAGGAATCTTAACCACTCCTACAAGTTACTTCCAGTGAGGATATGATCTTTCTACAATATAGATCACATGGATAGTTTGGATGATGAACTTTCCATTTTCTACAATTATGAAAGATTAGATTATTAGTAATTTTCTTGATTAAAAATTATGTGAGAAATAATAATAATTAAATTTATTAAATCTACCACTATTTTATCAAGTCCCAATAACCATCTCTATTGAATTCATAATGTCTAGTTGTTATGACATTCTAGTGGAAAGGATCCATATTCCCCTTGGTATAACCCCAATGAGGGTCGGTCAAGCTACTTGTAGGTATTTAGGCAGGTGGGTCTTTTCCAACTGTGGGATTTCAGCTCATTGATTCATTGAGTGGACTCCCCAATACTGAAATCCTAACTTGGATTTCCTCAACACTTTCCTCCAGGTTATATATAGTCTAGAAAGGGATACTTCCCTTGATGTAATATGGTTAATTGAACCCAAAACCTTCATAAGAAATCCATGTTAAAAGGAAGTTTCCCAACAAGGGTTGGTTAAACACTTAGTTTTAAGGATTTAATTCTAGGTAAAGTAGTGTAAGTATTAGTATGAATTAATATTAAGTTGAGGGATTTTAATTTATTATGAATAAATTTTATCTTTATTTATCATTTAAATAAATTTTTAAAATTATTTGGATTTTACTTAATTAATTAACCGTGTTAGATAAATCATTTATGCATAATCAATTTATTTAAATATCATCTTTTCACATTAATTCATTTATTTATGTGATCATGGTCTTGAATCCATAAAATAAATAATGCATAGATAGAAATAAATAAATATTTAAATAAACCATTTATGATTTTATCTAACAGTTGATTTAATAAGCATACATTAAATAAACTTATGGTCTAGGGGAAATAACTCCTATTTTCAGTTTTGGTACGAGTTAAAATATTCCACCTACCCACCTGTGTATCACCTAGGTTGGAATCATTATGGTTCTATCTTGAACTGCATCCATGAATATTGGGAAACTCTATTAATTATATCATTTATAACTCACACACATGTGAGGGTAACCAAAGGATTGGTTTAAAGGGGATTACATAAATAAACTTGGATGCATAGGTCATACATAATAATGGAGGGGGTGATGACTCACATGCCATCATTTAATTTAATATTAAATAATTGAAAATCCATGAAATAAATTAAATTAAATAAATCCAACACATACACTGGTCTTGGTTATGCTCATGAACGGTCATATATGCAACATATACACAAAATTATATTGATTAACATTCATTTATTATTTTTTCTTTTTTATTAAGATAAACACACTTGAATTAATTAATTCACTTTTATCATAAGATTTTGTTAAGATAAACACACTTGAATTAATTAATTCCCATGAAACATATACACATAACATAAGGTTTTAATGCTAGAATTGTAAATTTAATGTAATTTAATTCTACCATTAATTGGGAGACTACATGGTGTGTATTATCTAGCTACACATTATGTACCTCGATTGTCGTGTATCTGGGTTACACACATGGGGTTTAAGTGTGTTAACTCGGTTGAACTACATGGTGTGTAAATGAAAGTTACATATTGTGTGTCCAATTTTTGTGTGTCTAGAATAAATTCTTGGGCTTAGGCGTGTACATCGGCTTAACTACATGGTGTGTGGAAGCCAGCTACACACTGTGTATCCCTTATGTTGTGTGTCCATTATTCTCAATGAATGTCTCAGTGCATATTTCAGACACGAAAAATGATAAAATTCACTATATGTACACCGCATACACATTGTGTATATATGAAATGAACAATCTGATACCACTTGTTGGTTTTGGGAATAGTGGAAGCATCTATGGCGGGTGATATATTTAAAATTTATTTTAAATAAAATGTCCTAGAAAACTAAGTGAGGTTCTTGAACATTAAATTTATAATTAATTTATTTAGATCAAAAAAATGAATACCTAATCTAAGGATCTTTCTTCAATGATGATGTTGAACTTATGAAATTACCTTTTCATATTGTCTTCATTGTGATGTGAGGATCCAAGGGTAGAATCCCTCTAGTGGAAATCCACACATGCTCCTTTGATCTCTGAGTAAAACTGATGAAACATCAAGTGCTAGAATGGTGGATCTATAATTTTGTGTTGTTCGTAATGATTTCTTGTCCTTCAATATTGAAGGAATCTATCTAGGCCTTCTCATTCTTGAGAGGGATAGAGAAGGAGGAGTTGAGATAGATTTTTTTATGCGCGACAATTCTCAATTTTCATACCACCCTACACAATAGACATAATCATCTATTTATAGACCTAGGGTTTAGGATAAAATATTATTTAATTACATGTCACGCATTAAATAATATAATAGCTATTATATAACCCCATGCCATAAAATAATAATATTATTATTATTATTTTATGGCATGTGCTAAATATTATAGTGATGAATATTATTTAAGGGATTAAAAATAAATATTCATCATCGAACATATTCTTGGTGCATTTGAACTCCTCAAAATTTATTAAACACCCAAATAAAATATTTTATTCTATTAAATAAATATTTTATTCACAAACCAGTGAATAAATATTTATTAAATATTTAATAAAATAAATAAACATATTTTTTCACAATTCGGTGAATAAATACTTATTTAATTTATGTGATCAATAAAAACTTGAATAAAATTATTCCTTGATCTTGTAAATAATATTTATTATATTAATTAAATTAAAATAGAATTTAATTGAGATTAACAAAAACACTTAGTGTATGACCCTCTAGGATTCTTTCTTGTCGACATTATGTGGGATTGCCTAAAGTCTAATATTACTATCTAGTAATGGGTAAAGGCACCCAAGAGAAAGAAATTAATGTCATAATGACGATAAACACATACAAATGATCACTGTGTGATATAATCCATTAATCTCAATATCTCATCAATTAGGTTTCACATCTATGTCCCCAACCTATATGCTTGATATGTATTTCATTGACTATATAAAATAAATGCATTATTACATTATGGCCATGGAATTAATTCGATTGTTCTATTCCAATCAAAGGGATGAGATATCAACTTTCATAAACATTGAAAGGAAAAATCCTTCCTTGTATTATCAATTAATGACATGTCAATCATAACACACCCAACATAACCTAACTTTCCATGAACATATGGCATCATGTTTTTCTTTATAAAATATAAGTGTGTGAGTCTCGACATGCATTAATGACAATCTTAAAGTCTAAGGACCATTATACACATTCGTATATAGGAATATCTGATGATACCAAAACATGTGGAATTAATACTGGCATGTCTGTTCTCATAATATACCATCTTAGTGATTACCAACTTCAAAATTCCTAATAAGAAGCCTCATCTACTAATAAGTACTCACACCAGACTATCTATATATTATGTGTCCCATCATAGTATGTTATCTGACCGTAGGACTATATTTAAAAATATCACTATAGCCCTTCAAGGTTCTCATCATAGCGGGGAACTACTATGACCTTATCAATCCAATTTATACTCTAGTACATTATGTAACACCCTAATATTTTATAAAATAAAATGATGTTCAATATTATATTCAACATGAAACATCAATCTTAAACGGACCACGATATATATAACTGTTATAATCGAGCTGTTAAATTAGAATGTATGAATTTTATTAAATATATAATGAAATATATATATATATATGTCCTACTAAATATAAATTATTGATAAATATTTAGTAAATAATCAATCAATTTTTATAAAATTAATTTTATTCTTTAAAAAATCCCTTCTTTAAAAATGTTTTTTATTGATTTTCATGAAAAAAATATTATAATTATTTTTTAAAAATATTAGAAAATGTATATGATAAAATTAAATTCCTTTTTTAAATCATAATATCAAATTTTAATTTGGGTGAAATATTTGGATTTTTCGTAACATGTTGATTTTTCAGTTAAGAGTGAAAAATATCGATTTTTCTAAAAATGTCATTTATTTTCAATAAATTAAGTAATTTAAAAGTCCCATTATTTTTAGAATATGATTTAAATTAAAATAATTATTATTTAGTTATATTTAATCCACTTAATTTATTTTTAATCAACTTCATATTAGATTTTATTTTAAGTTTGTTTTGGGTTTAAAAATGATATTTTTTTTAAAACTGTTTTAAAGTGCATAATTTTTCTCCTTTTTATTTAATTAAAAAAACCATAATAAGAAATTATTTAAATGAAATTTAGATATTATATATCAATAAATATTAATTTCTATTCATACAATTATTATTATTAGTCGTAGAGTTAATATAAAACTATCTTTTTCTTGCAAAATACACTTCCTGAAAACCCACTTTTTCATTGCGCCTGCGAGTTTAATTTTAAATTAACATTTTACACTTGTGTGATTTGAATTTATTAAAATTGATTACATATTTGGAATTGTAATAATTTATATTATATAATAACATCAACCTAACTTTTTTTATCATAATGAATAGTGAAGATAATAAAAATTAATTATTGTGGTAAAGGTAAAAATGGGTTTACTATTGAGTTAAACTAAAAAGATAAGGGTAAAAATGACCTAAAACTTTTCTAAAATATATTTTATATAAATATTTAAATCTCATAATTTATAATTCTCAATAATACTCCATTTTACACCCTTTTTATAAGTGAAAAACATGGGTAGAACTTTTTTTCAAAAATTACAAGTGTACCACTCACCTCACTTAAAAAAGGCCACCCACTATCCTATCTTCTTAACACAATAAAACAATTTTGGTTTAAAAAATACCTAAAAAAATAACTTCAAAACTTTAATAAAATCATCCTATAACCCTTTTTCAGTCATAAATTCATTCTAGTAATAATTTAGGTATAATCCTACAAAGGTGGTCTGAGAAGAGGTAAAATTTATAACTATGCATTTTTGTTATATTTCTTATTACACCTCATTAAAATATTCTTAAAATATGATGATATGATAAAAATAGTATCTAATATATACTTATATGTTATTATATTAATTTAATAACCTAAATATATCTCTTCTTCTATCAAATGGGATATAAAATCATCATTCATGTGTATAGAAGACTACCGCCTTGTGAACCAATGTCATTTGTTTTCCATCATCTCCACTCACGAATTGTTGTAATGATGTATTTAAAGTATATATATGATATTTTTAAAATATTTATACTTATGGAGTTATTATATCACTTATAACCTTTTAATTTCCATTCCATGGGGGATACGATAACATCGCTCGTGTGTACGATAGATTACCACCTCGCAAAGCGATGTGATTTGTTTTGCACTAACTCTTTACATGGAAGGTAATAAGGATAATTTTAACTAATATATGTGATATAAATTAAATAATAATTATATTCATGAAATATTTATCATTATAAAAATATAATATTTCATTTTATTTCTTACACTAAAAAATGATAACATTGTTTGTGCATGTGTGAACTACCGCCATCACGAAGCGATATGATTCTTTTTTATCCCCAAATCACAATAATTATATATATAAGTATATTTAAAAAATAATATGGTAATTATGATATTATTATAATTATATAATGATAAAATAATACACACCTTATTTCCATAATGATCATTTAAAAATGGAAACATTACTCATGTATACGTGTACCCTACCATATCCATGATTGTACTGTTGTTCATTTTTAAGAAACATATTTCATGATTGGTTTTAAAAATTATAATTTATGTAAAGATATGATAATTATTTCATGACTAATATTTTGGATATGTTTAAATAATGACCTATTTGACCATGGTCAGCACACCGAAGCCATTTTGAAATAATAAACCAAACGCCCTCAAATCACCTGAAAAAGACTTGAATAATTAATTATTAAAATATATCATTATAAATAAATAAAATAAATGATTTAAGTATAAGTTTTTAACCCTGTAAAATTTTCTTAATATATAAAATAATTTATATAAGATTATTTTACAAGAGTTAAAGGATGTGCATAGAAATTCTGGACTCGAGGTAAGTATTTTTCTCATCTTGCTTTTACTATTGTGAGACATATGCCATATTCACCACTTATTTTTAATGTGCGATATATATAATTACCATGAATTTATATTATGAATCTTCTAATGATTTTTTTTTGGGATTTAAATATCCATACGAGGTTTTATCTTTCAATGGGGTTGGATCTAGAGATTACCAAACCCATAAGGGATTTCATCTCAATTCACTTTTATTGAGGTATATTTTGTTGTTATACACCTAATTTATTTTATATGGTGTAATAATACCATTTTACATATTATATCATGAAAATACTTATGTTCATTATATTTAAAATATCATTTTAATTTATTCTTTCATGGGGATTGTGATTTAATAGTTACCAAAGTGGAAAAGGCTTTATGTTAAAATTTTCTTTCTTTCAGATTTATTTTTGTTAAATTTTCTTTTGGAGGAAATATTGTGATATTATTTTCTCAAACCAAATATATTTTATTATCTTCCATTTTTTAATGTTTTTTACATGTTTTATTTCCATTTTCTCCCTTATTTATTGAATAAATATCAAGAAAGTCGTTTATAAGTGATATCGACTATGTATCTTCTTTTAGATCAGGTATCTTTCTCTTCCATGTCCATGTTTTCTAAAATGTTTTCATAAATTTTATTTAAAAAAATTATTTTCTAAATATTTTTTCATGGTATTTAAACTTATTTTAAAATTTTTTAAAAAGGAAATTTCTTAACATTTTCCAAATGGGTCACTCTGACCTCTTCCATATACTTGTTTTCTAAAATGTTTTCAGAAATGTTCTTTAAAATAAATAAATTATTTCCTAAAGTTATTTTACATGGTATTATAACTTATTTTAAAATTTTTTAAAAGAAAAAATTCTTAATTTTTTCCAAATGGTTAAATTTTACTCCATTTTACAAATTTTTTTAAAAAGAATGTTTATTTTTAACATTTAAAACATGAACAGATTTTCCCACCATCATGACCATTATTTTCTTTGAAAATTAATTTATAATATTCTAAGGTTATTTTCAAAGAAAATGATTTTCAAAATGAAAATACTATTTTACTAAAAATGTTTTTAATGATATTTTAATGATATTTCCATTCATCAATGATAATAATCCTTAATGTTACTTACACTCTAATGAGGATATGTGGTATTGATACCATCATTGTTATTTATCTTGATGAATTGTGATATTGATATGGATCATGTTTCTTTTCTATGAGTTAATCATGTTTCAAAGAGATTTTTATGGAACCTATTTTTTTCCCACAAGTTAGTAATGTTTCAAAGAGATTGTTATGGAACCTATTTATTTTCCATGGGTTGATCAAGTTATAAAAATAATAGATATTGTTTCAATGTGTTTAGGATGACATGAATGCTCTAAATAATTTATTCATGATGTGGTTCTTGGAAATTGTTTATAATGATGAGTGTTTTTGTTATAAACTATGGTGGTTCCATTATAAACCAAGGATGGGTGGTTACATTATTAATTAATGATGGTGATTTCATGATAAACCAAGGACTGGTGGGTCTGTTATAGCCCTCCAATGCATTAGGTACTTCCGAGATAGAAGTTGACCATATTAGTTATTCCATTTGTAATAAGTGAAGTGAATATAACATTCAATGATACAAATAAGTTTTATCTATGCTTGTTTTGGTTTTATAACGTTTCTTATAATAAATATTGATGTCACATGGCTCATGATTATTGATTCTAATGAATCTTGCCTTTATTAAAGCCTAGTGCTCCATTTTCATGTTTAATGATCTAGGTTTTTTATGGGTATGAATATTGTTAGGTTATACTCATGAACTTTAATTATGTAATAATACCCTTATGTTCTTCTTATGATCATTGAAGAAATTCAATTTTTAATGATTACATTTACCCTTACTGAGAATTTGAGCTCACCCTTATATGTTTCATTTTCCTCAAGTTATATATATTATGGTTAAATGAATTATATATAGATGAGTTTCCTATGGATGATGATGATAAACTAATGTGGAATATGAAAGCTGTGTATAGTGGGAGATAATGTTCATATTTATGAACCATTTTTTTTATTAATCTAGGATGTTAAGAGTTTTTCCTGATTCTCTAAAACTCTGAACCTAAAAGGTCCTTGAGAATGTAATTGATCCAATATTTTCCTTTTTATGTTGTAAGTTTTGGATAGAAATTTTTTTTTCAACTTCATTAGTATCAAATCCAAAAATTTAAATTTTATGTTTTCAATACCGAATTCAGGAGTACAGGTTTGGGGATATTATAGTTGGTATCAGAGGAAAGGTTTAAATAAATTTATAGATTATGATGTTTTCACATGAGGTTATCTTAGGATTTATGGAGACAATAATGAGTTTATGATATTGAGTTTTATTATAAGTTTAAATTATTATACATCCATTTTAAGATGACTTTGGTTTAACATGAATTATGCCTTTACGTTTTGTGGACATATGTTTTAAGGTATTGATAACCATTAGGGTTTACATGATCTTTGATGATTAATTTTATTTTTAAGAATGTTCATAATATTTATTAGAATATTATAAGGATATAATTTTAAGGTAAATTTAAAAACCTAATATTTTTATGAAATGGATATTTAAATAATTTGATTTCTTTGATAGCTTGTATTATACGCAATAACAAGTTTAGACGAATCGAGAAATATTATTAAAATATTATATATCCATTATAACATAGTTGTTAAATTGGTAGGAATAAATATTAATAACTAATTTATAAATAAATAAAAGGTCTAAATCAATATGAATGTATTGGTAAGTGCTTATAAAAATTATTTAACAATTTTTAGTAAAGTCAATTTATTCTTCAAAAATATGTTTTCTTTATAAATGAGTTTTTCTTCTTTTTATGAGTGAATATTAATTTATATAAGTTATATAAAATTAATTTGATAAAATTAATTTCATTTTTTAAATTTTCATGTCAAAATTATCTTAAAATTATTTTTTTGATAATTTTCTAAAAATAATTGTTTTCAATGAATGGTGAAAATATTGATTTTTTTTAAAAAATTGTATTTTCTTTTAAAGTGTTTACAAGGTAAAATTATGTTTATAATTATTATTAAATTTTAATTAGTTAATTTTTATTTAAAATAATCCAATTATGGTTCTTTAAAAGTATTTTATACATCAATTCATTATAAAAACATTTTATGTTTAAAAAGGGCATTTTTCCAAAACATTGTTTTTCATGGATTTTTTTTGGTTTTATTTTAAATTAAATTATGAAACTTCTGTGTTTTGAATTTTGAAAAAATGGATTCTATATTTGGATTCATAAGTTACAATTTTAGTAAATATTTCTCTTTTACTTTTGGATATAATAAATAGTAACCTTGGTAAATTTTGTTACCACGGTAAAGGATAAATTGGGTAATCTAGGTTAGAAATAAAATGATAAGGACTATAAAATGACCCTAAAACTTGATAAAATTTTATTTTATGAATTTAATTCGACCCTTAACACCTAAGGATATAAATTTAGTTGTTAAATGGTCATTTCTATATGAAAATGACTTATATATTATTTAAATCAAAGAAAGTCACAAAATGTCACTTTCTTTGTCTTAAATATATCTTATGTGTCCATATGGAGAAATAGGTAGGTTATGAATGAATATAAGTGTCCATTTTTAACTTTATATACTTATTTTAATTATATAAATTTATTTATGTGTTTTGGGGCTACTTGGATGAGATTATGATGTTTATAATATTTCATTTAATGAAAAGTGAATGATGTCACATTCATGTTATTAATAACTATATCATTTTTAATATGGTGTTATTACGAATATATATTTAAATAAAAATATTATTTTGAAATATAAAATAATTATCTACATAATGGTATTTAATTTTTAATTTTTAGTGAATAAATTAGTACCTTAAATAATTACACAATGATGATGTAGCAATTATTCAATTAATGAAACAATCAAATAAATGATATTAAAAATATTAAAATAAATATAATTTGAATTAATAAAGGTGATACATAAATTTTATATATGATTATGAAATATTAAAGGTTTATTAAATTATTTGGTTCAAATATATATTTTTTTACAAATTTTCTTAAACTCAAAGTAATGAATAGTGTCAAAAGTGACACTAATGATATTTTATGAAATTAATATTTTATTAAAGTATTTGAAAATCATAAAAAAAATATTTAAAAATAAAAATTTATTATTTTATGGAAAAAAAATTTCTTAAAATTTTTATTTATGGTCCACTTGAAATCACATAATTAAAAAATTACAACCTTTTAATATTGAAAAAGTTTTTATTCTAGTTAAAATTAAAATAGTTTAACCAAGGGTTAATCAAAATGATAAGGTTTAAAATAATAACAAAAATTTTATAAAATATATTAAATGATTATATTAAAACCTTATATTATATTATCTTCTAATCCATGGACATTTGGTGTCATTTGGATAGAAAATGAATTTATTATAATTTAATCTTTTGCAAAATTCCAAAGGTGCCCTTCACCTCAATTATAAAAGGACACCACCTACTTCACTTATTAACATCACTTTTAACCTTATATATAGACCATAACCTACCAATTTATCTTATAAACTTCCCTAATCACCTTTTTTAGGTTTTGGTCTTCTCAAAATACCAACCCTATAACCCTTTAGAGGATATACAAAGGAGACATTTTGAAGAAGTGGTAATCACTCTAACTGGTGAATTTCTTTTTCTACTCTACCTTAACTCATTTAAATATATGATGCTTATCATAAAATAATAAATTCAGTTTCTTAAATATTCTAAAATTTTATTATTAATATGAAAACACCATTAAACACCATCTTTCCCATCAAACAAGAAGTGAAAGTATCACTTGTGCATACATACGTCTTACAGTCTCCACGTAGCGATACAATTAATTTTTATTCACCATATTTTAGGGATGGGTATTATGATGGGTTTATTGAATATATATGATATATTTTATATAAAAATTATTCTATAAATATTAATTATTATTTAACTTTATTTCATTCCATTAATTGAAAAATGAAAATAGCATTCCTATGTACGTATGACCTACTATCTCCATAAATAATATCATTCATTTTTCTATCCATAATTTTCATGAATGATTATAAATATTAATATAACTAACATATATTATTTTTATACTATTATTAAAATTCTTTAAATTATGGTACCCTGATCAAATTATAAGGACCATGACTACCAAACCAAAACATACATGGAAAACGAAGTAGTTATCAACGAGAACGATGATTTTAATAAAAATTTATTAATAAATGGGTTATAAGATGCTATAAAAAATCATAAACTATATGATAGATATATTTTTATGGAATAAATGTATAATAAATTCATATTTATTATATAGGATGTTTCAATGTGATCAAAGAAATTTTTTTCTTGATGTAAGGGTTTATTCTACAATCTCATTATTATTTGTGATTGATTATGTTTAAGTATTTAATGAGGAATATTTCTATTCTAGGTCTATGTTTTCTAAAAAAAATTAATTTTTTTTACTATTATTAAATTATTTTTAAAATTAATTTTTACACTTTTTTGAATTCTTTAAAAAATAAAAGTAATCTTTTTGTCATTTTCCAAAAAAGTTATTTTATGATTTTTCTTACAAAAGTGTGAAAGGAATGTTTATTTTAACTTATAATGTATGAATAGAATTTCCTATTGTTATGACACCTTAATTACTTGAATCTTCCTTTACAATATTATAAGGTTGGTTTTAAATAAAATGATTACTTTTATAATTGCAAGATTCTTTAAAAAGAAATTATTTTAAAATGGAAATGTTATTTTTTTGAAGAATTATTTCAAGTGATATTTAAAAATAATTTTCCATCTAATATAACATTATTTTATGTTACTTTTTTTTCTAGGGATATTATTTAAGGATACTATCATTATTATTTTTATGGTTGTTTTATGTTTATGATGTAATGATGTTTATGAAACCCATTTATTTTCCATGAATTATGTTATGATGAAATGTTTATGAAACTCATTTCTTTATATGGGTTTTGATATGATCAATGAATTATGTTCTTTTTGAACACATATCTATAGTTTTTATTATGTGATGGGTGGGACTTGTATCTACCTCTAATTCATTGGGTAAATATGGATAACACTTAAGGTAAATAAGTTATGTGTGAACCAAATTTCTTGTTCAGAATTATATGTGTGGACCCGGATTTTATGTCCATAAGATTAATCATAGACTTGGTTTCATGTCCATAAGTCTTATGAAATGGTATAGTTTCATGTCCTTAACTTAATGAGTGAACCTGTTTCTATTTATACATGTTCACAATGTTATAAGAATATTTTTATGCCATAATTTCATGTTTCATGTCAATATTACACTCTTATGGATTATGTTACTTGATTTTATTATATGATTCATGTTTTATGAACTTATATGATTTATTCCATGATTCAATATTACGTTCTTTTATATGTAGGGTATAATTTTCAAATGTTGTGTTCATGTTCTTATGACCTTATGCTTATGTTATGGTTAATATCTCCCTTGTTTTCCCTACTGAGTATATAAGCTCTACTTTTTATTATGTTTATTTCCCACGGGATATGAAGTAAGGTAATAAGTATGAAATGTAAAAAATTATTCTAGTTTTTAAGGAATAACCAAGAGATGATGTAGATTTTTTATAAACAAGTTATTTTTATTTACAAGTTTCCAAAGAATCCAAACCCATACGATTCAGTTGTGGGTTTTTTATGTTATGTAATGAATATTAATATATTTAGATATAATATCTATGTATGAAAAGAGTGGGTCATTATAGTTTGTATCAGAGAAAAGGTTTAGTTAAAAAATAGAAACTAGAATGAGAAAACCTTAGTAATAACCCTAAGGGTATATCTAGGTTATAATCCTAGAGTTTTAGTAATGATCATGAATACCCTAAGGTGTCATAGATTGAAATTTTATTAGAAATTCCCCTTGATTATGTGGTTTTCCCAGTATGATGAGTGTTTCTCACACTATTATTTTTGTTTTGAGTCAATGTATAGAACTCTAAGGAATCGTGTTAATGCTGAATCCAACAAGAAATGAAATAATTGTCCTCTTTAGCTACTTAATTTTATGGGAGATAAAATAAAAAATATTATTACTATCTTCACATAATATATGAATCATTCTGGAAATTAAAATGAGTAGAGTGGGGAACAACATTTTTTTGAGTCCTTCAGGAGTCAATATCCACCTTATTTCAATGGATCTTATAAACCACTAGTGGCTGAGTAATGGATCAACACCATTGAGAAAATATTGTATATTCTTAAATTCTTGGGATATGAAAAAGTTTTCCTAGATGTATATCATCTAAAAGGTGAATAATATCAATGGTTTAATCTTATTAATAATATGAGGCAAGAGTAAGAAATTGACTCCATGGATTGGGATGAGTTTAAGAACTTATTTTTCAATAAGTACTTTCCTTGTATTTTTTGTACAAAAATAGAGAAGGAATTACTTGAGTTAAATAAAAAGGATGATAAATCCATTAAGACATATGAAAAAAAAATTTACAAGACTTTAAAGGTACTCTTCAAGAATTATAATCCAACCTGAAAGTAAAATTGATCAATTCCTTAGTGTCTTAAAAAAAGACTTCAAAAACATTACCCATAAGGGACTTTGAAAGATATAAATAAATCATTCAATGTGCAATGAATGTAGAAATGTAATTTGGTAACCCTCAAGGTTATAGTGATAAGAAAAAGAAGATTGAGCTTAATGGAAACTATAGTTTTTTCCACATGGAAGAAATAAATAGTTTCAACCTCCTACTTTCCAAAAATGTGGGAAGGATCACTCAGGGGAATGCTTGAAAGTAATAAGAATATGCTTCAAGTGTGGGAAGTCTAGACATTGAGAAAAATAGTTTTGGAGTGATGTAAAGATGATAGTAAATTAAATGAATAGTGAGAAAGCTCAAAAAAATTCACCACTCACACTTCAGTGCTATAAATGCAGAGTGTTTGGCCACTATGCGAATTAAAACCCCAACCCAAGGGCTAATATGGATGATAATCCACAACAACCTGTAAAGGTATAGGACCAAGAGAAATGTTATTCAATCATAATTGATGAAGTAAATCATGTTAATTAGGGTACATTTATATTCCCCTACTTAGTTGGGAATTTCATGTATAATTTTTTATGAGTTAGACCTATCAAAATCTTATTGTTTATTAAATAGTTATATTTAATGTGATTATATAACTCTACATGAATTCTAGAATAATGAAACATATAAATATCATTCCATTGTATTTTTTCAATAATTATTTGAAAGTATTTGTTGAATGGTTTTATAACCATGAAAAGTTGTTGAGGTGATAAGGTAAATATGACCCTTAATCCGTGCATGATGTTGGGATAATAATTAGATAAAGAGATATTTTACTATGATAAAATAAATGGGATTGTATTGATGAACTTGGAACTGATTAGTAATATGATTACAAGGTGGTTTATGGATTGATTTTATAGAATTTATGTATTTATGGTTTGAGGAAAGAGTTAATTTTGGAAATTTTGCATGCTTTCAATATGGTTTTATAGTAATTCAGGTTATTACTATGTTTTAAGAGAATACATTATAATATTCTTCACATGTTTAGTGTGTGGAAATTAAGAACTACATCAATATGTTTAGGGGATAAATTATAAGTTTATTTTGGTAATTTAGTGACCTTATTTAGAATTTTTTGTATTTTAATCTTTTTTAAGGTTCATAAGGGTAACCATTTATGAAATTGTTTAAGTTGAATTTTGGATAAAGTTTTAGAGATTAAAGTATCACTTCACCATATCATGATTTATACATATTGTATAAATTATTCTAATTTTTTTTTCTATAATGATAACTAGATATAGAATGGATGACTTATCATCCCATTATGGATCTTATGATCCACTAGTTCTTTATGCATTATAATTTTACCTTCATTTCTTGGAGTAAGAGATGAAGTAGATATTTATCGAGGAAAAAAAATAGTGATATTATACTTATGAAATTAACTTAATTAATTATATCTTCAAAATTTATTTTTAAATAAAATTTTATCATATTATCATCGTTTATAATGATATCAATGGCCATTTTCTGACCTATTTAATCTATAATTTTGGGGTCATTAGCCTTATCTTAACCATATTATCTATCACTCTCAATTATTTATCATGGATTCACTTTCCCTTAAAAATAAACATTTTAATTTTTTTATATGAGGTAATATAGTTATTTGTTACTTTAGGTAAACTTTATGTTTCCAACTTTCCCTTTTTAAGGGAAGTTTTATTATTCAGTTTTACGATGTGGGAATCTACGAATAAAGTATCAAGTGTTAAAATATTTGAATATTGAGATGAATTTTGAGAAAAAATTCATTTTAAGGGGGGAGGTATAATGTAATACCATAATATTTTTAAGAAATTTATTTTAAAATAATTTTACTTCTATGATATCTTGTATTACATGCAATAAAAAGTTTTGACAAACCACGAAATATTATTAAAATATTATATATTTATCATAACATAGACCTTAAATTGGTGGGAATGAATATTAATAACTTATTTACAAAATAAATATAATGCTACAACTCAATGTTAATGTATTTTTAAGTACTTAGAAAAATGATCACGAGATTTTTAGTTAAGTCACATTATTCTTCAAAAATATGTTTTCTTCAAAAATGAGTTTTTATGCTTTTTATGAGTGAATATTAATTTATAGAAGTTATATAAAATTTATTTGACAAAATTTATTTAATTTTTTAATTATTAATGTCAAAATTATCTTAAAATTATTTTTTGATAAACTTATAAAAACATTTTTTCAAAAAATAGTGAAAATACTGATTTTTATTGAAAACTGTATTTTATTTTCAAGTATTTACAAGGTAGAATTATGTTTTGGATTAGTTTTAAATCTTAATAAGTTAAATTTGATTTAAAATATTCCAATTATAGTTTTTTAAAATGATTTTATACATGAATTTATTATGAAAACATTTTATGTTTAAAAATTTCATTTTTTCTATAAAATTGATTTTCTTGGCATTTTGTCAGTTTTATTTTAAATTAAATTATGAAAATTATATTTTTTTAATTTTAAAAAATATATTCCATATTTTTATTCATAATTTAAAAATTTGTTAAATAGTTTCCTTTTATTTTTTGGAAATATGAATAGTAATCTTGGTAAATTTTATTACCATGGTAAAGAGTAAATGGGGTAATCTGGGATAAAAATAAAATGATGGGGACTATAAAATGACCCTAACACTTGCTCAAATTTTATTGGATGAATTTATTTAAACCCTTAACACCAAGGATATAAATTTAGTTCTTTAATGGACACTTATACATGAAAATTACTTATATAATATTTAAATCAATGAAATTCACAAAATGTCACTTTCTTTGTCTTAAATATCTATTACGTACCCACATGGGGAAAAAGGTTGGTTATGAACGAGTATAAGTATCCATTTTTAACGTAATAAAGTTATTTTCATTATTTGAATTTATTTATGACTTTTGGGTCCACTTGGATGAGATTATGATGTTTATAAAATTTTATTTAATGAAAAGTAAATGATGTAACATTCATGTTATTAGTAACTATATCATTTTTAATATGGTTTTATTCAGAATATATCTTAGAATATAAATATTATTTTTAAATATAAAATATTTATATACATTATGGTATTTTATTTTTAATTTTTAGTGAAGAAATATGTATCTTAAATAATTACACAATGATGATGCAGTTATTATTCTATTAACTAAACAATCAAATAAATGATATTTAAAATATTAAAATAAATATAATTTGAATTAATTAAGGTGTTAAACTAATTTTATAGATTATTATGAAATATTAAGGGTGTATTAAATTATTTTTTTTGAAGATATCTCATTTTATTTATTTTCTTAAAGTGAAAGTAATGAATAGTGTCAAAATTAACACTAATGATATTTTATGAAAAAAATATTTTTTTAAATTATTTAAAAATAAAAATTGATGATTATATGGTATAATTTTTTTTAAAATTGTTCATTTATGGTCCAATTTACATCAGATAATTAAAAATCACATCCTTTTAATATTGAAAAATTTCTTACCATAGTTAAAATTAAAATTGGTTAATTAAGCGTTAATCATAATGATAAGGTTTAAAATAATACAAAAATATTTTCTAAAATCTATTTTTTGATTATATTAAAAACATATATTATCTTATCTTTAAATCCATGTCCATTTTTGGGAATTTTTATAGAAAATGAATTTATTATAATTTAATCTTTTGAGAAATTCCAAAAGTGTCCCTCGCCACAATTATAAAAGGACACCTCATCCCTCACTTCTTCAAATAACTTTTATCCTTATATCTTAAAAATAACCGACAAATTTCTATTCTAAACTTCCCTATTCATATTATGGAGGTTTTGGTCTTCTCAAAATACCAACCCTATATCCCTTTAGTGGATAACCAAATAAGACATTTTGAAGTAGAGGTAATCGCTCTAGCCGATCACTTTCTTTTTCTACTCTCCATTACCTCCTATAAATCAATGATGTTTATAAAAATAACAAAAAATTAAGTATAATAAAAAAAATTAAATTTTATTATGATTATAAAAACATCATTATACACCCTCTTTCGCATCAAACAAGAAGTGAAAGTATCGCTCATGCATACGTACGACTTACCATCTCCATGTAATGATACAATTAATTTTTCTTCACCATATTTTATGGATGGGTATTATGATGGTTTTAATGAATATATATAATAGATATGATATAAAGATTATTCTATAAATATTAATTATTATTTACCTTTCTTTCATTCCATTAATCAAAAAATGAAAACAGTGTTCATGCGTACGTACAACCTACCATCTCCATGAATGATGTCATTCATTTTTATATCTCTACTTTTTATGAATGATTATAAATATTAATATAATTAATATATATAATGTTTATACCATTATTAAAATTCTATAAATTATGGTACTATGATCAAAGTATAAGCATCGAGACTACCAAACCAAAACATGTTGGGAAAACAAAGTAATTCTCAATGAGAATTATGACTTTAATAAAAAATTATTAATAAATAGGTTATAAGAAGATATAAAAAATATTTCATGGTATGATAGATATATTTTTATTTAATACATGTATATAAAATTAATATTTATTATATAGGATGTTTCTATATGAACAAATAAAGTTAATACTTGAGGTGAGGGTTTATTCCACAATCTCATTTTTATTCAAGATTGTTTATGTTTAAGTATTTACTAGGGAATATTTGTCTTCTAGCTCCATGTTTTCTAAAATGTTTTCAATTTTTTTTAATATTATTCAATTATTTTTTAACATCATTATTAATTTTTTTTACCTTTTACAAAAAAAATTAAAGTAATCTTCTTATCATTTTCCAAAAAATGTATTCTATGATTTCTCTTACAAAAGTGTGAAAGGAAGGTTTTTAACCTATATTACATGAACATGATTTACCACCATCATGATTCCTTAATGTCTTGAATATTATTTTACAAACTTTTAAGTTTATTTTCAAATATTTTATTTATAATTTTGTAGATCTTTAAAAAGAAATTATTTTAAAATAGAAATGTTATTTTTTTCAAGAATTATTTCAAGTGATATTTAAAAATATTTTTTCATCTAAGATAACATTATTTTATGTTACTTATGATTTGATTGGGATATTATTCAAGAATACTATCCTTATTTTTTTATGTTTGTTTTATGTTTATGATATCATGATGTTTATGAAACACTTTTCATTTATATGATTTATGTTATGATGAAATGTTTATGAAACTCATTTCTTTACATGGGTTCTGATATGATGAATGAATTATGTTCTTTTGGAACACATATTTATGATTTTTATTATGTGATGGTTGGGACCTATATCTCCATACAATTCATTGGTTAAATATGGATAACTCATGAGGTAAATAAGTTATGCATGAACTTAATTTCATGTTCACAATTCTATGCATGGACCTAGATTTCATGTCCATAAGATTATGCATAAACCTGGTTTCATGTCCATAAGTTTTATGTAAGGGTCTGGTTTTATGTCCTTAACTTAATTAGTGAACCTATTTCTATTTATACATGTTCACAATGTTATAAGTTTATGTGTATGCCACACTTTCATGTTTCGTGTCAATATTATGCTCTTATAGATTATGTTCTTTATTTTATTTTCTGATTAATGTTTTATGAACTTCTATTATTTATTCCATGATTTAATATTATGTCCTTTGATATGTAGGGTATAATTTTCAAATGTTAGGTTCTTATTATTATTCCCATATGATTATGTTATGATTGATATATATCTTGTTCACCCTTACTGAGAACCTGATCTCACCCTTTTATTAGGTTTATTTTCCCCAAGATATAAAGGAAGGTATTAGGTATGACATGTCAAAAAGGGATCTAGTTATGAAGGAATAACCAAGAGATGATGTAGATGTTTTACAATCAATTTTTTTATTTCTATGTTTCCAATGACACTAAGCCCAAGTGATTGGGGAATGGTTTTCTTATGTTATGTAATTAATATTAATATATTTATATGTAATATCTATGTATGAAAAGATAAGGTCATTATAAAAAAGAACAACCAGAAGGATGATCGATAAACCATTGCATCTAGAAATTCATTAGGGATTGAATCCACAACCAAAGGGTGACAAGGGTACAATGCCTACCACTATCCTTTGTGATATCCTAAATAAGATCGCTATATTTTTCGGCTTTTAAGATGGAAGGTAGGATATAACCTTTAAGGTTAAGACACTATTTAATTTTGAGGTTATTGAGGTTATTTGGGATATATGTTTATTCATTTATGGATTGATTTTGTTTGCACTTTGGGAATTACTATTGAATTTTTGAGATTAATGTATTGTTTCATCATATGATGGTTTACTCATTTTGGTAAACATCTTACCATGAGATAATCAATTTGGTTTTAGTTAATGTCTAAAGATAAGTGGAATAGATTGATTATCCCTTTTATCATTATGTGGTCCTTTAAAAGTTGATTTTAGTGCTTTAGGTAGAAAAAAATTATCATTAATACTCATCAATCAGAGAAAAAGATGATATTGTAGTGGAAATTGATAAAAGGATGAAACTCTACTCATCAAGTAATTATATTTCCTTATTCTATTTGTATATATGGTAAATGAATTATTAAAATCTAGGAAAATTATATGGAAACAAAATTTTGTCTTATTACCATTATTTTTTATGAGATTAATGACCTTTTCCATGCCTCTTTGGTTTATGGTTTTATGGTTGCTAACTTTCTCCTGATCACTCACTTTCTTGTGATCAATGATCTCTGTCACTCCATATCATTATCTGGGAATTATTATTTTCTTCCACATCCGAATATCCACTTCCAAACTATGTTCTCATATTTAATAACATAGTGTGTGTTATTACACACAACCTTCATACTTTATTTTATCTATTTTCAAGAGGATGTTTTATTAACCCTTTTTATGATGTGGGTTTCAAAAAATAATTTATTTTCAAATGTACAACCTTTAATTACTAAGATAAAGTTAAAATTGAGAGGATGAAATTTATTAAATTGGGGAGGCTGGAACACCCTGATATTTTAGAGAAGAAAATTATGTTTGATAACGTATTCAATATGCAACACCAAGGTTAAATGACCCGCGATATATATAACTGTTATAACCGACTTGATAAATTGGAAGATATGAATTGTATTAAATACTTCATGATATATATATATATATATATATATACATATATATTACTTAGTATAAATTATTGATAAATATTTAGTAAATAATCAATAATTTTTTACTAAAGTAATTTTATTCTTCAAAATATGTTTTCTTCAAAATATGTTTTCTTCAAAGTATGTTTTATTCAAAAATGATTTTTATTGCTTTTCATGAATAAAAATATTATAATTTATTTTTGGAAAACTTAGAAAATTTATTTGATAAAATAAAATTATTTTTTGAAATTTAAATATCAAAATTTACTTTGGGTGAAATTTTTGGATTTTTCAGAAAATATGGATTATTCAGTGAATAGTGAAAATACCAATTTTTCTAAAAATATCATTTATTTTCAATAAATTAAGAAATTTAAAAGTAACATTATATTTTGAATATTATTTTAAGTAATATAAGTATTAGTTGGTTGTATTTAATCCACTTAAATTATTTTTAATCCACTTCATGTTGTATTTTAGTTTAAACTTGTTTTTCGGTTTAAAAATGGGATTTTTCTAAAAACATTTTTAAATTTGATAATGTTTCTACTTTTTAATTAATTAAAAAATCCATTAATGAGTAAAGTTTTAAATGAAATATATATATTATATATAAATAAATATTAATTTATATTCATACAATTATTATTATTAGTCATAGAGTTAATATAAAGTCATATTTTTCTTGTAAAATACACTTCTTGGAAACCCACTATTTCATTGTATCTGTGGGTTTAATTTTAAATTAAAATTTTACAATTATATGATTTTAATTTTTAAAATGTATTAAATATTTTTAATCATCATAGTTTATATTATATAATAAGTTTAATTTAATTTTTCACCATAATGAATAGTAAAAATAGTAAAAATTAATTACCATGGTTGTGGTAAAAATGGGTTTATTGGGGGTTAAACTAAAATTATAAGTGTAAAAATGACCTAAAATATTGTCTAAAATCCATTTTATATCCATATTTATACCTTTTCACGTCTAAGTCTCTATAATAATATATTTTGGGCCCTTTTCCATGTGAAAAACATGGGTATGCCTTTTTCGTTTCAAAAAATACAAATATGACACTCACCTCACTTATAAAATAACACCCACTATCCTCTCTTCTTCACACCTTTAAACCCTTTTGGTTCATCAAATACCTGCCAAAATAACTTCCCAACTTACATCCCCTAATACTATAATCATTTTTTTATAAATACATTCTAGGAATACTTTAGGTATAATCCTAAAGAGGTTGTCTAAGAAGAGGTAAAATTCCTAACTATGTATTTTTGTTTTATTTCTTATTATAAATACTTAAAATATTATTAAAATATAATAATATGATAAAACAATTATCTAATATATACTTATATGTCATTATATTAAGTTCAAAACCTAAATCCATCTTCTATTCCATCAAATAGATTATGAAATCATCATTCATGTGTACAGTAGACTACCGCCTCGTGAACCGATGTCATTCATTTTCAATCATCACCTCTCATGGCTTGTTGAAATGATTGATTTCAATTATATATATTATATTTTTAACATATTTATAATTCTTTATTTATGATATCATGTATATCTTTTTTACTTTCCATTCCATGGGGGATATGATCGCTCGTGTGTACATCAGACTACTGCCTCACGAAGCAATGTAATTCATTTTTCACTAACGCTTTAAATGGAAGGTAATAAAGATAATTTTAAGGAATATATGTAATATAAATGAAATAATAATGATATTCATGACATATTTATCATTTATAAAAGATAATATATCATTCTATTTCTTACAACAAAAAATTATAACATCGTTCATGTATGTAGTATGGACTACCTCCTCCAAGAAGTGATGTGATTTTTTTT
Organism: Viscum album; assembly: GCA_963277665.1. Lineage (NCBI taxonomy): Eukaryota > Viridiplantae > Streptophyta > Magnoliopsida > Santalales > Viscaceae > Viscum > Viscum album. The sequence goes on along the minus strand of OY728137.1, from coordinate 610,521,901 downwards.
TATTCAACACGTCAAAAATAATGATATATATAAGTATATTTAAAGAATTAATATTGTATTTATGATATTATTATCATTATATAATGAAAAATAATACATTCCTTCTTTCCATAATGATTATTTAAAAATGGAAATGTTACTCATGCGTACGTACGACCTACCGTCTCCATGATCGTAACATAGTTCATTTTTCAAAACCATATTTCATGATTGGTTTTAAAAATTATAAATGATGTATAAATATAATAATTATTTCATAATTATTATTCTATATATTTTTAAATAATTATCTCTTTGACCACAATCAATACACTAAATCCATTTTGAAATAATGAATCTAACGTCCTCAAAATACCCAACATGGACTTAACTGATTAAGTATTAAAATATTTCATTAAAATAAAAGAATAAATGATTTAATTATAAGGTGTTAAACCTATAAAAGTTTATTAATATATCAAATAACTTATATAATCTTATTATATAGGAGTTAAAGTATGTTTATGAAAATTCTGGACTTCAGGTAAGGGTTTTTGTCATCTCGCTTTTACTTCTATGAGACATATGTCACATTCACTATTTATTTTTATTGTGTGGTTTATATAATACCAATGAATTTATATTATGAATATTTTTCATGAAATTTATTTTGATTTAAATATTCATATTAGTTTCTCTCTTTCAAGGGGTTTTGATTGAGATATTACCAAAGCTATAATAGATTTCGTCTCAATTCACTTTCATTGAGGCATATTTTATTATTATGCACCTGATTAATTTTATATAGTGTACATACTACCCTTTGAAATATTATATCATGAAACTACTTATCTTAATTATATTTAAAGTATCATTTTAATTTATTCTTTCATGGGGCTTATGGTTGAAGAGTTACCAAAGTGGAAAAGCCATTATGTTACAATATCCTTTCCTTTGGGATTATTTATGATCAAGTTTATTTTAATGAAAATAATGTGATATTATTTTCTTGAACCACATATATTTTATTTTATGTTTATTAATGTGGCTCATATGTTTTATTTTAATTTTCTCTCATATTTATTAAATAAATATCAATAAAGTAATCTATAAGTGATACCGATCTTGTATCTTATTTTAGATCAGGTACCTTTCTATTCCATATCCATGTTTTCAAAAATGTTCTTTCAAAAAAATAAATTGTTTCCTAAATATATTTGAAATAGTCTTCAAACTTATTTTAAAAGGTTTTAAAAGGTAAATTTCTTAACGTTTTCTAGATGGGTCACTTTTGACTCCCTTTTACAAGTTTTTTGAAAATAATTTTTATTTTTAACATTTACAACTTGAAAGAATTTTTTTAAAATCATGAAAATTATTTTCTTTAAGCCTTAATATATATTTTTAAAAGGTTTTTTTTAAATAAAATGATTTTCATAATATTTTTTTAATTATTAGTTTTAAAAAGATATTTCTAAAATAAAAAGGTTATTTTGCTCAAAAATGTTTTTAATAATATTTTAATGGTATTTACATTCATCAATGAAAATAACCCTTGATTTTATTTACAATCCAATGAGGATATGTGGTATTTATAACATCCGTATTCTTTCTCTTGATGGATTATGAGATTGCCATGGGTCCCATTTCTTTTTCATGGGTTAATCATGTTTCAAAGTGATTTTTATGGAACCCATTTCTTGTCCACAGGTTAATAATGTTTCAAATATATTTTTATGGATCCCCTTTATTTTATACAAGTCAATCACATTTCAAAGAGATCTTTATGGAACTTTTTTCTTTTTAAAAATTCAATCATGTTTCAAATATATTTTTATGAAACCAATTTATTTTCTTTGGTTTAATCATGTTTCAAAGATATTTTTATAGAACCTATTTATTTTCCATGGTTTAATCATGTTTGAAAGATATTTTTATGAAACCCTTTTCTTTTCCATGAGTTAATCAGGTTATAAAAAGAATAAATTTTGGTTCAATGCGTTTAAGATGAAATAAATTATCTATATACTTTATTAATGATATAGTTCTTTGAAATTGTTTATAATGATGTGTGGTTTTGTTATAAACCAAGGATAGATGGTTTAGTTACAAAAAAAAGGACTGGTGGTTACATTATTAACCAAAGACATGTGGTTCTATGATAAACCAACGATGGGTGGATTCATTATATCCCTCCAATTAATTGGGTATTCCAGATATGGAAGTCGAGCATATTGGTTTTTCTATTTGTAATAAGTGATGTGAAGTTAATGTTATAAGATACCAATAAGATTTATCTAATATTTATATGGGTTTATAATGTTTATTATGATCAAGTTTTATATCACATGGCTTGTGACTATTGATTCTGATGAATCTTGACTTTGTTAAATCCTCATTCCATGTTTTCATGTTTTATGGTTCAAGTTTTTATGGGTATGAATATTATTATATTATACTCATTCAATTTGATTATGGAATCATACCCTTATTCTCTTATTATTCTCACTGATGAAATTAAATTATTAATTATTACATTTACCCTTAATGAGAATTTTAGCTCAATCTTTTTCTATTTCATTTTTTCTTAGGTTATAAAGATTGAGGTTGAATGAATTATTTCTAGATGGGTTTCCCTTGTATGATGATGATAACCTAATATGGAATATGAAAACATGGGTAGAGTGGGAGATGATGTTCATATTTATAAAATAGTTGTTTATGAATCCATGATGTTAAGAGTTTTTCAAAATTCTCTAAAACTCTAAACCTAAAAGGTCCCTAACAATATAAGTGATCCAATATTTTTATTTTGATGTTATAAGTTTTGGATAGTGAAAATTGGGTCACCTTCATTGGTATCAAAGCTAGAAATTTAATGTTTAAATTTACAATTCTAGATATGGGAGTGTAGGTCCGAGTCTATTATTCATTATAACATTAAATTCATGTAGAATAATGAATAGTATTTCATAAGAAGTTTCATTAATAATAAATACATAAAATATACATATAATCAGAGTACAAATAGTTAGTTCTAGGAAACCAACTCTAACACAAAATGTTTCAGGATGCGATCCCAAGATAGAGGGTCTATAGTTCAGGGCTCTATAGATGGTTCTATTCAGCCCATAGAAAGACATTTATTCTCTTACAATGGTCGGGGAAACCTCATGTAAGATTTTCCAACCCATTGTATAGCTAATAAAGAGACGGTCAATGAACCACCAAAGAAGAGGAAGTAGTAGGATCAAGGATGTATTGAAGGTAGTGTACATGGTAGAGGAGCAGGTAGAGCAGTAGGAGGTGGAAGTGAAGGTTCCGGGCATAGCAGAAGCATGGTTGGTACGGGACCCAACTTTGATTTTTACCATGATGAATGATTACTCCGGGATCAATACAACGATGAACTCCAATCTCCATGGAATAAAATCAAATATTTAGATAAAGAATAAAGAGGCCTGAAACCTTTAGAGAGGATCTTACATATCATGTTTATAATTAATTTAATTAATTTTATAAAGAAAAATAATACCTGGGTCTTGGTATTTTTCTTCATTGATGATGTTGATCATCTGGATTGACCCTTCCAGATTATCTCATTGCGCTTGTAAGGATCCAATCTAGAATCCCTCTAGCGGTGATCCACACATGATCTGATGGCCTCCTATTGACATCGCTCGTTCTCCGGGTGATACCGTGGTGAAGAGAGTGTCTTATATCGGTCATTCTTGATCGCTTTTTCTTCAACCTTAAAGAACATCTCTCGTTCTTGAGAGGGGAGAGAAGAGCATTCAAGAAAAAAATTGTTTGGCTCAATAATTCTCAATTCATCAGGCGTGTGGTGTGGTGTCTGGCACAAGAGGGGTACTTGCCTATTTATATACATGGAATTTCAGTTATAATATTTAATTGCATAGAAACAATTAAATACATTCATGAACTTAGAGAAAACCCATGAATTTAATAATAATACTCCGTCATTATTTATGGTGCACCAACTTGCACAAAATGGAATTATAAATTCCGCGTCACAAAATAATAGCAGCGTTATTTTAATTTGTGCCAACTAGTTAAATAATTATTTACGGTCTTGAAAATAATTATTTTACTACCAGACCGAACTTGGTCTGCTCAAACTCCACTTCCATTTATTAAACACCTAAACAAATAAATAAATAATTTATTCTCTTAAATAAATATTTTATTTACAAACTGGTAAATAAATATTTATTAAATATTCAATAAAATAAATAAATATATTTTATTTAATTTATGCGATCATTTTAACTTGAATAAAATTATTCCATGGTCTTGAGAATAATATTTATTTCATTAATTAAATTCAAATAGAATTTAACCAAGACCACAAAAAACACTTAGTGTGTGACCCTCTAGGATTCTTTCTCATTGGCATTAGGTGGGTTTGCCTAAAGTCCAAGAGTACTATCTAGCAACGGGTCAAGGCACCTAATAAAAAGAACATAAAGTTGCATAAATGACATCCACATACAAACGCTCACTGTGTAATATAATCCCTTTGTCTCAATATCTCATCAAGTAGGTTTCATGATTGTGTCATCAACTTTTATGCTTGATACGTCATTCTTTGACTACCTGAAATAAACTCTTCGTTACACCATGGCCATGGAATTTCACGTGATGATTCTATTTAAATAAAAGGGCCGAGATATCAACTTCCATAAATAGAAGGGACAAATCCTTCCTCAACTTATCAATTAATAGCATGGCACTCATGATGCACCCAATGTACCCTACTTCCCTCCAATTGTCTGTGTGATGATTTTCATCAGTAAATCAAAGTGCGTATGTCGTGACACGTATTAATGATAATCTTAAAGTCTAAGGATCAATACACACGCTCGCAGATAGAAATATCTGATGACACCAAAACATGCAGAATTCCTACCAGCGGGTCTATTCTCATAATCTTCTATCTTGGAGATTACCAAGTGTGAACTTCATGAGAGGAATTCTCATCTTCTTATGAGTACTCACACCTGACGGTCTGCATGCTATGTGTCCCATAATAGCATGTCATCCAACCGCAGAACTATACTTAAGAATATTGTTATATCATTTCAAGGTTCTCATCATAGTGGGGAATTACCATGACCTTATCAATGCAAAAAATACTCTATGAAATTATTACATCATATTCATGCAGAACAATGAAAAATATGTAATAATACATTAAATATCCATGTAATCAAAGTAAAACCATTTGGTTCTAGGACACCAACTCTTATAGGAATATGGTTTTACTTTTTTCCACCACCGCCCTTAGGAGATCCGTACCAGGCTCAGGGAGATGGTGGAAAGGGTCAAGGATAGCTGCAAGAAGTGGAGGCCTATGACCTTGAGCCTCAAGGGATGATTAGAGCTATGATTTTTTTTCTTATATACTTTATCTACTGTACTGATAGGAACATGTGTGAGCCATTCATTTATTTCCACTTATCTGGTTCGTACTTATAGATTCTAGTGGATACCTTGGTTTAACCCTTATTCTTGGAGACTCCTGATGGAGGGGATTCAGTGACCACACACTTCTACCTATAGTGTGATTTAACACTCATATGAGAGATATTATTGTGGGATCTCTTTGTATTAGCAATGAGGTCATATGACATCATCTTAGTTATGGACTGTATATCCACAGTTCATGCCTAGATTGACTATTTTAGGTGGAGGATGCGATGTTTCTATGGTGATGGGATGAGGTTTTCCTTCCTTAGTGATAAGGAAACCCAAGTATATTAGGATGGGATCAATCGCAAGAGTTCACACCAATCACTCACCAATTGATTAGTATTACCCTTAAAGTAGTGTATGTTATAGGCTTTTAGTTTCCTGTAGTTATTATGGAGTATGAGGATGTATTTTCTGAGGATGTTCCAAGGTTACCACACCATCAAGAGATAGAATTCTGCAAAGTATTTCACCCTAGGTTATCTCTGGTATCTTCTCTAGAATATTGGATGTATCCTGTATAGCTTCAAGAGTTAAAGTTGTAATTGTAGGACTTGAAAATGAAGGGATTTTTTAGAACTAGTGTTTCCCCCAGGGAAGCCCCAATGTTTTCTACCAAGAATTTGGAAAAGAGTTTGAGGTTGAATATAGATTATTGATGCCTAAATAAAGTGATTATAAAGAATAAGTATCCATTACTGATGATCAATGAACTCTTTGATTAGTTGAGATGGGAGAGATGGTTCTTCAAGATTTACCCCATATCAAGATATCACCGGCTCTAATTATGGGATGAGGATATACCAAATATGACATTTTAATGTTGCTATAGACATTATGAGTACTTGGTGATGCCTTTAGGCATGAAGAACACCCCAAAAGTTTTTATTGGACTCATGAACTAGATCTTTCAACCTTTATTAGAAAAATTTGTGATGGTATTCATTGAGGATATCCTAGTGTATTTGATGTCTGAGGAGGAGTATAAGAGACACTTGAGGATGGTATTGGACATACTCTAAGAGAACCTGTTTTATGGGAGGCTCTCGATGTGTCAGTTATGTATTCATGAGGTCTACTTTATGGGATATTTCATCTTAACAGAGGGAGTATCAGTGGATCCAGCCAAGGTTGAGGTATTTTTATCTTGGGATCCACCCAAGGGCATGATTAAGGTGCAGACATTCCTTGGGTTAATAGGTTATTACATAATATTTGTTCTTGATTTCTCTAGGATGTCAAAACCTTTGACTACTTTGAACTAGTATGGGTATCCTTTTGTATGGATAGAGATGGGACAAAAAAAATTTATGAGTTAATGTATAGGTTGATGAACAATCCCATATTGAGATTTCTAGAGGAATGTGTTGAGTACATAGTGTTATTCAATTCCTTGAGGACTGATCTTGGTTGTATCCTAATGAAGAGGTGGTTAGTGATTGTATATGGGTCTTGAAAGTTGAGACTTCATGAGCAGAACTATGCAATCCATCATCTAGACTTAGAAACAATGGTCTTCATCCTAAATATGTGGCAACAATACCTTATGGGTGAGCGTTTTATATTATATTATGAGCACAAGAGTCTCAAACACATCTTCTTATATATGTATATTAAATTGAGACAAAGATGATGGCCCGAGTTCCTCCATGATTATGACTTCAAGATGTACTATACTCCCATGAAGGGGAGTGTGGTGGTAGATACGCTCAGTAAGAGATATTTTTCTCAGTTGTTGACTGAGGTGTCAGAGTGGTTATCCTTGTTTTATTTTTCCTTAGTGGATTTGGATAGTGAAAATTACCTCTAATCGGTGGTAGTTACCCCACCGCTACTACGACATTTCATGGAGGCTTATCATGGTAATACAACTATGAGACCTTGTGTACTCGGATATCCACTAGATGCAATTATAATGGATTTTATGAAGGTGGGGAGAACGTCATCCTTTTCAGAGGACGGACGATGGTACTAGTGTCCTTGTGTGAGGAGAATCTGAGGGATTTTCATACATCCCCCCTTGGCGGTGTATCCAAGTGTGAAGAATATGTCCTAGGATCTTCAACGTTAGTTATGGTGGATAAGTATGAATATGGATATAGATGAATTTTTCTCTTGATGCCTCACTTTTCATTAGGTGAAGGTTGAGCACCAGGTTCCAGTGGATTTATCTTATCCCATTGTGGTAGCGGAGTGGAATTGGGATGGTATATCTATGGAATTTTTGGTAGGGATTCCAAAATCCACTAGAGGAAATGATTCCATCTAGGTGATGGTATAATAACTCACCAAGTCAAATAACTTCTTAAATATTCAAGAGCAGTGTCCAGCAAAGATCTTGGGATGACTTTACATGAAGGAGATTGTCCAAATTCATGGAGTTCCCTCAATGATCATTTCAGACTATGATTTTTACTTCATGTCATGATTATGGAGAGTATTTTAGGAGGCCTTTGGGACTCATCTACATTTGAAAATGGTGTTTCACCCCTAGAATGATGACAAGATTGAGTGGGCCATTCAGGTTCTAGAGGATATGTTGAGGCTTTCATATTAGAGTTTAGTCATAGTTGTGAGGATCACCTACCCTTGGTGTATTTTCCACACAAAAATAGCTACCATTTCACCATTGATATGGCATCATTAGAGTCCTTGTATTGGAGACCCTACTGGCCACCAATATGTTGGACTAATCCGAGTGATTTGGTACTCATGGGACCGAAGTTGGTGAAAAATACAACAAAGAATGTTTGGATCATCTAGGAGTATATGAGGACTATAGATAGTCATAAAAATTCTTATATGGATCAGAAATAAAGGAATTTGGAGTTTTAAGATGGATACCATGTTTTCCCGAGTGTCTTTCCTCGATGTGGATTATGAAGATTTGGTCGGGTTGGCAAGTAATCTCCAAGATTAATTAGACCTTCCTAGATGCTGCATAGGTTTGGTGAGGTGACATACCCATTATCCCTACCACTATAGTTAGATATGGTACACATCGTCTTCTATATTTCCTAGATGAGGTGGTATGCATGACCCATCACTTGTTATTGACTAGGGTAAGTTGGATATCAAAGATGAAGCTACATTTGTAGAGAACCTGGTGGATATCAAGGATCAGTAGGAGAAGATCCTCCATGGGAAAGTAATTCCCTTGGCGTGTGTCCATTGGTAGCATGAGAGTCTTCAGGAGAGCACCTAATAGTGGGAAACCCAGATTTGATCCCAATACCCTCATCTTTTTTAGTAGGTTTTTTACTTTTTGGGATGAAAATCCCTGAGGTGGGGAGAATGTGATGACTCTATTTTTTCCATGTCAAGCTTCAAAATATATCTAATAATATTTTAAGGGTCATACATTGATTTGACACAATATTTTGTGGGTTGATATTAATATAATATAAATATTAAATATATTATATCACACACACATATTTTTTATGAAATAATGGAATAAATATTGAACAGAGTCACGGATCAGAAATCTAAGACTTGTGTTGAGTCTAGAATGAATTTTTTACACTAAGAGTGATATAATATTTGTCATTGTGGGAATTTTAATAAATTTTGTCATTGGAGAAAATAATAAAATAAATTAATGTATTTATTTGTTTAATTTTTTTGAAACAGTGAGATAATTTCCTCTATAAATACACATTTATTCCAAATCCCTAAGTTTAGTTGCATAACCCTAGTATTTGATAGGAGTGTGTAGAGTGTATCTTGGTAGAATAAAGAAAGATCAAGGATCAGATCAGAACTATCAGGATCATCTACACCAATGGAGTTGTGGATGTTGTGAAAAACAGTGGCATAAAATTATTCTTCACCAATTATTGATCCAACTTGAGGAAGAAGGTTTTTTATGTAAATTTATCCATGTTTATTTATACCATGATGAATGAGAATCAATTCTTCTAAAATTTCTATTCATGAGTTGATTGTGTTTTGTGGGTATGGTTTTATCTTCATAGGAATAGGAGTTTGATATTGATTTGATAATCCTATTTATTCATAATCCCTAATGATAAAAAATTAAGGCCAACATGAACATTGGTTGAGGTTCATTCCTCATGTTTGTGTTTTATGAATTTATCTCCCCATTCTACACGAGATCATGTCATTATTTTATTTGATCAGGGATTCAACAGATACCTGGTGAACAACCATTGTGTAAACGATCTTTGTAACAATGAACTGTTACCTCAAGTTCTAGATAGAGATATATGGAACAGTTTCAATGCACGATGATAGAGGATCAATCAATTTTAGATCAGAGGTTCCTTGGTTCGTGAATTTTAGTGTTCGAACAGTTTGGTGGGGTAGATGATTCCTAATCATATTTTATGGATGGATTCTATTTACTAGAAACATCAAGGCCCGGTTGGATCGAGATCCAAATATTATAGCGAGGTTTATGATGTATTTGGTGTTGTAAGAAGTGTGAGTGGAATCATGTACAACTTTCAGGGATTTTTGAGAAGTTACCAACTACACGGTGTTTACTTCATAAGAACACACGTCGTGTGGTCCCCTCCTTCACTGATAGAGTTTATACACAGAGGAAAATATCACATGTCATGTGACGTGTGTCACACACCATGTGACTTAGTGCTGTCAGCTTGAAGTGTACCTTGGGGGTATATGGGAATGAACATAGTTAGGAACATGGGCATGATGATTGTACATGGGAATGATTATGTACTCAGAAAAATTCAGGTACATATACATAACTAGGTGCATAGGCATGACCAATGTACATGGTCATAGGTAGAGGAACATGGGTAGGTCCAGGTTTAGTGATACATGTCATGTACCCTATGTAAAAATTGTGTACTTCTTCACAATTGATTTGTATCACTTTATCTATTCAATGTATACTAGTACCAGGTGAGTGTGTTACCTTGGTTTATACCTATGAGGGAACAATGTTGCATTATGTCTTGAGTATAGGATTGTGATCCCCTCTATAGGTTTTTTATTGAATAGAGTTAAGGGTATCCCTTCATGTGACCAGGGTGGGATCCTCTATCATTACTTCTTGTACCCTAGGTGGGGTTCATTGTATCATCATAAACATTTTACATAGAGCATCGATCCCCTATCATAATGGTTAATCCAATATGGTTTGTAGTATCATTGTGAATATGATCCCCTAATTAGAGGGTTATTCCAGTAGAGTTCATGGTGTCCCCCAGTGACTCTAGGTGTGATCCCCTACCTAGGTATCAAGATCTTTAGAGTTATAGTGAGTTCTTCCATGGAGAGACCCAACAATAATGACCTTTTGGAAGAATTCCATTAGTGAAAACATGTCTTGTAGAGTGGATTATCCCAGATGAGTGTTACCTTGAATCCTTGATCAGAATCATATGGATAATAGTATGGTTTGGACCTATTTTAGACTTGGATTCTACTATAAGTATATCTGAGTTTTTCTTGGTTATCATTATTGCTTATCTCATATCTTGATTGACATGCCTTTGAGTTGATGAGATGGTTATACTCTTGATTCTTTATGTTTTGTGATTTCAAGGTGTCCTACTCGGTATTGTATATTCACCCCTAAATGGTCTCTTCCCACACATGTTGTATCTTATGCAGATGACAAGACTTTTGATGGTGTCCTAGGAGGATTAGGAGTAGATGAAGTATAATGAGCTAGAAAAATCATGGTTTAATTTTAAAGCAATCCCCTCCTTCTTAGCAGGTTGGACTCTTTAGAACTTTTGGGTGGGCATGTATTTGTATTTTTATTGCTTTCTATTATTTGTTTTACTATGATGTGGGATAGCTAGTATGCATTCATTAGGATACAAATTATATTTACCTTTTAGGATTGTATGGGTATTTAGAGATTTGTGTGTCTGTGGGTTCAGGTATATTATCCTAATGCCTCTCATCAGTGTGAAATTCCTACTTGACACTGGTCACTAGCCCCTGGCTTATTCGAGGTGAGCTTGGGGTGTCACACTCAGCTTACCACTAGCCAGGAGGGCCCCTATGGTTTGGGTCATGAAAACCTACTTTCAAAAGAGATATTCATTTAGTTATCCATTTTAGTTTTTTGTTTTCAATAGGTTAATAGGGATTAATTTTTTTATGTAATTCTATTTTACATTTATATTATGTATAAGTTTATTTTTTTTCTTCCTCTCTTTTTTTTTGGTTTGTGCTTATCTCACTGTGCTCCTTCTCAACTCCATGAAAATTTAGAACCCTTGTTATTGTTCAATGGGGGAAGTGGTGATGTTTGAGTTTCTTACATTCCAATGTGTTCTAATTATTTTATTCAAGGATTTTAGTGGTGGTTAAATTGATTAGGGTGTGTGATTCCCCCATTTCCCCTTCCATTGACTTCTTTTTCTTATTCTTCTATATTCTTCTCCATCATTTAATAATTTCATATGATAGAGTAACATTGTGATGGTAATGTATGGTGAAGTGATATCCTATCCATAGTTTGAAAGAGTATTACCCTACATATATAGATCTTGAAGTGGGTAGTAATGTTTTGAATTGGAGGGTGTAGTGTGATAGATTTTGATCACTCCATTTAATAGGGCAATGATGCATTTTTTTAGATAATGATGATTGTTTAACCGTGAAACCCTAATAATAATAGTTTTATTTGTTTTGGATGATTTTTGTGTGTGTTTTGGTATTATTTATATTTTGAATTATTTTTTTATCAAATGAATTCTGAAATTCCCTCCACTATATTAGTAATTATCTTTAGTGTTATATTAGTTATTTTATAAATAGTGGAAATAGATAATCATTTTGTGTAAGTGGCATCATCGTGATGGGCCATGGGATTTCACTATACTGAATTCTTATATAATATTAATTTATTAGTTAGGGATTCATGAAAAATAATTCTCATCATGTGATGATAAAAAATCCATGAGGATATATCATTTGAGAGTCTGAGGATGATTGGAAGGTGATGGAGGAGTTAATAGCCTTTCATATTAGGGAAGAGGAGATCGATGGTGGGAGATGTTTTTTTTAGATGGTGGTAGAACCTTATTTGATATTAATTTTAGAGGAGTATTAATGGGGAGAATCATATATGGAAGTGATGAGAGACTCTTCCATATATGGTGATGTTCTAGTGGGGTTTTCAGAGGATGGTCAGAATTAGATATTTTTTAGGGAAGGTTGTTTGTTCTATAGGTCAAGCATGAGGGATTTATTTGTGATTTTCATAGCTACCCCTTAGCGGTACATTCAGATGTTCCAAATATGTATCATGGATTTAAGAGATAACATTGGAGGTCTAGGATGAAGTGACCAGTGGCGGAGTTAAGGGCTTTATGTTTGGTTTACCAATAGGTGAAAGTAGAACACCTTGTTCCTATAGGGTTTTTGTAGTCTTTAGATGTTCTTGAGTAGAAATGGGGGGAAATATCAATGGATATCATCATCGGTTTACCCAAGACCACAGAGTATGTGATTTTTCTTGGGTGATCATGGACCTATTAACAAATTCATCCCATTTTATGGTGATTTGGGAGTTAAATGTTGTGGATGTTCTAGTGAGGGAGTATGTGGACGAGGTGGTGAGGCTCCATAGGGTACTGAGGACCATCATCTCTAATCATGGCCCTCGATTTACCTCATGATTATAGAGAATATTATAGCATGATTTTGGATCCTATATGTTCCTTAGTACATATTTTTATCCCCAAATGGATAGCCACATAGAGTATACTATCTAGAAACTAAAGGATATGTTATGGGATTTCATCTTGGACTTTGGTGGATTGTGGTTAAATAAATTACCATTGGTTGAGTTTACTTACAATAATAGTTATCACTCATCCATCGATATGGATCTATTCGAGGCATTGTATGGATGGTCATGTCGAACTCCGTAGTGCTGGAATGAGGTTAGGGAGTTAGCATTCCTTGGTCTAGATGTGCTGCAGAGCATAATGGAAAAGATCCAGATGGTTCAAGATAGAATGTAGGTGGTGTAAAACCACCATAAGTACTATGTTAATCATAGGTGATGATCCTTGGAGTTTGAGGTTGGATACCACACATTCTTGAAGGTTTCCCCTCATCGGGGGAAACAGAGGTTTAGTTGGGGGAGTAAGATCTATCCCTATTTTTTAGGACTTTCGAGGTGTTGGAGAGCATTAGTGAGGTGGTGTATTGGTTGGAACTTCCACCATAGATGGATAAGATCTACAATTTTTTTTCATGTGTCACGTATTTTAGGGTATCTTTATGATGACTCATATGTCATTGATTGGGGAGAGTTTGATATCTAGGATGATCCGACATTTATATAGAGATAGGTTGAGATCCAAGATTTTCTGGAGAAGGTGTTGTGTGGGCACACCATTCCCCTGGTTTGTGTGCTATGGAAGTATGGAAATCTGGAGGAGATTACTTGGGAGCATGAGATGCAGATGTGTGTCCAGTACCCTGAGTTTTTTTAACCTTATTTTCATTTTTTTTGTTCTAATTTTGTGATGTAATGCTTTAATTACTATTATTAGCATATCAAATCTAGCTGTTTCTCTTGTTGGTTGTGCTTATTTGATGGTTGTGTTTGGGTTTTAAAAATATCCTTTCGAGATATCTCATTGGGTAGTTATTTGGACCTACACCTTATCCTTCCTTTCAAAGTTTGGTTTTGATTCTCAAGGATGAGAATCATTTGATAGGTATCTTATATAACATTATAGGTTTTCTCAGCCTATTACTTGGTAAGATTTGGGTGTTGGAATTATTGGGAGGAGTTTTGAGGAGGATCTGGTGGAGTTAAAGATAAAATATCAGCTAATGAGGATCTTGTAGTGTAGATCTATAGGTTGTGATGTAGTGGAGTTTCTTGCATCATTGAGGAAAACTTGAGGTGTAGAGGTTTGTGATGATGGTTTTTTTGGCTCTTCCAATTCTGGCATGGCTATGACGTAGAGGTGAGTTGTAGAATAGAGTCTCAAGGTGTCAGATTTTCCTTGTTACTACCACTTAAGGGGTGGTTGTGGCATAGAGACCAAGAGAGACCAACCTTGAATCGCTGTCATTTTGGGTGTAGTTGTGGCGTGGTGATTTGGTTGTGTCGTATCCATACTCCAAGAAGATAGGATCTTGAAATTATATGCAACATGGATCCCAGAGGAAAGTTGGACCAAGGGTTTTTATGTCGTATCACATGAACCTGCATTGTGGTTTTGGGTGAGACCTTATTCACTACATCATAGTCGGGGGTTCTACATTGTGGTCTTTAAATTAATTACTGGGTATAAATTATAGATCCCCTTCAAAACTCAATATTCCTTGGAATTCATTCTCATATCTTGGGTGAGATAAGTGTGGTTTTTAGAGGTATTTTACCACCTTTCTAGTGCCTTCGATTCCTGATCTTTGTAGATTTATTCTTGGAAAATATAAAGTGAGTTCCTCTTCTTTTATCTCTTGTTTCCCCTCCTCTTCCATTTTTAGAAAGTGTTGTGTTGTGGGAATGATTGGTTTAAGTGAAGTTATCATTGGAGGTCTATTAGAGATGTATTGTTCTAAGTTTATAACACATTCTTGGTGTAGTTTTGATCTTGTGGTTGTCTCTTCTTCACCATTCCCCTATAGAGCATATCAGAAAGCTTTGTTTGAGGTCGAGGATCCTCGTTCTCTCCTTTTTCTTGGTGAATTTGTGATTATAACATATGTTTTATCCACTGTGTGGATGGTATGGGCTAAGAAAAGAATATAATGAGTTGATTTAACTGAAATTTAAGGGTAATGGATAGACTCTCATGTGTTTACTTGCTTTTTGTTTTTTGGTTTCTGAATTTATGCCTACTATTTTTAATGATAAAAAGTAACAGTTATTGATAAGCCTTATGTGTGATGAAACTACTGAGAATTATTAACCCTTTTGTGTTTTCTTGCTTTAATCCACCTCTTATAAAATTAAAATCACTTACATATGGATAATGAACTGGTTGTGTGTGAATCTATAAGATTTGTGTAAAAATTCCTATGACAGAACTAATGAGATGATGTGTAATCCCTCATTAAAGTTTAAATTTAATTATTATGATTGTGAAATTTAAAATATGTTGTTGCGTGTATTTTTGTTCTTGATGACTAAAAATTAATATTTTTATTTTCCAAAAACTTTTGAGGGAAAAGTGATAAACCAAAAAATGATTTCGAGGAAAAGTGGTAAACCATACATGACTTCATGACAAATAGACTTCAAACACCATTGATTGGAAAATAACGGCCAACCTAACAACTCATTCATCATACAAAACCACCACTCGATAATTCAAATTTAAAATCTTCATAGAAAAAGCCGATATCAAGTCCAAGGAACCACCAGAAAGTACAAAGCATGAACCTTAGAAAATCATGACCAACCTCTTCAAACGCCATTGATGCGACCATCGACACCATCCCAAAACCACCAACCCGCCAGCAAAATCCAGTCGGAGGTCACCCAAACCCTCCAGAGACGTGAGATGGACTCTCGAAAATCCTTGGGGAAGAACACATCCACATAAGGCCAGCCAAGAATCCAGATCGAGGAAGACCGTGTTGTCTGGATGCCGCATCCTAATCCGCAGGGAACCACAACCCAGCCTCGAATGCCAACGACTCCACAAATGTAGTCCAACAGATTCACCAACACAAGATAAACACCATCAATATATCAACATCCATCTATCCAAATCAGAAAAGAATATAAACGAAAATGGCAGTGTCCATGTGAGGAAACTAGAGGCCAGCATCAATCAAACGCAACCGATCCAAATTAGCAATCAAAACAACCCAAATCCAGAAGCGAATCAAAAGCCGAAGCTCCATCCTCTACCAAAATCCTACCAAATAGCACCGCAACTGGGATCTTGCAGACCGTGGGATAGCAACACAAAACCACCAGTATCTTCAAACCACACCTTCGAAGAAAAACACCACTGGTTCCTCCGTGAAATAACACATCACTTGCAAACACATCTAGATCCAAATCACGCATACAGGGAAACAAAAACAGAAACCATCACCGCAAATATTTGAACACCAGGCCATGCCGGAAGAAGCCCTGCTGCGAATCAAAAACCGCAACCCGTCGCCGCCTTCACAGTCGCCACGAAGAACACCATGAAAATCCCTCGAACTCCCATCTGATTCTCGAGACAGAAACCCACAAAAAGCAAATGAAAGTCGGCCACTGGATCTCACCGCGCCGCCAAGAGACCCTAACCAGCAAAGGAGGCGAAGGGCAAGGAGCGGGCCAGAAAATAGTGAGATAAACCGAAATAGTCGAGCCCACGAAGACCAATTCTGCCACTAAAGGATGATCCCCTGAGATCGCAGTGAGGAAGAACCAAGGAGAAGCTGGAGACGACTCGAGGCGGGGGGAGGAAGAAAACCCTAGCGAGGCACGCCCCTTACGAGGTTTTTTTTTTAAATAATTTTTTTTTTAAAAAATATTTTTTAAAAACTGGCTAGGTTAAAAAAAAATTCAAAAATACGCCACAAAGGCGGCATCCTAGATGCCGCCTTTCCCATAAAAAAGAAAAAAAAATATTTTTTCTTGAATTTATTTTTATTTTGTTTTGTTTTGTTATATATATATATATATATATATAAACAAAACAAAACAAAAAAAACACACAAAAATAAAATTTTCAGCAGAATTTATCCGTTATTTAAAATCCAGCAGTACTGTCATTACAGCAATCCGGATTCTGACAGAAGCTCTCACCCAGGGCTCCTTTTTATAAGAGAGCTTACCCTGAAAATCATTCTGCATTTCCGATGTGAGATTCTGGTTCTCTATTTCCTGCACAGAACATTCTGCATTTCCGATGTGGGATTCTGTTTCAAGTACGTGACTTTGAAAGATTATAAAATATAAACTATAAGGCTAATATAAATGAAACTTAAAACATGGATTAAACATATAAAAAATAGTTGAAAACAAAAAAAATCATAAAAAAATGATGATAAAAAATAATTTACAAGCTTTCAAAACCACTTACTTTAAACATAAGAAGTTTCAAGTACGTGATTTTGAAAGCTTATAAAATATAAAGTATATGACCAATATAAATGAAACTTAATACATGAATTAAACATAAAACAAATATTTGAAAATAAAAAGAATTTCGTAAAAAATATTGATGAAATATAATTTATAAGCTTTCAAAACGACAAACATGAAACTTAAAAATGTTTCAAGCACGTGACTTTGAAAGCCTATAAAATATAAACTATAAGACCGATATAAATAAAACATAAAACACGGATTAAATATATAACAAATAGTCGAAAATAAAAAGAATTTCGTAAAAAATGTTCATGAAAAATAATTTATAAGCTTTCAAAACCACTTACTTGAAACTTAAAATGATTAAAGTATGCGGTTTTGAAAGACTAAAATATAAACTATAAGACCAATATAATTTAAAGTTAAAACATGGATTAAACATATAATAATTTATTTAACTATTAAATTAATATTATTAATAATTAATTATATAATAGTTAATTAGTAATATAATTATTCATTATAATTATTCATTAGTAATTATTAAAAATTATTTTATAATAAATAAGTAGTTAATTAGTAATATATTTATTCATTATAATTATTCATTATAACTATTAATTATTATTTATTATTTATATAATACTTAATTAGTAATATAATGATTAATTATATAATTATTAACTATATAATAAATAATTATTTAATTAGTAATATCATTATTAATTATATAATAATTAATTAGTTAATTATAAATAAGATAATTAATTATAATAAGTAATTATAATTATTAATTAGTAATTATTAATAGATAATTATGCAAAAATTAATTAGTTAATTAATAATATTATTATTAATTATATAATAATTAATTAGTAAATTTGTAATATGATTTTTAATTATAATTATTCATTATAATAATTAATTAGTAAATTTGTAATATGATTTTTAATTATAATTATTCATTATAATTATTAATTAGTAATTAATAATAATTAATTATATAAAAATTAGTTAGTTAATTTGTAATATTATTATTAATTATATAATAATAAATTACTAAAATAGTAATATAATTTTTAATTACATTTATTCATTATAATTATTAATTATTAATTAGTAATTAGTAATTAGTAATTAGTAATTATCAATTAGTTAATTAGTAATATAAATATTAATTACAATTAGTCATTATAATTATTAATTATTAATTATTAATACTTAATTATATAATAGTTAGTTAGTTCATTAGTTATATAATTATTAATTATATAACAATTAATTAGTAAATTAGTAATATAATTTTTAATTACATTTATTCATTATAATTTTTAATTATTAATTAGTAATTATTAATAATTAAATATGTCACAATTAATTAGTTAATTAGTAATATTATCATTAATTATATAATAATTAATTAGTAATATAATTATTACATATATAATAAATATTTAGTTAATTAGAAATACAATTAATAATTATAACTAATTAATTAGTAATTATTAATTATTAATTATTAATTATTAATTATTAATTAGTTAATTAGTAATATAAATATTTATTATAATTATTCATTATAATTAGTAATTAGTAATTAATAATTATTAATAAGTAATTACTAATTATTAATTAGTTAATTAGTAATATAAATATTAATTATAACTATTCATTAAATTATTATTTATTAATTATTACTCATTAATTATTACTTATATAATAATTAATTAGTTAATTATTAATATAACTATTAATTATATAATAATTAATTAGTTAATTAGTAATATAATTATAATCTTTCAAAGTCACGTACTTGAAACATTTTTAAGTTTCAAGTAGGCGGTTTTGAAAGATTATAAATTATTTTTCATTAACATTTTTTTGGAAATTGCTTTTGTTTTCAACTATTTCTTATATGTTTAATCAATGTTTAACGTTTCATTTATATTGGTCTTCTATTTTATGTTTTATGGTCTTTCCAATTCACACACTTGAAAAATTTTAAGTTTCAAGTATGCGGTTTTGAAAGCTTATAAATTACTTTTCATCAACATTTTTTTGGAAATTTCTTTTGTTTTCAACTATTTATTATATGTTTAATCAATGTTTAAAGTTTCAATTATATTCGGTTTATAGTTTAAATTTTACAGTCTTTCAAATTCACGTATTTGAAACATTTTTAAGTTTCAAGTAGGCGGTTTTGAAAGGTTATAGATTATTTTTCATCAACATTTTTGAGGAAATTCTTTTTGTTTTCAACTATTTATTATATGTTTAATCAAAGTTTAAAATTTCATTTATATTGGCCTTATAGTTTATATTTTATTGTATTTCAAAGTCACGTACTTGAAACAGAATCCCACATCGGAAATGCAGAATGTACTGCATAGTAAAGGTAGAACCTGAATCCCACATTGAAAATGCAGAATGATTTTCAGGACAAACCCTCTTATAAAAGGGAGGCATGGGTAAGAGTTTCTGTCAGAATCCAGACTGCTGTAATGGCTGTAGCGCTGGATCTTTAATAGCAGAGAAATTCTGCCTTTCACCTGCAGCGCAAAGGCGGCATCGCAGATGCCGCCTTGCCCCCGAAATTCAAAGGCGGCATCCGGGATGCCGCCTTTGAGGTGCATTTTTAAATTTTTTTTTGCCAGAAGCGTTTTCTGGAATTTTTTTTTTTTTTTAAAACGTAAAAAAAAATCCCCCTTACGGGCTCATCTCATGTCTAGCATATTTTTGTTCTTGATGAATTCTATAGTGGGGGTATTTTATGGTGATGGTGGTGACTAGTTCGGGTGTGGAGTATGTTGAGATAGTGGGGTTGTGGTTGTTTGGCATGTGATGTGTTGTGGGCTGATTTGTGGTGATTGAGTGATGGTTATTGATGTGAGATGATTGGGTTGTTGTGTTGCGGCTTGTGTCTTAATTGCCCATTAGCTATGTTATGGGTCTATTAATGATTAAATGATAAAAAAATGGGTTGTAGTTGAATATGTTGCAATGGGTTAATGAATTAAATGATAATAGGTGGTTTGGAATGAAATGTGTAGTGGATGGAAATAAACATGGGGTGTGATTAAGGGTGGTTTGTCTTTAAATATGGGGTTAAATGGATTAATAAATGGAACTTGGTTGGTAAAATGGTAAATATGGAAATGGGTTGAATATGTAAATAATGAAGCAAATGGTGGAATGTGTTGTGGTTGTCCTGTGTGGTGAAGTTGCATGTAGTGGTAACAGAAGTTGGTGGTGAGATGTTGTCAAATGATGTGGTAGGATTGTGGGATATGCTAGTGTTTTTTTATGTGAAACCTTAGGCCAGTATTGTGCATTATATACTACCACTTTATTTTCATGTTATTTCTATATGCACCCCACCTGTGTCGAGTACTATGTACCGACATCCCAATTTTCTTGGGTTGTTTCCCCCCAACATCTAGGATGGAAAGGGAACGGATGAATGATTTCCCCCCTCTTTCCCACTCTCACTTCAACAATAGTACATGGCAGTGGTAACCAATTGGTGGTGACTACCGATTTATGATGGCACAGTTGGTGGTGATGTCTAGCAATGAAAATATATGATATGTGGTGGGGGTTCATGCGCGGTAGGGGGGCATGAGGTTGATGTCCTTCATGTTCATGATTCCCTATTGTATTGTTTATGATTTTGTGATGAGATATGAGGTGACATAGATGATTTTGCAGCAGCGTCATGTGACATGTGGATATGAACTGATTCCAGGACAAGATGTCGGGCCCTGTGAGAGGCTGGAGTAGGTAGGGTTGCGACCCAACCCACATCATAGATGACTCAATATGTGATGAAATATGCATACATGGGAAGGTTGAGAACACATTATTTTTGATGTTGGGGCATGGGAGTGGTAAATAGGTAGGGAAGCGAATGTTGGGTACCTTTTTTATGTTATCTTGTAATTATTTTACTACCTTGGATGCGTTATTTGGTGAGCAAGCCTTGGTGGGGTGGGGATGACTGGTTGATGTTTTTAGGTGCATGGTTGATTTACTATTTATTCATTGGTGCATTAGTATGATCTTCTCACATTTGCATGAGAGTTATTGGGTATGATCCTACTAAGTATACATTTTATGCTCACACTACAACAAAAACTTCATTTATGGGAAGTTTTCCAAAACTGCCATGAAATGCGAAATCGCGAAATGATTTCATGACTGTTTTCAAAATCACCGCTAATTATTTAGCAGTGGTTTTTATTTTTTTATTTTTTATTTTTTATTTTTTATTTCTTTAATTATTAATTATTTTTATTTAGAAATTTTTATTATTTATTATGACTAGCATAAATAAAACATATATGTGTGCATGTTGGGATTTGAAAATCTTATCTCTTGGTTATTTTGTAAAGTCTTTACCACTCCAAAAAACTTTTCATGTTGTGACTAAACACGCTTTGAGACACAGACACACACTGAGATAGAAAAATATATGTAAATAAATATGAATATATATATTTATAGGGATATTACCATGGCGGTGTGTCGATGAGGGCTAGTCGCATAGTGGGGGCGACATGTCGATTGGGGAAGATCGAATGGAGGGGACGAAGTGTCCATGGGACCAGATTACACGGAGGATATCGACAGGAGATGGGCTCAGTGCAAGCGGTGGCGGGTGATGCCAACGACAGACCTCAGTTGTGAATGGCATTATTGGGCAAGGCGGAAGATGTGAATGATAACAGGCCGACTCAGGATGGGAACAACATAGGAGGTGGCGGGTGTTGCCTACGATGGGACATAGCGGTGATGAGGCACTGTTGGGCGAGGCGATGGGCACAGACAATGACGGTGCTGCTGAAGATGGCGATGACCATGGTCGATGCGCAGGTAGTGCAATAAGGCTATTGTGGGCCTATGGGCCTATTGTAATGGGGCTTAATACCCATTGGGCCTTGAATGGCCATGTATCGAGATCTCTCTACCCAAAATAACAAGTGGAATTTGTTCCAATAATAATTTGGAGGGACTTCCCCCTACATGTTAATATATATATTTATTTAATTTCAGCAATAATTAAGAAATTAATAATAAATAAATTATAAATTATAAATTATAAATAATATAAAAAATAAATAAAAAATAAAAAATAAATATAAATTATTAATGATTAATTATAAATTATAACTAAATGATAAATAAAAAACAATTTAATAATAAAAAAAAAATAAAAAATAAAAAAAAAATTATAAATAAATAATAATAATAATAAATAATAAATAAAAAAATTGTAAATAAATAACAAATAACAAATTAATAATTAATAATTAATAAAAAATAATAAATGATTAATAATAATTAATATATATAAATATAAATACATATTAATATGCACAAATATAGGTAAATAGATATAAATATCTATAAATATATAATTATATATAAATATAAAGAAATGTGGATAAATATTTATAAATTATAAATTAATACATAGAAATACACACACACATATATATACATAATAAACAACACATAATAAATCACCAAGTCCTAATGAGAGCTTAAAGGAATGGTGATTTCTTCCCCCGCGACGATGCCCTAACCTAATGATGTTCCCCCCTCTAGATCAGAGGGGGGAGGTTCGCGTTCTCAATCTTATGGAAAGAGTGACTTCTTTCCGTTATCTAATCCCGGCTATCTCCCTTCTTTCTCGAGGATTAATCTCTCCCTAAAAGTCAATGATCTCTTCCAAGGAGCGTTGCAACTTCGTCTCTCCCCGACAGAGCTTAATTGTGCCACAGATCTATGAAATCTCATGCTGGTAGCTCAGTTTCTTCTTCAACGCCCTTCAGTTGATGAATTTGATCGATTTGTTTTCAATTATTGGGATCTTTAATAGCGTGTGATAGTCATCTTGATTGATAGGAGTCATCTGATGATTCAGTTTTAGACGGAGGACGATTTGATTACTGCCTGGCCCAGAGCTCCTCGGCAATGCAATGGAGAATCATTTTATCTGTTTCGATAGAGTCTTGACTTCCATATGCGACGTGATCCCTTGAAGATGGCGACATGGGTGAGTCTCCCTGGTCTTTCAATTTCTTTTCAAAATCCATCCATTTTGTGTGCTATTGGGAACATGATAGGCTGATACCTTTGCTCGGATCAACGAACATAGGTGGTATGTCACCCCATCTGTCCACGGATTTGTGTTGAGATTGATATTGCATGGTCGCTTGTGAATTGGCTTTGGATCATGGATGGGAAGGAGTTTTGGTGGAAGCAGGATGTGAGATTTGAATCGTGGATGCGTTATTATGTTGCTTGCGGCCGATTTGGACATGTGAAAACGGTATGTCGCAGCAACAGATTGGCTGGAGTTTCACAAGGGGCGAATGAGGGTTACCAAGAGGTGCACATTTCTAGAAAATGGGGGGACGTCTCTGATAGTGGCAAAGAAAATGTTGGCAGTATGGTCCGACCTTCCTATAATGACATTGTTCAGGGTGGGAAGAAGAAGGTGACTGTGAATGAGGAATCCATGTCTGCCCCAACACAAATAAGGTCGAGGAAATACTACTCCTATCTGCCAAAGAAGGTGTCTATCAGGTCTTCTAGGAAGGAAGGTGGGGCGGCCTCTGGCTTGACAAAGGGTATGCAGTTTTCTAAGGAGTTTATATCTTTGGAGAAGTTGAACCTTAGAAACAAGTATGCCAAGATTCTGACGCATTATGAAAGCTTAGAGTGGGAATCAACTACTGTGGAAGAAACAAACTATCATGAATGTGGTGACGGGTATGATTTTTATGACTTGTAGTTATTTTTTCTACTTTGTGGTGTTTGTTTGGTGAACTTTTCCTTTATTTTAATAAATGCTCGGTGGCTTTGCCTCTAACTGAGCTTTCCTAGTTAAATCACCAAAAGAGATAAGACAACTATAGTTACAACAAAATCATGTTGATAGGAATGTAAATTCCTGGAATAATATCATAAATTACAAAATATAAATTATAATTAAATGATAAATAAATCATAAATAAATCATAAATAAAAAATCTATAATAAATAAATAATAAATTAATAAATTAATAATAAATTAATAAATAATAATAAATAATAAATAAATAACACATAATAAATCATAAATAATAAATAATAAACAAATAAAAAATAAATAATAAAAAATATAAATACATATAAGTATTTATAAATATACACAAATATACATGAATAGATATAAATATCTATACATATATAATTATATATAAATATAAATAAGCTCGTGGGGCATGCGTGAGTTAGTTACTGGCAGTGGCATCCTAACCTCGAGGTTCTGGGTTCGAGTCCCTCGCAAGGCAACACACAATATATGCCATTATAACCTCTCATGGTCCCCTCTAACCTATTGGGAATTGGCATAAGCCCAAGGCTGGCCACCTTGGGCCTCACTAGGGATGTGTGGCACCTAGGTGGTGAGGCTGCACCTATACCTCGTTACCTAAATACATGTTTTCCTATGGGCATGGGTGATTTGGTTACTGTTAGTGGCATCCTGACCCTGAGGTTCTAGGTTCGAGTACCTCACAAGTCAACACGCATTATATTCCATTATAACCTCTCATAGGCCCCTCTACCCTGTTGAGAACTGGCCTAAGCCCAAGGTTGGCCACCTTGGGCCTCGCTGGGGACATGTGGCATGTAGGTGGTGAGTCTGTGCCTATATCTCATTACCCAAATACACATTTGTAGTTGGGGCTTGACTTAGTGGTAAACATCCCGTAATAATACATCAAAAATGGGGGTTGAAAACCCATTGGGTGCAGGTACTGTAGCAGCACTATAGCGTACTATAGTAATGGTGGAATTGTTCACCGGCGACGAGTACTATAGCGGTGGTGGGTACTATAGCGGTGCTGTAGCAGTAGCAGGAGACATTGTATGGTATTGTAGCAGCCAGGTTACTATTCATAGAATAATCCATTTGCCAAAAATGTAATGGTCTTCATGCCCACTAGGCTTTTAGGACAAAAATGTTATGTAATAAAAAGTAGCTTATTGGGTGGGCTATCCCTTAGGGGGCTATGATCTGCCTTTCAGGCCTGTGTGTGTGCAGTGTGTGTGTGTTTAATGTAATTGTACCTCCAAGCACCTCATATATATACATAAATATAAATATATATATATATATATATATATATATATTATAAATTAATACACCTAAACACACACACACACACACACACAAATATACATAATAAACAATACATAATAAATCACCAAAAGAGAGAAGACCACTATGATTACAACATAATCAAGTCGATAGGAGTGTAAATTCCTATAATAAAATCATAAGAAGATTGTCTTAAACGAAACTATAATTTCATCGAATGTTCAAAAATTAGGGCATCTCAATTAAAGATTAATCTTTGGAGGACTTCCAAACCATTTTTGAGTGATAAAAAATATAGACCAAGGTTTCCTTTCATATAAACAATGTATAGATCATTGTAATATTTGATTTGATAGGTTATTGAGCTCAAATGGATACCCAAGATCAAAATTCATGGTTATTTCAAGTTGAAATTCAATTTTCAACTTCTCTTAGAAAATTAATACATTTTTTATTTTTAATAATTACCAAATTATTATTTAATTTCATTGTATTTTTTTCATAGGTTTTGATTTGATAGGTCATGAATCATAAACGAAAACTTATATCAAAATTTATGGTCATTTGATACTAAAGGCTAATTTTTGATTTCTCTTAAAACTAAATTATTTTAGAAAAGGTTTTTTATTAAATCATTACTAAATTCTTTTTGTGGAGTCGGTGCTTTATGGTTTCCCTTGATGATGTTTTGTTTTGGAGTTTTATTTTTATTGCTTGACATACATTATGGGATGGTTTGAGTTTCTTTGTGTTATGCGATGGAGTTGTTTGATTATTATTTATCTCATCTCTCAATACTTCTCATTATATTGAGGGTAATGACTCTTATTTGAGTGTTTTATATACCATCAGTGTTAGTCGTCAACTCATGGCTTATCACTACTAGAAAAACAGGTATTTGCGACGGGGCATTTGCGACGGGATCCCGTCGCAATTGGCTTTTTACGAAGGGGGCCCGTCGCAAATAGCCCGTTGCTGAAAACGGCGTCGCAACAACACTTATTTGCGACGGACCCGTCGCTAAAGCCTTTTTTTGCGACGGTCATTCTCCCCGTCGCAAATAGTATTCCATATTTTTGTAAAAAACTTTTAAAATAGTATTGCGACGGGTCCCGTCGCAAATACCTTTTCCGACGGTACCGTCACAAAAACTATTTTTTAAAAAAAATAAAAAACTATTAATAATACTAGTATTTGCGACGGGTATAGTATCTCGTCGCAAATACTATTTTTTAAAAAAAATAAAAAACTATTAATAATACTAGTATTTGCGACGGGCATCGTATCCCGTCGCAAATACTGTAAAAAAAATAAAAAAAATAAATTATTAATAAATTATTTTAATTAATATAATAATAGAATTATAATTCACAAATAAAAATAATTAATTATTTTAATTAATATAATAATAATAGAATTATAATTCAAAAATAAAAAATAATAGAATATTAATAAATGATTTAATTAATATAATAATATTAGAATTATAATTAATAAATACAAAAAATATTAATAAGTTATTTTAATTAATATAAAAATAATAGAATTATTTTACATTCAAATATTTTAATTAATATAATAATATTAGAATTATAATTCATAAATAAAAAAAATATTAATAAGTTATTTTAATTAATATAAAAATAATAGAATTATTTTACATTCAAATATTAAAATAATTCAAGTATTACAAAAAATATAATTAAATTATAATATTATAAAATTTTAATATATATATATATATTTTAATATTATAAAATATAAATAATATTATTATTCATATTAATATTGTTATTTAAAAATATAATATTATTAATATTTTATAATGAGACAAAAACTAAGAATAGAAAAAAAAATATTTTGATTTCCCAAATTTTATAACATAAATACAAACTCTAATCTGAAGGAGGGGGGGAGGTGGGGGATCTGCAGATGGTGGTGGAGGAAACTCCATCCCTAAAGCATGAGTGAGTCGGCGCATGTACTCCATCTGCTCCTGATGCTGCTGCTGCCACCGACTCGTCTGCTCCTCGTACAACTGCTGCTGGCGTCGACGCTCCTCCTCATGCTGCTGACGCATCTGCTCCTGCTCCTGTCGGAGACTCTCTATCTGTGCAGTATGAGATCGCAACTGATCCTCATACTGTGTAGTAGAAGAAGATGCACGAGCTCCTCTCGAGCTGGACGCCGACATCGCAGCACTGCCATAATAATCTCCGGGAGTCAGTCGAGAGTCGATACCAACTACCCGACCCTTCTTGAAGGCATACTGGGTGGCCTGCATCCATGCCGCCTCATCAAACTGATGGGCAGTGGTCTGATCTGATGACTCGGCCTGACTCTCAGGCCGGGCCTGTGACGCTGCGGCCTCATATGACTCATATAGTTGCAATTTAAAATTAGAATTGTGAATATATTATATGCAGTTAATTTTTAAACTTGAAAACAAATAATACTGACCACGATGTGATGCTGACAATCACCTCTGAGCTCCCCAGTAGCAGGATCACTATACATCCTCCGATATACGTCATACTCTGTAATATTGGGGTGCTCGACAGCCTATAAGAATAAAAAATAAACTGTTAATATTTATAGTTATATAAAATATTTATAAATAATGTACGTACCAGATGCTGTCTATGAGTACTGAAAGAACGACTCCCAGCTCGATGAGTCACCTCCTGTCTCCCCCGATTCTGCCTCCCCACCGATGATCTCCTCTGAAAGGCACCACTCAACCAGTGCGCACATAATCCATCTCATACATGGGATGAAATATACTCTGGTCGGTGTGCTCTACATGACTCCTCAAAATCTGACACTCCTGCTTTCTTCATCGCAACTTTTCTTAAATTGTGCAAAAACTGACGAAGGCGATCACGCATGGCCACCTCCCATGCCTCTTGGATGGAGTCATGCATGGTATCCTCGATCGGATACCATAAACCCTACAAATAAATCAAAATATCAAGTTAGAAATGAAATAATTTTCAAAATAAAAATTATTTATTTACGTACGTACCAACCAATGGCCGAACATGGCCTGCTGCACATCAATGGGAATCTGCTCCCATGTGGTCCACGGCTGAGAGAAATAGTTGCGCAAAATAGCGCTGCCCTGTCTGACTGCTATATGCGGAAAACTGAAAAAATAATAAACATTTATTATGTGAATAGATTAATGAAATCTTAGTCAAATCCACAGGTTATCACACAGGTTATCACACCTCCGGGTGCGCGGATCAAACCCAAGACGTGGACGTCGCTCGGGGACGGGGTCAGGAATCATCAATCGTGCAAGACCGCGCCCCCTCCGCGTACTCCCTGGAGCGCCTGCAGGCTGAGGGTCATCTGCCAGCAACTCATCCGCATCGAAAGGCAGGTCAACATCCGTCAACTCACGAAATGTGGCCTCGTCCATCTGAAACAGAAAATGTTAATGTTAGCAAATAATTGATAATTACTATTATATATACATATATACATATTATGATTGTATATAAATACCATGGAATGCTATCAGTGTTCATCTTCATCATCATCTTCATATATGTCAATGTCATCTTCATATTCCTCCTCAACATCATCGATATCCATTCGAGTTACAGTTGTTTCATCTCTTACCATTTCAAATTCATATGTGACATCATTAACATCATCGTCATCACCGACTCTTAAATGTGGGGTGTCATCATCGATACTCATGTCTCTTTGTAAAAAAGATTGATTTTGAGTACTCTCTTGAAAAACTTCAATTCTTTGCACATCAGTGAAAGCACATTCACTTTGACTAAACTGATTGTCTCGAATTTTGATTTTTATTATACTCCACCAATCAGTCAAGTCTCTTGATGTTGCACAGTACTTTGCATAATAAACTTGATATGCCTGTTGAGCCAATAAGAATGGTTCATTTACTGCGAGAACACTTTTACATTTAATATCGATGATTCCATGAGTCGGATGAACACGCACGTCTCTCTCTGTATCCAACCACCGACATTTGAACATGGTTATGTAATGTTGTCCAAGATAACAGAGTTCAATGATTTCATCAAGTATGCCATAAAAGTCAACTTCATTTTCTCGATGATGATATCCTCTCAAGCTAACTCCACTGTTCATTGTTTTTTTCGATTCCCCATATGCATGTGTGTGGAATCGAAATCCATTCACCACATATGCTGTAACACCCCAGGTAAATAAAGAATATTACATTTTCATATTTATCCATATTTGTGAATAAAATATTGATATGACTTTAAAGGGGACTCTATGATCGATGGCGTGCCCAACACGCAACAACGAGTTTCTTGGGAATCTTACGTTGCACTCTAATAATAAAATAATATTATTTTAAATGGTAGTTAACATGTAGCCGTTGTAATGGAGGGAATGGATAGAAATAACTAAAATATGATTATATATGTTCTTAAATATTTTTACATTTATACAATAAAAGATAAAGGCTTAAAATACGGAAAGAATTCAATTTTAGGCGTATATGCCCTAGTTTTCACTAAAGGTTCACTTATCGCCTTTTGATGGCGAACCATCATTAAATATAGTTTTGTTCACTCTTATACATTATTTTGGACCAAATAAAACTCTTATTAAGAATCGGGACATCAAAATTTACTTTTTGTAAATTTTTGGTATCTTTCCGATAAAGTTCATTTTTTTAATGAATAGTGTAAAATGTTGTATTTTAATTCAAAACCACTTTTTAATCTAATTTATTTATATGATTAGATTATATTTTTAATTGATTTTAAAGTGAAATTAGAAAATATTTTTACTATTAAATCCAATAGTGGTCGTTGGAATCAATTTCACTTTGAAATCAGACTTAAACTAGTGTCAATCTTTTGATACTTATTGTTTCATAAAACACTCTATTTGTCTGACAGCGGGAATTAATTATTAAATCAATTAATGTGACTAATATGTTTTGAATTTTGTAAAACGGACTTCATTTTTGAATTCGGAATATCAAATATAGATTAGGGTGAATTTTTGGGATTTTTCTAAAAAACTTCAATTTTTGATGAATAGTGAAACCACTAAGTGGTACTTATAAAAACCGATTTTTCCGTTTAAATGGAATTTTGCCATATTTGTGTTTTGAATTTCAAAAATCCGACATAAATGGTTGTAATTAAGAAGTAAAATGTGGTTCAATGGGATAAAAATATTTTTTTGGTGAATAGTAACTTATTAAGTTTTTAATCGCGATTAGTGGTAATTAGTGTAGTTTAAGGTAAAAATGATAAGATAAGAATGTGAAAACACCATGACACTTGTCATACACCTATTGGGTGAGTCATGACCGACCAAGACAAGCCATGGTCCAACTTGGGGACCCCATGGAGCCACTTTAGTTGGAAAATGACAATAATATATTTTTATTTAATGGAAAAGTAAAATTGACACAAACATGATATGTTTTACTAAAACAATTTTTAAGTAGGGTTATACAAGTCATCCTTTTGATTATAAATAGTCATTGGAAAGCTAAAAAGATTTCCTACATGATAGTAATTTTTTTATATTTTTTAGACATTAAATAAATTAAATTATTTATGACATCATAATGATGCAGTGATGACATCATTATTTAACGATTAAAATAAAATGGAAATATAATGTAATATCTATGAACTAAACATGTCCAAAACTTATTGTATGGGTGGATTTAGAACCCTTATAACCTTATCCACAAATTATATCAATGTGGGACCTTTTAAAACCGAAACACATTTTCAAATAAAGTAATATTTCCTTACTTTCCAAAAGTGCCCCTCCTCTCCTCTTATAAAAGGCCCCCACCTCTACCTCTTTTCACACACTCATCAAGCCTTTGGCTCGGCCAAACCCTGCCCATTTACTCTATCTCCATCCCTCTCATCATCCTAGAGGATTCCATTTGGGCAGAATCCTTTCAAAGGAAGCCTTTAGGCTCAAATCAAAAGGAGTTACACTTTTAAAGGTAATTCTTTCTCCCATGTTCATTTGTTTCATTTTGCTTCTCCAACCCCCTAAACTCTTTTTTTTTGTAACAACACTAGTATCTTAAATATAATAGGATTTTGTTATAATATTTATTCGAGCTACACTCTCACACAACTACATCAAATGGTTAAAGAACATACGGTTTCCGTGGATGGTGAAATTCTGCCTCCCGAAACGATGATTGTTCAATACTCATTTAACACCTTCAAAGGTGGCCATTATGATGTCACTATTTTTATATATGATATATAATATGTTTATGTTTTCCTTATGCTTCTGTATTTTTCATTTTTGTCTTACCTTTATGGCTTCCATTATGGGTATACGCGATATCTTCATTTAAGGAAGTGCGGACTACCGCCCCCTCAAAGTGATTTGATTCGTTAAATACCATATGTGGGATGTATAAAGGATGGAAATATGATATTATATATTATATTATACTGGAATTATAATATACCTTTATATCATTATTATTCCATTCTATAAAATACGAAATAGAAATGAAAGTAGCGTTCATGCGTACGTACGGCTTACCGTCTCCATGAACGGTGCATTTCATTTCTTACCTCTAAATGATTATGTAATGTTATAAATGCATGCATGTACTGGATATATATGACATATATGATATCTACATCATGAATACAATTCTGGACATAATAAACATTTGGCCACACGAACAACATGTAATTGCAAGAAGTCCACTTTCGACTTAAGAACCAAATATCGGCAAAACAAATATTATTAACTTAAATGATTACATAATGTTTATGACATGGTAATAAGTGGTATAAAGGGAATAATGAACTTGAAAAAGGTTCTTAAGGAAGTAGAAATTAACTCAAGTTTATTATTCAGGAGATTAAAGAACGATCGAGTCAAGTCGGACCCGAGGTAAGGGATCCTACTCCTCTCTTTCTTTTTAAGTACACACTTTTATGTCATTCCTTTTAAAGCTCATATTTCTTGTTATTGGGATGATCTTTTATATTACACTTATTGTAATTTTTATGTTCATGTGATGAGAGACCCTATTCTCTCTCATCAATCCATTTTGGAAGTTTTGAGTGGCACCGTTAGACTGCCGAACTTTCGTAAGAGATCTAACCTCTCTCTTTCTTTTTAAGTACTCTCCTTTATGTCACTTCTTTTAAACTCCTCCTTGCAATGTTGGGGGATTTAATTTTATATTCCAATTGCTGTAAATTATATTGTAATATTATGGGATACTCTATTTGATCTCATCAATCCATATTCGGAAGTTTTATGTGGCGCCGTTAAGCTGCCGAGTTTTCGTAAGGGATTTTTCATCTCACTTTTATTCCCGTGAGATTTATGCTACATTTGCCACAAATTCCATTGAGTGGTGTATGTACTGCCCATTATTCTACTCTTTGTGTAATATAATTTCGTTTATGAGTATTTACATCAATGACCTATTGTCTTTCTTTCATGGGGTGTATGTTTTGAAAGATACCCAAGTCGGTAAGGGAACCTTTCACCCTCCTCTTTTTTTAAAAGACTTCTTTTATTGGGTATTTTAATTTACATATTTTTATCTTGGGATATGTTCTCATACATCCTTATTGATGTAAATTTTATGTCCAAGTGATGAGATACACTTTTTATCTCTCATCAACTCATTTTGATGTGATGCCGTTAGGCTGTCAAGGGAACTTTTTAACCCAATTTCGATTTCTTTGGGTTCAACTTGTAGTCATTGAATATGTCATCCATTGAATATGTGTGAATGAACTTTTATTGTTTTACACTTAATATCCACTTATATTGGGTGTATATATATTTGTCACACATATTTTTGAGATTTATTTGTCCTTAATTTAAGGATACCTTCTTTATAAGGGATTTCATCACATTTGACATTTCTATTGAGGGTTCATTGTTGTTATGCACCAATTCACTCTTATATGGTGTATATACTGTCCTTTGAAGTATTATATCATGAATACTTTTATTCTCATGATATTATAAAGTTATTACTAAATGTTATTCCTCGATTATTGTATTCAAGTGTCTCTAATTTTGGTAAAACCCCTTTAACCAAAATATCGTTTTAAATGTTTTAATTATTTGTTCTTATTAATATCCATGTTTTCAAAATGGTTTTAAGGATTTATATGGATATTAATGGTTTAAAATGTTAAAATCTTCAAGGTGATATGGGACACTTTGATTCAAAAATCTCTTTATTAAATGTTTTAAATGGTTTTGGAAATGGTTTCTTTTTGAATGGATTCATTATTTCAATATCCTAAAATGTTATATTGTGATTGAAATGTGGAAATGTCATTCATGTTTATGTGATAAGATTATGTTATGGTTCTTGGGCATTGTTATGAAGAACGGGTGGTTCCGTGATAAACTAAGGGCGGGTGAGCCCGATATAGCTCTCCAATGCATTGGGTAACGCGAAGGTGTGAAACATTAAGGTTTCTCCGAAGAGATTTAGGGAATATATTGTGATGGGTATTCCAAACGTAACCAAGAGGGTTAATCCCTACGTAAGATTGTTATGGATGCCTCAAGTTACCTTTATGTCTTATGTCTTCTATGATTTATTCATGATTTGATATGCCTATGTTTTATGGGTAAAGTATGATTTCATTCTTATGTATATATGAACTCATGTTTCCTTTCCATATTTTTATAACCCTTACTGAGCTTTTTATGCTCATCCCAAGTTTTTGAAATGTTTTTCACAGGTCAAGGGAAAGGTACATGATGTGATGATAGTGTCAAGGATGTGTCAAGAAATAATCCGTGTTATATTTTAAATATGTTTCCGTTGATGGGAAGAATGAATACTGTCTTTTATGTAACCACTTTGTTTAAATGTGGAATGTAATGCAAGTTTCATGATCTAATTCTCTAAAACTCTAAACCTGAAAAGATCATCAATGTGTAATCTTGTTATAACTCAAGATTAAGTAAGGTTTAAGGCTGGGGCCTTATATATGCATTATAAGTTTTAACAAGTTTGGAAGGTGGGTTACTCAATACACACAGCCGTTTGTCAATTTTATCAGCATGTCGAGACACCTGAAAATTTGTGAAATAATTATCAATATAGTAAACTATACATTGAATGAGTTGCTAAAAGATAAAGAATTTATGTTACCAGTTTTTGAAACCACTGAGAGAAATTTTTCAGTCGCCGTTCTTCGAGAGCAGCTGCTGTAATTTGTGGAATTTGTTTCTTGATATGATTATCATACAACCTATAAAAATCAAAGTTATTTACTGTAACATAAATGATAGAATAAGTGATATAAACACTTACAGTACAACTGATGTCATCTCTTCACAGTTGAGCAGAACATACGTATGAGCTCTCTGATGTTCATCATTTGAAAGCCAGCGTTCATAAACTCCACCAAAACCAAGCTCTGACTGGTTGAAAATAGATAATTGACTGTCGATTTCATCAATATTCCTCTCGTTCCATCCCATTCGGTTGTGTTTTGAAGGATACTCAGATTCAAAATAATGGGAGCAGAAAAAAGATATTTCCTCTTGCACATAAGCTTCTGCAATAGATCTTTCAACAGATGCTTTGTTACGTACTTTTCTTTTCAATTTTTGCATGCATATTTCAAATGGGTACATCCATCGAAACTGTACCGGACCTCCACATTTGGCTTCATATGGCAAATGTAACATCAAATGTTCCATTGAGTCGAAGAAAGACGACGGAAATATTTTTTCCAGTTTACATATAATTACAACAACATCTTTTTCAAGTTTTCCTAGAGCATCATAATCTGCCGTAGCCGCACAAATTTCCCGAAAAAAATGAGACATGTCTGTTATGGAATCCCAAATCACAGAATTCAACAGACCTCTTAATCCAATGGGTAGAAGTCTCTCCATTATAACATGACAATCATGACTTTTTAATCCAGTAATATGACCATTCTTTACACATCTACCCAAATTTGAAAGCACAACCATCTGGAAGTCTCAAATCTGCAATCCACTGACAAAATAATAAACGGTTTTCTTTAGACAGTGTATAAGTTGCTTTTGGTTTCAGTAACCTTTCTGTTCTGACATTCTCAAATAGTTCCAATTCTGGACGCCTGCAAATGTGGGCAAGATCTAAATGTGCATTTACATTGTCTTTGCTCTTTCCTGGCGTTTCCAAAACTGTATGAAACAAATTATCAAAACAGTTCTTCTCAATATGCATGACATCTAACTTGTGTCGGACCAACAGATCAGACCAATATGGCAAATCCCAAAATATGCTACGTTTAATCCAATTGTGTTCTTTCCCAAAACCAGAAATTTTCTGTTGGTTTATTGTGGGACCAAAAGTGATGGGAGGTAATGAAAATAAAACTGATTTTAACTCCAAACCTGATAGCATTTTTGGAGGTCCATCCCTTTCAACTGTTCCTTTTCTGAAATGAGATCTGTTTCTGCGAAAAGGATGATCAGCTGGAAGAAATCTGCGATGACAGTCAAAATAACAAGGTTTCTTTCCATGAATGAGCATAAATGCTTTGTTCTCTCCCATACAGTAAGGACATGATTTCTGAACATGTGTACTCCAGCCAGATAACATCCCATAAGCCGGGAAGTCACTTATTGTCCACATCAATGCTGCTCTCAGTATGAAATTCTGTTTCATTGCAACATCATATGTACTGACACCAGTACTCCACAATAAATTTAATTCATCAATCAATGGCTTCAAATAAACATCAATATTTTTCTTCGGATGTCCTGGAATTAGTAAAGTCAAAAAGATATATGGCTCCTTCATCAACATCCATGGAGGTAAATTGTACAGAGTTAAAAAAACAGGACAACATGAATATTGACTACCATAAGATCCAAACGGACAGAAACCATCAGTGGAAAGGCCCAGTCGAACATTTCTAGCTTCTAAAGCAAAGGGTGGATGCACTCTATCAAAATGTTTCCATGAATCACCATCGGCTGGATGATTCAAGCTTTTATCGGTTGAAATATTCTCTTTATGCCATGACATCATTGTCGTTGTATTCTTAGACATGAATAAACGCTGAAGTCTGGATGTAAGCGGAAAATATCTCAACTGTTTTACAGGAATCAAACCAGACTTCCCGTGTTGTCCTTCTTTATATCTCAGTTGCCCACATATAGGACAACTATCCAACGACTCATTTTCCCCAGAATATAAAATGCAGTCATTTGAACATGCATGAATCTTCTGACAAGTAAGTCCCAAATTTCGAACCAGCCTATTACTCTCATAGTAATTTGCAGGTAAAACATTTCCTTCGGGTAACAGTGTTTTCAGCAAAGAAAATATCTGGTCAAAACAGGTGTTTGAAATTCCGTTATCTGATTTGATAGCCATAAATTTTGCAACTGCTTCTAATTTGCTCATCTTGCAGCCATGATATAATGCATCCTCAGCAGATTTCAACAACTCATAAAATTCAGACGGTGCCAACTCAGGATTTGAAGCTATATCAGCCAGAGTTTCTATATGTTGAACAGATGAACCTACAACATCATGTACTAAATCTTGAAAATGGGATGGATCTGGAATCAAGTTGGTATCACCTGCTCTGGAACTGCGTTCACCGTGTTGATACCAAAAAACATAATCTGGTTGAAAACCAAAACGCAAGAGATGTTCTCCCACTTTGTCAAACGTGTCAAACGTTCTCAATGCACATTTTCTGCAAGGGCATTTTATTTTGCCTTCTGAAACAAATTCTGAATTTGATGCCGCAAATGATAAAAAAGTCTCCACACCCTCAACATATACTGGATTTAAACCAGAACCGTTTGGATTTCTACGTTGATTTATCCATATGCGGTCACCTAATAATGATTGTTGACGACCTCGTTGTTCCATATTTCTCTATAAAATATAAAAGCATTACTGGTTTTGAATAATTTGTTAGAAAAAACACTCAAGTAAAGATTGAATATATTGAGAATAAAGCAAAATATGTTACAAATATTGATAATTTTAATATTACATTGATTTTTTATTATTTTAATAATACTAATATAATTTTTTCATAAACATTAATATTTGTAATTAATACCAATTATTGGTAATTAATACCAATTATTGGTAATTATTGGTAATTATTACTAATTATTGGTAATTATTGGTAATTATTGGTAATTGTTGGTAATTATTGGTAAATATTGTTAATTATTACGAATTATTGGTAATTATTACTAATTATTGATAATTAATACTAATCATTGGTAATTAATACTAATTATTGGTAATTAATACTAATTATTGGTAATTAATAATAATTATTACTAATTATTGGTAATTATTACTAATTATTGGTAATTAATACTAATTATTGTTAATTAATACTAATTATTGGTAATTAATACAAATTATTCCTAATTATTACTAATTATTACTAATTATTACTAATTATTAGTAATTATTGTTAATTATTGTTAATTATTACTAATTATTACTAATTATTAGTAATTATTACTAATTATTAGTAATTATTACTAATTATTAATAATTATTACTAATTATTAGTAATTATTGTTAATTAATACTAATTATTGGTAATTAATACTAATTATTCCTAATTATTACTAATTATTACTAATTATTACTAATTATTCGTAATTATTGGTAATTATTGCTAATTATTACTAATTATTAGTAATTATTACGAATTATTAGTAATTATTACTAATTATTAGTAATTATTACTAATTATTAGTAATTATTACTAATTATTAGTAATTATTACTAATTATTAGTAATTATTACTAATTATTAATAATTATTACTAATTATTGGTAATTATTAATATTTATTATTAATTATTACTAATTATTGGAAATTATTAGTAATTATTACCAATTATTGGTAATTATTGGCAATTATTACTAATTATTGGCAATTATTACTAATTATTGGCAATTATTGGTAATTATTGGCAATTATTGTTAATTATTACAAATTATTGGTAATTATTGGCAATTATTGGTAATTATTGGCAATTATTGTTAATTATTGGCAAGTATTGTTAATTATTACTAATTATTGGTAATTATTGGTAATTATTACTAATTATTGTAAATTATGACTAATTACTACTAATTATTGGTAATTATTACTAATTATTGGTAATTATTACTAATTATTGGTAATTATTACTAATTATTACTAATTATTGTTAATTATTACTAATTATTGGTAATTATTCCTAATTCTTACTAATTATTGGTAATTATTACTAATTATTGGTAATTAATACTAATTATTGGTAATTAATACTAATTATAGGTAATTATTACTAATTATTGGTAATTAATACTAATTATTGGTAATTATTACTAATTATTACTAATTATTATTAATTATTGGTAATTATTCCTAATTTTTCCTAATTTTTCCTAAATTTTCCTAATTTTTCCTAATTTTTGGTAATTATTGCTAATTATTGATAATTATTGGTAATTATTGGTAATTATTGGTAATTATTTGTAATTATTGGTAATTATTGGTAATTATTAATTATTACTAATTATTACTAATTATTACTAATTATTACTAATTATTACCAATTATTACCAATTATTACCAATTATTACCAATTATTACCAATTATTACTAATTATTCCTAATTATTCCTAATTATTCCTAATTATTACTAATTATTACTAATTGTTACTAATTGTTACTAATTATTCCTAATTATTACTAATTATTACTAATTATTCCTAATTATTACTAATTATTGGTAATTATTTGTAATTATTGGTAATTATTACTAATTATTACTAATTATTACTAATTATTGTTAATTATTGGTAATTATTCCAAATTATTGGTAAGTATTACTAATTATTGGTAATTATTACTAATTATTGATAATTATTACTAATTATTGATAATTATTACTAATTATTGATAATTATTACTAATTATTACTAATTATTGGTAATTATTACTAATTATTACTAATTATTCTTAATTATTGATAATTGTTCCTAATTATTAGTAATTAAATTAATAATTATCAATTATTAGGAATAATTACCAATAATTACAAATAATAACATTATTAATATATTTTATTATTAATATTAAAATAATATAATTTTCTAATTTATATACAGTTCTCCTTTCATCTGTGCGTTTTCTATCTCCACATACAAATAATACATGTGAAGACAGCAAACACACAGATGAAAAGAGAACTGTATATATATAAAAAATTATATTATTTTAATATTAATAATAAAATAGACTAATAATGTAATAATGTTATTATTCCTAATTATTGGTATTTATTACTAATTATTAATATTTATTCTTAATTATTAAAAATTATTACTAATTATTCCTAATTACCATTAACTATGAACAATACTAATAATTTAAATTTATTAAGTAATAAAACAATGTAAACATAATTAAATTACAACTAATTAAGAATAATTGAAACTAATAAAAAATTAAAAATAAATATTAAATTAAAATGAACATAAATACCTTGAAAATTGATCTGCTCTGATCGTTCTTCAAAACTTTAATATCTGCTCCGGAGAAAAAAATTAAACTGGAGAAAAACTGAACTCTAGAAATATATTTTTGAGAGAAGGAGAAGATAGAGAATGAGAATGAAATGAAAAAAATGGATGGGGGTATTTATAGGTTAGATTATTTGCGACGGGCCCATTTGCGACGGGATACCCGTCGCAAATAGTATTTTTTGCGACGGTACTTGTCGCAAATACCTTAGCCAACATTTATTACGGTCAACGGGTAAATAGTTATTTGCGACGGGTCCCGTCGCAAATAACCACCTGCCGACATACTATTTGCGACGGGGGAATATTCCCGTCGCAAATACCTTTTACCGCCGCCGGTTATTTGCGACGGGAATATTCCCGTCGCAAATAAGTTTCCCGCGATTTGGCGCGCAAACCGCGCCAGGCCTTTTGCGACGGGGAAAGTTGTCCCGTCGCAAAAGGCTACTTATTTGCGACGGGAAAATAACCCCGTCGCAAATAAGTTTTAAACAGGACTATTTGCGACGGGATTTATTCCCGTCGCAATTAACCCGTCGCAAATGCCCTTTTTTCCCGTAGTGTATTGAAGGTGGGTTTCAGAGGTCGTCATCTCCCTTTCGTAACTACCAAATCATGTGAGGTACCTTTGGATGGAGGGCGTCGTGACATATATACACATCCAAACACATACATACAAATATATGTGTATATTTTAAATTATTTAACATGAATATAAATATATAAATTCAAATGTGAACTATATTTAAGGTATTTATATATTTATTTTGATACTTATTTATATAGTTCATATCACTATATTTATATATAGAGAGATAGACACACACATGTGTGTGTAATTATAATATATATGTGTGTGGGTGTGGGTGTGTGTGTGGGTGATTATAATTATATATATAATTATTTTTTATATAGTCTAAATCACTATATTTTTGTTGTGTTGTGTTCTGTGAGGTCAAATTTAATATCTTACATCATATATTTTAATATATATATTGTATCTATATAAAAATATATACTTATTTTTGAATAAATCATATTTAAAAATATATAAATATGCATATATGAATCAAATTATTCACGATGTCATTTATTATCATTTTTTAAGCGTTGTTAAATGTCACCATTTATCAACGCTAACTAAATCGTCAATAAAGGATAATATTTAATGACTGAAAAATCATTTATAAATGATGTAATTTTATCATCACATTTTTTAACTCTGATAAAAGTGTTATTTATCAGTGATTTTAGTTAGTGGTGATAAAAAATTAACATTTATCAATGTTTTTTTAGCGCCAATGAATAACAACATTGAATAAACACAAATATGAAGTAGTGAATAAACTGAACATCCATTTACCCATCTCTAATTGATATTTATAATAGTAGCACCCCTGGTTTCAAGTAAGTAACCCTTTCTTTATGATTTCTAAGTATGTAAAGTGTTTGGGTGAATTTTTTGGAGGGTTTGGAAGAATTTTGGAATGTTTTGGGGATTTTATAAAGGTTCATGGTTAGTAGTAACCATGAAAATCCTATAGGAAACTATGCACAATGAGACAAGGGCTAAGGGGAAGGAACACAGTTATGCTCATGGTTTCACCAAACTGTGCGGCCACCCATGAGAAACCATGCAAAGTGGGATAGTGGGATTTTTCATGGTTGGTGCACAATTTGTCTAACCATTCAGGCCAATCATGCAAGTTAGTCCATGAGACAGAGGTTGGCACACAGTTAGTGCACAGTTTACCTAACCATGCGACTAACCATGCAAGGTTAAAAGACAAGATCCTAAAAAAGTGGATATAGGTTAGGATTAAATTTTAACAACTCGTTTTAGCTCCAAATAAGCCCTAACTCAAAAATTATTCCTCCCAAAGGTTGTGGAAACTTTACCCATAGAATCAAAAGTGATCCAAATGAATTTCTTGGTGCATTGAAGCCTAATTCCCTTATAAGTCATCATTTGTGGTAGTTTTTCGTGGTTTTTCTTAGATTTAATTTCTTCCCTCTATCAGTTTCTTAAATATAGTCTGTTTTGGATATATCTAAGGTGGTTGATGCCAATAATGGTTATATTTGGACTTTTCGATGTTAGGGGAAGATATATAAGGTGGGTTTTTGGATATTCAACCTAGTTTTGTGGGTGTTTTCATGTTGTTCTTCATTTTCGCTAAAATTTCTAAGGTAGGCAGATTCAGTCTCGACTCATCTTGTTAGAACATAATGGATTAGTTGAAATTTTTTTAAATTGATCGAAATTGGTTGTGAAATTGATTTCCAAATCATGGTAGAAACCTAATTTTGTAATGGCGTGTGGTTTTTTGGATTTTTAAAAATTGGTTGTGAAAAGTGATTGGTTTTCTTGATATTAAAATTTTGATTTTAAAATATGGATTTGTTGGATTTATGAAAATGGTTTGTTTGAAAGGTTTTCAATAAAATAATGGGTTTATTGAAATGGTTTGGAATGGTTGATTTGAAATTATTTTCGTATACATGGATTGTGTGAGTTCATGCTTTCAACATGGCCCTGAATAAGGGTTGTGTACCATTAGGGTAGAAAAAGGCGTGTGAACCTGTATAAGGGGCATGTGTCCTTAAGGAACAAGGATATTTTTCACTTAGTGGTGACTTAGTGGATAGAAAAGAAACTACTCATGAGTTTGGAACTGTCATAGAAGCATACATGTGTGGGTGGGTGTGTGAATCATGTAATGGGTATGCCAAAAAGAAACATGGGATGGTTTAAATAATTGTTTGTTTGATTTATATGGAAAAAAAATTTGGTTTAAATTTTTTTTTCTTAGAAATATCTTTGTCTTGTGATAATGTTTTTTAATTTTTTTATATAAATTGTTTATATAAATTTTTTAACTTGTTCTATCCTAGTGGTGTGATTAAGTAAATAATTTGGGGAAGACTACTGAGTTTCATTACTCATCCCTTCTTTGGAACTTTGGTGCTTTTGCAGATATTTTTTATCAGTACAAAAGCCAAGGTAAAGTATCACATTTATTTAGTGTTGATTCATGATACTTGGGCTGTTTTGTGGAGTTGGATCATGGATCATGTTGGAGCTATGTATTTATGTCTTGGGATCTTTGAGTTTGCTGGTTTTGTCTTCTATTATGTACTTTGATATTGTAATCTTCTATTTTGGTACTTGTTCAAGTTTGGTTTTGATATCAATGGTATTTATTTTATTTTTTTACATTGTTATCATGCATGATGTAGTAATATTTTGTTATACTTTTTTTAAAGAACCTTTGTGGTTAAATTGTTTTTAAAAAATTATTTTTATTTTTTGAAAACTAACCTTTTCTTAAGAATATTTTTGTTATTCAGGAATCAATCCCATTCCATCATGATGAGGTTGTTTTCCAAATAAAAGTTTCTAGACCTAGGTTTTCATATTGAGCTGCACCAGACATAGAATAAGTCATGAAGAAGAAGTTGTTGATCAGACACTTTATCATATTCAGTTCAATTAGAATGACATTAAAAATCATTGAATACAAAATAATCAGAGGAAAAATTTATTATTTGATGGAGGTTTGTTTTTTATGTAATAAGAGAAATAATGAAGTTTTTTAGTTAGGAAAAATTATTTTTTTGACTTAGAAAGATAGAATTTGTTGGTTGAAGAAGTCTTATTGTTGTTGAAGAGTTTTGAAAAAATAATTTGAAGTTAGGAGTTAGAAAGTTTTCATACTTTCTAAATTCAAATTAGAAGATACCTTTTTATCATAAAATTCTGAAAAATCATGAAAAATCACATGATAAAATATTTTAAATAAATGGTGAAGTGGTTTGAATAAATTCAATGAAGAAAAGTGAATAATTCCATTATAATGGGAATTCCATCGTAATGAGGAAATTTCATCATAATGGAAAAATCCATCACAATGAGATGAGAAAGAAATAGATCGTAATGAGCTGAGGATGAAACAAATCATAATGAGATGAGAATGATATAAAGAGTTGAAGAATTCAAACTTGAAATTCAATTTTGCATAAATCTCAAAGAAATATAAGGAGGAATGAAGAAGTCAAAGTCAAAGTTTAAATGTGAGAGATTCTCAGAGTTTAAAATTTGAGGAAGTGGGGAAAGTTTTCAAGTTTCCTAATTTTGTTTTCTGATTCACCTATAAATACTTGCTCAAATCATTTTTTCATTTGAAACTTTCACACGCATGTAAAAGGAAGAGAGTTGAAGAATTTGAAGTAAAAGTTCCCATCTGATAAAAGAAGAATTGTATTGAGAATTCTAGTAGATTTTGAGTTTTTTAGATTGAGAATGAGCTCATCATATTTGGAAATTTGGATCCATAATCATCATATAAAGAAAATCAGATCCAGAATCATTGAATTGAGAAAATTGGATCCAACATCATTGTATTGATAAAATTGGATTTAGCATCATTGTATTGAGAAAATTTTATCTAGAATCATCATATTGAGAAAATCAGATCCAACATCATCATATTGAGAAAATTAGATCTATAAATATCGTATTGATAAAATCAGATCCAACATTATCATATTGAGAAAATTAGATCCAACCAAATCTGTTAGAGG
The DNA here is from genome assembly GCA_963277665.1 of Viscum album. Classification (NCBI taxonomy): domain Eukaryota; kingdom Viridiplantae; phylum Streptophyta; class Magnoliopsida; order Santalales; family Viscaceae; genus Viscum; species Viscum album. Next base: position 610,477,109 of record OY728137.1, on the reverse strand, counting down.
ATTCAGACTGAGTAATTGTGGAGCAGTTTCAACAAAGTCTTTATTATTATTTTTGGATCAATTTTTTTATAAGAAAAAATTTTAAATGACAGGATTCATTATAATCATTACTATTGGGATATAGAAGATGTCAACATGAGTTAGAACAAGTCTTATTCACTTCTTCATAATAGTGGATTTCTATATACCCATAGGAGTATCTATGAAAAGGATATAGGTTCTCACACTAAGGCCAAACCTTGTAAATATTTTGTGATTTACTTGTTTTACAAATTTTTTAGGCATGAGTATTTATTAAAAGTTAATAAGGAAATAAATCTTAACAGGTTTCAGGGGTTAAGTTTTTAAAAGTATTGAAACTTATAAAAAGTGAACAATTGATTCAACCTCCCCTTCTTAGTTGTTATTTGATCCTTTGGAAATTAAAATTGGCATCAGAGTCGAGGTTCCCTTGTTGAATCCTTATCATAGATGATATCAATTCTATCAATAGTAGAGGAATTATTTCATTTGATGGAAAAATTTATTATGGATAGAAAAATAGGATTATTTTTTATCTCCTATCTATTGGCCTGGAAGTTTTTGATGCTGTTACTATTGGGTTTCCACCTATTGAGAAATATTCCCCAATGACCTTTGCTGATAAGAGAAATATATAAGTTCATGGAAAGGATAGAAATTTTATTCTCATATCCTTATCAGAAAATTTTTATCAAAAGGTGATGGGTCTCAAAAATTCAAAAATGTATGTGGGACAAGCTAGAAAGTGTTTCTGAAGGGAATATAAAAGTTAAGGAATCAAAGCTACAAATATGGTGTAGTAATTATGAAGACAACATAATGATATATGAAGAAACAATTGATGAATACTTTACCAGATTAAATGAAATTGTTTTCAATATCATAGTATTATGAGATTTCCTTGAAGATTCTATAGTTGTGAAGAAAATTATGAGAAACTTTCTAGATAGGTTTGATTCTAAAATTTCTTCTTTAGAAGATAAGGATGATTTATCTCTTGATGAATTGAATAACTTTCTAGTTTCTTATTAAATGAGTAAATCTATAATGTTTAAAAAGAATATGAAAGATGAAATGTATTTTGAAGCCATGAGAAATATGAAACCAAGATGTTGAAGAAGACGATCCTTATGAGTTCGAAAATAAAGAGGATGATGAGTTGAATGAAAAAACCTTGTCTCTTATATCCAAGAACTATCAAAGAGGAATAGAAAAGTATGGAGGAAAAATTCCTCTTAAATGTTTTTGAGTTTGTTGGAATCAAACACTTTTCTATGAATTTCCCCAGAATAAAGTTGGAGAATATTGAGATGATTCTGATGGAAAACCTTGATGGAAGATGTAACGACCCGAAATTTTGAATAAATCTTGTTTCCTAATTTCATGTGTTATTTTTTATACTCAAAAAAATGTTTTATTTGATAAACATGATTATAAATAAAATGAGACCATTGGTTTTTGAGTGTTATATGACCATCGGTCAATATGACCACCGTGAACAAAATGTTTTGATTATTGTCTCTAAATTTAAGTAATCTTGGTTAATTATTATAGAAAGAAGATTTGATGGCCTCACCTAGTAGCCTTGGGCCGATCGAAGCCCATCTAACAGAGATTGGGAAGGAGGTAGCACCATTGGGCTTTGCTCTGGACCAAATCCAAGCCGAACTTCATCATGTGAAGCTAGAACGGAATCGCCTTCGCGAGAAGTTCAAACTGATAGAAATTACTACTCGGGCAATGTTGACTGAGCCGCCCCAAAATTCTATCACCCTAGCACACCTTACTCTTAGGTCCTATGCTGGTATTATAAGGGGTTATGTAACGAGACCATAATTGCCTTGTGTAATCCTTTTTTTAAATAAAAATTTGGATTTCTTCTTATGATGATGTTTATGAATTTTCAAATGACCGGATAAATATTGTATGCATATTTTTGATGAATTTTAGAAAAAGGATATTTTAAAAATGGTTGTGTAAACCTTAAATAATTAAAAATGTGTAATGATTTTCGAAAAATGGTCTTCTATAATTATGTTCAGTACGAAATTTAGAGTCTAATAAGATCAACTTGATTTTTGATGAATAGTAAATTATGAATAGTGATTTTATGATTAGGATTAGTAATATGACCAAATGGATTAGTAATCTCACTTAAAGAAAGTTTTAAAATAATCTAGGCACCTTGATTAAGTAATGTGATTCAATAAAATAGTTAAATAACGGTTTCATTAATTATTATTCAAGTATTAGTTTTTTCAGGTAAATAGTGTTTTTTAATTAAAAATTTAATTAAAAATAATTAGAAAATTATTTTTATAAAAATGACTTTATTTTTGAACTCAGAGCATCGATATTATGTTACGGTAATTTTTGGGGTTTTTTCTGAAAAAATGAATTTTCGATGAATAGTGTTTTTATTTAAAAATTAAATTAAAAATATTTAGAAAATTATTTTTATAAAATGGAGTTCATATTTGTAATCAGAGCGTTGATATTTGGTTAAGGTGAAATTTTGGGATTATTCTGAGAAAGTTGAATTTTTGATGAATAGTGAAAATACAGTTTTTAAGTTACGGGTGTTTAATGACATCATTAAATGATGTATTAAGTTTGTAATCAATATGTTCGAATTATGAATAGTGAGATAAGGTATGAGGTGTCCCAAGTGGCCAATACCATGGGAAAATACCATGGGCAAGCCCATGGTTTTGCCAAAACCACTAATGAGGTGTCCCTTTGCCATTAATGCCTTGTCCCCTCACTTTCCCTATAAATACCAAGCCATCCTCTCATCCATTCGACTCCCCACTCTTCCCCAACGAAGTTCTGGTCTCATTACCTCCCAAGGAGTCCTCCCAAGGTGCCCCCAAGCCCTCAAGGTCCCAACCATTGAGGTTTAAGAGTTACATTTTAAGGTAAGGGATCCGACCCCTCTCTTTCTTTTCAAGTGATCTCTTTTATGTCATTCCTTTTATGCTCCATGTTCTTATTTTGGAGGATGTTCTTTTATACTCCTCTTACTGCCCTTTTTATGTTCATATGATGAAATACCCCCTCTTACTCTCATCATTTCGTTTTAAGAAAGTTTTAAGTGGCGCCGTTAGGCTGCCGAATTTTCAAGGGATTCATCCACCTCTCTCTTTTTCAAAGTTCTACTTTCATGTCAAGTCTTTCAAGTTCATTTTTATTATGTTGGGGTATGATATCTATATTTATCATACTGGTATTTTATGATCACATGATGAGAGACCCCATTTTATCTCTTCAATTCAGTATTTTGATGTCTTAAGTGGCGCCGTTAGGCTGCCGAATTTTTAAGTGGTTCTTCACCCTTCTCGTTTTGAAGTTCTACTTTCATGTCAATTCTTTCAAGTTACTTTATATTATGTTGGGGTATGATCTCTATATCTATAATACTGGACTCTTATGTTCATATTATGAGAGACCCTATTTGACCTTGTCAATTCAATTTTGTTGAAGTTTAAGTGATGCCGTTAGGCTGCCGAATTTTCACAAGAGAAATCTTGTTTTGTTTTCTTCCTTTCATGTTCTTCATTTCATATGGTATATTTTCAAATTTCATTACCATGTTCATAAATCCCTTATATTTTTTCCCTCTACTGTTTTATGGGTCATTTATGAATGTTTGACCCATGTCCCCTCTCTTCTCAATGTTTTCTAAAACCTTGTAACATAGTCGTTATGCTGCAGAATTTTCCCCTCAAAATGCCTCTCTCTTTTCTCAAAAATTATTTTATGTTATAAAGTGAATAATCAAAGCTCTTATTTCTACAAGGGTATTCACATATATATCAAAATGTTCCATTTTAAATTCTGGGATTTACATACATGAGACCCGCTTCCCTTTCCGTGGGTTTAAAGTGCCGTAAAGATCATGTCATTAAAGCAGTTTTTAAAATGTTATGATTATGAAATGAAACCCATTTATTTTATGCTATATGGGTTATTTATGAAATGTTTGATGATGATATATGTGGCTCACATGATAATAAAGTCAAATTTAAGGGTGCGCCCTGATAGCGCTCCAATGCATTGGGTAAAGACTTAATCTCTAGAGATGACCATTTTAACGACGCCTTGGTGAATAACCTTGGTAATTTTTAACGACACCTTGGGGATGGACCTTGGTGAAACGAAACGATTGCCAATATTAAATGTTTCAGCCACATCTTCAAGTTATGAAAAAGTTTTATTTTTATTATGATATGCCTCATGATTTCATTTTCATGCCTTAAAGTTCTTTTCATGACTTTATTGATGTATCCCAAGTTCATATGTAAAATGTTTCACTTGTTTCCCTTGCTGGGCCTTCTGCTCACCCTTTCTTTTGATGTATGTTCCCAGGTTATGAGATTCAGTAATGATCCTAGGGTGAACATGAGGAGAATCCTTTCAAGTGTTTAAGAAGAATTCTTTATGTTGTTTTCATGTTTTAAGTTCCTGGTTTCCAAGACACTAAACCTTAAAGATCCTCGGTTTTGTAAAATGTAATTAAAGTTTATGTGATAAAAAGGTGGGATGCTATAGTTGGTATCAAAGGATGGTTTAGTTATTTGTGGAAATTAGGATATGAAAACTCTAGGAGGAACCCTATAGAAATGTTTAATATAGGAAATCTTCCTGGTATTTTGGTGAGTATTGAGTAAGGGGTTGCCAAGAAAATACATCCCTGTCTGGATACGAGCAGGTAGAGGTGGCTCTGGCACAGATGTACATAGGGGTAAAACCCGAAAACACCGCTTTGAGCTAGACTCGAACGGGAACTGGTACACGACAATGGGCCTTGCTGCACTCTTGGTTACGACACTCCCGGGGGATATGCTTTGGTAAATTCATAAGCTTGGTATGAACCATTATTAAAGGAACAAAGATAAAATAAAATAAAGATTCACATAAGAATATATGATCATGGATAACCTAGATGGGAACCTAGGGGATCAAAAGTTAGGGTATACTTTTCTTCTACAAGTTATCCTTATATGCTTTAAGTTCCTTTTCATGATTATTGGTTAAGTATTTAAGCCTCTAATTATACTTTATCTTCTTAGTTAATGGTGGGAAATGGAATAACGTGTCCCAACAACCAATGTGATAGGAAATGTGACAATTTCCGTATTAATATGTCAGAGATGATTAGGGGATTAAAAGATGATTATTATTTTGGAAGGCGTTCACTATTTTTGGGACCCTATATGATCGAGGTAAATAGATTACTATAGTATTTTCATTGAGGAGTAAGGTTGACTTATATTTTTAAGAATTGATGAATTTAAGGTGGACTTATAGTAATTTAGGTTACTTTTGGGAATGATTAACCTATCTTGGGTAAAATATGTTTAGGTTAGCTACTTTTGTTATAAGATGTTAGGAGTGGTTGATGTTGTCTGGAGATGAACAATGAAGTTGTTTTGGAAGACTATGTTATCAAATCCTTCTTGTATTTGGGTTTCAATCTTAGTTTGGTTTATTTTGAGGAATTTTAAGGACCGTTATTTATGGAGTGGTCTATGATGAACGTTGGGTAGTACCATGGAACTTTGAAGATTTAAAAGTAGGTTCTATTCCTATGGGATTCTTTCTTTTTGAAGAGTTGTTTTACCTTAACCTTTCTGTTTTTGGGATAATGTTTAAAGATAGAAGAAATAGATAGTTAATTTTTTGTAGATTATGTGATTCTATAGAAGATGATTCTTGTGCTTTTATGAGACCAAGTGTTTTTGAATTCTCATCATTTGGCGAAAAGATTAGTGTTGGTAGGGACTTTTTAAAGGATGAAACTCTACTTGAAGGTAGGTATATTTTCTTATGTTTTTGTTCTATGTAGTAAATGAAATCCTCAAAATTATGAAAAGAAACGTAAAACAAAAATGTTGTTGGTTTACGTTTCCTACTAGGTAAACAAAGACCGTTTACACACATCATAAGTTTGGGATTTTCTCATGGTTAACTTTCTCCTAATCATGTTCTCTATCACTCTCTCTCAGAACTGACCCTTTGTTTTTTTTCCTCCATGTCCATGTTTTCCTACATGGAACCCGAGTGTGGGTTAACTCGGGTGGGATTTGTACTTCCTTTTCTTTCTTTTAAAGTAATGGTGTTACTGACTCTTTTTCCGATGTGGGACTTTCAATGAAATTTCAAAACCCAATTTAAAAAAAATTGCGAGGACGCAATTTCTTAAGGGGGGAAGATTGTAACGACCCGAAATTTTGAATAAATCTTGTTTCCTAATTTCATGTGTTATTTTTTATACTCAAAAAAATGTTTTATTTGATAAACATGATTATAAATAAAATGAGACCATTGGTTTTTGAGTGTTATATGACCATCGGTCAATATGACCACCGTGAACAAAATGTTTTGATTATTGTCTCTAAATTTAAGTAATCTTGGTTAATTATTATAGAAAGAAGATTTGATGGCCTCACCTAGTAGCCTTGGGCCGATCGAAGCCCATCTAACAGAGATTGGGAAGGAGGTAGCACCATTGGGCTTTGCTCTGGACCAAATCCAAGCCGAACTTCATCATGTGAAGCTAGAACGGAATCGCCTTCGCGAGAAGTTCAAACTGATAGAAATTACTACTCGGGCAATGTTGACTGAGCCGCCCCAAAATTCTATCACCCTAGCACACCTTACTCTTAGGTCCTATGCTGGTATTATAAGGGGTTATGTAACGAGACCGTAATTGCCTTGTGTAATCCTTTTTTTAAATAAAAATTTGGATTTCTTCTTATGACGATGTTTATGAATTTTCAAATGACCGGATAAATATTGTATTCATATTTTTGATGAATTTTAGAAAAAGGATATTTTAAAAATGGTTGTGTAAACCTTAAATAATTAAAAATGTGTAATGATTTTCGAAAAATGGTCTTCTACAATTATGTTCAGTACGAAATTTAGAGTCTAATAAGATCAACTTGATTTTTGATGAATAGTAAATTATGAATAGTGATTTTATGATTAGGATTAGTAATATGACCAAATGGATTAGTAATCTCACTTAAAGAAAGTTTTAAAATAATCTAGGCACCTTGATTAAGTAATGTGATTCAATAAAATAGTTAAATAACGGTTTCATTAATTATTATTCAAGTATTAGTTTTTTCGGGTGAATAGTGTTTTTTAATTAAAAATTTAATTAAAAATAATTAGAAAATTATTTTTATAAAAATGACTTTATTTTTGAACTCAGAGCATCAATATTATGTTATGGTAATTTTTGGGGTTTTTTCTGAAAAAATGAATTTTCGATGAATAGTGTTTTTATTTAAAAATTAAATTAAAAATATTTAGAAAATTATTTTTATAAAATGGAGTTCATATTTGTAATCAGAGCGTTGATATTTGGTTAAGGTGAAATTTTGGGATTATTCTGAGAAAGTTGAATTTTTGATGAATAGTGAAAATACAGTTTTTAAGTTACGGGTGTTTAATGACATCATTAAATGATGTATTAAGTTTGTAATCAATATGTTCGAATTATGAATAGTGAGATAAGGTATGAGGTGTCCCAAGTGGCCAATACAATGGGCAAATACCATGGGCAAGCCCATGGTTTTGCCAAAACCACTAATGAGGTGTCCCTTTGCCATTAATGCCTTGTCCCCTCACTTTCCCTATAAATACCAAGCCATCCTCTCATCCATTCGACTCCCCACTCTTCCCCAACGAAGTTCTGGTCTCATTACCTCCCAAGGAGTCCTCCCAAGGTGCCCCCAATCCCTCAAGGTCCCAACCTTTGAGGTTTAAGAGTTACATTTTAAGGTAAGGGATCCGACCCCTCTCTTTCTTTTCAAGTGATCTCTTTTATGTCATTCCTTTTATGCTCCATGTTCTTATTTTGGAGGATGTTCTTTTATAATCCTCTTACTGCCCTTTTTATGTTCATATGATGAAAGACCCCCTCTTACTCTCATCATTTCGTTTTAAGAAAGTTTTAAGTGGCGCCGTTAGGCTGCCGAATTTTCAAGGGATTCATTCACCTCTCTCTTTCTCAAAGTTCTACTTTCATGTCAAGTCTTTCAAGTTCATTTTTATTATGTTGGGGTATGATCTCTATATTTATCATACTGGTCTTTTATGATCACATGATGAGAGACCCCATTTGATCTCTTCAATTTAGTATTTTGATGTCTTAAGTGGCGCCGTTAGGCTGCCGAATTTTTAAGTGGTTCTTCACCCTTCTCGTTTTGAAGTTCTACTTTCATGTCAATTCTTTCAAGTTCCTTTATATTATGTTGGGGTATGATCTCTATATCTATCATACTGGACTCTTATGTTCATATGATAAGAGACCCTATTTGACCTTGTCAATTCAATTTTGTTGAAGTTTAAGTGATGCCGTTAGGCTGCCGAATTTTCACAAGAGAAATCTTGTTTTGTTTTCTTCCTTTCATGTTCTTCATTTCATATGGTATATTTTCAAATTTCATTACCATGTTCATAAATCCCTTATATTTTGTCCCTCTACTGTTTGATGGGTCATTTATGAATGTTTGACCCATGTCCCCTCTCTTCTCAATGTTTTCTAAAACCCTGTAACATAGCCGTTATGCTGCAGAATTTTCCCCTCAAAATGCCTCTCTCTTTTCTCAAAAATTATTTTATGTTATAAAGTGAATACTCAAAGCTCTTATTTCTACAAGGGTATTCACATATATATCAAAATGTTCCATTTTAAATTCTGGGATTTACATACATGAGACCCGCTTCCCTTTCCGTGGGTTTAAAGTGCCGTAAAGATCATGTCATTAAAGCAGTTTTTAAAATGTTATGATTATGAAATGAAACCCATTTATTTTATGCTATATGGGTTATTTATGAAATGTTTGATGATGATATATGTGGCTCACATGATAATAAAGGCAAATTTAAGGGTGCGCCCTGATAGCGCTCCAATGCATTGGGTAAAGACTTAATCTCTAGAGATGACCATTTTAACGACGCCTTGGTGAATAACCTTGGTAATTTTTAACGACACCTTGGGGATGGACCTTGGTGAAACGAAACGATTGCCAATATTAAATGTTGCAGCCACATCTTCAAGTTATGAAAAAGTTTTATTTTTATTATGACATGACTCATGATTTCATTTTCATGCCTTAAAGTTCTTTTCATGACTTTATTGATGTATCCCAAGTTCATATGTAAAATGTTTCACTTGTTTCCCTTGCTGGGCCTTCTGATCACCCTTTCTTTTGATGTATGTTCCCAGGTTATGAGATTCAGTAATGAGCCTAGGGTGAACATGAGGAGAAGCCTTTCAAGTGTTTAAGAAGAATTCTTTATGTTGTTTTCATGTTTTAAGTTCCTGGTTTCCAAGACACTAAACCTTAAAGATCCTCGGTTTTGTAAAATGTAATTAAAGTTTATGTGATAAAAAGGTGGGATGCTATAGAAGAAGTGGAACAAAAATGATAAAGAAGAAAAGTCTTCGAATATATACAAGAAGAAGTTTACTAGAAACAAAATAAGTATGTTGAGTAAGAAAGTTGAATTAGACTCAACTAACAAAAATTATTCTAAATATTAAAGTTCAAAAAAATTCAGAACCTTCATTGCAAAAGTTGAGAAAAAAAAAGATTCCTCAAAGTGTGAAGAAGGTAGTGAAGAATTTTATAGATAGTATCAGATCTAAACAGAACTTGTTTCATGTATTAATAAAAGAAAAACTCTAAAGAAAGAAATTAGAGTAATGAATAAATATTGTGAAGAATTTTCTAATGGAAGAAAATATTTCATCAAGCGGGATGATGAATACATTCATGAGATTTTAAGTTACAAAATTAGAATTGCTGGACATGGAAAGATAATTGAAGATCCTAGTAAGAAGATGGAAGCTAAGGAAAAATAGGTTAACAAGTTTCAATAAAAAAAATTATTATAAAAGTTCCTTTAGTAATATGAATAAAAACTTCAACAAATCATCAAAAGTAAAAGCTGATACTTCTAATGATGCTAAGAAGGCTCAATATGAGAATCACGTGAAATCTTCTCTTACCAAAAATAATGTTTCATCTGATTCTTTTAACATTTCATGTTTTGGAAAAATTATTGGGAAAGATTGGATGGATAAAGGATTTTAGAAACCTATCAAATCTAAAAAATTAGATAACTCACTCAAAATAAAAGATGGTCCACATCCTAGGTATTTTAGAGTTAAAAGAAGTTACCAACCTCAATAAAGTTTCAATAGAGAAAAATATTATTTCAATAAAAATATATATATTTGATAGTTATTGTTGGTGTTGTGGAATCTATGGGCATATGGATTATAATTTTTTTCACAACTTATCTATACCTAGAAGAAGGTTTAATAAAAGTGTAAGAAATAGTGAAATTAAAATGAGCAACTTTACTAACTTACAAAATGTTGAAAAAGTGAATTATCATGATGTTATAAAATTTCCAAAAAGAAATCAATTTGAATTTCTTAAAGAAGTTTTTGGAAGATGTGACTATGTTGGTCATCATACTAAAAGATGTATAAAACTCCTTCCAAAACAATTTTCTTATAATAGAAAAGAAAATAAAGCTGAAAGGAAGAAAGTTGAGGAAATAACCTTTATTGTTGAGACAGCTTTGAAAGAAAGTAAAGGAAACAAACCATGGATACTTGATAGTGGTTGTTCTTCACATATGACATGTGATATAAAAATATTGAAACATTTCCAAAGTAATTATAGAGGATTATTTACCTTTGGAAATGTTTCAATATTTTTATATCACATGTCATATAAAAATATTGAAACATTTCCAAAGTAATTATAGAGGATTAGTTACCTTTGGTAATTATATTTCCTTAAATATCAGAGGAATCATAACAGATGAGATTGAAGCTGAAAAGTTGAAATCTAAGGAATTTTTATTTGTTGATGGACTAAAACATAACTTACATGGTGTAAGTCAACATTTCGATGATGGAAAATAATTTTTTTTAGAAATAATTTTGTATCATCAAAATTGTAAAATATGGAAATGTTATTACAAAAGGAAAAAGAACCAGTGAGAATCTCTTTCAAATAGGAGAATTCAAAAACACCTATTACTTGAGTTATGAATATGCAAATAAATTATGGCACTGAAGACTTGTCCACCTTAGGTAGAAAACATGAATAAACTTTATAAAGTCGATTCCATTAGAAACTTTCTATAATTGAAAATAAGAGAAGAATGTGTCTGTGTAACTTGTCAAAAAGGAAATATGACTAAAAAAAGTCACAAAAGAGTTGAGATTAAATCTACTAGACCACTTGAGCTTATTCATTCCGATTTATGTGTACTGATGAAACATAAATAAAAAAAAGTAGATTTATACTTTATCACTTTTAGTAATGATTTCACTTGGATGAAAAACATCATGTTTATGAATCACATGTCAGAGGATTTTGAAATGTTCAAATTCTTCAGAAAAGCTGTTGAGAAAGAAATGGGGGTTTCCATAAAGAATTTGAGAACATATAATGGTACCAAATTCACAAATAATACTTTTGAAACTTATCTGAGAAAGTATGGTATCAAAAATTAGTATAGTTCTCCCTATACTCCACAAAAAAATAGAGTATCAGAAAGAGAGAATATAAGTTCTTTGGAAATGGGAAGAAGTATGTTAGCATACAACATTTCAAAATTATATTCGAGAGAAGATTTTAGTACTGCTGTACATGTTCAAAATAGATGTTTATTGAGACTAGAAACTATCATGAATCCTTATGAAATGTGGTATAAAATAAAAACCTTCATTGAAATAATTAAATGTTTTTATAAGTCCATGTTTTCTCAAAATCAAAAATCTGGATTTGGGAAAGTTTGATAATATGGATGAGGAAGGAACTTTTATAGGTTATTCACCAAATGGAAGAAGTTAAAAATGTTGAGACAAAATTTTACAAAATTTGGAGGACTCATATGATGTTTAGGTAATTGAAAATAAAATTTCCTTAAGAAATGTTGTTGATAATATTGAGGAGGATAAACTAGATAATTACAACAATAGTGAAAGTATTTCAAAACATCCTTATCAAGATTTATAAGAATCATGTGACAAGGAAATTTTAGCTAGGAAATAAACTATGAAATTTTCTACCTTACAAAAACATGTTGAATTAGAAAACATTATTGGTAATCAAAATGATATAGTTCATACAAGAATAAAGTTTATATTAGATAATCATAATTCATTTATCTCAAAAGTTGAAGCAGAATTAGTTTCAGAATCTATTCAACACAAATAATGGACAATGTTATGAATAAAGAATTGGATCATATTGAAAATAATGAAACATGGGAACTTTTTTAATGTCTATAAAATAAATAAAAATTATCATAACCAAGTGGTTTTATATAAAAAAGTTAAATAAACATGGATAAGTTTCAATAAATAAATCAGTGCTTGTTTGTAAAGGCTATTCACAGGTGTAGGGTGTGGATTTTAAAGAAAATTTTTCTCTAGTTACAAGATTAGAAACTAATAGAAGGTTTCTTTCAGTTGTCTCATGTCAGAATTACAAAGTTTATCAGATTGATGTAAATTCATCCTTCTTAAATGGTGATATTGAGGAAGAAGTTTTCATTGAACAACCTTGTGGTTTTCTACTTGATGAAGATGAAAAAAAAGTTTGTAAATTGAAGAAATATTTTTATGGGATGAAATAAGATCTATGTGATTGGTATTCTAAACTTGATTTTTTTTTGAGAATATTGAACTTTTCTAAATAAAAAGCTGATAGCAACTTATATGTGAAATATGTTTACTCTGAAGCTCTTATTGTAATTGTTTATGTGGATGATATAATTTTTTATGAGGATAAAGATATGTTTTTAAAACATTTTCTGAGAAAATAAAGATGAATTTTAAAATGTTTATGTTAGTAGAATTAACTTTATTCCTTGGATTACAAGTTCAACAAAAGGAAAAATACATTTTATTATCTCAAGAAAAGTAATCTAAGGAATTGTTAAAGAAGTTTGGCATGGAATAATCCAAAGTTTCAACTCCTATTTCAGTGAGAAAAAATTTGAGTAAAGATGAATCTGGAATAAGTGTGAATCAGAAAGACTTTCAGAAGCTAATAATAAGTATTATTTACCTTACAACCTTAAGGTCTGATATTTTTTATGTTGTGACTTTGTGTACTAGGTATCAAAGTAACATAAAAGAATCATATATGTTGGCAGTAAAAATAATTTTGAGATATGTCAAAGGAACAAATTCACATGGGTTGTTATACGAAAGAAATAGTGTGATGAAGTTTCAGGGTTATATTAATGTTGATTAGGCTAGAGATTTTAATGATAGGAAATAAACCTTAAGAGGAACATTTTTCTTGGGTGAATTTTGTGTGAGTTGGAACAGTAAGAAACAAAGTTCAGTAACTTTGACCATAGCTGAATCTGAATATGTTGTAGCTGCTCAAGATTTTACACATATGTTTTGGATGAAAGTTTAGCTGGAATATTTTAAAGTAAAATTTTCTAAACCATTGAAAATAATTTGTGATAATCAATGTTCAATTTATATTTCTAAGAATCCTTTCTAACATTCAAGATAAAAACACATTGATATAGAGTGTCACTTTATAAAAGAGAAAGTTTCATCTGGAGAGGTTTTTCTAGAATACATTTTAATAAAGTATAATTTTGTTGATATCTTTATAAAAGCAATTCCAAAAGAAAGGTTTATATAATTGAGGTTGAAACTTCATGTTCAGCCTCCTCCCATGTTTTCTTAAACCTCATAAGTAAGTACCCACACTATGATTTGGATTATGTTGATAGAGGGGGAGAGAAATTATCAACTTTTTACTTTGTAAGAAGTATTACTTATATTTATTTTATGAATATGAATATATGGTTATCATAAAATGGGGGAGATAAAAATAAATTGAGAAAAATAAAAGTGAGAAAAATAAAAGTGAGAAAAAGAAAAGTGAGGAGAGTTTATATTTAAATAGCCACAAACTTTTTTTTCCACCAAGGGATGAAATTCTTTCAAAAAAATTAATTTATCTAGTAGTGTAGTGTTAGGAGACTCTCTTTTGATAAATGATATGTTTTGATAAAAGTAAAAATTATTTAGTTGTTTTAAAAAGTTAGAGTTGTGAAAAAATCTGAGTTAGAAAAGTTGTTAACAAGGGTTGTCAACAAATCCAAATGGGGAGATTGAATAACCTTTGTGGTAATTTTTTTTAAAACAAAGTTTTTGTATTTATTAACAACTAACCTTTTTTTCTTGAAGTATGTTTTTTTATTCATGAAATGGACCCAATTCATCATAATGAGGTTGTTTTCTAGACACAAGTTTCCAAACTTAGGTTTTTGTAATGAACTGCACTAGATACAGAAGAAGTTATCTATATGAAGTTGTTGATCAGACACTTTATCATATTAAGGTCTATCAGAATGAAATTGAAAATCATAGAATTAAAAATAATCAGAGGAAGGATTTATTGTTTCTTGGAGGTTTTTTTTTCTGAAATCATAGAAAAAATGAAGTTTTTGAGTTAGAAAAAAATGAAGTTGTAAAGAAATAAATTACTGAGATAGAAGTTGCTAGTTGAAGAATTCATATTGTTTATAAAGAGTTTTGAAAGAAGAATGTGAAATCAGAAGTTATAAAGTTTTCATAATTTCTAAAAACAAATTAGAAGATGATTTTATGATCATAAATTTCTTACAAATAATTAAAACTCTCATGATAAAATCTTTTGAAGAAATGGTGGATAAGTTTGAAGAAATTCAAATAAGAAAAGTGAAGAATTCTATCGTAATGTGAATTCCATTATAATGGGAAAATTCTATCATAATGGGAATTCCATCGTAATGGGAAAATCCATCATAATGGGGAATTCCATCATAATGAGTTGAGAAAGAAACAAATTGTAATGAGATGAGGATGAAATAGATCTTAATGATCTGAGAAATATATAAAGAGTTGAAGAAGTCAAACTTGAAATTCAATTTTTTGTAAATCTTGGATAAATGTAAGGAGAAATTAAGAATTCAAAGTTAAGGTTTAAATGTGATAGATTCTTAGAGTTTTGAAATTTGAGTAAGTGGGGAAATTTTTCAAGTTTCTCACTTTTGTTTTCTGAGTGGTCTATAAATACTTTCTCAGCTCATTTGTTCATTTAAAACTTTTACATACGTGCAAAAGGTGAAGCGCTGGAGAATTCAAAGTGAAAGTTTCCATCTTATTTAAGAATAATTTTATTGAGAATTTTAGTAGAGTTTGAGTTTTTCATATTGAGAATGTGCTCATCGTATTAAGAAAATTGGATCCAAAATCCTTGTATTGTGAAAATCAGATTCAAAATCATCATATTGAGAAAATCTGATCCAGCATTATTGTATTGATAAAATTAGATCCAACATCATCGTATTGAGAAAATCAGATCCAGAATCATCATATTGATAAAATCAGATTCAACGTCATCGTATTGAGAAAATTGAATCCAACATCATCATATTGAGAAAATCATATCCAGTATTGTCATGTTGAGAAAATTGCATCCATCCAAATCAGATTTAGGATTCGTACATAGAAATTGTGGATATGTTTCAACAAAGTATTTATTCTTTTGTTTATATCAATTATTTTATAAAAAAGAATTATAAACTTATGGGAGTTAGTATAATCATTCCTATCGAGAGATAGAAAGTGTCTAATAGAATTTGGTGTAAGTTTTATTCAATTCTTCATAATAGTGGATTTCTATAGACCTATGGGAGTGACTATGGAAAGGATATAGGTTCTCACACTGAGGATGAACCTTGTAAATATTGTATGCTTTAATTGATTTCTTAAATTTTCATGCATGAGTATTTACTAAAAGTTGATAATTAAATAAATTTTAATAGGTTTTAGGGGTTAAGTTTTGAAAAATATTGAAACTTATAAAAAGTGAACAACTGATTCAACTTCCCTTCTCAGTTTTTATTCAATCCTTTTAAAATTAATTTTTGTTGGGTTGTTTTATTTTCTCAAAGGGAAAATCATCCCCCACTTATATTGAAGCCCTTGGAATTAATTTCCACCCTTTCGTGCCTTGTGGATATCACTTAAGATGAAGTAGAAATTCTGCCTCAACTCAATACAATGAGGAGGGGTGAGATATTATAAGTGGTATCATATTTTTTGGTCCCTAACTTACAAGTGGCATCAGTTTATTCCATATTTGGTTATAGTTTATGTTGTTATAGGAGATGAAAATCATTCCAGTTAGTCTTGGAGTTAGGATGTTAGAAAGGAGTAAGATTTTTGGGACTTGAAATGTAGAGCATAAAAAGACAAAGTGAACCTTTTTATGTTGAACTTCATGTTATCATGGATTTGGGTACATAATTGTTTTGAAGACACTTAGAGGAATTGGAATATCATTTTAATGGGTTTATCCAATGAGGCGAACATGACATGCATCTTATAAATGGCTTCCCACTAGGTGTGCATATTTCATTTTGAGTAATGATTTATGATTTGCTATAAAAGTGTTAATTTTTGAAAATTATTAAAGTTGTTTTCAAATGTGAGATTTTGAAAAGGCATGAAATGGTTATTTTGAAAATGGTTTGATTTTCAAAAGCATGGTGGAATTTTTAAAATTGGTTGAATTTGAAAAGTGTTGAATTATGGAATGCATTTTTGTGATGGAAGGTGTGGTAGAATTTGAAATTGTTAAGCCTTCAGTTACTAGAGAGTGATTCTTGTGGTGTTTTTTGTCAGTATGAAAAATGGCACTCGGTAGGATTCATAGAAACCAACCATAGGAATCTTTTGAGAGCATGGTTTCACCTAATCCATATGTTAACCAATATATGGTTCATAGTATACTCCAAGCCTTTTAGGTTATGGATAGATAGAACAGAAGGGATGGACCAAGGAAGGTGGATCATTCTATTCAGTTCCAGAGGAAGAATCGACCTATATTTTAGGGTGATTCAGAACCAAAAAAGGCATAGGTATGCATGGATATGTTGAATCATATATTTGATTTCCTTTTCACACTAGTAGAGTTGAAAGTAAAACTAGAAATATATATGCTGGAGGATATTTCATGCTAATGACGGGATTTAGAAGTTTGGGCTAAATTATACCAAGGCCTTACATGAGAGGATTTTAAAGAATTTTTAAAAAAACAATTCTATCCTCACACATTCAAGATTTCAAGAATGATGGAATGATTCAACTTGAAGTAACAGATCCTAATAGTGATAGAGTACGTGGATAAATTTTATGAATTTAGTCCACTTTTCACTCGAAGTTTCTACTAGTGTTCCCTTTAAGGCACACATTTTTGAATCATAAATGAGGTAGGAGATTCACTAAAAAATTTCTATGATGTGTATAATGGATTATACAGATATGGGAAATATAGAAATAATAGTATAAAGGAACATATTAGGAGATATGGGTGGAGGGATTATATTGATACCTATGGGAAACGATGGGAACTCTAATGCTGGGAGCAAGCAGAAGAGGGACACCTATTTCCAAGGAATGGGGATGACTCAGAATTAGATAGCTGGATTAGTGAATCTTCCTCCAAGACCCAAGAGTAAAGATTGATGTTTCCAATGTGGTTTGTTCGACCACCTGAAGAGAGAGTGTACAGAACCACCTTGATTATGCCACAATTTCAATTAGATGGGGAATATTCAGTGTTATTTTCATAGTGCTCTAAGGTCTGGTGGTCGGGACACTTATCATGTGTCGTAGACATCATATGCTTTGATGGGATGAGGAAAGAAGAATACCTCTCATCAGTAGAAAAAATCTAGCCATGGTGATTCCAGGAATACCATGACTCATCAGAAAGGGAAATCTCAATTGGGAAATAAGGAATATAGAGTCATGAGTAAGAAATTATATGGAGATGATCAAGTTATTGTGGATAATCAGTCTAGACCATTGATAATGAGAGGTACAATTCTTTTGAATTCTACCCTTATGAAAGCTTTGTTTGATATGGGTCCATAACATTTATTTATTTCTCCTCATGTTGTTGATTTGTTGAGTTTAAATGTTGATATGATTCCTTTTGTGTTAAAACTTCAAACTCCTCTTAGTCAAAGAGAATGTCGAGCCTTTATTTGTAGAGAATATTCTATAATTATTGATGTAACTTAGGTGATATGGGTCGTCTCTATGCTTGATATGGACTTCTATAATATAGTCCTAGGTATAGATTGGTTTAAAATGTTCAAGGATCACATTGACTATTATACTAGAACAGTTAGTTTCATGAATGATGATGGTGTTGGGAATCTCTTTAAAGGATACCAGAATGAAAAGGCAGGTGCAATGGGCTTGTTGTCACCAGTAGTTGGAACGATCTCGTACTAGTTGGAATCACTGACTTTGGCCTCCATGGAAGAGATCAAGAATGTAAGTTTTCCAACAATCATTGATCGGTTTCTATTTGTTTTCCCAAAAATTTTCAGGGTTTTCACCCATAAGAGAAGTGTAATTTATGATTGATCTCCTTCTGGGGACCAGCCCTATTTCCCTTTCATCTTATCAGATGAAACCAACAGAATTAAGGGAGCTGAAAGTGCAGTTGGAAGAGCTAGAAAGCAAAGGATTAATTTTGTCGATTATGTCTCTATAGGAAGTACCTATGTTGTTTGTCAAAAAGTCATATGGAACTATTTGGTTGTGTATTTATTATTGTAATATTAAACAAGTTATGATAAATAATTTTTATCTACTTTAACACATTGATTATCTATTTGATCAATTTAGGAGAGCTCGGTTTCTCTCTAAAATTGACTTATAATCAAGATATCACCAATTACAGGTTTGGAAGGTGGATATTCCAAAGACAGCTTTCAAGAGTGGATATGTCCATTATGAGTATGTGGAAATGAATTTTGGTCTTATGAATTCACCAGAGGTCTTTATGGACTTGATGAATCAGATATTTCAAATATATCTAGTTTCTTTTATAGTGGTGGTTATGAATGACATATTGGTGTATTCAAGGACTAGGGATGAACATGATAAACACTTGATGATGGTGTTGGGGATATTGAGGGATCATATTTTATATGTCAAACTATCAAAGTGTGATTTTTGTATATATGAGGTAAATTTCCTTGGTCATGTAATCTCTTAAAGAGGTTTTTTTGTAGATCTAGAGAAGATAGAGGTTGTTATCTCTTGGAAACCACCAAAGAACATCTTTGATACACATAGTTTCCTTAGTCCAGATGATATTACCGATGTTTTTTTCATGATTTTTCATGATTTTCCTCACCTATGTTAGATTTTACAAGTAATAATGTTCCATTCTAATGGAATGAGTAATGTTAAAAGTATTTTAAATATCTTAAAGTTTTCCTTACATCAACATCGATCTTGATTTTTTCAGAATCAGGACAAGGGTACGTGGTGTGTTATGATGCTTTAAGATATGGGTTTGGATGTGTTATCATGCAAGAAGATCATGTTGTTTCTTATGGATTAATGTAGTTATGGTTTCATGATAATAACTACACAACACATGATTTGGAGTTAGCTTTTATAGTCTGTGCTTTGAAGACTTGGTGTCATTACCTCTTTGGTGAGAAATTTACAGTTTTTATATATCGTAAGATCTTGAAACATATTTTCTCACAAAGGGAATTTAATCTTAGAAAAAGAAGATAGATGGATTATATCCAAATGTTCAAATTTGACTTGATTTATACACCAGGTAAGGTAAATTATATGGTGGATGCATTGAGAATAAGTTATTGTGCTCAGTTGGAAAAAGAGGTTTCAGGCCATTGGTAGTTGATGTTAGTCATAACTGAAATGCACTTGGAATGTGAAGACCAAGGTGATGTTTTAGTTTTATTTACTATTTTGTTCATTTTTGATCTGGTTTATATAGTTAAGGAGGCACAAACATATGATTCAGAATGCATCACTATGAGGTTAAAACTCAATCGTGGGGAGACCTTAAGGGTTGGAAGCTGGATGCGAGTTCATTTTTGTGGTTTCAAGATCAGATGGTCGTACCTATGGCTTATTAATAATAACTTCTTCATGATTACCACCATTAAATATGGGTTGTTCATCCTGTAATATAGAATATGTATAAGGTGTTGAAATCATGGTTTTGGTGGGTTGGTATGAAAAGGAAGGTGGCTAAGTTCATTTCAAGATGCCTAACTTGTTATCATGTTAAGGTAGAGCATCATCGAATGACATGTATGTTGAAGTATTTACCTATCCCTATTTATAAATGGGAGCAGATATCTATAGATTTTGTGATAGGTCTCCCAAGAATAGTTTAGAAACATAATGACATATGGGTGATAGTGGATCAACTCACAAAGTCGGCCCATTTTATCCCTATTTGTGAATATCATATGCTAGAGGACTTGTATAAAATCTATATCCAAGAAGTAGTAAATAGGATTGGTGTATCAGTTTCGATAGTGTCAGACATATACCCAAGGTTTACATCTCATTTCTAAAAATTCTTATAATAATCCCTTGGGACTTAGTTGACTATGAGTGTGGCGTATCATCCTCAGATGGATGGACAATATGAATGGACAATGCAAACATTGGAAGACATATTGAGGGCCTTTGTAATGGATTTTGGTGGCTCATGGGAGGATCACATACCTTTAGTGGACTTCTCATATAACAATAGTAATCAAGAATCAATACATATGGATCCTTTTGAATCATTGTATGGGCATCCTTGTCTTTCTCCACTTTTTTGGGTAGAAATAGGTGAGATTTCACTGGTTGGGTTGAGCCTTGTCCATGAAAAATTAGAGAAGATTTAGTTGATCAAGAAATAGATAGAGATAGCTCAGATTCATCATAAATTGTATGCAAATCATCATCGATGTTCTTTGTCGTTTGAGTTGAGTGATCATGTGTTTTTTAGGATTTCTCCAAGGCTTGGACATCATCATTTTGGGAATCAGGTCAGGTTATCTCCCTGATACATATGACCTTTTAAGATACTTGAATGGTTTGGTGAGGAGGAATATAAATTGTCTTTTTCCCCATGATTTAGTGTGGTGCATAATTTTTTCATGTATCTCAGTTCAAAAAGTATCAACCTGATCCTGAACATGTGATTTAATGAGATCACGATGACCTAGAGCAGGATGCTTTGTTGGTGCATGTGCCAGTATGGATTATGAATAGGAAATAGAAAGTCTTTCATGGTAAAATCATTGGTCTAGTGTGGGTTTTATGGTAGCATGTATGGATTTAGGAAGAGACTTGGGAACAGAAGAATGAAATGATCGAGCAATGGCCTGAACTATTTTGGGACGTCAGTGGTTTTATACTTTTTGGGGATGGAAAGGCCAATGGTGGGGAAAATTTAGCACCCCTAGTTTCAATTAATTAATTATTTAGTCTTTTTAAGTATGTAAAGTTTTTGGGTGAAGTTTTGTTGGGTTTGGAATACTTTTTGAATGTTTTGGGGGGTTTTCTAAAGGTGAATGGTTGGTTCATGATTAGTGGTAACCATGAAACTCCTATAGAAAACCATGAAAAAAGTGGAAAAATATATTTTTTTCATGGTTGGTGCACATTTTTTCAAACTATGTGGGAAAATCATGCAAGGTTTTCCTTGAGACATAGGTCAGTGCACGATTTTCCTAATCACGCGACTAACCTTGAATGGTTTAAAAACAAGATCATAAAAAGTGGATCTTGGTCAGGATTAAGTTTTCACCCCTTATTTTTTTCTCCAATTCATCCCTAACTCAAAAATTCTTCCTTATAAAGGTTTTGAAACCTTTCTCCATCAAATCAAAAGTGATCTGGAGGCGTTTCTTGGTGCATTGAAACCCGACTCCCTTGGTAATTCATTGTTTATGGGAGTTTTTCATGGTTTTTCTTGGATATAATTTATTTCACCTCTAGGTTTATTATATCTAGTAAATTATGGATATATATAAGGTGGTTGATTCCAATCATGGTTAGATTTGACCTTTTTGATGTTATGGGAAGAGATCTAAGGTGGGTTTTTGGAGATTCAGCCCAGATTTGCAGGTGTTTTCCTGCCGTTATTTATTTTTTCCAAAATTCTCGATGTAGGTGGATTAACTCTAGAATCCTCTTGTTAGAACTTGAAGTATTAGTTTCATAATATTTAAATTGATTGAAATTGGTTGTGAAAACCATGGTAGAAACCTTCTTTAGTGATGGTTTTTGGTTTTTCATATTTGTGGAAATTGGTTGTGTAAAGTGCTTGGTTTTCTTGATTTTAAAATGTTGATTTTAAAATATGGATTTGTTGGATTTCTGAAAATGTTTTGTTTGAAATATTTTCAATAAAATAATGATTTTATTAAAATGGTTTGGAATGGTTTATTTGAAATGGTTTTGGAATACATGGGTTGTGTGAGTTCATGATTTCGATGTGAACCTGAATAAGGGGAATGTACCATTGGGGTATAAAAAGTTACATGGACCAAGATAAGGGGTGTGTGTCATTGGGGAACAAGGATATTGGACTCTTAGTGACAACTTAGTTAATGGATGAGAAACCAATCACATGTATGGAACTGGCATAGAAGCATGAATGTGTGGGTGTGTGTGTGATTCATGCAATGAGTATGTCAAAAAAGAATTTAGGATGGTTTAAAGAATTGTTTGTTTTCTTTCTATGTAGAACTATTTTTGTTTGGAAAACTATTTTTCTTGGAAATAGTTTTTTCTTATGATAAATTGTTTTGAATTTTTTTATATAAATTGTTTTATATAAATTTACTAACTTTTTCTACCATGGTGGCATGAGTAGGGAAGTCATTTGGGGAAAGCCTACTGAGTTTAATTACTCACCCCTACTTTGGAACTTTGGTGCTTTTGCATATATAGTTTATCGGGACACATGCAAAGGTAAAGTATCACATTTCTTTAGTGGTGCTTTTTGATACTTGGATTGTTTTTTGGAGTTGGAGTATGGAGCATGTTGGAGATATGGAGTTATTTCTTGGAGTCTTTAAGTTTGTTAGTTTTTTATTTTGTTGTGTACTCTAATATTGTAGTCTTCCGATGTGGTAATTGTTCAAGTTTTGTTTTTCTATCAATGGTATTTCTTTGAGTTGTTTTAAATTTTTATCATGCATCGTGTAGTAGTCTTTTTTAGGGCATGTTTTTTTGGGTTTTTTAAGGTACCAAGCACACAGTGGAAGCCCTGAAACTAGGTATTTTAAAAAAAATCCACTGACGAATGACATGAATTTTTCATCGTCAGTGAAATGCTACCCAGTATAAGCCAAGGATGCCATATGAAGAGTTTTAAGCACAAAATTAAAACTAGAAAAATATATGGTTCGATCTGAATCCATACTCGTTGTCTTCTCATCATTGGAAATCGATGATCAAAGAATATAAATCTGAATTTCTCTATATTATCCACACGCTCTTCAAAAATCTACAGGAATGCCAATCATCAAATTCTAGGTTCTAGAATGGAGATCTGAAAATTAATTAGATTATCCAACGATCACCAAATTTCCTTTCTTGCAATGCACAAGAGATAGATATATTTGAACTCCTTAATCAAGATCCTATCTCTCAAGAATACTGTAGAGATAAGTAAAAAGAGAGAGGCAGTGAATAATCATGGACCAATCCCTCTCTTTTTCTATTTATAGTGTGTGATGGAAATTACCCTAAATTCCTCACCAACCCCCAAATAATTAACACACTATTAAAAAAATATTATGACCACTATACTGAGTCATATTATTATCACCATCTGGTAATATAAATAAATATATTACATAATAATAATAGAGTTATTAACTCAACACATCATTCCTGCAAATATTAAATGAACCTTGAATATTTTTAACTAATATTTGTTCAAATAATATTTCCTCATATTTACATTAAAAATTGTAAATACATTTAATAAATAAATTCATTGAAAATTATTTTTAACTTGGATAATATGAATTTATTTATTTCTTTGGTGATCATATCTCCTTGGAAAAAACCCAGACCCCACTGGTGGGGCTCACCATGTCATATATAACTATTAAACTAAATAAGGCGGATTCTTAAATACGTTATTATGTGTGGCCCTATAGGGCCTTATCTCCATAGTAGTGAATATTATTCATAGACCAAGAGTGGGATCGAACAACCCATCATGGCCCTTAAAGAGATAAGGATAGTCATAGCAACGATATCCAACCCACAAACACACATTATATAATATAATCTCTTTGTCTTTAATATCTTTTAAATTAGGACACACACTCGTGTCATCACCCTTTTATCTATTTATTATTTGTTGATCTAACTAGATGGATTTACGCTCGACTTTCATGGCCATGGTCTTATAAAGGTATTACCATTTTAATCAACATGGCCCGAGATATATTGCTTCCTTAACCTGGAAGCGATAAATACATTCTTGATCATTAAACCTGTAATGCCCCAACCCTAGTTAACCAGAGTCGGTGCATTATTACATAACATTGTCATGATCACAAAAGATCAAGTCTCGAAATATCGATTAGTTTATTAGTCTTGGAAACACTAGATATATTCATAAGTCTTACATTACATCATAAAGTAAAAAAAAACTACAAAAAAATATTGTCTTCATATCCCCTCATACTATTTATATAGGTCATTCATAAATTACTTCTTCACATCCTGGGAAAAATAAAACATTGAAAGGGGAGAGCCCAGATGCTCAGTAAGGATAACAATATAGCGGAAACTTTCATAAATAAGCATAAAAATTTAAGGCAATGTATAACTAAAAAAAGCCTTTTAAACTTGAACTTCAGCATAATATGGAAAAAATAAAATGAAATAATTCCATTTAATTATTTACATGGATATTCTAATAGTCGAATAATCATATGCAATATCAATAACCACTTTCATAATGATGGAATGCATAATGTCAGACTATCATAACCACGTAGCCAAGGCCTCGTGCCAAGACTACAAATAATATTTTGTCAAGGCCACGTGCCAAGACACTAGTTTGTCTCATGAGACCTACTGATGCATCAAGGAGCTATAGCGGGCTCCACCTGTCACATATTAAGTCCAATGCATTCCTCATATGAACAGGTTTAAACATAACATAAACATTCGTATTAAAACTAGCAAACGAAATGTCAATACTTTCTCCATAAACAATGAGTGGTATAAAAATAACACATCCAAAGTCAAACATATCACAAAACCTTCAATACAATATGGAAGTTTTGTATCATAATAAATAAACTTCAAATAAGCTTAAAATCCATCAAAGGATGTTGACATAGGTGAAATCAAAACTATTTGAGAGAAATATCTCTTTTTTTGAAATCATTTAAAAGTCACATAATTATAAAATAAAACTTTTACTTTGAAAATATTCTTATAATCTTGTAAGGGAAGCTTCGAAGATTTTATAATGGCAGAAAATATCCGCACCCGCCGTATAAGTTAAAAATGACATTCTTACCTTAATTCTGTCGAAAAGGTTAAAAAGGACCTTATTTGGAAAACGACAGAAAGATTCCTTTATAAACTTCTTATAAAAAGTCAAACAAGGGTATAAATTAATTTAACACATATTATGTTAAATATTAAGAATGTTTTGAAATACATTTTTAAGAAACATGGATGTGGATGATAACGAGGTCCCAGTAGATAATTACGTATAAACAACCACGGATAATGAAGAGATTGTGAAATAAACCCTTACCTTGTACTTGTCCTTGGTTGAGGGTAGTTTAACCTCCTATATAATGGTGAAATGATTTTTATTAAATTATAAAATAATCATATACATTAATATGATATCATATATGATCTTTTAACATTGATTTGTTAATAATATCTTAGTATTATCATCGTTTCCGGTGTTAACTTACTCGTTTTCTTTTATATGTTTTGTTACATAAGCCATGTTTGTTATGGATAGGTTGTATCTTATTCATATCCAAAATTTTATAAAGTTATTAAACATTACTTTTAACCATCAAATGAGAATTAGTCTTGAATGGATACGATGGGGAATGAATCTCATCGTGTTCGTGGAGACGGTAGTCCGTACGTATACACGAGCGACAATATCATTCTTTTGATATTAAAATAATATATAATTGGATGGTATATTATATATAAAGAATCATTATAATTTTATATTTATTATTTACTTAAATTACACATCAATATCATACCCATCCAAATAATAATGTTTTGAATAACAATTACACCACGATGTGGAGACGGTAAGCCGTACATACGCACGTATGGTGACATGTCATTCAAATGATGGATAGAATACTGAATATGGTTGTAACATATTTATAATAACATCACAATATATAGAAGATACAGGACTTAGTGTTTTATAATGGAAATAACAAAGAAAGAAGAAGTGGAAGAAGAAAGGAACTTGAAAGAGAGTGGTGAAAACATTACCTCTTCTTCGGGTTCTTCCTTTTGATTTGATCAAAAGGGCTCCTTAGGTTTGATTTCTGATCAAACTAAGGCCTCTAGTTTGAATTGAGAGAATTTTAGAGAATATTTGTGTAGGTTTTGGACAAACCAAAAGGATTTGAAGGTGTGAAGAATTGGTTAGAAGTGGTGTCCTTTTATAAGGGGGAGGAGGGGCTCTTTAGGAAAAACTTAAAGTATTAATTTATAATAAATTCATATTCGGTTTATAATGGCTCCAAAGTGGATTATTCAAAGTATAATGTGGGTATGGGTCTAAATACTTTCAACAAATATATTTTATACAGGTTTGTGTCATTATATTAACCTTATCTTTAAGTTTTAACTCTTAGTTAATTAGATTGACATTTACCATGTCACTTTGTATTTTTATATTATATAGTTAATAAACTTACTATATCAATCCAAGAGACCCCCAAGTGGTCCATTAATAATAAATATATCATTATATAAGTCCTTTGGAAGAAACTTAGATTTTTAGGAATATAATATCAATTAATAATATAATATTTTTTAAAAAAACTCATTTATGTTAATTTTGACATTATTCAATAATTTATTTTTGTTAAAGTATTAACAACTTTATTAATTTGAACCAAATTCATTTAAGCAATCCTAACATGTCATATTAATCAACAAAATTTGTTTATGGCATCAAAACTTTCAAATTATATTTATTTTAATATTTATAATACCAATTATTTGATTCTTTCATTAATAAGGAAAATACTGCATCATTATTGTGTCATAAATAAATTTAACTATTAAATGTATAAAAATTATAAATAAAATACCATTATGTAGGAAATATTTTTATATTTCTAATGAATATTTATAGTCGAAAATCCAACATATATAACCTTATGTAAAAATTGTTTTTCTAAAATATATATGCTTATGTCATTTTTGTATTTATTTTAACTTAATTAATATAAAGTGTCATTATCACTTACAAGTGGATCCATGGGGTCCCAAAATCAACCCAAATATTCCCATGGTCGGAAATGTATCAACAAATAGGGTTAGGACACGTTTTAGGGTAAATTAATATTATTATAATATTATTTTTTTACCCTTATTTACCGGATTTACCCTTTAACCATGGTAAATAAAATATTTACCGAAGTAATTATTAAAAATGTCTAAAAATAAAAGTTACCTATTTAAAAAATTTGGAACTCATGATTCCAAATATGTAATCCATATTTCTAAATTAAAAACATAGAAGTGGCAGAAATTAATTTAAAATTAATTCTTGTTGTTAAAACAAAAAGCGTGTTTTTAAGAGATAATAACTATCAAAAGATTGACAGTTGTTTATCTCTGGTTTAAATGTGAAATTTTGTCCAATGAACAAAATTGTATTAAATGGTAAAAATATATTCTAAATAAATTTAAAACCACTTAAATTCATAATTTATCACTATTAATTATTTTGATTAAAAAAGTTGTTTTTAATTAAAATTTGGTAATTTTCACTATTCATCAAAATATAAAAGTTATCTGAAAAGTTCCAAAATTTTACCCTAGGATAATTTTGATATTATGAAACCAAAAATGAAGTCCATTTTGAGAGATAAAATTTATAAAATTTCAAAAAGTTGGTATTACTATTCATAACGGCTAGTTTGACTGGTTATGGTGTGTGTTAGAACTCGAAGTTACGTACAACACATGCTACTGTATTATTCAAAGAGAATCGTACCGTGGAAGCTTGGAGTGTTACATTCTCCCCTCCTTCAAATAATTTCATCCTCAAAATTTCTAGAATACTACCGCATTAAAAGACTCGGGTGGTTCTTCATCATAAGTTCCTCGGGTTCCCACGTTGCCTCTTCCATCTTATGGTTTCTCCATAGAACTTTTACCAGACGAGTCGTCCGGTTTCTCAGCACTTGTTATCTCGTATCAATAATCTTAACATGCTCTTTGCAATAAGACAGATTGGGTTCTAGTTCTAATTCCTCATAGGTGAGTACATGCGTTGGGTCAGACATGTATTTTCTCAACAGTGATACGTGGAACACATCGTGAACTTTGGAGAGACTTGGCGGCATTGCCAAATGGTAAGCTACAACCCCAATTCATTCTAGAATTTCAAAAGGTATGATGTACCTGGGAATCAATTTACCCTTCTTTCCGAAATGTATAACTCCCTTCCATGGAGATACCTTCAAGAAAACATGATCTCCTACCTGAAATTCCAAATCCTTCCTTCGATTATCGACATAGCTCTTCTGCCTACTTTGAGCTACTTTGATGTGATTTTGGATTACCTTTACCCTTTCCATTGTTTCCTCCACCAGTTCTGGGCCTACAAGTTTTCTCTCACCAACGTCATCCCAACATGTTGGTGTGTGACATCTCTTTCCGTATAACGCTTCATATGGTGCCATATGAATACTTGAATGGAAGATATTGTTATAGGAAAATTCCACCAGAGGTAAATATTGATCCCACATACCCTGAAAGTCAAGTGATCATGATCTCAACATGTATTCTAAGTTTTGAATAGTCTGTTCTGATTGTCCATCTATTTGAGGGTGGTAGCCAGTGCTCAAACGAAGTTCAGTATCCAAGGCCTTATGAAGACTCTTCCAGAATCTTGAAGTAAAAAAGGGATCACAATCAGAAAAAATTGATAGGGATACTCCATGAAGTCTAAAAAATTCATTAATTTATAGTCTTGCTAGACGTTCCAGTGGTAGATCTTCTTTTATATCAAGAAAATGTGCTGACTTGGTAAGACGATCAACAATAACCCATATTGCATCATTCCTTATAGGAGTCTTTGGTAGCCCCATGACAAAGTCCATCGTAATATTGTCCCATTTCCACTCCGGTATGGGAAGAGGTTGCATGACTCTTCCAGGCTGTTTCCTTCCAGCTTTAACTTGTTGACAAACCATACATCTTGACACAAAACCAGCAATCTCCCTCTTCATGTTGTACCACAAAAAATGTTCCTTCAAATCTCTATATATTTTGGTGATCCTAGGGTGTATATAGAAATTGGAGCTATGAGAATCATCTAACAATTCCCTTTTTAGATCAAGTATATCGGGAACACAAAGCCTCTTCCCAAATTTCAAAATTCCTTCTTCATACACAAAGTCTCTCAATCTCCTATCATTCACAGCTTTAATCTTCTTTTAAAATTCTTCATCACTGATTTGAGAACTCTTTATCTTTTATAGTAAAGATGGTTTGGAAACCATTTGAAAAAGCATTGATGTTTCACCTTCCATGGTTATTCCCATGTCCATCTTCACTAGATCCATGAAAATTGGATCCCTTTCAATTCTCATATTGTTCAAAACTCCATGATCTTTTCTGCTCAAAGCATCTTCCACCTTGTTTGCCTTCCCGGGGCGGTAGTGTATCGTGAAATCATAATCCTTGATTAATTCAAGACATCTCTTTTGCCTCATGTTGAGTTCTTTTTGTGAGAAAATATACTTCCAACTTTTGTGATCAGTATAAATATCACATTTTTCACCATAGATGAAGTGTCTCCATATCTTCAAAGAAAAGATCACAGCTGCTAACTTGAGATCATGAGTAGGATAGTTTTGATCATGAATTTTCAACTGTCGTGATGCATAAGAAATAACCCTATCATTATGCATAAGGAAACAACCAAGTCCTTTCTTCGATGCATCACTATAAATAATGAACCCATCATTCCCCGATGGTAGAGTCAATATTGGAGCATTGACTAATCTTCTCTTCAATTCTTCGAAACATTCTTCACACTCTTTTTTCCAAACAAATTTAACCCCTTTACGTGTGATCTTTGTTAATGGGTTAGCCAACCAGACAAAATTCTGGACGAAACGTCGATAATAACCTGATAAACCAATAAAACCGCATAACTCAGTTATACTCGTTGGTGCAGGTCATTCTTGGATTGCCTTGGTCTTAGAAGGATCAATAGAGATTTCATCTTTAGAGACAATATGGCCAAGAAAAGAAATCTCCTGAAGCCAAAATTCACACTTTATAAACTTCCCATATAATTCATGTCTTCTCAGAGACTTCAGGATAATGCGTAAGTGATTTTCATGATCTTCATAGCTTTTAAAGTATACCAAGATATCATAAATAAATACCACCACAAATTCATTGAGATATTACTTGAAAACTCTATTTATTAGATCCATGAATACAGAGGGTGCATTAGTCAATCCAAAAGTCATTACTATAAACTCGTAATGCCCTTACCTGGTTCGAAATGTTGTCTTCGGAATGTCTTCCTTCTTCACACATAATTGATGATATCCAGATCGAAGGTAAATCTTTGAAAAGTATTGAGATCCATGCAGTTGGTCAAATAAATCATCAATGTGAGGTAGAGAATACTTTTTCTTTATTGTTATAGCATTGATCTCCCTGTAGTCGATACATAACCTCATAGATCCATCTTTCTTCTTAACAAAAAGGACAGAGGATCCCCATGGAGAAACACTAGGTCGAATAAATACCTTATTACTCAATTCATCTAGTTATTTCTTTAATTCAACTAATTACACAGTGGCCATTATATAATGGGTCTTCGATATAGGCCTTGAACCAGGAATTAAATCAATGGAAAACTCAATTTCTCATTCTGGAGGATGTCCAGGTAAATCTTCCAGAAACACATCTACATATTCTTTCACAATAGGTACATCCTCTATTTGATCATTCCTTTCCTTACCCACAGTCATTTCATTCTCTTCCTCCCCAATAATTGAATTTAGTTGAGCTACTAGGGGTGAATCTAGGTAAGAATTAGGTGGTGGTGATTCCGCTCTAAAGATAATGTGTTCCTTATCATTATCATCAAAAATAGTAACCTACTTCTTCTTACAATAAATTTTTGCATCATGGTCTGAAATCCAATCCATACTGAGGATTATATCAAATTCAATCATAGGTATGACGATGAGATCAGCAGATAAAGAACATTTATGTGCTCTAATGGGGACTGATTTACAAAACTGTGTTGCAATGATACTTCCCTTAAGAGTTTTAACTGAAAACTCCATTGTTAAATCAAATTGAAAATATCTAATTTTCTTAGCAAACTGGGAAGATATGAAATAATGCGATGATCCAGAATCAAATAATTCATTTGCTAAACTTGAGGAAACCATTAAATTACCTGCCACCACGTCTTTTGGAGCTTCTACCTCGGCAGAAGTGATAGCATAAGCTTGGCCTTGATCCCTTGGACTTTTCTGAGGTAAGTTCCCCTGACGCTTAGGACATTCATTTTCATAATGTCCCATATCCCTGCAATTGTAGCACTGAACATTGGTAGCTTCCTTCTTCCCTTTGCAATCATGATCTTGGTGGCCTTTTTCACCACACTTGTAACAGATACCCATTCCCTTCAAGAAAGTACCTGGGTGTTTCTTCCCACATTTACCACAGGATGGATATTCAACCTTTCCCTTATTACCCTTATTTCCATTCCCAGATTGATTAGAAAATCTCTTCTTCTCTTTCTTTTCTTTAAAGTCATAAGACTTTGAGAATTCTTTCTCTGTCTTTATAGCACATGAGACAATGTCTTCATACGACGAGAAGAATTGTGACACTAATGCTTGACAAAGAAATGATTTTAACCCATAAAAGAAACGATCAATATTACTTCTTGGGTTACGTATATAATCTCCAGCATACCTTGCTAACCTTGTAAAGTTATCCTCATACTTTGCGACATTCTCATCCTCCTTTTGTCTCAGACTCAGAAATTGTCTTTCCATATCTGCTCGATGGTCACGAGGAAAGTATTTTTATAATAAAATCTCTTTGAACTCTCTCCATTCCATATTTGACACTTTATCATCTTTTTTTGTGTTTTGTATCAATGACCTCCATTGATCAGCATCTTCAGTGAGGCGATAAAATGCCATGATAACTTTCTCCCTTTCACTAGTTCCCAAAGCCTAAAATATTTTTTCTAGGGAACTTATCCATTGCTCATCTACCAATGGATTTGTACTCCCATTTAACGTTGGTGGTTTTTGCCTCATGAACCGATCTAACATTGATCCTCCACGCTGTGGATCAGGGTGCTCCATACGGGTAAGGTTATTATTCATAACCTAAGTGAGTTGTCCCAGTATGGTGATTAGCTGATCAGCACCAGTTGCATCACCAGCTCCACTATAATTATCTTAAGCAGGAGGGCAATCCCTACATGGAGTGCGTGCATTGATACGGTTTCTATTTCTTCCACTAGGTGCCATTTCTAAACAATGGCATAAACTATATCAGTTTATGAATCAAAATACATAATTCCATACTTGTAAAAAACTTAACATAAATTGAACTATTTATGGATATAATCCATAATCATAAAAAATGTTTTCTTTGAGGAAGTATATACTCATAAACTCTTCATAATGGTTTATAAAGAAAATGAGAATTATCCTAAGCATATCCCCCAGGAGTGTCGTAACAAAGAGTGCAACAAGGCCTGTTGTCATGCACCAGTTCCTGTTCGAGTCTAGCTCAAAGCGGTGTTTTTATGTTTTACCCCTAGGTACATCTGTGCCAGAGCCGCCTCTACCTGCTCGTATCCAGACAGGGATGTATTGCTCGAAAAAATCACAAAATCTCAACAATACCAAAATTCTAGGAAGTTCTTCTATACTAATCCTCAAAGTCTATCTTAGGGCTATGTGCTCTAATCAGAGCTTATCTAAATCTAGCTTCCAAGGTTTGTACTAAACTTCCTTTGATACCAACTGTAACACCTCGACCCCAGTTACCCAGATTTGGTGCATTATTACATAACATTGGAATGATCACAAAAGATCAAGTCTCGAAATATCGATTAGTTTAGTAGTCTTGGAAACACTAGATATATTCATAAGACTTACATTACATCATAAAGTAAAAAAAACTACAACAACATCCTGTCTTCATATCCCCTCATACTATTCCTGCAGGTCATTCATAAATTACTTCTTCACATCCTGGAAAAAATAAAACATTGAAAGGGGTGAGCTCAGATTCTTAGTAAGGATAACAATATAACAGAAACTTTTAAAAATAAGCATAAACATTTTAGGCAATGTATAACTAAAACAAAAGCCTTTTAAACTTGAACTTCAGCATAATATGGAAAAAATAAAATGAAATAATGCAATTTAATTATTCACATAGATATTATACTAGTCGAATAATCACATGCAATATCAATAACCACTTTCATAATGATGGAATGAATAATGCCAGACTATCATAACAATGTAGCCAAGGCCTCGTTCCAAGACTACAAATAATATTTTTTCAAGGCCTCGTTCCAAGACACTTGTTTGCCTTATGAGACCTACCAATGCATCGAGAAGCTATAGCGGGCTCCACCCATCACATATTAAGTCCAATGCGTTCCTCATATGAACAGGTTTAAACATAACATAAACATTCGTATTAAAACTATCATAATAAATGTCAATACATTCTCCATAAACCATGAATGGTATAAAAATAACACATCCACAGTCAAACATATCACAAAACCTTCAATAAAATATGTGTAACGCCCCGACCCCAGTTACCCAGAGTCAGTGCATTATTACATAACATTGGCATGATCACAAGAAAGATCAAATATCGAAAGACCGATTGGTTTAGTAGCCCTGGTAACACTAGATATATTAATAAAGTTTACATTACATCATAAAATGAAAACTACAACAATATAGTCTCCATATTCCACATTATTATCCCCTCATATTATCCCTACAGGTCATTCATAAATTACTTCTTCACATCCTGGGAAAAATAAAACATAGAAAAGGGGTGAGCTCAAATGCCTAGTAAGGATAACAATATAGTGGAAACTTTCATAAATAAGAATAAACATTTAAGGCAATATATAACTAAAACAAAAGCCTTTTAAACTTGAACTTCAACATAGTATGGAAAAAATAAAATGAAATAATTCCATTTACTTAATCACATGGATATTCTACTAATAGAATAATCACATGCAATATCAATAACCACTTTTATAATGATGGAATGCATAATGCCAGACTATCATAACCACATATCCAAGGCCTCGTTCCAAGACTACAAATAAGATTTTTCCAAGGACTTGTGCCATGATACTAGTTTGTCTCATGAGACCTAACGATGCATCGAGGAGCTATAGCGAGCTCCACCCATCACATATTAAGTCCAATGCATTCCCATATGAAAAGGTTTAAACATAACATAAACATTCGTATTAAAACTAGCATAAAAAATGTAAATACTTCATCCATAAACCATGAATGGTATAAAAATAACACATCCACAGTCAAACATATCACAAAACCTTCAATACAATATAAAAGTTTTGTATCATAATAAATCAACTTCAAATAGGCGTAAAATCCATCAAAGGATGTTGACATAGATGAAATCAAAACTCTTTTTAGAGAAATATCTATTTCTATTTTGAAATAATTTGAGAGTCATATATTTATAAAATAAAACATTTTCTTTGAAAATATTCTTATAAGATTGTAAGGGAAGCTTCGATGGAAAATATCCACACCCGCCGTATAAGTTAAAAAAAACATTCTTACCTTAATTCTGTCGAAAAGGTTAAAAAGGACCTTGTTTGGAAAATGACAGAAAGATTACTTTATAAACTTCTTATAAAAAGTCAAACAAGGGTATAAATGACTTTAACCCATATTATGTAAAATAGTAAGAATGTTTTGAAATACATTTTTAAGAAACATGGATGTGGATGATAAAGAGATCCCTGTAGATTATTATGTATAAACAACCTCGAATAATGAAGAGATTGCGAAATAAACCCTTACATTGTATTTTTCCTTGGTTGAGGGTAGGTTAACCTCCTGTATAATGGTGAAATAATTGTTATTAAATTATACAAGAATAATATATATTAATATGATATCATATATGATCTTTTAATATTTCTTTGTTAATAATATCTTAGTATTATCGTCGTTTCGGGTGTTAACTTACTCATTTTCTTTGATATGTTTTGTTACGCAAGCCATATTTGTCATGAATAGGATGTATCTTATTCATATACAAAATGATATCAAGTAATTAAACATTATTTTTAAATCATCAAATGATAATTATACTTGAATGGATACGATGGAGAATGAATCTCATCGCGTTCGTGGAGACGGTAGTCCGTACGTACGCACGAGCGACAATATCATTCTTTTGATATTAAAATAATATTTAATTGGATGGTATATATTATATAAAGAATCATTATCATGTTATATTTATTATTTAAATGAATTAAACATCATTATTATACCTATCCAAATAATAATAATATATTGAATAACAATTACACCACGACGTGGATACGGTAAGCCGTACGTACGCACGTATGGTGACATGTCATTCAAAGGATGGATAGAATACTGAATATGGTTGTACCATATTTATAATAATATTACAGTATATAGGAGATACAAGATTCATTATTTTATAATGATAATAACAAAGAAAGAAGAAGTTGAAGAAGAAATGAATTTGAAAAAGGGTGGTGAAAACATTACCTCTTCTTCGGGTTCTTCCTTTTGATTTGATCAAAAGGGATCCTTAGGTTGGCTTTCTGATCAAACTAAGGCCTCTAGGTTGTATTGAGGTAAGTTGGGAGAGTATTTGGGCAAAGTTTGGCCGAACCAAAAGGCTTTGAAGGTGTGAAGTAATGATAAGGAGGAGTGCCCTTTTATAAGAGGGGTGAGGGGCACCTTTGGAAAAGCTAGAAATATTATTTTATAATAAATTTATATTCAGTTTCTAATGGCTCCAAAGTGGATTATTTAAAGTTTAAGGTGGGGATAGGTCTAAAACCATTAAACCAATAGAATTTAGATATGTTTGGGTCATTATATTAACTTTATTTTTTAGTTTTAACTCTTAGTTAATTAGTTTGACACTTACCATGTCACTTTGTATTTTTATATTATATAGTTAATAAACTTACTATATACCTCCAAGCAACCCCCAAGTGGTCCATTAACGATAAAACTATCATGATATAAGTATCTTGGCCGAACCTTAGATTTTTAGGAATTTAATATCAATTAATAATATAATATTTGTTTTAAAAACTCTTTTATGTCAATTTTGACACTATTCAATAGTTGATTTTTGTAAAAATCATAGCAGAATGATTACTTCAAAAAAAAGTCCATTAAATCAATACTAATATATCATATTATCCTATAAATTAGTTTAATTCATTAAAAGTCTCAAATTATATTTATTTGGGTATTTATAATATCAATTATTTTAATTTTTCACTATTATGGTAATTACTGCATCATCATTGTGTCATAAATAAATTAAATTATTTAATGTCTAAAAAATATAAATAAAATATAATTATTTAGGAAATATTTTTATATTTCTAATTAATATTTATAGTTGAAAATCCAACATATATAACCCTTTGTAAAAATTGTTTTTCTAAAAGATATATGCTTTTGTCATTTTTGTATTTATTTTAACTTAATTAAAATAATGTGTCCCTATCACCTACAAGTGGCTCCATGGGGTCCCAAAATCGACCCAAAGATGCCCATGGTCGGATATGTATCCACCAATAATATTAGGACACGTTTTAGGGTAATTTAG
This sequence comes from Viscum album, assembly GCA_963277665.1. Taxonomy (NCBI): domain Eukaryota; kingdom Viridiplantae; phylum Streptophyta; class Magnoliopsida; order Santalales; family Viscaceae; genus Viscum; species Viscum album. Next base: position 610,439,992 of record OY728137.1, on the reverse strand, counting down.
TATTATTATAATATTATTTTTTAACCCTTATTTACCGGATTTACCTTTTAACCATGGTAAATAAAATATTTACCGAAGTAATTATTCAAAATGTCTAAAAATAAAAGTTACCTATTTACACAATTTAGAAATCCTGATTCCAAATATGAAATCCATTTTTCCAAATTCAAAACATAGAAGTGGCAGAAATTAATTTAAAATTAATTCCCGCTGTCAAAACAAAAAGCGTGTTTTTAAGATATAATAACTATCAAAAGATTGATACTTGTTTATGTCTAGTTTAATTGTGAAATTATGTCCAATGACCAAAATTGTATTAAATGGTATAAATATATTCTAAATATACTTTAAAACCACTCAAATTCAAAATTTATCACTATTAATTATTTTGATTAAAAAAGTTGTTTTTAATTAACATTAATAATTTTCACTATTCATCAAAATATTAAAGTTATCAGCAAAGTACCAAAATCTTACCTTAGGCTAAATTCGATACTCTGAATCCAAAAATGAAGTCCATTTTGAGATATAAAATTTTTAAAATTTCAAAAAGTAGGTATTACTATTTATAACGGCTAGTTTGATTGGTTGTGGTGTGTATTAGAACTCGATGTTGTGTACAACACACGCTATTGCATTATTCAAAGAGAAGCATACCGTAGAAGCTTGGGGTGTTACATTCTCCCCTCCTTCAAATAATTTCTTCCTCGAAATTTCTAGAATACTACCACATGAAAAGACTCGGGTGGTTCTTCATCATAAGTTCCTCGGGTTCCCACGTTGCCTCTTCCATCTTATGGTTTCTCCACAAGACTTTTACCAGATGCGTCGTCCAGTTTCTCAGTACTTGTTCTCTCGTATCAAGAATCTTGATGGGCTCTTCGAAATAAGACAGATCAGGTTATAGTTCTAATTCCTCGTAGGTGAGTACATGTGTTGGTTCAGGCATGTATTTCCTCAATAGAGATACGTGGAACACATCGTGAACTTTGGAGAGACTTGGCGGCATTGCCAATCGGTAAGCTACAGCCCCAATTCGTTCTAGAATTTCGAAAGGTCCGATGTACCTGGGACTTAATTTACCTTTCTTACCAAAATGTATGACTCCCTTCCATGGAGATACCTTCAGGAAAACATGATCACCGACTTGAAATTCCAAATCCTTCCTTCGATTATCAGCATAGCTCTTCTGCCTACTTTGAGCTGCTTTGATGTGATTTTGGATTACCTTCACCTTTTCCATCGTTTCCTCCACCAGTTCTGGACCTACAAGTTTTCTTTCACCAACGTCATCCCAACAGGTTGGTGTGCGACATCTCTTTCTGTATAACGCTTCATATGGTGCCATCTGAATACTTGAATGGAAGCTATTGTTATAGGAAAATTCTAACAGAGGTAAATATTGATCCCACATACCCTGAAAGTCAAGTGAGCAAGATGTCAACATGTATTCTAAGGTTTGAATAGTCCATTCTGATTGTCCGTCTGTCTGAGGGCGGTAGGCAGTGCTCAAATGAAGTTCAGTATCCAGGGATTTCTGAAGACTTTTCCAGAATCTTGAAGTAAAACGGGGAGCACGATCAAAAACAATCAATAGGGGTACTCCATGAAGTCTCACAACTTCATTAATATATAGTCTTTCTAGACGTTCCAGTGGTAGATATTCTATTATAGCAAGAAAATGTGCTGACTTGGTAAGACGATCAACAATAACCCATATTGCATCGTTCCTTCTAGGAGTCTTTGGTAGTCCCATGACAAAGTCCATCGTAATATTGTCCCATTTCCACTCAGGTATGGGAAGAGGTTGCAATACTCCACCAGGCTGTTGCCTTCCAGCTTTCACTTGTTGACAAACCATACATCTTGACACAAAATCGGCAATCTCCCTCTTCATGTTGTCCCACCAAAAATGTTCCTTCAAATCTCTATACATTTTGGTTCTCCCAGGGTGTATAGAGAAATTGGAACTATGAGCATCATCCAGCAATTCCATTTTTAGATCAGGTATATTGGGAACACAAAGTCTCTTCCCGAATTTCAAAATTCCTTCTTCATACACAAAGTCTCTCAATCTCCCATCATTCACAACTTTAATCTTCTTTTGAAATTATTCATCATCGGTCTGAGAACTCTTAATCCTTTATAGTAAAGATGGTTTGACAACCATTTGAAAAAGCATTGATGTTTCACCTTCCCTGGTTATTCCCATGTCTATCTTCACTAGATCCATGAAAATTGGATCCCTTTCAATTCTCATCACGTTCAAAACTCCATGGTCTTTTCTGCTCAAAGCATCAGCTACCTTGTTTACTTTCCCCGGGTGGCAGTGTATCGTACAATCATAATCCTTGAGTAATTCAAGCCATCTACTTTGCCTCATGTTGAGTTCTTTTTGTGAGAAAATATACTTCAAACTATTGTGATCAGTATAAATCTCACATTTTTCACCATAGAGGTAGTGCCTCCATATCTTCAAAGCAAAGATCACAGCTGCTAACTCGAGATCATGAGTAGGATAGTTTTGTTCATGAATTTTCAACTGTCGTGATGCATAGGCAATAACCCTATCATTCTGCATAAGGACACAACTAAGTCCTTTCTTCGATGCATCACTATAAATAATGAACACATCATTCCCCGATGATAGAGTCAATATAGGAGCATTGACTAATATTCTCTTCAGTTCTTTGAAACATTCTTCACAATCTTTTGTCCAAACAAATTTAACCCCTTTACGTGTGAGCTTCATTAATGGGTTAGCCAATCGGGCAAAATTCTAGATGAAACGTCGATAATGACCTGCCAAACCAATAAAACTACGTACCTCAGTTATACTCGTAGGTGCTGGCCATTCTTGAATTTCCTTGGTCTTAGAAGGATCAACAGAGATTCCATCTTTAGAGACAATATGGAAAATAGAATAAATCTCCTGAATCCAGAATTCACACTTGCTAAACTTCCCATATAATTCATGTCTTCTCAGATTCTTTAGGATAATGCACAAGTGATTTTCATGATCTTCATAGATTTTGGAGTATACCAAGATATCATCAATAAATACCACCACAAATTCATCAAGATATTCCTTGAAAACTTTATTCATCAGATCCATGAATACAGAGGGTGAATTAGTCAATCCAAAAGGCATTACTGTAAAATTGTAATGCCCGTACCTGGTTCGAAATTCTGTCTTCGGAATGTCTTCCTTCTTTACACACAACTGATGGTATCCAGATCGAAGTTCAATCTTTGAAAAGTATTGAGCTCCATGAAGTTGGTCAAATAAATCATCAATTCGAGGTAGGGGATATTTGTTCTTTATTGTTATAGCATTAATCTCCCTATAGTCGATATATAACCTCATAGATCCATCTTTCTTTTTAACAAAAAGAACAGGGGCTCCCCATGGAGAAACACTAGGGAGAATAAATCCTTTATTACTCAATTCCTCTAGTTGTTTCTTTAGTTCGACTAATTATACAATGGAAATTCTATAAGGGGTCTTCGATATAGGCCTTGATCCAGGAATTAAATCAATGGAAAACTCAACTTCTCGTTCTAGAGGATGTCCAGGTAAATCTTCCGAAAATACATATACATATTCTTTCACAATAAGTACATCCTCTATTTGAACATTCCTTTCCTCACCCACAGTCATTTCATTCTCTTCTTCCCCAATAATTGAATTTAGTTGAGCTACTGGGGGTGGATCTAGATAAGAATTAGGTGGTGACGATTCTGCTCTAAAGATAAGGTGTTCCTTATCATCATCATCAAAAATCATAACCTCTTTCTTCTTACAATAAATATTTTCATCATAGTCCGAAATCCAATCCATACTGAGGATTATATCAAACTCAATCATAGGTATGACGATGAGATCAGCAGATAAAGAACATTTATGTGCTCTAATGGGGACTGATTCACAAAACTTTGTTGCAATGATACTTCCCTTAGGAGTTTTAACTGACAACTCCCTTGTTAAATCAAATTGGAAATATCTAATTTTCTTAGAAAACTGGGAAGATATGAAACAATGCGATGATTCAGAATCAAATAATGCATTTGTTAAACTCGAGGAAACCATTAAATTAGCTTCCACCACGTCTTTCGGAGCTTCTACCTCAGCAGTAGTGATAGCATAAGCTTGGCCTTGATCCCTTGGCCTTTTCTGAGGTAAGTTCCCCTGACGCTTAGGACATTCATTTGCATAATGTCCCATATCCCTGCAATTGTATCACTAAACATTGGTATCTTCCTTCTTCCCTTTGCAATCATGAGCTTGGTGGCCTTTTTCACCACACTTGTAACAGATACCCATTCCCTTCAAGCAAGTACCGGGGTGTTTCTTCCCACATTTACCACAGGATGGATATTCAACCTTTCCCTTATTACCCTTATTTCCATTCCCAGATTGATTAGAAAATCTCTTCTTCTCTTTCTTTGCTTTAAAGTCATAAGACTTTGAGAATTCTTTCTCTGTCTTGATAGCACATGAGGCAATGTCTTCATACGACGAGAAGGATTATGAGACTAATGCTTGACAGAGAAATGGTTTTAACCCATCAAAGAAACTATCAATCTTACTTCTTGGGTTACGTATATAATCTCCAGCATACCTTGCTAACCTTATAAAGTTAGCCTCATACTTTGCGACATTCTCATCCTCCTTTTGTCTCAGACTCAGAAATTGCCTTTCCATATCTGCTCGATGGTCACGAGGAAAGTATTTTTCTAAAAACAGATCTTTGAACTCCCTCCATTCCATATTTGATACTTCATCATCTTCCTTCACGTTTTGAATCAATGACCACCATTGATCAGCATCTCCAGTGAGGCGGTAAACTGTCATGATAACTTTTTCCTTTTCACTACATCCCAAAGCCTGAAATATTTTCTCTAGGGAACTTATCCATTGCTCAGCTACTAAGGGATTTGTACTCCCATTGAATGTTGGTGGTTGTTTCCTCATGAAGCGATCTAACATTTATCCTTCACGCTGCGGATTAGGGTGCTCCATACGGGTAAGGTTATTATTCATAACCTGAGTGAGTTGTCCCAGTATGGTAATTAGCTGATCGGCACCAGTTGCATCACCAGCTCCACTATAATTATCTTGAGCAGGAGGGAAATCCCTACATGGAGTGTGTGCATTGATACGGTTTCCATTTCTTCCACTAGGCGCCATTTCTAAACAATGGCATAAACTAGATCAGTTTATGAATCAAAATACATAATTTCATACTTATAAAACACTTAACATAAATTGAACTATTTATGGATATAATCTATAATCATAAAAAAAATTTCTTTGAGGAAGTATATACACATAAACCCTTCATAATTATTTGTAAAGAAAATGAGAGTTATCCTAAGCATATCCCCTGGGAGTGTCGTAACCAAGAGTGCAGCAAGGCCCATTGTCATGCAGCAGTTCCCGTTCGAGTCTAGCTCAAAGCGGTGTTTTCAGGTTTTACCCCTAGGTACATCTGTGCCAGAGCTGCCTCTACCTGATCGTATCCAGACAGTGATGTATTGCTCGGAAAACTCACAAAATCTCTATAATACCAAAATTCTAGGAAGTTCTTCTATACTAATCCTCAAATTCCATCTTAGGTCTATGTGCTCTAATCAGAGTTTATCTAAATCTAGCTTCCAAGGTTTGTACTAAACTTCCTCTGATACCAACTGTAACGCGCCGACCCCAGTTACCCAAAGCCGATTCATTATTACATAACATTGGCATGACCACAAGAAAGATCAAATCTCGAAATACCGATTGGTTTAGTAGCCTTGGTAACACTAGATATATTAATAAAGTTTACATTACATCATAAAATAAAAACTACAACAATATAGTCTCCATATTCCACATTCTTATCCCCTCATATTATCCCTACAGGTCATTCATAAATTACTTCTTCACATCCTGGGAAAAATAAAACATATAAAAGGGGTGAGCTCAAATGCTCAGTAAGGATAACAATATAGCAGAAACTTTCATAAATAAGAATAAACATTTAAGGCAATGTATAACTAAAACAAAAGCCTTTTAAACTTGAACTTTAACATAGTATGGCAAAAATAAAATGAAATAATTCCATTTACTTATTCACATGGATATTCTACTAATCGAATAATCACATGCAATATCAATAACCACTTTCATAATGATGGAATTCATAATGCCAGACTATCATAACCACATAGCCAAGGCCTCATGCCAAGACTACAAATAATATTTTTCCAAGGCCTTGTGCCAAGACACTAGTTTGTCTCATGAGACCTACTGATGCATCGAGGAGCTATAGTGGGCTCCACCCATCACATATTAAGTCCAATGCATTCCCATATAAAAAGGTTTAAACATAATATAAAAATTCATATTAAAACTAGCATACAAAATGTAAATACTTCATCCATAAACCAGGAATGGTATAAAAATAACACATCCACAGTCAAACATATCAAAAAAACTTCAATACAATATAAAAGTTTTGTATCATAATAAATCAACTTCAAATAAGCGTAAAATCCATCAAAGGATGTTGACATAGATGAAATCAAAACTCTTTTTAGAGAAATATCTATTTCTATTTTGAAATCATTTAAGAGTCATATATTTATAAAATAAAACATTTTCTTTGAAAATATTCTTATAATATTTTAAGGTAAGCTTTGACGGAAAATAGCAACACCCGCCGTATAAGTTAAAAAAACATTCTTACCTTAATTCTGTCGAAAAGGTTAAAAAGGACCTTGTTTGGAAAACAACAGAAAGATTCCTTTATAAACTTCTTATAAAAAGTAAAACAAGGGTAAAAATGAATTTAACCCATATTCTGTGAAATAGTAAGAATGTTTTGAAATAAATTTTTAAGAAACATGGATGTGGATGATAAAGAGGTCCCTGTAGATTATTACGTATAAACAACCTCAGATAATGAAGAGATTGCGAAATAAACCCTTACATTGTACTTTTCCTTGGTTGAGGGTAGGTTAACCTCCTGTATAATGGTGAAATAATTGTTATTAAATTATACAAGAATCATATATATTAATATGATATCATATATGATCTTTTAACATTGCTTTGTTAATAATATTTTAGTATTATCGTCATTTCGGGTGTTAACTTACTCGTTTTCTTTGATATGTTGTGTTACATAAGCCATGTTGTTCATGGATAGGATGTATCTTATTCATATCCAGAATGATATCAAGTCCTTAAACATTATTTTTAAATCATAAAATGATAATTATACTTGAATGGGTACGATGGAGAATGAATCTCATCGCGTTCCTGGAGACGGTAGTCCGTACGTACGCACGAGCGACAATATCATTCTTTTGATATTAAAATAATATTTAATTGGATGGTATATATTATATACAGAATCATTATCATGTTATATTTATTATTTATATGAATTTAACATCATTATTATACCCATCCAAATAATAATAATATATTGAATAACAATTACACCACGACGTGGATACGGTAAGCCGTACGTACGCACGTATGGTGACATGTCATTCAAAGGATGGATAGAATACTGAATATGGTTGTACCATATTTATAATAATATTACAGTATATAGGAGATACTGGATTCATTATTTTGGAATGATAATAACAAATAAAGAAGAAGTTGAAGAAGAAATGAACTTGAAAAAGGGTGGTGAAAACATTGCCTCTTCTTCGGGTTCTTCCTTTTGATTTGATCAAAAGGGCTCCTTAGGTTGGCTTTCTAATCAAACTAATGCCTCTAGGTTGTATTGAGGGAAGTTGGGAGAGTATTTGGGCAGAGGTTGGTCCAAAAAAAGGCTTTGAAGGTGTGAATTAATGAGAAGGAGGAGTGCCCTTTTATAAGAGGGTTGAGGGGCACCTTTGGATAAGCTAGAAATATTATTTTATAATAAATTCATATTCGGTTTCTAATGGCTCCAAAGTGGATTATTTAAAGGTTAATGTGGGGATAGGTCTAAAACCATTCAACCAATAGAATTTAGACAGGTTTGGGTCATTATATTAACCTTATCTTTTAGTTTTAACTCTTAGTTAATTAGTTTGACACTTACCATGTCACTTTGTATTTTTATATTATATAGTTAATAAACTTACTATATACCTTAAAGCGACCCCCAAGTGGTCCATTAATGATAAAAATATCATTATATAAGTCTCTTGGATGAACCTTAGATTTTTAGGAATTTAATATCAATTAATAATATAATATTTTTTTTAAAAACACTTTTATGTCAATTTTGACACTATTCATACTTGATTTTTGTAAAAATCATAACAGAATTATTACTTCGAACAAAGTCAATTAAATCAATCCTAATATGTCATATTATCCTATAAAATTAGTGTAATTCATTAAAAGTCTCAAATTATATTTATTTGGGTATTTATAATATCAATTATTTTAATTTTTCACTATTATGGTAATTACTGCATCATCATTGTGTCATAAATAAATTAAATTATTTAATGTCTAAAAATTATAAATAAAATATCATTATGTAGGAAATATTTTTATCTTTCTAATTAATATTTATAGTTGAAAATCCAACATATATAACCTTTTATAAAAATTGTGTTTCTAAAAGATATATGCTTTTGTCATTTTTGTATTTATTTTAACTCAATTAAAATAATGTGTCCCTATCACCTACAAGTGGCTCCATGGGGTCCAAAAATCGACCCAAATATGTCCATGGTCGTACATGTATCCACCAATAAGATTAGAACACGTTTTAGGGTAATTTAGTATTATTATAATATTATTTTTTAACCCTTATTTACCGGATTTACCCTTTAACCATGGTAAATAAAATATTTACCGAAGTAATTACTCAAAATGTATAAAAATAAAAGTTACCTATTTACACAATTTGGACATACTGATTCAAAATATGGAATCCATTTGTCCAAATTCAAAACACAGAAGTGGCAGAAATTAATTTAAAATTAATTCCCGCTGTCAAAACAAAAAGCGTGTTTTTAAGATATAATAACTATCAAAAGATTGATACTTGTTTATGTCTGGTTTAATTGTGAAATTATGTCTAATGAAAAAAATTGTATTAAATGGTAAAAATATATTCTAAATATACTTTAAAACCACTCAAATTAATAATTTATCACTATTAATTATTTTGATTAAAAAAGTTGTTTTTAATTAAAATTTAGTAATTTTCACTATTCATCAAAATATTAAAGTTATCAGAAAAGTACCAAAAATTTACCTTAGGCTAAATTCGATACTCAAAATCCAAAAATGAAGTCCATTTTGAGAGATAAAATTTCTAAAATTTCAAAAAGTAGGTATTACTATTTATAACAGTTAGTTTGATTGGTTGTGGTGTGTGTTAGAACTCGATGTTGCGTACAACACGCGCTATTTCATTATTAAAAGAGAAGCGTACCGTAGAAGTTTGGGGAGTTACAATATGAAAGTTTTGTATTGTAATAAATAAACTTCAAATAAGCTTAAAATCCATCAAATGATGTTGACATAGATGAAATCAAAACTATGTGAGAGAAATATCTTTTTTTTTAAATCATTTAAAAGTCACATAATTATAAAATTAAACTTTTAATTTGAAAATATTCTTATAAGCTTGTAATGAAAGCTTCGAAGATTTTATAATGGCAGAAAATAGCCGCACCATCCGTATAAGTTAAAAAAGACATTCTTACCTTAATTCTGTCGAAAAGGTTAAAAAAGACTTTGTTTGGAAAACGACGGAAAGATTCCTTTATAAACTTCTTATAAAAAGCCAAACTAGGGTATAAATGACTTTAACCCATATTATTTAAAATAGTAAGAATGTTTTGAAATACATTTTTAAGAAACATGGATGTGGATGATAAAGAGATCCCAATAGATAATTACGTATAAACAACCTCGGATAATGAAGAGAATGTGAAATAAACCCTTACCTTGTACTTGTCCTTGGTTGAGGGTATGTTAACCTCCTGTATAATGGTTAAATTATTTTTATTAAATTATACAAGAATCTTATACATTAATATGATATCATATATGATCTGTTAACATTTATTTGTTAATAATATCTTAGTATTATCATCGTTTCCGGTGTTAACTTACTCGTTTTCTTTTATATGTTTTGTTACATAAGCCATGTTTTTTATGGATATTTTGTATATTATTCATATCCATAATGATATAAAGTTATTAAACATTACTTTTAATCATCAAATGAGAATTGTTCTCAAATGGATACGATGGGGAATGACTCTCATCGCGTTCATGGAGACGGTAGTTCGTACATACGCACGAGCGACAATATCATTTTTTTGATATTAAAATAATATATAATTGGATGGTATATTATATATAAATAATCATTATAATTTTATATTTATTATTTACTTAAATTACACATCAATATCAGACCCATCCAAATAATAATGTTTTGAATAACAATTACACCACGACGTGGAGACGGTAACCCGTACGTACGCACGTATGGTGACATGTCATTGAAAGGATGGATAGAATACTGAATATGGTTGTACCATATTTATAATAACATTACAGTATATAGAAGATACTAGAGTTATTGTTTTATAATGGAAATAACAAATAAAGAAGAAGTGGAAGAATAAAGGAACTTGAAAGAGGGTGGTGAAAACATTACCTCTTCTTCAGGTTCATCCTTTTGATTTGTTAAAAAGGGATCCTTAGGTTGGCTTTCTGGTCAAATTAAGGCCTCTAGGTTGAAGTGAGGGAATTTGAGAGAATATTTGGGTAGGGTTTGGTCGAACCAAAAGGCTTTTAAGGTGTGAAAAATTGGTTAGAATTGGTGTCCTTTTATAAGGGGGAGGAGGGGCTCTTTAGGAAAAACTTAAAGTATTAATTTATAATAAATTCATATTCGGTTTATAATGGCTCCAAAGTGTATTATTCTAATTCTAATGTATGGATGGGTCTAAATCCTTTCAACCAATAGATTTTAGAGAGGTTTGGGTCATTATATTAACCTTATCCGTTAGTTTTAACTCTTAGTTAATTAGATTGACATTTACCATGTCACTTTGTATTTTTATATTATATAGTTAATAAACTTACTATATACATCCAAGAGACCTCCAAGTGGTTCATTAATGGTACACCTATCATGATATAAGTCCTTTGGCTGAACCTTAGATTTTTATAAATATAATATCAATTAATAATATAATATTTTTTTTAAAAACTCATTTATGTCAATTTTGACATTATTCAATAATTGATTTTTGTTAAAGTATTAAAAACTTTATTAATTCAAACCAAATTCATTTAAGAAATCCTAACATGTCATATTAATCAATAAAATTCTTGGATGACATCAAAACTTTCAAATTATATTTATTTTAATATTTATAATACCAATTATTTGATTATTTCATTAATAAGGAAAATACTGCATCATTATTGTGTCATTAATAAATTTAATTATTAAATATCTAAAAATTATAAATAAAATACCATTATGTAGGAAATATTGTTATATTTCTGATGAATATTTATATTCAAAAATCCAACATATATATCTTTATGTAAAAATTGTTTTTCTAAAAGATATATGCTTATGTCATTTTTGTATTTATTTTAACTTAATTAATATAAAGTGTCATTATCACTTACAAGTGGATCCATGGGGTCCCAAAATCGACCCAAAGATTCCCATGGTCGGACATGTATCAAAAAATAGGGTTAGAGCACGTTTTAGGGTAAATTAATATTATTATAATATTATTTTTTTACCCTTATTTACCGGATTTACCCTTTAACCATGGTAAATAAAATATTTACCGAAGTAATTATTCAAAATGTCTAAAAATAAAAGTTACCTATTTACAAAATTTGGATCTCATGATTCCAAATATGTTATCCATATTTCTAAATTCAAAACACAGAAGTGGAAGAAATTAATTTAAAATTAATTCCCATTGTTAAAACAAAAAGCGTGTTTTTAAGAGATAATAACTATCAAAAGATTGACAGTTGTTTATGTCCGGTTTAAATGTGAAATTATGTCCAATGAACAAAATTGTATTAAATGGTAAAAATATATTCTTAATATACTTTAAAACCACTTAAATTCATAATCTATCACTATTAATTATTTTGATTAAAAAAGTTGTTTTTAATTAAAATTTAGTAATTTTCACTATTCATCAAAATATAAAAGTTATCCGAAAAGTTCCAAAATATTACCCTAGGATAATTTCGATATTATGAAACCAAAAATGAATTCCATTTTGAGAGATAAAATTTATACAATTTCAAAAATTGGATATTACTATTCATAACGGTTAGTTTGATTGGTTGTGGTGTGTGTTAGAACTTGAAGTTGCGTACAACACACGCTACTATATTATTCAAAGAGAACCGTGTCGTGGAAGCTTGGGGTGTTACACAACCAGTTCCATACCACCAATGACACACCCAACACAAGATACCTCACCATGATTTCATTATCATGGTTTTTATCTTGCATCAAAGTACATGATCAAATGGAACACATTGGTAATGATATCAATTCAGGATACCATTACACATGTTCATAGGTAGGAACAACCAATGACACCCAAAACATGTGTTGTTACTATTGGCTGGTCTTTCCTCATTATCTCACTACTAGATATCACCAAGTGAGAACTTCATTTGAAGAAGTCTCAATAATTATGATCCCCCAACACATGATAGTCAAAAATCTACTATGTCCAGTTAGTAAGATGTATCTAGATCATAGGAAATTTGTTTAAGATTAATTTCATAGTATATTGAGGCTCTCATTATAGCATGGGATCTAATATAACCTTTTGATAGGATAATTAATATATGGAAATTACCATTTCAATAGTAGATGTAGAAAAGTCTACACTATAATAGTAAGTTTACATCATGTATATCTAACTATATACATGATACGTTAATCAAAAGTACTACATAGTTGGGTCTAGGGAACCCACTATTACAACACTCCCACTTGCACTAAATTCAACTTTCTAACCAAAAATTTTATCTCTCACATGATCAAAATCATGTTTCTGCTGAGTCATGGATTTAGCTTATGGGCTTACCATGATTCTTCCACATGGTAATTCTTTTATAGTGACCTCATCTCTTTGAGTAAAACTTCTCAAGAGATGATATCCTTGAGTATATCCTTTTTTTTCCACTATCATAACTTTACATCTTGGTTATTAAGAATATCATAATTTACAATATGATAATACTTTTCTTACCAGGTACAATTCCAAGAACTGGAAAAAATATTTGCATAAAAAAATTGTTTCTTAGTTTCCTTAGAAGCTGCAACATACTCCGTATTTATAGGTATGGATACCACTGGATTATATACGATTGTCTCACTCATAACCATAGAATAACTACAATATTATATCACATTAATCTAAGAAAGACTAGTTTTTCTCTCCTAAAAACTAGTATCTTTTCTTCTCCACATACTAGGTACATATCCTTTGTACTTTACAAAGTACATATGGATAGTTCTGACTACTTCCCTTGTAGTTATCTTGGATATAACTGATATCTACCTGCTATAAATTATGTCTTGGCAATATCATTTTTTTGTAAATATCATGGAATACATGATTGATCCATCGCTTAAGTGTATGGATTTCAACTTACCACATTAATCTCTTCCCATGTCCTAGACATGTAAACCTAGAGAGATTATGTCATGTGACATTGGCAACAATTCTATCTTGAATTGTTCCAACTTGTATTTTTCAATACCATGTCACTATATGTACTATTGACTAGGTCTAAGCAATGGTTAGATCAACCTTGTTAGATCATGTTCCCTATAACTTAGGTTGCTACTTTAAGACAATCACTGAAGAATAAATTTCATCTCGGTCTTAACTAACTTAAATACCAATAATTGTTTTCCATATTCTACCAAACATATTTCACTTGGAAAACATTGGCACTCCCACTAACCTCTGGTATAAACAGGGAAATCATTCATTCCAAATGAATACCATATGATCTTGTTTCTTACTTCAATCCTAAAATGGATTTCAGTAACTTTAAACCTTTATTAGCATTTTGTGAATTGGTCATCCCCTTTTGGTTGTATCATATAAACACCATCCAAGATTGGTGGTCATGAAATCCAATGCTCAATAAAATGATCATAGATATTAGCTATGACAAGTAAAATTATAATGGATTTAGATAGAATGACTTGGTATAACCAACAAAGCCTTATTGGTGCCACACTTGTACCATCCATGTATCATCACAATTGAATACCAACTGCAGTATTCAATTTAGTAATCCACTTTTCACTTTGATACATGGAATCCATTATTGAATTTTATTTGATCTTTTCAATATTAGATGATTGTCATATATTGCTTACCTATAGGAATTATTATTCACAATGAATAATGTACCACCGACCATGGTGAATATAAAACCATCACTATGGTTTTATCCTTCCTACGCAGTATGTTTCACTAGAACATTCATGTCCCATATGCACTTGTAGAACTTGTTCCTATAACAACTATATGTGCATCTATTTCATTGACTAAACCCAAGTCAATCTGGATCCCACTATATCAAAAGAGATGTGCACCATTATATATAAATATATTATATCACTTGACTGCCACTTTTATATCTTACATATTTATGTAATGTCCTAAGAAACCATTAGGATAATTATAATAGATTCTCAATGTGTTTGTTTGATGCAAGATTTTTTTATATTATAACAAACTCTTTGGATCTAAACACATGTCCTTATGACATAATGGATGCCCATCAAAATATGACTCATATGATATCTATTTTTCATTATAGTTGTCATATGGTTATGGGATATCGTAGTTATTTGTGAAGCATTTCATGAAATATAATAGAAGTTTCTTCAAGATGTAACATTGATACTACTTATATTATAACTCTGATGTATAAAATGCATGTTTAAGATTTTCTCCACGCTGCATTTTGTTGATCAATGTTAACATGAAAAAATTCATCAACGATCCTCTTCATTAACATCAATGTTGTGATGTAGATAAGGTAATGTGCATTTAGGAATTACTCAGCGCTACATTATATTGATCGATTAATGCTTGGTCAAGATATTCTTCAGCATGTCAGACCAAAGCAACTTATATCTTCTGACCATATATACTTCACTTTACCATTCCTTAATTACTTACAAAAATCTTATGAAGTATATATACCTATATATTACTCTTGGAATAGTTCATGATCACTAGATGAACTAATTATGAAGGCCTTTTGGAATACTTTTATCTCTAAAGGTTTCTTTGTCCAAACTATATACATCGATAATACCAAAGGAGTTTAGCCTTATCAGGCCTAAATACCAAACTAGGTATATACTTGACATCCAATTTTATTCTTACTTGAAAAAGAATTATCTTTCCACAACTGAGTATAAAAGTTTTACTTTTTATATTCATCACTCATTGCCTATGATTCAAGTATCACTGAACTATTGATTAAGTATGAGATAACACATACAACATTCATTCCTAGACTTGGAATAATGTCTCCTTGTTTCTAAATGACATGTGAGATAATTTTTTTGGTTATGATCTATTATAGTTTTATAAGAATCATTAACTTGGAAATACATAAACTGTGTACTTCTCACCACTGACTTAGGAATCATCCTTTCTTAGCTGCTTGGAGAATACACCTGACTTCTAGTAATGTTTCTATACTTATTTATTGTATTTCAATACACATATGTGAAAGGCATATTATATTTAATACCCAAGAAGTATGTCCGAAATATTAAATTTATATTGATGAATATCCCAAAAGAAGAAGTGGGTACTTTCTTATTCAAATTGGTTTAATGCCTTTAAAATTCCATATAATTTGTTTCATGTTATACAATGAAAATAACCTACTGTTAATACCTCTTTCATTGAAGGATATAGTGAATGTTTTCTTGGAGTTAATTTCCATTGGCCTTTTTCCTTGTATTTCAATTTTTTCACCATAAGAATTAGAATTAAACTGTTTTTTATATTCTTATTAAATTGGTGAACCTTACCTAAATGGAAATGAAGCATTTACTCCAAACTATTATTTATGCTACCTAAAAAGAAACTAGAGTAAATAGATGAAAATGACATGAGAAAGGGATTAATTGAAATATATTGATCCATCTTTCAATTTTCACATGACCAATTTAATCATCACCTTATTCACATCTTGCTTCACTTTCTCCTTAAAAACTACTCGGAGATGAGACTAAATGATATATCAACGATGTCCAATGTAGTGATTGCAACTAGCATCGTATGTTGATGATTTCATAATAACATAACCATCATATGCAATGTAAATTAGCCTCCTATATGTAATTTTTATTACACCATCACTTCCTAAGGTAGTTTCACATGTATTGGGGACATTATCGCCTTGAATATCCTATATTATAGAATTGTGCGCAAGTTCCAGTACTACACTTGGGAAATCATGTCAGTGTGGACATTTACTTTGTCTATTATTTATCGTAGTATTTATTGTGGTATAAATTTCCATTTTATACAAAAAATTAATTTTATCATATTAGTATTTTTTATCTTGATTATCGCTTTAGACATTTTAATTAATTAAATAAATCGTTAAATGTCTCCCACTATTTTATCGAATTCTAGGAACCCTCTATGCTAGAATTTAAATACTATGTCACTTGATTATTCTAGTGGAAAGGATCCCCAAACCTCTCATCATAGTCTACAAGCTATGGTTATGCCACTACTCAAAGGGTTCAAGGTAGGCGTTTGACTAGCCAACTGCATTAACTCGTGGTTCCTTAATCTGTTTAGTGAAGTCTCAGCTTCTAAAATCATAACTTGATTTATTCAATTCTTGCCTCTAAAATGATAAAAAGTTATATATGGCTAATTCTTACTACCATTTTAGTTAATTCATCCCACCACTCCCATAATAACTCATTGGTAGTAAGATGCACCCTCAACTATGGCATGTTGAGTTCCCCGATCACCCGGTTTTGTCCAAATGAAAATGATGGAAGACAATTATGACTTAATATTTCTTTGAGGGTTTTATTGTTTTTATGTGATGAAAGAAATAGTTTTATATCTTCTAAGCATGTAATATGTGATCACACTCACAACTAATCATGCAATAAATAAAAAATATTCATTACGTCACATACTAATTTTGTTCGTGCATTCTTGTTTATTATTCTATGTGATCACGCGTAAACTACACATAATAATAAACCATGAAAAAAAATGATGACATGATCATGAGCCTATATTAATGGTTGATCCATTGAGTGAATAATGGATTAACCTACATCCTAGGGGTAATTCCTTGAGCCACGTCGCTTGCGACTCAAATTGCAGCATCTGCTCATCCAATGCTTCAAACTCCTGTCTGGTGAGTCGCCATAACTTGGTGCGAAGTGCTTCACTGATCGTCTTAGTCGTTATACAATAGTATTCATACACAGACGAGGGGGTATTGGGAGTATAAAATACAACTGAGAAATGGACACACAGGTCCTTATACATTTAATGACGCTTAGACAACACGCAGATCACCATTGCAGTAATTAATTAAATAAATAAATAAACACGCATTAGTCGGTCAATGACTCATAATCAATCTAATACGCTTTAAGCTTGCATATTAAAATTAAATGTAGAATTAAAATTAAACTATCATTAAATATTTTCCATGGGAATTTTATTGAATTAAAATTCACTCTTATTTTAATTCAATAATTTTCATCGTATGGTCCGATTATTAATTTAATTTTAAAACCAAAAAATAAATTAATAAACTAATTTAATTTAATACTTAATTAAACTAATTTTACCCATAGACGGAATGGCTTGGGTGGCCGAGCGGGAAGCATGAGATGGAATGGCTTGGGTGGCCGGAAGCGGCGCGACGGGGAGGCGCAGCGCGGCTCCACGGCGGCGGACCGACTTCATCCGGCGCAGGCGAGGTGCGGTCGACCAGATCTGCGATTGTGTTTTTCTCGCCGGAAGGGGCTTGCCAAAGGACGAAATCGCCATGGAGGAGCCGGACATCTCTTTGAGTGTTGTTGCTTCAGCAAGGGAGAAGGCAGGATCTTGAGGTTGGCTCCGCGTAGTGCAGCAGACGACGAGGCCCTTTCCAAAAGGTATTACTAATATGTGTTCGATTTTTTTTTATTTATTTGTCTATTTTCTGATTCCCGTACTAAAATGATCCTCCCTCTAACAATTCAAAATTCTATCAATTTTGGTTGGTTAATTAATATAATTATTATAATAAAATAATATTATTTGACCTCATCGGTAAATACTATTCCGATGACAATTTCAGTCACGGCTTCTCCAACCATAATTCAAGGGTTTATCAGAAATCAGGTTCATAGATGGTTTCGGGTAAACTTACATATATTTGAAACTATATTCACTAAATTAAAACCCATAAAAAATTCAATCCAAATTAAAATTTCAGATGATCGTAACTTGGTCATCCGATGTTGGATTTACTCACCGTCTACGGCGTTGGGACCGAAACGACGCCTTTTATTTAATTTAATAAAATTTATTTTCTTGGATTAAAATCATCATGTGTCCCTTTGATACCAACTGAAGGTACTGGTTACACAGCAAAAGCCCCAAAACTAGGGATTTTTAAAAAATTTCCACCAATGAACGACGTGAATTTGTCGTCATCGGTGAAATTTTTCCCAGTATAAGCTGAGGATCCTGTGTGAAGAGTTTTAAGTACAAAATTAAAACCATAAAATACATATTTCTATATGAAGCTGTGATTGATGTCTAGTTGTCATTGGTGATCATTGCCTGAAGAATCTGAAATTGAATTCCTCTAGATCATCCACACACACTTCAAAAATCTACAGGAACACCGATCGTTGAATTATAAGTTCTAGCACGAAGATCTGATGATGCATTTGGCACTTCGACGATCACCACATCGCCTTTCTTGCGATGCGTAAGAGAGAGCTCAATCTGGACTCCTAGATCCATAGCCTCTTTTTCTAGAAAGTTGGAGAGAGAAGTAGAGAGTGATATACAGTGAATAGTCATTGACAAATCCCTCTCCCTCTCTATTTATAGTGTGTGATGGAAATTACCCAGAAATGCCTCACCAACCCCTGAATAATTAACACATTATGAAAGACATATTATGATTACTGTACTGAGTCATATTATTATCACTATTTGGTAATATAAATAAATATATTTTATGATAATAACAGAACCGTTAACTCGACTCGTCATTCCCACAAATATTAAATGAACCTTGAATATTTTAAACTAATATTCGTTCAAATAATATTTCCATTTATTTGCATTAAAAATTATAAATACATTTAATAAATAAATTCAATGTCAGTTATTCTTAACTTGAATAATATGAATTTATTTATTTCTTTGATGATCATATCTCTATGGACAAAACCTAGACCCCAGTGGTGGGGCCCACTATATCCTATATACCTATTCAACTAAATAGGGTAGATTCTTGAATACGCTATTATGTGTGGACCTCTAGACCCTTATCTCGATAGCAGTGAATACTATTCACAAACCAAAAGTGAGATCTATTAACCCATCATGACCCCTAAATAGATAAGGATAGTCATAGCAATGACAACCAACCTACGAACACACACAATGTAATATAATTTCTTTGTCTTTAATATCTCATAAAGCAGGACGCACACCCGTGTCATCACCTTTTTCTTGCTTTATTATTTGTTGATCTAACTCGATGGATTTACCCTCAACTTTCATGGCCATGTTCTTATGAAGGTACTACCATTCTGATCAACATGGCCCGATATATATTACTTCCTCAACCTAGAAGCGATAAATCATTTCCTGACCATTCAACCATTATCATACCACCAATGACGCACCCAACACAGGTTAACTCACCGTGATTTCATTATCATGGTTTTTACCTTGCATTAAAGTATACAATCAAATGACACACATTGGTAATGATATCAGGTTAGGGGACTATTACACATGTTCGTAGATAGGAACAACCAATGACACCCGAAACATGTGGTGTTCCTATTGGCGGGTTTGTCCTCACGATCTCACTACTAAAGAACACCAAGTGCGAACTTCATGAGAAGAAGTCTCAATACTTATGAGCCCCCAGCACCTAAGAGTTAAATATATATTGTGTCCAGTCAGTAATATGTATTTAGACAACAAGACATTAGTTTAATATTAATGTCATAGTATCTTGAGATTCTCATTATAGCCTGAGATATGCTATAACCTTTTGATACAACAATTAATCTATGGACATTTCCATTTCAATAGTGGGCACAGAAAAGTCTAAACTATAATTACAAGTTTATATCATGTATATCTAATTGTATACACGATATGGTAATCAAAATTAATGCATAGTTGGGTCTAGGGAACCAACTATTAAAACAGTTGTTTTATTTTTTTTTATATAGCAAATCATCCACCACTTGTATTGAAGCTCTTGACATTTATTGTCAACCATTGTCGCCTTGAGGATGTCGCTTAAGGTCAGGTAGCAATTCTACCTCAACTCAAGCCAATAAGGAGTGGTGAGATGTTACAA
The DNA here is from genome assembly GCA_963277665.1 of Viscum album. Lineage (NCBI taxonomy): Eukaryota > Viridiplantae > Streptophyta > Magnoliopsida > Santalales > Viscaceae > Viscum > Viscum album. The sequence continues at coordinate 610,419,333 of OY728137.1, read as the reverse complement.
TAACTCTGCTTCAAGAAAAATGAAGCTTATAACTACCTTGCACGTAAAGGGTTTTTTATTTTATTAAAATTGTATGTAAAATAAATGCATAGTATTATTGATCCTTTAAATGTTAGAGGAAATGAAAGCCATAGTGGGATATTAATGGAAAATTCAAATGTTGAGGAGGGAATAATTGGTTAAATTCTTTACTTTTTATAATATTATTTTAAAAAAATAAATTTAAATGCATTTGATGTGATTATTAAATCGAAGTAAAAAACCATTTAAGTCAGAAATCGTCCACTTTTATATTCAATTTAAAAAATCCATGATAGTGGGTGCGCCGAAATGCAGTTTCACCGATGTTGTATATTCATACCATGGTGACATCGACATTAGAGCATATCAATGATGAATAATAAATAAATGTATTTATTTGTTACTTTTTCTTCTCCTAACTTCTTCTTATCATCATGAGTATTATTTATTATTATTTATATGTGTACATACATATATGCTTAATTTCACCAATAATTAAGAAATAAAAAATAAATAAATAGATTGTAAATTATAAATTATAAATAAATAATAAACAAATATTAAATAAATATTAAAAAAATATTAAAAAATATTAAATAATAAATAAATTATTAATAAATCGTAAACAAATAAATCATAAATAATAATAAAATAAATAAAAACAAATAAAAAATATTAACTATTAAATATTAAATAAATAAAGAAATAAAAATTAATTAATTAATTAATTAATTATAAATTATAAATTATAAATTATAAATTATAAATTATAAATAAATGAATAATATGTAAATAAAGAAATAAAAAATAAATAACTAACTGATTAATTAATAATTATAGATAAATTATAAATAAATAATAAATAAATAGATAGAAATATGAAATAATTAAATAAGATATTAATATATAATAAATAAATAAATAAATAATAAACAGATAATAAATAAATAAATAATAATAAATTATAAATAATATACAATATATATAGATTTAAATATATATAAATATTTATAAATATACACAAATATACGTAAATAGATATAAATTTCTACAAATATATAATTATATAAAAATATATATAATTATATATAATTATATATAAATTATAAATTAACACATACATATATACATAATAAACCACCCAAAGATGGAAGACCACTAAGATTACAACATAATCACGTCGATAAAAATGTAAATTCTTGAAATAAAATCAAACCACCAAACAAGCACAAAAAGATTATTTTGAACAAAGATGTAATTCCATCGAATGTTCAAAAAATAGGGTATCTTAACTAAAAATTGAGTTTTAGAGGTCTTTAAGACCTTTTTTGATTGAGAAAAGACATGGGCTAAGGCCTCGTTGGTATAGAGAACATCCATCCAACGGCCCGAAGGCATTCATATTTTTTTATTATATGATAAATCCCCCTTTTAAGGGATGAAGGGGGAAAACCCAAGAAGAATTCAAGGACATGGGACAAATCACACTCAAAATAAGAAAGAGTAAAACCAAAATGACAACATAGATCTGATCCTCCCTAGCATTTGACCATGATGAAGCTTTCCACCATTGCAAGATTTTTTAGCAAGCAAGTGTCCCATCCCATGTCAAAGCACAAGCCCGATCCGATGAGTGATCCGATGGGTGACGCCATACCCTCTCAAACATCCAAATCCAAAAAAACTCTTCAAAGATGAAACGCCGGCTCTCTGGATCCTCCTTTGGAGCCTATTCCATGAAGTCAAGTCCTTCCACCTTAGAAAAACAAACCATCCAAACCACTTCCACCATTAAAAAACAACTCAATTCATGAGATTCGATACTAAAAAACCTTCACACAAGTAGCTTGCAACAACACCGTGCGTCCAACCCAAAAATTCCCCGTCGACGCCATCAGACCAGCTTGCAGGGACCACAAAACTCTGACCAAGAGACCCCTGCTGGAGCACGACGCAGACGACGGAACAGGGTTCCTCACCACAGATTTAAACCACAGCCCCCGTGCAGAGGAAAACCGATGCCTTCGAACCTGCAGAAGAAAGGAAAAAACCCCTAAGGAAGAATAGAGCACAACCCCAACGCCTCGGAAGGAAGGGCTCGGCCCAGACGCCACTCCAGAACTCAGCACCGCACCGCACTGAACCGCGACCGAAGAACCGCACTGGAGCTCGTCCCCAACGCCAAAAATATATTCATATATTAATATATGATTTTTAATGGGTAAACGTACATTTAGTCATACAAATCATATTTAATAAAATATATTCATATATTAATATATGATTTTTAATGCTATATATTTTTATTATAGATAGACATCATGTGATAGCTTTTTAGTAGTGATAAAGTCCACCATTTATAAGTGCTAAAAAAAGAGTTGATAAAGAGTACCTTTTTCAGATTTTTTAAATAGTGATAAAAGTACCTTTATCATTGATTTTTAGTTAGTTGTGATAAAAGGTAGCAGTGTTGATCGCGGGTTATGTAATTGTGATAAACATAAATTTACAGTAGTGAATGAACTGAACTACGATGAAACGGACCCATCCCACATCAACCATACTTAAAAATACCCTATCACATTAGGCTCCCATTTAAAATAAGTTCAGAAAAAGAGTATAGTTCACTCCACATTATAATCATACCAATCTGCAGTAATTCCCATGTTTGTAATCTAAAATATTTTCTTAAAAAATAACACTTAATATTAAATAATATTAAACATTAAACACATTTATGTACATGTTCATTGCATATTTTTTAGATATATATGGTTTCCATAAAAATGGTTCATTTTACCCACTGTCATGTTTAGATATTTATTATAATTCTCTATCATGTTTCTATGCCTTTCTATTCTCCTCAGGCTAAAGTATTTTACTCTTTACTTTTTTTTGGTTTAACCTTACGTTTTGGACCATGAAGAATCTCATGTTTTTTCGAGTTTACCCTTACATTATTCCCTTTGTCATTCTGTTACTCTTATAGTTTTAGTTTTCCTAGTGTTGAGGTGCACTACCGCAAAGGGAATGCCTCTTATGTTTTCCCAGTCCTGCGATGAGTTACTCTTATGTGCACTAGAATGACTTACATTTTTGAGTTTGTCGTAGATTGACTCTTATGCTAAAGTCTAATGACTCTTACGTTTTGAGTCTATCCCATGTGACTATAGAATGACTCTATTAACTCTTACGGTTTGAGTTTTCAACATGAAGAATCTTATGGAATGATTTGAATAACTCTTATGCTAGTGCCTTTATCGCAGGGGGACTTTTATGCTAGTCACAGATTGACTCTTTTGTTTTCTTCCTTTGTGGTTTTCTACTGGTTTGGAGTTGTTTGAGTTGTTTTATTTTAAAATTTTCATTTTTTCTTTTCTTTTGAGATGTCACTTGAGTTTTGTTTTGCAAAACCTTTTATATATGCACCCTATTTTTTTTGGGTGAGGATGACAACAATACAAAGATTAGATAGATTGTCATTTCAAAGTTGTAAAGAGTTTGAGAATAAGTTGTTTGTCACTTGGAGATGGAGTTTGTCATCTGTTGTTTGATCGTGCACACATTTCCTCGACATTGTATTTGGATGTTTACCCCGAAATTTTATTCTGGCGTTGATTTGAATCTACTGCTCATGAGGAGCTCTTATGAGACAACCCAGACCCACACTCCTGAATCTGGTACTGAAAGCACATAACTTGGAGCCACTCTAGCTTTTTAGGTTTATATTTTTAGATAATTTGGAAAAATATTTAACTACTAGGACCCATGTTCTTTGTATCAAAAGAATATTTTTTCTCAATATATAAGAAACTAATTAATCCATAACAAGAATCCAACATCTTTCACAAATTCTCCACACAAGATATTTTTTTAGACATATCCTACACATTACATTCCTTCATAAATCAGGGAAATGGAAACATAAGATGGGGTTATTTCAAATGCTCAATAAGGGTAAACATAAGTGACAACACTAAATGATCATAAGTGAGAATAAGATAAACATATTAGTATAATAAAGTTACATAATAAAATCATACCCTATAAATCTTAGATCATAAAATATAAGTTATGGAGTATGAAATAACGTCATAAAAAAATTACAAGAGTATAAAAACATTAGTCAGTAAACATGAGCCATGAAAGCATAACATATTCATAATAATAAGCATGATATTGTGTCAAAAATATGAGCATATGTAAACATGACATAGTAGAGCATGCTACACCACCTAATTCCTATAACATAGTGAAGCATACATCACTACCTGATTCCTATAACTTGTTGGAGCAGACATCACTACCTGATTCCCATAGTGGAGAAAAAATTCCATAATAGATTCCCATAATTATCTCATGTGATAAAAATTATTAACCAATGCATTGGAGGGTGATACAGGACCCCACCCATTATTATACATACATAATAATTCCACTTGAAATCAATCATTCATCATATCATAAAGAATCCATGGAAAAATTGGTTTCATTCAACACATCATAAAGAACCCATTGAAGAAAATGAGTTTCATATCATTTTCAAATGGATTTACATAAGTAAATCATCAACATGATAAAACCATGGGAAAAAATGGGTATCCAAAGATATTAGGTAACTTTCTAGGTAAATACCCTTTAATTAAGATGATGAAGTATAGAGCATCTACACCATATAGATTAAAAGGTATACAATTTTGTTTATAATTTTCTTCAATAAATTGATGTATGATATCTAGGTGAACACCCTTCAATGAAAGAAATGGAAAATAGGTTATTCACAAAGCTAATACATTAGAAGAAATATCATGCCTATATCAGAGGATGGTTTGTAAAGACAAATACAATGATGAATCATATCTTTGATAGAAATGAACATTATATAAACCACCCAGAGAAAGAAGATGGTGTTGGATTTGGTACTCTATAACCTAATTCTTTGTAATTTATGATTACCTATATTTGTTTTTTTGAATATTAATAAACATATTATCATATAATGATTGTACTTATACATGACATAGTATGTGATAATGTCTTAATGATAATTGTCACACTAAAAGGTCATGAAAATTCCCTGCTATGATGAGAACCCAAAAGTGCCACAACAGTATTATTAAATATATGTTCTATAGCCAGATGATATCATTTTATGGGAAAAAAATGATTCAAGATATCAGGGGTGGAGACTCATAGGACTTTGAAACACTTTCTTATGGTGTATGCCCTTAATAATTTCACGAGAGATTATATGAAAATGACCCACCAGTAGGAAATCCATATTTATATGAGTTAATGAACATTCCTATCCACAAACATGTGTATTGATTCTTAGGCTTTAAGAGTATTATTAATGGATATTATTAGTTGTGTAATTTGATGTATTGATGAAAATCATGATGATATATGTTCACGAGGAAGTAGGATACACCGAGTGTGTCATAGGTAATATTGCATTAATGAATAAAGTGAGAAAGGATCTATACGTTATGTTCTTTAACAAGAGATGATATCTCAATCCCTTTTATAGGAATGCAATAGCCTAAATAAATCCATGGTTGTGGTGTTTTGTGGGAAAATTCATTTCTAAAAAGTCAAAGAAAGAGAAATCACGCACATAGGCTGCTGACACTAGCACAAAACCTACTTGATTTGAGATATCACAATTAAGGAATTATATTACACAGTAAGAATTTATATGAGTTTGAATGTTTTTGTGACATTAACTTCTTTCTATATGGGTTCCTTGATGTGTTTCTAGATGATAACCATAAAATTTAGGTTGCTCTGCATAATGCCACTGAGAAAGAGGCATGGAGGGTCACACACTTAGTGTATTCATAACCTCAGTTAAATATTAAATATTATTTATTATTTAACATGTTGAATAAATATTATCCCCTTACGAGGTTTAATAATTATTCATGTTTTCTTGATCGCATATATTCTGTCACTAGTTATTTGAGATAATATTTTGTCGGAAAAAATTAATTCTTATTTAGTGAATATAATATTTATTTATTTATTGGTGAATACTATAGTGATATTTATTTATTAAATAAAAATTCATTATTCAAGGCCCAATAAATATTGTGGAGAAATAACATACTGATTTTAATGGTCAGGTGAGAAATAATACATATTAATCATTATTTGAATAAATTTTTTATTTAGGAAATAATATTTATTTAATTCAATGGTTTCGTGCATGTTAAATAATAATAATAATAATAATAATAATAATAATAATAATAATAAAATTAAAACATGATGTTCTATGGGAATTAAGAAAATAATAAGGGCACATGTGAAATTATTATTTTTTAACCCTAACTTTATTTAAACCCAATTATATTATTTTCAACCCTAATACTATCCATTTTTTTCAGTTGTGCACAATGAATTCGAAGAATTATCTCAATCCCCAGAGAGCCCCTCTCCAAGAATGCTATAAAAAACTGAGAGTGACCAACCTCCATGACCCCTCTCGATTCTAGAGAGATCAAGGAGAATCCTTCCTAGAAGTGATCCTCATGGAGATCGAAGACGACTAGTCACATAATTATTTATAATTATTTAAATATTATTGATTGATTTTCACATTTATCTACATTTTTTCAATTCTGGTTTAATTGTTCTTTAATCTGAATCACGAGATCTTCTCTTCTTCCTCTCCATTCTCACAAATATAATCAATAAATGGGTTAATTTTTAATTAATAACATTCAAAGAACTCATATGGAGGTGCTAATGATTCTGGACGGATAACACAATAGTACATGGTATGTAGCTTGTAGGTACACACAGTGTACCAGTGTTTAATGCACCAAGTAAACTCATGAATTAATTCAAAGCATGTGAATTTATTACACATGGTTTGTATTTAATATGCCACATGTTGACAGGGCCAGCCAGACGAATAGTCAGCTAGACTACACAACATGTAACTTGTGTACATTACATGTAGTCCATTATTCAAATACGAGTCATGTGATTCTACACGACACGTGTGAATAGTAACCATGTAACTCAGAGACCACACAATGTGTATCCCACACACACTCCATGTACTCCATTAATGTCCATGGCAGGATGACACACCCAATACCTATGTGTGTGTTGTGGATAGACAATGAATAAATGTACACGATGCGTATCTTGATAATACACACCGTGTATATTACCTAATTACTCAAAATTTAAAATTAATTTATTGTACTTATTAAACCTTATCAACACATGTTTTCTGTGTCATTTATTTGACTCATACACTCCATGTGATGGGATATATATATGAAATACCTAATTAATTTCAGTATAATATTCTAAACTACATTCTTTGTATAAGTTATAATACAATGATTTCTCTACATGCATTAAAGCATAACATGCTGCGTAAATAACATGTGTCAGTGTGTCATTTATTTTACATTAAATTCAATGAAATTATGTGATATGATGTGTGTTCTAAATTACAAATGAGTAAATAATTTAAAAATATGATTCATGCTGATCGGTTCAGATGGGAACTCGTCATGTTGTCTCCAAGGAACATATTTTTTACATAGTCAATTTTAAATAAATGTATTTAATTTTTTAAAATTTTGATCGATGATAATCTCAAAAAAAATTATGAGAGTTAAGATAAAAGAATTGATTAATTAAAAAATATAGTTAATTTATTTGAGTATGATTTATTTTAAATAATAATGATTGGAAATGAATTCATGTTTAGTAAGTGCATAACTTGTTTCATGTATGTGTATGATCATAATCATAGACCAGAACTTTGTATGTGATTGGTTTCCTTTTAATTTATTATTAAATTAAATTTATGGCCTACACATCATCTCGCCTCTCATTATGTAAGGACCTGCATACCCATGGTTTCCTTTTATGGAAAACCCATAAACCAATCACTTGGTTCCCCTCACCTACGTGCCAATTAAAGATTTTGAAATGGATGGAGCTCCCATGAGAGAGGAGGTGGTTTATGTTTGGATTTGAGGAAAAACCAATCCAAGATATTCATGGATGGATTGTTCGAAATCTAAAACACAATTCAAGTCATGGTTCAAGGTTTTCCCCCCTAGGTTGACAATTAAGGTTATCATTCACTAGATAAGTTAACCATTAGGAAAAGATCATGATTCTACCACTCTTATTATTTTATTTATGTCAAGTTTCATGGTTAATTTCATTTTGTATGTTTTTTCATGATCACGTGAATAAAGGAATTAACAAGCATGGAAGATAGAACTAAAATAAGTTGTATTATATGTAAAATTTATCTAATACATGGTTAATCACTTAAGTAAATCCACTTAATATTAACAATAATGTAATAGAGATAATATGGGATATTTATAAATAAAAGATTAAAATACCTCAACTATATATATTAAGTCAGTGTAGCCTTCCACTACTTGGGTAGGAATCAAACCATAGTTCAACGTGTGTAACCAAACTCCATTGGGGTGATTTCAATTATCATAGAATTATTATCTTGATTTTTTGGTTGACTTAATATAATTTTCATTAAGGTTTGATCGTATCTATGAAAATTAGTGCAACCAGTTGGTGAAGTGTTGAGGAAATAAAAATCGAAGATGTAACGACCCAAATTTTCATGAAGGTGTGACCCATTTGTTTTTTAGTTCAAATTATTATTTTTTATCTTGGTAAACATGACCTATGACCTAAGGAAGGTTTCAGGATAATCAGAGGCTTGTTCAAAGCCTGGAGTTCTAGAAAATGGAGTAACAGAATGGGATGAACTGTTAGCGCATGGTTAGTGCTAACCATTAAACTCAACCATGAGTGGTACTTAGTGCATAGAGGAGGCCACATGTTTTTTTTGCAATCTTGTGATCTGGGGTGCACAAATGTGTGAAATTTCTCAGACATGAGACAATGTATTTTCAAATGGACTATACGTGGTTTGAAAAACCATGTGCCTAGCCTAAGTAAGGGCACTTCTTGTATAGCGAAGTTAGCATGGTTGGTGCATAGTTTGGCTAACCGTGCGACCCTGTTTTTAGGGCGATTTTATGACTTTTACCTCAAAATGTTTTAACCCCTTTCCTTTATTTTTTTCTCCTATAGAGGATTGGAGCTCTCTATTTTCTTCTCCTGTGATCTCTCTCTCCTCCTTACCTAGGGATCATGATAACTCCTCTATCCAGACTTTGTTTTAATCACTGAAGGAAGCATTGGATTCACATCAGTAATCTCTCTAATCCTCTTGCTTCCTATCATCATTCATATTTCAATATCTTATGATATTTTGGTGTGAGATTATATTCCTTATTTTTAGGTCATTGGTCCATTATTCTATTTTCTTCTATTCTTCTTTTAATAAAAGGATGATACCTAATGAGTGGTCCTCTATGGACCTAAGGTATGTGGTCTATAAATTATCCCTCAAATGTTTAGGTGATTTCATAGTATTTTCTGATTTTCCACATGATTTACATTTCCAAACATTTCTTTAAAATGTGTTAAACCACTTTAATTAATTATACCATGTTTAATTACTCCTTTGGAGTGTAATGAATTTTTAGAGGATTCCAACCTTGTTGATTTCCACCCCTTAGGGTGTGATAAATTGAATTTTCCTCTTTTATATAAATATTTAAATGACCAAACACTATCCAAGTGTTCTACTTGACTCTAAAATAGAAATTACCTTTCCTTATAAATTATATAGCTTAAAATTAAATTATTAGAAGTGGGTGGAAAGTCCACAACACATGTTATACAATTATAAACATGAATTATATAAATTATGAAACCTCGGTTTTTTATACTAAATGCTTAAAATGTTTTATAAGTAAAACCTCAATTCTATTATTATTAGTGTGCCTAAATATTGTATAGTGAAAAACAGTTAAGGAGTATATTAAGCATGATGTTTCATTCTCCCTTATGCTGGGTGTTGGGCATGACATCTAACACTATTTATTTTTATTTGGACGATGGGCATGATACTCCACATTCCTTTGTATCAGGTGTTGGGAATGAAGACTCACCCCACCATTTCGAGTGATGTGAAAGATGTCTCACATTCATATGATATTTAGGGATTGTACCCTTTGTTGGAGATTATAGCTCATTAGACTAGTTATAGATTCCTTAGTTATGCCTTGGGTCTAGCTAGCGCCTAGTATCCATGTATATGCCTATAAATTTCCTAACATATATAGTGCATATACAAGTATAATATATATATGTGATTAATTATATATATGGCATATTGATAATACATATTCCGGCTTATGTTGAAGTAGGTAGAGTCTGGAAGGTGTTCGTCTAGAACATGAGTTGACTAGTACTTATTTTACAACATCGTTTATTATTCATTATACCTACACACTTATAAGCTATGAACACTAGCTAGATTATTTCTAGAAACTATTGGTGGTGGCCTATTAATTTTATCTCACACCCTACTCGGGCCGCCTTTGGTACCCGAGTAGACTTCATGTCTGAAGGTGTAGATAAGGGAAAACACCCTATTACAAATGCTTGATCCATTTTACTTTTAGCATAGATCATGGAAGTAGAGGACCAAGCGTATTATTGTGATGCTAGTGGAGATTCCTTTTTGAATTTTTTTATTTTTGTATAGCACAATGTATATTCATGTTCCTTATATCCCATGTTTCCCATTTTTGTACATCAGCATTCTATGACATCATTTTTTATGACTCAGCCTATGGATTTCAATCATTATTATTTTAGTTTAGTGGGTTTTATGCTAATATAGTTGATTATTATACTTTTTTAAAATGTTCCATATGTTATTTAATGAATCATATATTATTTTTTTATTTATTATTAACATTGTGCCACTCTGATATGAGAGTATAATTTCCCCACCATACCACCTTGGACCCTCACTGCTAGTTATTAGCCTATGGTGTATGGGGAGGAATGTTTGAGTCCATGTGACCCACCGACTCGGGGCACCATTTTAGTGGATCCTGGGTTGGGATGTTTCAAAGTGGTATCAGTGCTCTTTTTCCTTTTGTCTTACTATTTTTGAATTATAAAAGAGACTAGAATGTAATGGAATTTGGTAATGAGACTATTTCTGGGATTATCTAACCCACATACAAGGGAAACCAAAATTACCTTGGATGGGTTGTTATTGTTCTGGATTTCTCCTACTACAGTTGATACAACTTCACCGTTGGGCAACACACATGTTTTATGATGTTATTAATACTGAAATTATTACTCCTATAGATTTTCTTTTTCCTTATCCTATTAAGGAAAGGATTTATAATCCCATGCGTCATTATAGGCACCTTAGGACTTATATTCATTGAATTTTTTCATGCCACATCTACGTTTTGTGTGCATTATTCTTCTATATATAGTTAGTTCCTAGATTATTTTATTTGAAATGTGATAACACTTTTTTAAGATGAAATAATTGGGTTAATTAAAGTTCCAACATTAATATAAATAGTATTTTCCCACATAGATTAATGATGAAACCTTAATTGTCCAATTATACAATATTGTGGGTTCTAGAAATACTGATTCCATGGACCGAATCAACGATAGTTGATTGGATTACTTGAATTCCAATTGCGATTTAGAAAACTAGTAATTCTATAAATCTAGAGTGGTGATTCATGTAATCAAATCAATGTACATGACCAGTTACATCATGATATAATATTTAAAAGTTAGGTTGCAACTAAATGATGTGACAACTGTAATTTATAAGAATTATGAATTTTATAAATTATTAGTGGTGACTCATTTAACTAGATAATTATATATATGTGTGTATATATGTATAAAATAGTATAAAATTTAAATTAAATCAAAACTTTCCAATGAAATGGTTACCACTAAATGGGGATGCCAATTTCAAATTAAATGGTGTTTTTCTCTATACCTTGAAATTGAAACTCCATACATCAAAACCTATATGGTGATATACGATACCTAGACCCAAACCTGACCTTATTAGTGGGTATTTGGGGGTGTCTCTTACATTCTTATAGACTATTATAGTGTTTCTTTATCACCTAACCTAGATTTTGGAGAAGAAAGAGAGGTGTGACCTTTTTTACAGGAGAGAAATGGATCTATTCTATTATCGATCTATGATCTCTTCAACTGTTAAATTCTTTTTTGAGGCATGCATTTGGAATTGTAAAATCATGCCACTATGATAGCCTTGAGTCATATTCCAAGAAGGTGGTGATAACCATGCATTAGAGGTGGTGGTCCCTAAGTTTCCAGTGATACCTCTCATAGTGACACCTATGGAATCACATGTTATTCATAATATGGGAACCGATGCCCAGTTTCAAGAGGGATTTATTTGTATGATGTAGAATAGGAAAGGAGTTACTCAACCTACCATGACTATGGTATAGTTAACTCATGAATTATAGTGGAAAAATTCTCCCACTTTTAGGAGGGATGGAAAGCCACATGTTGCTAAGCCATGGCTTAAGGACATGATTTATATCTTTGAGCATCTAAATATCCCTCTAGAGTGGAGGTTCAAGCCTGCTTCTTATATGCTACATGATTCTTCCAAGTGATGGTAGGATGTCATTACCTAGGAAAACCAACATCAAGACATGATCTAAAGATATTTCCATATGATCCTCTATGATTATTTCTTTTCACATACACTGAGGGCTTATCAGGCTACATAATTAATGAAGCAAAAGAAAAACACAGTGTATGTAATAGAATATTCTACTTGTTTTACTAAGCTATATAATTTCACACCGACTCTAGCAGGCGATGATCTCATGAAACCCAAAATATTCGAGGATGAGATGATATATTCCATCTAATTATAGGTTAATGTATTCCAGTTGACCACTATTTCTAAGATCATCAACCAGAGCCTCATTACTGAGAGAATTTTTTGGGAAGATGACTATGCAAGCTAGGATGGTTCAGAACTAGACCTACCATTGGATCTTCTAGTGGATTAAATAATTTCTTTGAGGTTTATCATGGGGGTAGCAGTAGTCAGACATATCATACTAAAATCTTCCTTGTATGTCACTAGCGTGGGAAACTAGGACACACAAAACCCTAGTAAATGTGAGACCTAGTGGAATGCAAAGGATGCAGTAGGATAGGATATATCCAATGCTTCTATAGGAATTTTCCACCAATTTCTAGTGAGATAGGATCTGCACCTACTCCACGCTCTGGAGTGGGACTAGTAGTATCTCATAAGGAAGACAGATGGAACACTACCTGACACTTAGGTCTAGGTGGTGGTTGAGGATGAGGGAATTAGACTCAGGACTTACAGTGCCAGCAAAGTAGGCCTACTATGGGAATTCAGGTTGTGACCCAGGGCCACGGTACAAGCTAGTTACAAGTAATGAAACATATGATAGAGGAGAAGAGCACTGTACCTTCCACTATTTGAGGCACTATTATAGTAGCCTATACTTTAGTGTCTGCTTTATTTGACATAGGTGCATCACGCTATTTTATATCTATGGAAATTCAAGAGAGTCTAGGCCTCAAGATAGAACACTTCTGTGATGTTATGACAGTTGATACCCCATTAGGTATTCGAACAAAGAGTGTTCACCAATGTAATTATTTTCCCCTTGATATGGGTGGATACCTTTTCATATGGAATATTTTTTCCTTAACATGTTGGTGTTTAATGTAATTCTCGGGATGGATTGGTTAGTCCCCTATCGAGCCCATGTTGATTTTTATCATTTAAAGGTTACATTTATATCACCAAAGAGTGGTAGACATATACACAAGGGAGAATGGGATGTCTATGCGACTCTAGCAGGACCTGAGCATTAGGGGCTGGGTAAAGTGACATGACAGATTACCAGTCTCTTCTTAGATGATCAGGGAATATGACCTACTATTTTACCTCCTATGGTGGATCATTTTTGGGATGTATTCCCCTAAATAATTTTTTATTTTACCTATCGTGAGAGAGCAATACTTCCCCATTGATCTAGTGTTAAGATCAAAACTAGTGTCTATTTATCCTTACAGGATAGAACCTACAAATATTTTAGAGCTCAAGAAGAAATTGTAAGATCTAGAGGATAAGGGTTTTATACACCCCAAAAATTCTCCTTGAGTTTCATAAATAATTTTTTTCAAGAATGTGGATGGTAACCTCAGGCTTTGCGTGGACTACTGATGGTTGAACCAACTTACAATTAAGAACTGGTATCCACTACCTTGAATATATGACCTCTTTGATTAGATATGAATAGTTAGGGTGTTTTTAAAGATTGATTTGAGGTCGGTCTATCATCACGTATGTGTCATATCCTCATACATACCTCATATATCCTTTTTAAGTAGGTATATTCTTTATTAGTACTAGGTAATTTTGTTTGGTCTCACAAACATGCCTGATGTTTTCATGGATTTGATGAATCAGGTTTTCCACCCATATCTAAATTCATCTGTGGTAGTCTTTGTGAATGGAATATTAGTGTATTCATGCACGTGACACAACCATGAAAAATATCTTGAGATTTTTTTGAATACACCGAGAGAGCATTATATTTACATGAAGATATGAAAATTACACTTTTGGATCGACCAATTACACTTACTGGGTCATATTATATTAGATTCATAAGTATCAGTAGACATATAGAAGGTGAGAGATTTAGTTTCCTAGGAGCAACCCAAGAATTTATTTTATATATAGAGTTTCTTGGGGATACCTAGGTATTAATGATTATTCATTTTGGATTTATCAATCCTAGAAGAATCTCTCATAAGCTTGACTAAGAAGGGTGTGAAATTCATATGGTCAAAATCTTGTGAATCAACCTTTCAGGAGTTGAAGGGAAGATTGAATTCAGCACTGATCCTAATTCTTCTAGATCTAAGAAGGAGCTATACAATCTATTATGATGCATTAGGTATTGGGATGATGTTGGTTATAATATATAATTGTGAGTCATAGTGTATGGATCTTGTTAGTTAAAGCCTCACAAGAATAATCACTCGATACATAACCTCAAGCAAGTAAACATAATTCATGCTTTACACTGCTGGAGACAAAATTCACTTAGGGAAAATTTTATGGTATTCAACGATCAAAAAATACTCAAGTACATATTTATGTAGCGTGATCTGAATCTTAGATAGCATAGATGGGTTGAATACTCACATACCTTTGATTTTGAGCTTGTTTATACGCTTGGAAAATGCAATGTTGTAGCTGATGCTCTAAGCCAGAAGACTCAAAAATAGGCGGTTCGTGAGTCTAGTGGAAAGGGGAATCTTATAGCCTTGTTTATGTGATAAACATTGATGTTAAAGAGGACCGTGGGAAGATTGTACTATTAGATTTAGCAGTGACCTCTACCCTTATGGAACAGATAAGAATGAGGCGGCTCTGCGATCCCAAGGGCCTAGTCCTAAGGGAGAGTATCTCAGATGGTGATTCATCTTCTCATTGGTATGTAGATGAGGATGAGATCTTCCACATACATGGGAATGTCTAGGTCCTAGAAAAAATTTGATAGGAAATGATGCAGGAATCTCACACTTAATTTTGGATAGTATATATAAGTGTTAGCAAGATGTATCAAGAGTTACATCACCAGTATTGGTGGCATGGTACGAAACAGGAGATCATCGACCTTATCAATCAATGTTCCACCTATCAGAAGTTAAAGACGGAACATAAATGATTTATAGGAATTTTACAGCCATTATCCATTCCTAAGTGGAAATGGGATGATGTATCTATAGGCTTTGTGATAGGTTTTTCTAGATTGCCTCGAGGTAATGTCATAGTGTGGGTAGTTTTTGATTAGTTAATGAAGGTCAAACATTTCTTACCTGTTCAATAAATAGTCTTGGTAGATGATCTAGGGAGGTTGTATGTCTTCATGGAGATCTATGATCTATCATATCTATTAGGGATGATCATTTCACATTGCAGTTTATGAAGGGGCTACATAAGGACTTGGGTTCACAAGTTATTCTTATCATGACCTATCACCCTTATAATGATGGCCAAATAGAGTGAATGATTTAGGTATTAGAGGATATGCTCTGTGCATGTGTCCTTGACTTCAGGGGTTACTAGGAGAAATACATACCCTTGATAGAGTTCTCTTACAATAAATTTTTTTAGGATACCATCTAAATGGTTCCTTATGAGTCCTTATATTATAGGCCACACTGACCACCTCTATGATGGTTAGAGGCAGGGGAATTAGCTTTGCTTGTACCACATCTTTTCTAGGAGAATTTATAGTAGGAACAACTAATCAGAAAGTGCATATTGATGAATCAGTATAGACAGTAGTCGTATTCCAGCAACTATCGATGAACTATAGAGTTTAAGGTCGGAGATTAGTTTTTTCTTGTGGTTTTCTTTTGGGTTGGTCCATCGATGTATTTGGAGGTAGGGTAAGCTTTCACATTGATTCATTGGACCCTTTGAGGTTTTGGAATGAATCAGACCAGTGGCCTACCAAATAGAAATTCCTTATAGATATAGGTCTATGCATGATGTATTTCATGTATCTTAGTTTCTCCAATACTATCCAAACATAGTGTATATTTTCCAACTTGATGTGGTTGAGTTAGATATGGATGCTTCCTTCCAGAAGTACCTAGTGCATATCTTAGATTGGAGCATGAAGGCTCTCTAAGGTAGGTCAGTTCCTTTAGTATGAGTGTTATGGTAGCATATATGAGTACATGACAAGACCTATTAGTAGGAAGCCGACATACGTGCCCAGTGGCCAAAGCTTTTCTCAGATTATTCCACTTCACCCTTATAGGGCCAACTTGGGGATGAGTTACTTTAAGGAGGGAAGATTATAATGACCCATCTTTTCATGAAGGTTCAAACTATTTTTTTGTTGGAATTATTTTTTTCTCTTGGTAAACATGCCCCATGAGATAAGGAAGGTCTCAGGAGCATCCATGGATTGTTCGGATTCCAAAGTTCTAGAAAATGGTGAAAGAGAATGCAATGCATGGTTAGTGCATGGTTAGTGCTAGCCATGTGACTCAGCCATTCCTGGTTCCTAGTGCACAGAAGAGGATGCCTAGTTTTTTTGAAACTATGAAATTTGTGGTGCACAATCATGAGAAATGTCTTAGACATGAGACAATGACTTTTTTCATGGGTTTTTCATGGTTTTAAAAACCATGCACCTAACTCGTACGAGGGAGATTCTTGGATAGTGGAGGGAGCATGATTGGAACATTATTTGACCAACCGTGTGGCCAAACCATGAGACCTAATTTTTAGGGTGATTTTATGATTTTTCCCTCAAATTTTTTTAGCCCCTTTCCTTTCTTTTTATTCTCATCTAGTGGAAAATATATCTCTATTTTCTTCTCTAGTGATATCTCCCTCCTTCTCACCTAGGTATCTTTATAACTCCTTGATCGGGAATCCATTTACTTCACCAAAAAAATCATTAGATATATATAGATAAGCTCCATAATCCAATATCTTCTTGTAATCATTCATATTTCCATATCTTATGCTATTTTTGTGTGATTTTATATGCCTTATTTTCAGGTTATTGGCTTGTTCTTCTATTTTCTTACGTTCTTCAAATTAAATCTCGGTACCTGATGAGTGGTAATCTATAGACCTAATGTAGGTGGTCTAGTAATTATCCCTCAAATTTTAGGTGTTTTCATAGTATTTTTCGATGTTACAAATTCCCTACATTTCCATACATTGGATTAAAAGTATTTAACCTCTTTAATTAATTATATCATGTTTAATTACTTCTTTGAATTGTAATGAATTATTAGAGGATGTTAAACTCAATGATTTCCACCCCTTAGGTTGTTCTAAATTGAATTGTTCTCTTTTATATAAATGTCTAAATGAAAAAACACTATCTAAGTGTTCATCTTGACTCTAATATATAAATTTTCTTGCCTTATAAATTTAATATCTTAATTTAAATGATTAGTAGTGGGTGGAAAGGCCACACCACATGTTATACAACTATAAAAATGAATTATATAAAATTTTCATCCTTGGTTGTTTGTAACAAATGATTATATTGATTTTAAGGTAAACCCTCATTACTATTATTATTAGAGTGCCCATGATATTGGCTGGTGAACAATGATTAAGGGTTCTGTTGATAATAGTGTTTTATGGTCCCTTATATTGGGTGTTGGGAACGAATTATCACACCATTTACTTTTATATGGATGATGGGAATGATGCTCCATGTTCCTTTGCATCGGGTGCTGGGCATGATGACTCACCCCACCATCTTGAGGGAAAGACAAGATGTCTTTCATTCATATGATATTTAGGTCTTGTACCCTTTGTTGGAGCCTCATTAGAATAGTTATGGATCCCTGAGTTATTCCCTGGGTCCAGCCAGTACCTAGTATCCATGTATATTTCTATAAATGTCCTCATGTATATAGTGAATATACATGTATACAATATATATATATATATTATTACTTATATATATGGTATGATGATTAAACATATTCCGACTTATGCTGAAGAAGATAGAGTCTTCTAGGTGTCCTTATTGAACCTGATTTGACTAGTACTTATTTTCCATTATTTTTATTATGAATTATACTTTCACTCTACTAAGATATATATATTAGATGGATTATTTCTATAAATCATTGGTGATGGACTAATGAGTTCATCTCACACCCTACTCGAGATTCCTTTGGCACCTGAGTAGACTTCATGTCTGTAGGTGTGGATAAGGGAAATCACCCTATTACAGATGCTTAATCCGTTTCGATTTTAGCATAGAGAATGGGATAAGAGGACCAAGAATATTCTCATGATGATAGTAGAGCTGGATTTTATACTTTTTCTTATTTTTTTATATCATGTTATATATGAATGTTCCTTGTATCCCCTATTTCCCCATTTTGTACATCAACATTCCATGACATCATTTTTTTATATACGACTCATCCTATGGATTTCGATTATTATTATTTCAGTTTCTTGGTTGTTTATGATTTAATAATTTATTATTATACTTGTTTTTACTGTGCCATATGTTATATTATGCTTTCGCTATTGTTTGTTTATTTATTATTTCCACTTTTCTACTCTAATATGAGGGTATAGTCTCCTCACCCAACCACTTTGGACCCTCACTACTAGTTGATAACCTCTAGGGTATAGAGAGGCATGATTTATGACATGTGAACCACCATCTTGGGGAACTATTTTAGTGAATAATGGGTTATGATGTTACAAAATATTGCAGGATTTTGGAGTCCACTCAACAAATCAAGGAGATAAGAGTTAAAGTAGTTGGAAAGTTACTCTTTCATAAATACCTTTGAATGACTTGATAGACCTCCATATGGGTTATGAGAAGGATTATATGGATCCTTGCTGCTAAAATATATTAGAAACATGATATTTTTAAACTAATGGTGAGAGATATTATGTTTTTATGAAATAGTGGGAGATTAATAAATTTATTATTTATTATCTAATTTTATAAATTAGATAAGGTACTAAAATTATGATCTTCTTAATTACAGAAATAAAATTACACATGACTTCAAACATATCACTACAATCCATACTTGAGAAGGATAACCTTCTCCCTAGAACTAATTTACAATAATGGAAAAAATGTTTTCACATTATTATACACCATAAAAGGAAATTATATGTTTTGTAAAAACCCATCCTTGAAGAACCTAACCAAGAGTCTAGTGAGGAATAATTATCTCTATACAAGAAAAAATTAGATGATGCAACAAATGTCCAATGCTTAATGTGATCATCCATGTCAAATGAGATTATAAATCAACATAAAGACAAGAATAAATATATCATAATGTATCACCTTTTCATTCTCTATAAATATAAGGCATGGAAAGAGAGATATGAGATCTCCAATGCATTGTTCACATGCAAGATTGGTGATTCAAAACTTTGCAGGCC
This sequence comes from Viscum album, assembly GCA_963277665.1. Taxonomy (NCBI): domain Eukaryota; kingdom Viridiplantae; phylum Streptophyta; class Magnoliopsida; order Santalales; family Viscaceae; genus Viscum; species Viscum album. The sequence continues at coordinate 610,399,373 of OY728137.1, read as the reverse complement.
TAATAGAGTCAAAATGATTGGCTATATAGAGTGGTTAAACATATTGGGAATTAAATTCCCTAATAAGATACACATAGATCTCATTATGTCCCCACTAAACCCTTAAATAGTTTTATTATGAATTAAAACATGATAAATAGTGAGAAGACTCTTTCATAAATTCTTACTCTCATTCACCAAGTTGAAAAGGACATGCGGCATGAAAAACCTATAGTCCTGATGGTGTAAAATAAATGGAAGAACAATAAAAAGGTCCCAGGAATCATAAAAAGTCTAAATCTTCAAAGCACAATCCTTCCAAGCATAAAAATATTTAAAGGAAGGTGAATTAAAAAGATAAAATATGTTTTTCATGTGGAAATCTAGGCCACTAGAAGAAAAAATACACCCAGAAGCAAGGGGAAACTAATGGTGGATTCGCTATCAAGTGTAATCTTTCTATAACTATACATTCGGTATTAGATAAAATTTTTGGTGATTAAATCTATATCCAAAGGAAGGAACCAAGTAGATTTTTAAAACTTTTTAGATGATAATTGGATCTTCGAGCATCCAATAAAGCGAGACTTGTTGCCTTGTCTATAGGATACCACCACCTTTCATTAATGACCAGAATGATTTTGGTTTTAATGAATTATTATTATGTTCCAAGAATTACTAAGAACATCATCTCTATTTATTACCTTGACATGGATGTATTTATTTTCAAATTTGTTTATAAAGAATGCCTCTTTTACAAAGAATTTTTTATGGTATGGCACAACTAAATAATGGAATTTATGTGTTAAATTAAGAAAACAAAATATTATAAATTGATAATGAATCATGTTTTAATGTCTCATTTAACACCCAATTATAGAATCATTATCTTGGTTACATAAATGAGAAACGTCTAAAAAATCCATCAAGATGGTTACTTAGAATATTTTTTGCTAAGTCCACCTGCAGATTCCATGCTTTTTTTCAAGGAAAATTCAATAAAACACCATTTTTTTTATTTGGTGAAAGGGCCAAAAGGATTCTAGTATTGATACACATTAATGTATGTGGACCTTTTCTTGTAGAATCTAGAGGTGAATATTCTTACTTCATAACTTTTACTGATGACTTGGGTAGATGTGACTATCTTTACTTGATGAGTTATAAGTCTAAGTACCTTGATAAATTCAAATAATCCAAGAGTGAAGTATAAAATCAACTTGGTAAGAAGATAAAGAATCTCTGATTTGATTGAGGTTGTGAATATCTTAACCAATATTATATCATCTTTCTATGAGAGTTTTGGATTCTATCCTAACTCAATACACCTTATACACCATAGTGGAATGGTTTTAATGAAAGGATGAACCGTACCTTTCTTGACATAGTAAGGTAAATGATGAGTCATGCAGATATTCCATTATCCTTTTGGGGATGTGCATTACATGTTGTATCACACATTCTAAACCATGTACCAACTAAGGAGACAAACATAATTCCATATGAGTTAATGTATAAAAATAATTTTTTGTTATCAAAAACTCATGTATGGGGATACAAGGAATTTGTTATGGACATATTAGGTAACAAAATAGAAACATAGGGAATGAAGTGTATATTTATAGGATATCTCAAGGAAACAAGGGGATGCTATCTAAATAACCCCTCAGAAAAAAATGTGACTACTACAAGACAAGACATATTTCTTGATAGGGTGTGCATCCTCAAGAAGGATAATAAGAGAAAGATTGACTTCAATGAAGTTGATGCTCAAGATACACAATATCCGGTACAAGAATAGAGTCTAAAGGTCCCCATAGAATAAGTTCTTCCTGAAACAAAATTACCATATAGGAGCATGAGAGAGGTAAGATAACCCGAAAGATTTTATTTTCTAGTCACTAAAGATGGTGACCCATTATTGGTGTATAATAATGACCCTCTCTCCTAAAAAGAGGTAGTATATATATCATAAGTTGCAATATAGAAAGAATCTATGAATTATGAGATGGATTCTATGTATCAGAACTAATTTTGGGTTCTGATCAATCTTCTAACTGATGTAAAGACAACTGGTTATAAATTATAATTTGATAGAAAACTCTACATCAAAGGTAATGTAAATACCTATAAATAAAAACTAGTTTATAAAGAGATTAAATATTATCAATTAATTAACTAAGATAAAACTTTTTCTATAGTTTAAATGTTTAAATCCATTAGAATTATATTTTCTATATTAGATTACTAGGACTATGAAATTTGGAAAATGAATTTTAAAATAGATTTCCTTAACGAGAACTTCAGGAAGATGTCTATATGAATCAACCAAAAAGGTTTGTGACTCCAAGTAATTCTAAAAAATATTTTCAAGTTACATAGATCTATTTATGTATGGATATAAGTATTTAGGTCATAGAACATTCAGTTCAATAAAGTTATAAAATAATTTTTTTTCATTAAGAATGAATTCAAGACATGTGTTTACAAGCAGTTTAGTGGGAGTGCAATCATTATCCTAGTAGTATATGTTGATGACATATTACTTATTAGAAATGATATAGTTGTCTTACAGTCAGTTAAGGGCTAGTTAAACAAGTTATTAAACATAAAGGAATTAGGTAAAACAGTCAACATTTTAGGGATCAAGATCATTCATTATAATTTTAAGAGGTTTCATGGACTAATTCAAGGTACATACATTGACCAAATACTAAAGATATTTAGTACAGAACAATCCAAAATAGTATTGGTTCCAATGTCACATGGTATACATATTTCCAAGAAATCGTGTCCTCATACACAAGAGGATAATGATAGAATAAGTAATATTCAAAATTCTTCTGTGATAAGATCAATATTATATGCCATCTTATGTACTAAGATTGATTTCGCCTATTCCATGATCATAGTAAGCGGATATCAAGCTAATATTGGTGAAAAAATTAGTCTTCTATTAAGGTTAAAATTAAATATATGAGAACTAAGGATATGTTACTGGTGTATGGAGGAGAGGTTGATTTAGTCATCATGGGTCAAATTGATGCTAGAATTGAAACATATTAGAATGATATGAATTCATAGTAAGGATATGTTTTCAATCTCAATGGAGTTGTGAGCCGAAAGAATTCAAATTAGCTAGTTGCTATCGACTCTACAGTAGAGTATGAATATATAGTGGATTCATATGCCTTAAAATAAGACATTTGGATACCCAAATTTGTTCAAAATATTATTTTGGTACATAAAATTAATCTATCTATCAAATTATATTATGATAAGACTACATCAGTGGCTCTTGAAAATGAGTCAAGTCAACACTAATGAACAAAGAACATAATCAGAAAGTATCACCTATTGAGATATTTTTATCAAAGGTATGAAGTTTAAATGAGTAGATTTTCCATGAAAGAAAACGTGGAAGGAACCTTGACTAAATACTTATCTCAACTGAAGTATGAATATCATGTGAGAGCTAGCAGACTGGATGTTGTTAGTAGTTGGATCTAGTGAAAGTGGGATTTTGTTGGAGATGATTCCATTATACAAACTTATATGTACATTATTATTAAATGTATTCCTTTTGTTGAATATTGTTTAATATATTATCACATCATGATATTTATTATGCATTAAATAGTATGTTATAATGTCCCAAGTATAACTATCTCACTGAAAGATCATAGTAGTTCCCCTCTATGTTGAGAACCCAGAAGTGTCATAATATTATTATATATATATATATTATATAAAGATGATATAATTTTGTGAGACATAAATTATATATTCTATCATATGTGGAGACTCATAGGACTTTTGGGGAACTTTATCACAGTGTACTTCCTCAGTAATTTCCAGTGAATGAGATTTTGAGAACACAACCTGCTAGTAGGAAATCCACATTTTTATGTGTCTTGAATATTCTTATATATAGACATGTGCATTGATACTTATAATTCAATATTATTAATAATGGATATTATTATTCATGTACTTTGATGCATTAACCAAAACCATGATGACATATGTTTGTGGTGAAGTATGATACATTGGGTACATGAATAATATTGCATTAATGAATAACATGAGAAAAGATTTGTCCCTTGTGTTATTTAACATAATATGATATCTTAGCCCCTTTTTGGGAATGTAAAAACATGAATAAATCTATGGAAATGGTGTTATATGGGTAGGTTTATTTCCAAAAATTCAAAGAAAAAGATATTAAACACAAATACGGATGACACTAGCATGCAACCTGCTAGATTTGAGATATCCTGATAAAGGGATTAAATAACTTAGTAAGAATTCATATGAGGATTCATATCATTGTGACATTAAATAGTTTTGCTATGGTAGCATGTTTCTAGATGATAACCTTATAATTTAGGAAACTCCACCTAATATCACTGAGAAAGAGTCCTAGAGGGTCACACACTAAGTGTATCTAGAATCTTAGTTAAATATTAAATATTTTTTTTATTTTACATGTTGAAAAAATATTATCCCCATATATGATATAATAATTATCCATGTTTTCTTGATTGTATATATTTTGTTACTATTTTTTGAAATAATATTTTGTGTTCATAATATTTAATAAATATTTAATTATTATTTTGTTAATATAATATTTATTTATTTATCAGTGAATAATGTAGTGATATTTATTTATTAAATAAATTCATTATTCAAGGCTTAATAAATACTATGGAGATATTGTGGATCAATTTTAAAGGTCTGGTGAGAAATAATATATATTAAATATTATTTGAATAAATTATTTTTTTAAGAAATAATATTCAATAAATTCACTGGTTTCACACATGTTAATAAAAAAAATAATAATAATATTATTATTATACTTATAGGGTTTTGTGGGGATTAAGAAAATAATAAGTGTGCACGTGTAATTATAATTTTCTAACCCTATCACTATTTAAACCCAATTATATTATTTTCAACAATAACACTATGTGTTAACTATGAACAATGATTATAGAGAATTATCTCAAGCCCTAGAGAGCCCATCTCTAAGAATGATCTCAAGAACTGAGAGCGATCATCATACAAAATCCCTCTCAATTATAAAGAGATCAAGGAGAATCCTTCTTGGAAGTTATTCTCATGGAAATCTAAGACAAATGATGCAAGTGTTAGGATCTACCACACTAGAACTTGGAGATTCCTATGGTTATGATCAAAGTTCCACGGTACATGTGTGGATTTCCACTAGAGGGAATCTACAATTTATTCCTATGATGTAATAATGGAACAATGTAGATACATTGTCAGACTCATCAATGAATAAAGAATTCTCCAAAAGGTAATTATTTAATTGATAAATTAATTATAAATCATTATGTGATTATCATGATTTTGGTTTCAATTTTCTCATTCTAATTAATCTTGGATTCAATTATATTGGTCACATATTTCTTCATTGATTTATATATCAGATAAATCATCAATTATGACAAAAAGATGAGTTGGACATGCCCTACCATTAGTTATTCTATACAAGAAACCTTTAATTATAATATAAAATGACCTCAATAATTTATTTAGGCATAACAAGGAAATTTTTAAAATCATCCAAGGAATATAAACATCCAAAAAGGGAGTTTCTTTAATGAAAAGAAAAGGATGGGTTGATTTCCTTACAATGGGTAAATAATGATAAAAGGGGGAAAACGAAATAGATAGAAGACAATTAAAACCGCAATAATGACTAGAGGATAATAAAATGATAGGGTTTTAGAGAAAAAAGTATAAAAATTCTCTATGTGGATTATATATTAAAATAATTATCTATTTGAAAATGAGATTAGTGATGAAACCATCACAGTATGAGTAACATAATAATTAAAGGATATTGGGAGGAAGATCATGAAATGGATATTAAAATGTCATGAAATGGAAGATATATCATAATTGAAATAAATAGGATAATTAATAAACCATATAAAAGAAACAATGGTGTGAAATATCACACGTGTCTCATGAAATTAAATTTGAGACAAAGAACCCCTAACAACCTTAGATTCTTTCATATCAAAACCCCATGAGAGAAAGAAAATGGAACAGAACATTGAATATAATAAAATATAAGATAATAATGACACAAAATTTTAAAGGGGAATTATATATACCATTATAATTAAAACATGGCGCATAATAAGAAATATGTCTCAAGGGGTGAAAATTTGAGATAAAAAATTATTACCTTGCTCCTGATTCATTCTATGCATTCGCCTAAATTTATGAATAATCAAATTAATTTTATTAGATAATTTATTAGGAAAATTATTCTTATATATTTCATTTAATATGTACTATTTATCTTTATATTATATTTATATATTTTATAGTATTTACTTATGATGTTTCCGTGAAAATTGAATCGGTGTCGGTTTATTTTGATAATTTTAGTGATCAAAGATGATATTTTAATAATAAACTAAATACTTAATATAAAATTTGTAGAACCATAAAACAACCATGATTTTATTATTAAATTATAATAAAATTATTATTTAAGTACCCATATTCATCCATTATAGTTTTTTATAACATATTTCATGTATGTAGTTAAACCGACCTAAACAAGAACATGTTATAATTAATGAATAAGAGTGATTATGGGGTTATTTAGTTATAATATCATTATCACATAATTATTATGAAATTATTTATATTTTCTTTTGTTTTTGAATCATATTTTATGTTTTTAGGTTAAATAATTAAAATCGGGATGAAAAATGAAAAAATGTTACTTTGTGGAGGCAATAGTCTGCACAATGCATGGTTAACCCTATCATTTATCATTGATTGAGAAGGAATATGGTAGAAAATAAATTGATTTTTAAAATATTAATTAAATTATATTTATCATATTTATTATTCAATATCATCATTAAAACAAATCATGATATGTGGTTATGAAAAATGGAAGACTTCACTTCGTGGATGCAGTAGTCTGCACAACACGCAATCAACATATTTTTTTTCTAAGTGGATGAGAAATAATAAATAATGGTTGTTAAATTAATATAATAACATATTGGTATTTTAATTATAATTATTTAATTATATTATAGTGGTTATAAATTTTTTTTAAGAGGGGTAATAAGAAGTAAGGATTAAGAAGGAGGTAATACTCATGTCGAGAGTTCAAGTTTTCTCTTAGAAATATACTTGGAAATGGAGGCCTTAAGATAACTAATAGTGACTAGAGACTTAAGGAAGTGTAATAGGTTTATATGAGGAACATAATTTCATATTTTTTGAAATAAATTTTAAGGGAAAGGTGTATAATGAAGTGGTGGAAGGATCCCCTAATATAAGTGAAGAGCGGGGAAATTTTGGAAGAACCCTTTACATTTTCAATAATGAAAAGTAACTATTCAAGGGTAGAAGGCTCAAAATAGAAAAAAGTGAATAAGGGTAAGTAATTTTTGGATGATTTAAAACTCAAACATCCATTTAGAAACATGTTTTGAGACATGTCATTATAGTAAATCTATTTTTACCATTTTTTACTTTTACTGGTATATTTAATTTTCAACCTCAGTAATTAATTTTAATGAACAAAATTAAAATTGGCCTTTTAACCTAATTTAAACCTTATGATTTCAAATTTTAAAATAATTTTTTAAAATAATTTTTCTAAGGCCATTAAAAATTAATTTTAAGATAAACACACACAACACGTAAAACAATTTTTTCAAGAAACTATGTTTTTAAGATTAAAATTTTTGTATAAGATAAAATTATAAATGTTTTTTGTTTTGAATAAATAAATTGATTTATTATAAAAAAATAAATTCTATATGGCTTTAAAATCAATAAAAAACCAAATTAAAAAAAAAAATAATGTTTAGTTAAATAAAAAGAACAAAAATAATTTTTATTAGGGAAAAATATTACTTTAGCTCTAAAATGCTAAGAATATGTTTTCTAAGTTCCTCTTAATATTTTAAAATGAATAATTTTTTATTACTTAAATATATATTTAATAAAAAAATGTTTTATATATTTCTAAGGAAAAGTTATCTTTTGAAAGTGTCATAAAAATCATAGTATTGGTAAAAAAAATACTTCTCACTTTTCACCTAAAAATCAATTATCTCAGAAAAATATCAAAAATTAATCCTAAAATAATTTTTTAATTATTAAATTCAAAACTAATGTTCATTTTATCTAATTATAATTCTAAAAATTATATATTTTTCTTTTTAATGAAAATAGAAAATATAACGATAAGCTGCTTTTATTGAAAATGACATTTTTACACATTAAGTACCCTTAGTATTATTTTATAAAAATTTATATTTTATATAATTATAATATATTAGTTAATATATTTAAATATTATATATTATTATTTAAAATTGGTTGATTTAATTTATTAGGATAAAATATATGACACTTTTAAAAATTAATTGATAAAGAACAATTAAATCACATTTATTATATAACCTTTGTAAAAAAATTATTTGAATAATATATTCTTATTTATTAGTGGTTTTATTATTATTATAGATTTATTAATAATATTTATCTACTAGGTTTCAGCTCCTTTAGGTTTGTTTGTGTGTATAAAACAAGTTATTGAACATAATGTTTATTTAAATGAAAAAAATTATATAATAAAATCTTGGGTCATTACATTCTCCCCCTTAGATAATTTGCATCCTTGAAATTTTAAAACTCATACGATGGGAGTAATTTACATTGGGAGCTAATTATTAACTATACACCAGTAGAGGATCATGGGATGATTTAATGTATAAAGTTATATTTTCTTATAAGAAAAGTAATATGAGCCCTTTGTAAAGAGAGATAACCCATTCCTAATACCATATAGAATAATACTAAGGTAAGAAGAGTTAGATATATAAATAATAAATTTCCTAAAACCTTGAAAATGATTTAATAATAATCATAATACCATGTTTTTTTATTTATAACTCAATATACAAAAGTTTTTGAAAACTTACATGACATAAGACATTGGTAGATATAGAGTGAAGAATCACTATCCTCTTCAATAGAAGTTTCTATATAGAATTTTCAATGTTACCATGACCTAGGAGGTTGTTTTTTCTTATTTTCTTTGTTATCCCTTGGATTGGGGCATTGATTCACATGGTACCAAATTTCCTTATGATTAAAGCAATGGTTTTTTTGTGCATTATCTCTTTACCTTATACTCATGATATTTATGGTCTTTATGTCCAAATTTTTATCATTCATCCATCCCCTTAAGAAAATGATTCTTTCCACATTTTTTAACACAAAGGAAACTAAATCTTATTTTCTTCATCATCTCTGTCACCTGAACATCCACGAGACTCCATTCTTCTATTATTTATCATTATTGGTATTTTAACCAAGTATTCATTATTAATAATAATTATTTATAAAAGGGTATGTGATAATAACAATATCTCTCACTCAATCTCTTATCCCATTAGGGTTCTTGTTAGGAATTGTTTTTCATTTCCCATGGAATCCATTGTTTACTTGGTTCCTTCGGGCTTAATCCATTACTAAAACCAAAAGGAGTTAAAATGAGAGATGAATCATTAACATCATAAGAGAATTATGATAAATGATCTTATAAAAAACACAAACTAAATTTTTTTTACTCTTTAAAACCATTACATCAGCTTTCAATTTAACCTAAATCACTTTTGATTCTATCAATGATTATTTATGTTGGGTTGACTCTTATTCCTTAACATAATTCCTCATCAGAATAAATCATTCATAATAAACCATAAAGAGAATATAATTAAAAAAATCATATCCCCTAGGAGTGTCTAGTCAGGTGTGTAGTCTTAGTCCCACTCATCATGCACCAGAGTGAATATTGAGTTAATACTCAACCATCCCTTTTCAAGGTGATTACCCCCGGGTGCATCTGTTACATAGTTGCAACCACTTTCTAATATCCAAATAAGGATGTAATTTCTAGGGAAACCACATAATCAAGACTTTATATAGAAACCCATGCATTTTATACATATTATTACATGATTTTAAGTGTAAATATTTATTAAATACAAACCAATGATCGAAAATCCTAATGTGTTTGGAAGACTAGGTACATAATTAGAAAACATGAAACTATATTAAAATATTTTTTTTATGAATATCCATAATGAGATCCAAACTTTATTTGATACCATGCAACTATATAGGATAACTTGGAGAATACATAGACAAAAGGGATGAGCTAAAAATCCTAGTAAGGGAATAAACATGAAAAAGAAGAATAACACATGAATAAGAAGCAATAACATGATAAAATAAAAGTAATGGATCATTAATAAACATATAAAGGAATAAAATATATAAAATAGAATAATATGATCATGTAAATATAGGAATATGGTGGTAAAATATATCATGAAATAAACATGAGTTAAGGATAACTTCCAAAATGATATCGCATGGTGAACAGAGTCCCATAATGGATTAGGTTTACTCCCTAACCCCATACATAACATCTCATGAGACAAAAAATTACCCAATAAATTGGAGTACTATATGGGTGCACCCATCATAAAATTTACATGCATATGTGTTCCACATAAATAAATCAAACATAAGGAATAAACATAAAGGTTACCCATGGAAAGAAATGGGTTTCATAATCATGTCATAAGGCATAACCAAAGGGCATATCATAATGTTATCCCTGAAATAAAGGATTTATATCATTATTAGAAATTAATAAATTAAATATAATAATATATAATTAAAAACAATGTCCAAATTAATTGAAAACATTAAAAAGTGTGTTTAGATAACTTTAGAAATGTGCCACTTTAGTACGGTTTAAGGGAAAGGATTAAAGAGTCCTTAAAGAGGATAAATGCATAATTATTTCCATAAAACCAGAAATAAAATAAAATAGTTTTTAATGATAAAATTAGTTATTTTATAAAATATATGTGGCTTAAAACATTTTATGGAATGTACTTGAAAAGGGGTAAGAAACAGAGAAGTTCCCTTTAATCGGGTTTTCTTGTCGAGAGGAATTGAGGACAGAACCTTTTTAAAACATGTATTTACCACAAAAGAAATATTCATTGAGATAGATACATATGTTTGGGACATATATAAATAATATGTGAGAATTATATAACAATTATGAAGATATAAATTGAGGCAAAGATAGATAGAGAGAAAGAGCATAACCTAAAAGAAATATAGAGGTTTAGAGAGATCCCTTACCTCATGTCTGAATGTGTTCTTCACTTGAATTAATGTCCTAGATAATAAAATTATATTAATTAATTAATTAATTAATAACATATTACTCGTATATTATATTTATTATAATTTTATTAAGTTTATTTATGGATTTTTTTTTGAGTTTTAAAGTTTAATTTCGTTGTTCTGGGAACATTCGTTTCATGGTTTCATGGTTGGTTCACTTGTGTATAATTATGGATATTTTTATAAAATGGAAATAAAACTACAGAAGTGAAATGAAATTTTATTCATTAACTTACATAATTTTTAATGTCCCCATATGTCATATTTTTTTACATGTGTATGGTTCTTTGAGTAAAAACTTTATCGTTATGTGGTTAGTTCATTTAGGCAGTTTTTTCGACCATCACAAACTAGTTTTATTTTATTTAATATTATTTATATATATTGGTTCCAAAACATGAAATAAGTTATAATATATTTATTAAAATCTTATTCAACAATAATAATAGTTTTATGACCCTCCTTAAAGGTGGTAATGGAAAATCAAAACGCATTATCCAAAGAGATGGTTAACCGCCATAATTTGGACAATAGGTTCATTTCTTTGAATAAGAGGAGATGAGAAAAGGGGTATAAATAAGAAATTAGATTAGAAATATAAAATTATAGTATATAAATTATACTGTATTTATTATGATTTTATGGATTAATGAGGTGACGATAAGGTAGAAGAATAAAAGAAATTAAAATAGGTAGTTTGAGAATGTTACCACATGAATATCACCTCCTTAAAGGACCCCTTAAGGAACATGGAATTTGTATTTTGGTGAGAAAAAAGTCACTTGTATGTGGGGATATTTGGTAGGAGAGGGTTTTGTAGAGATTTTTTAAGATTCAAGTCTTAGAAGGTGCGATGAGAAGTGGTAGTGAGGGGTGGTATTTATAAGGGGAGGAGAGGGGTGATTTTGATCATTATATCCATTAGTTTGTTATTTTGGATCAAGTCTATAAATAGTATTGATTATTATGACTATATAAATTAAATGGTTCATTTTATTTTGAAATAATAGGTCATTACAACATCTATGACTCAAAAATTCATGTAATTGGCCTATAATGTTAAATACCTAAAATTACCGTATTTCACTATTCATCCAAAATTCAACTATTTTAGAAAAATATTAACAATTCACCCTAATTTTTTTTTCATGAATATATTTAAAAAATGGAATCTATTTTATTAAAATAATTTTCTAAATATTATAAATTTAATATTTAAATAAAATCCTCAATTATTTGAAAAATATTGATTTTAATATCATAATTGATTTTATGACCCTAAGAAAATTTATTTATGGCATCATAAAATTATTTCATAATTATAAAAATAAATAATATTAATTTATGAATCAATTTTATGAAAATAAATTTTATTATAAATAATTATATTCATTATAAAGTTGAAAATAAAACATTAACATTTTACAAAAATACTAACACTTAATATATCATTTTTAAAACATTTATTTTCTTATACCATGGTTTAAATATATTAAAATTTCATTTTATATGGCACCTAAATATTAATTTTACACTTCTATAGGTGAGTTTTATATTCTAATGGTCATATTATTATTCAAAAATTTTAGATTACAATTCCAATAGTTAAGTTACTATTCCAACAGTCATATTACTATTACAACAATCAGATTTATAATGGTCATATGGGTCCACTACTTCCTATAAATTCGTCTAATTCCATTAATTATTCATTAACTTATATTTTCTCTCATGTTTATACATACTTTAATATTCAAAATGAATATTTTGTTATTAATATTATGTTTTATTTCTATAGCTTTGTTCATGAGTGAAATCATTCTGGTGGATCGAGCAGATCCAAATGATCCTATTATTATTATCTTACTTTCTATTTATTGTCTTGTTATAATATTTTTCATTCTTATTAGTTTATTTTATAACTAAATTATCATTATTTATTTATGAGAATAATGTTTTTTTGGTTTCTCTATGTGATTTATTTTCTTAATACTACATGAAATAATTATAAGAAAGGGAAATTTTCTTAACAAAATTACAGGTCATTAAATTCTTCCCCCTTATGAAATTTCACCCTTGAAATTTCATTTTATATATAATAAGGTGAAAATAGGTGACGATACTTATCCTTCATCACTTCCTATGGATATCATGTTTTCTCTTAGTATTTATGGTTTTTTCATAGTACTTTGAATAGGTGAGTAGTCTTGTTACTTATAACTTTATCTCTACGGTCCAAGATATTCACTGACTGATCCTCATAAGATAGAATCATTTTCCAGTTTCACCACCTTCTAATTCAATACATGTGAGGGATCTAGTATTAACTTCCTCAAGATAGACACATGGAATACATCATGTACTTGATACATGGTTTGTTTAATTTCTAGTAAATATTCCACAACTCAAATGCGATCAAGAATATCAAAGAGGTTGATGTACCTAGGACTTAACTTTATCTTCTTCCCAAATCTCATGAATCTCTTCCATGGGGATATATAGAGAAATACCATATATCAAACCTCAAACTCCAAGTCTCAACAACAATTTTCTGCATAGCTCTTCTGTTGACATTGGGTAGCCTTGATGTATTTTTGAATGGTCTTAAAATTTTCTACCATTTCCTCAACTCCCAACAGCTTGCGTTCACCAACTTCATCCCAGTATGTAGGTGTTTTTCATCTTTTCCCATAAAGGGATTCACATGGAGCCATTTGGATACTTGAGTGGAAACTATTATTGTAAGAGAACTTGACCAGAGGAATATATTAGTCCCATCCTTCTTTGAAGTATTCTCTCAACATATCGTTAAATGTATGAATAGTATACTCAAATTGGCTATCAATCTAGGGGTGATATGCCATACTGAAGTTTAGCTCAGCTTTTAGGGCATGTTGGATACTTTTCCAGAACTTGGAGGTAAATCTTGGATCTCAATCAAATAAAATTTATATTGGTAATCCATGTAGTCTCAATACTTATCTAATTTATATTCATGAAAGTTGATTGAGTGAGAAGTCATATCAAATTGAAATAAAGTGAGTAGTCTTTGTAAGATGATCCAAAATAACCCATATAACATTATTTTCTCTATATGTCTTCAGAAGCTTAGTGACAAAATCCATGGTGACCTATTCACATTTCCTTGTAGGTATGGGTAATGGTTACATTATCCCAATAGAATTTTTCCTTTAATCCTTAACTTCCTGACATACCAAGAACTTTTATGTATATTCATCGGTCTCCTTCTTCATATTTTCCCACCAATAGTGCTCTTAGAGATATCGATACATATTTGTGATCCATAGGTGGATGGAGAAGGTTGATCTATGTGCATAATTAAAAATATCCCTATTTATATTAGTATTTGATGGTACACATAGTCATGACCCAAATATTATGACTCCTTCCTCATCAATTTTGAACTCTGGGTATTTCCCATTTTTAATAGCTTCCACCTTCTTCTAAATATCCTCATCATCTATTTGATCATTATTTATATTATATAAAAGGGGAGGTTAGGAAATAATTTGAGAAAGGAATTATGATGTTCCTTCCTTTATGATTACCATTTTCATCATTTGAAAGTATAATAAGATTAGATCCTTCTCAATTATCATCATTGATAAAGTTTCCAGATCATTTATACTAAGAGAAACTACCACTTTATTTGATTTACCATGATGGTAGTAGATTGAGTAGTCATACTCCTTGATGATATCTAACCACATTCACTGGTTCATATTAATATCCCTCTCTATTAATATATATTTTAGGCTCTTGTGATCAGTATATATCTCACACTTCTCCCTATAGAGATAATACTAATAGATTTTCAACTCAAAGGTCAAGACCTCCAACTCCATATCATACATGGGATAGTTTTTTATGAAATTTCATATACATTGATGTATAGGCTATCACTTTATTATTTTTCATTTTCACATAACCTAATCCCTTATTTGATACATCATTATATACCATAAAGAGTTCCCCACTTGTGGATAGTGTAAGTATTGGTGCAGTGATATGCCTCTTTTTCAACTCTTTAAATCCTTCTTCACATTTAATGTTCCATAAAAAATTTACTCCCTTCTGGTTTATATTGGTTAGTGGGTTTGATAATCATGATATGTTCCTCAAAAATCATTAGTCCTACCCAACTATACCAAGAAAAATATGAATCTCCATTATAGATGCTAGTGTGGTCCACTCCTTAATTGTATTTGTATTAGAAGGGTCCAAACATATCACTTTGTTAGTGATAACATTCCCTAAGAAAGATACTTCCTCCATCAAGAACTCACATTTACTATACTTTTCATATAGTTTCTCCCTTATCAGATTCTTTATCACAATATTCAAATGTTCCTCATGCTCTTTCTTTCTCTTAGAGTATATCAAAATATCATTTATAACGACTTCCAAAAATTTGTTGAGGTAATATCTAAAGAATATATTAATTAGATCCATGAAAATTGATGGATAAACAGTTAGTATAAATGGAATCACTATGAACACACGGTGTCCATACCTAGTTCGAAAGGTAGTCTTGGGAATATATTCCTTCTTCACCTTTAATTGTTGATATCATGATTGGAGGTCCACCTTAGAGAAATACTTTCCCCCATGTGGTTGATAGAATAATTCACCTATATGTGGAAGGGGATACTTTTTTCTTATCATTATTTTGTTGAGATAATGATAATCAATGTAGAGGCACATTGATGCATCATTTTCTTTGATGAAGAGGACAGATGCACCCCATAGTAGAGCACTCAGGTGTATAAAATCGTTGTCCATATTATCTTGTATTTGATTCTTCAGTTCTTACAACTCAACATTGGCCATCCTATAAGTAGTCTTTGATATGATTAGAGATCGAATTATAATTTTAATTTTGAACGCAACCTCATATATAATAGGATGACCTGAAAATTATTCAGGGAACACATGAGTGTAGTCCCACATAATGAGAATATCTTTAAGAATGATCCTCTTATTTGTATAAATCATTTGAGATAGATATGATTTCTTATAAGGAAATTTTATTCATGATTTGTAAGAATATTCCAAATGATATTCATCCTCCTATTTACATTTTTATATAATTAGAGGATGCCTCAGGATATGAACCTTGATCTCTCTATCCCAATAGTTGATGTTATATTTATATAAACATAGCCAATCCATGACCAATATAGAATAAAACTCCACCTAAATAAGTAATATGTTATTTTATGAGAGGTTTAGTCAACAAAAATTTACCAGGGATGATTTATATACTTTATATGAAATAATTTCACCATTCACTATACTCATAGATTACTCAACATCCATATTTTGAGGTGATATTTGAATAGTTATACTAAAATTTCAAGATATAAAAGAATATGTAAAACCAGAATAAGAATTATGTTTTATATTATTGAATGAATAACCAGTTTACCTATCACCACATAATTTTCAGGATCCACCTCAGCATTAGTGATAGCATATGCCCTTCCTGGATGCCTTTGAGGTTGTTTTTGTTGACCGTTTTCGAAAAACCTTGTGTTAGGGCATTGGATCACATAATGTCTGTGTTACTTACTATTCAAACATTATACTATAAGATTATTTTTGATATGAACCTTCCTCTTTTGTTCCACATTAGTGGTCTTCTTCATATCTCTTCTAAAATAATTAGCCTAATTCCTCCCTTTTCCACATTTGAAGCATCTCCTGATTCCCTTCAGATAGTTCATGGGATGATTCTTCCCACACTTTTAACACATGGGATGATGGGTTTTCTTTCATCCATGCGATTTATTTATTGATTCTACCATATTGAATACCATTTTACTATTTTTATCTCTAATCTCACGTGACCACTAAGAGTATCTAATATCTATCTCAACCTTAAGGGTACAACAAAAAATCTCCTCATTGCTGTCAAAGTCCCGAATCACTAAGGATTTTCATAGACTTGAATTTAATCCACTAAATAAGTGATACACCTTAGTTTTAGTGTTCATGAAAAAACCATAGGAATATCATGAAATCCTTGTGAAGTTTTCCCTATACACCCTGATAGACTCAACTTACTTTTTCTTTAGTCTAAGGAATTCCCTCTCCATCTTAATATGTAGAGTTTTGGAAAATATTTATTGAGAAATATTTTCTTAACTTATTACCATTCCATGGAATCAATTTCCTCTTTATACTTCATTTTATTTATCTATGTCCCCCATTGATCAGCTTCCCCATCAAAATAATTAACTTACAACATTATTTTTTCTTATTCTGAGCATTGGAGGATAGTTAATATCTTCTCAATAGAGTTAATACATTGTTCCATGATGATGGGATTAAAAGATTCACTAAAGGGAGGAGGCCTTTTTCCAATAAAGGTTTTGACCACAATTTGATCTTTATTAGGAGAAGGTGGGTGTTCCACATTATTCAATTTATTATTCATAACTTGAGTTAGTTTATCTAGTATTATCATGAATTTATGATCTCTCATTCCCATTAGGTTTGTAATCTCATTAGGTAAATCATCACATTGCCTATCACATTGTTTGTTAGCACATATTATCCTATTTACAGACATTAAATAAAAAATAGAAATAAAATGGGGGGGGGGTAAATACTTAGATAATGATAATATTAAAAGGAAACTATTCACATATAAGGATACAATTATAAATCAATAGTATGTCCTAACTTATAATTCACTAGGTTTTAATATTGGTTATCCATGGTGATTATATTATCCCTAGGTTTCTTAATAACATTTTTTAGTCTTAATACCCCAAAAAATACCTATACCATCCTCTGATAAAAACTATAGTGACCCAATCCTTTCACACATATTATTACATGATTTTAAGCATAAATATCCATAAAATAAAAACTAAGGACTGAAAATCCTAGTATCTTTGGAAGACTAGGTACATAATTAGTAAATATGAAACAAGAATAAAAATATTTTTATTAATCTCAATAATGATCTCATGACTTCCTTTGAGCTCCTAAAACTTCTTAGGATAACCTGGGGAATACATAGACAAAAGGGATAAAATAAAAATTCTAGTAAGGGAATAAACATGGAAAATAATCATAACCCATGAATCCGAAGTAATAACATGATAACGTAAAAGGAATGAATCATGAATAAACATAAAGAGGAATAACATATATAACATGGAATCATATGATCATGGAAATATAGGAATGTTGTGGAAACATATATCATGACATAAAAATGAGTCAAGGAAAACTTCCAATGTGATATTACATAGTGAATAGAGTCCCAAAATGGATTAGGTTTACTCCCTAGTCCCATACATAATGTCTCATGAGACAAAAAATTACCCAATGCATTAGAGATCTATATATAATCATCCATCATAACATATAAATGTATATGTGTTCCACATAACAAAATCAAACATAAGTAATAAACAGAAGGGTTACCCATGGAAAGAAATAGGTTACATAATCATGTCATAAGGAATAACCAAAGGGTGTATCATAATGACATCGATGAAATAATGGATTTATATCATTCTTGAAAATTAATATAGTAAAATTAATAATATATAATTAAAAAAGATGTCCAAATGAATTGAAAAAATGAAAAAGAGTGTCTGGGTAACTTTAGAAATGTTCCACTTTAGTGCGGTTTAAGGGAAAAGATTAAAGAGTTATTAAAGAGGATAAATGAATAATTATTTCCATAAAATCAAAAATGAACTAAAATGGTTTTTAATTATAAAATGAGTGATTTTATAAAATATGTGCGGCTTAAAATTTTTTACGGAATGTACTTGAAAAGGGTTAAGAAATAGAGAAGTTCCCTTTAATCAGGTTTTCTTGTCAAGAGGAATTGAGAAGGGAACCTTTTTAAAACATGTATTTACCATCAAAGTAAGATGAATTGTGATAGATTTATGTGTGTGATACATATATAAATAATACAATATAATTTTATAGGAATAATGAATAGATAAATTTAGGTATAGAGAGAGAGATAGTGTAACCCAAAGGAAATATAGCGGTTTGAAGAGATCCTTTACCATATGTTTGAATGTGTCCCACACTTACACTTAATATACTATATAATCAAATTATATTCATTAATTATTTAATTAATAACCTATTACAGATATATTTTATTAATTATAATTTTATTTCATTCATATAATTCTATTTATATGAGTTTTAAATTTCAATCTCATTATTCTGGGAGAGTTCGTTTCATGGTTTCATGGTTGGTTCATTTTTGTATAATTATGGATGTTTTTTTCAAATGGGAATAAAAATACATAAGTAAAATGAAGTGGTATTAATTTAATTACATAAATTTTAATGATCCCATATATCATCTTTCTTCTAACATGTGGATAATTCTTTGAGTAAAAACATTATCATTATGTGGTTAGTTCATTTAGGAGGTTTTACCGACCATCAAAAACTAGTTTCATTTTATTTAATATTATGTATATATATTAGTTATAAAACATGAAATAAGTTATAATATATTTAATAAAATATTATTTGACCATAATAATAGTTTTATGACCTTTATTGAAGGGGATAATGGAAAAAAACTCATTATCCCTAGAGATGGTTAACTGCCATAATTTGGACACTGGTTTCATTTCTTTTAATAAGAGGAGATGAGAAAAGGGGTGTACAGAAGATATTATATTAGAAATAAAAAATTCTAGTATATAAATGATATTGTATTTATTATTATTTTATGTATGAATTAGGTGAGGAGAATATAGAAGAAAAAAATAAATTAAAAGAGGTAGTTTGAGAATGTTACCTACTGAATATCACCTACTTGAAGGACCCTTTAAGGAACTTGGAATTGGTCTTTTGGTGAGATCAAAATAACTTTTACATGGGTAGATTTTGTATTAGAGGGTTTGGTATATATTTTAAAAGATTTATGTCTTAGAATGTGTGAGTATAAGGGGTGGTATTTATAAAGGGAGAAGAGGGGTATTTTTGATTATTATATTCATTAGTTTATTATTTTGGATCAAGACTATTAATAGTATTGATTATTGTAACTATATAGATTAAATAATGAATTTTATTATAAAATAATGGATTATTACATCATAAATGACTCAGAAATTCATGTATTTAACTTATAATATTAAATATCACAAATTAATGTATTTTACTATTCACCCAAAATTCAACTATTTTAGAAAAATACAAAAAATTAATGCTAACCATTTTTCAATGTATAGATTTAAAAAATGGAATAAATTTTTATTAAAATAATTTTATAAATATGAGAAATTTAATTTTTAAATAAAATTCTCATTTATTTGAAAAATACCAATTTTAGTATTACAATTGATTTTACGACCCTTTGAAAAATTATTTAAAATCACATAAAATCATATTATAATTATAATAAAATATAATATTAGTTTATGAATCCATTTTATGAAAATATTTTTTTTAAATCATTATATTAGTTATAAAATTGAAAATAAAACAGTTACGTTTTGTAAAAATACTAACACTTAATTTTGGTTTTTTTAAAACATTTATTTTCTTGTACTATGGTTTAAATATATTAAATTTTCGTTTTATATGATAAATAAATATTAATTTACACGTCCATAGGTGAGGTTACTATTCTAATGATCAGATTACTATTCCTAACGGTCAGATTACTATCCCAACGGTCATGTTACTATTCTGACGGTCAAATTTATAACAGTTATATGGGTTCACTACTTCTTATAAATACCTCTTATTCCATTCATTCTTCATTCAATTATATTTTCTCTCAAGTTTATATATACTTTCATCTTTAAGATGATTATTTTTTTATTAAAATTATGTTTTATTTATATAGATTTTTTCTTGAGTGTAGTCATTCTGGTGGATCGAACAGATCCAAATTACCTTATTGTTATTCTATTATTTTATATTTATTATCCCACTATAATATTTGGAATTATTATTGGTTTATTTGATAACTAATGTATCATTATTCATTTATGAGAATAATTTTTTTTGTTTTTCGATGTGATTTATGTGCTTTATACTACATGACATAATTATAAGAAGGAAAATTTTATTGATAAAATTCTGGGTTATTATAATTTACCAACACTTTAAGATGTTATCCTATATCTATAATTATCCCTCAGACTTATCCCCTGGTTAATCACTAAATTTCACTCATCCTAATCCCTAAGAAACATAAAATACTAATTATAACCAATATAAAGGTTTATCTATACCTTTGAAACTAGGATCAACCTTAACCTATCAATCTTTCACGACCTTTATAACTCTCAATTTATCTTTAATTTTAAAAAAACTAAACTATAAAGTTATTTAAAACCTCCTTTGATAATAATTAAGGTACCCAGACTCACACTCCTAGATTCGATGCTGAAAACACATAACTTGGACACACTGGCTGTGATTCACATCCAAAATTACATGGTAATTGAAACATTTACAAACAAATGACCTTTTTATATTTTGAGTTTTAGATAATTAAGAAAAATATTTGACTAGTAGGAAATATTTTATTTATATCAAAATTAAATTTTATCCACTATATAAGAAACCACTTAATCTATAAAAACCTTCAAAATATCCCACAAATTTTCAACACATGATAATATTATAGATATATATTACTCATTATATTCCTTCATAACCCAAGGAAATGAAAACATATGAATGGGTAATATAAAACACTCATTAAGGGTAAAAATAAGTGATAACCATCAATAATCATAAGTGAACATAAGATGAGAATATGGTTATAATCAAGGTACATAATAAAATCATACCCAACAAAGATTAGATCATAAAACTTGAGTCATGGAGTATGACATAACATCATAAATGAATCACAAGAGTGTTACAACATTAGTCTTTAAACATGAGCTATAAAATCATAATGTAGTCATAATAATAAGCATGATACTATGGTACAAACATGATAATAGGCAAACATAACATTGTGGAGTAGGTTACACCACCTGATTATTATAACATAGTAGTGAAAAAACCGCCACCTTATTCCCATAATATATAAATCATTCTATACTTGATTCCCATAATTATCTCATGAGATAAAAATTCTTAACCAATGAATTGGGGTGTGATATAGGACCCCGCCCATCATCATCCATACATATTAGTGTCACTTGAAATCAATCATTCACCATACTATAAAGAAACCATGGAATGGAAAACGGTTTTTATTCAACACATCATAAATAACCCATGGAAGAAATTGGTCTTCATATCATTTTCAAATGGATTCACATTAGTAAATCATAAACATGATAAACCCATGGAAAAATCAATATCTAATAATATTTAGTCACTTTATAGGTAAATACCCTTCAATTAATATGATGAGGTATATGGTATTTGCACCATATATATAAAAATATATATGGTTTAGTCAATAATTTTACTTAGTCAATCAACACATGACATCTAGGTGAACACCCTTAAATCAAAGAAATGGAAAACACGATATTCAAAAAGTAAAGACTTTATAAAAAAATATCATGTCTATATAATAGGATGATTTAAAAAGACAAAGGCAATGGCAAATCATATATTTGATAGAAAATAAAATTATATAGTCCATCTAGAGACAGAAAATTGATGGTAAAATTTGAACAATATCGTCGATTACGAATAAGATATGTCAAAAGACTGTGACTTAGATGAATAATTTTTTTAGAGTTTTAGAAAAATATCTTATCATTGATATTTTAAAATAATTTTAAAGAAAATATTTTATAAAACTAAGATAAAAATAATTTATTTTTGAAAACATTAAAATCTATAGAGAAAGTTTCATCTAAAATGAAAAAGGCAACATAAGGATGTGTTTACACAGAAAAGTTTAAAAAGATACGATTTTCAAACTTTGATGAAAATTAAATATATAAAAAATATTATTTTTTAAACTTTTAAAGAATGTCAAGTAGTATAAATAACCTTAATAAATTATTTAGGAATATAAAAATGACATTTTAAAAATATCCAATTAATATAAATATTGAAAAAGGGTAGTTTCCCACTGAAAAGAAAAGGTAGGTTTGGTTTCGTTATAATGGGTAAATAATGATCCAAGGGGGAAAATTAAATAGAGTGAAGACAAGTAAAACATCAATAATTACTATAAGAGAATAAAATTATAGGTGTTTTTCATATAAAAGTATACAAACTACCTATATGGATTATCTTTAAAAATCTTCATTTGAAAATGATATTGGTGATGAAATCCTCATAGTATGGGAAACATAAGAATCAAGGAATTTGAGATGAAGATCATGAAATGGAAATTAAAATCTAATGAAATGGAAGATATTTAATTCTTTAAATAAATAGGGTATTTAATTAACCATATAAAAGAAACAATTTTGTGCAATGTCAAACATGTCTCATGAAATTAAATTTGAGACAAAGAACCTCTTACAACCTTAGAAAATTTCTTGTCAAAACCCTATGAGAGAAACAAACATGGAATAGAACATTGAATATCATAAAATATAACATAATCATGATACAAAATATTAAATGGGAAGTAGATAAACCTTTATAATGAAAACATAGTGTATAATAAGAAATATATCTCAATGGGTGAAAATTTGAAACCAGAAACCATTACCTTATTCTTGATTCATTCTGTGCATAAGCCTAAATTACTGAATAATAAAATTTATTTTATTATATAACTTATTAGGAAAATTATTTTTATATACTTAATTTAATATGGACCATTTATTTTCATATTATATTTATTATATATATATATATATATATTATTATGTTTGTGTGAAAATTTAAACAGTGTCCGTGTATTTCGGTAATTTTAGCGGTCAAAGATGATATTTTAATAATAAGTTAAATAATTAATATAAAATTGATATAATTATAAAAAAATAATTATTTTCTTGTTAACTTATAATAACAATATTATTTAAGTTCCCATAGTCATCTATGATAGAGTTTTACAACATTGTTCATGTAGGTAGTTAAACTGACCAAAACAAGAACATGCTATAATTAATGAATATGTATGATTATAGGGTAATTTAGTCATAATATCATTATTAAAAAAGTATAATGAAATTATTTATATGTTATTAAGGTTTTTAATAATATTTTATGTGGATTTGATAAATAATTAAAATCAATATAAAAAATGAAAAATGTTACTTTGTGGAGGTGGTAGTCTGCACAACGTACGATCAACGCTATCATTTCTCAGTGATTGAGAAGGGATAAGGTAGATAATAAATTGAATTTTAATAATCATAATTAAATTATATATATCATATTTATTATTCAATACCATCATTAAAACCAACCATGATATGTATTTATGAAAAATGGAAGATATCGCTTCATGGAGGCGGTAGTCTGCACAATGCACGACCAATGTTCTTTTTTTTATCTATGTGGGTGGGAAAGAATAAATAAGGGTTGTTACATTAATATAATAACATATTTTAATATTAATTATATATATTTCATTATATTATTGTGGTTAAAAATATTGGAATAGGATTATTAAGAATGAGGGATTAAAAATGAGGTAATACTTATGTCAAGAGATTTAGTTTTCTCTTAGAAATATCCTTGTAAATGGAGGACTTAAGATAAAAAATTATGAACATAGGCTTAAGGATTTGGGATAAGGTTATAAGAGAAGAAAAATTGAATATTTTTATAAATAAATTCGAAGGTAAATGTGTTACATTAAGTGGTGGAAGGATCCCCTTTTATAAGTGAAGAGGAAGACAAATTTGGAAGCACCCTTTACATTTTAAATAATGTAAAGTTTCCATTAAAGGGTAAAAGGATAAAAATTTAAAAAATAATAAGGGTTTGGGGTGGATTTTTTTAGATACACACCTCAACAATCTATTTGGAAAAATGTTTTAAGTATTTTTTGAGTCATTTCCTCTTTGTAAATCTATTTTTACCATTTTTTACTTTTATTAGGATAATTAATTTTCAACCTTAGTAATTAGTTTTGATGAAAAAAATTAAAATTTAACTAATTATATAATTCTAAACTTATAATTTAAAATTTAGAAATAATTTTAATAGAGATCGCATATAATTTCTACAACACTCCTTATCCATTCTTAATGGAGATCACAGTAGAGGTAGCCGAAAGATATCCCTCCTTCAGAGGTATACATGGATTTTTCTGAATTGATTAACACTCTAGTGGTATCCTCTTATCACCCATGACATTATAGAGCCTCATGGAGATATAGGGTGAATATGAACATAGCTCTAAGCATGGGTGAGTTTTGGATAAGGCTTCGAAAGGCTTTAATTACACACCCTATTAGGGTGAACACCCATCATAAATCCCTAGAGGATTCTCCTAGAGTGATCATGAATTTGATAAATTTACAAGGGACGATTAAACATTAATAAAAGTAGTATAATAGAAAAGAAACCATGAAACCCTATAACACTATTCCATTGGAATTGAAATCATGTGACACTAGAAATGAAAACATACACCTTAAACCATTGAATTATATTGTTTTTCATTTTTTTTGTGCTTGTTGAAGAGCATTAAGAAATAATCATAAGGATCTTCCATTTGATGTGTATCCAGATATTTTATTAAATCCCCAAAAAAATTTGTATAATACCTTCCAATTATTTATGATAAGATAGTATTTTATAAGCAAAGGAGAAAAAAAGAAGAGAGATTTAAGGAGAGAAGTTTTTTGGTCTTTGATTTCTTCAAGAGATCACGCTCACAGTTCCCATAGATAATACCACTTTATATAGTCTATTAGGATGCTCCCCAATCCATTAATTTATTCATACATTTCATATTTATATGAGTAAATCCATTTATTACATCCCATGTAACTTTTGTCTATAAAAACTCTTCCAAATGCTTCATCTTGTGAAATGATTACTCATATTGGAGTTGATTCCCTAGAACCAACTACTTTTTACTTTAGATTAATTATATATTCAAATAAGTTAATATTAGTTTAAATATATGATCACATATTGATTTTTATTCTACATAACATTGTTGTGATAATGTCCCTTAGTATCCATCACATTGATAATGTCATAGTAGTTCCCCGCTATGATGAGAACCTTTAGATGCTATGATGATATCTCTTAAATATAGTTATGTAGTAAGATAACATACTATGATGGGGAACATAGTATATAGACTTCTATGTATGAGTACTCATTATAATATGTTACTTAATCTCACAAAGTTCTCACAAGGTAATCTCTAATATGGGAAGTTATGAAAAAAGACCCGCCAGTAGGAATTCCGCATGTTTTTGTGTCATCATATATTCCTATCTTCAATCATGTGTAATGGTACTTAAACATTAATATTATCATTAATGTGTTTCATGACTTACACATTTATATTTTCCAATTAAATACATGATGGCATATGTTCTTGATGAGGTAGGGTACGTTGGGCCTGTCACAAATGACATGTTATTAAGGGATAAGTCGAAGAAGGATTTGTACCTTCTATCTTTATTGAAGTTGATATATCGGCCCTTTGATTTAAAGATAATTATTACATAAATTTAATGGCCATGGTGTAACAATGTTTACTTCAAATAGTCAAAAAATACATATCAAGCAAATATGTTGATGACATAGATATGAAACATTCTTAATGAGATATTGAAAAAAAGGGATTAATTACACAGTGAGTGTTTGTATGTTTCTGTTGTCATTATGACATTAAGTTCTTTCTCTTGGGTTCCTTGAACCATTACTATATAGTGATCTTGGACTTTAGGCATACCCTCCTAATGTCAATAAGAAATAACACTGGAGGGTCACACACTAAGTGTTTCCATTGATCTAAATTAAATTATATTTGAATTTAATTAATAAAATAAATATTATTCTCAAGATCAAGGAATAATTTTATTCAAGTTTTATTGATCACATAAATTAAATAAATACTTAATCACTAAATTATGAATAATATATATATATATTATTGAATATTTAATAATTATTTATTTACTAGTTTGTGAATAAAATATTTATTTAAGAGAATAAAATAATTTTATTTGGGTATTCAATAAATGTTGAGGAGTTTGAAAATACCAAGGTTGTGCCCAATGACAAATATTAATTAACAAGCCGGTTAAAATATTTGTTATTTCATAAGTTAGTGCTTTCTAAATAACAATAATAATAATATTATTATTTAGAATGGGGTTTATTAATGGTTATACTATTTTTAAATGTTCATCATGAAATTAAATAATTATTTTAACCTAAAACCTAACTCTATAAATAGATGGTTATGTCTATTTTGTAGGGTGTGTACTAAAAAATAGAGAATTTTTGCACACATTGAATTCTATCTCGAATCCTCCATCTCTATCCCTCTCAAGAATGATAAACACAAGAGATATTATTTCATGACTGAAGTACAAGTGATGAACACAAACAACATAAGTTAATCGATTTTCTTTGCAATCTCCCAGAGACATATTGACATTTCTAGGAGATCAAAGGAGCATGTGTGGATCAACACTAGAGGGATTATATCCCTGTATCCTCACATTGTAATGAAGGAAATTCAAAAGGTTATTTTTGGATGATCATCATTTACATCTAAGAAATATCCTAGTCCCAGGTATTCATTTATATAGATATTAAATAAATTAATTATAAATTTGATGTGCAAGATCCTCACTCGGGGTTTCAAAAAAAAATATTTAAAGGAATTTTTAATATAATGACCACCACTATGAACTTATGCTACTCCCATAACCAACAAGTGGTATCAAAGTGATCACATTTAAATTTATAATTATTTATTTGATTTTTGGTCTATACACAATCATGGTTGAATTTTCACTTCTTATTATTTGTTCTTTAATCTAATTTAAATTAACATGTTATCAGAATATTAATCATATTCATCCAGTATTTTATTTTCTTAAAGGTCTAAGAATAGATGAAGAACAACTGAAGATGCCATCATGAATTGCCAATTTTTGGCTGGTAAGACAGGGTTACATGCTGTGTACTCAGAATTACACATTGTATACCCTAGTATGTTGTACATGTTCATTCCATGGGATACATGTCATACCACACAATTAATTACACATGTTGTATGCCAAATTTTTATCGTCCAACCTAGAACACATTTTTTGGATTACATGGCATGTATCGGAGTACAAATTGCATAATCTACAGGGGTTAGTAGCATAAATCGCGCAATCCATGTGGTCATTATACATGGTAAAACTGTATGTGTCTAAAAACCTAGATCATTTATAATATAAAAAATGTGTATGTGGTGTACACAATGTATATTTCATAAATTCTTGCTTCTGAGATACACATTGAGTTATCTAAACAAATTAAATTAGAGATACGCGACGTGCAGTTGGTGTGCACATGTTGTGTAGTCTCTCACCCGAGAACATGCAGAGTCTTTTAGCAGGTTATACAGGTACGAGACGTTTGGATCACACACTGTGTAGCTAGTTTGTACACACCATGTAATCAATTGAGAAACATATCGAAGACCTAGGTGAGTATCTTGGGCACACGATAAGTAGATATACGACATGTAGCTAGAATTTACACGCTGTGTAGTCCAGCTGAGTCAACACACTGAATCCCCAAGTGTGTGACTTGAATACATGACAACAAAGGTACATAGCTTATAGCTATATAGTACACACCATGTAGTCTCCCAATTAATGGAAGAAATTCATTACATTAAATTGAAAATTGTAGCATTTAAACCTTATTGCTTTGATTCAAACTTTAAGTGTTTGACAATTTAATATGGGTTTTAAAAAAAATTAAATTCTTAATTGATTTATTATAATAAATCTGAAACTATTGATTCTATCATTTATTTTCCATTAATTACTTAAAAATTATTATCTCCAAATGAATTTGGATGGCCATTAAGATGAAAGATAATTAATGCAATCATGTTTATCTTAATAATAAAGAACGAATAAGAAATGAATTTTTTTCATATACTTTTACATATACGTTTCATGTATGATCGCTTATAAGCTTGAACAAGACTAGTGTATGTGTTGGAGTTTATTTAATTTAAATTTTTTTGCATGAGTTTGAAATTATTTATTATTAAATTAAATTTTATGGCCTAAGAGGCATCCCTACCTCCATTATTATATAGGACTTTCATGTCTAATGATATTTATGTAATTAACCTTTAATCAATCATTTAGTCCCCCTCACCTACGTGTGATTTATAAATAATTGTAATTAATGTAGTTTCCTAATATGTGTAGAGATAGTTCAAGATGAAATCATAATGATGCCAACCCAGGTGTTACATAGGTGGATGGGTGGAATGTTGTAACTCATGCCAAGACCAGTAGTAGGAGTTATTTCTCCCTAGGTCAAAGGTTGATTTAATGCCCTCTCATTAAATCAACTATTATATAACCTCATGATCAGTTCATTTATTATTTATTTATTTATAACTTATGAATTATTTATTACATGGATGCAAGACCACTATCACATAAATAAATGAATTAATTTCAAAAGATGGAATTTTAAAAAATGGATCATGCATAAATGTTTTATCCAATATGGTTAATTAATTAAGTAAAATCCACTTAATATTAACAAGTTTTATAAAGGATAAAATAAGTTAAAAATTCTGTATAATAAATAAAATCCTTCAAACAAATATTAAGTCAAACTTGTCCTTCCATTAATTTATTAGGAATGAAATCCTTAGAACTAAGTGTTTTACCAACCCCCATTGGGACACTTACTTTTAACATGGAGTTCCTATAAAGGTTTTAGGTTGGATTAACCATATTACATCAAGAAAAGTATCCCTAACTAGACTTGATACAAATTGGAGGTAGGGGTTGATGAAATATAATTCGGGATTTTAGGATTTGGAGTATAATAAAAGGATTAAGGATCTACAAGTCCATAGTTTACAAAAACTTTCCTACCTAAATACCTTCAAGTAGCTTGAACAACCCTCATTAGGGTTATATGAAGGGACATATGGATTATTTCCACTAGAATATCCTAGAAACTATGAATTACAAGTTCAATGGTGAGGGATATTTGGACTTGATAAAATAGTGTGATAATTAATAAAATTAAATTATTATTATTTCTCACATAAAATATAATTAAGTAAAGTACTAATAATATGTTTTAATTATTATAGAAAAAATGGAAAATAAAACCATGAAAGTATTTAAATCATTCCTTAAATAAGGGTATATCCTTAAAAATAAAAAATTTTAGATGTGGTACAATCACTTATGCGATGCACTATTATTACAAAGTTTGTAGTATGTGTTGGAATCCCTTATTCCTATTCTGTCACCCCAAAAGGTGAGTAAAAGTGAAAAAGAATCCTTCCAAAGATATGTTGAGGATGATTATTATGTTATTTTTATTATATTATCAACTATGATGGGAGAGTTTATGATAAAAAATAAATAAATGGATTTTTATTCCATAATAACACATTTCCATTATCTTGAGAAAGAGATGTAAAGTCTTGAAATAAATAAGATTTTCACTGCACTATATCAGTGTAAACTAAAAGAAGGCAATATAGCTACTGATCATGGTTTCAAAATAATGGGGTATGTTGATTGATTAATGAAATTAGGATTTCACTTGGATAATAAATTATCCATTAATATTATTTTATTACCCTTACCACCAAGATTATCCTTATTTTTCCAAGACCAGATAAAAAAATGGATAATTCACTAAAGAATTTTTTTCCATACTTTACCAAGCTGATAAGGATTTTTTCAAACTTGTTTTCCAACCTCTTGTGGTGAAAAGTTTGAAATACAACACTAAAGATCCAATGGATAATATAAATTCAAAATATCATTTACAACATCATTTAAAGATACAAAAAAATTAAAGTCATAAGAATGAACATGATGTTATTTCCTTCTTATATAAAAATAATGGAAACAGGAAAAGAAATTTCAATGAATTGAATAATAAAGTAGTTGAATCCACTTAGGGTATATTCATCAAGTTTCTATTTTCCTCTTGTGTATTAAATACAATATTATTACAACATACATGTATTTAAATACAAGAAATGAGAAAGAATATAAAGGTTATAGAGTAAGCTCAAAAGGAGTTGGGAAAGGGTGATTATTATGTCTTCCAAGGAGAGATTTATATTTTGGATTAATTCAAGTTTGTAATAAGTGTTAACAAAACATTTAAATCAGTGTCTGGCTAGACACAATGATACATTATTTCATTTTGGAATAATTTTTGTTATGGTACTTTAATACTAAACTAATGATTTAAGTAACTCTTTGATCACAAATATCCATTTTAATAAATGATGACTATAAAATATAAAATACAAGACTCTTACCTAATTATGAAAAGATAATTATTTTTAAAATAAAATAGAAATTAGTTGACTTTTTTATTTCTATTAAATTATTTTTGTCTCAATTGATCTAAGACATTAGATATACATACAAATGACTTATCATTTTTTAGATAAATAATCCTTTTAAATAAAGGTATGTCATACAACATTTATAGTTATTTTAACATATCCATGTGAACTATTCTAAATATAAAGGTAACTTCATATAATTTGTAACATCCCAGGTAAATAAAGAATAAAGAATTTTCATATTTATTAATATTTATGAATTAAATATTAATTTTATTTTAAAGGGGTTGCTATGTTCGATAGCGTACCCGATACGCAACGATGAGTTTCTTTGAAACTTACGTAGCACACTAGTAATAAAATAATATTATTTTAAATGTTAGTTAACAAGTAGCCGTTGTACTGGCGGTAATGGATAGAAATATCTAAAATATTATTAGATATGTTTTTAAATGTTTATACATTTACCCAATAAAAGATAAAGGCTTAAAATACGGAAAGAGTTCAATTTTAGGGCATATATACTCTAATTTTCACTAAAGGTTCACTTATCACCTTTTAATGGTGAACCGTCATTAAATATAGTTTTGATCACTCTTATACTTTATTTTGGACCAAATATAACTCTTCTTTATAATCGGGACATCAAAATTTACTTTGTGTAAATTTTTGGTACCTTTCTGATAAAGTTCATTTTTTTTATGAATAGTGTAAAATGTTGTATTTTAATTCAAAACCTCTTTTTAATCTAAATTATTTATATGATTAGATTATTATTTTAATTGGTTTTAAAGTGAAATTAGAAAATATTTTTACCAGTTAATCTAATGGTGGTCATTGGAATCAATTTCACTTTGAAATTGGACTTAAACTGGTGTCAATCTTTTGATACTTATTGTTTCAAAAAAACATGCTATTTGTCATGACAGCGGGAATTAATTATTAAATTAATTAATTTGACTTATATGTTTTGAATTTTGTAAAATGGACTTCATTTTTGAATTCGGAATATCAAATATAGCATAGGGTGAATTTTTGGTAATTTTCTGAAAAACTTCAATTTTTGATGAATAGTGAAACCACTAAGTGGTAATCAAGCAAACTGATTTTTCAGTTAAATGAAAGTTTACCACTAATGTGTATTGAATTTTGAAAATCCGACATACATGGTTGTCATTAAGAAGTAAAATGTGGTTCAATAAGATTAAAATAATTTTTTTGGTGAATAGTAACTTTTTTCATTAATCGCGATTAGTGGTAATTAGTGTAGTTTAAGGTATAAATAATGCTTTAATAATATGAAATGACCTAGACACATGTCCCAACCTTATTGGTTGTGTCATGGCCGACCAAGACAAGCCATGGGCAAACTTGGGGACCCCATGGAGCCACTTTAGTTGGAAAATGACATTAATATATTTTTTATTTAATGTTAAAGTGAAAATGACACTAACATAAATTATTTTACTAAAACAATTTTTAAGTGGGGTTATACAAGTCCAAATTTTGATTATAAATAGTAATTGGAAAGATAAAAAGATTTCCTACATCATAGTATTTTTTTTATAATTTGTAGACATTAAATAAATTAAATTATATATGACATAATAATGATGCAGTGATGACATCATTATTTGACGATTTAAATAAAATGGAAAGATAATGAAAAATATAAAACCTACACATGTCCAAAACCAATTGGATGAGTGGATTTCGAACCCTTATCACCTTATCCACGAATTATATCAATGTGAGACCTTTTAAAACCGAAACACATTTTCAAATAAAGTAATATTCCTTTACTTTCCAAAAGTGCCCCTCCTCTCCTCTTATAAAAGGCCCCCACCTCTACCCCATTTCACACACTTCTCAAGCCTTTGGCTCGGCAAAAACCTGCCAAATTACTCTCTCCACATCCCTCTCCTCATCCTAGAGGATTCCCTTTGGGCATAATCCTTTCAAAGGAAGCCTTTAGGCTCAAATCAAAAGGGAGTTACACTTTTAAAGGTAATTCATTCTCTCTTGTTCATTTGTTTTATTTTGCTTCTCCAACCCTCTAAACTCTTTTTATTTACTTATTTTGTAACAACAACAGTATCTTCAATATACTAGGATGTTGTTATAATATTTATTTGAGCTACACTCTCACACAACTACATCAAATGGTTAAAGAACATACGGTTTCCGTGGATGGCGAAATTCTGCCTCCCGAAACGATGATTGTTCAATACTCATTTAACACCTTCAAGGGTGGCCATTATGATGTCACTATTTTTATATATGATATATAATATGTTTATGTTTTCTTTAAGCTTCTGTATTTTTCATTTTTGGCATACCTTTATGGTTTCCATTATGGGTAAACACGATATCTTCATTTAAGGAAGTGCGGACTACCGCCCCCTAAAAGTGATGTGATTCGTTAATGCCATATGTGGGACGTGTAAAGGATGGATTTAAAGTTATTATATATGATGTTATACTGGAATTATAATATACCTCTATATCATTATTATTTATTTCCATTAAAGTATGAGATAGAAATGAAAGTTGCGTTCATGCGTACGTACGGCTTACCGTCTCTATGAACGGTGCATTTCATTTCTTATCCCCAAATGTAATGTACTATTAAAATTACATGTATATAATGTATATATATAATTAATGATATATCTAAATGATGAATATAGTTCTGGAATTAAAATATACATACCTCTCATTTAGTTTTAATTCCACTAATATGACAAAGAAATGAAAGTAGCGTTCATGCGTACGTACGACTTACCGTCTCCATGAACGGTGCATTTCATTTCTTACCTCTAAATGAATATGTAATATTATAAATACATGTATATGCTGGATATATATGATACATATTATATCCAAATCGGTAATTTCATTCTGGATATAAAGAACTTTTGACCACATGAACAACATGTAATTGTAAGAAGTCAACTTTCGACTTAAGAACCAAATATTGACAAAACAAACATTATTAACTTAAATGGTTACATAATGTTTATAACATGGCACTAAGTGATATAAAAGGAATAATGAACTTTAAAAAGGTTCTTAATCAAGTATAAATTAACTCAAGTTTATTATTCAGGACGTTAAAGAACGATCGAGTCAAGTTGGACCCAAGGTAAGGGACTTCGTCTCAATCTCCTTTCATTGAGGCATATTTCATTTTATACACAAATTTCTTTTATACGGTGTATAAACTCCTTTGACTTTTACTTTTATACAAAAGGAATCTTTTTCTACGAGGCGTTTTACTAAACGACAAAAAGGAATGTTTTTTTTAATGTACGTGGTGAAAATGACCTTTTCCGCCGCCGCGAGTATTATTTGATCTTTGGATTTCTCAACAAGCCGTAATGTTTTTAGAATAAAATAAATACCATATACTCTTTTATGTATTTTGGTATTGAAAATGGTTTTGAAAAAGGATTCTATTATGTCAATATATTTATGATATATTGTGATTGAAATGTGGAAATTTTATCATTCCTTTATATTGGTTTTATGTTTTATGATTTTATACTGGTACTTGGACATTTTAACGGGTGGTTACGTTATAAACCATATGACGGGTGGTGCCGTGAATACCAGGACGGGTGGTTACGTTATAACCTCCAATGCATTGGGTATGGAAGTCGGCCGTATGGCTATTCCATTAAGTATGTATGGAAATTGGCCGTATGGCTATTCCATTAAGTGATATGTGTGGAATTCAACCGTATGGTTATTCCACTTAAGTATGTTTATGTCCCAAGTTACCTTTATATATGTTATGTGTTCTTTATATGGGTTTTATGGTTATACTATGGTTACAAAAAGGTAAGTAATGATACTTTATTCAGTGAAGAGTTTTACTACTTCATGAAGGTGAAGGTATTACTTAGATAGAGTATACATGGTTTACTTGATTTTGAAAAACTAACAGTTTTCATTCTTTGTGTATCCCTTACTGAGCTTTTTATGCTCACCCCATGTTTTTCGAAATGTTTTTCATAGGACTTAAAGTGGAATAAGGTCAAGGATGAGATCAAGGGAATTTCATGCTATCTAAAACATGGAATCTAGACATCTTTCTTTTTAAGAGTTTTTATTTTATGGAGACTTAGTAGAAGTGTCTACTTTGTAATCTTTTAAGATGTCATAGTTATGTTCTAATTCTCTAAAACTCTAAACCTGAAAAGATCCTCAATGTGAATTATTAATTTAATTCAATATTAAGTAAGGTTTAAGGCTGGGGCCTTATAGTTGGTATCAGAGGACGGTTTAGACAACTTTAGGAGTTAGAAAAGTGTTAAATTATAATATGATTGAAATGATATAGCATTTACGGATTACCATTTTGCTTCGCCTAAGATATTTCTGTGTTCAGAATGGTTTTCCGCAGGGGAACCAAAGCAGCTATGTTGGGACGACATCAGGAAGAAGATAACCTTCCAAATCAGCAACCAGAGATGGTCGGAATCGGAACTGAATAGTTTGTTGCAGTGATGGCACAGTTGACTCAGGCTATAAATGGTGGTGGTATCTATGCACGAGATCAGCCAGATCAACCGCAGAGGAACATGTCAGTGGTGGAACATTTCATGAGGCAACATCCCCCATCATTTAGAGGATCATCTGACCCTGTGCAAGCTGAAGGGTGGATTAAAGCACTGGAGAAGATTTTTGATGTCATGGGGTGTTCAGAACATCAAAAGGTTAGTCTTGCTATTTACCGTTTTGAAGGTGAAGCTGATCCGTGGTGGTCGATGGTGAAAAATATAAGGGATAGTGATGAGATTGAGGATCTTCACTGGGACGAATTCAAAGGTATGTTTCTTGAGAAATATTTTCCTAAGGTGGTTCGTCTTAGGATGGAAAAACAGTTCCTAGAATTGAGGCAGGAGGATGATTCAGTGGCTACTTATGAAGAAAAGTTCACTCGATTGGCAAGGTATGCTCCAAACTTCATATGAGATCTTGATAGTAAAATAAACCGTTTTTACTCAGGGTTAAAGCCAAAGTATCGAAGGGCTTTAGATTCTCGTGAGTTCAAAAGTTATGAAAAACTTGTTCGATGTACGGAGAAGGTAGAAATGGAGTTTTCCGATGATCAGATGTTCTATGAAAAACAACAGAATAAGAGGTCTAGTTGGCAGGAAAAGGGAAAGAATTCATCAAAGAAGCAAGGAGGTAAGAAAACCAAATATCCATCCTGTGAGAAGTGTGGTAAAATGCATCCTGGAGAATGTTTATCCAAGTCTGGTAAGTGCTTTCGGTGTGGTAAGTCTGGTCATATTGCTCGTAACTGTAAGGAAGATGATCATGCAGGAAATGAAAATCCAATGGTAAGATGTTTTAAGTGTAATGAAATGGGTCATTATGCAAACGAGTGTCCAACGAAGAACTCAACTGGGGGAATGCAGCTAGACCACAAGCAGAAAGGGGTGGTGAAATCATTTTCAACAACTTCAGCAGATGTTGGGCCATCGAATGAAGTGGTATTAGCTCCAGGGAGCTCAGTATTTTTCGAAGATTGACTTGAGGTCGGGGTACCATCAGTTGAAAGTAAATGAAGCAGACGTTCCGAAGACTATGTTCCGTACTAGATATGGCCATTATGAATTTGTAGTTATGCCTTTTGGGTTAACCAATGCACCTGCTGTATTCATGGACCTTATGAATAAAATTTTCCATGAGTTCTTGGATAAGTTTGTGTTTGTGTTTTGAGGTTTGGGAAGAGGTTATGTGTGCCTTGTGATTCACAGTTGAAGAATGAGTTGTTTTTTCATCCTGGCAGTACTAAGATGTACGGAGGTCTGCGGGAGTATTACTGGTGGGATAGAATGAAAAGAGACATTGCTGATTTTACTGTGAAGTGTTTGATATGTCAACAGGTTAAAGCAGAGCAGCAGTTATCGAAAGGGATGCTTCAGCCTTTACCAGTGCCAGAGTGGAAATGGGAAAACATATCCATGCACTTTGTTGTGGGATTACCGAGGACATCTCGAGGTAATAATGCAATATGGGTTATTGTTGATCGCTTGACCAAATCTGCTCATTTCCTTTATATACGAGATAATTTCTCTCTAGATCAACTTTCCCGTCTGTATCTTAAAGAGATAGTCAGGTTACATGGAGTTCCTCTCTCCATTGTATCGGATCATGATCCCAGGTTGACTTTTAAATTTTGGAAAGGCCTTCAGAAGTCATTGGGTACTGAATTAAATTTTAGTACAGCTTTTCATCCTCAATCAGATGGGCAGCCAGAATGAACAATTCAGACATTGGAGGATATGCTACGAGCTTGTTCGATGGATTATTAGGGAAGTTGGGACCAACATCTTTCTTTGGTTGAATTTTCTTATAATAACAGTTTTCATTCTAGTATACAGATGGTACCATTTGAGGCATTATGTGGGAAGCGGTGTTGAACTCGAGCTTTCTGGGATGAAGTTGGTGAAAGGAAGTTGATGGGACGAGAATTGGTAGAAGAGTTGGCAGAAAAAGTTCAGCTGATTCAGAATAACATGAGAACAGCTCAGAGCAGGCAGAAGAGTTATGAGGATAACCAGAGGAAGGATCTATCTTTCGAGGTAGGTGATCATGTTTTTCTCAAGGTTTCTCCTTGGAAAAGTGTGATGAGATTTGGTAAGAAAGGAAAGTTGAGTCCATGGTTGGTTGGACCATACGAAATTCTGGAAAGAGTTGGATCAGTTGCATACCGGGTGGCTTTACCTCCGAGTTTATCTCAGGTACACAATGTTTTTCATGTTTCAATGTTGAGAAAGTATATGCCAGATCCATCTCATGTTTTGAGTCCAGAGGTAGTTCAGCTGGAAGAGAACCTATCTTATGAGGAACAACCGGTCCAGATTCTTGACCACAGGGAGAAAGTGTTATAGAATAAGGTGATTCATCAGGTAAAGGTTTTGTGGAAAACCCATGTGATTTAAGAGGCAACGTGGGAATCTGAAAATGCTATGAGGGATAAATACCCCCACTTATTTTGATAAGTGAATAAAATTGCGAGGACGCAATTCCCAAAAGGGGGGAAGGATGTAACATCCCAGGTAAATAAAGAATAAAGAATTTTCATATTTATTAATATTTACGAATTAAATATTAATTTTATTTTAAAGGGGTTGCTATGTTCGATAGCGTACCCGATACGCAACGATGAGTTTCTTTGAAACTTACATAGCACACTAGTAATAAAATAATATTATTTTAAATGTTAGTTAACAAGTAGCCGTTGTACTGGAGGGAATGGATACAAATAACTAAAATATGATTAGATATGTTTTTAAATGTTTATACATTTACCCAATAAAAGATAAAGGCTTAAAATACGGAAAGAGTTCAATTTTAGGGCATATATACTGTAATTTTCACTAAAGGTTCACTTATCACCTTTTAATGGTGAACCGTCATTAAATATAGTTTTTATCACTCTTATACTTTATTTTGGACCAAATACAACTCTTCTTTATAATCGGGACATCAAAATTTACTTTGTGTAAATTTTTGGTACCTTTCTGATAAAGTTCATTTTTTTATGAATAGTGTAAAATGTTGTATTTTAATTCAAAACCTATTTTTAATCTAAATTATTTATATGATTAGATTATTATTTTAATTGGTTTTAAAGTGAAATTAGAAAATATTTTTACCAGTTAATCCAATGGTGGTCATTGGAATCAATTTCACTTTTAAATTGGACTTAAACTGGTGTCAATCTTTTGATACTTATTGTTTCAAAAAAACACGCTATTTGTCATGACAGCGGGAATTAATTATTAAATTAATTAATTTGACTTATATGTTTTGAATTTTGTAAAATGGACTTCATTTTTGAATTCAGAATATCAAATATAGCATAGGGTGAATTTTTGGTAATTTTCTGAAAAACTTCAATTTTTGATGAATAGTGAAACCACTAAGTGGTAATCAAGCAAACTGATTTTTTAGTTAAATGAAAGTTTACCACTAATGTGTATTGAATTTTTAAAATCCGACATACATGGTTGTCATTAATAAGTAAAATGTGGTTCAATGAGATTAAAATAATTTTTTTGGTGAATAGTAACTTTTTTCATTAATCGCGATTAGTGGTAATTAGTGTAGTTTAAGGTATAAATAATGTTTTAATAATCTGAAATGACCTAGACACATGTCCCAACCTTATTGGTTGTGTCATGGCCGACCAAGAAAAGCCATGGGCCAACTTGGGGACCCCATGGAGCCACTTTAGTTGGAAAATGACATTAATATATTTTTTATTTAATGTTAAAGTGAAAATGACACTAACATAAATTGTTTTACTAAAACAATTTTTAAGTGGGGTTATAAAAGTCCAAATTTTGATTATAAATAGTCATTGGAAAGATAAAAGGATTTATTACATCATAGTATTTTTTTTATAATTTTTAGACATTAAATAAATTAAATTATATATTACATAATAATGATGCAGCGATGACATCATCATTTGACGATTTAAATAAAATTGAAAGATAATGAAAAATATAAAACCTACACATGTCCAAAACCAATTGGATGAGTGGATTTCGAACCCTTATCACCTTATACACGAATTATATCAATGTGGGACCTTTTAAAACCGAAACACATTTTCAAATAAAGTAATATTCCTTTACTTTCCAAAAGTGCCCCTCCTCTCCTCTTATAAAAGGCCCCCACCTCTACCCCATTTCACACACTTCTCAAGCCTTTGGCTCGGCCAACCCCTGCCCAATTAATCTCTCCACATCCCTCTCCTCATCCTAGAGGATTCCCTTTGGACAGAATCCTTTCAAAAGAAGCCTTTAGACTCAAATCAAAAGGGAGTTACACTTTTAAAGGTAATTCATTCTCTCTTGTTCATTTGTTTTATTTTGCTTCTCCAACCCTCTAAACTCTTTTTATTTACTTCTTTTGTAACAACACCAGTATCTTCAATATACTAGGATGTTGTTATAATATTTATTTGAGCTACACTATCACACAACTACATCAAATGGTTAAAGAACATACGGTTTCCTTGGATGGCGAAATTCTGCCTCCCGAAACGATGATTGTTCAATACTCATTTAACACCTTCAAGGGTGGCCATTATGATGTCACTATTTTTATATATGATATATAATATGTTTATGTTTTCTTTAAGCTTCTGTATTTTTCATTTTTGGCATAACTTTATGGTTTCCATTATGGGTAAACACGATATCTTCATTTAAGGAAGTGCGGACTACCGCCCCCTAAAAGTGATGTGATTCGTTAATGACATATGTGGGACGTGTAAAGGATGGATTTAAAGTTATTATATATTATGTTATACTGGAATTATAATATACCTCTATATCATTATTATTTCTTTCCATTAAAGTATGAGATAGAAATGAAAGTAGCGTTCATGCGTACGTACGGCTTACCGTCTCCATGAACGGTGCATTTCATTTCTTATCCCCAAATGTAATGTACTATTAAAATTACATGTATATAATGTATATATATAATTAATGATATATCTAAATGATGAATATAATTCTGGAATTAAAATATACATACCTCTCATTTAGTTTTAATTCCACTAATATGACAAAGAAATGAAAGTAGCGTTCATGCGTACGTACGGCTTACCGTCTCCATGAACGGTGCATTTCATTTCTTACCTCTAAATGATTATGTAATATTATAAATACATGTATATGCTGGATATATATGATACATATTATATCCAAATCGGGAATTTCATTCTGGATATAAAGAACTTTTGACCACATGAACAACATGTAATTGTAAGAAGTCAACTTTCGACTTAAGAACCAAATATTGACAAAACAAACATTATTAACTTAAATGGTTACATAATGTTTATAACATGGCACTAAGTGATATAAAAGGAATAATGAACTTTAAAAAGGTTCTTAATCAAGTATAAATTAACTCAAGTTTATTATTCAGGACGTTAAAGAACGATCGAGTCAAGTCGGACCCAAGGTAAGGGACTTCATCTCAATCTCCTTTCATTGAGGCATATTTCGTTTTATACAAAAATTTCTTTTATACGGTGTATAAACTCCTTTTAATTTTACTTTTATACAAAAGGAATCTTTTTCTACGAGGCGTTTTACTAAACGACAAAAAGGAATGTTTTTTTTAACGTACACGGTGACAACGACCTTTTCCGCCGCCGCGAGTATTATTTGATCTTTGGCTTTCTCAACAAGACATAATGTTTTTAGAATAAAATAAATACCATATACTCTTTTATGTATTTTGGTATTGAAAATGGTTTTGAAAAACGATTCTATTATGTCAATATATTTATGATATATTGTGATTGAAATGTGGAAATGTTATCATTCCTTTATATTGGTTTTATGTTTTATGATTTTATACTGGTA
Source organism: Viscum album (assembly GCA_963277665.1). Taxonomy (NCBI): domain Eukaryota; kingdom Viridiplantae; phylum Streptophyta; class Magnoliopsida; order Santalales; family Viscaceae; genus Viscum; species Viscum album. The sequence continues at coordinate 610,357,226 of OY728137.1, read as the reverse complement.
CTTGGACATTTTAACGGGTGGTTACATTATAAACCATATGACGGGTGGTGCCGTGAATACCAGGACGGGTGGTTACGTTATAACCTCCAATGCATTGGGTATGGAAGTCGGCCGTATGTCTATTCCATTAAGTATGTATGGAAATTGTCCGTATGGCTATTCCATTAAGTGATATGTGTGGAAGTCAACCGTATGGTTATTCCACTTAAGTATGTTTATGTCCCAAGTTACCTTTATATATGTTATGTGTTCTTTATATGGGTTTTATGGTTATACTTTGGTTACAAAAAGGTAAGTAATGATACTTTATTCAGTTAAGAGTTTTACTACTTCATGAAGGTGAAGGTATTACTTAGATAGAGTATACATGGTTTACTTGATTTTGAAAAACTAACAGTTTTCATTCTTTGTGTATCCCTTACTGAGATTTTTATGCTCACCCCATGTTTTTCGAAATGTTTTTCACAGGACTTAAAGTGGAATAAGGTCAATGATTGGATCAAGGGAATTTCATGCTATCTAAAACATGGAATCTAGACATCTTTCTTTTTAAGAGTTTTTATTTTATGGAGACTTAGTAGAAGTGTCTACTTTGTAATCTTTTAAGATGTCATAGTTATGTTCTAATTCTCTAAAACTCTAAACCTGAAAAGATCCTCAATGTGAATTATTAATTTAATTCAATATTAAGTAAGGTTTAAGGCTGGGGCCTTATATAATTCATGATTTTTTTATAAATGCTTTGTGAAGTAAATGAGTGCACTTGGTAAAAGGAATCTCCGAGATAGCTTGTCAGAGTATATCTTATCCATGTAATCATTGATCATATATGTAAAGTAAAAATTATCCCTAACTCACATTTTATTATATACATAAGCATTATGATAATATTAAATTTAATATCAATGATGAGTCTTATATATATTTAAAATATTCCATTATTGATTTCAATACATATTTTGTAAATAGAAGTGAAACCACTAACCATATGCCAACTATATTGTCTAATGGGTATCATATCAAAATGTGATATGATAAAGAATTAGTTAAAACTCCATAATAAGTGTTTATTGAAATCCATTTGTTAAAGTCATCTTTAGCTACAAATAAAGATCAAAACACTAAAGTTCATCTGAGTTAATAATCCTAAATCCACCAAGGGTGTTAACATATAGTCAAGAATGACTAAATTTCCATAAAGGAAAACTATATTTTTAAAGATAATGGGAGAAGACTTAACTTCTACAACTCTGAATGAACATGAGTTGGAATAGGAATAATGGACTCCATTGCGCTTATTGGGAAGAGTATTTCTAGAGACATAATTCATAGGAATTCATAACCAAAGAGGTGATTTATGTTCACTTAAGTGGGTGATATATATATTATTATTTTATAATAGTGATTCCTTTAAATAATCAATAAATGGTAATATTATAAAGTATAAAAGTATATATAATTTCAAGTAATGGAATCCATGTATCAATATTTAGGACTCTATATTGTTAATGTTTCCAAGAATTGATACAACTTGTGATTATTCAAGATAAAATGGGCATGGATGGTACAAGATGGTACTAATAAATCATGTTTGATTATTGAAAGGTTTGGTATGTGAAAAAACCTATTCACCACTCATCATGACTAAAATCATTCTTGAATTATACTTTTCAAAGCATATTTATATGATCATCATATTGGGCAATTTATTTTCAAGGACACCCCATTTAAAGGATTCCTTACAAAAGAAGTATATATGACATGACCAAAAAAGAGAACATATGGTATATGTATACTAGGAATAACCAAAATATTCAGCGTTATTAATAAATTCTAATAAGATATATAGATTGAGTAAATTCATTTATGAATATATCATGCATGGTGATTATAGAATATTCATTTGGAAACAAATGAGTGACTTGTGTCTCTAACCAGTTAATGGGAGAGATATTAGTTTTCAAGATAAATATTTTGATAACATATGGAAAATAAATGAAAATTATCACTAGTTTGTTAAGACAAAGTAATGAAATTTCTTTAAGTATGAATTAAAGTAGAAACTATGTTCTAGGGGAAAATATATATAAAATAGATCCATGGGTTTTATAAATCTATTCACAGTATATATATTAATAAAGTAATGAAAAATAAAAGTTGAAACAACACAATGACCTAGTTTTTATTGTAAAATAATCTTTCCAGTAGAATATGCATGGGAATTAGAAGGTATTATAGAGATTAAAATAATTTCACTAGATTAAGTGCTAAATTTATCTCATATGACATGATATGTACTGAAATTTGATATTAATTATTCATGATACATAAAAAGGTAAATATAAAATAAGATCCAACATAACTATATAAACCTACAGTCAGAACTATCTGGCAATACTTTGAAAAGTAGAAATGGATGAGTTCCTAGCATCTGTAGATATAGGAATACTAGTGACAGTGGTAATTGAAATCTTTTCTATAATTAGTTTAATTTGATCTAGTATCATAGAAAAGGATAAGTTAATATATAAGAAAAACTTATTACAGTCAGTGGTTTCCATATCTACAATATTTGAGTATGTTGAGATTTTTGATGCAACTTAAGAAGAGATTTAGAAACATATTGTTCTGATTTTGTGTTATACCAAAAGAAATATATTTATAATTTTATGATAAGATTTGATGATTTATTTAGTCAGGATGTTAGGATTATGACTTGGGAACAAGAGGTGTATACTCATTTATATTACTCCATAATGGATTTTCTAATGATTGTAAATGTTGCTGTAAATAGATTCACCACACAAACATGTTGATTTTCTAACCCAAGATATAGAAACATGGAAGTCCTAGTAGCTATATCCATACTTAGTAAGAGCATGTTTAACATGTTAAGACTAACCACCTATTAGCAGTTGGCTCAAGTGAAAGTGGGAATTTTTTGGATTTGGTACCCTAGAACCAACTACTTTATATTTTAGATTACATATATATTCAAATAAGTGAATATTAATTTAAATATCTTATCACGTATTGATTGTTCTTCTACATAAAATTTATTTGATAATGTATTATAGTATCTATCACATTGATAAGGTCATCGAATTTCATAGATACGATAAGAACCTTTAGATGCTATGAATATGTCTCTTAAATATAGTTCTATAACCAGATAACAAACTATGATGGGGAACATAGTATATAGACTGACAAGTGAGAGTACTTATATAGGGATGAGACATCATCTCATGAAGTTCACACTTGGTAATATCCAAGATAGGTGGTTATGAGAACAGACCGACTAGTAGGAATTATTCATGTTTTATTGTCATCAAATATTTGTATATGTAAGCATGTGTAATGGTCCTTAAAATTTAATATTATCATTAATTCATGTCATGACTTGTGAACTTACTAACAGAAACTACGATGATATATGTTCACATTGAGGTAGGGTACGTTGGGTGCATTATGAATGAAATTTTATTAATGTATAAGTCAAGGAAGGTTTTATCTCTTCTATCTTTATATAAATTAATATCTTGGCCCTTTGATTAAAATATAACTCTTGAATAAATTTTATAGCCATGGTTTAATTTTTTTATTTCAAATAGTCAAAGAAAGACGTATCAAGAAAATTTATTTATTTGATGAGATATTAATACAAAGGGATTACATTACATAGTGAGTGTTCATATGTGGTTGTCATCATTATGACATTAAGTTCTTTCACTTGGGTGTCGTGACCTATTTCTAGAAAAAAATATTATACTTTATGTGTACTCACCTAATTCCAATGAGAAATAATCCTAGAGGTTCACACACTAAGTGTTTCCATTGATCTTAATTAAATTCTATTTGAATTTAATTAATGGAATAAATATTATTTTCAATACTAAGGAATAATTTTATTCAAGACTTATTGATCGCATAAATTAAATAAATATTTATTCACCAGATTATGAATAAAATATATTCATGAATTTTATTTAATATTTAATAAATATTTATTTAATTTTTTTGAATAAAATATTATTTAAGATAATAAAATAATTTTATTCAGGTATTCAATAAATTTTGAGGAGTTTGAATGGACCAAGACTGTGTTTGATGACAAATATTAATTAAAAAGATGGTTAAAATATTTTTTATTGTGAAACTTAGAATGTTCCAAATAATAATAATAACAACAACAACAAGAACAACAAAAACAAAAACAACAATAATAATAATAATATGAAACATGGGGTTTATTAATGTATTATTACATATTGTTCATTGTTCTGCATGACTATGATGTAATAATGTCCTAGAGTATTTATTGCATTGATAAGGCCATGACAGTTCCCCGCTATAATGAGAACCATGAAATGATATAACAATATTCTTAAATATGGTTCTGCGGTTAGATGACATGCTATGATGGGACACATAGCATGTAGACTGTCAGGTGTGAGTACTCATAAGCAGATGATACTTCCTCTCATGAAGTTCGCACTTGGTAATCTCTAAGATAGGAGATTATGAGAACAGACCCGCTAGTAGGAATTCCACATGTTTTGGTGTCATCGGGTACTTCTATCTATGATTGTGTGTAATGATCCTTAGACTTTCATATTATCATTAATATGTGTCATGACTTACGCACTTTGATTTTCTGACCAAAACCGTTACACAGACAGTTGGCAAGAAGTAGGGTACGTTGGGTGCGTCATGAGTGGTATGTTATTAATGGATAATTCGAGGAAGGATTTGTCCTTTCCATTTATAAAAGTTGATATCTCATCCCTTTGATTGAAATAGAACTGTCGTGAAAAATTCCATGTCCATGGTGTAACGATGAGTTTATTTCAAGTAGTCAAAGAATGACGTATCAAGCATAAAAGTTGATGACACAATCATGAAACCTTCTTGATGAGATATTGAAACAAAGAGATTATATTACACAGTGAGCGTTTGTATATGGATGTCATTGTTGTGACTTTACATTCTTTCTCTTGGGTGCCTTGACCCATTTCTACACAATACTCTTGGACTTTAGGCAATCCCACCTGATGACAATGAGAAAGAATCCTAGAGGGTCACACACTAAGTGTTTTTGGTGGTCTCTATTAAATTCTATTTGAATTTAATTAATGAAATAAATATTTTTCTCAAGACCATGGAATAATTTTATTTAAGTTAAAATGATCGCATAAATTAAATTAAATATATTTATTTATTTTATAAAACATTTAATAAATATTTATTTACTATTTTATAAATAAAATATTTATTTAAGAGAATAAATTATTTATTTATTTATTAAGGTGTTCAATAAATGGAAGTGGAGATCGAGCGGACCAAGGTCGGCTCGGTAGTAAAATAATTATTTTTAAGATGGTAAATAATTATTTAACTAGTTCGTACAAATTAAAATAACGCTGCTATTATTTTGTGACGCTGAATTTTATTTATAATTCCATTTTGCACAAGTTGGAGCACTATAAATAATGACTTGGTATTATTATTAAATGCATGGGTTTTCTCTATGTTCATGAATGTATTTAATTGTTGCTATTCAATTAAATATTGTAACTGAAATTCCATGTATATAAATAGGCAAGTACCCCTATTGTACCATACACCACACCACACCACACGCCTGGTGAATTGAGAATTGTTTAGCCAAACAATTTCTCTCTTGAATCCTCTTCTCTCCCCTCTCAAGAATGATAGACTTTCTTCAAGGTTGAAGAACAAGCGATCAAGAATGACCGACACAAGACACTCGCTTCTCCACGCTAGTACCTGGAGAACGAGTGGTGTTGATCAGAGGCCATCGGAGCACGTGTGGATCACCGCTAGAGGGATTATAGTTTGGATCCTTATAATTGCAACAAGATAATATATAAGGGTCATTCTAGACGATCAACATCATCAATGAAGAAAAATACCAAAGATATAGGTATTATTTTTCTTTATGAAATTAATTAAATTAATTTTAAACATGATGTGCAAGATCATATCTAAGGTTTTGGGCCTCTTTCTTCTTTATCTAAATCTTTGATTATATTCCATGGATACTAGCTTTCATCGTCGTATTGATCCTGGAATAATCATGGATCATGGTAAAAATCAAAGTTGGTTCCCATCCCAACCACGCTTCCACTACACGTGGATCCTTCAAGTGGTATCAGAGCCAGGTTACATCATAGTTTTTAATTATTTAAATATTTCATTGATGAATTATGCATTTAATAATTTAGTTGTTTCAATTCAAGTTAATCATTCTGCAAATCTGAATCTCGAGATCTATTCCTCCTCTTTCGTTTCTCGTTCACCTTACAGAAATGATCTTTTCTTTTAGTTTTGATTAAAATAAAATAGAGTATCTCATCCAGAGGTACCAAAGATTCCTATCCATACAACACCAGAACACACGATGTGTATTCGGCAGTACACACCGTGTAGTTAAGATTCAATGCATCAGAATGGTCTGCCAAACCAAGCCATGTGTTAGAGTCTTTCTAAGTCTTAAATGACTCTGTGTGTTGACCAGGAATAGGTGGCATACAGTTTTCAGATTACACGTCATGTGGCCCAATGGAAACGATGTGTAGTCCCTTCAGGTTAGGGTTGGATTGTGTACCCCGTACATGTCTTACCCGGCTTGAGAATGTGTAACGAGGAACTATATGGTGTGTGGCCCACTAGACACACCGTGTACTCTGAAGATTTCCGAAGTACACTCACACGCCGTTTCCCTGGGCATGTACTTCAGATAGACAATGAAAAATAGTACACGCCGTGTTTTTGGAACTACACGTCGTGTACTCATCCAAATTACACAGATTTTTTAAAATTTATTATTATATTATACAAACCCTTGAGTCATGTACCATCATGCAGGCTTAAATCTGAGGAACAACACGTGATAGGTGTTATATATATATATGTGTGTATTTAATTTAACATCTGTATAATGTTCATTTCTACTCATTAGGTAGTTATGAATAGGAATTCACTGGGTTTCCTCTAAGGTACAAGTTACGTACAAAGATAATTTTAAATGAATTTATTTTTTTAAAATTATGATGGATGAGAATCTCAAGGAAATTCAGAAAAGGATTTAAGATAAAAGGATTGATTAATAAAGATGATAATTAATTGATTCGAGCGTGATTTATCTTAAACAAGAATGATTAAAGAATTTAATGCTAGTTTTATTTATATGTAAACATCATTGCATGTATGGATGATCATGAGCTAGACCAAGACCTTTGTATGCAGATGGTTTCTTTTAATTTATTTATTTAAATTAAATTTGCTGGCCTACGAGCCTTCTCTTCATTAATTTGTAGGGCCTGCGTGCCCAAGGTTTCTTTTATATAAAACCCATTTTTACCCCTAACCTACATGTGAGTTAAGAAAGGCATATGTAATGGATGGAACTCCTAACCTAGTGGAGGTAATTCAAGTTGGATCCCAGATGAAACCAATCCTAGGAGATACATAGGTGGACAGGTGGAAGTTTTAAACACAAACCCAAAAGGTTCAAGGTGTTTCCCCCTAGTTCAGGGTTAGTTTATCGACTGCTAGATAAACTAACCATTATAAAAGATCGTGATCATGCCATTTATGTTATTTTATTTCTTTAAGTTTCATAGTTTATCATTATGGATGTGTTTTCATGATCACATAATTAATGAATTAAACAATAATACAATATGAAACTAAAATAAACCAGACTTATGTGTAAATATTATCAAGACATGGTTAATCACTTAAGTAAGTTCCACTTAATATTAACAATCATGTGATAATGATAATAACCAATTCATTCATAAGAGATAAAAATCCCTCAAATAAAATATTAAGTCAGAACAATCCTTTTGTTACTTGATTAAGGGAAAAACTCAATAAAACTATATGTTTGACCAACCCTTGTTGGAAAAATTACTTTTATACATGAAGCCCTTATAAAATATTTCAGGTTGACTTAACCATATTACATCAAGAGGAGTAGCTATTGGTAGACTTGGTGTAATATTTGAGGTCAGGTTTGAGGAAATCCAAAGTCATGATTTCAGGATTGGGGAGTCCACTCAACACATCAAGGAGATGAAATCCTGTAGTTGGAAAAGACCTTCCTACCTAAATACCTTCTAATATCTTGACCAACCATTGTTGGGGTTATATGAAGGTGAATATGGATCCTTGACACTAGAATGTCATGTCAACTAGACATTCCGAGTTCAATGGTGAGGGCCATTGGGACTTGATAAAATAACGGGAGACTTAATAAATTTTTTTATTTCTAATAAAATGTATTCAAGAAAGTACTAATGATATACTCTTTTAATTGTATAATAAAAATGAAAAGCCCATCAACCACACTATCCCTGTGATCAATTTTGGATAGAGACAACATCCTCACTGGAAGTAACTTCCAAGAATGGTTTAGGCACCTTTGGGTTATCCTATGCCATGAACGGAAGTCTTACATGCTGGAGTCAGCATTAATTGATCCTCCTTCCAATGAGGTGAGTGATGAGTATTTCCTGGCCTATGAGAAACATATTAATGACTCGGTCGACGTTAAATGTTTGATGCTATCATCAATTTCTAGTCAGCTCACGAAGTCTCGTGAAAACATGGATGCTTATAGCATGCTCGAGTACCTCCATGGTCTTTACCATGGGAGAGAAAGATAATAAAGGTTTGAGATATCTAAGACACTCTTTCAGAGTAATCTTGGAGAAGGTTCCCCAGCTGGGCCTCATGTAGTCAAGCTCATTGGATACATTGAGCACCTGGAGGTTCTAGGGTTTAAACTCCCCAATTAATTGGGCACCGATATCCTTTTTGCATCACTCCCTCAGAGGTTCTGTAACTTTTTTTTCAATTTCAATATAAACAACATTGATAAGTCTCTACCTGATCTTGTTATCCTCATTCTCTAAGTGGACAAAGATATGAAGCAAGAAAATCCTTCTGTCCTTATGGTGAATAAGAGGAAAGGGAAGGCGAAGAGATTTAAGACCAACGCTTCTTCACGAACTTCCAAGAAAAGAAAGATCAAAGGGGAGGCACGGGAACATGAGGCTTTTTGTTTCTCATGTGGCAAGAAGGGCCACTGGAAGAAGAACTGCACCCAGACTAAGAAGAAAGGGGAAGCTTCAGGTGCATTTATTATCGAATGCAATCTATCTGTTTCTACATATTGGGTATTAGATACAGCTTGTGGTGCTCCCATATGTATCCAAATACAGGAAACAAGTAGATTCAAGAATATTGATCGAGGGGAGGTAGATCTACGAGCAACCAACAGATACATACTTATTATTGTAGCTATCGGGGACCACCACCTCACGTTGCCAACTGTGATGATCTTGGTGTTAAAGGGTTGTTATTATGTTCCTTCTGTTAATAAAAACATTATTTTTGTATCCAGATTAGATATAGATGGATTTTTTTTCAAGTTTGGAAATGAATGTTTCTTCTTTTACAAAGATTTCATTTGTTATGGTAGGGCACATTTATACAATGGGATTTATATGTTGGATTACACAAACCAAGTAATGACAATCGATAACAAAGATACTTCACATGACTCATACCGCACCCAACTTTGGCATCACCAGCTTGGTCATGTAAATGAGAAACGCTTGAAAAAGTTACATCAAGATGGATATTTAGATTCTTTTGAACTTAAACCACTTGGCATATGTCATGCATGTTTACAAGGAAAAATGACCAAATCCCCATTTAGTGGGAAAGGTGAAAGGGCTAAAGAACTTCTTGAATTGGTTCATAACGATTTGTGTGGACCATTTCAAATTGAAGCAAGGGGAGGGTACTCATAATTCATAACTTTTACTGATGATTTTAGTAGATATGGATATATCTAGTTAATGAGGTATAAGTCGGATTCTTTTGATAAGTTCAAAGAATACAAAAATGAAGCTAAGAACCAGCTTGGTATGAAGATTAAGAAACTACGCTCAGACTGAGGTGGAGAATATCTTAATCAAGACTTCATTGATTACTTATGGGAGTTTGGGATCCTATCCCAAATAACTCCTCCAAACACGCCCTAATGGAATGGTGTGAGAGAAATGAGGAACCACACCGTGTTAGACATGGTGAGATCAATGATGAGTCATGCGTGTCTTCCATTATCCTTTTGGAGATATGTGTTACAAACAACAACACACATACTAAACCAAGTACCAACTAAATTGATAAATGGTATTCCTTATGAGTTATGGAGTGCCATGTTATCAAATTTACATGTGTGGGGTAGAAAATCATTTTTTAAGTCCTCTTCAGGTAACAAACTCTCACCCTGAGGCACAAATTGTAACTTTATAGGATACCCCAAGGAAACAAGGGGATATTAACTATACAAACCCTTAGAAAAAAAAGGTTATAGTAGAAAGACAATACATATTACTTGAGAGGTAGAACATCTCCAAAAGAGATAGTGAGACCGAGATAGACTTTGATGAAGTCAAGGCTCAAGGTACACAAGAGTTGGTACAAGAATAGATTCCACAAAGCCCCATGGAAGAAGAATCTGTTCCATAGACACAAGTACTACGCAGGAGTACAAGATAGGTTAGAGAACCATAATGGTATGGTTTTCTAGTTACTAAGTATGGTGACTCTTTATTAGTTTATAATAATGATCCTCTAACCTACAAGGAAGAAGTAAGTGGCACAGACATTGCCAAGTGGCAAGAATCCATGAATTCTGAAATGGATTCCATGTACCAAAACCAAGTCTGGATTTTGGTAGATCCTCCAGTTGATGTAAAGCCTGTTGGTTGAAAATGGGTATTCAAGAAGAAACTGGACATAGAAGGATAATTCAGTACCTAAAAGGCACAACTAATTGCAAAAGGTTTTAAACAGCGTCAAGGAATTGACTAAGAAGAAACCTTCTCACGAGTTGTAATGCTGAAATCCATCATAATTCTACTTCATATTATGTCTTACCATGACTATAAGATTTGGAAAATGGATTTCAAAATAGAATTCCTTAATAGTAACCTTCAGGAAGATTTCTACATGACACAACCTAAAGGTTCTGTGACTCCAAAGGATTCCAATAAGGTATGCAAGTTGTAGAAATCCATTTATGGATTAAACCAAGAATCCAGGTCATGGAACATTAGTTTTGATGAATCTATAAAATAATTTGGTTTATCAAAAATAAATGTGAGCCTTGTCTCTACAAACAGTTTAGTGGGAGTGCAGTCATTTTCCTAATAGTATATGTTGATGACATATTACTCATTGGAAACGAGATACCAGTCTTGCAGTTTGTTAAGGTATGGTTGAATCAATGCTTCTCCATGAAAGAATTGGGTGAGGTAGCATATATTCTTGGGATCAAGATACATATTGATATATCCAAGAGATTGTTGGGCCTAAGTCAAAGTACATACATTGATAAGATACCGAAGAGATTCATTATGGAAGAATCCAAGAGGGGATTATTTCCAGATTCACATGCATTCATCTTTCCAAGAAAAAGTTTCCTCAGACACATGAGGAAAGAAAGATAATGGAAAGTAATCCATAAACATTAGCGATTGGGTCAGTTATGTATTCCATGCTATATACTAGGTTGGATGTCGCCTATGCATTGAGTGCGGTAGGCAAATATCAATCTGACCCAGGTGACCGCCATTGGATGGCAGTCAAGACTATCCTAAAGTATCTGATGCGTACTAAGGATATGTTCCTAGTTTATGGAGGATATGAGGAACTAGTGATCAGAGGATATGCAGATTCTAGTTTCTAGACTGATCAAGATGACGTGAAGTCACAAACGAGATACATATTCACTTTTAATAAAGGTGCAGTGAGCTGGAAGAGATCAAAGCAGAGTGAGGTCGTAGATTCTACACCAGAGTCCGAGTATATCGCAACTTCTGAGGCATCAAAAGAAGTAGTTTTGATGCAAAGATTCATCCAGAAGCTATATGTGATACCTAGTAGTAAATATCCCATCAAACTATACTATGATAATTCTGCAGTGGTGGCTCTTGAAAAAGAGCCAAGGTCACATCAGTGGATGAAGAACATACTCCAGAAGTATCATCTATTGAGGGATTTCTCTCAGAGAGGTAAAGTTGCAGTGAGCAGTATTTCCACAGAAGAAAATGTGGCAGACCCCTTGACTAAACCCTTGAATCATCAAAAACATGATCATCATGTGAGGTCTAGCATATTTAAAGTCATAGCCAGTTGGATATATTCCAAGTGGGAGTTTGTAAGAGTTGGTGTCCTATAACCAACTGGTTTTACTTTGATTACATGGATATTTAATGTATTATTACATATTGTTCATTATTCTGTATGACTATGATGTAATAATGTCCTAGAGTATTTTTTGAATTGATAAGGTCATGACAGTTCCCCACTATGATGGGAACCTTGAAATGATGTAAACATATTCTTAAATATATTTTTGAGGTTGGATGACATGCTATGATGGGACACATAGCATGTAGACCTTCAGGTGCGAGTACTCGTAAGTAGATGAGAAATCCTCTCATAAAGTTTGCACTTGGTAATCTCCAAGATAGGAGATTATTAGAACAAACCTGCTGGTAGGAATTCCACATGTTTTAGTGTCATCAAATATTTCTATCTGCGAGCATGTGTAATGATCCTTAGACTTTAAGATTATCATTAATACGTGTCATGACTTATTCACTTTGATTTACTGATGAAAACCGTCAAGCAGACAGTTGGTGGGAAGTAGGGTATGTTGGGTGCGTCACGAGTGGCATGTTATTAATGGATAATTCGAGGAAGGATTTATCCCTTCCATTTATGGAAGTTAATATCTCATCCCTTTGATTAAAATAGAACCGTTGCGCAAAATTCCATGGCCATGGTGTAACAATGATTTTATTTTAGGTAGTCAAAGATCGACGTGTGAAGCATAAAAGTTGATGACACAATCATGGAACCTGCTAGATGATATATTGAGACAAATGGATTATATTACACAGTGAGCGTTCATATGTGGATGTCCTTATCGTGACTTTACGTTCTTTCTCTTGGGTGCCTTGACCCGTTGCTAGACAGTACTCTTGGACTTTAGGCAAGCCCACCTAGTGCCAATGAGAAAGAATCCTAGAGGGTTGCACACTAAGTGTTTTTAGTGGTCTCGGTTAAATTCTATTTTAATTTAATTAATGAAATAAATATTATTCTCAAGACCCTGGAATAATTTTATTCAAGTTAAAATGATCGCATAAATTAAATTAAATTTATTTATTTATTTTATTGAATATTTAATAAATATTTATTTACTAGTTTGTAAATAAAATATTTATTTAAGAGAATAAATTATTTATTTATTTATTCGGTTGTTCAATAAATGGAAGTGGAGTTCGAGCAGACCAAGGTCGGTCTGGTAGTAAAATAATTATTTGCAAGACGGTAAATAATTATTTAACTAGTTGGCACAAATAAAAATAACACTTCTATTATTTTGTGATGCAAAATTTTATTTATAATTCCATTTTGCACAAGTTGGCACACTATAAATAATGGCGTGGTATTATTATTAAATGCATGGGTTTTCTCTAATTTCATGAATGTATTTAATTGTTTCTATGCTATTAAATATTGTAACTGAAATTCCATGTATATAAATAGGCAAGTACCCCTATTGTGCTATACACCACACCACACCACACACCTAGTGAATTGAGAATTGTTGAGCTAAACAATTTCTCTCTCTAATACTATTCTCCCCCCTCTCAAGAACGAGAGACGTTCTTTAAGGCTGAAGAACAAGCGATCAAGAACAACCAACACAAGACACTCACTTCGCCGAGCTAGCACCTGAAGAATGAGCGGTGTCAATCAGACGCCATAAGAGCATGTGTGGATCACCACTAGAGGGATTCTAGTTTGGATCCTTACAAGCGCAACGAGATAATTCGGAAGGGTCATTCCAGATGATCAACATCATCAACGAAGAAAAATACCAAAGATACAGGTATTATTTTTCTTTATGAAATTAATTAAATTAATTGTAAACATGATGTGCAAGATCCACTCTAAGGTTTTGGGCCTCTTTTTTCTTTATCTAAATCTTTGATTATATTCCATGGAGACTGGTGTTCATCGTCGTATTGATCTCGGAATAATCATTGATCATGGTAAAAATCAAAGTTGGGTCTCATCCCAACCACGCTTTTGTTGCGCCCAGAACCTTCAGGTCACACACTAAGTGTTTCCATTGATCTTGATTAAATTCTATTTGAATTTAATTAATGGAATAAATATTATTTTCAAGGCCGAGGAATAATTTTATTCAAGATTTATTGATCGCATACATTAAATAAATATCTATTCACCAAATTATGAATAAAATATATACATTAATTTTATTTAATATTTAATAAATATTTATATACTTTTTTGTGAATAAAATTTTTATTTAAGATAATAAAATAATTTTATTCGGGTATTCAATAAATTCTGAGTTGTTTGAATGGACTGAGACTATTTTCGATGACAAATATTAATTAAAAATCTAGTTAAAATATTTTTTATTGTGAATCTTATCATGTTCCAAATAATAATAATAATAATAATAATAATATGAAACATTGGGTTTTATTAATGGTTATAATATTTTAATGGATGTAATGCAATTAAATAATTATTTTAACCTAAACCCTAACTCTATAAATATACGGTTATGTCTATTTTTAGGGTGTGTAATAAAAAATAGATAATTTTTATGCATAATGAATTACCTCTCGACTCCTCCTTCTCTCTCCCTATCAAGAATGAGAAAAAAAGCAAGATTCCTTTAATACCAAAGGATGAAAGATCAACAAAAACAACATAAGACAATGGATTCAGCGTGCTATCACTCCTAGATCAATTGACATTTCTTGGAGACCAAAGGAGAATGTGTGGATCACCGATAGATGGATTCTATCCTTAGATCCTCACAGAGAAATGAATTCAATCCAAAAGGGTCTTTTTGGATGATCAACATTCACATTGAAGAAATATCTTAATCCTAGGTATTAATTTCTATCAATATTAAATAAATTAATTATAAATTTGATTTGAAATATCCTCACTTGAGGTTTCGGGAAACTAAATATTAAAATAAATTTTAATATAAAACTAGAACAAACAAATTAATTACAGTAAAACATATATAATATTCACTACATTTTGATAAATCATAGTAGTGCCAAGTGAATCATACATTATGATTCATTGGACCACGATTCACCCAATTAATTAAATATGAATCTCTAAGGTAGCCTTTATGATTTCTTTCAATATTTAAATATAATATACCCTAAGTTTACATATAATACCTTTTCCATATGTTTTTTTATTCTATGATAAAAACCTATTTTACTATACAATAAAAATAATATTTAGGGCATATGCCTTTCAATATCTTACTTTCACTAAAGCCTAAAATACATTCATGCCATTTCATATTATATCATATTGTATCTGATAACTTTTGAAACCATATCCAAAAATTATTTTTTATATCTTCCAAATCACTTTTGGAAAGATATCATTAACTTCATCATATATTAAATCATATACAATAACTTGTAATAACCATCCAAAAACTTATTTTTTGTAAAAATTTCAACCACTTTTTAGAGAAACTATTTGATTCAAGATCAATCCCAATTCAATCAACCACAAATTTTATCCCTATGGGCCTTTGTAACATTGGAAAAAATATGAATAACCAGATCAAAAAATTTAAGGAAAAAGTGACCACTATCAAAGAATCAATGAAACTCAAGATACAAAGGGATTTGGAATGATATTTATCAAATACATGCATCTATATACTAGTGTACATCATCCATATCACGTGATAGCATGAAATTTCGTATGTTTCCTTTGTAAAATACATTAATTGATCATGGTACATGGTGTATGTCAACACATATAGCCTCCTTAAATTTTATTGATTCTCTAAGTATAGACTAACTAGGTTGATAAATATATCACATATCATTCATCTAGAAAATGATTACATCACATGTACCTCATCCATTTTGATAGGAACATTATATGTAACTTTTAATTTTGGATATATATTTCCTAATTCCATCTCAATATAAGGACTAAATGTCAGACCCATCATATGATAACACAAATGCAATCTTGGTTGAGCTCTAACCAATGATATTATTAGTAACATAGAAAACCACCCCCTTATTAGCTATTCCCAAGGGAATGTGTAAGAAAGGTATCAAATTATGATGGTGATAATTCTAAGTATCTCTCTATCCTTAATTATGGAGACTCCAAATATGAATAATGCATCCCTAATATACTAAAGACATTGTGTATGGAACTCCATGTGGTATATTTCATGGGTCACGTAGTGCACAAAACACTTATGCCACATGGGCATATTATGTATCTCAATAAAAGAATCCTACTAATGATAACCTTAATATTTCATCACAACATATTATAATACATGAAAAATAACAGATAGGGATAACTCAAATTCCTACTTTTAGAGGTTAATTATTATTATACTTTATGAAATATATATTAACATATACATATATGCAGCTAACATGAGATAATGAAAAAGTGAATATTACCTTATATATGATATATTTTATATTATTAAATTCTTTAATAACACTTTAATAAAACCATACATAATAACTTGTATAAGATATCATATATGATAGAATTATAGATCAAACTTATGTTTGTTTCACTTCCAAGGGATTTTTTAAACACATTACATATCTATGTAATTACTTCGGAATCCATATATGAACACACGATAAAACTCTCTCAATAAACTATTTAGTGAGAAACATCTATAAAGTAGTATAGTTTAAATAATGATGTGACTTAGGAATCATATTCCTAATGTTCAAATCCTTGAATATATTCAAACTACTTAACTCCAAAACATCCAATGTTATGATGTTAATAACATATGTTTTCTAATTGTAACTATTTATAATTTCATCATCATCATTTTAGAAACCCTTTATATCAAACCTTGTCCTTGAAATATTATGGTAACTAATGTAACATTTACATTATATATTTACCAATATATCCTAAACCTTTTAGGATATCAATTGTAATCCAATTTTTTATAGTAAAAAATGTAACATTTAAATATTTTGTTTACCAAAATATCCTAAACCTTTTATAATATCAAGTGAAATTAACTAATAACTTTTTCTGGTGTAATATTTTATTTTTTTAACTCTGTACTTATCTAAGTCTAAAAATACTCCTATTAGTATATTAGAATCTATATTCTTTTGAAAATCAATCTAAGAAACACAACAAAAACTACTTTGTGTTTAATAAATAAATTTTATTTAATTTTAGTAGGAATATTAAATAATAAACTATTGTTTCTATATCATATATGGTATTCTATGTGTTTGGTGTATTTTTTATGAAATTAAGAAGATTCATCAAAATATGCCACTGATGGGGGGCATGAACATATTCCTTTGTATTTTAATAAACATTTATATAAACACTTTAATCATAGATAAATTTTTTTATCCTTATCTACTTTTCAAAACATTTTATAGAACCATGCATATTTAATCCAACATATCATATTTTTTATAACATCTCTTTGTTATCAATCAACTTTTATTATCATATAAGAGAAATGAGATAATTATACACATCATTTTTATAGATCCATAAGAGATTTAAATATTTCTTTAAATTCATATATTTGATGTAGAAACTATTTTCTTCATCACTTGAATAAAAACTACAAGATCTATTAATTATTTCATTGATTTTGAACTCCTATATATTTACAAAACTTGTAAAGAATACATTTGGTATCACATGCCCTTCAAAACCAAGGAATTAATTTCTATAATACTGATACCTAAAATGGGAATTCTATAGATTTTCTCAAACCCCTTTAGGTATCTTAAAAATTATATTATATATAACTATTACTCCTACATCCGAATAAATCCATGTTTCAATGACTTGGGATGGATATAATAAGAAACATTGTTAGACTCTTTAACTAAATTTTCTTCTTTCAATTTTGATATTTCACCCACTTTTATAGTCAAAACAACACCAGAACCTGTAAATCTCATGACTTAGTTCATATAACCTTAACACTTTGAGAATATTAGGTAAAAATTTCTTTAACTCATTCACATCATCATAACACTTCCATAGATGATAATAGAATGAATTCATCAACCAGAACAAGCCTCAAGGGAACCTATAGCCTCTCATTGTCATTGGCACAATCAATCATATTGAATTTACCAGTGGATACTAAAGTTCCATAGGTTATTTCACATCTAATTCCTTTGAAACCTCAAGTAAACCAATCATAAGAATCTAAATTTATATGTTGAAAAACATTAACTCTTGGTTTATCATGAAGGCATTTCTTTAACGCATAGTTTTTCCTTAATAACCTTTATTTAGTTACCATTCCCTAGATTTAATTATATTAAGAATTTATTTTTTAAGGATTAAACACAAGTTATAAATCAGTGATAATGATTCTATTATCTACCATAAAAGATTTTATCTAATGAGGATCATGTTTAATATTCATTTAATATGGAATTTTATTAAAATTACTCCCATTAAAAATGATGACCCCATACATCATGTATAATTAGTGATCCAATATCGATATTTAATCATTACTCACAGCAAATTTCAGGTAAATAATCCACAACTATACTTTATAGATAAAATTTTTAAATCATATCATATATTATTCTTAGATAACTGAGTGGATAACTCATTATCTAGATCCATGAATTCACTCGGCTCTATTCATCTGGTATCCTAATGGTTATGGTTTCCCAGCTAATTGTAACCGAAATCTAACACCAAGAATAAGGAACCTAATATTTAGGGTCAGCTTGTTATTTTCTCACCTTACACAAGATAATCCAGGGACACCTAACTATTAGGGTCAAACATATAAAATTATCAAGGTCTCAAAAAGTAAAATTTTATAAGGAATCTTACACTCAGTATTTTAGGGGTTTTATATTGAAGTCTCACCAATTTAATATACATCAAATGTATGTTAAATTCATAATAATTGCATCCCATGAAATATTTATTATCTAATGTTTTTATTCTTTTATCCATGAATGTATCTAATGATTTAATTTATGATCCATGTTCCATCCACCAAATTATTATGTTCACAAAATATTAACGTGTAACTCTTGACATAACTCATAGTTTGTGTTACTCAACCAAAAATAGAATCCAAATATATTCATACATATCAAAATACATCCAATGTATATGGAACATGAAATTTTCATGTAAAATTTTAGAATTATATGAAATTGACAATATCCTCATGAGTAAGCATGGAGACACTGATATTCAACTCCTAACTTTCTAGAATAAGGCATAAACCTCCATAATAGTGGGAATTCTGAACCAAAGTCCCTTTACTTAGGGATACTTTAACCAAGAGAGAATCCAATTCATCATAACTACAACACCTAATATGTATGAAATATTTTTAATAACTTAATGTAAGATAATAACTTTAAATTTAAACTAAGGTCAAGGTAGATGAAAACTAATTTTTTTATCATACCTAGTATGGAATAAAAATTTAAAAGAATAAATTTATCACATAAATTAAAGCATACAAAACATTCAAATTTCATAAAAAAATTTAAAAACATGAGTATTCAAAAGGAATAAATAAATAAACCTTTTATTTATTTTCCAAACATGAGATTCATTGATGAACAATTCAATAATTAAAATTCATAAACACTTCAGAATTAATTATGGAAATTCCATAATTTGATAAATATATAAACACTTTATATTTATTCTAAATATGAACTCCTTTATATTATTCATTATATGAAATTTACTTTAAATATATGATATTTCATGAAATATAAAATTCTATATTTAAATTTCTATTATGTGAACATTTTAAATATTCTAAATATCACACATTAATATTATTTAAACCTTTGATTAAATCATTTATCAAAACTATTCTGATATGGTTTAAATAATTTACTAATAAGGCCCTTTTTAATTTGAATGATTCAAATTAAACAACATGAACAATTCATAATTTTAAATATAAACACCTTATATTTTTTCAATATTTTTTTGTAATGTATAAACACTTTATAAATCACTCTTAAAATTTCTATATAAACATTTTATATTTAAAATATAATAGAATCCATATAATTTCTGAAAAATATATTTTAATATTAACACTTGATATTATGGATTATTTAATAATACATGTTTCATAAACCTTTAATTAATTATAAAAAATTTATAATTATATAATTTATAAACAACTTTATAAATTATTAAATATCCCAAAATAACTTTTATTATAATTTATAAAAAAAAATTATACATCATATAATTAAATTCATAATTGAAAATAAATAAAACCATTTTTTCTTCACTAATCGTATATGATGATATAAGGGAAGTTGTAGATTATGATAGATTGTGATTTTGTGCTTAAATAGTTTAAATGATATCATTCATACTTTATGAATGATATTACTATCATCAAATATGATTATAATCATATGTAAGTGTTTACCCTTATATATCATAGCATATTTTATGATTCACATCAATATTGTAAAGATTATATGATACTCTATTTTTTAAATCCACGAAAAAATTGGTATCTTTAAATATGATATAATGATGTATTTATCTATGAATAATATCAAAGAAATATATTTGTAATAATTTTATGGATATGATATCCCATATCATAAGTCATGAATGAATCATCCAGAAAAAATCATGAATTTTATTTTACATCTTGGAATATGACATGTATTATTATTTAAAAAACCCTCATTTGTCAAATGATTTCATGAATAAATAGAAATGATATGATACCAAATCCAAAGTTAGGGATATATATATATATATATATATTCTTAGAAAAAGAACCCCAAACAAGTGAGAAAGAGGATCTCCATCTCATGGCTCATCCAGGAAGAGAGTCTTTGATAGTTATAGAAGTCGAACCATGATGTACAAAAATTCACGTGTCAACCCAGTAGAAACCATCCAAGTCAAGACACACCTCTTAACTATTCTGCATAGTTTAGGTCCCACAATATCTTGGTGGAGGACCCATTCCCTAGTACAATAGTATGGTTCAAATTAGTGGATCGATAGAGGGCCAATATCCTATTCCAATAGAAGGGTTCCACTCTAATGGTCAATAGAGGAACCATGACCTATCCAAAAATAGGGTTATTATCTAATAGTTTATAGAGGACCCATTCCTTTACTAGCAAGAGGGTTCCACTCTAATGGTATAGGACCCTTGCCCAACCCATTTGGAGGGTTCCACTCTAGAATTCTAAAGAGGACCCTTTCCCTATCTAGTTGGATGGTCCCACTCTAGAAGTTGATAGAGGACCCATGTCCTAGTATAATAGGAGGGCTCCACTCTGAGGATAGAGAGAGTAACTATGCCTTTTCCAGTAGAAGGGTTCCACTCTAGGACTCCCCACGTCGACCTATTTTAGGTCACGAATAAGGTAAACATCACGTTCAAGACTCAAAAGTGGTATCATATTTCTAATATGATCTTACATTTAAGAGTTATCCCATTATATTTAATAAATTAATCATGCATAATATAATATATATTTAATTTTTTTATAAAATTATTTACAGGCACACCAGGCCTCGTAATCACACGTCGTTTTAGTTCCTGGCTCTGGAAATATAAGTATCAAAATTTCAAAGTCTTACAAGGAAAAATAGGGTCTTTAAATCATTCCCACCTTCAACATTTTCATCCCCTAAAATCAAAACTAAACAAGAAACTTGAGATATTGAGTCCTCACTTAGCTCTCCCACTTCCAGGAGATCTTCTGCATGTTCTCATGCTGCCAAAACACATTAAAAAAGGGGATGGTTTGTCCATGCAGGGTCCTCTCATGTTTATCCTTGATCACCATCGGGTTCTCTTGAAATGTGGCTCCATCCTCAATGTCCATCTCTCCCAAATAGATGATGTGCATTGGTTCATGTACACATCTCCTCAGTTGCGACATGTGGAAGACGTTGTGCACTTTCTCTATCTATGGGGGTAGAGAGAGGTGGTAATAAACCTTTACAACCCTATGCATGATCTAGAACGGCCCGATGAACCTTGGGGATAACATGCCTCCCTTGATGATCCTCCATAATCCTCATCGTGGGGAGATTCTCATGAGAATGTGGTCTCCCTAATCAAACGTCAAGGCCTTCTATCGATGATCTGTGTAATATTTCTTCCTACTATAGGTTGTCCTCATCCGCTCGTGAATGACCTGGACCTTCTCCATCATCACCTGCACTATCTATGGGCCCACAAGAGATGTCTCTTTAATATATTACCAACATAAGAGTGACCTAAAGGGTCTCTTATATAGGTTCTCAAAAAGTTTCATGCCAATAATAGAGTGATAAATGGTTTTTACATAAACTCTACTAAGGGAAAGTGATCTTCCTAGCTCCAGATGAAGTCTAACATGAAAGACCTCATCATTTCCTCCAACACCTAGATAGTGCGCTCAGTCTACCCATAGTTTTGGGGGTGAAAGGTTGTAGTCATCCTCATATGGACTCTGATTTCCTCTTATAGGACTCTACAAAATTGTGATGTAAACCACACATCATGATCATAGATAATCATCGAGATAACCCCATGGAGGCAAAAAATCTCCCATACATACAACTTCCCCAAAATCTCCACTGAATTATTTTCCCTGATATCAAAGAAGTGTTCCGACTTCATGAGTTGATTAACTATCACCCAAATGGTGTCATGACTCTTCATTTTTCCTGGAATCCCCGTGAAAAAAATCCATGGATATGTCATTCCACTTCCACTTTGGGATCTCAAGGGGATCCAACAAACCTACCAGAACCTGGTGCTCAGGCTTCACCTGCTGGCAGGTGAGGCACCGAGAGACAAACTTGACTCTCCTCCATCTCATGAAGGACCAACAAAAATGTTTCTAAAGATATCTATACATATTCCCTACATCGGGATGTATATCTAGGTGAGAAGTGTGAAACTATAACATCACCTCATCCCACATCATGACTGTAACCACCATCCATACCTAGAAAAAGATGATGTGATTCAATCCTTCAAAATGTAAATCCAGTAAATCCCCTCGGATATATGGTCATGAAAGACCTCATATTATACATATCTCATATGGGACTCTCTCACAAGCTCGAGAAGTGGATGAGTCGACACCATCGACTGTAGAAAAGTTTCACCCTCCTAATCCACTAGGGTTAGCTACAAGGAAGCCAACTGCTCTGAAGCCTCATGTACCAAGAGAGCCTAGGACTTCCATCTAAGTGAATCGACGCCATGTTTCCCTTCACTAGTTTATAGACTATCTCAAATTCATAGTCCTGTAGGAACTCCAACCAGCACCATTGTCTTAGGTTCAATTATATCTGCGTGAAGATGAACCTGAGACTTTTATGGTCTGAGTAAACTAAAAAGGGCTCCCCTAGAAGGTAGTTCCTACAAATCCTTAGAGAAAAGACTAAAGATGCTAGATCTAGGTCATGAATTATGTAGTTTTTCTTGTGAGGTCTCAATTTCCTCAACCTGTATGAGATAATTTCCTACCACTACATCAACACACAGCCGAACCCATCTTCTAAGGCATACTAATACACTACGTACTCCACACCCTCCTCTGATAGTCTCAACATAGGAGAAATTTTCAGCTTCATCCTAAACTCTTAAAATTCCCTCAAGTACTCCTCATACTAGGTAAACATCTTCCCTTTCCATGTTAGGGCATTAAAAGGGGCTGCAATATCATAGAAGTCTACCAAAAACCTCCTGTGGTACCCCTCCAAGCTTAGAATGCTCTGCACCTCTGAAACTGTCTTGGGTGGATCCCAAGTAATCACTACATAGATATTTTCTAGTTCTATAACTAAACCAAACTCAAAAATTAAATGCCCCAAAAAGTGAGCCTTGTGAATCTAGAAATGGAACTTTGAGAGTTTCCTATAAAGTTGGTGCTCTCAAATAAAATATAGAACAATCCTCAATTGCTCTACACGGTCCTTCATGATTCAAAGTATATGAGTATATTGTTGATGAATATGACCAAAAACTAGTCTAAATATGGATAGAATATATGGTTCATCAAATCCATAAGCTTGATGGGGGAATTCATCACACCAAAGTGCATCACCAAGAACTCATAGTGTACGTAGCAACATCAGAATGAAAAATTTGGAATATTGGCCTCGAAAACCCTCAACTGGTGGTAGTTGTACTAGAGATCGATCTTTGAGAACTATCTCATGCCTCTCAAGTGGAAAAAGAGGGTTCCAATCCTCGACAAGGTTTACTTGTTCTTTATAATGTCCTAGTTCAGGTGATGATAATCCATGTAATACCACAAGCTCCCATCCACCTTTTTCACGAACACTAGAGATGCCTAGGGGACACACTAGGCCTGATGAAAACCTTCTCTCAAAGGTCCTTAAACTGAAACCATAGCATCTGAAGCTTGGTAGGGGCCATCATATATGCTGATGAAGATATTGGTGAACTCTAGGGATTAAAGTTGATATAAAACTTCATATCTCATCTTAGAGATAGTCTTATAACATACTTGGGGAAGGTTTCAATATAATGCTCTACAACTAAATAAATCCAAATTCCTAAATATCCTACTACACTAAGTGATATACTCACTAACTGAAGGGTGATGGGTTGTATCCTCCTACTTTCAGAACCCACTCATCCCACCATGAGATCCCTTTCACCCATAAAGGTGAATCTTGTCCCATCAGTGCCGAGGAATATGAATCATCTATGATGATAGTCAATATGGTCTTGGACCATGGAAAAAAAATCCATACATAATATGACATAATAGGGTTCCATCGTGATTACCAAAAGGTCCCATATTAAACTCTCTCCAGTAAGAGACAACTCGCACTTTCAAAAGATAAAAGATACTGAAGAAGCGTTCCCTATAAGAACCTCAATACAAAGCTTATATTCTATTTCCTTAAATGGGAGCTCCATACCTCACACTAGGAGTATAGAGATAAAGTAATTTCAGGCACCTGTACTGCTAGTACTAAAGAAATATTAGAAAATAAACTTATCATACCTATAATCATCTCATGCACTACAGAGTCATAAGCCTCCAGATCCTATATTTGTTCATGGACCAGCTGTTAGCTCCCTGATCCTGACATGGTGCACCTAGTGGTGGTGGTAGAAGGATCTCATAACATCATCCACCACACACAGCTCCTCCTCCTCTGCTATCTTCAACTCCCTAGGGACCTCCCTTACCTCTCATGGGAGATCCATGATCACGGTGTTGTCTCTACCGTGGTGGTCTATCGGTTATTTGTTTTAACTCCTCAATGAATATGGTTAGATAGTCACATTCTTTGAGACCTCTCCCATTATAAGAAAAGAACCACCCCTCTCCAGGATTCCCTAATGGACTGTGTTTTCCCAGTTCTGCATGACCACACATATGAGTTTGATCATGATAGGATCTCCTGCACCGAGATCCTATCGACCGGTGAATTCTAGATACTATAGATGACTCATATCTGTGGCATCCACTACTAGATCTAGCTTCCTAGAGTCTCTATTACATAAATATATCTTTCCCTAGTGCCTGATCTAGCACCTTGACATAGGTGGGAATGCACAAGGGCACCACACAGGCACGGATCTCTCTGCGCAGTCTATGCTCAAAATTCCATTCTCAGAAGTATCTGTCTCAAATAATATCAAAGGAGTATCAAGTAAGGTATTTAAACCTTTATACGTACTCATACACAATCATTCCTCCCTTATATAGCTCTATAATCTCCTGAATTTGAACTGAGCGCAAACAGGAGAGGTAGAAATCCTCACGGAATAACTGATAGAATTCAGGCCATAAGACTGTCAACTCATCATGCATATAAGTAACAAGACTCCACCAGTGACCAACTGATCCATGGAATAGGCTAGATAATATTGAAACCACTTGATATATTGGTTTTTATATGAGACTGAAGATACGGACCACTGAATCTATCCAATCCTATTCTTCCTGGGGATCTGGCTTATCACAGAACCTCAGCGGCCTCTAGAGTTGGAACTCAAGGAATGCATTAAGACTATGTTCATCCTCAACCTACTATTATGATATTATATAATTATTAATAGGTTTTTTTCTTCTACTTACCACTAGGGGGAAGAATCTTGTGGGATGGGCCCTAAACTGAGGCCTCATCGCTCATTGTATCATCATCACGATCCAAAACTAGTATCTTGACTAGTTGGCATCGTGGAGGCATCCTTAAATTTAATCAAGAATTACTATAGTCAAATGATAATATATATATATATTGTAGTAATAGGGAGATGACTGAAGAAATAAATTCAAAGACTCGGTCCTATATGATGCATGTACTATTGATCCCAACAACCAATGTATCAGTATATCTATTTGATAAGGAGGTGGTCAAGGTCTTGGTTAATGGATACATTAGCTATCTATTCTACCACTATATTCCTTGAAATGAGATCTGAACTTATGAAACTTTTACATTATTTCACTAATCATAACCAATTCCTCATAAGGGGACTAATTCAAAAAAAATCCCATGGAATGAACTACTCTGAAACCAATCTGTCACTACTTTAACCTAACCAGGGCTCAAGCCAAAACTACCCCAAGCCTGCCTCCATAAACTAGGGGGTGGAAACAAGCAAATAAAGAAATAAGATAAATGGGAGGAAATTTACTAAAGTACCTATATTCATACGCTGAACCATATAAATGCAAAAGTGAAGAGGAATAATAATAAAAAGACGCAATAGTTAAGAATTAAACCAAGCATGAAAAATCTCTAGGGTGTATAATAGTACGACAGTGTAAACTAAAAAGTGAAGGGAAAAAATACACGCCCAACTAGAAATATTTCCCAACCTGAAAAAACTAGAAATTTAAATATATAGAGAGTCCATCTCCTGATCTCCAGGCTACAAACACCATACGTGATCTAAAGCACCCAATATCCCTAAGCTCGTTTGAAGTCATCACTGATCTATTCGTCATCTGCATTAAGTTATGACACATACGGGAAAATACCATATAGGGTTGAGTATATACATAACCAGTAGGACACCCCAAAAGTTTAAGGGGGAATTAATAGATACAATGGGGATAGTAAGATAGTAGATAATAAGCAGGATGTAGCTCAACCCAAAGCTAGAGAAAGAGTAACCTCATCCAAGAACAAGGGCCTCAACATGGTGTGTAGATGAACTAAACATTGAGTATCTTACACCCATAGTAGGGGAGTAAAACCATCTAACCATGAGAATTTAAACACATAAATCACATGGCATACCATGTGTGTCTTCTCAACCCATGGCAGGAGAGTAACCAAATCCAAAGATATGGATACAAATGTGTGTGTATATATATATATGCTCAGAAAAATAATCCCAAATGAGAGAGAAATGGGATCTCTATCTCATAGATTAACCTAAGAAAAGAGTCGTTAATAGTTCCAAAAGTCCAACAATGATGCCCAACATCTTGTGCATCTTCCCAACATAAACCATCCAAGTCAAGACACGTGACACAAATTCAAGGGGCCATAATCTCTAGGTAGAGGACCAATGCCCTGATACAACAGGAGGGTTCCACTTAGTGGAATGATAGAAGATCCATATCCTATTCCAACATGTGGGTTCCACTCTAATGGTTGATAGAGGACCCATGCCCTTCCCAGTATGAGGGTTCCACTCTGATGGTAGATGACCCATGCCTATCCCATATGAAATGTTCCCGTCTAGAAATTAATAGAGGACCCATGCCCTATGCCAACAAGAGGGTTTCACTATAGTGTTAAAGGACCCATGCCTAGCCCAGCTAGAGGGTTCCACTCTAGAATTAGATATAAGACCCATGCTCTGGTACAACATGACAGTTCCACTATGAGGATAGATAGGGGGACCATGCCCTACCTAGAAGGAGGGTTCCACTCTAGGATCCTGTAGAGGACCCGTACTTAGCCTAGTTGGAGGGGTCCACTCTAGTCACCAAGGACCCATGCCCAACCCAGATGGAGGGTTCCACTCAGAATACCTTTGGTGACCCTACATGATCACTACCATCATCAAGTGTCACCTAATCAAGCACCATTACTAGAGCATATCACATCGTATCCCAAAATCCACCACTGAGGGCACCATTTCATTCTAGAGGAAAAACACTATGGTTAGACTACTCATGGGTCAAAATATAATTCCAAATGAAGGATATAGGAGAGATTGAATTTTCATCAATAGGAACTAAGGGGTACATGATGTGTGAGGGGACTCACATGGTGTGTGGTTGTGCTCTATCACCTAGCCATGTCCCTGGAGGTACATGGATTTCCAATCATGTAGGAATAAACAGCATGTTTGGAATATGCATAGTGTTACCATGCCACTCAGGGTCTATCCTAGGTTCTTGGCCATGTCTATGTATCCACCTCGGTTCCATGTACTTTACCCTATGTCTGTATACATCGGTACACGTCCATGTTCCTGGTCATGTACTACCACATAGGATCCAACCTGTGTACTCTATCACATGTCTCTTCTACCCAAGTAAGTGATACAAGGCATGTAGGGAATCTACACAAAATTACATACTTATAATTTTCCAAAACCCTAGCCACCACAACTAGGACCTGATCCAACGAGCCTATACCCAAGTGGTACAGGCTCCTGCTTGGCATCCAAAAGACCCAGGATTGAATCCAGGAAGGGAAGAATTTTTGGGTACTATAGCAACACTGTAGAAGGGCACTGTAGCAATACTATAGTAGTGGAAGAACTATAGCAGCAATGAAACTGTAGCAGTGGAGGCACAGTAGAAGGTAATGTAGTAGCGTCGGTACTATAGCAGGGACTATAGCAGACATGGTACTGTAGCAGTACTGTTCACTGAGGGGATCTTTGGGCCAAAAATTGGCTTTCAAACCTTGTATTTAGGATACATGAACTTGGGCCTTCAGGCTATGTATTGGGTCTCCCTATACCTAGTCAAAAGAGGTATTTGCTTTAAATAATAATGAGGCTTTGGCCCCAACTATCTAAATAAAATCTAGGGCCCGACATGCCTTATGTTATTTGAACTACATGGAATGTATTAGAGATTTTTATAGTAATATAGATCCATTATCAAAACATCAAAAATGGACATTCCATGATAGATCTTTCCTCTTAACTATTTAAAATCAGTGGATCTAGTCCAGACCTATCATTTCCATCCATCTAGTGGCTGGAAATAGGTATTTTCGGTCCCTAGAGGTCCGTCGCACGTCCCACATGCCTCCGATCCTTCCTTCATCAATAGTTTGATCTGTGGTCCTAAAAAATCATCAACATACCCAAAACAACCCAAATCATTCCTTGATTCTTTGATCCACCCCTAACGCATCATTTTTTCATTATTCTGGGGGTCTGATCGGGCTCGGTACCACCTGACAATGTCGAATCGGGACCGCAAGGTCCAACTACTGAACAATGCGAAGCAATGGGGGGGAATTGGAAAAGAAAAAAAATATCAATTTTTTACATGATTTATTGGCCAAAGATAAAAAATATGGATATACAGGGTTATAAAGACAAAATAATAATTAAATATATGGTACATGGGTGCATGCTAAGGCCATAATT
Source organism: Viscum album (assembly GCA_963277665.1). NCBI lineage: Eukaryota > Viridiplantae > Streptophyta > Magnoliopsida > Santalales > Viscaceae > Viscum > Viscum album. The sequence continues at coordinate 610,327,438 of OY728137.1, read as the reverse complement.
GGATCAAATCAAATGAGGGTATTGATCTTCTCAATCAATATAATCAAAATGGGTGTAATCCACAAATTGAACAGTTCTAACTAGAGATTGGATCGTTCATCAATGAAGAACGTTCTCATCATTGATTTAAGGAAGTATTTGTATTTATTGTGTCTCAATCTACTCTGATCCATAGTTTTTTCATTATCTAATGTGATTCACCAATGGAAGGATAGGTGGAAGAATCTATCAGTGGTCTCAGGGTTATGAGGCTAACCTGAGGAAATTCTCCATAACAATAGATTTATAGGTAAATCTATTAGGTTAAATGAATGAATGAATGAATTTAAATAATTAATTAATCCACTAAATGTACCGCCAATGAAGAAGATATCTAAACGCCCCACACTGACTTATTTTAGGTCACGTTTAGGATAAAAATCATGTTTTGGACTCAACCGTGGTCTCGGATTTCTGTTATGATATTCCATTTAAGATTTATCCCATTTTATTTAAGAAATTATGCATGCGTAATATAATATATATTTATTTTTTTATAAAATTAATTTATAGCACACAAGGCCTCAAAATCACACACTGTCTCAGTGCTTGGCTTTGGAAATATATGTAGAAATATTTCAAATTCATAAAAGGTAGAAATTAGGTCTTTATAGAATCACACCTTATGATTCATGAAACTATGATTCACCCAAGTCATTAAATATGACTATCCGAGGTATCCTTTATGATTTATTCCATCCATTAAATATGATATATCTTAATCTTATATATAATCATATTTCTATATGTTTTTTATACTCTACACCAAATTCCTATCATAAAATATGATATAAAATGGATTAAGGGAATATAACTTTTAGAATTAACCCATATATTAAAAGATAATGCATGTAATTACATTTAATGTAACCTTTAATTATGATAAATACCCCATCCATTTCATCATATAAATCAAATAATAAATTATTTCTTATATGGAAGATCTTCTTGAATGATAAAAATTATTATTTGACCACCCAAACAACCAAGGACACTAGTATGGTATCATATACCATGCCTTATAATATAGCTAGTAGTACAATATGACTTTCATTAGTAGTAGCATAAAACCATGCTTTATAATATCCTCATATCATACAATAAGATATGACCAAATGCATCATATCCATAATGGATTTAGGGAATATCTCATTTAATATACCACTTTTACTAAATCCTCAAATACTTTGTCATTTCATATTATATTGAACCATATAAAATAACTTATGAAAACATATCCAAAACTAATATTAGATATATTCCAAATTTTTTTTGGAAATATATCATAAACTTCACCATGTTTTACATTATATGTAATTACTTGTAAATAACCATCCAAAACTGTTTTGGAAAAAATTTAAAATACTTTTAGAGAATTTATTTAAGTCAAACTTGGTCCTTATTTAGTCAGCCACAAGGTGTGGCCCCATGGGCCTTTGTAGCATTACCAAAAAATATGAATCACGAGAACCATAAATATTGGTAAAGATCATCCTCTAGAAAAATCATCAGTGCTACTCATGTTATAAAGGGATCTAACATAATCTCTAATAAACACATGTATCTCTATACTTGTGTCCACCAATTGAATTATATAAAAAATTTCATTTTCATATAATGCTTTTTCCCAAGACATAAAGTGACCATGGGACATAGAGTATGTCAATAACATATATAATACTCATATATTCTTGATTCTTTAAGTATAGACTAACCAGGTTGATGAATATATCACATTTCATTCACCTTTATGGATGAGAACATCACATTTCCCTGACTCAGATTGATAAGAACTCCATATATATTATTTAGGTGAAATCATAAACTCTCTCAGTCTATATAAATCAAGATATTAGAAGTTATACTCACTATATGAGAGGATAAATCCTATCTTAGTAGAGATCCAACCAATGACATGATCAACAATATACCCAACCACCCCTGATTAGCTAATCCTCACAGCCCGCAAAACAAAGGTATCAAAGTATGAAGGTTCTCATGGTAGGTATATCACCAAATTCAAGTAATGAGGACTCCAAATATGATCCATGTACCCCTAGTATACCAAATACATAGTATATAACACTCCTTGTGGTATACTTAGTGGGATATCCAACACGCAAAAACCCTTTTTTATACCTCATAATCATATTTCATATCTCGATACAAGAATCCTACTCATGATAACCTTAACATTTCATCATAAACTATAATATTCCATGATGAACATCAGTTATGGATAACTCAAAGTCACACTTTAAGAGATCAATTATTATTACACTTTAAAAAATGTATATCAATATATATACATGTATGAAACCAACATGAAATATTGATAAAGTGGAGATTTAATTTTGATATGACTCATTTTATATTTTAAATATTTTATGAATACCTAACAAAACTCTATATAAGTTCCCATATAACATATCATATATGATATAATTCTAGATCAAAATTATGTTTGTTTCACTTTCTAGGTGTTTTTTAACTAATTAAATCTATATGTAATTATTTCCACATCACTATGAACTTCTTGATAAAACCCTCTCACTAAAATCTCTAGTAAGTAACATCCATGAATAAATCAAGTTTGAATAATGGTGAGATTTAGGAATCATATTCCCAATGTTCAACTACTTGAACATATTCAAACACCTAACTGTAAAATATTTAATGTTATTATGTCAACTTCTATGGCATACTTAGAAATATTTCTAAGTAAATTATAATCATTATTGGAATGCATTCCATCAAAATTTTATTTGAAATATTTTAGTAACTAATTTAACTATTTACATTATTATTTACTATCACATTCTAAAATCCTTTAGGATAAAGTGTCATTCAATTTGTATTTTTACTAGCATAATACTTTAGAAAATAGTGATATTCCCAACCTCATTATAACTAAATCTAAATATTTATGTTTCTCTTTTCCATCACATATTCTAAACTCTTTAGGATATTAAGTGAAATTCACTTTAACTTTTGACTGGTATAATACTTTATATGTTAAATTTGAACTTCTATAATTCCAAAAATACTCCCAATAGACTCTTAGAAACTATATTTGTAACAGAACAAAATTTTAAGTAAATGAAACATTTATTTCTTATATATTATTTTGGAGGTTTTTAGGAGATTTTAAAGGGGTGTACAGTTTGAGAAAACCATGCGGTTCTTCCCAAAAAACAGTGTTAATTGTTGGATAGGGAAATTAGATGCCACATGATTGGAACATAGTTTACAAAACCACATGGCCAAATTTTATGGGTATCCTTAAGAGTTAGTGAACCTCATATAATTGTCACATGGGTAAAGCTAACCAGGTGATATCCCCCATTAAACAGTGAAAATCAGAATAGAGGAAAAATTATGGTTGGTGCGTGGTTTATAAAAACTATATGGGTGCCTTGAAGAGGTAGTGATCCTCACATGGTTGGAGCATAGCTTAATAAATCATGTGGCTAAACTATGTACATCAAATTAATTAATCCAAAAATTGTGATTTTAACCTAAAACCTCCCCAAAACCCTTCCTTCTTCCTCTTACACCTAGGGATCTCAAAACTAGGGACTCTAGTGGTTGTTCTTAGAGATTCCCCTCCCTTTGAAATCTAATTTTGGTGGATCTATCGGCTTTATCCAAAAATAATTCAAGGTAAGAGGTCATTATTCATGTTTTTTCTAGATCTCTACTCCTATCATTGGAAGGAATCATAGATCCAAGCTTTCATGGCGAGATCTTTGAATTATTATGTGATCTAATAAAGAATTCTTGATTTTTTTATGGATAGGTAGTTGGATTTAGAGAATTTCCATCCTTTTATAGAATAGATCTAGATCTATTATTGTCATTGGATCTTATTGGGTTAGTTGATCTACCTCTAAGCCCATGTTACACTCTTCTTCTTGAATCTTGATTCTAAAATTCTCTTGTGATGAATTGGGGATGGTTCTAGGAATCATTGGTGTGTAATATTGATCTAGGTGGAAATTTTTAGTGTTGGGAATTAATAATCTTGAGTTAGTAAGTTATTACCATATAGGGAATTTGTATAAAGTTGATTGGAATGCTCAAAATGTGTGCATATGTAGAGCAGTGAGGACCATTGTGTGATATGGCATGCTTGTGATTTGCATATGGTTTGAATTTGAATCCCATGAGACTAACATATTTTGTACTATAATTATTACCTTATGTTCTATGACCTACTTTATATGAATGATTTCCCTATGGAAGATTGTATCTGGTATCAAAGTGATAGGTAGGATCATCATGATTAGGATATCCACTAGAGGGGGAGCATGTGCTCATATGATGTGTAATAACCAAGATGATGAAGCATTGAGAAAAGGTAGAGGTATGAAGACCTTGTGGCCCAAAACAAGATAGAGGATGAGGTATGGTAGCCTTATGGAATGACCTAAGATATAGTAAAGAGTGTTACAATCACATGTCCCAACTTTGTGAAGGTAGGGGAATGATGGCCTTGTGGCCTGACTAGAGGCTGATCTAGGGGTGTGATGACCATGTGGTTTGACCCAAGGCTTGATTAGTTTTGGACTTGATCTGAGACATGTGTTGACCTTTTGTCCTAATATAATATGTGATGACATATGATATATCCCTTATGGCATGGATTTGATGCAAGTATGATCAGAACTCATCAAATCTTGTTTACTACACGATCGCTCAATGTTTGATTTGTATCTTTTTTTTTACATATACCTTTTATAATAACATAATACTTTATATAAATGTGAAATTTATGTTAAGTATTAATTTTTGGTGTCCTAATGGGTGTATTATCACACCTTGTATGGGAATCTCAATGCACATATAGATTTCATGATCAGGGATCCAACTAAGGTAAATGGCCCTATGTTGGGGAGCTGAGTAGGTGGGGATTAGATAACAATGGTGATTCTAAGATGGAATCCATGCTATCACTATTGAGTTTTATTTTATTTTAATTAGTTATAATACTTTGGTTTACTTACCAAATTTTTAGTCTTTGTTTTATTTATTTTGTATGACCTATATTCCATTTTATTATAGCATGATGATTTCAGCTATGTTTTTATGGGATGTTTGTTAATACTTGTTGTGATTATATGGGATGGAAATTTATCTAGAGTATATAGTCTCCTAATTTAATTTTTATACCCTCACCACCATTTGGAAGCCTTTTTTATATGAGTAGATGTACATGAGGTCATTTTACACATCGATCGAACTTGGTGATTCGGTCAGGGTGTTGCAAAGTGGTATCAAATGAGGTTTTCCATTATTTCCTTTTATTTTCTTCTTGACTATGTTGGGGAATAGTATAAATGATATAGTATATGCTTAAAATGGGTAGGGTGGTCAAATATATTCATGGCCAACTCATGTGTAATGGAAATTTGAGTTATTGGGGTATGGGATTGCTGTTTTGGTTTACACTTTTACTGTTGACCTATTTCACCTTGAGTGATGCATATGATTTTAGTGTTATTATTTTTGGGATTTGGGTGCATTCATGAATCATGAGTAGGAATGTAGGTACAAATTTCATGAATATAATTACTTTTCATATATGTAAGTTCAAATAATTGTGTGCCAGGTATAATTTTTGTGTGTTATGTTTCCTGATATATTATCACTGAAAGTTAATTATTTAAAATCAAGACTGATATACTTTGTTATATATATCTGTGACTATGAATAACATGTAGGTATTAAAAATATAATATTGATCTTGAGCAGATTATAATTTTTATGTGAGTCTTTTACCTTGGCATGTATTTTATTTTTTTATCCTTTAAGTGATTTTAAAGGATAAAAATCACTGGGCATAAGACATGTTAAATGGTTTTCAAAGGATTTTGGTATCTAAAGGGATTTTTAAATACCTAGTGATTATGAAAAATTTTAATGGATCATTTTTAAATTTAATGGATTTAAAATTGAATAAATGGTTTTATTTTCTCAAATATTTTAAATGAAAAGGGATTTGGGATTTTAAAATATTATTTAAACCTATTGGGGACCGAAAATGGGTGAAAATAAACATGTAGTTTATAATGGATTTTCAATTGAAAATGGGTTTTATGTATTTTAATAGTTTGATAGTGTTTTTTCAAACTTATTTTGGTTGTAAATTTGGTTTTAAATGGAATTTTCAAAGGTCTAAATGGCACAGTATAATGAACTAGGATTTTAGAAGCCCCATTTAGCACATTTAAACAAGTTTTGTATAATATGTATAATAGAACCATTTGAATACTTCTTATTAATTTGATTGATATGAATTGTGTTTAAATATAATTTTTAGTTTGTTTGATCTTAGAATGAGTGGTGATTTTATGAGTGTGAAGTTCAGTAAATAACCTCCTTTGGTAATGGTCTCATAAGTGGTCGACTAGTTTGGATTAGAGATTACACTGAAAGTGGACCCTTGATTGGGGTGGATTGATTATGATGTTCCACGTGATGAACATGTGACTCTCTCAAAAGTGAGTAGATCAGGATTTTTATATGTATATACATGTGTTAAATTGGAGTTAAATGAAAACCCCATTAGTGGTAGAGCTAGTGTGTTGTTATTTTGGGTTAAATTAGTTAGTGTGTGATGTCTCCTGAGACTATAAAGATGTGGTTCTAAGTGCAAGGTCCAGAATAGTATAAGCATAATGATGATGGATACATCTAGTGAGAATTGGTTCTATACTATTTAGTGTAGTGATTAGGTTTTAAAATACTTGGGAGGCATACAGATAAGTTTTTCTCCTTAACTTGAGTGACAAGTGATCTAGCATGGTGGTGATAGGTTCATAGTAGTATATGTAATAGGTTGTGAGATCCTTAGGTGTAGATACATGATCATTATAGTATTGAACATATATATTGTCTAATGGTGAATTAGTGTCATATAGAATGATCAAAGTTAGTGCTTTGGTGCCTGGGGGTAGTTCAAAGATGAGTTAGAAATTTAGAGAAACTAGCAATTGAAGTGATATTTCTTGTAGTGGTTTATGAAGTGAACTAGGAATTTAGGCCATGAAATTGGAAATTTAAATTTTATTAAGAATGTTTAGCTTGTGGTTTTGTCTTAGAAACCAAATATGGGACTTGAAGTGAGACGAGACCATTGGTTGTTCCTTGAAATGTCAGTGAATAGGAAAGACATAGTGGCATTAAAGCATAATAAAATATGGAGTGTTTTGAGATCATGTCATAATTCCTTTGGAGTTAATAGTTGAAATGTTTTTGGAACCTTGTGTTTTTAAAAGGATCACTATAGAATTAACTTCAAGTGTGTGGTTGATGTTGGCATGAAATGTTGTTAATCAGTTTCTTTAGGAAAGTTAAGTGTAGTTTGTAGTGTCTTCAATAGGCAGTTCCTTCATAAACTGCCCTAGGAGTGAGCATACAATGAGTATCCAAAGACCTTATTGATGTGTCAGGTAGAGTAATGTAACAACATACCATATGGTTCCCATTTAACATGTTCTTAGTTCATGAATAAGTGTGGAACAACCATGATGTTTTTTAATAAAATCATAGTTGAGCATTTTGGCTCGATAGATGCAAAACGGTTATTGAGATGATTCAGAAATAAAGTTGGACCTTCATGTGGGTAAGTTTCCTTGGTAGATTATGGGTTAAGGAGAATTTCTCAATGAATTTAGACTTGTATGATGATAAGGCATGTTAGTAAATTTACAAGTAGACCATGGTTAAAAGTTAAGAGCCCTTGGGATGTGTGGGTTAATTATTAGAGACTACTCTAGTGGTTTAAATTATATCTATGGATAGAGTTATTGTTCATTGAAGTGGGCCATGCATTTGAATATTGATAGTGGTTAAGGATCATTGAGATCAAGTGTATATAGTTAATCCATTGGCAATGAAAGACTCATTATTTAGCATCTTAGGTCGATCATGATGTGTTGCTTGAAAAATATTTTATAAGGTGAACCTCATGAAATGCTATACCCAAGTGGTAGGGTTCTATAAAAGAGAGTGTATAAAATCATGTTATAGGAGGAAGTGTCATGGATGGTGAAACTTTGGAAAAAAGTGTGGAAGTTGATGAGATTATTGGATGAATGTTTGGTGGGTGTATATAAAGATCACAGGGTGATGACATGTCCCCCCATAGTTGTCACATCTTCTCTATTGGACTAGGTGAAATCCAAATAAGAGTTATTTTCTGAGTGTTTAGTTTTATAGGAATGATTTATAGGGAATGACCCAATTCTGGGATAGTATTTATATATAGATGATTTGATTTACATTCTTGTGAGAGTTGTGGTTCATGATTCCATGAGAAAATATTTGATAAGTGAATTTCATGATTATTAGTGGGTAGTACACCCTGTATTGAGGAAAATGTATTGTGATATCAGATGACTGTTGAAGTTTCCAAGTATGAAGAGGGAAATCACTAGTTTTATCTCTCATTGTATTATCTATTAGAATATTAAGGCTGAGCATGAGTGACTAGGTGGTTTAATTTAGCCTCTTCCCATGGTCGTATGTAAGTGAGATAACATGAAAATGAACTTTGTTATGGGGATTCCCAAGACCCTGAGAGTTCAAGATGCTATGTTGGTTTTGGTTGATCGATTGAAAAATGTAACACATTTCTTATCGATCTTAAAGACACTTTCAATATTTAATTTGGGAAAACACTATATTGAGAGATAATGATACTACATGGAGTTTCTATGAGAAACTTATCTGAATGGGATGCTCATTTCTCATCATAGTTTTGGAAATTTTTGTAAAAGGTGATGGGTACTCATTTGATCTTGATGTATCATCCATATAATAATGGGGAATTACAGAGTATGGTCTATAATTTGGAGGATATTATTCAAGAATGTGTCCTAGATTTCAATGGATCTTGGGATGATTATCCTTCCTTAAAAGATTTTTTGTACAATAGCAGTTACAGATATTTGATTCGGATGGAACTGTTTGAGGCTCTTTATGGTCATCCATGTCATTCACTGCTATATTGGCATGGGAAAGGTGAGGCAGCTATTGTTGGTTTGATTATGGTGTTTCATACCTATTATCAGGTCCATTTGTTTCTATAGAAATTGGTGACCGGTCAGAGTAGGCAGTGATCATATGCTGACTAGAGGAGATGACCTTTAGAGTATGTTGTGGGTGATTGAGTTTTCTTATAGGTTCAACCTTAGTTGGGGAATCAATGATTGCAGAAAAAATGAAATTAGGTGTTGTAGTTTGTAGGATAATTTGAGATCATCGATCATATAGAAACAATTTACATCTAATTGGATCTTCCTCCATGGTATCAAAGTATTCATACTATGTTCCATGTGTCTCAACTTCAAAGGTATGATCCTAATCCTATGCATGTGATATAAAGTGAGGACATTGAGTTGGAACCAAATGAATCATTAATGAAACATATGATATGGATCATTCACTAGAGTGATAAGGTGATGTGAGGGAATATAATTCCCCTTGTTTAGGTTTTATGGCAGTACGGTCGCATCCAAGAGGAGACTTGGGAGAAGGAATATGATGTTCAGGATCAATGGATGGAGTTGTTTGTGTGTGAATTCTAGAGACACTTCTTGAGGATGATTATTCTTTAGGGGGAGATTATAATGGAATGGACCTTTTTAAGTATGTAACACCTTGATTTCAACACTTCTCTAAGTGTTTTTGAGTTATAATTTTATTGGGTAAAGTCTTGGGAAAAATCTGTATGGTTTTGGAGGGTATTAGGATATTTTAATTGGGTACAAATTGTGAGAATGGTTTGGAAAAACCATGTGATTATTACTAGGAAACCATGATGATTGTTGGAGAGGGACAATAGATGGTTCATAGTTGTTGCATGTTTTAATAAACCATGCTAATGAACCATGTAGGTTACATAAAGAAAAATATAGCCTCGTATGATTGGTGTATGGTTTGAGATAAACATGTGACATCCCCTAGGAAATCATGTAACTCAAAATAAATGAAAAAATCATGATTGATTCATAGTTTACTGAATTTTTCTAAAAAATCATGCAGGTTCCCCCAGGTGGTTATAATCCTCACATGGTTAGAACACAGTTTAGTAAAATATAGGACCGAACCATTCACAACAAATTAATTATTCTGAAATTTTTATTTTAACACAAAGCCTCCATGAAACCCTTAATTATTCCCCTTATGAATAGGGATCTCAAATCTAGGGACTTAAATGGTTGTTCTTAGTGATTCCTCTCCCTATGAACTCTAATATCGGGGGATCTAGAGGTTTTGTAACATGATAATTCAAGGTAATAGGTTGTTCTTCCTCTATTCTTCATGTTTATTCTAGATATCATATTCTATTCTTAGAAATAATCATATATATTGGATGTTATGGATAGATCTATGAATTCTAGTGTGATATAATAAGGAATTCTCAATTTATCAATGGATTGGTGGTTGGATATAGATAATTTTAATCCTTTTACCAAATGGATCTAGATATTCCATTGGAAATTGATCTCTTTGGGTGAGTTGATCTCCCTCTATGACTATGTTATGTTCTTATTCTTGAATCTTGATTCTAGAATGATTATGTGATAAATTGGGGATAGTTATAGGAATAATTGGTGTGTGGGCTTGATCTGGGTGTAAATTCTTAGTGTTGGTAATTTATACTCTTGAGATAGGAAGTACTTAACATATAAGGCCTTTGTATAAAGTTTATTGGCATGACTGGAATGTGTGTGCACTTGTAGATATGAGAACCATTGTATGACATGGTATGCTTGTGATTTTCATATTGTGTGTGTGTGTGGCCTGTGAGACCTATGTATTATGTGTTATGATTATGCCCCTAGGTTATATATATTTTTGTGTGTGAATGATTGACCCGTGGAGCTTTTTATCTAGTGTCAAAGTGATAGGTGGGATCATCATGATTAGGCTATCCACCAAAAGGGGGAGGATGTGTTAGTGTGTGATGTGAGATGATGATGATGATGGAACCTAGATATAAGACTAGGGTATGAAACCCTTTTGGAAAACCCTAATATAGAGGATAGGGTATGAAAGCCTTGTATCCTATCCTGAGATAGAGTACGAGGTGTGACAGTATTATAGCCCAACATAATGAAGGTAGGGGAATGATGACCTTGTGGCCTAACCCAAGGCCGAGTCAGGAGTGTGACGAACTTGTGGCCAGATTCGAGGCTTGGTTGACTATGGGACTTGATCCAAGAAATGATTTTTCCTTGTTTACTAATTTGATATGTGATTATATATGATACACCCCTTTCAGCATGGAGCTAGATAAGGTATATTTATAACTCATGGAAGTTTGGTTAGCACATGATCACTTTCCATATGATTGGTTTTTTATTTTTGAATTTACCTTTAATCATGAAATACAAATTTATATACATGTGAATAGAATGTTAAAGATTAATTAGTTGTGTACTATGGGGTTTTTACTCACACCCTTCATGATCATCTTGATGTTAATATAGATTTCATGGTTAGGGATCTATCCAAGGACAAGGGCCCTACATTAGAGAGTTGAGAAGGAAGATCTTGGAAGATGGAGGTGATTCCATGACAAACTCTAGACTGTTACTATAAAGTTTTAGTTTATTTTCATCAGTTTTCATAATTTTCTTAACTTTCCATATTTAAAATATTTGGTTTATTTCATTTTTATAATCCATATGGTATTTTATTATAGCGTGATGATTTCACTGTGTTGTTCTAGGATTTTTGTTAATAATTTTTATTTTGGTGCATGACTATTGTTGCCGGGGGTATAGTCTACCCATAGCACCATTAATACCACCATCAACAGTCAGAAATATATTTTGTATGGGGAGATTCACATGAGGTCATGTGAAACTTTTCCCATTCCTAGTGATCCAGTCATGGCATTGAAATATTCTATTCAAAATTTAATTCTATAATACAAAAACTTCTTTATGTTAGAAAATAAAACTTATTTTATTTTAGTAAGACTATTTTAAAAAAAAACCATTATTTATATATCATATGTGGTATTTTATGTGTTTAGAGCATTTTTATTTGAAAATAAGACTTTATTACTTAAAATATACCACTAATAGTTGGTGGGAACAACTTCCCTTATATTTTAACAAACATATGGATAATTTTTTTTATTCTAGATAAAAAAAATTATCCTTGTCTTGTTTTTAAAACATGTTATAATATATAGAATATCATAAACCATGTGTGTTGAATTTATTATCTCATATTATTGATAACAAAACTTTTTTAATAAACAAGGTTTCTTATCATATAAGATAAATGAGATAACTATACACATATTTTATTTAGATTCAAGTGAGTTTGATACATTCATTTACATTCAAATATTTGATATAGAAACTCCTTACTTAATAACTTGAATTAAAACCATAAGATATATCAATTAAACCATTGATTTTTAACTTCTATTTATTTATAACACTTGTAAAAAAATACATTTTTAGTCATATACCATTCAAAACTAAAGAATTGTTTTTTATAACATTCATATATAACAGGGAAATTCCACAGAATTTTATTAACCTCTTTAGATATCTTGTAAAATCCCATATTATAGAATCATTACTCCTTTATTATTGATTTTAAATTTAGGTTTCAATGATCTTAACCAGATACTTAAATAAATATTGTTGGACTCTCCAACCAACATTTCTTATTATGGTTTTTACTTTTACCCACTTGTGCTGTCGACAAAACACCAAAACCTAGAAATCATATGAAAATTTCATCTATTCCCAATGATTTTAGAATAATAAGGAAAACATTTCTTTAACTAATTAAAATTTTTGGAACATTTTCATAAATGAAAATAGAATAAATTCTATATCCAAAACAAGCCTTAAAGAAATATTCAGTCTCTCCAAGTCATTATAATACTCAATAAAATTGGGTACGCGAGTGGAGAATAAAATTAATTAGGTCACCAAGTATAAAATGTCTTTGAAACCTAAAGTGAACCAATCTATGCTTTTTATAATCATCTATATTTTTAAGTGTTAAATAATTTTAATATTTGGATTCTCAGGAAGGTATTTTCTTTAAGACTTATAATTTATCTTACATAATAAATTTTCTCAAGTTACTATTCACAAAAGTTTCTTACATTAGGTATCTACTTTATCTAGTGTTTATTTGATTTAAAGTTTAATGATGATTATGATGATGATTCAATTTATCTTAAACCAATTTTTTATCAGATTAGTATCATGTTTTACAAACATTTAATAAGGAATTTTATTAAATGGTATCCCATTAAAATGATGACCCATTTTAAATTAATCATATCCATTAGTGGTTCAAGATCCATATATCACTAAGAAATGATCATTATTTTTCATTCCTATCACCACATATCTATTTTGGTAGGTAATCATCCTAATAATATCATATATAAATCTTGGATAGTTGAGAAAAAAAATATATTTGTTCAATATAATATATGAATAAACTCAACTTTATCCCTCTGGTGTCCTAAATTTTAGGGTTTCTTAGCAAAGTGTAACCTAAAGAAAATAATAATATTTAGTAACGTAACTCTTAGGGTTATCCATTTCCACCATTCCTGACACAAGATAATCCATGGGAACCCTTATTTGGCAGAACCTGCCCAGTTGAATGATTGATTTCTTGACATGTTCCACTTTAGAAGGAATCTAAAACTTATAATTTCAAAGGATTTTTAATCTCAAAATATTATCTCATGTTATTAACTTTATATATTCATGTGCTTAGTGATCTAGTTTGGAACCCTATTTCTTTAACCAAATCAGTATGTTCAAGCCATGTTGATCAGTAACTCTTTAGATAATTCATATCTTGAGTTAATTACCCAAATCAATAGATAATTATATTCATACATATTCAAATAAATCTCATACGTAAGGTACATAAAACTATTTCTTGTAAATTATTAGATTTATATGAAATTGAAAATCACTATCTGAGTAAGCATAGAGCCACAGATAGTCAACCACCAATTTTCTAGAATAAGGCATAAGCCACTAGGTCAGTCGAAAGTTAAACCCAAAGTACCTTACCCAAGGATATTTTACACAAGATAGATACCAATTCCATTATAATTCTAATACATAATATATATAAATCATAATTAACTACTTAATTCAATATCATAACTCAATAAAAGAATAATTCAAGGAAAAAGAAAACTAAATCCACTATCATACCTAGCATGTAACTCCTTAGATGCATGTTTGATAATCTCTAGAATAAGTTTAACAATTTAAACTAAAGAATACACACCTTTATATTATAAATGATTTATAACTATGAATATATTAGGGAGATAACTATTAAATACAATAACAATTCCTATATTTAAATATTATAAAGACATTTATGAAGAATTCATAAATAAAATTTAATTACAAGAACTTTATAATTTAGTTATTTATTATAGATATTCTATAATGTTGAATATAAAAATATTATACTCCTCCTAAATTTCATTTTAAAATTTCTTTTAAAAGACATAATATGTGATGTGGGAATCTAATATATCACAATACACTAGAACTCAGCACATTCAAATTACAAAATTTAAAACAAAACACACTCAAATTTCAAAATTCGAAACTGCCAATCAAACCATTAAAAGCTAGGAGAGTGATGCAGATAGTGTGTTTAACCTTGATCCTTTCACGTAGGCAAAGACCAAGGTCCATAAAATAAACTCTTTTAAATTATTCACTATATATAATTTCACTTTAAATATTTTATATTTCATTAAATATAAGTATTTTATATTTCAATTTCTATTATGTAAACATTTTACATAATTTAAATATCACATATTAATAATTTTAAACCGTGATAAAATTAATCATAAAAATCATTTTTGATGTGGTCTAAATAATATCCCAAATAAGGACTTTAATTTTAATAATTCAAATTAATTAATTATGAAAAATATGTAATTAAATATTAACTCTTTTATATTTTAGCCTTATTTTTTGTAATTTATAAACACTTTATAAATTTCCCTTATGATTTCTAAATAAACAGTTTATTTATATATAATAGGGAATGCCATATAATTTAGAAAAATTTATTTCAATATTAACATTTAATATTATGGAATATTTATTAATAAATGTTTCATAAACATTTAATTAATTAATTATAAATAATTTATAATTAATTAATTTGTAAAACCCTTTATAAATTAATAAATTTAACAAAATGCCTTATATTATAATCTAAAAACAATTTATAAATTATATAATTTAATTCATAATTGAATTTTAAGAATCTTTTTTCTACTAATTGTATTTAATGATTTAAGTCGAATCATATAATATGATTGATAAGAGGGTGTTCTTAAATGACTCAATCACTATTAGTTGTAATTTACTACTAATAGTTCTATCATCGCTTATGATAAATGATATATATAAGGGGTTTTTTTAAGTAAAGGTAATGAACCTAACATATCGGGAAACTCATATGTAAGAGTAACATGCATTGCTTTTCTGTTTTTTGGAAAAGGGAATGACACTTACACATGGGGTGAGTCATACATAAGAGTAAACTATGTAAAGGAAGACCCTTATATATACCACAGAATATGATATATGTTATATCATAACTATGACTTGATTATATATTTTTAGAACCCATGACATAGTTTTATCATTAAATATGCATCCCTAATCATACACTATGACAAATAAAAAATTTAGAGTTTTGTACTATGTCACTGGATATGATATCCTAATAAAATAAGATAAGACTTAATTTGTTAGAATAAGTTTCTAAATCATATTTTATGATAGGGAATATGATAGGGATTATAAATTTAAAAACACAAATTTTTAGTATGGTTTCATGAACCAAAAGAATGTTAAGGATTTGATTCCACTTCTAGGATTCAAAGGATCTAACGAAATTCATTAAATACATCAAAAGTAAAGAAAGAAACCCAAATCCAAGATTAACCATGTTAGATAAATGAAATAATGAAAAATGTAAATGAAATAATTTTTGAATGTGTACCTTACACTATAGAACTGCAGCAACACTCTTCATCCATGATTGATGAAGATCATAATAAAGGAATCCAAAAGACATCACTCCTCTGGCAGTATACATGTGTTGTATTGAATCTCTCAACACTCAAGTGGGATCCTCTCATAACCCATGACATGATATTGCCTTGTGAAGGCCAAGGGTGATGAGGAATAGATCTTTGGCTATGGGAGAAAATTTTTCCAATTCATGGGAAGTCTTACATTACATACTATCTCATAGTGAATTAACTTTATAAGATCTATAGGATTCTCCTTGAGTGAACATACATTAACTCATATTTTATGAGTTAATACATTTGGTTACATAAAATTCAAACTTTGACTATGTCAACTATCTCATCCATTTTATCTTATTAAATGGATAATAAATGATAGATTATGTGGAAGATATTGTTGAATGATAATAATTATCATTTTACCACCCAAGAAATTGAAGGAAATTATATGGTATCGTATAATATGCCTTATGATATAGTTAGTCATACAATAGACTTTGCATGGGTTATAGAATAAAATCATGTTGTATAATATCCCCATATCATACAATAAAATATATACAAATGCATCATACCCATAATGGATTTAGGTTATATCACCTTCAATAACAATATCCATCAAATGTAATTCAATATTTCCATTGATGAAATATTAAAATATAATTACATCTATTATATGAAATTTTGATTTATATCAAATAAATTTTAATAAATTCATATTTATATAAAAATAAAATTTATATCTAATAAGATGAATATTCTCAAATGTTTAGACAATTAATACATACCAAAAACATATGGTAATTTGGATCATATTTTCATGTTATCTAATCATTGTAGTGTCAACTATTTTTAAAAATTTGTGACTTGGAAATTTAATCATTTACAATACCATAAGAATTAGTATTTTAAAATACACAATAAATAAAATTTTTACATATTAACAATTTCTTATTATATTTCAATAAAGGCACCACTTTTGGGATGTTTTTCACTACTTCAAGGGAAATTTCTATATAAAAATACACTATTAATAATTTTGAAACAATAATTTCCTCTTACAAGGAATATAAATTGTTATTATTTTTTTCTTTAAAGTAATAATTCAATAATGGTTTAGGAATATTTAAACATAATTAATTATTATTTATCATAATTTGTTCCAAATGAACAAATAAAATTATTTAAGATAAAAACATAATATTCAAGGATAGATTAAGTGACCTATATAATTCAAATATCAAATGATTTATTTATCATATCATATAAATAAATTATCATTTGATCTTCAAGTTCCCATTCATTTTTCCTTGAATCAAAATATTAAATAATATAAATTCATATTTATTTTGGTTGAAGAGAATACAAAATACAAGCACACACACACCTCGATAAACTCATGGGTCAAACCTTATCCCTTTCCACTAGGATTGACAAGAACCCTAGAAGACCGTTAAAATTAATGACATGAAAGTATAATTATTTTAGTCCACCAAAGGTCCTATGTGAGATTTCCCAAATTCCTAAAGGTCTTATAAAAATGATATACAATTCAGGGGATGACATCGGGCATACTAGGAAAGAATTGTGATTATTTAAAAAAACATAACATGATATCAAAAGACATAATTTTTTAAAAACACATTTTCTTCAAAATAATATTCCTTAAATATTTTTTTCTAAAAAAATGCTCAAACACATAAAAATAATTCATCCTCAATTATCACCTTCCAAATATTAATTACACCAAAATAATAACTCAATTAATGTAAACATTATAAATATTTTTTAATACACTAAATTAATAATTTAAGAACACATTAATAAAACTTTAATAAAATCCTTCAACCATATAAAAATTATAAAAAATTACTCATTAATTTAATCTAATGTATTAATTTATTTAAATAATAATAATAATAATTTAAAATTAAATATTTCAATATAAAATGACAAAAAATATTAAAAATCATTAGTTAATGTTTTTCCCACCAAGATAAAATCATTGTAAAATAATTATAAAAAGTTTAAAATAATACTAAAACACATTCATCTAAAATTTTCAGTAAATAAAAAATAAAGTTTAATATAAATTACTAAGAAAAATAAGAACAAAATGAACAACATTCAATAAAATTTTAATTCAAAATTGACTCATCACACCAACACTATAATGATTTATAATAACGAACAATTAATACTTACAGCACCAAATATTATAATTTTGTAATTATTTCAATAAATAAATGTGTTTAAATAATTATTATATAATTTTTTTAAAATTTTAGATTTTCCATAATTGAAAATTATTTTTGGTCATGTTTATCCACAAAATAAATCTACCAAAACGTGAATTTATCCCATAAATGATAAAATAATAGAGAAAATTTTATAACTCAATGAAATATAATTAGAAAAAATAATGTTATATGATTTGAATATTATTTTCCACAAAATGAAGAATGCATGAATATAAATAAAGAGAAAATATAAAGAATTATATTTGAACCAACATTATTTCTAAAATCATTAAAATGCATAAATTTTATCTTTTTAATTTAATATTTTAAATGTATAATTTTTATGCATGATTTGGATGAGAGAAATTTGATGAAAATCATATATCAATTTTTTCAATTTTTATATAATTTTGTACCTTTATATAACACAATTTATTTTCACATTATAATACTTAATTCATCTCATCACCACTAAATCCTTATACACCAATCATTGATATTTATTTTAGTTGATATTATGATCACCATAAAATATCATGTTTTCCATGATGATTATTTCTAAAAAATATTGACATTCACTTTAAGGAATAAAATTTTATTTTTTCAGATGCTCAATATTTATAATAAAGAGTTTATTATTTTTGGAAACTTCATGTATATGATTAAGCTAATAATTTGAAATAATTTAACATAAATGTACCATTTTATTTGTAATGATATCCTCAAAATCATTAATATTAAAATTCATGTACTACCATGTAGATATATATTTACTCTTATAGAGACTTTGATTAATTTCATACTATATATTAAAATACATAATGCGAAAATTTTCTTCTATGTTATATTAACTATTGATAAAATTATTTTTCATACGACAGGTGCTTGGGTAGTGCACTTTTATATCACACAAAAAACATTCATTTTCAATATTTTTTCTCGAATGTGGTTGTTCATCATTCAACCACTTATAGTGGTTCTCTTTATTCGTTAATTCGATACATTTTCATGATCAACTCAAGCGTAATTTTTTCTTGACTTTGACAAGTTGATTATCACCATGACCTATATTATTTGAATTATCATAGGTATCCACATTCTCTTTTGTGAATTAAGTTGTGCCACATGATGAATCTTAATAATTTATCATCATGAGTTATTTATTCTTCATTATATTAAGGTAACATAATCCTATAGATACACTTAAAACATTTATTCAATATTTATTAACTTATAATGAATATTTACATCAATTATCCATTAAAAATAGTTACCTTTCATTTTTTTGGTGATGAAATATTTTTAGATAATTTTAATATTCATAATATGGAATAAATTCCATGAAAATTTAAGGATTCTAAAATTTTCAAGGTCAATTAAATCTTTATTATATTCATATACAAAAATTAAGGAAAATTAAAAATAAATAATAATTGTTTTTATTATTTCTATGATACTATGATAATAATTAGAACCCTCATAAAGGATTACCTATCTATATTAAAGAGTTAAATAGGTTCTTAGTTTAAATTGAATGATATAAAAATATGTATATGACATGTAATCAGTTTGCAAACCAATACAATATTTGATTTCTCCCAAGTCCTTAATTTTAAATTATTCCTTAAATTACTCCATTGCATTATTAAACTCTTCAAGGGTATCAATGATATTTATATAATAATTATAAAAAACAATTATTTCATATCCATATGTTGTTTTCTTAATTAAAACACATAGAAATATAAAAAAAATATATTCTTTATATAATAAATAATTTCTTTATAAATTATTCCAAATATGCCTAGATTTTTTAATGTAAAAAATATTTTTTTGGAATTTAATTGAATATAGGTCCTTAGAATTTGATTTTAATACTTAAATTCCTTTAATTTTAATACTTCATTCATTTTTAATGTTTTGTGGATTTTTATATATATACTACTATCAATATAATCATATAAGTTGTAACAGTACCCACCAGATTAATTTAATTATTTTATCTACGATAAGGATGAATAAATATTTAAATGTAACTGCATCCATAATGGAAGAATATGTCTCATTATATTCAATTCCAAGCCTTTTAGAAAAATATTGTGTACCATATTCACTTTGTATATAATAATTTAAGAACCTTTCAAAGGGATAAGTTTAACAAAATTAAATCTCAAATTTTATCTTTAATTGTTCATAAAAATAAATAATCAAATAATGAATCAAAATTAAATTAAATTTAAACAAAATTTTATATTTTTCATATTATTTTAAAATTAAAATTTTGTATTGTGAAAATGTAGGTGTGAAAGTTTTTTGAAATATAAGACTTACAATCATACATAACATATATAATAATACAAACATCTTAAGACCATATCCAACCCATCGCAATAAACTTCATTTTAGATTAAAACCCAACTCCAAACCACCACTATCTTTAGCACTAAAATGAAGATAATCTATAGTGTGACGCCATATTTGGCATTGCACTGTAGTTGAGTTATCCCTTTTTTTATTTTTATTTTTTACTTTCTACACATTTTATCATCAAAGTAAATTTTTTATGTTTATTTTAATATATAAAAAATAGAAATATACTAGGAATATTATTTTTATAATAGAAAATTAAGTAAATGGGTTAGAGTTTATTTTACTGTTGATACGTCAATTTGATGTAGACTTACTCCAAGATGAAGCAATGGGTTGTAGTTACCCTAAGACAGTGAGAAATCATGATAATAACATGTTACGAAAATGAAAAATGAAAATCATAGATATTTAGGGTTATGACCATAAGAAATTTACCACTTGAATCATTTCTATTAGTTGTATTTAATGATTGAGGTAAAACCCTTTATATGGACTCTTCATGCTATCAATCACTCTATAATTAGTTGAGTATTTAATTAATGGGTAAATATTCCTAACCATAAATGGGAAATTTATATATAATTTGTAACATTCATTAATATAATATAATATTTATTCATAATATACAGTATTTATTCTCATAATAATTTCAACGGTATATGGGAAGGGGTATAAATTAGAAAAAAATATTGACTCCTATAAAGCAGTTGATGAGACTCAAACTTGAGACCTCCTTGAGATCTCATAAAGGCATTAACACTAAGATACACCCCATAAATAATAATATTCATCCATATATTCCCCTTATGATAAATTCCCCTTAATAATAATATTAATTCATAAATTCCTCTCAATAATAATATTCATTATTTAATTTATAAATCATTCCATTCATAACTCCCCCTTATGAAATTAACAATGAAAATAATAAGTACACTAATGGAGTCTTCTATAATTTTCATGATGTGTTTTATGAATGAAATAGATTATTGTGTTGACATGATAATAAATATCATTATTCATGAACCAGATCATGAAAATAATAAAAGATTCAATTGGAGACTTTATTTGATATATAAACGATAAAAACATGATATTCAAAAAGGAAATTTTTATAGAGAATGTGAAATAATTATTTATAAACTAGTTGTCCTGTCATTTTTTAAATAAGACTTGATAAATTTATTCATCCATTTTTTACAGTTTTCAAAATTTAAAACTCATTTAATACTTGTAATTTCATCTTACTCTTTATCCTCTCCATTTTTATTAATAATAAGAGGGAAATAATTATATTATATAATTATTGACTTTGAGCACATTAATTATAAAATAAGGTTATTTTATTAGACCAAATTAAACACCTCATTAATAATTTATTACATTATATTTATTCTAATCAAAATTATAATTACTCCTAGTTTTTTTATTTCTTTTCCTTTCATTACTAAATTACATTATTTATTAAAATTTATCGATATGGGGGAGAAATAAATAAGAAAATCAACCATACATGGACACACAAAAATGGAAAGAATATGACATGATATTTATTAGATGTCACTAAATTCGTAATCATAAAATAAAGATAACACATATTAATACTCAAATCAAAATTCCATAATTTTTATTATTAAACACATTAATGTCACAAGAAATTATTTATCTATTTATATAATCAATGTTTTTGAATATTTTCCCACCATCTATTTATTCCCACAAAAAATATTAAATTATAAATAATTTTGAAAAATAAAATATAATAAATTGGCCACATAGAATATTTTTTAAATATAATATTTTTCTAAAAATATTTACTTAAAATAAAATAGTCTGTAAAATATTTTCCAAAATAATCCTAACAAAGGCATGACTTTAGACCATGCCTTTGGTACAAAATTAAATAAAAGGTGTAGTTTTTAATTTCACATTCTAAGAAAGAAATTCGTAAAAGGTGTGGTATCAGACCACACCTTCATAATATTTATTTTAAACTATTTATTTTTTATATTTGTTTTAATTATATAAATATATAATAAAATTTTAAAAAATATTTAAATGTTATTATATTTGATATTACTTTGATTGAAGTATTATGAAAATATTATTTAAAATCCAACTATAATATCCCTTTTATAGAGTGTTCTTTGAAATATTTCTAAAATTTTGGATGTATGATTATGTACCCTCATTTTGAGCATTGTACTAGTTATCCATTTCTTAACATTTCAAAAAATAGACTCTTTATTAATAATAAAATCAATAACAATAATGTAATTATTAAGTAATAAAAATTCATTTAATAGTAATTAAATTGTGTTTTATAATATTAATAATCAAAGATGGTATGAAGTGTGAGTTGGCAGCCCAATCCACCCCCCAAAAAATTTATTAATAATTTAATTATTAATCAATAAGAATTTAATTAATTTAATTTAGATAGAGGAGGGGATATAAAAAAATTAATTAATGATGATCATGATAGTGATGCTGATGATTATGATGATGATGATGTAATAATTTACACCAACCAAGTATGGGGTTACAAGAATCTGCAAAGAAAACCATACATACACGAACATACAAAGTATTTTGGGAGGCGAACCTGAGGCATACCAGGACCCCTCAAGGATACATATAACCCACCCCATTAAATTAAAATTAAAATCATAGAGATAAAACAACAAAAAAAATAATAACACCAAAAACTATGACTATAATCATATAATTTAATTTAAATATTTTAAAATTAGTCCTCTAATTAATAACACAAATAACAATTTATGATGATGATGATGATATTTTAGCAACTTTGAAATTTCTGTGTAACACTTTGAAATATTTTTAAGAATATTTTCAGAGTTGGGCGTAGAGTCGGGGTTGAATTATAGGGCCCAGAGAGCCTTAATATTTACATATTAAAAATATTAAATGTATCATGTCATGCATGCATAGTTTTTTAGTAATAATGGAATAAATCCCAAATGATGTCTTGGATGTGAATTTTGAGACCACCATTAAATCCATAAATGGGTTTTACCATAGAAATGACATAAGTTTTGTTAATTTTGGGCTCTTGGGTTGAGTGTTTTCATTTTAAAATTAAATGAATGAATTTAATTAATTTTAATTTAATTGAGGAACCCTAATAATAACTGTATTTGAAACATGCTATGAAAACCTCCCTAGGATTAGCTGCATAACCCTAGAGGTAATGGGATTTTGGAAAGATCTAGTGGCGAGTGGAGTGGAAAATGGACACAGAACTTTGGATCAAGGAATGAAGTACCACAAGGAATATTTTTAATAGTAAAGTTTTTGGATATTAGAAAAGAAATCGATGTAGAAAAGTTCTTCATCAGTGATCGATCCAATCTCAAGGTACATAAATTTTTTTGATTTGTTTAATCTCGTAATTATTTATTCCATGTTTAACATGAATCAATCCTTCTAATAATTGATTAATATGTTGAATACTGATTTATGGTTGATTAATCTTTATCCATGGATTATGATTTTGATGATATTTGATTATTTCTATCTATTCATCATTCTAATAGCAACAAATTGAAGGAAACCTGAACAATGGTTAAGGTTCATTCCCCATGTGTTTATTTTTTGATTTTCTCCCATTATTCTTTGTGAATTTATCATTGGTATCCCATTTGGATGGTGGTTTTATGAATACCCAGAAATAAATCTTTGTGCAATGTTTGTGCATTCGATCTTTGGTACAATGGATCATTCCTATGGATCTAGATTTGGGATACAGGACACAGTCATGGTGTGATACGGTGTGATGGGATATTTATATAGATCTCGAATGGATCAAGGTTCATACTTTTTCATCGAAGTAGTATGTTACAATGAAAGGTTTATTTTAACACCCATGTGTTTTATGAAATATTTAAATAATTTTTATTCTTCAGTAGCTTGTTTTGCACGCAATCGCGAGTTTAAAAAAACTGTGAGATGCCCTTAATATAAAGTTACCATTATAACCTAGTTGTTATGTTAGCGGGAATAAATATAACTAACTTTTAAAAATATATGATAAATGTAAATCAATTATATGTCATATTAGTTATTGGAGTGACTGAAATTAATAAGATATGTATGTTATTAAAATGATATTTTTGATATTCATCAAATAGATATTAAAAGAATGTTTTCCCGCCTTTTAATGGAAAAGCCTTTTAGAAAAATTAATAATTTTAATATTAAAATTTAAACCTTTTCTTTGGAATCCGAATATAAAAATTTACTTTGGTTAAAATTCTGATATTTTTTCTGATAAACTTCATAATTTGATGAATAGTAAAAATACGCTAAATTTTAATTAAAAACAAATTTTTTCATCGAGATAATTTATATGGTTAAATTATAATATTTAATGGTATTAAAGTATAAATATAATATATTTTTACCATTTAATATAATGTATGTCATTATCATTAATTTTACTTTGAATTCATAGGTAAAATCATTTCAATCTTTTGCAATATTTTAAACAAAAACCCGTTTTTGTTCGACAACGGGATTAATTTTTAAATTAAATTTCTAAAACTTATGTGTCTTGAATTTGGAAAAATGGATTCCATATTTTGAACCAGTAGGTCTGATTTATGTTAATAGGCTAATTTTTATTTTTGGGCATTGTGAATAGTAACTACGGTAAATTTTATTTACCACAGTTAAAGGTAAATCAGGTAATTAAGGGTAAAAATAATATTATAAAATTTTCCTAACACTTTTTTTAATATAATTGGATGATTATATTTCTTCCTAAAATATACTTGGGTCGACATTGTATCTATTGGAACCCACTTGCATGAGATTAAGACCTTTAATTTATTTTATTTAAAGGAAAGTGAAATATGTATCACTCAAACTTTAATAATTAAATTATTTTTACTATAAGGTTATACAGAATATAAATTAGATTATAAATACTCATTTTAAATCTTAAATATTTTTATTTATCATGGTAATTTATTTTTATTTTTTAAGAAATATATATTTACCTTAATATCTTATACATTAATGATGCATAAATTATTTATTTTGAAAAAAATCAATAATATAGTTTTTATTAGAATAATAATACCCCTCAAAAGACCCAAACACTTGAACAAAACTTATTTTTAAAGTATATATAAATCATAAGCATCCAATGGTAGACTTATGGACCATTTGGAGCCTTATAAAAGTGATTATGACACTTATATTATTTTATTTTAAATCATGTCAAAGTTGTCACCTTCATAATTTAATAAATATAACATTTTAAAAGTTATTTTTTGTAGAAGATAAATTTGAGTAAAAGTATTATTATGAAAGCCATTAGATTTATCTTCATCATAGTATTTTATTTTTAATTTTTATTCAAAATATAAGTATATTAAATAATTATACAAAAATAATGTAGTAATTATTTTATTAATAGAAATATCAAATAAATGGTTTTAAAAATATAAAAAAATATTATATTAACTTATTAATGTGATCCATGAATTTTATAGATGAATATGACCTGTGAGGAATATATTAAATATTTTGGTTCAAATATATCTCCTGTGTGGATTTTATTTAAATTCAAATAAATGAATAGTGTCAAAATTGACACTATTCATATTTTATAAAAATAACATATTATTAAATTGTTTAAAAATCAAAAATATATTTATAAATTAAAAATTAAAACTTATATATTCTAAAATGTAATAATGTATCTAATTATGGAAAATTCACAACACATAATTAAGTATTTATAACAATTTAAAATTTATAATATTATTACCACAAATAAAATTAAATAGATTAAATAAGGATAAATCAAAATGATAAAGTTTAAAATAGAATCAAAACATGTCTAAATTTTATTGGTTGATGATATTACAACTCTATATCATCTCATATTCGAAGTTGAGTCATTTTGGAGGTTTTTTAAGTGGGATTTGATTTTATTATAAATTAATATTTTTGAGGTTTCCAAAAGTGCCCCTCTCCTCTCTTATAAAAGGGAACCTCGTCCCTCTTCTCTTCACTCCATTTTGAGCTTTAAAACTCGTCCAAAACCTGACCATTTCCTTTATCAAATTCCTTAGAAACATTCTAGAGGCATTGGTCTTATTCAATGACCGTATTTAGAGCCCTAAGAGGAGGTTTAGAAGAGGCGTGTCGAAGAGGTTATATCCTTCACCGATTCTTTCAAAATTATTTCTTCTTCTACTTCCCCTATATGAGTTTTTCCATTATTAAGTAGTAACTATAGTATCACTTGTATACTGATATTTTATTATGAATATGAAACTACCATATTCCATCTTATATCCATCCTATGAATAATGAAATCACCACGCGTGCGTACGTACGGCCTATCGTCTCCACGCCATGGTGTAATATTTTTTTTCATCACCAACATACTTGGATGGGTATAATGATGGAAGAAATAATTGCATAAGATTATTGTAAAGTGATATTGATTCTGAAATATTATACACCATAATCTTCAATACAATTCTACAACCATGAGAATGATATCATCACTCGTGCGTGCGTACGACCTACCATCTCCACGATGTGATATGATTCGTTCTACATGATATTCATTGAAGAATGTTTATATAAATGAATTGAATGAATAAATATGATATATATTATACTAATACCATTCTATAAATGATATATCTATAACCTAAAAATATTAATAATAATTTATTCGAGAAAACATGCATAAGAACATAAAGTAGTTAACACCCGAATAACGAGTAACAATGAAATGTTACTAATAAAAAGATAAGAATATGACCATGTATGATATCATAAAAATTAATATTATTCTGGAATAAGTCAATGACCTTATTTAAATCATTATATATGAGGTTAGGATACATACAAAGCATATCGGACCTAAGTTAAGGGAAAAATCTCACAATCTCATTTTTATCCGAGATTATTTCTACTTCAGTATTTACTAGGGAATATTTATCATCCACATACATGTTTCCTCAATATGTAATATTATCCTCCTAAAATTATTTAAATCCAATTTTACCTATTGGTTAATTTTTAGTAAAATATATGAAAGGAATCTTTTGTCGTTTTCAGTATGAGATACTTTTTGAATTTTCCGGCCAAAGTAGGAGAAGAATGTTTTTTTAACTTATACGGCATGAACGGATTTTTATGCTTTCATAGAAAATTATTTCCTTGAAGATTCCTTTACAATTTTTCAATTTTATTTTCAATTAAATTCTTTTATTACATGACATGTTGAGAACAGAAATTGTTTTTGAAGAAGAAAGGATATTTTCCTCAAGAACTAAGTTCAAGCATTTTATCAAAATTATTTTCCATCTAAGATGGTATAGGGTTATGTTTCTATCCCTATTATTAAATTGATTTGATTATGTTATGATGGAATTATTTTTATGAAGTCCTTTTATCTTATATGTATTATGTTATGATGGAATGATGTTTAAGAATCCCATTATATTACATGGGTTATGCAATGATGTATGATTTATGATTTTGTGGCACACATAAGAATGGTTTCATTATGATATGGGTGGGACCTATATCTACCTCAAATTCATTGGGTAAAGATTTGTATCTCATGAGATAGACATGGATGGAATGGAAATTAAATCTGGTTCAGTATTACAGGTCTGGAATGAGGAGTGAACTTAGTTCAGTAATGGAATTTATCCACTATGATGATCTTGGAGATGATCCTTGACTAATATGAAATGATTTTTCTTATTTGTGTATGCCACAAAGTTTCATGCCTTATGTTCTGATTTTTGGGATTACATTGCATTTCTATGACTTATCCCATGACATGATATTATTACCTCTTATGTAGGATAAGATTTTCAAACGTTATGATCTTAAGAATATGATATGATTGACATTTCATTTGTTTACCCTTACTAAGAATTTGAGCTCACCCATTTGTGTGTTTTTCCCCAGGTCAGGAAGAAGGGTATTAAATATGATATTCCAAAAATGAGTCAAGATATTATCAAATAAACAGGAGACAAAGTAGATGCTTTATGAACTAGTTGTTTATATTTCCCAGTTTCTAAAGACACTATAACTATAAGGTCCTGTCATGGTTTTGTTATATGTTGTAATAAATATACTTCAATTCTGAAGTATTAACAATGTATATAATGCATGGGTCATTATAGTTGGTATCAAAGTAAAGGTATAGTTAACCTTTAGAAACTAGGATGTAAACGCCTTAGTAAGAACCCTAAGGATATGTCTAAGCATAGAAAAAAATCCCAGTGTTTTATAAATGGTTGTGAATAACCTATGATAAGACCTAAAGTGTGAAATTTTATTCTTGATTATGTGTTTTTTATGTTGTAATTAGTGTTTCTCACACTATACTTCTTGGTTGTAGTCAATGGCTGGAACCCGTAGGAACCGTGTTTATTCTGAAATGCAACGACCAATGCAATGATTGTCCCCCTGAGCAACCAAACATTATGGGAGATGGAATAAAAAAATCTTTTATCCATGCTCACACAACTTTCTCAAGCTATGAATCATGCAAGACTTCCAAATGAGCAAATGAAGGAGCAAAATTCTGTTGAATCCTTCATGAGGCAGCATCCACCTTCATTCAGCGGGTATTTTAATCCATTAGTGGCTGAACAATGGATCAGTAGCACTAAAAAGATATTTTCAGTTCTACAATGTTCTGAACATGATAAAGTCATCTTATCAGTATATCGTTTGGAAGGTGAAGCTGATCAATGGTGGAATATTATCAAGAATACGAGGCAAAGAGATGAAATTGAGTCCATGGAATGGGATGAGTTCAAGAACTTATTTTTCAATAATTACTTCCCTCTTATTCTTCTAACAAAGATGGAGAAGGATTTTCTTGAACTAAAGCAAAAGGATGATGAATTTTTTGGTACCTACGAAGCAAATTTTACAAGACTTGCAAGGTATGCTTCCAAAATTATTATCCAACCTAAGAGTAAGATCGATCGATTCTTTAGTGGATTAAAATCAAGTCTTCTAAGGGTGTTATCCATAAGGGAATTCAATAGCTACAAGGAAATTTTTTGATGTGCTCTCAAGGTTGAGATGGAGATTGGATTAACCCATTAATCATATGGGTTTGATAAGAAGAGGAAAATGGAATTCAAAGGAAAATCTAAAGACCACACTGAAAAGAAGATGATTTTTCCCTTATGCTCAAAGTGTGGCAAGAAACATGGATGGAATTGTCTTAAAGGGACAAGTAAATGTTTTAAATTTTGAAAATAAGGTCATTGAGCAATTGAATTCCGCAGTGATGGGAAAAAAGATGTCTAATGATGCAAATAGAGAAAAGGCTACACAGAATGCACCTCCTACACTTCAATGTTACAAGTGCAAGAAAAAGGGGTCATAATTCCAATAAATTCCCAAATCCAAGGGTTATTGATGATGATCAACTTCAACAAACTTTTAAGGCCAAAGACAAAGGAAAGTCACATGCAATTTCTATCGATGATGTGGAGTACGATAAAAAAGTGGTGAAAGATACACTTACCATCCACTCTAAAGTAGAAAATGTTTTATTTGATTATGGATCCACCCACTCTTTTATTTCTAAAGAATTTTCTAAGGGTATCTCCATACTATCTCGACAATTAGATGTTGAGTTAGCTATGACAACTCCTAATGGCATAATAGTTTCATCAAAAGTTTATAATTCGTCTCTAATTGACATTTGTGGGAAAGTGATTCCTACAAATCTTGTGATCCTTACTATAGTGGAATTTGATGTGATTCTTGGAATGGATTGGCTTTCCTTATATGGAGATCATATCAATTTCCAAAGAAGGGAAGTCACATTTCATATTCCAGATCAATCTATGATCATCTATATGTAAGGGTTGGTGTTCTGAGAACCAACTGTTTTGTACTTTGATTACATGAATGTTCACTTATTATATATTGTTCATTGTTCTGCATGACTATAATATAATAATGTCCAGGAATATTTGTTGCATTAATAAGGTCATGGAAGATCCCCACTATGATGAGAACCTTGAAATGCTATAACAATATTCTTAACTAAAGTTCTGCGGTTGGATGACATACTATGATAGGACACATAGTATGCAGACCGTCATGTGCAAGTACTCGTAAGAAGACAAGAATCTCTCTCATGGAGTTCGCACTTGGTAATCTTCAAGATGGGAGATTATGAGAACAGACCCACCGGTAGTAATTTTTCATGTCTTGGTGTCATCAGACATTACTATCTGTGAGCGTGTGTAATGGTCCTTAGACTGGAAGATTATCATTAACTCATATCATGACTCGTGCACTTAGATTTACTGACGAAAACTGTCACGCAGACAGTTGGCGGGAAGTAGGGTATGTTGGGTGCGTCACGGGTGACATGTTGTTAATGGATAAGTCGAGGAAGGATTTGTCCCTTCCATTTATGGAAGTTGATATCTCGGCCCTTTGATTTAAATAAAACTGTCTCATTAAATTCCATGGCCCTGGTGTAAATGATGAGTTTATTTCAGTAGTCAAAGAACGAAGGATCAAGAATATAGGTTTATGACACTGCCATGAAACCTGCTTGATGAGATATCGAGACAAAGGGACTAAATTACATAGTAAACATTCGTATGACGTGATACATCAATGTGGTGTCAACTTTTTTCTCTTGGGTGCCTTGACCCATTGCTAGACAGTAATATTGGAATTTAGGCATGCCCGCCTAATGCCAACGAGAAAGAGGCCTAGAGGGTCACACACTAAGTGTATTCAAGTATCTCAAGTAGAATAAAGATTATTCATGTACGTGGTTTAATAATTATTCAAGTAAGCCTAAATCTTTTTAATGTTGGAGGAAGAATAAAATGAAAACAATTACACACTGTGTATTAATTATTACACGCCGTGTAGTTTTTATTTTGAAAACAAGTACATGCCGTGTATTATTAAATGTACATGCTGTGTAGTTTTCATTTTGGAAAGGAAATGAATAAATTAAAACAAGATATACATGTCGTGTACATTTAATGTACACGCCGTGTATTTTTCAATGAAAAACAAGTACACGCCGTGTATTTATTATTACACGCCGTGTAGTTTTTCCAGTCGGGATTTTGAGGATATAATATTGTTTTATTAAATGATATTTATTATAATCAGCGTGAGCGCATGTCAAGGAATTAATTATTCGACATGGGGGTTTTCAATAAGAGTTAATGAAATAAATGAAATGTGTAATGTGTTTATTTATTGTCATAACTCTACAACCTCGAACTCGATTATAAATATCCTTACAACCCCAACTCTTTTCCTACACAAGAGAATCGTTGTGCACAACAATTTTGGAGAATTCTTTCAAGGCAGAAAGAACCTGTTCCTCCAAGAATGCTCTCAAGACCGAGAGAGATCCTCTTCCATCGGATCAAGATGATCTAAGGCGGACAACACAAGCAAAGGTTTCCCCATGCTAGCACCCAAAGACTCCTTTGGTGACGTCCTGAGATACGAGGTACACGTGTGGATCACTGCTAGAGGAAGTAGACACTTGGCTTATGCGACGCAATGACGAATCACATCAGAACGTGATAAAAAACATCAACAAAGAAAGAACACCCAAAAGATATTTCTTTTCAATTGATTAAATTAATTATAATCTACCTGTAATGATCCTACTTTCTGGTTCCGTTACTTTCCTTTTCTTTGTCCATTTCTGTGATTCGATCTGTGGAGACTGGTGTTTATCGTCGTATTGATCCCATATTGATCATTGTTAATGAAAAAAATCCAAGTGCGCACATCCACCCATGTGCTTCCGCTACACCCGGAACCTTCAAATGATATCAGATGGAGGTTACAATGTTGATTATAGTTATTTAATTTTCATTGATAATTTACGCATTTATATTTGATTCAATTAAAAATAAATAATTATCTAATCTGAATAAATGAAATCTATTATTCCTCCTTCATTTATCAATTCATATCACAGAAATGACCTTTTAATTTTAATTTTTTGATTAAAATAAAAATGAGGAACTCATCTAGAGGTGCCTCTCTTTCTATCTGTACAACACGAGAATACACGACATGTAATGAAAACTACACGCTGTGTACTTAGGTTCAACGAACCGGCATTGGTCCGCCAAACCATGCCATGTGAATTGAGTATGCCTATGTATTTATTACCCCGTTTTGACCAGAAATGAATGGCGCGTGGAAAATAGGAATACACGGCATGTATTTTGGAGCAACACGCCATGTAGTCTGATCTGGCCCAAGTGAAACCGTGTACAAAGGAGAAACCGTGTACCACATACATGGGATTGCCAGGCTGGTTACCACATAACAAGGAAGTACATGTTGTGTATGATTTATCTACATGCCATTTCTAAAGTACAGAAAACATGCCAAATCCCCCGGTGTGTACTTTGGATAAAGGGTGAATGTAAATACACGCCGTGTAAATATAAACTGCATGCTGTGTACTTTCTAAAAATTTCACCATGTTTCCTCCAAAAGTACAAAGACCTGTAAAAGGAATATGGATGAGAAGAATCTCAAGGAAATTCAGAATGGAATTTAAGATAAATAATTGATTAATTATAAGATCATAATTAATTGAATTAGAGTGAGACTTATCTTAAATAAAAGAATAATTAAAATAATTTTAATTATAAATATTCATAAATGTCATTGCATACTATGGATGATCATGAGCTAGACCAAATACCCCTTTTATTTGTGTATGGTTTCATTTAAATTTGTTTAATTTAAATTCGTTGGCCTGTTAGCCTTCTTCCAATAAAATATAGGGCATGTGTGCCCATGGTTTCTTTAATGTAAACCCCATGTAATGGAGGATCTCTCAAGCCAGAGGAGATGGTTTAAAATCCGAAGTTGAGGCAAAACCAACCCAAGAATATACAAAGGTGGACAGGTGGGAGCTTCAAAACATGAACCATCAGGTTCAAGGTGGTTTCCCTAGGCCAGGGTTAGCTTATCAAAACTGCTAGATAAGCTATCCAATAGAAGCTCATGATCATTCCATCTTATTTTATTTCTGTCTGATTACATGGTTTATTTATTATGTATGTGTTATCGTGATCATGTAATTAATAAAATGAACAAGCATGCAAAGATAGAATAAAATAAAAACTGGACTATGCGTAAACATTATCAGAACATGGTTAATCACTTAAGAAAACATCACTTAATATTAAAAATCATGTGATAATTTAAAACTACACATAAAGAATAAAATCCCTCAAATACCATATTAAGTCAGACCAAGCCTTCCATTACTTGATTAAGGGTAATACTCAATAAAACTATGTGTTTAACCAACCCTTGTTGGGACACTTACTTTTATAAAGGAATACCTTATGAAAGGTTTCAGGTTGAATTAACCATATTACATCAAGAGGAGTAGACCTTGCTAGACTTGATGTAATATTGGAGGCAAGAGTTGAGAAAATCCAAGCCAGGATTTCAGGATTGGGGAGTCCACTCAACAGATCAAGGAACTGTAAGCTCACAGTTGGCAAAGACCTGTCTACCTAAATACCTTCAAATAGCTTGACCAACCCTTGTTGGGGTTATGAGAAGGGGAATATGGATCCTTGCCACTAGAATGTCAAAGCAACTGGACATTCTGAGTTCAATGGTGAGGGCCATTGGGACTTGATAAAATAGTGGGAGAATTAATAAATTCATTTATTATTTTTCATAAAATGTAATCAAGAAAGTACTGATAAATATGCTCTTTTAATTTATAGAATCGATATGAAAAACTCGTCAACCAACTTTTCTCTGCGATCAATTCTGGATAAAGACAACATCCTCACTGGCAGTAACTTTTAGGAATGGTTTAGGCGCCTTTGGGTTATCCTACGCCATGAATGAAAGTTTTACGTGCTGGATTCCTCACTTCCTGATCCCCCTGTCCAAGGGGCGAGTGATGAATATTTCCTCGTCTATGATCAACATTTGAGCGATGCACTCGACGTTAAATGTTTGATGTTGTCATCTATGTCTAGTGAGCTTATGAATTCTCATGAAGACATGGATGCCTACAACATGATCGAGCACCTCCGTGGTCTATACCAGGAGAGAACTAGATAGGAAAGGTTTGAGATCTCCAAGGCTCTATTATAGAGCAATATTGGAGAGGGTTCCCCAACTGGGCCTCATGTAGTCAAGCTCATTGGATACATTGAGAACTTGGAGGTCATAGGGTTTAAACTCCCTGAATAACTGGGTACCGATCTCATTCTTGCATCACTCCCCCAGAGCTTCTCAAACATTGTTGTGAACATCAACATGAACAACATCGATAATTCTTTGTCTGATCTTCTTATCCTTATTCTCCAAGTGGACAATGACATGAAGCGTGAAAAGCCTTCTGTCCTCATGGTGAATAAAAGGAAAGGGAAGGAGAAGAGCTTTAAGCCCAAAGCTTCTTCAAGGCCTTCCAAGAAAAGGAATATATAAGGGGAGGCAAGGGAATAGGATGATGTTTGTTTCGCATGTGGCAAGAAGGTCCACTGGAAGAAAAACTGCACCCAGCCAAGGAAGAAAGGGGAAGCTTCAGGTGCGTTTGTTATCGAATGAAATCTATTTGTTTCTACTAATTGGGTATTAGGTACTGCTTTTGGTGCTCACATCTGTATCCAAATATAGGAACCAATTAGATTCAGGAAGATTGATCGAGGTGAGGTAGATCTACGACCAGCCAACGGAGCCAGACTTGCTACTGTAGTTGTTGGGGACTACCACCTTACATTACCAACTAGAATGATCTTGGTGTTAAAGGGTTTTTTTATGTTCCTTCTGTTACTAAAAAAAATATTTCATCATCCAGATTAGATACTGATGGATTCATGTTCAAGTTTGGAAATGAATGTTTCTACGTTTATAAATATAGCATTTGTTTTGGTAGGGCACATTTATATAACGTTCTTTATGTGTTAGACTACACAAACCATGTAATGGCAATCGATAACAAAGTCAATTCACATGACTCATACTACACCCAACTTTGGAATCACCGAATGGGTCATGTCAATGAGAAATGTTTGACAAAATTACATTAAGATGGCTATTTAGATTCTTTTGAACTAAAACCACTTGGTGTATGTCATGCGTGTCTACAAGGAAAAATGACCAAAGCCTCATTTAGTGTGAAAGGTGAAAGGTATAAAGAGCTTCTAGAATTAGTTCACACAGATGTGTGTGGACCATTTCTAGTTGAAGCAAGGGGTGGGTTCTCGTACTTCATAACTTTTACTGACGATTTTAGTAGATATGGATATATTTACTTAATGAGGTATAAGTCAGATTCTTTTGATCGGTTCAAAGAATACAAGAATGAAGTTGAGAACCAGCTTGGTAATAAGATTAAGAAACTCCACTCAGTCAGAGGAGGAGAATATCTTAATCAGGACTTCATTGATTTCTTATGGGAGTTTGGGATTCTATCTAAACTCACTCCTCCTTAAACACCTCAGTGTAATGGTGTAAGTGAAAGGAGGAACCACGCCCTGTTGGACATGGTGAGATCAATGATGAGTCATGCGAGTCTTCCATTATCCTTTTGGGGATATGCATTACAAACAGCAGTACACATACTAAACCAAGTACCAACTAAATCGATAAATGGTATTCCATATGAGTTATGGAGTGGACGCAAATCCATGTTATCGAATTTACATGTGTGGGGTAGCAAAGCATTTGTTAAGGCCTCTTCAGGTAACAAACTTGCACCCCGAGGCACAAAGTGTATCTTTATAGGATATCCAAAGGAAACAAGGGGATATTACCTATAATACCCCTCAAACAAAAAGGTTACAGTGGTAAGACACGCCATATTCCTTGAGAGGGAGCACATCTCCAAAAGAGATAGTGGGAGCGAGATATACTTCTATGAAGTCAAGGCTCAAGATACACATGAGTTGGTACAAGAACAAATTCCACAAAGCCCCGTGGAAGAAAAATCTATTCCAGAGACAGAAGAATTATGTACGACCATGAGATAGGTGAGAGAAATAGAACGATATGGTTTTCTTGTCACCGAGGATGGTGAATAATTATTGATTGAAAATGATGATCCTCTTACCTACAAGGAAGTAGTTAAAGGCACAGACATTTCCAAGTGGAAAGAAGCCATGAATTCTGAAATGGATTCCATGTACCAAAACCAAGTCTGGATTTTGGTAGATCCTCCAGTTGATGTAAAGCCTATTGGTAATAAATGGTTATTCAAGAAGAAACTAGACATGGAGGGTCAAGTTAGCACCTATAAGGCATGACTGGTTGCAAAAAGTTTTAGATAGCGTCAAGGAATTGACTATGATGAAACCTTTTCACCGGTTGCGATGCTGAAATCCATCAGAATCCTATTGGCCATTGCCGCTTACCATGAATATGAAATTTGGAAAATGGATGTCAAAATAGCATTCCTTAATGGGAACCTCCAGGAAGATTTCTACATGACACAACCTGAAGGGTTTGTGACTCCAAAGGATGCCAACAAGGTATGAAAGTTACAAAAATCCATTTATGGATTAAAGAAAGAATCAAGGTCATGGAACATTCGTTTTGATGAAGTTGTAACAGAATTTGGATTTGTTAAGAACGAATGTGAGCCTTGTATCTACAAAAGGTTTAGTGGAAGTGCAGTTGTTTTCCTAATTGTATATGTTGATGACATATTACTAATTGGAAACGAAGTACCTATCTTAAAGTTAGTTAAGGCATGGTTGCATAAATGCTTCTCCATGAAAGACTTGGGAGAGGCAATATATATTCTTGGGATCAAGATCCATCATGATAGATCCAAGAGAATGCTGGGCCTGAGTCAAAGTACATACATTCACAAGATACTGAAGAGATTTAGTATGGAACAGTCCAATAGGGGATTGTTGCCAATTTCACATGGCATTCATCTTTCCAAGAAAATGTGTCCTCAAACACATGAGGAAAGAAAGAGAATGGCAAGGATCCCTTACGCATCCGCGATTGGGCCAGTCATGTATGCTATGCTATGTACAAGGCTAGATGTTAATTACGCATTAAGTGCAGTAGGCAGATATCAAGCTAATCTAGGAGACCGCCATTGGATGATAGTCATGACTATCCTTAAGTATCTGAGACGTACTAAGGATATGTTCCTGGTTTATGGAGAAGATGAGGAACTAGTCATCAGAGGACATGTAGATGCTAGTTTCCAGACTGATCAAGATGACATGAAGTCGCAGACTGGATACATCTTCAGTTTAAATGGAGGTACAGTGAGCTGGAAGAGCTCAAAGAAAAGTGTGGTGGAAGATTCTACAGTGGAGTCTGAGTATATTGCAGCTTCTGAGGTAGCTAAAGAAGTAGTATGGATGCGAATCTTTGTCCAAGAGCTGGATGTAGTACCAAGTAGTAAAGATCCTATAACACTCTATTGTGATAATACTGCAGTGTTGGAACTTGAAAAAGAGCCAAGGTCACATCAGCGGACAAAGCACATACTTCAGAAGTATCATCTCTTGAGGGATTTTTATCAGAGAGGTAAAGTTGTAGTGAGTAGTATTTCCACGGAAGACAACATGGTGGACCCCTTGACTAAAGCCTTGACTCAGCAGAAACATGATCATCATGTGAGGTCTAGTGGACTAAAAGTCGTAGGCAGTTGGCTCTAGTCCAAGTGGAATTTTTTAAGGGTTGATGTCCTGAGAACCAACTATTTTGTACTTTGATTACATGAATGTTCACTTATTATATATTGTTCATTGTTCTGCATGACTATAATATAATAATGTCCAGGAATATTTGTTGCATTAATAAGGTCATGGAATATCCCCGCTATGATGAGAACCTTGAAATTCTATAACAATATTCTTAAATAAAGTTCTGATGTTGGATGACATACTATGATAGGACACATAATATGCAGACCTTCATGTGCGAGTACTCGTAAGAAGATGAGACTCTCTCTCATAGAGTTCGCACTTGGTAATCTCCAAGATGGGAGATTATGAGAACAGACCTGCTAGTTGTTATTCCGTATGTCTTGGTTTCATCGGACATTACTATTTGTGAGCGTGTGTAATGGTCCTTAGACTAAAAGATTATAATTAACTCATATCATGACTCGTGCACTTAGATTTACTGACGAAAACCGTCACACAGACAGTTGGTGAGAAGTAGGGTACGTTGGGTGTGTCACGAGTGACATGTTGTTAATGGATAAGTCGAGGAAGGATTTTTACCTTCCATTTATGGAAGTTGATATCTCGTCCCTTTTATTGAAATAGAACTGTCACATTAAATTCCATGGCCATGGTGTAAACGATGAGTTTATTTTAGGTAGTCAAAGAACGACGGATCAACCATATAGGTTTATGACACTGCCATGAAACCTTCTTGTTGAGATATCGAGACAAAGGGATTAAATTACACAGTAAGTGTTCGTATGAGGTGATACGTCAATGCGGCGTCAACTTCTTTCTCTTGGGTGCCTTGACCCATTGCTAGACAGTAATCTTGGACTTTAGGCAAGCCTGCCTAATTCCAACGAGAAAGAGGCCTAGAGGGTCACACACTAAGTGTATTCAAGTATCTCAAGTAGAATAAATATTATTCCCGTATGTTTTTTAATAATTATTCAAGGAATCCTAAATCGTTTTAATGTTGGAGGAAGAATAAAATGAAAATAAGTACACGTCGTGTATTAATTATTACGTGATGTGTAGTTTTTATTTTGAAAACAAGTACACACCGTGTATTATTAAATGTACACGCTGTGTAGTTTTCATTTTGGAAAGGAAATGAATAAATTAAAACAATATATACACACTATGTAAATTTAATGTACACGCCGTGTATTTTTCAATGAAAGACAAGTACACGCCGTGTATTTATTATTACACGCCGTGTATTTATTATTACACGCCGTGTATTTATTATTACACGCCGTGTAGTTTTTTCAGTCGGGATTTTGAGGATATAATATTGTTTTATTAAATGATATTTATTATAATCAGCATGAGCGCATGTCAAGGAATTAATTATTCAACATGGGGGTTTTCAGTAAGAGTTAATGAAATAAATGAAATGCGTAACGCGTTTATTTATTTTCATAACTCTACAACCTCAAACTCTATTATAAATATCCTCACAACCCCAACTCTTTTCCTACACAAGAGAATCGTTGTGCACAACAATTCTGGAGAATTATTTCAAGGCCAAAAGAACCTCTTCCTGCAAGAACGCTCTCAAGACCAAGATAGATCCTCTTCCATCGGATCAAGACGATCTAAAGCAGACAATGCAAGAAAAGGTTTCTCCACGCTAGCACCCGGAGACTCCTTTGGCGATGTCCCGAGATATGAGGTACACGTGTGGATCACCACTAGAGGAAGTCTACACTTGGATTCTGCAATGCAACGATGAATCACATCAGAACGTGATCAAGAACATCAACGAAGAAATAACACCCAAAAGGTATTTCTTTTCAATTGATTAAATTAATTATAATCAACCTGTAACGATCCTACTTTGTGGTTCCGAGACTTTCCTTTTCTTTGTCCATTTCTATGATTAGATCCGTGGAGACTGGCGTTTATCATCGTATTGATCCCGGATTGATCATTGTTAATGAAACAAATCCAAGTGGGAACATCCACCCACGCGCTTCCGCTGCGCCCAGAACCTTCACTATCGATGAAAGGATGAATATAACCTTCTAGTAGAAATTTCTTCCATCTTATGGGTTTTAATTCCAATAAATGAAGGTTAATTATCTCAAATGGTTGGAGATAAACTCATAATTAAGAATATGCCCATTGTACAGGTGTTTGATGATGTCTTTCTAGAAGAATTTCTAGGTCTTCCACCAAATCATGAAGTTGAGTTTTTAATAGAACTCATACCGGGTACTATGCCCATTTCAAAGACACCTTATAGAATGGACCAAATTGAGTTACAGGAATTGAAGAAGTAACTCCAAGAAAATCTTGATAAGGGATCCATACGCCCTAGTGAATCACCTTGGGGAGCACCTATTCTGTTTGTTAAGAATAAAGATGGATCAATGAGAATCTTTATTGATTATCAAGAACTTAACAAGATCACCATCAAGAAAAAATATCCTCTCCCATGCATTGATGACTTATTTGACCAACTACGTGGAGCTCAATACTTTTCCAAGATTGATTTTCATTCATGGAATCATCAATTAAGGGTCAAAAAGGAGGATATACCAAAGATGGATTTCTGTACAAGGTATGGACACTATGAATTTATAGTTATGCCATTTGGTCTTACTAATTCCCCTTCTATCTTCATGGATATAATGAATAGAGTCTTTAGAGACTATCTTGATCTATTTTTGGTCGTCTTTATAGATGATATTCTTGTATATTCAAATAGAAAAGAAGAACATGAAGATCACTTAAGAATTGTATTGAAGACTCTGATAAAGGAGAATCTTTATGCCAAATTTACCAAGTGTGAATTTTGGCTTCAAAAAGTTTCATTTTTGGGTCACATAATCTCAAGAGAGGGGATATATGTGGATCTAGAAAAAATAGAGGTTGTTGAAAGATGGTCGAGACCAACAACAGTAATTGAGATCCAAAGTTTTCTTGGTTTGGCTGGATATTATCGACGTTTTGTGAAATATTTTTCATGATTATCTAATCCACTCACCATATTGTCTCAAAAAGAAGTTAAGTTCATTTGGATGGAGGAGTGTGAAGATAATTTAAAGGAGTTAAAAAGAAGGTTATCCAGGGCACCTATGCTCACACTACCTTGTAGTGGAGAAAGGTTTGTGATCTACAGTGATGTATCCAAGAAGGGATTTGGGTGTGTTCTCATTCAAAATGATATGGTGATAGCTTGTGCCTCACGACAGTTGAAAATCCATGAGCAAAATTACCCAACTCATGATTTGGAGTTAGCTGAGGTAATAGTTTCATTAAAAATATAGAGGCATTATCTTTATGGTGAAAGGTGTGATATTTATACTGATCATAAAAGTTTAAAGTATATTTTCACACAAAAGGAGCTGAATATGCACCAAAGAAGATGGTTGGAGTTGATTAAAGATTACAAATGCTCCATACATTACCACCCTGGGAAAGCAAACAAGGTGGAAAATGCATTAAGCTGACAAGACCATGCCATCTTATCCATGATGTGGATCATGAAAGATCCAATATTTATGGATTTTCAAATGATAGATCTTGAAATTATAACAGAAGGGGAAAATCTTATCTTTCTCAAATGAATGTTCAACCATCTATACATGTGAAGATTAAAGAGGCACATAAAGAAGATTTAGAGTTACAAAAGAAGGTGAGAAATGTTCCTGAATTCAACATTGATTATGATCAAATAATAAGGTTCAGGAATCTGGTTTGTGTTCCTCCCATACCAGAATTAAAGAAGGAACTATTGTATGAGGCTCATAGTTCTTCATTCTTTGTTCACCCTAGAAGCATGAAGATGTATAGGGACCTGAAAGAGTAATTTTGGTGGGATGGAATGAAAAGAGATGTTTCTGAATATGTCTCTCTATGCTTGGTTTGTTAGAAAGTTAAGGATAAAAGATATAAGTCTAAGGGGATTTTGTAACCATTACCCATACCAAAATGGAAATGGGAAAACATCACTATGGAATTTGTCACCAGACTTCCCAAAACATCCAAAGTAAATAATGATATCTAGGTTATAGTTGATCGTCTTACAAAGTCGGCACACTTCATTGTTATTAGAGAGGATTTATCGCTTTATCAACTTGCTAAGATGTATGTAAAATAAGTGGTAAGATTTCATGGAGTACCACTTTCCATTATATCTGATCGGGATCTGAGGTTTACCTTGAAGTTCTGGTGAATTCTTCAACATGCTCTAGATATAGAGTTGGGTTTCAGCACTATTTATCATCCTCAGAAAGACGGTCAGTCTGAAAGGAAAATTCAAACTCTAGAAGACATGTTGAGATCTTTATCTATGGATTTAAAAGGTTGTTGGGATCAACACCAACCATTGGTGGAATTTTCTTACAATAATATCTTTCACTCCAATATTCAGATGGATCCTTATGAAGCCCTCTATGGAAATAAGTGTAGAACTCCAACTTTCTGGGATGAAGTTGGAGAAGGAAAGCTATTAAGACCTGATCTTGTTGATAAAATGTCAGAAAATGTCAGATCTATTCAACAATATATAAGATCAGCTCAGAGTTGACAAAAAATTTATGCTGACAACTAAAGAAAAGACCTAGAGTTTGAAGTGGGAGATAATGTTTTCTTACAAATATCTCCCTAAGAGAGTAATGAGATTTGGAAATAAGGGAAAGTTTATCCCTATGTATATCGGTCCTTTTGAAATTCTAGATCATGTAGGGAAGGTAGCTTACCAATTGGCGCTTCCACCGAATCTCTCTCAAGTTCATGATGTGTTCCATGTATCCCTCCTGAGAAAGTACATTTTAGATCCTTCAAATGTACTAAGCTCAGAAGTCATACCACTGGAGCAAGATATTTCTTATGAAGAACAACCAATAAAGATTCTGGATCATAGCAAAAAAGTTCTATGAAACAAGACCACTCGATTGGTTAAAGTTTTATGGAGGAACCACCAATTAGAAGAACCTACATGGGAACTTGAGGATATGATGAGGGAGAGGTATCCTTATCTGTTTATTTCCAAGGGATGAATTTCGAGGGCGAAATTCAGTTTAAGGGGGATAAAATGTAACTCCCATGTGTTTTATGAAATATTTAAATAATTTTTATTCTCCAGTAGCTTGTTTTGCATGCAATCGTGAGTTTAAACAAACTGTGAGATGCCCTTAATATAAAGTTTCCGTTATAACCTAGTCGTTATGTTAGCAGAAATAAATATAACTAAATTTTAAAAATCTATGATAAATGTAAATCAATTATATGTCATATTAGTTATTCGAGTGAATGAAATTAATAAGATATGTATTTTATTAAAATGATATTTTTGATATTCATCAAATAGATATTAAAAGAATGTTTTTCTGCCTTTTAATGGAAAACCCTTTTAGACACATTAATAATTTTAATATTACAATGTAAAAATTTTCTTTGGAATTGGAATATATAAATTTACTTCGGTTAAAATTCTGATATTTTTTCTCATAAACTTCATAATTTTATGAATAGTAAAAATATGCTAAATTTTAATTAAAAACAACTTTTTTCATCAAGATACTTTATATGGTTAAATTATAATATTGAATGGTTTTAAATTATAAATATAATATATTTTTATCATTTAATATAATGTATTTAATTATCATTAATTTTACTTTGAATTCATAGGTAAAATCATTTCAATCTTCTGTAATATTTTAAACAAAAACCCATTTTTGTTCGACAACGGGATTAATTTTTAAATTAAATTTCTGCAACTTATGTGTCTTGAATTTAGAAAAATGGATTCCATATTTGGAATCAGTATGTCCAAATTATGTTAATAGGCTACTTTTTATTTTTAGGCATTGTGAATAGTAACTATGGTAAATTTTATTTACCACACTTAAAGGTAAATCATGTAATTAAGGGTGAAGATAATATTATAAAATTATCCTAACACTTGTCTTAATATAATTGGATGATTATATTTCGTCCTAAAATATACTTAGGTCGAAATTTTATCTATTGGAACCCACTTGCATGAGATTAAGACCTTTAATTTATTTTATTTAAAGGAAAGTGAAATATGTCTCACTCAAACTTTAATAATTAAATTATTTTTACTCTAAAGTTATATAGTATATAAATTATATTATAAATTCTCATTTGAATGCTTAAATATTTTTATTTATCATGGTAATTTATTTTTAATTTTTAAGAAATATATAATTACCTTAATAGCTTATACATTAATGATGCAGAAATTATTTATTTTGTGAAAAATCAATAATATAGTTTT
This sequence comes from Viscum album, assembly GCA_963277665.1. Lineage (NCBI taxonomy): Eukaryota > Viridiplantae > Streptophyta > Magnoliopsida > Santalales > Viscaceae > Viscum > Viscum album. The sequence goes on along the minus strand of OY728137.1, from coordinate 610,282,717 downwards.
TATTAAAATAATAATACCCATCAAAAGTCCCAAACACTTGACCAAAACTTATTGGTCGAGTATATCTAAACCATAAGTGTTTAATGGTAGACTTATGGACCATTTGGAGCCTTATAAAAGTGATTATGACACTTATATTATTTTATTTTAAATCATGTCAAAGTTGTCACCTTCATAATTTAATAAATATAACATTTTAAAAGTTAGGTTTTGTAGAAGATAAATTCAAGTAAAAGTTTTATTATGAAATCTATTAGATTTATATTCATCATAGTATTTTAATTTTAATTTTTATACAAAATATAAGTATATTAAATAATTATACAAAAATGATGTAGTAATTATTTTATTAAGAGAAATATCAAATAAATGGTTTTAAAAATATAAAAAAAGAATGTTATATTAACTTATTAATGTGATCCACGAATTTTATGGATGAATATGAATTGTGAGGAATATATTAAATATTTTGGTTCGAATATATCTCCTGTGTGGATTTTATTTAAATTCAAATAAATGAATAGTGTCAAAATTGACACTATTCATATTTTATAAAAATAACATATTATTAAATTGTTTAAAAATCACAAATATATTTAAAAATTACAGATTGAAACTTATATGGTCTAAAATGTAATAATGTATATAATTATGGAAAATTCACAACACATAATCAAGTATTGATAACAATTTAAAATTTAGAATATTATTACCACAAATAAAATTAAATAGATTAAATAAGGATAAATCAAAATGATAAGGTGTAAAATAGAATCAAAACATGTATAAATTTTATTGGTTGATGAGATTAAAACCCTATCTCATATCATCTTCATAGTTGAGTCATTTTGGAGGTTTTTTTAAGTGGGGTTTATTTTATTATAAATTAATATTTTCGAGGTTTCCAAAAGTGCCCCTCTCCTCACTTATAAAAGGGAAACTCCTTCCTCTTCTCTTCACTCCATTTTGAGCTTTCAAACTCAGAAAAACTCTACCCATTTCCCTTATCAACTTTCCTAGAAACATACTGGAGGTCTTGGTTTTCTTCAAAGACCATATTTAGTGCCCTAAGAGGAGGTTTATAAGAGGCGCGTCGAAGAAGAGGTAATATCCTTTGCCAATTATTTCAAAATTATTTCTTCTTCTACTTCCACTATATGATTTGTTTCATTATTAAGTAATAACTCCAGTATAACTTGTATACTGATATGTTATTATGAATATGAAACAACCATATTCCATCTTCTATCCATCCTATGAATAATGAAATCACCACACGTGCGTATGTACGGCCTACTGTCTCCACGCCGTGGTGTAATATTTTTTTTCATCACCAACATACTTGGATGGGTATAATGATGGAAGAAATAACTACATATGATTATTGTAAAGTGATATTTATTCTGAAATATTATACACCATACACTTCAATACAATTCCACAATCATGAGAATGATATCATCGCTCGTGCGAACATACGGCTTACCGTCTCCACGATGTGATGTGATTCGTTCCACATGATATTCATTGAAGAATGATTATATAAATGAATTTAATGAATAAATATGATATATATTATACTAATACCATTAATTAAATGATATATCTATAAACTAAAAAGAGTTATAAGAATTTATTCGACAAAACATGCATAAGAACATAAATCAGTTAACACCCAAATAACGAGTAACAATGAAATGTTACTAACACTACTGGAAATAAGCCCATTTGCGACGGGATCCCGTCGCAAATAACCCGTTGCGGTAAATGGCGTCGCAACTAACACTATTTGCGACGGGTCTGTCGCTAAAAATATTATTTGCGACGGTAATATGTCCCGTCGCAAATACTAATCGATATATATTAAAAACTTTATATAAGGCTTTTGTGACGGGCCACGAATACCATCGTGAAAAGGTTAAAAAAATTGAAAAAAAAGAAATATGGAATTGCGACGGGCCCATCGCAATTGCCTATTGCGACGGGCAAATATTCCCATCGCAATAGGCAATTTAAAAAAAAATTAAAAAGTATTTAATTGCGACGGGATACCGTCGCAATTACCTATTTCGACGAGATGATTATCCCGTCGCAAATATGTATAAAAAAATAAAAAAAATTAAATTATTAATAAAATAAATTTAATTAATATTATAATAGTAATAATACAATTATAATTCATTCTAATATTATAACAAAAAATAATTCAAATATTTATAAAATTATAATTAAATTAAAATATTTAAAAATTTAAATATATATATATATAATTAATATTATAAAATATGAATAATATTATTAATCATATTAATATTGTAATATAAATAATATAATATTATATAATAATAACAATAATAATAATAATATACCGAATTCATATTATTATAAATAATTAAAAAATTATAATTTTAATTAAAATTTTTGAAACTTTTTATGTATTAAAAATACTGAATATAATATTATTAAAATAATTAGAAAATAAAAATATGAAAATTATCAACATTTGCAAAAAGAAATATAAAAAAATAATAAAATACTAAGAGTAATATTATTATTAATAAAATAAACAAACATTAAAATAAATACCAATAATAAATAATAAAGTATTAAAAATAAATAGAAATTAAATAATACAATATTGACACCAGTATAAGAGAGACAAAAACTCTGAATAGAAAAAATGTCATATTTTAAATTTACAAACTTTATAACATCTAAACAATAACTAATATGAAGAAGGGGGGGATCTGCTGGTGGAGGAAACTTCATCCCTAAGGCATGAGTGAGTCGGCACATGTACTCCATCTGCTCCTGCTGCCGCTGCTGCCACCGACTCATCTGCTCCTCGTACACCTGCTGTTGTCGTCAGCGCTCCTCCTTATGCTGTTACTGCTGCCGACGCATCTCCTCCTGCTCCTTTTGGAGACTCTCTATCAACTCAGTCTGAGATCGCAACCGATCCTTATACTGTGTAGCGGAAGAAGATGCACGAGATCCTCTCGAGATGGACGCCGACATCGCATCACTGCCATAATAATCTTTGGGAGTCAGTCGAGAGCTGATACGAACTACTCGGCCCTTGTTGAATGCATATTAGGTCGCCTGTATCCATGCCGCCTCATCAAACTGATGGCCACTGGTCTGATTTGATGCCTCAGCCTGACCCTCAGGCCGGGTCTGTGACGCTGCGGTCTCATATGACTCATGTAGTGGCAATTTAAAATTAAAATTGTGAATATATTATATGTAGTTAATTTTTAAACTTAAAAACAAATAATACTGACCACGATGTGACGCTGGTGATCACCTATGAGCTTCCCAGTAGCTGGATCACTATACATCCTCTGATATACGTCGTACTCCGTAATATCGTGGTGCTCGATAGCCTATAAGAATATAAAATAAATTGTTAATATTTAAAGTTATATAAAATATTTATAAAAAATGTACGTACCAAATGATGTCTATGAGTACTGAAAGTACAACTCCCAGCTCTATGAGTCACCTCCTATCTCCCCCGATTTTGCCACCCCACCGATGATCTCCTCTGAAAGTCACCACTCAACCAGTGTGCACATTATCTGATTTGATAGCCATAAATTTTGCAACTGCTTCTAATTTTCTTATCTTGCAACCAGGATATAATGCATCCTCAGCAGACCTCAACAACTCATAAAATTCAGAGTGTGCCAACTCAGGAGTTGAATCAATATCATCTTGAGTTTCGGTATGTTGAATAGATGGACCTATAATATCATGTACTAAATTTTGAAACCGAGATGGATCTGGAATCAAGTTAGTATCACCTTCTGTAGAAATGTGTTCACCATGTTGATACCAAAAAACATAATCCGGTTGAAAACCAAAACACAAGAGATGTCCCCCAACTTTGTCAAACATGTCAAATGTTCTCAGTGCACATTTTTTACAAGGACATTTTATTGTGCCTTCTGAAACAAATTCTAGATTTGATGCTGCAAATTCTAAAAAAGTCTCCACACCCTCTATATATAATAGATTTAAACCAGAACCATTTGGATTTATACGTTGATTTATCCATATGCGGTCATCTAATAATGACTTTTGACGACCTCGTTGTTCCATATTGTTCTATAAAATATAAAAACGTTACTGGTTTTGAATAATTTGTTAGAAAAAACACTCAAGCAATGATAATTATAGAGTTTACATCAGACACGACTGACACAAACTTTTTATTGGGATAGACCTAAAAATTGACCCTTTAAGAATTGAACATGTTAAGAATAAAGCAAAACCTGTTACAAATATTGATAATTTTAATATTTTATAAATTTTTTATTATTTTAATAATACTAATATTATTTTTTCATAAATATTAATTATATAATAATAACATTATTACATTATTAGTATTTTTTATTATTAATATTAAAATAATATAATTTTCAATATTATGTTATAATTATCCTTTCATCTATGTGTTTAACATTCTGTCTCCACATGTAATATTTGCATTCACTTTCACCTCTCTATTGGTGAATATGTTGATAATTTTGAAAAAGAATGCAAATATTACATGTGGAGACATAAGTTTTCTTAAAACCAATACAAAGATGAAAAGATAATTGAGAAAGATAATGATCACACTAGTTTTTTCCAATTAGCTAATTATTACTAATTATTCATAATTATTGGTAATTATTCTGAGTTATTGGTAATTATTCCTAATTATTGGTAATTATTCCTAATTATTGGTAATTATTCTTAATTATTGGTAATTATTCCTAATTATTGGTAATTATTGGTAATTATTGATAATTATTGGTAATTATTCCTAATTATTGGTAATTATTCCTAATTATTGGTAATTATTGGTAATTATTGGTAATTACTTTTAAATATTGGTAATTATTCCTAATTATTGGTAATTATTGGTAATTATTTCTAATTATTGCTAATTATTGCTAATTATTGCTAATTATTGCTAATTATTGCTAATTATTGCTAATTATTTCTAATTATTGGTAATTATTGGTAATTATTCCTAATTATTGCAAATTAGTGGTAATTATTGCAAATTAGTGGTAATTAGTGGTAATTATTCCTAATTAGTGGAAATTATTGCTAATTAGTGGTAATTATTGCTAATTAGTGGTAATTATTGCTAATTATTGGTAATTATTGGTAATTATTGGTAATTATTGGTAATTATTGGTAATTATTGGTAATTATTGGTAATTATTGGTAATTATTGGTAATTATTAGTAATTATTGCTAATTATTGGTAATTATTGGTAATTATTGGTAATTATCGGTAATTATTGGTAATTATCGGTAATTATTGGTAATTATCAGTAATTATTGGTAATTATCGGTAATTATTGGTAATTATTGGTAATTATTGGTAATTATTGGTAATTATTGGTAATTATTGGTAATTATTCCTAATTATTGGTAATTATTCCTAATTATTGGTAATTATTCCTAATTATTTGTAATTATTCCTAATTATTGGCAATTATTGGCAATTATTGGCAATTATTGGAAATTATTGGCAATTATTGGCAATTATTGGCAATTATTGGCAATTATTGGCAATTAGTGGCAATTATTGGTAATTATTGGTAACTATTGGTAATTATTGGTAATTATTACTAATTATTACTAATTATTACTAATTATTGTTACTTATTCCTAATTATTGTTAATTATTCCTAATTATTGGTAATTATTCCTAAGTATTGGTAATTATTCCTAATTATTGGTAATTATTCCTAATTATTGGTAAATATTGACAATTATTGGCAATTATTGGTAAATATTGGTAAATATTGGTAATTATTGGTAATTATTACTAATTATTACTAATTATTACTAATTATTGGTAATTATTGGTAATTATTAATAATTATTGGTAATTATTGGTAATTATTACTAATTATTGGTAATTATTGGTAATTATTGGTAATTATTACTAATTATTACTAATTATTACTAATTATTGTTACTTATTACTAATTATTGTTAATTATTGCTAATTATTACTATTTTTTTTGAATTATTCCTATTTTTTGTTAATTATTGCTAATTATTACAAATTATTACAAATTATTACTAATTATTGAAAAAATTTACTAATTATTACTAATTATTACAAATTATATTCATTAATTACTAATCGCATTCATTAATTACTAATTACATTCATTAACTACTAATTACATTCATTAATTACTAATTACTATCTTTAATTAAAATTAAAGTTATTAATTACTAATTACAGTCACTTAATTATTAAATATTGTTAATTACTAATAATTAAATCTAACAAATCAAATTTAATACAACCTTAATACAACATAATTATATCTAATAAGAAATAATAAAAACTAATGTAAAAAATTAAAACAAAAACATTAAATAAATATTAAATTAAAATTCAGATAAAAACCTTAAACTGGTTTTTGAACTTTCGATTTGTTGTACTTGTAGGATGATCCCCGCAACCTCCTTGAAATCGGCTTGCAAAACAAAATTCACTCAACTCATATAAACTAGTAAGAAATAGTTCAGATTCAAAAAACTTGTCAAGGCTGGCAGTATTTATAGGTTAGATTATTTGCAACGGGGTTTATTACGACGGGAATACCGTCGCAATTGGTATTATTTGCAACGGGACCGTCGCAAATAACCCCGGCTATATTTATTATGGGCGGCAATTAAAGGGATTATTTGCGACGGGCCCCGTCGCAAATAACCCCTGCCGCCAATTTATTTGAGACGGGAAGCCGATCCCGTCGCAAATAACCTGTTACCGCCGCCAGTTATTTGCGACGGGTAGGGGATCCCGTCGCAAATATCTTTCGCGCGATTTGGCGCGCAAGTCGCGCCAAACCATTTGCGACGGGTGAGAATATCCCGTCGCAAATACCCCGATTACGGGGGTGATTTGCGACGGGACATATTCCCGTCGCTAATACCATTTTTTCCCATAGTGTAATAAACAGATAAGAATATGACCATATATGATATCATAACAATGACTATGATTTTTTAATAAGTCAATGACATTATTTAAATCATTATACAGGATGTTCGGATATGTACAAAGCATATCGGACCTAATGTAACGGAAAATCTCGCAATCTCATTTTTATCTGAGATTTTTTATACTTTAGTATTTACTGGGGCATATTTATCATCCACATCCATATTTCCTCAATATGTAACATTATCCTCCTATAATTATTTAAATTCAATTTTATCTATTGGTGAATTTTTATTAAAAGATATTAAAGGAATCTTTTGTCATTTTCAGTATGAGATACTTTTTGACTTTTCTGTCCAAAGTACGAGAAGAATGTTTTTTAACTTATACGACATGAATGGATTTTTATGCTTTCATAGAACATTATTTCCATGAAGCTTCCTTTACAAATTTTCAAGTTAATTTTCAATTAAATTTTTTTATTGCATGACATGTTGAGAACAGAAAATGTTTTTGAAGAAGAAAAGATATTTTTCTCAAGAACTAAGTTCAAGTGTTTTATCAAAATTATTTTCCCTCTAAGATGACATAGGGTTATATTTATATACCTATTATTACATTGATTTGATTATGTTAAGATGGAATTATTTTTATGAAGTCCTTTTATCTTATATGGATTATGTTATGATGGCATGATGTTTAAGAATCCCATTCTATTACATGGGTTATGCAATGATGTATGATTTATAATTTTGTGGCACACATAAGAATGGTTTTATTATGAGATGGGTGGGACCTATATCTCCCTCCAATGCATTGGGTAAAGATTTGTATCTCATGAGATAGACATGGCTGGAATGGCAAGTAAATCTGGTTCAGTATTATATAGATGGAACAAGGAGTGAACTCGGTTCAGTAATGGAATTTTTCCGATATGATGGTCTTGGCGATGAGACTTGACTAATATGAAATGATTTTCTATGCATATGTGTGTATGCCAAAAAATTTCATGTCTTATGTTCTGATTTTTGGGATTACATTGCAGTTCTATGATTTATCCCATGACATGATATTATGACCTCTTATGCAAGATAAGATTTTCAAACGTTATGATCGTAAGAATATGATATGATCGAAATTTCATTTATTTACCCTTACTAAGCATTTGAGCTCACCCTTTTGTATGTTTCTTTTCCCCAGGTTAGGAATAAGGGTATTAAATATGATATTCCAAAAAGTAGTCTAGATATGATCAAATAAATGGGAGACAACGTAGATGCTTTATGAACCAGTTGTTTATGTTTCCCAGTTTCTAAAGACACTATACCTATATGGTCCTTCCATGGTTTTGTTATATGTTGTAATAAATATACTTCAATTCTGAAGTATTAATAATGTATGTAATGTATGGGTCGTTATATGTATCCCCAAACAATTAGTGGACAAAATATGGACATTGACAATAAAGGTGACATGGTTGAGGCACAAGTGATGATGAACTTCTGGTTAGGCCCTACGGTGCATTAGGATGGAAATAATGGTAGAGATTTCTAAGGAATTATGGGTGGAAACTAATTTATGGCCAATTTTGGAGGCCAGTGAACATAGATCAAGGTGTTGTAATTTTATTCCTGGTAGAATTAGAGGTAACGGTGAAGACATGTGAATGGGCATGGTTTTCTTGAAAATCCCGACATACATATAGTGTAGTTCATAGGAACACATTCCTTGTATTCCCCTTTGTGTGGAAGATATGGTTTCTACTTGGAGTTAAATATAACACACCGTGTATTTATCCCGCATGTTGTATGACCCTTAGTTGGATAACTCAGTGTGTATAAGGAGTAAAATCCCGTAAATACATGTTTCATTACACTCCATGTATATAGGATCACATGCCATGTATGCCTTGGTTGATGGTTCAGTGTGTACAAGGAGTACCTTCTCAAGTGTCCATGTGACCCCACATGTCGTGTGTATTGAGGCACACACCATGTAATTTAGAAGTACTCAAACATAGCTAGGGTGCACTGCCACACCCTGTGTACACGGGCGTAGGCTGTATACTGGCTAGACCATATGGCACATTGAATTCTAGAATAATCTTTATACATTGTGTGTCATAAATAACATGTTGTGTATTTATATAAATTCATTCCATGTGAATCATTGAGACATAGGCAATTCTATAATTAAAGATACATTTTGTGTACCCCATGGGATACACTGTGTACTCCTTAAAGGGAAACTTTGAGCCTTTTTTCTTCTTGATTATATCTAGTGTGAGATTGGGTGAGTTCCCTTTGACTGTTTCAGTTGGGTGAATTCCCTAGGTCCATCCCCATGAGGGTACAATGAGGAATCACATATTGATCATAGGATGTGATCTCCTATGTGGGATTAGTCTTAGATATAGTTTTAGGAATACCTCTATGAGGCCTGGGTTGTGATCCTCTATCATATCTTCTTTTCTAGATGGGCTTTGAGGAATCATCCTGACCAATATACATGGGTGTGTGATCCCCTATTTAATGGGTTATTCTAGGTAGGGTCCATTATACCCTAGATGCACTGGATGAGATCCCTTATCTATGTATCGATATTCTCAAAGTTCCAAAGAGTACTTATTAAAAAGTGATGATGAGTGAGGCCTCTTAGATGAGTGTAATTAGTGTAGTAAGACTTGATGAGTGAGACCTATTATAGGAGTGTCATCATGGATGATAAAGCTCATTGATCGAGTTCTCCTATATGAGTGTTATCTAGGAGACTCTAGTAGAATCCTAGGTTGATAGTGAGGTTATGAACTCACCATGAGACTTAGTGTCTAACTTGATCATATCTGGGTTATTATTTTGAAATATTGTTATGTCTCATATTATGATTGGAAGACAATCATTATGATGAGTTGGCTACTCTCTCTTGATGATTTATTTTTGATTATTTTGGGGTGTCCTACTGGGTATGGTTATTATCACCCCTGCATGGGATCTACCCACACATGTCATGTATTATGTAGATGCATCTTTCTTTGACTATCTGAAATAAATGTGTCATTATACCATGGCCATGGAATTTAATTTTACGTTTCTATTTCAATCAAAGGGTCGAGATATCAACTTCCATAAATATGGAAGGTAGAAATCCTTCCTTAACTTATCTGTTAATGACATGTCAATTATTACTCACCCAACATACCCTACATCACTACGAACATATGGCATCATGGTTTTCATCAGAAAATCTAAATGCATGAGTGATGAAATTAATTAATGATAATCTTAAAGTCTAAGGACTATTACACATGTTTGTAGATAAGAATATTTGATGACACCAAAACATACAGAATTCCTACTGGTGTATTTGTTCTCATAATCTCCTATCTTAGAGATTTCCAACTGAGTACTTCATGAGAACAAGCCTCATTAACTTATGAGTACTCACACATAACAGTCTATACACTATATTTCCCATCATAGTATTTTATCTGACTATAGAACTATATTTAATAATATCATCATAGCACTTCAAGGTTATCATCATTTTGGGGAACTACTATGACCTTATCAATGCAATGTATATTCTAGGAAATTATTACATTAAATTCATACAAAATAATAAATATTATGTAATAAGAAGTTCTATTAATATTAAATACATCAAATATACATGTAATTAGAGTATAAATAGTTGGTTCTGGACCACCAACTTCAAAAAAATACCACTTGGACTACATCCAACTGCCTATGAATTTCAATATGCTAGACCTCACATGATGATCATGTTTTTGCTGAGTCAAGGCTTTAGTCAAGGTTTCCTTCACATTTTCTTCTATGAAATACTACTCACTGCAACCTCAACTCTTGAAGAAAAATATCTCAAGATTTGATACTTCTGAAGTATGTGGTTCATCTACATATGTGACCTTGGATCTTTTTCAATATCCAATATTGTATTATTATCACAATAGAGTATGGTATGATATTTACTTCTAGGCACTGTGCCAAAAACGTAGAATTTTTTTGCATCCATAGTACTTATTTAGCTACCTCATAATCCACAATATACTTGAATTCTATAGTATAATATGTGACCACATCCTTCTTTAATCTCTTATAACACAAAACAACTCTATTCAAAGTGAATATTTATCCCATTTTTGACTTCATGTCATTTTGATCTCTTTGGAAACTAGAATTTTCATATCCTCTAATGACTAGTTCCCCATATCCTCCATAAACCAAGAACTTGTCCTTATTACACCTTAGATACTTAAGGATATTCTTGAATACCATACAATGGTAGTCACCTAGATCTAGTTGATATCTTCATACCACACTTAATATGTAGGCTACATCTGCCCTAGTACATAGCATAAAATACTTGATTGACCCAATCACTGACATATATAGAATCCTTTACATTATTTTCTTTCCTCATAGGTCTAAGGACACATTTTCCTAGAAATATGAATGTCATGTGACACTGGTAAAAATAACCTATTTTTTTGTTCCATACTGAACCACTTCAATATATTTTCAATATATATACTTTAACTTAGGCCTGAAAAGCTTTTGGATCTATCACAGTGGATCTTGACCCCATGAATATATATTGCCTCACCTAATTTCTTCATGAAGAATAATTTATTCAACCATGATTTAACATACTATAAGACTGGTATTTCATTTCCAATAAGTAATATGTCATCAACATATACTATTAAGAAAATGTCTAAACTCCCACTAAACTGTTTATAGAAAAAAGTCTCACATTCATTTTTTATGAAACCAAATTCTATTATGGATTAATCAAAATAATTTTTCATGACCTTAATTCTTGATTTTATCCATAAATGGATTTTGGAAACTTGCATATCTTATTGGAATCTTTTGAAGTCACAAACCCTTTGGGTTGTGTCATATAGACATCTTCCTGAAGGTTCCCATTAAGGAATGTTATTTTGAAACCTATTTTCAAAATCTCATAGTCATGGAAGGTCCCAATGGAAAGTATAATTCTTATTAATCTCATCATTCCAACTGGTGAAAAGGTTTTTTCATAGTTAATGCCTTAACGTTATTAAAACCATTTTTCAACTAGTCACACATTATAGGTACTGAATTGTACTTCCATGTCTAGTTTCTTCTTACATACCCATTCAAAACAAATAGGATTTATATCCACTAGAGGATCTGCCAAAATCCATACTTTGTTTTGGTACATGGAATCCATTTCAGAATTCATAGCTTCTTTCCACTTAGAAACATTAGTGACACTTACTGCTTCCTTGTAAGTAGAGGATCATTATTATCAAATAATAATGAGTCACCATACTCAGTGACTAAAAAACCATACTGTTATGGTTATTTAACCTCTCTTATACTCTTATGTAGTACTTATGTATTTGGAATAAATTTTTCTTCAATGATGCTTTGTGGAATCTATTCATTTTCCTACTCTTGTACACCTTGAACCTTGACTTCATTGAAGTCTATCTCACTCTCACTATCTCTTTTAGGTATGTGCTCCCTCTAAAGGAATATGGCATGTCATGCCACTGTTACCTTTTTTATAAGGTATTTTATATTTAATATCACCTTTTTCCTTATGATATTCTATAAAGGTACACTTTGTACCTCGGGGTGCAAGTTTGTTACCTGAAGAGGCCGGAAAAAATGACTTTCAACCCCAAACATGTAATTTTAGAAACATGGGTTTCTTTCTATTCCATAATTGGTATGGTATACTATATTATGATTTAGTTTTCATTTGGTTTAGTATTTTTTTCTTTTGTCTATAATGTGTATCCCCAAAAGGATAATAGAAGACTCACATGACTCATCATTGATCTCACCTTATCTAACAAGGTGTGGTTCCTCCTTTCACTTACACCATTCCACTAAGGTGAATGTGGAGGAGTGATTTGTGATAGGATCTCAAAATCCCATAGGTAATCAATGAAGTCTTGATTAAGATATTCTCTACCACATTCTAAAAAAATTCTTAATCTTCTTACAAAGATGGTTCCCAACTCAATTATTGTATTATTTGAATTTATCAAAATAATATGACTTATACCTCACCAAGTATACATATACATGTATACTAAAGTTATTAGTAAAATTTATAAAGTATGGGTACCCATCCCTTACTTAAATAGGAAATGATCCACATACATCAGTATGAAATAATTCAAGAAGCTCTTTTCCCTTTTCACCTTTTCTACTAAATAGGGATTTGGTCATTTTGTCTTGTAAAAATTTAAGACATATACCAAGTGGTTTTAGTTTAAAAGAATCTAAATATTCATCTTGATATTATTTATTCAAGCACTTTTCATTTATATGACCTTTCCAATGATTCCAAAGTTGGGTGTGGTATGAGTCATGTGAAGTAGTTTTATTATCGATTTCCATTACTTGGTTTTTTTAATCCAACATATAAATAACTTTATTTAAATGTGTCTTATTATAACAGATGTTATATTTATAAAATTATCAAAATTTATTTATGAACCTGAAAATAAAACCATATTTATCATGTATAGATATAGAAATAATTTTTTTGGTAACATATGGAATGAAATAAAAATAGTTCAAAACTAAGATCATTCTGGTTGGAAATGTGATATGATAGTCCCCAATAGCTACAACAAAAAGTTTAAATCCATTGGCTAGTCATGGATCTATCTCCCCTTGGTCAATTATTCTAAATTGACTTGGTTTTTATCTTTAAATACATATTTGAGCACCAAAATTTGTATCTAATACTCAATTTATAGAAATAGATAAATTGAACTCAATAATAAACTCACCTGATGCTTTTACTTACTTCTTTTGTGAGGTGTGATTTTTCTTACAGTGTCCCTTCTTACCACATGAAAAACAAATAGAATCATGTTCCCTTTATTATCCCTTGATCTTCCTCTTCTTTTAAGGGCATAAAGAATATTTGGGCTTAGAGATATCCATTTTCTCCTTATGTTTATTCACCATAAGTAAAAAATTATTTTCATTATTTATTTCCTTACCCACTTGAAAAATAAGAATGAGAATATCTGGTAGAGACTTCTCAATTTTGTTCAAATTAAAATTAACAAAAAAACTGGTGAAGATCTAAGGGAGTGATTCCAAAACGATATTGGTACGTAGTTCATTGGGGATTTTAAACCTCAGAACCTCTAGGCACTCAATGTAGCCAATGATATTAACTATGTGAGGCTCAACTGGTGCACCCTTCCCAAGATTACTCTGAAAGTGTAACGTCCTAGATTTTTAGAGAGTTACATACCTTTTTATTACTATTCAAAATCTCACAATTTATATTATTAATGTGATTAAGAGTCTAAGAGGTGGTTTGGGAGATTCTGGGGCTCATTTAGAGCCTGGAGATCCAAAAAATTGGAGAGGTAGAATGATCCACAAGGTTAGCACATGGTTAGTGATAATCGTGAAACTCAACCAGGTGGGGAACTCTATTCACAAGAGAGGTCATACAGTTTTTCTGCAACCATACAACCTAGGACACACACCCATGTGGGTGTTGCAGGCATCTTGGAAGAGGCATTTTTCATGGGTTATGAATAGTTAGTCAAACCATATGGACAGGCCGTACAAGGGGCTTCCCTAGGCAGTAGATGTCGCACAGTTAGTGTATGGTTTCTATAACCATGTGGCCAAACCATGCAACCCCTAATTAAAGGAATAAATTACCCCCCCCCCCTTGAAATTTTCTAAATCCTAAAACCCTTCCTCTTTTCTCTTATTTTAAGTGGACCGCATGCTAGGAGAAGCCTCCTCTCCTCTAAGATATGGATTTTTGTATCACCTCCATCTGATCTCTATTTTCTTCATTATCAGGTGAATTGGATTCCTCTTGGTAAGCTCTACACTCATATTCCTTCTTTTCCTAGTTTATCTTCCCTTATCTTCTACTATTTTGGTGTAAGCTCATATACCCTCTTTTCAAGGCATTGGTTTATTCTTCTTATTTATCTTATTTTATCATAATTCAAGGGTTGAAACTAGACAAGGAGAGTGCTATGGGGATAATGTAGGTGGTCTAGTTATTTTCCCTCAAGTCTAGTGGTTTTATATTATGCGTCATTATTCCATTCATCAAAATCCTTTGGTTTCACCACCTTAAAGTCTAATAAATTAATTTAAATGGTTTTCCAAGCCCAATACAGTCCTACCTATAGGTGAATCAACACATTGGTTGATCACATTGATGTGAGACACCCTTATGGGTGTACGTTTCCTTAAAGGCATAATTTCCCTTTACCTTAAATTGTTTAAACACCTTTTGAGGTGTTTTTTCCCTTGTAATAAAATAATAAAAATGTGAAAAAATTTAATAAAGGTGTTTGTCCAGGAGTTAGGCCCTATTCTTTATGCCATAATTGAATTACTTGGATTAAAATAAATTTGGCCAAGTTAATTAAAGTATCTTTATTATAATTCCCTACTGAAATGGTATGTGTTGTTTATAGTTAAACCATACTTTCATACTTAGTTGAGGGTGAAACAAGGGATTCTATGTATTGGTCACCTTGGATGGGATCATCATACTTATTAATTAGAATTTGTTAATAAATGGTAAATACATCGGGAGCGATACTCAGTATGCCTTGGATGGGATCACTATGTTGTCTCACTACCTCCTTATGAGTGATATTTATTCCCTAGGGGAGACCCTATGGATGGGATCAGTGGAATAATGGTTATACCATGCCACAAGTGATACTTGGACTCCTATGTGAGATACCAAGGATAGGCTCAGAGGTTATTGTCTTCACACCATGTCGGAAGTGAGACTTGGGATTCCATTTATGGGTTGCCTTGGATATACTCTTACACCATTGAGTATTTATAGAACTCCTGGTGAAATACTTGGGTTCCTTGATATGGTTTTCCTGGAATAGACCCAGGATTCCACTCATTTAAATTTAAGATTTTCCTTCTATATAATTCCAAAAATTCCAATTTACTAAATCAAAGGACATATCCACCAAGATAAATCACATACTTAGGATTAGGATAATTGTGATACATTACTTATGATGACCCACATATACACCATATCATACTTTTATAGGTTACCTTGTTTCATAGACATCCGACTTAGGCTGAAGCAGGTAGTATCGATTGGGTATCCCATGAGGAACCTGATTCGATGTATTTATTTATTTTTATTTCATTTTATTTATTATTATTGGCACACTTCTTATTTTATATGTGCATACTATATTTTTCTAGATATAGTTGGTGGTGGACTAATAGGTATATCTCACACCCTGGTTGATCCACCCATGGTACCTGAGCAGAATTCATGATTGCAGGTGTAGATAAAGGGAAGCATCCAAATTTCGATGCTTGATTTTCTGTAATAGGATGGAGTATAGGAGCAGAGGACCAAGCCTATAATAATGATTTCAGTAGTGTAAACTTTTAGTATTTTTTATTTTTATATAGCATGTGGTATATGATTTTCCCCTATATCCCATGTACCTATTTTTTATAGCTACATGACATGATCATCATCATAATTGTTTTATCTATTATTGATTCATCTCAACCTGGTTAGTCATTGGATGTTTATTTATTATTTGGTTATTGTTTGTTTATTACTACTTTCACTATTTTCCATTTATTATTTACCATTGTTCTCTACTCTAACTCATGAAGGCATAGTATCCCCACAAACACACCCTAGTCCCTCACTACCAGTCGGTAGCCTCTAGCATATGAGGAGGCGTTATTGAGGTCATGTGGTCAACTATATCAGGGAACTACTAAGTGGATACGAGGGCATGATGCTATAAAGTGGTATCAGAGCATTTATTTTCATTTTGTCTTACAGTTTTGGTATTATATAAAAGAATAGGATGTATTAGAATTTGGTAATGAGTCTATGCCTGGGATTAGCTACCCCATGTATAGGGTAAACCCAAATTACCTGTGATGGTTTATTATTATTGGTCTATTCCTATTATATTTGATTAGATTACACCATTGGGTGATGCATATGATATGTAAAGTTATTATTATTTCTATAATGATTTTGGATTTCATCCTTTTTTTGTTAAGGAATAGAGGTATCATCTCGTGTATCCTTATAGGTACTTTAAGACTTATATTCCATGAATTTTTTCATGCCACGTTTACATTTTTCATGCATTTCCTACTACATATGGTTAGTTCCTGGATTATTATATGTTGAAATGTGTTAACTTTTATTTCACGGATAATATAATTGGATAAATTAAAGTGCCTAAATCAATCTAAATAGTGATTTGCTGTATAGATTTATGATGAAACCTTGATTAACCAATTATTCCATGTTCGATCTAGGAACCATTGGTTCTATTGGATAAAATATTAGCTAATTTTATTGATGAATTCCAATTCTAGGAATGGTAAATAATTCAATAAAATCATTATAAATGACATGTTACATCCTAATACCAGAAATACGGGTCAAGTCATAGTTAATTGACATTCGAATTACAATTTATAAAGAGTGTGGGCCTTTATAAATTGAGAATGGTGATGCATTTAATAGGATTTAGATATCTATATCCACATATATAAGAATGAAGTTCAATAAATTAAAGTTTAAAAATAAAATGTTTACCGATAAATGGGGATTTAAATTACAAAGTTATGAGTTTTTCCTCTATACCTTATAATTGACACTTCATATACTGGGAACTTTTTGTGTTGTATGATACCTCAACCCAGACCCAACCTTAGTAGTTCATAGTATGTAGTGTCTCTCATGAATCCTATGACCTTTTTTATCACCTAGACCTGTCTTAAGAAGTAGAAAATTATGTGTGACCTATTTATATAAAGGCTATGTGCATTTAATTTCTACTTTCATTGTTTACTACTTGTTGTTAAATATTATCTGAGGTGTGAATTTGGAAATTGTAGAGTTATTATGCCATGAATTTCTCAGGTCGTATGCTAGGAGGGTGGAGACGTCTATGCTCTGGAGGTAGTGGTCCATGAGCCACCAGTATTACATCCTATATCTCCACCTAAGGCACCTCATGTTGGTCTTCCATTGGACATCAATTATAACTTCCAAGATAGATTTTTACGCTCCATACAGTATATAGAAGGATCTTCACAACTTTCCCCTACTATGAAATAATTGACATAGGAATTCAAGTAGAAACACCCTCTCACATTTGGGGGGGGGGTGGTAGTGCTCAAGATGATGATTCAAGGCTAGATACCATGTTATTCATATTCGAGCATTCAAAGATTCCTCTAGAGAACAGAGTCAATATTTCTACATATATTCTTTTTGATTCTACTAAATCTTGGTGGGATATCATTACCCAGGTCATACGTAATTAGGTTAGGGTCTATTCAGGCTTCCAAATAGCCTTTTATGACTAATTATTCACCCAAATATTTAGAGTAGAATATTGTTGAGAGTTTATGAAAATATATCATCTTTTCATGTCAGTAATGGAGTACTCAAACCATTTCGCTGAGATTAAGAATTTTGTGCCGAATTTGACTCGTGAAAAGTTGATGACTGCAAGACGATTTGAGGATGGGATTGCGTATGCCATATGATCGTAGGTGGATTTTATCTAGTTGGAAACTATTTATGAGATAGTGAACTAGGACCACATCATAGAGCAAAAATTGAGGGAAGATGGAAATGTGAACCAGAGTGGTTCAACTTACAAGTAGGGGTGATTTGTCTAGTGGCAAGAAGCATCATTTTGAGGGAGTATGTGGGGGTAGTTCTAGCTAGATGATAGTAACTAACAGTTATGTAGTGTGCTGCCAGTGTGGTAGGGAAGTCCGTAAAAATTTCCAGTGTATGAGAAACCCAACCGATTACCAATATTTTGGTGGTATGGGTTACCTATAGTGTTTCTGCCAAAATTTTCCACGAGTTCCTAGAAAGAATGGATATGTACCAACCCCACATTCAGGTTTCCTCTACTTTAGTTTTTTCCTTATTTGATACAGGTGCATCATTCTCCTTTATATCTGCTAAAATTATAGAAAGTTTGGGCCTTGAGATAGAGTAATTTTGTGACATGATGACTCTCAACATGCCACTATGGGTTTTATTGGAGAGTGTGTTCTAGTGAAAGGAGTTCCCCCTTGAGATAGTTGGGTACCGATTCTTGTGAAATTTCATTTTCCTTGAGATGACCGAGTTCGATGTCATTCTCTGTATGGACTGACTAGTACCTTATCATTACTATACAATGGAGGGTTTCTTTTACAGCACCCAAGGGTAGTGCTTATATCCATAAAGGGTAATGGGATGTCCAAGAGAGTCAGTCTGGACCTGAGAATCATGGGCTGGGCAGAGTGAAAGCCCAGATGGCGAGTCTCTTTATGAGTGATTAGGGAATATAGCTTATAGAATTTCCTCTTATTGAGGATCATTATAGGGATGTATTCCTAGAATAATTATATGGTTTAAAACCTATGAGAGTGGTGGAGTTCACTATTGATCTAGTGCTAAAGCATAACCAGTTTCCATTCCTCCCTATAGGATGACACCTATAGATATCCAGAAACTCAAAAAATATCTAGAACTCTTAGAGGTAAAATGTTTTATATGACATCTATGTTTTCATGAGACTTCATGAGTTTGCTAGAAATAGATGAAAAAATCAAATATTGAATGTTGATAACATCGCTCAAATGTTTTTTGTAGGTAAGTAACTCTTCATCACTCACCTCCTTAGTAGGTGGATTAAGTATTAAGGAGTTTAACACATAACATTATCGCTCATAGTGCAACATAATGAGAAGGCATCTTAACCACTCCTAAAAGTTACTACTAGTGAGGATATGGTCTTTATACAATATAGATCATATGGATAGTGTGGATGATGAACATTCCATTTTCTACAATTATAAAAGATCATATTATTAGTACTTTTCTTGATTAAAAATTATGTGAGAAATAATAATAATTAATTTTATTAAATCTCCCACTATTTTATCATGTCCCAATAGCCATCTCCATTTAACTCATAATGTCTAATTGTTAGGATGTTCTAGTGGAAAGGATCCATATTCCCCTTAGTATAACCCCAATGAGGGTTGATAAAGCTACTTACAGGTATTTAGGTAGGTAGGCCTTTTCCAACTATGGGCTTGAAACTCCTTGATCCATTGAGTAGACTCCCCAATACTAAAATCATGACTTGGATTTCCTCAACACTTTCCTCCATGTTATATAAATTCTAGAAATGGATACTTCTCTTGATGTAATATAGTTAAGTCAACCCAAAACCTTCATAATAACTCCATGTTAAAAGTAAGTGTCCCAACAAGGGTTGGTTAAACACTTAGTTTTAAGGCTTTCATTCCAGGTAAAGTAATGGAAGTATTATTATGAATTAATATTAAGTTGATGGTTTTTAATTTATTAAGCCTAAATTTTATCTTTATTTATCCTTTAAATGAATTGTTAATATTATGTTTATTTTACTTAATTAATTAACCATATTGGATAAAACATTTATGCATAATCCATTTATTTAAATATCATCTTTGCACATTAATTCATTTATTTATGTGATCACAGTCTTGAATCCATAAAATAAATAATGCATAGACAAAAATAAGTAAATACTTAAATGGACTATTTATGAGCTTATATAAAAGTTGATTTAATAAGCATACATGAAATCAACTTATGTTCTACGGGAAATAACTCATATTTTCAGTCTTGGCATGAGTTACAACATTTCATATGCCCACTTGTGTATCACCTGGGTTGGAATCACTATGGATCTATCTTGAAACACATCCATGAATATTTGGAAACTCTATTAATTAGATCATTTATAACTCATACACAAGTGAGGGGAACTAAAGGATTGGTTAAAAGGGGATTACATAAATAACCTTGGATATATAGGTCCTACATAATAATGGAGGGAGGGATGACTCATAGGCCATCATTTAATTTAATATTAAATAATTAAAAACCCATGAAATAAATTAAATTAAATAAATCCAACACATACAGTGGTCTTGGTCATGCTCATGAATGGTCATACATTCAACATATACAAAAAATTATATTGATTAACATTCATTTATTATTATTTATGTATTATTATGATAAATATACTGGAATTATTAATTAATTAATTCCCTTTTATCATAATTACCATCTAAATCCTCTTGTAAATAACCATCATTATGGAATTAATGGAAAATAAATGGAAAACCCAATAATTAAATATTTAATATAATAAACTAATTGAGCATTTAAAATTATTTAAAATCATTATTAAATTGTCAAACAATGCAGGTGTTAATCAATAAAATAAGGTTTTAATGCTATAATTGTCAATTTAATGTAATTTAATTATACCATTAATTGGGAGACTACATGATGTGTACTATCCAGCTACACAACATGTACCTTGATTGTCTTATATCTGATTTACACACCTGGGGATTCAGCAGATTAACTTGGCTAGACTACATAATGTGTAAATTATAATTACATGTTGTGTTTACACTTTCCATGTGCCTGGAATAAATTCTTGGGCTTAGGTGTGTATCTTAGCTGAACTACATGGTGTGTGCAAGCCAACTACATGTTGTGTATCCCTTATGTTGTGT
Source organism: Viscum album (assembly GCA_963277665.1). Taxonomy (NCBI): domain Eukaryota; kingdom Viridiplantae; phylum Streptophyta; class Magnoliopsida; order Santalales; family Viscaceae; genus Viscum; species Viscum album. The sequence continues at coordinate 610,261,111 of OY728137.1, read as the reverse complement.
GTACATTGTTCTTAATAAATGTCTTGGTGCATATTTTGGACACAAAAAATGATGAACTTCACTATGTTTACACCACATACACCTAACATATATCATAAATTCTCTAAGCTATCACTCTCACGTGGTTTTACCATGTATAATAACCACATGGATTGTGTGATTTACACTGATAACTTGTGTCAGTTACATGATGTGTACACCAACTACACCCTATCTACTCTGACATCTTGTGTTCTAGGTGGGATCAATCTACATGTGGTGTGAAATAAATGCACCATGTGTAATTAACTACTCAACATGTCTTGTATCCCATGACACGTCTAGGTGTAGTGAACATGGGTACATGGCGTGTACTCTGACTACACGTCGTGTAACCCAGTTTTACCAGCCAAAAAATTTGGCTCTTCCTGATGGAATCTCCAGTCATTCTTCATCTATTATTAGACATTTAAGAAAATGAAACACTGAATGAACATGATTAATATTTCTATAACATGTTAATTCAAATCAAATTAAATAACTAATAATATTAAATGAAACATTCAACCACAATTATATATATATCGACAATAAAATAATCAATTATAAATTTAAAACTTTACCACTCTGATACCACTTGTTGGTTTTTGAGAATATAGGAAGCATTGATATTGGGTGATATATTTAAAATTTATTTTAAATAAAATTTCCTGGAAACCTAAGCGCGGATCTTGAACATTAAATTTATAATTAATTTATTTATATCAGAACAAATGAATCACTGATCTGAGGATCTTTCTTTGAGGATGTTTTTGATCTTATGAAATTCCATTTTCATATTTTCTTCATTATGATGTGAGTATCTAAGGTTAGAATCTCTCTAGTGGCAATCCACACATGTTCCTTTGATCTTTGAGAAAAAATGATGAAACATGGGGTGATAGCATGTTGGATCTATCATTTTATGTTGTTCATATTGATTTCTTATCCTTAAATCTTGAAGTAATCTCTCTAGGTATTCTCATTCTTGATAGGTAGAGAGAAGGAGGAGTTGAGAGAGAATTTTTGTGTGTGCAATGATTCTCAATTTTCATACCACCCTACACAATAGACATAATTTTCTATTTATAGAGCTAGGGTTTAGGTTGAAATATTATTTAATTACATGTCAAAACTTAAATAACATAATAGCCACTATATAACCACATGCCATAAAATAATAATAATATTATTATTATTTTACATTATGCGCTCACTTGCATAGTGATGAATATTATTTATCAGATTGAAAATAAATATTCATCGTCAAACACGGTCTTGGTGCATTTGAACTCCTCAAAATTTATTGAATACCCGAATAAAATATTTTATTCTCTTAAATAAATATTTTATTCACAAAATAGTGAATAAATATTTATTAAATATTTAATAAAATAAATAAACAGTTTTTTTCACAATTTGGTGAATAAATATTTATTTAATTTATGTGATCAATAAAAACTTGAATAAAATTATCCCTCGATCTTGTAAATAATGTTTATTCCATTAATTAAATTAAAATAGAACTTAATCGAGATAAAAAAACACTTAGTGTATGAACCTCTAGGATTCTTTCTTGTTGAAATTATGTGGGATTTCCTAAAGTCCAACATTACTATCTAGTAATGGGTCAAGGAACCCAAGAGAAAGAACTTAATGTCACAATGACGATAACCACATATGAATTCTCACTGTGTGATATAATCCATTAATATCAATATATCATCAAGCAGGTTTCACATCTATGTTACCAACCTATATGCTCAATAGGTTTTTTTACTATCTAAAATAAATTTGTTGTTACACTATGGCCATGGAATTTAATTCTATGGTTCTATTCCCATCAAAGGGATGATATATCAACTTTTATAAAGATGGAAGGGATAAATCCTTCCTCAACTTTTCAATTAATGACATTTTAATCATAATACACCCAAAATAACCTACCTTTCCACAAACATATGGAATCATGGTTTTTTTCATAAAATCTATGTGCGTGAGTCTTGGAATGCATTAATGATATTCTTAAAGTCTAAGGACCATTACACACATTCGTAGATAAGAATATCTGATGACAGAAAAACATGTGGAATTACTAATAGCATGTTTATTCTCATAATATATCATCTTGGAGATCACCAAGTGTGAACATCATAATATGAAGCCTCATCCACTAATAAGTACTCACACCTGACTGTCTATATATTATGTGTCCCATCACAGTACGTTATCAGACTGCAGAACTATATTTAAAAATATCATCATAGCACTTCAAGGTTCTCAACATAGCAGGGAACTTCTATGACCTTATAAATTTGATGTATAATCTAGTAAATTATGTAACACACTAATATTTTATAAAATAAAACTATATTTGATATCATATTCAACATGCAACATCAAGCTTAAACGGACCGCGATATATATAACTGATATAATCGAGATATTAAATTGGTAGGTATGAATTTTATTAAATAAATTTTGATATATATATATATATCCTACTCAATATAAATTATTGATAAATATTTAGTAAATAATAAATAAATTTTTAACAAAGTAATTTTATTCTTCAAAATATGTTTTCTTTAAAAAAATTGGATTTTTATGAAAAAAAATATTACAATTAATTTTTTAAAATTTTAGAAAATGTATATGATAAAAAGAAATTAATTTTTTAAATAATAATATCAAATTTTACTTTGGGTTAAATCTTGTGATTTTTCATAAAATGTTCATTTTTCAGTTAATAGTGAAAATACTGATTTTTCTAAAAATGTCATTTCTTTTCAAGAAATTAGGTAATTTAAAAGTCCCATTATGTTTATAATATGATTTAAATTAAAATAATAATTATTTATTTATATTTAATCCTATTAATTTCTTTTGAATCAACTTCATATTAGATTTTAGTTTAAGTTTTTTTCTGTTTAAAAATGATATTTTTCTGAAAATTGTTTAGTGCATAATATTTCTACTTTTTAATTAATTAAAAAAATCCATAATGAGGAATTATTTAAATGAAATTTATATATTATATATCAATAAATATTAATTTATATTCATAAAATTATTATTATTAGTTATAGAGTTAATATAAAATCATCTTTTTCTTACAAAATACACTTCTTGAAAACTCGCTTTTTCATTGCACCTGCGGGTTTAATTTTAAATCAAAATTTTCCACTTATGCGATTTTAATTTGGTAAAATTGATTTAATATTTTGAATCATAATAATTTATATTATATAATAATATCAACTTAATTTTTTATCATAATGAATAGTGAAGACAATAAACATTAATTATTGTGGTAAAGGTAAAAACGTGTTTACCAGTGGGTTAAACTAAAAATATATGGGTAAAAATAACCTAAAAACTTGTCTAAAATCTATTTTATAGAAATATTTAAACCTTATAATTTTTCATTATTGATAATACTCCATTTTTTTTCCCTTTTTACATGTGAAAAACATGGGTAGACCTTTTTTTCAAAAATTACAAGTGTGTCACTCACCTCACCTAAAAAAGGCCACCCACTCTCATATCTTATTCACACAATAAAACTATTTATATTTGGACAATACCTGAAAAAATAACTTCAAAAATTCCATAAAATAATACTATAATCCTTTTTTGGTCATAAATTCATTATAGTAATAATTTAGGTATAATCCTAAAGAGGTGGTCTGAGAATAGGTAAAATTTTTAACTATGCATTTTTGTTATATTTCCTCTTACACCTTATTAAAATATTAATAAACTATGATAATATGATATAAAAAGTATATAATATATAATTATATTTTATTATATTAATTTAATAACCTAAATCTTTCTCCTCTTCCATCAAATGGGATACAAAATCATTATTCATGTGTATGGCAGACTACCGCCTTGTGAACTGATGTCATTTGTTTTCCATCATCTCCTCTCACAGATTGTTGTAATGATTTATTTAAAGTATATATAATATATTTGTAACATATTTATACTTATTTTGTTATTATATCACATATACCTTTTTAATTTCCATTCCATGGGGGATACGATAACATCGCTCGTGTGTACGACAGACCACCTCCTTGCGAAGCGATGTGATTCGTTTTACACTAACTCTTTACATGGAAGATAATAAGGATAATTTTAATTAATATAAGTGATACAAATAACATAATAATTATATTAATGACATATTTTTCATTCTAAAAATATAATATTTCATTTTATTTCTTACACTAAAAAATGATAACGTTGTTCGTGTACGTGTGGACTACCGCCACCACGAAGCGATGCGATTATTTTTTTCATCACAAAATCTCAATAATGATATATATAAGTATATTTAAAAAAAAAATATGGTATTTATGATATTATTATAATTATATAATGATAAAATAATACATAACTTCTTTTCATAATGATCATTTAAAAGTAGAAATGTCACTCATGAGTATGTATGCCCTACCGTCTCCATGATCGTAACATAGTTAATTTTTAAAAACATATTTCATGATTGGTTTCAAAAATTATAATTTATGTAAAAATATGATAATTATTTCATGATTAATATTTTTTATATATTTAAATAATGACCAATTTTACCACAATCAACACACTGAATTTGTTTTGAAACAATGAACTGAACGTCCTCAAAACACCTGGCATAGACTTAACTAATTAAGTATTAAAATATATCATTATAAAGAAATAAAATAAATGATTTAAGTATAAGTTTTTAAAATTAGAAAAGTTTATTAATATATAAAATAATTTATATAATCTTGTTATACAAGATTTAAAGACGTGCATAGAAATTCTGAACCCAAGGTAAGTATCTTTCTCATCTTTCTTTTACTTCTGTGAGACATATACCATATTCACCAATTATTTTTATTTTGTGGTATATATACTACCCATAAATTTATATTATGAATATTTTAATGAAAATTATTGGTATTTAAACATCCATATGAGGTTATCTCTTTCAATTGGTTTGGATCTAGAGATTACCAAAGCCATAAGGGATTTCTTTTCAATTCACTTTTATTGAGGTATATTTTATTTTTATGCACCTAATTTATTTTATATGGTGTAATACTACCCTTTTACATATTATATCATGAAAATAATTATGTTCAAGATATTTAAAGTATCATTTTATGTTATTATTTCATGGTTATTATGACTGAATAGTTACCAATGTGGAAAAGGCTTTATGTTACAATTTCCTTTATTTCAGGATTGTTTATGTTAAAGTTTATTTTGGAGTAAATAATGTGATATTATTTTCTTGAACGACATATCTTTTATTATTATATATTTTTGAATGTGGCTTACATGTTTTATTTCAATTTCCTCTCTGATTTATTGAATATATATCAAGAAATTCGTTTATAAGTGATATTGACAGTGTATATTATTTTATATCAGGTATTTTTTCTTCCATGTCCATGTTTTATATAATGTTTTCAGAAATTTTATTAAAAAAATATTTTCTAAAGATATTTAAATGGTCTTAAAACTTATTTTAAAATGTTTTAAATGGTAAATTTCTTAACATTTTCCAAATGGGTCACTCTGACCTCTTCTATATCCATGTTTTCTAAAATGTTTTTAGAAATGTTATTTAAAATAAATAAATTATTTCCTAAAGTTATTTTACATGGTCATATAACTTATTTTAAAATGTTTTAGAATTAAAACTTTTTAATGTTTTCCAAATTGTTCACTTTTACTCCCTTTTACAATTTTTTTTTAAAAAGAATGTTTATTTTTAACATATTCAACATGAACATATTTTCCCACTATCATGACCATTATTTTCTTTGAACATTAATTTATATGTTTCTAAGGTTATTTTCAAAGAATATTATTTTCACAATATTATGTGAATTTTTAGTTTTAAAAGTTATTTTCAAAATGAAAATACTATTTTCCTCAAAAATGATTTTAATTATATTTTAATGGTATTTACATTCATCAAGACAATAATCCTTGATGTTACTTACACTCCAATGAGGATATGTAGTATAGATACTATCCTTATTCTTTATCTGGATAGATTATGAGACCGAAATGGATCCCGCTTCTTTTCCATGAGTTAATCATGTTTTAATGATATTTTTATGGAACTTATTTTTTACATGGGTTAACAATGTTTCAAAGATATTATTTCGAAACCCATTTCTTTTTCATGGGTAAATATTATTTCAAATATATTTTTATGGAACCCATTTCTTTTATATGGGTTAATCATGTTTCAAAGAGATTTTAATGGAATATGTTTCATTTCTACAATTTAATCATGTTTTAATGATATTTTTATGAAACCTATTTATTTTCCATGGGTTGATCAAGTTATGAAAAGAATAAATATTGTTTAAATGTGTTTATGATGAAATTAATTCTCTGTGTACTTTATTCATGATGTGGTTCTTGGAAATTGTTTATAATTATGGGTGGTTTCATTATAAACCATGGTGGTTCCATTATAAACCAAGGATGGGTGGTTACATTATTAACCAAGGATGGTGATTTCATAATAAGCCAAGGACTGGTGGGTCTGTTATATCCCTCAAATGTATTGGGTACTTCAGAGATGGAATTTGACCATATTGGTTATTCCATTTGTAATAATTGATGTGAATATAATGTTCCATGATACCAATATGTTTTATATATGATTTTTAGGGGTTTATAATGTTTCTTATGATTAATGTTGATGTCACGTGGTTCATGATTATTGATTATGGTGACTCTTGCCTTTGTTAAAGCCCAGTGCCACATTTTCATGTTTGATGATATATGAATTGATGGGTATGACTATTATTATGTTATACTCATGCAATTTAATTATGTCATCATACCCTTATGTTCTTATTATTCTCATTGATGACATTCAATTTTTAATGATTATGTTTACCCTTAATGAGAATTTGAGCTCACCCTTCTAATGTTTTATTTTTTCCCAGGTTATAAATATTAAGGTTAAATGAATTATGTATATATAGGTTTCATGTAGATGATGATGATGACCTAATGTGGAATATGAAAAGTGGTTATAGTAAGAAACGATGTTCATATTTATGAACCAGTTGTTTATGAATCCATGATGTTAAGAGTTTGTCTTCATTCTCTAAAACTCTAAACCTAAAAGGTCCTTGAGAATGTAAGTGATCTAATATTTTTCTTTTGATGTAGTAAGTTTTGGATAGAAAAAATTGGTTCACCTTCCTTGGTATAAAATCCAGAAATGTAAATTTTATGTTTACAATTACGGATTTGGGAGTACAGTTCTAGAGATGTTATAGTTGGTATCAAAGGAAATGTTTAGATAAATTTGGAGATTATGATGTTTCCATATGAGTTTATATTAGTATTTATGAATAAAATAATGAGTTTATGATATTGAGTTTGATCATAAGTTTAAAGTCTTAGACATCAATTTTAATATCACTTTATTTTAACATGAAGTATGCCTTTATGTTTTGTGGACATATGTTTTAAGGTATTGATAACTGTCAAGATTTACATGATCTTTGATGATTAAGGTTATTTTTAAGAATGTTATTCATATTTATTGGAATATTATAAGGATATAATTTTAGGAAAAATTTAACACCCTTAGATTTTTATGAAATGGATATTTAAATAATTTTATTTCTTTGATAGCTTGTGTTAAATGAGATTGTAAGTTTAGATGAACTAAGAAATATTATTAAAATATTATATATTTGTTATAAATTAGTTGTTAAATTGGAAGAAATGAATATTAATAACTAATTTATAAATAAATATAAAGTTTCAACTCAATATGAATTTATTGGAAAGTATTTAGAAAAATAATTGCATATTTTTTATTAAATTCACTTTATTCTTCAAAAATATGTTTTCTTAATAAATGGTTTTTTATTATTTTTATGAGTGAATATTAATTTATAGAATTTATATAAAGTCTATTTGATAAATTCAATTTCATTTTTTAATTTTTCATTTCAAAATTATCTTAAATTTTTTTTTTATAATTTTATAAAAACATTTGTGTTGGACTCCTCTAGTTTTAATCCTCAAAAATCATGAATAATTAAGTTACATCATGTTTCATTATTTTTAATTATGTTTAATCACATTTACTTATCATCTTAATACATTCTTTTAGAGTTTCATATCATAAGATAGTTTGATAGAATATGACTAAGTATAAGTCACTATTAAGGTTGAGTCGCTGTTGTGGTGAACTCACTATTGGATATCTCACAGTTGGAAAAAATAGTTAAGTATCAGATACCATTGTCATGGAACGACTGATGAAATGTCTCACTGTCAGCACAGATATAAATTTTTTGCAAAGGATGAGACACCATCGTAGCGAGTCACCGTCAGACTCAACAACAACTCGAAATTTTTGCAAAGGATGAGACACCGTCACATTGAGCTATTGATAGATAAGTCATAATTTCATCAACCTACCGACAAAATGACTTACTAATGGAATCATAATTTTTACTAAGTATGAGTTACCGGTATGAGCTATCGATAGCATGAGTCACCATCAAGTGGAATTACCATCAGAGCGACATACCATTCCTAAGTCACCGATACTCGACTCACTGTTCCAGATTACAGAATGCTCTAAGTTTGAGATACCGATTCTAAGACACTGCTACCTGTCCTACCATTCTTGAGACACTGCCATTTTTTACTTTGTAATTTAAATTCTAAATTATTCTAATTGTCGTGTTTGTGAAACTTAGTGCTATTATTTATTTTAATTGTTTTGTCTGTGTTTTGCAAACAACATTAATATCGATGTTAGAGACCTGTACAATGTATGAGGTACCAGTGAACATTCTTCTTGTCTACTTCAGTGTATAAAGTAATATCTGATCTAAAAGCTGAAGCATGGAAAATCTATTAGTTATAAATAACTCGTGCGCTTATAAAAAACCTGAGAACTGTTGAGTGGTGAAAACATGAAGATATTGTTGAGAACCTAAATAGAAGAACTTTTTGCAGCAAAATTCTAAGAGAAGAGAAAATATCATCCTTCACATTAACTACCTCACTAGAAATAGTAGACAAAAGATCACACAACACTCTATTTTACTATCTATTTCCATAATTTGACTCAATATTCTTTTCAATACATCTTCCAAGAGTCTCAAGTTGTATTTCTAATCACACAGATCCTTATAAACTCTTTTATCTATATTTTTCACTGCCTATGTATTGTTTTTACTTTATGAGTAGTGTTTGTGTCTTTGTTCTATAAAGAAACACCGACTCATATAAAAAACTCATAGATATATATATATATCTTCACAAACCATCTTTTAAATCTTACACTCCCACATATAACAGTGGAAGAGGTCTATGCATGACCTGTTTGCTGTTAGCGCTCCCATGAAAACTATGGAAGAGGTCTAGTTGAGCTGGATAGTGTGTATACTATTGTTTACCCTGATCCGAGGTGTGGATCCTTGTTTATTTATATAAATTTCTTGGTGGTAGGTGATCACTAAGTGGAGAGGACTAAGTCTCATCTTGAGATTTAACCTCTTCTTGTTAATTCTGTTCTGCCTTTCAAAGTTCTATTTTCACTATTTTATTTATTAATTGAAAAAATTTCTTTACTTTAATATTTAATCTTAGATAGTGTTTATATTCGAATTTTTTATTATATTGATTTTAAAAGTTAATGTAATAATCCATATTTCTTTAACTGAGAACTAATCACCTTTTGATAATTCTTTCAAAAGATTAAAACTTTTATAAATTTTCTAATTTGGTTAACTGGGTTGTTTTATATTTCAAATTGGGGAACTTTTAAATAAGTGTTTTAGACAAAAAAAATATAGTAACTCAATTCACCCCATCTTGAGTGTCCTACTCCAACCAACATTTGGTATCATAGGATTCTTACTTTCAAATTTTTCAAAAAAATCAATTGTGATTTTAGTTGTGCATTAAAGATCTATAAATTTCTATCAGTTCAAAAAAATTAGTTATTTAAAACTTTTTTTTATTATTTTACATGGAAAACAGAAAAGAAGGTGTTGCTACCAATAGGTCTCCCTATTTTAATGGCACAAAATATGCTTAGTGGAAACCCAAAATGAAAATGCATTTAGAAATAATGGGTTTTGAAATTTTTTCTGCAATTTTAGATGAACATAGGATTCCTGCTACCTCTAGAAACACTTGGGATGATTCCACTAAGGTATCCTATAATAATAATTTCAATGATATGAATACATTATATTATTATTTGGATGATTAATAATTTAATAGGATTTTTTCATGTAAAAAAGCCTTTGAAATTTGGGATACTCTCGTTGTTTCACACAAAGGACCACTAATGTTAAGGAAATGAGGCTTAACAAATATACTATTAAATATGATAACTTTAAAATGAAGCCTAACAAACCTATTTTTGATAAGTATCTCAATTTAAATGAGATTATGAATAAAATTATCTAATAATGAAATATAATCACTACAAAGGAACAAATCATGTGAATCTTGATATGTCTTCCAGAAATATGGGGAGGGGTATCAGTATCAATTAGAGAATCTTGTGACATCGATTAAATACCTATAAAGGAGATGATAGGTAAGCTTATGATGTATGAGGAAGAACTTAAGGTCAACAGAGAAGAAGATAATTAACTTAAAAGAAATCTAATGGCTTTCAAAACCACTGCATCCAAAGAAAAGGAGAAAATTCAAGTTCATACTGAAAGTTAAAACAATGAAATTACATAAACTGATAGTGATGAGGAAATGGATCAAATATCTAGGATATTTAAGATGTTTTATATAAAGAATAAATTATTTAGAAAGACTAGCTAGAGAGGGAAGTATTATAACAAAGGTAACTAGAAAAGGTATTGTAAATGAAGTGAAAATACTAATGAAATAGTTTAATATGAACGTAAAATAAAAGAACATGTGAAAACTCACTGTACAAAGCTAAAGCACAAGAAGAAATATGAGGGAAAATATATAAAGTAAAAAAACGAAATTAAGGCTACTTGGAGTGCTTTTGAGGATAGCTCCAGTGACTTAGAATCATCTCATGATGAAAAGGTTGACAAATCCAACATGTCTTTTATGCCAAACACATCTAAGGAAAGTTATTTGAAGAGTTATTGTAAGAGATTATAGTACTTGTACAGTGTATATTCAGGATACATGATAGGGAACTAATCTAGCTTTAAGAGCCTTATAAATATTAATGGTAGAAATATCACCTTTGGTGACAATGCAAAAGGAAAAATTATTGGCCTTAGAAAAATTAGTAACACTAACTCAATTTTAATTTCTAAATTTCTTTATATTGATGGTCTTAAGTACAATCTACTTAGAATTTCACAGCTATGCAATGATGTATTTCATGTTAAATTTTAAAATGATTCTTTTAATGTTTAAAATTATAATAATGATTTATTATTTAATACCTTTATAAATGAAAATTTATATGTTGTTAATCTGGATTCTTTAGCTTCTCAGAATTTTTCTTTATTAAGTTTCTTTCATAAAGGGTCTTGGATTTGGCATAGAATACTAGGCCACTATAACATTGACTCTCTTAGAAACCTTACTATAAAAGGATTAGTTAAGGATTGACCTAAACTAGAGTTTCCAAAAGATAAAGTCTGTAATCCTTATCAAAAAAAACAGAAAAAAATATCTTTCAAACCAAAGAAAGAAGTTTCAACTTCTCAACCTCTTGATCTATTTCACATGGATTTTTTTAGAACTTATAAAGTTTCATATTTAAATGGGAAGAACTATGTCTATATTCTAGTAGATGACCTTTCTATTTATACTTGGACTTTCGTTTTACCTCACAAAAGTGAAGATTTTTCCTATTTCACCAAGTATTCTAGGTCAGTAGAAAACTTAAGTGTATTTAAGTTTAAAACCTTAAGAAATATCTCGTACTATTCTTAATTAATAGCCCGTACTATGCTTAATTAATATGATCTACAAATTTATTTTTGGGTAGAAGCTGTGAATACATCTTTCTACATAATCAATAGAGTTTTAATTAGACCTATCCTAAATAAATCCTCCTATGATCTATAGAATAATAGAAAACCCAAAGTTAATTACTTCAAAGTTTTTGGTTGTAAATTATTTATTCTCAATAAAAAATATAATCTAGAAAAATTTTCCTCTAAGAGTGATGAAGGAATTTTACTAGGTTATTCAATTTCTAGTAAAGACTATAGATTCTTTAATAATATAACCAAGTGTGTGGAATAATATATGCATTTCAAGTTTGATTAAACATATCCACATGATTCTAAAGCCTCCCTAAAAATCTTGAGGATAATCTATCCAGTCTAAAAATAAATCCAAAACCTTCTGACTTTGTTGTTAAACAAGTAGCAAAACCTATTTCTGGAAACTCTCTAGATTCTAACCAAAATTAACTCAAATCTGTAGATGAGCCTAAAGTAACTATCCCTTATTTTTCTAGATATGTTATAACTCTAAAAAAATATCCTCTTAATGTTTTAGTAGGATACTTATACAATAAGAAATAGACTAGAGATTATCTAAGAAACTAGGTTGAACATAAAATCTTTATATCATAGCTTGAACCTAAAAACATCAATGATGCAATCAATGATGAATTCTAGATGATGGATATGCATGAATAATTAAACCAGTTTGAAAGAAACAATGTATAGAAACTAGTTGATATACCCAAAGACACCTTGAAAATAGGCACTAAGTGGGTGTTTAGAAATAATGTGGATGAATCTAGTGAAATAGTAATAAATAAATCCAGATGAGTTTTACAAGGTTATAGTCAAGATAAAGGAATAGACTATGAAGAAACCTTTTCACTTTTAGTCCAACTTGAAGCTATTAGAATACTACTAGCTTACGTATCACATCTTGATTTCAAACTTTATCAAATCGATATCAAAAATTTATTCCTAAATGGTTATATAGTTGTGGATGTTTTTATTGAAAAAACCCCTAGTTTTAAAAATCCTCATTTTCCATATCATGTTTTTAAATTAACAAAATCTTTGTATGGTTTAAAATAGACTCCAAGATCTTGGTATGATAGGCACAACACTTTTATTATTTCTAAAGGTTTTACAAAAGGTATAGTTAATCCTACTCTTTTCATAAAAAATATTTTCTAAATATATTTTAGTTGTTCAAATATATGTTGAAGATATTATTTTTGGTTCTTTAAAAAATTATTTTTGTGTTGATTTTTCAAAAATGATGCAAAATATGTTTGAAATGAGTTTAATGGGTGAACTCAAATTTTTTCTTGGATTTCAAATTTTTAAAAATAATAAAGGTATTATTTTAAATCAAAGTAAATATACTAAATATATTTTAAAACATTTTAACTTTTATAGCACCAAAATTAGTGATACTCCTATGAGTACCACCTGTAATTTGGATCTTGATGAAGACAGAAAATCAGTGGATCAAACCAATTACAGAGGTATGATTCGAAGTATTCTTTACTTGATTGCTAACCGACCTGATATTATGTTTAGTGTGTGTATGTGTGCTCATTTTCAATAAAATACTAAAGAGTCACATATTCTTGCTATTAAAATAATTTTCAAACACCTCAAATATACTACTAACTTAGGAATATTCTATCCTAGTGTAAAACCACTTGACTTAGTTAGCTATTCTGATGCTTATTTTGGTGGTTTCAAGTAGGATATAAAAAGAATCTATAGAACTTGTCACTTTTCTAGAAAGTCTATAGTTTCATGGTGTAGTAAGAAAAAAATTATGTTTCATTATCTACCACCGAAGCTAAATACATAGATGTTGGTAGTTGTTGTGCTCGAATTTTGTAGAGTAAACACACCTTACTAGACTATGGATATCAATTTAGACATATCCCTATAAAATGTGATAACACAAGTGCTATTAACATTTATAATAATCCATTTTCTCATTCAAGGATAAATCATATTGATGTAAGAAATCACTTTTTGAGAGATAATTATCAAAAAGGTGATATAACTTTAGAATTCATTAGTACTGAGCATCAGTTTGCTGATATTTTTACTAAGCCTTTAAATTATAAGAGAATTAGCTATATTAGACATGAGTTAGGGATGATCAATTTTGAGTGAATAACAATTGAGTGACTCACCATTGATGAATCACTGGTTGGTGAATCACTGGTTGATGACTCATTGTTGATGACCCACTATTGATGTCTCACCATTGATGACCCATCGTTGATGTCTCACTATTAATGAATCACTATTGATGGATCACAATTTATGACTCGCAATTGATGTTTCCCCGATGATGACACACTATTGATGACTCACTGATGAAAAATCATCGTAATAACTCACTATTTTGACTTATTGTTGATCTTTACTTTGTTATTTTTATAGATCAAACTTAAACCCGCTATTTTAATTATTTATTTTTATTTTATTTCACATTTTTTATTTATGTTTTCAAAATCCCTAAATGATAAATATCAAATCGACCCAAAACAATTTATTACTCTCTCACTCTCCCAAAACCAAACCCTTCTCCTTTGAAACTCTACCTCCTTCCTCCCTCAAACTGAACCCTTCACAATGGCCCGAGTGAAGTGTATCTCTAAGAAATCTCTCGACGAGCCTCATCCTTCAAAGAGGCAAAAGGGTGAATCTAGTGCTCTAAATCTAGAACCTACTAACCCAAATTTTTCTAATAGAATATTAATACCATAGAAAAAGTGCATGCAGATTGAATGTTATCAAGTAAGTTGCTTGTTTTGAGAGTGTTAGATCAATAAGTATAGTTGGAGTGGTTCTCTAACAAAATGAGGCCTCTCTATCCGAAAATTTTTCATGAGTTTTATGTGTATGTTGATTTCATTATTGAGGGAACTGAATTATTTTGGATTAAGTCAATAATAAATGGAAAAAGTATTTATTTTTCATCTAAGGAGTGGGATAAATTTTTTAAGGTACCTCATGAGGGAATTTTTTATGATTACCAAGGAAATGCTTCTCTTGATAGTGATATTTTTAGTTATGAAATAACCCTAACTAAGTTGACCTATAATGAAATCCCAAGAACTCCAATAGAAACTAATCTAGATGGTGAATACAGGTTGTTATTTAAGTTTATCTAGCATTATCTTTGTCCTAGGAAAGGGGATTTTTCCTCATTAAAGTACCAAGATGTTTGTTTGTTGTATCTAATGAAAGAGGGGCATAAGATCAATTTTTGCAGATACCTCATGAACCACATGAGTGACATGATAATTTCTTAGTCTAAATAAACTTCCTTGTTTTATTCTAAGATGATTTATGAAATGTTGAAAGCCAAAGGGGTGGTGAATGATTTAAAATAATTTTTGACTGATTTTTATGATTTTTTATCAAAAAATCAATTTGTAAAAGGATAAATATTAGTTAGAATCCCTTTAAGAAGAAGTGGGTTGAGAATAATGAAAAACTTAATGAATAATTCAATCCTATTAAATATCATTCTAGGCCAAAGGATATGGTTGACCCTGGTCTAGGACTAGATGAAGTGGTTGAGTATTCTAATAAAGAAGTAGATGAATTAGAGAAAGTAATAGGATCTCCTATTGATGACAGGAGTGATCCTAATATTATTGAAATCCCTAAAGGAATTTCTTTTGGATCTCCTAGTACTCTAAAAAGGATCCCTACTAAATAATATCTCTTAAGTGATTCTGATAATAAGATAGAAGAATCTGAGGATATTGAGTATGCTAGTGAAAGTGAAAGTGAAGAGGAAGAAGTGACTGGTGATGAAGAGGAATAAGATGAGGATAATGAAAATAATAAAGAGTAAGAAGATAAAAATGATGAAGAGGATGAAGAAGAATAAGAAGAGGATGGAAAAGAAGGTAAAGAGGATGAAGATGAGTCTAAATGAGAAAGTGGTAGTGGAAGTGATAAAAATAAATAAGAAGAGGAAAAAGGAAAAAGGAAAAATTGGTAAATGTGGTGATGAAGCTGGTGGAGAAACTGACCCTACTATTAAGGATCAAGGTCCTATTGCAGAACCTATAGATCAGTTTGAAATTATTTTAGTGAAAAATGAACCAGTGGTAGAACCTCAAAAGGTTTCAAAGTCAATTATAGTTGAAGTAGATTCTACAATTTCTCCAATTCAAGAACTTGTTTGTGCTATAAATAAAGCACATATTGAGAGAGAAGCACCTGTTGAAAAGGAAGCGTCTGTTGAGGGGGAGCAATAGGCTTGAACAGTTAAAGTTTCTACTCTTAGTCCTTATGATGTGACAACTGAAGAATGGGAAAAATATATTGGATATGTCACTCTTGTCTTGGACTATCCTAATTCAGGTGATGAATAATATTATCCTAAGGTGTCATTGGTTTAAGTAGTAGGTTATTCTCAAAGAGTTCTCATTGGAACAAATCTAGAAATAACACCTACTCTAGTATTAGCTCCTATTCATGTTTTTAATCCAGTTTCATCTGTGCTTTCTAACAATGTAAGTCATGATGATTTCAAAGTATTTAAAGAGGATTTGTGTTTAGTGTTTAGAGGTATCTTCCAGCCTCAACCTGCATCGATGGTCAGTCTAAGTGAAACAGATGTTTCAATGCTTGTAGAGAGAGTTATCTCCCAAATTCAACCTCAGATAATCTCTGAACCTCAAGAAGTGATATTGTAAAATAAAAGGATAAGTGATGAGTTGTATGTACTCATTCCAGTTGTGAAAGGGATTTCATATTAGTATAAAGAATCCTTGTAAACAGTTGAAAATAGTCTTGAGGATGATACTAATCCTCCTCCAACTCTTAATCTAACTATTTTAAAATAAGTAGTCAAATATGTAGTCAATTAAGCCTAAACCTTACTTTCTCTTGCTATTAAGAATCCTGATGTTGAGATGATCAGAACAATGATTAGAGAAGAGCTTTAGACTTTTTTGGGTAGTGGTGATCAGGAGATCCTAATAAAAATAAAGAAAAAAAGTGACCATGTGCATGATATGGAAATATTTTATATGAAAGTGGCCACTAGTGCTTCGGAATAAATAAAAAATAATTTAGATTTATACTTTAAAATTAATTACACCAAACATCAGTTAGATAGTCATTTCAAGTACTTGGTTAAAAATCTGAGGATACCTCCTATTAGCTAAGCATTTAAGGAACAATTGAAACAACTCAAGGAGTTAACACCTTCTCTTAAAATGTTTATAGAAAATAAGTTTGATTTTACAAAGTCTATAGAGAAAGGTGGGAAGATAATCATGGATTTTATAAACCTTTTGAAGCCTTACCTACATCATTAGAGTACTTCTGTTGTAGCACCAGAGGCATTTCCTATTAGTCTAGTGACTAAGAATTTTCCTTCAGGCTTAATCTATCAATCTGTGGATCCCCAGTTTAGAGACTCTATGACTAGAAATCCTTTTTCTCCTCTACCTAAAACCCTTAAACCATTTCCTACATCTGTAGAAAAGTATATTGGTCCTCTAAGACCTATGATCTGTAGGTAACTTACCCCTCCTAGATCTTCAACTCAAGGTCTTACACCTAAAGTACCCTATGGTGTTCCCATTCATCAGCTCTATACATCAGCTCCTTCTGTACCTCATGTTCCTCCATCTACTTCTACAAATAAGGGAAAATCATTCATGAACACTTCTTTGGAGAATAATTTATTTTTGGGATGATCTTTGATAGGGATGTAATTTTTATTTTTTTATCATCTATTTTAACCAATTTCTATCATGAAATACGTTATCTCTTTTCATCCATGTTATATTATTTATTTATTATTTGTTCTCTTTTTTATAATCCCAAAAGGGGTAAATGTGATTATATGAGATGGAATTTAATTTTATTGATTTTCTATGATCTGTATAACATGTTAAGAAGAACTATTATTTTGATCAATATGAATGGATTACTAATTCCATGATTTGTGATCATAAAAAGGGAGATATT
Source organism: Viscum album (assembly GCA_963277665.1). Lineage (NCBI taxonomy): Eukaryota > Viridiplantae > Streptophyta > Magnoliopsida > Santalales > Viscaceae > Viscum > Viscum album. The sequence continues at coordinate 610,243,121 of OY728137.1, read as the reverse complement.
GTTGGCCTCCTCTAGTTTTAAATCTTAAAAATCATGAATTATTAAGTTACATCATGTCTCATTATGTTTAATTATATTTATTCATGTTTACTTATCAACTTAATCCATTATGTTAGTGTTTTATATAATAATATAGTTTGATAGAATATGACTAAGTATAAGTCACTGTTAAGGATGAGTCGCCATTGTGGTGAACTCACTGTTTCACATCTCACCATTGGAAGAAAAATGGCTAAGTATGAGCTATCATTTCCATGGACCTATAGATAAAATGTATCACTATAAACTATCTCATCATCAGCATAGACATAGAATTTTCACAAAGGATGAGACACCATTGTAGCGAGCCACTGTCAGACTCAACAACAACTCATAATTTTTGTGAAGGATGAGACACCGTCACATTGAGTTATCGATAGCTAAGTCACCATTGCATCAACCTACTGACAGAATGACTTACTGATGGCATCATAATTTTCGCTAAGTATGAGTTACTAGTATGAGCTACTGATGGCATGAGTCACTGTCAAGTGGACCTACTTTCATAGAGACCTACCATTCCTGATTCATTGATACTCAACTCACCGTTCTAGATTGCAAAATGCTCTAAATTTGAGACACCAGTTCTAAGACACTGATACTTGTCCTTATGTTCCTAAGACACCATCAATTTTTACTTTTTCATTTAAATTCCAAATTATTCTAACGGATATATTTGTAAAACTTAGTTCTATTATTTATTTTAATTTCTTTGTATGACTTTTGAAGAAAATATTAATATCAATGTTAGAGACCAATATGAGGTATGAGGTACCAGTGAACATGATTCTTTTATACTGTAGTTTATAAAGGAATAACCAATATAAAAGATAAATCTTCTAAAATTTTTTAGTTAGCAAGACCTCGTGCGCCTAAGATAAACCCAAGAACTACTGAGTGGTGAAAACACGAAGATATTATTGAGAACCTGAATATCAGAACTTGTTGCAACAATATTATAATAGAAGAGAAAATATCATCCTACACATTAACTACCTCACTGGAAATAGTATACAGAAGATCACATGATGCTCTATTTTATTTTCTCTTTCTAGAAGTCAACTCAATATTCTTTTCAATACATCTTCTAAGAGTCTCAAGCTATATTTCCAATCACAGAGAGCCTTCTAAACTCTTTTATCTATATTTTGTTATGTTTGTGTATTGTTTTTACTTTAAGAGAAGTGTGTGTATCTTTATTCTATAAACACACACTAACTCCTATGAAAAATTATACTATATGTAGACATCTTCACAAACCATCTTTTAAATATTACACTCCCAAGGATAATAGTGGAAGAGGTCCTTGTGTGGCCTGTTTGTTGTTAGCACTCCCATGAAAACTGTGGAAGAGGTCTAGTTGACCTAGACAATGTGTATATTTTTTTTTACCCAGATCCAGGGTATGGAAACTTTTTTATTTATATAAATTTCTTGGTGGTAGGTGATCACCAATTAAATAGGAATAAGTCTTAGCTTGAGACTGAACTTCTTATTGTTAATTCAGCTATGCCTTTCAAAGTTCTATTTTCACTATTTTATTTATTCATTAAAAAATTTTCTTTAATTTGATATTTAATCTTAGATAGTGTTTATATTAGAATTTTTTTTAGTAGACTGATTTCAAAAGTTAAAGTAATAATCCATATTACTTTAACTAAGAATTAATCACTCTTTGAGAATTCTTTCAAAAGATCAAAACTTTTATAAATCTGTTGCTTTATTTAACTAGAATCTTTTATATTTCAAAATGGGGAAGTTTTAAATAATTTTTTTAGATATAAATTTTTATGGTAATTTAATTCACCCCCCTCTTGAGTGTCCTACTCCAACAAACAATCTTTTTTTCAAGGAATGGTGAAAATATTGATTTTTATTGAAAATTATATATTCTTTTAAAGTCTTTACAAGGTCAAATTATATTTTGGATTAGTTTTAAATTTTAATTAGTTAATTTTTATTTAAAATAGTCTAATTTTGGTTTTTTAAAATCATTTTATACATGAATTCATTATAAAAACATTTTTTGTTTAAAAAGGGCATTTTTAAGAAAAAACTGTTTTCAGGTAATTTTTCCAGTTTTATTTTAAATGAAATTATGAAACTTATATGTTTTGAATTTTTTAAAAATGGATTCCATATTTGGATTTAGAAGGTCTAAATTTATTAAATATTTCCCTTTTACATTTGGATAATATAAATAGTAACCTTGGAAAATTTTATTATCATAGTAAAAGGTAAATTGGGTAATCTAGGTAAAAAGTAAAATGATAAGGACTATAAAATGACCCTAAAACTTGATAAAATTTTATTTTATGAATTTAATTCAACCCTTTACACCTAAGAATCTAAATTGGGTTGTTAAATGGATAATTTTACATGAAAATGACTTATATATTATTTAAATCAAAGAAAGTCAGAAAATGTCACTTTCTTTGTCTTAAATATATCTTTTGTGTCCACATGGAGAAAAAGGTAGTTTATGAACGAATATAAGTGTCCATTTTTAACTTAATAAACTTATTTTGATGATATAAATTTATTTATGTCTTTTTGGTCCACTTGGATGAGATTATGATGCTTATAATATTTTATTTAAAGAAAAGTGAATGATGTCACATTCATGTTATTAATAACCATATCATTTTTAATATGGTGTTAATCAAAAGATATATTTGACTATAAATATTATTTTGAAATATAAAATATTATTCTACATAATTTTATTTTATTTTTAATTTTTAGTGAAAAAATAAGTATCTTAAATAATTGCATAATGATGATGCAGTAATTATTCAATTAATGAAACAATCAAATAAATGATATTAAAAATATTAAAATAAATATAATTGGAATTAATAAAGGTGATCCAAAAAATTTATAGATTATTATGAAATATTAAATGTGTATTAAATTATTTGGTTAAAATATATCTTGTTTTCCCGATTTTATTAAACTCAAAGTAGTGAATAGTTTCAAAAGTGACACTAATGATATTTTATGAAATTAATATTTTATTAAATTATTTTAAAATCATAAAAAATATTTTAAAATAAATATTTATTATTTTATGGTCTAAAATTTGTTAAATTATTCATTTATGGTCCACTTGACATCACATAAATAAAAAATTACAACCTTTTAATATTGAGAAAGTTGTTATCATAGTTAAAATTAAAATATGTTAACTAAGGGTTAATCAAAATAATAAGGTTTAAAATAATACCAATTTTTTTCTAAAATCTATTGGTTGATTATATTATAACCTAATATTATATTATATTCTAATCCATGTAAATTTTGAGTCATTTTTATAGAAAATGAATTTATTATAATTTAATCTTTTACAAAATTCCAAAAGTACCCCTCACCTCAATTATAATAGGACAACACCCACTTAACTTATTAACATCACTTTTAACCTTCTAAATCGACTATAAAATATCAATTTATCTTATAAACTTCCCTAATCACCTTTTGGAGGTGTTTCTCTTCCTAAAATACCAACCCTATAACCCTTTAGAGGAGATCCAAAGGAGACGTTTTGAAGAAGAGGTAATCTCTCTAACTGGTCACTTTATTTTTCTACTCTACCTTACCACGTCTAAATCTATGATTTTTATCATAAAATAATAAATTCAGTATCTTAAATATTATTAAATTTTATTATGATTATGAAAACACCATTATACACACTCTTTCCCATCAAACAATAAGTTAAAGTATCGCTCATGAATTTGTACAGCTTACCATCTCCACGTAGCGATACAATTAATTTTTCTTCACCATATTTTAGGGATATGTATTATGATGGGTTTATTGAATATATATGATATATTTTATATAAAAATTATTCTATAAATATTAATTATTATTTACCTTTATTTCATTCCATTAATCAAAAAATGAAAATAGCGTTCACGTGTACATACGGCCTATTGTCTCCATGAACAGTATCATTCATTTTTTTATCTATACTTTTCAAGAATTATTAAAAATATGAATATAATTAATATATATTATTTTTATACCATGATTAAAATTCTTTAAATTATGGTACAATGATCAAAGTATAAGTACTATAACTACTAAATCAAAACATGCTTCAAAAACGAAGTCATTATCACTGAGAACAGTGATTTTAATAACAAATTATTAATAAACTGGTGATAAGATGCTACAAAAAATCATACATGGTATGATAGATATATGGTTATGTAATAAATGTATAATAAATTCATATTTATTATATAGAATGTTTCAATGTGAGAAAATAAATTTATGTCTTGAGGTAAGGGTTTATTCCGCAATCTCATTATTATTCAAGATTGATTATGTTTAAGTATTTACTAGGGAATATTTCTCTTATAAGTCCATATTTTATAAAATGTTTTTAAAAATGTTTTTACCATTATTAAATTATTTTTTAAAGAAATTTTTACAATTTTTTGAATTTTTTTAAAAAATAAAATGAATCTTCTTGTCATTTTCCAAAAAAGTTATTTTATGATTTTTCATAAAAAAGTGTGAAAGGAATGTTTATTTTAACTTACATGGCATGAATTGAATTTCCTATTGTTATGACACCTTAATGACTTAAATGTTACTTTACAATCTTATAAGCTTGATTTTAAATAAAATTATTACTTTTATAATTGCATGACTCTTTAAAAATAAATTATTTTAAAATGGAAATGTTATTTTTTTTAAAATTATTTTAAGTGATATTTCAAAATAATTTTCCATATAAGATAAAATTATTTGATGTTACTTATTCTTTTCTAGGGATATTATTCAAGGATAATATCCTTATTATTTTTATGTTTGTTTTATTTTTATGATGGAATGATGTTTATGAAACCCATTTCTTTTCCATGATTTATATTATGATGAAATTTTTATGAAAATCATTTCTTTATATGGGTTTTTATATAATGAATGAATTATGTTCTTTTTGAAAAAAATATTTATGGTTTTTATTATGTGATGGGTGTGACTTGTATCTCCATCTAATTTATTGGGTAAATATGGATAACTCATGAGGTAGATAATTTATCTGTGAACCTAATTTCATGTTCATAATTCTATGTGTAAACCTAGATTTCATGTCCATAAGATTAATCATAGATCTGGTTTCATGTTTATAAGTTTTATGCAAGGGTCTTTTTTCATGTCTGTAACTTAATTAGTGAACTTGTTTCTATTTATACATGTTCAAAATGTTATAAGTTGATTTGCATGCCATAATTTCATGTTTCATGTTAATATTACACTCTTATGGATTATGTTCATTGATTTTATTTTATGACTCGTATATTATAAACTTCTATGATATATTCTATGATTCAATATTATGTCCTTTGATATGTAGGGTTTAATTTTCAAATGTTGTGTTCGTGTTATTATGCCCTTATGCTTATGTTATGATTGATATCTCCCTTTTTACCCTTACTGATTATCTGATCTCACCATTTTCTTATGTTTATTTTCCCAAGGATATGAAGGAAGGTATTAATTATGACATGTAAAAAAGGGCTTTAGTTATGAAGGAATAACTAGGAGATTATGTAGATGTTTTATAAACAAGTTGTTTTTATTTCCAAGTTTCTAAATACTCTAAAACCATATTATTTGGTTGTGGTTTTGTTATTTTATATAATGAATGTTCATCTATTTAGATGCAATATCTATGTAAGAAATGATTGGGTTGTTATAGTTTGTATCAGAATAAAGGTTTTGTTAAAATTTGGAAACTAGAATAAGAAACCTTAGTAAGAACCCTAAGGGTATGTATAGGTTATAATCCTAGATTTTTGGTAATGAACATGAATAACCTAAGGTTTCATATATTGAAATTTTATTAATAATTTCCCTTGATTATTTTGTTTTCCCAGTATGATGAGTGTTTCTCACACTATTATTTTTTGTTTTAGTTAATGTATGGAACTCAAAGGAACTGTGTTAATGAAAAATGAAATGGGAAATACAACTATTGTCATTCTAGTCAACTAAATGTTATGGGAGATAGAATAAAAAATCTTATCGCTATACTCACACAAGCTATGAATCATTCTAGAAATTAAAATGAGTAGAGTGGGGGAAATCATTTTTTTTCCTTCATGAGGAAACGTCTACCTTATTTTAGTGAATCTTCTAAACCACCAGTGGATGAGAAATGGATAAACACCATTGAGAAAATATTTTCTATTCTTAAATTCTTGGGATATGAAAAAGTTTTCCTAGTTTTATATCATCTAGAAGATGAAGCAGATAAATGGTTGAATCTTATTAAGAATACACGGAAAGAGGAAGTATTAGACTCCATGGATTGGGATGAGTTCAAGAAATTATTTTTCAATAAGTAATTTCCTTGTATTTTTTGTATGAAAATATATAAGTAATTACTTGAGTTAAAGAAGAATAATTATGAATATATTGGGACATATGAAGAAAATTTTACAAGCCTTGAAAGGTACTCTTCTATAATTATTATCCAACCCAAAAGTAAAATTGATCGATTATTTAGTGGCTTGAAACAAAGTCCTCTAAAATCATTACCCATAAATGAATTTTAAATCTATAAATATATCATTAGGTGTGCAATGAATGTGGAAATGGAAGTTGTTAAACCTTAAGTTTATGGTGATAAGAAAAGGAATATTAATCTTAATGGAAACTGTAGTTTTTTTCCACATGGAGGGAAGAAAAAATTCCAACCTCATACTTTCCAAAAATGTGGGAAGGATCGCTTAAGGGAATTCCTAAAAGGAACAAGAAGATTCTTCAAGTATGGGAAGCCTAGAAATAGAGAAAAAAAAGTTTGGGGTGATGTAAAGATGTTATTCAATGAAATTAATAGAGATAAATCTCAAAAAAAATGTACCACTCACACTTCAATGATATAAATGCAGAGTGTTTTTCCACTATAGAAATCAATGCCCCAATCCAAGGGATAATATAAATGATAATCCACAAAAACCTATGAAGGTATAAGACAAAGGTAAATCTTATTCAATCACAATGGATGGAGTAAATCATGTTAATTAGGGCACATTTATCTTCCCCTCCGTAGTTGGTAATTTCATGTATAATTTTGTATGATTTAGACCTATAAAAATCTTATTGTTCATTCCATAGTAAAATTTCATGTGATTATATCCCTCTACATGAATTATGGAATAATTAAACATCTAAATATCGTTCCACTGTATTTTTTCCTTAAGTATTTTAAAGTATTTTTTGAATGGTTTGGTAACCATGAAAAAGTGATTAAGGTGATAAGGGAAATATAACCCTTAATCTATGCATGGTGTTGGAATAATAATTAGATAAAGAGATTTTTTATTATGATAAAATAAATGGGATAGTATTGATTACCTTGGAACTGATTAGTAATATGATGAAAATGTATTTTATGGATTGATTTTATAGAATTTTTTGATTTATGGTATGAGTAAAGAGTTAATTTTTTGAAATCATGCATGTTTTCAATATGGTTTTATGGTAATTCAGGTTATTCCCATGTTTCAAGAGAATAAATGATAATAGTATTCACATGTTTAGTGTATGATAATTAATAACTACATCAATATGTTTATGGGATAAATGATAAGTTGATTTTGGGAATTTAGTGACCTTCTTTCTAAAGTTTTGGATTTTAATCTTTTGGAAGGTTCATCCATTTATGAAATTTTTTAAGTTGAATTTTGGATGAGGTTTTAGAGATTAATGTATCACTTCACCATATCTTGATTTATGCATATTGGATAACTTGTGCAAACCATTTTTCTATAATGATAACTAGATATAGAATGAATGACTTATCATCCCATTATGGATCTTATGATCTATTAGTTCTTTAGGCATTACAATTTTACCTTCATTTCTTGGAGTAAGAGATGAAGTAGAGATTGATCAAGGAACAAAAAAAGAATGATATTGTACTTATGAAATGAAATCAGGTATGTATATCTTCATAGAGTATTTTAAAATAAAATTTTACCATATTATCATCATTTCTAATGATATCAGACCTATTTAGTCTATGATTTTGGGGTTATTATCCTTATCTTAACTATATTCTCTATCACTCTCTATTAGTTTTTGGGGATTAAATTTCCCTTAAAAATCATATTTTAAAGATTTTTATATGAGTTAACCTAATTAAGTGTTACTTTAGGTAGCCTTTATGTTTCCAAATTTCCCTTTTTAAGGGATTTTTTATTATTCAGTTTTACGATGTGGGTTTCTATGAACAAATTATCTAGTGGTAAAATCTTTGAATACTAATATGAATTTTGAGCATAAAATTCATTTTAATTGAGAGTAGAATGTAACACCCTAAGAATTTTACGAAATTTATTTTCAAATAATTAGATTTCTTTGATAGCTTGTGTTACATGCAATAGAAAGTTTAGACAAACCATCAAATATTATTAAAATATTATATATTCATCATAACTTAGCCATTAAATTGGTGAGAAATAATATGAATATATTATTTATGAAATAAACATAAAGGTAAAAATCAATGTTAATGTATTTATAAGTACTTAGAAAAATGACCACACAATTTTTAGGAAAGTCACTTTATTCTTCAAAAATATGTTTTCTTCAAAAATGATTTTTAGCTCCTGGTGCGGCTCGGTTTTTAGCTCTCAGTGTGGATCTGGTCTGTGGCTTCGTGTCGGTTCTGGCGTTCTGGTGAGGTGAGGTGAGGCGTTGTCTCCTCAGCGGCTAGGAGGGGGGAGGATTTCTGGTCTTGACTTCTAGCGGTGGATTTTCTCCTCTGGGTTTTTTGCGATGGCGTATTGATAAGGTGATGCGGTGGGTTTTGTTTTCGGTTGTTTTTTTGTTCGATTTGTGGTTTTGGAACCGCCGACATGGTCCTTCTCTTAGTTCGCTGTTTCCCTTTCACTGTTCGGTGGCTTCGTCTATCTCGGCTGTTGGTGAGGGTCCCTACTCTATTCAGATATTTCCAGTTTCAGCCTAGAGCGGTGCTTCTGGTTCAGATCGGCTTGGATCCCCTCCTCAAAAGTGCTTCTGTGGTGTGTTTTCTAGGTCTTCCAGCCCTAGGTGGCGATGACTCGGCACCTTATAGCTTGGAGTGCTTGCTCTGTGGATTTCTTGTTGTTGCAGTGTTGTAGGGCTACTACGGGATCGTTATGGCAGGATCATTTGTAGGCAAGTGCTTCGGTGATGACGACAGTTGGGTTCTGCCGTCCTCTTGCTGTGAATGGTGGCACGTGGTGATAGATCACAGACCGAGGCGTGGCTTGATGGTAGGTGCGCGGCAGGTGCACTGATAGGTGTGTGGTACTTTGGCAGGTGCGCGAATCGAGGGCCTGTCATGTTTATTTTGGTTTTGATAATTTGACTTTCAAATTGGAGATGGATGTTTTGACGTGGTGTGTAGATGTGGTGAAGTCCTGTATTGGGTACCGAAAACCCTCAACCTGGCCTTTTGAAAATGAATAAAAAATGATTTGCATTTATTGGATGATGTTATTTTAATACTTAAAACTAAATGATTTAAATTTCATTGTTCAGTGTACCCTTATCCATGAAAATTAATTAAATATTATTTAAATCAAAGAAAGTCATAAAAGGTCACTTTCTTTGTCTTAAATATCTCTTATGTGTCCACATGGGGAAAAAGGTAGGTTATGAACGAATATAAGTATCCATTTTAAACTTAATAAACTTATTTTCTTTATATAAATCTATTTATGACTTTTGGGTCCACTTGGATGAGATTACGATGTTTATGATATTTTATTTAATGAAAATTCAATGATGTAACATTCATGTTATGAATAACTATATCATTTTTAATATGGTTTTATTTAGAATATATATTAGACTATAAATATTATTTTAAAATATAATATATTTATCTACATCGTGGTATTTTATTTTTTATTTTTAGTGAAGAAATAAGTATCTTAAATAATTACACAATGATGATGCAGTAATTATTTAATTAATGAAATAATCAAATAAATGATATTAAAAATATTAAAATAAATATAATTTGAATTAATTAAGATTTTAAACAAATTTTATAGATTATTATGACATATTAATGCTGTATTTTTTTTGAAGATATCTCATTTTATTGATTTTCTTAAAGTCAAAGTAATGAATAGTGTCAAAATTGACACTAATGATATTTTATAAAAATAATATTTTATTAAATTATTTAAAATTAATAAAAAATGTTTAAAAATAAAAATTTATTATTATATGGTCTAAAATTTCATAAATTTTTCATTTATGGTCCAATTTACATCACATAAGTAAAAATTACATCCTTTTAATATTGAAAAGGTTGTTACCGTAGTTAAAATTAAAATAGGTTAACATGGGCTAATCAAAATGATAAGGTTTAAAATAATACCAAAACTTTTCTAAAATCTATTGGTTTATTATATTTAAACCTCATATTATATTATATTTGAATCCATGGCCATTTTTTGTCATTTTTATAGAAAATTAATTTATTATAATTTAATCTTTTGAGAAATTTGAAAAGTGGACCTCACTGCAATTATAAAAGGATACCTCATCCCTCACTTCTTCACATCATTTTGAGCCTTATAGCTCAACCATAACCTATAAATTTCTCTTCTAAACTTCTGTATTCACCTTATGTAGGTTGTTTTCTTCTCAAAATACCATCCTTATATCTCTTTAGAGGAGAACCAAATGAGACGTTTTGAAGAAGAGGTAATCGCTCTAACCGATCACTTTATTTTTATAATCTCTATTACCTCCTCTAAATCTATGATTTTTATCATAAAATAATCAATTAATTATCCTAAATATGTTTAAATGTTATTATTATTATGAAGACATCATTATACACCCTCTTTTTGTCAAATAGGAAGTAAAAGTATCGCTCGGGCTTACGTACGGCTTACCGTCTCCACATAATGATATAATTCATTTTTCACCATGTTTTATGGATGGGTATTATGATGGTTTTAATGAATATATATAATATATATGATATAAAATTTATTCTATAAATATTTATTATTATTTACCTTTATTTCATTCCATTAATCAAAAAATAAAAATAATGTTCATGCGTACGTACGACCTACCATATCCATGAAGGGTGTCATTCATTTTTATATCTCTAATTTTTATGAATGACTATAAATATGAATATAATTAATATATATTATTTTTATACCATTATTAAAATTCTGTAAATTATGGTACCATAATGAAAGTATAAGGATTGGGACTACCAAACCAAAACATGCTTGGAAAACGAAGCAATTATCACTGAGAATGATGACTTTAATAACAAATTACTAATAAACGAGTGATAAGATGATATAAAAAATAATTCATGGTATGATAGATATATGGTTATGTAATATATATATAAAAAATTCATATTTATTATACAAGAGGTTTCAATGTGAAAAAATAAAGTTAAGAATTAAGGTGAGGGTTTATTCCACAATCTCATTATTATTCAATATTGTTTATATTTAAGTATTTTCTGGGGAATATTTCTCTTCCAGGTCCATGTTTTCTAAATTTTTTTCAATTTTTTTTAATATTATTCAATTATTTTTTAAAGTCATTTTTAGATTTTTTTTACTTTTTACAAAAAAAATAAAGGAATCTTCTAATCGTTTTCCAAAATTGTATTTTATTATTTTTCTTAAAAAAGTATGAAATGAAGGTTTTTTTAACCTACATGAACAGAATTTTTCACCATCATTATACCTTAGTACCTTGAATCTTACTTTACAATCTTATAAGGTTTTTTTCAAATAAATTTTTTTATAATTGTGAAGATATTTAAACAAAAAATATTTTAAAATGGAAATGTTACTTTTTCAAGAATAATTTCAAGTGATATTTAAAAATTATTTTCTATATAAGATAACATTATTTGATATTACTTATTATTTTTTAGGGATATTATTCAAGGATACTATCCTTATTTTTTATGGTTGTTTTATGTTTATGATGACATGATTCTTATGAAACCTCTTTATTTTCCATGATTTATGTTATGATGAAATGTTTTTGAAACACATTTCTTTACATGGGTTCTGATATAATGAATAAATTATGTTCTTGTGTAACATGTATTTATGATTTTTATTATGTGATGGTTGCGACCTATATCTCCCTTCAATTCATTGGGTAAATATGGATAACTCATGAGGTAAATAATTTATGTGTGAACCTAATTTCATGTTCACAATTCTATGCATGGACCTGGATTTCATGTCCATAATATTATGCATGGACCTGGTTTTATGTCCATAAATTTTATGTAAGGGTCTGGTTTCATGTCCTCAACTTAATTAGTGAACCTATTTCTAATTATACAAGTTCAAAATGTTATAATTTTATGTGTATTCCACACTTTCATGTTTCATGTCAATACTATGCTCTTATGGATTATGTTCTTTATTTTATTTTATGATTCATGTCTTGTGAAATTCTATGATTTATTACATGATTCAAGATTATGTCTTTTGATATGTATGGTATAATTTTAAAATTTTATGTTCATGTTCTTATGCCCATATGCTTATTTTATGATTGATATATACCTTGTTTACCCTTACTGAGCACCTAATATCACCCTTTTATTATGTTTATTTTCCCCAATATATAAAGGAAGGTATTAAGTATGACATGTCAAAAAGGGTTCTAGTTGTGAAGGAATGATCATGTGATGATGTAGATGTTTTAAAATCCATTTTTTTATTTCCAAGTTTCCAAATACACTAAACCCATGTGATTTGGGAATGGTTTTGTTATGTTATTTTATTAATATTAATCTATTTATATATAATATCTATGTATGAAAAGAGAAGGTCATTATAAAAAACAACCTGAATTTTGACTAATAAACCATCACATCTGGAAAGTTTTCAGGGCTTGAAGCCATAACCGAAGGGTGACAAGGGTGCAGCGCCTACCACTATCCTTTTTGATGTCCTGAAGAAGATATCTATATTTTTGGGATTGTAATATGGAAGGTATGATATAACCTTTGAGGTTAAGATGATCTTTAATTTTGAGGTTATTAAGGTTATTTGGGATGTATGGTTATTCATTTATGGAATGATTTAGTTTGAACTTTGGGTATTACAGTTGAATTTTTGAGATTAATGTATTATTTCATCATATGATGGTTTACTCATTTTGTTAAAAATATTACCATGATCTAACCATTTTAGTTTTGGTTAATGTCTAAAGATAGGTTGAATATATTGATTATCCCTTTCATCATTATGTGGTCCTTTAAAAGTTGATTTTAGTTCTTTAGGCATGAAAAAAAATAACATTAATACTCATCATTTGGAGCAAAAGATGATATTATGGTAGAAATTGATAAAAGGATGAAATTCTACTCATCAAGTAATTATATTTCCTTATTTTATTTGTATAGAATGGTAAAGGAATTATTAAACTCTAGGAAAAGGATATTAAAACAATATTTTGTCTTGTTACCATCATTTTTTTATGAGATCAATGACCTTTTTCATGCCTCTTTGGTTTATTGTTTTATGGTTGTTAACTTTTCTTATATCACTCACTTTCTTATGATCAATGATCTTTGTCACTCTATATCATTATCTGGGCATTATTATTTTCTTCCACATCCAAATATTCACTTCCCAAATATGTTATTCAATTTATAAACCTGGTGTTTTTATTCCATATGACCTTCATACATTCTTTTTTCTCTTGTCAAGAGGATGTTATATTAACCCTTTTTATGATGTGGGTTTCCAAAAAAAAGTTATTTTCAAATGTACAACCTTTAATTGCCGAGATAAAGTTCAAATTAAGAGGATTAAATTTATTAAATGGGGGAGGATGTAACACCCTAATAATTTAGAAAAGAAAATTATATTTGATAGCTTATTAAACATGAAACATTGAGCTTAAATGACCCATGATATATATAACCATTATAACCAACTCGGTAAATTGATGGATATGAATTGTATTAAATAATTCCTAACATATATATATATATATATATATATATAAATTTCTTACTCAGTATAAATTATTGATAAATATTTAGTAAATCTATCATTAGTTTTTAGTAAAGTAATTTTATTCTTCAAAATAAGTTTTCTTCAAAATATTTTTTCTTCAAAATATGTTTTTTTCAAAAATGATTTTTATTACTTTTCATGAAAAAAATATTATATTTAATTTTTGAAACATTTAGAAAATTTATTTGATAAAATGAAATTATTTTTTAAAATTGGAATATCAAAATTTACTTTGAGTGGAATTTTGGGATTATTAAAAAAATATGTATTTTTCAAAAAGTATGGATTTTTCAGTGAATAGTGAAAATACCAATTTTTTTAAAATGTAATTTATTTTCAATAAATTAAGAAATTTAAAAGTCCCATTATATTTTGAATATTATTTTAAGTAACATAATTATTATTTAGTTATATTTAATCCACTTAAATTCTTTTTAACCAACTTCATATTTTATTTTAGTTTAAGTTTGTTTTGGGGTTTAAAACAGGATTTTTCTAAAAACTATTTTAAAGTGCATAATGTTTCTTATTTTTAATTAATTAAAAAACCATTAATGGGTAATATTTTAAATTAAATTTATATATTATATATCAATAAATATTAATTTATATTCATATAATTATTATTATTAGTCATAGGGTTAATATAAATTCATCTTTTGATTGCAAAATACACTTCTTGAAAACCCACTATTTTGTTGTGTTTGTGGGTTTAATTTTAAATTTAAATTTTCCACTTATATGATTTTAATTTTTTAAAATGGATTAAATATTTTAAATCATATTAATTTATATTATATAATAAGTTCAACTTAATTTTTCACCATAACGAATAGTTAAAACGGTAAAAATTAATTACTATGGTTGAGGTAAAAATGGGTTTAATGGGGGTTAAACTAAAATTATTAGGGTAAAAATGACCTAAAATATTGTCTAAAATATATTTTCTAGAAATATTTATACCTTTTCACGTATAAGGCTCTATAATAATCTATTTTTGACCCTTTTTCATGTGAAAAACATGGGTACACCTTTTTCTTTTCAAAAATTAAAAACGTGACACTCACCTCACTTATAAAATGACACCCACTATCCTCTCTTCTTCACACCTTAAAACCCTTTTTGTTTGGAAAATACCTGCCCAAATAACTTCCCAAATTACATCCCATCATTATATAATCATTTTTTTGGTCATAAATACATTCCAGTAATACATTAGGTATAATCCTAAAGAGGTGGTCTAAGAAAAGGTAAAATTCCTAACTATGCACTTTTGTTTTATTTCTTATTCCACCTACTTAAAATCTTATTAAAATATAATAATATGATGACACCATTATCTAATATATACTGATATTTCATTATACTAATTTCACAACCTAAATCCATCTTTTATTCCATCAAATGGAATATGAAATCATCATTCGTTTGTATGGTAGACTACCGCCTCGGGAACCAATGTCATTCGTTTTCCATCATCACCTATCACAGATTGTTAAAATTATGGATTTAAATTATATATATATATATTATTATATTTTTAACATTTTTATACTTTGGTATTTATTATATCACATATAACATTTTTACTTTTCATTTGTAACACCCCAAGATTTCATAGTACGTTATTTCTTCAAAATAATTCAATAACTTGCACTACACGCAACACTGAGTTCAACCGCCCCATGACTTACCAATCTTTCCATTCAAAAGAGGTTATGAATAGTATTAACTACATTTTGAATTTTATATACTCCATGTAACACCCCACCCCTACTCATTGGCTTGAGGAGGCGGTGAGGGCTACTTGGCCTTAAGCGACATTCCCAAGATGCCAAAGGCTGGTAATAAATGCCCAGGGCTTCAAGATCAAATTGGGGAACGAATTTCCCTTAACACAATACCAACCAAACCATCCATTAACCACTAATATATGATTAATGTCAATAAAAAATCCAAATATGCATTTCCAAAAGACAACCAAGTTGTACCACAATACAACCCAAAACCAATACAACCATACATGTCTACACCACATCAGAGTACAAGCGGAAACCAAACAATACACACTATGAGCCATGACACCACCACAGCTCCACACCAAGATCCAAGCTCCAAGCTCCACCAAGACATCACAATGCACCAATAAAGGAGGGAGATGCCTTACCTTTTCCCACGTCATGGTATACAACATCTGTAAAGACACCAACGTGCCAAAGCAGGGGGGAGTACTAAAACTCAGTAGGTTTTCCCCAAATGACTTCCCTACACATGCCACTAGGATAAAACCGTTAGAACATTTATATAAAACAATTTATATAAAATAGTCACAAGTGAAAACATTTCCATAATCCAAACATGCCCTTAACAATTCATCACACCCAAACCAAGAAACAAAGGGAAAGCCAAACAAACAAACCACAAGTCATTTAATCATCTCACATTAGCACCACAATTTCCATATTGCAAAGAAATGCACAAAAAACAACCAAACAACCAAACGGTGGAGCTTCCGTCCAACCTGTTCACCCATTCACACTTTAGTGGAACTTCCCGTCCACTTACCATTTATTGTGGCCCTTCAATCCACTATCCATCCCCTTTTTAGAGTGGTACTTCTAGCCACTACCACACAACATTCAAACAAGCCAATGCCAAGAATATAACCCACCAAGGTCACAACCACATGCAATCAACCAATTCCATTGCATATCAATCCACTTCAATAAATCACCCATTTATTGAAAACCATTTTCCATGACAAACAACATTTCAATAAAACAACCCTTTTATTGAAAACCATTTCCATCAATCATTTTCACAAATCCACTATAGCATCCCATTTTAAAATCTCCATTTTAAAATCCACAACAATAGCATTTCACCACAAAACCCTATTTTTCCCAAAAATCCCCAAAACGTCACCCAAGGGATTTATAGCCAATATCGTACATCAAACACAATTAATTTCAAGCATAAAAAATTAATTGTAACCAAAAACATTAGCTCCAACCAAGTGGAGTCGAGAGAGAAGCCACCTACCTTTGGGGTTCCCGAGAAATCGACTCACGAATAACCGCACCTCAAAACTGGAAAATGCACCACCAAAAGCTCTCTAGATCCCCTTACCTAACATTCAAAAGCCTTAAAAACATCATCCAAGGAAACCGAAACCCTAGATCTACACACAACAAGTGTAGATCTAGAAAACCAAGAAATATAGGGATGTAGATCTAGAGGAAAACACAAAGAAACAAGAAGAGAGACTTATCTGGGAGAAACCACCTTCAAACCACCAAGAAACCTATTCAAAATGCTTCCAAAATGAGTGGGAAAGCTCCTCCACCCCCTGAGAACCAAAGAACCCAAGTGAGCCATGAGTGGAAGGAAGTTTGGGGTGGATTAGGTTAATCCTGAGGGAGCCTGGAACTTATAACCCTATTTTTAAGTGGTCGCACGGTTAGCCCGCATGGTTTGGAAAACCTTGCGCTAACCGTGCACACACTACTACATCAAGGGCAAGGGTTTGCACGGTTTCCTCGCACGGTTTGGAAAACCATGCACAGGCCGTACAAAGCCTACTATCTCCCTTGCACAGTTTCCTGGAGAATCCGCATGGTTTCCACTAATTGTGCTCAAACCGTGCACCCCTTTAAAAGCCTCAAAACTCATCCAAAATCATTCCAAACTCTCCTAACCTCTTCCCAACTCATACCATGCACTTTAAACACATAAAAAAGAATAAAAAAGGGCCAAATACATCAAACTGGGGATACTACATTCTCCCCACCATTGTAATTTCCATCCTCGAAAAGTAGTGAACCCCCCCTTTGATGAAAGAGCTCGGGCCACTGTTCGACCATTTCTTTCTCCTTCTCCCAAGTCTCCTCTTGAATCTGACCATGTTGACACAAAACACGAACTAAATCAATGATTTTACCATGCAAGACTTTCTCTTGCCTATCCACAACCCGCACTGGCACGTGCACCAATGAAGCATCCAGTTCTAGCTCAACATGATCCCATCGAATCACATGGTCATGATCCGACTGATACTTTTTCAACTGCAACACATGAAACACATTGTGCACCGCACTGAACCTAGGTAGAAAAGACAAATGATAAGACACCTCACCAACCCGCTCAAGAATCTCAAAACGTCCAATATACCTCAGAGATAACTTTCCCTGCTTCCCAAACTGACAATGTCCTAACTTAGGAGAGATTCTCAAGAAAACATGATCACTCACCTCGAACGACAATGGCCGTCGACGATGATCTGTATACGATTTCTGATGACTCTGAGCCATCTCCATTCTCTTCCTGATCAACTTGATCTTCTCCATAGTTTCTTGGAAAAGGCTTGGTCCAACCATCGAGGACTCACCCGTTTCCACCCAACATAGTGGAGAACAACATGGTCGCCCATACAATGTTTCAAACGGAGCCATATGTATGGATGCCTGATAACTGTTATTGTACGAGAACTCAACCAATGACAAGTGCTCCTCCCAAGAGCCACCAAAATCCATGACACAAGCCCACAACATATCCTCCAGAGTTTGTATCATCCTCTCAGATTGACCATCTGTTTGAGGGTGATACGTCGTGCTCATAGTCAACTGTGTCCCAAGGGCTTGCTATAAGGATTTCCAAAAACAAGATGTAAACCTTGGATATCTATCGGATACGATCGAAATGGGAACACCATACCTCTTTACCACCTCCCGTATATAGATTCTGGATAGATCCTCCACTGTATGAGATTCACAAATTGGAATGAAATGGGCCGACTTCTTTAGCCGATCCACTATCACCCAAATGGAATAGTGCTTTCTGACCGTTCTTAGGAGACCTATGACAAAATCCCTCGCTATCTGCTCCCACTTCCAAACAGGGATTGGTAAAGACTACAACATTCCTGCTGGCCTCTGATGCTCTGTCTTGACCTGCTAACAAGTCAATCATCTCGAAAAAAACTCAGCCACTCTTCTTTTCATACCAGCCCACCAGAACTGCGCTTTCAATGCTTTATACATTTTATGAATTCCAGGATGAACAACCCACCTAGAATGATGATATGCCCTAAGAATATCCTCCTAATAAGAAACTGGTACAACCATCCGATTCTGAAAACACAGAACTGAATCTTCATTCAGTTGTCAACCCTTAATGGTCTCCCCACCATTGAGTTTTGACCCCATGGTCACACACTCAGAATCAGATATCTATGCCTCTCTAAACAGGCCAACCAAGTCAGGAATCAACAAAACTGGTAAGAAGACAGCTCTATCACCCTGGTCCTCATATTACAACCGCATGTCTGCTATAACTGACATCAACTTCCACTGGTTCAATGCCTGTTTCACCACCTGAGCATATTATTTTCTACTTAATGCATCTGCCACAAAATTTCCTTTACTCGGTGTGTACATCAAGTCAAAATCAAACATCTAGAGATATTTAATCCATCTTGTTTGCCTCAGGTTCAAATCCCTTTGTGATAAAATGTGCTTCAAGCTCTTATGATCTGTATATACCATGAATTTCTCACCAAAGAGATAATGACTCCACACTTTCAAAGCATGGAACACTGCTTCCAACTCCAAATCATGAGCTGTGTACCTCTTCTCATGCACCCTCAACTACCATGAGCCATATGCAACCACATGATTCCCTTTCATGAGAACGCACCCCACCCTTAATCCTGATGCATCACAATACACCACGTACCCTTTTCCTGGTTTTGAAAAAACCAAGATCGGTGTTGATGTAAGGCGACCCTTTAGCTCTTCGAAACACTACTGACACTATTAATTCCACTAGAATGGAACATTATTTCTTGTCAAAGCTGTCATCGGTGAAGCCAAACGTGAAAAATAACAAACAAAACACTGATAATACCCAGCTAGACCAAGAAAACTCCGTATCTAAAACACATTCTTTGGCGGTCGCCATGAGATAACGACCACTATCTTTTATGGATCCACTGAAACACCCCTTTTAGAAATCACATGGCCAAGAAAACGAACTTCTCATATCCAAAAGTCACACTTTGAAAATTTAGAATACAACCGATGATCCCTCAAGATCCCCAGCACTGTCACTAAGTGCTTCCCATGCTCCACCCTTATCTTTGAATACACTAGAATATCATCTAAAAACACCACCACAAATGAATCTAGATATCTCTAAAATATCCAATTCATCAATGCCATGAACACTGACGGTGCATTAGTTAGACCAAAGGGAATAACCACATATTCATAATGGCCATATCTACTTTTGAAAGCTATTTTAGGAATATCGCCCTTCCTCACCCGTAATTGATGATATCCCGACCTCAGGTCGATCTTGGAGAACCAATGGGCTCCCCTAAACTGGTTGAACAAATCATCAATTCATGTAAGTGGATATCTATTCTTTGTCGTAACTTGGTTAAGTCTAAGATAATCAACACATAGCCTCAAGGTTTCATCCACCTTTTTCACAAACAACACCAGAACTTCCCACGGAGACGTGCTAGGCCGGATAAACCCTTTTTTTTCTAACTCTTCCAACTGGACTTTCAATTCCTGCAATTCAGCTGGTGCCATCCGATAAGAAGGAAGTGAGATAGGACTGGTCCCCAGAAGGAGATCAATCGTAAACTCCACTTCTCTTATGGGAGGTAACCCAGAGAATTATTTAGGAAAAACATCCATGAACTAATCCACCACTGCCGTAGGAAGACTCTGGTCAACACCCTCTACCGATTCCAATGAAAATACTGCCAACTGATACGATAACGTTCCCACTACTGGTGCCAACAAACCCATTGTACCCTACCTTTCATGCTTCTCTCATCTAAAGAGATGTCTAACACCATTGTGTGTCGTAAAAGCTATTTTTTAAGCATCACAATCAATGTGGGCCTTAAATGCCACCAGCCAATCCATTCCCAGGATTACATCATACCCATCCGTCTCAAGAATTGAGAAATTCCACACTAGCTCAACTTATCCCACAACGATACAACATGCTCTACACAAGAAGGCTCGACACTCTCTTCGACCCAAAGGAGTTTGAAGTTTCAATACTGAGGGCATCATTTCTACCCTTAAACCCAGAAAATCAACCACACGTGTAGCAATAAAAGAGTGTGAATCACCCGTATCAAATAGAACTTGCATCAAGGTAGAATTTAAAAGAATAGTACCTCGCACCGTGGATGGTCCCGACTGATCATCCACCATAACCTGATCAGCTCCAAACACATGTTTTCTTTCCACACACTGCTCTTTATTACCCTGCTAAGGCATCGTGGTATTCCAAGAATCACCATGACCCACTTTAATCTGCTGAAGAGGGGTATGTTGTTGTCCCCGTCCCGTCGAAGCAAACGACGTCTGCGATCCCTGAGGAGTGTCACACACACCCGACCTTGGAGAATTCCAACAATAACATTGCAGGTGCCCCATCTGCTTACAATTATGACATGCTCGAGATTGTGTCGTACATTCCCGCTTGATGTGGCTCTTAGAACCACACTGGAAACATCCCGGCTTGCTCTGGGGATTTGGAGGAAGATTTACCAATCCTGTTGTCAGATTATATGACATATTCCTACACTGGGAATAAGTGTCCCTCCTTCTCTTGAACCCAATGTTAGAGTTCCCACTATTCCCCAATGGTACCACCATGCTTCCTCCACCCAGAGTTCCCAAAAAATCCCGCTCAGCCATCAAGGATTGATTCACCATCTCTGTATAATCATCTATACACAACACCGCTATCTTTGAACGAATTTCTTGCCTTAAACCCGCTTGAAATATCCTTGCCTTCAATGATGTGCTACCCTCCACCTCGGGTGTAAACCTCACTAAGTTCATAAAATTAGCTGCATACTCCTTCACAGACATAAGCTCTTGCTTCAGACTGAAGAAATCAGTCGTGTGCTGAATTCTAAATGTATGTGGGTAGAATTTTTTATTAAACAATTCTTCAAATCCTTCCCACGTCATACCCTGGTCTGTCCCTGCTTGGACTACCAACTCCCACCATTTAAGGGAAAGATCTTCCAACATATACGTGGCAACTTCACTTTTAACTCTACTGGTGTTCCTAAGAACTCGAAGATCTTGTTCATTCTATTCAACCAGGCTTCTGCCCTCTCCAGCTCTAAATCACCCCAGAAGATGGGTGGATTCTTCTTTTGAAACTGAATTGCATGATCCACATGCCTTGTTTCATCCATTTTATTTCCACTTTCCACAGCTTGGAAATCTTACACTATGCTTTGCACTAGCTGTTGGTTCACCTGAGGCTCAAGTGCTACCACATTCTCAGCAGCCTCCCCCAGTTGGTCTCTACGATGCCTACCCGGTGCCATTTCTATAAACAGAAAACAAACAACCATGAGTCTCACTTCCGTAGACATCATGAAATCCCATTTCAAATCACATTACACAACACTATCACAACAAGGCTTTCCACCTTTTCCACATGTGACATGTTTCACCATTTTGAAAACCAACCCATTTTCAAAATACCAATTTATTCACATTATAATTTCAGACATTCATATCACATCATAAATCATTATACCTCAATGAAATATGCATCATAGTGGGAATTTATTTCTACCATGCATGTCATGCTCATCTCATTGGCTACACCCATGACAATGAGATATCCAATGCCTATAAGTGTCTCCAAAACACTTATGTACCCAACTCCCTGGTAACTTGAATTTCAGCATAAAAGGGTTAGCTACATCCTTTTATGATAAAAATTCCATTTTCCGACATTCCTACACCTTTCTACCATCCCGACTCAAGGAATGCACCACAATGAATGTCAACACCAAATATGAGAATCAACTCCAAAGGACCAGACAATCTGATACCAATTGTAACACCCTGCCCCTACTCATTGGATTGAGAAGGCGGTGAGGGATACTTGGCCTTAAGCGACGTTCCTGAGACGCCAAAGGCTGGAAATAAATGTCGAGGGCTTCAAGATCAAATTGGGGAACGATTTTCCCTTAATATAAAACCAACCAAACCATCCATTAACCACCACTATATGATGCATGTCAATAAAACAGCCAAACATGCATTTCCAAAAGACAACCAAGTTGTACCACAATACAACCCAAAACCAATACAACCATACATGTCTACACCACATCAGAGTACAAGCAGAAACCAAACAATACACACTACAATCCATGACACCACCACAGCTCCACGCCAAGCTCCAAGCTCCAAGCTCCACCAAGACATCACAATGCACCACTAAAGGAGGGAGATTCCTTACCTTTGCCCATGTCACGGTACACAACGTCTGCAAAGACACAAATGTGCCAAAGCAGGGGGTGAGTACTAAAACTCAGTAGGTTTTTCCCAAATGAATTCCCTACACACTCCACTAGGATAAAACCGTTAGCACATTTATATAAAATAATTTATATAAAATAGTCACAAGTGAAAACATTTCAATAATCCAAACATTCCCTTACCAATCCATCACCCCGAAAACAAGCAACCAAGGGAAATCCAAACAAACATACCATAATTCATTTCATCATCTCACATTAGCACCACAATTTCCATCTTGCAAAGCATTGCACAACAAAACAACCAAACAACCAAACGGTGGATCTTCCGTCCAACCCGTTCACCCATTCACACTTTAGTGGCACTTCCCGTCCACTTACCATTGATGGTGACCCTTCCGTCCACTATCCATCCCCTTTTTATAGTGGTACTTCTCGTCACTACCACACAACAATCAAACAAGCCAATTCCAAGCATATAACCCACCAAGGTCACAACCACATGCAATCAACCAATTCCATTGCATATCAATCCACTTCAATAAATCACCCATTTATTGAAAACCATTTTCCATGCCAAACAAAATTTCAATAAAACAACCCTTTTATTGAAAACCATTTCCATCAATAATTTTCACAAATCCACAATAGCATACCATTTTAAAATCCACTATAATAGAATTTCACCGCAAAACCCTCTTTTTCCCAAAACATCACCCAAGGGATTTCTAAATAATTTCAAACATCAAACACAATTATTTTCAAGCACAACAAATTAATTGTAACCAAAACCATTAGCTCCAACCAAGTGGAGTCGAGAGAGAATCCACCTACCTTTAGGGTTCCCGAGAAATTGACCCACGAATAACCACGCCTCAAAACCGGAGAATGCACCACCAAAACCTCTCTAGATCCCCTTCCCTAACATTCACAAGCCTTAAAAACATCATCCAAGGAAAACACAACCCTAGATCTACAAAAAAACAAGTGTAGATATAGAAAACAAAGAAATATAGGGATTTATATCTAGAGGAAAACACAAAGAAACAAGAGGAGAGACTTACCCGGGAGAAACCACCTTCAAACCGCCAAGAAACCTCTTCAAAATGCTTCCAAAATGAGTGGGAAAGCTCCTCCACCCCATGAGAACCGAATAACCCAAGTAAGACGCGAGTGGGAGGAAGTTTGGGGCGGAATAGGTTAAGACCAAGGGAGCCCAAAACTTATAACACTATTTTTAAGTGGCCGTACGGTTATCCCGCACGGTTTAGAAAACTGTGCGCACGCTACTACCTCGAGAGTAAGGGTCTGCATGGTTTCCTCGCACTGTTTGGAAAACTGTGTGTAGGCCGCGTGAAGCCTACTGTCTCTCTTGCACGGTTTCATGGAGAATCCACACGGTTTCCACTAACCGCGCTCAAACCATGTACCCCTTTAAAAGCCCCCAAACTCATCCAAAACCATTCCAAACTCTCCCAACCTCTTCCCAACTCATCCCATGCACTTTAAACACATAAAAAAGAATAAAAAAGGTCCACATACTTCAAACCGGGGGTACTATAGTCCATATAATTTTAACATCCATATTATGTGTTTCTTAGACATAATATAAGAACAAATTCAATTTTTTAGATAAAGTATTTTTCAGAAAAAGCAATTTTACCACCTTTTGAGGGAAACCCCTTTTTAAATCCAATATTTGATACTTTTATATATTAAATTTAACAAAATAAACTTCTTCTTTAGAATCGGGAGATAAAAATTTAGTTTTGATAAATTTTTGGTATTTTTCTAATAACTTTCATATTTTGGTTAATAGTGAAAAATATTAAATTTTAATTAAAAACAAATTTTTTAATCCAAATAATTTATAGTGTTAAATTATGAATTTTATTGGTTTTAAAGTATAATTAGATTATATTTTTAACAGTTAATACAATTTAGGTCATTATAATTAATTTCACCTTGAAATTGGACATAAACAAGTGTCAATCTTTTGATAGATATTGTTGCTTAAAAACACGCTATTTGTTTTGACAACGGGAATTTATTTTAAATTAATTAATAAAACTTATATGTTTTTAATTTGTTAAAATAGACATCATTTTTTAATTAGGAATATCAAATATAGCTTAGGCTGAAGATTTGGTATTTTTGTGAGAAACATCAATTTTTGATAAATAGTAAAAAACATTGAGTTATTGGTTAAAACTGACTTTTTATTTAAATAATTATTTATTTTATTTAAATTTATTTTAGGTAAAAATAGATACATAAAACCTATATATGTTAAAAATAATTCATTGGAGTCATTTTATAATATGTTTAGATATATAAAAATTTTATTGAACTTTTTACCGTCTTTTACCCACCTCCTGGAGTATTTGCAAATTGGCATAAAACTTAATTTTACCACTTGTGTGAGTTGAATTTCAAAAATACGAGAGACAAGGTTAAACTCAATAAGTAAAATTTGGTTTAATAAGATGAAAATAATTTTTGATGAATAGTAACTTTGACTTTTATTTACCGCGGTTAAAGGTAAATAGGGTAATTCAAGGTAAAACGAATATTGTAATAATTCAAAATTACATTAACACATGTCTTAACCTTATTTTATTAGTAATGGCCGACCATGGGAATCCTTGGGTTGATTTTGGGACCCCATGGAGCCACTTACGAATGATAATGACACTTTAGATTAATTAATTTAAAGTAAAGACAAAATTGACATAAAGAAAAATCTTTTAGTAATTAATTTTTATATGGTGTTATATAAGTAATATTTTTGACTATAAATATTCATCGGAAAGCTAAAAATATTTCCTAAATCATGGTATTTTTTCTATAATTTTTAGACATAGAATAAATTAAATTATTTATGACACAATAATGATGCAGTATTTACCTCATTAATAAATGATTTAAATAAATTAGATTATAAATATTAAAATAATATCCAAAAACATATCAAATTCTTATTGGATGATTTTATTTCAACCGTGAGTCATCTTATCTTCAACCCTAATGATTTTTGGACCTTTATAAACCCAATATCATTATATAATAAAATAATATTTTCACACTTTCTTAAAGAGCCTCTCCTCCCCCTTATAAAAGGAGACCACTTATAACCAATTACTCACAACTCTAAATCCTTTAGGATCATCCAAACTCTAACAAATTAATCTCACTACATCCTACTCCTCCTCCTAGAAGCCTTACCATATGCAGAAGGCACTTCAAAAAGTCCTTTTGGTTGAAACCAAAGGAAGTTACCCGAATTAAAGGTAACGGTTTCTCTTAACTTCTTTTCTTTTATTTTACTTCTCCAACCCCTAAACTCTTTTTATTCCTTTATTTTATAACAACACCAGTATCCTCAATATACTAGGATGTTGTTATGAGAAGGATCCGAACTACACTTAAACACACCTCCATCTAATGGGTGAAGAACATAATGATTCTGTGGATGGAAAACTAATACCTCATGAAATGATGATTGTTCAATTACCTCCTACCGCCTCTCATGGTGGACATTATAATGGAACTGTATTTATATATGATATATATTATGTTTATGTTTTTATTTATGCTTATGTATTTTCCTTTTATAGCATACCTTAATGGTTTCCATTATGGGTAAAGGCGATAATTTCATTTGAGGAAGTGCGGACTACCGCCCCCTCAATGTGATATGACTCGTTAATATGATATGTGGGACGTATAAAGGATGTATTTCATTATATTATATATGATATTATATTGGAATTATAATATACCTATGTATAATTATGTTTTAATTCCATTAAAATAAGAAATAGAAATGAAAGTAGCATTCATGTGTATGTACGGCTTATCGTCTCCATAAACGGTGCATTTCATTTCTTACCCCAAAATGATATGTAATGTTATAAATATATGTATATACTGGATATATATGATATATATTATATCTAAATCATGAATATCATTCTGGATATAATGAAATTTTGACCATTTGAACAAATTGTAACTATAAGGTGTTCATTTTTGACTCAAGTGCCAAATTTCGACAAAAAGAACGTTATTAACTTAAATGATTGCATAATGTTTATAACATGGTAATAAGTGATATAAAAGGAATAATAAACTTGAAAAAGATTCTTAATCAATTATAAATTAAATTTATTTTATTATTCAGGATATTAAAGAACGAACGGGTCAAGTCGGACACGAGGTAAGGGGTTTCTTATCTCACTTTTAATTCCGTGAGATTTCCATTGTTCACCACTTATTTATTGCATGTGGTGTATTTTGTATTGTCATTTGATATATATTATCATGATTATCTTTATATTCATGGTATTCTATGATTTATTTGGTTTTTATTGACTATTTTTCATACGACTCGATTGATTACAACGAGGTAAGGGTTAATTCTACAATATCTTCATTATCTGATATTGTTTATACATAATTATCTATTGGGACCTCTTTATCATCCACATCCTTGTTTCTTAAAAATGTATTCAAAAACATTTTTACTATTTACTAGACTATGGGATAAAGTCATTTATACCCTTTTTTTACTTTTTATAAAATGGTTTGATAGGAATCTTTCCGTCATTTTCCAAACAAGGTCCTTTTTAACCTTTTTGACAAAATTAGGTAAGAATGTCTTTTTTAACTTATACATCGGGTGCGGCTATTTTCCATCGTTATAACATCGTTGAAGCTTCCCTTACAAGCTTATAAGAATATTTTTAAAATAAATTTTTTCTTTATAATTATGTGACTCTTAAATTATTTCAAAATAGAAAGAGATATTTCTCTAAAAAAGGTTTTGATTTCATCTATGTCAACATCCTTTGATGGATTTTAAGTTTATTTGAAGTTAATTTATTATGATACAAAACTTCCATATTTTATTGAAGGTTTTTTGATATGTTTGACTATGGATGTGCTATTTGTATTCCATTTATGGTTTATGGTTAAAGTATTGACATTTCGTATGCTAGTTTTAATATGAATGTTTATGTTATATTTCAACCTCTTTTTAAGATGAATGTGTTGGACTAGTATGTTCCGGGTTGGGGACCGGTAAAATTAAGACCTCCGAGTTGGGGTTTGGTTTCAGAATACTCTCCGGGTTGGAGTCCGATTACAGAGGCTCTCCAGGTTGGAGTCTGGTTACAGAGGCTCTCCGGGTTGGAGTCCGGTTACAGAGGATCTCCGGGATGGAGTCCGGTTACAGAGGCTCCTCGGGTTGGGGTCTGGTTACAGTTATCCCCTAGGTCCTGTAATGAGGCCTTGACACATAAATTAAAGTTTGGTACTATACATTCCCTCATTATGAAAATAATATTGATGGTTCATGTGGTCATTCGACTAGTAGAATACCCATGATTATATTTTATTATGGAATATTCCTGCCAAAAAAGTATTCATGTTTATTATTGGTAAATGAATGTGGTTTCAATTATTCACCTTGCTTAATATTTATGTTATCTTCCATTGTATTGTTTACCCTTACTAAGCATTTGAGATATCCCTTTATATGTTTTATTTTTCCCAGGATTCCAAGAAGTGTATTGTGATTGATATGAAGGGTTAAGCTAAGGGAATAATGGCGTTCATAAAGGATTATTTATGTTGTGTTATATGTTATAATTTGTAACGTAACATTCATGTATGTAATCTATTTTCCAAAACTGCTAAACTGATCGGTCCTTCGGAACTTGATTCCCTGTAATCATTCCAATGTATTAAAATAATGCACTGACTCTGGGTAACTGGGGTTGGGGCGTTACAGTTGGTATCAGAGAAAGTTTAGAAATAACCTTGGAAACTAGATTTAGATAAACTATGATTAGAGAACATTAACCTAAGATAGAATTTGAGGATAAGTATATAATAATTTCCTAGAATTTTGGTAATGTAGTTATTTTGTGAGTTTTCTAAGCAAATACATCCATGTCTGGATACGAGCAGGTAGAGGCGGATCTGGCACAGATGTACCTAGGGGTAAAACCCGAAAACTCCACATTGAGCTAGACTCGAATGGGAAATTGTGC
Source organism: Viscum album (assembly GCA_963277665.1). NCBI lineage: Eukaryota > Viridiplantae > Streptophyta > Magnoliopsida > Santalales > Viscaceae > Viscum > Viscum album. The sequence goes on along the minus strand of OY728137.1, from coordinate 610,213,653 downwards.
ATGACAATGGGTCTTGTTTCACTCTTGGTTACGACACTCCTAGGGGATATGCTTAGAATAATTCTCATTTTCTTTACAAATCATTATGAAGGGTTTGTGAGTATATACTTTCTCAAAGATTTTTTTTTTATGATTATGGATTATATCTATAAACTGTTCAATTTATGTTAAGTTCTTTACAAGTTTGGAATTATTTATTTTGATTCATAAACTAATCTATTTTATGAAATTGTATATAAATGGCACCCAGTAGAAGTAACATGAACTCCAGCAATATGTATGATCCAAAGAGTAAGAAGGATCATATATTTCATGGTATTAAGCCAACATTTAGATGGGAAATAGTCTCCCATGTATTCTCAACATATGAAGAAATAGTATCATGTGTTAATAAGATAAGTAAATAATTCTCTGAGTCCTATGGTTTTGAAGGGAATCAAGAGAAGAAAAGGATGGAAGAGAGAAATATGGATAAAGGGAAGAGGGAAAAGAAGGATTTTCCTATATGTGATAACTGTGGAAAGAATCACCTTGATAAATTCTTGAAGGGAATGGGAGTTTGTTATAAGTGTGGATAAAATGGACACCAAGTACGTGATTTCAAGGGTAAGAAAAAGTATCCAATGTACAATGATTTATCTGTGAGGAGTTGGGACACTACGCGAATCAATATCCAAATCATCAGAGTATACCCCAAATGATGCTATTAGATAATAATAAAGTTATGATACTACCGAAGATGAAGAGGAATGATTAGATTTCTTATGTTGTTATTAAATTATTGTGTCATTTTAGAATTGTATTAATGATGTACATGTTATAAGAATTATAGAGTATATAAGGATTGTACTGCAGTACTATTTCATTAAGGACTTGAGATTGTGTGGAACCAAGAAAAGTGACTCAATTGCAGGTTAAATTTTTGGAAAATATATGGTTGAGAGAAAGATAAACCATGATATAGTTCTGATACCGAGGTAGTGATTTTGGAATAAGAGACGGTTGATTTAGATAAATTATATTGGATATTCTTGACTTCCTTGGAACTGATTAATAGTTTTTTTATTTAATTATTGTTGGAATATTCAATATTTTTTGATATAAGAAATATATCCAGTATTATATAAAGGATAAGGGAGCATTAATGTAATCAATAAGGTTTTATTGTAATTCAGGGTGTTACCAAGTTTTAAAATAATACATGATGAAGGTGTTCACATGTTATTACGTGAAAAAAAAGATCTTCATTGTGTTTAACTTCCTTATAAATTTTGGACTATGAGTTTGGATAGATTTATTTTGGATAAATCTAAAGGTTGGAATGGATTAAGATACTATTGTTAAGGTTATTTTTGGATTTTTATAAAAAGTACGACACACAGATTGTGTGACAACCTGTCGCGTCAGACAAAGCTGCGGGAATCGAACCCACAACCATAGTGCGATTGGGATTTATCACCTACCACTAGACTATGTGAAGTCCCCATATTGTATAATATAGTTTCTTTTTTTAAAGGGTCTGATAGGTGAATTATAAATTCATATTTTTTTAACCTTATACGAATTGGATAAATAGAATATTTTTTTAAGTTCCATTATCTTTTAGAGTGAAAATGAGTTTGTGATAGAAATTAGTTAGAGGATGGAACTCTACTTGTCATGTATATATTTTTTTTCTTCTCTTTTTCTATGAAGAAATTAATTCTTAAACTTTAGGTAAGGTATCTTAAAACTAAAAATGTGTTATCCTAATACCTTATGTTTTGTTGAACCGATGATATTTTAAATCATCATAGATTGATGGATTTGAGGCCATAAATTCTACAATTGTTTGTGACTGATGACCTCAATCACTCCCTATAAATATTTATGTTTTTCCTCCAATTATGTGTTTCTAATTTCCACCAATGTTCCCCTAATAGAGATCATAATTTGGTGGTGACTTTTTCATTCCCCTTTTCCTCTTATTAAGACTAAATTTTATTAACCAAATTTCCGATGTGGGTTTTCCCACAAAGGTATTTTATATTTTCAACCTTCTATTTTCGAAAAACAATTTCAAATTGAGAGCATGAAATTTATTGAATTAGGGAAGAATGTAACACCCCAAGATTTCATATTATGTTATTTCTTCAAAGTAATTCAATAACTTTCACTACACGCAACACCGAGTTCAAGTGCACCACGACTTACCAATCTAGCCGTTCAAAAGAGGTTATGAATAGTATTAACTGCATTTTAAATTTTATATACTCCATATAATTTTAACATATATATTATTTATTTCTTAGACATAATATAAGAACAAATTCAATTTTTTAGATAAAGAAAGTATTTTTTAGAAAATGCAATTTTACCACCTTTTGAGGGAAAAACCTTTTTAAATCCAATATTTGACACTTTTATATATTAAATTTGACAAAATAAACTTTTTCTTTAGAATCATGAGATAAAAATTTAGTTTTGATAAATTTTTGGTATTTTTCTAATAACTTTCATATTTTGGTTAATAGTGAAAAATATTAAATTTTAATTAAAAACAACTTTGTTAATCGAAATAATTTATAGTGTTAAATTATTCATTTGATTGGTTTTTAAGTATAATTAGATTATATTTTTATCATTTAATACAATTTATGTCATTATAATTAATTTCACTCTGAAATTGGACATAAAAAAGTGTCAATCTTTTGATAGATATTGTTTCTTAAAAACACGCTATTTGTTTTGACAATGAGAATTAATTTTAAATTAATTAATGCAAATTAAATGTTTTTAATTTGGTAAAATAGAAATAATTTTTGAATTCGGAATATCAAATATATCTTTGGCTGAATTTTTGGTATTTTTCTGAGAAACGTCAATTTTTGATGAATATTAAAAAACACTGAGTTATTGGTTAAAACTGACTTTTTATTTAAATAATTAATTATTTTATTTAAATTTATTTTATTTCAAAATAGATACATAATACCTATATATGTTCAAAATAATTCATTGGAGTCATTTTATAATAATTTTTGATATATAAAAATTTTATTGAACTTTTTACCGTCTTTTACCCACCTCCTATGAGTATTTTCAAATTTGCATAAAACTTAATTTTACCGCTTCTATGAGTTGAATTTAAAAAATTTGAGAGACACGGTTAACCTCAGTAAGTAAAATTTGGTTTAATAAGATGAAAATAATTTTTGGTGAATGGGAACTTTTGACTTTTATTTACCGCGGTTAAAGGTAAATAGGGTAATTCAAGGTAAAAAGAATATTTTACTAATTAAAAATTACCTTAACACATGTACTAACCTTATTTTATGAGTAATGGATGACCATGGGCATCCTTGGGTCGATTTTGGGATCCCATGGAGCCACTTATTAATGATAATGACACTTTAGATTAATTAATTTAAAGTAAAGGCAAAATTGACATAAATAAAAATATTTTAGTAATTAATTTTAATATGGTGTTATATAAGTAATATTTTTTACTATAAATATTCATTATAAAGATAAAATTATTTCCTAAATTATGGTATTTTTTTTATAAGTTTTAGACAACGAATAAATTAAATTATTTATGACACAATAATGATGCAGTATTTACCTCATTAATAAATGATTTAAATAAATTAGATTATAAATATTAAAATAATATCCAAAACATGTCCAATTCTTATTGGATGATTTTATTTATACCATGAGTCATATTATGTTATATCCTAATTATTTTTGGACCTTTAGAAACTGAATATCATTATATAATAAAATAATATTTTCACACTTTCCTAAAGAGCCCCTCCTCCCCCTTATAAAAGGAGAAAACTTCTAACCAATTACTCACACCTCTCAATACTTTAGTCTCATACAAACTCTGAAAAATTAAGCTCCCTACATACCTATCCCCATCTTATAATCCTTACCTTAGGCATAAGGCACTTCAAGAAGTCCTTTTGGTTCAAACCAAAGGAAGTTACCCAAATTAAACGTAACTATTTCTCTTAACTTCTTTTCTTTTATTTTACTTCTCCAACCCCTAAACTCTTTTTATTCATTTATTTTATACAAAAAGTATCTTAAATATACTTGGATGTTTTTATGAGAATTATTATAACTACACTTACACACACCTCCATCTAATGGGTGAAGAATATAATGTTTCTATGGATGGAAAACTAACACCTCACTAAACTATGATTGTTCAATTACCTCCTACCTCCTCTCATGGTGGAAATTATGATGGAACTTTATTTATATATGATATATATTATGTTTATGTTTTCTTCATGCTTCTATATTTTTATTTTATAGAATACCTTAATGGTTTCCATTATGGGTAAACGCGATAATTTCATTTGAGGAAGTACGGACTACCGCCCCCTCAAAGTGATATGACTCGTTAATACCATATGTGGGACATATAAAGGATGGATTTAATGATATTATATATTATATTATACTAGAATTATAATATAACTATATATCATTATGTTTTAATTCCATTAAAGTAATAAATATAAATGAAAGTAGCGTTCATGAGTACATACGGCTTACCGTCTCCATGAACTGTGCATTTCATTTCTTACCCCAAAATGATATGCACTGTTATAAAAACATGTATATACTGGATATATATGATATATATGATATCTAAATCATGAATATCATTCTGGATATAATGAACTTTTGACCATGTGAACAACTTGTAACTATAAGGTGTTCATTTTTGACTCAAGTTCCAAATATCGACAAAACGAACGTTATTAAATTAAATGATTACATAATGTTTATAACATGGTAATAAGTGATATAAAAGGAATAATAAACTTGAAAATGGTTCTTAAACAAGTATAAATTAACTTTAGTTTATTATTCAGGATATTAAATAACGAACGGGTCAAGTCAGACACGAGGTAAGGGGTTTCTTATCTCACTTTTAATTCCATGAAATTTCTATTGTTCACCACTTATTTATTGAATGTTGTGTATTGTGTACTATCATTTGATATATATTATCATTATTATCTTTATATTCATGATATTCTATGATTCATTTGGGTTTTATTGACTATTGTTCATATGACTCGATTGATTACAATGAGGTAAGGGTTAATTATACAATCTCTTCACTATCCGAGATTGTTTATACGTAATTATCTACTGGGAACTCTTTATCATCCACATCCATGTTTCTTAAAAATGTATTCCAAAACATTTTTACTATTTACTAGACTATGGGTTAAAGTCATATATACCCTTGTTTTAATTTTTATAAAATGTTTTGAAAGGAATCTTTCCATCATTTTACAAATAAGGTACTTTTTAACCTTTTTGACAAAATTAAGATAAGAATGTCTTTTTTAACTTATACGGCGGGTGCGGCTATTTTCCGCCATTATAACATCGTCAAAGATTCCATTACAAGATTATAAGAATATTTTCAAAATATATTTTTTCTTTATAATTATGTGACTCTTAAATTATTTCAAAATAGAAAGATATATTTCTCTAAAAAAGGTTTTGATTTCATCTATTTTAACATCCTTTGATGGATTTTAAGTTTATTTGAAGTTAATTTATTATGATACAAAACTTCCATATTGTATTGAATGTTTTGTGATATGTTTGACTATGGATGTTCTATTAGTATTCCATTCATGGTTTATGGTTAAAGTATTGACATTTATTATGCTAGTTTTAATACAATTGTTTATGTTATATTTCAACCTCTTTTTAAGATGAATGTGTTGAAATAGTATATTCTGGGTTGGGTACTGGTAGAAGTAATCCCTCCAGGTTAGGGTCCAGTTACAGCAGACTCTCCAGGTTGGAGTCCGGTTAGAGAGGCTCTTCGGTTTGTATTCTGGTTACAGAGGCTCTCCGGGTTGGAGTCCGGTTATAGTGGCTCTCCGAGATGGAGTCTGGTTACAGAGGTTCTCCAGGTTGGGGTCCGGTTACAGTTATCCCCTAGGTCCTGGCACGAGGCCTTGACATAGAAATTAAAGTCTGGTACTATACATTCCCTCATTATGAAAATAATATTGATTATTCATGTGGTCATTCGACTAGTATAATACCCATGATTATGTTTTATTATGGCATTATTTACTCAGCTCATATTCCTGACATAAAAGTATTAATGTTTATTATTGGTAAAGGAATGTGGTTTCAATTTTTCACCATGCTTAATATTTATGTTATCTTCCATTGTATTTTTTACCCTTACTGAGCATTTGAGATCACCCCTTTATATGTTTTATTTTTCCCAGGATTCCAAGAAGTGTATTGTGATTGATATGCAGGGTTAAGTTAAGGGAATAATGGCGTTCATAAAGGATTATTTATGTTGTGTTGTATGTTATAATGTGTAATGTAACATTCATGTATGTAATCTATTTTCTAAGACTACTAAACCGATCAGTCCTTCGGGACTTGATTCCTTGTAATAATGCCAATGTATTAAAATAAGGCACTGACTATGGGTAACTCAGGTCGGGGCATTACATCATTCCATGGGGGATACGATCGCTTGTGTGTACAGCGGACTAACACCTCGTGAAGCAATGTGATTCGTTTTTCACTAACAATATGAATGGAAGGTAATAAGGATAATTTTAATAAATATATGTAATATACATGACATGATAATTATACTCATGACATATTTATCATTCTGAAAAGATAATATATTATTTTATTTCTTATGCTAAAAAATGATAATGTTATTCATGTATGTGTGGACTACCACCTCCAAGAAGCGATGTGATTCTTTTTTCTTCAACACATCAAAAATATTAATATATATAAGTATATTTAAAGAATTAATATTGTATTTATGATATTGTAACCATTATATAATGAAAAATAATACATTCCTCTTTTCCATAATGATCATTTAAAAATGGAAATGTTACTCATGCGTTCGTACGACCTACCGTCTCCATGATCATAACGTAGTTCATTTTTCAACCCAATATTTCATGATTATTTTTTAAAAGTAAAATTTATGTATAAATATAATAATTATTTAATAATTATTCTTATTATATATATATATATATATATATAATTACCTCTTTGACCACAGTCAACACACCAAATCTATTTTGAAACAATGAATCGAACATCCTCAAAACACCTGACATGGACTTAACTGATTAAGTATTAAAATTTGTAATTACAAAGAAAAAAATAAATGATTTAAGTATAATGTGTTAAAACCATAAAATTTTATTAATATATAAAATAATTTCTATAATCTTTTTATATAGGAGTTAAAGTACATGCATGAAAAGTCTAGACTCGAGGTAAGGGTTTTTCTCATCCCACTTTAACTTCTATGAGACGTATGTTATATTCACCACTTATTTTTATTGTGTATTTTATATACTACCCATAAATTTATATTGTGAATAATTTGATGAAATTTATTTGGATTTAAAAATCCTTATGAGATTCTCTCTTTCAAGGGGTTTTGATCCAAATATTACCAAATTTGTAAGAGATTTCATCTCAATTCACTTTTATTATGGAAAATTTTATTGTTATGCACCTAATTTATTTTATATAGTGTACATAATACCATTTTTAATATTATATCATGAAACTAATTATTTTTATGATATTTAAAATATCATTTTAGTTTATTCTTTCATGGGGCTTATGGTTGGAGAGTTATCAAAGTTACAAAGGCTTTATGTTACAATCTTTTTTCTTTCGAGATTGTTTATGCTTAAGTTTATTTTGGAAGAAATAATGTGATATTATTTTCTTAAACCACATATATTTTCTTCTACTATGGTTATGAATGTGTTTCAAATGTTTTGTTTCCATTTACTATCATATTTATTAAATAAATATCAATAAAGTAATCTGTAACTGATACTAATCATGTATCTACTTTTAGATAAGGTATATTTCTCTTCCATATCCATGTTTTATAAGATGTTTTCAAAAAAAAACCTTTCAAAAAAATAAATTATTTCCTAAATCTATTTTACATATCCTTAAAACTTATTTTAAAATTTTTTATAAGGGAAATTTCCTAACGCTTTCCAAATGGGTTACTTTTGACTCCCTTTTACAATTTTTTTAAAAAACAGTTTCTATTTTTAACATTTACAACATGAACAGATTTTTCCACCATCATGAAAATTATTTTCTTTGAAACTTCATTTGTATTTTTACAATGTTGTTTTAAAATAAAATTATTTTCATAATATTTTGTGAATTTTTAGTTTTAAAAATTGATTTCCAAAATAAAAAGTTTATTTTACCCAAAAATGTTTTTAATAATATTTTAATGGTATTTTAATTCATTAATGAAAATAACCCTTGATTTTATTTACAATAAAATGAGTATATGTGGTATTTATACCATCCTTATTCTTTCTCTTGATGGATTATGATATTGACATGGGTCCCATTTCTTTTCTATGGTTTAATCATGTCTCAAAGTGATTGTTATAGAACCCATTTCTTTTCCATGGGTTAATCATGTTTCAAAGAGATTTTTATAAATCCCATTTATTTTCTATAGGTCAATCACATTTCAAAGAGATCTTTATGGAACCTGTTTCTTTATCATAGTTTAATCATGTTTCAAATATATTTTTATGGAACCCTTTTATTTTCTATGGTTTAATCATGTTTCAAAGATATTTTTATGTAAACTATTTATTTTACATTGGTTAAACATGTTTTAAATAGATTATTATGGAACCCTTTTATTTTACTTGGGTTAATCATGTTCTGAAAAGAATAAATTTTATTTAAATATGTTTAAGATGAAATAAATTCTCTATGTACTTTATTAATGATACGGTTCTTGGACATTGTTTATAATGATGAATGGTTTTGTTATAAACCAAATACAGGTGGTTCTGTTATAAACCAAGGACGGTTGGATACATTATTAACCAAGGATGGATGGATCCATTATATCCCTCGAATTAATTGGGTGCTCCAGAGATGTAATTCAACCATATTGTCTATTCCATTTGTAATAAGTGATGTGAAATTAATATTCTAAGATACCAATAAGTTTTATCTATGCTTTTTATGAGTTTATAATGTTTATTACGATCAATATTGATATCACGTGGCTTATGATTATTGATTATGATGAATCTTGACTTTATTAAAGCCTTATTCTATGTTTTCATGTTTAATGATCTAATTTTTATGAGTATTAATATTATTATATTATACTCATTCACTTTGATTATAGAATCATACTCTTATTCTCTTATTATTATCACTGATGAAATTCAATTGTTAATTCTTAAGTTTACCCTTACTGAGAATTTTAGCTCAATATTTTTATGTTTCATTTTTTCCTAGGTTATAAAGATTGAGTTTTAATGAATTATTTCAAGATGGGTTTCCCATGTATGATGATGATGGCCTAATATAAAATATAAATAGGTGGGTATAGTGGGAGATGATGTTCATCTTTATAAAATATTTTTTTATGAATCCATTATGTTAAGATTTTGTCCTAATTCTCTAAAACTCTAAACCTAAAAGGTCCTTGATAATGTAAGTGATCCAATATTTTTCTTTTAATGTTATAAGTTTTGGATCATAAATATTGGGTCACCTTCATCGGTATCAAAGAGGAAAATTTAATGTTTATATTTTTAATGCTAGATATGGGAGTGTAGGTCTAGGGCTATTATTCATTGTTACATTAAATTCATGCAGGATAATGAATAGTATGTAATAATAAGTTTTATTAATAATCAATACATTGAATATATATGTAATCAGAGTACAAACAGTTTGTTCTAGGACACCAACTCTGAAATGGGATGCTTCAAGAGGCGATCCCAAGATAGAGGGTCTATAGTTCAAGGATCTCTAGATGGTTCTACTGATCCCATAGAAAGAAATTTCTTCTCTTATGATGGCTAGGGAAACCTAATGTAGGATTGTCCATCCCATTGTATAGTTGATAGAGATATGATTGATGAACCACCCAAACATAGGAAGTAGTATGAGCAAGTAGTTATACAAGGAATTTTACATGTAGAGGATCCGGTAGAGTAGAAGGAGGTGGAATATGGTTTTACTTGTTGCCACCACCGCCCCTAGGTGATCCATACCATGCTCAGGGATCTAGTGTAAAGGGTCAAGGATAGCTGCAAGTATTGGAGGCCTATAATCTCGAGCCTCTAGGGGACATATGTGATTTAATCCTTTCTTTCCACTTCTCTCATTTGATACTTATAGATTCTAGTGGATACCTTAACTTAACCCTTATGATTGGAGACTCCTACTGGAGGGGATTCAGTGACCACACACTTCTATTGATAGTGTGATATGATGATCAGATTAGAGATATTATTGTGGGATCTATTTGTATTATCAATGAGTTAATATGTCATAATCATAGTTATGGACTGAATATATATAGTTCATTCCCATATTGACTATTTCAGGTAGAGTATGCGATGTTTCTATGGTGATAGGATTAGGTTTTCCTTATTTGGTGAGAAGGAAACCCAAGAATAGAAGGATGGGATCAATCTCAAGAGTGTACAACCAATCACTCACCAATTGATTAGTATTACCCATGGAGTAGTGTATGTTATAGGCTTTTTGTTTCCTATAGTGGTGGTGGAGTATGAGGACATATTTTCTAAGGATGTGACAAGGTTACCACCCCATCAGGAGATAGAATTCTGAAAATCATTTCACCTTGTGTTATCCCTGATATATGCGCCAGCATATTGGATGGATCCCATAGAGCTTCAAGAGTTAAATTTTTATTTGGAGGACTTGAAAAGGAAGGGCTTTTTCAGACCCGGTGTTCCCCCCGGGCAGCCCCAGTGTTTTCCTCCAAGAAGGTAGACAAGATCTTGAGGTTTAATGTATATTATAGATGCCTAAAACAAGTGACTGTAAAGAATAATAATCCAATACTAAGGATCAATGACCTCTTTGATCAGTTGAGAGGGGTGAGATGGTTCTTAAAGATTTATCCCAGATCAAGCTATCACCGGCTCTAAGTATGGGATGAGGATATACCAAAGATGACATTATGATATTACTACGGACATTATGAGTACTTGGTGATTCCTTTTGACATGAAGAACACCTTAAAAAAATTTATTAGACTCGTGAACCAGATCTTTCAACCTTTCTTAGACCAGTTTGTGGTGGTCTTCATTGAAGATATCCTAGTGTACTCGGTGTCTTAGGAGGAGCATGAGATACACTTGAGGATGGTATTGGACATACTCTAAGAGAACCAGTTTTATGGGAGGTTCTCGATGTGTCAGTTATGGATTCATGAGGTCCACTTTATAGGATATTTCATCTTATTAGAGGGAGTGATAGTGGATACATCCAAGGTTGAGGTAGTGTTAGCTTGGGATCCACCCAAGGGAATGACGAAGGTACAGATCTTCCTTGGGTTTGTAGGCTATTATAGAAGATTCATTCCTGATTTCTCAAGGATATAAAAACCTTTGACTAATTTGAACTGGAAGGGTAATCCTTTCTTATGGATAGAGAAGTGCCAGAAGTATTTTTAGGAGTTAATTAATAAGTTGATCAGTGATCCCATATTGAGATATCTAGAGGAGTTTGTCGAGTATGTAGTGTTCTTAAATGCCCCGAGGACCGATCTTGGTTGTTTTCTAATGCATATGTTGGAATTTATTGTATATGGGTCCTAAAAGTTGAGACCTCATGAGCAGAACTATGCAACCCATGATCTAGACTTGGCAATAATGGTCTTGATCCTAAATATGTGGCGACACTAACTTATAGGTGAGTGGTTTATGGTCCATTATGAGCACAAGAGTCTCAAATATATATTATTATATAAGTATATTAACTTGATAAAAATAATATGGCTTGAGTTCCTCCAGGATTATGACTTCAAGATAGTTTATACTCCCATGAATGGGAATGTGGTGGTAGATGTGCTCAGGAAGAGATATTGTTCTCAGTTATTGATTGAGGTGTCGGTGCAGTTATCCTTGTTTTAGTTTTCCTTAGTGTATTTGGATAGTGAAACTTAACTCCAATTGAGGGTAGTTACCCCACCGCTACTACATCATGTCAGGGAGGCTTAGCATGGTGATACTGACTATGAGACCTTGCGTACTTAGATATCCACTATATGTGCTCCTAATGGATTTTATGAAGGTGGGGAGAACACCATCCTTTTCAGAGGACGGATGATGGTACCATTAGTGTTGTGCGAGGAGGTTCTGAGGGATTTTCATACATCCCCATTGGTGGTATATCCTAGTGTGGATAATATGTACCAGGACCTTCAATATTAGTTATGGTGGATAAGTATGAATAAGGATATAGCAGAGTTTTTCTCTTGATTCCTCACTTTTCAGTAGGTGAAGGTTGAGCACCAGGTTCCAGTGAATTTATCATAACCCCTTGAGGTGATAGAGTGAAAGTATGATGTTATATCTTTGTAATTTGTGGCAGGGATTGCAAAATCCACTAGAGGAAATGATTCCATCTTGGTGATGATAGAATAACTGACCAATTCAAACCACTTATTAGCTATTCAAGATCGAATTTCATTAGAGATCTTGGTATGCCTTTACATGAAAGAGATAGTCCAACTTCACTGAGTTCCCTCAATGATCATTTCAAACTATGATGTTCACTTCACGTCGTGATTATAGAGATTATTTTAGGAGGCCTTTGTAACTTGGATACATTTGAACATTGTGTTTCACCCCTAGACTGACAACCAGACTGAGCAGACCATTCAGGTTCTGGAGGACATGTTGAGGGATTTCATGTTAGACTTTTGTCTTAGTTGCAAGGATCACATACCCTTGGTGTAGTTTCCACACAATAATATATATATCATTCCACCATTGATATGGAACCATTCAAGGCCTTGTATTGGAGACCCTACAGGTCACCACTATATTAGACTGATCTGAGTGAGTCGATACTCATGGGATCAGAGTTAGTGAAATCTACAACAAAGAAGGTGTGGATCATCTAAGAGTATATGAGGACTGCACAGAGCCATAAAAATTCCTATATGGACTGGAAATGAATGCCTTTGGATTTTTAATAAGGAGACCATGTGTTTCAAATTGTATCAACTCGATGTTGATTATGTAGATTTGGATGGGGTGGAAAGTTATCTTCAATATTCATTAGACCTTTCCAAATATTACATAGGTTCGATGAGGTGAAATACCCCTTATCCCTACCACTACAGTTAGATCTGATACGCAATATTTTCCATGTGTTGTAGATGAGGATTTATGCATGACCCATTACATGTTATCAACTGGGGTGAGATGGACATTGAGGATAGAGATACCTTTGTAGAGAACCCAGTGGATATTGAGGATTAGTAGGATAAGATCCTCCATGGGAAAGAGATTCCCTTAGCACGTGTCAAGTGGAAGCATGGGAATCTTCAGGGGAGCACCTAAGAGAAGGAAACCCAGATTTGATCCCAATACCCTCATCTTTTTTAGTAGGATTTTTACTTTTTGGGATGAAAATCCCTGAGGTGGGGAGAATGTGACCACTTTATTTTTTCATGTGAAGGTTTGAAATATATCTAATAATATTTTTAGGGCCATACACTGAGTTGACACAATATTTTGAGGCTTGGTATTGATATAATATAAATATTTTATATTTTATATCATGAAAGTGTATTTTTTATGAAATAATGGAATAAATATTGAGCAGGGTCTTGAATTGGAAATATAATACTTATGTTGAGTTTGAAATGTGGTTTTTTCCCTAGGAGTGATATAATATTTTTTGGCATAGGCATTTTAATAAAAAAATTCATTGGATAAAATAATAAAATAAATTAATGTATTTATTTGTTTTGTTTTTTTTTGACATTGTGACCTAATTTCCTTTATAAATACACATTTATTCTAAATCCATAAGGTTATAAGCCTGGTATTTTAGAGGAGTGTGTATAGTGGAGCATGGTATATGAAATAAAGATCAATGATCAGATCGAATCTGACAGGATTATCTACACGAATGGAGTTGTGGATGTTTCTAACAATGATGGCATAAAACCATTCTTCACGAATGATTGATCCAACTTGAGGTAGTACTTTGTTTTATGTAAATTTATCACTATTTATTTATCCCATGATGAACGTAAATAAATTCTTCTAATAGTTTAATTCATGAGTTGATCGTGTTGTGTGGGCATGGTTTTATCTTCATAGGAATAGGAATTTGATATTTATTTGATAATCCTATTCATTAATAATCTCCAATGAAAAAAATAAGGCTAAAATGAACATTGGTTGAGGTCCATTCCTCATGTTTGTGTTTTATGCATTTATCTCCATATTCTATGTGCGATCATCATTTGTATTTTGTTTGACCGGGGACTCAACAGATACCTAGTGAAAAATTATTGTGCAATCGATATTTGGCACAATGAATCATTACCTTAGGTTTTGGATGGAGATCTATGGAATAGTTGTGATGCGCGATTATAGATGATTGATCAGGTTCAGATTGGAGGTTCCCTAGTTTGTGACTTTTAGTGTTCGGACAACGTGGTGTGGTGGAGTTGATTCCTGATCATATTTTATGGCTGGATTCCATTCACTGGAAATGTCAAGGCCTGGTTGGGTCAAGATCCAAAGATTATAGTGACGTTCACGATGGATTTGGTGGTGGAATTAGTGTGAGTGGAAGCATGTATGAATTTTAGGAATTTTTAAGAAATTCCCCACTACACGGTGTGTACTTTATAAGAACACACGTCATGTGGTCTCCTTCTTTGGTGATAGGGTTTATACATAAAGGAAAATATCACATGTAATGTGATGTGTGTCACACACCATGAGACTCATTACTGTCATCTCGACGTGTACTCTGGGGGGTAAATGGGAATGAACACAGCTAGGCACATGGGAATGACCATTGTATATAGGCACGACCATGTACTCAAACATATTCAAGTACACAGAAATGATCAAGTGCATAGGCACGACCAGTGTACAAATGCATGGGTATAGGAACATGGGTAGGTCTGGGTTTAGCAGTACATTTCATTTACCCTATATACACACTATGTACTTCCTCATAGTCAGCTTGAAGTACTTCATCTCTTAAATATATACTAGTATTGGTTGAGTGTGTTCCCTTGGTTTATACCTATGAGGGAACAGTGTGGCACTACATCTTGAGCATAGGATTATGATCCCTCAATGATTTTTTTCTCAGATAGAGTTAAGGGTATCCCTTCATGTGACTAGGGTGGGATCCTCTATCATTACTTCGTGTACCCTAGGTGGGGTTCATTGTATCATCTTAACCATTATACATAGGGCATTGATCCCTTATCTAGATGGTCGATCTAGTATGGTTTGAGGTATCATTTAGAATATGATCCCTTAATTAGAGGGTTATTCTAGTAGTGTTCATGGTGTCCCCTAGTGACCATGTGTGTTATCCCCTTCCTAGGTATCAAGATCTTCAGAAATATGTTGAGTTCTTCCATGGAGAGACCCAACAATCATGAACTCTCAAAATAATTCCATCAGTGATAGCATGGATTGTGGAGTGGATTCTCCCATATGAGTGTTTCCCTGAAGCCTCGATTATAATCCTATGGATAATAGTATAGTTTAGACCTATTTCAGACTTGGATTCTATTATGATTATATCTGAGTTTTTCTTGGTTATCTGTATTTCTTGTCTCATATCTTGCTTGGAATTCCTTTGAGTTGATGAGATGGTTATACTCTTGATACTTTATGTTTGGTGATTTCAGGGTGTCCTACTAGGTATTGTATATTCACCCTTACATGGTATCTTCCCACACATTTTTTATCTCATGCATATGATAGGACTTTTTATGGTTTCTTAGGAGGATCAGGAGTATATGGATTATAATGAGCTAGACAGATCATGGTTTTATTTTATAGCAATACCCTCCTTCTTAGTAGGTTGGACTCTTTATCACTTTTGGGTGGGCTTGTATTTGTCCCTTTAATTCTTTCCAGTATTTTTTTTACTCCGAAGTGGGATAGATATTATAAATTCATTGTGATACTAATTATATTTACCTTTCATAATTTTATGTAGAGATGTGTGTGTGTGTGTGTGTGTGTTCGAGTACATTAGGCTAATACCTTTCATATGTGTGAAATGCCTACTCAGCACTGGTCACCATCCCTTAGCCTATTAGAGGTGGGATTGGGGTGTCACACTCAGCTTACCATCAGCTAGGCAGGCCCTTATGGTTTGGTTCATGAAAACCTCCCTTCAAAAGAGATATCCATTTAGTTATCCATTTTAGTTTTCTATTTTTAATAGATTAATAGGGCTTCATTTTTTGATGTAATTCTATTTTACAATTATATTATATATTAGTTTCTTTTTTTCTTCCTCTCTTACTTTTTTTATTTTTTTTCTCTCACTGTGCTTATTCTCAACTCCATCAAAATTTAGAACCCTTGTTATTGTTCAATGGTGGAAGTGGTGATGTTTGAGTTTCTTACCTTCCAATGTGTTCTCATTATTTTGTTCAAGGATTTTAGTGGTGGTAAAATTGATTAGAGTGTGTTATTTCCCCATTTTCCTTGCCATTGACTTCCTCTTCCTATTCATCTATATTCTACTCCTTCATCATTAAAATATTGCATACGATGGAGTAACACTATGATGGTAAGGTATGGTGAAGATATATCCTATCTATATTTTGAGAGAGTATTACTCTACATGTATAGATCTTGAAGTGGGGTGGTAATGTTTTTAATGGGAGGGTGTAGTGTGATATATTTTGATCACTACATTTAGTAATGTAATGATACATTTTTTTAAATAATAATGATTGTTTCACTGTAAACCCCTAAGAATAAAAGTTTTATTTTTTTCTGAATTTTTTGTGTGTTGTGGTATTATTTGTATTTTGAATTATTGTTATTTTTTATCGAATGAATTCTTAAATTCCATCTGATATATTAGTAATTATATTTAGTATTATATTAGTTATTTTATAAATAGTGGAAAAAGATAATTAGTTTGTGTAAGTGGCCTCCTTGTGATGGGCCCTAGGATTACATTATACTAAATTCTTATATAATAATAATTTATTAGTTGGATATTCGTGAAAAATAACTCTCATCATGCGCTGATCAATAATTCATGAGTATATTTTGTTGAGAGTCTAAGGATGCTTGGAAGGTGATGGAGGAGTTAATAGCCTTGTATATTAGGGCAGAGGAGATCTATGGTGGGGGATATATTTTTTAGATGATGGTGGAACCTTCTTTGATGAGAATGTTAGAGGAGTCTTAATAGGGAGACTCAGATGTGGAAGTGATGAGAGACTCTGTCATCTATGGTGATTCTCTAGTGGGATGGTCAAAGGATGTCCAGAATTAGATTTTTTAGGGGAGGTTGTTTGTTTTGTTGTCCATGCATGAGGGATTTATCTGTGATTTTCACATCTCCCCATAGAGGTACATTTAGATGTGCCAAATATGTATCATGGATTTAGGATATAACATTGGTGGACTAGGATAAAGTGAACAATGGTGGATTTAAGGGCATGATGTTTGGTCTTCTAATAGGTAAAATCATGTTCCTATAGGGTTTTTGTAGTCTTTATGTGTCCTCGAGTAGAAATGGGAGGAAAAAACGATGGATTTCATCACCAGGTTACCCAAGACCAAAGAGTATGTGATTTTTTTGGGTGATTATGGACCGATTAACAAATTCATCCCATTTTATGGTGATTTAGGAGTTGAATGTTTTGGATGTTCTGGTGAGGGAGTGCACAGATGAGGTGATGAGGCTCTATAGGGTACTGAGGACCATCATCTCTAATCATGACCCTCAGTTTACCTCATAAGTATATAGAATATTGTAGCATGATTTTGGATCCCATATATGTCTTAGTACATATTTTTATCCCCAAATGGATAGCCAGATAGAGTAGAATATCTAGACACTAGAGGATATGTTACGGTATTTCATCTGGGACTTTGAGGGATTGTGGGTAAATCAATTACCATTGGTTGAGTTTACTTATAATAATATTTATCATGAATAAATTAGTCTGGCTCTATTAAATCAATTTTATGGATGGTTGTGTTTAACTCCTTTGTGCTAGATCGAGGTCAGGGAATCAAAATTCCTTGGTCTAGATGTGGTGCAGATCATAATGGAAAAGATCTAGATGGTTCAAGAGAGAATGTAGGTCTCGTAATACCACCAGAAGGCCTATGTTAATCATAGGTGAATATCCTTGTAGTTTGAGGTTGGATACCATGATTTCTTTAAGGTTTCCCCTAATTGGGGGTATCTGAGGTTTAGTCAGAGGAGTAAGCTCTCTCCCTAGTTTTTCATGACTTTTGAGGTGTTGGAGTGCATTAGTGAGGTGGTGTATTGGTTGGAACTTCCACAAAAGATGGATAGGATCAACAAGTTTTTTCATCTGTCACATATTTGAGGGTATCTTTATGTTGCCTCACATAGAATTGACTAGGATATTTGGATATCAAGGATGATACGACATTCATGGAGCAGAAGTTTAAGATCCAAGATTGTTTGGAGAAGTTTTTGTGTGGGCACACCATTCCCCTGGTTCATGTGCTATGGAAGTATGTCAGTCTATAGGAGAGTACTTGGGAGCATAAGATGCAGATTCATGTCTAGTAACTTGAGTTTTTTAACCATATTTCCCATTTTTTGTTCTAATATTGTGATGTAATGATTGAATTGTTATTATTATCATATCAAAACTAGTTTTTTCTCTTTTTGGTTGTCCTTGTTTGTTGGTTGTGTTTGTTTGGTGGTTGTGTTTGGGTTGTAAAGAGATCCATTTGAGGTATCTCATAAGGTAGTTATTTGGAATCTCCCCTTTCTCCTTCCTTTAAAAGTTTGGTTTTTATTCTCAAGGATGAGAATCATTTGATAGGTATCTTATGTAACATTTTAGGTTTTCTCAGCCTGTTACTTAGTAATATTTGGTTGTTGGAGTTGCTGGGAAGAGTTCTGAGGAGGATCTGGTGGAGTTAGAGATAAAATATCAACTATATAGTATCTTACAGTGTGGATCTATAGGTTGTGATGTAGTAGATTTCCTTGTGGCATTAAGTCAAACTTGAGGTGTATAGGTTTGTGATGATTGGTTTTTGTGTCACATCCAATTTATCCATGGTTATGGCGTAGAGGTGAGTTATAGCATAGAGGCTCGAGGGGTCAATTTTCCCTTGTTTATACCTCTCGAGGGGTGGTTGTGTCATGGAGACCTAGAGAGGTCGGCCTTTTATCACTACCATTTTGGGGGTAGTTGTGGCGTGGTGTTTTGGTTGTGCCATAGCATTACCCTGGGAAGATTAGACCTCAACATGATATGCGACACGGATCCCGCGGGCCAGTTGGATCAAGGGTGTTTATGTAATAGCACCTAAACCTGCATTATGGTTTGGAGTGAGACCTTATTCACTACATCATGGTCGGGGGTTCTACACTATGGTATATAAATTAATTACTGTGTATAAATTATAGATATCCGTCAAAAATAAACATTACTCATAACTATTTCTTAGATCTTAGGTGAACTAAGTGTGGTTTTTAGGGCTCTTTCACCCCCCTTTCTAGTGCCTTCGATTCCCGATCTTTGTAGATTTATTATTGTAAAATATAAGGTGAGTTACTCTTCCTTCCTCTCTTATTTCCCTACCTCTTCCATGTTTGGAGAATGTTTTTTTGTGGGAATGGTTAGTTTAGGTGAAGTTATGTTTATAGATCTATTAGGTATGTTGTGTTCTATGTTTCTAACACCTTCTTGGTGTGGTTTTGATCTTGTGTTTGTCTCTTATTTTCTATTCCCCTATGTAGTGGATTATAAATATTTATTTGAGGTAGGAGATCCTCATTCTCTCCTTGTTCTTGGTGAATCTGTGATTATAGCATGCCTTTTTTATCCTTTGGGTGGATGGTATGGGCTCACCAAATAATATAATGGTTTTATTTGATTGAAATTTAAGGGTAATGGATATACTTGCACGTGTTTACTTTATTTTGTGTTTTTGGTTTCTGGATTTATATATATTATTGTTAATGCTAAAAAGTCACAGTTATTTATAAGCCTTATGTGTGATGCAACTGCTGATAATTATGAACCATTGTTGTGTTTTATTTCTTTAATATACCTCTTATAAAATCAAAATCACTTACATATGGATAATGAACCAATTTTGTGTGAATCTGGAAAATTTGTGTGAAAATTCCCTGCTAGACTTCATGTGATGCTATGTAATCCCTCATTAAAGTTGAAATTTAATTGTGATGATTGTGAAATTTGAAATATGTTGTTGCGAGTATTTGTGTGCTTGATGAATTATATTTTGGGTGTAGAAACCTTGTGGGATTTTATGGTGATGGTGGTGACCAGTCTGGGTGAGGAGTATGTTAAGATAATGGGGTTTTGGTTGTTTGGTATGTGATATGGTGTGGGCTGAGTTATGGTGGTTGAGTGATGGTTATTGATGTGAGACGATTGGGTTATTTTGTTGTGGCTTATGTGGTAGTTTCCCAATAGTTATGGGATGGTGATAGTAATGATGAAATGATAAAAACATGGTTGGATTTGAATATGTGGTAATGGGTTAATGAACTGAATGATAATAGGTGGTTTGGAATGAAATGGGTAGTGGCTGGAAATAAATATGTGGTATACTTAAGGGTGGTTTGTCTTTAAATATGGGGTTAAATGGATTAATAAATGGAACTTGGTTTTTAAACTGGTAAATATGGAAATGAGTTGAATCTGTAAATAATGAAAGTAATGGTGGAATGTGTTGTGGTTGTTCTGTGTGGGGAAGTTGCATGTAGTGGTGGTAGAAGTTGGTGGAGAGGTGTTGTGAAATGATGTGGTTGGATTGTGGGATATGCTAATGTTGTCTGATGTGAACCATTAGCTCGGTATTTTGCAATATCTACTACCCCTTTATTATCATGTTATTTCTATATTCACCCCACTTACACTGAGTACAATGTACCGACACCCAAATGTTCTAGGGTTGTTTTCCCCCAACATCCAGGATGGTGAGGGAACAAATGACTGATTGTCTCCCTGTTTCCTACTCTCCCTTCAACAGTAGTACATGGAATTCGTACCCAATTATTTGTGACTATCGATCTACGATGGTACAGTTTGTGGTAATGTCTAGAAATGAGAAGATATGATATGTGGTGGGTGGGTCATGTGTGGTGGGAGGAGGGAATGAGGTGGATGTCCTTAATGTTCATGAAACCCTATTGTACTGGTTATGAGGTTGTGATGAGATATGAGGTGAGATGGATGATTATGTGATAATAGCATGTGACATGTGGATATAAACTGATTCCAACACAGGATGTTGAGACCTATGAGAGGCTGGGGTGGGTAGGGTTGTGACCCAACCCACATCACAAATGACTCGATATGTGATGACAGATGCATACATGGGAAGGATGAGAACATAGGGCATTTGACGTTGGGTCATGGCAGTAGTAAATCGGTGGGGAAGCGAATGTTGGGCACCTTTATCTATGTTCTCTTGTTATTATTTTACTACCTTTGATGCATTATTTAAAGAGAAAGCCTTGGTGGGATGGGGATGAATGGTTGACCTTTTTAGGTGCATGTTTGTTCTGCTATTTATTCACTAGTGTGTTAGTATGATCTTCTCACATCTGCACGAGAGTTCTTGGGTATGATCCTACTAAGTATACATTTTATGCTCACACTACAACAAAAACTTCATTTATGGGCGGTTTTCCAAAACCACCATAAAATGCGGAGTTGTGGAATTGTCACACCCCACACTATCTACTATTTTATTTTATTATTTTCTTTGAATTTAAATTTTTTGCTGAGGTTCAGGTTAAATCCCGAAATAGATTTTCGAGTTTTGTCAAAAAGCACGTGTTTTTGAGTTGACGTCGCAAAGCGCCCGGGCGGAGCACTTTTGGAAACCCCACGCAGCTTCGCCCACGTAACGGCACAGTCCGCCTGTCTTCAAAAAAAAATTAAAATGAATAAATTTTGTAGTTTTTTGCGTTATTTAAAAATTTCATGGGTGTTAATAATTTTATTTATTATTATTAAAACGAAATGAGTATTTTTATCATTTATACTTTTATAGGTATGTTTTTTATATTATTATTATTAGTGTTATTACTAATAAGGCTTTTATTATTATTATTATTATTATTATTATTATTATTATCACTATTATTATTTTTGGCCAGTGCTCGGGCACTTCACAGCTAGTGGAAGCCATGCGGTCAGCCCGAGTACCGCGCAATTGCGGAGTTTGAGTCGGCCAAATAAAAATAAATTAAATGGGTTGAAAATAAAAAAAATAAAATTAAAATTCAGTTAAATAATATTATATTATTATTAAAGAATTTTTATTATTAAAGTTATTATTTTTACCATTTTTATATTATTATTAAAGTTGTTTTATTATAATTAGGTGCATTATTAATATTATTATTATTCGTGTTATTATTATAGATTAAAATTAATATTATTATTGTTATTTATTATTATTATTATTTTGTTTTTATTTGATTTTATTTCTTTCTTTCTTTCTTTCTTTTTTGTTTTTTTTCTTCTTTTTTCTAACCCTAGCAACCCCCTGTTTTTTTATCCCTCTCCCTTGGTCCGTGGAACACCGCCAACCCCTGGTTTTCTCCTTTCCCCATCGCGAGCAGACTTGCCGCACGCCCCTGGTCGCTCCGCCTCCATCTGCCTCCCTTCCTATTTCTTCCCCGACGCAGCTGACTCGGTCCCCATCCTTCTCTGCGCGGGTTGCCGCTACTCCCTATTTTCACGGCTATGGCATCAGCCACCTGCACCTCCGGCTGGCCTCGCCTCCTCAGCGCGCCAGGCCACCACCCTGCCTCCTTCCCTTCATGCACAGCAGAACTGATGCCTCCAGCCTCCAGCCTCTACACCGGCCACCCTGTTTCCTCCTCCCTTACAGCGCGACCCAGCCGCCCCTGCCCTCCGGAAGTTCGCCTCCCTTCCCCTTCGAGCAGACCCACCGCATGTCAGTGAGGTATGAACTGTCTTTTGTTTTGATTATTTTAAATTAGTGTTTATGTTTTTTTTTTGCAGTGTTTAATTGTCGGGTTATTTTTGGTCATTGTTACTATGTTTTATATTATTTTACTTTTTTTTCAATGATTTGGAAAGGTATTTTTGTGATATTGCGGTCGTTAGCAAGTTACGCGTACTTGTGCGCAAGTGTGAGACGCGTCGCGCCGTCATAATTAAGCTGAAAGTTGAGGTAGGTCCCCCACTACACTCGCCTTTAAATTTAAAATTTATTGATTTCTTAATATTTTATTAATTTTAATAAATGGGAAATAATTTAAGATAATAAATTTTTAAATGATTATTTGGTGTAAAAAGATCTGTTTATTTTATACACGAAACTTGATATATTTTCTTGATGAACAGACACCCAGTAGTGAAAGAATGCCCATTTGGACTTTAAACATAATTCATGTAATTTCAAATGTAGTTATGGTTTATTGATAAATGATTTATTTTGAAGTGTGAACAAGTGTTTTGGTTCTCTTGAGAAATGAGGATTTCCTTTAAAATTGGTGAAGGCCCGTTTGGAACTTTAATAAAATAAATTGCTTTGGAAAAATCTCATTGGGGTGACTCAGGGGTGATATTTAGTGTATGTTGACTGCATGATTTGGGTGTGGTGTTTGTGCTACTTGATTGACTTTGTTGACTCACCCCTTTATTGTTTATTATATGTGTTTACATGGGAACCTGACATAGTAAGTGAATCTTCTGAGAATGATTGTTGCACTAGTTTAGATTACATACTGGATAGTGGCCCTTAGTATGGATTATACTCTTCTAGGGGATTGGGCCCCTTGGTTAGGCCATGTAGGGAAACACTGGGCATTAGGGCGTTATGACTTCATCGAGAGTAGGTATGCCTTCAAGATGAGTTACATGTATAGTAAGTTATGGATTGTTCATGAGCTCCTAGGTTCGACCCATGTTTTCTTTAGTGTTTATTTGTATGTGGTGGACGATTGAGAGGTCTAGTTCAGTTGTTGGCCCCTGTGTGTCACTTTTTCCATTTCCCTTAGTGTGTGTTGTGTGTTTTTGTGGTTTTCCTTTTGACTAACAACTAAAATTCGGATTTTAAATTGTTCACAAAAATGTTTTAAAATGCAATGCACCTGTTCCTTTCAAACATTAAACTTGTTTTTAAATTAAAAAGGGTAATGGACCGTTACTTGTTTTAGAAATAAAAGTGTGTGTATGGAAACCCATATTTTATATAATTTAGTTCAAACCTAGAATTAGTAAATTCTTTATTTAAAGGTAGTGCATTGGGAATAGTTTTTTGGGAACACCTATTGAGTTTTTATGCTCATGCCTATAGTATTTTCTTGTTTTTAGTTTTGTTGCAGGTTTGACTCGAGTTTTCTCATTGTGGGTGAGAGGTCATTGTGGTTTGGAGAGTTAATCTCGAGGTCACAAGGAGTTTTGGTCGTGGTCAGGTTAGTTGGTTGTTGTTGATTGTTCTTTCTTTTCTTGTTATTTATTTACTTTGTGTTATTCTACCTTTTCCGCCAATTTATCTATTTTCATTGGATGAAATCATTCCCACATTCTCTTTTTTGATGCCCTGGCACTTGTCACCAGCTCGAGAGGATCAGGAATGACTCTCGGTCCATGCTGTGGACTGGCTTGGGTGACCAGTTCAGGGTCGACCCGGGTTGGTTCGTGACAAAATGGTATCAAAGGCAGTCGTCTCCTGAGCAGACCTTGTTTTTTAGAGCACCCATTATTATCTGGGGTTGTCATGGTAGAAGGAGTATAATTTTCAGGACTCGGGGCATATGGACGAGAAGGAAGTCATGAACCCTTGCTCATTCTGAACCTCGGGTTACCATGGGATGTTAGGGTTGTCAGTGTCTTTGGATTCTTTTGAATTGTTTTATTTTGGGAAATGAAATGGGAGTTGGGAAAGTGACCTCTATGAGCTCGCATGGTCTGGAAAGCCATGTGGAGCCAGAGACATTACCCTAGATTACTCCTTGTGACGGTGGTGTGACTGGCGTATAGTCACCAACCATATGTCTGAGTCACCCATCAGCACTAGTTTTCCTTGTGGATCGTTTGGGGTTTTCTTTATTTCTAAGAATTGTTTTGTGAGATTTTATTTTGGAAATTGTGAAAAGTTTAAATTGAAATGTCAATGACCATGTTTTGATTATGTTATTTTTTTCCTTTTTCCTTAGTGTTCACCCCCAGACGGTTTGATGGATGCCCAAGGTGCAGCTTCGGGTGGTGCGCCCCTAGAAAATCCTCCAGTTGATTATCCTATAGACTATGTTCTGGAATTCTAGAAGTTGAACCCTCCCCTATTTTATGTTCAAGTAGATCCACTTGAGGCAGAGGAGTGGTTATAGAAGATTGAGAGGAACTTCAATCTCATTGGGTTTCCTGAGTCGTTAAAGGTGAAGTTGGCTAACTTTATGCTTGAAGGCCCAACCTGGAAATGGTGGAAGTTCGTGTCTCAGAATAAACCTCAAAAAGATATAACATGGGAGATTTTCAAGTCATCGTTCATCCAGCAACACTTCTCTAAGGTGAAGAAGCTGAGGAAGAGGATGAAGTTGTGTTTTCTTCAGTATGGAGTTGAATCGGTCCGAGAATTATATCGACATTTCATAGACTTAGTTTTGTATGACCAATGGTTTGTTGCAAATGATCCCAAGAATGCTCGAAAATTTGAGTCTGGACTCTGAATTGAACTGTGATCGAAAGTGGAAAATCTCAACCTAACCACCTTCTTGGATGTTGTGGGTCAAGACTTTCTTGCTAAAGCTGATCTAGAAGGAGGACTTAAGGTGTAAAATCCTCCTCGGCCTTGGGAGGCAGTGCAGGGGATGACGATAGGAAGAATGGGAAGTGACTTGATGCTGGTGGATCTAATAGAGGAATCAAGAGGCCTTCAGACCTTCAACCATCTTCTTCATAATGAAATGTCGGGATCTGTCACTAGTGTGGTAGGAAGGGTCACAAGAGGCCGAAGTTCCCGAGTGCTCCGAGACCCTGCCACACCTGTGGACATCTGGGTCACTTGTAGCGATTCTGCCGAGGTGTTTCTAAGAAGTGCGTTGAAGCCAGACCTAGCTCATCGAAGGTTACCTGAGCCCGTCAGTAGGAGTAGGGAGATGTTTGGGGATCATCTTGAGGTTTTCTCTTTGAAGTGTTCCCTATATTTAGTGGTTGTCTCTTGTGGATTTTTGTGGTGTTTCTTTTTTCCTTCAGTTGTAAGAATGGTTATTATCAAACCTATTTGAAACTTTTGTTTTATTGGAAGTGTGTTTGGTGAAATTATGGTTTGTGTGTTATGTTTGGGAATTTGTAAAGCCTGACTGCGAGGCAGGAGATGCTTCAATCATCGATGCTCTATCCATAGACCCTGAAGTGAAGCTGGCACGTAGTCAGGAGAACCCCAACGGTGAAAAAGGGCCTTGGTTTAACCTTTGTCTTTGGTGTGGCATGGTTTGTGTTCTTCTGAGGGAGTGACATCATTGAGGTAGCAGTGACGGTAGTTTTAATGTTTGATTTGTTGGGGACTTCCCTCACCTACCCTTGTGGTGGGGTTTCTAGTCCGTGCGGAAAGTTTTTAAGTTTGTTTAATATTGTCAGTTCTTATGGTGGGGAGACCCATAGTGGGTCTCGTAGAGTTACACCAGAAGTAATTTAGAGTTATCCCAATCCTTATGGTGGGGAGTTCATTCGGTCCTCCCCGTGTTGGTATCAGAGTTTCTTTTTATGTATCATTTGGTGGTAGGTGGTCTCATGTAGAACCACCTAATCCCAAGTTCTTCCTCTTGAGTAAACATTGAGATTGGAGTACACCCAACGGTTCTGTTGAACTAAGATTATAGAGATAAGTCTCAAAGGTGATTTAAGTTCGTTCGTTCCTTGGTTGAAATTGATGGTTTGGGTTCTTCTTGGTGACAGTTAAGGTGATATTGTTTTAAAGATAAATTTTGTGTCATGGTTTTTTGGTGTTTGTTTGGATCGATCAACTAGAGGCGCTTAAACTTTTGGTGGGGGTGACACATAAGAAGTTTTATCTTTGGGTCTTGTTCTTGTTGTGGCTTTCCGAGGCAGAAAGCATTATGGCAGGGAGAATTGTCACACCCCAAACTATCTACTATTTTATATTATTATTTTCTTTGAATTTAAATTTTTTGTTGAGGTTCAGGTTAAATCCCAAAATAGATTTTCGAGTTTGGTAAAAAAGAATGTGTTTTTGAGTTGACGTCACTGAGCACCCAGGCAAAGCGCATTTGGAAACCCTATGTGGCATCACCCACATAACGGCAGAGTCCGCCTGTCTTCAAAAAAAAGTTAAAATGAATAAATTTTTTAGTTTGTTGCGTTATTTAAAAAGTTCATGGTTGTTAATAATTTTAATTATTATTATTAAAATGAAATGAGTATTTTTATCATTTATACTTTTATAGGTATGTTTTTTTATTATTCTTATTAGTGTTATTACTAATAAGGATTTATTATTATTATTATTATTATTATTATTATTATCATTATTATTATTTTTGGTCGGTGCTCAGGAACTTCATGGCTAGTGGAAGCCGTGCGGTCAGCCTGAGTATCATGTGGTTGCGGAGTTTGAGTTGGCCAAATAAAAATAAATTAAATGTGTTGAAAAGAAGAAAAAAAAGTTAGTTAAACAATATTATATTATTATTAAATAATTTTTATTATTAAAGTTATTATTTTTACCATTTTCATATTATTATTAAAGTTGTTTTATTTTTATTAGGTTCATTATTAATATTATTATTATTAGTGTTATTATTATTATAGATTAAAATTATTATTATTATTGTTATTTATTATTATTATTATTTTGTTTTTATTTGATTTTCTTTCTTTCTTTCTTTTTTTCTGTTTTTTTTCTTCTTTTTTCTAACCCTAGCAACCCCCATTTTTTTATCCCTCTCCCTTGGTCCGTGGAACACCGCCAACCCCTGGTTTTCTCCTTTCCCCATCCTGAGTAGACTTACCGCACGCCCCTGGCCACTCTGCCTCCGTCCGCCTCCCTTCCCGTTTCTTCCCCTGCACAACCGACCCGGTCCCCGTCCTTCTCCGTGCGGGCTACCGCTACTCCCTATTTGCACGGTCATGGCATCAGCCACCTATATCTTAGGCTGGCCTCGCCTCCTCAGCGCACTAGGCCACCACCCTACCTTCTTCCCTTCATGCACAGCAGAACCGAAGCCTCCAGCCTCCAGCCTCTACACCGGCCACATTGTTTCCTCCACCCTTGTGGCACGACCTATCCACCCCTGCCCTCCGGTAGTCTGCCTCCCTTCCCTTCGAGCAGACCCACCGCATGCCAGTCTGCCTCCCCCTGTCTGCTCCACCTTTGGTAGCTGCACACCCTGACCTCTCCTGCTCTACCTCCTCCATCAATCCACCTCCCTATCATGCGCCCTCTCCGGGCCTCCCGTTGCAGCGGCTAGCAGCCCGCACCCAGCCAACATCCACCATCTATCCACTTATGTCCTTCTTGTGTGCCTCCCATTGCAGCGCCCAGTGCCACACCACCCTCGCCCCTCACTCTCCTCTCACTGCAGTGCCCCAGTTTCCTCCTCCCGCTTCGCCTGCACACCATCGTAAGCCCCCCGTCTGGCCCCTAATTCACAGTCCCGACCAGAATCTGCAGCACCGCATCTCCCCGCTCAGTCAAACACCCTATGTAGCCCCCTATCTGTGCCTCCATCGGACTAGTGACCCCATGCCCAGCACCCAGGCCACCACCTTGCTCCAGCCAGCATCTTTTCCAGTGACCAGCGGGCATGACTCCACTGTCTGGTACCCTCTAGCTGACTCTGCACCTTCTTTTTGTGTACTGCCCATCAAGACAACACCGCTTCCTGCCTTGCGACGACACCGTACCACCCGCACACACCTTCCCCGACCTGGCGGGACCTCTTTCCGGCCACCACGCAACTCCAACCAACTGGTTCCCTCTTGCCACGTGCCTTCCGTACCATCACGCATCCTCTGACCAACCGTGAACCCTTCTCGATCGCATTCCCCCATACAGGTGACTTTTTCAGTTCCCTGCAGCTCCTCGCCAACCTTCTGGGGCGGTATGACCAATTCTTTTGGCTTCCGTTTCACCTCTGTTCTTATGACCATCCACGCACGTTGTTCTCAATTGGGCGTGCGATGAGCATTTTCCGTTGAAGGTGAGATGTTTAGGTTCATACCATTTCTCCTGCACTGGGGTACATGTGAGGTATGCGTTTTCTTTTTTTATTATTATTTTAAATTAGTGTTTATTTTTTTAGTTATTTTTGTGGTGTTTAATTTTCAGGTTATTTCTAGTCAGTGTTTCTATGTTTTAGATTATTTTACTTTTGTTGCAGCGCTTTGGCGAGGTATTTCTGTGATATTGTGGTCGTCAGCAAGTTGTGCATACTTGTGCGCAAGTATGAGACACGTCGAATCATCGTAATTAAGCTGCAAGTCGAGGTAGGTCCCCCACTGCACTCACCTTTATATTTAGAATTTATTGATTGCTTGATATTCTATTAATTTTAATAAATGGTAAATAATTTAAGATAATTAATTTTTAAATTATTATTTGGTTTAAAAAGATCCGTTTATTTTATACACAACACTTGAAATATTTTCTTAATGAACAGACACCCATTTGTGAAAAAATGCATGTTTAGACTTTAAACATAATTCACGGAATTTTAAATGTAGTTCTGGTTTATTGATAAATGATTTATTTTGAAGCATGAACAAGTGTTTTGGTTCTCTTGAGAAATGAGTTTTTCCTTTAAAATTGGTGAAGGCCCGTTTGGCACTTTAATAAAAAAAATATTTTGGAAAACTCTCTTTGGGGTAACTCAGGGGTGATATTTGGTGTACGTTGACTGCATGATTTGTGTGTGGTGTTTGTGATACTTTATTGACTTTGTTGACTCACCCATTTCCTGTTTATTATATGTGTTGACATGGGAACCTGACATAGTAAGTGAATCTTCTGAGAACGATTGTTGCACTAGTTTAGATTACGCATTGGCTAGTGTCCCTTAGTACGGATTATACGCTGCTAGGGGATTGGGCCCCTTGGTTAGGCCATGTAGGGAAACACCGGGCAATAGGGAGTTACGATGTCATTGAGAGTAGGAATGCCTTCAGGATGAGTCACATGTATAGTATGTTATGGATTGTTCACGAGCTCCTAGGTTCGACCCATATTTTCTTTAGTGTTTATTTGTATGTGGCGGACGATTGAGAGGTCTAGTTCAGTTGTTGGACCATGTGTGCCACTTTTTCCATTTCCCTTAGTGTGTTTTGTGTGTTGTGTGTGGTTTTCCTTTTGACTAACAACTAAAATATGGATTTCTAAATTGTTCAAAAAAATGTTTTAAAATTCAATGCACATGTTCCTTTCAAACATTAAACTAGTTTTTAAATTAAAAAGGGCAATGGACCGTTACTTGTTTTAGAAATGAAAGTGTGTGTGTGGAAACCCATATTTTATATAATTTAGTTCAAACCCATAATTAGTAAATTCTTTATTTAAAGTTAGGGAATTTGGAATATTTTTTTGGGCATGCCTACTGAGTTTTTATGCTCACACCTATAGTGTTTTCCTATTTTTAGTTTTGTTGCAGGTTTGACTCGAGTTTCCTCATCGTGGGTGAGAGCTGGTTGTGGTTTGGAAAGTGACTCTCAAGGCCACAAGGATTTTTGGTCGTGGTCAGGTTAGTTGGTTGTTGTTGATCGTTCTTTCTTTTCATGTTGTTTATTTACTTTGCATTATTCTACCTTTTTTGCTGCTTTATCTATTTTCATTGGGAGAAATCGTTCCCACTTGCTCTATGTTGATTCCCTGGCACTTGTCGCCAGCCTGGGAGGATCGGGAACGCCTCTCAGGCCATACCGCGGACCAGCTTGGGTGACCGGTTCAGGGTCAACCCGGGTTGGTTCGTGACTGGAATGATTTCATGGCTGTTTTCAAAATCACCGCTAATTATTTAGTGGCAGTTTTTATTTTTTATTTTTTATTATTTAAAATATTAACTATTTTTTATTTAGAAATATTTATTATTTATTATGAATAGCATAAATAAAACATATATATGTGTATGTTGGGATTTGAATATCTTACCTCTTGGTTATTTTGTAAAGTCTTTACCACTCCAAAAAAACTTTTCTTGTTGTGACTAAACACGCTTTGAGATAAACACACACAGAGAGACAGAAAAATATAAGTAAATAAATATGAATGCATATATTTATGGGGATATTACCATGGAAGCGTGTTGATGGGGGAAGTCGCATAGAGGGGGGAAATGTGTCGATAGGGGCATATCGCACGGAGGGGGTGGCGTGTATATGGGACCATATTACGCGGAGGATGTTGGCAGGAGATGGCCTCAGCACAAGCGGTGGTGGGTGATGCTGATGGTAGACCTCAGTGGTAAATGGTGTTGTTGGGCGAGGCGGCATCCACAGATGATGAGAGACCGAATTGGGATGGGAACAACACATGTGGTGGTGGATGTTGCCAATGATGGGACACAGTGTTGATGAGGTGATGTTGGGTGAGGTGACAGCGCAAACAACAATGGTGTTGCTAAAGACGACGACAACCATGGGTGATGCGCAGGTGGTGCAACAAGGCTATTGTGGGCCTATGGACCTATTGTAATGGGGCTTAATACCCACCGGGCCTTGAATGGCCATGTATCAAGATCTCTTTGAGCAAAATAACAAGAGGACTTTGTTTCAATAAAAATTAGGAGGGACTTCCCCCTTACCTATTAATATATATATTTATTTATTTATTTAATTTTTGAAATAATTAATAAATAAATAATAAATCAATTATAAATTATAAATTATAAATAAATGGTAAATAAATAATGATTAAAAATTAAAAATTAAATAAATTAAAAATTATAAATTATAAACTATATAGAAATAAATAAATTGTAAATAAATAATTATAAATTAAAAATTATAACTAAATGATAAATAAAAAATAACTTAATAATAAATAATAAATAAACAAATAAATAAATTATAAATAAATAATAAATAATAACCAAATTTTAAACAAATAACAAAAAAGAAATAATAAATAATAAACAATTAATAATTAATAATTAATGATTAATATATATATATACATAAATACATATAAATATACCCAAATATACATGAATAGATATAAATATCTATATATATATAATTATATATAAATATAAATAAATGTGGATAAATATATATAAATTATAAATTAATACACAGAAATACATACACACGCATATATACATAATAAAAAATACAAAATAAATCAAAAAAAGAGGTAAGACAACTACAGTTACAACATAATCATGTTGATAGGAATGTAAATTCCTAGAATAATATCATAAATTACAAAATAAAAATTATAATTAAATGATAAATAAATCATAAATAAATCATAAATAAATCATAAATAATAAATCAATAATAAATAATAAATAATAAATAAATAATAATAAATTAATAAATAATAAATAAATAACACAGAATAAATCATAAATAATAAATAATAAAAAAGTAGTAAATAAATAATAAATAATATAAATACATATAAGTATTTATAAATATACACAAATATAAATAAATAGATATAAATATCTATACATATATAATTATATATAAATATAAATATATATATAAAAATTATAATTTAATACACATAAATACACACACACACGCGCGCATATATATATAATAAACAATACATAATAAATCACCAAAAGAGGGAAGACCACTATGATTATAACATAATCATATCGATAGGAATATAAATTCCTAGAATAAAATCATAAGAAGATTCTCTTAAATGAAACTAAAATTTCATCAAATGTTCAAAAATTAGGGTATCTCAATTAAAAATTGATCTTTGGAGGACTCCCAAACCTTTTTTGACTAAGAAAAAATAGGGACCAAGGTTTAATTCATATAAACAATGTATATCTCATTGTAATATTTGATTTGATAGGTTGTGGAGCTCAAATGGACACCCTGAATCAAAATTCATGGTTGCTTAAAGTTAAAATTCAATTTTCAACTTCTCTTGGAATATCAATACATTTTTTATTATTAATTATTACCAAATTATTATTTAATTTAATTGTAGTTATTTTTGTAAGTTTTGATTTGACAGGACATGAAGCATAAATGGACACTCATATAAAATGTTATGGTCATTTGATGCTGAAGACCAATTTTCAATTTCTCTTAAAACTAAATTAATTTAGAGACTATTTTTTATTAAACCATTGCAAAATGGTTGTTTCTTTGTAGTGTCACCGTACGTATATGTGGACAATTTTTTTAGGTTTCCAAGTGGGTTTTGGTGATCTAGTTGGGCATTTCTAGCTTGGAAATTAGAGTTTTTGTGTAGTCTATGCTTTAGGGTTTCCCTTGATGCTATTTTGTTTTGGAGTTTTATTTTTATTACTTGACATAAATTGTGGGGTGGTTTGAGTTTTTGTGTGTTATGCGATGGAGTTGTTTGGTGATTATTTATCTCATATCTCAATAATTCTCATTATATTGAGGGTAATGAATCTCATTTTAGTGTTTTATATACCATCAGTGTTAGTCTTCAACTTGTGGCTTATTGAAGGTAGGTTTCAGAGGTCATCATATCCCTTTATTAACTACCAGATCATGTAAGGTACCTTTGGAGGGAGGGCATCATGACGTATATACACATCCAAACACATACATATAAATATATTTGTATATTTTAAATTATTTAACATGAATATAAATATATAAATTCAAATGTGAACTATATTTAAGGTATTTGTATATTTATTTTGATATTTATTTATATAGTTCATATCACTATATTTATATAGAGATAGACACACACACATGTGAGTGTGCATCATTATAATATATATGTGTGTGTGTGTGTGTGTGTCTGTGATTATAATTATATATATAATTATATTTGTTTATATAGGTCAAATCATTGTATTTCTATTATATTGTGTTCTGCGAGGTCGGAAGTAATATCTTACATTATATATTTTAATATATATATATATATTGTATCTATATAATTATATATACTTATTGTTTTATAAATAATATTTAAAAATATATAAATATGAATATATGAATTAAATTATTCACAGTTTCATTTATTATCATTTTTGAAGCATTGTTAAATGTCACCATTTATCAATGCTGACTAAATCGCCAATAAAGGATAATATTTAATTGATAAAAAAGTGTTTATAAATGATGGAATTTTATCATCACAATTTTTACCATTGATAAAAGTTTTATTTATCATTGATTTTAGTTAGTGGTGATAAAAAATTAACATTTATCAACATTTTTTTAGCACTAATAAATAACAGCATTGAACAAACACAAATATGTAGAAGTGAACAGACTGAACATCCATTTACCCATCTCTAATTGAATTTTATAACTGTAGCACCCCCGGTTTCAAGTAAGTAACCCTTTATTTATTCTTTTTAAGTATGTAAAGTGTTTGGGTGAAGTTTGGGAGGGTTTTGAAGACTTTTTAAATTTTTTGGGGATTTTATAAAGGTTTATGGTTAGTGGTAACCATGAAACTCCTACAGGAAACCCTGCACAATTAGACAAGGGCTAAGGGGAAGGCACACGGTTATGTGCATGGTTTTTCAAAACTTTGTGGCCTCCTAGGTGAAACTACGCAAAGTGGGATAGTGGTATTTTTCACGGTTAGCACATGGTTTGTCTAACCGTGTAGGACAATCATGTGAGGTACCCCACGAGACAGAGGTTGGCGCATAATTAGCGCATGGTTTTTCTAACCATGCGACTAACCATGCATGTTTTGAAAACAAGATCCTAAAAAATGGATCTAGGTTAGGATTAAGTTTTAACCCCTTGTTTTTTATCCAATCTAGACCTAACATGAAAATTATTCCTCCCAAAGGCTTTGGAACCTTTACCCATAGAATCAAAAGCGATCCAAAGGTGTTTCTTGGTGCGTTCAAGCCTTATTCCCTTGGTAAGTCATTGTGGTATTTTTTCATGGTTTTCCTTAGATCTAATTTCTTCCCTCTATCAGTTTCTTAAATATAGTCCATTGTTGATATATCTAAGGTGGTTGATTCCAATCATGGTTAAATTTGGACTTGTTGATGTTAGGGGAAGAGATCTAAGGTGGGTTTTTGAAGATTCAACCTAGTTTTTTGGGCATTTTCATGTCGTTCTTAATTTTCACCAAAATTACTAAGGTAGGTGGCTTCACTCTCAACTCATATTATTAGAACTTATAGGATTAGTTTCTAATTGTTTAAATTTATTGAAATTGGTTGTGAAATTGATGTTCAAATCATGTTAGAAACCTTATTTAGTGACGGTGTGTGGTTTTGTGGATTTGTGGAAATTATTTGTGTAAAGTGGTTGGTTTTATTGATTTTAAAATGTTTATTTTAAAAAATGTATTTGTTGGATTTCTGAAAATGGTTTGTTTGAAAGGTTTTTAATAAAATAATGGTTTTATTGAAATGGTTTATAATGGTTAATTTGAAATGGTTTTTTCATACATGGGTTATGTGAGTTCATGCCTTTGACGTGACCCTAAATAAGGGGCATGTACCATTAGGGTACAAAAAGGGATGTGACCCTATATAAGGGGCATGTGTCATTACAGCACAAGGAGATTTTCCACTTAGTAGTAACTTAGGGGATATATGAGAAATGGATCATGAGTATAGAACTGTCAGAGAAGCATGCATGTGTGGGTTTGTGTCTGAATCATGCAATGGTATGCTAAAAAGGAATGTGGAATGGTTTAAATAATTGTTTGTTTGATTTATATGGAAAATAGTTTTGGTTTGGAAAACTATTTTGCTTAGAAATATCTTTGGCTATTGTGATAAATTGTTTTTAATTGTTTTATATAAATGTGTTGACTTGTTCTACCCTAGTGGAGTGAGTAGGGAAGTCATTTGGGAAAGCCTACTGAGTTTCATTGCTCACCCCTTCTTTGGAACTTTGGTGATTTTGCATATATTTTTTATCGGTACACAGGCAAAGGTAAAGTATCACATTTCTTTAGTGGTGTTTTGTGATATTTGGGCAGTTTTTTGGAGTTGGAGCTATGGAGTTATCTCTTGGATTCTTTGAGTTTGTTGGTTTTTTATTCCATCATGTACTTTGATATTATAATCTTACATTGTGGTACTTGTTCAGGTTTGGTTTTAATATCAATGGTATTTCTTTTAGTTTTTTTACATTGTTATCATGCATCATGTAGTAGTTTTTTTTAATGAATTTTTTTAAGAACCTTTATGGTTAAATTGTTTTAAATATTTTTTTTGTATTTTTTGAAAACTAACATTTTTTTGTTGAAGAATGTTTTTTTTATTTAGGAATCAAACCCAATCCATCATAATGAGGTATTTTTCTGAACACAAGTTTCTAGAACCATGTTTTCATATTGTGCTACACTGGAAATAGAATAATTTAGGAAGATGTAGTTATTGATCAGACACTTTATCTTATTTGGTTCCATCGACATGACATTGAAAATTATTGAACTCAAAATAATTGGAGGTATAATTTATTGTTTGCTGAAGGTTTATTTTTTTTATCATAGAAATAATGAATTTTTGAGTTATAAAAAATGATTTTATTGAGTTATAAAGAAAGAAGTTGTTGGTTGAATAAGTAGTATTGTTGCTGAAGAGTTTTGAAATAAGAATGTGAAGTCAGGAGTTAGAAAGTTTTCATAATTTCTAAAAACAAATCAAACGATGCTTTGTTGATCATAAATTTCTCAGAAATCATGAAAACTCTCATGATAAAATCTTTTGAAGAAATGCTGGAGAGGTTTGAAGAAATTCAAAGAAGAAAAGTGAAAAATTCCATCACAATGTGAATTCCATCACAATGAGAAAATTCCATCATAATGGAAATTCCATCATAATGGGAAAATCCATCATAATAGGGAATTCCATCATAATGAGCTGAGAAAGAAACAGGTCATGATGAGTTAAGGATGAAACAGATTGTAATGAGATGAGAAAGATATAAATATTTGAATAAGTCAAACTTGAAATTCAATTTTGTGTAAATATCAGATAAATATAAGGAGGAATGAAGAAGTTAAAGTTAAAGTTTAAATTCGAGAGATTCATAATGTTTTTGAAATTTGAGGAAGCAAGGAAAGTTTTCAAGTTTTCCACTTTTGTTTTCCGGGTTTCCTATAAATACTTTCTCAAATAATTCATTCATTTGGAACTTTCACACATGCATAAAAGGCAGAGCACTAGAGAATTCGAAGTGAAAGTTCCCATCTGATTGAAGAATAATTGTATTTAGAATTATATCATAGTTTTAGTTTTTCAAATTTAGAATGATCTCATCATATTGAGAAAATCATATCTAGAATTATTGTATTGAGAAAATCAGATCCAAAATCATTGTATTGAGAAGATCGTATCTAGCATCATCGTATTGTAAAAATTGGATCCAACATAATCGTATTGAGAAAACAGGATCTATAATCATTGTATTGATAAAATTAGATCCAGAATCATTGTATTAAGAAAATCTGATCTAGCATCATCATATTGAGAAAATAAAATCCAGCATCATCGTATTGAGAAAATTAGATCCAACCAAATCAGAATGAGGATTCGGACTGAGAAATTATGGAGCAGTTTCAATAAAGTCTTTATTATTATTTTTGGATCAATTTGTTTATAATAAAACATTGTAAACTAATGGGAGTTAGTATAATCATTCCTATTGGGAGATAGAAGGTGTCTAATAAGAGTTGTCACAAGTTGCATTCACTTCTTCATAATAGTGTATTTCTATAGATCCACAGGAGTGGCTATGGAATAGATGTAGATTCTCACACTGAGTTCGAACCTTGTAAATATTTTGTGATTTAATTGATTTCCTACTTTTTCTTAGATGAGTATTTACTAAAAGTTGATAAGGAAATAAATCATAACAGGTTTCAGGGGTTAAGTTTTGAAAATTATTGAAACTTATAAAAATTAAATAACTAATTCACCCCCCCCCCCCCCTCTTAGCTGTTATTAAATCATTTGAAACTTCAATTGGTATCAGAGTCAAGGTTCCCTTGTTGAATATTTATCATGAATAATATAAATTCTATCAATAGTAGAGGAATTCCTATATTTTATGGAAAAAATTATTATGAATGGAAAAATAGGATGATTCTTTATCTCCTATCTCTTGGCCTAGAAGTTGTTGATGCTGCTACTATTGGGTTTCCACTAATTAAGAAAGATTCCTCAATTACCTTTTCTGATATGAGAAATATAGAATTTGATGGAAAGGATATAAATATTATTCTCATTTCCTTATCATAAAATTTTTATTAGAAGGTGATGGGTCTCAAAACTTCAAAAAGTATGAGGTACAAGTTGGAAAGTGTTTTCAAATGGAATAAAAAAGTTAAGGAATTGAAGCTAAAAATATATAAAAGTATGAAGACATCAGAATAAGAGATGAAGAAACAATTAATGAATACTTCACTAGAGTAAATGAAATTTTTTGTAATATTAGAGGATTCAGAGATGTCTTGTAAGATTCAAAAATTTTGAAGAAACTTATGAGAAACTTTCCAGATATTTTTTATTCTAAAATTTCTTATTTAAAAGATAAGGATGATTTATCTATTGATGAATTTCATAACTTTATTGTTACTTATAAATGATGAAACCTCTAATGTTTAAAAATAATATGAAAGATGAAATGGGTTTTTAAGATATGAGAAAGATGAAGAACCAATATGTTGAAGAAGCTGATCTTTATGAGTCTGAAAATAAAAAGGATGATGAGTTGAAGGGAAAAAATCATGTCTCTTATATCCAAGAACTATCGAAGAGGAAGAGGAAATTATGGAGGTTAAATTCCTCTCAAATGTTTTGAGAGTAGTAGAATTGGACACTTTTCTATGAATTACCCCAAGAATAAAGTTGGAGAATATTGAGATGATTCTAATGGAAAACCTCGATGGAAGAAGTGAAAAAAATGATAAAAAAGAAACATTTTCCAACAGATAAAAAAATAAGTTTACTAGAATCCAAAGAAGTATGTTGAGTAAGAAATTTGAATCAGACACAACTGACAACAATTATCCTAAATATGAAATTTTAGGAAAATTCATAACCTTCATTGAAAAATTTGAGAAAAAAAGATTCCTAAAAGAGTGAAGAAGGTGGTGAAGAATATTAAAGAGAGTATCATCTATGAACATAACTTGTTTCATGTATTGAGAAAAACAAAACTCTCAAGAAAGAAATTAGAGTAATGAAGAAATATTTTGAATAAGTTATTGATGGAAGAAAATATGTCATCAAACAGAAGGATGAATACATTTATAATATTTTAAGTTACAAAATTAGAATTAATAAACAAGGAAAGATGATTTAAGATCTTATTAAGAAGATGAAAGATAAGGAAAAAGAGGTTAAAAGGTTTCAATAAAAAATTATTGAGTCTGAATGTACCTTTATAAAGATTAATTAAAAGTTCAAAAAAGCTTTGGAAGTAAAGGATGAGACTTCTAAAGATGTTGAGAAGGCTCGATATGAGAATCAGGTGAAATCTTCTCTTACCAAAAATAATGTTTCATCTATTTATTTTAACATTTAATGTTCTAGAAAAAGTATTAGGAGATATTGGGTGGATAAATGATGTTTGAAACTTATAAAATCTACAAAATTAGATAACTCAGTCAAAATAAAGGATGGTCCATGTCCTGATTACTTTAGAGATGAAATAAGTTACCAACTTCAACAAAGTTTCAATTGAGAAAGATATTATTTCAATAAAAAATCAAGATTTGATGGTTATTATTGATATTGTGGAATCTATGGGAATATAGCTTATAACTTTTGGCACAACTTATCCTTACCTGGAACAAGGTTTGAGAAAAGTGTAAGAAATAGTGAAAGTAGAATGAGAAACTTTATTAACTTATAGAAAGATGAAAAGGTGAATTCTCAAGGTGTTATAAACTTTCCAATAAGAAATAAATTTGAATGTATTGAATAATTTTTTGGAAGATGTTATCAGGCTGCTCATAATGCTGAAATATGTATGACACTCCTTCTATAACAAGTTTCTTATAATAGAAAATAAAAGAAAGACATAAGGAGGAAAGTTAAGGAAAGATCCTTTGTTATTGAGACAGATTTGAAAGCAAGTAAA
Source organism: Viscum album (assembly GCA_963277665.1). NCBI lineage: Eukaryota > Viridiplantae > Streptophyta > Magnoliopsida > Santalales > Viscaceae > Viscum > Viscum album. Next base: position 610,173,335 of record OY728137.1, on the reverse strand, counting down.
AAAACAATCCATGAATACTTAATAGTGGTTGTTCTTCACATATGATAGGTGATATAAAAATCTTGAAACATATTGAAATTCATGATGGAGGAGTAGTTACCTTTGGTAATGATAATTCCTTAAAAATCATTGGAATTGGAACCGCTGATATTGAGACTGAAAAGTTGAAATTTAAGGATGTTTTATTTTTTGATGGGATAAAACATAACTTACTTGATGTAAGTAAACTTTTTAATGATGGAAAAGAAGTTGTTTTTAGAAGAGACTTTTGTATCATCAAAAGTGTGAAATATGGAAAAGTTATTACAAAAGGAGAAAGAAGCAGTGTGAATCTCTTTCAAATAGGAGAATTCAACAAATCATGTTACTTGAGTGATAAAGATGAAAATAAATTGTGGAACCAAATACTTGTCCACCTTGGGCATAAAAACATGGATAAACTTTATAAATTTGATTCCATTTGAAACTTTCTATAATTTAAAAGAAGAAAATAATATGTTTGTGTAACTTTTCAAAAAGGGAATATGAGTAACAAAAGTCACAAAAGAGTTGAGATTCAATATACCAGACCACTTGAGATTATTCATTAAAATTTATGTGGATCAATTAAACATCAATAAAAAATGATATTTAGACTTTATCACTTTTATTAATGATTTCACTCAGATTAAAAACATCATGTTTATGAAGCACAAGTCAGAGTCTATTGTAATGTTCAAATTCTTCAGAAAAGATGTTGAGAAAGAAATGGGGATTTCCATAAAGAAGTTGAGAACATATAATGGTGTTGAATTAAAAAAAATACTTCTGAAACTTATCTGAGAAATCATGGTATCAAACATCACTATAGTGATCCCTATAATCCACATCAAAATGGAGTATCAGAAAGAAAGAATAGAATTTTGGTGGAAATGGGAAGAAGTATGTTAGCAGAATACAAACTTTCAAAATTCTATTGGAGAGAAGATGATATTACTGTTGTAAATTTTAAAAATAGATGCTTGTTGAGACCGGAAACTATCATGACTCCTTATGAAATGTGGTATAACAAAAATCCTTCATTTAAATACTTCAATGTTTTTAGAAGTCTATGTTTTATCAAAATCAAAAATCTAGATTTGGGAAAGTTTGATGAGAAAGATGAGGAATGAAATTTTATGGGTTATTCACTAAATGGAAGAAGTTACAAATATTGGAACAAACGTTTACAAAATTTGGTGAACTAATATGATGTGTAGGTAATTGTAAATCAAAGTTCCTTAATAAAATTTGTTGAGAATATTGAGGAGGATAAAATGGATAATTCCAATGATAGTGAAAGTAATTCAAAACATCTTTATCAAGATTCAGAATAATCGTGTGATGAGGAAATTTCATCTAGGAAATAAACTTTAAAATTTTCTACCTTAAAAAACATACTGAATTAGAAAACATTATTGGGAATTATAAGGATCTAGTCTAGACAAGAATAAAGTTGAGATTAGATGATCATACTTCACTTATATCAAAAGTTGAACTGGAATCAATTTCAGAATCTATTCAACACAAATAATGGGTGGATGATATGAATCAAGAGTTGGATCATATTGAAAAGAATGAAACATGGGAACTTGTTTCATGTACAGAAAATAGAAAACTTATCGTAACCAAGTTTTTTTATAGAAACAAGTTAAATGAACATGGAGAAGTTTCAAGAAACTAATCCATGCTTGTTTTTAAAGTAAATTCATAGGTAGAATGTGTGGATTTTGAAGAAAAAAATTTCCCCAATTAAAAGATTAGAAACTATTAGAATGTTTCTTTAAGTGGCCACACATCAGAATTACAAAGTTTATTAGATGGGTGTAAATTTATCCTACTTAAATGGTGAGATTGAGGAACAATTTTACATTGAACAAACTTGTGGATTTTCACTTTATGAATATGAAAAAAAAAGTTTTAAAATTGAAGAAAGATTTGTATGGGTTGAAAAAAGATCCACATGCTTGGTAATCTAAACTTGATAATTGTTTGAGAACATTGAAATTTTATAAATTAAAAGTTTATAACAAATTATACGTGAAATATGTTGACTTTAGAGCTCTAATTTTAATTGTTTATGTGGATGATACAATTTTTTCTGGGGATAGATAAGATGTTTGTAAAAAAAATTCTAAGAAAATTAAGAAGAATGTTCAAATGTCTATTTTAAGAGAATTAAATTTCTTCCTTGGATTACAATTTCAACAAAAGGAAAAAATATATTTTCTTATCTCAAGAAAAGTATTCTAGGGAATTATTTAACAAGTTTGGGATGGCATAATCCAAATAAGTTTCAACTCCTATTTCAGTGATCACAAAGATGAGTAAATATGAATCTAGAATAAGTGTGAATTATAAAAACTTTCAGAAGCTAATAAGAATTCATATTTACCTTACAACCTCAAGGTCTAATATTGTTTATATTGTGACTTTGTGTTATAGGTATAAAAGTAATCTAAAATAATGACATATGTTGGCAGAAAAAAGAATTTTAAGATATGTTAAAGGAACAACTTCACATGGGTTATTATATAAAATAAATAGTGAGATGAAGTTTCATAGTTATACTGATTCCGATTGGGATAGAGATTTTAATGATAGAAAACCAACCTCAGGAGGAACATTTTTCTTGGGAGAATGTTGTGTGAGTTGGCATAGTGAGAAACAAATATTAGTAACTTTGATCATAGATGAATATGAATATGTTATAGCTGCTCAATATTGTACTCAAATGTTGTGGATGAAAGTTCAGCTGGAATATTTGAAAGTAGAATTTTCTAAACCATTGAAGATGATTTGTGATAATCATAGTGAAATTGATATTTCTAAGAATAATGTCCAACATTAAAGATCAAAACACATTGATATAAAGTTTCACTTTATAAAATAAAAAGTTTCTTCTCGAGAGGTTTTTCTGGAATACATTTTAACAAAGTATCATATTGCTAATATCTTTTCAAAGGAAATGCCAAAAGAAAGGTTTGTGGAATTGAGGTTGAAACTTCATGATCATCCTCCTCCAATGTTTTCCTAAACCACATAAGGAAGTACCCTCACTGTGATTTGGATTATGTTAACAAAGGGGGAGAAAAATTAACAACTTTGTACTTTATAATAAGTTTTACTTTTATTTATTTTATGAATATGAAGTTATGGTTATCCTAAAATGGGGGAGAGAAAAATAAAGTGATAAAATGAAATGTGAGTAGAATTTATCTTTACATAGTCACAAACTTTTCTTTCTTCCAAGGGATTAAATTACTTTAAAACATTACTTTATCTAGTATTGTGGTGTTAGGACACTCTCTTTTAAGAAAGGATATATTTTGATAAAAGTCAAAAAACTTGAGTTGTTTACAGAAGTTGAGTTGTAAAAAATTATGAGTTAGAAATTTTGTTAACAAGGGTTGTCAACAAATCCAAATGGGGGGATTGAATAACCTTTGTGGTTAAATTATTTTAAACAAAGTTTTTTTGTTTTTTTACAACTAAATTTTTTTTGAAGAATTTTTTTTTATTCATGAATCGAACTCGTCCATCATAATGAGAGTTTTTCGAACAGAAGTTTCTGGACCCGGGTTTTTGTATTGAGTTTCACTAGACACAGAAGAATTCAGGAAGATAAAGTTTTTGAGCATACACTTTATAGTATTTAGGTCCATCGACATAACATTGAAAATCATCAAATTCAAAAGAATAAATAGTAGAATTTATTTTTTGCAGGAGGTTTTTTTCATAATCAGAGAAAGAATGAAGTTTCTAAGTTAGAAAAAATGAATTTGTTGAGATAGAAAGAAAGAAATTATTGAGGCAAAAGTTTCTTGTTGAATAAGGCGTATTGTTTCTAAAGAGTTTTGAAAGAAGAATGTAAAGTCAGTATTTATAAATTTTCCATACTTTCCAAAAACAAATCATACAATACTTTGTCGATCATAAAGTTCTCTCAAATCATGAAAACTCTCATGATAAAATCTTTTAAAGAAATGGTGGATTGGTTTGAAGAAATTCAAAGAAGAAAACTGAAGAATTCCATCATAATTGAAACATTCCATTGTAATGGGAATTCCATTATAATGGAAAAATCCATCGTAATGGGGAATTCCATCATAATGAGCTAAGAAAGAAATAGATCTTAATGAGCTATGAAAGAAATACATCGTAATGATCAAAGAAATATATAAATATTTGAAGACATCAAACTTGAAATTCAATTTTGTGTAAAGCTAGGATAAATCTAAAGAGGAATGAATAAGTCAAAGTTAAAGTTTAAATGAAAGATATTCTCAGAGTTTTGAAATTTGAGGAAGCGGGGAAAGATTTCAAGTTTCCCACTTTTTTTGAGTCATGTATAAATACTTTCTCATATCATTTGTTCATTTGCAACTTTTTCACATGTGAAAAAGGTAGAGCACTGGAAAATTTGAAGTGAAATTTCTCATCTAATTGAAGAAGAATTATATTGATAATTCTAGTAGAGTTTGAGTTTTTCAGATTGAGAATGTGCTCATCATATTAAGAAAATCATATCCATAATCCTCATATTGAGAAAATCAGATCTAAAATCATCGTATTGAGAAAATTGGATCCAGCATCATCATATTGAGAAAATTGGATCCAACATCATCGTATTGAGAAAATGAGATCCAGAATCATTATTTTTTGAAAATCAGATCCAGCATCATCATATTGAGAAAATTGAATATAACATCATCATATTGAAAAAATCAAATCCAATATTATTATATTGATAAAATCAGATCCATCCAAATTGTACTGAGGATTCGGACTGATCAATTATGAAATAGTTTCAACAAATTATTTATTCTTTTGTTTAGCTCAATTGTTTTATAAGAAAACATTATAAACTGATGGGATTCAGTATAATAATTCTTATCTTGAGATATAAAGTGTATAACGGGATTTGGTACAAGTTTTATTCACTTCTTGATAACAGTAGGTTTCTATAGACCCATGAGAGTATCTATGTAAAGAATATAATTTCTCACACTAAGGCTGAACCTTGTAAATATTGTATGATTTACTTATTTTCCTACTTTTTGACGCATGAGTATTTACTAAAAGTTGATAAGTAAATAAATCTTAATAGGTTTTAGGGGTTGAGTTTTGAAAATTATTGAAACTTATAAAAAGTGAACAACTTATTCAACCCCTCCCCCCTTCTAAGTTGTTATTCAATCATTTGGAACTTCATTTTTTGTTGGGTTGTTTTATTTTATCAAAGGTAAAATCATCCCCCGTATATATTAAAGCCCTTGGAATTTATTTCCTGCCTTTTTCACATTGGGGGTGTCACTTAAGACTAAGTATAAATTATACCTCAACTCAAGCCAATGATGAGGGGTGAGCTATTATAAGTGGTATCATCTTGTTCGGTCCCTGACTTACAACTGGAATCATTTTGTTCCATATTTGGTTATCATTTGTGTTAGTCTAAGAGTTGATAATCATTCTGGTTAGTCTTAGAGTTGGGATGTTATAAATTAGTAAGATGGTAAGGACTTGAAATGTAGAGAATAAAAAGAAGAATCTAACCTTTTATGTTGAACTTCATGTTACCAGGGATTTGGGTACATAAGTGTTTTGGAGACACTTATAGGAATTTTAATCTCATTGTCATGGGTTTATCCAATGAGGATAACATGACATGAATCTTATAAAAGACTTACCAGTAGGAGTACACATTTCATTTTGAGTAATTATTTATGATTTGGTGAAAAAGTGTTAATTTTTGAAAATTATTAAAGTTATTTTCAAATGTGATATTTTTAAAAGGTGTGAAATGGTTATTTTAAAAATGGTTTAATTTTAAAAATCATGGTGGAATTTTAAAAACTGGTTGAATGTGGAAAATATTGAATTTTGGAAATCACTTTTGTGATAGATGATGGGGTAGAATTTGAATTTTTTAAGACTTTAGTTACTAGATAGTGAGACTTATGGTGTTTTTTATCTGTATAAAAAATGGAACCCAGTAGGTATCAAGAAACCAACCAAAGGAATATGTTGAGAATGTGGTCACACTTGAGCCACAGGTGAACCAACAACTGGTTCAGATTATAGTCCAAGCCTTTCAGGTTGTGGATAGAGGGAACATAAGGGATGAACCAAGGAAATTTGATCAATCTATTCAGTTCCAGAGGCAGAATCCACCCATATTTCAGGGTGATTTAGAACTAGAAGAGGTATAGGTATGCCTTAATAGGATGAATCGTATCTTAAATTTCCTTGGCACAATAGTAGATATGAAATTCAAGCTAGAAATATATATGTTGTAGGATCTTGCATGCCAATGGTGGGATTTAGTGGTTTGGGATAAATTAGACCAAGGCCTTACATGAGAGAATTTTGAAGAATTTTTCAACAAACAATTATATCCTCGCACATATAAGATTGCAAGAATGATGGACTTATTCAGCTTGAAGTAGGATATCCTTATAGTGACAGAGTACGTGGCTAAATTTTATGAATTTAGTCCAGTTTTCACCTGAAGTTGCTGCTAGTGTTCCCTTGAAGGCCTGAATTTTTGAATCAGGGATGAGGTAGGAGATTTTCTCAAATATTGGTGTGCTTTGTATAACGGATTATACATATATGGTCAATATAGAAATAGTATCATAAAGGGACATATCAAGAGATATGGGTGGAGGGTGTATGTTTATACCTATGGGAAATGGTGCGAACTATAATAATATGAGCAAGAAGAAGAGGGGAACCTATTTCCAAGGTATTAGGATGAATCATAATTAGATATATGGATCAGTGAATCTTCCTCCAAGACCCAAGAGAAAAGAAGGATGTTTCCAATGTGGTTCATTTTACCACATGAAGCGAGAGTGTGTAGAACCACCTAGATCATGCCACAATTGAAATAATATGGGGAATATTTAGCTCTATTTCCATAGTGCTCTGAGGTTAGGTTTTTGGGACACTTATCATGTGTCACGTACATTTTATGATTTGAAAGGATAAGGGTAGAATAATACCTCTCGTCGGTAGAACAAAGCTATCCATGGTGATTCCAGGAATACCATGACTCATAAAAAAGGGAAATATTAATAAGAAAATAAGGAACAAAGAGTCATGAGCAAGAAATTATATGGAGTTGATCAAGTTATTTTGGATGATTAGTCTGGACCATTGAAGATGATATGTAAAATTCTTTTGAATTATACCCTTATAAAATCTTTGTTTGATACAGGTGCATACCATTCATTTATATCTCCTAATATTTTTTATTTTCTGAGTTTAAATGTTGAGATGATGTCATCTATGTTAAAACTTCAAACTCCTCTTGGTCAAAGAGAATGCAGAGCCTTTATTTGCAGAGAATATTCTATAACTATTGATGGAACTGAGCTGATATGGGACTTATCTATGCTTGAGATGGGCGTCTATGATATATTTCTATTTATGGATTGGTTGAAAATGTTCAAGGCTCACATCGACTGTTATACTAGAACGGTTAGTTTCATCACTGATGATGGTGTCGGGCATCTCTTTAAAGGAGACCAAAATGAAAATGTAGGTGAAATGGGCTTGTTGGAACCAGTAGTTGGAACGATCTCATACTAGTTGGAAGTGTTGACTTTGGCCTCAATGGAAGAGATCAATAATGGAAGTTTTTCAATAATCGTTGATCATTTTATATATGTTTTCCTAAAAATTTATCATGTTTTTTACCCACAAGAGAAGTGGAGTTTATGATTGATCTCCTTCTGGGGACCAGTACTATTTACCTTCCATCTTATAGGATAGAACTAATATAATTAAGGGAGATGAAATTTTAGTTGGAAGAGCTAGAAAGTAAAGGATTCATTTGGTCGAGTATGTCTCTATGGGCAGCACCAATGTTTTTTGTCAAAAAGGTAGATGGAACTCTTTGGTTGTGTATTGTTTATAGTAAGCTTAACCAAGTTATGATAAATAATTAGTATCTACTTCCATGAATTGATGATTTGTTTGATTAATTGAGGGGATCTCAATGGTTCTCTAAAATTGAATTACGATCAGGTACTGTAGTGGTACTGTAGCAGGTACTGTGGCAGTATTGTAGTAGGTACTGTAGCAGGGAACTGTACAGTACTGTAGCAGGTATTGTAGTAGGAATTGTGGAAGGTACTGTTTGACACTATAGTAGCTTGGAATATTCCCCTGTTTGGGCCTTTAGGCCACCGATTTGGTCCCCGAGTCCTTTAAGGCCTTTGGGCCACCCATGCCTTTGGGTTAGTAAGGTCTTCGGGCCACCTCAAGGTATTCGAGCCACCTTGAGTGTAGATGAAAATCAAACAAGCTATAAGGAACAAGCTTCAGAAGGAGGATGAGGAAGGATCTTTCACTAGTGCAGAAGCTAAAATGGATTACAAGAATGATAGGGTATGGCACCTGCCATCGGGACAAGCCTGTGAAAGCACAAGAAAGCCTAGTCGAATAGCCACGCAAAGGTAGAGAGATGATTTCACGATGATGATGCTGGGGAGGAGCAGTTCCAAGTAGTTTGTTTATGTTGTATGTAATATTTGAAGCCTACAGGTAATGAATTCCTCTAAGACCTATGGTCCATGTAATACTTATGCCTATGGGCCTTGTAAGGGTTCTACCTCACCCCTTGAAAGATGGATTATCAAAATCAATAAAAAATGAAGGCCTTCGGGCCATTGGAGGTAATACCTTTTAGTCTTATGAATTTACTAGAGGTATTTATAGAATTGATTATTAATATATTTCAAAGATATTTAGATTTTTTGTGGTGGTGTTTGTGGATGAAATATTAGTGTATTCAAGGATAAGGGTTGAGCATTATAAACACTTGACGATGGTGTTGGGTGCATTGAGTAGAAAGTATTATGTTCAGTTGGAAAAAGAGGCTTCATACCATTGGCAGTTGATGTCAGTCATAGCATACATGCACTTGAAATATGAAGACTGAGGTGATGTTGTGGTTTTATTTACTATTTTGTTCATTCCTAATCTAGTTGAGACAGTTAAGGAGGCACAAACATATAATTCAGAATGCATCACTATGAGGTCTAAACTCAATGGTGGGGATACCACTAAGGGTTGTAAGCTATATGAGAGTTCATTTTATGGTTTCAAGATCAGATGGTTGTACCTATGTCTTGTAAGGAACAACTTATTCATGCTTTACACCATTCAATATGGGTTGTTCATCCTGGAATATAGAATATTTATAAGGTGTTGAAAGCATAGTTTTGGTGGGCTGGTATGAAAATAAAGGTGGTTAAGTTCATTTCGATATGCTTAACTTGTCAGCAGGTTAAGGCGGAGCATCAGTGACCGACATGTATATTGCAGTATTTACCTATCTCTATTTGTAAATGGGAGTAGATATCTATATATTTTGTGACAGGTCTTCCAAGAATGGTTTGGAAACATGATTCTATATGGGTGATAGTGGATCAGCTCATAAAGTCACCCATTTTATCCCTATTTGTTAATATCATACGATGGAGGACTTGTATAAAATCTATATCCAAGAAGTGGTAAAGAGTAATGGAGTACCAGTTTCGATGGTTTCAAGTAGAGACCCAGGGTTTACATCTCATTTCTAGAAATCCTTACAAAAATCCCTTGGGACTCAGTTGACTATAAGTATGGTGTATCATCCCCAGACGGGAAAACAATCTGAATGGACAATAAAAATGTTAAAAGACATGTCGATGGATTGTGTAATGTATTTTGGTGGATCATGGGAGGAGAACATAACATTAGTAGAGTTCTCATAGAACAATAGTAATCAAGACTCAATACATATGGATCTTTTTGAATCATTGTATGGGCAACCTTGTCGTTCTCTACTTTGTTGGGTGGAAACAGGTGATACTTCACTGGTTGGGTCGAGACTTGTCCAAGAAATAATGGAGAAGATTTATTTAATCAGTAAATATATGGAGATAGCTTAGATTCATGATAAAATGTATGTGGATCATCATCGATGGTCGTTTTCATTCAAGGTGAGTGATCATGTGTTTTTAGGATCTCTACAGGGCTTGGACATCGTCATTTTGGGAATCAAGGAAAGTTATCTCCTTGATACCTAAGACCTTTTGAGATACTTGAACGAGTTGGTGAGGTGTAATATCAGTTGTATTTGCCCCCCACGTTTTAGTGTAGTTAATAATTTTTTTCATGTATCTCAGTTGAAAAAGTATCAGCCTGGTCCTAAACATGTGATTTTATGGGATCATGATGACATAGATCCAGATGCTTTGTTGGTGCATGTGCTCGTGAAGATTGTGGATATGAAAGATAAATTCTTGTATGGTAAAATCATCGGTCTAGTGAGTGTTTTATGGAAACATAGTCGGATTTAGTAAGAGACTTGGGAATGGGAGAAGGAAATGATTGATCAATGGCCCGAAATCTTTTGGGACTTCAGTGATTTTCTATTTTCCAGGGATAGAAAGACCAACGGTGGGGGGAATATAGTACCCCTAGTTTCAAGTAATTTTTTTATGATTTTTAAGTATGTAAAGTGTTTGGGTGAAGTTTGGGTGTGTTTGGAAGACTTTTGGAATGTTTTTAGGGGCTTTTCTAAAGGAGCATAGTTGGTTCATAGTTAGTGGTGATCGTGCGACTCCAACAGGAAACCGTGCACAAGTGGGATAATGGATTTTTTCATAGTTGGTGCATGGTTTGTCTAACTATGTTGTCCAACCATGCAATTTTCCCCTTAATACATAGGTTGTCACACTATTGGCACACGGTTTTCCTAACTATTCATGGTTTAAAACAATATCCTAAAAAAGTGGATCTAGGTCAGGATTAAGTTTTAACCCCTCATTTTTTCTCCAAATCATCCCTAACTTAAAAATTCTTCCTTAAAAAGGTTTTGAAACCTTTCCCCATCAAATCAAAAGTGATCATAAGGCGTTTCTTGGTGCGTTGAAGCCCGATTCCCTTGGTAAGTCATTGTTTGTGGTAGTTTTTCATGGTTTTTCTTAGATATACTTTCTTTTCTCTCTCGGTTTCTTAGATATAGTTTTTTGTGGATATATATAAGGTGGTTTATGTCAATCATGGTTATATTTTTCCTTTTTGATGTTATGGGAAGAGGTCTAAGGTAGGTTTTTAGAGATTCAACCTAGTTTTGCTAGTGTTTTCGTGTCGTTATTTATTTTTGCCAAAATTCCCGAGGTAGGTGGATTCACTCTCAACTCCTCTTGTGAGAAAATGAAGGCTCGGTTTAAAACTATTTAAATTGATTTAAATTGGTTTTTAAATTGATGCTCAAATCATGGTAAAAACCTTATCTAGTGATGGTTTGTGGTTTTGTGGATTTTTGGATTTTTGGAAATTGGTTGTGCAATGTGCTTGGTTTTCTTGATTTTAAAATATGGATTTGTTGGATTTCTGAAAATGATTTATTTAAAAGGTTTCAAATAAAAGAATGGTTTTATTAAAATTGTTTGGAATGGTTGATTTGAAATGGTTTTGGAATACATGGGTTTTTTGATTTCATGATTTTGATGTGACCCTGAATAAGGGGTGTGTACCATTGGGGTATAAAAAGGTACATTCCCCTAGATAAGGGGAGTGTGTCATTAGAGAACAAGGAGATTAGAAACTTAGTGAAGACTTAGTGGATGGATGAGAAACCATTAATGGTTATGGAACTATTATAGAAGCATGATTGTGTGGTGTGTGTGTGAATCATGGAATGGATATGTTAAAAAGGAATGCATAATGGTTTAAAGAATTGTTTGTCTTCTTTATATGGAAAATGATTTTCGTTTGGAAAACTATTTTTATTAGAAATAGTTTTGGCTTGTGATAAATTGTTTTCAATTGTTTTATATAAATTTACTAACTTTTTATACCTAGTGGTGTGAGTAGGTAATTCATTTGGGGAAATCTTAATGGGTTTTATTACTCACCCCTACTTTAGAACTTTGGTTCTTTTGAAGATATTGTTTATCAGGACACATGAAAAGGTAACGTATCACATTTCTTTAGTGATGGTTCGTGATAATTGGACTATTTTTGTGGAGTTAGATCATGGAGCATGTTGGAGATATGGAGTTATGTCTTGGAGTCTTTGATTTTGTTAGTTTTTTCTTTCATTGTGTACTTTTATATTGCAATCTTCCATTATGGTACTTTTTCAAGTTTTTTTTATATCAATGGTATTTATTTGAGCTTTTTTACATTGTTATCATGCATCATGTAGTAGTATTTTGTTATGGAATTTTTGTTTGGGTTGTTGAAGGTACCAGGAATGTAGTGGAAGCCTCAAAACTAGGAATTTTTAAAACAAAATCCACCTATGAATGAAAAAACTTTTTTATCATCAGTGAAACGCTGCCCGGTATAAGTCGAGGATCCCATGTGAAGAGTTTTAAGCACAAAATTAAAACCATAAAAATACCTGGTTCGATCTGAAGCTAGGCTCGACATCTTCTCATCATTAGAGACCACTACTCAATGAATCTGAACCCGAATTCCTCTAGATTTTCCACATGCGCTTCAAAAATATAAGGAAATGTCGATCATAAAATTTTAGGTTCTAGAAAAAATATCTAACAATGACTTCGATGCTCCGATGATCACCACATTACCTTGCTTATGATGCGCAAGAGAGAGCTCGATCCAAATTCCTTGATCCAAGGCCTCTTTCTCTAGAATGAAATAGAGATAATTAGATAGAGAGAGATAGTGAATTCATTGAAGAATCCCTATCCTTCTCTATTTATAGAGTGTGATGGAAATTACCTTTAAATTCCTCATCGACCCCCAAATAATTAATACACTATGAACAACATATTATGACTACTGTATTGATTCATATTATTATCAATTTTTAGTAATATAAGTAAATATATTACATAATAATAATAGATTCATTAACTCGACTCATCATTCCCACAAATATTAAATGAACCTTGAATATTTTTACCTAATATTTGTTCAAATAATATTTCTATGTATACATTAAAACTTGTAAATATATTTAATAAATAAATTCAATGCTAATTATTCTTAACTTGAATAATATGAATTTATTTATTTCTTTGGTGATTGTATCTCCTTCAAAAAAACCCAAACCCCAATGGTGGGGCCCACCATGTCCTATATACCTATTTAATTGAATAGGGAAGATTATTGAATGCGCTATTGTGCGTGTCCCTATAGGACCTTATCTTGATAGTGGTGAATACTATTCACAAACCAAGAGTGGGATCTAGCAACTCATCATGGCCCATAAAGAGATAAAGATAGTCATAGAAATGAAAACCAACCTATTAATACACACTATATAATATAATATATTTGTCTTTAATATCTCATAAAGAAATATGCACACTCATGTCATCAACATTTTCTTACTTTATTATTTTTTGATCTAACTGGATATATTTACCCTCAAATTTCATGGCCATGGTCTTATGAAGGTGCTACCATTTTAATCGACATGGCCTAAGATATATTTCTTCATTAAACTAGAATCGGAAAATCCTTTCTTGACCATTAGACCAATGTCATGCCACGAATGATGCACCAAACACAAGAAACCTCACTACGATTTCATTATCATGGTTTTTTCCTTGCATCAAAGTACGCAATCAAATGGCACACATTGGTAATGATATCAAGTCAAGAGATCATTACACATGTTCATAGATAGGAACAACCAATGACACCTGAAACATGTGGTGTTCCAATTGGCAGGTTTTTCCTCACGATCTCACTACTAGAGATCACCAAGTGATAACTTCATGAGAAGAAGTCTCAATACTTATGAGCCCCTAGAACATGATTTTCAAACATCTACTATGTCTAGTTAGTAAGATGTATCTAGACCATATGACCTTTTTTTAAGATTAATGTCATAGTATCTCGAGGCTCTCATTATAGCTTGGGATCTATTATAAACTTTTGATATGATAATTAATATATTTACATTACCATTTCAATAGTGTACGTAGAAAATTATACACTATGATGGTAAGTTTACATCATGTATATCTAACTGTATAAACGATATGTTAATCAAAATTACTGCATAGTTGGGTCTAGGGAACCCACTATTACAACACTCCCACTTGCACTAAATCCAACTTTCTAACCAAAATTTTTATCTCTCACATGATCAAAATCATGTTTCTGCTGAGTCACGGCTTTAGCTGTTGGGCTTACCATGATTCTGTTGCATGAACATTATGCTATAGAGACCTCATCTCTTTGAGTAAAACTTCTCAAGAGATGATATCCCCGAGTATATCCCTTTTTTTCTAATTTCATAACTTAAAATATTGGCTATTAAGAATATCATAATTTTCATTATGATAATACTTTTCTTATCAGGTGTGATTCCAAGAACTCGAACAAATCTTTGTATATAAAAACTACTTCTTAGATTCCTCATATGCTGAAACATACTTTATATTTGTAGGTATGGATACTGATGTCTTATATGAGCTTGTCTCACTCATCACCTTACCCTAACTATGATATTAGATCACATTGATCTAATAAATACTGGTTTTTGTCCCCTAAAAACCAATATCCTTTCTTTTCCACATACCAAGTACATATCCTTTGTACTTTCCAAAGTACATATGGATAGTTCTGACTGCTTCCCTTTAATTTCTCCTGAATATAACTAATATTTTCCTACTATAAATTATATCTTAGAAATATCAATTTTTTACATATCATGGCATAGGTGATTAATCCATCACTTAAGTGTATAGATTTAATCTCACCACATTAATCTCCTCCCATGTCCCAAACATGTCAACCTAGAGAGATTATGCCATGTGACATTGGGAACAATTCTCTCTCGAATTGTTCCAACTTATATTTTTCAATACCATGTCACTATATGTACAATTGATTAGGTCTAAACACCCATTAGATCTACCTCAGTAGATCCTATTACTTAGAACTTAGGTTATTACTTTAATTCAATCACTGATGAATAAATTTCATCCTAGTCTTAACTAACTTAAAAACCAATAGTTATTTTCCATATTCTACCAAACATATTTCACTAGGAAAACATTGGTGCTCCCACTAACCTCTAGTAAACAAATGTAAAACATTCATTCCAAATGAATAATCTATGATCTTATTGCTTACTTCAATCCTAAACTAGATTTCAGCAACTTATAACCTTTATTAGAATTTTCTGAAGTGACCATCCCCTTATGGTTGTGTCATATAGACACCATCCAAGATTGGTGGTCATGATATCAAATGCTCAATAAAATGATCATACATATTAGATATGAAAAGTAAAATTTTAATGTATTTAGATAGAATGACTTGGTATAACCAATCAATACTTTTTTGTACCACACTTGTACCATCCATGTATCATCACAATTGAATACCCACTACAGTATTCAATTTAATAATCCCCTTTTCACTTTGATACATGGAATACATTATTGAATTTTATTTATTCTTTTTAATCTTAGCTAATTAAGATATACTACTTACCTATAGGAATTATTATTAACAATGAATAATGTACCACCGGCCACGGTGAATATAAAACCATCACTATGGTTTTATCCTTCCTATGTAGTATGTTTCACTAGAACATTCATGTTTCATATTCACTTGTGGAACTTGTTCCTATGCCAACTATATGTGCATCTCTTTCATTGACTAAACCCAAGTCAATCTGGATCCCACTATCACAAAGGAGATGTGCACCATTACATAGAAATGTAGTCTATCACTTGACTACCACTTTTCTATCTTAGGAATTTATATAATATCCTAAGAAACCATTAGGATAATTATAATAGATGCTCAATGTGTTTGTTTGATTCAAGTTTTTTTATATTCTAACAAACTCTTTGCATCTAAACACACGTCCTTATGAAAAAATAGATGCCCATCATAATACAACTCATATGATATCCATTTTTCATTATAGTTGGAATATAGTTATGGGATATCGTCGTTATTTGTAAAGTACGTAATGAAATATAATGGAAGTTTCTTCAAGTTATAACATTGATACTACTTACATCATAACTCTGATGTATAAAATGTGCATTTAATAATTGTTCCACACTACATTTTGTTGATCAATGTTAACATGTAAGATTTTATCAATGATCCTCCTCATTAAAATCAATGTCGTGATATAAATAAGGTAATGTGTGTTTAATATTACTCCACGTTACATTATATTGATCGATGAATGCTTGGTTAAGATATTCTTCATTATGTCTGCCCGAAGCATCTTATTTCTTCTGACCATATATAATTCACTTTACCATTCCTTAATTACTTGAAGGAATATTATAAAGTATATATACCTATAGATTACTCTTCAAATAGTTCACGCTCTCTACCTAAACTAATTCTGAAATGTTTGTGGCATACCTTTATATATAAAGGTTTCTTTATCCAAACTATATACACCAATAATACCAAAGGTGTTTATCCTTACTGAGCCTAAATACCAAACTAGGTATATGAAGGATCTAGAAGCAGCAGAGTTGGGGCGGTTGGAAGGGCCCAACTTTGATTTTTCTGTAATTGATGACCAATTTGGGATCAATACAATGATGAATGCTAGTATCCACATATTGAAATAAAATATTTTAGCAAAGAGAAGAATAGCATTGGATCCTAGAAAGAGGATCTTGCACATCATATTTATAATTAATTTAATAATTTCTGAAGAAATTAAATACTTGGGTCTTCGATACTTTCTTCGTTGATGATCTTTGATCATCCGGAATTACCCTTCTGAATTTCCATTGTTTAACTTGTAAGGATCCAAAGTAGAATCCCTCTAGTGGTGATATACATGTTCTCCAATGGCCTCCAATCAAAACCACTCATTCTCCAAGTTCTAGTGTAGCAGAATGAATTTCTTGTGTTGATTGTTCTTGATCAATCTTTCTTCAGTATTGAAGAACATATCTCGTTCTTGAGAGGGGGAGATAAGAGGAGTTGAGAGAGAAATTTTTTGGCTCAACTATTCTCAATTCACTGGAGGTTTGGAACAATAGATGTACCTACCTATTAATAGACATGGGGTTTCAATTACAATATTTAATTGCAAAATATAAATTAAATGAAATTATAACTATTAGAGAAAACCCATGCCACATAATAACAATAACAACGCCATTATTTGTGGTGTGCCAACTTGCACAAAATGAAACCATAAATGAAATCCCACGCCACATAATGATAACAATATTATTATTATTTCTTTCCCCAACTAGATAAACATTATTTACCAACTTGTAAATAATTAATTTATCAACAGACATGTTCTTGGTCTATTGGAACTCCTCTTCCATTTATTGAGCACCCGAATAAAATATTTTATTCTATAAAATAAATATTTTTATTTAAAAACTAGTAAATAAATATTTATTAAATGTTTAATAAAATAAATAAATATATTTTATTCACAATCTAGTGAATAAATATTTATTTAATATATGATATAATTTTAAATTGAGTAAAATTATTCCTCGGTCTTCAGAATAATATTTATTCCCTTAATTAAATTCAAATAGAATTTAATTGATACCACCAGAAACACTTAGTGTGTGACCCTCTAGGATTATTTCTCTATGGCATTAGGCGAGCTTGCCTAAAGTCTAAGATTATTGTCTAGAAATTGGTCAAGGAACCCAATAGAAAGAACATAAATTCATAATTATGACATCCACATATGAACACTCACTATGTAATATAATACCTTTGTCACAATATCTCATCAAGCAGGTTTCACGATAGTGTCATCAACCTATATGCTTGATACATCATTATTTGACTACCTGAAATAAACTCGTCATTACACCATGTCCATGAAATTTATGGAAACAGTTCTATTTAAGTCAAATCAACAAGATATCAACTTTCATAAATGGAAGGGACAAATCCTTTCTAAACTTATCCATTAATAACATGTCATTCATGACGCACCAAATATACCCTACTTCCTGCCAACATATGGCATGATGGTTTTTGTCAGAAAATATAAATATACGAGTCATGACTCGTGTGAATGATAATATTAAAGTCTAAGGACCATTACACATGCTTGAAGATAGGAATATCTGATGACACAAAAACATGTGGAATTCCTACTGACGGGTCTGTTCTCATAATCTCTTGTCTTGGAGATTACCAAGTGTGAACTTCATGAAAAGAAGTCTCATCTATTTATGAGTACTCACACATGTTGGTCTGTATATTATGTGTCCCATCATAGTATTTCATCCAACCACAAAACTATATTTAAAAATGTTGTCATATCACTTCAAGGTTCTCATCATAGCAGGGAATTGTTATGACCTTATTAATACGATAAATAATCTAGGAAATTATTATATTATAGTCATACAGAACAATGGAAAATATGTAATAAGATGTTTAGTATTTAAATACATTAAATATTCATGTAATCAATGTACAAACATTTGGTTCTAGGAAACTGACTCCAACAAACTCTCACTTGGACTAGATCCAAATGCCTACAACTTTCAGTCCGTTAGACCTCACATGATGATTATGTTTCTACTGAGTCAAGGCTTTAGTCAAGGGGTCCACCACATTGTCTTTTAGGGAAATAATGCTCACTGCAACTTCACCTCTCAGAGAAAAATCCCTCAAGAGATGATACTTCCGTGGTATGTGCTTCATCCACTGATGTGACCTTGTATTTTTTGCGAGAGACAATGTTGTAGTATTATCACAATAAAGTGTGATGGGATCTTTACTGCTAGGTACCACATCTAGCTCTTGGAGGAATCACCACATCCAAACTGCTTCTTTAGCTGCCTTAGAAGCTTCGATATACTCATACTCTACTGTAGAATCCATGACCACAGCTTTATTTGAGCTCTTCCAACTCACAACACCTCCATTCAAAGTGAAGATGTATCTCATTTTCAAATTCATTTCATCTTGATCAGTCTAGAAACTAGCATCTACATATCCTATGATTACTAGTTTCTCATCTCCTCCATAAACCAGGAAGATATACTTAGTATGCCTTAGATTCTTAAGGATAGTCTTGACTACCATCCAATGGCGGTCACCTGGATCATCTTGACATCATCCTACCTCACTCAATGCATAGGCGACATATAGCCTAGTATATAGCATATGATACATGACTGACCCAATCAATGATGTTTATGGAATAATTTCTATTCTATTTCTTTACTCGTGTATCTGAGGACACATTTTCTTGGAAAGATTAATGTCATGTGATGTTGGAAACAATCCCCTCTTGGATTGTTCCATACTGAATCTCTTTAGTATCTTGTCAATGTATGTAGTTTGACTTAGGCCCAGAAATCTATTGGATCTATCACGATGGATCTTTATCCTAATAATATATACTTCCTCTCCCAAGTACTTCATGGAGAAGAATTTATTAAATCATTCTTTAACAGACTGTAAGATTGGTATTTTGTTTACAATAAGTAATATGTCATCAACATATACTATTAAGAAAACTATTACACTCCCACTAAACCATTTGTAGACAAAAGGATCAAATTCATTCTTTATAAAACCAAATTTTGTTATGGATTCATAAAAATGAATGTTCCATGACCTGGATGCTTTCTTTAATCCATAAATGGGTTTTTACAACTTTTATATCTTATTGGTATCCTTTAGAGTCACAACCCCTTTAGGTTGTGTCATATAGACATCTTCCTGAAGGTTTATGTTAAAGAAGGATGTTTTTACATCAATTTTACAAATATCACAGTCATGGTAAGCAGAAATGTCCAATAGAATTATAATGGATTTCATCATTAAAACTGTTGAAAAGTTTTCTTTATAATCAATGCCCTGATGTTGTTTAAACCCTTTTTCAACCATTCATGCCTTATAGGTACTGACTTCTCCTTCTATGTCTAGTTTCTTCTTGAATACCCATTTTCAACCAATAGGCTTTACATATACTGGAGGATCTTCCAAAATACATACTTGGTTTTGGTTCATGTAATCTATTTCAAAATTCATGGCTTCTTGCCGCTTAGCAACGTCTATGCCACTTACTACTTCCTTGTAGGTTAGAGGATCATTATTATCAACTAATAATGAGTCACTATCCTCAGTAACTAGAAAACCATACTATTCCATTTCTCTAACCTCTCTTATACTCCTACGTAGTACTTGTGTCTCTAGAATAGACCTTTATTCCATGGATCTTTTTGGAATATTCTCATGTACCAACTCTTGTGTACCTTGAGCCTCGACTTCATCGAAGTCTATCTTGCTCCCACTATCTCTTTTGGAGATGTGCTCCCTCTCAAGTAATATGGAATGTCTTTCCACTATAACCTTTTTGTATACGGGTTTGTATAGGTAATATCCCCTTGTTTCCTTGGGGTATCCTATAAAGGTACACTTTGTGCCTCATGGTGCGAGTTTGTAAACTAAAGAGGCCTTAACAAATGCTTCACTTCCCCACACATGTAAATTCGATAACATGGAATTTCTTACACTCCAAATCTCATATGGAATACCATTTATCGATTTAGTTGGTACTTGGTTTAGTATGTGTGCCATTGTTTGTAACCCATATCCCCAAAAGGATAATGGAAGACTTGCATGAATCATCATTGATCTCACAATGTCCAACAAGGTGCAGTTCCTCCTTTCGCTTACACCGTTTCACTGGGGTATGTAAGGAGGAGTGAGTTGTGATAGGATCTAGAACTCCCATAAGTAATCAATAAAGTCTTGATTAAGATATTCTCCACCTCAGTCTGAGTAGAGTTTCTTAATTTTCTTACCAAGCTGGTTCTCAACTTCAATCTTGTATTACTTGAACTTATCAAAAGAATTCTAATTATACCTTATTAAGTATATATATCCATATCTACTAAAAACATCAATAAAAGTTATGAAGTATGAGTACCCACCCCATGCTTCAACTAGAAATGGTCCACACACATCCATATGAACCAATTCAAGAAGGTCTTTGGCTCTTTCACCTTTCCCACTAAATGGGGATTTGGTCATTTTTTCATGTAAACATGTGTGACATACTCTAAGTGGTTTTAGTTCGAAAAATATCTAAATATAAATATTAATTTAACTTTTTCAAGCATTTCTCATTTACATGACCTATTCAGTGATGCCAAAGTTGGGTGTGGTATGATTCATGTGAAGTAGTTTCATTATCGATTGTCATTACTTGGTTTGGTTACAGACAGCTACAACAGCAAGTCTAGCTCTGTTGGTAGCTCGTAGATCTACCTCTCCTCAGTAAATTTTCTGGAATCTACTTGGTTCTTGTATTTGGATATATATGTGAGCACCAAGGGCTATATCTAATACCCAATTTGTAGAAATAGATAAATTGCACTCGATAACAAACACACCTGAAGCTTCCCATTGCTTCTTTAGCTAGGTGCATTTTTCCTTCCACTGGCCCTTCTTTCCATATGCAAAACAAACATCTTCTTGTTCCCTTCCATCCCCCTTGATATTCCTTTTCTTGGAAGGGAATGAAGAAGCTTTAGGCTTAAAGATCTTCACCTTCCATTTCCTCTTATTCACCATAAGGACATAAGTCTTTTTCTGCTTCATGTCTTTGTTCACTTGGAGAAGGAGGATAAGAAGATCTGGTAGAGACTTATCAATGTTGTTCATATTGAAATTAAAAACAAAACTGGAGAAGCTCTGAGGGAGTGATATGAGAATGAGGTTGGTACACAGTTCTTCGGGGAGTTTAAACCCTATAATCTCTAGATGCTCAATGTAGCCAATGAGCTTGACTACGTGCGGCCCAACTGGGGAACCCTCTCCAATCTTACTCTGAAAGAGGGCCTTAGAGATCTCAAACTGTTCATGTCTTTCCCTCTCCTGGTAAATACCACGGAGGTGCTCAATCATTCTATATGCATCCATGTTTTCGTGAGACTTCATGGGTTCACTAGACATTGATGATAACATCAAAAATTGAACATTGACCTCATTATTCATATGTTTTTTGTAGACCAAGAACTCCTCATCACTCACCTCTTGGGTAGACAGATCAAGTAATGAGGACTCTAACATGTAAGATTTCCATTAATGGCATAGAATGACTCAAAGGCATCTAAACCATTCCTGGAAGTTACTATCGGTGAGGATGTTGTCTTTATCCAGTATTGATCGTAGGGATAGTGTGGTTGAAAAGTTTTTCATTTTTATTCTACAATTAAAAGAGAAAATAATTAGTACTTTCTTGATTACATTTTATGAGAAAAAATAAATTAATTTTATTAAGTCTCCCACTATTTTATCAAGTCCCAATGGCCCTCACCATTGAATTTGGAATGTCTAGTTGTTAGGACATTCTAGTGGAAAGGATCCATATTCCCCTTCGCATAACCCCAAAAGGGTTGGTCAAGATATTTGATGGTATTTAGGTAGGCAGGTCTTTTCCAAATATGGGCTTGCATCTTCTTGATCCATTGAGTGGACTCCCCAATCCTAAAATCTAGACTTGGATTTCCTCAACACTTGCCTCCAAATTTACACCAAGTCTATTAAGGGCTACTCCTCTTGAAGTAAAATGGTTAAGTCAACCTAAAACTTTCATAAGAGCTTCTTGTATAAAAGTAAGTGTCCCAACAAGGGTTGTTCAAACACATAGTTTTATTGAGTCTTTCCCTTAATCAAGTAACGGAAGGCTTAGTATGACTTAATATTTTATTGAGGGATTTTTATCGCTTATGTATAAATTTATTATTATCTTTATCACGTGCTTGTTAATATTAAGTGTAACTTACTTAACTGATTAACTATGTCTTGATAATATTTACACATAATCCTGATTATTTTATTTCCATCTTGCATGCTTGTTTAATTCATTAATTATGTGATCGTGACAACACATCCATAATGATAAACCATAAAAATGTGAGAAATAAAATAAAGGGAATGATCATGAGATTTTTTAATGGTAAGTTTATCTATAAATTGATAAACTAACCCTAACCTAGGGGAGAAACACCTTGAACCTTTTAGGTTCGAGTTTACAGTTTTCCACCTACCCACCTTTGTATCTCCTCGGATTGGTTTTGTCTCGAATCCAGCTTGAACCACATCTACTAGCTTGGGATCTCTATCCATTACATATGATTTTTAACTCACACACTGGTGATGGGTAAAAAGAGGGGTTTACATAAAAGAAACCATGGACATGCAGGCCCTACATATTAATGAGGAGAGATGACACGCAAACCAACAATTTAATTTAAAATAAAATAAAAGGAAACCAATCGCATACAAAGGTCTAGTCTAGCTTATGATCATCCACATACATGCAACAAATTACGCATTTAATATAAATATTATTCAATTATTTAATCATTATTATAAAGATAAATCGTGCTTGAATCAATTAATTATTATCTTTAATTAATCAGTCCTTTTATCTTAATTCTTTTCTGAATTTCCCTAAGATTCTCATCCAAAACCTTGGATATAAAATGGTGAACACCCATTCAAATATACATAATATGTAATTATGAACATTACACAAACATTAAAGTTTTAATTCTGTATAATTTGTTAAATTACACGGCCAATATCTCTGACTAAACAGCATGTACTGCCTTCACCATATTATCTGAAGTACACACCTAGGGACTCAGCGTGTGATGTGTACTTCAAAAATCTTGGAGTATGCGGCATGTCCAGTGGGCCACATGTCATGTTGTATTCAGGTGACATGGTTACCGGTCATCTTAGTTGTGTATGGGATACATGGTTTGGACCTTGATCGGAAGGGACTGCACGTCATGTCCAGTGGGCCACATGGCATGTAATCTAGATAACCGTGCACTAGTCTGCCTTGGTCAACACACGGTGTAAGAATTAACTAGACCACGTGTCATTAATGCAGATGGATTGAGTAATTTCTGAATAACTCTTGATGCCCTGAACAAAACTACATGGTGTGTAATTCAGATTACATGACGTGTATGGAAGATTACATGGCGTGTAACTCTGAATACACGACATGTACTGTTGTGTTACCTGGATAGAATCGCTGGAACCTCCTAATGAGATCCTCGATTTAATTTTAATCAAAAAATTATTTGTTTCTATTAGATCTATGAGAAACGAAAATAGAAATAATAAATTTTGAAATTCAGATTACAAGAATAATTAAACATGAATTGAAAAACTAAATTATTAATGTATAAATCATCAAATAATTATTTAAATAATTATAAACGATTATGATCCCCACTCTGATACCACTTGAAGGATCTGGACGTAGTAGAAGCATGGCAGTTGGGAGGGCCCAACTTTTCTTTTTCTATAATCTATGACCAATCCGGGATCAATACGACGATGAACGCCAGTATCCACAGATTGAAATCAAATATTTATATAAAGATAAGAATAATGCTAGATCTGAGAAAGAGGATCTCTCACATCATTTTAATAATTAATTTAATAATTTCTGAAGAAATTAAATACCTGATTCTTTTGTAATTTCTTCATTGATGATCATTGATCATCCAAAACGACACTTCTGGATTTCCTTCGTTGCGCTTAAAGGGATCCAAAGTAGAATCCCTTTAGAAGTGATTCACACATGCTCTAATAGTCTCTGATCAACTCCACTCATTCTCTGAGTGCTAGTGCAATAGAATGAATGTCTTGCGTTGATCATTCTTGATCGCTCATTCTTCAGTCTTGAATAACTTCTCTCGTTCTTGAGAGGGAGAGATGAGAGGAGTTGAGAGAGAAAATGTTTGGCTCAATAATTCTCTATTCACCGGGGATTTGGAACAATAGATATACCTGCCTATTAATCGACATGGGGTTTTAGTTACAATATTTAATTGAGAAATAGAAATTAAATGAAATTATAACTATTAGAGAAAACCCATGACACATAATAACAATAACATCACCATTATTTGTGGTGTGTCAACTTGTGAAAAATAGAACCATAAATTAAATCATATGCCACATAATGATGACAATATTATTATTATTTCTTGTGCCAACTGGATAAACATTATTTACTGACTTGTAAATAATTAATTTATCAATAGACACGGTCTTGGTCCATTCGAACTCCTCTTCTATTTATTGAACACCCTAATAAAATATTTCATTCTATTAAATAAATATTTTTATTTACAAATTAGTAAACAAATATTTATTAAATGTTCAATAAAATAAATAAATATATTTTATTCACAATCTGGTGAATAAATATTTATTTAATTTATGTGATTATTTCAACTTGAATAAAATTATTCCTTGGTCTTGAGAATAATATTTATTCCATTAATCAAATTCAAATAGAATTTAATCAAGATCACTAGAAACACTTAGTGTGTGACCCTCTAGGATTCTTTCTCATTGGCATTAGGTAGGCTTGCATAAAGTCCAAGATTACTATCTAGAAATGGGTCAAGGAACCCATGAAAAGAACTTAAAGTCGCAATGAAGACATCCACATATCAACGCTCATTGTGTAATATAATCCCTTGTCACAATATCTCATCAATCAAGTTTCATGATAGTGTCATTAACCTATATGCTTGATACGTCATTCTTTGACTACCTGAAATAAACTTGTTGTTAAACCATAGCCATGGAATTTAGGGTGATGGTTCTATTTCAATCAAAGGGACAATATATAAATTTCCATAAATGGAAGGGAAAAATACTTCCTCGACTTGTCCATTAATAACATGTCATTAGTGACACACCCAACATACCCTACTTCCCACCAACATATGGCCTAATGGTTTTCATCAAAAAAAATAAGTGCGTGATTCATGACCCATATTAATGATAATCTTAAAGTATAAGGACCATTACACATGCTCACATATAGGAATATCTGATGAAACCAAAACATGCGGAATTCCTACTAGCAGGTATCTTCTCATAATCTCATGTCTTAGAGATTACCAAGTGAAAACTTTATGAGAAGAAATCACTAGTGTAGAAAACGTTTTTAACGTCACCATTTTTTACGTCGGTTATATATAACCGACGTGAAAATCTGTGAAATGTGGTTTTTTACGTCGGTTATTTTATAACCAACGTAAAAAATGAGGCATCTAACGAATTTTTTACGGCGGTTATAGAATAACTGACGTAAAAAAGGCGGCATCTGAAGCCTTTTTGACATTGGTTATTTGATAACCGATGTAAAAACCCAACCCATAGAATTTTTTACGTCGGTTATATGATAACCGACGTAAAAAACCAACACAAGGTAGTTTTTACATCGTTTATTTTATAATAGATGTAAAAACTGTGGTTTTCAATGTATTTTTTACGTCGGTTATAGAATAACCGACGTA
Source organism: Viscum album (assembly GCA_963277665.1). Classification (NCBI taxonomy): domain Eukaryota; kingdom Viridiplantae; phylum Streptophyta; class Magnoliopsida; order Santalales; family Viscaceae; genus Viscum; species Viscum album. The sequence continues at coordinate 610,146,990 of OY728137.1, read as the reverse complement.
AAAAACCAACACGCGGCTTTTTTTACGTCGGTTATAAAATAACCGACGTAAAAAATGCGGTATTCGATACATTTATAACATTGGTTACTATAATAACCGATGTTATAAATGTAATAAAAATAGTTTATCACATCGGTTATTAAATAACCGACATTATAAAACATTTAAAAAATTTATCACGCCCCGTGGATCGTTATTTCTGATTTTTTGATCGGCAGACCTGCGACTCGTCTCTCTCGCTCAGAAAACCTAAAATCGACTCTTCGATCTCATTTCGTTAAACTTATTTTTCCATCATATTTACTCTCCTCGGATCTATCATCTCCACTCTCAACACTCAGTTAAGCCTCCCATGACTCCATTTCGTTCGTTTTTTTTCAGATAGTCTATATTTATGTTTTGCGATTTTTTTGTTTAAACTAGGTAAGATTCTTCGATTTCAAACCCTCTTACCTCGTTTTTCCATCATCATCTTATTTATTATCACCATATCTATTAGATCGACTCACAATATTCAAGTAAGCCTCACCTACTTCTATTTCCTTTGTTTTTGTTTCGCGGATGCCCTACATTTATGGTAATATTTGTTGTCATTGAAAACTAATGATCTCATTCACCTATATTACTAAAATTTATATCTAAACCATTGTGATACACCCATTACATGTACCAGTGTGATTTATTTTATAATTATATATGGTTTTTCATAGTGGAATGTTTGTTTTGGATCCTTGGTTGTTTCTATTTTGGGTATCACTTTTTGTTGTTCCATAAACTATTTACGTCGCTTATTCTCGTGGACTATTATAAGTCTTCATATGATATTAAAACCTGATTCATTGAACAATAGATCATTTTAGACTAGTAGGAGATATAGTTCATGGTTCTCATTTTGAATAATGGCATGATACCAAAACTAGTAGCTTGAGGTTAAAATCCCTAGATATGCCAAAACTAGTAGCTTGAGGTTAAAATCCCATGGTTCTGGGGGGCTGTTCAGAGGGTTGGGGGCTGTCCAGGGTGTCCATGGAGGTGGGGGGGCAGTCCAGGGGTGTGGGGGGGGTCCAAGGGGTTGGGGGTGTCGAAGGGGGTGGGGGTTGTCCAAGGGGGTGGGTGGGGGGCTGTCCAAGGGGGTGGGGGCCTGTCCAGAGGGTTTGGGGGGTTGTCTGGGGGTGGGGGCTTTCTAGAGGGTTGGGGTCTCTAGGGGGTGTCCAAGGGGGTAGGGGGTGGGGGTGGTGTCCAGGAGGGGTGGGGGTGTCCAAGGGGGTGGGGGCTTTCTAGAGGGTTGGGGTGTCCAGGGGGTGTCCAGGAGGGGTAGGGGGTGGGGGTGGTGTCCAGGAGGGGTGGGGGTGTCCAAGGGGGTAGGGGTGCTGTCTAGAGGGGTGGGGGCTGTCTAGGGGGTGGGGGTTGTCCAGAGGGGTGGGGGATATCCAAGGGAGTTGTGGTGTCCAAGGGGTGTCCAAGGGGGTGGGGGTGGTGTCCAGAGGGTTTGGGGGGCTGTCCAGAGGGTTGGGGGTGTCCAGGGTGTCCATGGAGGTGGGGGGGGGGGGGCAGTCTAGGGGTGTGTGGGGGGTCCAAGGGGGTGGGGGTGTCGAAGGGGGTGGGGGCTGTCCAAGGGGGTGGGTGGGTGGGGGACTGTCCATGGGGGTGTGGGCTTGTCCAGAGGGTTTGGGGGGTTGTCCAGGGGGTGGGGGTCGTCCCGAGGGTTGGGGGTGTCCAGGGGGGTGTCCAATGGGGTAGGGGTGGGGGTGGTGTCCAGGAGGGGTGGGGGTGTCCAAGGGGGTGGGGGTGATGTCTAGAGGGGTGGGGGATGTCCAGGGGTGGGGGGATATCCAGAGGGGTGGGGGGATTTCCAAGGGGGTGGTGGTGTCCAGGGGGTGTCCAAGGGGGTGGGGGTGGTGTCTAGAGGTTTCGGGGGGCTGTCCAGAGGGTTGGGGGTGTCCAGGGTGTCCATGGAGGTGCGGGGGGCAGTCCAGGGGTGTGGGGGGGGGGTCCAAGGGGTGGGGTGTCTAAGGGGGTGTGGGTTGTCCAAGGGGGTGGGGGCCTGTCCAGAGGGTTTGGGGGTTGTCCGGGGGGGCTTTCCAGAGGTTTCGGGGTGTCCAGGGGGGTGTCCAAGGGGGTAGGAGGTGGGGTGTTGTCCAGGAGGGGTGGGGGTGTCCAGGAGGGGTGGGGGTGTCCAAGGGGGTGGGGGTTGTCCAGGGGGTGGGGGTGGGGTTTTTTCCAAGGGTGTGGTGGTGTCCAGGGGGTGGGGGTGGTTTCCAGGGGGTGGGGGGATGTACAAGGGGGTGGTGGTGTCCAGGGGGTGTCCAAGGGGGTAGGGGTGGTGTTCAGGGGGTGTCCAAGGGGGTGGGGGTGGTGTCCAGGGGGTGGGGGGCTGTCCAAGGGGGTGGTGGTGTCCAGGGGTTGTCCAAGGGGGTGGGGGATAAGTGTCAGTTGGGATTGATTATTTTATTGTGGTTTATGAGATTATGACATGATGATTATATTGTTTCATGGGTATTATTGTTGCAATATGATTCTATTTGGTTATATATATTTTGACCAGTCATTGGCTATGATAAAATTATGGGTTATGGGGGATACCATGTCACGGTTTTCAAATATGCGTAGTTATCCTAACCCCATTATGCCATGATGATTGGCTTTACATTGTGATTTTATCCATCCAAGTTTTTATTTTAAATTTTATTTGATTCTCAGGTTTACTCCATTTCTCCAATTTTCTATCAACCATTGGAGGCCCCATGGTTTTCTTTGATTCCATGTAATTTAAAACGGTTATATCTAACTATATTTTCTTTTTAAAATCATATTCAAGCATATTTTTTTAAATATGCATAGATTTGTTTTATATTTCAAAATTGTTTTACATTAAAATTATGATTTTTTTCATATAAACATATATTTTTATTATCTTAAAAAGATGTATAATTTTGATATTTGTTATAGGTAATAATGAGTCGAAGTTGGATTACAGAACATCGAATGAGAAATGAATATGAGGAAGGTGTTGATGCCTTTTTGGAATTTGCTAAATGAAATGTTCCAAGTAGTGAAATTTTTTTATGTCCATGCCTGAAATATTTGAATATGAAGAAGTTGAAAAGTAGAGAGTTAAAAGATCATATGATTTTTCATGGTTTTAATCCGAGTTACAGCCCTTGTATTTGTCATGGTGAAACTAGACGGAATGTCACTGATGATGATGATTTGAAAGATGGTGACTCCGATGGAATTGAAGAAATGATTCGTGATATTGCAGCAGAACAAATTGAGATAGAACTGACAGTTGCGCATCTATATGGTGATGCTGAAAAACCATTATATCCTGGTTGTACAGATTTTACGGTTTTTTCATCGGTGTTAATATTGATTAACCTGAAGGCGAAACATGGATGGAGTGACAAAATTTTTACAGATCTACTACAATTTATGGAATACATTCTTCCTAAAGATAATGATCTTCCAGATTCACATTATAAGGCCAAGAAAATATTATGCCTGGTGGGATTGGGATATAAGAAAATACATGCCTATCCGAATTACTGTATAATATATAGGAAGGAATATGAATTTCTATCAGAGTGTCCTAAATGTGGGACATCACGGTATAAGGTGAAAGAAAAATCACAGGTTGATGTAGAGATTACAAAGATCCCTTCAAAGGTATTTTGGTATCTTCCCATAATTCATCATTTCAAACGTTTATTTTATAATTCACATGATGAAAAAAGGTTAAGATGGAATGCTGATGAGCGGTTATGTGATGGAAAAATACATCATCCAGCTAATTGTCCATAATGGAAGAAAATTGATGAGTAGTATCCTACATTTGGAAATGAAATTAGAAATCTCATACTAGGGTTGTTCACAGATGGAATGAATCCATACCAGACCCTCAGTAGCACACATAGTTCATGTCTTGTTTTATTGGTAATTTACAACCTCTCTCCTAAAGTTTGTATGAAGTGAAAATATATCATGTTGAGTATAATGATCTTTGGTCCGAAGCAACCTGGCAATGATATTGATGTTTTCTTATCACCGTTGATTGATGATTTGAAACTTTTATGGGAGGATGGTATTAGGGTGTATGATTCTTATAAAATGGAATATTTTCAACTACATGCAGTGCTTTTGTTCACTATAAATGACTTCCCAGCATATGGAAATTTGCCTGGATATAGTGATAAAGGGCATAAAGCATGTCCAATTTGTGAACAACAGACGTCATATTGTCAATTGCATCATGGGAGGAAAATAGTGTACATGGGTCATCGAAAGTTTTTGCCTATGGATCACTCTTATAGAAGACTAAAAAAGGCATTCAATGGCTCACAAGAATTTGATATTTCTCCAAAACCTTTATCCCCTGATCTAAATTTTGATAGGGTGAAAAACCTTGATGTAACATTGGGAAAGACATAGAAATCTGGTAATGATAGAAATATTTGGAAGAAAAGGTCAATATTTTTTGAGCTACCATATTGAAGATATCATGAAGTTAAATATAATATTGATGTCATGAATGTGGAGAAGAATATATGTGATAGTTTTATTGGAACATTGTTAGATATTAAAGGAAAGACAAAAGAAGGGTTGAATGCAAGATTAGACTTACTATCAATGGGAATACGTTTGGAGTTAGCTCCCACTCCTAATGGAAGACGAACATTTCTTCCCCGGGCTTGTAATACATTATCAAAGAGGGATAAAATTATCTTTTGTCAGTGTCTTCATGATATAGAAGTGCCTCAAGGTTATTCTTCAAATGTAAAAAAATTTGTCTCATTGAAGGACTTGAAGTTGATTGGTATGAAATCTCATGATTGTCACGTCATGATGCAACAACTTCTACCAGTTTCATTGCGTGGAATATTGCTCATCCATTTCAGAAAGACTATAATGAAGTTGTGTTATTTTTTCAATTCAATTTTTAATAAGGTGATTGATGTGAATGCTTTGAAAATTTTGGAAAAGTATGCAATTTTTATACTTTTTCAATTGAAAATGTATTTTCCTACAACTATTTTTGATATAATGGTGCATTTAATTATTCATCTGGTTCAAGAAATAAAGCTTTGTGGACCTGTATATCTTCGTTGGATGTATCCTTTTGAAAGTTATATGAAAATATTGAAGGGGTATGTTAAGAATCCATATCGACCTAAAGCCTCCATTATTGAAAAGTATATTTCTAAGGAGGTTGCAGAGTTTTGTATGAGCTACTTGGTTGCGGCGCAACACATAGGTTTGCCTCCATCTCTCCATGAAAGAGTTAATAATGAGGGAAAGGGGATTCGTGGCTTGAAAGTCAAATCTTTGTCAGCTGAACAGATGAAGAAGTTAGAATCATACTTCTTGAATAACATAGCTGATGCTCAACCATATATCACATTGAATATTAATGAGTTGAAACAATGTCATCCAAAGAAGAAAGAAATGTGGATTTTGAATGCGCACAACAAAAAAATTTTGTGATGGTTTAAAAATACCTTGCTTGGTAGATCAGATGTATCAAAGACATTAAAATGGATAGTGGGTGGTCCATGATTAAATGTGATAACATGGTCCGGTTATAACATTAATGGTTATACATTTCATACGAAAGCTCAGGACAATAGAAGTGCAGTTCAGAATAGTGGTGTATTGGTGTTTGCAGAAGCAATGCAATTTTTGATTGCTAAGGACAAAAACCCAATTTCTACATCAAGTGCATATTATGGAGTGATTGAAGACATATGGGAGGTGTATTAATTTAAAATTAAAGTTCTTGTTTTTAACTGTAAATGGTTTATCAGTAATAGCAGTGTCAGAAACGATGAATTTGGAATGACAGTTGTTAATATGAATAGATTGGAAGACACAGTTGATTCTTTTATAATGAAAACACAAGAAAAACAAATTTTCTATGTAGTAGATCAATCAGATATGCAGTGGGATGTTGTTTTACAAGGTAAAAAACAATATGTTGGTGAGGATGAACTTGATAAAGATGCTGATTTATGTGAGATCCCTACTTCCATGGAAAGACTAACAGAACATAATGATGAGCATGTTGAAGACATGGTTTGCGCCATAAGGAACGATCATGATGAAGGAATTTGGGAAAACAATCCATTTGTACATTCCTAAAATTACAGGTAACATTTGTTTATTTCTTGTTTACATTTATTATTTTCATAAAATAGTAGATATTGTAAGTTTTTTATTTATTAAAACATGTATTAAAACAAAATAAGTATAAGTTTTTGTTTGTTTTATTTTTTTTAGATTACTTTATCATTTTTATCATTATATTAATTATATATCTATTGTTTTTGTTTAGTGACAATTATTTTACCATGTTTACCTTGTTTACCAGGTTTACCATGTTTTAATTTTGTTTAGTTTACTTTATCATGTTTACCATTACATAAATTATATATCTATTATTTTTTTCAGTGAAAATTACTTTACCATGTTTACCATGTTTACCAGGTTTACCATGTTTATCATGTTTACCATCTTGACTATCTTTACCATCTTTACCATTTTTTAACATGCTTACCATATTAACCATGTTTACTATTATGTAACTTAGTAAAATTTTCTATTTTCTGATTACAGTAGTATTAAAATATTTGAATTTGTAAATTTGTGAACTAATGTTTGTTTTTTTGATTTGAAGGATAATGACAGATCAATCAGTTGATCAACCACATGATTCTGGAGATGGGCATATTGGTCATACCTCTGGGGAGGAACATTTACATGCTCCTCTTGATGTTCCCCAATCTTCCTCATGTGATCCCATTACTACAAAGAGTTCAAGAGTTGGTAAACGTGGGTGCACACGTTTACCAAAATTATCACTTGCTCGTACGCAGGATCAGAGGATACTTGTTAAGTTTGATGAGGATGATATTCCTAGAGGTCCAAATGCAAAATATTTTAAGAGTTTTGATTCCACTCAGGGTAAGAGAAAAGTAATCATTTTGTATGATGACTGGAGAAGTGTGGATAAAGTGATAATCTCTCAGTTGTGGGAGACGATTTTGGTAAGATCTTTTTCTATTGTTTGACTATTATTTAAATGTTTCTAGTATATATAATATCTTTAACCTCTTATTTATCATATGACATTTGATATTCCTCACACTGGAGGTGTCAGGAAGAAATGCTTATTGATGGCTGCCAAGAGATGGAGGGATTTCAAATCAAACCTTACATCTGATTTCATTTTTGGTCATAGGATTCATGACAATCCATGTGGTATATATCCTTTCATAGATGAAGACACATGGAGACATTTTGTTGAAAATAGAAGAAAAGAATCATTTTTGGTAAGGAAAATGTAAAGTTTTATAAGATTTCTTATATAAATGATCTTATTACTGTTTTGTTAATGATTTGTTATTATTAATTTACAGCAAACAAGGAAATATCATCAGGAGATCCAATCTAAAAATGTATACCCTCATAGTTTATCTCGGGGAGGGTATACATTATTGGAAGAACAAATGATGGCAGAAAAATTACAAAAACTAAGATCTGAGTCTTCAAACTCTGGAGAGGTGGCCCCTCCATCCCCTCCATCTAGACATGAAAATGGAAGAGAGCTCGGATGGGCAAAAAAGGGCAATATCTTTCAGAAGATTCGAGAATCATAGCTGAGAGGATTGTAAGATGTCTAAATTATTTATTTAAGTTAACTATTTTCTTCATATAATTTCAATCATTACATAAATGTTAAATTAATTAATATAGGATTATCTTGAGGAGCAGAGCTCATAGGGTGTATTTACAGCTGCTGGGAGGAAAGATATTTTATCTACAGCATTGGGAAAGCCCAAACATTCTGGTCGTGTACGAGGATATTCGGCAGGTGTATCAGTAAGAAAAGTGTTGCCACATTTCTCAACTACTTACGTTGAGGGTGTTTATAAAAAAATAGAATCCTTAGAGGCTGAATTTCATAATATTAATGCGACGATGGAGGAAAATATTAGAGCGTCGGTACAGTCTATATTTGCAGACATGCAAAGACAATTTCAGACTGCAGCTCTCACTTCTCCACCTCCCCTTGCAGACCCATATTATTTATCCTCCACCTCCTCCAGTAGCTCCCACTCCCCCACCTCAACCCACATAACCCATTTTTTATCCTAATCCTCCACTGCAGCTTCTTACTTATTGCGAGTTGTATGTTGATGATCCTCAACATCATATAGTTTCATATGGGTTGGTATATTGTATAGGAGATAAAGTTCATCGTCAACAATTAGATGTAGAAAATCAGAGGGTCACTGTACATGATATTATAGATAGATCAGCTTGAGTACCATTACCTGCAGATGAGGTGATGACAGTTGGACATAGTATCGGCCATTTTTTGATTTGTCCATCCAAACTTCTTCGACTCATTACCATAGAGGTATGTATCTTATATCTTCTATTTTATTTTTTTATTAAAGTTGTATTATCATTTGAAAACTAATATATTTTTCTATTTATTTGTATAAGAATACTTCAAAGTTAAAGAAATAATGTATATACAACAACAAAGACAAATGACTATGACATCAGATACAGATTCTAGTGGTTTTGACAGATTTTCAAGATATTAAAATTTTTTGGTGGATCATTATGAGTTTCCAATGGAAACTCATGTTTGTGGACATGCAATAACTATGTGGATTATGAAAGCTGATATCATGGAGCTTCTTACTGGAGATAAGTTGGGCATCAACGTGGTGTAGATTTTTTCCATGTAAGTCTTAACACTTTTTCCCTGCATTATATTTATTAAAAATGTATACTTATGTCTGTTTTGTATTAGGTATCTTTATAAAATTTGTGAGAAGAATGAGCGGACAGATGTATATGGGTTCATGGACCCACATTTGATTTCCCCCGAAGCATGTGTATTGGATGAGGAACAAAGAATGGTTTATATTACTGAAATATTTGAACAGAATATAGTCACACAATGTTGGATGATGAATTTTTGTGAGAGGTATGAAACATATCTCTTTCAAAGAGTTCATTATATTTTAACATAAAAAAACCACTAACCTTAATTTTTTTATCAGTGATCATTGGATGTTAGGGGTTTTTTTTCCAAGGGAGAAGACACTTTATTAGATATGATCTGTCCATGGTGATGTGCGGGAAAGTTTTACGAAAATGTTAGAAAAGTACGTTTCAATTTCTCAATAGTTTTCTATATTATAATGAATTTTAAATTTATCCCATTCGTATTATTTTCTAACAGGGGATGGGTCTACTTTCAAAAAAACACAAAGAAAAGAAGTGCGAAGATCAAATATGTAAATGTAAAGTTAAATATCCATTTATAATTTGTACTGTTCGATTTATTACATACAAATAATATATTGAATTTACACTCATTCAAACAGAATTTTCATGAACAACAAGGCCTCATCGAATGCGGATATTATATGTTAAGATTTATGTATGAAATAATAACAACTAGGACAGTTGTGAACTTTGACCTGGTAAGATTTCCTTTTAAACTTTACCATAATATTTCATTTGATTTATTCATTATACACGTTAACTACTATCCTTTTAATTTGTAGCTATTTTATGACCCTAAACCCTATAGTGCTAAAGACGTCAAACACTTACAAGTGGAATGGTCAAATTATTTTACATGTTTGATTAATTTTTAGTTGTTTGTAGTGTAAAATGTAATTTTTAATACTGTCATTGTAATTGTGTATTTGGTAGTTGTTTAGGTTGGATTTAGTTTTTTTTAAGTTGACATTGTAAGTTTTTAATGTTATATATGTGAATGTTTAATTTTTCTCTACTTCTTGTTTTGGTCTACTGATGATGGTTTTTCTGGTATGGATTCTGGTCTGGGGGGGAGGGGTTCCAAGGGTGTGGGGGTGTTTAATGGGATGGGGTATCCAGGGGTGTGGGAGGGATGTTCAGTGGGGTGGGGGGTATCCTGGGTGTCCATGAGAGTGGGGGGTAGTCCAGGGGGTGGGAGCGTTTCTAGGAGGGTGGAAGGGTTGTCCAAGGGAGTGGGGGCTGTCCAGGGGGTGTCCAGGGGTGTGGGGTGAGGGGGGTTTCCAGGGGTGTGGGAGGGCTGTTCAGTGGGGGGTGGGGGTCCAGGGTGTCCATGGGGATTGGGGGGGGGTTGTCCAGGGGGGTGGTAGAGGAGGCGTCGCCATCCCTTGGGGGGCTGAACGTTGCTGGAAGGTACTCATCACTCCCACATGCGAAACATTTTGAGATCCCAAGCTTCGCATGTGGGAGTGATGAGTACCTTCCAGCAGCATGCCCCCTGAGGGATGGCGGTACCTCCTCTCCCAACACCAGCTTTCCAGGGGATGTCTAGGGGGTGGGGGCATTCCAAGGGTGTCCAGGGGGTGGTGGGGCAGTCCATGGGTGTGGGGGTGTGCAAGAGGGTGGGGGGTTTTCCAGGGGTGTTGGGGGCTGTCCAGGGGGTGGGGCAGTCCAGGGATGTGGGGGGTGTGGTGGGGGGTGTCCAGTGGGGTGAGGGGGTTCTGGTATGTTTTTGGTAACTTTTTGGTTTGTTTTAGGGGTGTGGGAGGGTTGTCCAGGGGTGTGGGAGTGTTTTCTAGAGGTCGGGGGTATACAGGAGGGTGGGGGATGTCCAGGGGGTGGTGGTGATGTCCAGGGGTGTGGGGGTGTCCAGGGGTGTGGTGGAGGTAGTCCAGTGGGGTGAGGGGGTTCTGGTCTATTTTTGGTAACTTTTTAGTCCTGTTTTAGGGGTGTGGGAGGTCTATCCAGGGGTGTGGGAGTGATGTCCAGGGGTGGGGGTATACATGAGGGTGGGGGGTTTCCAGGGGTATGGGGGTTGTCCAGGGGGTGGTGGGGACGTCCAGGGGTGTTTGGGGCTGTCCAGGGGGTCGAGGGCAGTCCAGGGGTGTGGGCGTGTCTAGGGGTGTGGTGGGGGCTATCCAGTGGGGTGAGGAGAGCTGTCTAGGGGGTGGGGGGGGGGGGGTTGTCCAGTGGGGTAAGTTTTAAATGTTATCAATGTAAATACTTAATTTTTCTTTGGTTCTTGTTTTGGTCTACTTCTGTTTTTCTAGTATGAATTCTTGGTTTGGTTTCTTGTTGTTTCTGGGGAGAGCAGAGGACTGCTTTCTATTTTTTTTTTTAAATGGTTTATCACGTCGGTTATTTAATAATCGGCGTGATAAACACCCCCCGCACTGGTTTATCACGTCGGTTATTAAATAACCGACGTGATAAACAATTTTCCAGGTGTTTATCACATCGGTTATTTAATAACCAATGTGATAAATACCCCCCGCACTGGTTTATCACGTCGGTTATTACCCTCCTCCCCCTGGTTTATCACGTCAGTTATTAAATAACCGACATGATAAAAGCATGGGAAATGGTTTATCATGTCGTTTATTTAATAACTGGCCTGATAAACACCCCACGCACTGGTTTATCACGTCGGTTATTAAATAACTGATGTGATAAACCCTTCACCCCTAGTTTTTCACGTCGGTTATTTAATAACTGATGTGATAAAAGCTTGGGAAATGGTTTATCTCGTCGGTTATTAAATAACTGACGTGATAAACACTACGATGTTATGATTTTTATGTCATTTTTTAAATAATCGACGTAAAAAACAATATTTATAACGTCGTTCGTATTAATGTCGGCTAAAAACCGACGTAAAAAATAAAAAATAACTGGCGTAAATGGCGTTTTTTGCACTAGTGAATCTCATATGATTACGAGTACTCACACCTAATGGTTTGTATACTATGTGTCCCATCATAGTATATCATCCAACCACATAACTATATTTAAGAATATTGTCATAGCACTTCAAGGTTCTCAATATATCGGGGAACTACTATAACCTTATTAATGCGACAAATACTCTAGGACATTTTACATTATAGTCATGCAGAACAATGAACAATGTGTAATAAGATGTTTAATATTTAAATACCTTAAATATTAAAGTAATCAATATACAAACAATTGGTTTTAGAAAACCAACTCCAATAGTATATACTTGACATACACTTTTATTCTTACTTGAAAAAGAATTATCTTGTCACAAATAGGTATAAAAGTTTTACTTTTTATATTCATCACTCATTGCCTATGATTCAAGTATCACTGAACTGTTGATTGAGTATGAGATACCACAAACAACATTCATTCCTAAATTTGGAATAATGTCTCCTTATGTCTAAATGACATGTGGGATAAATGTTTTGGTTATACTCAATTATAGTTTTATAAGAATCATTAACTTGAAAATATATAAGTCATGTACTTTTCACCACTGACTTAGGAATCACCCTTTCTTAGCCACTTGGAGAATAAATCTGACTTCTAGTAATGTTTCTATACTTGGTTACTATATTTAAATACACACATGTCAAAGGAATTCTATATTTAATACCCAAGAAGTATGTTCAAAACATTAAATTTATATTGATGAATATCCTAAAAGAAGAATCAGGTACTTTTGTTATTCAAATAGGTTTAATGCCATTAAACTTCCATAGAATTTTTTTCATGTTATGCAATGAAAATAACCTCTTATTAATACCTCTTTCATTGAAGGGATTTGAAAATGTTCCCTTGGCATTACTTTTCATTGGACTTTTTTCCTTGTATTTCAATTTATTCACCATAATAATTAAAATTAAACTATATTTTATATTCTTATTAACTTGGAAAACCTTACCTAAATGGTAATGAAGCATTTTCTCCAAACTATTCGTTCTGCCACCTAAAATAAAACTGGAGTAAATGGATGAAAATGATATAATAAAGGGATTCATTGAAAGATCATGATCCATATTTCAATTTACACATGACCAATGTAATCATCACATTATTCATATCTTTCTTCACTTTCTCCTTGCAAACTACTCAGAGATGAGACTAAATGTTATTTCAACGATGTCCAATGTAATGATCACAAATACCATCATACGTTGATGATTTCATAATTACATAACCATCATATGCACTATACATAAGCCTCTTGTAAGTAATTTTTGTATACCATCACTTCCCGAGGTAGTTTCACAGGTATTAGGGACACTGTCACCTTAAATTTTCTATATTATAGCATTGTGCGCAAGCACCTATACTACACTTGGGAACTTGTGATAGTATGGACATTTACTTTATCCATTATTTATCACAGTATTTATTTTGGTATAACTTTCCATTTTCTAAAAAAAATTAATTTTATCAGATTAGTACTTTTTATCTTGATTACCACTTTAGAAATTTTGATTAATTAATTAAATAATTAAATGTATCCCGTAATTTTATCAAATTCTAGGAACCCTCTATACTAGAATCAGAATACTACGTCGCTTGAGTGTTCTAGTGGAAAGGATCCCCGAACCTCACATCATAGTCTACAAGATATGGATGCGCCACTACTCAGAGGGTTCAAGGTAAGCGTTTGATTGGCCAACCGCATTAACTCACAGTTCCTTATTCTATTGAGTAAAGTCTCATCTTCTAAAATCATAACTTGATTTTCTTAATGATTGACTCTAAAATGATAAAAAGTTAGTTATGGATAATCCTTACTACCATTTTAGTTAATTCAACCCACCACTCCCATAAGAACTCCTCGGTAGTAAGAGGTACCCTCAACTATGGCATGACGAGCACCCCGAACACTCGGTTTTGTCCAAATGAAAATGGTGGAAGGTGGTTATGATATAATATTTCTTTGAGGGTTTATTGTTTTTATGTGATGAAGGAAATAATTTTCTATCTTCTAAGCATGTAATATGTGATGGCACTCACAACCGATCATGTAATAAATAAAAATTATTCATCACGTCACATGCTCATTTTATTTGTGCATGCTTGTTTATTATTCTATGTGATCGCGCGTAAACTACACATAATAATAAACCATGAAAAAACAAAAATGATGAAATGATCATGAGCATATACTAATGGTTGATCCACTGAGTGAAAAATGGATCAACCTAGACCCTAGGGGTAATTCCTTGAGCCACATCTCTTGTGACTCAAATTTCAGTATCTGCTCATCCAATGCTTCAGACTCCTGTCTGGTGAGTCACCATAACTTGGTGCGAAGTGCGTCACTGATCGTCTTTGTCATTATACAACAGTACTCGCACGTAGGAGAGGGGGTCTTGGGAGTATAAAATACAACTAAGAAATGGACATGTAGGTCCTTATACATTTAATGACACTTAGACAACACGTACATCGCCATTTATTAAACTGCTTATTACAAAACACCATTGTAATAATTGATTGAATAAATAAATAAACATGCATCAGACATGAATTAGTCAGTCAATGACTCATGATCAGTCTAATATGTTTTAAACTTGCATATTAAAATTAAACTTGCATTAAATATTTTCCAAGGTCATTTTATTGAATTAAAATTCACTCTTATTTTAATTCAATAATTTTCATCGTCTGGATCGATTATTAATTTAATTTTAAAACCAAAAATTAAATTAATAAATTAATTAAATTTAACACTTAATTAAATTAATTTTACCCACAGAATTAAAATTTAAACCAAAAATTAATATTTAATTAATTTAATTTAAAACCAAAAATTAAATTAATTAATATAATTAATTTTTGGTTATTTAAAGATTATTCCGGCCCCGAAAACCACACTATGGCCTGTTGTGGGTCATGCTGAACCCATCCAAACTGATAACATGCCTAGAAAATCCTGTTCAGGGCAATTCTGGGCTAGGAAAGTCCATCCAAACCCATTTCAGGTCAGGCAGACCTGCCCTATCCCATTTCAGGGTGGTTCATACCAAAAGAAATTGTACTGTAGAGATTACCTCTTTGTGACTAAAAGGAGGTTGATGGCCAGATCTGCGGTCGTAGGGTGTGGTGCGTCTGCGACATGGGCTAGATCTAGACTAATACATGGAAAATGGGATAGACCACGGGTGACCAATCGGGAAGCAAGGTAGTGACCAGCATTAGTCAGAATGTCTTGGGCGGGTAGTAGTGGAACGATGGGGAGGCACGACACGACTCCACAATGGTGACTGGAGGTAGTCTGGGGAGTCTCTACAGACAGGATTTGTTAGGGGGTCGAAGCAATACAAGAATACCAGAAGGCGGCAGCCCTACTTCATCCGACATAGGCGAGGTGCGGTCGACCAGATCTACAGTTGTGTTTTTTTCTCTGTAAGGGGATCTCCAAAAGAGGGGCTTTCCGTGGTGGAGTCAGACTGGTGTAGTGCATGGAACAACTCTTTTTGTGTCGCTACTTCAGTGAGGGAGAAGACGGGTCTGACTAGATCTAGAGGTCGGCTCCGTGTAGCACGACAGACGGCGAGGACACACATGACCGACGAGGGAATGACGTGCAGTGATAGGACCTTGGGTCGGCGTTGGAGCAGGTTTCACCAGATAGAAGTGACCAAGGTGGAGGAGGTCAGATGGGGTCCCGAATCCCAGTAGGCAAGCCTAGGGCTGTCTAGAGGATGGCCGGCTAGGTTGGGAGGGCGACTCGATTGGCCCACACTATCTTCCCTTGGGTTTTTTTATTACACCCCTTTCCAAAAGGCCTAACTGATACATGTTAGAAAAAATTGATTGATTTTCCTATTTGATGACCGATGGACTAAAATGAGCCTCCCTCTAACAATTCTGAAGCCTATCAATTTATTTTGGTTAATTATTATAATTACTATAATTACTATAATTATTATAATAAAATAATATTATTTGACCTCATCCGTAAATACTATTCTGATAAAAATTTTGGTCATGTGTTTTCTAGATGGAATGCAAGGGTTTATCAGAAATTGGTTTTGCAGACGGTTTTGGGTAAACTTACATATATTTGAAACTATAATCAGTAAATTAAAAAACCATAAAAATTTCAATCCAAATTAAAACTTCAGATGGTCGTAACTTGTCCTTATGATGTCGAATTTACTCACCGTCTATGGCATTGGGACTGGAATGAAACCCCTTATTTAATTTAATATAAATTTAATTTTTTTGGATTAAAATAATCATGCATCCCTTTGATACCAATTGAACGTACTGGGCATGCAAAAGAATCCCCAAAACTAGGGATTTTTAATAAAATTCCACCGAAGAACAACATAACTTTGTTTTAGTTTGTGAAATGTTGCCTGGTATAAGCTGAAGATCCCGCATGAAGAGTTTTAATTACAAAATTAAAACCATAAAATACCTAGTTCTATCTAAAGTGGTGATCGATGTCTACTCGTTGTTGGCGATCACTGCTCGAAGAATCCGAACCTGAATTCCTCTAGATCATCAACACGCACTTCAAAAATCTATGGGAACGTCAATCATTGAATTACAGGAGCTAGAGTGGAGATCTGGTTATGCCTTAAACACTTCCACGATCAGCACATCGTCTTGCTTGCGATGCGCAAGAGAGAGCTCGATCTGAACTCTTGGATCCAAAGCCTCTTTCTCTAGAATGCGGGAGAGATAAGTAGAGAGAGGGAGGTAGTTAATAGTCATTGATGAATCTCTCTCCTTCTCTATTTATAGTGTGTGATGGAAATTTCCTGGAAATGCCTCACCAGCCCCCAAATAATTAACACACTATGAACAACATGTTATGATTATTGTACTGATTCATATTATTATCACTTTCTAGTAACATAAATAAATATATTACATGATAATAAAAGAACCATTAACTCGAATCATCGTTCTCACATATATTAAATAAACCTTTAATATTTTAAACTAATATTTTTTCAAATAATATTTCAATTTATTTACATTAAAACTTGTAAATACATTTAATAAATAAATTTAATTTCAGTTATTCTTAACTTGAATAATATGAATTTATTTATTTCTTTGATGATCGTATCTCCTTGGACAAAACCCAGACCCCAGTTGTGGGTCCCACCATGTCCTATATACCTATTCAACTAAATAGGGTAGATTCTTGAATATGCTATTGTGTGGGGCCCTCTAGGCCCTTATCTCAATAGTAGTGAATATTATTTACTGACCAAAAGCGGGATCTATTAACCCATCATGGCCCCTAAAAAGATAATGATAGTCATAGAAACAACAACCAACCTACGAACACGCATTGTGTAATATAATCTCTTTATCTTTAATATCTCATAAAGAAGGATGCACACCCGTGTCATCCTCATTTTCTTGCTTTATTATTTTTTAATCTAATTGGATGGATTTAACCTCGAATGTCATGGTCATGGTCTTATGAAGGTACTACCATTCTAATCAACATGGCCCGATATATATTACTTCCTTAACCTAGAAGCGTTAAATCCTTTATTGACCATTCAACCAATATCATACCACCAATGACGCACCCAACACAGGCTAGCTCACCGCGATTTCATTATCATGGTTTTTGGATTGCATCAAAATACACAATAAAATAGAAAGTATTGGTAATGATCTCGAGTCAGGGGTCCATTACACATGTCTGTAGATAGGAACAACCAATGACACCTGAAACATGTGGTGTTCCTATTGGCGGGTATGTCCTCATGATCTCACTACTAGAGATCACCAAGTGAAAACGTCATGAGAAGAATTCTCAATGCTTATGAGCCTCCAGCACCAGATAGTCAAATATCTATTTTTCCCAGTCAGTAAGATGTATCTAGATCATAAGAACTTAGTTTAAGATTAATGTCATAGTATCTTGATATTATCATTATATCCTGAGATTTGTTATAACCTTTTGATACGACAATTAATCTATAGACATTTCTATTTCAGTAGTGGGTGCAGAAAATTCTACACTATAATTGTAAGTTTACATCATATATATCTAATTGTATACATGATATGGTAATCAAAAGTAATGGATAGTTGGGTTTAGGGAACCCACTATTAAAAAAGTTGTTTTTTTTTTAACAGAGCAAATCGTCCCCCACTTGTATTGAAGCCTTTGGCATTTATTGTCAACCATTGTCTCCTTGAGGATGTCACTTAAGGTCAAGTATCAATTCTCCCTCGACTCAAGCCAATAAAGAGGGGTGGAATGTTAAAATAACTCTTCTTCAAAAAAAATGGAGCTTATAACTACCTTGTACATAAAGGGGTTTTTTTATTTTATTAAAACTAGATGTAAAATGAATGCATAGTATTATTCATCCTTCAAATGTTAGAGGAAATGAAATCCATAGATGGGATATTAATGGAAAAGTCAAATATTGAGGAGGGAATAATTGGTCAGATTCTTTAATATTTATAATATTATTTAAAAATAAATAAATTTAAATGCATTTGATGTTATTATTAAATTGAAGTAAAAAATCATTCAAGTCAGAAATTGTTATCTTTTATATTTAATTTAAAAAATACATGATTATGGGTGCCCCAAAATGCAGTGATGCCACTGTTGTATCTGCATACCACAGTGACATCGACATCAGAGCGTATCAATAATGAAAAATAAATAAATGTATTTATTTGTTATTTCTTCTTCTTCTTCATCTTCTTCTCCTCATTATCATCATCATCATCATCATCATCATCATCAGTATTATTTATTATTATTTATATGTGTACATACATATATACTTAATTTCACCAATAATTAAGAAATAAATAATAAATAAATAGATTGTAAATTATAAATTGTAAATTGTAAATTGTAAATAAATGATAAATAATTGTTAAATAAATAATAAATCATAAATAATAATGAAATAAATAATAACAAATAAAAAATAGTAAATATTAAATATTAAATAAATAAAAAATAATTAATTAATTAATTATAAATAAATAAATGATAAATGAATAATAAATAAATAAATAAATGAGAGATGAATAGATAATAAATAAATAAATAATAAACATATAATAAATAAATAAAAAATAATATATAATATAATATATAAAATATGTAGATTAAAATACATATAAATATCTATAAATGTACACAAATATACGTAAATAGATATAGATTTCTATAAATATATAATTATATAAAAATATATATAATTATATATAAATTATAAATTAACACACATATATATACATAATAAAACACCCAAAGACGAAAGACCACTGCGGTTAAAACATAATCACGTCGATAAAAATTTAAATTCCTAGAATAAAATCAAACCACCCAACAAGCATAAAACACTAGTGCAAAAACTAGATTTAACATCGGTTTTTTTTTCTTTTTGATGTTGGTTTTTAACTGATGTCTATAATGGCGACGTAAAAAATAACCCTTTCAGTGTCAGTTTTTTAGAAACCTCCGCTGAAACCATAATTGTTTTTTTTATGTTTCGGCATCGGTTTTTATGAAAACCAACGTCGAAACCCATATGGTGTATTTTTTATGTTTTGATGTCATTTTTTATGAAAACTGGCACCAAAAGTTAAAAAAATTAGAAAATTCAAAAGATTACACTTCCCAAATAATCATAATCCTTGTAATAAAAGCATAGTATAGATCAATAAAACAATAGTACTCATTGACTAAAAAACTAAAAAAACTTACACCCTTTTATCTATTTAACCAAAAAATTATCTACACATTTTATTGTAAAGTAGGTTTCAAATATACATACCTAAAATTTACAGCATGCTCATTGTTTGTTATTATTGAAGCATTCATTTGATATAATTATGTTAAATCACATATTATAAAAAAATAATTAGTTTTTTGAACACGGATTATTAGGAAAATGTAATATATTATTCATAAACATTAGAATATATATACCTCAAATCATAATCAGACTCAACAAATAGTTCGCAAACAAAGGTTGAAGATGGGTAAGTTTAGTTTGGGTATAAGACTCTGTATCATTGAATGTATACAATAACATTGAATGATATTAGATTAAAAATATAATACTATGATAGAAAATATAAAAAAATTAATATAACTAACCTTATGAAATTCAGTAATTACCCCAGTTGTGATTATCTCATACATGAATCGTAGAACATAATACCCACATTCAACATGTCCTTATTGAAAATGACACTGTGGCTATAAAACATTAACTCGATAATAAAAACCAATATATATATATATATATTAAAAAATTAGAACAATATCTAATATAAAAAATAATTACCTTTACTTTCACATAATTGATTGCATTTGGTTTCTTTATCGATGTGTATTCTTTGTTAAATTTTTCCCATGAACTATATTTTCATTTATATGAACTAATAATACATGTATAAATAATTAGAATTAAACATAACAAGCTTGTGAAAAAAACATACTTATCTAATAAGGTGTAAAAACTTTTAGAAACACTCCCCAATAAAGATAAAAACCAATATAAAGTGCATTCATTTGGGAAAAATACACCTAACATCCAATTCTCCCTACAATACAAAAATTTCACAATTAATGACATTATAATGATCATTAGTTCATAATTATGTTTCTGTTCATACTTATCAAGAAATGGAAAAAACCTGCGTTCAATCTTCGTATGTGATAATCTCTCATATATATATATATATGTGTGTGTGTGTGTGCAACTCTACTAGGATTCTTCACATGTTTCACTTCCATGGAAATGTATTCTGGATCTATAAAATAGTAAATGGATGTGTTATCATTTTTTACAAGAAGTGTGTGAAGAGACCTAATTTAAAAAGGAAATATATTTAGTTAATTTAAAACCATCTTTAATTAAATAAATAAAAATTCAAACATCATTTTACTTACATAGAAAACAACTACAACACATTCAGGTCGAGCTCTTCAAAATCAACTAGATGAATGACGTCTTCTTTGAGTAGTATCAATGGATAATATCTTCTACATATATCAAACTTCATCCAAAACTCATAGATATTATTCAAGGAAGAAGAATCATGAGATCATCTTTGTATCCCATAAGAAATATCAGAAGTATATACATTCAAAAAAATGAAAAAGTTATATTAGTGTTTATAATTTATAAAATAGAAAAAATCATGACAAATAAATAATATTTACTTACAATTTTATCAGCTACTTGTTGAGCTTACTCTGTAAGATACATTTCATTTTTCTTTCTTCTCACTCATTTCCATTTTTCATGGTGAGTGGGAGGAGATGGAGGACCAAACTAGACCTCTTCTAAACTAATACTAGATCAAGTTATTAATGCTTCAAATTTTTCTTCAATCATTTTCTGCTCTAAATATGGATACCCTCCACGTGATAAAGTATGTGTGTATACATTTTTCAACTGGATCTCTTGATGAGATCTCCTAGAGGCATGTTGAATAAAAATAAACTAATAAGTAATTAGATAAATATATAATAAATTTTACAATATAAAATAATTATCATAGCTAAAACTTTTCTTCATGATGTGTGTCAACAAATTTCTTCCATGTATCTATATCTATATACGGATACTTAAGGCATGGGTTTTCAAATTCTTTTCAAAAATATAATTTTTCGTCGGTTTTGTTTTAAAATATCTTCATCAAACCCCTGGTAAAGAGCGATGTCTTTTCATAATTTTTTTTGTTCCCTCAAAATTGAATGTCATCTATAATTGAATAAATGAAATATGTAATTTAAAATATTTAATATTCAAAAAATGAGATAAAATAAATCAATTGAGATATTTTACCATCATGGCCTCCCAAAGATGTTGTTTTGAAATCTTGTCCACAAACTTCCAATCAGGATATAAAATACTAATCCTACAATGTCTCTACATTGATATATAAATTAATAAACTAAACTGCATTTAGGACAGTTTCATTTTTATTATCATAAAAAAAATGTAATCTCTCATCTCCATGAGAAAGTGATATCTTTGGTAAACGTGTAATACCACGTTTACCAACTTAATAACTTGATTTCTCTATAGTAATAGGAGAAGTCTCCTCCGCTGAGGATGCATTATTAGTCCTACAAAAAAAATTATAAATTAAAAGTTTTCTTTCATTAAATAATTATATTAATTTAATAATATTAAAAAATAGACATACCTTGGTAACTACTCCTCTCTCTCTATATCTGAAATTAACACAATCAAGTGTAATGAAATTTTGTGTACCTGTATATTATTAAAAAATGAATATTTTGAAATTAGAATGACAAAAATAAGTAAAAAAAGAGGCATGCATTTTTATGATTCAAAAAAAGAAACAAAATATAAATAATTAATAGAAAAATTAGGATACTAATTTAGTTTTTTCCCATATGCCTTCATCATGATCATTACGTATTGTATGAACTATGCTTTTCTTTTAGTCATTGTAATCATCTGAAAAATCACATAATAGATGAATAAGACTCATGTAAATCAATAACATCATCACCATCATTCTCATCACCCAAATGATATCTTATTCCTTTCAAAACGATGGACCACTGATCATTCTATGGATCAATGACATAAAATATCTTCTTTTCATGTGTCGCCATGATAAATGGTTCCTCATTGTAATTAAATCTTTTCAAATCAACCAGTGTAAATCCACAATCATCATGTTTCACACCACTATTGTTATCAACCAAATTAAACTTAAACACAATGAATAAAAAAATTATAATAAATTTCCCATATATCCTCAAGAACTCCAAAATATGTCGATGAAGCAGAAATTGGGTTTTTATCTTTTGCACTTGAAAAATGCATTGCTTTAGCGATAACCATCACACCAGTATTTTGAACGGTACTATTTTCATCCAAATTTTTTGTGTAAAATGTGTACCCATTAATACCAAAACCAATCCATGTTATCACATTAATATATGGTCCCCCTGCCAACCATTTCAACATTTCTAATGCAGATATATTTTTTATCACTTTCTCTTTAAACCGTGAAACAAATGTCTTTTTATTATCAATCATCAACCAATTTTCATTTCTTTTTGAATATCATCTCTTTAATTCATCAATATGTGATTATATATATGATTAAACATCATCTATGTTGTTCAAAATATATAAATGTGTCTGTATCACTTCATCACGTGGAATTAACTTTACCTTTAAGCCTTGAATCCCTCTACCTTCATTATCAACTGTCAAATGTCGAGATATAGGGAGACCAATATGCTCCACTTCATACAAATATTTAGTACAAAACTCTATCACCTCTTTCGATACATATTTTTGAACAATAGAGTCCTCTAGTCGATAATTATTTTTAACATATCCCTTTAAAATTTTCATATACCATTTAAAAGGATACATCCAATGTAAATAAACAGGCCCACATATTCTTATCTCATGCACCAAATGAATCACTAGATGAACCATTATATCAAAATATGTAGGTGGAAAATACATTTCTAGTTGACAAAGTATAATAGAAGATTCATTATCCAACTCATCTAACAAATTTGGATCAATGACTTTGATACAAATGGATTTAAACAAATTACATAACCTGATGACAGTCTTTATGATATCTGACGGCAATATACCAAACAGTGCTATCGATAGTAGTTGTTGAATCAATACATGATAGTCATGAGATTTCATACCTATTAATTTTCAATCCTTCACTGACATGAAATTATTCACATTTGAAGAATATCAACTGGGTACTTTTATACCATATATACAAAGACAAAAAATCAACTTCTCACTCTTTCTTAATGTGTGACAAGTCAGAGGTAAATATGTTCTATTTCCTTTCATAGTGGGAGATAACTCCAAATTTATTCCCATTGTTATCAAGTCCAATCTATAATTCAATCCATATTTTGTTTTTCATTTTATGACTAATAAAGTTCCAATCAAACTATCCAATATATTTTTCTCAACATGCATAACATCAATGTTATGTTTTATCTCTTAAAATATTCAACAAGGTAGTTCAAAAAAATAAACTGTTTCTTCTAGATATTTTTTTGAATACCATAACTACTTTTATTTCTAAATTTCGAATCAATATTTTTCACCCTGTTGTAATATTCTTCAAGTGAAAATGGTTGTGGGGGAAGATTGTATTCCTATAAACCGTTAAATTCCGTTTTTTAATCTACGATAAGGATGATCAATTTGCAAAAATCTTCGATGTCCCATGTACACTATATTTCTTCCATTCTATAATTGATAATATAAAGTCTCTTCTTTACAAATTAGACAAGCTTTATGTCCCTTAACACTGTATCCAGATAAGTTTCCATGTGCAGGAAAGTCATTTATACTGAACATTATCATAGCACGCAGAAGAAAATACTATTTATTGTATGCATCAAAAACATTAACACCTACCACCCATAAAAGTTTCAAATCATCAATCAATGTTGAAAGATACACATCAGTATCATTTCCTAGCTATTTTGGTCCAGAAATAATCAATATCATCATAACATATTTTTTCTTCATACATATCTGCGGGGATAAGTTGTAAACTATCATCAAAACAGGCCACGAACTGTGTTGTCTACTTCATCTTCGATATAGATTCATTCCATTTGTACAGACTCCCATTCTAATATTTTTAACTTCACTTCCAAAATTAGAAAATTGATTATAAAATATCTTCTATTGTGATGAGTCGGCTGGGTGACGTAATTTATCATCAAAGATACGTTCATCTGAATGTCATCTTAACCTTTTTGTATCAATTGAATTTGAAAATAGATGCTTCAAACGAGGAATTATCGGAAGGTACCAAATTTCTTTAGCGGGAGATTTGATTTTGGTACCTGAAAATGAATCATAGTTAATTTATCGGAATTATATATAGGGATTATTGGAAGAAATTATTTGATTTAGCATGAGGTTATATGATAGTACCTGAGCATGAATCTAAATTGACTTTTGCATCCATCTTATAGCATGATGTTTCACATGTATGACAGTTTGATAAAAATTCATATTCTTTTCTATACAACACACAATCATTGGGGCAAGAATGTATCATTTTATACCTCAATCCCATTGGGCATAATATTTTCTTCGCCTCATAATTGGAATCTGGAAGCCTGTTTTCTTCTAGAAGTTGCTCTTTTAAAAGAGCAAGTAAGTTAGAGAAACTTTTAGCACTCCTACCATTACTTGCTTTCAAGTTAACCAATCTCAAAATGGCTAATAACACTATATATTTACTAAAACCTGTGAATAATGGTTTCTCAGAATCACCATACAATCGTTCAACACTTGTTGTTTTTTCAATGTTTTCAACACCTAAATCACAAATTAAATCTTCAATAAGACCCTTTGTCACATTATGAATATTGTCATCAACATTATCTTTTGAATTTACAGTTCTTTCACCATGCCAAATCCAACGTGTATAATTAATACTAAAACCATAACAAATTAGATGATCCTTGATTTCTCTAGATTTTAACTTTCTCATAATTAAACATGTCACACATGGATAGAAAATCAAATCAATATTTTGAAGATTTCATTTAGAAAATTCCAAAAATTCATCAACTCCTTTTTCATATTCACCAGTGGTTCTTCGTAAATTTATCCAATTATGATCCATTAAATACCTAATATCGCAATATAATTGGTGAATATATTAAAACATATAAACATTTAAATATATATATAAAAATTGATAAACTATAAATAGAAACACATTTAATAAAAACTATTGATAATTAGATAGAAAACATCATATATAAAACACAATTACAAATAGTAAACTTTTATTTTCATATTATATACATGCATTTTATTGATATTATAATTTAATTATTTTCAATCGTCTAACATTTATTAGTTTATTTTACACAATTGTTACATTAGTTCGGTGTTGCGTGTGTTAAAAACATTGAAGATTGCATTAATTTATTAGTTAATTTTACATAGTTGTTACTAAAGAGTGGGGGATGTTACAACTAAAACTCACTGGTCATAATAGATATGGAATTCTCACATCTCAGCACTACACCTCCAATAGATTGAAAAACATCATTAATACTCTCACATAGTTGCTGATCAGGATGATGTAATACTATAACAATAAGATCTATCTCAACATATGATGTTACATACTCATTCATGCCATTTGGGTGTTCAATCGGTGGTCATTGTAGTAGAATTCTATTACAATAAAAATGTAGACATATAAATTGCATATACATCAAATCTGAATATACAACATAGTATATTTAAAAAATTTAGATCATGTCACTATTATAAACAAACACCCTATCATACATGTTGTCTCACATAAGCTTGGGTTGTCTCTCTTTCCCACGATACCCACTTCCTTTCAGATATAGAATCAAATATATAACGGATTTCCAATACCGATTTTTTATTATAAAAACATAAACATTCAATGGTTATATAGAATTACACCACTGTGTCATTTAGGTAATCTCGATACAAACTAATAATTTAAACAAGTCAAAAATAAAATTTAACGATAAATAATTTATCTTCGAAATAAAAAAAACAACTTACAAAATTCAGAGTTCAACTTTTCCTTGATTCTTAATCCGAACTTCATCCCTTAAATGCGTTGCAAGAATAAACATTGCCTGCAAGATCTATACAAAATTGATTGTAAAAACGAACATTAAATATGAACAATAAACTAAAATCAAACCACGGTTTGGATCGAAAATAGGTTTTCGAGTATAAATAATTCATCTTCCAAATTAAAAAAAACAACTTACAAAATTCAGAGTTCAAATTTTCCTTGATCCTCAATCCGAACTTTGTCCCTTGAGTGGGTTGCGAGAATAAACATTGTCTGCAAGATCTATACGAAATTGATTATAAAGACGAACATTAAATATGAACAGACTAACTAAAATCAAACCACAGTTTGGGTCGGAAATAGGTTTTTGAGAATAAAATAATGTGGAGATGATGAAGTAATCGAAGAAGACGTAGAATAGAGATCGTACATCGTGCAAATCAAGTAAAATCAACAACAATGGCGTTGGATATCACCGGGTTGCCTTCGAAGTCGTCGAGATTTGGGAGGGATTTGTCACGAGTGGTAGGGTTTCGTAGATCCAAAAAAATGAGGGTTTTCCAACCCTGAATGATTTCTAAAGATTTTGGGCGTCAATTATTACAAAATCGACGTCGAAGAGTCCGAGAAAATATATTTCGCGTCGATTTTGTAAAAAACTGACTCCAAAAATACATTCTTCAGCGGTTTTTGGCGTCGATTTTACTAAAAACCGACGCCAAAAAAATCTTCTACACATATTTTTTGCATTGGCTTAAAAAAACTGATGTCATTTCTCCAACGTTAAGAATACTATTTCCACTAGTGAAAAGATTGTCTTGAACATAGATGAAATTCCATCTAATGTTAAAAAATAGGGTATCTCAACTAAAAATTGAGTTTTAGAGGTCTTTAAGACCTTTTTTGATTGAGAAAAAACATGGGCCAAGGCCTCATTGGTATAGAGAACATAGAGCTCGTTCTAAGGTTTGATTTGATAGGTCATGAAGCTCAAGTTGACACTTAGATCAAAAGTCATGGTTGTTTGAAGTTGAAATTCGATTTTTAACTTATCGTGGAACAACAATACATTTTTTATTATTAATCATTACTAAATGCCCAATTGGGCGCATGTTATTGGTTATGCCCCTGTTGTGCACATAAATATTATTTATAATACATTAATTAGTATTGTATAAATAATATTTTGAAAAATTATATATATATATATATATATATCAATATATATTTCTATATGAAATAATTTTTTTAATAATATGTAATTTTTATTTTACATGTTATTTTAATTAAATGTCATATATATCAAGTTTAAATGTACATCTAGTCATATAAATCATATTTAATAATTTTTTTATATATATTAATATATGATTTTTTATGGTATATATATTTTTATTGTAAATAGACATCGTGTCACCGCTTTTTAGCGGTGATAAAGACCACCATTTATAAGCGCTAAAAAAATAGATAATAAAGAGTGTCTATCAGAATGTTTTTTAAACAAAAAATTATATTTATCACCACTTTTTAGTTAGTGGTGATAAATGGCACCGGTGTTGATCGCGGATTATCTAGTAGTGATAAACACAAATTTGCAGTAGTGAACGGACTGAACTACGACAAAAGAGACCCATCCCACATCAACCGTACTTAAAAATACTTTGTCACGTTAGGCTCTCATTTAAAATAAGTTCAAAAAATTGAGTATAGTTCACTCCACATTATAGGTAGACCAATCCACGATGATGCCCATGTTTGTAATCGAAAATATTTTTTAAAAAAATAACAATGAATATTAAATAATATTAGACATTAATTAGTATTGTATAAATAATATTTTGAAAAATGATAATCCATGCAGTAAATCAAGTTGTTGAAGACATGCAAGAACTGGCCTCACCCCTGCACTGATGCTCTTGAAGATTGTCTCTATCGGAAATTTTTTGTTTTTTGGAGATATTCTTTGATGTCTTTGATTTGAGGGGAGATGATTGCTTACCAAAAGCATCTGTACTCAAATCCACCATTGTTGAAACTATATAAAATCATGAAACATATTTCCTTCTATACTAACTCTCAAATCCAAGTTGGATGCAAACGGAATCTTGTCTCTAATGTGAGAGTCGTAATGCATGGTCTACAATATCCCTCACAATGATTGAAGTATTTGAGATAATATTGTGCATGTGTAGAAGAACAAACCTCATATCCAATGGGTGTTCAATGAATATCAAATGACCAGACATTCCCTATACATAACAACATTAAAAACATAACTTGAAATGTACACAAATTAATACACAATATCTAATTCCTCACCTCTCAATTAGCCATGTCACACTTGATGGAATTGCACGACCATACTTGTTAACCGAAATATGCTTGCATATGCCCAATCACATAGGTTGAGATCACCGCTCAACACCTCAGAGTCTCACTGCAATCATTCTTATATGGTATTTCTCAGTACCTTTAAATATTTTCTAAATCATAGATTCTGGTTAAATGACGTGCACCCTATGCACTCATATGATTTTCCTACTCGTTGATTTTAGCATGTTTATTGATTTACAGATAAAACCAATTTATTGTCAGATTATTGTTCTAATTATGCATGTTTAGATCTTTATTATAATTCTCTATCATGTTTCCATGTCTTCCTATTCTGCTCATGCTAAAGTATTTTACTTTATTTTTTTCTAGTTTACCTTTATGTTTTGGTCCATGAGGACTCTCTTGTTTTGCTGGGTTTGCCCTTACATTTTTTCCTTTGTCATTCCGTTACTATTACGGTTTTGGTTTTCTTGGTGCTGAGATGCACAACGACAAAGAGAATGCCTATTATGTTTCCCAGTTCCACGGAGAGTTACTCTTACGTGCACCAGAATGACTTTCATTTGTAAAAGTCTAATGAATCTTACATTTTGAGTCTGTCCCATGTGACTACAGAATGGGTCTATTGACTCTTACGGTTTGAGTTTGCAACATGAAGACTCTTATGGAATGATTTGAATAACTCTTACACTAGTGCCTTTGTCGTGGGAGGACTTTTATGCTAGTCACAGATTGACTCTTACGTTTTCTTCCTTTGTGATTTTCCACTGGTTTCGAGTTGTTTGAGTTGTTTTATTTTAAATTTTTCATTTTCTCTTTTCTGTTGAGATGTCACTCGAGTTTTGTTTCGTGAAACCTTTTATATATGCACCCTAGTTTGTTTGGGGGAGGACAACAACAATTCAAACATCGGAGAGATTGCTATTCCAGAGTTGTAAAGAGTTTGAGAAGAAGTTGTTCATCACTTGGAGCTGGAGTTTGTCATCTGAAGTTTGATTGTTCGTGCGTGTCCTCGATGTTGTAGCTGGAAATTGACCTCAGTGTTTCATTCTGGTGGTGATTTGAAGCTATTGCTTGCGAGGAGCTCTTATGAGACATCCCAAACCCGCACTCCCGAATCTGGTACTAGAAGTACATAACTTGAACACACGGGCTTTGATACACATCCATAATTACAAGATAATTGCAAAATTTAAAATCAAATAACTTTTTAGGTTTAGAGTTTTAGAGAATTAGGACAAATATTTAACTAGTAGGACCCATGTTCTTTGTATCAAAAGAATATTTTTCTCAATATATAAGCAACTACTTAATCCATAAAAATCCTTCAACATCTCCCACAAATTCTCCACTCGAGAAACTTTTCTAGACAAATCCTACACATTACATTCCTTCATAACCCGGGGAAATGGAAACATAAGAAGGGGTGATCTCAAAAGCTCAATAAGGGTAAACATAAGTGACAACAATCAAAGATCATAAGTGAACATAAGATAAACATATTAGTATAATAAAGGTACATAATAAAATCATAACATATAAATCTTAGATCATAAAATCAGAGTCATGGAGCATGAAATAACATCATAAACGAATCACAAGAGTATGAAAACATTAGTCCGTAAACACGAGCCGTGAAAGCATAACATAGTCATAAGAATAAGCATGAGACTGTGTCACAAACATGAGCATAGGTAAACATGACATAGTGGAGCATGCTACATTGTAATGAATCATATTTTCCCAAATTTATTGTTATAAATTATTTGGGAAAATTATGATACCAAATGCTGAAATGACGTGCGATTCCGAGGTCCACTGTGCCCAAAACGATTCACTGAAAAATGTTAAGTTTTTAATAACACACGTGCGCAACTTTTCTGAAAAAGTGGAATAACTTTTAAACGATTTCCCAGATCAAAAATTCAAGGGCACTGTTAAGCTCAGAGTAGTGGCTTTACCATAGGCACGACTTAACTTTAGTCGGTGCGGGTCTTCAGCGGAAAAACCCAAAAAGGGCGTAATCGTAAATAAAATTATTAAATAAAATTATTTTATTTTTAAAATCCTAATAAATCAAAAACGGTAACTCGGATCGAAAATCCGAGACCACCTTTGAGTTCGTGGGGGGCCACAGGCCAGCAAGGTGCAACGTGACAGCTATGCGGTTAGGGCAGACCATGTGGACCAGGGGGCGTGGCCAAGGCAGGCCATGTTTGGCGGAGTAAACTAGCTCGCAGTGCGGGTCAGATCGGGTAATCCGGGCCGCTCCAACGGCCCAGCGGGCTGAGCCGGTTCGGGCCTGGCCAGTTCAGACTGGACCGAACTGGGCAGGGTCAACCGAACGAAGTCGGGTCGGTCGGTGGGTCGGGATGGGTCCGGCAGGTCAGACCTAGAATGGACCTGGGCTGAACTTTTTCACCAAATTATTCATAACTTTCAAATGGAAAGTCTATTTAACAATCCATCTATGATGTTGGGACCCTTGAAATAAGGAGTCCATTTTGAGATAGATTTGTGGGTTTTTAGTTGGACCATAAGTGGTTGAGAGTGTACCCTTGGTGTTTCATTCTGGTGGTGATTTGAAGCTACTACTCGTGAGGAGCTATTATGAGATTTCCCAAACCCACACTCTTGAATTCAGTGCTGAAAGCACACAAATTGGACACACTGGATTTGATACACATCCATAATTACAAGATAATAACAACATTTACAATCAAATGAAAATTTTTTATGTTTAGAGTAATAGAGAATTATGAAAAATATTTAACTAGTAGGACCCATGTTCTTTGTATCAAAAGAATATTTTTCTCAATATATAAGAAACTACTTAATCCATAACAAGCCTTTAACATCTCCCACAAATTCTATACACAAGATAATTTTATAGACATATCCTACACATTACATTCCTTCATAACCCAGGGAAATGGAAACATAAGAAGGGGTGATCTTAAATGCTCAATAAGGGTAAACATAAGTGACAACAATCAATGATAATAAGTGAACATAAGATAAAAATATTAGTATAATAAATGTACATAATAAAATCATACCCTATAAAGATTATATCATAAAATCTGAGTCATGAAGTATGACATAACATCATAAACTAATCACAAGAGTATGA
Source organism: Viscum album (assembly GCA_963277665.1). Classification (NCBI taxonomy): domain Eukaryota; kingdom Viridiplantae; phylum Streptophyta; class Magnoliopsida; order Santalales; family Viscaceae; genus Viscum; species Viscum album. The sequence goes on along the minus strand of OY728137.1, from coordinate 610,115,144 downwards.
AAAAATTATTTAGTAAACATGATCCATGAAATCATAACATAGTCATAAGAATAAGCATGATACCATGTCACAAACATGAGCATAGGTAAACATGACATAGTAGACCATGCTACACCACCTGATTCCCATAACATAGTGAAACAGACTTCACTACCCGATTCCCATAACATAGTGGAGCAGTCATCACTACCTGATTCCCATAGTGGAGAAAACATTCCATACTCGATTCCCATAATTATATCATGAAATAAAAATCCTTAACCAATGCATTGGAGGGTGATACAGGACCCCACCCATCATTATCCATACATATGAATGCCACTTGAAATCAATCATTCATCATATCATAAAGGATCCATGGAAAAAATGGGTTTCATTCAACACATCATAAATAACCCATTAAATAAAATGAGCTTCATATCCTTTTCTAATGGATTTACATAAGAAAATCATCAACATGATAAACCCATGGGAAAAAATGGGTATCTGAAGATATTTGGAAACTTTCTAGTTAAATATCCTTTAATTAACATGGTTAAGTATAGATCATATACACCAAATAGATAAAAAGGTATACAGTTTAGTTAATAATTTTATCCAATCAGTCGATGTATGACATCTAGGTGAACACCCTTTTATGAAAGAAATGGAAAATAGTTTAATCACAAAGAAAATACATTAGAAGAAAGATCACTCCTATATCATAGAATGATTTGGAAAGAAAAATACAATGATGAATCATATCTTTGATAGTAATGAACATTATATAAACCATTCTAAGAAAGAAGATAGTGTTGGAGTGGTGATCTAGAAATGAATTCTATGTAATTTATGATTACCTATATTCATTGTTTTTAATATTAATAAACATATTATCATATCATGATTGTACTTTTTCATGACATAGTATGTGATAATGTCTTAATGATAATTGTCGCATTTAAAGGTCATGAAAATTCCCCACTATGATGAGAACCCAAAGGTTCCATGATAGTATTCTTAAATATATGATATATATCCAGATGATATCATTTGACGGGAAAAAATGATACAAGCTATCAGGGGTGGAGACTCATGAATTTGAAGCACTTTATTATGGTGTACGCCCTTGGAATTTCATAGGATATTATAAGAAATAACCCACCAGTAGGAAATACATATTTATATGTGTTATTGAATATTCATATCTGCGGACATGTGTACTGATTCTTAGGCTTTAAGATTATTATTAATGGATATTATTAGTCGTGTACTTTGATGTATTGATGAAAATCATGATGACATATGTTCGCAGTGAAGTAGGATACGCCGATTGCGTCATAGGTAATTTTGAATTAATGAATAACATGAGAAAGGATTTGTACCTTATATTCTTTAACAAGAGACGATATCTCAAGACCTTTTATAAAAATGTAATATCCTAAATAAATCCATGATCATGGTGTTCTGTGGGCAATTTCATTTCCATAATGTCAAAGAAAGAGAAATCATGCACATAGGCTGATGACACTAGCATGCAACCTGCTTGATTTGAGATATCATGATAAAAGAATTATATTACATAGTAAGCATTTATATGAGTTTGAATGTTTCTGTGACATTAAATTCTTTCTCTATGGGTGCCTTGATGTGCTCCTAGATGATAACCTTAAAATTTAGGACGCTTTGCCTAATGCTGAGAAAGAGGCATGAAGGGTCACACACTTAGTGTATTCATAACCTCTGTTAAATATTAAATATTATTTATTATTCAACATGTTGAATACATATTATCCCCGTATGAGGATTAATAATTATTCATGTTTGCTTGATCACATATATTTTGTCACTAGTTATTCGAGACAATATTTTGTGAGTAAAATATTTAATAAATATTTATTTGTAATTAAGTAAATATAATATTTATTTATTTATTGGTGAATACTGTAGTGATATTTATTTATTAATTAAGTATTCATTATTCGAGGCCTAATAAATATTATGTAGAAATAACAGACTGAGTTTAATGGTCAGGTGAGAAATAATACATATTAAACATTATTTGAATAATTTTTTTCAAGAAATAATATTTAATTAATTAAATGGTTTTTCACATGTCAAATAATAATAATAATAATAATAATAATAAAATTAAAATATGAGGTTCTGTGGGAATTAAGAAAATAATAAGGGCACATGTGAAATTATTATTTTTTAACACTAACATTATTTAAACCCAATTATTTTATTTTTAACCCTAACACTATCTATTTGTGTTGGTTGTGCACAACGACTTCGAAGGATTATATCAAGCCCTCGAGAGCCCCTCTCCAAGAACACTCTACCTAAGATGACTGATGTCACGACCAAACCTATTCCGGGCTTGAGCCGCAACTACCCGAAGCCCGCTTCCATAGGCCAATGGGTGAAGACTAGTGCCAAAGGAACAACAACTTGAGAAGGCCTTTGCCTAAGAACCTGTACACACACATGCAACCAACTCAATGCAAAAGTGCAGAGGAAAGGGAAAAAAAGATACAACACTACTATAAAAAGGAAACTAAACATTCATCAACTTCTAATCAGTACAAGTACAAAAAAGTAGACAAAAGGGAAAGGGAAAAAATACATGCCCAACCAGAAAAGTACCACAATTGGTAGTAACTAAAAAGTAAAATAGCTGAGAGAGCCCTACTTTTGGATCCTAAGATATGGCCACTGTATAAGGTCCAACCACTTGTATCCCTGAGCTCCTCTAAAGCCACGATCAATCTGTCTGTCATTTGTATATGGCACAACACGTACAGGCAAATCCCATGTAGGGGTGAGTATAAAAATACTTATTAGAATGCCCTAAAAAGGTGAGGGGGTTCATTAAGAGACACATTGAATAGTAAAACCATAGATAGAACAAGGTAAAATAAAAGATAGTACAACTACAACCCAACAAGAGAGTGAAGTAAACTCATCCAAAACACAAGGAGATAGAAACGGTGAGAAGATGAACTTCTCATTGAGTCTTCGCTACCTATAGTAGGAGAGTAGACTCATCCAATCATGAGAATCTAGATACAGAAAGCACATGACATACCCCACGTGTCTTTGCCTCTCCTAGAAGGAGAGTAACCAAAACCCAAGGAGTGGGTACTGAAATAGGATACATATATATGCCCAGTCAAAGAAGCCCAAACAAGAGAGTAAGGGGATATTTATATCATAGATCAGCCCAGGAAAAGGTACACCAACATTTCTATAAGTAACCACCCACAATGCCCAACATCCCTCATGTCTACCTTGAACATGCAAGTCAAAGGGACTAAATCACCACACCATGATTCTATCCGCTTTGGGTGGCACTATCTTGCCCTCATAGTTTTAGGTCATGTCATAAGGATGCATCTTGGTGGGGAAGGTGTCCCTCTTCCTTGGGAGTCCAAATTTACATCAAAACAAGTTGCGTCACTGATCTCCATAGTCAAAGAGTTCATGCCTCAAGGTTTAGGACACATGTCCAGCCTGACTAGAGGGTTCCACTCTAGTATCATTGAGGACCCATGCCCAACCCAACTGGAGGGATCCACTATAGTGTCTTCGAGGACCCGTGCCTAGCCCGACTGGAGGGTTCTACTTAGAAAGGGTCGAGGACCCATGCCCATCCCAGCTGGAGGGTTCCACTCTAGTGTCATCAAGGACTCATGCCCAACCTGGATGGAGGGTTCCACTCAGAAGTAACTGTAAAGGAACTACACTATCCATCCCTGTTGGATGGTACCTCTCAGAAAGCATTGAGAAACTACACTGGTAAACCTGCCTGATCACAACCATCATCGAATGTCGCCTTATATAATCATCATTACTAAAACATCAAGCATCAACTTGAATTTGCATCGTGCTGGGAACATCTCACATCATATCTTGAAATCCACTACGGAGGGAACCATCACTAACTATGCGGAAAAAAACTCAGGATAGGCTACTCGCATGCCAAAATCCATGTCCAACAGAAGGAGGTATGAGAGATACACAATTTGTAAAGTGGTACACGAAACATGTGGGGACCACATGATATGTGACCCTACCTCATTGCCTATCCATGTACCTATCCATACTCAGGTACTAAACTGTGATCAAGTTCCCCTAAGCGTGATAGTGTACTCCCATAGTATATAGAACCTCTAGCCATAAGGCTGACGGGCGCACGATGCTCCTCGCTAGTCCAAAAAGGGGAGAAAATGTAACTTTACTAAATCTCCCACTCAAATAGACCCAGTTAACCAAACAGATCACACTGTGATTATCCTTGCGGAAAAACATACATGATCGACTATTCATTCACCCGAATCGGACCCCCGGTGAAGAAACTACATTTCACAGCATTGCGCATGAATGATGCTTTGTGGGGCCCATGAGTCGATCTAGAAACCCATCATATGGATCAAACCATTAAGATACCCATGAAAAAACACATAGAATCATCTATTTATTTTCCCAAAACATACACCCGGTGAAAAATTCACATTTCACCATAAACGCCCAAACTGGGTCTCATGGGGCCTGCACCTCCATTTTGGTTTAAGCACTTGAAATTATTCTTGAAAAATCTTCCTCAATTTTAGGTTCATGAATCCGCTGACGATGCGTTGATCGGACATCAAATGCAGATGATACATTTGATAGAAGAATCTCAAAATAATAATAAATATATTATTATTATTATAATTGGATGTTTCGTTCCATCAAGCCCTGAGCCCGAAACATAAAATTCTAAAACTATATTTAAAAGTTATTTCTTGATTATAAGAGATCATGGATATAGATGACGTGTAAATCATACACCCGGTTTGCAAGATATGGCCATTTAAATGTGTATGGCCTGACCCAAACCGGTTTGTCCCTTTCTGGCCGGACCACTCCACCTGGGCCGACCTGCTTTGACCGGCCCGATCTGATCCACTAGGCTACGAACCAACCACATGGTCCGGATCGCTGCTGAAACATGCCCAACCTAGGGTCGGGTCGCTGCCACCGCACTTTACGGTGGAAGTCTCCACCTAGGTCACACCACGTGACCTCGCCCGACGGCCCAGTCGGGCCACATCGCGACACCGTCGGGCCGCGGTGCCACTATGGGGCGGATTGTCGCCATAAGTTTCCACCAGCCACTGCAACAGTAGCCTATTCTACGGACCATCAGACTCCATTCGGTCACCCGATCCTAAATCTATCAGTGGATTGGGGACCCTTGTGACGAGGGCTTCACTGTGACGACCTTTGATCAATGATCTGTCACTGTTTCGACACAAAGAAAAGTAGACATCGCTTCCACTTACCACTGCACCTCATACGGTGCCTGAAAAACAAAAGCATCGTAGATCCGCAATCCCTGGATCACAACCTTCAAATATCCATGCTTCACTTTAAGATCATATGTCATTTTGACGTGTAAAAAAGTTAACTGAAGAAGAATAAAAAGAATGGTGAAGAATGGACAATACAGAAATTAAACGGTCAATGGTCGTTGAAAGTTTTACTATCAAAAAATGATTTCAAAGCAGTTAAATCAATTAGAAGTCAAAATCGACAAAAAAAATTCAATCAGGGAAAGCAGAATCCGAAAGAAGAATCTTATATGGATTCTGGATCTGACATTGCATTCATTGCACTATGATTTTCTAGGATCTGGAGTTTCGTTGTGATCCTTCAAGAATCTGACGTCAATTATCTGATCGAATGGAGAGAGGAACTCTGCCGACTATGGGAGAAAATTATCCAAACCCTTTCTCATTTTCTCAACCTCTTATTTATAGAAAACCAACAAATATGTCCCCCAACAGTCACGATATCCGAACCTCTTGCACCCTCTCACTTTAGTCCACGCTTAGGTAAAACACCCCATTCCGAAATCAACAACGGTCTCAAATTTCCAAATCAAGTTCTTGTTCAAAAGTTATTTGTTTCGGAGTTTGAGATAAAATAATTAAATTTAATTATTTTATTTAGGGAAATGCCCTCCGTGGATTTTTCTACAGAATAACCATTCTGAAAAAATTTATGTCCCACCTAGGGTAAACGCAATGCTCCAAACTTAACCATGGACTCATATTTCTGATCCGATCAACTGTTTGAGGGATATCCTATTTCCATCGCGCTCATAGTATAAAAATACTTAATATTTTTATAATAATTAATTCCAGGCACATCGGGCCTCCAAATTTCACATCATCTCAATGCCTAGCTCTGGAAATATATGAAGAAATATTCCAAAGTCTCATAAGGAAAAACCGGGTCTCTACATTATTCCCTCCTTCAAGCTTTTCATCCCCAAAAAACAAACTAGAGAAACAACTCAGGATACTGAGCTCACACCTGGCTCTCCCACTCCTAAGAACTCTCCTGCACGTTTCTGTGCTTCCATAACACACGAACCACGAGGGATGGTTCGTCCTCGTAAGGTCCTATACTATCGATTACGTGCATAGGATCATGCATGTATCTCCTCAGATGAAACATGTAGAAAACATCATGCACCCGTTCCAACTGTGGGGGTAGGGCAAGGCGGTGGGAAACCCCACCGACCCTATGTACGTTTTCAAAAATCTCAACAAACCTTGAGGACAACTTACCTCCCCGAAAAAAAACTAACACGCAAGCCCCCAACATATCCTCTAACACCTAGATAGTGAACTCTGTCTTCCCATCGGTCTGGGGAAAAAGTATGTACTCATCCGCAGCTGGGTCCTGAATGTATCCTACAGGCCTCTCCACAACCATGATGTAAACCACACATCACGATCAGAGAAATTTTTTTAGGGTACCCCATGAAGTCATATGATATCTTGTAAGTACAACTACCCCAAACTCTCCACAAAAATATGCTCCCTAAATATGAACAAAACTTAAGCAGGATGGGTGGAACTCCTCACGGAATAGCTGTTGAAAGTCATCCCACAAGAGTATCAGCTCATCGTGCATCTGAGTAACCAGACTCCACCAACATCCAGCTACTCCATGGAAAAGACTGGATACCAAATCCACCATATGATATATCAGTGTCCAAACAATCCTAAATAGGAAAACCATAAACTATATCCAAACCTCCATTTCCTAAGGGTATTCCTCACCATAGAACCTCAATAGTCTCTGACGCCGGAACTCACAGAGTGCGCTCAGCCTACGCATGTCCCCAGCCTGCTCTGCTGGGACTGTCTAATTATCAACGGGTGGAGGTGATACTACCTTCCTACTTAGAGGAAGGGGATCACATGATGGATCCTAAACAGAGGGATCGTCACTCATAGGGTTGTCATCACAAACCAGAGCTAGTATCCTGGATGGATGTCATCACAGAGGCATCCTGAATGTTATCAAGGAGTACCATAGTTGGATGAGAATATATATATATATATCAACAACAAGTGGGGAGCTGACTCAATAAGGGTATTCAAAGACTCAATCCTATATGACACATGTACCAAAGTTACCTACAACAAATTTCATAGCATGTTGAGTCAAAAAGTGGGTAATCAGGGTCCCGATGAATGGCTACGTCAACTGCTGCATCATCACTAGACTCTCTAGCCTGAGGACTGCTCTCAAGACACATTGAAACTATTTACCTAAACCAAACCAATACATTTTTAGGGAAACATATGAACAACATCTCAAGGGTCAGACCACCTTTGATACCACTTTTTCATGACCCGACCCATGTCAAGCTTGATCCGCAACTACCCCAAGCCCGCCTCCATAGGCCAGGAGGTGGCGACTAGAGCCAAAGTCACAAAAACTTGGGGATTCCATTTCCTAAGAACTTTTGCACACACACAAAACCAACTCAATGAAAAACTATAGAGGAAAGGGAATGAAAGATACCACAATACTATATAAAGGAAACCAAACATGCTTCAACCTCTAATCAGTACAAGTATAAAAAAGTAGACAAAAAGAGAAAGGGAAAAAATACATGCCCAACTAGAAAAGTGCCACAACTGGTAGTAACTAAAAATTAAAATAGATGAGAGTGCCCCTCTCCTAGATCTCAAGTTATGACCACCATAGGTGGTCTAAGCACATGTATCCCTAAGCTCCTCTGAAATCACGATCAACCTATCCGTCATTTTCATATGAAACGACACGTGCGGGAAAAGCCCATGCAGGGGTGAGTATAAAAATACTTAGTAAGACGCCCTGAAAAGGTGAAGGGGGAGAAGTGAGAGATACTCTGAAGATGAAATGAGTAGATAAGACAAGGTACAGTAAAAGAGAGTACAACTCAACCCAACAAGAGAGTGATGTAAAGTCATCTGATACACAAGGAGATAGAAACAGTGAGATGATGAACTTCTCATCAAGTCTTTGTTACCTATAGTAGTAGAGTAGACTCGTCCAACCATGAGAAGATAGACATAGAAAGCGCGTGACATACCCCACATGTCTTCTCCTCTCCTACAAGGAGAGTAACCAAAACCCAAGGAGTGAGTACTGAAATATGATACATATATACACTCAGTCAAAGAATCCCAAACAAAAGAGTAAGGGGATATCCATCTCAAAGATCAACCCATGAAAAGAGTCACCAATAGTTCTAGAAGTAACCACTGATGATGCCCAGTATCCCTCACATCTTACTTGAACACGCAAGTCAAAGGTACTCAATCACCACACCTTGATATTATCCACTTTGGGTGGCACTGTCGCACCCTCACAGTTTTAGGTCACATCATAAGGATGTGTCTCAATGGGGAAGGTGTACCTATTCCTTGTGAGTCAAAAGTTACATCAAACCAAGTCGTTTCATTGATCCATATAGTCCAAGAGGTCATGCCTTAAGGTTGAGGACCCATGCCCAACCCGACTGGAGGGTTCCACTCTAGTATTATCGAGGACCTGTGCCTAGCCCAGTTGGAGGGTTCTACTCTAGTGTCGTTGAGGACCCGTGCCTATCCTGACTAGAGGGATCCACTCAGAAAGGGTTGAGGACCCTTGCCCAGCCTGACTAGAGGGTTTCACTCAGGAGTAACTATAGAGGAACTACATTGTCCATCCTTGCTGGATGGTACCTCTCAGAAATCATCAAGGAACTACACTGGTAAACCTTCCTGATCACATCCATCATCGAACATCACCTAGGATAGGCATCATGCCCGAAACATCGAGCATCGCCTCATATAGGCGTCGCACTTGGAACATCTCACATCGTATGTTGAAAGCCACTACGAAGGGCACCATCACGTTCTACGTGGAAAAACTCTCAAGATACGCTACTCACATGCCAAAATCAAAGTCTAAAAAAAGGAGGTATGAGAGATAGAAGATTTTTAAAGTGGTAAATGACACGTGTGGGGACCACAAGATGTGTGACCCTTCCTCATCACCTGGACGTGTACCTAGCCATACTCAGGTACTAAACTATGATCAAGTACCCTTAGGCATTCCTATGTACTCCCAGAGTACATGGCACCTTTATCCATAAGGCTAACGAGCGCATGATGCTCGTCGCTGGTCCAAAAATAGGCAAAAACATAACTTTACTGACTTTTCTTCTTAGATGGACCCGAATAACCAAAGGAATCAAATCGTCATTATCCTTGTAGGAAAACGTACAAGATCGACTATTTATTCACCTGAATTGGACTCCTAGTGAAGAAATTTCATTTCACAGCATTGCATAGGAACAATGATTTGTGGGTCCCATGTATCAATCCCAAAACACATCATATGGATTTAAATGTTGCGATCCCCATGAAAAAACACATGGAATTGGCTATTCATTTGTCTAAAATGGACACCCAGTGAAAAATTCACATTTCACCGCAAATGCCCAAATTGGGCCTCATGGGGCCTCCACCTACATTTAGGTTTAAGTGCTTGAAATTGGTCTCGAAAATTCCACCTCAATTTCAGGGTCACAACACTGCTGACGGTGCATCGATTGGACATCGAATGCAGAAGATACGTCTGATACAAGAATATTTAGATAATAATAAATATATTATTATTATTATAATTGGACATTTCATGCCACCGATCCCCGAGCCTGAAACATAAATTGTAAAACTATCTTCAAAAGGTCCTTCTCGATGATAGAAGAATGTGACCACATATGGCACATCAATCTAATGCTCAATTCACAAGATATGGCCATTTAAAGGTATATGGCCCATCCCAAACTGATCTGACCCTTTCTGGATAGACCACTCTACCTGGGTCGACCCACTCTGGTCAACCGAATCTGATCTTCCAGGTCGCATCCCAGCCCAGCCCAGAACTGGGTCACCTCTGCCTGGGTTGTGCCACGTGACCCCGCCCGATGGCTTGGTCGGGCCTCATCGTGGCACCGTCGGGCCACGGTGCCGCTATCGCTCAGCGGTCTACCGCGGGGTGGAACACCACCATAAGACGCCGTGTCGGTGGTGCTCCTGTGGTCCATTCCATGGACCACTAGACTCTATCTAGTCACTCGATTGTGAATCCGTTAGCGGATTGGGGACCCTTGCGACATGGACTTCACTGCACTAGCCTTTGATCAACGATTAGTTGCTGTTTCGACACGACAAAAAGTAGTTGCCGCTTATGCTCACCGATGTGACTCCTACGGTGCCTAAAAAATAAAACCATCGAAGATCCACAATCCTTGGATCATGAACTTCATAGAACTATGATTTTCTCGGAGATTAGATGTCATTATAACTTGTCAAAAAGTTGACTGATGAAGAATTCAAAGAACTGATAAGAACAGATGATCTAGAAATTAAAAGGTCGATGAATATTGTTAGTTTGACCATCAACAAAGGATTTAAAAGTAGAAAATATATCAAAAGTCAAAATTGACAACAAAAACTTCAATCGAGGACAACGAAATCTAAAATAAGAATCCTAACTGGATTCTGGATCTGTTGTTGCGTTCGCTGCGCTATGATCTGCTAGGATCTGAAGTTTCATTATGATTCATCAAGAATCTGACATCAATTTTCCAATCGTATGGAGAGAGGAGCTCTATCGGCCATGGTAGAAAATGAGAAAAACTCTTGCTCATTTTCTCAAACTCTTATTTATAGAAAACCAACAAAAACGTCTGCCAATGGTCACAAGATCCGAACCTCCATCACCCTCACACTTTAGGCCACACTTAGGTAAAACACCTCATTTTGAACTCAACGATAGTATTGGATTTACAATCTGAGTCCCCGTAAAAAAGTTTTTTGATTCATCATTCGAGATAAAATAATTAAATTTAATTATTTTATTTATGGAAACACCCTCCGTGAATTTTTCTAAAGAAGACCTGTGCTGACAAAATTTATGTCTCACTTAGGGTAAACTCCATGCTCAGAACTCAACTGTCACCTCAGATTTCTAATCTGATCAACCGTTTGAGAGATATCTCATTTCCATCATGTGAATAATATAAAAATACTAAATATTTTTATAAAAATTAATTCTGAGCACACCGGGCCTCGGAATTTCCTGTCGTCTCAGCACCTAGCTCTGGAAATACACACACACACACACACACACACACACACACATATATATATATATATATATTCCAAAGTCTTACAAGAAAAAAACTCGGTCTCTACAAATGACTCAAGAGTTAGGATTTGTCACTCTATCACTAAAAGATTCCTATGATGATGCTTAGAGGTTGATGGTACATGTTTGGATCACTGTTGGAGGGAATCTACACTTGATTCCTACAACGCAACGACGGTATGATGTTGCCAGATTCATCAATAAAGAAAGAATTCATTGTAAGGTGATTCTTTAATTACTTAAATTAATTATAAATCAATATGTGATGATCCTATTTTTGGTTCCTTTATTCTCATATCAATTAATATTTGCTTCAATTCTATTGGTCGTGACGTTCTTCATTGATTTACATCTCAGATTAATCATCGATTACAACAAAAATATGAGTTGGGAAAGCCCTACTGGAATTTCCATCATTTCCGAAACCTTCAAGTGGTATCAGAATGGTTACATAATTATTTATAATTATTTAAATATTATTGATTGATTTGCACATTTATCTTCAGTTTTTAAATTATGGTTTAATTGTTCTTTAATCCTAATCATGAGATATTATCTTCTTATCCTCTATTCTCACAAATATAATCAATAAATGGATTAATTTTGAATGAATAACATTCTAAGAACTCATATGGAGGTGCCAATGATTCTGTCCAGATAACACAAGAGTACATGGTATGTAGCTCATCGGTACACACCATATACCCATGTTTAATGCACCAAGGATACCCATGAATTAATTCAGATCATGTGAATTTATTACACATGGTGTGTATTTAAAACGCCACATGTTGATAGGGATGTCCTAATGAGTAGTTAGCCGGACTACGTGATGTGTAACTTGTGTACATTACATGTAACTTGTTTACACGACGTGTATTCCATTAGTCAAATACGAGTTGTGTGGTGCTACATGACACGTGTGACTGATAACCATGTAACTCAGAGACCACACAATGTGTATCCCACACACACTCCATGTACTCCATTAATGTCCATGGCAGGACGATGCACCCAATCCCTACGTGTGTGTTGTGGATAGGCAACAAAGAAATATACCCGACGTGTAGCTGGATAATACAGACCATGTATATTACTTAATTAATAAGAATTTAAAATTAATTTATTATACTTCTTAAACATTATCAACACGTGTTCTGGGTTTTCATGACCCGTCCCCTAGGGCACGTGTTGTGACTACCCCAAGCCCACCTTATATAGGCTAGGGGATGGAGACTAGCACCGGAAAGGCGTATCCCTAAAACGAGAAGGCATTGCTTTTAAACTTGTACAAACACACAATCCAAGAGAACAACAAGAAGCAACCACGAAGTAAACTACTGTAGTAAAACGTGTGCTAAAATAAAGGGTCCAGAATACAATCCCAATTGAAAAGTACAAGTACAACTAAAAAGAGAAAACAACTCTTGGATCGTCCACCTAGGATCCTACCCGAAGGGTAGGTACAACTCAAGATCATTAGTCCTGCGTCATGTCATGTCAAATGGTCCACCTATGAGCATCGTCCAGTCCTGGATCCCTTAGCCTCGATCAATGTTGTCTGTTGTCTGAACAAGACACAACAAGGTGCAGGTGAAGCCCATGTAGGGGTAAGTATAACAATACTCAGTAGGGACCCTAAGACCCTAAAGGTCTCCCAGAGTTCCACAAAGCAAGACCTCATCCACAAAGCATGAAGTAGTCAAAAACTCTACTTAGGTATATGCCCATACATATACCTAAGTTATCAAGATATACTCGTCTCATACATGAGGAAACACAAGGCTCCAACCTTTAAGCTATTTGCACAACTGATCCACAAAGGAAGAATACCAAAAAGGTAACACCATGAAGGCAACACCACAAAGGTAACACCATGAAGGTAAGAATACCACAAAGTTAACACCACAAAGGAAAGAGTACCACAAAGGTAACACCACGAAGGTAACACCATGAAGGTAAGAGAACCACAAAGGTAAAGACTCATCTCACACCAGGTATATAAGTAAAGCGCAAAAGTACAGATGATTAGTAAATATGCTAGATCATCTTATTCTATTGAGAGTAACTACTGCTGACTATAAGGAGTTTGACCCACATGGGATCGATAAGTACTAACCCCTGTTGACCCACACAGGATCTGACCCACATAGGATCAGTATGTGCTGACCCATATAATATCACTGAGCACTGAACCACATAGGATATAACCCACACAGGATCGGTACTGACCCACATAGGATCGGTGCTGACCCACACATGATCGCTTGGTACTAACCTCTGTATGATCTGTCTCCTACCTATGCCTCACTGCCAGCCACTGGATTCCTGCACTAACCATGCTTGATTCCAAGAGGATCCACTCCTCAAGCCATCAGTCATATTTCAATTGGAACTAAGTTCCACAAATAAGTATCTCAAAGTACCGCCATGTCGTAAGGGTTCCAACACGACAGACGACGAAACAATAGGACGCCCGTTCTGTGACTTATAAGCATTTTAGTACCTAGGGCCCGGTTGGATTTAGGTTTGATTCAACCCGGTCATACTCCAAATTTCTCCAAAACTAAAATTAAGTATACCAAAAAGAATGTCTCTCTATAAGGATCCCAGGGCAGTAGACAGTTCGTTAAACGGATGCTCGGTTCACAAGTTATGGCTCTTTTAGAGAAACTAGGCCTAGAAGGCCCCGGGTCCGGTCCGACCTAGCCCGACCCGGTCTGGGATGACCCGACCCGGTCTGGGTATGACCCGGACCGTTTGGGCGAGGTCGCGGTGGGCTCGGCCTGCCAGGCCGCGGACCAGCCCAACCCACCTGGGCGGTGTGACTCGCTGGGCTCGCGCGGCTTGTCCCTCGGGTGTGCGGCCCACTGGACTCGCACGGCCCGGCCCACGGAGGCACCACCTATTGGGATCGTGCAGCCTGGACCTCAGAGGCACCTCCTGCTGGGATCGCGCGGCCCGGCCCGTGGAGGGGTGCTGCCCGCAGTGGAATGGTCCACTGTGGTGGGGCCCACCCTATTAGGAATGAGGGAGCGGCCCCCTGGTTTTTCTCGAATAGCTAAGTCCGTTCAGTTTGTGCGGCAGCACCACGTGGCATCACCTGGTCTCCTGGTGGGACCCATAGGGTTCCAATCCCTTTTTCCGCGAATTTCTCCGCTGGTGGTGCATCGTTGCGTGCTGCTCTGTCTCCTATGGTCGTCTGGTGCCGGCCACCTTGCTCGACTGCCGCGGTTGAAAATCTGTGACCCTTCTCCTCCAGAAGCGTGCGACGACGCACTTCTTCACCTCCACGGCCGACCGGTGTCGGCCGCTCTGCTGACCGCCGCGGCATAGTTCCACGACCTCCTCCTCAGGCGGACCACCTTCATCGCAGCTGGTCATCTCCATCATCTGCTAGTGTCGGTCACTGGTGTCGTTTCGGCGGTCTTCCGCGGAGAACGCAAAAAAACAACAATTGGCAGAGGGACCAGGCCTTGTTCGTTTGGCCCGTGACCTCCGCGTTATCATCTTATCATGAAATAGGATATATTATTCAACAATATCTTGAAAAATAAATGATACAAAACCCTACCTCAAGATCATTGGAGAATGCCCATGTTTGAGGAAGAGTCGGTGTTCGTTGTCCCCGCAACACGCCTCCAACGATACCACTCAATCGTCATTCTTCAGTTCGTGATTCGGTGGTGCTCGTCACTGCTTGTCGGAACTGGTCCCATCCTCTAAGTGGTTGGCGTCGCAGTACTTTTCCAAAGTTTCGTCACTTGGTGAAGCCGTTCCAATACTCCTCTCCAAGATCCATATAAAGAGGAGAGGGGGAGGGTGAGTAATGCACGTGGAATTAATGGGGGTTCATTTAATAGAAACCTTCCTAATTCCAATAGCACTATTACAAAGGATTTGTGGAGTCATTCCATTTAATGGATTGACACGTCACTGGTCCCGCCACTGCCGCTTGTCCGTTGGAGGAAAATAAATGAGGGAAATAAAATAACAAAGTTATTTTATTATTCTTTTAAAAATTCCAAAATATAACTTTTTCTCTTGACCTACCAAGGTCGAAGTGAAGCCTCCCTTAAGAGAATCCTAGTGCTACAGATTCAACTATGCCCTCAGATTTTTAATCCGAGCATTGGTTCAAAAGATAGTAAACGCCACCCACATGTTTACTGAATGTACCTTAAAAAAAGTTTAGAAATTCATTCCGGGCACACCAGGCCTCAGAATCACGCACCGTCAAATTTCGTAGAATATTAATAATTACATATAATTAAAAAAAATTACATGGAAAATATAGGTCTTTACATTCTCCCCACTTTAGGTATTTTCATCCCTGAAAGCCACAACATAGACTAAAGAAACAAATGGGGGTACTGAACACGAACCTGAGCCTCCCAATCATATGTGCTCTCCTGGAGGCTCCCATGCTTCCAGAGAACGTGCACCAGTGGTATCGATCATCCATGAAGGACCTGATCCTGTCGATCCTCAATCTTCACTGGAACCTCTGTAAACGTCACCCCATCATTAAGGTCTATCTCTCCATGGTCGATGATGTGAGATGGGTCATGCACGTATCTCCTCAGCTGGGATACATGGAAGACGTCGTGCACCCTTTCCAACTACGGTGGAAG
Organism: Viscum album; assembly: GCA_963277665.1. Classification (NCBI taxonomy): domain Eukaryota; kingdom Viridiplantae; phylum Streptophyta; class Magnoliopsida; order Santalales; family Viscaceae; genus Viscum; species Viscum album. Next base: position 610,098,996 of record OY728137.1, on the reverse strand, counting down.
TGATAAGCGATATGATACCTCTTCGATCCTCCAAAGTATCAGAAAAGGTCCGATAAATCTTAGTGAGAGTTTGCTGCCTTGGAAAAATCTCCACAAACCTCATTGAGGTGAGACCCATAGGAAAATGTGGTATCCCTCCTTGAACTCCAAGGTCCTCTATCTCCTGTCAGCATAAGACTTATGTCTACTCTGTACAGTCTTCATCTGCTCCTAGATAATCCGCGCCTTCTCAATGGTAGCCCATACCAACTCTGGACCCATAAGTGCTGACTCCTCTGGGCCTATCCAACATAGAGGTGATCTGCAAGGTCGACCGTATAAGTCCTCTAAAGGTTCCATACTGATGGTGGAGTGATATCTATTGTTTTATACAAACTCCACCATGGGAATGTGATCCTCCCAACTATGACCAAAATCTAGGATGCAAGCACGTAGCATGTCCTCTAGTTTCTTAATGGTTCGCTCCATCTGACCATCCTTCTGTGGATGAAAGGCGGTTCTCAAATGTAGCTGAGTCCCGAACACCTCATGTAATCCCTTCCACAACCAGGATGTAAAACGTGCATCATGGTCAGAGATGATTGTCGATGGAACCCCATGGAGTCGTACAATCTCCTATACGTAGAGGCATCCCAAGCCCTCTACTGATCCCTGATCTTGGATGGGTAGGAAGTGGGCCGAATTGGTGATTCAGTCAATGATCACCCAGATAAAATCATGTCCCCTAGACTTCTGTGGTAGCCCTATCACAAAGTCCATGGAGATATCATCTCACTTCCACTCTGGTATCTCTAGTGGCTGAACTAATCCCACTGGTATGTGATTCTCTACCTTCACTTGCTGACAAGTGAGGCCTCAAGAAACAAACTTTGCCACTGCTTTCTTCATCCCTGGCCACCAGTGCTGACGCAGGAGGTCTTGGTACATTTTCACCACACTAGGATGTACCGCTAAAGGTGATATGTGGAACTCCCTCATTACTTCCTCTCATAGCGCCACTGGAACCATGGAACGTCCCCTAAAGAGGATGACGTGATCCCCACCTTCATAAAATTCATTAGGTGACTGTCCTGTGGATATCTAAACACGTCGTGCCTCATAGTCAATATACCCAAGTTGTGCCTCCCACACTCGCTGAAGAAGTGGGGGAGTGACAATCATATATTGGAGGTAAGATTCTCCATCTCTATCCACAAAGGATATCTATAACGCGGCTAACTGATCTGTCACCTCACTCAGTAGCTGTAGAACAGACCTTCTGTTGAGTGAGCCTGCCACTACGTTCCCCTTCCCAGGAGTTTATACTATATCGAAGTCATAATCCTAGAGGAAGTCAATCCATCGCCACTGTCTCAGGTTCAGGTCCTTCTGAGAGAAGATATAGCTAAGACTATTGTGATCAGAGTAAATAGTAAACCGTTCACCCATTAAGTAGTGTCACCACATTTTCAAGGTGAAGACCACTGCTACTAACTCCAGGTCATAGGTAGCATAGTTCTGCTCTTGTTGTCTCAGCTGTCGTAAACCATAAGCAATCACTACTCACTCCTCTATCAGGACACATCCAAGTCTGGTCCCTAATGTGTCCCAGTAGACTACATACCCAACACCTTCTTTTGGTAGCCTCAATATGGGGTAACTCGTCAGTATCTACCTCATCTCCTGAAAACTATGATGACATCTCTCCATCCATACGAAGGGTTGTCCCTTCTTCGTCAATGATGACAAGGGTACCACAACTATGGAAAAGTGGGGTACAAATCTCCGGTAGTACCCAGCCAATCCCAGGAAACTCCGCACCTCGGTCACACTCCTGGGTGACTCCCAAGCAAGAACTGCCTCTATCTTCACTGGATCGATCCACAAAAACTCCAGTCTCTGAGATAACGTGCCCCAGGAAGTGAACTTCCCGTATCTAGAACTAGCACTTTGAGATATTTCCATAAAATTGGTGCTCTTGAAGTGTATCCAGGACTATCTGTAGGTGCGTGGAGTTCTCCTCCTCCGACGCCAAGTATATCAATATGTATTCGATGAATACCACCACATAGCGATTGAGGTATGGATAAAATATCATGTTCATGAGTCCCATGAACACTATAGGGGCTTTGGTCACACCGAATTGCATAACCAAGAACTCATAGTGGCCATACCAACATCTTAAGGCCATCTTCTACACATCCTCATCTCATACCTTGAGCTGATGATAGCCTGATCTGAGGTCTATCTTCTAAAACCATCAATCTCCCTTCAACTGATCAAAGAGATCATCAATTCTTGTAAGTGGATACCTATTATTCACGGTCACCTGGTACAGGTGCCGATAGTCCATATAGATTCTCAAACTCCTATCCTCCTTGGAGAACAAAATCAGGGCTGCCCATGGTGACACACTGGGCCTTATGAACCCCTTCCTTTGCAAGTCCTCCAGCTGTACCCATAACTCATGAAGATCTGCAAGATCCATTTGATATTTTGGTGTAGATATCGGTGCCATCCCGGGGTATAGGTTGATGTAAAAGTATACCTCTCTATGTGGAGGAAGTCCCAGAATATCATCAGAAAATAAATCAACATATTGTTCCACCACTATAGGATAGTTCATACTCTCAACATCAACTACTTCGAGGGTAAGGATAGCCAACTGATGTGTGATCGGCTACACCCTCCTTCGGGTAAGTCCATCATGTGCTGCAAAGGTTCCCTTCTCAACGATGAAGTAAAGCCTAGTCCCATCTCCACAAAAACACCACACATTGCACCTAATACAGTCAATATGAGCATGAACTGTGGATAACTAGTCCAAACCCAAGATGATGTCTTAAGGCCTTGACGCCACTACTAGAAGATCCCAGCTGAAGATCTCACCTCCCAGAGTAAGCTCGCACTACCGAAACCAGTGTGTAATCATCGAATCCCATCCTGTATGAGTCTTTAGCTATAAGGATCAAGCCAACGGCTCTATCAGAATCTCTGAGATCCAAATGAGGGATGTAGCAATAAAAGAGTGACTATAACCTGTGTCTATAAGTACTGCAACTAGGGTGGAATAGACATAGATCGTACATCTAATCATCTATGGGGTGCCATGGTCGTAGGCCTCTGCTGCCTGGAGCTGAGCTCGTCCCTGTCCTCATGCTCCCTGTGGTTGGGGTGGACCACCTGGAGGTGGTGGTGGTAGAACCTCGAATTGCCACCCACCTCCTGCTGCACGGCCAGATCCTCTACCCTGTCCGCCACCCTGTAGACCTCCTCACTCAAACCTCTACCTATTCCTCGGCAGTCCCTCAACCGTCTGCTGGTCGTCCGTACGATGGTTCAGGAAATCAGGAGCCATGTGACCCTACCCACTACATGAGTAGCACTGTCTGATACTCATCTTTCCTCTATCCCGTGAGCCCCTCACCACCGACCCTATATCTAGAGGTCGTCCACCAGATGGTCTGTCCCACTTGGGCCCCTACGTCATCCATCTACTGCTTGCTACGGATGACTCTACTACCTGACGTTCGGTGGTGGCCCTCGCTGTTGGTTCCTACTCAGCTAGGAATCTCTCCACTAAAAGCGCTCGCTCTAGCACCCCATCCTATGTCAAAATGTTGAGTGATATCATCGATGCTCTGATCTCCCATCAGAGACCCTGATCAAAGGTCTAGGCCCTGAAGAAAGGGTCTCGTACCATGTCGGTGAAATAATGGGAGAGATTAGTGAACCTCGCCAAGTACTGAGCCACGACCATGCTGCCTAGCTGTAAGTCTAGTAGCTCCAGTATATGCACTGAGCGTAGAGTCGTTGGGACGAAATCTACCCTGAAAAGGCCCTTGAAGTCCACCCAGGTGAGGGTCACCTCATTGTGTAACTGGAGTGTTAGACTCCACCATCTCCCAGCTGCTCCCTGGAAAAGACTGGTAGCTAGGATCACCATCAGATCAGCTGGTGTCCCAACTAAGCAAAAAACTTTGGCCACAGCCTCCAGCCAGTCCTCAGCCGCCTGCGGATCCACCTCACCTCAGAACCTTGGAGGCCTTTTCCACTGAAACTCATGAAATAAACTCAATCGGCATGCACCCTCTACTGGTGGGGCTGGTGGCATCTACTGACCAATGGGTGGTGGTTCTATTGGTGCACCACCTGATGGTACTATCGCCGTAAGAGGGCCCTGCACTGAAAGAAAACAGGTGCGCCACATTCAATAAATTATACCTGGTGAGCTGACTCAAAGAGATCAGAAGAAAAACTTTTCAAAAACACATGCTATCAGTGTCTTCATACACTGAGTCAACAATCAGAATTGAGGGTCTTGGTGTATGGATACGTCGGCCACCACACCAACACTGGATTCCCCAAACTGAAAACCACACTCATAACACTCAACACTATTATCACAATGAAAATATTAGAGTCCTAGTTCTTCTGTATAACTGACTCCTATGATACCACTTTGTCACGACACTTCCCCCGAGGCCCGTTCCGTGACTACCCCAAGCTTGCTTTCCATAGTCCAAGGGCTAGAGACTAGCACCGGAAAGGCGTATCCCTAAAACGGGAAGGAATTTCCTTTAAACCTGTACAAACACATAATCCAAGAACACAACAAGAAGCAACCACAAAGTAAACTATTGTAGTAAAAAGTGTGTTGAAAGTAAAGGGCCCGAAATACAAGCTCAACTGGAAAGTACAAGTATAACTGAAAAGAGAAAGCAACTCCTGGATCGTCCACTGAGCATCCTACCATAAGGGTAGGTAAATCTCACGATCAGTAGTCCTATGTCACATCATGTCAAATGGTCCACCTTTGAGCACCATCCAGTCCTGGCTCCCTCAGCCTCGATCAATGTTGTCTGTCGTCTGTACAAGACACAACAAGGTTCGGGTGAAGCCCGTGTAGGGGTGAGTATAAAAATATTCAGTAGGGACCTCAAGACCCCCAAAGGTCTCACAGAGTTCCACAAAGGAAAAACCAAAAAGCAAGACCTCATCCACAGAGCACGAAGCAGTCAACAACTCTACTTAGGTATATGCCCATACATATACCTAAGTTATCAAGATATACTCGTCTCATACACAATAAAACACAAGGATCCGACCTTTAATCCATTTGCACAAATGATCCATGAAGGAAGAATACCACAAAGGTAACACCACGAAGGTAACACAACGAAGGTAACACCATGAAGGTAAGAGTACCACAAATATAACACCATAAAGGTAAGAGTACTACAAAGGTAACACCACGAAGATAAGAGTACCACAAAGGTAAATACCCAGCTCACACCAAGTATATAAGTAAATCACAGAAGTAAAAAATGATTAGTCGAGAAGCTAGATCATCTTATTCTATCGAGAGGCACTACTGCTGACTGTACGGAGTCTGACCCACACATGATCGATAGGTACTAACCCCCACTGACCCACATAGGATCTGACCCACAGAGGATCGGTATGTGCTAACCCACATAGAATCGCTGACCTCTGAACCACATAGGATCTGAACCACACAGGATCTAAACCACACAGGATTGGTGCTGACCCACACAGGATCGCTCGGTACTAACCTCCGTATGATATGTCTCCAACCCCACCTCACTGCCAGCCACTGGATTCCCGCACTAAGCATGCTTTATTCTGGGAGGATCCGCTCCTAAATCCATCGGTTGTATTTAAACTAGCAAAAATTTCCACGAATAAGTATTCCAAAGGACCTCCATGTTGTAAGGGTTCCAACGCGACAGACGATGCGTCAATCAGATGCCCGGTCTATGACTTATAAGCGTTTTAGTACCGAGGGCCTGGTTGGATTCAGGTTCGATCCAACCCAGATGTACTCCAAATTTCTCCAAAACTCAACTAGATTATACCAAAAGGACTGTCTCACTCCAAGGATCCTAGAGCCATAGACGGTTCATCAAAAGGATGCTCGGTTCACAAGTTATGGATCTTTTAGAGAAACTGGATCTGGAAGGGCCCGGGTCCGGTCCCACCCAGCCAGATCGACCCGGCCAGACCCGAACCGACATGGTTCAGGTCGACCCAATCCAGTCTAGGTCTGACCCGGCTCGGCCCAAACCGGACTAGGCTGTCTCGACCCACCTGAGCGGTGTGGTCCGCTGGGCTCGCTCAACCCGACCCATGAGGGTGCGACCTGCAGAGGGGCGCGGCCCGCTAGAGGTGCGACCATGCTCATGGAGGTGTGGACCGCTATGGCGGGGCCCACCCTAGCTATCATGGGGGAGGGACCCCCCAGTTTTTCCCGAATGTATAAGGCCATTCAGTTTTTGCGGCGGTGCCACGTGGCGTCGCCTGGTCTCCCAGTGGGACCCGCAGGGTGCGGGTCCCTACTACCGCAGTGTCGGAGCTGAAATAAGTTACCAACTTCAACAAAGTTTCAATAGAGAAAGATCTTATTTCAATAAAAAAATCAAGATTTTATGGTTATTATTGGTGTTGTGGAGTCTATGGGAATATAGCTTATAACTTTTGGCACAACTTATCCTTACCTAGAACAAGGTTTTAGAAAAGTGTAAGAAATAGTGAAAGTAGAATGAGAAACTTTATTAACTTATAGAAAGATGAAAAGGAGAATTCTCAAGGTGTTATAAACTTTCCAATAAGAAATCAATTTGAATGTATTGAAGAATTTTGTGGAAGATGTGATCAGGCTGGTCATAATGCTGAAAGATGTATGACACTCCTTCTATAACAAGTTTCTTATAATAGAAAATAAAAGAAAGACACAAGGGGGAAAGTTAAGGAAAGAGCCTTTGTTGTTGAGACAGCTTTGAAATCAAGTAAAAAAACAATCCATGAATACTTGATAGTGGTTGTTCTTCACATATGATAGGTGATATAAAAATCTTGAAACATATTGAAATTCACGATGGAGGAGTAGTTACCTTTGGTAATGATAATTCCTTAAAAATCATTAGAATTGGAACGACTGATATTGAGACTGAAAAGTTGAAATCTAAGGATGTTTTATTTTTTGATGGGATAAAACATAACTTACTTGATGTAAGTAAACTTTTTGATGATGGAAAGGAAGTTGTTTTTAGAAGAGACTTTTGTATCATCAAAAGTGTGAAATATGGAAAAGTTATTACAAAAGGAGAAAGAAGTAGTGGGAATCTCTTTCAAATAGGAGAATTCAACAAATCCTGTTACTTGAGTGATAAAGATGAAAATAAATTATGGAACCAAAGACTTGTCCACCTTGGGCATAAAAACATGGATAAACTTTCTAAAGTTTATTCCATTTGAAACTTTCTAGAATTGAAAAGAAGAAAATAATATGTTTGTGTAACTTTTCAAAAAGGGAATATGACTAACAAAAGTCACAAAAGAGTTGAGATTCAATATACCAAACCACTTGAGATTATTCATTATGATTTATGTGGATCAATTAAACATCAATAAAAAAATGATATTTAGACTTTATCACTTTTATTAATGATTTCACTCGGATTAAAAACATCATGTTTATGAAGCACAAGTCAGAGGCTATTGAAATGTTCAAATTATTCAGAAAAGATATTGAGAAAGAAATGGGGATTTCCATAAAGAAGTTGAGAACATATAATGGTGTTTAATTCAAAAAAAATACTTCTGAAACTTATCTGAGAAATCATGGTATCAAACATCACTATAGTGATCCCTATAATCCACATCAAAATAGAGTATCAGAAATAAAGAATAGAATTTTGGTGTAAATGGGAAGAAGTATGTTAGCATAATACAAACTTTCAAAATTCTATTGGAGAGAAGATGATAGTACTGTTGTAAATGTTAAAAATAGATGCTTGTTGAGACCGGAAACTATCATGACTCCTTATGAAATGTGGTATAACAAAAATCCTTCATTTAAATACTTCAAAGTTTTTAGAAGTATATGTTTTATCAAAATCAAAAAATCTAGATTTGGGAAAGTTTGATGAGAAAGATGAGGAATGAACTTTTATGGGTTATTCACTAAATGGAAGAAGTTACAAATATTGGAACAAATGTTTACAAAATTTGGTGAACTAATATGATGTGTAGGTAATTGTAAATCAAAGTTCCTTAATAAATTTTGTTGAGAATATTGAGGAGGATAAACTGGATAATTCCAACGATAGTGAAAGTAATTCAAAACATCCTTATCAAGATTCAGAATAATCATGTGATGAGGAAATTTCAGCTAGGAAATATACTTTAAAATTTTCTACCTTAAAAAAACATACTGAATTAGAAAACATTATTGGGAATTAGAAGGATCTAGTCTAGACAAGAATAAAGTTGAGATTAGATGATCATACTTCACTTATCTCAAAAGTTGAACTGGAATCAGTTTCAGAATCTATTCAACACAAATAATGGGTGGATGCTATGAATCAAGAGTTGGATCATATTGAAAAGAATGAAACATGGGAACTTGTTTCATGTCCAGAAAATAAAAAACTTATCAGAACCAAGTTGTTTTATAGAAACAAGTTAAATGAACATGGAGAAGTTTCAAGAAACTAATCCATGCTTGTTTTTAAAGGAAATTCATAGGTAGAAGGTGTGGATTTTGAAGAAAAAATTTCCCCAATTACAAGATTAGAAACTATTAGAATGTTTCTTTAAGTTGACACACATCATAATTACAAAGTTTATTAGATGGGTGTAAATTCATCCTACTTAAATGGTGAGATTGAGGAAGAATTTTACATTGAACAAACTTGTGGATTTCTACTTTATGAAGATGAAAAAAAAGTTTTTAAATTGAAGAAAGATGTGTATGGGTTGAAACAAGATCCACATGCTTGGTATTCTAAACTTGATAATTGTTTGAGAACATTGAAATTTTATAAAGTAAAAGTTGATAACAAATTATATGTGAAATATTTTGACTCTGGAGCTCTAATTTTAATTGTTTATGTGGATAATACAATTTTTTCTAGGGATAGATAAGAAGTTTGTAAAAAAAATTCTAAGGAAATTAAGAAGAATTTTGAAATGTCTATTTTAAGAGAATTAAATTTCTTCCTTGGATTACAATTTCAACAAAAGGAAAAAATATATTTTCTTATCTCAAGAAAAGTATTCTAGGGAATTGTTTAAGAAGTTTGGGATGACATAATCCAAATAAGTTTCAACTCCTATTTCAATGATCACAAAGTTGAGTAAATATGAATCTAGAATAAGTGTGAATTATAAAAACTTTTAGAAGCTAATAAGAATTCATATTTACCTTATAGCCTCAAGGTCTAATATTGTTTATGTTATGACTTTGTGTGATAGGTATAAAAGTAATCTAAAATAATGACATATGTTGGTAGAAAAAAGAATTTTGAGATATTTTAAAGGAACAACTTCACATGGGTTATTATATAAATTAAATAGTGAGATGAAGTTTCATAGTTATACTGATTCCGATTGGGCTAGAGATTTTAATGATAGAAAACCAACCTAAGGAGGAACATTTTTCTTGGGATAATATTGTGTGAGTTGGCATAGTGAGAAACAAAGATTAGTAACTTTGATCATAGATGAATATGAATATGTTGTAGCTGCTCAATCTTGTACTCAAATGTTGTGGATGAAAGTTCAGCTAGAATATTTGAAAGTAGAATTTTCTAAACCATTGAAGATGATTTGTGATAATCGTAGTCTAATTGATATTTCTAAGAATAATTTCCAATATTAAAGATCAAAACACATTGATATAAAGTTTCACTTTATAAAATAAAAAGTTTCTTCTCGAGAGGTTTTTCTGGAATACATTTTAACAAAGTATCATATTGCTGATATCTTTTCAAAGGAAATTCCAAAAGAAAGGCTTGTGGAATTGAGGTTGCAACTTCATGATCATCCTCCTCCCATGTTTTCCTAAACCACATAAGGAAGTACCCTCACTGTGATTTGGATTATGTTAACAAAGGGGGAGAAAAATTAACAACTTTGTACTTTATAAGAAGTTTTACTTATATTTATTTTATGAATATGAAGTTATGGTTATCCTAAAATGGGGGAGAGAAAAATAAAGTGATAAAAAGAAAAGTGAGTAGAATTTATCTTTACATAGTCACAAACTTTTCTTTCTTCCAAGGGATTAAATTACTTTAAAACATTACTTTATCTAGTATTGTGGTGTTAGGACACTCTCTTTTAAGAAAGGATATATTTTGATAAAAGTCAAAAAAACTTGAGTTGTTTACAGAAGTTGAGTTATGAAAAATTCTGAGTTAGAAATTTTGTTAACAAGGGTTGTCAACAAATCCAAATGTGTGGATTTAATAACCTTTGTGGTTAAATTATTTTAAACAAAGTTTTTTTTATTTTTTTACAACTAATTTTTTTTTGAAGAATTTTTTTGTTATTCATGAATCGAACTCAGTCCATCATAATGAGAGTTTTTTCGAACACAAGTTTCTGGACCCGGGTTTTTGTATTGAGTTTCACTAGACACAGAATAAGTCAGGAAGATAAAGTTTTTGAGCATACAATTTATAGTATTTAGGTCCATCGACATGACATTGAAAATCATCAAATTCAAAAGAATAAATGGTAGAATTTATTTTTTTCAGGATGTTTTTTTCATAATCAGATAAAGAATGAAGTTTCTAAGTTAGAAAAAATGAATTTGTTGAGATAGAAAGAAAGAAATTATTGAGACAAAAGTTTCTAGTTGAAGAAGTCGTATTGTTTCTAAAGAGTTTTGAAAGAAGAATGTAAAGTCAGTATTTATAATGTTTTCGTACTTTCCAAAAACAAATCATACAATACTTTTTCGATCAAAAAGTTCTCTCAAATCATGAAAACTCTCATGATAAAATCTTCTGAAGAAATGGTGGATTGGTTTAAAGAAATTCAAATAAGAAATGTGAAGAATTCCATCATAATGGAAACATTCCATTGTAATGGGAATTCCATCATAATGAAAAATCCATCGTAATGGGAAATTCCATCATAATGAGCTGAGAAAGAAATAGATCATAATGAGCTATGAAAGAAATACATCGTAATGATCTAAGAAAGATATAAAGATTTGACGAAATCAAACTTGAAATTCAATTTTGTGTAAATCTATGATAAATCTAAAGAGGAATGAATAAGTCAAAGTTAAAGTTTAAATGAAAGATATTCTCAGAGTTTTGAAATTTGAGGAAGCGGGGAAAGATTTCAAGTTTCCCACTTTTTTTCTGAGTCATGTATAAATACTTTCTCATATCATTTATTCATTTGAAACTTTTTCACATGTGAAAAAGGTGGAGCACTGGAAAATTTGAAGTGAAATTTCTCATCTAATTGAAGAAGAATTATATTGATAATTCTAGCAGAGTTTGAGTTTTTCAGATTGAGAATGATCTCATCATATTAAGAAAATCATATCCATAATCCTCGTATAGAGAAAATCAGATCTAAAATCATCGTATTGAGAAAATTGGATCCAGCATCATCATATTGAGAAAATTGGATCCAACATCATCGTATTGAGAAAATCAGATCTAGAATCATTATTTTTTGAAAATCAGATCTAGCATCATCATATTGAGAAAATTGAATATAACGTCATCATATTGAGAAAATCAAATCTAATATTATTATATTTATAAAAACAGATCCGGCCAAATTGTACTGAGGATTCGGACTGAGCAATTATGAAATAGTTTCAACAAATTATTTATTCTTTTGTTTAGCTCAATTGTTTTATAAGAAAACATTATAAACTGATGGGATTCAGTATAATAATTCCTATCTTGAGATATAAAGTGTATAACGGGATTTGGTATAAGTTTTATTCACTTCTTGATAATAGTAGGTTTCTATAGACCCATGAGAGTATCTATGTAAAGAATATAATTTCTCACACTAAGGTTGAACCTTGTAAATATTGTATGATTTACTTATTTTCCTACTTTTTGATGCATGAGTATTTACTAAAAGTTGATAAGGAAATAAATCTTAATAGGTTTCAGGGGTTGAGTTTTGAAAATTATTGAAACTTATAAAAAGTGAACAACTTATTCAACCCCTCCCCCCTTCTAAGTTTTTATTCAATCATTTGGAACTTCATTTTTTATTGGGTTGTTTTATTTTCTCAAAGGGAAAATCATCCCCCGCATATATTAAAGCTCTTGGAATTTATTTCCTGCCTTTTGCACCTTGGGGGTGTCACTTAAGACTAAGTATAAATTCTACCTCAACTCAATCCAATGAGGAGGGGTGAGCTATTATAAGTGGTATCAGCTTGTTCGGTCCCTGACTTACAAGTGGAATCAGTTTGTTCCATATTTGGTTATCATTTGTGTTAGTCTAAGAGTTGATAATCATTCTGGTTAGTCTTAGAGTTGGGATGTTATAAATTAGTAAGATGGTAAGGACTTGAAATGTAGAGAATAAAAAGAAGAATCTAACCTTTTATGTTGAATTTCATTTTACTAGGTATTTGGGTACATAAGTTTTTTGGAGAAACTTATAGGAATTGTAATCTCATTGTCATGGATTTATCCAATGAGGATAACATGACATGAATCTTATAAAAGACTTCCCAGTAGGAGTACACATTTTATTTTGAGTAATGATTTATGATTTGGTGTAAAATTGTTAATTTTTGAAAATTATTAAATTTATTTTCAAATGTGATATTTTTAAAAGGTGTGAAATGGTTATTTTAAAAATGGTTTAATTTTAAAAATCATTGTGGAATTTTAAAAACTGGTTGAATGTGGAAAATATTGAATTTTGGAAAGCACTTTTGTGATAGATAATGCGGTAGAATTTGAAATTTTTAAGACTTTAGTTACTAGATAGTGAGACTTATGGTGTTTTTTATCTGTATAAAAAATGCCACCCAGTAGGTTTCAAGAAACCAACCAAAGGAATCTATTGAGAATGTGGTCACACCTGAGCCATAGGTGAACCAACAACTGGTTCAGATTATAGTCCAAGCCTTTCAGGTTGTGGATAGAGGGAACAGAAGGGATGAACCAAGGAAATTAGATCATTATATTCAGTTCCAGAGGCAGAATCCACCCATATTTCAGGGTGATTTAGAACTAGAAGAGGCATAGGTATGCCTTAATAGGATGAATCGTATCTTAAATTTCCTTGGCACAATAGTAGATATGAAATTCAAGATAGAAATATATATGTTGTAGTATCTTGCATGCCAATGGTGGGATTTAGTGGTTTGGGATAAATTAGACCAAGGCCTTACATGAGAGAATTTTGAAGAATTTTTCAACAAACAATTATATCCTTGCACATACAAGATTGCAAGAATGATGGACTTATTCAGCTTGAAGTAGGAGATCCTCATAGTGACAGAGTACGTGGCTAAATTTTATGAATTTAGTCCACTTTTCACCTGAAGTTGCTGCTAGTGTTCCCTTGAAGGCATTAATTTTTGAATCAGGGATGAGGTAGGATATTTTCTCAAATATTGGTGTGCTTTGTATAACGGATTATACATATATGGTCAATATATAAATAGTATCATAAAAGGACATATCAAGAGATATGGGTGGAGGGTGTATGTTGATACCTATGGGAAATGGTGGGAACTCTAATAATATGAGCAAGAAGAATAGGGGAACCTATTTCTAAGGTATTAGGATGAATCATAATTAGATATATGGATCAGTGAATCTTCATCCAAGACCCAAGAGAAAAGAAGGATGTTTCCAATGTGGTTCATTTGACCATATGAAGCGAGAGTGTGTATAACCACCTAGATCATGCCACAATTGAAATCATATGGGGAATATTTAGCTCTATTTCCATAGTGATCTAAGGTCAGGTTTTTGGGACACTTCTCATGTGTCACGTACATTTTATGTTTTGACAGGATGAGGGTAGAAGAATACCTCTCGTCGGCAGAACAAAGCTATCCATGGTGATTCCAGGAATACCATGACTCATAAAAAAGGGAAATATTAATAAGAAAATAAGGAACAAAGAGTCATGAGCAATAAATTATATAGAGTTTATCAAGTTATTTTGGATGATTAGTCTGGACCATTGATGATGATATGTAAAATTCTTTTGAATTCTACCCTTATACAATCTTTGTTTGATACAGGTGCATACCATTAATTTATATCTCCTAATATTGTTTATTTTCTGAGTTTAAATGTTGAGATGATGTCATCTATGTTAAAACTTAAAACTCCTCTTGGTTAAAGAGAATGCAGAGCCTTTATTTGCAGAGAATATTCTATAACTATTGATGGAACTGAGCTGATATGGGACTTCTCTATGCTTGAGATGGACGTCTATGATATATTTCTATTTATGTATTGGTTGAAAATGTTCAAGGCTCACATCGACTGTTATACTAGAACGGTTAGTTTCATCACTAATGATGGTGTCGAGCATCTCTTTAAAGGAGACCAAATGTAAATGTAGGTGAAATGGGATTGTTGGAACCAACAGTTGGAACTATATCATACTATTTGGAAGTGTTGACTTTGGCCTCAATGGAAGAGATCAATAATGGAAGTTTTGCAATAATCGTTGATCATTTTATATATGTTTTCCTAAAAATTAATCAGGTTTGTCACCCACAAGAGAAGTGGAGTTTATGATTGATCTCCTTCTGGGGACCAGTATTATTTACCTTTCATCTTATAGGATGGAACTAATAGAATTAAGGGAGATGAAATTTTAGTTGGAAGAGCTAGAAATTAAAGGATTCATTTGGTCGAGTATGTCTCTATGGGCAGCACCAATGTTTTTTGTCAAAAAGGTAGATGGAACTCTTTGGTTGTATATTGTTTATAGTAAGCTTAAACAAGTTATGATAAAGAATCTGTATCTACTTCCATGAATTGATGATTTGATTGATTAATTTAGGGGATCTCAATGGTTCTCTAAAATTGAATTACGATCAGGTACTGTAGTGGTACTATAGCAGGTACTGTGGTAGTATTGTAGTAGGTACTGTAGCGGGGAACTGTGCAGTACTGTAGCAGGTATTGTAGTAGGAATTTTGGCAGGTACCATTTGACACTGTAGTAGCTTGGAATATTTCCCCGTTTGGGCCTTTAAGCCACCGATTTGGTCCCTGAGTCCTTTAAGGCCTTTGGGCCACCCAGGCCTTTGGGTCAGTAAGGCCTTCGGTCCACCTCAAGGTATTTGAGCCACCTTAAGTGCAGATGAAAATCAAACAAGCTACAAGGAACAAGCTTCAGAAGGAGGATGAGGAAGGATCTTTCACTAGTGAAGAAGCTAAAATGGATTACAAGAATGAGAGGGTATGACACCTGCCATCGAGACAGCCTGTGAAAGCACGGGAAATCCTAGTCGAATAGCCACGCAAAGGTGGAGATCTGATTTCACGATGATGATGCTGGGGAGGAGCAGTTCCAAGTAGTTAGTCTAGGTTGTATGTAATGTTTGAAGCCTGCAGGTAATGAATTCATCTAAGGCCTATGGTCCATGTAATACTTATGCCTATGGGCCTTGTAAGGGTTCTACCTCACCCCTTGAAAGATGGATTATCAAAATCAATAAAAATGAAGGCCTTCGGGCCATTAGAGGTAATACCTTTTAGTCTTATGAATTTACTAGAGGTCTTTATAGAATTGATTAATAAGATATTTCAAAGATATTTAGATTTTTTGTGGTGGTGTTTGTGGATGAAATATTAGTGTATTCAAGGATAAGGGTTGATCATTATAAACACTTGACGATGGTGTTGGGGATCTTCAGGGATCATTGTTTTTATGTCAAACTATAAAAGTTTGATTTTTTGATATAAGAGGTACATTTCCTTGGCCATGTAATCTTTGAAAGAGGTGTTTTTGTGGGTCTAGAAAAGATAGAGGTTGTTATCTCTTAGAAACCACCAAAGAATATCTTTGAGATACATAGTTTCCATGGTCTATCCTGTTATTACCGACACTTTTTTCATGATTTTTAATGATTTTCCTCACCTATGGCAGCATTGAAAAGGAATAATGTTCCATTAAAATGGAATGAGGAATGTTATAAGTATTTTCAAGAGCTTAAAGTTCACCTTATATCATCACTGATCTTTATTTTTTCGAAATCAGGACAAGGGTATGTGGTGTGTTATGATGCTTTCGGATATAGGTTGGGATGTGTTCTCATGCAAGTAGATCATGTTGTTTCTTATGGATTAAGTAAGTTATGGTTTCATGAGAATAACTACCCAACACATGATTTGGAGTTATCTTTTATATTATATTCTTTGAATAATTTTCATTTTTACCTCTTTGGTGAGAAATTTACAATGTTTATGGATCATAAGATCTTGAAATATATTTTCTCACAAAGGGACTTGAATATTAGAAAAGGAAGATGGATGGAATATCTAAAAATGTTCAACTTTGACTTTATGTATACACCAGGTAAGGGAAATTTGGTGGTGGGTGCATTGAGTAGAAAGTATTATGTTCAGTTGGAAAAAGAGGCTTTAGAACATTAGCAGTTGATGTCAGTCATAGCATACATGCACTTGAAATATGAAGACTGAGGTGATGTTGTGGTTTTCTTTACAATTTTGTTCATTCCTAATCTGGTTGAGACAGTTAAGGAGGCACAAACATATGATTCAGAATGCATCATTATGAGGTCTAAACTCAATGGTGGGGATACCATTGAGGGTTTTAAGCTATATGAGAGTTCATTTTTTGGTTTCAAGATCAGATGGTTGTACCTATGTCTTATAAGGAACAACTTATTCATGCTTTCCACCATTCAATATGGGTTTTTCATCTTGGAATATAGAATATTTATAAGGTGTTGAAATCACGGTTTCGGTGGGCTGGTATGAAAATAAATGTGGTTAAGTTCATTTTGATATGCTTAACTTGTCAGCAGGTTAAGGCGGAGCATCAGTGACCGACATGTATGTTGCAGTATTTACCTATCTCTATTTGGAAATGGGAGTAGATATCTATATATTTTGTGACAGTTCTTCCAAGAATATTTTGGAAACATGATTCCATATGGGTGATAGTGGATCAGCTTAAAAGTCACCCATTTCATCCCTATTTGTTAATATCATATGATGGGGGACTTGTATAAAATCTATATCCGAGAAGTGGTAAAGAGGAATGGAGTACCAGTTTCGATGGTTTCAAGTAGAGACCCAGGGTTTACATCTCATTTCTAGAAATCCTTACAAAAATCCCTTGGGACTCAGTTGACTATAAGTATGGTGTATCATCCCCAGACGGGCAAACAATCGGAATGGACAATAAAAATGTTAAAATACATGTCGAGGGATTGTGTAATGTATTTTGGTGGATCATGGGAGGAGAACATACCATTAGTAGAGTTCTCATAGAACAATAGTAATCAAGACTCAATACATAGGGATCTTTTTGAATCATTGTATGGGCATCCTTGTCGTTCTCCACTTTGTTGGGTGGAAACAGGTGATACTTCACTGGTTGGGTCGAGACTTGTCCAAGAAATAATGGAGAAGATTTAGTTAATCAGTAAATATATGGATATATCTTAGAATCATGATAAAATGTATGTGGATCATCATCGATGGTCGTTTTCATTCAAGGTGAGTGATCATGTGTTTTTAGGATCTCTACAGGGCTTGGACATCGTCATTTTGGGAATCAATGAAAGTTATCTCCTTGATACATAAGACCTTTTTAGATACTTGAACGAGTTGGTGAGGTGTAATATCAGTTGTCTTTCCACCATGGTTTAGTGTAGTTAATAATTTGTTTCATGTATCTCAGTTGAAAAAGTATCAGCCTGGTCCTAAACATGTGATTTTATGGGATCATGATGACCTAGATCCAGATGCTTTGTTGGTGCATGTGCTAGTGCAGATTGTGGATATGAAAGATAAAGTCTTGTATGGGAAAATCATTGGTCTAGTGAGGGTTTTATGGAAACATAGTCGGATTTAGTAAGAGACTTGGGAATGGGAGAAGTAAATGATCGATCAATGGCCCGAACTCTTTTGGGACTTCAGTGATTTTCTACTTTCCAGGGATGGAAAGGCCAATGGTGGGGGGAATATAGCACAACCATTTTCAAGTAATTTTTTTATGATTTTTAAGTATTTAAATTGTTTGGGTGAAGTTTGGGTGTGGTTGGAAGACTTTTGGAATGTTTTGGGGGGCTTTTCTAAAGAAGCATAGTTGGTTCATAGTTAGTGGTGACCGTGCGACTCCTACAGGAAACTGTGCACAAGTGGGATAATGGATTTTTGCATAGTTGGTGCATGGTTTGTCTAAATATGTGGGCTAACCATTCAAGGTTACCCTTGATACATAGGTTGTCACACTATTGGCACACGGTTTTCCTAACTATGCATGGTTTAAAACAATATCCTAAAAAACTGGATCTAGGTCAGGATTAAGTTTTAACCCCTCATTTTTTCTCCAATTCATCCCGAACTTAAAAATTCTTCCTTACAAAGGTTTTTAAACCTTTCCCCATCAAATCAAAAGTAATCCGAAGGCATTTCTTGGTGTGTTGAAGCCCGATTCCCTTGGTAAGTCATTGTTTGTGGTAGTTTTTCATGGTTTTTCTTAGATATACTTTTTTTCTCTCTCGATTTCTTAGATATAGTCTGTTGTGGATAGATATAAGGTGGTTTATGTCAATAATGGTTATATTTTTCCTTTTTTATTTTATGGGAAGAGGTCTAAGGTAGGTTTTTAGAGATTCAACCTGGTTTTGTGAGAGTTTTCGTGTCGTTATTTATTTTTGCCAAAATTCTCGAGGTAGGTGGATTTACTCTCAACTCCTCTTGTTAGAACATGAAGGCTCGGTTTAAAACTATTTAAATTGATTTAAATTGGTTGTGAAATTGATGCTCAAATCATGGTAAAAACATTATTTAGTTATGTTTTTTGGTTTTTTGGATTTTTGGAAATTGGTTGTGAAAAGTGCTTGGTTTTCTTGATTTTAAAATACGGTTTTGTTGGATTTCTGAAAATGATTTATTTAAAATGTTTCAAATAAAAGAATGGTTTTATTAAAATTGTTTGGAATGGTTGATTTGAAATGGTTTTGGAATACATGGGTTTTGTGATTTCATGATTTCGATGTGACCCTGAATAAGGGGTGTGTACCATTGGGGTATAAAAAGGTACATGCCCCTAGATAAGGGGAGTGTGTCATTGGGGCACAAGGAGATTAGAAACTTAGTGAAGACTTAGTGTATGGATGAGAAACCATTAATGGGTATGGAACTATTATAGAATCATGAATGTGTGGTGTGTGTGTGAATCATGGAATGGGTATGTTAAAAAGGAATGCAGAATGGTTTAAAGAATTGTTTATCTTCTTTATATGAAAATGATTTTCGTTGGGAAAACTATTTTTATTAGAAATAGTTTTGGCTTGTGATAAATTGTTTTTAATTGTTTTATATAAATTTAATAACTTTTTATATCCTAGTGGTGTGAGTAGGTAATTCATTTGGGGAAATCTTAATGGGTTTTATTACTCACCCCTACTTTGGAACTTCGGTTCTTTTGAAGATATTGTTTATCAGGACACATGAAAAGGTAAAGGATCACATTTATTTAGTGATGGTTCGTGATAATTGGAATATTTTTGTGGAGTTAGATCATGGAGAATGTTGGAGATATGGATTTATGTCTTGGAGTCTTTGATTTTGTTAGTTTTTTCTTTTGTTGTGTACTTTTATATTGCAATCTTTCGTTATGGTACCTTTTCAAGTTTTTTTTTACATCAATGGTATTTATTTGAGTTTTTTTACATTGTTATCATGCATCATGTAGTTGTATTTTGTTATGGAATTTTTGGTTGGGTTGTTGAAGGTACTAGGCATGTAGTGGAAGCCTCAAAACTAGGAATTTTTAAAACAAAATCCACCTATGAATGAAATAACTTTTTCATCATCAATGAAACGCTGCGCGGTATAAGTCGAGGATCACATGTGAAGAGTTTTAAGCACAAAATTAAAATCATAAAATACCTGGTTCGATCTGAAGACAGGATCGACATCTTCTCATCATTAGAGATCACTACTCAAAGAATCTGAACCCAAATTTCTCTAGATTTTCCACATGCGCTTCAAAAATCTAAGCAAAATGTCGATCATAGAATTTTAGGTTCTAGAAAAAATATTTGACAATGACTTCGACGCTTCGATTATCACCACATCACCTTGCTTATGATGCGCAAGAGAGAGCTCGATCCGAATTCTTTGATCCAAGGCCTCTTTCTCTAGAATGAAATAGAGATAATTAAAGAGAGAGAGATAGTGAATTCATTGAATAATACCTATCCTTCTCTATTTATAGTGTGTGATGGAAATTACCTTTAAATTCCTCATCAACCCCCAAATAATTAACATACTATGAACAACATATTATGACTAATTTATTGATTCATATTATTATAAATTTCTAGTAATATAAGTAAATATATTACATAATAATAATAGATTCATTAACTTGACTCATCGTTCCCATAAATATTAAATGAACCTTGAATATTTTTAACTAATATTCGTTAAAATAATATTTCTATGTATACATTAAAACTTGTAAATATATTTAATAAATAAATTCAATGCTAATTATTCTTAACTTGAATAATATGAATTTATTTATTTCTTTGGTGATTGTATCTCCTTGGAAAAAACCCTAACCCCAATGGTGGGGCCCACCATGTCATATATACCTATTTAATTGAATAGGGAAGATTATTGAATACGCTATTGTGTGTGTCCCTATAGGACCTTATCTTGATAGTGGTGAATACTATTCACAGACCAAGAGTGGGATCTAGAAACCCATCATGGCCCCTAAAGAGATAAAGATAGTCATAGAAATGACAACCAACCTACAAATACACACTATATAATATAATATATTTGTCTTTAATATCTCATAAATAAATGTGCACACTCATGTCATCAACCTTTTCTTACTTTATTATTTTTTTGATCTAACTGGATGTATTTACCCTCAAATTTCATGGCCATGGTCTTATGAAGGTGCTACCATTTTAATCAACATGGCCTAAGATATATTTCTTCCTTAAACTGGAAGCGGAAAATCCTTTCTTGACCATTAGACAAATGTCATGCCACGAATGACGCACCCAACACAAGAAACCTCACTATGATTTCATTATCATGGTTTTTTCCTTGCATCAAAGTACGCAATCAAATGGCACACATTGGTAATGATATCAAGTCAAGAGATCATTACACATGTACATAGATAGTAACAACCAATGACACCTGAAACATGTGGTGTTCCAATTGGAAGGTTTTTCCTCATGATCTCACTACTAGAGATCACCAAGTGATAACTTCATGAGAAGAAGTCTCAATACTTATGAGCCCCTAGCACATGATTGTCAAACATCTACTATGTCCGGTTAGTAATATGTATCTAGACCATAGGACCTTTTTTTAAGATTAATGTCATAGTATCTCGAGGCTCTCATTATAGCTTGGGATCTGTTATAACCTTTTGATATGATAATTAATATATTGACATTACCATTTCCATAGTGTACGTAGAAAATTCTACACTATGATGGTAAGTTTACATCATGTATATCTAACTGTATAAACGATATGTTAATCAAAAGTACTTCATAGTTGGGTCTAGGGAACCCACTATTACAACACTCCCACTTGCACTAAATCCAACTTTCTAACAAAAATTTTTATCTCTCACATGATAAAAATCATGTTTCTGTTGAGTCACGGCTTTAGCTGTTCGGCTTACCATGATTCTGTTGCATGAAAATTATGCTATAGAGACCTCATCTCTTTGAGTAAAACTTCTCAAGAGATGATATCCCCGAGTATATCCCTTTTTTTCTAATTTCATAACTTAAAATATTAGCTATTAAGAATATCATAATTTTCATTATGATAATACTTTTCTTATCAGGTGTGATTCCAAGAACTGGAACAAATATTTGCATATAAAAACCACTTCTTAGCTGCCTCATAAGCTGAAACATACTTTATATTTGTAGGTATGGATACTGATGCCTTATATGAGCTTGTCTCACTCATCACCTTACCCTAAGTATGATATTAGATCACATTGATCTAATAAATACTAGTTTTTGTCCCCTGAAAACCAATATCCTTCCTTTTCCACAAACCAAGTACATATCCTTTGTACTTTCCAAAGTACATATGGATAGTTCTGACTACTTCCCTTTCATTTCTCCTGAATATAACTAATATTTTCCTACTATAAAGTATATCTTAGAAATATCAATTTTTTACATATCATGGCATAGGTGATTAATCCATCACTTAAGTGTATAGATTTAATCTCACCACATTAATCTCCTCCCATGCCCCAAACATGTCAACCTAGAGAGATTATTCCATGTGACATTGGGAACAATTCTCTCTCGAATTGTTCCAACTTATATTTTTCAATACCATGTCACTATATGTACAATTGATTAGGTCTAAACACCCATTAGATCTACCTCAGTAGATCATGTTACTTAGAACTTAGGTTACTACTTTAATTCAATCACTGGTGAATAAATTTCATCCTAGTCTTAACTAACATAAAAACCAATAGTTATTTTCCATATTCTACCAAACATATTTCACTTGGAAAACATTTGTGCTCCCACTAACCTCTAGTAAACACATGTAAAACATTCATTCCAAATGAATAATCTATGATCTTATTGCTTACTTCAATCCTAAACTAGATTTCAGAAACTTACAACCTTTATTAGAATTTTCTAAAGTGACCATCCCCTTATGGTTGTGTCGTATAGACACCATCCAAGATTGGTGGTCATGACATCCAATGCTCAATAAAATGATCATATATATTAGATATGAAAAGTAAAATTTTAATGTATTTAGATAGAATGACTTGGTATAACCAATCAATACTTTTTTGTACCACACTTGTACCATCCATGTATCATCACAATTGAATACCCACTACAATATTCAATTTAATAATCCCCTTTTCACTTTGATACATGGAATAAATTATTGAATTTTATTTATTCTTTTTAATCTTAGCTAATTACCATATACTACTTACCTATAGAAATTATTATTCACAATGAATAATGTACCACCGGCCACAGTGAATATAAAACCATCACTATGGTTGTATCCTTCCAATGTAGTATGTTTCACTAGAACATTCATGTTTCATATGCACTTGTGGAACTTGTTCCTATGCCAACTATATGTGCATCTCTTGCATTGACTAAACCCAAGTCAATCTGGCTCCCACTATCATAAAAGAGATGTGCACCATTACATAGAAATGTAGTCTATCACTTGACTACCACTTTTCTATCTTAGGAATTTATATAATATCCTAAGAAACCATTAGGATAATTATAATAGATTCTCAATGTGTTTGTTTGATTCAAGTTTTTTTATATTCTAACAATCTCTTTATATCTAAACACATGTCCTTATGGAAAAATAGATGCCCATCATAATACAACTCATATGATATCTATTTTTCATTATAGTTGGAATATAGTTATGGGATATCGTCGTTATTTGTAAAGCACGTCATGAAATATAATGGATGTTTCTTCAAGTTATAACATTGATACTACTTACATCATAACTCTGATGTATAAAATGTGCATTTAATAATTGTTCCACACTACATTTTGTTGATCAATGTTAACATGTAAGATTTTATCAATGATCCTCCTCATTAAAATCAATGTCATGATATAAATAAGGTAATGTGTGTTTAATATTACTCCACGTTACATTATATTGATCAATGAATGCTTGGTTAAGATATTCTTCATTATGTCATCCCGAAGCAGCTTATTTCTTCTGACCATATATAATTCACTTTACCATTCCTTAATTACTTGAAGGAATATTATAAAGTATATATACCTATAGCTTACTCTTCAAATAGTTCACGCTCTCTACCTAAACTAATTATGAAATGTTTGTGGAATACCTTTATATATAAAGGTTTCTTTATCCAAACTATATACACCAATAATACCAAAGGTGTTTATCCTTACTGATCCTAAATACCAAACTAGGTATATGAAGGATCTGGAAGTAGCAGAGTTGGGGCGGTTGGGAGGGCCCAACATTGCTTTTTCTGTAATCGATGACCAATTTGGGATCAATACAATGATGAATGCTAGTATCCACAGATTGAAGTCAAATATTTTAGCAAAGAGAATAATAGCATTGGATCCTAGAAAGAGGATCTTGCACATCATATTTATAATTAATTTAATAATTTCTGAAGAAATTAAATACTTGGGTCTTCGATACTTTCTTCGTTGATGATCTTTGATCATTCGGAATTACCCTTCTGAATTTCCATTGTTTAACTTGTAAGGATCCAAAGTAGAATCCCTCTAGTGGTGATCTACATGTGCTCCAATGGTCTCCGATCAAAACCACTCATTCTCCAAGTGCTAGTGTAGCGGAATGAATGTCTTGCGTTGATTGTTCTTGATCAATCTGTCTTCGATCTTGAATAACATCTCTCGTTCTTGAGAGGGGGAGATAAGAGGAGTTGAGAGAGAAAATTTTTGGCTCAAAAATTCTCAATTCACCGGAGGTTTGGCACAATAGACATACCTACCTATTAATAGACAAGGGGTTTCAATTACAATATTTAATTGAAAAATATAAATTAAATAAAATTATAACTATTAGAGAAAACCCATGCCACATAATAAAAATAACAACACCATTATTTGTGGTGTGCCAACTTGCACAAAATGAAACCATAAATGAAATCCCATGCCACATAATGATAACAATATTATTATTATTTCTTGCACCAACTAGATAAACATTATTTACCAACTTGTAAATAATTAATTTATCAACATACACAGTCTTGGTCTATTTGAACTCCTCTTCCATTTATTGAACACCCGAATAAAATATTTTATTCTATAAAATAAATAATTTTATTTACAAACTAGTAAATAAATATTTA
Organism: Viscum album; assembly: GCA_963277665.1. NCBI lineage: Eukaryota > Viridiplantae > Streptophyta > Magnoliopsida > Santalales > Viscaceae > Viscum > Viscum album. Next base: position 610,074,103 of record OY728137.1, on the reverse strand, counting down.
TTAAATGTTTAATAAAATAAATATATATATTTTATTCAAAATCTAGTGAATAAATATTTATTTAATATATGATATATTTTTAACTTGAGTAAAATTATTCCTCGGTCTTCAGAATAATATTTATTCCCTTAATTAAATTCAAATAGAATTTAATTGAGACCACCAAAAACACTTATTGTGTGACTCTCTAGGATTATTTCCTAACGGCATTAGGCGAGCTTGCCTAGAGTCCAAGATTATTATCTAGAAACTGGTCAAGGAACCCAATAGAAAGAACATAAATTCATAATTTTGACATCCACATATGAACACTCACTATGTAATATAATACCTTTGTCACAATATCTCATCAAGCAGGTTTCATGATAGTGTCATCAACCTATATGCTTGATACGTCATTATTTGACTACCTAAGATAAACTCTTCATTACACCATGGCCATGAAATTTAGGGAAACGGTTCTATTTAAGTCAAAGCATCGAGATATCAACTTTCATAAATGGAATGGAAAAATCCTTTCTAAACTTATCCATTAATAACATGTCATTCGGGACGCACCAAACATACCCTACTTCCCGCCAACATATGGCATGATGGTTTTTTTCAGAAAATATAAATATACGAGTCATGACTCATGTGAATGATAATATTAAAGTCTAAGGACCATTACACATGCTTGCAGATAGGAATATCTGATGACACCAAAACATCTGGAATTCCTACTGACGGGTCTGTTCTCATAATCTCCTGTCTTGGAGATTACCAAGTGTGAACTTCATGAAAAGAAGTCTCATCTATTTATGAGTACTCACACCTGTCGGTCTGTATATTATGTGTCCCATCATAGTATTTCATCCAACCACAAAACTATATTTAAAAATGTAGTCATATCACTTCAAGGTTCTCATCATAGCAGGGAATTGTTATGACCTTATTAATACGATAAATACTCTAGGATATTATTATATTATAGTCATGCAGAACAATGGAAAATATGTAATAAGATGTTTAGTATTTAAATACATTAAATATTCATGTAATCAATGTACAAACATTTGGTTCTAGGAAACTGACTCCAAAAAACTCTCACTTGGACTAGATCCAACTGCCTATAACTTTCAGTCCGTTAGACCTCACATGATGATTATGTTTCTACTGAGTCAAGGCTTTAGTAAAGGGGTCCACCACATTATCTTTTAGGGAAATACTTCTCACTGCAACTTCACCTCTCTGATAAAAATCCATCAAGAGTTGATACTTCTGTAGTATGTTCTTCATCCACTGATGTGACCTTGGCTTTTTTGCGAGAGCCGATGCTGTAGTATTATCAAAATAAAGTCTGATGGGATCTTTACTGCTAGGTACCACATATAGCTCTTGGAGGAATCCCCACATCCAAACTAATTCTTTAGCTTCCTTAGAAGTTTCGATATACTCATACTCTACTGTAGAATCCACGACCACAGCTTGCTTTGAGCTCTTCCAACTCACAACACCTCCATTCAAAGTGAAGATATATCTCATTTGCAACTTCATTTCATCTTGATCAGTATAGAAACTAGCATCTGCATATCCTATTATTGCTAGTTTCTCATCTCCTCCATAAACCAGGAGGATATACTTAGTATGCCTTAGATTCTTAAGGATAGTCTTGACTGCCATCTAATGGCGGTCACCTGGATCAGCTTGACATCATCCTACCTCACTCAATGCATAGGCGACATATAGCCTAGTACATAGCATAGCATACATGACTGACCCAATCAATGATGTTTATGGAATAATTTCTATTCCATTTCTTTACTCATGTATCTGAGGAAACATTTTATTGGAAAGATTAATGTCATGTAATTTTGGCAACAATCCCCTCCTGGATTGTTCCATACTGAATCTCTTTAGTATCTTGTCAATGTATGTACTTTGACTTAGGCCCAGAAATCTCTTGGATCTATCACGATGGATCTTTATCCTAATAATATATTCTTCCTCTTCCAAGTACTTCATGGATAATCATTTATTCAATCATTCCTTAATAGACTGTAAGATTGGTATTTCGTTTACAATAAGTAATATGTCATCAACATATACTATTAGGAAAACTATTTCACTCCCACTAAACCATTTGTAGAAAAAAGGATCACATTCATTCTTTATAAAACCAAATTTAGTTATGGATTCATAAAAATGAATGTTCCATGACCTGGATGATTGCTTTAATCCATAAATGGGTTTTTACAACTTTCATATCTTATTGGTATCCTTTGGAGTCACAACCCCTTCAGGTTGTATCATATAGACATCTTCCTGAAGGTTTCTGTTAAGGAAGGATGTTTTTACATCCATTTTCTAAATCTAATAGTCATGGTAAGTAGAAATGTCCAATAGAATTATAATGGATTTCATCATTACAACTGGTGAAAAGTTTTCTTTATAGTCAATGCCTTGATGTTGTTTAAACCCTTTTGCAACCATTCATACCTTATAGGTACTGAATTCTCCTTATATGTCTAGTTTCTTCTTGAATACCCATTTGCAACCAATAGGCTTTACATATACTGGAGGATCTTCCAAAATACATACTTGGTTTTGGTTCATGTAAACTATTTCAGAATTCATGTCTTCTTTCCACTTAGCAACGTCTATGCCACTTACTACTTCCTTGTAGGTTAGAGGATCATTATTATCAACTAATAATGAGTCACCATCCTCAGTAAGTAGAAAACCATACTATTCCATTTCTCTAACCTCTCTTGTACTCCTATGCAGTACTTGTGTCTCTAGAATAGACCTTTCTTCCATGGAGCTTTGTGGAATATTCTCATGTACCAACTCTTGTGTACCTTGAGCCTCGACTTCATCGAAGTCTATCTTGCTCCCACTATCTCTTTTGGAGATGTGCTCCCTCTCAAGTAATATGGAATGTCCTTCCACTATAAACTTTTTGTATACGGGTTTGTATAAGTAATATCCCCTTGTTTCCTTAGGGTATCCTATAAAGGTACACTTTGTGCCTCAGGGTGCGAGTTTGTAAACTGAAGAGGCCTTAGCAAATGCTTCACTTCCCCACACATGTAAATTCGATAACATGGATTTTCTTCCACTCCAAATCTCATATGGAATACCATTTATCGATTTATTTGGTACTTGGTTTAGTATATGTGCCATTGTTTGTAAACCATATCCCCAAAAGGATAATGGAAGACTTTCATGAATCATCATTGATCTCACAATTTCCAACAAGGTGCAGTTCCTCCTTTCGCTTACACCATTTCACTGGGGTGTGTAAGGAGGAGTGAGTTGGGATAGGATCTATAACTCCCATAAGTAATCAATAAAGTCTTGATTAAGATATTCTCCACCTCAGTCTGAGTATATTTTCTTAATTTTCTTACCAATCTGGTTCTCAACTTCATTATTGTATTCCTTGAACTTATCAAAATAATTCTAATTATACCTTATTAAGTATATATATCCATATCTACTAAAATCATCAATAAAAGTTATGAAGTATGAGTACCCACCCCATGCTTCAACTGGAAATGGTCCACACACATCGATATGAACCAATTCAACAAGGTCTTTGTCTCTTTCACCTTTCCCACTAAATGGGGATTTGGTCATTTTTTCATGTAAACATGTGTGACATACTCTAAGTGGTTTTAGTTCGAAAATATCTAAATATAAATATAGATGTAACTTTTTCAATAATTTCTCATTTACATGACCTAGTCGGTGATGCCAAAGTTGGGTGTGTTATGAGTCATGTGAATTAGTTTCATTATCGATTGCCATTACTTGGTTTGGTTATAGACAGCTACAATAGCAAGTCTAGCTATATTGGTAGCTCGTAGATCTACCTCTCCTCGGTAAATTTTCTTGAATCTACTTGGTTCTTGTATTTGGATATATATGTGAGCACCACAGGCTATATCTAATACCCAATTTATAGAAATAGATAAATTGCACTCAATAACAAACACACCTGAATCTTCCCTTTACTTCTTTAGCTAGGTACAGTTTTCCTTCCAGTGGCCCTTCTTGCCATATGCAAAACAAACATCTTCTTGTTCCCTTCCATCCCCCTTGATATTCCTTTTCTTGGAAGGGAATGAAAAAGATTTAGGCTTAAAGCTCTTCACCTTCCATTTCCTCTTATTCACCATAAGGACATAAGTCTTTTTGTGCTTCATGTCTTTGTTCACTTGGAGAAGGAGGATAAGAAGATATGGTAGAGACTTCTAATTGTTCATATTGAAATTCACAACAAAACTGGAGAAGCTCTAAGGGAGTGATATGATAATGAGGTTGATAAAACAGTTTTTCGGGGAATTTAAACCCTAGAATCTCTAGATGCTCAATGTAGCCAATGAGCTTGACTACGTGAGGCCCAACTGGGGCACCCTCTCCAATCTTACTCTGAAAGAGTGCCTTAGAGATCTCAAATTGTTCCTGTCTTTCCCTCTCCTGGTAAATACCACGGAGGTTCTCAATCATGCTATATGCATCCATGTTTTCATGAGACTTAATGGGTTCACTAGACATTGAAGATAACATCAAACATTGAACATTGACCTCATTGTTCATATGTTTTTTGTAGACCAAGAACTCCTCATCACTCACCTCTTGGGTAGACAGATCAGGTAATGAGGACTCTAACATGTAAGATTTCCATTAATGGCATAGAATGACTCAAATTCATCTAAACCATTCCTAGAAGTTACTATCGGTGAGGATGTTGTCTTTATCCAGTATTGATCGTAGGGATAGTATGGTTGAAAAGTTTTTCATTTTTATTCTACAATTAAAAGAGAAAATAATTAGTACTTTCTTGATTACATTTTATGAGAAATAATAAATTAATTTTATTAAGTCTCCCACTATTTTATCAAGTCCCAATGGCCCTCACCATTGAATTTGGAATGTCTAGTTGTTAGGACATTCTAGTGGAAAGGATCCATATTCCCCTTTGCATAACCCCAAAAGGGTTGGTCAAGATATTTGATGGTATTTAGGTAGGCAGGTCTTTTCCAAACATGGGTTTGCATCTTCTTGATCCATTGAGTTGACTCCCCAATCCTAAAATCTAGACTTGGATTTCCTCAACACTTGCCTCCAAATTTACACCAAGTCTAGTAAGGGCTACTCCTCTTGATGTAAAATGGTTAACTCAACCTAAAACTTTCATAAGAGCTTCTTGTATAAAAGTAAGTGTCCCAACAAGGGTTGTTCAAACACATAGTTTTATTGAGTCTTTCCATTAATTAAGTAACGAAAGGCTTAGTACGACTTAATATTTTATTGATGGATTTTTATATCTTATGTATAAATTGATTATTATCTTTATCACGTGCTTGTTAATATTAAGTGTAACTTAATTAACTGATTAACCATGTCTCGATAATATTTACACATAATCCTGGTAATTTTATTTCCATCTTGCATGCTGGTTTAATTCATTAATTATGTGATCGTGACAACACATCCATAATGATAAACCATGAAAATGAGAGAAATAAAATAAATTAAAGGGAATGATCATGAGATTTTTTAATGGTAAGTTTATCTATAAATTGATAAACTAACCCTAACCTAGGGGAAAAACAACTTGAACCTTTTAGGTTCGTGTTTACAGCTTTCCACCTACCCACCTTTGTATCTCCTGGGATTGGTTTTGTCTCGAATCCATCTTGAACCACCTCTACTAGCTTGGGATCTCTATCCATTACATATGATTTTTAACTCACACACTGGTGATGGGTAAAAAGAGGGGTTTAGATAAAAGAAACTATGGACATGCAGGCCCTACATATTAATGAGGAGAGATGACACGCAAACCAACAATTTAATTTAAAATAAAATAAAAGGAAACCAATCACATACAAAGGTCTAGTCTAGCTTATGATCATCCACATACATGCAACAAATTACACATTTAATATAAATATTATTCAATTATTTAATCATTATTATAAAGATAAATCGTGCTTGAATCAATTAGTTATTATCTTTAATTAATCAATCCTTTTATCTTAATTATTTTCTGAATTTCCCTAAGATTATCATCCAAAACCTTGGATATAAAACGGTGAACACCCATTCAAATATACATGATATGTAATTATGAACATTACACAAACATTAAAGTTTTAATTCTGTATAATTTGGTAAAGTACACGGCCAGTATCTCTGACTACACAGCATGTACTGCCTTCACCATCTTATCTGAAGTACACACCTAGGGACTCAGCGTGTGAGGTGTACTTCGAAAATCTTGGAGTATGCGGCATGCCCAGTGGGCCACATGTCGTGTTGTATTCTGGTGACATGGTTACCGGTCATCTTAGTTGTGTATGGGACACACAGTTTCGACCTTGATCGAAAGGGACTGCACGTCGTGTCTAGTGGGCCACATGGCATGTAATCCAGCTGACCGTGCACTAGTCTGCCTTGGTCAACACAAGGTGTAAGAATTAACTACACCAAGTGTCATTAATGCAGATGGATTGAGTAATTTCTGAATTACTCTTGATGTAATGAACACAACTACATGGTGTGTAATTCAGATTACATGACGTGTATGGAAGATTACATGGCGTGTAACTCTGAATACACGACATGTACTGTTGTGTTACCTGGATAGAATTTCCGGAACCTCCTAATGAGATCCTCGATTTAATTTTAATAAAAAATTATTTGTTTCTATTAGATCTTTGAGAAACGAAAATAGCAAGAATAAATTTTGAAATTCAGATTACAAGAATAATTATACATGAATTGAAAAACTAAATTATTAAAGTATAAATCATCAAATAATTATTTAAATAATTATAAACGATGATGATCCCCACTCTGATACCACTTGAAGGATCCGGACGTAGTAGAAGCATGGTAGTTGGGAGGGCCCAACATTTCTTTTTCTATAATCTATGACCAATCCGGGATCAATACGACGATGAACGCCAGTATCCACATATTGAAATCAAATATTTATATAAAGATAAGAATAACGCTAGATCTGATAAAGAGGATCTCTCACATCATTTTTATAATTAATTTAATAATTTCTGAAGAAATTAAATACCTGAGTCTTTTGTACTTTCTTCATTGATGATCATTGATCATCCAAAACGACACTTCTGGATTTCCTTCGTTGCGCTTAAAGGTATCCAAAGTAGAATCCCTTTAGCGGTGATTCACACATGCTCTAATAGTCTCTGATCAATGCCACTCATTCTCTGAGTGCTAGTGCAGTAGAATGAATGTCTTGTGTTGATCATTCCTGATCGCTTGTTCTTCAGTCTTGAATAACTTCTCTCGTTCTTGAGAGGGAGAGATGAGAGGAGTCGAGAGAGAAAATGTTTGGCTCAATAATTCTCATTTCACCAGGGATTTAGAACAATAGATGTACCTGCCTATTAATCGACATGGGGTTTTAGTTACAATATTTAATTGAGAAATAGAAATTAAATGAAATTATAACTATTAGAGAAAACCCATGACACATAATAACAATAACATCACCATTATTTGTGGTGTGTCAACTTGCGAAAAATAGAACCATAAATGAAATCATATGCCACATAATGATGACAATATTATTATTATTTCTTGTGCCAACTAGATAAACATTATTTACTGACTTGTAAATAATTAATTTATCAATAGACACGGTCTTGGTCCATTTGAAATCCTATTCTATTTATTGAACACCCTAATAAAATATTTCATTCTCTTAAATAAATATTTTTATTTAAAAATTAGTAAATAAATTTTTATTAAATGTTCAATAAAATAAATAAATATATTTTATTCACAATCCGGTGAATAAATATTTATTTAATTTATTCGATTATTTCAACTTGAATAAAATTATTCCTCGGTCTTCAGAATAATATTTATTCCATTAATTAAATTCAAATAGAATTTAATCAAGATCACTAGAAACACTTAGTGTGTGACCCTCTAGGATTATTTCTCATTGGCATTAGGCATGCTTGCATAAAGTCCAAGATTACTATCTAGAAATGGGTCAAGGCACCCAAGAAAATAACTTAAAGTCGCAATGACGACATCCACATATGAATGCTCATTATGTAATATAATTCCTTTTTCATAATATCTCATCAATCAAGTTTCATGATAGTGTCATCAACCTATATGCTTGATACGTCATTCTTTGACTACCTGAAATAAACTTGTCGTTAAACCATAGCCATGGAATTTAGGATGATGGTTCTATTTCAATCAAAGGGACAATATATAAATTTCCATAAATGGAAGGGAAAAATCCTTCCTCGACTTTTCCATTAATAACATGTCATTAGTGACACACCCAACATACCCTACTTCCCACCAACATATGGCTTAATGGTTTTCATCAAAAAATCTAAGTGTGTGATTCATGACCCGTATTAATGATAATATTAAAGTCTAAGGACCATTACACATGCTCACAGATAGGAATATATGATGAAACCAAAACATGCGGAATTCCTACTAGTGGGTATGTTATCATAACTCCTGTCTTTGAGATTACCAAGTGAAAACTTTATGAGAAGAAATCACTAGTGTAGAAAACGTTTTTAACATCACCATTTTGGACGTCGGTTATATATAACCGATTTGAAAATCTGTGAAATGTGGTTTTTACGTCGGTTATTTTATAACCGACGTAAAAAATGAGGCATCTGACTGATTTTTTATGGCGGTTATAGAATAACTGACATAAAAAAGGCGGCATCTGAAGCCTTTTTGACATTGGTTATTTGATAACCGATGTAAAAACCCAACCCATAGAATGTTTTACGTCGGTTATATGATAACTGACGTAAAAAACCAACACACGGTAGTTTTTACATCGGTTATTTTATAATTGACATAAAAAGTGAGGTTTTGAATGTATTTTTTAAGTTGGTTATAGAATAACCGACGTAAAAAACCAACACGCGGCTTTTTTTACGTCGGTTATAAAATAACTGACGTAAAAAATGTGGTATCTGATACATTTATAACCCTGGTTACTATAATAACCAATGTTATAAATGTAATAAAAATAGTTTATAACATCGGTTATTAAATAACCGACATTATAAAACATTTAAAAAATTTATCACGCCCCGTGGATCGTTATTTCTAATTTTTCGATCGACATACCTGCGACTCGTCTCTCTCGCGCGGAAAACCTAAAATCGACTCTTCGATCTCATTTCGTTAAACTCATTTTTCCATCATCTTTACTCTCCTCGGATCTATCATCTCCACTCGCAACCCTCAGTTAATCCTCCCACGACTTTATTTCGTTCGTTTTTTTTCCCAGATAGTCTATATTTATGTTTTGCGATTTTTTTGTTTAAACTAGGTAAGATTCTTCGATTTCGAACCCTCTTACCTCATTTTTCCATTATCATTTTATTTATTATCACCAGATCTATTAGATCGACTCACAATATTCAAGTAAGCCTCACCTACTTCTATTTCGTTTGTTTTTGTTTCGCGGATGCCCTACATTTATGGTAATATTTGTTGTCATTGACAACTAATGATATCATTCACCTATATTACTAAAATTTATATCTAAACCATTGTGATACACCCATTCCATGTACTAGTGTGATTTATTTTATAAGTATATATGGTTTTTCATAGTGGAATGTTTGTTTTGGATCCTTGGTTGTTTCTATTTTGGGTACCACTTTTTGTTGTTCCATAAACTATTTACATCGCTTATTCTCGTGGACTATTATAAGTCTTCATATGCTATTAAAACCGGATTCATTGAAAAATAGATCATTTTAGACTAGTAGGAGATATAGTTCATGGTTCTCATTTTGAATAATGGCATGATACCAAAACTAGTAGCTTGAGGTTAAAATCCCTAGATATGCCAAAACTAGTAGCTTGAGGTTAAAATAACATGGTTCTGGGGGGCTGTTCAGAGGGTTGGGGGCTGTCCAGGGTGTCCATGGAGGTGGGGGGGGCAGTCCAGGGGTGTGGGGGGGGTCCAAGGGGGTGGGGGTGTCGAAGGGGGTGGGGGTTGTCCGAGGGGGTAGGGGGATGTCCAAGGGGGTGGGGGCCTATCCAGAGGGTTTGGGGGGTTGTCCAGGGGGTGGGGGCTTTCTAGAGGGTTGGGGTGTCCAGGGGGTGTCCAAGGGGGTAGGGGTGGGGGTGGTGTCCAGGAGGGGTGGGGGTGTCCAAGGGGGTGGGGGTGCTGTCTAGAGGGGTGGGGGCTATCCAGGGGGTGGGGGTTGTCCAGAGGGGTGGGGGCTATCCAAGGGGGTGGTGGTGTCCAGGGGGTGTCCAGGGGTGGGGGTGGTGTCCAGAGGGTTTGGGGGGCTTTCCAGAGGGTTGGGGGGTGTCCAGGGTGTCCATGGAGGTGGGGGGGGGGGGCAGTCTAGGGGTGGGGGTCCAAGGGGGTGGGGGTGTCAAAGGGGGTGGGGGCTGTCCAAGGGGGTGGGTGGGTGGGGTGCTGTCCAAGGGGGTGGGGGGCCTGTCCAGAGGGTTTGGGGGGTTGTTCGGGGGGTGGGGGTCGTCCAGAGGGTTGGGGGTGTCCAAGGGGTTAGGGGTGGGGGTGGTGTCCAGGAGGGGTGGGGGTGTCCAAGGGGGTGGGGGTGATGTCCAGAGGGGTGGGGGCTGTCCAGGGGGTGGGGGGATATCCAGAGGGGTGGGGGGATGTCTAAGGAGGTGGTGGTGTCCAGGGGGTGTCCAAGGGTGTAGGGGTGGTGTCTAGAGGGTTCAGGGGGCTATCCAGAGTATTGGGGGTGTCCAGGGTGTCCATGGAGGTGCGGGGGGCAGTCCAGGGGTGTGGGGGGGTCCAAGGGGGTGGGGGTGTCTAAGGGGGTGGGGGTTGTTCAAGGGGGTGGGGGCCTGTCCAGAAGGTTTGGGGGTTGTCCGGGGGGGCTGTGTAGAGGGTTGGGGGTGTCCAGGGGGGTGTCCAAGGGGGTAGGAGGTGGTGGTGGTGTCCAGGAGGGGTGGGGGTGTCCAGGAGGGGTGGGGGTGTCCAAGGGGGTGGGGGCTGTCCAGGGGGTGGGGGTGGTGTCTTGAGGGGTGGGGGGTTGTCCAAGGGTGTGGTGGTGTCCAAGGGGTGGGGGTGGTGTCCAGGGGGTGGGGGGATGTACAAGGGGGTGGTGGTGTCCAGGGGGTGTCCAAGGGGGTGGGGGTGGTGTCCAGGGGGTGGGGGGGCTGTCCAAGGGGGTGGTGGTGTCCAGGGGTTGTCCAAGGGGGTGGGGGATAAGTGTCAGTTGGGATTGACTATTGTATTGTGGTTTATGAGATTATGACATGATTATCATATTGTTTCATGGGTATTATTATTACAATATGATTCTATTTGGTTATATATATTTTGACCAGTCATCGACTATGATAAAATTATGGGTTCTGGGGGAGACCATGTCATGGTTTTCAAATATACGTAGTTATCCTAACCCCATTTTTCCGTGATGATTGGCTTTACATTGTTATTTTCTCCATCCGAGTTTTTATTTTAAATTTGATTTGATTCTCAGGTTTACTCCATTTTCTCTAATTTTCTATCAACCATTGGAGTCCCCATGGTTTTCTTTGATTCCATTTAATTTAAAATGGTTATATCTAACAATATTTTCTTTTTAAAATCATATTCAATCATATTTTTTTAAATACACATAGATTTTTTTTATATTTAAAAAAAAATTTGCATTCAAATTATGATTTTTTTCATATAAACATATATTTTTCTTATCTTAAAAAGATGTATAATTTTGATATTTGTTATAGTTAATAATGAGTCGAAGTTGGATTACAGCACATCGAATGAGAAATGAATATGAGGAAGGTGTTGATTCCTTTTTTGGAATTTGCTAAATGAAATGTTTCAAGTAGTGACATTTTTTTATGTCCATGCATTAAATGTTTGAATATGAAGAAGTTGAAAAGTAGAGAGTTAAAAGATCATCTGATTTGTCATGGTTTTAATCTGAGTTACAGCCCTTGGATTTGGCATGGTGAAACTGGACGGAATGTCACTGAAGATGATGATTTGCAAGATGGTGACTCCGATGGAATTGAAGAAATGATTCGTGATATTGAAGCAGAACAAATTGAGATAGAACTGACAGTTGTTCGTCTATATGGTGATGCTGAAAAACCATTATATCCTGGTTGTACAGATTTTACGGTTTTGTCATCGGTGTTAAGATTGATTAACTTGAAGACGAAACATGGATGGAGTGACAAAAGTTTTACAGAGCTGCTATAATTTATGAAAGACATTCTTCCTAAAGATAATGATCTTCCAGATTCACATTATAAGTCCAAGAAAATATTATGCCTGGTGGGATTGGGATATAAGAAAATACATGCCTATCCAAATGACTGTATAATATATAGAAAGGAATATGAATTTCTGTCGGAGTGTCCTAAATGTGGGACATCACGGTATAAGGTGAAAGAAAAATCACAGGCTGATGTAGAGATTACAAATATCCCTTCAAAGGTATTTTGGAATCTTCCTATAATTCATCATTTCAAATGTTTATTTGATAATAAAAATGATGAAAAAAGGTTAAGATGGAATGTTGATGAGCGGTTATGTGATGGAAAAATACATCATCCAGCTGATTGTCCACAATGGAAGAAAATTGATGAGCATTATCCTACATTTGGAAATGAAATTAGAAATCTCAAACTAGGGTTGTGCACAGATGGAATGAATCCATACCAGACCCTCAGTAGCACACATAGTTCATGGCCTGTTTTATTGGTAATTTACAACCTCTCTCCTGAAGTTTGTATGAAGCGCAAATATTTCATGTTGAGTATAATGATCTCTGGTCCGAAGCAATCCGGAAATGATATTGATGTTTTCTTATCACCGTTGATTGATGATTTGAAACTTTTATGGGAGGATGGTATTAGGGTGTATGATTCTTATAAAATGGAATATTTTCAACTGCATGCAGTGCTTTTGTTCACTATAAATGACTTCCCAGCATATGGAAATTTTTCTGGATATAGTGTTAAAGGGAATAAAGCATGTCCAATTTGTGAACAAAAGACGTCATATTGTCAATTTCATCATGTGAGGAAAACAGTGTACATGGGTCATCGAAAGTTTTTTCCTATGGATCACTCTTATAGAAGACTAAAAAAGTCATTCAATGGCTCACAATAATTTGATATTGCTCCAAAACCTTTATCCCCTGATCTGAATTTTGAGAGGGTGAAAAACCTTGATGTAACATTGGGAAAGACACAAAAATCTGGTAATGATAGACATATTTGGAAGAAAAGGTCAATATTTTTTGAGCTACCATATTGGAGATATCATGAAGTTAAATATAATATTGATGTCATGCACGTGGAGAAGAATATATGTGATAGTTTTATTGGAACATTGTTAGATATTAAAGGAAAGACAAAAGAAGGGTTGAATGCAAGATTAGAATTACTATCAATGGGAATATGTTTGGATTTAGCTCCCACTCCTAATGGAAGACAAACATTTCTTCCCCCGGCTTGTCATACATTATCGAAGAGGGAGAAAATTAGCTTTTTTCAGTGTCATCATGATATCAAAGTGCCTCAAGGTTATTCTTCAAATGTAAAAAAAAAATTCTCATTGAAGGACTTGAAGTTGATTGGTATGAAATCTCATGATTTTCACATCATGATGCAACAACTTCTACTAGTTGCATTGCGTGGAATATTGCCCATCTATGTCAGAAAGACTACAATGAAGTTGTGTTATTTTTTCAATTCAATTTGTAATAAGGTGATTGATGTGAATGCTTTGAACATTTTGGAAAAGGATGCAATTTTTATACTTTTTCAATTGAAAATGTATTTTCCTCCAACTATTTTTGATATAATGGTGCATTTAATGATCCATCTGGTTCAAGAAATAAAGCTTTGTGGACCTTTATATCTTCGTTGGATGTATCCTTTTGAAATGTATATGAAAATATTGAAGGGGTATGTTAAGAATCCATATCGACCTGAAGCCTCCATTATTGAAAAGTATATTTCTAAGGAGGTTGCAGAGTTTTGTATGAGCTACTTGGTTGCGGAGCAACACATAGGTTTTCCTCCATCTCTCCATGAAAGAGTTAATAATGAGAGAAAGGGGATTCGTGGCTTGAAATTCAAATCTTTGTCAGCTGAACAGATGAAGAAGTTAGAATCATACATCTTGAATAACATAGGTGATGCTCAACCATATATCACATTTCATATTAATGAGTTGAAACAATGTCATCCAAAGAAGAAAGAAATGTGGATTTTGAATTTGCACAACAAAACATTTTTGTCATGGTTTAAAAATACCTTGCTTGGTAGATCAGATGTATCAAAGACATTAAAATGGATAGTGGGTGGTCCATGTTTAAATGTGATAACATGGTCCGGTTATGACATTAATGGATATACATTTCATACGAAATCTCAAGACAACAGAAGTGAAGTTCAGAATAGTGGTGTATTGGTGTTTGCAGAAGCAATGCATTTTTTGATTGCTAAGGACAAAAACCCAATTTCTACATCAAGTGCATATTATGGAGTGATTGAAGACATATGGGAGGTGGATTACTTTAAAATTAAAGTTCTTGTTTTTAACTGTAAATGGTTTATCGGTAACAGAAGTGTCAGACACGATGAATTTGGAATGATAGTTGTTAATCTGAATAGATTGGAAGACACAGTTGATTCTTTTATAATGGAAATACATGAAAAACAAATTTTCTATGTATTAGATCAATCAGATATGCAGTGGGGTGTTGTTTTACAAGGGAAAAAACAATATGTTGGTGAGGATGAACTTGATAAAGATGATGATTTATGTGAGATCCCTACTTCCATGGAAAGATTAACAGAACATAATTATGAGCATGTTGAAGACATGGTTTGCACCATAAGGAACGATCACGACGAAGGAATTTGGAAAAACAATCCATTTGTACATTCCTAAAATTACAGGTAACATTTGTTTATTTCTTGTTTACATTTATTATTTTCATAAAATAGTAGATATTGTAAGTTTTTTATTTATTAAAACATGTATTAAAACAAAATAAGTATAAGTTTTTGTTTGTTTATTTTTTTTAGATTACTTTATCATTTTTACCATTACATTAATTATATATCTATTGTTTTTGTTTAGTGACAATTAGTTTACCATGTTTACCAGGTTTACCATGTTTTAATTTTTTTTAGTTTACTTTATCATGTTTACTATTACATAAATTATATATCTATTGTTTTTTCAGTGACAATTACTTTACCATGTTTACCAGGTTTACCATGTTTATCATGTTTACCATCTTGAATATCTTTACCATATTTACCATTTTTTAACATGATTACCATATTAACCATGTTTACTATTACGTAACTTGGTACAATTTTCTATTTTCTGATTACAGTATTATTAAAATATTTGAATTTGTAAATTTGTGAACTAATGTTTGTTTTTTTGATTTGAAGGATAATGACAGATCGATCAGTTGATCAACCACATGATTCTGGAGATGAGAATATTGGTCATACCTCTGGGGAGGAACATTTACATGCTCCTCTTGATGTTCCCCAATCTTCCTCATGTGCTCCCATTACTACAAAGAGTTCAAGAGTTGGTAAACGTGGGTGCACATGTTTATCAAAATTATCACTTGCTCGTACGCAAGATCAGAGGATACTCGTTGAGTTTGATGAGGATGATATTACTAGAGGTCCAAATGCAAAATATTTTAATATTTTTGTATCCACTCATGGTAAGAGCAAAGTAATCATTTTGTATGATGACTGGAGAAGTGTGGATAAAGCGATAATCTCTCAGTTATGGGAGACGATTTTGGTTAGATCTTTTTCTATTGTTTGACTATTATTTAAATGTTTCTAGTATATATAATATGTTTAACCTCTTATTTATCATATGACATTTGATATTCCTGACACTGGAGGTGTCAGGAAGAAATGATTATTGATGGCTGCCAAGAGATGGAGGGATTTCAAATCAAACCTTACATCTGATTTCATTTTTGGTCATAGGATTCATGAAAATCCATGTCGTATATATCCTTTCATAGATGAAGACACATGGAGAAAGTTTGTTGAAAATAGAAGAAAAGAATCATTTTTGGTAAGGGAAATGTAAAGTTTTATAAGCTTTCTTATATAAATGATCTTATTACTGTTTTGTTAATGATTTGTTATTCTTAATTTACAGTAAACAAGGAAATATCATCAAGAGATCCAATCTAAAAATGTATACCCTCATATTTTATCTCGGGGAGGGTATACATTATTGGAAGAACAAATGATGGAAGAAAAATTAAAAAAACTAAGAGCTGAGTCTTCAAGCTCTGGAGAGGTGGCCCCTCCATCCCCTCCAATCTAGACATGAAAAACGGAAGAGAGCTCGGATGGGAAAAAAGGGTAATATCTTTCGGAAGATTCGATAATCATAGCTGAGAGGATTATAAGATGTCTAATTTATTTATTTAAGTTAACTATTTTCTTCATATAATTTCAATCATTACAGAAATGTTAAATTAATTAATATAGGATTATCTTGAGGAGCAGAGCTCACAGGGGGTATTTACAGCTGCTGGGAGGCAAGATATTTTATCTACAGCATTGGGAAAGCCCAAACATCCTGGTCGTGTATAAGGATATTCGGAAGGTGTATCAGAAAGAAAAGTGTTGCCACATTTTTCAACTACTTACATTGAGGGTGTTTATAAAAAAATAGAATCCTTGGAGGCTGAATTTCATAATATTAATGCGACGATGGAGGAAAATATTAGAGCGTCGGTACAGTCTATGTTTACAGACATGCAAAGACAATTTCAGACTACATCTCTCACTCCTCCACCTCCCCTTGAAGACCCATATTATTTATCCTCCACCTCCTCCAGTAGCTCCCACTCCCCCACCTCAGCCCACATACCCCATTTTTTATCCTACTCCTCCACCACAGCTTCCTACTTATTGCGAGTTATATGTTGATGATCCTCAACATCAAATAGTTTCATATGGGTTGGTATATTGTATAGGAGATACAGTTCATCATCAACAATTAGAGGTAGATAATCAGAGGGTCACTGTACATGATATTATAGATTGATCAGCTTGAGTACCATTACTTGCAGATGAGGTGACGACAGTTGGACATAGTATCGACCATTTTTTAATTTGGCCATCCAAACTTCTTCGACTCATTACCATAGAGGTATGTATGTTATATATTCTATTTTATTTTTTTATTAAAGTTGTATTTTCATTTGAAAACTAATATATTTTTCTATTTATTTTGGAATACTTCAAAGGTAAAGAAATACTGTATAGACAACAGTAAAGACCAATGACTATGACATCAGATACAGATTCTAGTGGTTTTGAAAGATTGTCAAGATATTCAAATTTTTTGGTGGATCATTATGAGTTTCCAATGGAAACTCATGTTTGTGGATGTGCAATAACTGTGTGGATTATGAAAGCTAATATCATGGAGCTTGTTACTGGAGATAAGTTGGGCATCAACGTGGTGTAGATTTTTTCCATGTAAGTATTAACACCTTTTCCCTGCATTATATTTATTAAAAATGTATACTTATGTCTGTTTTGTATTAGGTATCTTTATAAAATTTGTGAGAAGAATGAGCCGACAGATGTATATGGGTTCATGGACCCACATTTGATTTCCGCCGAAGCATGTGCATTGGATGAGGAATAAAGAATGGTTTATATTACTGAAAGACTTGAACAGAATATAGTCACACAATGTTGGATGATGACTTTTTGTGAGAGGCATGAAACACATCTCTTTCAAAGAGTCCATTATATTTTAACATAAAAAAACCAATAACCTTAATTTTTTTTATCAGTGATCAATGGATGTTAGGGGTTTTTTTCCCAAGGGAGAAGACACTTTATTAGATATGATCTTTCCATGGTGATGTGCGGGAAATTTTTAAGAGAATGTTGGAAAAGTAAGTTTCAATTTCTCAATAGTTTTCTATATTATAATGAATTTTAAATTTATCCCATTCGTATTATTTTCTAACAGGGGATGGGTCTACTTTCTAAAAAACACAAATAAAAGGAGTGTGAAGATCAAATATGTAAATGTAAAGTTAAATATCCATTTATAATTTGTACTGTTTGATTTATTACATACAAATAATATATTGAATTTACACTCATTCAAACAGAATTTTCATGAACAACAAGGCCTCATCGAATGCAAATATTATATGTTAAGATTTATGTATGAAATAATAACAACTAGGACAGTTGTGAACTTTGACCTGGTAAGATTTCCTTTTAAAATTTACCATAATATTTCATTTGATTTATTCATTATACATGTTAACTACTATCCTTTTAATGTGTAGCTATTTTATGACCCTCAACCCTATAGTGCTAAAGACATCAAACACTTACAAGTGGAATGGTCAAATTATTTTACATGTTTGATTGATTTTTAGTTGTTTGTAGTGTAAAATGTAATTTTTAATACTGTCATTGTAATTGTGTATTTGGTAGTTGTTTAGGTTGGATTTAGTTTTTTTTTTAAGTTGACATTGTAAGTTTTTAATGTTATATATGTGAATGTTTAATTTTTCTCTACTTCTTGTTTTAGTCTACTTATGATGGTTTTTCTGGTATGGATTCTGGTCTGGGGGGAGGGGTTCCAAGGGTGTGGGGGGTGCTTAATGGGATGGGGGTATCCAGGGTTGTGGGAGGGATGTCTGGTGGGGTGGGGGGTATCCTGGGTGTCCATGAGAGTGGTGGGGCAGTCCAGGGTGGTGGGAGCGTTTCTAAGAGGGTGGAAGGGTTGTCCTTGGGAGTGGGGACTGTCCAGGGGGTTTCTAGGGGTGTGGGGTGTCCTGTGGGGTGAGGGGGGTTTATAGGGGTGTGGGAGGGTTGTCCAGTGGGGGGTGGGGGTCCAGGGTGTCCATGGGGATGGGAGGGGGGTAGTCCAGGGGGTGGGAGAGGAGGCGTCGCCATCCCTCAGGGGGATGAACATTGCTGGAAGGTACTCATCACTCCCACATGCGAAACATTTTGAGATCTCAATCTTCGCATGTGGGAGTGATGAGTACCTTCCAGCAGCATGCCCCCTGAGGGATGGCGGTGCCTCCTCTCCCAACACGAGCTTTCCAGGGGATGTCTAGGGGTTTGGGGCATTCCAGGGGTGTCCAGGGGGTGGGGGGCAGTCCAGGGGTGGGGGGTGTGCAAGAGGGTGGGGGGTTTTCCAGGGGTGTTGGGAGCTGTCCAGGGGGTGGGGGCAGTCCAGGGATGTGGGGGGTGTGGTGGGGGCTGTCCAGTGGGGTGAGGAGGCTCTGGTCTGTTTTTGGTAACTTTTTGTTTTGTTTTAGGGGTGTGGGAGGGTTGTCTAGGGGTGTGGGAGTGTTGTCTAGAGGGTGGGGGTATACAGGAGGGTGGGGGATGTCCAGGGGTGGTGGTGATGTCCAGGGGTGTGGGGTGTCCAGGGGTGTGGTGGGGGAAGTCCAGTGGGGTGAGGGGGTTCTGGTCTGTTTTTGGTAACTTTTTGGTCCTGTTTCAGGGGTGTGGGAGGGATATCCAGGGGTGTGGGAGTGATGTCCAGGGGTGGGGGTATACATGAGGGTGGGGGGGTTTCTAGGGGTGTGGGGGCTGTCCAGGGGGTGGTGGGGACGTCCAGGGGTGTTTGGGGCTGTCCAGGGGGTCGGGGGCAGTCCAGGGGTGTGGGGGTGTCCAGGGGTGTGGTGGGGGCTGTCCAGTGGGGTGAGGGGGGCTGTCCAGGGGGTGGTGGGGGTTGTCCAGTGGGTTAAGTTTTAAATGTTATCAATGTAAATACTTAATTTTGCTTTGGTTCTTGTTTTGGTCTACTTCTGTTTTTCTAGTATGAATTCTTGGTTTGGTTTCTGGTTGTTTCTGGGGAGAGCAGAGGACTGCTTTCTATTTTTTAAAAAAAATTGGTTTATCACGTCGGTTATTTAATACTCGGTGTTATAAACAGCCCCCACACTGGTTTATCACGTCAGTTATTAAATAACCAATTTGATAAACCATTTTCCAGGTGTTTATCACATCGGTTATTTAATAACCAACGTGATAAATACCCCGTACACTGGTTTATCACTTCGGTTATTACCCTCCTCCCCCCGGTTTATCACGTCAGTTATTAAATAACTGACATGATAAAAGCCTGGGAAATGGTTTATCATGTCAGTTATTTAATAACCGACCTGATAAACACCCCACGCACTGGTTTATCACGTCGGTTATTAAATAACCGACGTGATAAACCCTTCCCCCATGGTTTTTCACGTCGGTTATTTAATAACCGGCATGATAAAATCTTGGGAAATGGTTTATCTCGTCAGTTATTAAATAACTGACGTGATAAACACCGTGATGTTATGTTTTTTACGTCGTTTTTTAAATAACTGACGTAAAAACAATATTTATAACGTTGTTCGTATTAATTTCGGCTAAAAACCGACGTAAAAAATAAAAAATAACTGACGTAAATGGTGTTTTTTGCACTAGTGAATCTCATATGCTTACGAGTACTCAAACCTGATGGTTTGTATACTATGTGTCCCATCATAGTATATCATCCAACCACATAACTATATTTAAGAATATTGTCCTAGCACTTCAAGGTTCTCAACATAGCGGGGAACTACTATAACCTTATTAATGCGACAAATACTCTTGGACATTATTACATTATAGTCATGCAGAACAATGAACAATATGTAATAAGATGTTTAATATTTAAATACATTAAATATTAATGTAATCAATATACAAACAATTGGTTTTAGAAAACCAACTCCAATAGTATATACTTGACATACACTTTTATTCTTACTTGAAAAAGAATTATCTTGTCACAAATAGGTATAAAAGTTTTACTTTTTATATTCATCACTCATTGCATATGATTCAAGTATCACTGAACTGTTGATTGAGTATGAGATACCACAAACAACATTCATTCCTAAATTTGGAATAATGTCTCCTTATGTCTAAATGACATGTGGGATAACTGTTTTGGTTATACTCAATTATAGTTTTATAAGAATCATTAACTTGAAAATACATAAGTCATGTACTTTTCACTACTAACTTAGGAATCACCCTTTCTTAGCCTCTTGGAGAATACATCTGACTTCTAGTAATGTTTCTATACTTGGTTACTATATTTCAATACACATATGTGAAAGGAATGACATATTTAATACCCAAGAAGTATGTTCAAAACATTAAATTTATATTGATGAATATCCTAAAAGAAGAATCAGGTACTTTTGTTATTCAAATAGGTTTAATGCCATTAAACTTATATATAATTTTTTTCATGTTATGCAATGAAAATAACCTCTTATTAATACCTCTTTAATTGAAGGACATTGAAAATGTTCCCTTGGCATTACTTTCCATTGGACTTTTTCCCTTTTCTTTCAATTTATTCACCATAATAATTAAAATTAAACTATATTTTATATTCTTATTAACTTGGAAAACCTTACCTAAATGGTACTGAAGCATTTTCTCCAAACTATTCGTTCTTCCACCTAAAATGAAACTGGAGTAAATGGATGAAAATGATATAATAAAGGGATTCATTGAAAGATCATGATCCATATTTCAATTTACACATGACCAATGTAATCATCACATTATTCATATCTTTCTTCACTTTCTCCTTGCAAACTACTCGGAGATGAGACTAAATGTTATTTCAACGATGTCCAATGTAATAATCACAACTACCATCATACGTTGATGATTTGATAATTACATAACCATCATATGCACTATACATAAGCCTCCTGTAAGTAATTTTTGTATACCACCACTTCCTGAGGTAGTTTCACAGGTATTAGGGACACTGTCACCTTAAATTTTCTATATTATAGCATTGTGTGCAAGCACCTATACTACACTTGGGAACTTGTGCTAGTATAGAAATTTACTTTATCCATTATTTATCACAGTATTTATTGTGGTATAACTTTCCATTTTCTACAAAAATTTAATTTTATCAGATTAGTAATTTTTATCTTGATTACCACTTTAGACATTTTGATTAATTAATTAAATAATTAAATGTATCCCGTAATTTTATCAAATTCTAGGAACCCTCCATACTAGAATCGGAATACTACGTCGCTTGATTTTTCTAGTGGAAAGGATCCCCGAACCTCACATCATTGTCTACAAGATATGGATGCGCCACTACTCATAGGGTTCAAGGTAAGTGTTTGATTGGCCAACCGCATTAACTCACGGTTCCTTATTCTATTGAGTAAAGTCTCATCTTATAAAATCATAACTTGATTTACTTAATGATTGCCTCTAAAATGATAAAAAGTTAGTTATGGATAATCCTTACTACCATTTTAGTTAATTCAACCCACCACTCCCATAATAACTCCTCGGTAGTAAGAGGTACCCTTAACTATGGCATGACGAGCACCCCGAACACTCGGTTTTGTCCAAATGAAAATGGTGGAAGGCGGTTATGACTTAATATTTCTTTGAGGGTTTTATTGTTTTTATGTGATGAAGGAAATAATTTTCTATCTTCTAATCATGTAATATGTAATGGCACTCACAACCGATCATGTAATAAATAAAAATTATTCATCACGTCACATGCTCATTTTATTTGTGCATGCTTGTTTATTATTCTATGTGATCGCGCGTAAACTACACATAATAATAAACCATGAAAAAACAAAAATGATGAAATGATCATGAGCATATACTAATGGTTGATCCACTGAGTGAAAAATGGATCAACCTAGTCCCTAGGGGTAATTCCTTAAGCCACATCGCTTGTGACTCAAATTTCAGTATCTGCTCATCCAATGCTTCAGACTCCTGTCTGGTGAGTCACCATAACTTGGTGCGAAGTGCGTCACTAATCCTCTTTATCATTATACAACAGCACTCGCACGTAGGTGAGGGGGTCTTGGGAGTATAAAATACAACTAATAAATGTACATGTAGGTCCTTATACATTTAATGACACTTAGACAACACGTACATCGCCATTTATTAAACTGCTTATTACAAAACACCATTGTAATAATTGATTGAATAAATAAATAAACATGCATCAGGCATGCATTAGTCAGTCAATGACTCATGATCAGTCTAATATGTTTTAAACTTGAATATTAAAATTAAACTTGCATTAAATATTTTCCAAGGTCATTTTATAGAATTAAAATTCACTCTTATTTTAATTCAATAATTTTCATCGTCTGGATCAATTATTAATTTAATTTTAAAACCAAAAATTAAATTAATAAATTAATTAAATTTAACACTTAATTAAATTAATTTTACCCACAGAATTAAAATTTAAACCAAAAATTAATATTTAATTAATTTAATTTAAAACCAAAAATTAAATTAATTAATATAATTAATTTTTGATTATTTAAAAATTATTCAGGCCCCGAAAACCACACTATGGCCTGTTGTGGGTCACGCTGAACCCACCCAGACCGATAACGTGCCTAGAAAATCCCGTTCAGGGCAATTATGGGCTAGGAAAGTCCATCCAAACCCATTTCAGGTCAGGCATACCTGCCCTATCCCATTTCAGGGTGATTCAGACCAAAAGAAATTATATTGTAGAGATTAACTCTTTGTGACTAAAAGGAGGCTGATGGCCAGATATGCCGCAGTAGGGTGCGGTACGTCTGCGAAATGGGATAGATCTAGAATAATACATGGAAAATGGGATAGACCACGGGTGACCAATCGGGAAGCAAGGCAGTGACAAACATTAGTCAGAATGTCTTGGGCGGGTAGCAGTGGCATGACGGGGAGGCACGACACGGCTACACAATGGTGACTGGAGGTAGTATGGGGAGTCTCTACAGACAGGATTTGTTAGGGGGTCAAAGCAATACAAGAATACCAGAATGCGGCAGCCCTACTTCATCCGACACAGGCGAGGTGCGGTCGACCAGATCTGCAGTTGTGTTTTTTTCTCTGTAAGGGGATCTCCAAAAGAGGGGCTTGCCATGGTGGAGTCGGACTGGTGTAGTGCATGGAACAACTCTTTTTGTGTCACTACTTTAGTGAGGGAGAAGATAGGTCTAACTAGATCTAGAGGTCGGCTCTGTGTAGCACGACAGACGACGAGGACACACGTGACCAACGAGGGAATGACGTGCAATGATAGGACCTTGGGTCAGCACTGGAGCAGGTTTCACCGGAGAGAAGTGACCAAGGCGGAGGAGGTCAGATGGGGTCCTGAATCTCAGCAGGCAAGCCTAGGGATGGCTAGAGGATGGCTGGCTAGGTTGGGAGGGCGACTCGATTGGCCCACACTATCTTCCCATGGGTTTTTTTATTACACCCCTTTCCAAAAGGCCTAACTGATACATGTTAGAAAAAAATTGATTGATTTTCCTATTTGATGACTGATGGACTAAAATGAGCCTCCCTCTAACAATTATGAAGCCTATCAATTTAGTTTGGTTAATTATTATAATTACTATAATTACTATAATTATTATAATAAAATAATATTATTTGACCTCATCCGTAAATACTATTCTGATAACAATTTTGGTCATGTGTTTTCTAGATGGAATGAAAGGGTTTATCAGAAATTGGTTTTGCAGACGGTTTTGGGTAAACTTACATATATTTGAAACTATAATCAGTAAATTAAAAACCCGTAAAAATTTCAATCCAAATTAAAACTTCAGATGGTCATAACTTGTCCATCTGATGTCGAATTTATTCATCGTCTATGGCGTTGGTACTGGAATGAAACCCCTTATTTAATTTAATACAAATTTAATTTTTTTTTGGATTAAAATAATCATGCATCCCTTTTATACCAATTGAACGTACTAGGTATGTAGAAGAAGCTCCGAAACTAGGGATTTTTAATAAAATTCCACCGAAGAACAACATAACTTTGTTTTCGTTTCTGAAATGTTGCCTGGTATAAGCTGAAGATCCCGCATGAAGAGTTTTAATTACAAAATTAAAACCATAAAATACCTAGTTCTATCTAAAGTGGTGATCGATGTCTACTCGTTGTTGGCGATCACTGCTCGAAGAATCCAAACCTGAATTCCTCTAGATCATCAACATGCACTTCAAAAATCTATGGGAACGTCAATCATTGAATTCCGGGAGCTAGAGTGGAGATCTGGTGATGCCTTAAACACTTTCACGATCAGCACATCGTCTTGCTTGCGATGTACAAGAGAGAGCTCGATCGGAACTCTTGGATCCAGAGCCTCTTTTTCTAGAATGTAGGAGAGATAAGTAGAGAGAGGGAGGTAGTGAATAGTCATTGATGAATCTCTCTCCTTCTCTATTTATAGTGTGTGATGGAAATTACCTGGAAATGCCTCACCAGCCCCCAAATAATTAACACACTATGAACAACATGTTATGATTACTATACTGATTCATATTATTATCACTTTCTAGTAACATAAATAAATATATTACATGATAATAACAGAACCATTAACTAGAATCATCATTCTCACAGATATTAAATGAACCTTTAATATTTTAAACTAATATTTGTTCAAATAATATTTCCATTTATTTACATTAAAACTTTTAAATACATTTAATAAATAAATTTAATGTCAGTTATTCTTAACTTGAATAATATGAATTTATTTATTTCTTTGATGATCGTATCTCCTTGGACAAAACCCAGACCCCAGTGGTGGGTCCCACCATGTCCTATATACCTATTCAACTGAATAGGGTAGATTCTTGAATACGCTATTGTGTTGGGCCCTCTAGGCCCTTATCTCAATAGTAGTGAATATTATTTACTGACCAAAAGCGGGATCTATTAACCCATCATGGCCCCTAAAGAGATAATGATAGTCATAGAAACAACAACCAACCTACGAACATGCATTGTGTAATATAATATCTTTATCTTTAATATCTCATAAAGCAGGATGCACACCCGTGTCATCCCCATTTTCTTACTTTATTATTTTTTAATCTAATTGGACGGATTTAACCTCGAATGTCAAGGTCATGGTCTTATGAAGGTACTACCATTCTAATCAACATGGCCCGATATATATTACTTCCTTAACCTAGAAGCGATAAATCCTTTATTGACCATTCAACCAATATCATACCACCAATGACGCACCCAACACAGGCTAGCTCACCGCGATTTCATTATCATGGTTTTTTGGCTTGCATCAAAATACACAATAAAATAGAAAGCATTGGTAATGACCTCGAGTCAGGGGGCCATTACACATGTTTGTAGATCGGAACAACCAGTGACTCCTGAAACATGTGGTGTTCCTATTGGCGGGTATGTCCTCATGATCTCACTACTAGAGATCACCAAGTGAAAACATCATGAGAAGAAGTCTCAATGCTTATGAGCCTCTAGCACCAGATAGTCAAATATCTATTGTGCCCAGTCAGTAAGATGTATCTAGACCATAAGACCTTAGTTTAAGATTAATGTCATAGTATCTTGAGATTATCATTATATCCTGAGATTTGTTATAACCTTTTGATACGACAATTAATCTATGGACATTTCTATTTCAATAGTGGGTGCAGAAAAGTCTACACTATAATTGTAAGTTTACATCATATATATCTAATTGTATACATGATATGGTAATCAAAAGTAATGCATAGTTGGGTTTAGGGAACCCACTATTAAAAAAGTTGTTTTTTTTTCACAGAGCAAATCGTCCCCCACTTGTATTGAAGCCTTTGGCATTTATTGTCAACCATTGTCGCCTTGAGGATATCACTTAAGGTCAAGTATCAATTCTCCCTCGACCCAATCCAATAAAGAGGGGTGGAATGTTACAATAACTCTTCTTCAAAAAAATGAAGCTTATAACTACCTTGCACATAAAGGGGTTTTTTTATTTTATTAAAACTACATGTAAAATGAATGCATAGTATTATTCATCCTTCAAATGTTAGAGGAAATGAAATCCATAGATGGGATATTAATGGAAAAGTCAAATATTGAGGAGGGAATAATTGGTCAGATTCTTTAATATTTATAATATTATTTTTAAAAAAAATAAATTTAAATGCATTTGATGTGATTATTAAATTGAAGTAAAAAATCATTCAAGTCAGAAATTGTTCTCTTTTATATTTAATTTAAAAAATCCATGATTGTGGGTGCACCAAAATGCAGTGACGCCGCTGTTGTATCTGCATACCACAGTGACATCGACATCAAAGCGTATCAATAATGAAAAATAAATAAATGTATTTATTTGTTATTTCTTCTTCTTCTTCTTCATCTTCTTCTCCTCATTATCATCATCATCATCATCATCATCATTATCATCATCATCTTTATCATCATCATCATCATCATCATCATCAGTATTATTTATTATTATTTATATGTGTACATACATATATACTTAATTTCACCAATAATTAAGAAATAAATAATAAATAAATAGATTGTAAATTATAAATTATAAATTGTAAATTGTAAATACATGATAAATAATTGTTAAATAAATATTAAATAAATAATAAATCATAAATAATAATGAAATAAATAATAAAAAATATTAAATATTAAATAAATAAAAAATAATTAATTAATTAATTATAAATAAATGATAAATGAATAATAAATAAATAAAAATATGAAATAAATAAATGAGAGATGAATAGATAATAAATAAATAAATAATAAACATATAATAAATAAATAAAAAATAATATATAATATAATATATAAAATATGTAGATTAAAATACATATAAATATTTATAAATGTACACAAGTATACGTAAATATATATAGATTTCTATAAATATATAATTATATAAAATTATATATAATTATATATAATTATATATAAATTATAAATTAACACACATATATATACATAATAAAACACCCAAAGACGAAAGACCACTGCGGTTAAAACATAATCACGTCGATAAAAATTTAAATTCCTAGAATAAAATCAAACCACCCAACAAGCATAAAACACTAGTGCAAAAACTAGATTTAACATCGGTTTTTTTTCTTTTTGATGTTGGTTTTTAACCGATGTCTATAATGGCGACGTAAAAAATAACCCTTTCAGTGTCAATTTTTTTAGAAACCGACGCTGAAACCAAAATCGTTTTTTTATGTTTCGGCATCGGCGTTTATGAAAACCAACGTTGAAACCTATATGGTATATTTTTAATGTTTTTATGTCATTTTTTATGAAAACTGGTGCCAAAATTTAAAAAAATTAGAAAATTCAAAAGATTACACTTCCCAAATAATCATAATCCTTGTAATAAAAGCACAGTATAGATCAATCAAACAATAGTACTCATTGACTAAAAAACTAAAAAAACTTACACCCTTTTATCTATTTAACCAAAAAATTATCTACACATTTTATTATAAAGTAGGTTTCAAATATACATACCTAAAATTTACAGCATGCTCATTGTTTGTTATTATTGAAGCATTCATTTGATATAATTATGTTAAAGCACATATTATAAAAAAATAATTAGTTTTTTGAACATGGGTTATTAGGAAAATGTAATATATTATTCATAAACATTAGAATATACATACCTCAAATCATAATCAGACTCAACAAATAGTTCGCAAACAAAGGTTGAAGATGGGTAAGTTTAGTTTGGGTATAAGGCTCTGTATCATTGAATGTATACAATAACATTGAATGATATTAGATTAAAAATAGAATACTATGATAGAAAATATAAAAAAATTAATATAACTAACCTTATGAAATTCAGTAGTTACCCCAGTTGTGATTATCTCATACATGAATCGTAGAACATAATACCCACATTCAACATGTCCTTATTGAAAATGACACTGCAATTATAAAACATTAACTCGATAATAAAAACCAATATATATATATATATATATTAAAAAATTAGAACAATATCTAATATAAAAAATAATTACCTTTACTTTCACATAATTGATTGCATTTGGTTTCTTTATCGACGTGTGTTCTTTGTTAAATTTTTTCCATGAACTATATTTTCATTCTTTATATGAACTAATAATACATGTATAAATAATTATAATTAAACATAATGAGCTTGTGAAAAAAACATACTTATCTAATAAGGTGTAAAAACTTTTTGGAACACTCCCCAATAAAGAGAAAAACCAATATAAAGTGAATTCATTTGGGGAAAATACGCCTAACATCCAATGCTCCCTACAATACAAAAATTTCACAATTAATGACATTATAATGATCATTAGTTCATAATTATGTTTATTTTCTTACTTATAAAGAAATGGAAAAAATCTGTGTTCAATCTTCGTATGTGATAATCTCTCATATATATGTGTGTGTGTGTGTGTGTGCAACTCTACTAGGATTCTTCACATGTTTCACTTCCATGGAAATGTATTCTGGATCTATAAAATAGTAAATGGATGTGTTGTCATTTTTTACAAGAAGTGTGTGAAGATACCTAATTTAAAAAGGAAATATAGTTAGTTAATTTAAAACCATCTTTAATTGAATAAATAAAAATTCAAACATCATTTTACTTACATAGAAAACAACTACAACACATTCAGATCAAGCTCTTCAAAATCAAGAAGATGAATGACGTCTTCTTTGAGTAGTATCAATGGATAATATCTTCTACATATATCGAAATTCATCTGAAACTCATAGATATTATTCAAGGAAGAAGAAGCATGAGATCATCTTTATATCCCATAAGAAATATCAGAAGTATCTCCATTCAAAAAAATGAAAAATTTATATTAGTGTTTATAATTTATAAAATAGAAAAAATCATGACAAATAAATAATATTTACTTACAATTTTATCAGCTACTTGTAGATCTTCCTCTATAAGATACTTTTCATTTTTCTTTCTTCTTGCTTGTTTCCATTTTTCATGGAGAGTGGGAGGAGATGGAGGACCAAACTAGACCTCTTCTAAACTAATACTAGATAAAGTTATTAATGCTTCAAATTTTTCTTCAATCATTTTCTGCTCCAAATATGGATACCCTTCACGTGATAAAGTATGTGTGTATACATTTTTCAACTGGATCTCTTGATGAGATCTCCTAGAGGCATGTTGAATAAAAATAAACTAATAAGTAATTAGATAAATATATAATAAATTTTACAATATAAAATAATTATCATCGCTAAATTTTTTCTTCATGACGGGTGTCAACAAATTTTTTCCATGTATCTATATCTATATACGGATACTTAAGGCATGGGTTTTCAATTTTTTTTCAAAAATATAATTTTTCGTCAGTTTTTTTTTAAAATATCTTCATCAAACCCCCACTAAAGAGCGATGTCTTTTCTTAATATTTTTTTGTTCCCTCAAAATTGAATGTCATCTATAATTGAATAAATGAAATATGTCATTTAAAATATTTAATATTCAAAAAATGAGATAAAATAAATCAATTGAGATATTTTACCATCATGGCCTCCCAAAGATGTTGTTTTGAAATCTTGTCCACGAACTTCCAATCAGGATATAAAATACTAATCCTACAATGTCTCTACATTGATATATAATTGATAAACTAAATTGCATTTAGGACAGTTTCATTATTATTATCATCAAAACAAATATGTAATCTCTCATCTCCATGAGAAAGTGATAGCTTTGGTAAACGTGTAATACCACATTTACCAACTTAATAACTTGATTTCTCTATAGTAATAGGAGAAGTCTCCTCCGCTGAGGATGCATTAGTAGTCCTACAAAAAAAATTATAAATTAAAAGTTTTCTTTCATTAAATAATTATATTAATTTAACAATATTAAAAAATAGATATACCTTGGTAACAACTCCTCTCTCTCTATATCTGACATTAACACAAGCAAGTGTAATGAAATTTTGTGTACCTGTATATTATTAAAAAATGAATATTTTGAAATTAGAATGAAAAAAAATAAGTAAAAAAAGAGGCATGCATTTGTATGATTCAAAAAAAGAAACAAAATATAAATAATTAATAGAAAAATTAGGAGACTAATTTAGTTTTTTCCCATATGCCTTCATCATGATAATTACGTACTGTATGAACTATGCTTGTCTTTTAGTCATTGTAATCATCTGAAAAATCACATAATAGATGAATAAGACTCATGTAAATCAATAACATCATCATCATCATTCTCATCACCCAAATGATATCTTATTCCTTTCAAAACGATGGACCACTGATCATTCTATGGATCAATGACATAAAATATCTTCTTTTCATGTGTCGCCATGATAAATGGTTCCTCATTGTAATTAAATCTTTTCAAATCAACCAGTGTAAATCCACAATCATCATGTTTCACACCAATATTGTTATCAACCCAATTAAACTTAAACACAATGAATAAAAAAATTATAATAAATTTCCCATATATCCTCAAGAACTCCAAAATATGTCGATGAAGCATAAATTGGGTTTTTATCTTTTGCACTTGAAAAATGCACTGCTTCAGCGATAACCATCACAAAAGTATTTTGAACGGTACAATTGTCATCCAAATTTTTTGTGTAAAATGTGTACCCATTAATACCAAAACCAATCCATGTTATCACATTAATAGATGGTCCCCCTACCAATCATTTCAAAATTTCTAATGCAGATATATTTTTTTATCACTTTCTCTTTAAACCGTGAAAAAAATGTCTTTTTATTCTAAATCATCAACCACTTTTCATTTCTTTTTGGATATCATCTCTTTAATTCATCAATATGTGATGATATATATGATTGAACATCATCTATGTTGTTCAAAATATATAAATGTGTCTGTATCACTTCATTACGTGGAATTAACTTTACCTTTAAGCCTTGAATCCCTCTACCTTCATTATCAACTGTCAAATGTCGAGATATAGGGAGACCAATATGCTCCACTTCATACAAATATTTAGTACAAAACTCTATCACCTATTTCGATACATATTTTTGAATAATATAGTCCTCTGGTCGATAAGTATTTTTAACATATCCCTTTAAAATTTTCATATAACATTTAAAAGGATACATCCAACGTAAATAAACAGGCCCACATATTCTTATCTCATGCACCAAATGAATCACTAGATGAACCATTATATCAAAATATGTAGGTGGAAAATAAATTTCTAGTTGACAAAGTATAAGAGAAGCTTCATTATCCAACTCATCTAACAAATTTGGATCAATGACTTTGATACAAATGGATTTAAACAAATTACATAACCTGATGACAGTCTTTATGATATCTGATGGCAATATACCGCACAGTACGATTGATAGTAGTTGTTGAATCAATACATGATAGTCATGAGATTTCATACCTATTAATTTTCAATCCTTAACTGACATGAAATTATTCACATTTGAAGAATATAAACTGGGTACTTTTATACCATATATACAAAGACAAAAATTCAAATTCTCACTCTTTCTTAATGTGTGACAAGTCAGAGGTAAATATGTTCTATTTCCTTTCATAGTGGGAGATAACTCCAAATTTATTCCCATTGTTATCAATTCCAATCTATAATTCAATCCATATTTTGTTTTTCATTTTATGACTAATAAAGTTCCAATCAAACTATCAAATATATTTTTCTCAACATGCATAACATAAATGTTATGTTTTATCTCTAAAAATCTTCAACAAGGTAGTTCAAAAAAATAAACTGTTTCTTCTAGATATTTTTTGGAATACCATAACTACTTTTCTTTCTAAATTTCGAATCAATATTTTTCACCCTATTGTAATATTCTTCAAGTGAAAATGGTTGTGGGGGGAAGATTTTATTCCTATAAACCGTTAAATGCCTTTTTTCAATCTACGATAAGGATGATCAATTTGCAAAAATCTTTGATGTCCCATGTACACTATCTTTCTTCCATTCTACAATTGATAATATAAAGTCTCTTCTTTACAAATTAGACAAGCTTTATGTCCCTTAACACTGTATCCAGATAAGTTTCCATGTGCAGGAAAGTCATTTATACTGAACATTATCATAGCACGCAGAAGAAAATACTCTTTATTGTATGTATCAAAAACATTAACACCTACCACCCATAAAAGTTTCAAATCATCAATCAATGGTGAAAGATACACATCAGTATCATTTCCTAGCCATTTTGGTCAAAAAATCATCAAGATCATCAGAACATATTTTTTCTTCATACATATCTGCGGGGATAAGTTGTAAACTATCATCAAAACAGGTCACGAACTGTGTTGGCTACTTCAGCTTCGATATAGATTCATTCCATTTGTACAGACTCCCATTCTAATATTTCTAACTTCACTTCCAAAATCAGGAAATTGATTATCAAATATCTTCCATTGTGATGAGTCGGCAGGGTGACATAATTTATCATCAAAGATACGTTCATCTGAATGTCATCTTAACCTTTTTGCATCAATTTAATTTGAAAATAGATGCTTCAAACGAGGAATTATCGTAAGGTACCAAATTTCTTTAGCAGGAGCTTTGATTTTGGTACCTGAAAATGAATCATAGTTAATTTATCAGATTTATATATAGGTATTATTGGAAGAAATTATTTGATTTAGCATGAGGTTATATGATAGTACCTGAGCATGAATCTAAATTGACTTTTGCATCCATATTATAGCGTGATGTTTCACATGTAGGACAGTTTCATAAAAATTCATATTCTTTTCTATACAACACACAATCATTGGGGCAAGCATGTATCGTTTTATACCTCAATCCCATTGGGCATAATATTTTCTTCACCTCATAATTGGAATCTGGAAGCATGTTTTCTTCTAGAAGTTTCTCTTTTAAAAGAGCAAGTAAGTTAGAGAAACTTTTATCACTCCTACCATTACTTTCTTTCAAGTTAAACAATCTCAAAATGGTTAATAACACTATATATTTACTACAACCTGTGAATAATGGTTTCTCAGAATCTCCATACAATCGTTCAACACTTGTTGTTTTTTCAATGGTTTCAACACCTAAATCACAAATTAAATCTTCAATACGGCCCTCTGTCACATTATGAATATTGTCATCAACATTATCTGTTGAATTTACAGTTCTTTCACCATGCCAGATCCAACGCGTATAATTAAGACTAAAACCATAACAAATTAGATTATCCTTGATTTATCTGGAGTTTAACTTTCTCATAATTAAACATGTCACACATGGACAGAAAATCAAATCAATGTTTTGAAGATTTCATTTAGAAAATTCCAAAAATTCATCAACTCCTTTTTCATATTCACCAGTGGTTCTTCGTAAATTTATCCAATTATGATCCATTAAATACCTAATATCTCAATATAATTGGTGAATATATTAAAACATATAAACATTTAAATATATATATAAAAATTGATAAACTATAAATAGAAACACATTTAATAAAAACTATTGATAATTAGATAGAAAACATCATATATAAAACACAATTACAAATAGTAAACTTTTATTTTCATATTATATACATGCGTTTTATTGATATTATAATTTAATTATTTTCAATCGTCTAACATTTATTAGTTCATTTTACACAATTGTTACATTAGTTCGGTGTTGCGTGTGTTAAAAACATTTAAGATTGCATTAATTTATTAGTTCATTTTACATAGTTGTTACTAAAGAGTGGGGGATGTTACAACTAAAACCCATTGGTCATAATAGATATGGAATTCTCACATCTTAGCACTACAGCTCCAATAGATTGAAAAACATCATTAATACTCTCACATAGTTGTTGATCAGGATGATGTAATACTATAACAATAAGATCTATCTCAACATATGATGTTACATACTCATTCATACCATTTGGGTGTTCAATCGGCGGTCATTGTAGTAGAATTCTATTACAATAAAAATGTAGACATATAAATCGCATATACATCAAATCTGAATATACAACATAGTATATTTAAAAAAAATTAGATCATGTCACTATTATAAACAAACACCCTATCATACATGTTGTCTCACATAAGCTTGGGTTGTCTCTCTTTCCCATGATACCCACTTCCTTTCAGATATAGAATCAAATATATAACGGATTTCCAATACCGATTTTTTATTATAAAAACATAAACATTCAATGGTTATATAGAATTACACCACTGTTTCATTTAGGTAATCTCGATACAAACTAATAATTGAAACAAGTCAAAAATAAAATTTAACGATAAATAATTTATCTTCCAAATAAAAAAAACAACTTACAAAATTCAGAGTTCAACTTTTCCTTGATTATTAATCTGAACTTCATCCCTTAAATGCGTTGCAAGAATAAACATTTCCTGCAAGATCTATACAAAATTGATTTTAAAAACGAACATTAAATATGAAAAACAAACTAAAATCAAACCATGGTTTGGATCGGAAATAGGTTTTCGAGTATAAATAATTCATCTTCTAAATTAAAAAAAACAACTTAAAAAATTCAGAGTTCAAATTTTCTTTGATCCTTAATCCGAAATTTGTCCCATGAGTGTGTTGCGAGAATAAACATTGTCTGCAAGATCTATACGAAATTGATTATAAAGACGAACATTAAATATGAACAGAATAACTAAAATCAAACCACAGTTTGGGTCGGAAATAGGTTTTTGAGAATAAAATAATGTGGAGATGATAAAGTAATCGAATAAGACATAGAATAGATATCGTAGATCGTGCAAATCAAGGAAAATCAACAACAATGGCGTTGGAGATCACCGTGTTTCCTTCAAAGTCGTTGAGATTTGGGAGGGATTTGTCACGAGCGGTAGGGTTTCGTAGATCCAAAAAAATGAGGGTTTTCCGACCCTGAATGATTTCTAAAGATTTTGGGCGTCAATTATTACAAAATAGATGTCGAAGAGTCTGAGAAAATATATTTCGCGTCGATTTTGTAAAAAACTGACTCCAAAAATACATTCTTCAGCGGTTTTTGGCGTCGATTTTACTAAAAACCGACGCCAAAAAAATCTTCTACACATATTTTTTGCATTGGCTTAAAAAAAACCGATGTCATTTCTCCAACGTTAAGAATACTATTTCCACTAGTGAAAAAGATTATCTTGAACATAGATGAAATTCCATCGAATGTTAAAAAATAGGGTATCTCAACTAAAAATTGAGTTTTAGAGGTCTTTAAGACCTTTTTTGACTGAGAAAAAACATGGGCCAAGGCCTCATTGGTATAGAGAACATAGAGCTCGTTCTAAGGTTTGATTTGATAGGTCATGAAGCTCAAGTTGACACTTAGATCAAAAGTCATGGTTTTTTGAAGTTGAAATTCGATTTTCAACTTATCGTGGAACAATAATACATTTTTTATTATTAATCATTACTAAATGCCCAATTGGGCGCATGTTATTGGTTATGCCCCTGTTGTGCACATAAATATTATTTATAATACATTAATTAGTATTGTATAAATAATATTTTGAAAAATGATAATCCATGCAGTAAATCAAGCTGTTGAAGACATGCAAGAACTGGCCTCACCCCTGCACTGATGCTCTTGAAGATTGTCTCTATCGGCAATTTTTTGTTTTTTTGAGATATTCTTTGATGTCTTTGATTTGAGGGGAGATGATTTCTTACCAAAAGAATCTGTACTCAAATCCACCATTTTTGAAACTATATAAAATCATGAAACATATTTCCTTCTATACTAACTCTCAAATCCAAGTTGGATGCAAACGGAATCTTGTCTCTAATGTGAGAGTCATAATGCATGGTCTACAATATCCCTCACAATGATTGAAGTATTTGAGATAATATTGTGCATGTGTAGAAGAACAAACCTCATATCCAATGGGTGTTCAATGAATATCAAATGACCAGACATTCCCTATACACAACACCATTAAAAACATAACTTGAAATGTACACAAAGTAATACACAATATCTAATTCCTCACCTCTCAATTAGCCATGTCACACTTGATGGAATTGCACGACCATACATGATAACCGACATCTTCTTGCATATGCCCAATCACATAGGTTGAGATCACCGCTCAACACCTCAGAGTATCACTGTAATCATTCTTATATGGTATTTCTCAGTACCTTTAAATATTTTCTAAATCATAGATTCTGGTTAAATGACGTGCACCCTATGCACTCATATGATTTTCCTACTCGTTGATTTTAGCATGTTTATTGATTTACAGATAAAACCAATTTATTGTCAGTTTATTGTTCTAATTATGCATGTTTAGATCTTTATTATAATTCTCTATCATGTTTCCATGTCTTCCTATTCTGCTCTTGCTAAAGTATTTTACTTTATTTTTTTTCCAGTTTACCTTTATGTTTTGGTCCATGAGGACTCTCTTGTTTTTCCGGGTTTGCCCTTACATTTTTTCCTTTGTCATTCCGTTACTCTTACGGTTTTGGTTTGCTTGGTGCTGAGATGCACAACGGCAAAGGGAATGCCTCTTATGTTTCCCAGTTCCACGGCGAGTTACTCTTACGTGCACCAGAATGACTTACATTTGTAAAATTCTAATGAATCTTACATTTTGAGTCTGTCCCATGTGACTAAAGAAAGGGTCTATTTACTCTTACGGTTTGAGTTTGCAACATGACGACTCTTATGGAATGATTTGAATAACTCTTACACTAGTGACTTTGTCGCGGGAGGAGTTTTATGCTAGTCACAGATTGACTCTTACGTTTTCTTCCTTTGTGATTTTCCACTGGTTTCGAGTTGTTTGAGTTGTTTTATTTTAAATTGTTCATTTTCTCTTTTCTGTTGAGATGTCACTCGAGTTTTGTTTCGCGAAACCTTTTATATATGCACCCTAGTTTGTTTGGGGGAGGATGACAACAATTCAAACATCGGAGAGATTGCTATTCCAGAGTTGTAAAGAGTTTGAGAAGAAGTTGTCCATCACTTGGAGCTGGATTTTTTCATCTGTTGTTTGATTGTGCGTGCGTGTCCTCGATGTTGTAGCTGGAAATTGACCTCAGTGTTTCATTCCGGTGGTGATTTGAAGCTACTGCTTGCGAGGAGCTCTTATGAGACGTCCCAAACCCGCACTCCTGAATCCGGTACTAGAAGTACATAACTTGAACACACGGGCTTTGATACACATCCATAATTACAAGATAATTGCAACATTTATAATCAAATAACCTTTTTAGGTTTAGAGTTTTAGAGAATTAGGACAAATATTTAACTAGTAGGACCCATGTTCTTTGTATCAAAAGAATATTTTTCTCAATATATAAGCAACTACTTAATCCATAAAAATCCTTCAACATCTCCCACAAATTCTCCACACAAGAAAATTTTCTAGACAAATCCTACACATTACATTCCTTAATAACCCGGGGAAATGGAAACATAAGAAGGGGTGATCTCAAAAGCTCAATAAGGGTAAACATAAGTGACAACAATCAAAGATCATAAGTGAACATAAGATAAACATATTAGTATAATAAAGGTACATACTAAAATCATAACATATAAATCTTAGATCATAAAATCTGAGTCATGGAGCATGACATAACATCATAAACGAATCACAAGAGTATGAAAACATTAGTCAGTAAACACGAGCCGTGAAAGCATAACATAGTCATAAGAATAATCATGAGTCTGTGTCACAAACATGAGCATAGGTAAATATGACATAGTGGAGCATGCTACAGTGTAATGAATCAGATTTTCCCAAATTTATTATTATAAATTATTTGGGAAAATTATGATACCAGACGCTGAAATGACGTGTGATTCTGAGGTCCAGTGTGCCCAAAACGATTCACTGAAAAATGTTAAGTTTTTAATAACACACGTGCGTGACTTTTCTGAAAAAGTGGAATAACTTTTAAACGATTTCCCAGATCAAAAATTCAATGGCACTGTTAAGCTCAGAGCAGTGGCTTTACCATGGGCGCGACTTAACTTTAGTCGGTGCGGGTCTTCAGTGGAAAAACCCAAAAAGGGCATAACCGTAAATAAAATTATTAAATAAAATTATTTTATTTTTAAAATCCTAATAAATCATAAACGGTAACTCGGATCGAAAATCTGAGACCACCTTTGAGTTCGTAAGTGTTTTCTTTAGGCAAGACCTAACATCAGCCGTCACAAATCGGTTGTGAAAGATAGTTTTTGGATGTAAACTCCATTAAAATAAATATTTTTTCCCTGTTCATGAATTCCACGATGAACGTGGACCAATCAACAAACAGATTGGCCTGCAGATTGATCGTTTTTGCGGGATGAGATTTACTTATTGTGGGGTTTAAAAAGGGAGATAGATCTTTGTGATTATCTATTATTTTTCTTTTTTAAACCTTATAACATGAATGGATCAAGGCCGACATGAACAAGGACAAGATACCTTCTTCTGGAGTTCTTTTTTCCTTTTCTCTCCCCTCAACCTTTCGCGTTCTTCTCATGTTCTTTGCCTTCTCCCTGCGCCTTTGAAACCCTATGTGAGCAATCTGAATCGAGGACCGATTCCGTGACGGTAGCACAATGCGATTGCGGCTCCGGACGATTTAGGCAGAGCGTGGCAGGGCAAGGTCGGTGATAGGGCGATCGGTGGAGGAGGTAGCACTGGCTTGGCAAGGGTGGCTGAGCCAGGCAGAGCACGATAGGACGAGCCAGCTGTGGGACATGGTCCAAGCAAGACTGCGTTAGTGGGAGCCCACGACGGCATAGGCCGTGGGTGGTGATAGTGGGACGTGGCTCGGAGCCGCGTGGATTGGAGGTAGAGATCACATGGGGGGCCGTGGGGTGTGATGTGAAAACCACACTGTCAAGGCAGACCACGTGGACTAGGGGACACAACCAAGGCGGGCCACATCCGGCATAGTAAACTCACCCGCAGTGCGGGTCGGACCAGGTAAGCCGGGCTGCTCTAGCGGCCCAGCGGGCCTAGCCGATTCGGGCCGGGCAGGTTCAGACCAGACTGGACCGGGTCGGGTCAGTCAGACCTGGTCGGGTCGGCTGGTGGGTCAGTTCGGGTCCGACGGGTCGGGTCGTACCCAAACCGGATCCGGGTCGAACTTTTTCACTAAATCAGTCATAACTTTCAAACAGAAGATCCATTTGACAAGCCGTCTATAGTGTTGGGACCCTTGAAATGAGGAGGTCCTTTTGATATGGACTAGTGGGTTTTATTTGGACTTAAATAGGTTGATAGTGTACCCTTGTTGATTTATTTTGGTGGTTATTTGAAGCTACTGCTCGTGAAGAGCTCTTATGAGACGCCCTAGAACCGCACTCCCAAATTCGGTATTGGAATCACATAACATAGACACACGAGCTTTGATACACATCCATAATTACAAGATAATTGAAACATTTACAATCAAATAACTTTTTTAGGTTTATAGTTTTAGAGAATTAGGACAAATATTTAATTAGTAGGACCCATGTTCTTTGTATCAAAAGAATATTTTTATCAATATATAATAAACTACTTAATCCATAAAAAGACTTCAACATCTCCCATAAATTCTCCACACAAGATAAATTTCTATACAAATCCTACACATTACATTCCTTCATAACCTGGGGAAATGGAAACATAAGAAGGATTGATCTCAAACACCCAATAAGGGTAAACATAAGTGACAAAAATCAATGATCATAAGTGAACATAAGATAAAAATATTAGTATAATAAAGGTACATAATAAAATCATACCCTATAAATCTTAGATCATAAAATCTGAGTCATGGAGTACGAAATAACATCATAAACGAATCACAAGAGTATGAAAACATTTGTCAGTAAACATGAGCCATGAAAGCATAACATAATCATAAGAATAAGCATGAGATTGTGTCACAAACACGAGCATAGGTAAACATGACATAGTGGATCATTCTACACTGTAATGACTTGGATTTTCCTGAATTTATTGTTAGAAATTATTTGGGAAAATTCCAAGACCGGGTGCTGAGATGACGTGCGATTCCGAGGCCCGGTGTGCCCGAAACGATTTGCTGAAAAATGTTAAGTTTTTAATAGCATGCATGCATGAATTTTCTGAAAAAAATGGAATAACTTTTAAATGGTTTCCTAGATCAAAAATTTGAGGGCACCGTTGACCTCAGAGCAGTGGCTTTACCCTAGGTACGACTTAACTTTAGTTGGCACAGGTCTTCAGTGGAAAAACCAGAAAAAGGTGTAACCGTAAATAAAATAATTAAATAAAATTATTTTATTTTTAAAATCCTAATAAATCAGAAATGGTAACTTGGATTGGAAATCTGAGACCATAGTTGAGTTCATAAGGAGGTTTTTTCCTTAGGCGAGACCTAACATCAGCCGGCGCGACCCGGTTGTGAAAGATAGTTTTTGGATGTAAACGTCATTAAAATATTTTAATAAAAATATTTTATTCTTGATGAAACAATGCATTTTATTTTAATATGCATTTTCCTGAGAATTTAGGGTTATCACCATAACCTTGGAATTCCTCTGAGACAAGGAGATGAAGCTCTCTCAACAAACGACGGTGGATCGTGGATCGACGATCAATGATGAACCTTGGATTTGAAGGATCTTCACCCACAACAATGATGCAACGATCAAACAGAATAGAGGTAGGGATTTTGTGATTTGATTTCTTTTCCTTATTCAAGAATTCCACGATGAACACAGACCAATCAACAAACAGATTGGCCTGCGGATCGATCGTTGTTGCGGGATGGGATTTACTTGTTGCAGGGTTTAAAAAGGGAGATAGATCTTTGTGATTATCTATCCTTTCTCTTTTTTTAAACCTTTTAATATAAACAGATCAAGGCCGAAATGAACAAGGACAAGATCCCTTCCCTGGGTGTTCGTTGTGTCTTTTCTCTCCCCTCAACCTCTTGTATTCTTCGCGTGTTCTTCACCTTCTCCCTATGCCTTTGAAACCCTATGCGAGCAATCTGAATTGAGGACGTATTCCGCGACGGTAGCACAAGGTGGTAGTGGCTCCAACTGGTTCAGGCAGAGCGCGACAGGGCAGTCGGTGGTGGAGGCAGCACCATCTTGACAAGGGTGGTTGGTCTAGGTGGTGCGTGGTAGGATAGGCCGACGGCATGACATGGTCCAGGCGGGACAACATTAGAGGGCTCCCACGACGGTAGAGCCCGCGGGTGATGATAGTGGGACGCGGCTCAGAGCTGCGTGGAGCAAAGGCAGCGAGTACGTGCGGGGCCACAGGCTAGCAAGGTGCAACGCGACAGCTACGCGGTTAGGGCAGACCATGTGGACCAGGGGGCATGGCCAAGGCGGGCCATGTTCGGCGGAGTAAACTAGCTCGCAGCGCGGGTCGGATCGGGTAATCCGGGCCGCTCCAACGGCCCAGCGGGCTGAGCCGATTCGGGCCTGGCTAGTTCAGACTGGACCGAACCAGGCAGGGTCAGCCGAACGAAGTCGGGTCGGCCAGTGGGTCGGGATGGGTCAGGAGGGTCGGACCTAGACCGGACCTGGGCCGAACTTTTTCACCAAATTAGTCATAAATTTCAAATGGAAAGTCTATTTAACAAGCCATCTATGACGTTGGGACCGTTGAAATGAGGAGTCCCTTTTGAGATAGATTCGTGGGTTTTTAGTTGGACCATAAGAGGTTGAGAGTGTACCCTTGGTGTTTCATTCTGGTGGTGATTTGAAGCTACTACTCGTGAGGAGCTATTATGAGATGTCCCAAACCCACACTCTTGAATTCAGTGCTGAAAGCACACAAATTGGACAGACTGGATTTGATACACATCCATAATTACAAGATAATCGCAACATTTACAATCAAATGAAATTTTTTAGGTTTAGATTTTTAGAGAATTATGACAAATATTTAACTAGTAGGACCCATGTTCTTTGTATCAAAAGAATATTTTTCTAAATATATAAGCAACTAATTAATCCAAAACAAGCCTTTAACATCTCCCACAAATTCTCTACACAAGATAATTTTATAGACATATCCTACACATTACATTCCTTCATAACCCAGGGAAATGGAAACATAATAAGGGGTGATCTTAAATGCTCAATAAGGGTAAACATAAGTGACAAAAATCAATGATCATAAGTGAACATAAGATAAAAATATTAGTATAATAAAGGTACATAATAAAATCATACCCTATAAAGCTTATATCATAAAATCTGAGTCATGAAGTATGACATAACATCATAAACTAATCACAAGAGTATGAAAAAATTATTTAGTAAACACGATCCATGAAATCATAACATATTCATAAGAATAAGCATGATACTATGTCACAAACATGAGCATAGGTAAACATGACATAGTAGATCATGCTACACCACCTGATTCCCATAACATAGTGAAACAAACTTTACTACCCGATTCCCATAACATAGTGGAGCAGTCATCACTACCTGATTCCCATAGTGGAGAAAACATTCCATACTCGATTCCCATAATTATATCATGAAATAAAAATCCTTAACCAATGCATTGGAGGGTGATACAGGACCCCACCCATCATTATCCATACATATGAATGCCACTTGAAATCAATCATTCATCATATCATAAAGAATCCATGGAAAAAATGGGTTTCATTCAACACATCATAAATAACCCATTGAGTAAAATGAGCTTCATATCCTTTTCTAATGGATTTACATAAGGAAATCATCAACATGATAAACCCATGGGAAAAATGGGTATCTGAAGATATTTGGAAACTTTCTAGTTAAATACCCTTTAATTAAGATGGTTAAGTATAGATCATATACACCAAATAGATAAAAAGGTATACAGTTTAGTTAATAATTTTATCCAATCAGTCGATGTATGACATCTAGGTGAACACCCTTTAATGAAAGAAATGGAAAATAGTTTAATCACAAAGAAAATACATTAGAAGAAAGATCACGGCTATATCATAGAATGATTTGGAAATAAAAATACAATGATGAATCATATCTTTGATAGAAATGAACATTATATAAACCATTCTAAGAAAGAAGATAGTGTTGGAGTGGTGATCTAGAAACGAATTCTATGTAATTTATGATTACCTATATTCATTGTTTTGAATATTAATAAACATATTATCATATCATGATTGTACTTTTTCATGACATAGTATGTGATAATGTCTTAATGATAATTGTCGCATTGAAAGGTCATGAAAATTCCCCACTATTATGAGAACCCAAAGGTTCCATGATAGTATTCTTAAATATATGATCTATATCCAGATGATATCATTTGACGGGAAAAAAATGATACAAGCTATCAGGGGTGGAGACTCATGAATTTGAAACACTTTCTTATGGTGTACGCCCTTGGTAATTTCATAAGATATTATAAGAAATAACCCACCAGTAGGAAATACATATTTATATGTGTTATTGAATATTCATATCTGCGGACATGTGTACTGATTCTTAGGCTTTAAGATTATTATTAACGGATATTATTAGTCGTGTACTTTGATGTATTGATGAAAATCATGATGACATATGTTCGCAGTGAAGTAGGATACGCTGATTGCGTCATAGGTAATATTGCATTAATGAATAACATGAGAAAGGATTTGTACCTTCTATTCTTTAACAAGAGACGATATCTCAAGCCCTTTTATAAAAATGTAATATCCTAAATAAATCCATGATCATGGTGTTCTGTGGGCAATTTCATTTCCAAAATGTCGAAGAAAGAGAAATCATGCACATAGGCTGATGACACTAGCATGCAACCTGTTTGATTTGAGATATCATGATAAAAGAATTATATTACATAGT
This sequence comes from Viscum album, assembly GCA_963277665.1. Taxonomy (NCBI): domain Eukaryota; kingdom Viridiplantae; phylum Streptophyta; class Magnoliopsida; order Santalales; family Viscaceae; genus Viscum; species Viscum album. Next base: position 610,029,369 of record OY728137.1, on the reverse strand, counting down.
AAGCATTTATATGAGTTTGAATGTTTCTGTGACATTAAATTCTTTCTCTATGGGTGCCTTGATGTGCTGCTAGATGATAACCTTAAAATTTAGGACACTTTGCCTAATGATGAGAAAGAGGCATGAAGGGTCACACACTTAGTGTATTCATAACCTCTGTTAAATATTAAATATTATTTATTATTCAACATGTTGAATACATATTATCCCCGTATGAGGATTAATAATTATTCATGTTTACTTGATCACATATATTCTGTCACTAGTTATTCGAGATAATATTTTGTGAGTAAAATATTTAATAAATATTTATTTGTAATTAAGTAAATATAATATTTATTTCTTTATTGGTGAATACTGTAGTGATATTTATTTATTAATTAAGTATTCATTATTCGAGGCCTAATAAATATTGTGTAGAAATAACAGACTGAGTTTAATGGTCAGGTGAGAAATAATACATATTAAACATTATTTGAATAAAATTTTTTCAAGAAATAATATTTAATTAATTCAATGGTTTTTCACATGTCAAATAATAATAATAATAATAATAATAATAATAATAATAATAAAATTAAAATATGAGGTTCTGTGGGAATTAATAAAATAATAAGGGCACATGTGAAATTATTATTTTTTAACACTAACTTTATTTAAACCCAATTATTTTATTTTTAACCCTAACACTATCTATTTGTGTTGGTTGTGCACAACGACTTCGAAGGATTATATCAAGCCCTAGAGATCCCCTCTCCAAGAACGCTCTACCTAAGATAAATGATGTCATGACCCAACCTATTCCAGGCTTGAGCCGCAACTACCCCAAGCCCGCTTCCATAGGCTAGTGGGTGGAGACTACCGCCAAAGGAACAACAACTTGAGGAGGCCTTTGCCTAAGAACCTATACACACACACGCAACCAACTCAATGCAAAAGTGAAGAGTAAAGGGAACAAAAGATACAACACTGCTATAAAAAGGAAACTAAATATTCATCAACCTCTAATCAGTACAAGTACAAAAAAGTTGACAAAAAGGGAAAGGGAAAAAATACATGCCCAACCAGAAAAGTACCACAATTGGTAGTAACTGAAAAGGAAAATAGCTGAGAGAGCCCCACTCTTGGATCCTAAGATATGGCCACTATATAAGGTCCAACCACTTGTATCCCTAAGCTCCTCTAAAGCCACGATCAACCTATCTTTCGTCTGTATATGGCACAACACGTACAGGAAAATCCCATGTAGGGGTGAGTATAAAAATACTTATTATAATTCCCTAAAAAGGTGAGGGGGTCATTAAGAGATACATTGAATAGTAAAACCATAGATAGAACAAGGTAAAATAAAAGAGATTACAACTACAACCCAACAAGAGAGTGAAGTAAACTCATCCAAAACACTAGGAACTAGAAACGGTGAGAAGATGAACTTCTCATTGAGTCTTCGCTACCTATAGTAGGAGAGTAGACTCATCCAATCACGAGAATCTAGATACAGAAATCACATGACATACCCCACATGTCTTTGCCTCTCCTAGAAGGAGAGTAACCAAAACCCAAGGAGTGGGTACTGAAATAGGATACATATATATGCCCAGTCAAAGAAGCCCAAACAAGAGAGTAAGGGGATATTTATATCCTAGATCAGCCCAGGAAAAGGTACACCAACAGTTCTATAAGTAACCACCCACAATGCCCAACATCCCTCATGTCTTCCTTGAACATGAAAGTCAAAGGGACTCAATCACCACACCATGATTCTATCCGCTTTGGGTGGAACTATCTCGCCCTCACAGTTTTAGGTCATGTCATAAGGATGCATCTTGGTGGGGAAGGTGTCCCTCTTCCTTGGGAGTCCAAATTTACATCAAAACAAGTTGCATCACTGATCTACATAGTCAAAGAGTTCATGCCTCAAGGTTGAGGACACATGTCCATCCTGACTAGAGGGTTCCACTCTAGTATCATTGAGGACCCATGCCCAACCCAACTGGAGGGCTCCACTATAGTGTCTTCGAGGACCCGTGCCTAGCCCGACTGGAGGGTTCTACTTAGAAAGGGTCGAGGACCCATGCCCATCCCGGCTGGAGGGTTCCACTCTAGTGTCATCAAGGACTCATGACCAACTTGGATGGAGGGTTCCACTCAGAAGTAACTGTAAAGGAACTACACTAGCCATCCCTGTTGGATGGTACCTCTCATAAAGCATTGAGAAACTACACTGGTAAACCTGCCTGATCACAGCCATCATCGAATGTCGCCTTAGATAATCATCATTCCTAAAACATCAAGCGTCACCTTGAATATACATCGTGCTGGGAACATCTCACATCATATCTTGAAATCCACTACGGAGGGCACCATCACTAACTATGCAGAAAAAATCTTAGGATAGGCTACTCACATGCCAAAATCCATGTCCAACAGAAGGAGGTATGAGAGATACATGATTTTTAAAGTGGTACACGAAACATGTGGGGACCACATGATGTGTGACCCTACCTCATTGCCTATCCATGTACCTATCCATACTTGGGTACTAAATTGTGATCAAGTACCCCTAAGCGTGATAGTGTACTCCCATAGTATATAGAACCTCTAGCCATAAGGCTGACAGGCGCACGACGATCCTCACTAGTCCAAAAAGGGGAGAAAATGTAAATTTACTAAATCTCCCACTCAAATATCCCCAGTTAACCAAACAGATCACACTGTGATGATCCTTTTGGAAAAACATACATGATCGACTATTCATTCACCCGAATCGGACCCCCGGTGAAGAAACTGCATTTCACAGCATTGCGCATGAATGATGATTTGTGGGGCCCATGAGTCGATCTAGAAACACATCATATGGATCACACCATTAATATACCCATGAAAAAACACATATAATCACCTATTTATTTTCCCAAAACATACACCCGGTGAAAAATTCACATTTCACCATAAACGCCCAAACTGGGTCTCATGGGGCCTGCACCTCCATTTTGGTTTAAGCACTTGAAATTATTCTTCAAAAATCTTCCTCAATTTTAGGGTCATGAATCCGCTGATGATGCGTTGATCGGACATCGAATGCAGATGATATATTTGATAGAAGAATCTCAAAATAATAATAAATATATTATTATTATTATAATTGGATGTTTCGTTCCATCGAGCCCTGAGCCCGAAACATAAAATTCTAAAACTATATTTAAAAGTTATTTCTTGATTATAATAGATCATGGATATAGATGACGTGTCAATCGTACACCCGGTTTGCAAGATATGGCCATTTAAATGTATATGGCCTGACCCAAACCGGTTTGTCCCTTTATGGTCGAACCACTCCACCTGGGCCGACCTGCTTCGACCGGCCCGATCTGATCCACTAGGCTACGACCCAACCACGTGGTCCGGATCACTGCTGAAACATGCCCAAACTAGGTTCGGGTCGCCGCCACCGCACTTTACGGTGGCGGTCTCCAACTAGGTCACACCGCGCGACCTCGCCCGACGGCCCAGTCGGGCCACATCGCGACACCGTCGGGCCGCGGTGCCACTATGGGGCGGATTGTCGCCATAAGTTTCCACCAGCCACTGCACCAGTAGCCTATTCTACGGACCATCAGACTCCATCCGGTAACCCGATCCTAAATCTATCAGTGGATCGGGGACCCTTGTGACGAGGGCTTCACTACGACGACCTCTGATAAATGATCTGTCACTGTTTCGACACAGATAAAAGTAGACATCGCTTCCACTTACCGCTGCACCTCATACGGTGCCTGAAAAACAAAACCATCGTAGATCCGCAATCCCTGGATCACAAACTTCAAAGATCCATGCTTCACTTTAAGGTCATATGTCATTTTGACGTGTCAAAAAGTTAACTAAAGAAGAATAAAAAGAATGGCGAAGAAAGGACAATACAGAAATTAAACGGTCAATGGTCGTTGAAAGTTTGACTATCAAAAAATGATTTCAAAGCAGTGAAATCGATTAGAAGTCAAAATCGACAAAAAAAATTTAATCAGGGAAAGAATAATCTGAAAGAAGAATCCTATATGAATTCTGGATCTAACATTGCATTCGTTGCGCTATGATTTTCTAGGATCTGGAGTTTCGTCGTGATCCTTCAAGAATCCGATGTCAATTATCTGATCGAATGGAGAGAGGAACTCTGCCAACTATGGGAGAAAATGATCCAAACCCTTTCTCATTTTCTCAACCTCTTATTTATAGAAAACCAACAAATATGTCCCCCAACAGTCACGAGATCCGAACCTCTTGCACCCTCTCACTTTAGTCCACGCAGGGTGCGGGTCCCTACTACCGCAGTGTCAGAGCTGAAATAAGTTACCAACTTCAACAAAGTTTCAATAGAGAAATATCTTATTTTAATAATAAAAAATCAAGATTTGATGGTTATTATTGGTGTTATGGAATCTATGGGAATATAGCTTATAAATTTTGGCACAACTTATCCTTACCTGGAACAAGGTTTGAGAAAAGTGTAAGAAATAGTGAAAGTAGAATGAGAAACTTTATTAACTTATAGAAAGATGAAAAGGAGAATTCTCAAGGTGTTATAAACTTTCCAATAAGAAATCAATTTGAATGTATTGAAGAAGTTTGTGGAAGATGTGATCAGCCTGGTCATAATGCTGAAAGATGTATGACACTCCTTCTATAACAAGTTTCTTATAATAGAAAATAAAAGAAAGACACAAGGAGGAAAGTTAAGGAAAGAGCCTTTATTGTTGAGACAACTTTGAAAGCAAGTAAAAAAACAAGCCATGAATACTTGATAGTGGTTGTTCTTCACATATGATAGGTGATATAAAAATCTTGAAACATATTGAAAATCATGATGGAGGAGTAGTTACCTTTGGTAATGATAATTCCTTAAAATTCATTGGAATTGGAACGGCTGATATTGAGACTGAAAAGTTGAAATCTAAGGATGTTTTATTTTTTGATGGGATAAAACATAACTTACTTGATGTAAGTAAACTTTTTGATGATGGAAAGTAATTTTTTTTAGAAGAGACTTTTGTATCATCAAAAGTGTGAAATATGGAAAAGTTATTACAAAATGAGAAAGAAGAAGTGGGAATCTCTTTCAAATAGGAGAATTCCACAAATCCTGTTACTTGAGTGATAAAGATGAAAATAAATTGTGGAACCAAAGACTTTTCCACATTGGGCATAAAAACATGGATAAAATTTCTAAAGTTGATTCCATTTGAAACTTGCTAGAATTGAAAAGAAGAAAATAATATGTTTGTGTAACTTTTCAAAAAGGGAATGTGACTAACAAAAGTCACAAAAGAGTTGAGATTCAATATACCAGACCACTTGAGATTATTCATTATGATTTATGTGGATCAATTAAAAATCAATAAAAAATGATATTTAGACTTTATCACTTTTATTAATGATTTCACTCGGATTAAAAACATCATGTTTATGAAGCACAAGTCAGAGGCTATTGAAATGTTCAAATTATTCAGAAAATATGTTGAGAAAGAAATGGGGATTTCCATAAAGAAGTTGAGAACATATAATGGTGTTGAATTAAAAAAAATACTTCTGAAACTTATCTGAGAAATCATGGTATCAAACATCACTATAGTGATCCCTATAATCCACATCAAAATGGAGTATCAGAAAGAAAGAATAGAATTTTGGTGGAAATGGGAAGAAGTATGTTAGCAGAATACAAACTTTCAAAATTCTATTGGAGAGAAGATTATAGTAATGTTGTAAATGTTAAAAATAGATGCTTGTTGAGACCGGAAACTATCATGACTCCTTATGAAATGTGGTATAACAAAAATCATTCATTTAAATACTTCAAAGTTTTTAGAAGTCTATGTTTTATCAAAATCAAAAATCTAGATTTGGGAAATTTTGATGAGAAAGATGAGGAATGAACTTTTATGGGTTATTCAATAAATGGAAGAAGTTACAAATATTGAAACAAACGTTTACAAAATTTGGTGAACTAATATGATGTGTAGGTAATTGTAAATCAAAGTTCCTTAATAAATTTTGTTGAGAATATTGAGGAGGATAAACTGGATAATTCCAACGATAGTGAAAGTAATTCAAAACATCCTTATCAAGATTCAGAATAATCATGTGATGAGGAAATTTCAGCTAGGAAATATACTTTAAAATTTTCTACCTTAAAAAAACATAATGAATTAGAAAACATTATTGGGAATTAGAAGGATCTAGTCTTGACAAGAATAAAGTTGTGATTAGATGATCATACTTCACTTATCTCAAAAGTTAAACTGAATCAGTTTCGGAATCTATTCAACACAAATAATGGGTGGATGCTATGAATCAAGAGTTGGATCATATTGAAAAGAATGAAACATGGGAACTTGTTTCATGTCCAGAAAATAAAAAACTTATCAGAACCAAGTTTTTTTATAGAAACAAGTTAAATGAACATGGAGAAGTTTCAAGAAACTAATCCATGCTTGTTTTTAAAGGAAATTCATAGGTAGAAGGTGTGGATTTTGAAGAAAAAATTTCCCCAATTACAAGATTAGAAACTATTAGAATGTTTCTTTAAGTGGCCACACATCAGAATTAAAAAGTTTATTAGATGGGTGTAAATTCATCCTACTTAAATGGTGAGATTGAGGAAGAATTTTACATTGAACAAACTTGTGGATTTCTACTTTATGAAGATGAAAAAAAAGTTTTTAAATTGAAGAAAGATGTGTATGGGTTGAAACAAGATCCACATGCTTGGTATTCTAAACTTGATAATTGTTTGAGAACATTGAAATTTTATAAAGTAAAAGTTAATAACAAATTATATGTGAAATATTTTGACTCTGGAGCTCTAATTTTAATTGTTTATGTGGATGATACAATTTTTTCTGGGGATAGATAAGATGTTTGTAAAAAAAATCTAAGGAAATTAAGAAGAATTTTGAAATGTCTATTTTAAGAGAATTAAATTTCTTCCTTGGATTACAATTTCAACAAAAGGAAAAAAATATATTGTCTTATCTCAAGAAAATTATTCTAGGGAATTGTTTAAGAAGTTTGGGATGGCATAATCCAAATAAGTTTCAACTCTTATTTCAATGATCACAAAGTTGAGTAAATATGAATCTAGAATAAGTGTGAATTATAAAAACTTTTAGAAGCTAATAAGAATTCATATTTACCTTACAACCTCAAGGTATAATATTGATTATGTTGTGACTTTGTGTGATAGGTATAAAAGTAATCTAAAATAATGACATATGTTGGCATAAAAAAGAATTTTGAGATATTTTAAAGGAACAACTTCACATGGGTTATTATATAAAATAAATAGTGAGATGAAGTTTCATAGTTATACTGATTCCGATTGGGCTAGAGATTTTAATGATAGAAAACCAACCTCAAGAGGAACATTTTTCTTGGGAGAATGTTGTGTGAGTTGGCATAGTGAGAAACAAAGATTAGTAACTTTGATCATAGATGAATATGAATATGTTGTAGCTGCTCAATCTTGTACTCAAATGTTGTTGATGAAAGTTCAGCTGGAATATTTGAAAGTAGAATTTTCTAAACCATTGAAGATGATTTGTGATAATCATAGTGCAATTGATATTTCTAAGAATAATTTCCAACATTAAAGATCAAAACACATTGATATAAAGTTTCACTTTATAAAATAAAAAGTTTCTTCTTGAGAGGTTTTTCTGGAATACATTTTAACAAAGTATCATATTGCTGATATCTTTTCAAAGGAAATGCCAAAAGAAAGGTTTGTGGAATTGAGGTTGCAACTTCATGATCCTCCTCCTCCCATGTTTTCCTAAACCACATAAGGAAGTACCCTCACTGTGATTTGGATTATGTTAACAAAGGGGGAGAAAAATTAACAACTTTGTACTTTATAAGAAGTTTTACTTATATTTATTTTATGAATATGAAGTTACGGTTATCCTAAAATGGGGGAGAGAAAAATAAAGTGATAAAAAGAAAAGTGAGTAGAATTTATCTTTACATAGTCACAAACTTTTCTTTCTTACAAGGGATTAAATTACTTTAAAACATTACTTTATCTAGTATTGTGGTGTTAGGACACTCTCTTTTAAGAAAGGATATATTTTGATAAAAGTCAAAAAACTTGAGTTGTTTACATAAGTTGAGTTGTAAAAAATTATGAGTTAGAAATTTTGTTAACAAGGGTTGTCAACAAATCCAAATGGGGGGATTGAATAACCTTTGTGGTTAAATTATTTTAAACAAAGTTTTTTTTATTTTTTTACAACTAAATTTTTTTTGAAGAATTTTTTTGTTATTCATGAATCAAACTCAATCCATCATAATGAGAGTTTTTTCGAACACAAGTTTCTGGACCCGGGTTTTTGTATTGAGTTTCACTAGAAACAGAAGAAGTCAGGAAGATAAAGTTTTTTAGCATAAAATTTATAGTATTTAGGTCCATCGACATGACATTGAAAATTATCAAATTCAAAAGAATAAATGGTATAATTTATTTTTTTCAGGAGGTTTTTTTCATAATCAGAGAAAGAATGAAGTTTCTAAGTTAGAAAAAATGAATTTGTTGAGATAGAAAGAAAGAAATTATTGAGACAAAAGTTTCTAGTTGAAGAAGTCATATTGTTTCTAAATAGTTTTGAAAGAAGAATGTAAAGTCAGTATTTATAATGTTTTCATACTTTCCAAAAACAAATCATACAATAATTTTTCGATCATAAAGTTCTCTCAAATCATAAAAACTCTCATGATAAAATCTTTTGAAGAAATGGTGGATTGGTTTGAATAAATTCAAAGAAGAAAATTGAAGAATTCCATCATAATGGAAACATTCCATTGTAATGGGAATTCCATCATAATGGAAAAATCCATCGTAATGGGGAATTCCATCATAATGAGCTGAGAAAGAAATAGATCATAATGAGCTATGAAAGAAATACATCATAATGATCTAAGAAAGATATAAAGATTTGAAGACATCAAACTTGAAATTCAATTTTGTGTAAATCTATGATAAATCTAAAGAGGAATGAATAAGTCAAAGTTAAAGTTTAAATGAAAGATATTCTCAGAGTTTTGAAATTTGAGGAAGCGGGGAAAGATTTCAAGTTTCCCACTTTTTTTCTGAGTCATGTATAAATACTTTCTCATATCATTTGTTCATTTGCAACTTTTTCACATGTGAAAAAGGTGGAGAACTGGAAAATTTGAAGTGAAATTTCTCATCTAATTGAAGAAGAATTATATTGATAATTCTAGCAGAGTTTAAGTTTTGTAGATTGAGAATGAGCTCATCATATTAAGAAAATCATATCCATAATCCTCGTATTGAGAAAATCAGATCTAAAATCATCGTATTGAGAAAATTGGATCCAGCATCATCATATTGAGAAAATCGGATCCAACATCATTGTATTGAGAAAATCAGATCCAGAATCATTATTTTTTGAAAATCAGATCCAACATCATCATATTGAGAAAATTGAATATAACGTCATCATATTGAGAAAATCAAATCCAATATTATTATATTGATAAAATCAGATCCTGCCAAATTGTACTGAGGATTCGGACTGAGCAATTATGAAATAGTTTCAACAAATTATTTATTCTTTTTTTTAGCTCAATTGTTTTATAAGAAAACATTATAAAATGATGGGATTCAGTATAATAATTCCTATCTTGAGATATAAAGTGTATAATGGGATTTGGTACAAGTTTTATTCACTTCTTGATAATAGTAGGTTTCTATAGACCCATGAGAGTATCTATGTAAAGAATATAATTTCTCACACTAAGGCTGAACCTTGTAAATATTGTATGATTTACTTATTTTCCTACTTTTTGACGCATAAGTATTTACTAAAAGTTGATAAGGAAATAAATCTTAATAGGTTTTAGGGGTTGAGTTTTGAAAATTATTGAAACTTATAAAAAGTGAACAACTTATTCAACCCCTCCCCCCTTCTAAGTTTTTAATCAATCATTTGGAACTTCATTTTTTATTGGGTTGTTTTATTTTCTCAAATGTAAAATCATCCCCCACATATATTAAAGCCCTTGGAATTTATTTCCTGCCTTTTGCACCTTGGGGGTGTCACTTAAGACTAAGTATAAATTCTACCTCAACTCAAGCCAATGAGGAGGGGTGAGCTATTATAAGTGGTATCAGCTTGTTCGGTCCCTGACTTACAAGTGGAATCAGTTTGTTCCATATTTGGTTATCATTTGTGTTAGTATAAGAGTTGATAATCATTCTGGTTAGTCTTAGAGTTGGGATGTTATAAATTAGTAAGTGGTAAGGACTTGAAATGTAGAGAATAAAAAGAAGAATCTAACCTTTTATGTTGAACTTCATGTTACCAGGGATTTGGGTACATAAGTTTTTTGGAGACACTTATAGGAATTGTAATCTCATTGTCATGGGTTTATCCAATGAGGATAACATGACATGAATCTTATAAAAGACTTCCCAGTAGGAGTACAAATTTTATTTTGAGTAATGATTTATGATTTGGTGTAAAAGTGTTAATTTTTGAAAATTATTAAAGTTATTTTCAAATGTGATATTTTTAAAAGGTGTGAAATGGTTATTTTAAAAATGGTTTAATTTTAAAAATCATGGTGGAATTTTAAAAACTGGTTGAATGTGGAAAATATTGAATTTTGGAATGCACTTTTGGGATAGATGATGCGGTAGAATTTGAAATTTTTAAGACTTTAGTTACTAGATAGTGAGACTTATGGTGTTTTTTATCTGTATAAAAAATGGCACCCAGTAGGTATCAAGAAACCAACTAAAGGAATCTGTTGAGAATGTGGTCACACCTGAGCCACAGGTGAACCAACAACTGGTTCATATTATAGTCCAAGCCTTTCAGGTTGTGGATAGAGGGAACAGAAGGGATGAACCAAGGAAATTAGATCATTTTATTCAGTTCCAGAGGAAGAATCCACCCATATTTCAGGGTGATTTAGAACTAGAAGAGGCATAGGTATGCCTTAATAGGATGAATCGTATCTTAAATTTCTTTGGCATAATAGTAGATATGAAATTCAAGATAGAAATATATATGTTGTAGGATCTTGCATGCCAATGGTAGGATTTAGTGGTTTGGGATAAATTAGACCAAGGCCTTACATGAGATAATTTTGAAGAATTTTTCAACAAACAATTATATCCTCGCACATACAAGATTGCAAGTATGATGGACTTATTCAGCTTGAAGTAGGAGATCCTCATAGTGACAGAGTACGTGGCTAAATTTTATGAATTTAGTCCACTTTTCACCTGAAGTTGCTGCTAGTGTTCCCTTAAAGGCATTAATTTTTGAATCAGGGATGAGGTAGGATATTTTCTCAAATATTGGTGTGCTTTGTATAACGGATTATACATATATGGTCAATATAGAAATAGTATCATAAAGGGACATATCAAGAGATATGGGTGGAGGGTGTATGTTGATACCTATGGGAAATGGTGGGAACTCTAATAATATGAGCAAGAAGAAGAGGGGAAACTATTTCCAAGGTATTAGGATGAATCATAATTAGATATATGGATCAGTGAATCTTCCTCCAAGACCCAAGAGAAAATAAGGATGTTTACAATTTGGTTAATTTGACCACATTAAGTGAGAGTGTGTAGAACCACCTAGATCATGCCACAATTGAAATCATATGGGGAATATTTAGCTCTATTTCCATAGTGCTATGAGGTCAAGTTTTTGGGACACTTCTCATGTGTCACGTACATTTTATGCTTTGACAGGATGAGGGTAGAATAATACCTCTCATCGGTAGAACAAAGCTATCCATGGTGATTCCAGGAATACCATGACTCATAAAAAAGGGAAATATTAATAAGAAAATAAGGAAAAAAGAGTCATGAGCAAGAAATTATATGGAGTTGATCAAGTTATTTTGGATGATTAGTCTGGACCATTGATGATGATATGTAAAATTCTTTTGAATTCTACCCTTATACAATCTTTGTTTGATACAGGTGCATACCATATATTTATATCTCCTAATATTCTTTATTTTCTGAGTTTAAATGTTGAGATGATGTCATCTATGTTAAAACTTCAAACTCCTCTTGGTCAAAGAGAATGTAGAGCCTTTATTTACAGATAATATTCTATAACTATTGATGGAACTGAGCTGATATGGGACTTCTCTATGCTTGAGATGGACGTCTATGATATATTTCTATTTATGGATTGGTTGAAAATGTTCAAGGCTCACATCGACTGTTATACTAGAATGGTTAGTTTCATCACTGATGATGGTGTCGGGCATCTCTTTAAAGGTGACCAAAATGTAAATGTAGGTGAAATGGGCTTGTTGGAACCAGAAATTGGAACGATCTCATACTAGTTGGAAGTGTTGACTTTGGCCTCAATGGAAGAGATCAATAATGGAAGTTTTTCAATAATCGTTGATCATTTTATATATGTTTTACTAAAAATTTATCAGGTTTTTCACCCACAAGAGAAGTGGAGTTTATGATTGATCTCCTTCTGGGGACTAGTCCTATTTACCTTCCATCTTATAGGATGAAACTAATAGAATTAAGGGAGATGAAATTTTAGTTGGAAGAGCTAGAAAGTAAAGGATTCATTTGGTCGAGTATGTCTCTATGGGCAGCACCAATGTTTTTTGTCAAAAAGGTAGATGGAACTCTTTGGTTGTATATTGTTTATAGTAAGCTTAACCAAGTTATGATAAAGAATCGTTATCTACTTCCATGAATTGATTATTTGTTTGATTAATTGAGGGGATATCAATGGTTCTCTAAAATTGAATTACGACCAGGTATTGTAGTGGTACTATAGCAGGTACTGTGGCAGTATTGTAGTAGGTACTGTAGCGGGTAACTGTGCAGTACTGTAGCAGGTATTGTAGTAGGAATTGTGGCAGGTACTGTTTGACACTGTAGTAGCTTGGAATATTTCCCCGTTTGGGCCTTTAGGCCACCGATTTGGTCAATGAGTCCTTTAAGGCCTTCGGCCCACCCAGGCCTTTGGGTCAGTAAGGCCTTCGGGCCACCTCAAGGTATTCGAGCCACCTTAAGTGCAGATGAAAATCAAACAAGCTACAAGGAACAAGCTTCAGAAGGAGGATGAGGAAGGATCTTTCACTAGTGCAGAAGCTAAAATGGATTACAAGAATGAGAGGGTATGACACCTGCCATCGGGACAAGCCTGTGAAAGCATGGGAAAGCCTAGTCGAATAGCCACGCAAAGGTGGAGAGATTATTTCACGATAATGATGTTGGGGAGGAGAAGTTCCAAGTAGTTAGTCTAGGTTGTATGTAATGTTTGAAGCCTGCAGGTAATGAATTCCTCTAAGGTCTATGGGCCATGTAATACTTATGCCTATGGGCCTTGTAAGGGTTATACCTCACCCCTTGAAAGATGGATTATCAAAATCAATAAAAAATGAAGGCCTTCGGGCCATTGGAGGTAATACCTTTTAGTCTTAAGAATTTACTAGAGGTCTTTATAGAATTGATTAATAAGATATTTCAAGGATATTTAGATTTTTTGTGGTGGTGTTTGTGGATGAAATATTAGTGTATTCAAGGATTAGGGTTGGGCATTATAAACACTTGACGATGGTGTTGGGGATCTTAAGGGATCATTTTTTGTATGTAAAACTATAAAAGTTTGATTTTTTGATATAATAGGTACATTTACTTGGCCATGTAATCTCTGAAAGAGGAGTTTTTGTGGGTCTAGAAAAGATAGAGGTTGTTATCTCTTAGAAACCACCAAAGAATATCTTTGAGATACATAGTTTCCATGGTCTATCCGGTTATTACCAACACTTTTTTCATGATTTTTCATGATTTTCCTCACCTATGTCAGCATTGAAAAGGAATAATGTTCCATTAAAATGGAATGAGGAATGTTATAAGTATTTTCAAGATCTTAAAGTTCACCTTATATCAGCATTGATCTTTATTTTTTCGAAATCAGGACAAGGGTATGTGGTGTGTTATGATGATTTCGGATATAGGTTGGGATGTGTTCTCATGAAAGTAGATCATGTTGTTTCTTATGGATTAAGTAAGTTATGTTTTCATGAGAATAACTACCCAACACATGATTTGGAGTTATCTTTTATATTCCATTCTTTGAAGACTTTTTATTTTTACCTCTTTGGTGAGAAATTTACAATGTTTATGGATCATAAGATCTTGAAATATATTTTCTCACAAAGGGACTTGAATATTAGAAAAGGAATATGGATGGAGTATCTAAAAATGTTCAACTTTCACTTTATGTATACACCAGGTAAGGGAAATTTGGTGGTGGGTGCATTGAGTAGAAATTCTTATGTACAGTTGGAAAAAGAGGCTTCATACCATTGGCAGTTGATGTCAGTCATAGCATACATGCACTTGAAATATGAAGACTGAGGTGATGTTGTGGTTTTCTTTACTTTTTTTTCATTCCTAATCTGGTTGAGACAGTTAAAAAGGCACAAACATATGATTCAGAATGCATCATTATGAGGTCTAAACTCAATGGTGGGGATACCACTAAGGGTTGTAAGCTATATGAGAGTTCATTTTTTGGTTTCAAGATCAGATGGTTGTACCTATGTATTATAAGGAACAACTTATTCATGCTTTCCACCATTCAATATGGGTTGTTCATCCTGGAATATAGAATATTTATAAGGTGTTGAAAGCACAGTTTTGGTGGGATGGTATGAAAATAAAGGTGGTTAAGTTCATTTTTATATGCTTAACTTGTCAGCAGGTTAAGGCAGAGCATCAGTGACCGACATGTATGTTGCAGTATTTACCTATCTCTATTTGGAAATGGGAGTAGATATCTATATATTTTGTGACAGTTCTTCCAAGAATGTTTTGGAAACATTATTCCATATGGGTGATAGTGGATCAGCTCACAAAGTCACCCATTTCATCCCTATTTGTTAATATCATACAATGGGGGACTTGTATAAAATCTATATCTAAGAAGTGGTAAAGAGGAATGGAGTACCAGTTTCGATGGTTTCAAGTAGAGACCCAGGGTTTACATCTCATTTCTGGAAATCCTTACAAAAATCCCTTGGGACTCAGTTGACTATAAGTATGGTGTATCATCCCCAGACGGGAAAACAATCTGAATGGACAATAAAAATGTTAAAAGACATGTCGAGGGATTGTGTAATGTATTTTGGTGGATCATGGGAGGAGAACATACCATTAGTAGATTTCTCATAGAACAATAGTAATCAAGACTCAATACATATGGATCTTTTTGAATCATTGTATGGGCATCCTTGTCGTTCTCCACTTTGTTGGGTGGAAACAGGTGATACTTCACTGGTTGGGTCAAGACTTGTCCAAGAAATAATGGAGAAGATTTAGTTAATCAGTAAATATATGGAGATAGCTTAGATTCATGATAAAATGTATGCGGATCATCATCGATGGTCGTTTTCATTCAAGGTGAGTGATCATGTGTTTTTAGGATCTCTACAGGGCTTGGACATCGTCATTTTGGGAATCAAGGAAAGTTATCTCCTTGATACATAAGACCTTTTGAGATACTTGAACGAGTTGGTGAGGTGTAATATCAGTTGTCTTTGCCCCCACGGTTTAGTGTAGTTAATAATTTGTTCATGTATCTCAGTTGAAAAAGTATCAGCCTGGTCCTAAACATGTGATTTTATGGGATCGTGATGACCTAGATCCAGATGCTTTGTTGATGCATGTGCTAGTGCAGATTGTGGATATGAAATATAAAGTCTTGTATGGGAAAATCATCGGTCTAGTGAGGGTTTTATGGAAACATAGTCGGATTTAGTAAGAGACTTGGGAATGGGGGAAGGAAATGATCGATCAATGGCCCGAACTCTTTTGGGACTTCAGTGATTTTCTACTTTCCAGGGATGGAAAGGCCAATGGTGGGGGGAATATAGCACCCCCATTTTCAAGTAATTTTTTTATGGTTTTTAAGTATGTAAAGTGTTTGGGTGAAGTTTGGGTGTTTTTGGAAGACTTTTGGAATGTTTTGGGTGGCTTTTCTAAAGAAGCATAGTTGGTTCACAGTTAGTGGTGACCGTGCGACTCCTACAGGAAACCGTGCACAAGTGGGATAATGGATTTTTGCATAGTTGGTGCATGGTTTGTCTAACTATGTGGGACAACCATTCAAGGTTCCCCTTGATACATAGGTTGTCACACTATTGGCACACGGTTTTCCTAATTATGCATGGTTTAAAACAATATCCTAAAAAAGTGGATCTAGGTCAAGATTAAGTTTTAACCCCTCATTTTTTCTCCAATTCATCCCTAACTTAAAAATTCTTCCTTAAAAAGGTTTTTAAACCTTTCCCCATCAAATAAAAAGTGATCTTAAGGCGTTTCTTGGTGCGTTGAATCCCGATTCCCTTGGTAAGTCATTGTTTGTGGTAGTTTTTCGTGGTTTTTCTTAGATATACTTTCTTTTCTCTCTCGATTTCTTAGATATAGTCTATTGTGGATAGATATAAGTTGGTTTATGTCAATCATGGTTATATTTTTCCTTTTTTATGTTATGGGAAGAGGTCTAAGGTAGGTTTTTATAGATTCAACCTGGTTTTGTGAGTGTTTTCGTGTCGTTATTTATTTTTTCCAAAATTCCCGAAGTAGGTGGATTCACTCTCAACTCCTCTTGTTAGAACATGAAGGCTCGATTTAAAACTATTTAAATTGATTTAAATTGGTTGTGAAATTGATGCTCAAATCATGGTAAAAACCTTATTTAGTGATGTTTTGTAGTTTTTTGGATTTTTGGAAATTGGTTGTGCAATGTGCTTGGTTTTCTTGATTTTAAAATATGGATTTGTTGGATTTTTGAAAATGATTTATTTAAAAGGTTTCAAATAAAAGAATGGTTTTATTGAAATTTTTTGGAATGGTTGATTTGAAATGGTTTTGGAATACATGGGTTTTGGATTTCATGATTTCGATGTGACCCTGAATAAGGGGTGTGTACCATTGGGGTATAAAAAGGTACATGCCCCTAGATAAGGGGAGTGTGTCATTGGGGAACAAGGAGATTAGAAACTTAGTGAAGACTTAGTGGATGGATGAGAAACCATTAATGGGTATGGAACTATTATAGAAGCATGAATGTGTGGTGTGTGTGTGAATCATGGAATGGGTATGTTAAAAAGGAATGCGGAATGGTTTAAATAATTGTTTGTCTTCTTTATATGGAAAACGATTTTCGTTTGGAAAAATATTTTTATTAGAAATAGTTTTGGCTTGTGATAAATTGTTTTGAATTGTTTTATATAAATTTACTAACTTTTTATATCCTAGTGATGTGAGTAGGTAATTCATTTTGGGAAATCTTAATGGGTTTTATTACTCACCCCTACTTTGGAACTTTGGTTCTTTTGAAGATATTGTTTATCAGGACACATGAAAAGGTAAAGTATCACATTTCTGTAGTGATGGTTCGTGATAATTGGACTATTTTTGTGGAGTTAGATCATGGAGCATGTTGGAGATATGGAGTTATGTCTTGGAGTCTTTGATTTTGTTAGTTTTTTCTTTCGTTGTGTACTTTTATATTGCAATATACCGTTATGGTACTTTTTCAAGTTTTTTTTATATCAATGGTATTTATTTGAGTTTTTTTACATTGTTATCATGCATCATGTAGTAGTATTTTGTTATGGAATTTTGGTTGAGTTGTTGAAGGTACTAGGCATGTAGTGGAAGCCTCAAAACTAGGAATTTTTAAAACAAAATCCACCTATGAATGAAATAACTTTTTCATCATCAATGAAACGCTGCCTGGTATAAGTCGAGGATCCCATGTGAAGAGTTTTAAGCACAAAATTAAAACCATAAAAATACCTGGTTCGATCTGAAGTCAGGATCGACATCTTCTCATCATTAGAGATCACTACTCAAAGAATCTGAACCTGAATTTCTCTAGATTTTCCACATGCGCTTCAAAAATCTAAGGAAATGTCGATCATCGAATTTTAGGTTCTAGAAAAAATATCTGACAATGACTTCAACGCTTCGATGATCACCACATCACCTTGCTTATGATGCGCAAGAGAGAGCTCGATCCGAATTCCTTGATCCAAGGCCTCTTTCTCTAGAATACAATAGAAATAATTAGAGAGAGAGAGATAGTGAATTCATTGAAGAATCCCTATCCTTCTCTATTTATAGTGTGTGATGGAAATTACCTTTAAATTCCTCATCGACCCCCAAATAATTAACACACTATAAACAACATATTATGACTACTGTATTGATTCATATTATTATCAATTTCTAGTAATATAAGTAAATATATTACATAATAATAATAGATTAATTAACTCGACTCATCGTTCCCACAAATATTAAATAAACCTTGAATATTTTTAACTAATATTCATTCAAATAATATTTCTATGTATACATTAAAACTTGTAAATATATTTAATAAATAAATTCAATTCTAATTATTCTTAACTTGAATAATATGAATTTATTTATTTCTTTGGTGATTGTATCTCCTTGGAAAAAACCCAAACCCCAATGGTGGGGCCCACCATGTCCTATATATCTATTAAATTGAATAGGGAATTTTATTGAATACGCTATTGTGTGTGTCCCTATAGGACCTTATCTTGATAGTGGTGAATACTATTCATAGACCAAGAGTGGGATCTAGCAACCCATCATGGCCCCTAAAGAGATAAAGATAGTCATAGAAATGATAACCAACCTACGAATACATACTATATAATATAATATATTTGTCTTTAATATCTCATAAAGAAATATGCACACTCATGTCATCAACCTTTTCTTACTTTATTATTTTTTGATCTAACTGAATGTATTTACCCTCAAATTTCATGGCCATGGTCTTATGAAGGTGCTACCATTTTAATCAACATGGCCTAAGATATATTTTTTCCTTAAACTGGAAGTGTAAAATCCTTTCTTGACCATTAGACAAATGTCATGCAACGAATGACGCACCCAACACAAGAAACCTCACTACGATTTCATTATCATGGTTTTTTCCTTGCATCAAAGTACGCAATCAAATGGCACACATTGGTAATGATATCAAGTCAAGAGATCATTACACATGTTCATAGATAGGAACAACCAATGACACCTGAAACATGTGGTGTTCCAATTGGCAGGTTTTTCCTCATGATCTCACTACTTGAGATCACCAAGTGATAACTTCATGAGAAGAAGTCTCAATACTTATGATCCCCTAGCACATGATTGTCAAACACCTACTATGTCTAGTTAGTAAGATGTATCTAGACCATAGGACCTTTTTTTAAGATTAATGTCATAGTATCTCGAGGCTCTCATTATAGCTTGGGATCTGTTATAACCTTTTGATATGATAATTAATATATTGACATTACCATTTCAATAGTTTACGTAGAAAATTCTACACTATGATGGTAAGTTTACATCATGTATATCTAACTGTATAAACGATATGTTAATAAAAAGTACTGCATAGTTGGGTCTAGGGAACCCACTATTACAACACTCCCACTTGCACTAAATCCAACTTTCTAACCAAAATTTTTATCTCTCACATGATCAAAATCATGTTTCTGTTGAGTCATGACTTTATATGTTGGGCTTACCATGATTCTGTTGCATGAAAATTATGCTATAGAGACCTCATCTCTTTGAGTAAAACTTCTCAAGATATGATATCCCCGAGTATATCCCTTTTTTTCTAATTTCATAACTTAAGATATTAGCTATTAAGAATATCATAATTTTCATTATGATAATACTTTTCTTATCAGGTGTGATTCCAAGAACTGGAACAAATCTTTTCATATAAAAACTACTTCTTAGCTGCCTCATAAGCTGAAACATACTTTATATTTGTAGGTATGGCTACTGATGTCTTATATGAGCTTGTCTCACTCATCACCTAACTATGATATTATATCACATTGATCTAATAAATACTGGTTTTTGTCCCCTGAAAATCAATATCCTTTCTTTTCCACATACCAAGTACATATCCTTTGTACTTTCCAAAGTACATATGGATAGTTATGACTGCTTCCCTTTCATTTCTCCTGAATATAACTAATATTTTCCTACTATAAAGTATATCTTAGAAATATCAATTTTTTACATATCATGGAATAAGTGATTAATCCAGCACTAAAGTGTATAGATTTAATCTCACCACATTAATCTCCTCCCATGTCCCAAACATGTCAACCTAGAGAGATTATTCCATGTGACATTGGGAACAATTCTCTCTCGAATTGTTCCAACTTATATTTTTCAATACCATGTCACTATATGTACAATTGATTAAGTCTAAACACCCATTAGATCTACCTCAGTAGATCCTGTTACTTAGAACTTAGGTTACTACTTTAATTCAATCACTGATGAATAAATTTCATCCTAGTCTTAACTAACTTAAAAACCAATAGTTATTTTCCATATTCTACCAAAAATATTTCACTTGGAAAACATTGGTGCTCCCACTAACCTCTAGTAAACACATGAAAAACATTAATTCCAAATGAATAATCTATGATCTTATTGCTTACTTTAATCCTAAACTAGATTTCAGCAACTTACAACCTTTATTAGAATTTTCTGAAGTGACCATCCCCTTATGGTTGTGTCGTATAGACACCATCCAAGATTGGTGGTCATGACATCCAATGCTCAATAAAATGATCATAGATATTATATATGAAAAATAAAATTTTAATGTATTTAGATAGAATGACTTGGTATAACCAATCAATACTTTTTTGTACCACACTTGTACCATCCATGTATCATCACAATTGAATACCCACTACAATATTCAATTTAATAATCCCCTTTTCACTTTGATACATGGAATACATTATTGAATTTTATTTATTCTTTTTAATCTTAGCTAATTACCATATACTAATTACCTATAGGAATTATTATTCACAATGAATAATGTACCACCAGCCACGGTGAATATAAAACCATCACTATAGTTTTATCCTTCCTGTGTAGTATGTTTCACTAGAACATTCATGTTTTATATGCACTTGTGGAACTTGTTACTATGCCAACTATATGTGCATCTCTTGCATTGACTAAACCCAAGTCAATCTGGCTCCCACTATCACAAAAGAGATGTGTACCATTACATAGAAATGTAGTCTATCACTTGACTACCACCTTTCTATCTTAGGAATTTATATAATATCCTAAGAAACCATTAGGATAATTATAATAGATGATCAATGTGTTTGTTTGATTCAAGTTTTTTTATATTCTAAAAAACTCTTTTCATCTAAACACACATCATTATGAAAAAATAGATTCCATCATAATACAACTCATATGATATCCATTTTTCATTATAGTTGGAATATAGTTATGGGATATCGTCGTTATTTGTAAAGCACGTCATGAAATATAATGGAAGTTTATTCAAGTTATAACATTGATACTACTTACATCATAACTCTGATGTATAAAATGTGCATTTAATAATTGTTCCACACTACATTTTGTTTATCAATGTTAACATGTAAGATTTTATCAATGATCCTCCTCATTAAAATCAATGTCATGATATAAATAAGGTAATGTGTGTTTAATATTACTCCACGTTACATTATATTGATCGATGAATTCTTGGTTAAGATATTCTTCATTATGTCATCCTGAAGCAGCTTATTTCTTCTGACCATATATAATTCACTTTACCATTCCTTAAGTACTTGAAGGAATATTATAAAGTATATATACCTATAGCTTACTCTTCGAATAGTTCACGCTCTCTACCTAAACTAATTCTGAAATGTTTGTGGCATACCTTTATATATAAAGGTTTCTTTATCCAAACTATATACACCAATAATACCAAAGGTGTTTATCCTTACTGAGTCTAAATACCAAACTAGGTATATGAAGGATCTGGAAGCAGTAGAGTTGGGGCGGTTGGGAGGGCCCAACTTTGCTTTTTCTATAATCGATGACCAATTTGGGATCAATACAATGATGAATGCTAGTATCCACATATTGAAATCAAATATTTTAGCAAAGAGAAGAATAACATTGGATCCTATAAAGAGGATCTTGCACATCATATTTATAATTAATTTAATAATTTCTGAAGAAATTAAATACTTGGGTCTTCGATACTTTCTACGTTGATGATCTTTGATCATTCGGAATTACCATTATGAATTTCCATTGTTTAACTTGTAAGGATCCAAAGTATAATCCCTCTAGTGGTGATCTACATGTGCTCCAATGGTCTCCGATCAAAACCACTCATTCTCCAAGTTCTAGTGTAGCGGAATGAATGTCTTGCGTTGATTGTTCTTGATCAATCTGTCTTCGGTATTGAATAACATCTCTCGTTCTTGAGAGGGGGAGATGAGAGGAGTTGAGAGAGAAAATTTTTGGCTCAAAAATTCTCAATTCACCGGAGGTTTGGCACAATAGACGTACCTACCTATTGATAGACATGGGGTTTCAATTACAATATTTAATTGCAAAATATAAATTAAATTAAATTATAACTATTAGAGAAAACCCATGCCACATAATAAAAATAACAACGCCATTATTTGTGGTGTGCCAACTTGCACAAAATGAAACCATAAATGAAATCCCATGCCACATAATGATAACAATATTATTATTATTTATTGCACCAACTAAATAAACATTATTTACCAACTTGTAAATAATTAATTTATCAACAGACACAGTCTTGGTCTATTTGAACTCCTCTTCCATTTATTGAACACCCGAATAAAATATTTTATTCTATAAATATTTTTATTTACAAACTAGTAAATAAATATTTATTAAATGTTTAATAAAATAAATAAATATATTTTATTCACAATCTAGTGAATAAATATTTATTTAATATATGATATCATTTTAACTTGAGTAAAATTATTCCTCGGTCTTCAGAATAATATTTATTCCCTTAATTAAATTCAAATATAATTTAATTGAGACCACCAGAAACACTTAGAGTGTGACCCTCTAGGATTATTTCTCAACGGCATTAGGCAAGCTTGCCTAAAGTCCAAGATTATTGTCTAGAAACTGGTCAAGGAACCCAATAGAAAGAATATAAATTCATAATTATGACATCCACATATGAACACTCACTATGTAATATAATACCTTTGTCACAATATCTCATCAAGAAGGTTTCACGATAGTGTCATCAACCTATATGTTTGATACGTCATTATTTGACTACCTGAAATAAACTCTTCATTACACCATGGCCATGAAATTTAGGGAAACAGTTCTATTTAAGTCAAATCATCGAGATATCAACTTTTATAAATGGAATGGAAAAATCCTTTCTAAACTTATCCATTAATAACATGTCATTCGTGACGCACCAAACATACCCTACTTCCTGCCAACATATGGCATGATGGTTTTTGTCAGAAAATATAAATATACGAGTCATGACTCGTGTGAATGATAATATTAAATTCTAAGGACCATTACACATGCTTGCATATAGGAATATCTGATGACACCAAAACATGTGGAATTCCTACTGACGGGTCTGTTCTTATAATCTCCTATCTTGGAGATTACCAAGTGTGAACATCATGAAAAGAAGTCTCATCTATTTATGAGTACTCACACCTGATGGTCTGTATATTATGTGTCCCATCATAGTATTTCTTCCAACCACAAAACTATATTTAAAAATTTTGTCATATCACTTCAAGGTTCTCATCATAGCAGGGAATTGTTATGACCTTATTAATACGATAAATACTCTAGGATATTATTATATTATAGTCATGCAGAACAATGGAAAATATGTAATAAGATGTTTAGTATTTAAATACATTAAATATTCATGTAATCAATGAACAAACATTTGGTTCTAGGAAACCCACTCCAACAAACTCTCACTTGGACTAGATCCAACTGCCTACAACTTTCATTCCATTAGACCTCACATGATGATTATGTTTCTACTGAGTCAAGTCTTTAGTCAAGGGGTCCACCACATTGTCTTTTAGGGAAATACTACTCACTGCAACTTCACCTCTCTGATAAAAATCCATCAAGAGATGATACTTCCGTAGTATGTGCTTAATCCACTGATGTGACCTTGTATTTTTTGCGAGATCCAATGCTGTAGTATTATCACAATAAAGTGTGATGGGATCTTTACTGCTAGGTACCACATCTAGCTCTTGGAGGAATCACCACATCCAAACTAATTCTTTAGCTGCCTTAGAATCTTCGATATACTCATACTCTACTGTAGAATCCACGACCACAGCTTGCTTTGAGCTCTTCCAACTCACAACACCTCCATTCAAAGTGAAGATATATCTCATTTGCAACTTCATTTCATCTTGATCAGTCTAGAAACTAGCATCTGCATATCCTATGATTACTAGTTTCTCATCTCCTCCATAAACTAGGAAGATATACTTAGTATGCCTTAGATTCTTAAGGATAGTCTTGACTGCCATCTAATGGCGGTCACCTGGATCAGCTTGACATCATCCTACCTCACTCAATGCATAGGCGACATATAGCCTAGTACATAGCATAACATACATGACTGACCCAATCAATTATGTTTATGGAATAATTTCTATTCCATTTCTTTACTCATGTATTTGAGGACACATTTTATTGGAAAGATTAATGTCATGTAATGTTGGAAACAATCCCCTCTTGGATTGTTCCATACTGAATCTCTTTAGTATCTTGTCAATCTATGTACTTTGACTTAGGCCCAGAAATCTCTTGGATCTATCACGATGGATCTTTATCCTAATAATATATTCTTCCTCTTCCAAGTACTTCATCGAGAAGCATTTATTCAATCATTCCTTAACATACTGTAAGATTGGTATTTCGTTTACAATAAGTAATATGTCATCAACATATACTGTTAGGAAAACTATTGCACTCCCACTAAACCATTTGTAGACAAAAGGATCACATTCATTCTTTATAAAACCAAATTTCGTTATGGATTCATAAAAATGAATGTTCCATGACCTGGATGCTTGCTTTAATCCATAAATGGGTTTTTACAACTTTCATATCTTATTGGTATCCTTCGGAGTCACAACCCCTTTAGGTTGTGTCATATAGACATCTTCCTGAAGGTTTCTGTTAAGGAAGGATGTTTTTACATCCATTTTCCAAATCTCAGAGTCATGGTAATCAGAAATTTCCAATAGAATTATAATGGATTTCATCATTACAACTGGTGAAAAGTTTTCTTTATAGTCAATGCCTTGATGTTGTTTAAACCCTTTTGCAACCATTCATGCCTTATAGGTACTGACTTCTCCTTCTATGTCTAGTTTCTTCTTGAATACCCATTTTCAACCAATAGTATTTACATATACTGGAGGATCTTCCAAAATACATACTTATTTTTGGTTCATGTAAACTATTTCAGAATTCATGGCTTCTTGTCGGTTAGCAACGTCTATGCCACTTACTACTTCCTTGTAGGTTAGAGGATCATTATTATCAACTAATAATGAGTCACCATCCTCAGTAACTAGAAAATCATACTATTAAATTTCTCTAACCTCTCTTGTACTCCTATGTAGTACTTGTGTCTCTAGAATAGACCTTTCTTCCATGGAGCTTTGTGTAATATTCTCATGTACCAACTCTTGTGTACCTTGAGCCTCGACTTCATCGAAGTCTATCTTGCTCCCACTATCTCTTTTGGAGATTTGCTCCCTCTTAAGTAATATGGAATGTCTTTCCACTATAACCTTTTTGTATACAGGTTTGTATAGGTAATATCCCCTTGTTTCCTTGGGGTATCCTATAACGGTACACTTTGTGCCTCAGGGTGCGAGTTTGTAAACTAAAGAGGCCTTAGCAACTGCTTCACTTCCCCACACATGTAAATTCGATAACATGGATTTTCTTCCACTCCAAATCTCATATGGAATACCATTTATTGATTTATTTGGTACTTGGTTTAGTATGTGTGCCATTTTTTGTAACCCATATCCCCAAAAGGATAATGGAATACTTTCATGAATCATCATTGATCTCACAATGTCCAACAAGGTGCATTTCCTCCTTTCGCTTACACCATTTCACTGGGGTGTGTAAGGAGGAGTGAGTTG
Source organism: Viscum album (assembly GCA_963277665.1). Lineage (NCBI taxonomy): Eukaryota > Viridiplantae > Streptophyta > Magnoliopsida > Santalales > Viscaceae > Viscum > Viscum album. The sequence continues at coordinate 610,003,209 of OY728137.1, read as the reverse complement.
GGATAGGATCTAGAACTCCCATAAGTAATCAATAAAGTCTTGATTAAGATATTCTCCACCTCAGTCTGAGTATATTTTCTTAATTTTCTTACCAATCTGGTTCTCAACTTCATTCTTGTATTCCTTGAACTTATCAAAATAATTCTAATTATACCTTATTAAGTATATATATCCATATCTACTAAAATCATCAATAAAAGTTATGAAGTATGAGTACCCACCCCATGCTTCAACTGGAAATGGTCCACACACATCGATATGAACCAATTCAACAAGGTCTTTGTCTCTTTCACCTTTCCCACTAAATGGGGATTTGGTCATTTTTTCATGTAAACATGTGTGACATACTCTAAGTGGTTTTAGTTCGAAAATATCTAAATATAAATATTGATGTAACTTTTTCAAGCATTTCTCATTTACATGACCTAGTCGGTGATACCAAAGTTGGGTGTGGTATGAGTCATGTGAAGTAGTTTCATTATCAATTGTCATTACTTGGTTTGGTTACAGACAGCTACAACAGCAAGTCTAGCTCTGTTGGTAGCCTGTAGATCTACCTCTCCTCGGTAAATTTTCTTAAATCTACTTGGTTCTTGTATTTGGATATATATGTGAGCACCACAGGCTATATCTAATACCCAATTTGTAGAAATAGATAAATTTCACTCAATAACAAACACACCTGAAGCTTCCATTTGCTTCTTTAGCTAGGTGCAGTTTTCCTTCTAGTGTCCCTTCTTAACATATGCAAAACAAACATCTTCTTGTTCCCTTACATCCCCCTTGATATTCCTTTTCTTGGAATGGAATGAAGAAGCTTTAGGCTTAAAGCTCTTCACCTTCCATTTCCTCCTATTCACCATAAGGACATAAGTCTTTTTGTGCTTCGTGTCTTTGTTCACTTGGAGAAGGAGGATAAGAAGATATGGTAGAGACTTCTCAATGTTGTTCATATTGAAATTCACAACAAAACTGGAGAAGCTCTGAGGGAGTGATATGAGAATGAGGTTGGTACATAGTTTTTCGGGGATTTTAAACCCTAGAATCTCTAGACGCTCAATGTAGCCAATGAGCTTGACTACGTGAGGCCCAACTGGGGCACCCTCTCCAATCTTACTCTGAAAGAGTGCCTTAGAGATCTCAAACTGTTCATGTCTTTCCCTCTCCTGGTAAATACAACGGAGGTGCTCAATCATGCTATATGCATCCATGCTTTCGTGAGACTTCATGGGTTCACTAGACATTGATGATAACATAAAACATTGAACATTGACCTCGTTGTTCATATGTTTTTTGTAGACCAAGAACTCCTCATCACTCACCTCTTGGGTAGAAATATCAGGTAATGAGGACTCTAACATGTAATATTTCCATTAATGGAATAGAATGACTCAAAGGAATCTAAACCATTCCTGGAAGTTACTATCGGTGAGGATGTTGTCTTTATCCAGTATTGATCGTAGGGATAGTGTGGTTGAAAAGTTTTTCAATTTTATTCTACAATTAAAAGAGAAAATAATTAGTACTTTCTTGATTATATTTTATGATAAATAATAAATTAATTTTATTAAGTCTCCCACTATTTTATCAAGTCCCAATGGCCCTCACCATTGAATTTGGAATGTCTAGTTGTTAGGACATTCTAGTGGAAAGGATCCATATTCCCCTTTGCATAACCCCAAAAGGGTTGGTCAAGATATTTGATGGTATTTAGGTAGGCAGGTCTTTTCCAAATATGGGCTTGCATCTTCTTGATCCATTGAGTTGACTCCCCAATCCTAAAATCTAGACTTGGATTACCTCAACACTTGCCTCCAAATTTACACCAAGTCTAGTAAGGGCTACTCCTCTTGATGTAAAATGGTTAAGTCAACCTAAAACTTTCGTAAGAGATTCTTGTATAAAAGTAAGTGTCCCAACAAGGGTTGTTCAAACACATAGTTTTATTGAGTCTTTCCCTTAATCAAGTAATGAAAGGCTTAGTACGACTTAATATTTTATTGATGGATTTTTATCTCTTATGCATAAATTGATTATTATCTTTATTACGTGCTTGTTAATATTAAGTGTAACTTACTTAACTGATTAGCCATGTCTTGATAATATTTACACATAATCCTGGTTATTTTATTTCCATCTTGCATGCTTGTTTAATTCATTAATTATGTGATCGTGACAACACATCCATAATGATAAACCATGAAAATGAGAGAAATAAAATAAAGTAAAGGGAATGGTCATGAGATTTTTTAATGGTAAGTTTATCTATAAATTGATAAACTAACCCTAACCTAGGGGAGAAACACCTTGAACCTTTTAGGTTCGTGTTTACAGCTTTCCACCTACCCACCTTTGTATCTCCTGGGATTGGTTTTGTCTCGAATCCAGCTTGAACCACCTCTACTAGCTTGGGATCTCTATCCATTACATATGATTTTTAACTAACACACTAGTGATGGGTAAAAAGAGGGGTTTACATAAAAGAAACCATGGACATGCAGGCCCTACATATTAATGAGGAGAGATGACACGCAAACCAACAATTTAATTTAAAATAAAATAAAAAGAAACCAATCACATACAAAGGTCTAGTCTAGCTTATGATCATCCACATGCATGCAACAAATTAAGCATTTAATATAAATATTATTCAATTATTTAATCATTATTATAAAGATAAATCGTGATTGAATCAATTAATTATTATCTTTAATTAATCAATCCTTTTATCTTAATTCTTTTCTGAATTTCCCTAATATTCTCATCCAAAACCTCGGATATAAAATGGTGAACACCCATTCAAATATACATGATATGTAATTATGAACATTACACAAACATTAAAGTTTTAATTCTGTATAATTTGGTAAATTACACGTCCAGTATCTCTGACTACATAGCATGTACTGCCTTCACCATCTTATCTGAAGTACACACCTAGGGACTCAGCGTGTGAGGTGTACTTCGAAAATCTTGGAGTATGCAGCATGTCCAATGGGCCACATGCCGTGTTGTATTCAGGTGACATGGTTACTGGTCATCTTAGTTGTGTATGGGATACACGGTTCGGACCTTGATCAGAAGGGACTGCATGTCGTGTCCAGTGGGCCACATGGCATGTAATCCAGCTGACCGTGCACTAGTCTGCCTTGGTCAACACACGGTGTAAGAATTAACTACACCACGTGTCATTAATTCAGATGGATTGAGTAATTTTTGAATTACTCTTGATGTAATGAACACAACTACATGGTGTGTAATTCAGATTACATGACGTGTATGGAAGATTACATGGCGTGTAACTCTGAATACACGACATGTACTGTTGTGTTACCTGGATAGAATCACCGGAACCTCCTAATGAGATCCTCGATTTAATTTTAATCAAAAAATTATTTGTTTCTATTAGATCTATGAGAAACGAAAATATCAAGAATAAATTTTGAAATTCATATTATAAGAATAATTAAACATGAATTGAAAAACTAAATTATTAAAGTATAAATCATCAAATAATTATTTAAATAATTATAAATGATGATGATCCCCACTCTGATACCACTTGAAGGATCTGGACGTAGTAGAAGCATGGCAGTTGGGAGGGCCCAACTTTTCTTTTTCTATAATCTATGACCAATCCGGGATCAATACGATGATGAACGCCAGTATCCACAGATTGAAATCAAATATTTATATAAAGATAAGAATAACACTAGATCTGAGAAAGAGGATCTCTCACATAATTTTTATAATTAATTTAATAATTTCTGAAGAAATTAAATACCTGAGTCTTTTGTACTTTCTTCATTGATGATCGTTGATCATCCAAAACGACACTTTTGGATTTCCTTCGTTGCGCTTAAAGGTATCCAAAGTAGAATCCCTTTAGCGGTGATTCACACATGCTCTAATAGTCTCTGATCAACGCCACTCATTCTCTGAGTGCTAGTGCAGTAGAATGAATGTCTTGCGTTGATCATTCTTGATCGCTTGTTCTTCAGTCTTGAATAACTTCTCTCGTTCTTGAGAGGGAGAGATGAGAGGAGTCGAGAGAGAAAATGTTTGGCTCAATAATTCTCAATTCACCGGGGATTTGGAACAATAGATTTACCTGCCTATTAATCGACATGGGGTTTTAGTTACAATATTTAATTGAGAAATAGAAATTAAATGCAATTATAACTATTAGAGAAAACCCATGACACATAATAACAATAACATCACCATTATTTGTGGTGTGTCAACTTGAGAAAAATAGAACCATAAATGAAATCATATGCCACATAATGATGACAATATTATTATTATTTCTTGTGCCAACTGGATAAACATTATTTATTGACTTGTAAATAATTAATTTATCAATAGACACGGTCTTGTTCCATTCAAACTCCTATTCTATTTATTGAACACCCTAATAAAATATTTCATTCTCTTAAATAAATATTTTTATTTACAAATTAGTAAATAAATATTTATTAAATGTTCAATAAAATAAATAAATATATTTTATTCACAATCCAGTGAATAAATATTTATTTAATTTACGCGATTATTTCAACTTGAATAAAATTATTCCTCGGTCTTGAGAATAATATTTATTCCATTAATTAAATTCAAATAGAATTTAATCAAGATCACTAGAAACACTTAGTGTGTGACCCTCTAGGATTCTTTCTCATTGGCATTAGGTAGACTTGCATAAAGTCCAAGATTACTATCTAGAAATGGGTCAAGGCACCCAAGAAAAGAACTTAAAGTCGCAATGACGACATCCACATATGAACGCTCATTGTGTAATATAATCTCTTTGTCACAATATATCATCAATCAAGTTTCATGATAGTGTCATCAACCTATATGCTTGATACGTCATTCTTTGACTACCTGAAATAAACTTGTCGTTAAACCATAGACATGGAATTTAGGATGATGGTTATATTTCAATCAAAGGGACAATATATAAATTTCCATAAATGGAAGGGAAAAATCCTTCCTCGACTTTTCCCTTAATAACATGGCATTAGTGACACACCCAACATACCCTACTTCCCGCCAACATATGGCTTAATGGTTTTCATCAAAAAATCTAAGTGCGTGATTCATGACCCGTATTAATGATAATCTTAAAGTCTAAGGACCATTACACATGCTCACAGATAGGAATATCTGATGAAACCAAATCATGCAGAATTCCTACTAGTGGGTATGTTCTCATAATCTCCTGTCTTAGAGATTACCAAGTGAAAACTTTATGAGAAGAAATCACTAGTGTAGAAAACGTTTTTAATGTCACCATTTTGGACATCGGTTATATATAACCGGCGTGAAAATATGTGAAATGTGGTTTTTTACGTCGGTTATTTTATAACCGACCTAAAAAATGAGGCATCTGATGAATTTTTTATGGAGGTTATAGAATAACTGACGTAAAAAAGGCGGCATCTGAAGCCTTTTTGACATTGGTTATTTGATAACCGATGTAAAAACCCAACCCATAGAATGTTTTACATCGGTTATATGATAACCGACATAAAAAACCATCACACAGTAGTTTTTACATCAGTTATTTTATAACTGACGTAAAAAACTGTGGTTTTGAATGTATTTTTTAAGTCGGTTATAGAATAACCGACGTAAAAAACCAACACGCGGCTTTTTTTACGTCGGTTATAAAATAACTGACGTAAAAAATGCGGTATCCGATACATTTATAACGTTGGTTACTATAATAACCGATGTTATAAATGTAATAAAAATAGTTTATAACATCGGTTATTAAATAACCGACATTATAAAACATTTAAAAAATTTATCACGCCCCGTGGATCGTTATTTCTGATTTTTCGATCGACAGACCTGCAACTCGTCTCTCTCGCGCGGAAAACCTAAAATCGACTCTTCGATCTCATTTTGTTAAACTCATTTTTCCATCATCTTTACTCTCCTCGGATCTATCATCTCCACTCGCAACACTCAGTTAAGCCTCCCATAACTTTATTTCGTTCTTTTTTTTTCCCAGATAGTCTATATTTATGTTTTGCGATTTTTTTGTTTAAACTAGGTAAGATTATTCGATTTCGAACCATCTTACCTCATTTTGCCATCATCGTCTTATTTATTATCACTAGATCTATTAGATCGACTCAAAATATTCAAGTAAGCCTCACCTACTTCTATTTCGTTTGTTTTTGTTTCGCGGATGCCCTACATTTATGGTAATATTTGTTGTCATTGACAACTAATGATCTCATTCACCTATATTACTAAAATTTATATCTAAACCATTGTGATACACCCATTCCATGTACCAGTGTGATTTATTTTATAAGTATATATGGTTTTTCATAGTGGAATGTTTGTTTTGGATCCTTGGTTGTTTCTATTTTGGGTATCACTTTTTGTTGTTCCATAAACTATTTACATCGCTTATTCTCGTGGACTATTATAAGTCTTCATATGCTATTAAAACCCGATTCATTGAAAATTAGATCATTTTAGACTAGTAGGAGATATAGTTCATGGTTCTCATTTTGAATAATGGCATGATACCAAAACTAGTAGCTTGAGGTTAAAATCCCATGGTTCTGGGGGGCTGTTTAGAGGGTTGGGGGTTGTCCAGGGTGTCCATGGAGGTGGGGGGGGTAGTCCAGGGGTGTGGGGGGGTCCAAGGGGGTGGGGGTGTCGAAGGGGGTGGGGGTTGTCCGAGGGGGTGGGGGGGCTGTCCAAGGGGGTGGGGGCCTGTCTAGAGGGTTTGGGGGATTGTCCGGGGGGTGGGGGATTTCTAGAGGGTTGGGGTGTCCAGGGGGGTGTCCAAGGGGGCAGGGGTGGGGGTGGTGTCCAGGAGGGGTGGGGGTGTCCAAGGGGGTGGGGAGTGCTGTCTAGAGGGGTGGGGGCTGTCTAGGGGGTGGGGGCTGTCCAGAGGGGTGGGGGCTATCCAAGGGGGTGGTGGTGTCCAGGGGGTGTCCAAGGGGGTGGGGGTGGTGTCCAGAGGGTTTGGGGGGCTTTACAGAGGGTTGGGGGGTGTCCAGGGTGTCTATGGAAGTGGGGGGGGCAGTCTAGGGGTGTGGGGGGGGGGGGTCCAAGGGGGTGGGGGTGTCGAAGGGGGTGGGGGCTGTCCAAGGGGGTGGGTGGGTGGGGGACTGTCCAAGGGGGTGGGGGCCTGTCCAGAGGGTTTGGGGGGTTGTCCGGGGGGTGGGGGCCGTCCAGAGGGTTGGGGGTGTCCAGGGGGGTGTCCAAGGGGTTAGGGGTGGGGGTGGTGTCCAGGAGGGGTGGGGGTGTCCAAGGGGGTGGGGGTGATGTCCAGAGGGATGGGGGATATCCAGAGGGGTGGGGGGATGTCTAAGGAGGTGGTGGTGTACATGGGGTGTCCAAGGGGGTGGGGGTGGTGTCTAGAGGGTTCGGGGGGCTATCCAGAGGGTTGGGGGTGTCCAGGGTGTCCATGGAGGTGCGGGGGCAGTCCAGGGGTGTGTGGGGGGGTCCAAGGGGGTGGGGGTGTCTAAGGGGGTGGGGGTTATCCAAGGGGTGGGGGGTTGTCCAGAGGGTTTGGGGGTTGTCTGGGGGGGCTGTATAGAGGGTTGGGGGTGTCCAGGGGGTGTCCAAGGGGGTAGGAGGTGGTGGTGGTGTCCAGGAGGGGTGGGGGTGTCCTGGAGGGGTGGGGGTGTCCAAGGGGGTGGGGGCTGTCCAGGGGGTGGGGGTGGTGTCCTGAGGGGTGGGAGGTTGTCCAAGGGTGTGGTGGTGTCCAAGGGGTGGGGGTGGTGTCCAGGGGGTGGGGGGATGTACAAGGGGGTGGTGGTGTCCAGGGGGTGTCCAAGGGGGTGGGGGTGGTGTCCAGGGGGTGGGGGGCTGTCCAAGGGGGTGGTGGTGTCCAGGGGTTGTCCAAGGGGGTGGGGGATAAGTGTCTGTTGGGATTGAATATTGTATTGTGGTTTATGAGATTATGACATGATGATTATATTGTTTCATGGGTATTATTATTGCAATATGATTCTATTTGGTTATATATATTTTGACCAATCATTGACTATGATAAAATTATGGGTTCTGGGGGAGACCATGTCATGTTTTTCAAATATGCGTAATTATCCTAACCCCATTTTTCCATGATGATTGGCTTTACATTGTTATTTTCTCCATCTGAGTTTTTATTTTAAATTTGATTTGATTCTCAGGTTTACTCCATTTTCTCTAATTTTCTATCAACCATTGGAGGCCCCATGGTTTTCTTTGATTCCATGTAATTTAAAACGGTTATATCTAACTATATTTTCTTTTTTAAAATCATATTCAAGCATATTTTTTTAAATACGCGTAGATTTGTTTTATATTTCAAAATTGTTTTATATTCAAATTATGATTTTTTCATATAAAAATATATTTGTCTTATCTTAAAAAGATGTATAATTTTGATATTTGTTATAGGTAATAATGAGTCAAAGTTGGATTACAACACATCTAATGAGAAATGAATATGAGGAAGGTGTTGATGCCTTTTTGGAATTTGCTAAATGAAATGTTCCAAGTAGTGACATTTTTTTATGTCCATGCCTGAAATGTTTGAATATAAAGAAGTTGAAAAGTAGAGAGTTAAAAGATCATCTGATTTGTCATAGTTTTAATCCGAGTTACAGCCCTTGGATTTGGCATGGTGAAACTGGACGGAATTTCACTGATGATGATGATTTTCAAGATGGTGACTCCGATGGAATTGAAGAAATGATTCGCGATATTGCAGCAGAACAAATTGAGATAGAACTGACAGTTGCGCGTCTATATGGTGATGTTGAAAAACCATTATATCCTGGTTGTACAGATTTTACGGTTTTTTCATCGGTGTTAAGATTGATTAACCTGAAGGCGAAACATGGATGGAGTGACGAAAGTTTTACAGAGCTGCTACAATTTATGAAAGAAATTCTTCCTAAAGATAATGATCTTCCAGATTCACATTATAAGGCCAAGAAAATATTATGACTGGTGGGATTGGGATATAAGAAAATATATGCCTATCCAAATGACTGTATAATATATAGGAAGGAATATGAATTTCTGTCAGAGTGTCCAAAATGTGGGACATCACGGTATAAGGTGAAAGAAAAATCACAGGCTGATGTAGAGATTACAAAGATCCCTTCAAAGGTATTTTGGTATCTTCCTATAATTCATCATTTCAAACGTTTATTTTATAATTCACATGACGAAAAAAGGTTAAGATGGAATGTTGATGAGCGGTTATGTGATGGAAAAATAAAGCATCCAGCTGATTGTCCACAATGGAAGAAAATTGATGAGCAGTATCCTACATTTGGAAATGAAATTAGAAATCTCATACTAGGGTTGTACACAGATGGAATGAATCCATACCAGACCCTCAGTAGCACACATAGTTCATGGTCTGCTTTATTGGTAATTTACAACCTCTCTCCTGAAGTTTGTATGAAGCGAAAATATGTCATGTTGAGTATAATGATCTCTGGTTCGAAGCAACCCGGAAATGATATTGATGTTTTCTTATCACCGTTGATTGATGATTTGAAACTTTTATGGGAGGATGGTATTACGGTGTATGATTCTTATAAAATGGAATATTTTCAACTGCATGCAGTGCTTTTGTTCACTATAAATGACTTCTCAGCATATGGAAATTTTTCTGGATATAGTGTTAAAGGGCATAAAGCATGTCCAATTTGTAAACAACAGACGTCATATTGTCAATTGCATCATGGGAGGAAAACAGTGTACATGGGTCATCGAAATTTTTTGCCTATGGATCACTCTTATAGAATACTAAAAAAGGCATTCAATGGCTCATAAAAATCTGATATTGCTCCAAAACCTTTATCCCCTGATCTATATTTTGAGAGGGTGAAAAACCATGATGTAACATTGGGAAAGACACAGAGATCTGGTAATTATAGACATATTTGGAAGAAAAGGTCAATATTTTTTGAGCTACCATATTGGAGATATCATGAGGTTAAATATAATATTGATGTCATGCACGTGGAGAAGAATATATGTGATAGTTTTATTGGAACATTGTTAGATATTAAAGGAAAGACAAAAGAAGGGTTGAATGCAAGATTAGACTTACTATCAATGGGAATACATTTGGAATTAGCTCCCACTCCTAATGGAAGATGAACATTTCTTCCCCCGGCTTGTCATACATTATAGAAGAGGGAGAAAATTAGCTTTTTTCAGTGTCTTCATGATATCAAAGTGCCTCAAGGTTATTCTTCAAATGTAAAAAAATTTGTCTCATTGAAGGACTTGAAGTTGATTGGTATGAAATCTCATGATTTTCACGTCATGATGCAACAACTTCTACAAGTTGCATTGCGTGGAATACTGCCCATCCATGTCAAAAATACTATAATGAAGTTGTGTTATTTTTTCAATTCAATTTGTAATAAGGTGATTGATGTGAATGCTTTGAACATTTTGGAAAAGGATGTAATTTTTATACTTTTTCAATTGAAAATGTATTTTCCTCCAACTATTTTTGATATAATGGTGCATTTAATGATTCATCTGGTTCAAGAAATAAAGCTTTGTGGACCTATATATCTTCGTTGGATGTATCCTTTTGAAAGTTATATGAAAATATTGAAGGGGTATGTTAAGAATCCATATCGACCTGAAGCCTCCATTATTGAAAAGTATATTTCTAAGGAGGTTGCAGAGTTTTGTATGAGCTACTTGGTTGCAGCGCAACACATAGGTTTTCCTCCATCTCTCCATGAAAGAGTTAATAATGAGGGAAAAGGGGATTCGTGGCTTGAAAGTCAAATCGTTGTTAGTTGAACAAATGAAGAAGTTAGAATCATACATCTTGAATAACATAGCTGATGCTCAACCATATATCACATTGCATATTAATGAGTTGAAACAATGTCATCCAAAGAAGAAAGAAATGTGGATTTTGAATGTGCACAACAAAAAATTTTTGTCATGGTTTAAAAAGACCTTGCTTGGTAGATCAGATGTATCAAAGACATTAAAATGGATAGTGGGTGGTCCATGTTTAAATGTGATAACATGGTCCGGTTATGAAATTAATGGCTATACATTTCATACGAAATCTCAGGACAACAGAAGTACTGTTTAGAATAGTGGTGTATTGGTGTTTGCAGAAGCAATGCATTTTTTGATTGCTAAGGACAAAAACCCAATTTCTACATCAAGTGCATATTATGGAGTGATTGAAGACATATGGGAGGTGGATTACTTTAAAATTAAAGTTCTTGTTTTTAAATGTAAATGGTTTATCGGTAATAGCAGTGTCAGACACGATGAATTTGGAATGACAGTTGTTAATCTGAATAGATTAGAAGACACAGTTGATTCTTTTATAATGGCAACACATGAAAAACAAATTTTCTATGTATTAGATCAATCAGATATGCAGTGGGCTGTTGTTTTACAAGGTAAAAAACAATATGTTGGTGAGGATGAACTTGATAAAGATGCTAATTTATGTGATATCCCTACTTCCATGGAAAGATTAACAGAACATAATGATGAGCATGTTGAAGACATGGTTTGTGCCATAAGGAACAATCACGACGAAGGAATTTGGGAAAACAATCCATTTGTACATTCCTAAAATTACAGGTAACATTTGTTTATTTCTTTTTTACATTTATTATTTTCATAAAATAGTAGATATTGTAAGTTTTTTATTTATTAAAACATGTATTAAAACAAAATAAGTATAAGTTTTTGTTTGTTTTATTTTTTTTATATTACTTTATCATTTTTACCATTACATTAATTATATATCTATTGTTTTTGTTTAGTGAAAATTAGTTTACCATGTTTACCAGGTTTACCATGTTTTAATTTTGTTTAGTTTACTTTATCATGTTTACCATTACATAAATTATATATCTATTGTTTTTTTCAGTGACAATTACTTTACCATGTTTACCAGGTTTACCATTTTTATCATGTTTACCATCTTGACTATCTTTACCATCTTTACCATTTTTTAACATGCTTACCATATTAACCATGTTTACTATTATGTAACTTGGTACAATTTTCTATTTTTTGATTATAGTAGTATTAAAATATTTGAATTTTTAAATTTGTGAACTAATGTTTGTTTTTTTGATTTGAAGGATAATGAAAGATCAATCAGTTGATCAACCACATGATTCTGGAGATGAGAATATTGGTCATACCTCTGGGGAGGAACATTTATATGCTCCTCTTGATGTTCCCCAGTCTTCCTCATGTGCTCCCATTACTACAAAGAGTTCAAGAGTCGGTAAATGTGGGTGCACATGTTTACCAAAATTATCACTTGCTCGTACGCAGGATCAGAGGATACTCGTTGAGTTTGATGAGGATGATATTCCTAGAGGTCCAAATGCAAAATATTTTAAGAGTTTTGTATCCACTCAGGGTAAGATCAAAGTAATCATTTTGTATGATGACTGGAGAAGTGTGGATAAAGCGATAATCTCTCAGTTATGGGAGACGATTTTGGTAAGATCTTTTTCTATTGTTTGACTATTATTTAAATGTTTCTAGTATATATAATATGTTTAACCTCTTCTTTATCAGATGAAATTTGATATTCCTGACACTGGAGGTGTCAGGAAGAAATGCTTATTGATGGCTGCCAAGAGATGGAGGGATTTCAAATCAAACCTTACATATGATTTCATTTTTGGTCATAGGATTCATGAAAATCCATGTCGTATATATCCTTTCATGGATGAAGACACATGGAGACAGTTTGTTGAAAATAGAAGAAAAGAATCATTTTTGGTAAGGGAAATGTAAAGTTTTATAAGCTTTCTTATATAAATGATCTTATTACTGTTTTGTTAATGATTTGTTATTCTTAATTTACAGAAAACAAGGAAATCTCATCAGGAGATCCAATCTAAAAATGTATACCCTCATATTTTTATCTCGGGGAGGGTATACATTATTGGAAGAACAAATGATGGAAGAAAAATTACAAAAACTAAGAGCTGAGTCTTCAAGCTCTGGAGAGGTGGCCCCTCCATCCACTCCATCTAGACATGAAAAATGGAAGAGAGCTCGGATGGAAAAAAAGGGCAATATCTTTCGGAAGATTCGATAATCATAGCTGAGAGGATTTTAAGATGTCTAATTTATTTATTTAAGTTAACTATTTTATTCATATAATTTCAATCATTACAGAAATGTTAAATTAATTAATATAGGATTATCTTGAGGAGCAAAGCTCACAGGGGGTATTTACAGCTGCTGGGAGGCAAGATATTTTATCTACAGTATTGGGAAAGCCCAAACATCCTGGTTGTGTATGAGGATATTCGGTAGGTGTATCAGTAAGAAAAGTGTTTCCACGTTTCTCAACTACTTACATTGAGGGTGTTTATAAAAAAATAGAATCCTTGGAGGCTGAATTTCATAATATTAATGCGACGATGGAGGAAAAGATTAGAGCGTCGGTATAGTCTATGTTTGTAGACATGCAAAGACAATTTCAGACTACAGCTCTCACTCCTCCACCTCCCCTTGCAGACCCATATTATTTATCCTCCACCTCCTCCAGTAGCTCCCACTCCCCCACCTCATCCCACATACCCCATTTTTTATCCTATTCCTCCAGCGCAGCTTCCTACTTATTGCGAGTTGTATGTTGATGATCCTCAACATCATATAGTTTCATATGGGTTGGTATATTGTATAGGAGATACAGTTTATCATCAACAATTAGAGGTAGAGAATTAGAGGGTCACTGTACATGATATTATAGATAGATCTGCTTGAGTACTATTACCTGCAGATGAGGTGACGACAGTTGGACATAGTATCGACCATTTTTTAATTTGGCCATCCAAACTTCTTCGACTCATTACCATAGAGGTATGTATGTTATATCTTCTATTTTATTTTTTTATTAAAGTTGCATTATCATTTGAAAACTAATATATTTTTCTATTTATTTTTACAGGAATACTTCAAAGGTAAAGAAATATTATATAGACAACAACAAAGACCAATGACTATGACATCAGATACAGATTCTAGTGGTTTTGAAAGATTGTCAAGATATTCAAATTTTTTGGTGGATCATTATGAGTTTCCAATGGAAACTCATGTTTGTGGACGTGCAATAACTGTGTGGATTATGAAATCTGATATCATGGAGCTTGTTACTAGAGATAAGTTGGGCATCAACGTGGTGCAGATTTTTTCCATGTAAGTCTTAACACCTTTTCCCTGCATTATATTTATTAAAAATGTATACTTATGTCTGTTTTGTATTAGGTATCTTTATAAAATTTGTGAGAAGAATGAGCCGACAGATGTATATGGGTTCATGGACCCACATTTGATTTCCGCCGAAGCATGTTCATTGGATGAGGAATAAAGAATGGTTTATATTACTGAAAGACTTGAACAGAATATAGTCGCACAATGTTGGATGATGAATTTTTGTGAGAGGCATGAAACACATCTCTTTCAAAGAGTCCATTATATTTTAACATAAAAAAACCAATAACCTTAATTTTTTTATCAGTGATCATTGGATGTTAGGGGTTTTTTGCCCAAGGAAGAAGACACTTTATTAGATATGATCTGTCCATGGTGATGTGCGGGAAAGTTTTACAAAAATGTTGGAAAAGTAAGTTTCAATTTCTCAATAGTTTTCTATATTATAATGAATTTTAAATTTATCTCATTCGTATTATTTTCTAACAGGGGATGGGTCTACTTTCGAAAAAACACAAAGAAAAGGAGTGCAAAGATCAAATATGTAAATGTAAAGTTAAATATCCATTTATAATTTGTACTATTTTATTTATTACATACAAATAATATATTGAATTTACACTCATTCAAACAGAATTTTCATGAACAACAAGGCCTCATCAAATGCGGATATTATATGTTAAGATTTATGTATGAAATAATAACAACTATGACAGTTGTGAACTTTGACCTGGTAAGATTTCCTTTTAAACTTTACCATAATATTTCATTTGATTTATTCCTTATACACGTTAACTAATATCCTTTTAATTTGTAGCTATTTTATGACCCTCAACCCTATAGTGCTAAAGACGTCAAACACTTACAAGTGGAATGGTCAAATTATTTTACATGTTTGATTGATTTTTAGTTGTTTGTAGTGTAAAATGTAATTTTGAATACTGTCATTGTAATTGTGTATTTGGTAGTTATTTAGGTTGGATTTAGTTTTTTTTAAGTTGACATTGTAAGTTTTTAATGTTATATATGGGAATGTTTAATTTTTCTCTACTTCTTGTTTTGGTCTACTTATGATGGTTTTTCTGGTATGGATTTCGGTCTGGGGGGGAGGGGTTCCAAGGGTGTGGGGTGTTTAATGGGATGTGGGTATCCAGGGGTGTGGGAGGGATGTCTGGTGGGGTGGGGGGTATACTGGGTGTCCATGAGAGTGGGGGGGCAGTCCAGGGTGGTGGGAGCGTTTCTAGGAGGGTGGAAGGGTTGTCCAAGGGAGTGGGGGCTGTCTAGGGGGTGTCCAGGGGTGTGAGGTGTCCTGTGGGGTGAGGGGGGTTTCCAGGGGTGTGGGAGGGCTATCCAGTGGGGGGTGGGGGGTTCAGGGTGTCCATGAGGATGGGAGGGGGGCAGTCCAGGGGGGTGGGAGAGGAGGCGCCGCCATCCCTCAGGGGGCTGAACATCACTGGAAGGTACTCATCACTCCCACATGCGAAACATTTTGAGATCTCAAGATTCACATGTGGGAGTGATGAGTACCTTCCAGCAGCATTCCCCCTGAGGGATGGTGGTGCCTCCTCTCCCAACACCAGCTTTCCAGGTGATGTATAGGGGGTGGGGGCATTCCAGGGGTGTCCAGGGGGTGGTGGGGCAGTCCAGGGGTGGGGGTGTGCAAGAGGGTGGGGGGTTTTCCAGGGGTGTTGGGGGCTGTCCAAGGGGTGGGGGCAGTCCAGGGATGTGGGGGTGTGGTGGGGGTTGTCCAGTGGGGTGAGGGGGTTCTGGTCTGTTTTTGGTAACTTTTTGGTTTGTTTTAGGGGTGTGGGAGGGTTGTCCAGGGGTGTGGGTGTGTTGTCTAGAGGGTGGGGGTATACAGGAGGGTGGGGGATGTCCAGGGGGTGGTGGTGATGTCCAGGGGTGTGGGGGTGTCCAGGGGTGTGGTGGGGGTAGTCCAGTGGGGTGAGGGGGTTCTGGTCTGTTTGTGGTAACTTTTTGGTCTTGTTTCAGGGGTGTGGGAGGGCTATCCAGGGGTGTGGGAGTGATGTCTAGGGGTGGGGGTATACATGAGGGTGGGGGGTTTCCAGGGGTGTGGGGGCTGTCCAGGGGGTGGTGGGGACGTCCAGGGGTGTTTGGGGCTGTCCAGTGGGTCGGGGGTAGTCCAGGGGTGTGGGGTGTCCAGGGGTGTGGTGGGGGTTGTCCAGTGGGGTGAGGGGGACTGTCCAGGGGGTGGTGGGGGGTTGTCCAGTGGGGTAAGTTTTAAATGTTATCAATGTAAATACTTAATTTTGCTTTGGTTCTTGTTTTGGTCTACTTCTGTTTTTCTAGTATGAATTCTTGGTTTGGTTTCTGGTTGTTTCTGGGGAGAGCAGAGGACTGCTTTCTATTTTTTTTTAAAAACTTGGTTTATCACGTCAGTTATTTAATACCCGGCATGATAAACACCCCCCGCACTGGTTTATCACGTCAGTTATTAAATAACCGATTTGATAAATCATTTTCCAGGTGTTTATCACATCGGTTATTTAATAACCAACGTGATAAATACCCCCTGCACTGGTTTATCACGTCATTTATTACCCTC
This sequence comes from Viscum album, assembly GCA_963277665.1. NCBI lineage: Eukaryota > Viridiplantae > Streptophyta > Magnoliopsida > Santalales > Viscaceae > Viscum > Viscum album. Next base: position 609,986,420 of record OY728137.1, on the reverse strand, counting down.
CTCCCCCTGGTTTATCACATCCGTTATTAAATAACCGACATGATAAAAGCCTGGGAAATGGTTTATCATATCGGTTATTTAATAACCGACCTGATAAACACCCCACGCACTGGTTTATCACATTGGTTATTAAATAACCAACGTGATAAACCCTTCCCCCTGGTTTTTCACGTCGGTTATTTAATAACTGACGTGATAAAAGCTTGGGAAATGGTTTATCTTGTCGGTTATTAAATAACTGACATGATAAACACCACGATGTTATGTTTTTTACGTTGTTTTTTAAATAACCGACGTAAAAAACAATATTTATAACGTCGTTCGTATTAATGTCGGCTAAAAACCGACGTAAAAAATAAAAAATAACTGACGTAAATGGTGTTTTTTGCACTAGTGAATCTCATATGCTTACGAGTACTCACACCTGATGGTTTGTATACTATGTGTCCCATCATATTATATCATCCAACCACATAACTATATTTAAGAATATTGTCCTAGCACTTCAAGGTTCTCAACATAGCGGGGAACTACTATAACCTTATTAATGCGACAAATACTCTAGGACATTATTACATTATAGTCATGCAGAACAATGAACAATATGAAATAATATGTTTAATATTTAAATACATTAAATATTAATGTAATCAATATACAAACAATTGGTTTTAGAAAACAAACTCCAATAGTATATACTTTACATACACTTTTATTCTTACTTAAAAAATAATTATCTTGTCACAAATAGGTATAAAAGTTTTACTTTTTATATTCATCACTCATTGCCTATGATTCAAGTATCACTGAACTATTGATTGAGTATGAGATACCACAAACAACATTCGTTCCTAAATTTGGAATAATGTCTCCTTATGTCTAAATGACATGTTGGATAAATGTTTTGGTTATACTCAATTATAGTTTTATAAGAATCCTTAACTTGAAAATACATAAGTCATGTACTTTTCACCACTAACTTAGGAATCACCCTTTCTTAGCCACTTGGAGAATACATCTGACTTCTAGTAATGTTTTTATACTTGGTTACTATATTTCAATACATATATGTGAAAGGAATGCTATATTTAATACCCAATAAGTATGTTCAAAACATTAAATTTATATTGATTAATATCCTAAAAGAAGAATCAGGTACTTTTGTTATTCAAATAGGTTTAATTCCATTAAAATTCCATATAATTTTTTTCATGTTATGCAATGAAAATAACCACTTATTAATACCTCTTTAATTGAAGGACGTTTCAAATGTTCCCTTGGCATTACTTTCCATTGGAATTTTTTCCTTGTCTTTCAATTTATTCACCATAATAATTAAAATTAAACTATATTTTATATTCTTGTTAACTTGGAAAACCTTACCTAAATGGTAATGAAGCATTTTCTCCAAACTATTCATTCTGCCACCTAAAATGAAACTGGAGTAAATGGATGAAAATGATATAATAAAGGGATTCATTGAAAGATAATGATCCATATTTCAATTTACAGATGAACAATGTAATCATGACATTATTCATATCTTTCTTCACTTTCTCCTTGCAAACTACTGGGAGATGAGACTAAATGTTATTTCAACGATGTCCAATGTAATGATCACAACTACCATCATAAGTTGATGATTTCATAATTACATAACCATCATATGCACTATACATAAGCCTCCTGTAAGTAATTTTTGTATACCACCACTTCCTGAGGTAGTTTCACAGGTATTAGGGACACTATCACCTTAAATTTTCTATATTATAGCATTGTGCGCAAGCACCTATACTACACTTGGGAACTTGTGCTAGTATGGAAATTTAATTTATCCATTATTTATCGTAGTATTTATTGTGGTATAACTTTCCATTTTCTACAAAAATTTAATTTTATCAGATTAGTACTTTTTATCTTGATTACCACTTTAGACAATTTGATTAATTAATTAAATAATTAAATGTATCCCATAATTTTATCAAATTCTAGGAACCCTCTATACTAGAATCCGAATACTACGTCACTTGAGTGTTCTAGTGGAAAGGATCCACGAACCTCACATCATAGTCTACAAGATATGGATGCGCCACTACTCAGAGGGTTCAAGGTAAGCGTTTGATTGGCCAACCGCATTAACTCACGGTTCCTTATTCTATTGAGTAAAGTCTCATCTTATAAAATCATAACTTGATTTACTTAATGATTGCCTCTAAAATGATAAAAAGTTAGTTATGGATAATCCTTAATTCCATTTTAGTAAATTCAAACCACCACTCCCATAAGAACTCCTCAGTAGTAAGAGGTACCCTCAACTATGGCATGACGAGCACCCCGAACACTCGGTTTTGTCCAAATGAAAATGGTGGAAGGCGGTTATCAATTAATATTTCTTTGAGGGTTTTATTGTTTTTATGTGATGAAGGAAATAATTTTCTATCTTCTAAGCATGTAATATGTGATGGCACTCACAACCGATCATGTAATAAATAAAAATTATTCATCACGTCACATGCTCATTTTATTTGTGCGTGCTTGTTTATTATTCTATGTGATCGCGCGTAAACTACACATAATAATAAACCATGAAAAAACAAAAATGATGAAATGATCATGAGAATATACTAATGGTTGATCCACTGAGTGAAAAATTGATCAACCTAGACCCTAGGGGTAATTCCTTGAGCCACATCGCTTGTGACTCAAATTTCAATATCTGCTCATCCAATGCTTCAGACTCCTGTCTGGTGAGTCACGATAACTTGGTGCGAAGTGCGTCACTGATCCTCTTTGTCATTATAAAACAGTACTCGCACGTAGGCGAGGGGGTCTTGGGAGTATAAAATACAACTAAGAAATGGACATGTAGGTCCTTATACATTTAATGACACTTAGACAACATGTACATCGCCATTTATTAAACTGCTTATTACAAAACACCATTGTAATAAATGATTGAATAAATAAATAAACATGAATCAGACATGCATTAGTCAGTCAATGACTCATGATCAGTCTAATATGTTTTAAACTTGCATATTAAAATTAAACTTGCATTAAATATTTTCCAAGGTCATTTTATTGAAATAAAATTCACTCTTATTTTAATTCCATAATTTTCATCATCTGGATTGATTATTAATTTAATTTTAAAAACAAAAATTAAATTAATAAATTAATTAAATTTAACACTTAATTAAATTAATTTTACCCACAGAATTAAAATTTAAACCAAAAATTAATATTTAATTAATTTAATTTAAAACCAAAAATTAAATTAATTAATATAATTAATTTTTGATTATTTAAAAATTATTCAGGCCCCGAAAACCACACTATGGCCTGTTGTGGGTCACGCTGAACCCACCCAGACCGATAACGTGCCTAGAAAATCCTGTTCAGGGCAATTCTGGGCTAGGAAAGTCCATCCAAACCCATTTCAGGTCAGGCAGACCTGCCCTATCCCATTTCAGGGTGGTTCAGACCAAAATAAATTGTACTGTAGAGATTAACTCTTTGTGACTAAAAGGAGGCTGATGGCCAGATATGCCGCAGTAGGGTGTGGTGCGTCTGCGACATGGGCTAGATCTAGACTAATACATGGAAAATGGGATATACCAAGGGTGACCAATCGAGAAGCAAGGCAGTGACAAACATTAGTCAGAATGTCTTGGGCAGGTAGTAGTGGCACGACGGGGAGGCACGACACGGCTCCACAATGGTGACTGGAGGTAGTCTGGGGAGTCTCTACAGACAGGATTTGTTAGGGGGTCAAAGCAATACAAGAATACCAGAAGGCGGCGGCCCTACTTCATCCGAAACAGGCGAGTTGCGGTCGACCAGATCTGCAGTTGTGTTTTTTTCTCTGTAAGGGGATCTCCAAAAGAGGGGCTTGCCGTGGTGGAGTCAGACTGGTGTAGTGCATGGAACAACTCTTTTTGTGTCACTACTTCAGTGAGGGAGAAGACAGGTCTAACTAGATCTAGAGGTCCGCTCCGTGTAGCACGACAGACGGCGAGGACACACGTGACTGACGAGGGAATGACGTGCAATGATAGGACCTTAGGTCGGCGCTGGAGCAGGTTTCACCGGAGAGAAGTGACCAAGGCGGAGGAGGTCAGATGGGGTCCTGAATCTCATCAGGCAAGCCTAGGGATGTCTAGAGGATGGTCGACTAGGTTGGGAGGGCAACTCGATTGGCCCACACTATCTTCCCTTGGGCTTTTTTATTACACCCCTTTCCAAAAGGCCTAACTGATACATGTTAGAAAAAAATTGATTGATTTTCCTATTTGATGACTGATGGACTAAAATGAGCCTCCCTCTAACAATTCTGAAGCCTATCAATTTAGTTTGGTTAATTATTATAATTACTATATTTACTATAATTATTATAATAAAATAATATTATTTGACCTCATCCGTAAATACTATTCTGATAACAATTTTGGTCATGTGTTTTTTAGATGGAATGAAAGGGTTTATCATAAATTGGTTTCGCAGACGGTTTTGGGTAAACTTACATATATTTGAAACTATAATCAGTAAATTAAAAACCCGTAAAAATTTCAATCCAAATTCAAACTTCAGATGGTCGTAACTTGTCCATCTGATGTCGAATTTACTCATCGTCTATGGCGTTGGTACTGGAATGAAACCCCTTATTTAATTTAATACAAATTTAATTTTTTTGGATTAAAATAATCATGCATCCCTTTGATACCAATTGAACGTACTGGGCATGCAAAAGAAGCCCCGAAACTAGGGATTTTTAATAAAATTCCACCGAAGAACAACATAACTTTGTTTTAATTTGTGAAATGTTGCCTGGTATAAGCTGAAGATCTCGCATGAAGAGTTTTAATTACAAAATTAAAACCATAAAATACCTAGTTCTATCTAAAGTGGTGATCGATGTCTACTCGTTGTTGGCGATCACTGCTCGAAGAATTCGAACCTGAATTCCTCTAGATCATCAACACGCACTTCAAAAATCTATGGGAACGTCAATCATTGAATTTCAGGAGCTAGAGTGGAGATCTGGTGATGCCTTAAACACTTTCATGATCATCACATCGTCTTGCTTGCGATGCAAAAGAGAGAGCTTGATCTGAACTCTTGGATCCAGAGCCTCTTTCTCTAGAATGCAGGAGAGATAAGTAGAGAGAGGGAGGTAGTGAATAGTCATTGATGAATCTCTCTCCTTCTCTATTTATAGTGTGTGATGGAAATTACCTGGAAATGCCTCACCAGCCCCCAAATAATTAACACACTATGAACAACATGTTATAATTTACTGTACTGATTCATATTATTATCACTTTCTAGTAACATAAATAAATATATTACATAATAATAACAGAACCATTAACTAGAATCATCGTTCTCACAGATATTAAATGAGCCTTTAATATTTTAAACTAATATTTGTTCAAATAATATTTCCATTTATTTACATTAAAACCTGTAAATACATTTAATAAATAAATTTAATGTCAGTTATTCTTAACTTGAATAATATGAATTTATTTATTTCTTTGATGATCGTATCTCCTTGGACAAAACCCAGACCCCAGTGGTGGGTCCCACCATGTCCTATATACCTATTCAACTGAATAGGGTAGATTCTTGAATACGCTATTGTGTGGGGCCCTCTAGGCCCTTATCTCAATAGTAGTGAATATTATTTACTGACCAAAAGCGGGATCTATTAACCCATCATGGCCCCTAAAGAGATAATGATAGTCATAGAAACAACAACCAACCTACGAACACGCATTGTGTAATATAATCTCTTTATCTTTAATATCTCATAAAGCAGGATGCACACCCGTGTCATCCCCATTTTCTTGCTTTATTATTTTTTAATCTAATTGGACGGATTTAACCTCGAATGTCATGGTCATGGTCTTATGAAGGTACTACCATTCTAATCAACATGGCCCGATATATATTACTTCCTTAACCTAGAAGCGATAAATCCTTTATTGACCATTCAACCAATATCATACCACCAATGACGCACCCAACACAGGCTAGCTCACCGCGATTTCATTATCATGGTTTTTGGCTTGCATCAAAATACACAATAAAATAGAAAGCATTGTAAATGATCTCGAGTCAGGGGCCATTACACATGTTTGTAGATAGGAACAACTAATGACACCTAAAACATGTGGTGTTCCTATTGGCGGGTATGTCCTCATGATCTCACTACTAGAGATCACCAAGTGAAAACATCATGAGAAGAAGTCTCAATTCTTATGAGCCTCCAGCACCAGATAGTCAAATATCTATTGTGCCCAGTCAGTAAGATGTATCTAGACCATAAGACCTTAGTTTAAGATTAATGTCATAGTATCTTGAGATTATCATTATATCCTGAGATTTGTTATAACCTTTTGATACGACAATTAATCTATGGACATTTCTATTTCAATAGTGGGTGCAGAAAAGTCGACACTATAATTATAAGTTTACATCATATATATCTAATTGTATACATGATATGGTAATCAAAAGTAATGCATAGTTGGGTTTAGGGAACCCACTATTAAAAAAGTTGTTTTTTTTTCACAGAGCAAATCGTCCCCCACTTGTATTGAAGCCTTTGGCATTTATTGTCAACCATTGTCACCTTGAGGATGTCACTTAAGGTCAAGTATCAATTCTCCCTCGACTCAATCCAATAAAGAGGGGTGGAATGTTACAATAACTCTTCTTCAAAAAAATGAAGCTTATAACTACCTTGCACATAAAGGGGTTTTTTTATTTTATTAAAACTACATGTAAAATGAATGCATAGTATTATTCATCCTTCAAATGTTAGAGGAAATGAAATCCATAGATGGGATATTAATGGAAAAGTCAAATATTGAGGAGGGAATAATTGGTCAGATTCTTTAATATTTATAATATTATTTTTAAAAAAAATAAATTTAAATGCATTTGATGTGATTATTAAATTGAAGTAAAAAATCATTCAAGTCAGAAATTGTTCTCTTTTATATTTAATTTAAAAAATCCATGATTGTGGGTGCACCAAAATGCAGTGACGCCGTTGTTGTATCTGCATACCACAACTACATCGACATCAGAGCATATCAATAATGAAAAATAAATAAATGTATTTATTTGTTATTTCTTCTTCTTCTTCTTCATCTTCTTCTCCTCATTATCATCATCATCATCATCATCATCATCATCATCATCATCATCATCATCATCATCAGTATTATTTATTATTATTTATATGTGTACATACATATATACTTAATTTCACCAATAATTAAGAAATAAATAATAAATAAATAGATTGTAGATTATAAATTATAAATTGTAAATTGTAAATAAATGATAAATAATTGTTAAATAAATATTAAATAAATCATAAATCATAAATAATAATGATATAAATAATAAAAAATATTAAATATTAAATAAAAAATATTAAATAAATAAAAAATAATTAATTAATTATAAATAAATAAATGATAAATGAATAATAAATAAATAAATAGATAAAAATATGAAATAAATAAATGAGAGATGAATAGATAATAAATAAATAAATAATAAACATATAATAAATAAATAAATAATAATATATAATATAATATATAAAATATGTAGATTAAAATACATATAAATATTTATAAATGTACACAAATATACGTAAATAGATATAGATTTCTATAAATATATAATTATATATAATTATATATAAATTATAAATTAACACACATATATATACATAATAAAACACCCAAAGACGAAAGACCACTGCGGTTAAAACATAATCACGTCGATAAAAAATTAAATTCCTAGAATAAAATCAAACCACCCAACAAGCATAAAACACTAGTGCAAAAACTAGATTTAACATCGGTTTTTTTTTCTTTTTGATGTTGGTTTTTAACCGATGTCTATAATGGCAACGTAAAAAATAACCCTTTCAGTGTCAAGTTTTTTAGAAACCGACGCTGAAACCATAATCGTTTTTTTATGTTTCGGCATCGGCTTTTATGAAAACCAACGTCGAAACCTATATGGTATATTTTTAATATTTTGATGTCATTTTTTATGAAAACGGGCGCCAAAAGTTAAAAAAAATTAGAAAATTCAAAAGATTACACTTCCCAAATAATCATAATCCTTGTAATAAAAGCATAGTATAGATCAATCAAACAATAGTACTCATTGACTAAAAAACTAAAAAAACTTACACCCTTTTATCTATTTAACCAAAAAATTATCTACACATTTTATTATAAAGTAGGTTTCAAATATACATACCTAAAATTTACAGCATGCTCATTGTTTGTTATTATTGAAGCATTCATTTGATATAATTATGTTAAAGCACATATTATAAAAAAATAATTAGTTTTTTGAACATGGGTTATTAGGAAAATTTAATATATTATTCATAAACATTAGAATATACATACCTCAAATCATAATCAGACTCAACAAATAGTTCGCAAACAAAGGTTGAAGATGGATAAGTTTAGTTTGGGTATAAGACTCTGTATCATTGAATGTATACAATAACATTGAATGATATTAGATTAAAAATAGAATACTATGATAGAAAATATAAAAAAATTAATATAACTAACCTTATGAAATTCAGTAGTTACCCCAGTTGTGATTATCTCATACATGAATCGTAGAACATAATACCCACATTCAATATGTCCTTATTGAAAATGACACTGCAGTTATAAAACATTAACTCGATAATAAAAACCAATATATATATATATATATATTAAAAAATTAGAACAATGTCTAATATAAAAAATAATTACCTTTACTTTCACATAATTGATTGCATTTGGTTTATTTATCGACGTGTGTTCTTTGTTAAATTTTTTCCATGAACTATATTTTCATTTTTTATATAAACTAATAATACATGTATAAATAATTAGAATTAAACATAACGAGCTTGTGAAAAAAAAACATACTTATCTAATAAGGTGTAAAAACTTTTTGGAACACTCCCCAATAAAGAGAAAAACCAATATAAAGTGCATTCATTTGGGAAAAATACGCCTAACATCCAATGCTCCCTACAATACAAAAATTTCACAATTAATGACATTATAATGATCATTAGTTCATAATTATGTTTCTGTTCTTACTTATAAAGAAATGGAAAAAACATGCGTTCAATCTTCGTATGTGATAATCTCTCATATATATATGTGTGTGTGTGTGTGTGTGCAACTCTACTAGGATTCTTCACATGTTTCACTTCCATGGAAATGTATTCTGGATCTATAAAATAGTAAATGGATGTGTTGTCATTTTTTACAAGAAGTGTGTGAAGATACCTAATTTAAAAAGGAAATATAGTTAGTTAATTTAAAACCATCTTTAATTGAATAAATAAAAATTCAAACATCATTTTACTTACATAGAAAACAACTACAACACATTCAGGTCGAGCTCTTCAAAATCAACTAGATGAATGACGTATTCTTTGAGTAGTATCAATGGATAATATCTTCTACATATATCGAACTTCATCTGAAACTCATAGATATTATTCAAGGAAGAAGAAGAATGAGATCATCTTTATATCCCATAAGAAATATCAGAAGTATCTACATTCAAAAAAATGAAAAAGTTATATTAGTGTTTATAATTTATAAAATAGAAAAAATCATGACAAATAAATAATATTTACTTACAATTTTATCAGCTACTTGTAGAGCTTCCTCTGTAAGATACTTTTCATTTTTCTTTCTTCTCGCTTGTTTCCATTTTTCATGGCGAGTGGGAGGAGATGGAGGACCAAACTAGACCTCTTCTAAACTAATACTAGATAAAGTTATTAATGCTTCAAATTTTTCTTCAATCATTTTCTGCTCCAAATATGGATACCCTCCACGTGATAAAGTATGTGTGTATACATTTTTCAACTGGATCTCTTGATGAGATCTCCTAGAGGCATGTTGAATAAAAATAAACTAATAAGTAATTAGATAAATATATAATAAATTTTACAATATAAAATAATTATCATCGCTAAATTTTTTCTTCATGACGGGTGTCAACAAATTTCTTCCATGTATCTATATCTATATACGGATACTTAAGGCATGGGTTTTCAATTTTTTTTTTAAAATATAATTTTTCATCGGTTTTGTTTTAAAATATCTTCATCAAACCCCTGCTAAAGAGCGATGTCTTTTCTTAATATTTTTTTGTTCCCTCAAAATTGAATGTCATCTATAATTGAATAAATGAAATATGTCATTTAAAATATTTAATATTCAAAAAATGAGATAAAATAAATCAATTGAGATATTTTACCATCATGGCCTCTCAAAGATGTTGTTTTGAAATCTTGTCCACGAACTTCCAATCAGGATATAAAATACTAATCCTACAATGTCTCTACATTGATATATAATTGATAAACTAAACTGCATTTAGGATAGTTGCATTATTATTATCATCAAAACAAATATGTAATCTCTCATCTCCATGAGAAAGTGATAGCTTTGGTAAACGTGTAATACCACGTTTACCAACTTAATAACTTGATTTCTCTATAGTAATAGGAGAAGTCTCCTCCGATGAGGATGCATTAGTAGTCCTACAAAAAAATTATAAATTAAAAGTTTTCTTTCATTAAATAATTATATTAATTTATCAATATTAAAAAATAGATATACCTTGGTAACTACTCCTCTCTCTCTATATTTGACATTAACACAAGCAAGTGTAATGAAATTTTGTGTACCTGTATATTATTAAAAAATGAATATTTTGAAATTAGAATGACAAAAATAAGTAAAAAAAGAGCCATGCATTTGTATGATTCAAAAAAAGAAACAAAATATAAATAATCAATAGAAAAATTAGGAGACTAATTTAGTTTTTTCCCATATGCCTTCATCATGATCATTACGTACTGTATGAACTATGCTTGTCTTTTAGTCATTGTAATCATCTAGAAAATCACATAATAGATGAATAAGACTCATGTAAATCAATAACATCATCAGCATCATTCTCATCACCCAAATGATATCTTATTCCTTTCAAAACGATGTACCACTGATAATTCTATGGATCAATGACATAAAATATCTTCTTTTCATGTGTCGCCATGATAAATGGTTCCTCATTGTAATTAAATCTTTTCAAATCAACCAGTGTAAATCCACAATCATCATGTTTCACACCACTATTGTTATCAACCCAATTAAACTTAAACACAATGAATAAAAAAATTATAATAAATTTCCCATATATCCTCAAGAACTCCAAAATATGTCGATAAAGCATAAATTGGGTTTTTATCTTTTGCACTTGAAAAATGCACTGCTTCAGCGATAACCATCACACCAGTATTTTGAACGGTACTATTGTCATCCAAATTTTTTGTGTAAAATGTGTACCCATTAATACCAAAACCAATCCATGTTATCACATTAATAGATGGTCCCCCTACCAACCATTTCAACATTTCTAATGCAGATATATTTTTTATCACTTTCTCTTTAAATCGTGAAACAAATGTATTTTTATTCTCAATCATCAACCACTTTTCATTTCTTTTTGGATATCATCTCTTTAATTCATCAATATGTGATGATATATATGATTTAACATCATCTATGTTGTTCAAAATATATAAATGTGTTTGTATCACTTCATTACGTGGAATTAACTTTACCTTTAAGCCTTGAATCCCTCTACCTTCATTATCAACTGTCAAATGTCGAGATATAGGGAGACCAATATGCTCCACTTCATACAAATATTTACTACAAAACTCTATCACCTCTTTCGATACATATTTTTGAATAATAGAGTCCTCTGGTCGATAAGTATTTTTAACATATCCCTTTAAAATTTTCATATACCATTTAAAAGGATACATCCAACGTAAATAAACAGGCCCACATATTCTTATCTCATGCACCAAATGAATCACTAGATGAACCATTATATCAAAATATGTAGGTGGAAAATACATTTCTAGTTGACAAAGTATAATAGAAGCTTCATTATCCAACTCATCTAACAAATTTGGATCAATTACTTTGATACAAATGGATTTAAACAAATTACATAACCTGATGACAGTCTTTATGATATCTGACAGCAATATACCGCACAGTGCGATCGATAGTAGTTGTTTAATCAACACATGATAGTCATGATATTTCATACCTATTAATTTTCAATCCTTCACTGACATGAAATTATTCACATTTGAAGAATATCAACTGGGTACTTTTATACCATATATACAAAGACAAAAATTCAACTTCTCACTCTTTCTTAATGTGTGACAAGTCAGAGGTAAATATGTTCTATTTCCTTTCATAGTGGGAGATAACTCCAAATTTATTCCCATTGTTATCAAGTCCAATCTATAATTCAATCCATATTTTGTTTTTCATTTTATGACTAATAAATTTCCAAATAAACTATCAAATATATTTTTCTCAACATGCATAACATCAATGTTATGTTTTATCTCTAAAAATCTTCAACAAGGTAGTTCAAAAAAATAAACTGTTTCTTCTAGATATTTTTTTGAATACCATAACTACTTTTCTTTCTAAATTTCGAATCAATATTTTTCACCCTGTTGTAATATTCTTCAAGTGAAAATGGTTGTGGGGGAAGATTGTATTCCTATAAACCGTTAAATTCCTTTTTTCAATCTACGATAAGGATGATCAATTTGCAAAAATCTTCGATGTCCCATGTACACTATCTTTCTTCCATTCTACAATTGATAATATAAAGTCTCTTATTTACAAATTAGACAAGCTTTATGTCCCTTAACACTGTATCCAGATAAGTTTCCATGTGCAGGAAAGTCATTTATACTGAACATTATCATAGCACGCAGAAGAAAATACTCTTTATTGTATGCATCAAAAACATTAACACCTACCACCCATAAAAGTTTCAAATCATCAATAAATGGTGAAAGATACACATCAGTATCATTTCCTAGCTATTTTGGTCCAGAAATCATCAAGATCATCAGAACATATTTTTTCTTCATACATATCTGCGGGGATAAGTTATAAACTATCATCAAAACAGGCCACGAACTGTGTTGGCTACTTCAGCTTCGATATAGATTCATTCCATTTGTACAGACTCCCATTCTAATATTTCTAACTTCACTTCCAAAATCAGGAAATTGATTATCAAATATCTTCCATTGTGATGAGTCGGCAGGGTGACGTAATTTATCATCAAAGATACGTTCATCTGAATGTCATCTTAACCTTTTTGCATCAATTGAATTTGAAAATAGATGCTTCAAACGAGGAATTATCGGAAGGTACCAAATTTCTTTAGCAGGAGCTTTGATTTTGGTACCTGAAAATGAATCATAGTTAATTTATCAGAATTATATATAGGGATTATTGGAAGAAATTATTTGATTTAGCATGAGGTTATATGATAGTACCTGAGCATGAATCTAAATTGACTTTTGCATCCATCTTATAGCGTGATGTTTCACATGTAGGACAATTTGATAAAAATTCATATTCTTTTCTATACAACACACAATCATTGGGGCAAGCATGTATCGTTTTATACCTCAATCCCATTGGGCATAATATTTTCTTCGCCTCATAATTGGAATCTGGAAGCCTGTTTTCTTCTAGAAGTTGCTCTTTTAAAAGAGCAAGTAAGTTAGAGAAACTTTTATCACTCCTACCATTACTTTCTTTCAAGTTAACCAATCTCAAAATGGCTAATAACACTATATATTTACTACAACCTGTGAATAATGGTTTCTCAGAATCTCCATACAATCGTTCAACACTTGTTGTTTTTTCAATGGTTTCAACACCTAAATCACAAATTAAATCTTCAATACGGCCCTCTGTCACATTATGAATATTGTCATCAACATTATCTGTTGAATTTACAGTTCTTTCACCATGCCAGATCCAATGCATATAATTAAGACTAAAACCATAACAAATTAGATCATCCTTGATTTCTATGGAGTTTAACTTTCTCATAATTAAACATGTCACACATGGACAGAAAATCAAATCAATGTTTTGAAGATTTCATTTAGAAAATTCCAAAAATTCATCAACTCCTTTTTCATATTCACCAGTGGTTCTTCGTAAATTTATCCAATTATGATCCATTAAATACCTAATATCACAATATAATTGCTGAATATATTAAAACATATAAACATTTAAATATATATATATAAATTGATAAACTATAAATAGAAACACATTTAATAAATACTATTGATAATTAGATAGAAAACATCATATATAAAACACAATTACAAATAGTAAACTTTTATTTTCATATTATATACATGCGTTTTATTGATATTATAATTTAATTATTTTCAATTGTCTAACATTTATTAGTTCATTTTACACAATTGTTACATTAGTTCGGTGTTGTGTGTGTTAAAAACATTGAAGATTGCATTATTTTATTAGTTCATTTTACATAGTTGTTACTAAAGAGTGGGGGATGTTACAACTAAAACTCACTGGTCATAATAGATATGGAATTCTCACATCTCAGCACTACACCTCCAATAGATTGAAAAACATCATTAATACTCTCACATAGTTGCTGATCAGGATGATGTAATACTATAACAATAAGATCTATCTTGTAACGCCCCGACCCTAGTTGCCCAGAGTCGGTGCATTATTACATAACATTGGCATGATCACAAGAAAGTTCAAATCTCGAAAGACCGGTTGGTTTAGTAGCCTTGGAAACACTAGATATATTCATAAGTCTTACATTACATCATAAAATGAAAAACTACTACAACAACATATTGTCTCCATAATCCACACTCATATCCCCACATAATATCCCTGCAGGTCATTAATAATATACTTCTTCACTTCTTGGGAAAAATAAAACATAGAAAAGGGGTGAGCTCAAATGCCCAGTAAGGATAACAATATAGCGGAAACTTTCATAAATAAGAATAAACATTTAAGGCAATGTATAACTAAAACAAAAGCCTTTCAAACTTGAACTTTTAACATAGTATGGCATAAATAAAATGAAATGATGTCATTTACTTATTCACATGGTTATTCTACTAATCGAATAATCACATGCAAAATCAATAACCACTTTCATAATGATGGAATGCATAATGCTGAACTTTAATTTCTTTGTCAAGGCCTCGTCCCAAGACCTAGGGGCTAACTGTAACCGGAACCCAACCCAGAGTGCCTCTAATAACCGGACACCAACTCGGAGTGCCTCTAATAACCGGACACCAACCCGGAGTTCCTCTAATAACCGGAGACCAAACCGGAGGGCTTAATTTTACCAGTCCCTAACCTGGAGGGCTTACTTTTACCAGTTCCCAACCTGGAGGGCTTACTTTAACCAGTCCCCAACCTGGAGGGCTTACTTTAAGACCTTTTTTGACTGAGAAAAAACACAGGCCAAGGCCTCATTGGTATAGAGAACATAGAGCTCGTTCTAAGGTTTGATTTGATAGGTCATGAAGCTCAAGTTGACACTTAGATCAAAAGTCATGGTTATTTGAAGTTGAAATTCAATTTTCAACTTATTGTGGAACAACAATACATTTTTTATTATTAATCATTACAAAATGCCCAATTGGGCGCATGTTATTGGTTATGCCCCTGTTGTGCACATAAATATTATTTATAATACATTAATTAGTATTGTATAAATAATATTTTGAAAAATTATATATATATATATATATATATATATATATATATATATATATATATATATCAATATATATTTCTATATGAAATAATTTTTTAATAATATGTAATTTTTATTTTACATGTTATTTTAATTAAATATCATATATATCAAGTGTAAATGTACATCTAGTCATATAAATCATATTTAATAATTTTTTTATATATATTAATATATGATTTTTTATGGTATATATATTTTTATTGTAAATAGACATCGTGTCACCGCTTTTTAGCGGTGATAGACCACCATTTATAAGCGCTAAAAAAATAGATAATAAAGAGTGTCTATCAGAATGTTTTTTAAACAAAAAAGTATATTTATCACCACTTTTTAGTTAGTGGTGATAAATGGCACCGGTGTTGATCGCGGATTATCTAGTAGTGATAAACACAAATTTGCAGTAGTGAACGGATTGAACTACGACAAAACAGACCCATCCCACATCAGCCGTACTTAAAAATACTTTGTCACGTTAGGCCCTCATTTAAAATAAGTTCAAAAAATTGAGTATAGTTCACTCCACATTATAGGCAGACCAATCCACGATGATGCCCATGTTTGTAATCGAAAATATTTTTTTAAAAAGTAACAATGAATATTAAATAATATTAGACATTAAACACGTTTATGTACATGTTCATCACATATTTTTTAGATATATATGGTTTCCATAAAGAATGGTGCATTAAATCTAAACATCGTTACAAGAGTATGAAATAACATCATAAAATCCGAGTCATAGAGTATGAAATAACATCATAAACGAATCACAAGAGTATGAAAACATTTGTCAGTAAACATGAGCCATGAAAGCATAACATAATCATAAGAATAAGCATGAGATTGTGTCAAAAACACGAGCATAGGTAAACATGACATAGTGGAGCATGCTACACTGTAATGACTTGGATTTTCCTGAATTTATTGTTAGAAATTATTTGGGAAAATTCCGAGACCAGGTGCTGAGATGACGTGCGATTCCGAGGCCCGGTGTGCCCGAAACGATTTGCTGAAAAATGTAAAGTTTTTAATAGCATGCATGCGTGAATTTTCTGAAAAAATGGAATAACTTTTAAATGGTTTCCTAGATCAGAAATTTGAGGGCACCGAGCAGTGGCTTTACCCTAGGTACGACTTAACTTTAGTTGGCACAGGTCTTCAGTGGAAAAACCCGAAAAAGGTGTAACCGTAAATAAAATAATTAAATAAAATAATTTTATTTTTAAAATACTAATAAATCAGAAATGGTAACTTGGATTGGAAATCTGAGACCATCGTTGAGTTAATAAGGGGGTGTTTTCCTTAGGCGAGACCTAACATCAGCCGGCGCGACCCGGTTGTGAAAGATAGTTTTTGGACGTAAACGTCATTAAAATATTTTAATAAAAATATTTTATTCTTGATGAAACAATGCATTTTATTTTAATATTCATTTTCCTGAGAATTTAGGGTTATCACCATAACCTTGGAATTCCTCTGAGACAAGGAGATGAAGCTCTCTCGACAAACGACGGTGGATCGTGGATCAACGATCAATGATGAGCCTTGGATTTGAAGGATCTTCACCCACAACAATGATGCAACGATCAAACAGAATTGAGGTAGGGATTTTGTGATTTGATTTCTTTTCCTTATTCAAGAATTCCACGATGAACGCAGACCAATCAACAAACAGATTGGCCTGCGGATCGATCGTTGTTGCGGGATGGGATTTACTTGTTGCGGGGTTTAAAAAGGGAGATAGATCTTTGTGATTATCTATCCTTCCTCTTTTTTAAACCTTTTAATATAAACAGATCAAGGCCGAAATGAACAAGGACAAGATCCCTTCTCTGGGTGTTTGTTGTGCCTTTTCTCTCCCCTCAACCTCTTGCATTCTTCGCGGGTTCTTCACCTTCTCCCTACGCCTTTGAAACCCTATGCGAGCAATCTGAATTGAGGACGTATTCCGCAACGGTAACACAAGGTGGTGGTGGCTCCGACTGGTTCAGGCAGAGCGTGACAGGGCAGTCAGTGGTGGAGGCAGCACCAGCTTGACAAGGGTGGTTGGTCTAGGTGGAGCGTGGTAGGACAGGCCGACGGCAGGACATGGTCCAGGCGGGAAAACATTAGAGGGCTCCCACGACGGTAGAGGCCGCGGGCGACGATAGTGGGACGCGGCTCAGAGCTGCGTGGAGCAAAGGCAGCGAGTACGTGGGGGGCTACAGGCCAGCAAGGTGCAACGTGACAGCTACGCGGTTAGGGCAGACCATGTGGACCAGGGGGCGTGGCCAAGGCAGGCCATGTTCGGCGGAGTAAACTAGCTCGCAGTGTGGGTCGGATCGGGTAATCCGGGCCGCTCCAACGACCCAGCAGGCTGAGCCGGTTCGGGCCTGGCCAGTTCAGACTGGACCGAACCGGGCAGGGTCAGCCGAACGAAGTCGGGTCGGCCGGTGGGTCGGGATGGGTCTGGCAGGTCGGACCTAGACTGGACCTGGGCCAAACTTTTTCACCAAATTAGTCATAACTTTCAAATGGAAAGTCTATTTAACAAGCCATCTATGACATTGGGACCCTTGAAATAAAGAGTCCCTTTTGAGATAGATTTGTGGGTTTTTAGTTGGACCATAAGAGGTTGAGAGTGTACCCTTGGTGTTTCATTCTGGTGGTGATTTGAAGCTACTACTCGTGAGGAGCTATTAAGAGATGTCCCAAACCCACACTCTTGAATTCAGTGTTGAAAGCACACAAATTGGACACACTGGCTTTGATACACATCCATAATTACAAGATAATCACAACATTTACAATCAAATGAAAATTTTTTAGGTTTAGAGTTTTAGAGAATTATGAAAAATATTTAACTAGTAGGACCCATGTTCTTTGTATCAAAAGAATATTTTTCTCAATATATAAGCAACTACTTAATCCATAACAAGCCTTTAACATCTCCCACAAATTCTATACACAAGATAATTTTATAGACATATCATACACATTACATTCCTTCATAACCCAGGGAAATGGAAACATAAGAAGGGGTGATCTTAAATGCTCAATAAGGGTAAACATAAGTGACACCAATCAATGATCATAAGTGAACATAAGATAAAAATATTAGTATAATAAAGGTACATAATAAAATCATACCCTATAAAGCTTATATCATAAAATCTGAGTCATGAAGTATGACATAACATCATAAACTAATCACAAGAGTATGAAAAAATTATTTAGTAAACACGATCCATGAAATCATAACATAGTCATAAGAATAATCATGATACTATGTCACAAACATGAGCATAGGTAAACATGACATAGTAGAGCATGCTACACCACCTGATTCCCATAACATAGTGAAACAGACTTCACTACCCGATTCCCATAACATAGTGGAGCAGTCATCACTACCTGATTCCCATAGTGGAGAAAACATTCCATACTCGATTCCCATAATTATATCATGAAATAAAAATCCTTAACCAATGCATTGGAGGGTGATACAGGACCCCACACATCATTATCCATACATATGAATGCCACTTGAAATCAATCATTCATCATATCATAAAAGATCCATGGAAAAAATGGGTTTCATCCAACACATCATAAATAACCCATTGAATAAAATGAGCTTCATATCCTTTTCTAATGGATTTACATAAGGAAATCATCAACATGATAAACCCATGGGAAAAAATGGGTATCTTAAGATATTTGGCAACTTTCTAGTTAAATACCCTTTAATTAAGATGGTTAAGTATAGATCATATACACCAAATAGATAAAAAGGTATACACTTTAGTTAATAATTTTATTCAATCAGCCGATGTATGACATCTAGGTGAACACCCTTTAATGAAAGAAATGTAAAATAGGTTAATCAAAAAGAAAATACATTGGAAGAAAGATCACGACTATATCATAGAATGATTTGGAAAGAAAAATACAATGATGAATCATATCTTTGATAGAAATGAAAATTATATAAACCATTCTAAGAAAGAAGATAGTGTTGGAGTGGTGATCTAGAAACGAATTCTATGTAATTTATGATTACCTATATTCATTGTTTTGAATATTAATAAACATATTATCATATCATGATTGTACTTTTTCATGACATAGTATGTGATAATGTCTTAATGATAATTGTCACATTGAAAGGTCATGAAAATTCCCCACTATGATGAGAACCCAAAGGTTCCATGATAGTATTCTTAAATATGTGATCTATATCCAGATGATATCATTTGTCAGGACAAAAATGATACAAGCTATCAGGGGTGGAGACCCATGAATTTTAAACACTTTCTTATGGTGTACGCCCTTGGTAATTTCATAGGATATTATAAGAAATAACCCACCAGTAGGAAATACATATTTATATGTGTTATTGAATATTCATATATGCGGACATGTGTAATGATTCTTAGGATTTAATATTATTATTAATGGATATTATTAGTCTTGTAATTTGATGTATTGATGAAAATCATGATGAAATATGTTCGCAGTGAAGTAGGATACGCCGATTGCGTCATAGGTAATAATGCATTAATGAATAACATGAGAAAGGATTTGTACCTTATATTCTTTAACAAGAGACGATATCTCAAGCCCTTTGATAAAAATGTAATATCCTAAATAAATCCATGATCATGGTGTTCTGTGGGCAATTTCATTTCCAAAATGTCGAAGAAAGAGAAATCATGCACATAGGCTGATGACACTAGCATGCAACCTGCTTAATTTTAGATATCATGATAAAAGAATTATATTACATAGTAAGCATTTATATAAGTTTGAATGTTTCTGTGACATTAAATTCTTTCTCTATGGGTGCCTTGATGTGCTGCTAGATGATAACCTTAAAATTTAGGACGCTTTGCCTAATGCTGAGAAAGAGGCATGAAGGGTCACACACTTAGTGTATTCATAACCTCTGTTAAATATTAAATATTATTTATTATTCAACATGTTGAATAAATATTATCCCCGTATGAGGATTAATAATTATTCATGTTTGCTTGATCACATATATTTTGTCACCAGTTATTCGAGATAATATTTTGTGAGTAAAATATTTAATAAATATTTATTTGTAATTAAGTAAATATAATATTTATTTATTTATTGGTGAATACTGTAGTGATATTTATTTATTAATTAAGTATTCATTATTCGAGGGCTAATAAATATTGTGTAGAAATAACAGACTGAGTTTAATGGTCAGGTGAGAAATAATACATATTAAACATTATTTGAATAATTTTTTTCAAGAAATAATATTTAATTAATTCAATGGTTTTTTACATGTAAAATAATAATAATAATAATAATAATAATAATAAAATTAAAATATGAGGTTCTGTGGGAATTAAGAAAATAATAAGGGCACATGTGAAATTATTATTTTTTAACACTAACTTTATTTAAACCCAATTATTTTATTTTTAACCCTAACACTATCTATTTGTGTTGGTTGTGCACAACGAATTCGAAGAATTATATCAAGCCCTAGAGATCCCCTCTCCAAGAACGCTCTACCTAAGATGACTGATGTCACGACCCAACCTATTCCGGGATTGAGCCGCAACTACCCCAAGCCCGCTTCCATAGGCCAGTGGGTGGAGACTAACGCCAAAGGAACAAAAAATTGAGGAGGACTTTGCCTAAGAACCTGTACACACACATGCAACCAACTCAATGCAAAAGTGCAGAGGAAAAAGAAAAAAATATACAACACTACTATAAAAAGGAAACTAAACATTCATCAACCTCTAATCAGTACAAGTACAAAAAAGTAGACAAAAAGGGAAAGGGAAAAAATACATGCCCAACCAGAAAAGTACCACAATTGGTAGTAACTAAAAAGTAAAATAGATGAGAGAGCCCCACTCTTGGATCCTAAGATATGGCCACCGTATAAGGTCCAACCACTTGTATCCCTAAGCTCCTCTGAAGCCACGATCAATCTGTCTGTCGTCTGTATATGGCACAACACGTACAGGCAAATCCCATGTAGGGGTGAGTATAAAAATACTTAGTAGAATGCCCTAAAAAGGTGAGGGGGGGGGGGCATTAAGAGATACACTGAATAGTAAAACCATAGATAGGACAAGGTACAATAAAAGAGAGTAAAACTACAACCCAACAAGAGAGTGAAGTAAACTCATCCAAAACACAAGGAGATAGAAACGGTGAGAAGATGAACTTCTCATTGAGTCTTCGCTACCTATAGTAGGAGAGTAGACTCATCCAATCATGAGAATATAGATACAGAAAGCACATGGCATACCCCACGTGTCTTTGCCTCTCCTAGAAGGAGAGTAACCAAAACCCAAGGAGTGGATACTGAAATAGGATACATATATATGCCCAGTCAAATAAGCCCAAACAAGAGAGTAAGGGGATATTTATATCATAGATCATCCCAGGAAAAGGTACACCAACAGTTCTATAAGTAACCACCTACAATGCCCAACATCCCTCATGTCTTCCTTGAACATGCAAGTCAAAGGGATTCAATCACCACACCATGATTCTATCCGCTTTGGGTGGCACTATCTCACCCTCACAGTTTTAGGTCATGTCATAAGGATTCATCTTGGTGGGGAAGGTGTCCCTCTTCCTTGGGAGTCCAAATTTACGTCAAAACAAGTTGCGTCACTGATCTACATAGTCAAAGAGGTCATGCCTCAAGGTTGAGGACACATGTCCAGCCTGACTAGAGGGTTCCACTCTAGTATCATTGAGGACCCATACCCAACCCAACTGGAGGGCTCCACTATAGTGTCTTCGAGGACCCGTGCCTAGCCCGACTGGAGGGTTCCACTTAGAAAGGGTCGAGGACCCATGCCCAAACCGGCTGGAGGGTTCCACTCTAGTGTCATCAAGGACCCATGCCCAACCTGGATAGAGGGTTCCACTCAGAAGTAAATATAAAGGAACTACACTAGCCATCCCTGTTGGATGGTACCTCTCAGAAAGCATTGAGAAACTACACTGGTAAACCCGCCTGATCACAACAATCACCGAATGCTGCCTTAGATAATCATCATTCCTAAAACATCAAGCGTCACCTTGAATATGCATCGTGCTGGGAACATCTCACATCATATCTTGAAATCCACTACGGAGGGCACCATCACTAACTATGCATAAAAAATCTCAGGATAGGCTACTCGCATGCCAAAATCCATGTCCAACAGAAGGAGGTATGGGAGATACATGATTTGTAAAGTGGTACATGAAACATGTGGGGACCACATGATGTGTGACCCTACCTCATTTCCTATCCATGTACCTATCCATACTTGGGTACTAAACTGTGATCAAGTACCCCTAAGCGTGCTAGTGTACTCCCATAGTATATAGAACCTCTAGCCATAAGGCTGACGGGCGCACGATGCTCCTCGCTAGTCCAAAAAGGGGAGAAAATGTAACTTTACTAAATCTCCCACTCAAATAGCCCTAGTTAACCAAAAATATCACACTGTGATGATCCTTGCGGAAAAACATACATGATCGACTATTCATTCACCCGAATCGGACCCCCGGTGAAGAAACTGCATTTCACAGTATTGCGCATGAATGATGCTTCGTGGGGCCCATGTGTCGATCTAGAAACACATCATATGGATCACACCATTAAGCTACCCATGAAAAAACGCATAGAATCATCTATTTATTTGCCCAAAACATACACCCGGTGAAAAATTCACATTTCACCATAAACGCCCAAACTGGGTCTCATGGGGCCTGCACCTCCATTTTGGTTTAAGCACTTGAAATTATTCTTGAAAAATCTTCCTCAATTTTAGGGTCATGAATCCACTGACGATGCATTGATCGGACATCGAATGCAGATGATACATTTGATAGAATAATCTCAAAATAATAATAAATATATTATTATTATTATAATTGGATGTTTCGTTCCATCGAGCCCTGAGCCCGAAACATAAAATTCTAAAACTATATTTAAAAGTTATTTCCTGATTATAAGAGATCATGGATATAGACGACGTGTCAATCGTACACCCGGTTTGCAAGATATGGCCATTTAAATGTATATGGACCGACCCAAACCGGTCTGTCCCTTTCTGGCCGGACCACTCCACCTGGGCCGGCCTGCTTTGACCGGCCCGATCTGATCCACTAGGCTACGACCCAACCGTGTGGTCCGGATCGCTGCTGAAACACGCCCAACCTAGGGTTGGGTCGCCGCCACCGCACTTTACGGTGGCGGTCTCCACCTAGGTCACACCGCGCGACCTCGCCTGATGGCCCAGTCGGGCCACATCGCGACACCGTCGGGCCACGGTGCCACTATGGGGCAGATTGTCGCCATAAGTTTCCACCAGCCACTACACCAGTAGCCTATTCTACGGACCATCAGACTCCATCCGGTCACCCGATCCTAAATCTATCAGTGGATTGGGGACCCTTGTGATGAGGGCTTCACTGCGACGACCTCTGATCAATGCTCTGTCACTATTTCAACACAGAGAAAAGTATACATCGCTTACACTTACCGCTGCACCTCATACGGTGCCTGAAAAACAAAACCATCATAGATCCGCAATCCCTGGATCACAAACTTCAAAGATCCATGCTTCACTTTAAGATCATATATCATTTTGACGTGTCAAAAAGTTAACTGAAGAAGAATAAAAAGAATGGCGAAGAATGGACAATACAGAAATTAAACGGTCAATAGTCGTTGAAAGTTTGACCATCAAAAAATGATTTCAAAGCAGTGAAATCGATTAGAAGTCAAAATCAACAAACAAAACTTCAATTAGAGAAATCAAAATCCGAAAGAAGAATCCTATATGGATTCTGGATCTGGCATTGCATTCGTTGCGCTATGATTTTCTAGGATCTGGAGTTTCATCATGATCCTTCAAGAATCCGACATCAATTATCTGATCGAATGGAGAGAGGAACTCTGCCGACTGTGGGAGAAAATGATCCAAACCCTTTCTCATTTTCTCAACCTCTTATTTATAGAAAACCAACAAATATGTCCCCCAACAGTCACAAGATCCGAACCTCTTGCACCCTCTCACTTTAGTCCACGCTTAGGTAAAACACCCCATTCCGAAATCAACAACGGGCTCAAATTTCCAAATCAAGTTCCTATTCAAAAGTTATTTGTTTCGGAGTTTGAGATAAAATAATTAAATTTAATTATTTTATTTAGGGAAATGCCCTCCGTGGATTTTTCTATAGAAGACCCGTGCTAAAAAAAGTTATGTCCCACCTAGGGTAAACACAATGCTCCAAACTTAACCATGGCCTCATATTTATGATCTGATAAAATGTTTGAGAGATATCCTATTTCAATCGCGCTCATAGTATAAAAATACTTAATATTTTTATAAGAATTAATTACAGGAACATCGGGCCTCCGAATTTCACACCATCTCAACACCTAGCTCTGGAAGTATATGAATAAATATTCCAAAGTCTCATAAAGAAAAACTGGGTCTCTACATTATTCCCTCCTTCAAGCTTTTCATCCCCAAAAAATAAACTATGGAAACAACTCAGGATACTGAGCTCACACCTGGCTCTCCCGCTCCTAAGAACTCTCCTGCACGTTTCTGTGCTTCCATAACACACGAACCACAAGGGATGGTTCTTCCTCCTAAGAGCTCTCCTGACAGCTACGCGGTTAGGGCAGACCATGTGGACCAGGGGGCGTGGCCAAGGAAGGCCATGTTCGGCGGAGTAAACTAGCTCACAGCGCGGGTCGGATCGGGTAATCCGGGCCGCTCCAACGAACCAGCAGGCTGAGCCGGTTCGGGCCTGGCCAGTTCAGACTGGACCGAACCGGGCAGGGTCAGCCGAACGAAGTCGGGTCGGCCGGTGGGTCGGGATGGGTCTGGCAGGTCGGACCTAGACCGGACCTGGGCCGAACTTTTTCACCAAATTAGTCATAACTTTCAAATGGAAAGTCTATTTAACAAGCCATCTATGAAATTGGGACCCTTGAAATGAGGAGTCCCTTTTGAGATAGATTTGTGGGTTTTTAGTTGGACCATAAGAGGTTGAGAGTGTACCCTTGGTGTTTCATTCTGGTGGTGATTTGAAGCTACTACTCGTGAGGAGCTATTATGAGATGTCCCAAACCCACACTCTTGAATTCAGTGTTGAAAGCACACAAATTGGACACACTGGCTTTGATACACATCCATAATTACAAGATAATCACAACATTTACAATCAAATGAAAATTTTTTAGGTTTAGAGTTTTAGAGAATTATGAAAAATATTTAACTAGTAGGACCCATGTTCTTTGTATCAAAAGAATATTTTTCTCAATATATAAGCAACTACTTAATCCATAACAAGCCTTTAACATCTCCCACAAATTCTATACACAAGATAATTTTATAGACATATCCTACACATTACATTCCTTCATAACCCAGGGAAATGGAAACATAAGAAGGGGTGATCTTAAATGCTCAATAAGGGTAAACATAAGTGACAAAAATCAATGATAATAAGTGAACATAAGATAAAAATATTAGTATAATAAATGTACATAATAAAATCATACCCTATAAAGCTTATATCATAAAATCTGAGTCATGAAGTATGACATAACATCATAAACTAATCACAAGAGTATGAAAAAATTATTTAGTAAACACGATCCATGAAATCATAACATAGTCATAAGAATAAGAATGATACTATGTCACAAACATGAGCATAGGTAAACATGACATAGTAGAGCATGCTACACCACCTGATTCCCATAACATAGTGAAACAGACTTCACTACCCGATTCCCATAACATAGTGGAGCAGTCATCACTACCTGATTCCCATAGTGGAGAAAACATTCCATACTCGATTCCCATAATTATATCATGAAATAAAAATCCTTAACCAATGCATTGGAGGGTGATACAGGACCCCACACATCATTATCCATACATATGAATGCCACTTGAAATCAATCATTCATCATATCATAAAAGATCCATGGAAAAAATGGGTTTCATCCAACACATCATAAATAACCCATTGAATAAAATGAGCTTCATATCCTTTTCTAATGGATTTAAATAAGGAAATCATCAACATGATAAACCCATGGGAAAAAATGGGTATCTGAAGATATTTGGTAACTTTCTAGTTAAATACCCTTTAATTAACATGGTTAAGTATAGATCATATACACCAAATAGATAAAAAGGTATACAGTTTAGTTAATAATTTTATCCAATCAGTCGATGTATGACATCTAGGTGAACACCCTTTAATGAAAGAAATGGAAAATAGGTTAATCAAAAAGAAAATACATTAGAAGAAAGATCACGACTATATCATAGAATGATTTGGAAAGAAAAATACAATGATGAATCATATCTTTGATAGAAATGAACATTATATAAACCATTCTAAGAAAGAAGATAGTGTTGGAGTGGTGATCTAGAAACGAATTCTATGTAATTTATGATTACCTATATTCATTGTTTTGAATATTAATAAACATATTATCATATCATGATTGTACTTTTTCATGACATAGTATGTGATAATGTCTTAATGATAATTGTCACATTGAAAGGTCATGAAAATTCCCCACTATGATGAGAACCCAAAGGTTCCATGATAGTATTCTTAAATATATGATCTATATCCAGATGATATCATTTGTCGGGACAAAAATGATACAAGCTATCAGGGGTGGAGACCCATGAATTTGAAACACTTTCTTATGGTGTACGCCCTTGGTAATTTCATAGGATATTATAAGAAATAACCCACCAGTAGGAAATACATATTTATATGTGTTATTGAATATTCATATATGCGGACATGTGTAATGATTCTTAGGCTTTAATATTATTATTAATGGATATTATTAGTCTTGTAATTTGATGTATTGATGAAAATCATGATGACATATGTTCGCAGTGAAGTAGGATACGCCGATTGCGTCATAGGTAATATTGCATTAATGAATAACATGAGAAAGGATTTGTACCTTATATTATTTAACAAGAGACGATATCTCAAGCCCTTTGATAAAAATGTAATATCCTAAATAAATCCATGATCATGGTGTTCTGTGGGCAATTTCATTTCCAAAATGTCAAAGAAAGAGAAATCATGCACATAGACTGATGACACTAGCATGCAACCTGCTTAATTTTAGATATCATGATAAAAGAATTATATTACATAGTAAGCATTTATATAAGTTTGAATGTTTCTGTGACATTAAATTATTTCTCTATGGGTGCCTTGATGTGCTGCTAGATGATAACCTTAAAATTTAGGATGCTTTTCCTAATGCTGAGAAAGAGGCATGAAGGGTCACACACTTAGTGTATTCATAACCTCTGTTAAATATTAAATATTATTTATTATTCAACATGTTGAATACATATTATCCCCGTATGAGGATTAATAATTATTCATGTTTGCTTGATCACATATATTTTGTCACCAGTTATTCGAGACAATATTTTGTGAGTAAAATATTTAATAAATATTTATTTGTAATTAAGTAAATATAATATTTATTTATTTATTGGTGAATACTGTAGTGATATTTATTTATTAATTAAGTATTCATTATTCAAGGCCTAATAAATATTGTGTAGAAATAACAGACTGAGTTTAATGGTCAGGTGAGAAATAATACATATTAAACATTATTTGAATAATTTTTTTTCAAGAAATAATATTTAATTAATTAAATGGTTTTTCACATGTCAAATAATAATAATAATAATAATAATAATAATAATAATAATAATAAAATTAAAATATGAGGTTCTGTGAGAATTAAGAAAATAATAAGGGCACATGTGAAATTATTATTTTTTAACACTAACTTTATTTAAACCCAATTATTTTATTTTTAACCCTAAAACTATCTATTTGTGTTGGTTGTGCACAAAGACTTCGAAGGATTATATCAAGCCCTAGAGAGCCCCTCTCCAAGAACACTCTACCTAAGATGACTGATGTCACGACCCAACCTATTCCGGGCTTGAGCCGCAACTACCCGAAGCCCGCTTCCATAGGCCAGTGGGTGGAGACTAGTGCCAAAGGAACAACAACTTGAGGATGCCTTTGCCTAAGAACCTGTACACACCAACGCAACCAACTCAATAAAAAAGTGCAGAGGAAAGGGAACAAAAGATGCAACACTACTATAAAAAGGAAACTAAACATTCATCAACCTCTAATCAGTACAAGTACAAAAAAGTAGACAAAAAGGGAAAGGGAAAAAATAAATGCCCAACCAGAAAAGTACCACAATTGGTAGTAACTGAAAAGTAAAATAGTTGAGAGATCCCCACTCTTGGATCCTAAGATATGGCCACTGTATAAGGTCCAACCACTTGTATCCCTAAGCTCCTCTAAAGCCACGATCAATATGTCTGTCGTCTGTATATGGCACAACACGTACAGGCAAATCCCATGTAGGGGTGAGTATAAAAATACTTATTAGAATGCCCTAAAAAGGTGAGGGGGTTCATTAAGAGATACATTGAATAGTAAAACCATATATAGAACAAGGTAAAATAAAAGAGAGTACAACTACATCCCAACAAGAGAGTGAAGTATACTCATCCAAAACACAAGGAGCTAGAAACGGTGAGAAGGTGAACTTCTCATTGAGTCTTCGCTACCTATAGTAGGAGAGTAGACTCATCCAATCATGAGAATCTAGATACAGAAAGCACATGACATACCCCACGTGTCTTTGCCTCTCCTAGAAGGAGAGTAACCAAAACCCAAGGAGTGGGTACTGAAATAGGATACATATATATGCCCAGTCAAAGAAGCCCAAACAAGAGAGTAAGGGGATATTTATATCATAGATCAGCCCAGGAAAAGGTACACCAACATTTCTATAAGTAACCACCCACAATGCCCAACATCCCTCATGTCTGCCTTGAACATGCAAGTCAAAGGGACTCAATCACCACACCATGATTCTATCCGCTTTGGGTGGCACTATCTTGCCCTCACAGTTTTAGGTCATGTCATAAGGATGCATCTTGGTGGGGAAGGTGTCCCTCTTCCTTGGGAGTCCAAATTTACGTCAAAACAAGTTGCGTCACTGATCTACATAGTCAAAGAGTTCATGCCTCAAGGTTGAGGACACATGTCCAGCCTGACTAGAGGGTTCCACTCTAGTATCATTGAGGACCCATGCCCAACCCAACTGGAGGGCTCCACTATAGTGTCTTCGAGGACCTGTGCCTAGCCCGACTGGAGGGTTCTACTTAGAAAGGGTCGAGGACCCATGCCCATCCCGGCTAGAGGGTTCCACTCTAGTGTCATCAAGGACTCATGCCCAACCTGGATGGAGGGTTCCACTCAGAAGTAACTGTAAAGGAACTACACTAGCCATCCCTGTTGGATGGTACCTCTCAGAAAGCATTGAGAAACTACACTGGTAAACCTGCCTGATCACAACCATCATCGAATGTCGCCTTAGATAATCATCATTCCTAAAACATCAAGCGTCAACTTGAATTTGCATCGTGTTGGGAACATCTCACATCATATCTTGAAATCCACTACGGAGGGCACCATCACTAACTATGCAGAAAAAATCTCAGGATAGGCTACTCGCATGCCAAAATCCATGTCCAACAGAAGGAGGTATGAGAGATATATGATTTGTAAAGTGGTACACGAAACATGTGGGGACCACATGATATGTGACCCTACCTCATTGCCTATCCATGTACCTATCCATACTCACGTACTAAACTGTGATCAAGTACCCCTAAGCGTGATAGTGTACTCCCATAGTATATAGAACCTCTAGCCATAAGGCTGACGGGCGCACGATGCTCCTCGCTAGTCCAAAAAGGGGAGAAAATGTAACTTTACTAAATCTCCCACTCAAATAGCCCCAGTTAACCAAATAGATCACACTGTGATGATCCTTGCGGAAAAACATACATGATCGACTATTCATTCACCCGAATCGGACCCCCGGTGAAGAAACTACATTTCACAGCATTGCGCATGAATGATGCTTTGTGGGGCCCATGAGTCGATCTAGAAACACATCATATGGATCAAACCATTAAGATACCCATGAAAAAACACATAGAATCATCTATTTATTTTCCCAAAACATACACCCGGTGAAAAATTCACATTTCACCATAAACGCCCAAACTGGGTCTCATGGGGCCTGCACCTTCATTTTGGTTTAAGCACTTGAAATTATTCTTGAAAAATCTTCCTCAATTTTAGGGTCATGAATCCGCTGACGATGCGTTGATCGGACATCGAATGCAGATGATACATTTGATAGAAGAATCTCAAAATAATAATAAATATATTATTATTATTATAATTGGATGTTTCGTTCCATCGAGCCCTGAGCCCGAAACATAAAATTCTAAAACTATATTTAAAAGTTATTTCTTGATTATAAGAGGTCATGGATATAGATGACGTGTAAATTGTACACCTGGTTTGCAAGATATGGCCATTTAAATGTATATGGCCTGACCCAAACCGGTTTGTCCCTTTCTGGACGGACCACTCCACCTGGGCTGACCTGCTTCGACCAGCCCGATCTGATCCACTAGGCTACAAACCAACCACGTGGTCCGGATCGCTGCTGAAACATGCCCAACCTAGGGTCGGGTCGCCGCCACCGCACTTTATGGTGGCAGTCTCCACCTAGGTCACATCGCGCGACCTCGCCCGACGGCCCAGTCGGGCCACATCGCGACACCGTCGGGCCGCAGTGCCACTATGGGGCGGATTGTCGCCATAAGTTTCCACCAGACACTGCAACAGTAGCCTATTCTACGGAGCATCATACTCCATTCGGTCACCCCGATCCTAAATCTATCAGTGGATCGGGGAACCTTGTGACGAGGGCTTCACTGCGACGACCTCTGATCAATGATCTGTCACTATTTCGACACAGAGAAAAGTAGACATCGCTTCCACTTACCACTACACCTCATACGGTGCCTGAAAAACAAAAGCATCGTAGATCCGCAATCCCTGGATCACAACCTTCAAAGATCCATGCTTCACTTTAATATCATATGTCATTTTGACGTGTCAAAAAGTTAACTGAAGAAGAATAGAAAGAATGGAGAAGAATGGACAATACAGAAATTAAACGGTCAATGGTCGTTGAAAGTTTGACTATCAAAAAATGATTTCAAAGCAGTTAAATCGATTAGAAGTCAAAATCGACAAAAAAAATCAATCAGGGAAAGTAGAATCTGAAAGAAGAATCCTATATGGATTCTGGATCTGACATTGCATTCATTGCACTATGATTTTCTAGGATCTGGAGTTTCGTTGTGATCCTTCAAGAATCCGAATTCAATTATCTGATTGAATGAAGAGAGGAACTCTGCCGACTGTGGGAGAAAATGATCCAAACCCTTTCTCATTTTCTCAACCTCTTATTTATAGAAAACCAACAAATATGTCCCCCAACAGTCACGAGATCCAAACCTCTTGCACCCTCTCACTTTAGTCAACGCTTAGGTAAAACACCCCATTCCGAAATCAACAACGGTCTCAAATTTCCAAATCAAGTTCTTGTTCAAAAGTTATTTGTTTCTGAGTTTGAGATAAAATAATTAAATTTAATTATTTTATTTAGGGAAATGCCCTCCGTGGCTTTTTCTACAGAAGACCCGTGCTGAAAAAAGTTATGTCCCACCTAGGGTAAACACAACGCTCCAAACTTAACCATGGACTCATATTTCTGATCCGATCAACTGTTTGAGAGATATCCTATTTCCATCGCGCTCATAGTATAAAAATACTTAATATTTTTATAAGAATTAATTCCAGGCACATCGGGCCTCCAAATTTCACACCATCTCAACGCCTAGCTCTGGAAATATATGAAGAAATATTCCAAAGCCTCATAAGGAAAAACCGGGTCTCTACATTATTCCCTCATTCAAGCTTTTCATCCCCAAAAAAAACTAGAGAAACAACTCAGGATACTGAGCTCACACCTGGCTCTCCCGCTCCTAAGAACTCTCCTGCACATTTCTGTGCTTCCATAACACACGAACCACGAGGGATGGTTCGTCCTCGTAAGGTCCTATACTATCGATTACGTGCATAGGATCATGCACGTATCTCCTCAGTTGAAACATGTAGAAAAAATCATGCACCCGTTCCAACTGTGGGGGTATGTCAAGGCGGTGGGCAACCCCACCGACCCTATGTACGTTTTCAAACATCTCAACAAACCTCGAGGACAACTTACCTCCCCGAAAAAAAACTAACATGCAAGCCCCCAACATATCCTCTAACACCTAGATAGTGAACTCAGTCTTCCCATCGGTCTGGGGAAAAAGTCTGTACTCATCCGCAGCTGGGTCCTGAATGTATCCTACAGGCCTCTCCACAACCATGATGTAAACCGCACGTCACGATCAGAGAAATTTTTTTAGGGTACCCCATGAAGGCATATGATCTCTTTTAAGTACAACTACCCCAAAATCTCCACCAAAATATGCTCCCTAAATATGAACAAAACTTAAGCAGGATGGGTGGAACTCCTCACGGAATAGCTATTGAAAGTCATCCCACAAGAGTATCAGCTCATCGTGCATCTGAGTAACCAGACTCCACCAACATCCAGCTACTCCATGGAAAAGACTGGATGCCAAATCCACCATATGATATATCGGTGTCCAAAAAATCATAAATAGGAAAACCATAAACTCTATCCAAACCTCCATTTCCTAAGGGTATGCCTCACCATAGAACCTCAATAGTCTCTGACGCCGGAACTCACAGAGTGCGCTCAGCCTGCGCATGTCCCCAGCCTGCTCTGTTGGGACTGTCTAATGATCAACGGGTGGAGGTTCTACTACCTTTTTACCTAGAGGAAGGGGATCACATGATGGATCCTGAACAGAGGGATCATCGCTCATAGGGTCGTCATCACAAACCAGAGCTAGTATCCTGGATGGATGTCATCACAGAGGCATCCTGAATGTTATCAAGGAGTACCATAGTTGGATGAGAATATATATATATATATATCAACAACAAGTGGGGAGCTAACTCAATAAGGGTATTCAAAGACTCAATCCTATATGACACATGTACCAAAGTTCCCTACAACAAATGTCATAGCATGTTGAGTCAAAAAGTGGGTAATCAGGGTCCCGATGAATGGCTACGTCAACTGCTGCATCATCACTAGACTCTCTAGCCTGAGGACTGCTCTCAAGACACATTGAAACTATTTCCCTGAACCCAACCAATACATTTTTAGGGAAACATATGAACAACATCTCAAGGGTCGAACCACCTTTGATACCACTTTTTCATGACCCGATCCATGTCAATCTTGATCCGCAACTACCCCAAGCCCGCCTCCATAGGCCAGGAGGTGGCGACTAGAGCCAAAGTCACAAAAACTTGGGGATGCCATTTCCTAAGAACTTTTGCACACACACAAAACCAAATCAATGAAAAAATATAGAGGAAAGGGAATGAAAGATACCACAATACTATATAAAGGAAACCAAACATGCTTCAACCTCTAATCAGTACAAGTATAAAAAAGTAGACAAAAAGAGAAAGGGAAAAAATACATGCCCAACTAGAAAAGTTCCACAACTGGTAGTAACTAAAAATTAAAATAGATGAGAGTGCCCCTCTCCTAGATCTCAAGCTATGACCACCATAGGTGGTCTAAGCACATGTATCCCTAAGCTCCTCTGAAATCACGATCAACCTATCCATCATTTTCATATGAAAGGACACGTGCAGGAAAATCCCATGCAGGGGTGAGTATAAAAATACTTAGTAAGATGCCTTGAAAAGGTGAAGGGGGATAAGTGAGAGATACTCTGAAGATGAAATGAGTAGATAAGACAAGGTACAGTAAAAGAGAGTAAAACTCAACCCAACAAGAGAGTGATGTAAAGTCATCTGATACACAAGGAGATAGAAACAGTGAGATGATGAACTTCTCATCAAGTATTTTCTACCTATAGTAGTAGAGTAGACTCGTCCAACCATAAGAATATAGACATAGAAAGCACGTGACATACCCCACATGTCTTCTCCTCTCTTGGAAGGAGAGTAACCAAAACCCAAGGAGTGAGTACTGAAATATGATACATATATACGCTCAGTCAAAGAAGCCCAAACAAAAGAGTAAGGGGATATCCATCTCAAAGATCAACCCATGAAAAGAGTCACCAATAGTTCTAGAAGTAACCACTGATGATGCCCAATATCCCTCACATCTTACTTGAACACGCAAGTCAAAGGTACTCAATCACCGCACCTTGATATTATCCACTTTGGGTGGCATTGTCGCACCCTCACAGTTTTAGGTCACATCATAAGGATGCGTCTCAATGGGGAAGGTGTACCTATTCCTTGTGAGTCAAAAGTTACATCAAACCAAGTCGTGTCATTGATCCATATAGTCCAAGAGGTCATGCCTTAAGGTTGAGGACCCATGCCCAACCCGACTGGAGGGTTCCACTCTAGTATTATCGAGGACCCATGCCTAGCCCAGCTGGAGGGTTCTACTCTAGTGTCGTTGAGGACCCGTGCCCATCCTGACCAGAGGGATCCACTCAGAAAGGGTTGAGGAACCTTGCCCAGCCTGACTGGAGGGTTTCACTCAGGAGTAACTGTAGAGGAACTACATTGTCCATCCTTGCTGGATGGTACCTCTCAGAAATCATCGAGGAACTACACTGGTAAACCTGCCTGATCACATCCATCATCGAACATCACCTAGGATAGGCGTCATGCCCGAAACATCAAGCATCGCCTCATATAGGCATAACACTTGGAACATCTCGCATCGTATGTTGAAAGCCACTACGAAGGGCACCATCATGTTCTACGTGGAAAAACTCTCAAGATAGGCTACTCACATGACAAAATCCAAGTCTAAAAAAAGGAGGTATGAGAGATAGAAGATTTTTAAAGTGGTAAATGACACGTGTGGGGACCACAAGACGCGTGACCCTTCCTCATCACCTGGACGTGTACTTAGCTATACTCAGGTACTAAACTATGATCAAGTACCCTTAGGCATTCCTATGTAATCCCAGAGTACATGGCACCTTTATCCATAAGGCTAACGAGCACATGATGCTCGTCACTGGTCCAAAAATAGGAAAAAACATAACTTTACTGACTTTTCTTCTTAGATGGACCCGAATAACCAAAGGAATCAAACCGTCTCCTTGTAGGAAAACGTAGAAGATCGACTATTTATTCACCTGAATTGGACTCCTAGTGAAGAAATTTTATTTCACAGCATTGCATAGGAACAATGATTTGTGGGTCCCATGTATCAATCCCAAAACACATCATATGGATTTAAATGTTGCGATCCCCATGAAAAAACACATGGAATTGGCTATTCATTTTTCTAAAATGGACACCCAGTGAAAAATTCACATTTCACCGCAAACGCCCAAATTGGGCCTCATGGGGCCTCCACCTCCATTTAGGTTTAAGTGCTTGAAATTGGTCTCGAAAATTCCACCTCAATTTCAGGGTCACAACACTACTGACGGTGCATCGATTGGACATCGAATGCAGAAGATACGTCTGATACAAGAATATTTAAATAATAATAAATATATTATTATTATTATAATTGGACATTTCATGCCACCGATCCCCGAGCCTAAAACATAAATTGTAAAACTATCATAAAAAGGTCCTTCTCGATGATAGAAGCATGTGACCACATATGGCACATCAATCTAATGATTAATTCACAAGATATGGCCATTTAAAGGTATATGGCCCATCCCAAACTGATCTGACCCTTTCTGGCTAGACCACTCTACCTGGGCCGACCCACTCTGGTCAACCGAATCTGATCTTCCAGGTCGCATCCCAGCCCAGCCCAGAACTGGGTCACCGCTGCCTGGGTTGTGCCACGTGACCCCGCCCGACGGCTTGGTCGGGCCTCATCGTGGCACCGTCAGGCCGCGGTGCTGCTATCACTCCGCGGTCTACCGCGGGGTGGACCACCACCATAAGACGCCATGCCGGCGGTGCTCTGGTGGTCCATTCCATGGACCACTAGACTCCATCTAGTCACTCGATTGTGAATCCGTTAGCGGATTGGGGACCCTTGCGACGTGGACTTCACTGCACTAGCCTTTGATCAACGATCCGTTGCTGTTTCGACACGACAAAAAGTAGTTGCTGCTTCTGCTCACCGATGTGACTCCTACGGTGCCTAAAAAATAAAACCATCGTAGATCCACAATCCTTGGATCATGAACTTCATAGAACTATGCTTTTCTCGAAGATTATATGTCATTATAACTTGTCAAAAAGTTGACTGATGAAGAATTCAAATAACTGAGAAGAACAGATGATCTAGAAATTAAAAGGTCGATGAATATTGTTAGTTTGACCATCAACAAAGGATTTAAAAGTAGAAAATCGATCAAAAGTAAAAATTGACAACAAAAACTTCAATCGAGGACAATGAAATCTAAAATAAGAATCCTAACTGGATTCTGGATCTGCTGTTGCGTTCGCTGCGCTATGATCTGCTAGGATCTGAAGTTTCATTATGATTCATCAAGAATCTGACATCAATTTTCCAATCGGATGGAGAGAGGAGCTCTATCGGCCATGGTAGAAAATGAGAAAAACTCTTGCTCATTTTCTCAACCTCTTATTTATAGAAAACCAACAAAAACGTCTGCCAATGGTCACAAGATCCGAACCTCCATCACCCTCACACTTTAGGCCACACTTAGGTAAAACACCTCATTCTGAACTCAACGATAGTATTGGATTTACAATCTGAGTCCCCGTAAAAAATTTATTTGATTCAGCATTCGAGATAAAATAATTAAATTTAATTATTTTATTTATGGAAACGCCCTCTATGAATTTTTCTAAAGAAGACCCGTGCCGACAAAATTTATGTCTCACTTAGGGTAAACTCCATGCTCAGAACTCAACTGTCACCTCGGATTTCTAATCTGATCAACCGTTTGAGAGATATCCCATTTCCATCATGTGAATAATATAAAAATACTAAATATTTTTATAAAAATTAATTCTGAGCACACCGGGCCTCGGAATTTCCTGTCGTCTCAGCACCTAGCTCTGGAAATACACACACACACACACACACACATATATATTCCAAAGTCTTACAAGAAAAAAACTCGGTCTCTACAAATGACTCAAGAGTTAGGATTTGTCACTCTAGCACTAAAATATTCCTATGATGATGCTTAGAGGTTGATGGTACATGTTTGGATCACTATTGGAGGGAATCTACACTTGATTCCTACAACGCAACGACGATATGACGTTGCCAGATTCATCAATAAAGAAATAATTCATTGTAAGGTGATTCTTTAATTACTTAAATTAATTATAAATCAATATGTGATGATCCTATTTTTGGTTCCTGTATTCTCATATCAATTAATATTTGCTTCAATTCTATTGGTCATGACGTTCTTCATTGATTTACATCTCAGATTAATCATCGATTACAACAAAAATCTGAGTTGGGAAAGCCCTACTAGAATTTCCATCATTTCTGAAACCTTCAAGTGGTATCATAATGGTTACATAATTATTTATAATTATTTAAATATTATTGATTGATTTGCACATTTATCTTCAGTTTTTAAATTATGGTTTAATTGTTCTTTAATCCGAATCATGAGATATTATCTTCTTATCCTCTATTCTCACAAATATAATCAATAAATGGATTAATTTTGAATGAATAACATTCTAAGAACTCATATGGAGGTTCCAATGATTCTGTCTAGATAACACAAGAGTACATGGTATGTAGCTCATAGGTACACACCATATACCCATGTTTAATGCACCAAGGATACCCCTGAATTAATTCAGATCATGTGCATTTATTACACATGGTGTGTATTTAAAACGCCACATGTTGATAGGGATGTCCTAATGAATAGTTAGCCGGACTACGTGATGTGTAACTTGTGTACATTACATGTAACTTGTTTACACGACGTGTATTCCATTAGTCAAATACGAGTTGTGTGGTGCTACATGACACGTGTGACTGATAACCATGTAACTCAAAGACCACACAATGTGTATCCCACACACACTACATGTACTCCATTAATGTCCATGGAAGGACGATGCACCCAATCCCTACATGTGTGTTGTGGATAGGCAACAAATAAATATACCCGACGTGTAGCTGGATAATACAGACCATGTATATTACTTAATTAATAAGAATTTAAAAATAATTTATTATACTTCTTAAACATTATCAACACGTGTTCTGGGTTTTCATGACCCGTCCCCCAGGGCACGTGCTGTGACTACCCCAATCCCACCTTATATAGGCTAGGGGCTGGCGACTAGCACCGGAAAGGCGTATCCCTAAAACGAGAAGGCATTGCTTTTAAACCTGTAAAAACACACAATCCAAGAGAACAACAAGAAGAAACCACGAAGTAAACTACTGTAGTAAAACGTGTGCTTAAATAAAGGGTCCAGAATACAATCCCAATTGAAAAGTACAGGTATAACTAAAAAGAGAAAACAACTCTTGGATTGTCCACCGAGGATCCTACCCGAAGGGTAGGTACAACTCAAGATCATTAGTCCTGCGTCATGTCACGTCAAATGGTCCACCTATGAGCATCGTCCAGTCCTGGATCCCTTAGCCTCAATCAATGTTGTCCGTTGTCTGAACAAGACACAACAAGGTGCAGGTGAAGCCCGTGTAGGGGTAAGTATAACAATACTCAGTAGGGACCCTAAGACCCTAAAGGTCTCCCAGAGTTCCACAAAGGAAAAACCACAAAGCAAGACCTCATCCACAGAGCATGAAGTAGTCAAAAACTCTACTTAGGTATATGCCCATACATATACCTAAGTTATAAAGATATACTCGTCTCATACATGAGGAAACACAAGGCTCCATCCTGTAAGCTATTTGTACAACTGATCCACAAAGGAAGAATACCAAAAAGGTAACACCATGAAGTCAACACCGCAAAGGTAACACCATGAAGGTAAGAGTACCACAAAGTTAACACCACAAAGGCAAGAGTACCACAAAGGTAACACCACGAAGGTAACACCATGAAGGTAAGAGAACCACAAAGGTAAAGACTCATCTCCCACCAGGTATATAAGTAAAGCAAAAAAGTACATATGATTAGTAAATATGCTAGATCATCTTATTCTATTGAGAGGAACTACTGCTGACTATAAGGAGTTTGACCCACACGGGATCGATAAGTACTAACCCCTGTTGACCCACACACGATCTGACCCACATAGGATCAGTATGTGCTGACCCATATAATATCACTGAGCACTGAACCACATAGGATCTAACCCACACAGGATCGATACTGACCCACATAGGATCGGTGCTGACCCACACATGATCGCTTGGTACTAACCTCTGTATGATCTGTCTCCAACCTATGCCTCATTGCCAGCCACTGGATTCCTGCACTAACCATGCTTGATTCCAGGAGGATCCACTCCTCAAGCCATCAGTCATATTTCAATTGGAACTAAGTTCCACAAATAAGTATCTCAAAGTACCTCCATGTCGTAAGGGTTCCAACACGACAGACGACGAAACAATAGGACGCTCGTTCTGTGACTTATAAGCATTTTAGTACTGAGGGCCCGGTTGGATTTAGGTTTGATTCAACCCGGTCATACTCCAAATTTCTCCAAAACTCAAATGAAGTATACCAAAAATACTGTCTCTCTATAAGAATCCCAGGGCTGTAGACAGTTCGTCAAACGGATGCTCGGTTCACAAGTATTGGCTCTTTTAGAGAAACTGGGCCTGGAAGGCCCCGGGTCCGGTCCGACCTAGCCCGACCCGGTCTGGGATGACCCGACCCAGTCTGGGTATGACCCAGCCCGTTTGGGCAAGGCCGCGGTGGGCTCGGCCTGCCAGGCCGCGGACCAGCCCAACCCACCTGGGCGGTGTGACTCGCTGGGCTCGCGCGGCTCGACCCTTGGGTGTGCGGCCCACTGGACTCGCACGGCCCGGCCCACGGAGGCACCGCCTATTGTGATCGTGCAGCCTGGCCCTCAGAGGCACCGCCTGCTGGGATCACGCGGCCCGACCCGTGGAGGGGTGCTGCCCGCAGTGGCATGGTCCACTGTGGTGGGGCCCACCCTAGCAGGCACGAGGGAGCGGCCCCCTGGTTTTTCTCGAATAGCTAAGTCCGTTCAGTTTGTGCGGTAGCACCACGTGGCATCACCTGGTCTCCTGGTGGGACCCATAGGGTTCCAGTCCCTTTTTCCGTGACCTTCTCCGCTGGTGGTGTGCGGTTGCGTGCTGCTCTGTCTCCTATGGTCGTCCGGTGCTGGCCACCTTTCTCGACTGCCGCGGATGAAAACCCGTGACCCTTCTCCTCCAGCAGCGTGCGACGACGCACTTCTTCACCTCCACGGCCGACCGGTGTCGGCCGCTCTACTGACCGCCACGGCATAGTGCCATGACCTCCTCCTCCGGCGGACCACCTTCATCGCAGCTGGTCATCGCCATCATCTTCTAGTGTCGGTTACTGGTGCCGTGCCGATGGTCTTCCGCGGAGAACGCAAAAAAACGACAATTGGCAGAGGGACCGGGACTTGTTTGTTTGGCCCGTGACCTCCGCGTTATCATCTTATCAAGAAATAGGATATATGATTCAACAATATCTTGAAAAATAAATGAGACAAAACCCTACCTCAAGATCGTTGGAGAATGCCCACATTTGAGGAAGAGTCGGTGTTCGTCGTCCCCGCAACACGCCTCCAACGACGCCACTCAATCGTCATTCTTCAGTTCTTGATTCGGTGGTGCTTGTCACTGCTCGCCGGAACTGGTCCCATCCTCTAAGTGGTTAGCGTCGCAGTACTTTTCCAAAGTTTCGTCACTTGGTGAAGCCGTTCCAATACTCTTCTCCAAGCTCCATATAAAGAGGAGAGGGGGAGGGTGAGTAATGCACGTGGAATTAATGGGGGTTCATTTAATATAAACCTTCCTAATTCCAACAGCACTATTACAAAGGATTTGTGGAGTCATTCCATTTAATGGCTTGACACGTCACTGGTCCCGCCACTGCCGCTTGTCCGTTGGAGGAAAATAAATGAGGGAAATAAAATAACAAAGTTATTTTATTATTCTTTTAAAAATTCCAAAATCTAACTTTTTCTCTTGACCCACCACGGTCGAAGTGAAGCCTCCCTTAAGAGAATCCTAGTGCTACAGATTCAACTGTGCCCTCAGATTTTTAATCCGAGCATTGGTTCAAAAGATAGTAAACGCCACCCACATGTTTACTGAATGTACCTTAAAAAAAGTTTAGAAATTCATTCCGGGCACACCAGGCCACAGAATCACGCACCGTCAAATTTCGTAGAATCTTAATAATTACATATAATTAAAAAAATTACATGGAAAATATAGGTCTTTACATTCTCCCCACTTTAGGGATTTTCATCCCTGAAAGCCACAACATAGACTAAAGAAACAAATGGGGGTACTGAACACGAACCTGAGCCTCCCAATCCTATGTGCTCTCCCGGAGTCTCCCATGCTTCCAGAGAACGTGCACCAGTGGTATCGATCATCCATGAAGGACCCGATCCTGTCGATCCTCAATCTTCACTAGAACCTTTGTAAACGTCACCCCATCATTAAGGTCTATTTCTCCGTGGTCGATGATGTGAGATGGGTCATGCACGTATCTCCTCAGCTGGGATACATGGAAGACGTCGTGCACCCTTTCCATCTACGGTGGAAGTGCTAAGCGATATGATACCTCTCCAATCCTCTAAAGTATCAGAAAATGTCCGATAAATCTTAGTGAGAGTTTGCTGCCTTGGAAAAATCTCCACAAACCTCATTGAGGTGAGACCCATAGGAAAATGTGGTCTCCCTCCTCGAACTCCAAGGTCCTCTATCTCCTATCAGCATAAGACTTATGTCTGCTCTGTACAGTCTTCATCTGCTCCTAGATAATCTGCACCTTCTCAGTGGTAGCCCATACCACTCTGGACCCATAAGTGCTTACTCCTCTGGGCCTATCCAGCATAGAGGTGATCTGCAAGGTCGACCGTATAAGTC
Source organism: Viscum album (assembly GCA_963277665.1). Classification (NCBI taxonomy): domain Eukaryota; kingdom Viridiplantae; phylum Streptophyta; class Magnoliopsida; order Santalales; family Viscaceae; genus Viscum; species Viscum album. Next base: position 609,943,555 of record OY728137.1, on the reverse strand, counting down.
CTCTAAAGGTTCCATACTGATGGTGGAGTGATATCTGTTGTTGTATAAAAACTCCACCATGGGAAAGTGATCCTACCAACTATGACCAAAATCTAGGATGCAAGCACGTAGCATGTCCTCCAGTTTCTTAATGGTCCGCTCCATCTGACCATCCTTCTGTGAATGAAAGGTGATGCTCAAATGTAGCTGAGTACCGAACACCTCATGTAATCCCTTCCACAACCAGGATGTAAAACGTGCATCATGGTCAGAGATGATTGTCGATGGAACCCCATGGAGTCGTAGAATCTCTTGTACGTAGAGGCATCCCAAGCCCTCTACTGATCCCTGATCTTAGATGGGTAGGAAGTGGGCCGAATTGGTGAGTCAGTCAATGATCACCCAGATAAAATCATGTCCCCTAGACTACTGTGGTATCCCTGTCACAAAGTCCATAGAGATATCATCTCACTTCCACTCTGGTACCTCTAGTGGCTGAACTAATCCCGCTGGTATGTGATTCTCTACCTTCACTTGCTGACAAGTGAGGCCTCAAGAAACAAACTTTGCCACTACTTTCTTCATCCCTGGCCACCAGTGTTGACACATGAGGTCTTGGTACATTTTCACCACATTAGGATGTACCGCTAAAGGTGATATATGGAACTCCCTCATTACTTCTTATCGTAGCGCCACTGGAACCATGGAACGTCCTCTAAAGAGGATGACGTGATCCCCACCTTCATAAAATTCATTAGGTGCTTGTCCTATGGATATCTAAACACGTCGTGCCTCGTAGTCAATGTACCCAAGTTGTGCCTCCCACACTCGCTGAAGAAGTGGGGGAGTGACAATCATATATTGGAGGTAAGATTCTCCATCTCTATCCACAAAGGATATCTATAACGCGGCTAACTGATCTGTCACCTCACTCAGTAGCTGTAGAACAGACCTTCTGCTGAGTGCATCTGCCACTACGTTCCCCTTCCCAGGATTTTATACTATATCGAATTCATAATCCTAGAGGAAGTCAAGCCATCGCCACTGTCTCAGGTTCAGGTCCTTCTAAGAGAAGATATAGCTAAGACTATTGTGATCAGAGTAAATAGTAAACCATTCACCCATTAAGTAGTGTCACCACATTTTCAAGGTGAAGACCACTGCTACTAACTCCAAGTCATGGGTAGCGTAGTTCTGCTCTTGTTGTCTCAGCTGTCGTAAACCATAAGCAATCACTACTCACTCCTCTATCAGGACACATCCAAGTCCGGTCCCTAATGCGTCCCAGTAGACTACATACCCAAAACCTTTTTTTGGTAGCCTCAATATGGGGTAACTCGTCAGTATCTACCTCATCTCCTGAAAACTATGCTGACATATCTCCATCCATACGAAGGGTTGTCCCTTCTTCGTTAATGCTGAAAAGGGTACCACAACTATGGAAAAGTGGGGTACAAATCTCCAGTAGTACCCAGCCAATCCCAGGAAACTCCGCACCTCGGTCACACTCCTGGGTGACTCCCAAGCAAGAACTGCCTCTATCTTCACCAGATCGATCCACAAAAACTCCAGTCTCTGAGATAACGTGCCCCAGGAAGTGAACTTCCCATATCTAGAACTAGCACTTTGAGATATTTCTATAAAACCGGTGCTCTTGAAGTGTATCCAGGACTATCTATAGGTGCGTGGAGTTCTCCTCCTCCAATGCCAAGTATATCAATATGTATTCGATGAATACCACCACATAGCGATTGAGGTATGGATAAAATATCCTGTTCATGAGTCCCATGAACACTATAGGGGCTTTGGTCACACCGAATGGCATAACCAAGAACTCATAGTGGCCATACTGACATCTTAAGGCCATCTTCTACACATCCTCATCTCATAACTTGAGCTGATGATAGCCTGATCTGAGGTCTATCTTCGAAAACCATCGATCTACCTTCAACTGATCAAAGAGATCATCAATTCTTGTAAGTGGATACCTGTTATTCACGGTCACCTGGTTCAGGTTATGATAGTCCATATAGAGTCTCAAACTCCTATCCTCCTTGGAGAACAAAATCAGGGCTGCCCATGGTGACACACTAGGCCTTATGAACCCCTTCCTTTGCAAGTCCTCCAGCTGTACCCATAACTCATGAAGATCTGCAAGATCCATTTGATATTCTGGTGTAGATATCAGTGCCATCCCGGGGTATAGTTCGATGTAAAAGTATACCTCTCTACGTGGAGGAAGTCCCAGAATATCATCAAAAAATAAATCAACATATTGGTCCACCACTACAGGATAGTTCAGACTCTCAACATCAACTACTTCGAGGGTAAGGCTAGCCAACTGATGTGTGATCGGCTACACCCTCCTTCGGGTAAGTCCATCATGTGCTGCAAAGGTTCCATTCTCACCGATGAAGGAAAGCCTAGTCCCATCTCCACAAAAACACCACACTTTGCACCTAATACAGTCAATATGAGCATGAACTGTGGATAACTAGTCCAAACCCAAGATGATGTCTTAAGGCCTTGACGCCACTACTAGAAGATCCCAGCTGAAGATATCGCCTCCCAGAGTAAGCTCTCACTACCGAAACCAGTGTGTAATCATCGAATCCCATCCTGTATGAGTCTTTAGATGTAAGGATCAAGCCAACGACTCTATCAGAATCTCCGAGATCCAAATGAGGGATGTAGCAATAAAAGAGTGACTAGAACCTGTATCTATAAGTACTGCAACTAGGGTGGAATAGACATAGATCGTACCTATAATCATCTATGGGGTGCCATGGTCGTAGGCCTCTGCTGCCTGGAGCTGAGCTCATCCCTATCCTCATGCTCCCTGTGGTCGGGGTGGACCACCTGGTGGTGGTGGTGGTAGAACCTCGAATCGCCACCCACCGCCTGCTGCATGACCAGATCCTCTACCCTGTCCGCCACCCTGTAGACCTCCTCACTCGAACCTCTACCTATTCCTTGGCAGTCCCTCAACCGTCTGCTGGCCGTCCGTACGACGGTTCAGGAAATCAAGAGCCATGTGACCCTACCCACTACATGAGTAGCACTGTCTGATCCTCATCTTTCCTCTATCCCGTGAGCCCCTCACCACCGACCCTATATCTAGAGGTTGTCCACCATATGGTCTGTCCCACTTGGGCCCCTACGTCATCCATCTACTGCTTGCTGCAGATGACTCTACTACCTGATGTTCGGTGGTGGCCCTCGCTGTCGGTTCCTACTCAGCTAGGAATCTCTCCACTAAAAGCGCTCGCTCTAGCACCCCATCCTATGTCAAAATGTTGAGTGATATAATCAATGCTCTGATCTCCCATCAGAGACCCTGATCAAAGGTCTAGGCCCTGAAGAAAGGGTCTCGTACCATGTCGGTGAAATAATGGGAGAGATTAGTGAACCTCGCCAAGTACTGAGCCACGACCATGCTGCCTAGCTGTAAGTGCAGTAGCTCCAGTATATGCACTGAGCGTAGATTCGTTGGGATGAAATCTACCCTGAAAAGGCCCTCGAAGTCCACCCATGTGAGGGTCACCTCATTGTGTAACTGGAGTGTTAGACTCCACCATCTCCCAGCTGCTCCCTGGAAAAGACTGGCAGTTAGAATCACCATCAGATCAGCTGGTGTCCCAACTAAGCAAAAAACTTTGGCCACAGCCTCTAGCCAGTCCTCAGCCGCCTGCGGATCCACCTCGCCTCAGAACCTTGGAGGCCTTTTCCACTGAAACTCATGAAACACAATCAATCGGCATGCACCCTCTACTGGTGGGGCTGGTGGCATCTACTGACCAATGGGTGGTGGTGCTATTGGTGCACCACACGATGGTACTATCGCCGTAAGAGGGCCCTGCACTGAAAGAAAACAGGTGCGCCACATTCAATAAATTATACCTGGTGAGCTGACTCAAAGAGATCAAAAGAAAAACTTTTCAAAAACACATGCAATCAGTGTCTTCATACACTGAGTCAACAATCAGAATTGAGGGTCTTGGTGTATGGATACGTCGGCCACCACACTAACACTGGATTCCCCAAACTGAAAACCACACTCATAACACTCAACACTATTATCACAATGAAAATATTAGAGTCCTAGTTCTTCTATAGAACTGACTCCTATGATACCACTTTGTCACGACACGTCCCCCGAGGCCCGTTCTGTGACTACCCCAAGCTTTCTTTCCATAGGCCAAGGGCTGGAGACTAGCACCGGAAAGGCGTATCCCTAAAACGGGAAGGAATTTCCTTTAAACCTGTACAAACACATAATCCAAGAACACAACAAGAAGCAACCACAAAGTAAAATATTGTAGTAAAAAGTGTGTTGAAAGTAAAGGGACCGAAATACAAGCTCAACTGGAAAGTACAAGTATAACTGAAAAGAGAAAGCAACTCCTGGATCATCCACTGAGCATCCTACCAGAAGGGTAGGTAAATCTCACGATCAGTAGTCCTGTGTCACATCATGTCAAATGGTCCACCTTTGAGCACCATCCAGTCTTGGCTCCCTCAGCCTCGATCAATGTTGTCTGTCATCTGTACAAGACACAACAAGGTTCGGGTGAAGCCCGTGTAGGGGTGAGTATAACAATACTCAGTAGGGACCCCGAGACCCCCAAAGGTCTCACAGAGTTCCACAAAGGAAAAACCACAAAGCAAGACCTCATCCACAGAGCACGAAGCAGTCAAAAACTCTACTTAGGTATATGCCCATACATATACCTAAGTTATCAAGATATACTCATCTCATACACAATAAAACACAAGGATTCGACCTTTAATCCATTTTCACAAATGATCCATGAAGGAAGAATACCACAAAGGTAACACCACGAAGGTAACACAATGAAGGTAACACCATGAAGGTAAGAGTACCACAAATATAACACCACAAAGGTAAGAGTACTACAAAGGTAACACCACGAAGATAAGAGTACCACAAAGGTAAAGACCCAGCTCACACCAAGTATATAAGTAAATCACAGAAGTAAAAATGATTAGTCGAGAAGCTAGATCATCTTATTCTATCGAGAGGCACTACTGCTGACTGTACGGAGTCTGACCCACACATGATCGATAGGTACTAACCCCCACTGACCCACACAGGATCTGGCCCACAGAGGATCGGTATGTGCTGACCCACATAGGATCGCTGACCTCTGAACCACACAGGATCTGAACCACACAGGATCTGAACCACACAGGATCTGAACCACACAGGATTGGTGCTGACCCACATAGGATCGCTTGGTACTAACCTCCGTATGATATGTCTCCAACCCCACCTCACTGCTAGACACTAGATTCCCGCACTAAGCATGCTTTATTATGGGAGGATCCGCTCCTAAATCCATTGGTTGTATTTAAACTAGCACAAAGTTCCATGAATAAGTATTCCAAAGGACCTCCATGTCTTAAGGGTTCCAACGCGACAGACGATGCGTCAATCAGATGCTCAGTCTATGACTTATAAGCGTTTTAGTACTGAGGGCCTGGTTGGATTCAGGTTCGATCCAACCCAGATGTACTCCAAATTTCTCCAAAACTCAACTAGATTATACCAAAAGGACTGTCTCACTCCAAGGATCCCAGCGCCATAGACGGTTCGTCAAAAGGATGCTCGGTTCACAAGTTATGGATCTTTTAGAGAAACTGGATCTGGAAGGGCCCGGGTCTGGTCCCACCCGGCCAGATCGACCCGGCCAGACCCGAACCGACATGGTTCAGGTCGACCCAATCCGGTCTGGGTCTGACCCGGATCGGCCCAAACCGGGCTAGGCTGTCTCGAACCACCTGAGCGGTGTGGTCCGCTGGGCTCGCTCAACCCGACCCGTGAGGGTGCGACCTGCAGAGGGGCGCGGCCCGCTGGAGGTGCGACCATGCTCATGGAGGTGTGGACCGCCATGGCAGGGCCCACCCTAGCTATCATGGGGGAGTGACCCCCCAGTTTTTCCCGAATGTATAAGGCCATTTAGTTTTTGCGGCGGTGCCACGTGGCATCGCCTGGTCTCCCAGTGGGACCCGCAGGGTGCGGGTCCCTACTACCGCAGTGTCGGAGCTGAAATAAGTTACCAACTTCAACAAAGTTTCAATAGAGAAAGATCTTATTTCAATAAAAAAATAAAGATTTGATGGTTATTATTGGTGTTGTGGAGTCTATGGGAATATAGCTTATAACTTTTGGCACAACTTATCCTTACCTGGAACAAGGTTTGAGAAAAGTGTAAGAAATAGTGAAAGTAGAATGAGAAACTTTATTAACTTATAGAAAGATGAAAAGGAGAATTCTCAAGGTGTTATAAACTTTCCAATAAGAAATCAATTTGAATGTATTGAAGAAGTTTGTGGAAGATGTGATCAGGCTGGTCATAATGCTGAAAGATGTATGACACTCCTTCTATAACAAGTTTCTTATAATAGAAAATAAAAGAAAGACACAAGGAGGAAAGTTAAGGAAAGAGCCTTTGTTGTTGAGACAGCTTTGAAAGCAAGTAAAAAAACAATCCATGAATACTTGATAGTGGTTTTTCTTCACATATGATAGGTGATATAAAAATCTTGAAACATATTGAAATTCATGATGGAGGAGTAGTTACCTTTGGTAATGATAATTACTTAAAAATCATTGGAATTGGAACGGCTGATATTGAGACTGAAAAGTTGAAATCTAAGGATGTTTTATTTTTTGATGGGATAAAACATAACTTACTTGATGTAATTAAACTTTTTGATGATGGAAAGGAAGTTGTTTTTAGAAGAGACTTTTGTATCATCAAAAGTGTGAAATATGGAAAAGTTATTACAAAAGGAGAAAGAAGCAATGGGAATCTCTTTCAAATAGGAGAATTCAACAAATCCTGTTACTTGAGTGATAAAGATGAAAATAAATTATGGAACCAAAGAATTTTCCACCTTGGGCATAAAAACATGGATAAACTTTCTAAAGTTGATTCCATTTGAAACTTTCTATAATTGAAAAGAAGAAAATAATATGTTTGTGTAACTTTTCAAAAAGGGAATATGACTAACAAAAGTCACAAAAGAGTTGAGATTCAATATACCAGACCACTTGAGATTATTCATTATGATTTATGTGGATCAATTAAACATCAATAAAAAAATGATATTTAGACTTTATCACTTTTATAAATGATTTCACTCAGATTAAAAACATCATGTTTATGAAGCTCAAGTCAGAGGCTATTGAAATGTTCAAATTATTCAGAAAAGATATTGAGAAAGAAATGGGGATTTCCATAAAGAAGTTGAGAACATATAATGGTGTTTAATTCAAAAAAAATACTTCTGAAACTTATCTGAGAAATCAGGGTATCAAACATCACTATATTGATCCCTGTAATCCACATCAAAATGGAGTATCAGAAATAAAGAATAGAATTTTGGTGGAAATGGGAAGAAGTATGTTAGTAGAATACAAACTTTCAAAATTATATTGGAGAGAAGATGATAGTACTGTTGTAAATGTTAAAATTAGATGCTTTTTGAGACCGGAAACTATCATGACTCCTTATGAAATGTGGTATAACAAAAATCCTTCATTTAAATACTTCAAAGTTTTTAGAAGTCTATGTTTTATCAAAATCAAAAATCTAGATTTGGGAAAGTTTGATGAGAAAGATGAGGAATGAACTTTTATGGGTTATTCACTAAATGGAAGAAGTTACAAATATTGGAACAAACATTTACAAAATTTGGTGAACTAATATGATGTGTAGGTAATTGTAAATAAAAGTTCCTTAATAAAATTTGTTGAGAATATTGAGGAGGATAAACTGGATAATTCCAACGATAGTGAAAGTAATTCAAAACATCCTTATCAAGATTCAGAATAATCGTGTGATGAGGAAATTTCAGCTAGGAAATATACTTTAAAATTTTCTACCTTAAAAAAACATACTGAATTAGAAAACATTATTGGGAATTAGAAGGATCTAGTCTAGACAAGAATAAAGTTGAGATTAGATGATCATACTTCACTTATCTCAAAAGTTGAACTGGAATCAGTTTCAGAATCTATTCAACACAAATAATGGGTGGATGCTATGAATCAAGAGTTGGATCATATTGAAAAGAATGAAACATGGGAACTTGTTTCATGTCCAGAAAATAAAAAACTTATCGGAACCAAGTTGTTTTATAAAAACAAGTTAAATGAACATGGAGAAGTTTCAAGAAACTAATCCATGCTTGTTTTTAAAGGAAATTCATAGGTAGAAGGTTTGGATTTTGAAGAAAAAATTTCCCCAATTACAAGATTAGAAACTATTAGAATGTTTCTTTAAGTGTCCACACATCAGAATTACAAAGTTTATTAGATGGGTGTAAATTCATCCTACTTAAATGGTGAGATTGAGGAAGAATTTTACATTGAACAAACCTGTGGATTTCTACTTTATGAAGATGAAAAAAAAATTAAATTGAATAAAGATGTGTATGGGTTGAAACAAGATCCACATGCTTGGTATTCTAAACTTGATAATTGTTTGAGAACATTGAAATTTTATAAAGTAAAAGTTGATAACAAATTATATGTGAAATATTTTGACTCTAGATCTCTAATTTTAATTGTTTATGTGGATGATACAATTTTTTCTGGGGATAGATAAGATGTTTGTAAAAAAAATTCTAAGGAAATTAAGAAGAATTTTGAAATGTCTATTTTAAGAGAATTAAATTTCTTCCTTGGATTACAATTTCAACAAAAGGAAAAAATATATTTTCTTATCTCAAGAAAAGTATTCTAGGGAATTGTTTAAGAAGTTTGGGATGACATAATCCAATTAAGTTTCAACTCCTATTTCAATGATCACAAAGTTGAGTAAATATGAATCTAGAATAAGTGTGAATTATAAAAACTTTTAGAAGCTAATAAGAATTCATATTTTACCTTACAGCCTCAAGGTCTAATATTGTTTATGTTATGACTTTGTGTGATAGGTATAAAAGTAATCTAAAATAATGACATATGTTGGAAGAAAAAAGAATTTTGAGATATTTTAAAGGAACAACTTCACATGGGTTATTATATAAAATAAATAGTGAGATGAAGTTTCATAGTTATACTGATTCCGATTGGGCTAGAGATTTTAATGATAGAAAACCAACCTAAGGAGGAACATTTTTCTTGGGAGAATATTGTGTGAGTTGGCATAGTGAGAAACAAAGATTAGTAACTTTGTTCATAGATGAATATGAATATGTTGTAGCTGATCAATCTTGTACTCAAATGTTGTGGATGAAAGTTCAGCTGGAATATTTGAAAGTAGAATTTTCTAAACCATTGAAGATGATTTGTGATAATCATAGTGCAATTGATATTTTTAAGAATAATGTCCAACATTAAAGATAAAAACACATTGATATAAAGTTTCACTTTTTAAAATAAAAAGTTTCTTCTCGAGAGGTTTTTCTGGAATACATTTTAACAAAGTATCATATTGCTGATATCTTTTCAAAGGAAATGCTAAAAGAAAGGCTTATGGAATTGAGGTTGCAACTTCATGATCATCCTCCTCCCATGTTTTCCTAAACCACGTAAGGAAGTACCCTCACTGTGATTTGGATTATGTTAACAAAGGGGGAGAAAAATTAACAACTTTGTACTTTATAAGAAGTTTTACTTATATTTATTTTATGAATATGAAGTTATGGTTATCCTAAAATGTGGGAGAGAAAAATAAAGTGATAAAAAGAAAAGTGAGTAGAATTTATCTTTACATAGTCACAAACTTTTCTTTCTTCCAAGGGATTAAATTACTTTAAAACATTACTTTATCTAGTATTGTGGTGTTAGGACACTCTCTTTTAAGATAGGATATATTTTGATAAAAGTCAAAAAACTTGAGTTGTTTACAGAAGTTGAGTTGTGAAAAATTCTGAGTTAGAAATTTTGTTAACAAGGGTTGTCAACAAATCCAAATGTGGGGATTTAATAACCTTTGTGGTTAAATTATTTTAAACAAAGTTTTTTTATTTTTTTACAACTAATTTTTTTTTGAATAATTTTTTTGTTATTAATGAATCGAACTCAGTCCATCATAATGAGAGTTTTTTCGAACACAAGTTTCTAGACCCGGGTTTTTGTATTGAGTTTCACTAGACACAGAATAAGTCAGGAAGATAAAGTTTTTGAGCATACAATTTATAGTATTTAGGTCCATCGACATGACATTGAAAATCATCAAATTCAAAAGAATAAATGCTAGAATTTATTTTTTTCAGGAGGTTTTTTTTTATAATCAGATAAAGAATGAAGTTTCTAAGTTAGAAAAAATGAATTTGTTGAGATAGAAAGAAATAAATTATTGAGACAAAAGTTTCTAGTTGAAGAAGTCGTATTGTTTCTAAAGAGTTTTGAAAGAAGAATGTAAATTTAGTATTTATAATGTTTTCATACTTTCCAAAAACAAATCATACAATACTTTGTCGATCAAAAAGTTCTCTCAAATCATGAAAACTCTCATGATAAAATCTTCTGAAGAAATGGTGGATTGGTTTGAAGAAATTCAAAGAAGAAATGTGAAGAATTCCATCATAATGGAAACATTCCATTGTAATGGGAATTCCATCATAATGAAAAATCCATCGTAATGGGAAATTCCATCATAATGAGCTGAGAAAGAAATAGATCATAATGAGCTATGAAAGAAATACATCGTAATGATCTAAGAAAGATATAAATATTTGACGACATCAAACTTGAAATTCAATTTTGTGTAAATCTATGATAAATCTAAAGAGGAATGAATAAGTCAAAGTTAAAGTTTAAATGAAATATATTCTCAGAGTTTTGAAATTTGAGGAAGCGGGGAAAGATTTCAAGTTTCCCACTTTTTTTGAGTCATGTATAAATACTTTCTCATATCATTTGTTCATTTGCAACTTTTTCACATGTGAAAAAGGTGGAGCACTAGAAAATTTGAAGTGAAATTTCTCATCTAATTGAAGAAGAATTATATTGATAATTCTAGCAGAGTTTGAGTTTTGCAGATTGAGAATGAGCTCATCATATTAAGAAAATCATATCCATAATCCTCGTATAGAGAAAATAAGATCTAAAATCATCGTATTGAGAAAATTGGATCCAGCATCATCATATTGAGAAAATTGGATCCAACATCATCGTATTGAGAAAATCAGATCTGGAATCATTATTTTTTGAAAATCAGATCCAGCATCATCATATTGAGAAAATTGAATATAACGTCATCATATTGAGAAAATCAAATCCAATATTATTATATTGATAAAATCAGATCCGGCCAAATTTTACTGAGGATTCGGACTGAGCAATTATGAAATAGTTTCAACAAATTATTTATTCTTTTGTTTAGCTCAATTGTTTTATAAGAAAACATTATAAACTGATGGGATTCAGTATAATAATTCCTATCTTGAGATATAAAGCGTATAACGGGATTTGGTACAAGTTTTATTCACTTCTTGATAATAGTAGGTTTTTATAGACCCATGAGAGTATCTATGTAAAGAATATAATTTCTCACACTAAGGCTGAACCTTGTAAATATTGTATGATTTACTTATTTTCCGACTTTTTGACGCATGAGTATTTACTAAAAGTTGATAAGGAAATAAATCTTAATAGGTTTTAGGGGTTGAGTTTTGAAAATTATTGAAACTTATAAAAAGTGAACAACTTATTCAACCCCTCCCCCCTTCTAAGTTTTTATTCAATCATTTGGAACTTCATTTTTTATTGGGTTGTTTTATTTTCTCAAAGGGAAAATCATCCCCCGCATATATTAAAGCTCTTGGAATTTATTTCCTGCCTTTTTCACCTTGTGGGTGTCACTTAAGACTAAGTATAAATTCTACCTCAACTCAATCCAATGAGGAGGGGTGAGCTATTATAAGTGGTATCATCTTGTTCGGTCCCTGACTTACAAGTGGAATCAGTTTGTTCCATATTTGGTTATCATTTGTGTTAGTCTAAGAGTTGATAATCATTCTGGTTAGTCTTAGAGTTGGGATGTTATAAATTAGTAAGATGGTAAGGACTTGAAATGTAGAGAATAAAAAGAAGAATCTAACCTTTTATGTTGAACTTCATGTTACCAGGGATTTGGGTACATAAGTTTTTTGGAGACACTTATAGGAATTGTAATCTCATTGTCATGGGTTTATCCAAAGAGGATAACATGACATGAATCTTATAAAAGACTTCCCAGTAGGAGTACACATTTTATTTTGAGTAATGATTTATGATTTGGTGTAAAAGTGTTAATTTTTGAAAATTATTAAAGTTATTTTCAAATGTGATATTTTTAAAAGGTGTGAAATGGTTATTTTAAAAATGATTTAATTTTAAAAATCATTGTGGAATTTTTAAAACTTGTTGAATGTGGAAAATATTGAATTTTTGAAAGCACTTTTGTGATAGATAATGCAGTAGAATTTTAAATTTTTAAGACTTTAGTTACTAGATAGTGAGACTTATGGTGTTTTTTATCTGTATAAAAAATGGCACCCAGTAGGTATCAAGAAACCAACCAAAGGAATCTATTGAGAATGTGGTCACACCTGAGCCACAGGTGAACCAAAAACTGGTTCAAATTATAGTCCAAGCCTTTCAGGTTGTGGATAGAGGGAACAGAAGGGATGAACCAAGGAAATTAGATCATTATATTCAGTTCCAGAGGCAGAATCCACCCATATTTCAGGGTGATTTAGAACTAGAAGAGGCATAGGTATGCCTTAATAGGATGAATCGTATCTTAAATTTCCTTGGCACAATAGTAGATATGAAATTCAAGATAGAAATATATATGTTGTAGGATCTTGCATGCCAATGGTGGGATTTAGTGGTTTGGGATAAATTAGACCAAGGCCTTACATGAGAGAATTTTAAAGAATTTTTCAACAAACAATTATATCCTTGCACATAAAAGATTGCAAGAATGATGGACTTATTCAGCTTGAAGTAGGAGATCCTCATAGTGACAGAGTACGTGGCTAAATTTTATGAATTTAGTCCACTTTTCACCTGAATTTGCTGCTAGTGTTCCCTTGAAGGAATTAATTTTTGAATCAGGGATGAGGTAGGATATTTTCTCAAATATTGGTGTGCTTTGTATAACGGATTATACATATATGTTCAATATAGAAATAGTAGCATAAAGGGACATATCAAGAGATATGGGTGGAGGGTGTATGTTGATACCTATGGGAAATGGTGGGAACTCTAATAATATGAGCAAGAAGAAGAGGGGCACCTATTTCTAAGGTATTAGGATGAATCGTAATTAGATATATGGATCAGTGAATCTTCCTCCAAAACCCAAGAGAAAAGAAGGATGTTTCCAATGTGGTTCATTTGACCATAGGGAGCGAGAGTGTGTAGAACCACCTAGATCATGCCACAATTGAAATCATATGGGGAATATTTAGCTCTATTTCCATAGTGCTCTGAGGTCAGGTTTTTGGGACACTTCTCATGTGTCACGTACATTTTATGCTTTGACAGGATGAGGGTAGAATAATACCTCTCGTCGGCAGAACAAAGCTATCCATGGTGATTCCAGGAATACAATGACTCATAAAAAAGGGAAATATTAATAAGAAAATAAGGAACAAAGAGTCATGAGCAAGAAATTATATAGAGTTTATCAAGTTATTTTGGATGATTAGTCTGGACCATTGATGATGATATGTAAAATTCTTTTGAATTCTACCCTTATACAATCTTTGTTTGATACAGGTGCATACCATTCATTTATATCTCCTAATATTGTTTATTTTATGAGTTTAAATGTTGAGATGATGTCATCTATGTTAAAACTTCAAACTCCTCTTGGTTAAAGAGAATGTAGAGCCTTTATTTGCAGAGAATATTCTATAACTATTGATGGAACTGAGCTAATATGGGACTTCTCTATGCTTGAGATGGACGTCTATGATATATTTCTATTTATGTATTGGTTGAAAATGTTCAAGGCTCACATCGACTATTATACTAGAACGGTTAGTTTCATCACTAATGATGGTGTCGGGCATCTCTTTAAAGGAGACCAAAATGTAAATGTAGGTGAAATGGGCTTGTTGGAACCAACAGTTGGAACTATATCATACTAGTTGGAAGTGTTGACTTTGGCCTCAATGGAAGAGATCAATAATGGAAGTTTTGCAATAATCGTTGATCATTTTATATATGTTTTCCTAAAAATTAATCAGGTTTTTCACCCACAAGAGAAGTGGAGTTTATGATTGATCTCCTTCTGGGGACCAGTCCTATTTACCTTCCATATTATAGGATGGAACTAATATAATTAAGGGAGATGAAATTTTAGTTGGAAGAGCTAGAAAGTAAAGGATTCATTTGGTCGAGTATGTCTCTATGGGCAGCACCAATGTTTTTTGTCAAAAAGGTAGATGGAACTCTTTGGTTGTATATTGTTTATAGTAAGCTTAACCAAGTTATGATAAATAATCAGTATCTACTTCCATGAATTGATGATTTGTTTGATTAATTGAGGGGATATCAATGGTTCTCTAAAATTGAATTACGATCAGGTACTGTAGTGGTACTATAGCAGGTACTGTGGTAGTATTGTAGTAGGTACTGTAGCGGGGAACTGTGCAGTACTATAGCAGGTATTGTAGTAGGAATTTTGGTAGGTACCGTTTGACACTGTAGTAGCTTGGAACATTTCCCCGTTTGGGCCTTTAAGCCACCGATTTGGTCCCTGAGTCCTTTAAGGCCTTCGGGCCACCCATGCCTTTGGGTCAGTAAGGCCTTCGGGCCACCTCAAGGTATTCGAGCCACCTTAAGTGCAGATGAAAATCAAACAAGCTACAAGGAACAAGCTTCAGAAGGAGGATGAGGAATGATATTTCACTAGTGAAGAAGCTAAAATGGATTACAAGAATGAGAGGGTATGACACCTACCATCGAGACAAGCCTGTGAAAGCACGGAAAATCCTAGTCGAATAGCCACGCAAAGGTGGAGATCTGATTTCACGATGATGATACTAGGGAGGAGCAGTTCCAAGTAGTAATTCTAGGTTGTATGTAATGTTTGAATCCTGCAGGTAATGAATTCCTCTAAGGCCTATGGTCCATGTAATACTTATGCCTATGGGCCTTGTAAGGGTTCTACCTCACCCCTTGAAAGATGGATTATCAAAATCAATAAAAAATGAAGGCCTTCGGGTCATTGGAGGTAATACCTTTTAGTCTTATGAATTTACTAGAGGTCTTTATAGAATTGATTAATAAGATATTTCAAAGATATTTAGATTTTTTGTGGTGGTGTTTGTGGATGAAATATTAGTGTATTCAAGGATAAGGTTTGAGCATTATAAACACTTGACGATGGTGTTGGGGATCTTCAGGGATCATTGTTTTTATGTCATACTATAAAATTTTGATTTTTTGATATACGAGGTACATTTCCTTGGCTATGTAATCTCTGAAAGAGGTGTTTTTGTGGGTCTAGAAAAGATAGAGGTTGTTATCTCTTAGAAACCACCAAAGAATATCTTTGAGATACATAGTTTCCATGGTCTATCCGGTTATTACCGACACTTTTTTCATGATTTTTCATGATTTTCCTCACCTATGGCAGCATTGAAAAGGAATAATGTTCCATTAAAATGGAATGAGGAATGTTATAAGTATTTTCAAGAGCTTAAAGTTCACCTTATATCAGCACTGATCTTTATTTTTTCGAAATCAGGACAAGGGTATGTGGTGTGTTATGATGCTTTCAGATATAGGTTGGGATGTGTTCTCATGCAAGTAGATCATGTTGTTTCTTATGGATTAAGTAAGTTATGGTTTCATGAGAATAACTACCCAACACATGATTTGGAGTTATCTTTTATATTCTATTCTTTGAAGAATTTTCATTTTTACCTCTTTGGTGAGAAATTTACAATGTTTATGGATCATAAGATCTTGAAATATATTTTCTCACAAAGGGACTTGAATATTAGAAAAGGAAGATGGATGGAGTATCTAAAAATGTTCAACTTTGACTTTATGTATACACCAGGTAAGGGAAATTTGGTGGTGGGTGCATTGAGTAGAAAGTATTATGTTCAGTTGGAAAAAGAGGCTTTAGACCATTAGCAGTTGATGTCAGTCATAACATACATGCACTTGAAATATGAAGACTGAGGTGATGTTGTGGTTTTCTTTACAATTCTGTTCATTCCTAATCTGGTTGAGACAGTTAAGGAGGCACAAACATATGATTCAGAATGTATCATTATGAGGTCTAAACTCAATGGTGGGGATACCACTGAGGGTTGTAAGCTATATGAGAGTTCATTTTTTGGTTTAAAGATCAGATGGTTGTACCTATGTCTTATAAGGAACAACTTATTCATGCTTTCCACCATTCAATATGGGTTGTTCATCCTGGAATATAGAATATTTATAAGGTGTTGAAAGCACGGTTTTGGTGGGCTGGTATGAAAATAAAGGTGGTTAAGTTCATTTTTATATGCTTAACTTGTCAGCAGGTTAAGGCGGAGCATCAGTGACCGACATGTATGTTGTAGTATTTACCTATCTCTATTTGGAAATGGGATTAGATATCTATATATTTTGTGACAGTTCTTCCAAGAATGTTTTGGAAACATGATTCCATATGTGTGATAGTGGATCAACTTAAAAAGTCACCCATTTCATCCCTATTTGTTAATATCATACGATGGGGGACTTGTATAAAATCTATATTCGAGAAGTGGTAAAGAGGAATGGAGTAACAGTTTCGATGGTTTCAAGTAGAGACCTAGGGTTTACATCTCATTTCTGGAAATCCTTACAAAAATCCCTTGGGACTCAGTTGACTATAAGTATGGTGTATCATCCCCAGACGGGCAAACAATCTGAATGGACAATAAAAATGTTAAAATACATGTCGAGGGATTGTGTACTGTATTTTGGTGGATCATGGGAGGAGAACATACTATTAGTAGAGTTCTCATAGAACAATAGTAATCAAGACTCAATACATAGGGATATTTTTGAATCATTGTATGGGCATCCTTGTCGTTCTCCACTTTGTTGGGTGGAAACAGGTGATACTTCACTGGTTGGGTCGAGACTTGTCCAAGAAATAATGGAGAAGATTTAGTTAATCAGTAAATATATGGAGATAGCTTAGATTCATGATAAAATGTATGTGGATCATCATCGATGGTCGTTTTCATTCAAGGTGAGTGATCATGTGTTTTTAGGATCTCTACAGGGCTTGGACATCGTCATTTTGGGAATCAAGGAAAGTTATCTCCTTGATACATAAGACCTTTTGAGATACTTGAACGAGTTGGTGAGGTGTAATATCAGTTGTCTTTTCCCCCATGGTTTAGTGTAGTTAATAATTTTTTTCATGTATCTCAATTGAAAAAGTATCAGCCTGGTCCTAAACATGTGATTTTATGGGATCATGATGACCTAGATCCAGATGCTTTGTTGGTGCATGTGCTAGTGCAGATTGTGGATATGAAAGATAAAGTCTTTTATGGTAAAATCATCGGTCTAGTGAGGGTTTTATGGAAACATAGTCAGATTTAGTAAGAGACTTGGGAATGGGAGAAGGAAATGATCGATCAATGGCCTGAACTCTTTTGGGACTTCAGTGATTTTCTACTTTCCAGGGATGGAAAGGCCAATGGTGGTGGGAATATAGCACCCCCATTTTCAAGTAATTTTTTTATGATTTTTAAGTATGTAAAGTGTTTGGGTGAAGTTTGGGTGTGTTTGGAAGACTTTTGGAATGTTTTGGGGGGATTTTCTAAAAAAGCATAGTTGGTTCATAGTTAGTGGTGACCGTGCAACTCCTACAGGAAACCGTGCACAAGTGGGATAATGGATTTTTGCATAGTTGGTGCATGGTTTGTCTAAATATGTGAGCCAACCATTCAAGGTTCCCCTTGATACATAGTTTGTCACACTATTGGCACACGGTTTTCCTAACTATGCATGGTTTAAAACAATATCCTAAAAAAGTGGATCTAGGTCAGGATTAAGTTTTAACCCCTCATTTTTTCTTCAATTCATCCCGAACTTAAAAATTCTTCCTTAAAAAGGTTTTTAAACCTTTTCCCATCAAATCAAAAGTAATCTGAAGGCGGTGTGTTGAAGCCCGATTCCCTTGGTAAGTCATTGTTTGTGGTAGTTTTTCATGGTTTTTCTTAGATATACTTTATTTTCTCTCTCGATTTCTTAGATATGGTATGTTGTGGATAGATATAAGGTGGTTTATGTCAATCATGGTTATATTTTTCCTTTTTGATGTTATGGGAAGAGGTCTAAGGTAGGTTTTTAGAGATTCAACCTGGTTTTGCGAGTGTTTTCGTGTCGTTATTTATTTTTGCCAAAATTCTCGAGGTAGGTGGATTCACTCTCAACTCCTCTTGTTAGAACATGAAGGCTTGGTTTAAAACTATTTAAATTGATTTAAATTGGTTGTGAAATTGATGCTCAAATCATGGTAAAAACTTTATTTAGTGATGGTTTTGGGTTTTGTGGATTTTTGGAAACTGGTTGTGAAATGTGCTTGGTTTTCTTGATTTTAAAATACGGATTTGTTGGATTTCTGAAAATGATTTATTTAAAAGGTTTCAAATAAAAGAATGGTTTTATTAAAATTGTTTGGAATGGTTTATTTGAAATGGTTTTGGAATACATGGGTTTTGTGATTTCATGATTTCGATGTGACCCTGAATAAGGGGTGTGTACCATTGGGGTATAAAAAGGTACATGTCCCTAGATAAGGGGAGTGTGTCATTGGGGCACAAGGAGATTAGAAACTTAGTGAAGACTTAGTGTATGGATGAGAAACCATTAATGGGTATGGAACTATTATAGAAGCATGAATGTGTGGTGTGTGTGTGAATCATGGAATGGGTATGTTAAAAAGGAATGCAGAATGGTTTAAAGATTTTTTTGTCTTCTTTATATGAAAATTATTTTCGTTTGGAAAACTATTTTTATTAGAAATAGTTTTGGCTTGTGATAAATTGTTTTGAATTGTTTTATATAAATTTACTAACTTTTTATATCCTAGTGGTGTGAGTAGGTAATTCATTTGGGGAAATCTTAATGGGTTTTATTACTCACCCCTACTTTGGAACTTCGGTTCTTTTGAAGATATTGTTTATCAGGACACATGAAAAGGTAAAGTATCACATTTATTTAGTGATGGTTCGTGATAATTGGACTATTTTTGTGGAGTTAGATCATGGAGCATGTTGGAGATATGGAGTTATGTCTTGGAGTCTTTGATTTTGTTAGTTTTTTCTTTCGTTGTGTACTTTTATATTGCAATCTTTCGTTATGGTACCTTTTCAAGTTTTTTTTATATCAATGGTATTTATTTGAGTTTTTTACATTGTTATCATACATCATGTAGTAGTATTTTGTTATGGAATTTTTGGTTGGGTTGTTGAAGGTACTAGGCATTTAGTGGAAGCCTCAAAACTAGGAATTTTTAAAACAAAATCCACCTATGAATGAAATAACTTTTTCATCATCAATGAAATGCTGCCTGGTATAAGTCGAGGATCCCATGTGAAGAGTTTTAAGCACAAAATTAAAATCATAAAAATACCTGGTTCGATCTGAAGCCAGGATCGACATCTTCTCATCATTAGAGATCACTACTCAAAGAATCTGAACCCTAATTCCTCTAGATTTTCCACATGCGCTTCAAAAATCTAAGGAAATGTCGATCATAGAATTTTAGGTTCTAGAAAAAATATCTGACAATGACTTAGACGCTTCGATGATCACCGCATCACCTTGCTTATGATGCGCAAGAGAGAGCTCGATCCGAATTCTTTGATCCAAGGCCTCTTTCTCTAGAATGCAATAGAGATAATTAGAGAGAGAGATATAGTGAATTCATTGAAGAATCCCTATCCTTATCTATTTATAGTGTGTGATGGAAATTACCTTTAAATTCCTCATCGACCCCCAAATAATTAACACACTATGAACAACATATTATGACTACTGTATTGATTCATATTATTATCAATTTCTAGTAATATAAGTAAATATATTACATAATAATAATAGATTCATTAACTTGACTCATCGTTCCCATAAATATTAAATGAACCTTGAATATTTTTAACTAATATTCGTTCAAATAATATTTCTATGTATACATTAAAACTTGTAAATATATTTAATAAATAAATTCAATGATAATTATTCTTAACTTGAATAATATGAATTTATTTATTTCTTTGGTGATTGTATCTCCTTGGAAAAAACCCGAACCCCAATGGTGGGGCCCACCATGTCATATATACCTATTTAATTGAATAGGGAAGATTATTGAATATGCTATTGTGTGTGTCCCTATAGGACCTTATCTTGATAGTGGTGAATACTATTCACAGACCAAGAGTGGGATCTAGCAACCCATCATGGCCCCTAAAGAGATAAAGATAGTCATAGAAATGACAACCAATCTATGAATACACACTATATAATATAATATATTTGTCTTTAATATCTCATAAATAAATGTGCACACTCATGTCATCAACCTTTTCTTACTTTATTATTTTTTTGATCTAACTGGATGTATTTACCCTCAAATTTCATGGCCATGTTCTTATGAAGGTTCTACCATTTTAATCAACATGGCCTAAGATATATTTCTTCCTTAAACTGGAATCAGAAAATCCTTTCTTGACCATTAGGCAAATGTCATGCCACGAATGACGTACCCAACACAAGAAACCTCACTACAATTTCATTATCATGGTTTTTTCCTTGCATCAAAGTACGCAATCAAATGGCACACATTGGTAATGATATCAAGTTAAGAGATCATTACACATGTTCATAGATAGGAACAACCAATGACACCTGAAACATGTGGTGTTCCAATTGGAAGGTTTTTCCTCATGATCTCACTACTAGAGATCACCAAGTGATAACTTCATGAGAAGAAGTCTCAATACTTATGAGCCCCTAGCACATGAATGTCAAACATTATCTATGTCCAGTTAGTAATATGTATCTAGACCATAGGACCTTTTTTTAAGATTAATGTCATAGTATCTCGAGGCTCTCATTATAGCTTGGGATCTGTTATAACCTTTTGATATGATAATTAATATATTGACATTACCATTTCAATAGTGTACGTAGAAAATTCTACACTATGATGGTAAGTTTACATCATGTATATCTAACTGTATAAACGATATGTTAATCAAAAGTACTACATAGTTGGGTCTAGGGAACCCACTATTACAACACTCCCACTTGCACTAAATCCAACTTTCTAACCAAAATTTTTATCTCTCACATGATAAAAATCATGTTTCTGTTGAGTCACGGCTTTAGCTGTTGGGCTTACCAGGATTCTGTTGCATGAAAATTATGCTATAGAGACCTCATCTCTTTGAGTAAAACTTCTCAAGAGATGATATCCCCGAGTATATCCCTTTTTTTCTAATTTCATAACTTAAAATATTGGCTATTAATAATATCATAATTTTCATTATGATAATACTTTTCTTATCAGGTGTGATTCCAAGAACTGGAACAAATATTTTCATATAAAAACTACTTCTTAGCTGCCTCATAAGCTGAAACATACTTTATATTTGTAGGTATGGCTACTGATGTCTTATATGAGCTTGTCTCACTCATCACCTTACCCTAACTATGATATTAGATCACATTGATCTAATAAATACTGGTTTTTGTCCCCTGAAAACCAATATCCTTTCTTTTCCACATACCAATTACATATCCTTTGTACTTTACAAAGTACATATGGATAGTTCTGACTGCTTCCCTTTCATTTCTCCTGAATATAACTAATATTTTCCTACTATAAAGTATATCTTAGAAATATCAATTTTTTACATATCATGGCATAGGTGATTAATCCATCACTTAAGTGTATAGATTTAATCTCACCACATTAATCTCCTCCCATGCCCCAAACATGTCAACCTAGAGAGATTATGCCATGTGACATTGGGAACAATTCTCTCTCGAATTGTTCCAACTTATATTTTTCAATACCATGTCACTATATGTACAATTGATTAGGTCTAAACACCCATTAGATCTACCTCAGTAGATCCTATTACTTAGAACTTAGGTTACTACTTTAATTCAATCACTGATGAATAAATTTCATCCTAGTCTTAACTAACTTAAAAACCAATAGTTATTTTCCATATTCTACCAAACATATTTCACTTGGAAAACATTGTTGCTCCCACTAACCTCTTGTAAACACATGTAAAACATTCATTCCAAATGAATAATCTATGATCTTATTGCTTAATTCAATCCTAAACTAGATTTCAGCAACTTACAACCTTTATTAGAATTTTCTGAAGTGACCATCCCCTTATGGTTGTGTCGTATAGACACCATCCAAGATTGGTGGTCATGACATCCAATGCTCAATAAAATGATCATATATATTAGATATGAAAAGTAAAATTTTAATGTATTTAGATAGAATGACTTGGTATAACCAATCAATACTTTTTTGTACCACACTTGTACCATCCATGTATCATCACAATTGAATACCCACTACAATATTCAATTTAATAATCCCCTTTTCACTTTGATACATGGAATACATTATTGAATTTTATTTATTCTTTTTAATCTTAGCTAATTACCATATACTACTTACCTATAGGAATTATTATTCACAATGAATAATGTACCACCGGCCATAGTGAATATAAAACCATCACTATGGTTTTATCCTTCCTATGTAGTATGTTTCACTAGAACATTCATGTTTCATATGAACTTGTGGAACTTGTTCCTATGCCAACTATATGTGCATCTCTTGCATTGACTAAACCCAATTCAATCTGGCTCTCAATATCATAAAAGATATGTGCACCATTACATAGAAATGTAGTCTATCACTTGACTACCACTTTTCAATCTTAGGAATTTATATAATATCCTAAGAAACCATTAGGATAATTATAATAGATTCTCAATGTGTTTGTTTGATTCAAGTTTTTTTATATTCTAACAAACTCTTTATATCTAAACACACGTCCTTATGGAAAAATAGATGCCCATCATAATACAACTCATATGATATCTATTTTTCATTATAGTTGGAATATAGTTATGGGATATCGTCGTTATTTGTAAAGCACATCATGAAATATAATGGATGTTTCTTCAAGTTATAACATTGATACTACTTACATCATAACTCTGATGTATAAAATGTGCATTTAATAATTGTTCCACACTACATTTTGTTGATCAATGTTAACATGTAAGATTTTATCAATGATCCTCCTCATTAAAATAAATTTCGTGATATAAATAAGGTAATGTGTGTTTAATATTACTCCACGTTACATTATATTGATCGATGAATGCTTGGTTAAGATATTCTTCATCATGTCATCCCGAAGCAGCTTATTTCTTCTGACCATATATAATTCACTTTACCATTCCTTAATTACTTGAAGGAATATTATAAAGTATATATACCTATAGCTTACTCTTCGAATAGTTCACGCTCTCTACCTAAAATAATTCTGAAATGTTTGTGGCATACCTTTATATATAAAGGTTTCTTTATCCAAACTATATACACCAATAATACCAAAGGTGTTTATCCTTACTGATCCTAAATACCAAACTAGGTATATGAAGGATCTGGAAGCAGTAGAGTTGGGGCGGTTGGGAGGGCCCAACTTTGCTTTTTCTGTAATCGATGACCAATTTGGGATCAATACAATGATGAATGCTAGTATCCACAGATTTAAATCAAATATTTTAGCAAAGAGAATAATAGCATTGGATCCTAGAAAGAGGATCTTGCACATCATATTTATAATTAATTTAATAATTTCTGAAGAAATTAAATACTTGGGTCTTCGATACTTTCTTCGTTGATGATCTTTGATCATTCGGAATTACCCTTCTGAATTTCCATTGTTTAACTTGTAAGGATACAAAGTAGAATCCCTCTAGTGGTGATCTACATGTGCTCCAATGGTCTCCGATCAAAACCACTCATTCTCCAAGTGCTAGTGTAGTGGAATGAATGTCTTGCGTTGATTGTTCTTGATCAATCTGTCTTCGGTCTTGAATAACATCTCTCGTTCTTGAGAGGGGGAGATGAGAGGCGTTGAGAGAGAAAAAATTTGGCTCAAAAATTCTCAATTCACCGGAGGTTTGGCACAATAGACGTACCTACCTATTAATATACAAGGGGTTTCAATTACAATATTTAATTGCAAAATATAAATTAAATGAAATTATAACTATTAGAGAAAACCCATGCCACATAATAAAAATAACAACACCATTATTTGTGGTGTGCCAACTTGCACAAAATGAAACCATAAATGAAATCCCATGCCACATAATGATAACAATATTATTATTATTTCTTGCACCAACTAGATAAACATTATTTACCAACTTGTAAATAATTAATTTATCAACATACACAGTCTTGGTCTATTTGAACTCCTCTTCCATTTATTGAACACCCGAATAAAATATTTTATTCTATAAAATAAATATTTTTATTTACAAACTAGTAAATAAATATTTATTAAATGTTTAATAAAATAAATAAATATATTTTATTCACAATCTAGTGAATAAATATTTATTTAATATATGATATCATTTTAACTTGAGTAAAATTATTCCTCGGTCTTCAGAATAATATTTATTCCCTTAATTAAATTCAAATAGAATTTAATTGAGACCACCAAAAACACTTAGTGTGTGACTCTCTAGGATTATTTCTTAACGGCATTAGGCGAGTTTGACTAGAGTCCAAGATTATTTTCTAGAAACTGGTCAAGGAACCCAATATAAAGAACATAAATTCATAATTATGACATCCACATATGAACACTCACTATGTAATATAATACCTTTGTCACAATATCTCATCAAGCAGGTTTCACGATAGTGTCATCAACCTATATGCTTGATACGTCATTATTTGACTACCTGAAATAAACTCTTCATTACACCATGGCCATGAAATTTAGGGAAACGGTTCTATTTAAGTCAAAGCATCGAGATATCAACTTTCATAAATGGAATGGAAAAATCCTTTATAAACTTATCCATTAATAACATGTCATTCGTGACGCACCAAACATACCCTACTTCCCGCCAACATATGGTATGATGGTTTTTTTCAGAAAATATAAATATACGAGTCATGACTCATGTGAATGATAATATTAAAGTCTAAGGTCCATTACACATGCTTGCAGATAGGAATATCTGATGACACCAAAACATGTGGAATTCCTACTGACGGGTCTGTTCTCATAATCTCCTGTCTTGGAGATTACCAAGTGTGAACTTCATGAAAAGAAGTCTCATCTATTTATGAGTACTCACACCTGTCGGTCTGTATATTATGTGTCCCATCATAGTATTTCATCCAACCACAAAACTATATTTAAGAATGTTGTCATATCACTTCAAGGTTCTCATCATAACAGGGAATTGTTATGACCTTATTAATACGATAAATAATCTAGGATATTATTATATTATAGTAATGCAGAACAATGGAAAATATTTAATAAGATGTTTAGTATTTAAATACATTAAATATTCATGTAATCAATGTACAAACATTTGGTTCTAGGAAACCGACTCCAAAAAACTCTCACTTGGACTAGATCCAACTGCCTACAACTTTCAATCCGTTAGACCTCACATGATGATTATGTTTCTACTGAGTCAAGGCTTTAGTCAAGGGGTCCACCACATTATCTTTTAGGGAAATACTTCTCACTGCAACTTCACCTCTCTGATAAAAATCCATCAAGAGATGATACTTCCGTAGTATGTTCTTCATCCATTGATGTGACCTTGGCTTTTTTGCGAGAGCCAATGCTGTAGTATTATCAAAATAAAGTGTGATGGGATCTTTACTGCTAGGTACCACATATAGCTCTTGGAGGAATCACCACATCCAAACTAATTCTTTAGATTCCTTAGAAGTTTCGATATACTCATACTCTACTGTAGAATCCATGACCACAACTTGCTTTGAGCTCTTCCAACTCACAACACCTCCATTCAAAGTGAAGATATATCTCATTTGCAACTTCATTTCATCTTGATTAGCCTAGAAACTAGCATCTGCATATCCTATTATTTCTAGTTTCTCATCTCCTCCATAAACCAGGAAGATATACTTAGTATGCCTTAGATTCTTAAGGATAGTCTTGACTGCCATCTAATGGCGGTCACCTGGATCAGCTTGACATCATCCTACCTCACTCAATGCATAGGTGACATATAGCCTAATACATAGCATAGCATACATGACTGACCCAATCAATGATGTTTATGGAATAATTTCTATTCCATTTCTTTACTCATGTATTTGAGGACACATTTTCTTGGAAAGATTAATGTCATGTAATGTTGGCAACAATCCCCTCCTGGATTGTTCCATACTGAATCTCTTTAGTATCTTGTCAATGTATGTACTTTGACTTAGGCCCAGAAATCTCTTGGATCTATCACGATGGATCTTTATCCTAATAATATATTCTTCCTCTTCCAAGTACTTCATGGATAAGAATTTATTCAATCATTCCTTAATAGACTATAAGATTGGTATTTCGTTTACAATAAGTAATATGTCATCAACATATACTATTAGGAAAACTATTGCACTCCCACTAAACCATTTGTAGACAAAAGGATCACATTCATTCTTTATAAAACCAAATTTCGTTATGGATTCATAAAAATGAATGTTCCATGACCTGGATGCTTTCTTTAATCCATAAATGGGTTTTTACAACTTTCATATCTTATTGGTATCCTTTGGAGTCACAACCCCTTCAGGTTGTGTCATATAGACATCTTCCTGAAGGTTTCTGTTAAGGAAGGATGTTTTTACATCCATTTTCTAAATCTCATAGTCATGGTAAGCAGAAATGTCCAATAGAATTATAATGGATTTCATCATTACAACTGGTGAAAAGTTTTCTTTATAGTCAATGCCTTGATGTTGTTTAAACCCTTTTGCAACCATTCATGCCTTATAGGTACTGAATTCTCCTTCTATGTCTAGTTTCTTCTTGAATACCCATTTTCAACCAATAGGCTTAACATATACTGGAGGATCTTCCAAAATACATACTTGGTTTTGGTTCATGTAAACTATTTCAGAATTCATGGCTTCTTGCCGCTTAGCAACGTCTATGCCACTTACTACTTCCTTGTAGGTTAGAGGATCATTATTATCAACTAATAATGAGTCACCATCCTCAGTAACTAGAAAACCATACTATTCCATTTCTCTAACCTCTCTTGTACTCCTATGCAGTACTTGTGTCTCTAGAATATACCTTTCTTCCATGGAGCTTTGTGGAATATTCTCATATACCAACTCTTGTGTACCTTGAGCCTCGACTTCATCGAAGTCTATCTTGCTCCCACTATCTCTTTTGAAGATGTGCTCCCTCTCAAGTAATATGGAATGTCCTTCCACTATAACCTTTTTGTATACGGGTTTGTATAAGTAATATCCCCTTGTTTCCTTGGGGTATCCTATAAAGGTACACTTTGTGCCTCAGGGTGCGAGTTTGTAAACTGAAGAGGCCTTAGCAAATGCTTCACATCCCCACACATGTAAATTCGATAACATGGATTTTCTTCCACTCCAAATCTCATATGGAATACCATTTATCGATTTATTTGGTACTTGGTTTAGTATGTGTGCCATTGTTTGTAACCCATATCCCCAAAAGGATAATGGAAGACTTTCATGAATCATCATTGATCTCACAATGTCCAACAAGGTGCAGTTCCTCCTTTCGCTTACACCATTTCACTGGGGTGTGTAAGGAGGAGTGAGTTGGGATAGGATCTAGAACTCCCATAAGTAATCAATAAAGTCTTGATTAAGATATTATCCACCTCAGTCTGAGTAGAGTTTCTTAATTTTCTTAACAATCTGGTTCTCAACTTCATTCTTGTATTCCTTGAACTTATCAAAAGAATTATAATTATACCTTATTAAGTATATATATCCATATCTACTAAAATCATCAATAAAAGTTATGAAGTATGAGTACCCACCCCATGCTTCAACTGGAAATGGTCCACACACATCGATATGAACCAATTCAACAAGGTCTTTGTCTCTTTCACCTTTCCCACTAAATGGGGATTTGGTCATTTTTTCATGTAAACATGTGTGACATACTCTAAGTGGTTTTAGTTCAAAAATATCTAAATATAAATATTGATGTAACTTTTTCAAGCATTTCCCATTTACATGACCTAGTCGGTGATGCCAAAGTTGGGTGTGTTATGAGTCATGTGAATTAGTTTCATTATCGATTGTCATTACTTGGTTTGGTTACAGACAGCTACAACAACAAGTCTAGCTCTATTGGTATCTCGTAGATCTACCTCTCCTCGGTAAATTTTCTTGAATCTACCTGGTTCTTGTATTTGGATATATATGTGAGCACCACAGGCTATATATAATACCCAATTTATAGAAATAGATAAATTGAACTCAATAACAAACACACCTGATGCTTCCCTTTACTTCTTTAGCTAGGTGCAGTTTTCCTTCCAGTGGCCCTTCTTTCCATATGCAAAACAAACATCTTCTTGTTCCCTTCCATCCCCCTTGATATTCCTTTTCTTGGAAGGGAATGAAAAAGCTTTAGGCTTAAAGCTCTTCACCTTCCATTTCCTCTTATTCACCATAAGGACATAAGTCTTTTTGTGCTTCATGTCTTTGTTCACTTGGAGAAGGAGGATAAGAAGATATGGTAGAGACTTGTCAATGTTGTTCATATTGAAATTCACAACAAAACTGGAGAAGCTCTGAGGGAGTGATATGAGAATGAGGTTGGTACACAGTTTTTCGGGGAGTTTAAACCCTAGAATCTCTAGATGCTCAATGTATCCAATGAGCTTGACTACGTGAGGCCCAACTAGGGCACCCTCTCCAATATTACTCTGAAAGAGTGCCTTAGAGATCTCAAACTATTCATGTCTTTCCCTCTCCTGGTAAATACCACGGAGGTGCTCAATCATGCTATATGCATCCATGTTTTCATGAGACTTAATGGGTTCACTAGACATTGATGATAACATCAAACATTGAACATTGAACTCATTGTTCATATGCTTTTTGTAGACCAAGAACTCCTTATCACTCACCTCTTGGGTAGACAGATCAGGTAATGAGGACTCTAACATGTAATATTTCCATTAATGGCATAGAATGACTCAAAGTCATCTAAACCATTCCTGGAAGTTACTATCGGTGAGGATGTTGTCTTTATCCAGTATTGATCGTAGGGATAGTGTGGTTGAAAAGTTTTTCATTTTTATTTTACAATTAAAAGAGAAAATAATTAGTACTTTCTTGATTACATTTTATGAGAAATAATAAATTAATTTTATTAAGTCTCCCACTATTTTATCAAGTCCCAATGGCCCTTACCATTGAATTTGGAATGTCTAGTTGTTAGGACATTCTACTGGAAAGGATCCATATTCCCCTTCGCATAACCCCAAAAGGGTTGGTCAAGATATTTGATGGTATTTCGGTAGGCAGGTCTTTTCCAAATATGGGTTTGCATCTTCTTGATCCATTGAGTTGACTCCCCAATCCTAAAATCTAGACTTGGATTTCCTCAACACTTGCCTCCAAATTTACACCAAGTCTAGTAAGGGCTACTCCTCATGATGTAAAATGTTTAAGTCAACCTAAAACTTTCATAAGAGCTTCTTGTATAAAAGTAAGTGTCCCAACAAGGGTTGTTCAAACACATAGTTTTATTGAGTCTTTCCCTTAATCAAGTAACGAAAGGCTTTGTACGACTTAATATTTTATTGATGGATTTTTATATCTTATGTATAAATTGATTATTATCTTTATCACATGCTTGTTAATATTAAGTGTAACTTACTTAACTAATTAACCATGTCTCGATAATATTTACACATAATCCTGGTAATTTTATTTCCATCTTGCATGCTTGTTTAATTCATTAATTGTGTGATTGTGACAACACATCCATAATGATAAACCATGAAAATGAGAGAAATAAAATAAAGTAAAGGGAATGATCATGAGATTTTTTAATGGTAAGTTTATCTATAAATTGATAAACTAACCCTAACCTAGGGGAAAAACACCTTGAACCTTTTAGGTTCGTGTTTAAAGCTTTCCACCTACCCACCTTTGTATCTCTTGGGATTGGTTTTGTCTCGAATCCAGATTGAACCACCTCTACTAGCTTGGCATATCTATCCATTACATATAATTTTTAACTCACACACTGGTGATGGGTAAAAAGAGGGGTTTAGATAAAAGAAACCATGGACATGCAGGCCCTACATATTAATGAGGAGAGATGACACGCAAACCAACAATTTAATTTAAAATAAAATAAAAGGAAACCAAACACATACAAAGGTCTAGTATAGCTTATGATCATCCACATACATGCAACAAATTACACATTTAATATAAATATTATTCAATTATTTAATCATTATTATAAAGATAAATCGTGCTTGAATCAATTAATTATTATCTTTAATTAATCAATCCTTTTATCTTAATTCTTTTCTGAATTTCCCTAAGATTCTCATCCAAAACCTTGGATATAAAATGGTGAACACCCATTAAAATATACACGATATGTAATTATGAACATTACACAAACATTAAAGTTTTAATTCTGTATAATTTGGTAAAGTACACGGCCAGTATCTCTGACTACACAGCACGTACTGCCTTCACCATCTTATCTGAAGTACACGCCTAGGGACTCAGCGTGTGAGGTGTACTTCGAAAATCTTGGAGTATGCGGCATGTCCAGTGGGCCACATGTCGTGTTGTATTCAGGTGACATGGTTACCGGTCATCTTAGTTGTGTATGGGATACACGGTTTCGACCTTGATCGGAAGGGACTGCACGTCGTGTCCAGTGGGCCACATGGCATGTAATCCAGCTGACTGTGCACTAGTCTGCCTTGGTCAACACATGGTGTAAGAATTAACTACACCACGTGTCATTAATGCAGATGGATTGAGTAATTTCTGAATTACTCTTGATGTAATGAACACAACTACATGGTGTGTAATTCAGATTACATGACGTGTATGGAAGATTACATGGCGTGTAACTCTGAATACATGACATGTACTGTTGTGTTACCTGGATAGAATCGTCAGAACCTCCTAATGAGATCCACGATTTAATTTTAATAAAAAATTATTTGTTTCTATTAGATCTATGAGAAACGAAAATAGCAATAATAAATTTTGAAATTCAGATTACAAGAATAATTATACATGAATTGAAAAACTAAATTATTAATGTATAAATCATCAAATAATTATTTAAATAATTATAAACGATGATGATCCCCACTCTGATACCACTTGAAGGATCTGAACGTAGTAGAATCATGGCAGTTGGGAGGGCCCAACTTTTCTTTTTCTATAATCTATGACCAATCTGGGATCAATACGACGATGAACGCCAGTATCCACATATTGAAATCAAATATTTATATAAAGATAAGAATAACGCTAGATCTGAGAAAGAGGATCTCTCACATCATTTTTATAATTAATTTAATAATTTCTGAAGAAATTAAATACCTGAGTCTTTTGTACTTTCTTCATTGATGATCGTTGATCATCCAAAAGGACACTTCTGGATTTCCTTCATTGCACTTAAAGGTATCCAAAGTAGAATTCCTTTAGAGGTGATTCACACATGCTCTAATAGTCTCTGATCAATGCCACTCATTCTCTGAGTGCTAGTGCAGTAGAATGAATGTCTTGCATTGATCATTATTGATCGCTTGTTCTTAAGTCTTGAATAACTTCTCTCATTCTTGAGAGGGAGAGATGAGAGGAGTCGAGAGAGAAAATGTTTGGCTCAATAATTCTCATTTCACCGGGGATTTAGAACAATAGATGTACCTGCCTATTAATCGACATGGGGTTTTAGTTACAATATTTAATTAAGAAATAGAAATTAAATGCAATTATAACTATTAGAGAAAACCCATGACACATAATTACAATAACATCACCATTATTTGTGGTGTGTCAACTTGAAAAAAATAGAACCATAAATGAAATCATATGCCACATAATTATGACAATATTATTATTATTTCTTGTGCCAACTAGATAAACATTATTTACTGACTTGTAAATAATTAATTTATCAATAGACACGGTCTTGGTCCATTCGAAATCCTATTCTATTTATTGAACACCCTAATAAAATATTTCATTCTCTTAAATAAATATTTTTATTTAAAAATTAGTAAATATATATTTATTAAATGTTCAATAAAATAAATAAATATATTTTATTCACAATCCGGTGAATAAATATTTATTTAATTTATGCGATTATTTCAACTTGAATAAAATTATTCCCCGGTCTTCAGAATAATATTTATTCCATTAATTAAATTCAAATTGAATTTAATCAAGATCACTAGAAATACTTAGTGTGTGACCCTCTAGGATTCTTTCTCATTGGCATTAGGCAGGCTTGCATAAAGTCCAAGATTACTATCTAGAAATGGGTCAAGGCACCCAAGAAAAGAACTTAAAGTCGCAATGATGACATCCACATATGAACGCTCATTGTGTAATATAATCCCTTTTTCATAATATCTCATCAATCAAGTTTCATGATAGTGTCATCAACCTATATGCTTGATACGTCATTCTTTGACTACCTGAAATAAACTTGTCGTTAAACCATAGCCATGGAATTTAGGATGATGGTTCTATTCAAATCAAAGGGACAATATATAAATTTCCATAAATGGAAGGGAAAAATCCTTCCTCGACTTTTCCATTAATAACATGTCATTAGTGACACACCCAACATACCCTACTTCCTGCCAACATATGGCTTAATGGTTTTCATCAAAAAATCTAAGTGTGTGATTCATGACCCGTATTAATGATAATATTAAAGTCTAAGGACCATTACACATGCTCACAGATAGGAATATCTGATGAAACCAAAACATACGGAATTCCTACTAGTGGGTATGTTCTCATAACTCCTGTCTTTGAGATTACCAAGTGAAAACTTTATGAGAAGAAATCACTAGTGTAGAAAACGTTTTTAACGTCACCATTTTGGACGTCGGTTATATATAACCGATGTGAAAATCTGTGAAATGTGGTTTTTACGTCGGTTATTTTATAACCGACGTAAAAAATGAGGCATCTGACTGATTTTTTATGGCGGTTATAGAATAACTGACATAAAAAAGGCGGCATCTGAAGCCTTTTTGACATTAGTTATTTGATAACCGATGTAAAAACCCAACCCATAGAATGTTTTACGTCGGTTATATGATAACCAACGTAAAAAACCAACACACGGTAGTTTTTACATCGGTTATTTTATAATTTACATAAAAAGTGAGGTTTTGAATGTATTTTTTAAGTCGGTTATAGAATAACCGACGTAAAAAACCAACACGCGGCTTTTTTTACGTCGGTTATAAAATAACTGACGTAAAAAATGTGGTATCTGATACATTTATAATGTTTGTTACTATAATAAACAATGTTATAAATGTAATAAAAATAGTTTATAACATCGGTTATTAAATAACCGACATTATAAAACATTTAAAAAATTTATCACGCCCCGTGGATCGTTATTTCTAATTTTTCGATCGACATACCTGCGACTCGTCTCTCTCGCGCGGAAAACCTAAAATCGACTCTTTGATCTCATTTCGTTAAACTCATTTTTCTATCATCTTTACTCTTCTCGGATCTATCATCTCCACTCGCAACCCTCAGTTAAGCCTCCCATGACTTTATTTCGTTCATTTTTTTTCCCAGATAGTCTATATTTATGTTTTGTGATTTTTTTGTTTAAACTAGGTAAGATTCTTCGATTTTGAACCCTATTACCTCGTTTTTCCATCATAATTTTATTTATTATCACCAGATCTATTAGATCGACTCACAATATTCAAGTAAGCCTCACCTACTTCTATTTCGTTTGTTTTTGTTTCATGGATGCCCTACATTTATGGTAATATTTGTTGTCATTGACAACTAATGATCTCATTCACCTATATTACTACAATTTATATCTAAACCATTGTGATACACCCATTCCATGTACCAGTGTGATTTATTTTATAAGTATATATGGTTTTTCATAGTGGAATGTTTGTTTTGGATCCTTGGTTGTTTCTATTTTGGGTATCACTTTTTGTTGTTCCATAAACTATTTACATCGCTTATTCTCGTGGACTATTATAAGTCTTCATATGCTATTAAAACCGGATTCATTGAAAAATAGATCATTTTAGACTAGTAGGAGATATAGTCCATGGTTCTCATTTTGAATAATGGCATGATACCAAAACTAGTAGCTTGAGGTTAAAATCCCTAGATATGCCAAAACTAGTAGCTTGAGGTTAAAATATCATGGTTCTGGGGGGCTATTCAGAGGGTTGGGGGCTGTCCAGGGTGTCCATGGAGGTGGGGGGGGGGCAGTCCAGGGGTGTGTGTGTGTGGGGGGGGGGGGGTCCAAGGGGGTGGGGGTGTCGAAGGGGGTGGGGGTTGTCCGAGGGGGTGGGGGCTGTCCAAGGGGGTGGGGGCCTGTCTAGAGGGTTTGGGGGGTTTTCCAGGGGGTGGGGGCTTTCTAGAGGGTTGGGGTGTCCAGGGGGGTGTCCAAGGGGGTAGGGGGTGGGGGTGGTGTCCAGGAGGGGTGGGGGTGTCCAAGGGGGTGGGGTGCTGTCTAGAGGGGTGGGGGCTGTCCAGGGGGTGGGGGTTGTCCAGAGGGGTGGGGGCTATCCAAGGGGGTGGTGGTGTCCAGGGGGTGTCCAAGGGGGTGGGGGTGGTGTCCAGAGGGTTTGGGGGGCTTTCCAGAGGGTTGGGGGGGTGTCCAGGGTGTCCATGGAGGTGGGGGGAGGGCAGTCTAGGGGTGGGGGGGGGTCCAAGGGGGTGGGGGTGTCAAAGGGGGTGGGGGATGTCCAAGGGGGTGGGTGGGTGGGGTGTTGTCCAAGGGGGTGGGGGGCCTGTCCAGAGGGTTTGGGGGGTTGTCCGGGGGGTGGGGGCCGTACAGAGGGTTGGGGGTGTCCAGAGGGTGTCCAAGGGGTTAGGGGTGGGGGTGGTGTCCAGGAGGGGTGGGGGTGTCCAAGGGGGTGGGGGTGATGTCCAGAGGGGTGGGGGTTGTCCAGGGGGTGGGGGGATATCCAGAGGGGTGGGGGATGTCCAAGGAGGTGGTGGTGTCCATGGGGTGTCCAAGGGGGTGGGGGTGGTGTCTAGAGGGTTCCGGGGGTTGTCCAGAGTGTTGGGGGGTGTCCAGGGTGTCCATGGAGGTGCGGCGGGCATTCCAGGGGTGTGGGGGGGGGGGGTCCAAGGGGGTGGGTGTGTCTAAGGGGGTGGGGGGTTGTCCAAGGGGGTGGGGGCCTGTCCAGAGGGTTTGGGGGTTGTCCGGGGGGGCTGTGTAGAGGGTTGGTGGTGTCTAGGGGGGTGTCCAAGGGGGTAGGAGGTGGTGGTGGTGTCCAGGAGGGGTGGGGGTGTCCAGGAGGGGTGGGGGTGTCCAAGGGGGTGGGGGCTGTCCAGGGGGTGGGGGTGGTGTCTTGAGGGGTGGGGGTTGTCCAAGGGTGTGGTGGTGTCCAAGGGGCAGGGGTGGTGTCCAGGGGGTGGGGGGATGTACAAGGGGGTGGTGGTGTCCAGGGGGTGTCCAAGGGGGTGGGGGTGGTGTCCAGGGGGTGGGGGGTTGTCCAAGGGGGTGGTGGTGTCTAGGGGTTTTCCAAGGGGGTGGGGGATAAGTGTCAGTTGGGATTGACTATTGTATTGTGGTTTATGAGATTATGACATGATGATTATATTGTTTCATGGGTATTATTATTACAATATGATTCTATTTGGTTATATATATTTTGACCAGTCATAGACTATGATAAAATTATGGGTTCTGGGGGAGACCATGTCATGGTTTTCAAATATACATAGTTATCCTAACCCCATTTTTCCGTGATGATTGGATTTACATTGTTATTTTCTCCATCCGAGTTTTTATTTTAAATTTGATTTGATTCTCAGGTTTACTCCATTTTCTCTAATTTTCTATCAACCATTGGAGGCCCCATGGTTTTCTTTGATTCCATGTCATTTAAAACGGTTATATCTAACTATATTTTCTTTTTAAAATCATATTTAATCATATTTTTTTAAATACGCATAGATTTGTTTTATATTTAAAAATTGTTTTACATTCAAATTATGATTTTTTTCATATAAACATATATTTGTCTTATCTTAAAAAGATGTATAATTTTGATATTTGTTATAGGTAATAATGAGTCGAAGTTGGATTACATCACATCGAATGAGAAATGAATATGAGGAAGGTTTTGATGCCTTTTTTGGAATTTGCTAAATGAAATGTTCCAAGTAGTGACATTTTTTTATGTCCATTCCTGAAATGTTTGAATATGAAGAAGTTGAAAATTAGAGAGTTAAAAGATCATCTGATTTGTCATGGTTTTAATTCGAGTTATAGCCCTTGGATTTTGCATGATGAAACTGGACGGAATGACACTGATGATGATGATTTGCAAGATGGTGACTCTGATGGAATTGAAGAAATGATTCATGATATTACAGCAGAACAAATTGAGATAGAACTGACAGTTGCGCGTCTATATGGTGATGATGAAAACCATTATATCCTGGTTGTACATATTTTACGGTTTTTTCATCGGTGTTAAGATTGATTAACCTGAAGACGAAACATGGATGGAGTGACAAAAGTTTTACAGAGCTGCTATAATTTATGAAAGACATTCTTCCTAAAGATAATGATCTTCCAGATTCACATTATAAGGCCAAGAAAATATTATGCCTGGTGGGATTGGGATATAAGAAAATACATGCCTATCCAAATGAATGTATAATATATAGGAAGGAATATGAATTTCTGTCAGAGTGTCCTAAATGTGGGACATCACGGTATAAGGTGAAAGAAAAATCACAGGCTGATGTAGAGATTACAAAGATCCCTTCAAAGGTATTTTGGTATCTTCCTATAATTCATCATTTCAAACGTTTATTTTATAATAAAAATTATGAAAAAGGTTAATATGGAATGTTGATGAGCGGTTATGTGATGGAAAAACACATCATCCAGCTGATTGTCCACAATGGAAGAAAATTGATGAGCAGTATCCTACATTTGGAAATGAAATTAGAAATCTCAAACTAGGGTTGTGCACAGATGGAATGAATCCATACCAGATCCTCAGTAGCACAGATAGTTCATGGCCTGTTTTATTGGTAATTTACAACCTCTCTCCTGAATTTTGTATGAAGCGCAAATATTTCATGTTGAGTATAAAGATCTCTGGTCCGAAGCAACCCGGAAATGATATTGATGTTTTCTTATCACCGTTGATTGATGATTTGAAACTTTTATGGGAGGATGGTATTAGGGTGTATGATTCTTATAAAATGGAATATTTTCAACTACATGCAGTTCTTTTGTTCACTATAAATGACTTCCCAGTATATGGAAATTTTTATGGATATAGTGTTAAAGGGCATAAAGCATGTCCAATTTGTGAACAACAGACGTCATATTGTCAATTGCATCATGTGAGGAAAACAGTGTACATGGGTCATCGAAAGTTTTTGCCTATGGATCACTCTTATAGAAGACTAAAAAGGCATTCAATGGCTCACAAGAATTTGATATTGCTCCAAAACCTTTATCCCCTGATCTAAATTTTGAGAGGGTGAAAAACCTTGATGTAACATTAGGAAAGACACAGAAATCTGGTAATGATAGACATATTTGGAAGAAAAGTTCAATATTTTTTGAGCTACCATATTGGAGATATCATGAAGTTAAATATAATATTGATGTCATGCACGTGGAGAAGAATATATGTGATAGTTTTATTGGAACATTGTAAGATATTAAAGGAAATACAAAAGAAGGGTTGAATGCAAGATTAGACTTACTATCAATGGGAATACATTTGGAGTTAGCTCCCACTCCTAATGGAAGACGAACATTTCTTCCCCCGGCTTGTCATACATTATCGAAGAGGGAGAAAATTAGCTTTTTTCAGTGTCATCATGATATCAAAGTGCCTCAAGGTTATTCTTCAAATGTAAAAAATCTGTCTCATTGAAGGACTTGAAGTTGATTGGTATGAAATCTCATTATTTTCACGTCATGATGCAACAACTTCTACCAGTTGAATTGCGTGGAATATTGTCCATCTATGTCAGAAAGACTACAATGAAGTTGTGTTATTTTTTCAATTAAATTTGTAATAAGGTGATTGATGTGAATGCTTTGAACATTTTGG
Organism: Viscum album; assembly: GCA_963277665.1. Classification (NCBI taxonomy): domain Eukaryota; kingdom Viridiplantae; phylum Streptophyta; class Magnoliopsida; order Santalales; family Viscaceae; genus Viscum; species Viscum album. The sequence continues at coordinate 609,905,166 of OY728137.1, read as the reverse complement.
AAAAGGATGCAATTTTTACACTTTTTCAATTGAAAATGTATTTTCCTCCAACTATTTTTGATATAATGGTGCATTTAATGATTCATCTGGTTCAAGAAATAAAGCTTTGTGGACCTTTATATCTTCATTGGATGTATCCTTTTGAAAGTTATATGAAAATATTGAAGGGGTATGTTAAGAATCCATATCGACCTGAAGCCTCCATTATTGAAAAGTATATTTCTAAGGAGGTTGCAGAGTTTTGTATGAGCTACTTGGTTGCGGTGCAACACATAGGTTTGCCTCCATCTCTCCATGAAAGAGTTAATAATGAGGGAAAGGGGATTCGTGGCTTGAAATTCAAATCTTTTTCAGCTGAACAGATGAAGAAGTTATAATCATACATCTTGAATAACATAGCTGATGCTCAACCGTATATCACATTGCATATTAATGAGTTGAAACAATGTCATCCAAAGAAGAAAGAAATGTGGATTTTTAATGTGCACAACAAAACATTTTTTTCATGGTTTAAAAATACCTTTCTTGGTAGATCAGATGTATCAAAGACATTAAAATGGATAGTGGGTGGTCCATGTTTAAATGTGATAACATGGTCCGGTTATGACATTAATGGCTATAAATATACGAAATCTCAAGACAATAGAAGTGCAGTTCAGAATAGTGGGGTATTGGTGTTTGCAGAAGCAATGCATTTTTTGATTGCTAAGGACAAAAACCCAATTTCTACATCAAGTGCATATTATGGAGTGATTGAAGACATATGGGAGGTGGATTACTTTAAAATTAAAGTTCTTATTTTTAACTGTAAATGGTTTATCGGTAACAGAAGTGTCAGACATGATGAATTTGGAATGACAGTTGTTAATCTGAATAGATTGGAAGACACGGTTGATTCTTTTATAATGGCAACACATGAAAAACAAATTCTCTATGTATTAGATCAATCAGATATGCAGTGGGCTGTTGTTTTACAAGGGAAAAAACAATATGTTGGTGAGGATGAACTTGATAAAGATGATGATTTATGTGAGATCCCTACTTCCATGGAAAGATTAACAGAACATAATTATGACCATGTTGAAGACATGGTTTGCGCCATAAGGAACGATCACGACGAAGGAATTTGGAAAAACAATCCATTTGTACATTCCTAAAATTACAGGTAACATTTGTTTATTTCTTGTTTACATTTATTATTTTCATAAAATAGTAGATATTGTAAGTTTTTTATTTATTAAAACATGTATTAAAACAAAATAAGTATAAGTTTTTGTTTGTTTTATTTTTTTTAGATTACTTTATCATTTTTACCATTACATTAATTATATATCTATTGTTTTTGTTTAGTGACAATTAGTTTACCATGTTTACCAGGTTTACCATGTTTTAATTTTGTTTAGTTTACTTTATCATGTTTACCATTACATAAATTATATATCTATTGTTTTTTTCAGTGACAATTACTTTACCATGTTTACCAGGTTTACCATGTTTATCATGTTTACCATCTTGACTATCTTTACCATCTTTACCATTTTTGAACATGATTACCATATTAACCATGTTTACTATTACGTAACTTGGTACAATTTTCTATTTTCTGATTATAGTAGTATTAAAATATTTGAATTTGTAAATTTGTGAACTAATGTTTGTTTTTTTGATTTGAAGGATAATGACAGATCAATCAGTTGATCAACCACATGATTCTGGAGATGAGAATATTGGTCATACCTCTGGGGAGGAACATTTACATACTCCTCTTGATGTTCCCCAATCTTCCTCATGTTCTCCCATTACTACAAAGAGTTCAAGAGTTGGTAAACGTGGGTGCACATGTTTACCAAAATTATCACTTTCTCGTACGCAGGATCAGAGGATACTCGTTGAGTTTGATGAGGATCATATTCCTAGAGTTCCAAATGAAAAATATTTTAAGATTTTTGTATCCACTCAGGGTAAGAGCAAAGTAATCATTTTGTATGATGACAGGAGAAGTGTGGATAAAGCGATAATCTCTCAGTTGTGGGAGATGATTTTGGTAAGATCTTTTTCTATTGTTTGACTATTATTTAAATGTTTCTAGTATATATAATATGTTTAACCTCTTATTTATCAGATGACATTTGATATTCCTGACACTAGAGGTGTCAGGAATAAATGCTTATTGATGGCTGCCAAGAGATGGAGGGATTTCAAATCAAACCTTGCATCTGATTTCATTTTTGGTCATAGGATTCATGACAATCCATGTCGTATATATCCTTTCATAGATGAAGACACATGGAGACAGTTTGTTGAAAATAGAAGAAAAGAATCATTTTTGGTAAGGGAAATGTAAAGTTTTATAAGCTTTCTTATATAAATGATCTTATTACTGTTTTGTTAATGATTTGTTATTCTTAATTTACAGCAAACAAGGAAATATCATCAGGAGATCCAATCTAAAAATGTATACCCACATATTTTATCTCGGGGAGGTTATACATTATTGGAAGAACAAATGATGGCAGAAAAATTAAAAAAACTAAGAGCTGAGTCTTCAAGCTCTGGAGAGGTGGCCCCTCCATCCCCTCCCTCTAGACATGAAAAACGAAAGAGAGCTCGGATGGGAAAAAAGGGCAATATCTTTCGGAAGATTCGATAATCATAGCTGAGAGGATTGTAAGATGTCTAATTTATTTATTTAAGTTAACTATTTTCTTCATATAATTTCAATCATTACAGAAATGTTAAATTAATTAATATAGGATTATCTTGAGGAGCAGAGCTCACAGGGGGTATTTACAGCTACTGGGAGGCAAGATATTTTATCTACAACATTGGGAAAGCCCAAACATCCTGGTCGTGTATGAGGATATTCGGCAGGTGTATCAGTAAGAAAAGTGTTGCCACATTTCTCAACTACTTACATTGAGGGTGTTTATAAAAAATAGAATCCTTGGAGGCTGAATTTCATAATATTAATGCGACGATGGAGGAAAAGATTAGAGCGTCGGTACAGTCTATGTTTGCAGACATGCAAAGACAATTTCAGACTACAGGTCTCACTCCTCCACCTCCCCTTGCAGACCCATATTATGTATCCTCCACCTCCTCTAGTAGCTCCCACTCCCCCACCTCAGCACACATACCCCATTTTTTATCCTACTCCTCCACCGCAGCTTCCTACTTATTGTGAGTTATATGTTGATGATCCTCAACATCAAATAGTTTCATATGGGTTGGTATATTGTATAGGAGATACAGTTCATCATCAACAATTAGAGGTAGATAATCAGAGGGTCACTGTACATGATATTATAGATAGATCAGCTTGAGTACCATTACCTGCAGATGAGGTGATGACAGTTGGACATAGTATCGACCATTTTTTAATTTGGCCATCCAAACTTCTTCGACTCATTACCATAGAGGTATGTATGTTATATCTTCTATTTTATTTTTTTATTAAAGTTGTATTTTTATTTGAAAACTAATATATTTTTCTATTTATTTTTACAGGAATACTTCAAAGGTAAAGAAATACTGTATAGACAACAGTAAAGACCAATGATTATGACATCAGATACAGATTCTAGTGGTTTTGACAGATTGTCAAGATATTCAAATTTTTTGGTGGATCATTATGAGTTTCCAATGGAAACTCATGTTTGTGGACGTGCAATAACTGTGTGGATTATTAAAGCTTATATCATGGAGCTTGTTACTGGAGATAAGTTGGGCATCAACGTGGTGTAGATTTTTTCCATGTAAGTCTTAACACCTTTTCCCTGCATTATATTTATTAAAAATGTATACTTATGTCTGTTTTGTATTAGTTATATTTATAAAATTTGTGAGAAGAATGAGCAAAAAGATGTATATGGGTTCATGGACCCACATTTGATTTCCCCTGAAGCATGTGCATTGGATGAGGAACAAATAATGGTTTATATTACTGAAAGACTTGAACATAATATAGTCACACAATGTTGGATGATGACTTTTTGTGAGAGGTATGAAATGCATCTCTTTCAAGAGTTCATTATATTTTAACATAAAAAAACCAATAACCTTAATTTTTTTTATCAGTGATCATTGGATGTTAGGGGTTTTTTGCGCAAGGGAGAAGACACTTTATTAGATATGATCTGTCCATGGTGATGTGCGGGAAATTTTTAAGAGAATGTTGGAAAAGTAAGTTTCAATTTCTCAATAGTTTTCTATATTATAATGAATTTTAAATTTATCTCATTCGTATTATTTTCTAATAGGGGATGGTTCTACTTTTGAAAAAACACAAAGAAAAGGAGTGTGAAGATAAAATATGTAAATGTAAAGTTAAATATCCATTTATAATTTGTACTGTTTGATTTATTACATACAAATAATATATTGAATTTACACTCATTCAAACAGAATTTTCATGAACAACAAGGCCTCATCGAATGCGGATATTATATGTTAAGATTTATGTATGAAATAATAACAACTAGGACAGTTGTGAACTTTGACCTGGCAAGATTTCCTTTTAAACTTTACCATAATATTTCATTTGATTTATTCATTATACACGTTAACTACTATACTTTTAATTTGTAGCTATTTTATGACCCTCAACCCTATAGTGCTAAAGACGTAAAACACTTACAAGTGGAATGGTCAAATTATTTTACATGTTTGATTGATTTTTAGTTGTTTGTAGCGTAAAATGTAATTTTTAATACTTGTCATTGTAATTGTGTATTTGGTAGTTGTTTAGGTTGGATTTAGTTTTTTTAAGTTGACATTGTAAGTTTTTAATGTTATATATGTGAATGTTTAATTTTTCTCTACTTCTTGTTTTGGTCTACTTATGATGGTTTTTCTGGTATGGATTCTGGTCTGGGGGGAGGGGTTCCAAGGGTGTGGGGGGTGTTTAATGGGATGGGGGTATCCAGGGGTGTGGGAGGGATGTCTGATGGGGTGGGGGTATCCTGGGTGTCCATGAGAGTGGGGGGGTAGTCCAGGGTGGTGGGAGCGTTTCTAAGAGGGTGGAAGGGTTGTCCAAGGGAGTGGGGACTGTCCAGGGGGTGTCCAGGGGTGTGGGGTGTCCTGTGGGGTGAGGGGGGTTTCTAGGGGTGTGGTAGGGCTGTCCAGTGGGGGGTGGGGGTCCAGGGTGTCCATGGGGATGGGAGGGGGGTAGTCCAGGGGGTGGGAGAGGAGGCGCCGCCATCCCTCAGGGGGCTGAACATCGCTGGAAGGTACTCATCACTCCCACATGCAAAACATTTTGAGATCTCAATCTTCACATGTGGGAGTGATGAGTACCTTCCAGCAGCATGCCCCCTGAGGGATGGTGGTGCCTCCTCTCCCAACACGAGCTTTCCAGGGGATGTCTAGGGGGTGGGGGCATTCCAGGGGTGTCCAGGGGGTGGGGGGGGCAGTCCAGGGGTGGGGGTGTGCAAGAGGGTGGGGGGTTTTCCAGGGGTGTTGGGGGCTGTCCAGGGGGTGGGGGCTGTCCAGGGATGTGGGGGTGTGGTGGGGGCTGTCTAGTGGGGTGAGGGGGTTCTGGTCTGTTTTTGGTAACTTTTTGGTTTGTTTTAGGGGTGTGGGAGGGATGTCCAGGGGTGTGGGAGTGTTGTATAGAGGGTGGGAGGTATACAGGAGGGTGGGGGATGTCCAGGGGTGGTGGTTATGTCCAGGGGTGTGGGTGTCTAGGGGTGTGGTGGGGGCAGTCCAGTGGGGTGAGGGGGTTCTGGTCTGTTTTTGGTAACTTTTTGGTCCTATTTCAGGGGTGTGGGAGGGCTATCCAGGGGTGTGGGAGTGATGTCCAGGGGTGGGGGTATACATGAGGTTGGGGGGGTTTCCAGGGGTGTGGGGCCTATCCAGGGGGTGGTGGGGACGTCCAGGGGTGTTTGGGGCTGTCCAGGGGGTCGGGGGCAGTCCAGGGGTGTGGGGGTGTCCAGGGGTGTGGTGGGGGTTGTCCAGTGGGGTGAGGGGGGCTGTCCAGGGGGTGGTGGGGGGTTGTCCAGTGGGGTAAGTTTTAAATGTTATCAATGTAAATACTTAATTTTTCTTTGGTTCTTGTTTTGGTCTACTTTTGTTTTTCTAGTATGAATTCTTGGTTTGGTTTCTGGTTGTTTCTGGGGAGAGCAGAGGACTGCTTTCTATTTTTAAAAAAAAATTGGTTTATCACGTCGGTTATTTAATACTCGGCGTGATAAACACCCCCCGCACTAGTTTATCACGTCAGTTATTAAATAACCGATTTTATAAACCATTTTCCAGGTGTTTATCACATCGGTTATTTAATAACCAACATGATAAATACCCCGTACACTGGTTTATCACTTCGGTTATTACCCTCCTCCCCCTGGTTTATCACGTTAGTTATTAAATAACCGACATGATAAAATCCTGGGAAATGGTTTATCATGTCAGTTATTTAATAACCGACCTGATAAACACCCCACGCACTGGTTTATCATGTCAGTTATTAAATAACCGACGTGATAAACCCTTCCCCCCTAGTTTTTCACGTCGGTTATTTAATAACCGACATGATAAAATCTTGGGAAATGGTTTATCTCGTCCGTTATTAAATAACTGACGTGATAAACACCGCGATGTTATGTTTTTTACGTCGTTTTTTAAATAACCGACATAAAAAACAATATTTATAACGTCGTTCGTATTAATGTCGACTAAAAACCGACGTAAAAAATAAAAAATAACTGACGTAAATGGTGTTTTTTGCACTAGTGAATCTCATATGCTTACGAGTACTCACACCTGATGGTTTGTATACTATGTGTCCCGTCATAGTATATCATCCAACCACATAACTATATTTAATAATATTGTCCTAGCACTTCAAGGTTCTCAACATAGCGGGGAACTACTATAACCTTATTAATGCGACAAATACTCATGGACATTATTACATTATAGTCATGCAGAACAATGAACAATATGTAATAAGATGTTTAATATTTAAATACATTAAATATTAATGTAATCAATATACAAACAATTGGTTTTAGAAAACCAACTCCAATAGTATATACTTGACATACACTTTTATTCTTACTTGAAAAAGAATTATCTTGTCACAAATATGTATAAAAGTTTTACTTTTTATATTCATCACTCATTGCCTATGATTCAAGTATCACTGAACTGTTGATTGAGTATGGGATGCCACAAACAACATTCATTCCTAAATTTGGAATAATGTCTCCTTATGTCTAAATGACATGTGGGATAACTGTTTTGGTTATACTCAATTATAGTTTTATAAGAATCATTAACTTGAAAATACATAAGTCATGTACTTTTCACCACTAACTTAGGAATCACCCTTTCTTAGCCACTTGGAGAATACATCTGACTTCTAGTAATGTTTCTATACTTGGTTACTATATTTCAATACACATATGTGAAAGGAATGCTATATTTAATACCCAAGAAGTATGTTCAAAACATTAAATTTATATTGATGAATATCCTAAAAGAAGAATCAGGTACTTTTGTTATTCAAATAGGTTTAATTCCATTAAACTTCCATATAATTTTTTTCATGTTATGCAATGAAAATAACCTCATATTAATACCTCTTTAATTGAAGGACATTGAAAATGTTCCCTTGGCATTACTTTCCATTGGACTTTTTTCCTTGTATTTCAATTTATTCACCATAATAATTAAAATTAAACTATATTTTATATTCTTATTAACTTGGAAAACCTTACCTAAATGGTAATGAAGCATTTGCTCCAAACTATTCGTTCTTCCACCTAAAATGAAACTAGAGTAAATGGATGAAAATGATATAATAAAGGGATTCATTGAAAGATCATGATCCATATTTCAATTTACACATGACCAATGTAATCATCACATTATTCATATCTTTCTTCACTTTCTCCTTGCAAACTACTCGGAGATGATACTAAATGTTATTTCAACGATGTCCAATGTAATAATCACAAATACCATCATATGTTGATGATTTCATAATTAAATAACCATCATATGCACTATACATAAGCCTCCTGTAAGTAATTTTTGTATACCACCACTTCCTGAGGTAGTTTCATAGGTATTAGGGACACTGTCACCTTAAATTTTCTATATTATAGCATTGTGCGCAAGCACCTATACTACACTTGGGAACTTGTGCTAGTATGGAAATTTACTTTATCCATTATTTATCGCAGTATTTATTATGGTATAACTTTCCATTTTCTACAAAAAATTTAATTTTATCAGATTAGTACTTTTTATCTTGATTACCACTTTAGACATTTTGATTAATAAATTAAATAATTAAATGTATCCCGTAATTTTATCAAATTCTAGAAACCCTCTATACTAGAATCGGAATACTACGTCGCTTGAGTGTTCTAGTGGAAAGGATCCCCGAACCTCACATCATTGTCTACAAGATATGGATGCTCCACTACTCAGAGGGTTCAAGGTAAGTGTTTGATTGGCCAACCGCATTAACTCACGGTTCCTTATTCTATTGAGTAAAGTCTCATCTTATAAAATCATAACTTGATTTACTTAATGATTGCCTCTAAAATGATAAAAAGTAGTTATGGATAATCCTTACTACCATTTTAGTTAATTCAACCCCACCACTCCCATAAGAACTCCTCGGTAGTAAGAGGTACCCTCAACTATGGCATGACGAGCACCTCGAACACTCGGTTTTGTCCAAATGAAAATGGTGGAAGGCGGTTATGACTTAATATTTCTTTGAGGGTTTTATTGTTTTTATGTGATGAAGGAAATAATTTTCTATCTTCTAAGCATGTAATATGTGATGGCACTCACAACCGATCATGTAATAAATAAAAATTATTCATCACGTCACATGCTCATTTTATTTGTGCATGCTTGTTTATTATTCTATGTGATCGCGCGTAAACTACACATAATAATAAACCATGAAAAACAAAAATGATGAAATGATCATGAGCATATACTAATCGTTGATCCACTGAGTGAAAAATGGATCAACCTAGACCCTAGGGGTAATTCCTTGAGCCACATCGCTTGTGACTCAAATTTCAGTATCTGCTCATCCAATGCTTCAGACTCCTGTCTGGTGAGTCACCATAACTTGGTGTGAAGTGCGTCACTGATCCTCTTTGTCATTATACAACAGCACTCGCACGTAGGTGAGGGGGTCTTGGGAGTATAAAATACAACTAAGAAATGGACATGTAGGTCCTTATACATTTAATGACACTTAGACAACATGTACATCGCCATTTATTAAACTGCTTATTACAAAACACCATTGTAATAATTTATTGAATAAATAAATAAACATGCATCAGACATGCATTAGTCAGTCAATGACTCATGATCAGTCTAATATGTTTTAAACTTGCATATTAAAATTAAACTTGCATTAAATATTTTCCAAGGTCATTTTATTGAATTAAAATTCACTCTTATTTTAATTCAATAATTTTCATCGTCTGGATCGATTATTAATTTAATTTTAAAACCAAAAATTAAATTAATAAATTAATTAAATTTAACACTTAATTAAATTAATTTTACCTACAGAATTAAAATTTAAACCAAAAATTAATATTTAATTAATTTAATTTAAAACCAAAAATTAAATTAATTAATATAATTAATTTTTGATTATTTAAAAATTATTCAGGCCCCAAAAACCACACTATAGCCTGTTGTGGGTCACGCTGAACCCACCCAGACCGATAACGTGCCTAGAAAATCCTGTTCAGGGAAATTCTGGGCTAGGAAAGTCCATCCAAACCCATTTCAGGTCAGGCAGACCTGCCCTATCCCATTTCAGGGTGGTTTAGACCAAAAGAAATTGTATTGTAGAGATTAACTCTTTGTGACTAAAAGGAGGCTGATGGCCAGATATGCCGCCGTAGGGTGTGGTGCGTCTGCGACATGGGCTAGATCTAGAATAATACATGGAAAATGGGATAGACCATGGGTGACCAATCGGGAAGCAAGGCAGTGACAAACATTAGTCAGAATGTCTTGGGCGGGTAGCAGTGGCACGACGGGGAGGCACGACACGGCTCCACAATGGTGACTGGAGGTAGTCTGGGGAGTCTCTATAGACAAGATTTGTTAGGGGTTCAAAGCAATACAAGAATACCAGAAGGCGGCGGCCCTACTTCATCCGACACAGGCGAGGTGCAGTCGACCAGATCTGCAGTTGTGTTTTTTTCTCTGTAAGGGGATCTCCAAAAGAGGGGCTTTCCGTGGTGGAGTCGGACTGGTGTAGTGCATGGAACAACTCTTTTTGTGTCACTACTTTAGTGAGGGAGAAGACAGGTCTGACTAGATCTAGAGTTCGGCTCCTGTAGCACGACAGACGACGAGGACACACGTGACCAACAAGGGAATGACGTGCAATGATAGGACCTTGGGTCGACGCTGGAGCAGGTTTCACCGGAGAGAAGTGACCAAGGCGGAGGAGGTCAGATGGGGTCCTGAATCTCAGTAGGCAAGCCTAGGGCTGGCTAGAGGATGGCCAGCTAGGTTGGGAGGGCGACTCGATTGGCCCACACTATCTTCCCTTGGGTTTTTTTATTACACCCCTTTCCAAAAGGCCTAACTGATACATGTTAGAAAAAAATTGATTGATTTTCCTATTTGATGACTGATGGACTAAAATGAGCCTCCCTCTAACAATTCTGAAGCCTATCAATTTAGTTTGGTTAATTATTATAATTACTATAATTACTATAATTATTATAATAAAATAATATTATTTGACCTCATCCGTAAATACTATTTTGATAACAATTTTGGTCATATGTTTTCTAGATGGAATGAAAGGGTTTATCAGAAATTGGTTTTGCAGACGGTTTTGGGTAAACTTACATATATTTGAAACTATAATCAGTAAATTAAAAACCCGTAAAAATTTCAATCCAAATTAAAACTTCAGATGGTCGTAACTTGTCCATCCGATGTCAAATTTACTCACCGTCTATGGCGTTGGGACTGGAATGAAACCCCTTATTTAATTTAATACAAATTTAATTTTTTTGGATTAAAATAATCATGCATCCCTTTGATACCAATTGAACATACTGGGCATGCAGAAGAAGCCCTGAAACTAGGGATTTTTAATAAAATTCCACCGAAGAACAACATAACTTTGTTTTTGTTTGTGAAATATTGCCTGGTATAAGCTGAAGATCCCGCATGAAGAGTTTTAATTACAAAATTAAAACCATAAAATACCTAGTTCTATCTAAAGTGGTGATCGATGTCTACTCGTTGTTGGCGATCACTCCTCGAAGAATCCAAACTTGAATTCCTCTAGATCATCAACACGCACTTCAAAAATCTATGGGAACGTCAATCATTGAATTCTGGGAGCTAGAGTGGAGATCTGGTGATGCCTTAAACACTTTCACGATCAGCACATCGTCTTGCTTGCGATGCACAAGAGAGAGCTTGATCTGAACTCTTGGATCCAGAGCCTCTTTCTCTAGAATGCGGGAGAGATAAGTAGAGAGAGGGTGGTAGTGAATAGTCATTGATGAATCTCTCTCCTTCTCTATTTATAGTGTGTGATGGAAATTACCTGGAAATGCCTCACCAGCCCCCAAATAATTAACACACTATGAACAACATGTTATGATTACTGTACTGATTCATATTATTATCACTTTCTTGTAACATAAATAAATATATTACATGATAATAACAGAACCATTAACTAGAATCATCATTCTCACAGATATTAAATGAACCTTTAATATTTTAAACTAATATTTGTTCAAATAATATTTCCATTTATTTACATTAAAACTTGTAAATACATTTAATAAATAAATTTAATGTTAGTTATTCTTAACTTGAATAATATGAATTTATTTATTTCTTTGATGATCGTATCTCCTTGGACAAAACCCAGACCCCAGTGGTGGGTCCCACCATGTCCTATATACCTATTCAACTGAATAGGGTAGATTCTTGAATACGCTATTGTGTTGGTCCCTCTAGGCCCTTATCTCAATAGTAGTGAATATTATTTACTGACCAAAAGCGGGATCTATTAACCCATCATGGCCCCTAAAGAGATAATGATAGTCATAGAAACAACAACCAACCTACGAACACGCATTGTGTAATATAATCTCTTTATCTTTAATATCTCATAAAGCAGGATGCACACCTGTGTCATCCCCATTTTCTTGCTTTATTATTTTTTAATCTAATTGGACAGATTTAACCTCGAATGTCAAGGTCATGGTCTTATGAAGGTACTACCATTATAATCAACATGGCCCGATATATATTACTTCCTTAACCTAGAAGCGATAAATCCTTTATTAACCATTCAACCAATATCATACCACCAATGACGCACCCAACACAGGCTAGCTCACCGCGATTTCATTATCATGGTTTTTGGCTTGCATCAAAATACACAATAAAATATAAAGCATTGGTAATGATCTCGAGTCAGGGGGCCATTACACATATTTGTAGATAGTAACAACCAGTGACTCCTGAAACATGTGGTGTTCCTATTGGCGGGTATGTCCTCATGATCTCACTACTAGAGATCACCAAGTGAAAACATCATGAGAAGAAGTCTCAATGCTTATGAGCCTCCAGCACCAGATAGTCAAATATCTATTGTGCCCAGTCAGTAAGATGTATCTAGACTATAAGACCTTAGTTTAAGATTAATGTCATAGTATCTTGAGATTATCATTATATCCTGAGATTTGTTATAACCTTTTGATACGACAATTAATATATAGACATTTCTATTTCAATAGTGGGTGCAGAAAAGTATACACTATAATTGTAAGTTTACATCATATATATCTAATTGTATACATGATATGGTAATCAAAAGTAATGCATAGTTGGGTTTAGGGAACCCACTATTAAAAAAGTTGTTTTTTTTTCACAGAGCAACTCGTCCCCCACTTGTATTGAAGCCTTTGGCATTTATTGTCAACCATTGTCGCCTTGAGGATGTCACTTAAGGTCAAGTATCAATTCTCCCTTGACCCAATCCAATAAAGAGGGGTGGAATGTTACAATAACTCTTCTTCAAAAAAATGAAGCTTATAACTACCTTGCACATAAAGGGGTTTTTTTATTTTATTAAAACTACATGTAAAATGAATGCATAGTATTATTCATCCTTCAAATGTTAGAGGAAATGAAATCCATAGATGGGATATTAATGGAAAAGTCAAATATTGAGGAGGGAATAATTGGTCAGATTCTTTAATATTTATAATATTATTTTTTAAAAAAATAAATTTAAATGCATTTGATGTGATTATTAAATTGAAGTAAAAAATCATTCAAGTCAGAAATTGTTCTCTTTTATATTTAATTTAAAAAATCCATGATTGTGGGTGCACCAAAATGCAGTGACGTCGTTGTTGTATCTGCATACCACAGTGACATCGACATCAGAGCGTATCAATAATGAAAAATAAATAAATGTATTTATTTGTTATTTCTTCTTCTTCTTCTTCATCTTCTTCTCCTCATTATCATCATCATCATAATCATCATCATCATCAGTATTATTTATTATTATTTATATGTGTACATACATATATACTTAATTTCACCAATAATTAAGAAATAAATAATAAATAAATAGATTGTAAATTATAAATTATAAATTGTAAATTGTAAATATATGATAAATAATTGTTAAATAAATATTAAATTAATAATAAATCATAAATAATAATGAAATAAATAATAAAAAATAAAAAATATTAAATAAAAAATAATTAATTAATTATAAATAAATAAATGATAAATGAATAATAAATAAATAAAAATATGAAATAAATAAATGAGAGATGAATAGATAATAAATAAATAAATAATAAACATATAATAAATAAATAATATATAATATATAATATAATATATAAAATATGTAGATTAAAATACATATAAATATTTATAAATGTACACAAATATACGTAAATAGATATAGATTTCTATAAATATATAATTATATAAAATTATATAAAATTATATATAATTATATATAAATTATAAATTAACACACATATATATACATAATAAAACACCCAAAGACGAAAGACCACTGCGGTTAAAACATAATCACGTCGATAAAAATTTAAATTCCTAGAATAAAATCAAACCACCCAAGACGCATAAAACACTAGTGCAAAAACTAGATTTAACATCGGTTTTTTTTTCTTTTTGATGTTGGTTTTTAACCGATGTCTATAATGGCGACGTAAAAAATAACCCTTTCAGTGTCAATTTTTTTAGAAACCGACGGTGAAACCATAATTATTTTTTATGTTTCGGCATCTGCTTTTATGAAAACCAACGTCGAAACTTATATGGTATATTTTTAATGTTTTGATGTCATTTTTTATGAAAACTGGCGCCAAAAGTTAAAAAAATTAGAAAATTCAAAAGATTACACTTCCCAAATAATCATAATCCTTGTAATAAAAGCACAGTATAGATCAATCAAACAATAGTACTCACTGACTAAAAAACTAAAAAAAACTTACACCCTTTTATCTATTTAACCAAAAAATTATCTACACATTTTATTATAAAGTAGGTTTCAAATGTACATACCTAAAATTTACAGCATGCTCATTGTTTGTTATTATTGAAGCATTCATTTGATATAATTATGTTAAAGCACATATTATAAAAAAAATAATTAGTTTTTTGAACACGGGTTATTATGAAAATGTAATATATTATTCATAAACATTAGAATATACATACCTCAAATCATAATCAGACTCAACAAATAGTTCGCAAACAAAGGTTGAAGATGGGTAAGTTTAGTTTGGGTATAAGACTCTGTATCATTGAATGTATACAATAACATTGAATGATATTAGATTAAAAATAGAATACTATGATAGAAAATATAAAAAAATTAATATAACTAATCTTATGAAATTCAGTAGTTACCCCAGTTGTGATTATCTCATACATGAATCGTAGAACATAATACCCACATTCAACATGTCCTTATTGAAAATGACACTGCAGTTATAAAACATTAACTCGATAATAAAAACCAATATATATATATATATATATATTAAAAAATTAGAACAATTTCTAATATAAAAAATAATTACCTTTACTTTCACAAAATTGATTGAATTTGGTTTCTTTATCGACGTGTGTTCTTTGTTAAATTTTTTCCATGAACTATATTTTCATTTTTTATATGAACTAATAATACATGTATAAATAATTAGAATTAAACATAACGAGCTTGTGAAAAAAACATACTTATCTAATAAGGTGTAAAAACTTTTTGGAACACTCCCCAATAAAGAGAAAAACCAATATAAAGTGCATTCATTTGGGAAAAATACGCCTAACATCCAATGCTCCCTACAATACAAAAATTTCACAATTAATGACATTATAATGATCATTAGTTCATAATTATGTTTCTGTTCTTACTTATAAAGAAATGGAAAAAACCTGCGTTCAATCTTCATATGTGATAATCTCTCATATATATATATTTGTGTGTGTGTGTGTGTGCAACTCTACTAGGATTCTTCACATGTTTCACTTCCATGGAAATGTATTCTGGATCTATAAAATAGTAAATGGACGTGTTGTCATTTTTTACAAGAAGTGTGTGAAGATACCTAATTTAAAAAGGAAATATAGTTAGTTAATTTAAAACCATCTTTAATTGAATAAATAAAAATTCAAACATCATTTTACTTACATAGAAAACAACTACAACACATTCAGGTCGAGCTCTTCAAAATCAACTAGATGAATGACGTCTTCTTTGAGTAGTATCAATGGATAATATCTTCTACATATATCGAACTTCATCCGAAACTCATAGATATTATTCAAGGAAGAAGAAGCATGAGATCATCTTTATATCCCATAAGAAATATCAAAAGTATCTACATTCAAAAAAATGAAAAAGTTATATTAGTGTTTATAATTTATAAAATAGAAAAAATCATGACAAATAAATAAAATTTACTTACAATTTTATCAGCTACTTGTAGAGCTTCCTCTGTAAGATACTTTTCATTTTTCTTTCTTCTCACTTGTTTCCATTTTTCATGGCGAGTCGGAGGAGATGGAGGACCAAACTAGACCTATTCTAAACTAATACTAGATAAAGTTATTAATGCTTCAAATTTTTCTTCAATCATTTTTTGCTCCAAATATGGATACCCTCCACGTGATAAAGTATGTGTGTATACATTTTTCAACTGGATCTCTTGATGAGATCTCCTAGAGGCATGTTTAATAAAAATAAACTAATAAGTAATTAGATAAATATATAATAAATTTTACAATATAAAATAATTATCATCGCTAAATTTTTTCTTCATGAAGGGTGTCAACAAATTTCTTCCATGTATCTATATCTATATACGGATAATTAAGGCATGGGTTTTCAAATTTTTTTCAAAAATATAATTTTTCGTCGGTTTTGTTTTAAAATATCTTCATCAAACCCCCGCTAAAGAGCGATGTCTTTTCTTAATATTTTTTTATTCCCTCAAAATTGAATGTCATCTATAATTGAATAAATGAAATATGTCATTTAAAATATTTAATATTCAAAAAATGAGATAAAATAAATCAATTGAGATATTTTACCATCATGGCCTCCCAAAGATGTTGTTTTGAAATCTTGTCCACGAACTTCCAATCAGGATATAAAATACTAATCCTACAATGTCTCTACATTGATATATAATTGATAAACTAAACTGCATTTAGGACAGTTTTATTATTATTGTCATCAAAACAAATATGTAATCTCTCATCTCCATGAGAAAGTGATAGCTTTGGTAAACGTGTAATACCACGTTTACCAACTTAATAACTTGATTTCTCTATAGTAATAGGAGAAGTCTCCTCCGCTGAGGATGCATTAGTAGTCCTACAAAAAAATTATAAATTAAAATTTTTCTTTCATTAAATAATTATATTAATTTAACAATATTAAAAAATAGATATACCTTGGTAACAACTCCTCTCTCTCTATATCTGACATTAACACAAGCAAGTGTAATGAAATTTTGTGTACCTGTATATTATTAAAAAATGAATATTTTGAAATTAGAATGACAAAAATAAGTAAAAACAGAGGCATGCATTTTTATGATTCAAAAAAAGAAACAAAATATAAATAATTAATAGAAAAATTAGGAGACTAATTTAGTTTTTTCCCATATGCCTTCATCATGATCATTACGTACTGTATGAACTATGCTTGTCTTTTAGTCATTGTAATCATCTGAAAAATCACATAATAGATGAATAAGACTCATGTAAATCAATAACATCATCAAAATCATTCTCATCACCCAAATGATATCTTATTCCTTTCAAAACGATGGACCACTGATCATTCTATGGATCAATGACATAAAATATCTTCTTTTCATGTGTCGCCAGGATAAATGGTTCCTCATTGTAATTAAATCTTTTCAAATCAACCAGTGTAAATCCACAATCATCATGTTTCACACCACTATTGTTATCAACCCAATTAAACTTAAACACAATGAATAAAAAAATTATAATAAATTTCCCATATATCCTCAAGAACTCCAAAATATGTCGATAAAGCAGAAATTGGGTTTTTATCTTTTGCACTTGAAAAATGCACTACTTCAGCGATAACCATCACACCAGTATTTTGAATGGTACTATTTTCATCCAAATTTTTTGTGTAAAATGTGTACCCATTAATACCAAAACCAATCCATGTTATCACATTAATAGATGGTCCCCCTACCAACCATTTCAACATTTCTAATGCAGATATTTTTTTTATCACTTTCTCTTTAAACCGTGAAACAAATGTCTTTTTATTCTCAATCATCATCCACTTTTCATTTCTTTTTGGATATCATCTCTTTAATTCACCAATATGTGATGATATATATGATTGAACATCATCTATGTTGTTCAAAATATATAAATGTGTCTGTATCACTTCATTACGTGGAATTAACTTTACCTTTAAGCCTTGAATCCCTCTACCTTCATTATCAACTGTCAAATGTCGAGATATAGGGAGACCAATATGCTCCACTTCATACAAATATTTACTACAAAACTCTATCACCTCTTTAGATACATATTTTTGAATAATAGAGTCCTCTGGTCGATAAGTATTTTTAACATATCCCTTTAAAATTTTCATATACCATTTAAAAGGATACATCCAACGTAAATAAACAGGCCCACATATTCTTATCTCATGCACCAAATGAATCACTAGATGAACCATTATATCAAAATATGTAGGTGGAAAATACATTTCTAGTTGACAAAGTATAATAGAAGCTTCATTATCCAACTCATCTAACAAATTTGGATCAATTACTTTGATACAAATGGATTTAAACAAATTACATAACCTGATGACAGTCTTTATGATATCTGACGGCAATATACCGCACAGTGCGATCGATAGTAGTTGTTTAATCAACACATGATAGTCATGATATTTCATACCTATTAATTTTCAATCCTTCACTGACATGAAATTATTCACATTTGAAGAATATCAACTGGGTACTTTTATACCATATATACAAAGACAAAAATTCAACTTCTCACTCTTTCTTAATGTGTGACAAGTCAGAGGTAAATATGTTCTATTTCCTTTCATAGTGGGAGATAACTCCAAATTTATTCTCATTGTTATCAGGTCCAATCTATAATTCAATCCATATTTTGTTTTTCATTTTATGACTAATAAATTTCCAAATAAACTATCAAATATATTTTTCTCAACATGCATAACATCAATGTTATGTTTTATCTCTAAAAATCTTCAACAAGGTAGTTCAAAAAAATAAACTGTTTCTTCTAGATATTTTTTTGAATACCATAACTACTTTTCTTTCTAAATTTCGAATCAATATTTTTCACCCTGTTGTAATATTCTTCAAGTGAAAATGGTTGTGGGGGAAGATTGTATTCCTATAAACCGTTAAATTCCTTTTTTCAATCTACGATAAGGATGATCAATTTGCAAAAATCTTCGATGTCCCATGTACACTATCTTTCTTCCATTCTACAATTGATAATATAAAGTCTCTTATTTACAAATTAGACAAGCTTTATGTCCCTTAACACTGTATCCAGATAAGTTTCCATGTGCAGGAAAGTCATTTATACTGAACATTATCATAGCACGCAGAAGAAAATACTCTTTATTGTATGCATCAAAAACATTAACACCTACCACCCATAAAAGTTTCAAATCATCAATCAATGGTGAAAGATACACATCAGTATCATTTCCTAGCTATTTTGGTCCAGAAATCATCAAGATCATCAGAACATATTTTTTCTTCATACATATCTGCGGGGATAAGTTATAAACTATCATCAAAACAGGCCACGAACTGTGTTGGATACTTCAGCTTCGATATAGATTCATTCCATTTGTACAGACTCCCATTCTAATATTTCTAACTTCACTTCCAAAATCAGGAAATTGATTATCAAATATCTTCCATTGTGATGAGTCGGCAGGGTGACGTAATTTATCATCAAAGATACGTTCATCTGAATGTCATCTTAACCTTTTTGCATCAATTGAATTTGAAAATAGATTCTTCAAACGAGGAATTATCGGAAGGTACCAAATTTCTTTAGCAGGAGCTTTGATTTTGGTACCTGAAACTGAATCATAGTTAATTTATCAGAATTATATATAGGGATTATTGGAAGAAATTATTTGATTTAGCATGAGGTTATATGATAGTACCTGAGCATGAATCTAAATTGACTTTTGCATCCATCTTATAGCGTGATGTTTCACATGTAGGATAGTTTGATAAAAAATTCATATTATTTTCTATACAACACACAATCATTGGGGCAAGCATGTATCGTTTTATACCTCAATCCCATTGGGCATAATATTTTCTTCGCCTCATAATTGGAATCTGGAAGCCTGTTTTCTTCTAGAAGTTGCTCTTTTAAAAGAGCAAGTAAGTTAGAGAAACTTTTATCACTCCTACCATTACTTGCTTTCAAGTTAACCAATCTCAAAATGGCTAATAACACTATATATTTACTACAACCTGTGAATAATGGTTTCTCAGAATCTCCATACAATCGTTCAACACTTGTTGTTTTTTCAATGGTTTCAACACCTAAATCACAAATTAAATCTTCAATACGGCCCTCTGTCACATTATGAATATTGTCATCAACATTATCTGTTGAATTTACAGTTCTTTCACCATGCCAGATCCAACGCGTATAATTAAGACTAAAACCATAACAAATTAGATGATCCTTGATTTCTATGGAGTTTAACTTTCTCATAATTAAACATGTCACACATGGACAGAAAATCAAATCAATGTTTTGAAGATTTCATTTAGAAAATTCCAAAAATTCATCAACTCCTTTTTCATATTCACCAGTGGTTCTTCGTAAATTTATCCAATTATGATCCATTAAATACCTAATATCGCAATATAATTGGTGAATATATTAAAACATATAAACATTTAAATATATATATAAATTGATAAACTATAAATAGAAACACATTTAATAAAAACTATTGATAATTAGATAGAAAACATCATATATAAAACACAATTACAAATAGTAAACTTTTATTTTCATATTATATACATGCGTTTTATTGATATTATAATTTAATTATTTTCAATCGTCAAACATTTATTAGTACATTTTACACAATTGTTACATTAGTTCGGTGTTGCGTGTGTTAAAAACATTGAAGATTGCATTAATTTATTAGTTCATTTTACATAGTTGTTACTAAAGAGTGGGGGATGTTACAACTAAAACTCACTGGTCATAATAGATATGGAATTCTCACATCTCAGCACTACACCTCCAATAGATTGAAAAACATCATTAATACTCTCACATAGTTGATGATCAGGATGATGTAATACTATAACAATAAGATCTATCTTGTAACGCCCCGACCCTAGTTGCCCAGAGTCGGTGCATTATTACATAACATTGGCATGATCACAAGAAAGTTCAAATCTCGAAAGACCGATTGGTTTAGTAGCCTTGGAAACACTAGATATATTCATAAGTCTTACATTACATCATAAAATGAAAAACTACTACAACAACATATTGTCTCCATAATCCACACTCATATCCCCACATAATATCCCTGCAGGTCATTAATAATATACTTCTTCACTTCTTGGGAAAAATAAAACATAGAAAAGGGGTGAGCTCAAATGCCCAGTAAGGATAACAATATAGCGGAAACTTTCATAAATAAGAATAAACATTTAAGGCAATGTATAACTAAAACAAAAGCCTTTCAAACTTGAACTTTTAACATAGTATGGCATAAATAAAATGAAATGATGTCATTTACTTATTCACATGGTTATTCTACTAATCGAATAATCACATGCAAAATCAATAACCACTTTCATAATGATGGAATGCATAATGCTGAACTTTAATTTCTTTGTCAAGGCCTTGTCCCAAGACCTAGGGGCTAACTGTAACCGGAACCCAACCCAGAGTGCCTCTAATAACCAGACACCAACTCGGAGTGCCTCTAATAACCGGACACCAACCCGGAGTTCCTCTAATAACCGGAGACCAAACCGGAGGGCTTAATTTTACCAGTCCCTAACCTGGAGGGCTTACTTTTACCAGTTCCCAACCTGGAGGGCTTACTTTAACCAGTCCCCAACCAGGAACATACTTTTCCAACACATTCTTGTGAAGTAAAGGTTGAAATATAACATAAACATTCTTATTGGAACTAGCATACGAAATGTCAATACTTTACTCATAAACCATGAATGGTATAAAAATAGAACATCCACAGTCAAACAAATCACAAAACCTTCAATATAATATATAAGTTTTGTATCATAACAAATCAACTTTAAATAAGCGTAAAATCCATCAAAGGATGTTGACATAGATAAAATCAAAATTCTTTTTAAAGAAATATCTCTTTTTATTTTGAAATCATTTAAGATCCATATAAAATAAAACATTTTCTTTGAAAATATTCTTTTAATCTTGTAAGGGAAGCTTCAAAGGAGTAATAATAGTAGAGAATAACCGCACCTACCGTATAAGTTTTAAAAAAGACATTCTTACCTTAATTCTATCGAAAAGGTTAAAAAGGACCTTGTTTGGAAAATGATGGAAAGATTCCTTTATAAACCTCTTATAAAAAGTCAAAAAGGATATAAATGAATTTAACCCATATTCTTGTAAATAGTAAAAATGTTTTGAAATACATTTTAAAAAAAACATGGATGTGGATGATAAAGAGATCCTAGTAGATTATTACATATAAACAACCTCGGATAATGAAGAGATTGTGAAATAACCCTTACCAATTTGGTAACTTATGAAACATACAACCCATGAAAGAGGTATCATACAATGAATATGTAAATACACATAAATTAGAGTGTATTACACAAAGAATATAATTATGGGCAGTACATACACCACACAAAAGGTGATGGTGGAAATATGGCATGAATCTCACAGGAATAAGGAGTGAGATGAAAAACCCCTTACCACGTTAATCAACTGAGTCGTATGGAAAAAAGTTAATAACCACCAAATGATTTCCAGAATAAAATGAATATAAAGAGAATCATGATAATATATATCAAATGGCAGTACAAAATACACCACTTTCAATAATTTAGTGGCGAACAATGGAAATCTCACAGAATTGAAAGTGAGATAAGAAAATCCCTTACCTTGTACTTTTCCTTGGTTGGGGTAGGTTAACCTCCTGTATAATGGTGAAATAATTGTTATTAAATTATACAAGAATCATATATATTAATATGATATCATATATGATCTTTTACATTGATTTGTTAATAATATCTTAGAATTATCGTCGTTTCGGGTGTTAACTTACTCGTTTTCTTTTATATGTATTGTTACATAAGCCATGTTTGTTGTATCTTATTCATATCAAGAATGATATCAAGTCCTTAAAAATCATTTTTAAATCATCAAATGATAATTATACTTGAATGGATACGATGGAGAATGAATCTCATCGCGTTCGTGGAGACGGTAGTCCGTACGTACGCATGAGCGACAATATCATTCTTTTGATATTAAAATAATATATAAAAGGATGGTATATCATATATACAGAATCATTAACATGTTATATTTATTATTTACATGAGTTACACATCATTATTATACCCATCCAAATAATAATATATTGAATAACAATTACACCACGACGTGGAGACGGTAAGCCGTACGTACGCACGTATGGTGACATGTTATTCAAAGGGTGGATAGAATACTGAATATGGTTGTACCATATTTATAATAACATCACAGTATATGTGAGATACTGGAGTTATTATTTTATAATGGTAAGAACAAAGAAAGAAGAAGTGGAAGAAGAAAGGAACTTGAAAAGGGGTGGTGAAAACATTACCTCTTCTTCGGGTTCTTCCTTTTGATTTGATCAAAAGGGCTACTTAGGTTGGCTTTCTGATTAAACTAAGGCCTCTAGGTTGTATTGAGGGAAGTTGAGAGAGTATTTGGGTAGAGTTTGGCTGAACCAAAAGGCTTTGAAGGTGTGAAGAAATGAGAAGGAGGAGTGCCCTTTTATAAGAGGGGTGAGGGGCACCTTTGGAAAAGCTAGAGATATTAGTTTATAATAAATTCATATTCAGTTTCCAATGGCTCCAAATTTGATTATTAAAAGTTTAAGGTGGGGATAGGTATAAAACCACTAAACCAATAGAATTTAGACAGGTTTGGGTACTTATATTAACCTTATCTTTAAGTATTAACTCTAAGTTAATTAGTTTCACTTTTACAATGTCTCTTTGTATTTTTATATAATATGGTTAATAAACTTACTATATACATCCAAGCGACCCCCAAGTGGTCCATTAATGATGAACCTATTATGATATAAGTCTCTTGGACGAATCTTATATTTTTAGGAATTTAATATCAATTAATAATATAATATTTGTTTTAAGAACTCTTTTATGTCAATTTTGACACTATTCAATAGTGGATTTTTGTGAAACTCATAACAGATTGATTACTTCGAACAAAGTAAAATAAATCAATACTAATATATAATATTATCCTATAAAATTAGTTTAATTCATTAAAAGTTTCATATTATATTTATTTGGGTATTTATAATATCTATTATTTTAATTTTTTACTATTATAGTAATTAATTCATCATCATTGTGTCATAAATAAATTAAATTATTTAATGTCTAAAAATTATAAATAAAATATCACTATGTAGGAAATATTTTTATCTTTCTAATGAATATTTATAATCTAAAATCCAACATATATAACCCTATGTAAAAATTGTTTTTATAAAAGATATATGCTTGTGTCATTTTTGTATTCATTTTAACTTAATTAAAATAAAGTGTCCCTATCACCTACAAGTGGCACCATGGGGTCCCAAAATCGACCCAAAGATGACTATGGTCGAACATTTATCAACCAATAAGTCTAGGACACGTTTTAGGGTAATTTAGTATTATTATAATATTATTTTTTAACCCTTATTTACCAGATTTACCCTTAACCATGGTAAATAAAATATTTACCGCAGTAATTATTCAAAATGTCTAAAAATAAAAGTTACCTATTTACACAATTTGAACATCCTGATTCCAAATATGGAATCCATTTTTCTAAATTCAAAACACAGAAGTGGTAGAAATTAATTTAAAATTAATTCCAGCTGTCAAAACAAAAAGTGTGTTTTTAAGAGATAATAACTATCAAAAGATTGACACTTGTTTATGTTCGGTTTGATTGTAAAATTATGTCCAATGACCAAAATTATATTAAATGGTAAAAATATATTTTAAATATACTTTAAAACCACTCAAATTCATAATTTATCACTATTAATTATTTGGATTAAAAAAGTTGTTTTTAATTAAAATTTAGTAATTTTCACTATTCATCAAAATATGAAAGTTATCCGAAATGTACCAAAATTTCACCTTAGGCTAAATTCGATATTCCGAATCCAAAAATGAAGTCCATTTTAAAATATAAAATATATATAATTTCAAAAAGTAGGTATTACTATTCATAACGGCTTGTTTGATTGGTTATGGTGTGTTAGAACTCGGTATTGCGTACAACACACGCTATCACATTATTCAAAGAGAAGCGTACCGTAGAAGCTTGGGGTGTTACATTCTCCCCTCCTTCAATAAATTGTGTCCTCGCAATTTGAAATTATTCTTCGAAAATAAAAGTTTGAAAATAGAAAATATATTTGTGGGAAAACCCACATCGGAAAATGAATTAATGAGGCCTCTATTTAAAATAAAGAGTGGAAAGTATGAAGTTTACCGAAAATAACACATACTAGGGTTCCATGTAGGAAAATATGGATATGGAAGAAAAATCTAACCATCAATTATCTGATGGAGAGTGGTAGAGAACATGGCTATGAAAAGGCCAACAATCCCAAAGCCATAAATTAGTGATGATTTAAGGTACCATCTAGGACAACATTTTTGTTCTAAGTTACTTTTCTTAATGTTGAGGAATTTATTTATGAGATTGGCTAAGATCATAAGTAGATATACTTACTTTCTAATTAGAGTTTTATCCATTAATAAATTTCTACCACAAACTCATCTTTCACTCTAAAAGATTATAGAACGTAAAAAATTTCTATTTATACTATTCGTATAGGGTTCCAAAATAAATGAATTTATAATTCATCTACCAGATCTTTTAAAAAAACTACATTATTTAATCCAGGACATCTCGTGGGCCAGTGGTAGGTGATACACCCTTATCGCCCTTCGGTTGCGGGTTCAAGTCTCGCGGTCTTGCCGGACGCGACGGGTTGCCGCCCGACCTCTGGGTTGTCCTTTTATGGCAATCCAAAATAATCCAAACTAGAACTATTCAAAATACTTCTGTCCAAACTCACAGTCCAACATTTACAAGGAAGGTAAACATAATGTAGATCCTTTTTACCCCATAATAGCATATGAATACCTTCATCATGTATTCTTTTAATACACTGAAACATCCTGAATTAACATATTCCTTATTTATTACATTCATGCTCCCTTATTCCATATAGAATGATGGATATACTTCATCAATCCAAAAATGTTTTAAACCCCAACAATGATGTAATATACAAATCATTAATCAGTTTCAAGGTAGTCAAGAATATCCAAAATAATTTATCCAAAACAATCATGTATTATTCCAAAATCACTACCTCGGTATCAGAACTATATTATGGTTTATCATTCTCCCAACCATATATTTTCCAAAAATTTATCCTGCTATTGAGTCACTTTTCTTTGTTCCACACAATCTCAAGTCCTAAATGAAATAGTACTGCAGTACAATCCTTATATACTCCATAATTATTATAACAAGTACATTGTGGATACAACACTCAATCAACATAAGAACTCTAATCATTCCTCTTCATCTTTGGTAGTATCATAACTTGATTATTATCCAATAGCATCATTTGCAACATGGTTTGATGACTGGGACATAGGTTTGCGTAGTGTCCAAACTCCTTTCAAATGAAGCATTGGACATTTGAAACCATTTTCTTACCCTTGCAGTCACGTACTTTGTGCCCTTTTCCTCCACACTTATAACAAACTCCCATTCCTTTCAGGCAAGTTCCAGGGTGTTTCTTCCCACAGTTATCACATATGGTAAAATTCTTCTTTTCCCTCTTTCCTTTATCCATCTTTCTCTCTTCCATCCTTTTCTTCTCTTGCTACCCTTCAAAGCCATAGGACTCAGTAAAATATTTACTTATCTTATCAACACATGATATTATTTCTTCATATGATGATAATACATGGGAGACTTTCTCTTATAAATTCTGGCTTAAGACCATGAAAGATATGATCCTTCTTTCTCTTTGGACCATGTGCATTGCTGGAGTTCTCATTCCTTATATTGGGCGCCATTTCTAAACAATGGAATACACTAGAGTAGTTTATGAATAACAATACCTAATCCCAAACTTGTAAGACACATAACATAAATTAAATAGTTTATGGATATAATCCATAAACATAAAAATTTCTCCTTTGAGGAAGTAAATCCACATAAACCCTTCATAATGATTTGTAAAGAAAATGAGAGTTATCCTAAGCATATCCCCCGGGAGTGTCGTAACCAAGAGTGCAGCAAGGCCCGTTTTCGTGCACCAGTTCCCGTTCGAGTCTAGCTCAAAGCAGTGTTTTCGGGTTTTACCCCTAGGTACATCTGTGCCAGAGCCGCCTCTACCTGCTCGTATCCAGACATGGATGTATTGCTCGGAAAACTCACAAAATCTCTACAATACCAAAATTCTAGGAAATTCTTCTATACTAATCCTCAAAGTTCATCTTAGGTCTACGTGCTCTAATCAGAGTTTATCTAAATCTAGCTTCCAAGGTTTGTACTAAACTTCCTCTGATACCAACTGTAACGCCCCGACCCTAGTTGCCCAGAGTCGGTGCATTATTACATAACATTGGCATGATCACAAGAAAGATCAAATCTCGAAAGACCGATTGGTTTAGTAGCCTTGGAAACACTAGATATAGTCATAATTCTTACATTACATCATAAAATGAAAAACTACTACAACAACATATTGTCTCCATAATCCACACTCATATCCCCACATAATATCCCTGCTGGTCATTCATAATTTACTTCTTCACTTCCTGGGAAAAATAAAACATAGAAAAGGGGTGAGCTCAAATGACCAGTAAGGATAAAAATATAGCGGAAACTTTTATAAATAATAATAAACATTTAAGGCAATGTATAACTAAAACAAAAGCCTTTCAAACTTGAACTTTTAACATAGTATGGCATAAATAAAATGAAATGATGTCATTTACTTATTCACATGGTTATTCTACTAATCTAATAATCACATGCAAAATCAATAACCACTTTCATAATGATGGAATGCATAATGCTGAATTTTAATTTCTTTGTCAAGGCCTCGTCCCAAGACCTAGGGGCTAACTGTAACCGGAACCCAACCCGGAGTGCCTCTAATAACCGGACACCAACCCGGAGTGCCTCTAATAACCGGACACCAACCCGGAGTTCCTCTAATAACCGGAGACCAAACCGGAGGGCTTAATTTTACCAGTCCCTAACCTGGAGGGCTTACTTTTACCAGTCCACAACCTGGAGGGCTTACTTTAACCAGTCCCCAACCTGGAACATACTTGTCCAACACATTCTTGTGAAGTAATGGTTGAAATATAACATAAACATTCTTATTGGAACTAGCATACGAAATGTCAATACTTTACTCATAAACCATGAATGGTATAAAAATAGAACATCCACAGTCAAACAAATCACAAAACCTTCAATATAATATAGAAGTTTTGTATCATAACAAATCAACTTTAAATAAGCATAAAATCCATCAAAGGATGTTGACATAGATGAAATCAAAATTCTTTTTAAAGAAATATCTCTTTTTTTTTAAATCATTTAAGATCCATATAAAATAAAACATTTTCTTTGAAAATATTCTTATAATCTTGTAAGGGAAGCTTCAAAGGAGTAATAACAGTAGAGAATAACCGCACCTACCGTATAAGTTTTAAAAAAGACATTCTTACCTTAATTCTATCGAAAAGGTTAAAAAGGACCTTGTTTGGAAAATGATGGAAATATTCCTTTATAAACCTCTTATAAAAAGTCAAAAAGGATATAAATGACTTTAACCCATATTCTTGTAAATAGTAAAAATGTTTTGAAATACATTTTAAAAAAAACATGGATGTGGATGATAAAGAGATCCTAGTAGATTATTACATATAAACAACCTCGGATAATGAAGAGATTGTGAAATAACCCTTACCAATTTGGTAACTTATGAAACATACAACCCATGAAAGAGGTATCATACAATGAATATGTAAATACACATAAATTAGAGTGTATTACACAAATAATATAATTATGGGCAGTACATACACCACACAAAAGGTGATGGTGGCAATATGGCATGAATCTCACGGGAATATGGAGTGAGATGAAAAACCCCTTACCACGTTAATCAACTGAGTCGTATGGACAAAAGTTAATAACCACCAAATGATTTCCAGAATAAAATGAATATAAAGAGAATCATGATAATATATATCAAATGGCAGTACACAATACACCACTTTCAATAATTTAGTGGCGAACAATGGAAATCTCACGGAATTGAAAGTGAGATAAGAAAATCCCTTACCTTGTACTTTCCCTTGGTTGGGGTAGGTTAACCTCCTGTATAATGGTGAAATAATTGTTATTAAATTATACAAGAATCGTATATATTAATATGATATCATATATGATCTTTTACATTGATTTGTTAATAATATCTTAGAATTATCGTCGTTTCGGGTGTTAACTTACTCGTTTTCTTTTATATGTATTGTTACATAAGCCATGTTTTTTGTATCTTATTCATATCCATAATGATATCAAGTCCTTAAAAATCATTTTTAAATCATCAAATGATAATTATACTTGAATGGATACGATGGAGAATGAATCTCATCGCGTTCATGGAGACGGTAGTCCGTACGTACGCACGAGCGACAATATCATTCTTTTGATATTAAAATAATATATAAAAGGATGGTATATCATATATACAGAATCATTAAAATGTTATATTTATTATTTACATGAGTTACACATCATTATTATACCCATCCAAATAATAATATATTGAATAACAATTACACCACGACGTGGAGACGGTAAGCCGTACGTACGCACATATAGTGACATGTTATTCAAAGGGTGGATAGAATACTGAATATGGTTGTACCATATTTATAATAACATCACAGTATATGTGAGATAATAGAGTTATTATTTTATAGTGGTAAGAACAAAGAAAGAAGAAGTGGAAGAAGAAAGGAACTTGAAAAGGGGTGGTGAAAACATTACCTCTTCTTCGGGTTCTTCCTTTTGATTTGATCAAAATGGATCCTTAGGTTGGCTTTCTAATCAAACTAAGGCCTCTAGGTTGTATTGAGGGAAGTTGGGAGAGTATTTGGGCAGAGTTTGGCCGAACCAAAATGCTTTGAAGGTGTGAAGAAATGAGAAGGAGGAGTTCCCTTTTATAAGAGGGGTGAGGGGCACCTTTGGAAAAGCTAGAGATATTAGTTTATAATAAATTCATATTCGGTTTCCAATGGCTCCAAAGTTTATTATTCAAAGTTTAAGGTGGGGATAGGTCAAAAACCACTCAACCAATAGAATTTAGACAGGTTTGGGTACTTATATTAACCTTATCTTTAAGTATTAACTCTAAGTTAATTAGTTTCATTTTTACAATGTCTCTTTGTATTTTTATATAATATGGTTAATAAACTTACTATATACATCCAAGCGACCCCCAAGTGGTCCATTAATGATGAACCTATCATGATATAAGTCTCTTGGCCGAACCTTAGATTTTTAGGAATTTAATATCAATTAATAATATAATATTTGTTTTAAGAACTCTTTTATGTCAATTTTGACACTATTCAATAGTGGATTTTTGTGAAACTCATAACAGATTGATTACTTCGAACAAAGTCAAATAAATCAATCCTAATATATTATATTATCCTAGAAAATTATTTTAATTCATTAAAAGTTTCATATTATATTTATTTGGGTATTTATAATATCTATTATTTTAATTTTTCACTATTATAGTAATTAATTCATCATCATTGTGTCATAAATAAATTAAATTATTTAATGTGTAAAAATTATAAATAAAATATCACTATGTAGGAAATCTTTTTATCTTTCTAATGAATATTTATAATCTAAAATCCAACATATATAACCCTATGTAAAAATTGTTTTGCTAAAAGATATATACTTGTGTCATTTTTGTATTCATTTTAACTTAATTAAAATAAAGTGTCCCTATCACCTACAAGTGGCACCATGGGGTCCCAAAATCGACTCAAAGATGCCTATGGTCGAACATGTATCAACCAATAAGGCTAGGACACGTTTTAGGGTAATTTAGTATTATTATAATATTATTTTTAACCCTTATTTACCAGATTTACCCTTAACCATGGTAAATAAAATATTTACCGCAGTAATTATTCAAAATGTCTAAAAATAAAAGTTACCTATTTACACAATTTGAACATCCTGATTCCAAATATGGAATCCATTTTTCTAAATTCAAAACACAGAAGTGACGGAAATTAATTTAAAATTAATTCCCGCTGTCAAAACAAAAAGCGTGTTTTTAAGAGATAATAACTATCAAAAGATTGACACTTGTTTATGTTCGGTTTAATTATAAAATTATGTCCAATGACCAAAATTATATTAAATGGTAAAAATATATTCTAAATATACTTTAAAACCACTCAAATTCATAATTTATCACTATTAATTATTTGGATTAAAAAAGTTGTTTTTAATTAAAATTTAGTAATTTTCATTATTCATCAAAATATGAAAGTTATCCGAAATGTACCAAAATTTCACCTTAGGCTAAATTCGATATTCCGAATCCAAAAATGAAGTCCATTTTAAAATATAAAATATATATAATTTCAAAAGGTAGGTATTACTATTCATAACGACTTGTTTGATTGGTTATGGTGTGTTAGAACTCGGTGTTGCGTACAACACACGCTATCACATTATTCAAAGAGAAGCGTACCGTAGAAGCTTGGGGTGTTACATATCTCAACATATGATGTTATATACTCATTCATACCATTTGGGTGTTCAATCGGCGGTCATTGTAGTAGAATTCTATTACAATAAAAATGAAGACATATAAATCGCATATACATCAAATCTGAATATACAACATAGTATATTTAAAAAATTTAGATCATGTCACTATTATAAACAAACACCCTATCATACATGTTGTCTCACATAAGCTTGGGTTGTCTCTCTTTCCCATGATACCCACTTCCTTTCAGATATAGAATCAAATATATAACGGATTTCCAATACCGATTTTTTATTATAAAAACATAAACATTCAATGGTTATATAGAATTACACCACTGTGTCATTTAGGTAATCTCGATACAAACTAATAATTGAAACAAGTCAAAAATAAAATTTAACGATAAATAATTTATCTTCCAAATAAAAAAAACAACTTACAAAATTCAGAGTTCAACTTTTCCTTGATTCTTAATCCGAACTTCATCCCTTAAATGCGTTGCAAGAATAAACATTGCCTGCAAGATCTATACAAAATTGATTGTAAAAATGAACATTAAATATGAACAACAAACTAAAATCAAACCACGGTTTGGATCGGAAATAGGTTTTCGAGTATAAATAATTCATCTTCCAAATTAAAAAAACCAACTTACAAAATTCAGAGTTCAAATTTTCCTTGATCCTTAATCCGAACTTTGTCCCTTGAGTGTGTTGCGAGAATAAACATTGTCTGCAAGATCTTTACGAAATTGATTATAAAGACGAACATTAAATATGAACAGACTAACTAAAATCAAACCACAGTTTGAGTCGGAAATAGGTTTTTGAGAATAAAATAATGTGGAGATGATGAAGTAATCGAAGAAGACGTAGAATAGAGATCGTAGATCGTGCAAATCAAGGAAAATCAACAACAATGGCGTTGGAGATCACCGGGTTGCCTTCGAAGTCGTCGAGATTTGGGAGGGATTTGTCACGAGCGGTAGGGTTTCGTAGATCCAAAAAAATGAGGGTTTTCCGACCCTGAATGATTTCTAAAGATTTTGGGCGTCAATTATTACAAAATCGACGTCGAAGAGTCCGAGAAAATATATTTCATGCCGATTTTGTAAAAAACTGACTCCAAAAATACATTCTTCAGCGGTTTTTGGCGTCGATTTTACTAAAAACCGACGCCAAAAAAATCTTCTACACATATTTTTTGCATTGGCTTAAAAAAACCGATGTCATTTCTCCAACGTTAAGAATACTATTTCCACTAGTGAAAAAGATTGTCTTGAACATAGATGAAATTCCATCGAATGTTAAAAAATAGGGTATCTCAACTAAAAATTGAGTTTTAGAGGTCTTTAAGACCTTTTTTGACCGAGAAAAAACATGGGCCAAGGCCTCATTGGTATAGAGAACATAGAGCTCGTTCTAAGGTTTGATTTGATAGGTCATGAAGCTCAAGTTGACACTTAGATCAAAAGTCATGGTTGTTTGAAGTTGAAATTCAATTTTCAACTTATCGTGGAACAACAATACATTTTTTATTATTAATCATTACAAAATGCCCAATTGGGCGCATGTTATTGGTTATGCCCCTGTTGTGCATATAAATATTATTTATAATACATTAATTAGTATTGTATAAATAATATTTTGAAAAATTATATATATTTTTATTGTAAATAGACATCGTGTCACCGCTTTTTAGCGGTGATAGACCACCATTTATAAGCACTAAAAAAATAGATAATAAAGAGTGTCTATCAGAATGTTTTTTAAACAAAAAAGTATATTTATCACCACTTTTTAGTTAGTGGTGATAAATGGCACCGGTGTTGATCGCGGATTATCTAGTAGTGATAAACACAAATTTGCAGTAGTGAACGGAGTGAACTACGACAAAACAGACCCATCCCACATCAACCGTACTTAAAAATACTTTGTCACGTTAGGCTCTCATTTAAAATAAGTTCAAAGAATTGAGTATAGTTCACTCCACATTATAGGCAGACCAATCCACGATGATGCCCATGTTTGTAATCGAAAATATTTTTTTAAAAAATAACAATGAATATTAAATAATATTAGACATTAAACACGTTTATGTACATGTTCATCACATATTTTTTAGATATATATGGTTTCCATAAAAAATGGTGCATTAAATCTAAACATCGTTACAATAATAAAAAAAAAAATTACTTCAGTACAGCACGCCGGCCCACATATAACTACCTTGCAGCTAAAGGGGTTTTTGTAATTTATTAAAACCGTATGTAAAATGAATGAGCATCCTTTAAAGGGAAATGACAGTGGGGCAAATGCAAATAAAATCTTACACTACTAACATTAAAAAGCTGGAATAAACTCGATATTGGGTACGCGTTTCCCTTGCGCGTACATTCCACGCCTTCCCGGTCTTTTTATTCTCGTTGGTCTTCGTCCCAGCTCCGGGGTTTCCTTTTCTGATATCGTCCCGTGCTTCCCACGTCGCGGGCGACCCGCGATACCTTCCAAGAAGCGATTCTACGGCGGGGTATTCAGGCGACGGGAGGCGGAACCGGAGTTTCTTCCTCCGGAGGAATCCTTATTCCCTTTCGATCGTAAGGTGAACCCTAATCTCATCAATATATTCAGCTAACGAACTTCATTTTTTTGCTTTGCCTGATTGAGTTTAGCGTCTCATCGTGGAGTCAGAGACAGTCATGGAGAAGAGAAGACGGAGTGCCGCGAACGAAAGCCTTACGGTTGAGGATGAATTTCTCATGAATGAATTCGAAAGTGGCGGAGAATATATGTTTTTGCTGAAATTGGAAGCGGCGAACCAAAGAAGAAGGATGGATCGTGTGAATTGGAAAACACTTCCGCCACTCGCAAATATGGATGAAGGCAAATCTAGAAAACGTCCAAATTGCGCCCCGTCTCCTTCGGTCCCTAATCACCCAGTTGCTTGTGGGCGTCCAATAGAGACGGAGATTCATTGGCGCCCAATGGTTAATGGACATTCCGCACCGAGTGAAGCAATGAAAAAATCTGGAAGGAAGCGGTGTTTAGAAGTTATTGAAAAGGGCGATTCAGAAACATCACCACAAAGCACAAGTGGATGTTTGAAGGGTGAAGGAGTTATAAAGGTGCGGCGGTGCGCTTCGAATAAGAGAGTTAAGATTGAAGGCGATTTTGTAATGAGAGGTCATGGAGATTTGGCGCCTTCAATGTTTATCAAATCATGGTGCAGTCCCGGAAATCTGAATGCTGTGAAGAGAAAGAGAAGTCCCAGAGATGTAAAGCCGAGAAAGTTTGGAGAGTTCCCCCCACTGGCATCATCATCTTCTTCCAACTCATGTTCAACAACTGCCCACACAAAGATGGATGGATTTCGTCCTCGGGAAAATGAAAAGGGTGGCAATAATGTAAGGAAATTGTCTCTGTTTATTTCTCTGCTAAATTTCTTTGAATCATTTATGCACTAAAATACGCGCCTTTAGCAGGGAAACAACCAGGGGGGCCGTGTGAAGTGTCATCAATGCAGAAAACTCAGTAGGCTTGTTGTTGTTCCTTGCTTCAAGTGTGAAAAACTAGTGTACTGCATTCAGTGTATCCGTCAGTGGTAAATACTCTGTTATTTTCTTCCTTTTTTAGTATTGTTAATTGACCCATTGTTCCCATGCTTGAATAGGTATCCTGACATGTCTGAAGAACAGATTCGTGAGCAGTGCCCAGTTTGCCGTGGAAATTGCAATTGTAATGCATGTTTGCATTTAAGTGGGAGGATTAAGGTTAAGTTTCATTTGGTTAGACCGTTGTCCTGAAATTTTTGATGGAATATACTAAATATTTTAACTTTTCTAGACTTCGAAGAGGGAATTCACTGACCGTGAAAAGCTTAATCATCTTGGGTATTTGATCAATTCATTGCTTCCATTTCTCAAACAAATATGTGACGAACAAGCTTATGAAATCAAGAAGGAAGCTGCAATTCAAGGTATATAATTCTCACATTTGGGCTTCAACTATTCTCTTTCAGTATTATCATGTTGATGGAATTCACTTGCAGGGAAAACGCTATCGGCAATTGAAATACCGACAGCCTTTTGTTACTCCGACGAGCGTGTCTATTGGTAAACCTCTTAAGCCATTTTCTTAAAATTATGGCCTTTAATGAGTTCTTATTTTCTTTTGTTGTCTGCATGCGTAGCAACCACTGCACAACTTCAATTGTTGACCTCCATCGAAGCTGCCCTAATTGTTCTTATGAGCTCTGTTTGAATTGCTGTCGAGAGATCCATGAAGGAAATATTAAGATGGTTAACGATGAAATAGTTTTTAAATACATGAACCGAGGCTTTGATTACATCCATGGTGGCAATTCTTTCCCAGAGTCTCAATTTAAAGAGGTTTTTAAGGAGAAGTCTGCCAAGCCCTTGGGAAATTGGAGTGAAAATGATGATGGAAGCATAAGCTGCCCTCCAGAAGAAATAGGTGGATGTGGCAGTGGTTGTAATTTAGAGCTCAAGTGTATCTTTGAAAAGGACTGGATTACAAAGCTAGAAGCCAAAGCTGAACAGACTTTGAGGATATTTGGAACCGAGAAAACCAGCTTGGGGGACTGCATTTCCAATGGAAGCAGTGGTTCTTCAAGTAAAGCATCATTGAGAGTTGGGTCTAATGGCAACTGCTTGTACTGTCCTGCTGCAAGGGAGCTGAAAGTCAATGAGCTATGCGACTTCAGGAGGCATTGGAACAATGGTGAGCCGGTGATAGTTCGTGATGTTCTTGAAGAGACATCTGGTTTGAGCTGGGAACCGATGGTATTGTGGCGTGCACTGCGTGGAAGCTCTGAAGAAGTGAAAGCTATCGACTGCCTAGTTAATTGTGAGGTATCATCATATCATTTGCCATTAAATATTCATGAATATGTTCCAAATTTTATTTTATTTTTACTGGATGAGAATCACATGGGGTTATATGATACAAAAATGTCACATGGAGACAAATCTTTCAACTCGTGATGAAAAATCCAGCTTTAATCTCGGGGCTGAGTTGATATCCTTGTTATGCATTTAAACAGGAACAGCACAGCAAGCACTGAGTTGATATCTTGATGCAGTCTATATCATGTATTTAAAGTTAAACGGGTTGGTGGGTTAGGTTAGGGTTGACCTCTTCTTAAATGGGTTGGGTCGGTTTAGGGCTGGCCTTAAATGGGTTCAAATGATGGCCAACTTGACATGAACCTGATCTATTAACCCGAATTGTCACCTCTAATTCTTAAGAGTGGTCTTCAGAGGGCTTTGCAGCTAAAGTTATTTGTTTTGTTAGGATCAAATTGGGAAACCTAATTGAATTGCCTTTATTATATATTTTTAGCGCTTAATTCAATGTTGCGAAGTAATTTTTTTTATGCTGATTTATTCAGGTTTCTATCAATACTCGCCAGTTTTTTAAAGGATACACTGAAGGAAGAAGGTATGCTAATTTATGGCCTGAAATGTTGAAGCTGAAGGACTGGCCTCCCTCGGAAAGATTTGAGGACATGCTACCACGCCACTGTGATGAGTTCATCTCTGCCTTGCCATTCCAGCAATACACTGATCCGAGGGCGGGCATCTTGAATCTCGGAGTGAAGCTGCCCCAGGATGCTTTAAAACCAGATCTCGGCCCAAAAACATATATTGCCTATGGGGTTTCCGAAGAGCTTGGAAGAGGGGACTCCGTAACTAAGCTACATTGTGACGTGGCTGATGCGGTGAATATCCTGACTCATGCAAGGGAAGTAGCATTATCTGATGCACATATGGAAGTGATTAGGAATTTTGAACAAATACATAGATCTCAGGATGAAAGAGAACTTTTGGAATTCAGAAATGCTCAGTTCATTGAAAACACAGAACTAAAGGCGCTCGGAGAAGTTGATAATGGCAGCTCTGCAACCGAGGGAAGAACTGAAGGATCAGGAAGCGCACTTTGGGATATTTTTCGCAGGGAAGATGTGCCGAAGCTGCAGGCTTATCTTCGAAAGCATTCTAGAGAGTTCAGGCACACATATTGCTGTCCTGTTGAACAGGTAATCTCGATTTCCACCATTTTCAAGTTATGTGAAGTTATAAAGCTCCTGAATCTTTTTTCAGGTGATTCACCCAATCCATGACCAGTCTTTTTATCTAACTCTTGAGCACAAGAGGAAGCTGAAGGAGGAGTATGGTGAGTCTATATTGCAAAAACAAAATTGATATAATTGAGTCTCAAGTTTAGCTGATAATTTTCTCATTTTGCTTAGGTGTTGAGCCCTGGACTTTTATGCAGAGAGTTGGAGAAGCAGTGTTTATCCCTGCAGGCTGCCCACACCAAGTCAGGAATCTCATGGTAACTTGTGAAGGCTGTGTTTGGATTTTGTAAATGCGTATTACTAATAATATCTCATTTCTTTTACATATGATCTGCAGTCATGCACAAAAGTTGCTGTAGATTTTGTCTCTCCTGAAAATGTCCATGAATGCCTGCGATTGACTGAGGAATTTAGACGGCTCCCGAAGAATCACAAGGCCAAGGAAGATAAGCTTGAGGTATCATCATCATCTTCATCTCATTCCTTGATGATATCTCTTCTCTAACTATACCTTTTATGTGAAATTTTGCAGATAAAGAAAATGATAATCCATGCAGTAAATCAAGCTGTTGAAGACATGCAAGAACTGGCCTCACCCCTGCACTGATGCTCTCGAAGATTGTCTCTATCGGCAATTTTTTGTTTTTTGGAGATATTCTTTGATGTCTTTGATTTGAGGGGAGATGATTGCTTACCAAAAGCATCTGTACTCAAATCCACCATTGTTGAAACTATATAAAATCATGAAACATATTTCCTTCTATACTAACTCTCAAATCCAAGTTGGATGCAAACGGAATCTTGTCTCTAATGTGAGAGTCGTAATGCATGGTCTACAATATCCCTCACAATGATTGAAGTATTTGAGATAATATTGTGCATGTGTAGAAGAACAAACCTCATATCCAATGGGTGTTCAATGAATATCAAATGACCAGACATTCCCTATACACAACACCATTAAAAACATAACTTGAAATGTACACAAAGTAATACACAATATCTAATTCCTCACCTCTCAATTAGCCATGTCACACTTGATGGAATTGCACGACCATACTTGATAACCGACATCTGCTTGCATATGCCCAATCACATAGGTTGAGATCACCGCTCAACACCTCAGAGTCTCACTGCAATCATTCTTATATGGTATTTCTCAGTACCTTTAAATATTTTCTAAATCATAGATTCTGGTTAAATGACGTGCACCCTATGCACTCATATGATTTTCCTACTCGTTGATTTTAGCATGTTTATTGATTTACAGATAAAACCAATTTATTGTCAGTTTATTGTTCTAATTATGCATGTTTAGATCTTTATTATAATTCTCTATCATGTTTCCATGTCTTCCTATTCTGCTCATGCTAAAGTATTTTACTTTATTTTTTTTCCAGTTTACCTTTATGTTTTGGTCCATGAGGACTCTTTTGTTTTGCCGGGTTTGCCCTTACATTTTTCCCTTTGTCATTCCGTTACTCTTACGGTTTTGGTTTGCTTGGTGCTGAGATGCACAACGACAAAGGGAATGCCTCTTATGTTTCCCAGTTCCACGACGAGTTACTCTTACGTGCACCAGAATGACTTACATTTGTAAAAGTCTAATGAATCTTACATTTTGAGTCTGTCCCATGTGACTACAGAATGGGTCTATTGACTCTTACGGTTTGAGTTTGCAACCTGACGACTCTTATGGAATGATTTGAATAACTCTTACACTAGTGCCTTTATCGCGGGAGGACTTTTATGCTAGTCACAGATTGACTCTTACGTTTTCTTCCTTTGTGATTTTCCACTGGTTTCGAGTTGTTTGAGTTGTTTTATTTTAAATTGTTCATTTTCTCTTTTCTGTTGAGATGTCACTCGAGTTTTGTTTCGCGAAACCTTTTATATATGCACCCTAGTTTGTTTGGGGGAGGACGACAACAATTCAAACATCGGAGAGATTGCTATTCCAGAGTTGTAAAGAGTTTGAGAAGAAGTTGTTCATCACTTGGAGCTGGAGTTTGTCATCTGCTGTTTGATTGTGCGTGCGTGTCCTCGATGTTGTAGCTGGAAATTGACCTCAGTGTTTCATTCCGGTGGTGATTTGAAGCTACTGCTTGCGAGGAGCTCTTATGAAACGTCCCAAACCCGCACTCCCGAATCCGGTACTAGAAGTACATAACTTGAACACACGGGCTTTGATACACATCCATAATTACAAGATAATTGCAACATTTACAATCAAATAACCTTTTTAGGTTTAGAGTTTTAGAGAATTAGGACAAATATTTAACTAGTAGGACCCATGTTCTTTGTATCAAAAGAATATTTTTCTCAATATATAAGCAACTACTTAATCCATAAAAACCCTTCAACATCTTCCACAAATTCTCCACACGAGAAAATTTTCTAGAAAAATCCTACACATTACATTCCTTCATAACCCGGGGAAATGGAAACATAAGAAGGGGTGATCTCAAAAGCTCAATAAGGGTAAACATAAGTGACAACAATCAAAGATCATAAGTGAACATAAGATAAACATATTAGTATAATAAAGGTAAATAATAAAATCATAACATATAAATCTTAGATCATAAAATCAGAGTCATGGAGCATGACATAACATCATAAACGAATCACAAGAGTATGAAAACATTAGTCAGTAAACACGAGCCGTGAAAGCATAACATAGTCATAAGAATAAGCATGAGACTGTGTCACAAACATGAGCATAGGTAAACATGACATAGTGGAGCATGCTACATTGTAATGAATCAGATTTTCCCAAATTTATTGTTATAAATTATTTGGGAAAATTATGATACCAGACGCTGAAATGACGTGCGATTCCGAGGTCCAGTGTGCCCAAAACGATTCACTGAAAAATGTTAAGTTTTTAATAACACACGTGCGTGACTTTTCTGAAAAAGTGGAATAACTTTTAAACGATTTCTCAGATCAAAAATTCAAGGGCACTGTTAAGCTTAGAGCAGTGGCTTTACCATAGGCGCGACTTAACTTTAGTCGGTGCGGGTCTTCAGCGGAAAAACCCAAAAAGGGCGTAACTGTAAATAAAATTATTAAATAAAATTATTTTATTTTTAAAATCCTAATAAATCATAAACGGTAACTCGGATCGAAAATCCGAGACCACCTTTGAGTTCGTAAGTGTTTTCTTTAGGCAAGACCTAACATCAGCCGTCACAACTCGGTTGTGAAAGATAGTTTTTGGATGTAAACGTCATTAAAATAAATATTTTTTTCCCTGTTCATGAATTCCACGATGAACGTGGACCAATCAACAAACAGATTGGCCTGCAGATTGATCGTTTTTGCGGGATGAGATTTACTTGTTGTGGGGTTTAAAAAGGGAGATAAATCTTTGTGATTATCTATTCTTGTTCTTTTTTAAACCTTATAACATGAATGGATCAAGGCCGACATGAACAAGGACAAGATACAATCTTCTGGCGTTCTTTGTGCCTTTTCTCTCCCCTCAACCTTTCGCGTTCTTCTCATCTTCTTTGCCTTCTCCCTGCGCCTTTGAAACCCTATGTGAGCAATCTGAATCGAGGACCGATTCTGTGACGGTAGCACAATGCGGTGGCGGCTCCGGACAATTCAGGCAGAGCGTGGCAGGGCAAGGTCGTCGATAGGGAGATCGGTGGCGGAGGTAGCACTGGCTTGGCAAGGGTGGCCGAGCCAGGC
Organism: Viscum album; assembly: GCA_963277665.1. Taxonomy (NCBI): domain Eukaryota; kingdom Viridiplantae; phylum Streptophyta; class Magnoliopsida; order Santalales; family Viscaceae; genus Viscum; species Viscum album. Next base: position 609,863,615 of record OY728137.1, on the reverse strand, counting down.
AGAGCACGATAGGACGAGCCAGCTGTGGGACATGGTCCAAGCAAGACTGCGTTAGTGGGAGCCCACGACGGCATAGGTCGCAGGTGGCGATAGTGGGACGTGGCTCGGAGCCGCGTGGACTGGAGGCAGAGATCACATGGGGGGCCGTGGGGTGCGACGTGAAAACCACACTGTCAAGGCAGACCACGTGGACCAGGGGGCACGACCAAGGCGGGCCACATCCGGCATAGTAAACTAGCCCGCAGCGCGGGTCGGACCGGGTAAGATGGGCCGATCTAGCGGCCCAACGGGCCTAGACGATTCGGGCCGGGCCAGTTCAGACCAGACTGGACCGGGTCGGGTCAGTCAGACCGGGTCGGGTCGGCTGGTGGGTCAGTTCGGGTCCGACGGGTCGGGTCGTACCCAAACCGGATCCGGATCGAACTTTTTCACTAAATCAGTCATAACTTTCAAACAGAAGATCCATTTGACAAGCCGTCTATGGCGTTGGGACCCTTGAAATGAGGAGGTCCTTTTGATATGGATTGGTGGGTTTTTAGTTGGACTTAAATAGGTTGATAGCGTACCCTTGTTGTTTTATTTTGGTGGTTATTTGAAGCTACTGCTCGTGAGGAGCTCTTATGAGACGTCCTAGAACCGCACTCCCAAATTCGGTATTGGAATCACATAACATAGACACACGAGCTTTGATACACATCCATAATTACAAGTTAATTGCAACATTTACAATCAAATAACTTTTTTAGGTTTAGAGTTTTAGAGAATTAGGACAAATATTTAATTAGCAGGACCCATGTTCTTTGTATCAAAAGAATATTTTTATCAATATATAATCAACTACTTAATCCATAAAAAGACTTCAACATCTCCCATAAATTCTCCACACAAGATAAATTTCTATACAAATCCTACACATTACATTCCTTCATAACCTGGGGAAATGGAAACATAAGGAGTGATCTCAAACACCCAATAAGGGTAAACATAAGTGACAAAAATCAATGATCATAAGTGAACATAAGATAAAAATATTAGTATAATAAAGGTACATAATAAAATCATACCCTATAAATCTTAGATCATAAAATCCGAGTCATAGAGTATGAAATAACATCATAAACGAATCACAAGAGTATGAAAACATTTGTCAGTAAACATGAGCCATGAAAGCATAACATAATCATAAGAATAAGCATGAGATTGTGTCACAAACACGAGCATAGGTAAACATGACATAGTGGAGCATGCTACACTGTAATGACTTGGATTTTCCTGAATTTATTGTTAGAAATTATTTGGGAAAATTCCAAGACCAGGTGCTGAGATGATGTGCGATTCCGAGGCCCGGTGTGCCCGAAACGATTTGCTGAAAAATGTTAAGTTTTTAATAGCATGAATGTGTGAATTTTCTGAAAAAATGGAATAACTTTTAAATGGTTGCCTAGATCAGAAATTTGAGGGCACCGAGCAGTGGCTTTACCCTAGGTACGACTTAACTTTAGTTGGCACAGGTCTTTAGTGGAAAAACCCAAAAAAGGTGTAACCGTAAATAAAATAATTAAATAAAATTATTTTATTTTTAAAATACTAATAAATCAGAAATGGTAACTTGGATTGGAAATCTGAGACCATCGTTGAGTTCATAAGGGGGTGTTTTCCTTAGGCGAGACCTAACATCAGCCGGTGCGACCCGGTTGTGAAAGATAGTTTTTGGACGTAAACGTCATTAAAATATTTTAATAAAAATATTTTATTCTTGATGAAACAATGCATTTTATTTTAATATGCATTTTCCTGAGAATTTAGGGTTATCACCATAACCTTGGAATTCCTCTGAGACAAGGAGATGAAGCTCTCTCGACAAACGACGGTGGATCGTGGATCGACGATCAATGATGAACCTTGGATTTGAAGGATCTTCACCCACAACAATGATGCAACGATCAAATAGAATTGAGGTAGGGATTTTGTGATTTGATTTCTTTTCCTTATTCAAGAATTCCACGATGAACGTAGACCAATCAACAAACAGATTGGCCTGCGGATCGATCGTTGTTGCGGGATGGGATTTACTTGTTGCGGGGTTTAAAAAGGGAGATAGATCTTTGTGATTATCTATCCTTTCTCTTTTTTAAACCTTTTAATATAAACAGATCAAGGCCGAAATGAACAAGGACAAGATCCCTTCTCTGGGTGTTCGTTGTGCCTTTTCTCTCCCCTCAACCTCTTGCATTCTTCGCGTGTTCTTCACCTTCTCCCTACGCCTTTGAAACCCTATGCGAGCAATCTGAATTGAGGACGTATTCCGCGACGGTAACACAAGGTGGTGGTGGCTCCGACTGGTTCAGGCAGAGCGCGACAGGGCAGTCAGTGGTGGAGGCAGCACCAGCTTGACAAGGGTGGTTGGTCTAGGTGGAGCGTGGTAGGACAGGCCGCCGGCAGGACATGGTCCAGGCGGGAAAACATTAGAGGGCTCCCACGACGGTAGAGGCCGCGGGCGACGATAGTGGGACGCGGCTCAGAGCTGCGTGGAGCAAAGGCAACGAGTACGTGGGGGGCCACAGGCCAGCAAGGTGCAGCGTGACAGCTACGCGGTTAGGGCAGACCATGTGGACCAGGGGCCATGGCCAAGGCAGGCCATGTTCGGCGGAGTAAACTAGCTCGCAGCGCGGGTCAGATCGGGTAATCCGGGCCGCTCCAACGGCCCAGCGGGCTGAGCCGGTTCGGGCCTGGCCAGTTCAGACTGGACCAAACCGGGCAGGGTCAGCCGAACGAAGTCGGGTCGGCCGGTGGGTCGGGATGGGTCTGGCAGGTCGGACCCAGACCGGACCTGGGCCGAACTTTTTCACCAAATTAGTCATAACTTTCAAATGGAAAGTCTATTTAACAAGCCATCTATGATGTTGGGACCCTTGAAATGAGGAGTCCCTTTTGAGATAGATTTGTGGGTTTTTAGTTGGACCATAAGAGGTTGAGAGTGTACCCTTGGTGTTTCATTCTGGTGGTGATTTGAAGCTACTACTCGTGAGGAGCTATTATGAGATGTCCCAAACCCACACTCTTGAATTCAGTGTTGAAATCACACAAATTGGACACACTGGCTTTGATACACATCCATAATTACAAGATAATCACAACATTTACAATCAAATGAATTTTTTTTAGGTTTAGAGTTTTAGAGAATTATGAAAAATATTTAACTAGTAGGGCCCATGTTCTTTGTATCAAAAGAATATTTTTATCAATATATAAGCAACTACTTAATCCATAACAAGCCTTTAACATCTCCCACAAATTCTATACACAAGATAATTTTATAGACATATCCTACACATTACATTCCTTCATAACCCAGGGAAATGGAAACATAAGAAGGGGTGATCTTAAATGCTCAATAAGGGCAAACATAAGTGACAACAATCAATGATAATAAGTGAACATAAGATAAAAATATTAGTATAATAAATGTACATAATAAAATCATACCCTATAAATCTTATATCATAAAATCTGAGTCATGAAGTATGACATAACATCATAAACTAATCACAAGAGTATGAAAAAATTATTTTGTAAACACGATCCATGAAATCATAACATAGTCATAAGAATAATCATGATACTATGTCACAAACATGAGCATAGGTAAACATGACATAGTAGAGCATGCTACACCACCTGATTCCCATAACATAGTGAAACAGACTTCACTACCCGATTCCCATAACATAGTGGAGCAGTCATCACTACCTAATTCCCATAGTGGAGAAAACATTCCATACTCGATTCCCATAATTATATCATGAAATAAAAATCCTTAACCAATGCATTGGAGGGTGATACAGGACCCCACACATCATTATCCATACATATAAATGCCACTTGAAATCAATCATTCATCATATCATAAAAGATCCATGGAAAAAATGGGTTTCATTCAACACATCATAAATAACCCATTGAATAAAATGAGATTCATATCATTTTCTAATGGATTTACATAAGGAAATCATCAACATGATAAACCCATGGGAAAAAATGGGTATCTGAAGATATTTGGCAACTTTCTAGTTAAATACCCTTTAATTAACATGGTTAAGTATAGATCATATACACCAAATAGATAAAAAGGTATACGGTTTAGTTAATAATTTTATCCAATCAGTCGATGTATGACATCTAGGTGAACACCCTTTAATGAAAGAAATGGAAAATAGTTTAATCACAAAGAAAATACATTAGAAGAAAGATCACGCCTATATCATAGAATGATTTGGAAAGAAAAATACAATGATGAATCATATCTTTGATAGAAATGAACATTATATAAACCATTCTAAGAAAGAAGATAGTGTTGGAGTGGTGATCTAGAAACGAATTCTATGTAATTTATGATTACCTATATTCATTGTTTTGAATATTAATAAACATATTATCATATCATGATTGTACTTTTTCATGACATAGTATGTGATAATGTCTTAATGATAATTGTCGCATTGAAAGGTCATGAAAATTCCCCACTATGATGAGAACCCAAAGGTTCCATGATAGTATTCTTAAATATATGATCTATATACAGATGATATCATTTTACGGGACAAAAATGATACAATCTATCAGGGGTGGAGACTCATGAATTTGAAGCACTTTCTTATGGTGTACGCCCTTGGAATTTCATAGGATATTATAAGAAATAACCCACCAGTAGGAAATACATATTTATATGTGTTATTGAATATTCATATTTGCGGACATGTGTACTGATTCTTAGGCTTTAAGATTATTATTAATGGATATTATTAGTCGTGTACTTTGATGTATTGATGAAAATCTTGATGACATATGTTTGCAGTGAAGTAGGATACACCGATTGCGTCATAGGTAATATTGAATTAATGAATAACATGAGAAAGGATTTGTACCTTATATTCTTTTACAAGAGATGATATCTCAAGACCTTTTATAAAAATGCAATATCCTAAATAAATCCATGATCATGGTGTTCTGTGGGCAATTTCATTTCCAAAATGTCAAAGAAAGAGAAATCATGCACATAGGCTGATGACACTAGCATGCAACCTGCTTGATTTGAGATATCATGATAAAAGAATTATATTACATAGTAAGCATTTATATGAGTTTGAATGTTTCTGTGACATTAAATTCTTTCTCTATGGGTGCCTTGATGTGCTGCTAGATGATAACCTTAAAATTTAGGACGCTTTGCCTAATGCTGAGAAAGAGGCATGAAGGGTCACACACTTAGTGTATTCATAACCTCTGTTAAATATTAAATATTATTTATTATTCAACATGTTGAATACATATTATCCTCGTATGAGGATTAATAATTATTCATGTTTGCTTGATCACATATATTCTGTCACTAGTTATTCGAGACAATATTTTGTGAGTAAAATATTTAATAAATATTTATTTGTAATTAAGTAAATATAATATTTATTTATTTATTAGTGAATACTGTAGTTATATTTATTTATTAATTAAGTATTCATTATTCGAGGCCTAATAAATATTGTGTAGAAATAACAGACTGAGTTTAATGGTCAGGTGAGAAATAATACATATTAAACATTATTTGAATAATTTTTTTTCAAGAAATAATATTTAATTAATTAAATGGTTTTTCACATGTCAAATAATAATAATAATAATAATAATAATAATAATAATAATAATAAAATTAAAATATGAGGTTCTGTGGGAATTAAGAAAATAATAAGGGCACATGTGAAATTATTATTTTTTAACACTAACTTTATTTAAACCCAATTATTTTATTTTTAACCCTAACACTATCTATTTGTGTTGGTTGTGCACAACGACTTCGAAGGATTATATCAAGCCCTAGAGAGCCCCTCTCCAAGAACACTCTACCTAAGATGACTGATGTCATGACCCAACCTATTCCAGGCTTGAGCCGCAACTACCCAAAGCCTGCTTCCATAGGCCAGTGGGTGGAGACTAGTGCCAAAGGAACAACAACTTGAGGAGGCCTTTGCCTAAGAACCTGTACACACACACGCAACCAACTCAATGCAAAAGTGCAGAGGAAATGCAACAAAAGATACAACACTACTATAAAAAGGAAACTAAACATTCATCAACCTCTAATCAGTACAAGTACAAAAAAGTAGACAAAAAGGGAAAGGGAAAAAATACATGCCCAACCAGAAAAGTACCACAATTGGTAGTAACTGAAAAGTAAAATAGCTGAGAGAGCCCCACTCTTAGATCCTAAGATATGGCCACTGTATAAGGTCCAACCACTTGTATCCCTAAGCTCCTCTAAAGCCACGATCAATCTGTCTGTCGTCTGTATATGGCACAACACGTACAGGAAAATCCCATGTAGGGGTGAGTATAAAAATACTTATTAGAATGCCCTAAAAAGGTGAGGGGGTTCATTAAGAGATACATTGAATAGTAAAACCATAGATAGAACAAGGTAAAATAAAAGAGAGTACAACTACAACCCAACAAGAGAGTGAAGTAAACTCATCCAAAACACAAGGAGCTAGAAACGGTGAGAAGATGAACTTCTCATTGAGTCTTCGCTACCTATAGTAGGAGAGTAGACTCATACAATCATGAGAATCTAGATACAGAAAGCACATGACATACCCCATGTGTCTTTGCCTCTCCTAGAAGGAGAGTAACAAAAACCCAAGGAGTGGGTACTGAAATAGGATACATATATATGCCCAGTCAAAGAAGCCCAAACAAGAGAGTAAGGGGATATTTATATCATAGATCAGCCCAGGAAAAGGTACACCAACATTTCTATAAGTAACCACCCACAATGCCCAACATCCCTCATGTCTGCCTTGAACATGCAAGTCAAAGGGACTCAATCACCACACCATGATTCTATCCGCTTTGGGTGGCACTATCTTGCCCTCATAGTTTTAGGTCATGTCATAAGGATGCATCTTGGTGGGGAAGGTGTCCCTCTTCCTTGGGAGTCCAAATTTACGTCAAAACAAGTTGCGTCACTGATCTACATAGTCAAAGAGTTCATGCCTCAAGGTTGAGGACACATGTCCAGCCTGACTAGAGGGTTCCACTCTAGTATCATTGAGGACCCATGCCCAACCCAACTGGAGGGCTCCACTATAGTGTCTTCGAGGACCCGTGCCTAGCCCGACTGGAGGGTTCTACTTAGAAAGGGTCGAGGACCCATGCCCATCCTGGCTGGAGGGTTCCACTCTAGTGTCATCAAGGACTCATGCCCAACCTGGATGGAGGGTTCCACTCAGAAGTAACTGTAAAGGAACTACACTAGCCATCCCTGTTGAATGGTACCTCTCAGAAAGCATTGAGAAACTACACTGGTAAACCTGCCTGATCACAACCATCATCGAATGTCGCCTTAGATAATCATCATTCCTAAAACATCAAGCGTCAACTTGAATTTGCATCGTGTTGGGAACATCTCACATCATATCTTGAAATCCACTACGGAGGGCACCATCACTAACTATGCAGAAAAAATCTCAGGATAAGCTACTCGCATGCCAAAATCCATGTGCAACAGAAGGAGGTATGAGAGATACATGATTTGTAAAGTGGTACACGAAACATGTGGGGACCACATGATATGTGACCCTACCTCATTGCCTATCCATGTACCTATCCATACTCGGGTACTAAACTGTGATCAAGTACCCCTAAGCGTGATAGTGTACTCCCATAGTATATAGAACCTCTAGCCATAAGGCTGACGAGCACACGATGCTCCTCGCTAGTCCAAAAAGGGGAGAAAATGTAACTTTACTAAATCTCCCACTCAAATAGCCCCAGTTAACCAAACATATCACACTGTGATGATCCTTGCGGAAAAACATACATGATCGACTATTCATTCACCCGAATCGGACCCCCGGTGAAGAAACTCCATTTCACAGCATTGCGCATGAATGATGCTTTGTGGGGCCCATGAGTCGATATAGAAACACATCATATGGATCACACCATTAAGATACCCATGAAAAAACACATAGAATCATCTATTTATTTTCCCAAAACATACACCCGGTGAAAAATTCACATTTCACCATAAACGCCCAAACTGGGTCTCATGGGGCCTGCACCTCCATTTTGGTTTAAGCACTTGAAATTATTCTTGAAAAATCTTCCTCAATTTTAGGGTCATGAATCCGCTGATGATGCGTTGATCAGACATTGAATGCAGATGATACATTTGATAGAAGAATCTCAAAATAATAATAAATATATTATTATTATTATAATTGGATGTTTCGTTCCATCGAGCCCTGAGCCCGAAACATAAAATTCTAAAACTATATTTAAAAGTTATTTCTTGATTATAAGAGATCATGGATATAGATGATGTGTAAATCGTACACCTGGTTTGCAAGATATGGCCATTTAAATGTATATGGCCTGACCCAAACCGGTTTGTCCCTTTCTGGCCGGACCACTCCACCTGTGCTGACCTGCTTCGATCGGCCCGATCTGATCCACTAGGCTACGAACCAACCACGTGGTCCGGATTGCTGCTAAAACATGACAAACCTAGGGTCGGGTCGCCGCCACCGCACTTTATGGTGGCAGTCTCCACCTAGGTCACACCGCGCGACCTCGCCCGACGGCCCAGTCGGGCCACATCGCGACACCGTCGGGCCGCGGTGCCACTATGGGGCGGATTGTCGCCATAAGTTTCCACCAGCCACTACAACAGTAGCCTATTCTACAGACCATCAGACTCCATCCGGTCACCCCGATCCTAAATCTATCAGTGGATCGGGGACCCTTGTGACGAGGGCTTCACTGCGACGACCTCTGATCAATGATCTGTCACTATTTCGACACAGAGAAAAGTAGACATCGCTTCCACTTACCACTGCACCTCATACGGTGCCTGAAAAAAAAGCATCGTAGATCCGCAATCCCTGGATCACAACCTTCAAATATCCATGCTTCACTTTAAGATCATATGTCATTTTGACGTGTCAAAAAGTTAACTGAAGAAGAATAAAAAGAATGGCGAAGAATGGACAATACAGAAATTAAACGGTCAATGGTCGTTGAAAGTTTGACTATCAAAAAATGATTTCAAAGCAGTTAAATCGATTAGAATTCAAAATCGACAAAAAAAATTCAATCAGGGAAAGTAGAATACGAAAGAAGAATCCTATATGGATTCTGTATCTGACATTGCATTCATTGCACTATGATTTTCTAGGATCTGGAGTTTCGTTGTGATCCTTCAAGAATCCGAAGTCAATTATCTGATTGAATGGAGAGAGGAACTCTGCCGACTGTGGGAGAAAATGATCCAAACCCTTTCTCATTTTCTCAACCTATTATTTATAGAAAACCAACAAATATGTCCCCCAACAGTCACGAGATCCGAACCTCTTGCACCCTCTCACTTTAGTCCACGCTTAGGTAAAACACCCCATTCCGAAATCAACAACGGTCTCAAATTTCCAAATCAAGTTCTTGTTCAAAAGTTATTTGTTTCGGAGTTTGAGATAAAATAATTAAATTTAATTATTTTATTTAGGGAAATGCCCTCTGTGGCTTTTTCTACAGAAGACCCGTGCTGAAAAAAGTTATGTCCCACCTAGGGTAAACGCAATGCTCCAAACTTAACCATGGACTCATATTTCTGATCCGATCAATTGTTTGAGAGATATCCTATTTCCATCGCGCTCATAGTATAAAAATACTTAATATTTTTATAAGAATTAATTCCAGGCACATCGGGCCTCCAAATTTCACACCATCTCAACGCCTAGCTCTGGAAATATATGAAGAAATATTCCAAAGCCTCATAAGGAAAAACCGGGTCTCTACATTATTCCCTCATTCAAGATTTTCATCCCCAAAAAACAAACTAGAGAAACAGCTCAGGATACTGAGCTCACACCTGGCTCTCCCGCTCCTAAGAACTCTCCTGCACGTTTCTGTGCTTCCATAACACACGAACCACGAGGGATGGTTCGTCCTCGTATGGTCCTATACTATCGATTACGTGCATAGGATCATGCACGTATCTCCTCAGCTGAAACATGTAGAAAACATCATGCACCTGTTCCAACTGTGGGGGTAGGGCAAGGCGGTGGGAAACCCCACCGACCCTATGTACGTTTTCAAACATCTCAACAAACCTCGAGGACAACTTACCTCCCCGAAAAAAAACTAACACGCAAGCCCCCAACATATCCTCTAACACCTAGATAGTGAACTCAGTCTTCCCATCGGTCTGGGGAAAAAGTCTGTACTCATCCGTAGCTGGGTCCTGAACGTATCCTACAGGCCTCTCCACAACCATGATGTAAACCGCACGTCACGATCAGAGAAATTTTTTTAGGGTACCCCATGAAGGCATATGATCTCTTGTAAGTACAACTACCCCAAACTCTCCACCGAAATATGCTCCCTAAATATGAACAAAACTTAAGCAGGATGGGTGGAACTCCTCACGGAATAGCTGTTGAAAGTCATCCCACAAGAGTATCAGCTCATCGTGCATCTGAGTAACCAGACTCCACCAACATCCAGCTACTCCATGGAAAAGACTGGATGCCAAATCCACCATATGATATATCGGTGTCCAAAAAATCATAAATAGGAAAACCATAAACTCTATCCAAACCTCCATTTACTAAGGGTATGCCTCACCATAGAACCTCAATATTCTCTGACACCGGAACTCACAAAGTGCGCTCAGCCTGCGCATGTCCCCAGCCTTCTCTGTTGGGACTGTCTAATGATCAACGGGTGGAGGTGCTACTACCTTCCTACCCAGAGGAAGGGGATCACATGATGGATCCTGAACAGAGGGATCGTCGCTCATAGGGTCGTCATCACAAACCAGAGCTAGTATCCTGGATGGATGTCATCACAGAGGCATCCTGAATGTTATCAAGGAGTACCATAGAAAATACATTTTATTCTTGATGAAACAATGCATTTTCCTGAGAATTTAGGGTTATCACCATAACCTTGGAATTCCTCTGAGACAAGGAGATGAAGCTCTCTCGACAAACGACGGTGGATCGTGGATCGACGATCAATGATGAACCTTGGATTTGAAGGATCTTCACCCACAACAATGATGCAAAGATCAAACAGAATTGAGGTAGGGATTTTTTGATTTGATTTCTTTTCCTTATTCAAGAATTCCACGATGAACGCAGACCAATCAACAAACAGATTGGCCTGCGGATCGATCGTTGTTGCGGGATGGGATTTACTTGTTGCGGGGTTTAAAAAGGGAGATAGATCTTTGTGATTATCTATCCTTTCTCTTTTTTAAACCTTTTAATATAAACAGATCAAGGTCGAAATGAACAAGGACAAGATCCCTTCTCTGGGTGTTCGTTGTGCCTTTTCTATCCCCTCAACCTCTTGCATTCTTCGCGTGTTCTTCACCTTCTCCCTACGCCTTTGAAACCCTATGAGAGCAATCTGAATTGAGGACGTATTCCGTGACGGTAACACAAGGTGGTGGTGGCTCCGACTGGTTCAGGCAGAGCGCGACATGGCAGTCAGTGGTGGAGGCAGCACCAGCTTGACAAGGGTGGTTGGTCTAGGTGGAGCGTGGTAGGACAGGCCGACGGCAGGACATGGTCCAGGCGGGAAAACATTAGAGGGCTCCCACGACGGTAGAGGCCGCGGGAGACGATAGTGGGATGCGGATCAGAGCTGCGTGGAGCAAAGGCAGCGAGTATGTGGGGGGCCACAGGCCGGTAAGGTGCAACGTGACAACTACGTGGTTAGGGCAGACCATGTAGACTAGGGGGCGTGGCCAAGGCAGGCCATGTTCGGCGGAGTAAACTAGCTCACAGTGCGGGTCGGATCGGGTAATCCGGGCCGCTCCAACGGCCCAGCGGGCTGAGCCGGTTCAGGCCTGGCCAGTTCAGACTGGACCGAACCAGGCAGGGTCAGTCGAACGAAGTCGGGTCGGCCGGTGGGTCGGGATGGGTCTGGCGGGTCGGACCTAGACCGGACCTGGGCCGAACTTTTTCACCAAATTAGTCATAACTTTCAAATGTAAAGTCTATTTAACAAGCCATCTACGGCGTTGGGACCCTTGAAATGAGGAGTACCTTTTGAGATAGATTTGTGGGTTTTTAGTTTGACCATAAGAGGTTGAGAGTGTACCCTTGGTGTTTCATTCTGGTGGTGATTTGAAGCTACTACTCGTGAGGAGCTATTAGGAGATGTCCCAAACCCACACTCCTGAATTCAGTGCTGAAAGCACACAAATTGGACACACTAGATTTGATACATATCCATAATTACAAGATAATCACAACATTTACAATCAAATGAAATTTTTTTAGGTTTAGAGTTTTAGAGAATTATGACAAATATTTAACTAGTAGGACCCATGTTCTTTGTATCAAAAGAATATTTTTCTCAATATATAAGCAACTACTTAATCCATAACAAGCCTTTAACATCTCCCACAAATTCTCTACACAAGATAATTTTATAGACATATCCTACACATTACATTCCTTCATAACCCAGGGAAATGGAAACATAAGAAGGGGTGATATTAAATGCTCAATAATGGTAAACATAAGTGACAACAATCAATGATCATAAGTGAACATAAGATAAAAATATTAGTATAATAAAGGTACATAATAAAATCATAACCAATAAAGCTTATATCATAAAATCTGAGTCATGGAGTATGACATAACATCATAAACTAATCACAAGAGTATGAAAAAATTATTTAGTAAACACGATCCATGAAATCATAACATAGTCATAAGAATAAGAATGATACTATGTCACAAACATGAGCATAGGTAAACATGACATAGTAGATCATGCTACACCACCTGATTCCCATAACATAGTGAAACTGACTTCACTACCCGATTCCCATAACATAGTGGAGCAGTTATCACTACCTGATTCCCATAGTGGAGAAAACATTCCATACTCGATTCCCATAATTATATCATGAAATAAAAATCCTTAACCAATGCATTGGAGGGTGATACAGGACCCCACCCATCATTATCCATACATATGAATGCCACTTGAAATCAATCATTCATCATATCATAAAGAATCCATGGAAAAAATGGGTTTCATTCAACACATCATAAATAACCCATTGAATAAAATGAGCTTCATATCCTTTTCTAATGGATTTACATAAAGAAATCATCAACATGATAAACCCATGGGAAAAAATGGGTATCTGAAGATATTTGGCAACTTTCTAGTTAAATACCCTTTAATTAAGATGGTTAAGTATAGATCATATACACCAAATAGATAATAAGGTATACAATTTAGTTAATAATTTTATTCAACCAGTCGATGTATGACATCTAGGTGAACACCCTTTAATGAAAGAAATGTAAAATTGGTTAATCAAAAAGAAAATACATTAGAAGAAAGATCACGACTATATCATAGAATGATTTGGAAAGAAAAATACAATGATGAATCATATCTTTGATAGAAATGAACATTATATAAACCATTCTAAGAAAGAAGATAGTGTTGGAGTGGTGATCTAGAAACAAATTCTATGTAATTTATGATTACCTATACTCATTGTTTTGAATATTAATAAACATATTATCATATCATGATTGTACTTTTTCATGACATAGTATGTGATAATGTCTTAATGATAATTGTCACATTGAAAGGTCATGAAAATTCCCCACTATGATGAGAACCCAAAGGTTCCATGATAGTATTCTTAAATATATGATCTATATCCAGATGATATCATTTGTCGGGACAAAAATGATACAAGCTATCAGGGGTGGAGACCCATGAATTTGAAACACTTTCTTATGGTGTACGCCCTTGGTAATTTCATAGGATATTATAAGAAATAACCCACCAGTAGGAAATACATATTTATATGTGTTATTGAATATTCATATCTGCGGACATGTGTACTGATTCTTAGGCTTTAATATTATTATTAATGGATATTATTAGTCGTGTAATTTGATGTATTGATGAAAATCATGATGACATATGTTCACAGTGAAGTAGGATACGCCGATTGCGTCATAGGTAATATTGCATTAATGAATAACATGAGAAAGGATTTGTATCTTATATTCTTTAACAAGAGACGATATCTCAAGCCCTTTGATAAAAATGTAATATCCTAAATAAATCCATGATCATGGTGTTCTGTGGGCAATTTCATTTCCAAAATGTCGAAGAAAGAGAAATCATGCACATAGGCTGATGACACTAGCATGCAACCTGCTTAATTTTAGATATCATGATAAAAGAATTATATTACATAGTAAGCATTTATATAAGTTTGAATGTTTCTGTGACATTAAATTCTTTCTCTATGGGTGCCTTGATGTGCTGCTAGATGATAACCTTAAAATTTAGGACGCTTTTCCTAATGCTGAGAAAGAGGCATGAAGGGTCACACACTTAGTGTATTCATAACCTCTGTTAAATATTAAATATTATTTATTATTCAACATGTTGAATACATATTATCCCTGTATGAGGATTAATAATTATTCATGTTTGCTTGATCACATATATTCTGTCACCAGTTATTCGAGATAATATTTTGTGAGTAAAATATTTAATAAATATTTATTTGTAATTAAGTAAATATAATATTTATTTATTTATTGGTGAATACTGTAGTGATATTTATTTATTAATTAAGTATTCATTATTCGAGGGCTAATAAATATTGTGTAGAAATAACAGACTGAGTTTAATGGTCAGGTGAGAAATAATACATATTAAACATTATTTGAATAATTTTTTTCAAGAAATAATATTTAATTAATTCAATGGTTTTTCACATGTCAAATAATAATAATAATAATAATAATAATAATAATAAAATTAAAAGATGAGGTTCTGTGGGAATTAAGAAAATAATAAGGGCACATGTGAAATTATTATTTTTTAACACTAACTTTATTTAAACCCAATTATTTTATTTTTAACCCTAACACTATCTATTTGTGTTGGTTGTGCACAACGACTTCGAAGAATTATATCAAGCCCTAGAGAGCCCCTCTCCAAGAACGCTCTACCTAAGATGACTGATGTCACGACCCAACCTATTCCGGGATTGAGCCGCAACTACCCCAAACCCGCTTCCATAGGCCAGTGGGTGGAGACTAACGCCAAAGGAACAACAAATTGAGGAGGACTTTGCCTAAGAACCTGTACACACACACGCAACCAACTCAATGCAAAAGTGCAGAGGAAAGAGAACAAAATATACAACACTACTATAAAAAGGAAACTAAACATTCATCAACCTCTAATCAGTACAAGTACAAAAAAGTAGACAAAAAGGGAAAGGGAAAAAATACATGCCCAACCAGAAAAGTACCACAATTGGTAGTAACTAAAAAGTAAAATAGATGAGAGAGCCCCACTCTTAGATCCTAAGATATGGCCACCGTATAAGGTCCAACCACTTGTATCCCTAAGCTCCTCTGAAGCCACGATCAATCTGTCTGTCGTCTGTATATGGCACAACACGTACAGGAAAATCCCATGTAGGGGTGAGTATAAAAATACTTAGTAGAATTCCCTAAAAAGGTGAGGGGGGGGGCATTAAGAGATACACTGAATAGTAAAACCATAGATAGGACAAGGTACAATAAAAGAGAGTAAAACTATAACCCAACAAGAGAGTGAAGTAAACTCATCCAAAACACAAGGAGCTAGAAACGGTGAGAAGATGAACTTCTCATTGAGTCTTCGCTACCTATAGTAGGAGAGTAGACTCATCCAATCATGAGAATCTAGATA
This sequence comes from Viscum album, assembly GCA_963277665.1. Classification (NCBI taxonomy): domain Eukaryota; kingdom Viridiplantae; phylum Streptophyta; class Magnoliopsida; order Santalales; family Viscaceae; genus Viscum; species Viscum album. The sequence goes on along the minus strand of OY728137.1, from coordinate 609,847,814 downwards.
CAGAAAGCACATGGCATACCCCACGTGTCTTTGCCTCTCCTAGAAGGAGAGTAACCAAAACCCAAGGAGTGGGTACTGAAATAGGATACATATATATGCCCAGTCAAATAAGCCCAAACAAGAGAGTAAGGGGATATTTATATCATAGATCATCCCAGGAAAAGGTACACCAACAGTTCTATAAGTAACCACCTACAATTCCCAACATCCCTCATGTCTGCCTTGAACATGCAAGTCAAAGGGATTCAATCACCACACCATGATTCTATCCGCTTTGGGTGGCACTATCTCACCCTCACAGTTTTAGGTCATGTCATAAGGATTCATCTTGGTGGGGAAGGTGTCTCTCTTCCTTGGGAGTCCAAATTTACGTCAAAACAAGTTGCGTCACTGATCTACATAGTCAAAGAGGTCATGCCTCAAGGTTGAGGACACATGTCTAGCCTGACTAGAGGGTTCCACTCTAGTATCATTGAGGACCCATACCCAACCCAACTGGAGGGCTCCACTATAGTGTCTTCGAGGACCTGTGCCTAGCCCGACTGGAGGGTTCTACTTAGAAAGGGTCGAGGACCCATGCCCAAACCGGCTGGAGGGTTCCACTCTAGTTTCATCAAGGACCCATGCCCAACCTGGATAGAGGGTTCCACTCAGAAGTAACTGTAAAGGAACTACACTAGCCATCCCTGTTGGATGGTACCTCTCAGAAAGCATTGAGAAACTACACTGGTAAACCTGCCTGATCACAGTAATCACCGAATGCTGCCTTAGATAATCATCATTCCTAAAACATCAAGCGTCACCTTGAATATGCATCGTGCTGGGAACATCTCACATCATATCTTGAAATCCACTACGGAGGGCACCATCACTAACTATGCATAAAAAATCTCAGGATAGGCTACTTGCATGCCAAAATCCATGTCCAACAGAAGGAGGTATGGGAGATACATGATTTGTAAAGTGGTACACGAAACATGTGGGGACCACATGATGTGTGACCCTACCTCATTTCCTATCCATGTACCTATCCATACTTGGGTACTAAATTGTGATCAAGTACCCCTAAGCGTGTTAGTGTACTCCCATAGTATATAGAACCTCTAGCCATAAGGCTGACGGGCGCACGATGCTCCTCGCTAGTCCAAAAAGGGGAGAAAATGTAACTTTACTAAATCTACCACTCAAATAGCCCCAGTTAACCAAATATATCACACTGTGATGATCCTTGCAGAAAAACATACATGATCGACTATTCATTCACCCGAATCGGATCCCCGGTGACGAAACTGCATTTCACAGCATTGCACATGAATGATGCTTCGTGGGGCCCATGTGTCGATCTAGAAACACATCATATGGATCACACCATTAAGATACCCATGAAAAAACACATAGAATCATCTATTTATTTGCCCAAAACATACACCCGGTGAAAAATTCACATTTCACCATAAACGCCCAAACTGGGTCTCATGGGGCCTGCACCTCCATTTTGGTTTAAGCACTTGAAATTATTCTTGAAAAATCTTCCTCAATTTTAGGGTCATGAATCCACTGACGATGCATTGATCGGACATCGAATGCAGATGATACATTTGATAGAATAATCTCAAAATAATAATAAATATATTATTATTATTATAATTGGATGTTTCGTTCCATCGAGCCCTGAGCCCGAAACATAAAATTATAAAACTATATTTAAAAGTTATTTCTTGATTATAAGAGATCATGGATATAGATGACGTGTCAATCGTACACCCGGTTTGCAAGATATGGCCATTTAAATGTATATGGACCGACCCAAACCGGTCTGTCCCTTTCTGGCCGGACCACTCCACCTGGGCCGACCTGCTTCGACCGGACCGATCTGATCTACTAGGCTATGACCCAACCGTGTGGTCCGGATCACTGCTGAAACACGCCCAACCTAGGGTTGGGTCGCCGGCACCACACTTTACGGTGGCGGTCTCACCTAGGTCACACTGCGCGACCTCGCCCGATGGCCCAGTCGGGCCACATCGCGACACCATCGGGCCACGGTGCCACTATGGGGCAGATTGTCGCCATAAGTTTCCACCATACACTGCACCAGTAGCCTATTTTACGGACCATCAGACTCCATCCGGTCACCCGATCCTAAATCTATCAGTGGATCGGGGACCCTTGTGACGAGGGCTTCACTGTGATGACCTCTGATCAATGCTCTGTCACTGTTTCGACACAGAGAAAAGTAGAAATCGCTTCCACTTACCGCTGCACCTCATACGGTGCCTGAAAAACAAAACCATCATAGATCCGCAATCCCTGGATCGCAAACTTCAAAGATCCATGCTTCACTTTAAGATCATATATCATTTTGACGTGTCAAAAAGTTAACTGAAGTAGAATAAAAAGAATGGAGAAGAATGGAAAATACAGAAATTAAACGGTCAATAGTCGTTGAAAGTTTGACCATCAAAAAATGATTTCAAAGCAGTGAAATTGATTAGAAGTCAAAATCAACAAAAAAAACTTCAATTAGGGAAATCAAAATCCGAAAGAAGAATCCTATATGGATTCTGGATCTGGCATTGCATTCGTTGCGCTATGATTTTCTAGGATCTGGAGTTTCATCATGATCCTTCAAGAATCCGACGTCAATTATCTGATCGAATGGAGAGAGGAACTCTGCCGACTGTGGGAGAAAATGATCCAAACCCTTTCTCATTTTCTCAACCTCTTATTTATAGAAAACCAACAAATATGTCCCCCAACAGTCACAAGATCCGAACCTCTTGCACCCTCTCACTTTCGTCCACGCTTAGGTAAAACACCCCATTCCGAAATCAACAACGGTCTCAAATTTCCAAATCAAGTTCCTGTTCAAAAGTTATTTGTTTCGGAGTTTGAGATAAAATAATTAAATTTAATTATTTTATTTAGGGAAATGCCCTCCGTGGGTTTTTCTATAGAAGACCCGTGCTAAAAAAAGTTATGTCCCACCTAGGGTAAACACAATGCTCCAAACTTAACCATGGCCTCATATTTATGATCTGATAAAATGTTTGAGAGATATCCTATTTCAATCACGCTCATAGTATAAAAATACTTAATATTTTTATAATAATTAATTACAGGAACATCGGGCCTCAGAATTTCACACCATCTCAACGCCTAGCTCTGGAAATATATGAAGAAATATTCCAAAGTCTCATAAAGAAAATCTGGGTCTCTACATTATTCCCTCCTTCAAGATTTTCATCCCTAAACAATAAAATATGGAAACAACTCAGGATACTGAGCTCACACCTGTCTCTCCCGCTCCTAAGAACTCTCCTGCACGTTTCTGTGCTTCCATAACACACGAACCACGAGGGATGGTTCGTCCTCATAAGGTCCTATACTATCGATTACGTGCATAGGATCATGCACGTATCTCCTCAGCTACAACATGTAGAAAACATCATGCACGCGTTCCAACTGTGGGGGTAGGGCAAGGCGGTGGGCAACCCCACCGACCCTATGTACGTTTTCAAACATCTCAACAAACCTTGAGGAAAACTTACCTCCCCGACCAAAAACTAACACGCAAGCCCCCAACATATCCTCTAACACCTAGATAGTGAACTAAGTCTACCCATCATTCTGGGGAAAGAGTCTGTACTCATCCGCAGCTGGCTCCTGAATGTATCCTATAGGCCTCTCCACAATCGTGATGTAAACCGCACGTCACGATTAGAGAAATTTTTTAGGGTACCCCATGAAGTCATATAAACTCTTGTAAGTACAACTACCCCAAACTATCCACCGTAATATGCTCCCTAAATATGAAAAAACCTTAAGCAGGATGGGTGGAACTCCTCACGGAATAGCTGTTGAAAGTCATCCCACAAGAGTATCAGCTCATCGTGCATCTGAGTAACCAGACTCCACCAACATCCAGCTACTCCATGGAAAATACTGGATTCCAAATCCACCATATGATATGTCGGTGTCCAAACAATCCTAAATAGGAAAACCATAAACTCTATCCAAACCTCCATTTCCTAAGGGTATGCCTCACCATAGAACCTCAGTAGTCTCTGATGCCGAAAATCACAGAGTGCGCTCAGCCTGCGCATGTCCCTAGCCTGCTCTGCTGGGACTGTCTAATGATCAACGGGTGGAGGTGCTAATACCTTCCCACCTAGAGGAAGGGGATCACATGATGGATCCTGAACAGAGGGATCATCGCTCATAGGGTCGTCATCACAAACCAGAGCTAGTATCCTGGCTGGATGTCATCACAAAGGAATCCTGAATGTTATCAAGGATTACCATAGTTGGATGAGAATATATATATATATATATCAAAAACAAGTGGGGAGCTGATTCAATAAGGGTATTCAAAGACTCAATCCTATATAACGCATGTACCAAAGTTCCCTACAACAAATGTCATAGCATGTTGAGTCGAAAAGTCGGTAATCAGGGTCCCGATGAATGGCTACGTAAACTGCTGCATCATCACTAGACTCTCTAGCCTGAGGACTGCTCTTGAGACACATTGAAACTATTTCCCTAAACCCAACCAATACATTTTTATAGAAACATATGAACAACATCTCAAGGGTCGAACCACCTTTGATACCACTTTTTCATGACCCGACCCATGTCAAGCTTGATCCACAACTACCCCAAACCCGCCTCCATAGGCCAGGAGGTGGTGACTAGAGCCAAAGTCACAAAAACTTGGGGATTCCATTTCCTAAGAAATTTTGCACACACACACAACCAACTCAATGAAAAACTATAGAGGAAAGGGAACAAAAGATACCACAATACTATATAAAGGAAACCAAACATGCTTCAACCTCTAATCAGTACAAGTATAAAAAAGTAGACAAAAAGAGAAAGGGAAAAAATACATGCCCAACTAGAAAAGTGCCACAACTGGTAGTAACTAAAAAGTAAAATAGATGAGAGAGACCCTCTCCTATATCTCAAGCTATGACCACCGTAGGTGGTCTAAGCACATGTATCCCTAAGCTCCTCTGAAATCATGATCAACCTATCCGTCATTTTCATATGAAACGACACGTGCGGGAAAAGCCCATGCAGGGGTGAGTATAAAAATACTTAGTAAGACGCCCTGAAAAGGTGAAGGGGGAGAAGTGAGAGATACTCTGAAGATGAAATGAGTAGATAAGACAAGGTATAGTAAAAGAGAGTACAACTCAACCCAATAAGAGAGTAATGCAAAGTCATCCGATACACAAGGAGATAGAAACATTGAGATGATGAACTTCTCATCAAGTCTTTTCTACCTATAATAGTAGAGTAGACTCGTCCAACCATAATAAGCTAGACATAGAAAGCACGTGACATAACCCACATGTCTTCTCCTCTCCTGGAAGGAGAGTAACCAAAACCCAAGGAGTGAGTACTGAAATATGATACATATATACACTCAGTCAAAGAATCCCAAACAAAAGAGTAAGGGGATATCCATCTCAAAGATCAACCCATGAAAAGAGTCACCAATAGTTCTATAAGTAACCACCGATGATGTCTAGTATCCCTCACATCTTACTTGAACACACAAGCCAAAGGTACTCAATCACCACACCTTGATATTATCCACTTTGGGTGGCACTGTCGCACCCTCATAGTTTTAGGTCACGTTATAAGGATGCGTCTCAATTGGGAAGGTGTACCTGTTCCTTGTGAGTCAAAAGTTACATCAAAACAAGTCACGTCATTGATCCACATAGTCCAAGAGGTCATGCCTTAAGGTTGAGGACCCATGCCCAACCCGACTGGAGGGTTCCACTCTAGTATTATCAAGGACTCGTGCCTAGACCAGCTGGAGGGTTCTAATCTAGTGTCATTGAGGACTCGTGCCCATATTGACTAGAGGGATCCACTTAGAAAGGGTTGAGGACCCTTGCCCAACCTAACTGGAGGGTTCCACTCAGGAGTAACTGTAGAGGAACTACACTGTCCATCCTTGCTGGATGGTACCTCTCAGAAATCATCGAGGAACTACACTGGTAAACCTGCCTAATCATAGCCATCATCAAACATCACCTAGGATAGGCGTCATGCTCGAAACATCGAGCATCGCCTCAGATAGCTGTCGCACTCAGAACATCTCACATCGTATGTTTAAAGCCACTACGAAGGGCACCATCATGTTCTACGTGGAAAAACTCTCAAGACATGCTACTCACATGCCAAAATCCAAGTCTAAAAAAAGGATTTATGAGAGATAGAAGATTTGTAAAGTGGTAAATGACACGTGTGGGGACCACAAGATGTGTGACCCTTCCTCATCACCTGGACGTGTACCTAGCCATACTCGGGTACTAAACTATGATCAAGTACCCTTATGCATTACTGTGTACTCCTAGAGTACATGACACCTTTATCCATAAGGATAATGAGCACACGATGCTCTTCGCTGGTCCAAAAAGAGGCAAAAACATAACTTTACTGACTTTTCTTCTTAGATGGACCCGAATAACCAAAGGAATCACACCGTCATTATCCTTGTAGGAAAACGTACAAGATCGACTATTTATTTGCCTGAATTGGACTCCTAGTGAAGAAATTTCATTTCATAGCATTGCATAGGAACAATGCTTTGTGGGTCCCATGTATAAATCCCAAAACACATCATATGGATTTAAATGTTGCGATCCCCATGAAAAAACACATGGAATTGGCTATTCATTTGTCTAAAATGGACACCCAGTGAAAAATTCACATTTCACCACAAACACCCAAATTGGGCCTCATGGGGCCTCCACCTCCATTTAGGTTTAAGTTCTTGAAATTGGTCTTGAAAATTCCACCTCAATATCAGGGTCACAACACTGCTGACGGTGCATCGATTGGACATCGAATGTAGAAGATACATCTGATACAAGAATCTTTAAATAATAATAAATATATTATTGTTATTATAATTGGACATTTCATGCCACCGATCCCCGAGCCTGAAATATAAATTGTAAAATTATCCTCAAAAGGTCCTTCTCGATGATAGAAGCATGTGACCACAGATGGCACATCAATCGAATGCTCAATCCACAAGATATGGCCATTTAAAGGTATATGGCCCATCCTAAACTGATCTGACCCTTTCTGGCCGGACCACTCTACCTGGGCCGACCCACTATGGACAACCGAATCTGATCTTCCAGGTCTCATCCCAGCCCAGCCCAAAACTGGGTCACCGCTACCTGGGTTGTGCCACGTGACCCCGCCCGACGACTTGGTCGGGCCTCATCGCGGCACCATCGGGCCGCGGTGCCGCTATCGCTCTGCGGTCTGCTGCGGGGTGGACCACCACTATGAGACGCCGTGATGGCGGTGCTCCGGTGGTCCATTCCATGGACCACTAGACTCCATCTAGTCACTCGATTGTGAATCCATTAGCGGATTGGGGACCCTTGCGACGTGGGCTTCACTGCACTAGCCTTTGATCAATGATCCGTTGCTGTTTCGACACGACGAAAAGTAGTTGCCGCTTCTGCTCGCCGATGTGACTCCTATGGTGCCTAAAAAATAAAACCATCATATATCCACAATCCTTGGATCATGAACTTCATAGAACCATGATTTTCTCGAAGATTAGATGTCATTATAACTTGTCAAAAAGTTTACTGATGAATAATTCAAAGAACTGAGAAGAACAGATGATCTAGAAATTAAAATGTCGATGAATATTGTTAGTTTGACCATCAAAAAAGGATTTAAAAGTAGAAAATCGATCAAAAGTCAAAATTGACAACAAAAACTTCAATCGAGGACAACGAAATCTAAAATAAGAATCCTAACTGGATTCTGGATCTTCTGTTGTGTTCGTTGCGCTATGATCTGCTAGGATCTGAAGTTTCAATATGATTCATCAAGAATCTGACATCAATTTTCCAATCGGATGGAGAGAGGAGCTCTGTCAGCCATGGTAGAAAATGAGACAAACTCTTGCTCATTTTCTCAACCTGTTATTTATAGAAAACCAACAAAAACGTCTTCCAATGGTCACAGGATCCGAACCTCCATCACCCTCACACTTTAGGCCACACTTAGGTAAAACACCTCATTCTGAACTCAACGATAGTATTGGATTTACAATCTGAGTTCCCGTAAAAAAGTTTTTTGATTCATAATTCGAGATAAAATAATTAAATTTAATTATTTTATTTATGGAAACACCCTCTGTGAATTTTTCTAAAGAAGACCTGTGCCGAAAAAATTTATGTCTCACTTAGGGTAAAATCCATGCTCAGAACTGAACTGTGACCTCAGATTTCTAATCTGATCAAACATTTGAGAGATATCCCATTTCCATCATGTGAATAATATAAAAATACTAAATATTTTTATAAAAATTAATTCTGAGCACACCAGGCCTTGGAATTTCCTGTCGTCACAGCACCTAGCTCTGGAAACACACACACACACACACACACATATTCCAAAGTCTTACAAGAAAAAAACCCGGTCTCTAAAAATTACTCAAGAGTTAGGATTTCTCACTCTAGCACTAAAAGATTCCTATAATGATGCTTAGAGGTTTATGGTACATGTTTGGATCACTGTTGGAGGGAATCTACACTTGATTCCAACAACGCAATGATGGTATGACGTTGCCAGATTCATCAATAAAGAAAGAATTCATTGTAAGGTGATTCTTTAATTACTTAAATTAATTATAAATAAATATGTGATGATCCTATTTTTGGTTCCTGTATTCTCATATCAATTAATATTTGCTTTAATTCTGTTGGTCATGACGTTCTTCATTGATTTACATCTCAGATTAATCATCAATTACAACAAAAAGCTGAGTTGGGAAAGCCCTACTAGAATTTCCATCATTTCTGGAACCTTCAAGTGGTATCATAATGGTTACATAATTATTTATAATTATTTAAAGATTTTGATTGATTTTCACATTTATCTTCAGTTTTTAAATTCTGGTTTAATTGTTCTTTAATCCGAATCATGAGATATTATCTTCTTATCCTCTATTCTCACAAATATAATCAATAAATGGATTAATTTTTAATGAATAACATTATAAGAACTCATATTGAGGTTCCAATGATTCTGTCCAGATAACACAAGAGTACATGGTATGTAGCTCATAGGTACACACCATGCACCCATGTTTAATCCACCAAGGATACCCATGAATTAATTCAGATCATGTGAATTTATTACACATGGTGTGTATTTAAAATGACACATGTTGATAGGTACATCCTAATGAATAGTTAGCCGGACTATGTGATGCGTAACTTGTGTACATTACATGTAACTTGTTTACACGACGTGTATTCCATTAGTCAAATACAAGTTGTGTGGTGGTACATGACACGTGTGACTGATAACCATGTAACTCGGAGACCACACAATGTGTATCCCACACACACGCCATGTAATCCATTAATGTCTATGGCAGGATGATGCACCTAATCCCTACGTGTGTGTTGTGGATAGGCAACAAAGAAATATACCCGACGTGTAGCTGGATAATACAAACCATGTATATTACTTAATTAATAAGAATTTAAAATTAATTTATTATACTTCTTAAACATTATCAACACGTGTTCTGGGTTTTCATGACCCGTCCCCCGGGGCCCGTGCTGTGACTACCCCAAGCCCACCTTATATAGGCCAGGGGCTGGCGACTAGCACCGAAAAGGCATATCCCTAAAACGAGAAGGCATTGCTTTTAAACCTGTACAAACACACAATCCAAGAGAATAATAAGAAGCAACCAAAAATTAAACTACTTTAGTAAAACGTGTTCTAAAATAAAGGGGCCAGAATATAATCCCAATTGAAAAGTACAAGTACAACTAAAAAGAGAAAACAACTCTTGGATCGTCCACCGAGGATCCTACCCGAAGGGTAGGTAAAACTCAAGATCATTAGTCCTGCATCATGTCATTTCAAATGGTCCACCTATGAGCATTGTCCAGTCCTGGCTCCCTCAGCCTCGATCAATGTTGTCCGTCGTCTGAACAAGACACAACAAGGTGCAGGTGAAGCCCGTGTAGGGGTAAGTATAACAATACTTAGTAGGGACCCTGAGACCCTAAAGGTCTCCCAGAGTTCCACAAAGGAAAAACCACAAAGCAAGACCTCATCCACAGAGCATGAAGTAGTCAAAAACTCTACTTAGGTATATGACCATACATATACCTAAGTTATCAAGATATACTCATCTCATACATGAGGAAACACAAGGCTCCAACATTTAAGCTATTTGCACAACTGATCCACAAAGGAAGAATACCAAAAAGGTAACACCATGAAGGCAACACCACAGAGGTAACACCATGAAGGTAAGAGTACCACAAAGGTAACACCAAAAGGCAAGAGTACCACAAAGGTAACACCATGAAGGTAACACCAAGAAGGTAAAAGAACCACAAAGGTAAATACTCAGCTCACATCGGGTATATAAGTAAAGCGCAAAAGTACAGATGATTAGTAAATATGCTAGATCATCTTATTCTATCGAGAGGAACTGCTGCTGACTATACGGAGTTTTACCCACACGGGATCGATAAGTACTAACCCCTGTTGACCCACACAGGATCTGACCCACATAGGATCAGTATGTGATGACCCATATAAGATCACTGAGCGCTGAACCACATAGGATCTAACCCACACAGGATCGGTGCTGACCCACACATGATCGCTTGGTACTAACCTCTGTATGATCTGTCTCCAACCTATGCCTCACTGCCAGCCACTGGATTCCTGCACTAACCATGCTTGATTCCAAGAGGATCCACTCCTCAATACATCAGTCATATTTCAATTGGAACTAAGTTCCACAAAGAAGTATCTCAAAGTACCGCCATGTCGTAAGGGTTCCAACATGACAGACGACGAAACAATAGGACACCCGTTCTGTGTCTTATAAGCATTTTAGTACCGAGGCCCCGGTTGGATTTAGGTTTGATTCAACCCGGCCATACTCCAAATTTCTCCAAAACTCAAATGAAGTATACCAAAAATACCGTCTCTCTCTAAGGATCCCAGGGTTGTAGACAGTTCGTCAAACGGACACTCGGTTCACAAGTTATGACTCTTTTAGAGAAACTGGGCCTGAAAGGCCCCGAGTCTGGTCCGACCTAGCCCGACCCGGTCTGGGATGACCCGACCCAGTCTGGGTATGACCCGGCCCGGTTGGGTTAGGCCGCGGCGGGATCGGCCTGCCGGGCCGCGGACCAGCCCGAACCACCTGGGCGGTGTGACCTGCTGGGCTCGTGCGGCTCGGCCCTCGGGTGTGCGGCCCACTGGACTCACGTGGCCCGACCCACGGAGGCACTGCCTGTTGGGATTGCGCGGCCTGGCCCTCGGAGGCACCGCCTGCTGGGCTTGCGCGGGTCGGCCCGCGGAGGGGTGATGACCGCAGAGGCATGTACCACTGTGGTGGGGCCCGCCCTAGCTGGCATGAGGGAGCGACCCCCTGGTTTTTCCCGAATAGATAATTCCGTTCAGTTTGTGTGACGGCACCACGTGGAATCACCTGGTCTCCTGGTGGGACCCATAGGGTTCCAGTCCCTTTTTCGGCGACCTTCTCCGCTGCTGGTGCGCCGTTGCGTGCTGCTCTATCTCCTACAGTCGTCCGGTGTCGGCCACCTTGCTCAACTGCCGCGGTTGAAAATCCGTGACCCTTCTCCTCTAGCGACGTGCGACAACGCACCGCCTCACCTCCACGGCCGGCCGGTGCCGACTGCTCTGCTGACCGCCACGGCATAGTGCCATGACCTCCTCCTACGGCGCACCACCTTCATCGCAGCTGGCCGTCGCCATCATCTTCTAGTGTTGGTCACCGGTGCCGTGCTGGCGGTTTTCCGCGGAGAAGGCAAAAAAACAACAATTGGCAGAGGGACCGGGCCTTGTTCGTTTGCCCCGTGACCTCCGCGTTATCATCTTATCAAGAAAGAGGATATATGATTCAACAATATCTTGAAAAATAAATTAGACAAAACCCTACCTCAAGATCATTGGAGAATTCCCACGTTTGAGGAAGAATTGGTGTTCGTCGTCCCCGCAACACACCTCCAACGATACTACTCCATCGTCGTTCTTCAGTTCGTGATTCGATGGCGCTCTTCACTGCTCGTCGGAACCGGTCCCATCCTCTAAGTGGTTGGCATCGCAGTACTTTGCCAAAGTTTTGTCACTTGGTGAAGCTGTTCCAATACTCCTCCCCAAGCTCCATATAAAGAGGAGAGGGGGAGGGTGAGTAATGCACGTGGAATTAATGGGGGTTCATTTAATAGAAAACTTCCTAATTCCAACAGCACTATTACAAAGGATTTGTGGAGTCAGTCCATTTAATGGCTTGACACGTCACTGGTCCCGCCACTTCCGCTTGTCCGCTGGAGGAAAATAAATGAGGGAAATAAAATAACAAAGTTATTTTATTATTCTTTTAAAAATTCCAAAATCTAACTTTTTCTCTTGACCTACCACGATCAAAGTGAAGCCGCCCGTAAGAGAATCCCAGTGCTACGGATTCAACTGTGCCCTCATATTTTTAATCTGAGCATTAGTTCAAAATATAGTAAATGCCGCCCGCATGTTTACTGAATGTACCTTAAAAAAAGTTTAGAAATTCATTCTGGGCACACCAGGCCTCAGAATCACGCACCGTAAAATTTCATAGAATCTTAATAATTACATATAATTAAAAAAAATTACATGGAAAATATGGGTCTTTAAATTCTCCCCACTTTAGGGATTTTCATCCCTGAAATCCACAACATAGACTAAAGAAACAGATGGGGGGTAGTGAGCATGAATCTGAGCCTCCCAATCCCATGTGCTCTCCTGGAGGCTCCCATGCTGCCAGAGAACGTGCACCAGTGGTATCGATCATCCATGAAGGACACAATCTCATTGATCCTCAATATTCACTGGAACCTCTGTAAACGTCACCCCATCATTAAATTCTATCTCTCCATGGTCGATGACGTGAGATGGGTCATGCACATATCTCCTCAGCTAGGATACATGGAAGACGCCGTGCACCCTTTCCAACTGCGGTGGAAGTGCCAAGCGATATGATACCTCTCCAATCCTCTAAAGTATCAGAAAAGGTCCGATAAATCTTAGTAAGAGTTTGCTGCCTTGGAAAAATCTCCACAAACCTCATTGAGGTGAGACCCATAGGAAAATGTGGTCTCCCTCCTCGAACTCCAAGGTCCTCTATCTCCTGTCAGCATAAGACTTATGTCTGCTCTGTGTAGTCTTCATCTGCTCCTAGATAATCTGCACCTTCTCAGTGGTAGCCCATACCAACTCTGGAACCATAAGTGCTGACTCCTCTGGGCCTATCCAGCATAGAGGTGATCTGCAAGGTCAACCATATAAGTCCTCAAAAGGTTCCATACTGATGGTGGAGTGATATCTGTTGTTGTATACAAACTCCACCATGGGAAATTGATCCTCCACACTATGACCAAAATCTAGGATTCAAGCACGTAGCATTTCCTCCAATGTCTTAATGGTCCACTCCATCTGACCATCCGTCTGTGGATGAAAGGCGGTGCTCAAATGTAGCTGAGTCCCAAACACCTCCTGTAATCCCTTCCACAACCAGGATGTAAAACGTGCATCATGGTCAGAGATGATTGTCGATGGAACCCCATGGAGTCTTAAAATCTCCTGTACGTAGAGGAATCCCAAGACATCTACTGATCCCTGATCTTGGATGGGTAGGAAGTGGGCCTAATTGGTGAGTCATTCAATGATCACCCATATAGAATCATGTCCCCTAGACTTCTGTGGTAGCCCTGTCACAAAGTCCATGGAGATATCATCTCACTTCCACTCCGGTACCTCTAGTGGATGCACTAATCCTACTGGTATGTGATGCTCGACCTTCACTTGCTGACAAGTGAGGCCTCAAGTAACAAACTTTTCCACTGCTTTCTTCATCCCTGGCCACCAGTGCTGACGCTGGAGGTCTTGGTACATTTTCACCACACTAGGATGTACCGCTAAAGGTGATATATGGAACTCCCTCATTACTTCCTCTCATAGAGCCACTGGAACCATGGAACGTCCTCTAAAGAGGATGACATGATCCCCACCTTCATAAAATTCATTAGGTGCCTGTCCTGTGGATATCTAAACACAACGTTCCTCATAGTCAATGTCCCCAAGTTGTGCCTCCCACACTCGCTGAAGAAGTGGGGGAGTGACAATCATATATTGGAGGTAAGATTCTCCATCTCTATCCACAAAGGATATCTATAACATGGCTAACTGATTTGTCACCTCACTCAGTAGCTGTAGAACAGACCTTCTACTGAGTGCGTCTGCCACTACGTTCCCCTTCCCAGGAGATTATACTATATCGAAGTCATAATCATAGAGGAAGTCAAGCCATCGCCACTGTCTCAGGTTCAGGTCCTTCTGAGAGAAGATATACCTAATACTATTGTGATCAGAGTAAATAGTAAACCGTTCACCCATTAAGTAGTGTCACCACATTTTCAAGGTGAAGACCACTGCTACTAACTCCAGGTCATGGGTAGCGTAGTTCTTATCTTGTTGTCTCAGCTGTCGTAAACCACAAGCAATCACTACTCACTCCTCTATCAGGACACATCCAAGTCTGGTCCCTAATGTGTCACAGTAGACTACATACCCAACACCTTCTTTTGGTAGCCTCAATATGCGGTAACTCGTCAGTCTCTACCTCATCTCCTGAAAACTATGCTGACATATCTCCATCCATACGAAGGGATGTCCCTTCTTCGTCAATGCTGACAAGGGTACCACAACTATGGAAAAGTAGGGTACAAATATCCGGTAGTACCCAGCCAATCCCAGGAAACTTCGTACCTCGGTCATACTCCTAGGTGACTCCCAAGCAAGCACTGCCTCTATCTTCGCCGGATCGATCCACAAAAACTCCAGTCTCTGAGATAACGTACCCCAGGAAGTGAACTTCCCATATCTAGAACTAGCACTTTGAGATCTTTCCATAAATCTGGTGCTCTTGAAGTGTATCCAGAACTATCTGTAGGTGCGTGGAGTTATCCTCCTTTGACACAGAGTATATCAATATGTATTCGATGAAGACCACCACGTAGCGATCGAGGTATGGATAAAATATCCTGTTCATGAGTCCCATGAACACTATAGGGGCGTTGGTCACACCGAATAGCATAACCAAGAACTCATAGTGGACATACTGACATCTGAAGGCCATCTTTTACACATCCTCATCTCATACCTTGAGCTGATGATAGCCTGATCTGAGGTCTATCTTCGAAAACCATCGAGCTCCCTTTAACTGATCAAAGAGATCATCAATTCTTGTAAGTGGATACCTGTTCTTAACGGTCACCTGGTTCAGGTGCCGATAGTCCATATAGAGTCTCAAACTCCTATCCTCCTTGGCGAACAAAATCAGGGCTGCCCATGGTGACAAACTGGGCCTTATGAACCCCTTCCTTTGCAAGTCTTCCAGCTGTACCCATAACTCATGAAGATCTGCAATATCCATTTGATATGATGGTGTAGATATCAGTGCCATCCCGGAGTATAGGTCGATGTAAAAGTCTACCTCTCTACGTGGAGGAAGTCCCAGAATATCATCAGAAAATAAATAAACATATTGGTCCACCACTACAGGATAGTTCAGACTCTCAATATCAACTAATTCGAGGGTAAGGCTAGCCAAATGATGTGTGATCGGCTACAACCTCCTTCGGATAAGTCCATCATGTGCTGTAAAGGTTCCCTTATCACTGATGAAGGAAAACCTAGTCCCATCTCCACAAAAACACCACACTTTGCACCTAATACAGTCAATATGAGTATGAACTGTGGATAACTAGTCCAAACCCAAGATGATGTCTTAAGGCCTCGACACCACTACTATAAGATCCCAGCTGAAGATCTCACCTCCCAAAGTAAGCTCGCACTACCGAAACCAGTGTGTAATCGTCGAATCCCATCCTGTATGAGTCTTTAGCTATAAGGATCAAGCCAACGGATCTATCATAATCTCCGAGCTCCAAATGAGGGATGCAGCAATAAAAGAGTGACTTGAACCTATGTCTATAAGTACTGCAACTAGGGTGGAATAGACACAGATCGTACCTCTAATCATCTATGGGGTGCCATGGTCGTAGGCCTCTGCTGCCTGGAGCTGAGCTCATCCCTGTCCTCATGCTCCCTGTGGTCGGGGTGGACCACCTGGAGGTGGTGGTGGTAGAACCTCGAATCACCACCCACCGCATGCTGCACAACCAGATCCTCTACCCCATCCGCCACCCTTCAGACCTCCTCACTCGAACCTCTACCTATTCCTTGGCGGTCCCTCGACCGTCTGCTGGCCGTCCGTACGATGGGTCGGGAAATCAGGAGCCATGTGACCCTACCCACTACATGAGTAGCACTGTCTGATCCTCATCTTTCCTCTATCCCATGAGCCCCTCACCACCGACCCTATATTCAGAGGTCATCCACTAGATGGTCTGGCCCACTTGGACCCCTACATCATCCATCTACTACTTGCTGCGGATGAATCTACTACCTGACGTTCGGTGGTGGCCCTCGCTGTCGGTTCCTACTCAGCTAGGAATCTCTCCACTAAAAGCGCTCTCTCTAGCACCCCAGCCTATGTCAAAATGTTGAGTGATATCATCGATGCTCTGACCTCCCATCAGATACCCTGATCAAAGGTCTAGGCCCTAAATAAAGGGTACCGTACCATGTCGGTGAAATAATGGGAGTGATTAGTGAACCTCTCCAAGTACTGAGCCACGGCCATGCTGCCTAGCTGTAAGTGCAGTAGCTCCAGTATATGCACTGAGCGTAGAGTCATTGGGAAGAAATCTACCCTGAAAAGGCCCTCGAAGTCCACCAGGTGAGTGTCACCTCATTGTGTAACTGGAGTGTTAGACTCCACCATCTCCTAGCTGCTCCCTGGAAGAGACTGGTAGCTAGGATCACCATCAGATCAGCTGGTGTCCCAACTAAGCGAAAAACTTTGGCCACAACCTCCAGCCAGTCCTCAGCCACCTGCGTATCCACCTCGCCTCAGAACCTTAGAGGCCTTTTCCACTGAAACTCATGAAACACACTTAATCAGCATGCACCCTCTACTGGTGGGGCTGGTGGCATCTACTGCCCAATGGGTCATGGTGCTATTAGTGCACCACCCGATGGTACTATCGCCATAAGAGGGACCTGCACTGAAGCCTCATTGCTCAGTAGTCTGTCATCGTGTAATCTCTTGGGAATCCTGGCTGTCTGTCTATGTGGTGGCATCCTGAAAGAAAACAGGTGCACTACATTCAATAAATTATACCTGGTGAGCTGACTCAAAGAGATCATAAGAAGAACTATTCAAAAACACATGCAATCAGTGTCTTCATGCACTGAGTCAAAAATCAGAATTCAGGGTCCTGGTGTATGGATACGTCGGCCACCACACCAACACTGGATTCCCCAAACTGAAAACCACAGTCATAACACTCAACACTATTATCACAATGAAAATATTAGAGTCCTAGTTCTTCTGTAGAACTAACTCCTATGATACCACTTTGTCACGACACGTCCCCCGAGGCCCGTTCCGTGACTACCCCAAGCCTTCTTTCCATAGGCCAAGGGCTGGCGACTAACACCGGAAAGGCGTATCCCTAAAATGGGAAGGCATTTCCTTTAAACCTGTACAAACACATAATCCAAGAACACAACAACAAGCAACCACAAAGTAAACTATTGTAGTAAAAAGTGTGTTGAAAGTAAAGGGCCCAAAATACAAGCCCAAATGGAAAGTACAAGTATAACTGAAAAGAGAAAGCAACTCCTGGATCGTCCACTGAGCATCCTACCAGAAGGGTAGGTAAATCTCATGATCAGTAGTCCTATGTCACATCATGTCAAATGGTCCACCTCTGAGCACCATCCATTTCTGGCTCCCTCAGCCTCGATCAATGTTGTCTGTCATCTGTACAAGACACAACAAGGTGCGGGTGAAGCCCGTGTAGGGGTGAGTATAACAATACTCAGTAGGGACCCTGAGACCCCCAAAGTCACAGAGTTCCACAAAGGAAAAACCACAAAGCAAGACCTCATCCACAGAGCACGAAGCAGTCAACAACTCTACTTAGGTATATACCCATACATATACCTAAGTTATCAAGATATACTCGTCTCATACACAATAAAACACAAGGCTCCAACCTTTAATCCATTTGCACAAATGATCCATGAAGGAAGAATACCACAAAGGTAACACAACGAAGGTAACACAACGGAGGTAACACCATGAAGGTAAGAGTACCACAAATGTAACACCATAAAGGTAATAGTACTACAAAGGTAACACCACGAAGATAAGAGTACCACAAAGGTAAAGACCCAGCTCACACCAAGTATATAAGTAAATCACAGAAGTAAAAATGATTAGTCGAGAAGCTAGATCATCTTATTCTATTGAGAGGCACTACTGTTGACTGTACGGAGTCTGACCCACACATGATCGATAGGTACTAACCCCCGTTGACCCACACAGGATCTGACCCACACAGGATCGGTATATGCTGACCCACATAGGATCGCTGAGCGCTGACCCACACAAGATCTGAACCACACAGTATTGGTGCTGACCCACACAGGATCGCTCGGTACTAACCTCCGTATGATATATCTCCAACCCACCTCACTGCCAGCCACTGGATTCCCGCACTAAGCATGCTTGATTCTGGGAGGATCCGCTCCTAAATCGATCAGATGTATTTAAACTGGCACAAAGTTCCACGAATAAGTATTCCAAAGGACCGCCATGTCGTAAGGGTTCCAACGCGACAGACGACGCGTCAATCAGATGCCCAGTCTATGACTTATAAGCATTTTAGTACCGAGGGCCCGGTTGGATTCAGGTTCGATCCAACCCATATGTACACCAAATTTCTCCAAAACTCAACTAGATTATACCAAAAGGACTGTCTCGCTCCAAGGATCCCAGCACCATAGAAGGTTCGTCAAAAGGATGCTCGGTTCACAAGTTATGGATCTTTTAGAGAAACTGGGTCTGGAAGGGCCCGGGTCTGGTCCCACCCGGCCAGATCGACCCGGCCAGACCCGAACTGAACCGGTTCAGGTCGACCCAATCTGGTCTGGGTCTGACCCGACTTGGCCCAAACCGGCCTGGGCTGGCTCGACCCACCTGGGCGGTGTGGTCCGCTGGGCTCGCTCAGCCCGACCCGTGAGGGTGCGACCTGCAGAGGGGCGCAGCCCGCTGGAGGTGCGACCATGCTCGTGGAGGTGTGGACCGCTATGGTGGGGCCCACCCTAGATATCATGGGGGAGTGACCCCCCAGTTTTTACCGAATGGATAAGGCCATTCGGTTTTTGCGGCGGTGCCACGTGGCATCGCCTGGTCTCCCAGTGGGACCCGCAGGGTGCGGGTCCCTACTACCGTAGTGTCGGAGCCGCGACCTTCTCCACCGGTGGAGCACCGTTGTGCGCCGCTCCATCTCCTACAGCCGGCTGGTACTCGCCGCCCTGTTCGACTGCCGCAGATGAAAAGTCGCAACCCTTCTCCTCCAGCGGTGCATGACGGCGCGCCACATCAGCTCCACGACCGGTTGGTGCCGTCCAATCTACTAACCACCACGACATAGTGCTGTGACCTCCTCCTATGGAACATGATGACACGCCGCCTCCATCGCAGCTGACCGGTGCCGGCCACCACCACCATCTGTTGGCTTCGGTCGCCGGTGCCACGCCGATGGGCTTCCACGGAGAACGCAAAGGTACAACAAGTGGCGGAGGGACTGGGCCTTGTTCATTTGGAATGTGCTCTATGCATTATCATATTATCAAGAAAGAGGATATATGATTCAACAATATATTGAAAAATAAACGAGACAAAACCCTACCACAATATCGTTGGAGAATGCTCGTGTTTGAGGAAGAGTCGGTGTTTGTCGTCCTCGCAACAAGCCACCAAAGATGCCGCTCAACCATCATTCTTCAGTTCATGATTCGGTGGCGCTCGTCACTGCTCACCAGAAGCAGTCCCATACTACAAATGGTTGGCATCATGGTACTTTTCCAAAGCTTCGTCGCTTGGTGAAGTCGTGCCAATACTCCTCCCCAAGCTCCATATAAATAGGAGAGGGGGAGGGTGAGTAATACATGTGGAATTAATGGGGGTTCATTTAATAGGAACCTTCCTAATTCCAACATCACTATTATAAATGATTTGAGGAGTCAATCCATTTAATGGCTTGACACGTCATTGGTCCCTCCACTGCCGCTTGTCCGTTGGAGGAAAAGAAATAAGGGAAATAAAATAACAAAGTTATTTTATTATTCTTTTAAAAAGTCCCAAATCTAACTTTTTCTCCAGACCTACTACGGTCGAAGTGAAGCCTTACTTAAGAGAATCCTGGTGATGTGGATACAATGGTGCTCTCAGATTTTTAATCCGAGAACTGGTTCAAAAGATAGAAAATTCTGCCCACGCATTTACTGAACGTACCTTAAAAAAAAGTTCAAAAATTCATTCTGGGCGCACTGGGCCTCAGAATCACGTGCCTTCAAATTTCACAAACTCGTAGTAATTCCATATAATTAAAAAAAATTACATAGAAAATCTGGGTCTTTACATAGGTGTCGTTTATTTTACTCATACACTCCATGTGACGGGTTAGACACACACACACACACACACACATATTAAATATCTAATTAATTTCAGAATAATATTCTAAACTACATTTTGTGTATAATACAATGGTTACTCTACATGCATTAAAACATAACATGCTATGTAAATAACATGTGTTAGTGTGTCATTTATTTTACTTTAAACGCTATGAAATTATGTGATAAGATGTGTGTGCTAAATTCCAGATGAGTAAACAATATAAAAATATGATACATGCTGGGCAGTTCAGACGGGAACTCACCGTGTTGTCTCCAAGGAACATATTTTTTACATAGTCAATTTTAAATAAATTTATTTAATTTGTTTAAAATTACGATCAATGAAAATCTCAAAAAATTTTGGATGAGAATTAAGATAAAAAAATTGATTAATTAAAGAAGATAATTAATTGATTTGAGTATGATTTATCATAAATAAGAATGATTGGGAATGAATGCAAGTTTATTAAATGCGCAACTTGTTTCATGTATGTGTATGATCATAAGCATAGACCAGAATTTTGTATGCGATTGATTTCCATTTAATTTATTATTAAATTAAATTGATGGCCTATATGTCATCACTCCTCTCATTATGTAAGGACCTGCATGCCCATGGTTTCTTTTTATGTAAAACCCATAAACCAATCATTTGGTTCCCCTCACCTGCATGCGAGTAAAAGATTTTTAAATAGATGGAGCTCCCATGAGAGTGGAGGTGGTTTATGTTTGGATTTGAGGTGAAACCAATCCAAGATATTCATGGATGGATAGTTTGAAAGCTACAAAACAATCCAAGTCATGGTTCAAGGTGTTTTCCCCTAGGTTGATAGTTAAGTTTATCATACACTAGATAAATTAACCATTAGGAAAAGCTCATGATCATACCACTCTTATTATTTTATTTATGTCAACTTTCATGGTTAATTTCATTTTGGATGTTTTTTCATGATCACATGAATTAAGGAATTAACAAGCATGCAACATAGAACTAAAATACATTGTATTATGTGTAAAATTTATCTAAGACACGGTTAATCACTTAAGTAAATCCACTTAATATTAACAAGCATGTAATAGAGATAATATGGAATATTTATGTATAAAATATTTAAATCTATCAACTATATATATTAAGTTAGTACAACCTTCCATTACTTGGGTAGGAATCAAACCATAGTTCAATGTGCATAACCAACCTTTGTTGGGGTGATTTAAATTATCAAAGAATTCTTATATCAAGTTTTGGGTTGACTTAACATAGTTTTCATTAAGGTTTGATCACCTACGTGAGACTTAGTGCAACCAGTTGGTGAAGTGTTGGGTAAATCCAAATTGAAGATGAAAAAACCCAAATTTTCATGAAGGTACGACCCATTTGTTTTTCAGTTTAAATTATTTTTTTCTCTTGGTAAATATTCCCTACAACCTAAGGAAGGTTTCGGGAGCGTCTGAGACTTGTTAGAAGCCTAGATTTATGGAAAATGGAGTAACAAAATGGGATGAATGGTTAGCGATGGTTAGTGTAATCGTGTGACTCAACTGTGTGTGGTACCCAATGCATAGAGGAAGCTGCATAGTTTGTCTTAAATCATGTGAGCTAGGGTTCACAACCATGTGAAATGTCTTAGAAATGATACAATGGATTTTCACATGGGCTGTGCATGGTTTGACAAACCATGTGCCCAGCCTATGTAAAGGGACTTCTTGTACAGTGGAGGGAGCATGGTCGGAGCAAAGTTTGGCCAACCATGTGACCAAACTGTGCGGCCTAGTTTTGAGGGTGATTTTATGACTTTTCCCTAGAAATGTTTTAACCCCTTTCCTTTCTTTTTTATTCTCCCCTAGATGACATGACCTCTCCATTTTATTCTCCTGTGAGCTCTCCCTCCTCCTCACCTAGGTATCTTGATAACTCCTCTATCCAGACTCTATTTTCATCACCAAAGGAATCATTGGATCCACAATGATAATCTCCCAAATCCTATTTCTTACTATCATTATTCATCTTCCCATCTCTTATGCTATTTTGGGGTGATCTTATATGCCCTATTTTTTGGTCATTGGTTCGTTCTTCCATTTTCTTCTGTTCTTATTTGAATCAAAGGCTGATACCTAATGAGTGGTCCTTTATAGACCTAAGGTAGGTGGTCTAGAAATTATCCCTCAAATGTTTAGGTGTTTTCATAGTATTTTACGATGTGCAACATGCCATAAATTTCTACACGTTTCCTTAAAATGTGTTAAACCTATTTAATTAATTTTACCATTTTTAGTTACTCCTTTGGAATCTAATGAATTTTTATAGGATTCTGACCTCATTTATTTCCACCCCTTAGGGTGTGATAAATTGAATTTCCCTCTTTTATATAAATTTTTAAATGACCAAACACCATCCAAGTGTTCAGATTGAATCTAAAATGGAAATTAACTTGCCTTATAAATTAGATATCTTAATTAAAATGATTGGAAGTGGGTGGAAAGGCCACACCACATGTTATACAATTATAAACATGAATTATATAAATTTTTCAAACTTGGTTGTTTTTACTGAATTATTATAATGTTTTAGAAGTAAACCCTCATTTTCTTAAAGGTAATGTTTTGGTCAAAGACCAAAGCACAATTTATTGATAAGAAAAAGGATTACAAAAGACAGAAAGATGGGATTTTTTTATAATCTCTATCAAATAGATATAATAAGTCATCTGGAAGAGTGTCAAGACAAGTCATGCTCTGTTGAACTCCTTTGTTAGCGAGAGCATCAACAATAGCATTCGCTTCACGGTAAGCATGAGTATCTATGTAATCAAACCCATGAAGCGTGTTCAGACAATTCATCCAAAGAGTGGTAAGCGGCCATGCAAGATGAGTGATGCCATTCCAGATGGCATGAACGATAGTGGTGGAATCACTTTCAATCCAAATCTTTATCCAGCCTCTTTGAAGCACAAAATAAACAGCATGGATGATCCCCAACATATCAGCCTCAAGTGATGAAGAATGAACACATCCAACATAAAAGAAGCCCTGACACTGGCCAGATGAGTATATGAAGATGGCACCACAACTTTCATGGCCAGGATTTCCTTTGGAAGCACCATCCACATTCACTTTGATCCATCCCGACATCGATGATTTCCAGAATACTTCAAAGAAACGTTTGGGCTTTGGGTATATACCAGGCACACGGAGATGAAGAAGGATCTCAAAGTCACCAACCAAGTTGTTGGAAGAATATTTTTTAATTAAAGCGGCTTCATGAATCGCAATAAGAATCCGAGCTTTTCCTACATTGAGACTAAATGAGTGATTATTATGAATAAAATCATTACGAGCATACCAGATCTCATGCAGGAGTTCCACCACTGCCGCAAGAAAAATATTTTTAACCTGTAGAGAGGCATCATATATAATGCATTTTTTAAGAACAAAAAAATAGAGTCAGATAAGGGACATCTGCAATTAAATAATTCAAGAACATAATTCCATAAAGTAGAGTCCATCACACAAGACAGAAAAATATGATCAACGTCCTCCCTATGCTGATTACACAAGTGACATTTAGAGTAGAGTTGAATGCTAAAAGCTTGAAGATAGGCTTCAGTGGGTAATCTATTGTGAGAAATGTGCTAAATAAGGGTGAGCCTAGAAGGTTTGATCCAAGGCTTATTAAATTGGCTCACCCATTGACAATTAGATTCATCCCTAGAAAAGAAATTATTATAGTAGTTTTTTTGAGTCTAGGATGCCATTTGGTGCAGGTTCCCAAACCAAGAAATCACCATTAGGAGAAAAAGGATGATTATCAATGATCTGCACAATATTGTCATGGAGGTCATGTCTATGAAATTGAAGGACCTCTTTTATAGAATTAGTAGTATCTTCAAGAATAATATTAGGAGGTAACAAAGAAATCAAGGGGTTACCACACCATTTTCCACGCCAAAAATTGATGGAAGAATCATCACTAACCATCCATCTAGAGTTTTCCATGATTTTGTGATATGAGTCCCTAATAGAGGGCCAGATCGAGGAGTTGGTGTAATTAAAATTCCCATTCAAGAGTTTAAAGAGGAATCTATGATTCAAGAAATCAGAAGCTTTAGAGGTACAATTAATAATATGCCAAGTAAGACAGGCTTGAAGAGCATTATTGAAAATCTTTAATTTTTTATACCAATGCCACCTTTATCAAGGGGTTTACAACAAGAATTCCAAGGGATGGTGACAAGTTTAATTTAAAAAATACTTCCCGTCCAAATGAAGTTTTTAATATAAGTATTAATTTTCCTGAAGATGCTGACAAGACA
Organism: Viscum album; assembly: GCA_963277665.1. Classification (NCBI taxonomy): domain Eukaryota; kingdom Viridiplantae; phylum Streptophyta; class Magnoliopsida; order Santalales; family Viscaceae; genus Viscum; species Viscum album. Next base: position 609,822,807 of record OY728137.1, on the reverse strand, counting down.
TTTGTAAATCATAAGAGAGTAGACCATTTTTGAGACAATGGTCGATTTGACCAAACATATTCCTTTGTATCAGGTGTTGGGCATGATGAATCACCCCAAAATATTGAGTGATGATAAAGATGTATCACATTCATATGAGATTCAGGGCTTGTACCCTTTGTTAGAGCTTATAGCTCATTAGACTAGTTATAGACACCTTAGTTACACCCCAGGTCTAGCTAGCACCTAATATCCATGTATATGCCTATAAATTTCCTCACATATATAGTACATATACATGTATAATATATATATATATATATATATATGATTACTTATATATATGGTATACTGATCAAACATATTCCGGTCTATGTCGAAGTAGGTAGATTCTGACAGATGTCCTTATAGAACCCGAGTTGACTAGTACTTATTTTCCAACATTGTTTACTATTCAGTATCCTTACACACTTCTAATATATGTACAATAGCTATATTATTTATAGACACTGTTGGTGGTGGCCTATTAAGTTTATCTCACACCCTACTCAGGATGGCTTTGGTACCTAAGTAGACTTCATGTCTGTAGGTGTAGATAAGGGAAAACACCCTATTATAGATGCTTGATCCATTTTACTTTTAGCACAGAGAATGGAAGTAGAAAACCATGCGTATGCTTGTGATTCTAGTGGAGTTTCCTTTTTTATTTTTTGTATTTTTATATAGCACGATGTATATGCATGTTCCCTATATCCCCTTTCTCCCCCTTTTGTACATCATCATTCCATGAAATTATTTTTTTATGACTCAACCTATGACTTTTGATCATTATTATTTCAGTTGTTTGGTTGTTTATACTATCTTAGTTGATTATTATACTTATTTACACTATTCCATATGTTATATTATGATTCCTATATTGTTTTTTTATTTATTATTACTATTGTGCTACTCTGATATGAGGTTATAATATACCCACCATACCACCATACCACCTTGGACCCTCATTCCTAGTCGGTAGCCTATGGAATACAGGGAGGCATGTTTGAGTCTATGTGACCCACTAGATTGGGGAACCATTTTAGTGGATCCTGGGTAGGGATGTTACAAAGTGTTATCAGTGCTCTTTTTCCTTTTGTATTACTGTAGTAATTATACAGAGGACTGAAATGTAATGTAATTTGGTAATGATCCTATTTCTGGGAGTATCTAACCCACATATAGGGGAAACCAAAATTACCTAGGATGGTTTGTTGTTGTTCTAGATTTATCCTATTATATATTTGATATGAATTCACCATTGGGTGAATCACATGTTTTGTGATGTTATTAATATTGAAATTATTAATCCTATGGATTTTATTTTTCCTTGGACTATTAAGGAAATGATTTATCATCCCATGCATCATTATAGGGACATTAGGACTTATATGCATTGCATTTTTCCATGCCACGTCTACCTTCTATGTGCATTCTCCTTTTTTATATAGTTAGTGCCTAGATTATTTTATTTGAAATGTGCTAACAGTTTTTAGGGTGAAATAATTGGGCTAATTAAAGTTCCAACATGAATCTAAATAGTTTTTTCCCACATAGATTAATGATGAAACCTTAATTGGACAATTATAACATATTGTGGGTTTTGGACCTACTAATTCCATGGATCAAAACAATGATAGTTGATTGGATTACTTGAATTACATTTTTTATTTATAAAGATATTAATTTTATAATTACTGAGTAGTGATTCATGTAATCAAATAATTGAATATGGCCAATTACATCATGATATCAGATGTAAAGGTTAGGTTGTAGCTAAATGATGTGCCAACTATAATTTATAATAAGTACAAATTTTATAAATTGGTAGTGGTGACAAATTTAACTGGATCATGATATATATATATATATATATGTATATATATAAAATATTATAAACTTTAAATGAAATCAAAACTTTCTAATGAAATGGTTACCACTAAATGGGTATGCCAATTGAAAATTAAAGGGTGTTTTCCTCTATACCTTGCAATTAAAACTCCATACATCAGAACCTATATGGTTTTATAGGAGACCTAGACCCAAACCCGACCTTAATAGTGGGTATTTGGGGGTGTCTCTTATATTATTATGGCCTATTATAGCGTTCCTTCATCACCTAGACCCGGATTTTGGAGTAGACATAGAGGTGTGTCCATTTTTATAGGAGAAAAATAGATCTATTCTATTGTCTATCTATGATATCTTCAACTGTTCAATTATTTTTTGAGGCATGAATTTGGAATTGTAAAATCATGACACTATGATAGCCTTGATTCATATTCTAGGAATGAGGTGACGACCATGCATTAGAGGTGGTGGTCCCTAAGTTTCTAGTGATACTTATCATAGTGCCACCTATGGAACCACATGTTATTTCTAATATGGTAACCAATTAACATTTTCGAGATGGATTTATTTGTATGATGCAGAATAGGAAAGGCGTTACTTGACCTGCCCTGACTATGGTAGAGTTGACTCAAAAATTCAAGTGGTAACATCCTCCCACTTTATCAAGGGATGGAAGGCCACATGCTGGTAAGTCATAGCTCAAGGCTATGATTTATATATTCGAGCATATGAAGATTCCTACAGAGTGGAGGTTCAAGACTACTTCTTATATGCTACATGATTTTTCCAAGTGATGGTAGGATGTCGTTACCTAGGAAGACCAACATCAAGACATGATTTGAAGGGATTTCCTGACAATCTTCTGCGATTACTTCTTTTCACATACATTGAGGGATGACCAGGCTAGAGAATTCATTAACCTAAAGCAAATTACCATGTATATAATGGAATATTATACTCATTTTACTAAGATGTAGTGTTTCTCACCAACTATAGTAGGTGATGAGCCCATGAAGGCCAGATGATTCGAGGAAGAGCTTGTATATGCCATCTGATTATTGGTTAATGTATTCTAGTTGAATAATATTTCTAAGGTCATCAACAAGACCCTCATTAATAAGAGAAATTTGTAGGAATATGATGGTTCAATATTGTATGGTTCATCACCCAGATCTACCATTGGTTCTTATAATGGATGAAAGTGTTTCTTTGAGGTTTATCACAGGGGTAGCAGTAGTCAGACAACTCATACTAAAAGATTCCTTGTATGTCAGCAGTATGGGAAACCAAGACACATGAAACCCCAATACATGTGAGACCCATTGGAATGCAAAGGTTGTAGTAGGATATGACACATCCAATGATTCTATAGGACTTTTCCACCAGTTCCTAGTGATAGAGGATCTGCACCTACTTCCCACTCTAGAGCGGGACTAGTAGTATCTCATCAGGAAGGTATATGGAATACTACTGTCCACTTAGGTCGAGGTGGTGGTTGAGGATAAGGGAATTAGACTTAGGAATTATAGGTCCAACAAAGTAGGCCTTCTAAAGGAATTCAATTTGTGACCCAGGGCCGCAGTATGAGATAATTACATGTAATAAAACCAATGCTAGAGGATCAGAGCACCATACCATCCACTATTTGAGGCACTATTCTAGTAGCCTCTACTTTAGTGTCTACTTTATTTGACATAGGTGCATCGCACTATTTTATATCTATGGAAATTTTGGAGAGTCTGGGCCTTGAGATAGAATACTTATGTGATGTTATGACACTCGATACCCCATTGGGTATCCGATCATAGAGTGTTCACCAATGTAATTATTTTCCCCTTGAGATAGGTGGATACCTTTTCATATGAAATATTTTTGTCCTTAAAATGTTAGGGTTTTATGTAATTCTAGGGATGAATTTATTATTCCCCTATCGATCCCATATTTATTGTTATCACTGGAAGGTGACATTTACATCATTAGAGGGTGGTAGACATATACACAAGGGAGCATGAGATGTCCATGTGACTCGAAAAGAACCTGAGCATCAGGGGCTGGGAAAAGTGACATGATAGATTACCGGTATCTTATTATATGATCATGGAATATGAATTAATATGTTCCCTCCTATGGTGGATCATTTGAGGGATGCATTCCCCAAAGAAGTTGTAAGATATAGAGGATATGGGTTTTATACACCCCAACAATTATCTTTGGGATTCATCGGTCCTTTTTTCCAAGAAGGTGGATGATACCCTTAGGATTTGCATGGATTACTAATGTTTTAACCAATATATAATTAAGAACCTATATCCACTACCTTGAATAGATGACCTATTTTATTAGATATGAGGAGTGAGGGTGTTTTTAAAGATTGATTTGAGGCCGGTCTATCATCACATATGTGTTAGATCCTCATACATACCTTATACAACATTTTGAATTAGGTATGGTCTTTATGAGTACCTAGTAATATTTTTCAGTCTCATGAAAATGCCTATGGTTTTCATGGATCTGATGAATTAGGTTTTCCACCCATATCTAGATTCATTCATGATAGTCTTTAAGAATAAAATATTAGTGTATTTACGCACTCGACATGACTATTCCAGAAATCTTGAGATTATACTGAATACACTAAGAAAGCATTGAATTTACATGAAGCTCAAAAAATTCCACTTTTGGATCGACAAATTATACTTAATGGGTCATATTATCTCAAATTAATAGGTATCAGTAGACATAGAGAAGGTGAGAGCTGTATTTTCCTAGAAGAAACCCAAGAATTTCTTTTATATATAGAGTTTCTTAGGGATACCTAGGTATTAAAGATGCTTCATTTAGAATTTATCATGCCTAGAAGAGCCTCTCACAGGCTTGACTTAGAAGGGTGTGAAATTCATATGGTCAAAATCTTATGAAGCAACCTTTCAGGAGTTGAAGGGAAGATTGAATTCAACACCAATCCTAATTCTTCTATATCTATGAAGGAGATATTGAATATATTATGATGCATTAGGTATTGGGATGAGGGTAATTCTGATATAGGATAGTGAGTCATAGTGTATGGGTCTCATTAGTCGAGGCCTCACAAGCAGAATCACCCAATACACAACCTTGAGATATTAACCATAGTTCATGCTTTACACTATTGGAGTCATTATTTACTTGGGGAGAATTTTGCGGTATTCATGGATCAAAAAATCCTCAAGTATATATTTATGCAGTGTGATATGAATCTTAGGTAGTGTAGATGGGTTGAATACTTAAAATAATTTGATTTTGAGATTGTCTATATGCTTGGAAAATGCAATGCTGTAGCCAATGATCTGATCTAGAAGACTCAGAAACAGGAAGTTCAGGAGTCTAGTGGTGAGTGGCAACTTATAGTCTTTTTTATGAGATAAATGTTGATGTTCAGGAAGAACATGGGAATATAGTCCTCTTAGATTTAGCAGTGACCTATACCCTTATAGAACAGGTAAGAATGTGGAAGCTCTCCGATCCCAAGGGCCTAGTCCCAAGGGAGAGTATCTCAGACAATGATTCATCTTCTAGTTGGTCTATAGACGAGGATGAGATCTTATGCATACATGGGAATGTATGGGTCCCAGAAGACATCCAAGAGGAATTGATGGAGGAATCTCTTGCCTTAGTTTGGGCAGTATATACAGGTGTCAACAAGATGTATCGACACTTACACCACCATTATTGGTGGCTTGATATGAAATGGGAGATAGTTGGCTTTATCAATCAATGTTTCACTTATTATAAGGTGAAGACGAAACATCAGTGACCGATGATACTTTTGTAGCCACTGTCCATTCCTAAGTGAAAATGGGATGATGTCTCTATGGACTTTGTGACATGTTTTTCTAGATCGCCTCGAGGTAATATCACAGTGTGGGTAGTTTTTGATCAATTAAGGAATACTATTACAAAATTGGGTTTATCTAGCACTAGGGATTTAACAATTCTAGCTAAAAACACTGTTAAATATCCCCTTTGTCAGTGCTAAAAAAAGCATTGTTAAAGGGGGTTTTTAACAGTGCCGTTAAAGGGGGTCTTTAACAGTGCTAAAAAAATCACTATTAAAGGGGGACCTTTATAAACACTTTTTACAAGCACTGATAAATGAGGTCTTTTATTAGCACTTGTAAAAAAGCACTGATGGGGGGGGGGGGTTATCAACACTTTTTTAGAAACGCTGATAAAGACTCCCTTTATCAGCACTTTTTTACAAGCGCTGATAAAAGTATACTTCAGAAAAAATTTATACTTCATTAAAAATAATATTTTAATATATAAATATATTTATATTGATATAAATATAATATATATCTTTTAAAATATGTTTTAGATAAGGTAAATAGGAATTTACACTTAATATGTAAGATATTTAAAGAAAATGGATTATAAAATAACTAAAAAAATATTTTTAATTAATATTTTGATTATTATTAATGAGTAATATCCATTTAATATCAATTTGAATATAAAAAAATTCAAAAAAATAAGAAAAGATTTAAAATAAATTGAAAACATTACTCAAACTTCAAACAGTCATAACTTTTGATCCGGGTGTCTGTTTGAGCTCTACCACATATCAAATCGAATCCTGTGATGAGACCTACACCCTAGTGACTCATTATAAACCCTAAATTACGTTTTTAAAGGTCAAAATAGTCCCTAAAGGCCTCTAAAATCGAGTTTTTAGTCAGGGTACCCCATTTTTTATCTTTTGATAGTTTTTAAGCCTCGTTTATGGGGGTATTTTTCCCTTTTCTAGTGGTGACTAAATTTATTCCTAGGGATTATATTCATATTGATATTATGTATTTTAAATTTTATCATTTTTCATAATTTAATTTTATTTATAATAAAATATATAATAATATATACATTTATTTTTTTAATATATTCACACATAAAAATTTAATTTTATAAATAAATAATTAAACATATATACAGATAAAATATATTTATTAATATATAAACATATATATAGACATATATATAAATATATGGGTAAAAAAATGTGAAGAAATATTTATAAATATATAGATATATCATAAAATTTAAAACAAAACTGTATAACAGAGTGGTAAAGTTGCTGGTGTATAATGTGGAAGTCTAGGTTTCGAAACTTGCTGGAGGTAGGGGCATGTATGGAAGGCTGGGATTATCTAAAGCGCTGATAAAGGGGTGGGTGGATGGAAGTGCAGATAAAGGGGGGGTGGGTGGGCCATGGATTTTTTTATATACCCTTTATCAGTGGGGCCTTTATCAGCACTAAAAAAGCGCTGCTAAAGGCCCCCTTTAATAGTGCTAAAAAAAGCACTGATAAAGGGGGCCTTTAACAGTGCTAAAAAAGTGCTGGTAAAGGTCCCTTTTAACAGTGCTATTAAAGGGGGACTTTATCATCAATTTTTTAGTTTTGATAAAAGTTTCAGGTTTTTAACCGTGCTTCAATTATTAGTGATTTTTAAGCGCTAATTAAGGCCTTTTTTAGCACTGTTAAAGTCCGATTTTGTAATAGTGTAAGGTCACAAATTTCTTACCTATTCAAGAGACCTTCTCGGTAGATGAGATAATGAGGTTGTATGTTAGGGAGGTCGTATGTCTTCACAAAGCTCTATGATCTACTGTATCTTTCAGGGATGCTCATTTCACATCACAGTTCATGAAAGGGTTATAGAAGGAATTGGGTTTATAGGTTATTCTGATCATGAGCTATCACCCACATAATGATGGTAAAATAGAGTGCATGATTCAAGTGTTATAGGACATGCTAGGTGCATGTTTCCTTGACTTAAAGGGTTCCTAGGAGAAACACATACCCTTGGTAGAGTTCTCTTATAATAACAGTTTTTAGGATACCATCCAGATGGCTCCTTATGAGTCCTTATATTGTAGTCCACACTGATCACCTCTACGATGGTTATAGGTAGGGGAATTATCTTTTATTGGACCATATCTTTTCCAGGAGAATTTATAGTAAGACCAACTAATCAAAGATCTCATGTTGAAGGCTTAGTCTAAACAACAATCATATTCCATCAACCATCGAAGACCTCTAAAGTTTGAGGTTAGAGATTGGCTTTTCTTATGAGTTTCTCCTAGGTTGGTCCATCGATGTATTTGGAGGTAGGGTAATCATTCACCTTGATTCATTGGACCCTTTGAGGTTTTGGAATGAATCAAACCAGTGGATTACTAGATAGAACTTCCTCATAGATATCATCCTATGCATGATGTCTTTCATGTATATTAGCTTCACCGATACTATCCAGACCCAATGCATATTTTCCAACTTGATGTGGTTGAGTTAGATATGGATGCTTCCTTTAAGAAGTACCCATTTAATATCTTAGATTAGAGTATGAAGGCTCTATGAGGTAGGTCAGTTCCTTTATTACGAGTGTTATGGTATCATAGAAGAGTATATGATGAGACCTGGAAGCAGGAAGCCTACATACATTCCTAGTGGCCATATCTCTTCTCAGATGATTCCAATTTACCCTCAGAAGGCCAAATTGGGGATGAGTTTCTTTAAGGATGGGAGATTATAATGAACCAAATTTTCATGAAGGTACAAACTATTTTTTTGGTTCGAATTATTATTTTTCTCTTGGTAAACATTCCCTATGAACTAAGGAAGCTCTCAAGAGTTTCCAAGGCTTGTTCAAATCCCAGAGTTCTAGAAAATAGAGAAACAGAATGCAGTGCATGGTTAGTGCTAACCATGATACTCAATCGTTCCTAGTTCCCAGTGCACATAGGAGGATACATGGTTTTTTTTGCAACCATGTGAGTTGGGGTTCACAACCGTGTGAAATTTCTTAGACATGAGACAATGGATTTTCGCATGGGTTGTGCATGGTTTGAAAAACCATGAACCTATCCCATGAAAGGGAGCTTCTTTTATAGTAGAGGGAGCATGATTGGCACATGATTTGACCAACCATGTGGCCAAACCATGTGAAAAAAGTTTTTGAAGGTGATTTTATGATTTTTTCCTAATTTCTTAACCCCTTTCCTTTCTTTTTCTTCTCCTACAGCAGAAAGGATCTCTCCATTTTCTTCTACGATGAGTTCTCCCTCCTCCTAACCTATGGATCTTGATAAATCCATGATCAGGAATCTGTTTTCATCGCCAACAGAATCATAATATCTATAGAGGTAAGCTCCCTAATATAGAGACCCTAAATTTTATTACATTACTATTAAATAATTATAAAGATAAACAATAAAATAGTATTACACCGTGAGGATCCATAGGTTTAGTGTCTTGGGAAAACTAGGACCAAACATAATACTTACAACATCAAACAAAAACATTTATTTAATTTATTGTTCCCGAGCTTCTTATTGTCCCTTGAAATCTCCTTAGTACACATAATCACCTGAGTATATACATCAAAAAGGGGTGAGATAAAATCCCAGTAAAGGGATAGATAAGAACAATATAGCATGGGGTGAGCATAATCATAACATAATCATCAAAATCATGAGAGGAATCATTATATAAAGGCATAAAATGTGGCAATGCATAAAAATGAAACATCATGCCTTAGTGGTAAACTACCAAACGTCATTGTGAACAAATATAACATCATGTTCAAAAATAATTTGAATTTAACTCATGAGATTAATCACTTTACCCAATTCATTGGAGCGCTGCATAATTCCGGGTGCACCTGTCACGTTCAAACATTCATATTGCACTATATAATTCCTGGCGCACTCGTCACATCATAAAATTTTCATTATAATGAAATCCACATAGAATAGATATAAAAAATAAACAAAAATAAACCATGTAAATGAATGGGTTTAACCTCATAAGAACACATTCATAAAATTTGGGTTCCCAAAATAAAGAGGGAATAACATACTTGATACAAGAACCACTAACCTTGAGTGAGAAGTAAAAGGTGTTTTTTTGAAAGAAGAGTTCTTTTAGAAAACAATTTGTTTGACATAAACTCTAGTGGAAAAAATTTATATCCTATAGAAGGTAAGATACCGATGAAAAATTATTTTTAAGTAGTAACCATACTTAAAATGGAGTGAAAGAGGGAGAACGCGAAGAAAGAAAGTTGGGTTCGAGAATTTCCCCTTACCTCGTATCCAAACGCTTCCTTCAATTTAATGTACTCTATAATGACATTATATTCATTAATTAACAATTAAATAAAATTTTATACATTAATATAGTTTACTATGGTTTAATTAAGTTTTTTATGGGCCTTTGGATGAGTTATAAAGCTTAAATTCATTGTTTGGGAGTGTTAATTTTCTTAGCTTTTATGAATGTTACACTTGTATTCATGAAAAAATGTTCGTTTGGAATGTGTTTAAACATAAAAAATTGTTAATATATATTATTAGTTAAATTATAGAGATAAAAATTATCTTATAATGAATTTGGATATGTACCATGAGGATGAATCATTAGATAAAATTTAATGATGATCATTTTTGGTTAATTTGGGTGGTTTTTTTGATCACAATGAATTTGTTTTATTTTATCACTTAGTGTAATGTAAATAAGTTAGCTCCAGAACATAAAAGGGGATAAAAAATAAACTTTAAAATCTTTTTTCAACCATTTTATGGGTTTATTGATATCCTTGAAGTCATTTAAGTAAAATGGAAATGCATCACCCACGATTAACAAGACACGGGTGATGATTTCATCTTTAAAAAGAGCGATAGTGAGGGATGAGTTTAGTGATGAATATTACATTAAAATGATATAATAACTGTATATAATACATACTGGATTTATCATTCCATTTTTATTTAAGAAGGTGAGGATAGAACAATAAAATAGAAGAACTTGAATGGAAAATGAAAGGAAAAAGAGAGAGGATTTACCTCTTGAATTCTCATCTTGAGATCCTCCTTAAAGAACCTAGGCTTGGACTTTTGATGATTCCAAGAGCTCTTAGACGTGGGGGAGGGGATAGGGAAGATATTTGGATAGAATTTGGACAATTATTGAATCTTGAGATGTGTGAATAAATGAGAGTGTGAGGGGTGGTTTTTATAGTGGAGGGGAGGAGGGTTTTCTTAATATTTAATTCATTAGTTTACTAATTTACCTTAAGACCAGAAATAGTGATAATTCCATGACCAAAAATAGTAAATTGATAATTTTAGTTCAAAACCATTAGGCTTACGTCATCCATGATGTCAGGAATAGTGTATTTAACAAAAAATGTTTATATATGGTAAATTACCGTATTTCATTATTTATAAAAAAATCTAGTATTTCAGAAAAATCCCAAAAATTCACCCTAACCATTTCTTGATGTGTAGAATAAAAAAATGCACTCCATTTTAAAAAATTAATTTTCTAAATATGATTAAATTAATTTTTAATTAAAATCATAATTTACTTGAAAAATACAGATTTTAAAATTAAAACTAATTTTATATTGCTTTCAAAAATTACAAAAGGTCTTATAAAATCATCTTAAAACTAGAGGACATAAAATTGTAAGTTTATGAATAAATTTTAAGAAAATAAATTTTATTTTAAATTAATTAATTAATTTTAATTAATTATTTATGACTTATGAAAATACCGATACTTATACTTGGTCATATTGTCACTTATAAGATGCCTAAATTTTATTTATACATTAATGGGTGAGGTTACTATTATTTCGGATGATTTAATATTTATAGGAGTCATATTAATATTCATAAGGGTAGGTTACTATTCATAAGGGTAGGTTACTATTCAACAAAAATTATTTTTGTTCTATTAGACTCCAAAACTTACCTTGAACACAACCATGTATGTCAGATAATTGAAATTCAAAACACAGAAGTGGAAAAATTATGTTTAATGGTCACATGGTATTTAGTATCATGATATTTCATTATCTTCCAAATGTGATTATACTATAAGGAATAATTATAAGAATGTAATTCCATCAATAAAACGTTGGATTGTTACATTCTTCCCCCCTTATGAAATTTCTCCCTTAAAATTTCATTTTATATAAACAGGTGAGGGTACTTATCCTTCATCACCTCCTCCGGTTCCCAAGTTCCTTCTTCAAAATTATGGTTCATCCACAACAATTTGACAATATGGGTTGTATTATTATGCATAACTTTATATCTCCTATCTATAATCTTTACTAGCTGCTCCTCATAAGAGAGATCATCTTCCAGCTATACCACCTCTAAGTTCAGTACGTGTGAGGGATCTGGTATGTACTTCTTCAAGAGTGATACATGAAACAAATCATGAACTTGAGCCATATTTGGTAGAAGTGCAAGCTGATAGGTCATGGATCTTATGCAGTCAAGGATCTCAAATAGGACAATGCACCTTGGGCTTAACTTCCATTTCTTCCCAAAATGCATGACTCTCTTCCATGGTGATATTATAAGGAAGACTTTATCTCCAAAGTTGAACTCCAAGTCCCTTCGACGATTATCACCAGTGCTCTTTTTCCAAATTTGAGCAGCTTTGATATGTTTCTGGATGGCTTGAACCTTCTCTATCATCTCATGTACAAGATTAGGTCTGAGTAACTTTCTTTTACCAACTTCATCCCAACAGGTTGGAGTTCTACATCTCTTTCCATACAGAGCTTCATATGGATCCATTTGAATACTCGAGTGGAAGCTATTATTATATGATAATTCAACCAATGGGAGATGTTGATCCCATCCATATTTGAATTCTAATGAGTAGGCTCTTAGCATATCTTCAAGCGTCTGAATTGTCCTTTCAAATTGGCCATCAGTTTAGGGGTGATAGGTCGTTCTGAAATTCAATTCAATACTCAAGGCTTGTTGAAGACTCCTCCAGAATTTAGATGTGAACCTGGGATCATGATCATATACAGCTGATATTGGAATCCCATACAGTCTCACCACTTCCTCCACATATATCTTTGCAAGTTGTTCAAGCGAGAGATATTCTCAAATAACGATAAAGTGGGAAGTCTTGGTGAGTCATCCAACCACAACCCATATCTCACTATTTCCCTTGGACATATTTAGGAGACCTATGACGAAATCCATAGTGACATTTTCCCATTTCCACATGGGTATAGACAATGGTTTCATCATCCCTTTGTACTTTTGACGCTCTGCTTTAACTTGCTAACATGTCAAGCATCTTGAGATATACTCAACAATCTCCTTCTTCATATTTTCCCACTAGAAGTGTTCTCATAGATCACGGTACATCTTGGTACTCCCTAGATGGATAGAGAATGTTGAGCTATGTGCATTATCCAATATCTACTTCTTTATCCTAGGTGATGAAGGCCCAAAAAGCCCCGTTCCAAATCAAATCACACCATCATCATCGATATGAAACTCTTGTAGCTTCCATTTATTTACTGTATTCACCTTCTTTTGTAACTTCAGATCATCCATTTTTACCTACTTAATCTTCTCTTGGATAGATGGTTGAGAAACCATTTGGGAAAGTTAGAATGTATTCCCTGCCCTTATGATTTCCAAATCCATCTTTTACATATCCATGAAGATAGGGTCTTTATCAATCTGCAACATGGATAGAGTAGTAGGTTATTTTCTACTTAGAGAATCAGTTACCTTGTTTGCCTTGTCGAGATAATAGTGAATAGAGAAATCATAATATTTGATTAGCTATAACCATATCCTTTGATGCATGTTGATCTCCTTTTGTGTGAATATATACTTTAAGATCTTGTGATCAGTATATATGTTACACTTCTCACCATAAAGGTAGTGCCACAAGATTTTTAAGGAAAAAATCATAGCTTCTAGCTCTATATCATGCGTCAGGTAGTTATGCTCATGGATATTCAACTACCGTGAGGCTTAGGCTATCACATTTTCACCTTTCATGAGTACACAACCCAAGAATTTATTTAAAGAATCATTGTATATCAAAAAACTTTCTCCACTCTTTGGTAATGTGAGTAAAGGTGCAGTGATCATCCTTATCTTTAGCTCCTTGAATATTTCCTCATATCCATCCATCCAAACATACTTTACCCCTTTCCTTGTTAACTTAGTTAGAGGGAAAGACAATCATGAGAAATTATTCACAAAATGTCAGTAATACCCCACTAATCCAAGAAAACTATTGATTTCTATGACACTATAGGGTCTAGGCCATTCCTCAATCACCTTTATTTTTGAGGTGTCCATAGAAATTCCCTCTCTTATGATCAGATTTACCAAGAACACGACTTGCTTCATCCAAAATTCACACTTTTTGACCTTGGTGTAGAAATTCTCCTTTCTCAATGTCGCCAACAAAAGTCTTAGATATTCTTCATGTTCATCCTTTTTCTTGGATTATATGAGAAGATCATCGATAAACACTAACAAAAATTTGTTGAGGTAATGTCTAAAGACTCTATTCATAAAATACATGAAGATTTTAGGGGCATTAGTAAGTTTTAAGAGAATCAAAATAAACTCATAGTTCCCATACCTTGTACAGAAGGCGGTATTCTAAATATATTCCTTCTTTACCTTTAGCTGATGATATCCAAAATGAAGATCCACCTTTGAGAAGTATTGAGCTCCTCTTAACTGATCGAAAAAGTCATCAATCCTTGGAATAGGATACTTGTTCTTTATGGTGATCTTGTTGAGTTCTCTATAATTGATACACAGCTGCATTGATTCATCCTTCTTCTTTACAAAGAGAACTGGTGCACCCCAAGGTGATGTACTAGGGTGTACGAACACTTTGTTCAAATTCTCTTGCAGCTACTTCTTTAACTCCTAAAGTTTGATAGGATCCATCCTATATGGACACTTTGAGATAGGAGTATCTCCGGGTATGAGTTCTTTTGAGAACTCTACCTCACGATCCAAGGGAAGTCAGGGTAACTCTTTGGGAAATACATCACCGTATTCCCTCATGATGGGAATTTCCATAAAGTTGGAACTTTCTTTTGACTCAACCATTTGGGAGAGTTATTCATATTTATAGGGAATCAACACCCACACCATTGATGGATTTTCTAAAGGAGATTAGTGATCTTCCTTGAATTTTTATAAGAGCTTGGGATGGTTTGAAATATTAAAAGATATTTCCTTTTCCCGACTGTTGATATGTTCTCTATATAACGAGAGCCAATAAATTCCTATTATAGTGTCAAATTCCACTAAGGGAAGTATCACAAGATTTACTGGAAGAATCTTCCCACATATGCCAAAAAGATAAGATTCAAATGCTTGGGTTGCAATGATTGCACCACTTGGTGTTTTTATATATATCTCTACCTCAAGGTTTTGGGGCTTTGATTCTACAGTTCTAGAAAACTTGCAAGATATAAAGGAATGCGTAGAACCAGAATCAAATAAGAATGTTATCATTCTTAAGTGAATAGGATGTGTACCTTGTACGAATTCATTAACTTTATCCACTTCAACAATAGTGATGGAATAATCCTTCACTTGATCCTTCGGATTTTGTGGCTAATGATGCTGATTATCCTCAAGGAATCGAGGTTTAGTGCATTAGTTTTCATAGTTTCCTTGATCCCTAAAGTTGTAGCATCAGAATGTGGGTGGTGCTCTCCTTTCTTCCACCACATTCTCCTTCCTTCTCATGTCTTTTCGAAACTCTTGAGCATGGTGTAATTCTCTCCCACACTTGAAGCATTTCCTCATCCCTCTAAGGTAGTTCCCATGATGTATCTTCCCACATTTTTTTCATGTGGTTGGTTGAGTTTTCTTCCCACCTTTATCATTATATCCCATGGAATGAAACTCCATATTTAGTTTCTTATCAACATATCCATGGGACCATTCTAAAAACTCCATATTCACTTTGAGATCACATCGAACAAATTCTTCATAGCTCTCAAAGTCTCGAATTGGAATATCCTTTTGAAGGTGTGGTTTTAATCCACTAAATAATCTATCATTTTTTCTATCATTGTTGATAAAAAAACCCAAAGTGTACCTTGAAATACTTGTGAAATTATCCTCGTAGGTTGTGACAAATTCTCCTTCCATTGTCTTGATCTCTATGAATTCTCTCTCCATCTTCGTATGAAGATTTCGTGGGAAATACTTATTAAGAAACATGATCTTAAAGTCTTCCCATTGCATTTCTTCAATTTCATCCCTTGGCTTGGTGTTATTAATCAAATCCCCCCATTGATCAACCTCTCCATATAGGCAATAAACAGCCATAGTAACCTTCTCTGTCTTAGAACCATGAAGAATAGAAAAGATCTTCTCCATTGAATTGACCCACTATTCTGCAACTAGTGGATCAAAATATCCACTAAAATACAGTGGTCGTTTCCGCATAAAACAATCGATAGACAATTGTTCCCTCTTAGGTGAAGGATGACATTACCCATTTTTCAGGTTATTGTTCATAACCTGAGACAATTGGGTAAGTATAACCATGATGTTTTTAACTCCACCTCACAAGGCATTGAGGATGTTTTTTGGGAAATCATTTCATTGTCCCTCACATGGGTTATTGGCTTGGTTTCTTCTAGTTCCCACCAATTTATAAAATAGAAAAGGTTAGAACAAAACATAAGTCATCGAGTCATGAATAAATAACTTATTAATTTTTTCAATAACACTAAAATCATATCTTATGGGATTCCTATGTTTATTAAATCTTCTTTTGTGCATATTTGTACTTAGTCTCATACTAGAGGTTTTCTCTAAGGTTCACTAATCCTAATTCTCAAATTTACTAAACCTTGCCTCTGATACCAAATATAGAGACCCTACCTTTTATTACATTAATATTACACCATTATAAATATAAAAAACATAATAGTATTACACTGTGAGGATCCATAGGTTTAGTTTCTTGGGAAAACTAGTACCAAAAATAACATTTACAACATCAAACATAAACATTTATTTAATTTATTCTTCTCTAGATTATTATCGTCCCTTAAAATCTACTTAGTACACATAATCACCGGAGTATATAAATCAAAAATGGGTGAGATAAAATCCTAGTAATGGGATATATAATAACAATATAGCATGGGGTGAGCATAATCATAACATCATCATCAAAATCATGAGAGGAATCATTAGATAAAAGCATGGAATGTGGCAATACATAAAAATGAAACATCATGTATTAGTGGTCAAATAACACATGTATTTGTGAAAAATGATAGAATCATGTTCACACATACTTTCAATTTAACTCATGAGATTCATCACTTTACTCAATTTATTGGATCACTTTATAATTCTGGGTGCACCCATCACATTCAAACATTCATATTGCGCTATATAATTCCGGGATCACCTATCACATCATAACATTTTCATTATCATGCATGACACATAGAAAATATATAAAAATGAACATAAATAACCCATGTAAAGGAATGGGTTTCACTTCATAAGAACACATTCATAAACTTTTGGTTCCCAAAAGAAAGAGGGAATAATATACTTGATACAAGAACCATCAACCTTGAGTGAGAAGTAAAAGGTGTGTTTTTGAAAGAAGTATTCTTTTAGAAAAACTTTTGTATGAAATAAACTCTAGTGAAAAAAATGTATATCCCAGAAAAGGTAAGATACTGATGAAAAATGATTTTTAAGGAGTAACCATACTGAAAATGAAGTGAAAGAGGGAGAACCTGAAGAAAGAAAGTTGGGTTCGAGAATTTCCCCTTACCTCATATCTGAACACTTTATTCACCTTAATTTCACATATAATGAAATTAGATTCATTAAATAATAATTAAATAACCTTTTATACATGAATATGGTTTACTATAGTTTTATTAAGTTCTTTTATGGGCCTTTGGATGAGTTACAAATCTTAAATTCATTGTTTTGGAGTGTTAATTTTCTTATCTTTTATGAATGTTTCACTTGTATTCATGAAAGGATGTTCATTTCTAATTTGGTTTAACATCAATAATTTTTAGATATAAATTATATTATAATTAATTTGGTTATGTAACATGAGGATGAATCATTAGATAAAATTTAATGATGATCATTTTTGGTTAATTTGGGTGGTTTTTTTGATCACAATGAACTTGTTTTATTTATTCACTCAGTGTCATGTAAATAAGTTAGATCAAGAACATAAAAGGGGATAGAACATAATATTTAAAATATTTTTTTAAATATTTTACAATTTTATTGACATCCTTGAAGGCGTTTAAGGAAAATGGAAATGCATCACCCACAATTAACACAACACGAGTGACGATTTCATATTTAAAAAGAGGGAGAGTGAGGGATTAATTTAATGATGAATATTCCATTAACATGATATCATACTATTATATAATACATAATTTATTTATCATTCCATTTGGATGAAATTATACAAGGAGGGAACAATAAAATAAAATAACTTGAATGGAAAATGAAAGGAAAAAGAGAGAGGTTTTACCTCTTGAATTCTTCTCTTGAGATCCTCCTTAAAGAACCTAGGTTTGGTATTTTGATGATTCAAAGAGATCTTGGAAGTGGGGGAGGGGATAGGGAAGTGATTTGGGTAGAATTTGGACAAGTATTTAATATTTAGAGGTGTGAATAAATGAGAGTGTGAGGGGTGGTTTTTATAGTGGAGGGGAGGGGGGTTTTCTTAATATCTATTTCATTAGTTTATTAATTTCCCTCAAGACAAGAAATAATGATAATTCCATGAAAAAAAATATTAACTTGAGCATGTGAGTTCAAAAAAATTTGGCTTAATTCATCCATGATGTTAGGAATAGTGTATTTAACAAAAAATGTTTATATACGGTAAATTACCATATTTCACTATTCATAAAAAAATCAAGTATTTCAGAAAAATACCAAAAATTCACCCTAACAATTTTTTGACATGTATAATCCAAAAATGAACTCCATTTTTAAAAATTAATTTTATAAATATTAATAATTTAATTTTTAATTAAAATCATAATTTACTTGAAAAATACAGATTTTAAAATTAAGACCGATTTTATATTACTTTCAAAAATTATATAAGGTCTTATAAAATCATCTTAAAACCAGAATATATAAAATTGTAAGTTTATGAACAAATTTTAGTAAAATAAAATTTCTTTTAGATTAATTAATTAATTTTAATAAATTATTTATGACTTATGAAAATACCGATACTTATACTATGGTCATTTTGTCACTTGTAAGATGCCTAAATTATATTTATACATTAATGGGTGAGGTTACCATTCTTTTGGATTATTTACTGTTCATAGGATTCATATTACTATTCATAAGGGTAGGTTACTATTCATAAGGGTAGGTTAATATTCACCAAAAATTAAGTTTGTTCTATTAGACTCAAAAAATCACCCTAAACACAACTGTGTATGTCAAAATTTTGAAATTCAAAACACAGAAGTGGAAAAATTATGTTTAATGGTCACATAGTATTTAGTATCATGATACTTCATTGTGCTTCCCAATGTGATTATATTATAAGGAATAATTATAATAATTGAATTCCATTGATAAAACTTTGGGTCGTTACACATAATCCTATCTATTCTTATCATCATTCATCTTTCCATCTCTTTTTCTATTTTGGTGCAATTTTATATGAATTATTTTCAGGTCATTGTCCCGTTCTTCTATTTTCTTATGTTCTTCTTCAAATCAAAGGATGATACCTGATGAGTGTTCATCTACGGACCTAAGTTAGGTGGTCTAGTAATTATCCCTCAACTTTTAGGTGTTTTTATATTATTTTCTAATGTGTCGCATGCCCTACATTTCCACACACCGGATTAAAAAGTATTTAACCTATTTAATTTATTATACCATGTTTAATTACTCCTTTAGACTATAATGAATTGTTAGAGTATGTCGACCTCATTGATTTCCACCCCTTAGGGTGTTCTAAATTAAATTGTTCTCTTTTATATAAATGTTTAAATAAACAAACACTATATAAGTGTTTGTCTTGAATCTAAAATGGAAATTACCTTTCCTTATAAATTTAATAGCTTAATTTAAATGATTGGTAGTGGGTGTAAAGGCCACACCACATGTTATAAAACTATAAACATGAATTATATAAATTGTTCATCCTTAGTTGTTTGTACCAAATGATTATCTTATTTTAAATTTAAACCCTCATTTCTATTATTATTAGTGTGCCATTGATATTGGCTGGTGAAAAATAGTTAAGGGTTTTGTTGAGAATGTTGTTTCATGGTCCCTTATATTGGGTGTTGGGCATGAATTCTCACACCATTTAATTTTATTTGGATGATGGGAATGGTGATCCATGTTCCTTTTCATCGGGTGTTGGGCATGATGACTCACCCCACTATCTTGAGTGATGGACAAGATGTCTTGCATTCATATGAGGTTTAGGTCTTGTACCCTTTGTTGGAGCCTATATCTCGTTAGACTAGTTATGGATTCCTAAGTTATGCCCTGGATCCATCCAATACCTAGTATCGATGTATATTCCTATAAATGTCCTCATGTATATAGTGTATATAAATGTATACAATATATATATATATATATATATTATTACTTATATATATGGTATACTGATTAGATATATTCCAGCCTATGTTGAAGCAGGTAGAGTCTCTAAAGTGTCCTTCTAGAACCTAAGTCGACTAGTACTTATTTTATATCATTTTTATTATTCATTATACTTTCACACTACTAAGATATGTACATTGGATAGATTATTTATATACATCATTGGTGATGTCCTAATGAGTTTATCTCACACCCTACTTAGGATTCCTTTGGTACCTAAGTAGACTTCAGGTCTGCAGGTGTGGATAAGGTCAAGCACCCTATTACAGATGTGATGAGAACCATGTTAAAGGCACTGAGTTGATTGTTCGAGAGGAGGAGTTGTATTTTCAGGGCCCAATGATGCGAGGGAGATGAAAGAGGCTCAATTCTATAATGGGCGCCCATCTTGCATCATTAAAGTCTCAATGGATCTTTCCTTGCATGGATGGCGCAATTGGGCCTATAATATAACTTATTCAAGCCCAAACATGATGTTTAAATCTTTTACCACATGGTTTCACAAATTTGGGAAGCCTTACCCACATGGAGGATTCTATAATGGAATCTTTGGACACCAAAGTCAAATCCAGTGGGCTATGCACTCAAAGTCAAATCCAGTGGGCTATAGTTGGAAAGTGGTGTCCTACTTTTCCAAAAATTCTTTTGGTAGAATTTATCTTTTTTAATTTAAGGCAACAAAGTAGTTTAGCCTTTATGACTTTAGGGTATTAGACCCTTAACTAATGTACCACCCCCTTGGATATAAATAGCCACCTTATGGAACTTGTAAGGAATTAAAGATTTAATTGAGAGCTTATGCTTTGTTCTCACCATTGTGTGAGGATTGTCCCAGTTTTTCCCCTTGCTCTTGTGCATTCTTGCCTTGTCAATCTACAAGTTAAATTAGTGATCCAAGATCACAAATCCCCTAATTACATGTCTCAAACCAAGTGCGTTGTTGTGTGGATTGGCCATCAATCCTTCCCTTGAGTGTGTTTTCTAAGTAGTAGGCCATTCTCCTTATAATGTTGATTGACTACATGCATCCTCTTTCCATACCCATCATCCTCCACTTAGCCCCAAAATACATCCTTCATATTCCTCCCTAAGCCGTGAAGATCGACCCACCCTGTGTGTCTCACATCAGTTGGTATTAGAGATCTGGTTAACACAATAGGCATCTATCCCTTCATTTACATTACTTTTACCCCCTTAACCTCTTTATCCCTCCATATTATTCACCCATTCAAAAAATACCTTTTCTTGGAATCCTCCAAAATTGTCCTAGTCTGTGAAAGCTTGGATTATTATAAATTGATCCAAATTTTCATTCATATTCTTTGTGTGTTTGATTCTCTATATGTGATTTGTATCCAGAAAAAAAATCAAAAAAAAAAAAAATCAAATTCTCTCAACTCATCATTATGTGATTTTCAAAATTAAGAACATCCTTTATTTGAGATATTTAAAATTTTTCTTGTCTTACTCTCCGTTCAATCATCGTGTGCTTTAAAACTCCAAGAACAACACTTTTTGGGGAGATTTGACAAAAAAAATAAAAAAAGTGGATACAATTATTTCTTTGTTCTTTACATTATTAGAAATTTCCATTTCTGTACATCACTTTCTCCATCATTTTACTTCACTCCCATATTATATTTGTCTCATATTGTTATTAATTTTTATTATCTTGCACAATCGGGAAAAACCCAAATACCACCTTTTTACCCCCTTTTCACCCACCCTTTATCCATTTTCTACCATCCTTTTCACGCTTTAGCCATTAACACTCAAATAGGTTGTGTTAAATCATCCACCAACAAAATCTTGGTTTGTTAAGGATAATATCACATGATATCCCTAAAAAAGGTATTATATTTCATAAGAGATTGGGATTTAGTCTGAAAGTGGAGATAAATTAAAAAAAAACTTTCTTGTGTGTGTGAGTTTGAGTGTGTGCATCTCGTGTGTGTGTGTGTGCATCTTGTGTGTGTGAGTGTGAGTGTGTCCATCTCATGTGCATGTGTGTGTGTGTGTATTTTTTCATGTGTGTATCTTTGTATGTGTGAGTGTGTGTAGCATTGTGTTTATTTTTTCCCGTGTGTGTTTGTGTTTGTGTAATATATTATGGACAAAGATCATGGGAAGAAAATTGTTCATGCTAGTGATGAAGGAAACTGAAGTTGATATCCCACACCAGAAGCTTCTCAACTCCAAATTCAATCTTTGGTGAGACATTTCAAGAAGATTCTTGATAGGAAGATGGAGGAGCTAAATGATAGGATTGAAAACATGGAGAATCAACCAAGCCCGAGTATGATCCATGGTAACCCACAACATGGTATGACACCACATCGTCTCCACATCATAGAGAAGGAGATGGAGAACCTTGATGAAGATTTTGAGAATTTACAAAAAACGAGGAGGTTGTTCCAACAACTTATAGGATGCCAACAGAGACCGCATGATGATGACATCCTTGGAGGTATCAAGGTGAAGGTCCCTTCATTTCAAGGGAAAATCGATCTGGAAGCATAATTGGAGTGGGAGATGCGTATCGAGCAGGTTCTTTCATGGCATACCTATTCTGAAGAGAAAAAGGTAAAAATTTCAGCCCTTTAATTCATTTATTTTTAATTAATATTGTGGGATCAATTTCAAAAGGAGAGATCCCGTTATGGAGGACATCTTATTCATACTTGGGAAGACATGAATTTTTCCATGAGGAAGCAATTTGTTCCCTCACACTACTATAGAGATCTACACAACAAGATTCAATGCCTCATGCAAGGAAGTAAGAGTGTTGAATATTACTATAAGGAGATGAAAATTTCCATGATTTTAGTGAACATTAAAGAATATACAGAGGAAACTATGGTGTGCTTCTTACATGGGCTTAATTGGGAGATTTCCGATCAAGTAGAGATGCACCATCATGTGGAAATACAAGATATGATCCACCAAGCCACCAAGACTGAGCAACAAATCCAAAGGAGTAAAAACATGAGGAAACCCACTACCCCTTTCATTCCATAGAGAAATTTTCAAAATGAGATTGGAGAATCATCAAAGATGAAAGAGGTTATTGATCGCAAAAGTGACAAGGTAATTCTTCCACCTAAGAAACCTACTTTTGAGGCTAAAAAAAGGAATCAGGATATTCATTATTATAAATGTCAAGTAAGGGGACACATTTCTAGTGAATTCCCAAACCACCACACCTTGACCATCAACAAGTATGGAGAATGGGTGGTCAATGGATAGAGCTCGGAAGAGGAGGAGGATGAATCTCTAGAAATTGATAATGGAGAATTTTCAGAATACAGTGAGATTCTTGTCAATAAGAGGGTTTTAAGTGAACAAATGACCATCATAGAGAAGAAGCAGTGAGAGAACCTTTTCCATACACGATGCAAGATTAATGAGAAGATGTGTAGTGTTATTATTAATGGGGTAAGTTCTAGTAATGTGGTAAGCACTAAGTTGGTGGAGAATTTGGGACTCCCAAGTTTGATACACCAACATCCATAATGGCTTCAGTGGTTTAATTATTACAAGGAGATAAAGGTCACCAAGAAAGTGAAGATATTTTTAACCATTAGTAAGTACAAAGATGAGGTTTTATGCAATGTTGTTCTCGTGAAGTCTTGCTATCTGTTTTTGGTTCGACCGTGGCAGTACGATCAACATGTTACTCATGATGGGTTCTTGAAATGACACTCCTTTGTACTCTGAGGGGAACCTATAACCCTCAACCCCATTTCCCCCAATAAAATTTTGGAATATCACATTTTTAGAGAAAATAAAAAAATGAGTGATGAGGGAAAAAAGAGAGAAAATGAAAAAGGAGAGAACGAGGGGGAAATAGAAGATGAGAGAAGAAAATAAATGGAGAGAAAAGAAAAATAAATATGGAAAAAAGATTTTAGAGGATATAAAAGTGTGATTTTGGAAAAAAAGAGTGAGGTTAAGGAAGCTTTGATTTCTCAGCAAAATATATTAGTACTTATGTACAAAGAGGTGATGCTAAAAACTAATGACTTAACATCTCCTTTTCCACATGTTGTTGAGCCTTTGTTTCATGAATTTGAAGATATTTTTTCCCAAAGAGGTGCCACCTGGTTTGCTACCCATTAGAGGTATTGAGAAAAAAATTGACCTTATACCTGGAGCATCACTACCGAACCACCCTGTATATCGCACAAACCCATAAGAGACAAAATAAATTCAATGAAAATTTTAAGAGTTTCTAGATGTGGGATATGTTTGAGAGAGTCTTATTACTTGTGTCATACTGATGCTTCTAGTGCCAAAGAAGGATGGAAAATGGAGAATGTGCATTGACTATAGATCCTTAAATAACATCATATTCAGGTATCATCATCCTATCCCTATGTTAGATGATATGATAGATGAATTAAATGGTTCAATTATTTTCTCAAAAACTGATTTAAGAAGTGACTACCATCAAATTAGGATGAAAGAAGGATATGAGTGGAAAACTTCATTTAAGACAAAACATGGACTTTATGAATGGTTAGTAATTACCTTTGGTCTCACCAATGCACCTATCACATTTATGAGGTTAATGAGTCATGTCTTACATGCATATATTGTAATTTTTTTGGTAGTTTACTTTTATGGAATTTTGGTTTACAGTAGGAACTTTCATGAACATGTAGATCACTTAAGAAAAGTACTAAAGGTGTTAAGGAAGGTAAAACTATTTGGAAACATAAATAAGTGTGAATTTTTTCTTGATAAGATTGTTTTACTTGGATTCATTGTGAGCAGTAAGGGAGTTGAATTCGACACTGAGAAGATAAAAGTAATACAAGAATGGACAAATCTAACCTCTGTTGGATAGGTAAGAAGTTTTCATGGGCTTGGTAGTTTTTACAAAAGATTTGTGAAGGACTTCAGCACATTAGTAGCTCTGTTGAATGAGTTGACAAAGAATAATGTTCCTTTAAAATGGGGGACAACTCAAGATAATTCCTTCTATGCTCTTAAGGAGATAATCACCCATGCCCCTCTACTTTCACTTCCAGATTTTGGTAAGACCTTTAAAATTGAATGTGATACAAGGGGATTTAGAATAGGAGGAGTACTCATTAAAGAAGGTAAGCCTATTGCTTATTTTAGTGAGAAGATAAATGGCCCAACTCTAAACTATTCTACATATGATAAAGAGTTGTATGCATTGTTTAGAGTTATAGAAATATGGAAAAATTATCTTTGGACTAAATAATTTGTGATCCATTCTGATCATGAGGATCTTAAATACCTTAAGAGCCAACATAAACTAAAAAGGAGACATTCTAGATGAATGGAATTAGTTGAATCATTTTTATATGTCATTAAACATAAAAAGGGTAAAGAAAATACTATGGCCGATTCAATTTCACATATATATTCTCTTTTATCCTTTTTGGATTCAAAACTCCTTGGTTTTGAAAGCATTAAGGATTTATATGCCACTTATAGTGATTTTAGAGAACCTTATGAACATTGTAAACCTGGAATTGGTTGGTAAAAGTTCTATTTACATGATGGATTATTATTCCGAATTGATAAGCTCTGCATTCCCAATTTATCTATCTGTTTACTTTTACTGAAGGAGTCACATTAGGGTGGGTTAATGAGACATCTTGATGTTGAAAAAACTCTAAGTGTTCTTAGTGATCAATTTTATTGGCCTAAGATATCTATAGATGTTGAGAAATTTTTGGGAAAGTGCATTGCCTTCCATAAATCCAAATTGAAACTGAACCCACATGGATTATATCTTTCTCTCCCAATCCCCAACAACCCTTGGGAGGACATATCAATGGAATTTATTGTGGGTGTTACTAAGGACCAAAAGGGTGAGAGATTTCATTTTTGTTGTGGTGGATCATTTTTCTAAAATGAAACATTTTATTCCTTGTCACAAAACAGATGATTCCACTAACATTGCAACACTTTTCTTTCAGGAAGTAGTCAAACTCCATGGAATGCCAAGGACCATTATGTCAGATCGAGACACAAAATTCCTTAGTTACTTTTGGAAGAACTTTTAGAGAAAACTAGGAATTAAATTACTATTTCCCACTACTTATCATCCACAAACCGATGGGAAAACAGAGGTGGTGAATTAGACACTATCATCCCTTCTACGAGAAATTGTCAAGAAGAACCTCCAGAATTGGGAGGAGTATCTTCCACATGTAGAATTCACATATAACATGGCCAAGCATTCCACTACTCGATATTCTCTATTTTAAATTGTTTATAGCTTTAACCCCCTTTCCCCTATTGATCCAGTTCCTTTTCCTTTTCTAAAAGTAACTAATATGGACGAGAAAGGGCGTGCATAATTTATCAAGAAAATCCATGAAAATGCAAGGATAAATATCGATCTGATGACCCAGAAATACGTTAATCATGCAAACAAGGGTCACAATAAAATGTTGTTTGAGCCTAGTGACTTAGTCTGGGTTTATATGAGGAAGAAAATATTTCCCGACAAGCAGAAATCAAAACTCATGCCACGAGTAGATGGAACTTTTTGAGTGATTGATAATATTAACAACAATTCTTACAAGATATCTTTTCCAGGTGAGTATGGTGTAAGTTCCACTTTCAATCATTCTGATCTTTCCCCTTTTTTGGGTGTAGAGGATGAAGAGTCTAGGAAGACTCCTTTTCAAGAGGGGGAGGATAACATGAACCATGTTAAAGGCACTAAGTTGATTTCACGGGAGGAGGAGTTGTATTTTCAAGGCCTAATGACGCGAGGGAGATTAAAGATGCTCATTTCTAAAATGGGTGCCCATATTGATTCATTAATGGATCAATGGATCTTTCCTTTCATGGATGAAGAAAATGGGCCTATAATATCACTTATTAAAGCCCAAACATGATGTTTAAAGCTTTTCCCACATGGTTTCACGAATTTGGGAATCCTTTCCCACATGGAGGATTCTAGAATGGCATCTTTGGACACTAAAGTCAAATTCGGTGGGCTATGAACTCAAATTCAAATCCAGTGGGATATAGTTGGAAAGTGGTGTCCTAATTTTCCAAAAATTCATTGGTAGACTTTATCTTTTTGAATTTAAGGGAACAAAGTATTTTATCCTTTATGAATTTAGGGTATTATATCCTTGTCTAATGTACCACACCCTTGGATATAAATAGTCACCCCATGGAACTTATATGGAATTCAATATTTAATTGAGAGATTATGCTTTGTTTATCTCCGTTGTGTGAGGATTTTCCCAGTTTTCCCCTTAATATTGTGCATTCTTGCCTTTTCAATCTACAAGTTAGATTGGTGATCCAAGATAAAAAATCCCCCAATTCCATGCCTCAACCCAAGTGCATTGTTGTGTGGATTGGCTATCACATCCCTCCCTTGATTGTGTTGTCTAAGTAGTAGGCTGTGTTCCTTATAGAATTGATTGACTACTTGAATCTGCTATCCATACCCATCATCCGCCACTTATCCCCGAACTTCATCCTTCATCTGCCACCCTACGCCATGAAGATCGGTCCACCCCGTGCATCTCATATCAAGATGATTGATCTATTTTACTTTTAGCATAGATCATGGGATCATCGGACGAAACATATTCTCATTATGATAGTGGAGCTAGATTTTGGTATTTTTATATTTTTTTATATCATGTTGTATATGCGTGTTCCATGTATCCCCTATTTCCCCATTTTGTACATCAGCATGCCATGACATCATTTTTTATATATGAATCATCCTATAGATTTTGATTATTATTATTTCAGTTTATTGGTTTTTTATTATTTTATAGTTTATTATTATACTTGTTTCTACTATTCCATCTATTATATTATGCTTCCTCTTTTGTTTTTTATTTATTATTACCAATGTTCCACTCTAATATAAGGGTATAGTCTCCCCACCATACCACCTTGGACCCTCATTGCTAGTCAGAAGCCTCTGGAGTATAGAGAGGCATGATTTAGGCCATGTGACCCACCAGCTCAGGGAACCATTTTAGTGGATCTCGGGTCTAGATAATACAAAATATTTTAGGATTTGGGAGTCTATTAAACAGATCAAGGAACTGCGAGTTAAAGTAGTTTGAAAGTTACTCCTTGCTAAATACCTTTTAATAGATTGATAGACCTCCATATGAGTTATGAGAAGAAACATATGGATCCTTTCCACTAAAATATCAAAGAAACATGATATTTTTAAACTAATGGTGAGATCTATCAGGTTTTTATGAAATAGTGGGAGATTAATAAATTTATTATTTATTATCTAATTTTATAAATTAGATAAGGTACTAAAATTATGATCTTATTAATTATAGAAACAAAATTAAACATGACTTTAAACATATCACTATGATCCATACTTAAGAAGGATAACCTTCTCACTGGAACTAATTTCTAGTAATGGAAAAAGTGTTTGCACATTATTATACACCATAAAAGGAAATTATATGTGTTGAAAAAACCCATCCCTAAAGTGCCTGACCAAGAGGCTGGTGAGGAAGAATTATCTCTATACAAGAAAAATTTATATGATGCCACAAATGTCCAATGGTTAATGTTATCATCCATGTCTAATGAGATTCTAAAGCAACATGAAGACATGAATGTGTATATCATGACATCTCACCTTTGTAGTATTTATCAATATAAGGTGGGAAAAGAGATATATGAGATCTCTAATGCATTGTTCACATGTAAGATTTGTGATTTGAAACTTTACAGGCCTCATACATTCAAACTGGTTGGATATATAGAGCGCTTAAACATCCCGATCATTAAATTCCATAATAATATACACATAGATATCATTATATCCCCACTACTTAAAAACATTAAATAGTTTTATTAGGAATTAAAACATGAGAAATAGTGAGAAGACTCTTTCAGAAATTATTACTCTCATTCACCAAGTTGAAAAGGACATGCGGAATGAAAAACCTATAGTCATGATGGTGGAAAATAAAAGTAAGAACAAGGGAAGAGGGCCCTATAATCATATTAAGTATAAATCTCCAGAGCACCATCCTTCCAAGAAGAATAAGATCCAAAGGAAAGTGAAGAAAAAATATACAATATTTTTTTCATGTGGAAAGCTAGGCCACTAAAAGAAAAAATGCACCCAGAAGCAAGGGGAAGAGAAATGTGAATTCATTATTGAGTATAATATTTCTATAACTATACATTCAGTATTAGATACAACTTTTAATGATTAAATCTGTATCCAAATTAAGGAATCAAGTATATTTTGAAATTTTTTTAGAGGATAAGTGGATCTTAAAGCATCCAATAAAGCGATAATTTCTTCTTTGGCTATAGGATACCACCACCTTCCATTACTAACTAGAATTATTTTAGCTTTAAAGAATTATTATTCTGTTCTGATCATTACTAAGAACATCATCTCTATTTATTACCTTTAAATGGCTGGATTTATTTTCAAATTTCTAAATAAAGAATGCCTATTTTACAAAGACAACATTTTTTATGATCTGGAATGACTAAATAATGGTATTTGAGTATTAAATTAAGAAAAAATATATTAGCAATTTATAATGAATCATGTTCGCATAACTCATTTAACACCTAGTTACAAAATCATTTTCTTGGTCACATAAATGAGAAGTGTCCAAAAATATATATCAAGATGGTTACTTAGAATATTTTGTTCTAATACCACCTAAAGACGCCATGCTTCTTTTCAAGGAAAAATGAACAAACCACTATTTGTTTGATAAGGTGAAAGGGCCATAGTGATTCTAGTATTGATACACACTAATGAATATGGACCTTTTCTAGTAGAATCTAGAGGTGAATATTCTTATTTCATAACTTTTACTGATCACTTGAGTAGATTTGACTATGTTTACTTAATGAGGTATAAGTCCAAGTCCCTTGATAAATTAAAATAATCTAAGAGTGAATTATAAAATCAACTTAGTAAGAAGATACAGAATATCTGATTTTATTGAGGTGGTGAATATCTTAACCAAGATTTTATCAGATTTATATGAGAGTTTGGGATTCTATCCTAACTCAATCCACCTTATGCACCATATTGGAATGGTTTTAATGAAAGGATGAACCATACCTTTCTTGACATAGTAAGGTCAATGATGAGTCATGTAGATCTTCCAATATGCTTTTGGGGATGTGTATTAAATGTTGTATCACACATTCTAAACTATGTACCAAATAAGGAGACAAAAATAATTCCATATGAGTTAATGCATAAAAATAAAACTATGTTTTCACAAACTCATGTATGGGGATACAAGGAGTTTGTTATAGAAATATTAGGAAACAAACTAGAAAACTGAGGCATGAAGTGTATCTTTATAGGATATTTCAAGGAAACAAGGGGATGCTATCTAAATAACCCATCAGAAAAGAAAGTGACTACCACAAGACAAGACATATTTATTGAGAGGGTGTGTATCCTCAATAAGGATAATGAGAGGAATATTTACTTCAATAAAGTTGATGATCAAGATACACAAGAGTTGGTATAGGAAAAGAGTCCACAAGTCCCCATAGAAGAAGTTGTTCCTGAAACAAAATTACCATATAGGAGTATAAGAGAGGTAAGATAATCAGAAAGATATG
This sequence comes from Viscum album, assembly GCA_963277665.1. Lineage (NCBI taxonomy): Eukaryota > Viridiplantae > Streptophyta > Magnoliopsida > Santalales > Viscaceae > Viscum > Viscum album. Next base: position 609,791,817 of record OY728137.1, on the reverse strand, counting down.
ATTTTCTAGACACCAAAAATGGTGACTCATTATTGGTGTAAAATAATGGCCCTCTATCCTAAAAAGAGGTAGCATATACATCAAAAGCTATAATATGGAAAGAATCCATGAATTATGAGATGGATTCTATGTATCAGAACTAAGTTTGGGTTCTGATCAATATTCCAGCTAATGTAAAGACTATTGGTCATAAATGATCATTTAATAGAAAAATGTACATAAAATTTAATGTAAATACCTATAAATCAAGATAATTCATAAAGGGATTAAACATTATCAAGAAATTAACTACGATAAAACTTTTCTCTAGTTTCTATATTTAAATCCATTAGAATTATAGTTTCTATAATGGATTACCATGACTATAAAATTTATAAAATGTATTTCAAAAAATATTTCCTTAATGAGAAATTTAGGAATATGTCTATACGAATCAACCAGAAAGGTTTGTGACTCCAAGTAATTCAAAAAAAAGGTTTTCAAGTTACATAGAACCATTTATTGATTGATGTAAGTATTTAGTTCATGAAACATTTGGTTCAATAAAGTTATAAAATATTTTTTTTCATTAATAATGAATGCAATCCATGCATTTACAAGTAGTTTAGTGGGAGTGAAGTCATTATCCTAGTAGTATATGTTGATGACGTATTACTTATTATAAATGATATACCAATCTTACAGTCAGTTAAGGACCAGTTAAACAAGTTCTTATACATGAAGGAATTAGGTAAAATAGTCTATATTTTAGGGATCAAGATCCTTCATGATAGTTTTAATAGGTTTCTTGGACTAATTTAGGGTACATACATTGACTATATACTAAATATATTTAGTAAAAAACAATCCAAAATAGGATTAGTTCCAATTTCACATGGTATAAATATTTCCAAGAATTTTTTTCCTCATACACAAGTGGATAAAGATATAATCAGTAATATTCAATATTATTCTGTGATAGTATCAATAATTTATGCCATCTTATGTACTAGGCTTGATTTCACCTATGCCATGAGCACAGTAAGCAGATATCAAGCTAATCTCGGTGAGAAAATTGGTCTGCTATTGAGGCTATCCTTAAATATCAGAGAACTAAGGATATGTTACTAGTGTATAGAGTAGAGGAGGATTTATTCATCATGGGTTATAATAATACTAGATTTGAAACATATTATAATGATATGAAGTCATAGTCAGGATATGTCTTCAATCTCAATTAAGGATTTGTGAGCTGAAAGAGTTCAAAGTAGCAAGTTGCTGTTGATTCTATAGTAGAATCAGAATATATAGAGGCTTATGATGAATCCAAATAAGACATTTGGATACCCAAAATTTTCCAAAATCTTGTTTTGGTACTTAAAAGTAATCTCCCTATCACATTATATTATGATAAGACTACATCAGTAGCTCTCGTAAATGAGTCAAGGTAACACTAATGATCAAAGAACATACTCAGAAAGTATCACCTCTTGAGGTATTTTTATCAAAGGTATGAAGTTTAAATGATTAGATTTTCCATGAAAGAAAACTTTGAAGGAAACTTAACTAAATACTTATCTCAACTGAAGCATGAATATCATGTGAGAACTAGCAGATTGGATGTTGTTAGCAGTTAGATCTAGTGAAAGTGGGAGTTTGTTGGAGATGATTCCCTAAAATGGACTTATACGTACATTATGATTACATGTATTAATTTTTTTTGAATATTAATTAATATATTATCACATCATGATTTTTCTTATGCATGACATAGTATGTTATAATGTCCTAAGGATAACTATCACACTGAAAGGTCATAGTAGTTCCCTACTATGATGAGAACCGAAAAATGACATGAATATATAATTATATATATATATATATTATATATGGATGATATAATTTGATAATACATAAATGATATATTCTATCATAGGTGGATACTCATAGGACTTTGAGTAACATTCTCATGATGTACACCCTTGGTTATTTCCAATGAAAGAGATTATGACAACACAACCTACCAGTAGGAAATCCACATTTATTTGTGTCTTGGATATTACTATATGTAGACATGTGTATTGATACTTATAATTCAATATTATTATTAATGGATATTATTAGTCATGTACTTTGATGCATTGACCAAAAACCTGATGACATATGTTCGTGGTGAAGTAGGATACATTGGGTACATCATGAATAATATTTCATTATTGAATAACATGAGAAAAGATTTGTCCCTTGTGTTATTTAACATAAGATGATATCTTATCCCCTTTTATGGGAATGTAAAAACATAAATAAATCCATAGACATGGTGTTCTATGGGCAGGTTTATTTCTGAAAATTCAAAGAAAGAGATATTGAACACATATGCTGATGACACTAGCATGCAACCTGCTTGATTTGAGATATATTGATAAAGGGATTATATAATATAGTAAGAATTCATATGAGGTTTCATATCATTATGACATTAAATTATTTCTCTATGAGTGACTTAGTGTGTTTCTATTTGTTAACTTTTTTACTTTAGGCAACTCCACCTAATGTTATAGAGAAAGATGCCTAGAGGGTCACATACTAAGTGTATCCAGAATCTTAGTTAAATATTAAGTATTTATTTTATTATTTTACATGTTGAATAAATATTATCTCTATATGTGATATAATAATTCTCCATGTTTTCTTGATTGTATATATTTTATTACTAATTTTTAGAGAGAATATTTTGTGTTCATAATATTTAATAAATATTTATGTATTATTTATTTAATATAATATTTATTTATTAGTGAATAATGTAGTGATATTTATTTATTAAATAAATTAATTATTAAAGGCCTAATAAATATTGTGGACTGATTTTAAAGGTCTGGTGAGAAATAATATATATTAAATATTATTTGAATAAATTATTTATTTAAGAAATAATATTAAATTAATTCACTGGTTTCACACATGTTAAGAAATAAAAATAAAAATAAAAATATTATTAGACACATAGGGTTTTGTGGGTATTAAGAAAATAATAAGGGCACATGTGTAATTATTATTTTCTAACCCTATAACTATTTAAACCCAATTATATTATTTTCAAATATAACACTATCCATTTGTGTTAATTATGCACAATGATTTTGAAGAATTATCTCAATCCTTAGATATCCCCTCTATAATAATTCTCTCAAGAACTTAGAGAGATCATCATACAAAACCCCTCTCAATTATAGAGAGATCAAGGAGAATCCTTCCTGGAAGTGATTCTCATGGAAATATAAGATAAATTACACAAGTGTTAGGATCTACCATACTAGAACTTGGATATTCCTATGGTGACACTCAAAGGATAATGGTACATGTGTGGATCACCATTGGAGGTAATATACACTTTATTACTATGATGTAATGATGGAACAATGTAGATACATTGTCAGACTCATCAATAAAGAAATAATTCATCACAAGGTAATTATTTAATTGCTAAATTAATTATAAATCATTATGTGATGATCATGCGTTTGGTTTCAATGTTATCATTATAATTAATATTTGATTAAATTCTATTGGTTATAGTTTTCTTCATCAATTTATATCTCAGATTAATTATCAATTATGACAAAAAGATGAGTTAGACATGCCCTACCATCATTTATTATATGCCCGAAACCTTCATATGGATGGTAAAATTTGAATAATTTCCTCAATAAATCATAAGATGTGTAAAAATATAGTGAATTAGATGAATAATTTTTTTGGAGTTTTATAAAAATAAATTTTGAAATAAGAAATATCATTGATCTTTTGAAATAATTTTAAAGGAAATATTTCATAAAATCGAGATAAGAATAATTTCTTTTAGAAACCATAAAAAATTGAGATAAAGTTTCATATAAAATGAAAAATGTGGTAAAAATATGTGTTTATATATAAAATGATAAAAAGTGATGATTTTCTATCTTTGACGAAAATGAACCATATGGAAAACATTAAAAATTTATTTAAAACTTTATAGGAAGGTCAAGTAATAGAAAATGACTGTAACATCCCAGGTAAATAAAGAATAAGATATTTTCATATTTATTAATATTTTTGAATTAAATATTAATTTTACTTTAAAGAGGATTCTATGTTCGATGGAATACCTGATACACAAAGACATGTTTCTTTGAAATCTTACGTTGCACACAATGTGGAGTTATACCGAAAAATATAATAATAATAATATTATTTTAAATGGTAGTTAACACCTAGCCGTTGTATTGGAGGGAATGAACAACACTAACTAAAATATGATTATACATGTTTGTTAAGTGTTTTTATATTTATCTAATAAAATTTATAATCTTAAAATGTGAATGATTCTAATTTTAAGCACAAACACTCTAATATTCTTTAAATGTTCGATTTACCGCCTTTTAATGGTGAACCCTTTTTAAATCTAGTTTTTGTCACTTTTATATGTTCTATTTGAAAAAATAATACTATTATTTAGAATTGGGACATCAAAATTTACTTTGGATGAAATTTTGGTATTTTTATGATAATGTTCATTTTTAATGAAGAGTGAAAAATACTATATTTTAATTTAAACTGCCTTTTAATTTAATTTATTTATATTGTTAGATTATATTTTTAATTGGTTTTAAAGTGTAATTAAATTATTTTTCTTATAATTTAATCCAATTTTGGTCATTGGAAGTAATTTCACTTTTAAATTGGACATAAACAAGTGTTAATATTTTGATAGTTATTATTTTTCTTAAAAATATGCCTTTTGTTTTGACAATGGGAATTAATTTTAAATTAATTTCTGCCACTTCTGTATTTTGAATTTGGAAAAATGGATTCCATACTTGGAATCATGAGGTCCAAATTGTGTAAATAGGTAACTTTTATTTTTAGACATTATGAATATTTAATTCCGTAAAAAATTTATTTACCATGGTTAAAGGGTAAATTTGGTAAACAAGGGTAAAAAAATATTATTATAATAATATTAAATTACCTTAACATGTATCCTAATACTATTGGTTGATACATGTCCGACCATGGGAATCCTTGAGTTGATTTTGGGACCCCATGGATCCACTTAAGAGTGATAATGACACTGTATATTAATTAATTTAAAGTAATGAAAAAATGACATAAACATATATCTTTTAGTAAATCAATTTTTACATAGGGTTATATAAGTTATATCTTCAACTATAAATATTAATTTGAAATCTAAAAATATTTTCGACATCATGGTATTTTTTTTATAATTTTTAGACATAAAATAAATAAAATTATTTATGACACAATAATGATGCAGTGTTTACCTAATTAATGAATAATTTAAATAAATAAGATTATAAAGATTAAAAAAATATCAAAAACCTGTCAAATTATTATTGGATGATTTTATTTCAAACAATAGTCATCTTATATTATACTTTAATAAGTTTTGGACCTTTAGAAACCGAAAATCATTATATAATAAAATAATATTTTCAATCTTTCCTAAAGAGACCCTCCTCCCCCTTATAAAAAGACCTCACCTATAACCCATTACTCACACCTCTCATGACCCTTGTCTCATCCAAACTCTACCCAATTAATCTCCCTACATCCCTCTATTACACTTAGAAGCCTTACCTTATCCATAAGTCACTTCAAGAAATCCTTTTGGTTCAAACCAAATAGAGTTACCATAATTAAAGGTAACGTCTTCTCTTAAATTCTTTTATTTTATTTTACCTCTCCAACCCCTAAAATATTTTTATTAGTTTATTTTATAACAAAACCATTATAATAAATATACTAGGTTGTTTTTATGAGAATAATTATAACTAAACTTAAAAACACCTCCATATAATGGGTAAAGAACATACTGTTTTTATGGACGATGAACTACGGCATCACGAAACGATGATTATTCAATATTCTCCTACCACCTCTCATGGTGGCCATTAAGATGGAACTATATTTATATGTGATATATATTATATTTATATTGTCTCTATTATTCTGTATTTTTTCATTTATAGCATACCTTTATGTCCAAATTCTCTAAAACTCTAAACCTGAAAAGATCCTCAATGTGAATTATTCATTTAATTCAAGATTATGTAATGTTTTAAGGCAGAGACCTTATAGTTGGTATCACAGGTTGGTTTAGAAAACTTTAAGAGTTAGGATATTGTTAAATTAATGTCCATAAATAAATTTATATTAAGATTGAAATGATATAGCATTTACAGATTACCATGTTGATTCGCCTAAGATATTTCTGTGTTTAGAATAGTTTTCCGGAGAGAAAACAGGGTAGCTAGGATGGGACGACATCAGGAGGAAGAAAACCTTCCAAATAAGAAACCTGAGATGGTCAGAATCGGAACTGAATAGTTTTTTGTAGTTATGACACAATTTAATCAGGATATAAATGGTGGTGGTATCCATGCACAAGATCATCCAGATCAACCATAGAGGAACATGTTAGTAGTGGAGAATTTCATGAGGCAACATCCCCATAATTTAGAGGATCATCTGAATTTATGCTAGAAGAAGGGTGGATTAAAGTACTGGAGAATATTTTTGATGTCATGGGGTGTTCAGAACATCAAAAGGCCAGTCTTGCTGTATACCATTTTGAAGGTGAAGCCGATCAGTGGTGGTCAATAGTGAAAAATATCAGGGATAGTGAGGAGATTTATGTTCTTGATTGGGATGAATTCAAAGTTATGTTTCTTGAGAAATATTTTCCTAAGGTGGTATATCTTAGGATGGAAAAAAAATTCCTAGAATTGAGGCAATAGGATGACTCAATTGCTACTTATGAAGAAAAATTCACTCGACTGGAAAGGTATGCTCTAAATTTCATATGAGATCTTGATAGTAAAATATACCATTTTTTACTCAGGATTAAATCCAAAGTATCGAAGGGATTTAGATTCTTATGAGTTCAAAAGTTATGAAAAACTTGTTTGATGTGCAGAGAAGGTGGAAATGGAGTTTTTTGATGATCACGTGTTCTTTAAAAAACAACAGAATAAGTGGTTGATGTGGCATGCGAAAGGGAAGAAATCTTCAAAAATGTATGATGGTAAGAAAATTAAGTATATAGTTTGTGAAAATTGTGGTAAAAATCATGCTGGAGAATGTATTTTTAATTTTGGTAAGTGCTACCGATGTGGTAAAATAGGACATAAGGCTCGTAATTGCACTGAAAAAGAATAGGGTAATGGAAAGAAAAAATATGATTTACAGTTAGTAAAATGTTTTAAGTGGAATGAAATGGGTCATTATGAAAATGAGTGTATAATGAAGAACTCAACTGAGGGAAAGAAACCAGAATACAAGCAGAAAGGGGTGGTGAAATCCTTAGCAACTACTTCAGTAGATGTTGGGCCATCGAATGAAGTAGTATTAGGTAAACTATTTGTTTGTTCAGATTATGCCAATGTGTTGTTTGATTCAAGGCCTACACATTCGTTCATTTCTGAGAAGTTTTCTAGTAAATTGGGAATTCCAACTCAAGATAAGAATTGTAAAATTATGGTAAAAACACCAGGAGGAAATGTTGTGACAAAAAAGAAATTATAAGAACCTTCCTGTCCTTGTGTGCGGAAAGAATCTAACTGCAAAACTTATTGTTTTTCCTCTAGTAGAGTTTGATGTTATTTTGGGTATGGATTGGATTTCTATTTATCATGCTAAGATTGAATATAGAGCTAAAGAGGTTTCTTTTTAGAAATATTTTCAGTTTGTGTACAAGAATGAACCCTTACTTCTAATAACATATCAAGAAGCTGAGAAACTAGTAAAATATGGAAATGAATGTTACATTGCATATATTTTTGAAAAAAAACTATTCAGATTAATGATGTGCCAGTGGTAAATGAGTACCTTGATATTTTTCCTGATGAGTTGCCTGGTATTATACTTAATCAAGAAGTTTAATTTACTGTTGACTTAGTTCTTTATACTAATACAATTTCAAAACCCCCTTATCGAATGGCTCAAATTGAACTTTTAGAGTTAAAGAAGCAATTATAGGAGTTGTTAGACAAAAGTTTAATTCGACCTAGTACATCACCATGGGGTGATTCTATCTTTTTTTTAAAAAGAGATATGGTTCAATGAGACTTTGCATTGATTATAGAGAATTGAATAACATCACTATTAAGAACAAGTATCATTTGCCTCATATCGATGATTTGTTTGATCATCTCTAGGGAGATCAGTATTTTTCAAAGATTGATTTGAGGTCTGGGTACCATCAATTGAAATTAAAGGAAGTAGACATTCCAAATACCACATTTCATACTTGATATGGCCATTATAAATTTACAGTTATGCCTTTTGGGTTAACCAATGGACCTACTGTATTCATGGATCTTATGAATAAAATTTTCCGTGAGTTCTTGGATAAGTTTTTGGTTGTGTTCATTGATGATATTTTGGTTTATTATAAAAGTAAATAGGACCATGAAAGTCATTTAAGGGTTAAATTGTAAACCTTAAAAGAAAATAAACTATATGGAAAATTCATCAAGTGTGAGTTTTGGTTACAATAAATTTCATTCCTTGGTCACATTGTTTCAAAAAATGGCATAACTGTTGATCCTGCTAAAACAAAAGTTGTTAAAGAATGTCCAAGACCCACAAATATAACCAAGATCCGTAGTTTTATTGGTTTGGCAGGTTATTACTGGAGGTTTGTTGAAATTTTTTCACGGTTATCTATCCCACTGACTAAGTTAACTCGAAAAGGTGTTAAGTTCATATGGACAAAATAATGTGATGATTGTTTTCAGGAATTGAAAAGAGGATTGGTGAATACTCCAGTTTTGGAACTGCCTTCTAGAAATGGCGAGTTTGTTATCTATAATGATGCTTCATTGAAAGGACTTGGCTGTGTACTTATATAGAATGATCAGGTAATTTATTATGCTTCACATCAGTTGAAACCTCATGAGTTAAATTACCCTACACATGATTTGGAATTAGCTACTGTTGTTTTTTCTTTAAAAATTTTGAGGCATCATTTGTATGGAGTAAAGTGTGAAATATATACTGATTAAAAAAGTTGAAAGTATACATTCACTCAGAAAGAATTGAACATGAGACATAGGATATGGTTGGAATTAGTCAAGGATTATGATTGCACAATTCATTACCATATGGAAAAAAAATTATTGTGGTTGATGATTTGATTCAAAAAAGTAATGCTTCATTAACCATGATATGTTTGGAACGAGATCCTTTGGTTTTTGATTTGATTAACTTTGGAATAGAATTTTTTGGTGCAGGAAATTCCTCTGTTTTGTTTCAGGTGTCAGTGAAATCATCTCTATCTGATAGAATTAACCAAGCACAGAAGGAAGACATTGAGTTGCAAAAAAAGGTAGAGTTAGTTCAGAAGGGTAAGTTTCCTAAATTTAACATTAATAATGAGTGTATTTTGATATTTGGGAAGAGATTATAAGTAACTTGTGATTCACAGTTGAAGAATGAGTTGTTATGTAAAGATCATAGTTATTCATTTTAAGTTCATCCTGGAAGTACTAAGATGTACATAGATCTTCAGGAGTATTACTGGTGGGATGGAATGAAAAGAGATATTGCTGACTTTACTGTGAGGTGTTTGAATTGTCAGTAGGTTAAAGCAGAGTGGAAGTTACCGAAATGGATGTTTCAGACTTTACTGGTGCTAGAGTGGAAATTGGAAAATGTGTCCATGAATTTTGTTGTGGTATTACTGAAGACTTCCCAAGGTAACAATTCAATCCGGGTTATTGTTGATTGATTGACTAAATATTCTCATTTCCTTCCTATTCGAGATACTTTGTCTCTAGATCAAATTTCTCAGTTTTATGTTAAAGAGATAGTCAGGTTGCATGGATTTACCCTCTCCATTGTATCTGATTGTGATCCCAAGTTTACTTCTAACTTTTGGAAAGGCCTTTAGAAGTCATTGGGTACTGAATGAAATTTTAGTACAACTTTTCATCCTCAATCAGATGGGTAGTCAGAATGAAAAATTCATACCTTAGAGGATATGTTACGTGCTTGCTCAATGGATTACCAGGGAAGTTGGGACTAATATCTTTCTTTGGTTGAATTTTCTTATAATATCTGTTTTCATTCTAGTATATAGATGGCTCCATTTGAGGAATTATATGGAAAGAATTATATAACTTTATCTTTTTGGGATGAAGTAAGAGAAATGAAGCTGATGGGACCAAAATTGGTAGAAGAGATGGCATAAAAAGTTCAGTTGATTCAGAATCATATGAGAACAGCTCAGATCATGCAGAAAATTTATGCAGATAACCAGAGGAAGGATCTTTCTTTTGAGGTAGGTGATCATGTATTTCTCAAAGTTTCTCCATGGAAAAGTGTGATGCTTTTTTGTAAGAAGGGAAATTTGAGTCTGAGGTTCATTGGACCTTATAAAATCCTAAAGAAAATTGGATTAGTTGTGTACAGAGTGGCTTTACATCCAATTTTATCCTAGGTACACAATGATTTTCATGTTTCAATGTTGAGAAAGTATATACCAGATCTATCTCATGTTTTGAGCGTAGAGGTAGTTCAGTTGGAAGAGAATCTCTCTTATGAGTAACAGCCCGTCCATATTCTTGAATGAAGAGAGAAAGTGTTGTGAAATAAGGTAATTCATCAGGTAAAGGTTTTATGGAAAAACCATATGGTTGAAGAGGCAACGTGGGAATCTGAAAATTCTATGAGAGATAAATAACCCCACTTATTTGATAAGTGAATAGAATTACGGGGACACAATTCCTAAAAGGGGGAAGGATATAACATCCCAAGTAAATAAAGAATATGATATTTTCATATTTATTAATATTTTTGAATTAAATATTAATTTTACTTTAAAGAGGATGCTATGTTCGATGGAGTACCTGATATGAAACAACATGTTTCTTTGAAATCTTATGTTGCACACAACGTGGAGTTAGACCGAAAAATAATATAATAATATAATTATTTTAAATGGTAGTTAACGCCTAAACGTTGTATTGGCAGGAATGAACAGAACTAACTAAAATATGATTATACATGTTTGTTAAATGTTTTTACAATTATCCAATAATAGTTAGAAGCTTAAAATGCGAATGAATCTAATTTTAAGCATAAACACTCTAATATTCTTTAAAAGGACAATTTACTGCATTTTGATGGAAAACCCATTTTAAATATAGTTTTTTTCACTTTTATATGTTCTATTTGAAAAAATAATATTATTATTTAGAATCAGGACATCAAAATTTAGTTTGGATGAAATTTTGGTATTTTTCTGATAATGTTCATTTTTTAATGAATAGTTAGAAATACTGTATTTTAATTCAAAACTGCCTTTTAATCTAATTTATTTATATGGTTAAATTATCTTTTTAATTGGTTTTAAAGTGTAATTAAATTATGTTTTTACTATTTAATCTAATTTTGGTAATTTAAAGTAATTTCACTTTGAAATTGGACATAAACAAGTGTCAATATTTTGATAGTTATTATTTCTTAAAAAAATGCTTTTTATTTTAACAACAAGAATTAATTTTAAATTAATTTCTACCACTTTTGTGTTTTGGATTTGGAAAAATGGATTCCATATTTAGAATTAGGAGGTCTAAATTTTGTAAATAGGTAAATTTTATTTTTAGACATTATGAATATTTAATTCAGTAATGTTTTTTACCACGGTTAAAGTATAAATATGGTAAATAAGGGTAAAAAAATATTAAATTACCCTAACATATTTACTAATCCTATTGGTTGATACATGTATGACCGTGTTCATCCTTGGGTCGATTTTTGGGACCCCATGGATCCACTTAAGAGTGATAATGACACTTTATATTAATTAATATAAAGTAATGACAAAACGACACAAACATATATCTTTTAGTAAATCAATTTTTACATAGGGTTATATAAGTTATCTCTTAGACTATAAATATTCATTTGAAATATAAATAGATTTCCTACATCATGGTATTTTTTTATAATTTTTAGACATAAAATAAATAAAATTATTTATGACATAATAATGATGTACTGTTTACCTCATTAATGAATGATTTAAATAAATAAGATTATAAAGATTAAAAAAATATCCAAAACCTATCCAATTATTATTTTATGATTTTATTTCGAACAATATTTATATTATCTTAGACTTTAAAATGTTTTGTACCTTTAGAAACTGAAAATCATTATATAATAAAATAATATTTTCAATCTTTCCTAAAGAGCCCCTCCTCCCCCTTATAAAAATCCCTCACCTCTATCCCATTAGTCACACCTCTAAAGCGCCTTGTCTCATCCAAAATCTTCCCAATTAATCTCCATAGATACCTATATTCCACATATAATCCTTACCTTAGGCATAAGTCACTTCAATAAATCCTTTTGGTCCAAACCAAAGGGAGTTACCCGAATTAAAGGTAATGTCTTCTCTTAAATTCTTTTATTTTATTTTACTTATCCAATCCCTAAAATCTTTTTATTCCTTTATTTTATAACAACACCAATATAATCAATACACTAGGTTGTTTTTATGATAATTATTTTAACTACACTTACACACACCTCCATCTAACGGGTAAAGAACATAATGTTTCTGTGGATGACGAACTACTGCCTCACGAAATAATGATTGTTCAATCTTCTGCTACCACCTCTCATGATGGATATTAAGATAGAACTATATTTATATGTAATATATATTATATTTATATTGTCTCTATGCTTATGTATTTTTCATTTATAGAATACCTTTATGATTTCCATAATGTGTAAACACGATAATTTCATTCGAGGAAGTGCGGACTACCGCCCCCTCAAAGTGATATGACTCGTTCATTCCATACATTGATCGTATAAAGGATGGAATTACTGAAATTATATATATGATATTATACTGTAATTATAATATATCTATGTATCATAAAGTTTTCATTCCATTAAATATGAAATATAAATGAAAGTAGCGTTCATGCGTACATACAGCTTACCGTCTCCATGAACAATGCATTTCATTTCTTACCACCAAATGTTATTTAATATTATAAATACATATTTATATACTGGATATATATGATATATATGATATATAAATCATTAATATAATTATGGATATAATATAATTTTTACCACATGAACAACTTGTAATTATAAGAAGTTCATTTTTGACTTAAGTACTAAAAATTGACAAAACGACCATTATTAACTTAAATGATTATATAATGTTTATAATATGGTAATAAGTGATATAAAAGAAATAATAAACTTGAAAAATGTTCTTAATAAAGTATAAATTAACTTTAGTTTATTATTTAGGAGATTAAAGAAAGAACAGGTCAAGTTGGACACGAGGCAAGGGACTTCGTCTCAATCTCCTTTCATTGAGGCATATTTTGTTTTATACATGACTTTCTTTTATATGGTGTATAAACACATTTTATTTTTTATTTAATTAAAATGGAATATTTTTTCTATTTTATCTTTTTACTAAATGACAAAAAAAGAATGTTTCTTTTTAACGCATGCTGTGACAACGACCTTTCCGCTGCCGCGTGCATTATTTGATCGTTGACTTCCTTAACAAACCGTAATGTTTTTAAAAGGAAAATAAATACCATATACTCTTTTACATATTTTGGTATTGAAAATGGGTTTGATAATTGATTTGTTATTTCAATATATTTAAATAATATATTGTGATTTAAATGTGGAAATGTTATCTTTCCTTTATGTTTGTTTTATGTGTTATGAATATGTTATGGTTCTTGGGCATTGTTTACGTATACGGGTGGTTCCGTGATAAAACTAGGGAGGGTGAGCCCGAGATATATCTCCAATGAATTGGGTAATGTGATGGAGGTAAACATGAATGTTTCTCCAAATAGATTTAGGGAATATACTATTATGGGTATTCCAAATGTAACTCCCTACGTAACTATGAAAGCTACTATGTAAGTATGTTATGGATGCCATAAGTTACCATTAAGATTTATGTTTTCTATGTGTTATTCATAAATCTTATGATTTCATGAGGTATGTTAAAAAGGTTATGTTTTTATGGACTAATGTTTCCTTTATTTATTTTAGAACACTTACTGAGCTTTTTATGCTCATCCCAAGTTTTTGAAATGTTTTTCACAGGACTTAAAGATGAATAGGTTCAAGGATGAGATAAAGGAAAAGTCATGTTGTATAAAATATGGAACTAGACGTTGATATTTTTTTCAATAGTTTTTATTTTATAAAAAAATGTAAACTTATTAGAAGTGTCTACTTTGTAATTTTTGAGATGTAATGTAATAGTTATAGCCTAATTATCTAAAACACTAAACCTGAAAAGATCCTCAATGTGAATTATTCATTTAATTAAATATTATTTAATGTTTTAAGGAAGGGTCCTTATAATGAACTTAATCAATTATTTAGGAATAATAAATACATTTATAAAAGAATCTAATGAATTTGGACATTGAAAAAGGGAGCTTCTCAGCTGAAAAGAAAAGGATGGGTTGATTTCCTTACAATGAGTAAAAATGATAAAAGGGGGAAAATGGAATAGATAAAATACAAGTAAAACCACAATAATGACTAGAGGATAATAAAATTATATGGTTTAGAGATAAAAATATATAAATTACCCATATGGATTATCTATCAAAATAATTCTCTATTTAAAAATGAGATTGGTGACGAAACCCTCACATTATGGGTAACACAAGAATTAAAGGATTTTGAGAGGAAGATCATGAAATTGATATTAAAATATCATGAAATAGAATATATATCATAATTAAAATAAATTGGATAGTTAATACACCATATAAAAGAAACAATGGTGTGAAATATAACACATGTCTCAGGAAATTAAATTTGAGACAAAGAACCCCTTACAATCTTAGAAACTTTCATGTTAGAACCCCATGAGAGAAAGATCTTGGAATAGAACATTGAATATAATAAAATATATGATATTAATGATAAAAAATATTAATGGTGAATTAGATACACCATTATAATGAAAACATGGTGCATAATAAGAAATATGTATCAAGGGGTGAAAATCCAAGATAAAAAATTATTAACTTATTCCCGATTCATTCCACACATGTGTCTAAATTTCTGAATAATCTAATTAAGTTTATTAGATAACTTCTTAGGGAAATTATTCTTCTATATTTAATTTAATATGGACTATTTATTTTCATATTATATTTATATATTATATAGTTTTTACTTATGATGTTTGCGTGAAAATTGAATCGGTATCGGTTTATTTCGATAATTTTAACGATCAAAGATGTTATTTTAATAATAAATTAAATACTTGATGTAAAATTTGAATAACCATAAAAAGAACATGAATTTATTATTAAATTATAATAACATTATTTTTTAAGTACCCATAGTCATCCATTATAGGGTTTTATAACATCGTTCATGTAGGCAGTTAAACCGACCAAAACAAGAACATGTTATAATTAATGAATAAGAGTGATTATGGGGTTATTAAGTTATAATATAATTATTAAATAATTATAATTAAATTATTTATATTTTATCAAGTTTTTGAATCTTATTTTAAGTTTTTATGTTAAATAACTAAAATAAAGATGAAAAACAAAAAATGTTACTTTATAGAGGCAACAATCTCCACAATGCATGGTTAACACTATCATTTATCATTGATTGAGAAGGGATAAGGTAAAAAATAAATTTATTTTTTAAAATCATAATTAAATTATATATATCATATTTATTATTAAATATCATCATTAAAACCAATCATGAGAGGTGGTTATGAAAAATGGAAGACTTCACTTCGTGGATGCAGTAGTCTACACAACACATGATCAACATACTTTTGTTTTTCTAAGTGGATGGGAAATAATAAATAAAGGTTGTTAAATTAATATAATAACATATTTTTATTTTAATTATAATTATTTCATTATATTATAGTGGTTATAATTTTTTTGGAAGAGGAATATTAAGAAGGAAGGATTAAGAAGAAGGTAATACTTATGTCGAGAGTTTGAGTTTTCTCTTAGATATATCCTTGGAAATAGTGGCCTTAAGCTAAATAATAGTAACTAGAGCCTCAAGGAAGTGTGATAGGTTTATAAAAAGAACAAAATTTCATAGTTTTAGAAAGAAATTATAAGGGAAAGGTGTATCATGAATTGGTGGAAGGATCCCCTAATATAAGTGAAGAGGATGGAAATTTTGGAAGCACCCTTTACATTTTCAATAATGCAAAGTTACTATTCATGGGTAAAAGGCTCAAAAAAGAAAAAAAGAGGAAGGGTAGGTGATTTTTGGATGATCCAAAACTCAAAAATACATTTGTAAACACGTTTTTAACATTTTTTGAGTCATTTCATCTTAGTAAATCTAATTTTACCATTTTTACTTTTACTGGGATAATTAATTTTCTACCTTAGTAATTAATTTTAATGAACAAAATTAAAATTGACCTTTTAAATTAATTTGAACCTTATTATTTAAAATTTTAAAATAATTTATCAAATAATATTTTTAAGTGTGTTAAAAATTACTTTTAAAATGAACACACACAACACATAAAAACATTTTTTTATGAAAGTGTGTTTTTAAGATTAAAATTTATGTGTGAGACAAAATTATCATTTTTTTGATTTTTAAGAAATAAATTGGTTTATTATAAAACAAATAAATTTTATTTTTATTTAATATCAATAAAAAACCAAATTTTACAAAAATTATATTTTGTTAAATAAAAATAACAAAGATAATTTTTATTAGGGAAAATATTACTTTAGCTCTAAAATGCTAAGCATATGTCTTCTAAGTTCCTACTAATAGTTTAAAATGAATAATTTTTTATTCATTAAATATATATTTAATAAAAAATGTTTTATATATTTCTAAGTCAATTTTATCTTTTGACAATGTCATAACAATCAAAGTATTAGTAAAAACAATATTTCTCACTATTCACCTAAAAATCAATTATCTCAAAAAAATCTCCAAAATTAACCCTAAAATAATTTAGACATTATAAATTCAAAAATAATGTTAATTTTATCTATTTATAATTCTAAAAATTATATATTTATCATTTAAATGAAAATAAAAAATATAATGATAAACTGCTTTTATTAAAAAATTACATTTTTACACATTAGGTACCCTTAATATTATTTTATACCATTTTATATTTTAGAGAATTATAATATATTAGTTAATATATTAAAATATTATATATTATCATTTAAAATTGGTTTATTTAATTTATTGGGATAAAATATATGATACTTTTAAAAATTATTTGTGAAAGAACAATTAAATCCCATTTATTATTTAACCTTATAAGAATTTTTAGTTGAATAATATATTATTATTTATTAGTGGTTTTATTATTATTATAGATTTATTAATAATATTTATCTACTAGGTTTCAACTTGTTTAGGTTTGTTTGTGTGTATAAAACAATTTATTGAACGTAATGTTTATTTAAAAGAAAAAAATTATACAGTAGAATCTTGGGTCATTACATTCTTCCCCCTTAGATGAATTGCATCCTTGAAATTTTAAAAATCACATGATGGGAGTAATTTACATAGGGATATGATTATTAACTATATACCAGCATAGGTTCATGAGTTGATTTAATGTATAAAGTGATATTTCCTTATAAGAAAAGTAATATGAGCCCTTTGTAAAGAGAGCTAACCCATTCCTAATACCACATAGAATCATAATAATGTAAGAAGAACTAGATATGCAAGGAATAAATTTACACAAACTTTGAAAATGATTTAATAATAATCATACCACTATGTGTTTTTATTTGTAACTCAATATCCAAAATTTATTGAAAACTTACATGACAAAAGACATTGGTAGATAAAGAGTGAAGAATCACTACCATCTTCAATAAAAGTTACTGTATAGAATATTCTATATTCCCACAACCTAGGAGGTTAATGTTTCTTATTTTCTTTATTCACCCTTGGATTGGGGAATTGATTCATATCGTACCAAATTTCCTTAAAATTGAAGCAATGGATTTTTTTGTCTTATATATTTACCTTATACTCATGAGATTGATGGCCTTTATGTCCAAATTTTTTGCATTCATTCATACCCTTAAGAAAATGATTATTTCCAAATTTTTTAACACAATAGAAACTAAATATTATTTCCTTCATCATCTCTGTCACCCAAACATCCATGAGACTCTATTCTTCTCTTATTTATCATTCTTGGGATTTTAACTAATTCCACATTGTTAATCATAATTATTGATAAATAGTTTGGAATAATCACAATATTTATCACTAAATATATTATCCCATTAGGTTTCTTGTTGGTATTTTTTTACATTTCCCATGGAATGCATTGTTTACTTGGTTCCTTTGGGCTTCATCCATTACTAAATACAAAAGGATTTAACAGGAGAGATGAATAATTAAAATCATAAGAGAATTATGATAAATTATCTTATAAAAAAACAATCTAAAAATGTTTTACTCTTTAAAACCATTACATCATCTTTGAGTTTAACCTAAATCACTTTTGATTCTATCTTGGATTATTTATGTTGGGTTCACTCTTATTCCTTAACCTAATTCCTCATTATAATAAATAATTGATAATATAACATAAAGATAATATAATTAATAGAATTATATCCCCTGGGCGTGTCTAGTCAGGTGTGTAGTCTTAGTCCCACTCATCATATACTATAGTGAAGATTGAGTAAATACTCAACCAGCCCTTTTCAAGGTGATTAACCCCAAGTGCATCTATACCATAGCCAAATCCACATTACAGTATCTAGATAAGGATGAAATTTAAATGGAAACCACATACTCAAGAATTTATATAGCAACCCATGCCCTTTAAACACATTATTACATGATTTTAAGTTTAAATATCCATTAAATACAAACCAAGGATTAAAAATCCTAGTGTTTTTGGAAGACTAGGTATATAATTAGAAAACCTAAAACTGGAATAAAATTTATTTTTTATAAATATCCATAATAAGATCATAACTCCCTTTTATCTCATACAACTGCATAGGATAACTTGGGAAATACATAAACAAAAGGGATCAGATAAAAATCCCAGTAATGGAATAAACATGGAAAAGAAGAATAACACATGAATAAGAAGGAATAAAATAACAAAATAAAAGGCATGGATCATGAATAAAAATATAGTCATAAAATATATAACATGGAATCATATGATCATGGGAATATAGGAATGTGGCAGTAACATATATCATGAAATAAACATGAGTTAAGGATAACTACAAAGACGATATCACATAGTGAACAGAGTCCCATAATGGATTCGGTTTACTCCATAATCCCATAGATAACGTCTCATGAGACAAAAAATTACCCAATGAATTGGATAAATATATTGGTGCAATCATAATAATATGTAAATGGATATGTGTTCCAAATAAATAAACCAAACATAAGGAATAAATATGAAGGTTACCCATGGAAAGAAATGAGTTTTGTAATCATGTCATAAGGCATAACCAAAGGGCGTATCATAATGGTATCCATGAAATAAGGGTTTTATATAATTATTGGAAATTCATAATCTAAATATAATAATATATCATTAATAACAATGAAAAACTGAATTGAAAACATTAAAAAGTGTGTTTAGGTAACTTTAGAAATGTGCCACTTTAGTGCGGTTTAAGGGAAAAGATTAAAGAGTTATTAAAGAGGAAAAATGAATAATTATTTACATAAAACCACAAATGAACTAAAATATTTTTTAATGATAAAATTATTTATTTCATAAAATATGGGCGGCTTAAAATTTTTTATGTAATTTACTTGAAAAGGGGTAAGAAATAGAGAAGTTCCCTTTAATCGGGTTTTCTTGTCGAGAGGAATTAAGAAGAACCTTTTTAAAACATGTATTTCCCAAAAATTAAAGATGAATTGAGATAGATACATATGTATGGGACATATATAAATAATATGGGATAATTATATAAGAATTATGAAGATATAAATTAAGGAAAATATAGAGATAGAGAGAGAGTGTAACCTAAAGAAAATATAGAGGTTCAGAGAGATCCCTTAACTCATGTCTGAATGCATTATTCACTTGCACTTAATGTCTAGTATAATAAAATTATATTAATTAATTAAATAATTAATAAAATATTACTCGTATATTATATTTATTATAATTTTATTAAGTTCATTTATGGAAATTTTTAAGAGTTTTAAAGTTTAATTTCATTGTTCTAGGAACATTCGTTTCATGGTCGGTTCACTTATGTATAATTATGGATGTTTTTATAAAATGGAAATAAAACTAAATAATTGAAATGAAATTGAATTAATAAACTTAAATAATTTTAAATGGCCCCATATATCATCTTTTTTATGACATGTGGATGGTTCCTTGAGTAAAAACTTTATCGTTATGTGGTTAGTTTATTTAGGCGGGTTTTTTCGACCATCACAAACTAGTTTAATTTTATTTAATATTCTGTATATATATATTGGTTCAAAAACATGAAATAAGTTATAATATATTTATTAAAATCTTATTTAACTATAATGATAGTTTTATGACCCGCCTTAAAGGTGGTAATGGAAAATGAAAACTCATTATCCATGGAGACGGTTAACGACAATAATCTGGATAGTAGTTTCATTTATTTGAATAAGCAGAGATGATAAAAGGGGTGGAAAGAATACATTTCATTAAAAATTTAAAATATTAGTATATAAATTATACTGGATTTATTATGATTTTATGTATGAATGAGGTGAAGATAAGGGATAAGAATAAAAGAAATTAAAAGGGGTAGTTTGAGAATGTTACCACATAAATTTCACCTCCTTGAAGGACCCCTTATGAAACTTGAAATTTGTATTTTGGTGAGAAAAAAATCACTTGGATGTGGGTATATTTGTGAGGAGAGAGTTTTATAGATATTTTTTAAGATTCAAGTCTTATATGGTGTGATTATAAGGGGTGGTGAGGGGTGGTATTTATAAAGGGAGGAGAGGGGTGTTTTTGATTATTATATCCATTAGTTTATAATTTGGATCAAGTCTATAAATAGTATTGATTATTGTGAATATATAAATTAAATAGTGTATTTTAGTTTGAACTAATGGGTGATTACATCATCTATGACTCAAAAATTCATGTAATTTTCCTATAATGTTAAATACAAAAAAATACCATATTTCACTATTCATACAAAATTCAACTATTTTAGAAAAATATTAAAAATTAACCCTAACCATTTTACCTGAATATATTTAAAAAATGGAATCAATTTTATTAAAATAATTTTATAAATATTATAAATTTAATTTGTAAATATAATCATCATTTATTTGAAAAATACCAATTTTAATATTATAATTAATTTTATGGCCATATAAAAAATTATTTATGGTATCATAAAATTATTTCATAATTATAATAAAATATAATATTAATTTATGAATCCATTTTATGAAAATAAAATTTCTTATAAATCATTATATTCATTATAAGGTTGTAAATAAAATAGTTACGATTTACAAAAATACTAACACTTAATATATCATTTTTAAAACATTTATTTTATAGTACCATGGTTTAAATATATTACATTTTCATTTTATATGGTACCTAAATATTAAATTTACACTTATATAGGTGAGTTTTATATTCTAACGTTCATCTTAATATTCAAAACATTCATATTACTATTCCAACGGTAATATTACTATTCGAATAGTCAAATTTATAATGGTCATATGGGTCCACTACTTATAAATTCCTATAATTCCATTCATTATTCATTAAATTATATTCTCTCTCAAGTTTATATATAATTTCATCTTCAAAATGAATATTTTATTATTAACATTATGTTTTATTTCTACATATTTGTTCGTGAGTGCAATCATTTTGGTGGATTGAGCAGATCAAAATTATCCTATTCTTATTATCTTATTTTCTATTTATTGTCTTATTATAATATTTTTCATTATTATTAGTTTATTTTCTTACTAATGTATCATTCTTTATTTATGAGAATATTTTTTTGGTTTATCTATGTGATGTATTTTCATTATTCTACATGACATAATTATAAGAAGATAAATTTCATTGATAAAATTCTAGGTTGTAAAATTCTTCCCCCTTATGAAATTTCACCCTCAAATTTTCATTTTATATATAATAAGGTGAAAACAGGTGATGATACTTATCCTTCATCACTTTCTATGGTTCCCATGTTGTCTCTTAGTATTTAAGTTTTCATCATATTACTTTTAACAGGTGAGTATTATTGTTGATTAGAACTTTATCTCTACGGTCCAAGATATTCACAGAATGCTCCTTATAAGATAGAATCATTTTCCAGCTGCACCACCTCCAAATTCAATACATGTGAGGGATTTGGTATGTACTTCTTCAAGAGGGACACATGGAATGCATCATGTACTTGGGACATGGTTTGTGGAATTTCTATTCAATATGCCACAACTCCAATGCGATCAAGAATATCAAAGTGGTTGATGTACCTAGGACTTAGCTTTCCCTTATTCCCAAATCTCATGAATCTCTTCCATGAAGATATGTATAGGAATACCTTATCTACAACTTCAAACTCTAGGTATTTTCAACAATTATCTGCATATATCTTCAGTAAACATTGGGTAGCCTTGATGTGTTTCTTAATAGTCTTCAACTTTTCTACAATTTCCTCAACCATTTCAGGTCCTAGCAACTTGTGTTCACCAACTTTATCCCAGTAAGCAGGTGTTTTTTATCTTTTCCCATAAAGGGATTCATATGGAGCCATTTGGATACTTGAGTGAAAACTATTATTATAATATAACTTGACTAGAGGAAGATATTGGTCCCACCCCCTTTGAAGTATTCTATCAACATATCTTTCAATGTATAAATAGTATACTCATATTGGCCATCAGTCTGGGGGTGATATTCCATACTGAAGTTCAGCTCAGTGTTTAGGGCATGTTGGAGACTTTTCCAAAATTTGGAGGTAAATCTTGGATCTCAATCAAATACAATTAATAATGGTAATCCATGTAGCCTCACCACTTATCTGATTTATATTCATGAAATTTGATTTAGTGAGAAGTCCTCTCAAATTACAATAAAGTGATAAGTATTTGTAAGAAGATCCAAAAAAACCCATATAACATTATTTTCTTTGGATGTCTTCAAAATTCCAGTGAAAAATTACATGGTGATATTTTCACATATCCATGTAGGTATAGGTAATGGTTTCATCATCCCATTAGACTTTTTTCCTTTCATACTTCACTTCTTGACATACCAAGAACTTTGATGTATATTCATCGGTCTCCTTCTTTATATATCCCACCAATAGTGCTCTCAGAGATCTCAATACATATTTGTGCTCCCTGGGTGGATGGAGAAGGTTGATCGATGTGCATCATTAAAAATCTCCCTCTTTATATTTTGATTTGACGGTACACATAGTCATGACCCAAATCTTATGACTCCTTCCTCATCAATTTTGAACTCTAGGGATTTCCCATTTTTAATATCTTTGACCTTCTTTGAAATGTCCTCATCATCTCTTTGAGGATCTTTTATGTTATCTAAAAGAGATAATTAAAAAATCTTTTGAGGAAGGAATGATGATGTTCCTTCCTTTATGATTACCATGTCCATCCTTTGAAAGTATAATAATATTGGATCCTTCTCAATTCGCATCATTGATAAAGTTGCAGGATCTTTTCTACTCAGAGAAACTACCACTTTATTTGATTTACCAGGATGGTAGTAGATTGATCAGTCATAATCCTTGATGATCTCTAACCATATTCATTAGTGCATATTAATCTCCCTATATATGAATATTTATTTTAGGATCTTAGGATCAGTATATATCTCACACTTCCCCCTATAGAGATAATGATACAAGATTTCAACTCAATGATCAATACCTCCAACTCCATATCATACTTGGGAAAGTTTTTCTTATGAAGTTTCATCTACCTTGATGCATAATTTATCAATTTATCATTTTGAATTAAAAAATAACCTAATACCTTCTTTGATGCATCATTGTATACCACAAATAGTTCCTGCTTGTGGGTAGTGTAAGTACTAATGCAATGATAAGCCTATTTTTCAACTATTTGAAGCATTCTTCACATTCAATGTTCGATAAAAATTTTACTCCCTTCTAATTAATCTTGGTTAGTGGGTTTGATAATCATGATAAGTTCCTCACAAATAATCAGTAATACCCAACTATACCAAGGAAAATATGAATCTCTGTTACAGATGCTAGATTGGTACACTCCTCAATTGCCTTTGTATTAGAAGGGTCCACATATATCACTTTTTTGGTGATAACATTACCAAAGAAAGGTACTTCCTCCATCCATAAATCACATTTACTATACTTTTCAGATAGTTTATCCCTTTAAAAATTCTTTATCATAATATTCAATTGTTCCTCATGCTCCTCCTTTATCTTAGAGTATATCAGAATATAATTTATAATGACTACCAAGAATTTTTTGAGGTAATATCTAAATAATCTATTAATTAGGTCCATGAAAATTTCTAGAGAATTAGTGAGTCTAAAGGGAATCACTATGAACTCACAGTATCCATACCCAGTTTGAAAGGTAGTCTTGGGAATATATTCCTTCTTCACCTTTAATTGGTGATATCATGATTGGAGGTCTACCTTAGAGAAATAATTTCCCTCATGTAGTTGATCGAATAAGTCAATTATATGTGGAAGGGGATACTTGTTCCTTATCATGATTTTGTTTATATCACGATAATAAATATATAGGCACATTGATCCATCATTTTATTTGATGAATAGGACCGATTCACCCCATAGTGAAGCAATCGAGTGTATAAAACCCTTGTCCATATTCTCTTGTAATCTCTTCTTCAGTTATTACAACTCAACATTGGACATCCTTAAAGGAGTCTTTGATATGGGTAGATATCTGAGTATAATTTCAATTGAGAACTTAACCTATCAGTTAGAAGGAGGACTAGAAAATTATTCAGGGAACACATTAGTATAGTTCCTCATAATGGGAATATCTTCAAGAATGATTCTATTATTTGTATAAATTATTTGAGATAGATATTATTTCTCATAAGGAAATATTATTCATGATTTACAAGGATATTCCAAATTATATTCATCATGCTCTTTACATTTTTATAGAATTAGAGGATGCCTCAGGATATGAAGAGTGATCTCCATCTCCCGATAGTTAATGTTAGATTTATGTAAAGATATCCAATCCATGACCAATATATAATCAAACTAAACCTAAGGAATTAAGATATGATTTTATGGGAGTTTTTTCTACAAAAATTGACCAGGGATGAGTTATATACTTTAGATGAAATAATTTCCCCATTAATTTTACTCACAGATAAATCAACCTCTATATTTTGAGGTGATGTTTGAATAGTCCTACTAAACTTGTAAGATATAAAATAATGTGTAGAACCAGAAGAAAAAAGTATGTTTTCTATTCTTGAGTGAATAACCAGTGTACCTATCACCACATAATTGTTAGGATTCACCTCAGTAGTAGTGATAGAATATGCCCTTCATTGCTACCTTTGAAGTTGTTTTTGTTGACTATCTTCGACAAACCTTGTATTAGGGCATTGGATCGCATAATGTCTATGTTCCTTGCTGTTCAAACACTATACTAAAAGATTAGTGTTGATCCGAACTTCCTCTTTTCTTATAAATTTATGGTATTATTCATATCCCTTTGGAAATAATTATCCTAATGCCCCCCTTTTCCACATTTGAAGTATCTCCCGGTTCCCTTTAGACAGTTCTTGGGATGCTTCTTCCCACACTTTTGACACATGGGATGACAATTTTTCTTTCCACCATGGTATTTATTTATTGATCATCCCATATTTAACTTCATTTTAGTCTTTTTTATCTCTAATCCCATGAGACCACTGAGAGTCTCTAATCTCCATCTCAACCTTAAGGGTACAACAAATAGTCTCCTCAATGCTGTCAAAGTCCCAAATCACCAAGGATTTTCATATAATTGAATTTAATCCACTAAAGAAGCAATACACCTCACTTTCAGTGTTCATGAAAATTTCATAGGAATATCATGAAATCCTTTTGAATTTTTCTCCATACACCCCAATAGACTCAACTTTTTTTACTTTAGTATAAGGAACTCTGTCTCCATCCTAAGATGGAGAGTTCTGGAAAATATTTATTAAAAAATATTTTTCTTTACTTATCACCATTCCATGGATTTAATTTACTCTTTAGAATTCATTTTATTTATCTATGTCCACCATTGATCATATTCCCCATCAAAATAATAGACTTACAACATGATTTTCTCTTATTCAGAGTAGTGGAGGTCAATGAATATCTTCTTAATGTAGTTAATACATTGTTCCATGATGATAGGAATAGAATATCCATTAAAGGTAGGAGGAATTTTTCACATAAAGGTTTTGACCACAAATTGATCTTTCTTAGGAGAAAGAGGGTGTTCCACATGATTCATCTTATAATTCATAACTCGATCTTGTTGATCAAGTACTATCATGAATTTATGAGCTCCCATTCCCATTAGGTTTGGAAAATCATTAGGTAAATCATCACATTACCTATCATATTGGTTTTTAGAACAGGTTCTCCTATTTCTATCCATTTAATAAAAAAAGATAAATAAAATGGGGGGGGGGATTAAATACGCATATAATGAGAATACAAAAAGGAAACTATTAACATATATGGATAAAGTTATAAATGAAAATTATATCCTAAATTATGATTCCATAGGTTTTAATATAGGTTATCCATGGTGATATAATTATCCATAGTTTTATTAATAATGTTTTCTAGTCCTAATACCCAAAAAATACCTAGAACATCCTTTGATAAAAACTATAGTGATCCAAGACTTTTGCACATATTATTACATTATTTTAAGCATAAATATCCATAAATTACAAACTAAGGATAAAAATCCTAGTATCTTTGCAAGACTAGTTACATAATTAGAAAACATGAAACTAAAATAAAATATATTTTTATTAATCTCAATAATGAGCTCCTGACTCCCTTTGAGATCCTATAACTGCTTAAGATAACCTAGGGAATACATAGACAAAAGCGATGATATAAAAATCGTATTAAGGGAATAAACATGGAAAATAAGCATAACGCATGAATCATAAGTAATAACATGATAACATAAATGGAATGAATCATGAATAAACATATATAGGTATAAAATATAGAACATAGAATCATATGATCATGGAAATATAGAAATGTGGTGGAAATATATATCATGACATAAACATGAGTCAAGGCTAACTTCGAAGATGATATCACATGGTGAACAGAGTCCAAAAATGGATTAGGTTTACTCCCTAGTCCCATACATAATGTATCATGAGAAAAAAAATTACCCAATGCATTGGAGAACTATATGAGATCACCAATCATATGTGTTCCACATAAATAAATCAAACATAAGGAATAAATAGAAGGGTTACCCATGGAAATAATTAGGTTTTGTAATCATGTCATAAGGCATAACCAAAGGGTGTATCATAATGAAATCCATGAAATAATAGATTTATATCATTATTGGAAATTAATATAGGAAATATAATAATATATCATGAAAAATTATGTCCAAATGAAGTGGAAATATGAAAAAGAGTGTCCATGTAACTTTAGAAATGTTCCACTTTGGTGCGGTTTAAGGGAAAAGATTAAAGAGTACTTAAAGAGGATAAAGGAATAATTATTTCAATAAAATAAAAAATGAACTAAAATGGTTTTTCATTATAAAATGTGTGTTTTTATGAAATATGGGTGTCTTAAAAAATTTTATGTAGTGTACTTGAAAAGGGGTAAGAAATAGAGAAGTTCCCTTTAATAGGGTTTTCTTGTCAAGAGGAATCAAGAAGGGAACCTTTTTAAAACATGTATTTCCCATAAAAGGAAGATGAATTAAGCTAGATATATATGTGTGATACATATATAAATAATACATTGGAATTTTATATGAATAATTAATAGATAAATTTAGGTAGAGAGAGATAGGGAGAGAGAGTAACCTAAAAGAAATATCAAGGTTCAAAGAGATCCTTTACCATATGTTCGAATGCATCCCAAAATTAAAATTAATATCCTAGATAATAAAATTAGATTCATTAATTACTTAATTAAGAACCTATTATAGATATATTTGATTAACTATAATTTATTTCATTCATATATGTCCATTTATATGAGTTTTAAATTTCAATTTCATTTTTATCGGAGTGTTCGTTTCATGGTCGGTTCATTTGTGTATAATTATGGATGTTTTTGTCAGATGGAAATAAAAATATAGAAGTATAATGAAATGGTATTCATTCACTTACATAAGTTTTAATGGACCTATATATCATCTTTTTTCTGACACGGGGATGGTTCTTTGAGTAAAAACGTTATCATTATGTGGTTAGTTCATTTAGGCGGTTTTACCGACCATCACAAAATAGTTTCATTTTATTTAGTATTATGTATATATATTAGTTATAGAACATGAAATAAGTTATAATATATTTATTAAAATATTATTTAACCATAATAATAGTTTTATGACCTTCCTTGAAGGTGGTAATGGAAAAAAAAGCTCATTATCCACATAGATGGTTAACTACCACAATTTGGAATGGTTTTGTTTCTTTTAATAAGAGGAGATGAGAAAAGGGGTGTGCAAAAGATATTCAATTAGAAATACTAAATTACAGTATATAAATTATACTATATTTATTATTATTTTATGGATAAATGATTTGAGGAGAAGGTATAGGAATAAAATAAATTAAATTGGTAGTTTGAGAATGTTACCTCTTGAATATCACCACCTTGAAGGACCCATTAAGGAACTTGAAATTGGTATTTTGGTGAGAAAAAAATAACTTTTACATAGTGATATTTGGAAGGATAGGGTTTGGTAGAGGTTTTTAAGGATTCAAGTCTTAGAATGTGTGAGGAGAAGGGGTGGTATTTATAAGGAGAGGAGAGGGGTGCTTTTGATTATTATATTCATTAGTTTATTATTTTGGATAAATAATATTAATAGTATTTATTGTTGTGACTATATAGATTAAATAGTGAATTTTATTTAAAAATAATGTATTATTACATTATCAATGACTCAAAACTTCATGTATTTGACTTATAATGTTAAATACCATAAATTACCGTATTTCAATATTCACCCAAAATTCAACTATTTTAGAAAAATACAGAAAATTAACTCTAAACATTTTTAAATGTGTATATTTTAAAAATGGAATCAATTTTTATTAAAATAATTTTCTAAATATGATAAGTTTAATTTTTAAATAAAATTCTCATTTATTTGAAAAATACCGATTTTAATATAACAATTGATTTTAAGACCCTTTGAAAAATTATTTAAGATATCATAAAATTGTATTATAATTATAATAAAATATAATATTAATTTATGAATCCATTTTATGAAAATAAAATTTCTTTTAAATCATTATATTCATTATAAAATTACAAATAAAATAGTTATGTTTTGTAAAAATACTAACACTTAATTTTAAAATTTTAAAACAATTTTTTTCTTATACCATGGTTTAAATATATTAAATTTTCATTTATATTATTAATAAATATTAATTTAAACTTCCATAGGTGAGTTTACTATTCTAATGATCAGAATCCTATTCCTAACGGTCAGATTACTATCCCAATAGTCATGTTACTATTCCAATGGTCAGATTTATAATAGTTATATGGGTTTAATAATTCCTATAAATACATCTTATTACATTCATTATTCATTAAATTATTTTTTATCTAAAGTTTATATATACTTTCATCTTCAAAATGAATATTTTTTTATTAAAATTATGTTTTATTTCTATATCTTTTTTCGTGAGTGTAGTCATTCTGGTGGATCAAACAAATCCAAATTACCTTATTATTAATCTATTATTTTTTATTTATTATCCTATTGTAATATTTGGAATTATTATTAGTTTATTTGATAACTAATGGACCATTATTCATTTATGAGAATAATTTTTTGTTGTTTTTTCTATGTGATTTATGTGCTTTATACTACATTACATACTTACAAGAAGAGAAATTTCATTTATTAAATTATAGGTTGTTATAATTTTCCAAAACTTTAGGATGTTATAATATATCTATAATTATACCTTATACTTATCCACTAGGTATTCAATAATGTTCACTCATCCTAATCCCTAAAAACATAAAATATTCATTATAACCAACATAAAGTTTTATCTATACATTTGAAACCATGATTAACCTTAACCTATCAATCATTCACGACCTTTATAAATATAAATTTATCTTTAACTGATAACATCCTAAACTCTAAAGTTATTTAAACCATATTTTGATAACAATTAAGGTGACCACACTCACACTCCTATATTCGATACTGAAAACACATGACTTGGACACACTGGATTTGATGTACATCTATAATTACAAGGTAATTACAAAATTTACAAACAAATGAACTTTTTATATTATGAGTTTTAGATAATTAAGAAAAATATTTAACTAGTAAGACTGATTTTATTTATATCAAAACTAAATTTTATCCACTATATAAGCAACTACTTAATCCATAAAAACCTTCAATATCTCCCAAAAATTTTTAGCACATGATAATATTATAGATAAATATTACTCATTACATTCCTTCATAACCTGGGGAAATAGAAACATATAAAGGGGTGATATGAAACACTCATTAAGTGTAAAAATAAGTGATAACCATCAATAATCATAAGTTACCATAAGATTAGAATATGTTTATAATCAAAGTACATAAGAAAATCATACCCAGCAAAGCTTAGATCATAAAACCCGAGTTCTAGAGTATGACATAACATTATAAATGAATCACAAGAGTGTGAGAACATTAGTCTATAAACATGATCTAGGAAATCATAATTTAGTAATAAGAATAAGCATGAGACTATGGAACAAACACGATCTTAGGTAAATATAACATGGTGTAGTAGGTTACACCACATTCTTATAACATAGTAAATCAAACACCATTACCTGATTCCCATAGTAGAGAAAGCATTATATGATTGATTCCCATAATTATCTCATGATATAAAAATTCTTAACCAATTTATTGGAGGGTGATATGGGACCCCACCCATCATCATACATACATATGAGTGTCAATAGAAATCAATCATTCACCATACTATAAAGATACCATGGAAAGGAAAATGGGATTTATTCAACACATCATAAAGAACCCTTGGAATAAAATGGTCTTCATATAATTTTCAAATATATTAACATAAGAAAATAATAAACATGATAAACCCATGGAAAAAATTGATATCTAATGATATTTAGTAACTTTCTAGGTAAATACTCTTCAATTAAGATGATGAGGTATATGGTATCTGCACCATATATTTTAAAAAGTATATGGTTTAGTCAATAATTTTCCTCAATCAATCAATGCATGACATCTAGGTAAACACCCTTAAATAAAATAAATGGAAAATAAGATATTCAAAAAGTAAAGACTTCATAATAAAGACCATTTCTATATAATAAGATTATTTAAAAAAGACAAAGGAAATGATAGATCATATATTTCATAGAAAATAAAATTATATAATACATATTGATAAAGAAAATGGATGGTAAAATTTTAACACTGTCTTCGATTAAGAATAATATATTTTAGAAGATAATGATAGATAAATAACATTTTTTAGAGTTTTAGAAAAATATATTTGTAAATAAGAAATATTCGTGATATTTTAAAGTATTTTAAAGGAAATATTTTATAAAAATATGGGAAAAATAATTTATTTTTGAAAAAATGAAAATATAGAGAGAAAGTTTTATATAAAATGAAAAAGGAAACATAAAGATGTGTTTACATAGAAAATTTAAAAAGAGATGATTTTCACACTTTGATGAAAACGAACCATATAGAAAATGTTAATTTTTTTAAACTTTTAAAGAAGGTAAATTAGTATAAATAACCTTAATAAATTATTGAGGAATATAAAATGACTTTTTAAAAAAATATCAAATTAATATGAATATTGAAAAGGGCAGTTCCCAACCAAAAATAAGAGGTAGGTTCAGTTTCCTTATAATGGGTAAATAATGATCCAAGGGGGAAAATGAAATAGGGATAAGATAAGTAAAAAATAATTACTAGAATAGAATAAAATTATAGGGGTTTTACATATAAAAGTATAAAAATTACTAAGATGGATTATCTTTCAAAATCTCCATTTGAAAATGAGATTGGTGATGGAACCCTCACAATATAGGAAATATAAGAATCAAGGAGTTTTATATGAAGCTCATGAAATGGAAATTAAAATCTAATGAAATGGAAGATATTTAATTCTTGAAATTAATAGGTTATTTAATGCGCCATATAAAAGAAACAATTATGTGCAATGAGAAACATGTCTCATGAAATTAAATTTGAGATAAAAAACCCCTTACAACCTTAGAAACTTTCATGTCAAAACCCTATGAGAGAAAAAAATTGGAGTAGAACATTGAATATAATGAAATATAAAATAATCATGATAAAAAATAATAAAATATATCTAAGTGGGTGAAAATATGGTGTATAATAAGAAAAATATCTCAATGGGTGAAAATTTAAAATAAGAAACCCTTACCTTGTTCTTGATTCATTCCGCACATGAGCCTAAATTACTGAATAATAAAATTAAGTTTATTATATACCTTATAAAGAAAATAATTCTTATATATTTAATTTAATATGGACCATTTATTTTTATATTATATTTATTATATATATATTCTTATGTTTGTGTGAAAATTTAAACAATGTCCATTTATTTCAGTAATTTTAGCGATCAAAGATGATATTTTAATAATAAGTTAAATAATTAATATAAACTTTATATAACTATAAAACAATAATTATTTTCTTATTAACTTATAATAATAATAGTATTTAAGTTCCCATATTTAT
Organism: Viscum album; assembly: GCA_963277665.1. Taxonomy (NCBI): domain Eukaryota; kingdom Viridiplantae; phylum Streptophyta; class Magnoliopsida; order Santalales; family Viscaceae; genus Viscum; species Viscum album. Next base: position 609,758,703 of record OY728137.1, on the reverse strand, counting down.
CCATGATAGTGTTTTATAACATCATTCATGTAGGTAGTTAAACCGACCAAAATAAGAACATGCTATAATTAATGAATATATATGATTATGGGGTGATTTGGTTATAATATTATTATCAAAAAGTATAATGATATTATTTATATGTTATTAATGTTTTTAATCATATTTTAAGTGTATTGGATAAATAATTAAAATCAATATAAAAAATAAAAAATGTTACTTTGTGGAGGTGGTAGTCCGCACAATGTACGATCAATGCTATCATTTATCAGTGATTGAGAAGGGATAAGGTAGATAATAAATTGAATTTTAATAATCATAATTAAATTATATATATCATATTTATTCTTAAATAGCATTATTAAAACCAACCATGAGATGTAGTTATGAAAAATGGATAACGTTGCTTCGTGGATGCGGTAGTCCACAAAATGCACGATCAACGTTCTTTTATTTTTCTATGTGGGTGGGAAAGAATAAATAAGTATTGTTACATTAATATAATAACATATTGTAATATTAATTATAGATATTTTATTATATTATTGTGGTTAAAATAGTTTTTTAAGAGGAATATTAAGATCAAGGGATTAAAAAGGAGGTAATACTTACATCAGGAGCTTTAGTTTTCTCTTAAAAATATCCTTGTAAATGGAGGACTTAAGCTAAATAATGCTGAACATAGGATTAAGGATGTTGTATAGGGTTATAGGATAAAAAAATGGAATATTTTTATAAATAAATTTTAAGGGAAAGGTGTTACATGAAGTGGTGGAAGGATCCCCTTTTATAAGTGAATAGGAGGACAATTTTGGAAGCACCCTTTACATTTTCAATAATGTAAAGTTACCATTCAGGGGTAAAAGGATAAAAATGGAAAAAATAAAAATGGATTTGGGTGGATATTTTTCTCTACAAACCTCAAAAATCCATTTGGAAACATGTTTTAAATATTTTGTGAGTCATTTCCTCTTAGTAAATCCATTTTTACCATTTTTTACTTATATTGGGGTAATTAATTTTCAACCTTAGTAATTAGTTTTGATGAAAAAATTAAAATTTAACTATTTAGATAATTATAACCTTATAATTTAAAATTTAAATATAATTTTATAAAAAAATATTTCTAAGAGTGTGAAACATTATTTTTAAATTAAAATCACATAACACATAAAAATAGTTCTTAGGGAAATGTGTTTTTAAACTTAAAATTTATGTGTAGGAAAAAATTATCATCATTTTTTATTCTCAATACATAAATTGGTTTCTTATAAAAAATAAAGGTTATATGTCTTTGAAATCAATCCAAAACCAAATTTTACCAAAATAATTTTTAATTAAATGAAAATAACCAAATATAATTTTTATTAGAGAGAAATATTACTTAAGTTCCAAAATGAGAGGAATATGTTTTCTAAGTTACTCATACTATTTTAAAATGCATAATTTTTTATTCATTAAATATATATTTTATAAAATATTTTTTTATATATTTCTAAGTCAAGATTATCATATTACAATGTCATAAAAATATTAGTATTAGTAAAAATAATATTTTCAGTATTTACCTAAAAATTAATCATTTTAGAAAAATCCAAAAAAATAACCCTAAGACAATTTTGTCATTATAAATTAAAAAATTATTTTCATTTTACCTAATTATAATTCTAAAATTTTATTTTTATATTTTAAATGAAAATAAAAAATATAATGATAAAATACTTTTATTGAAAAATGAATTTTTTATTTTACTTGTTCCAACATGATTATATCCTTATTTTCTTAAGAGATACTTATTTTAGGAATTTAAAACTATTATTGTTCTTTTTTTTTCATCATTTTAAACTTTAATTTTCTGAGTCACCGACCACCACTACTGATATTGAATATATTATTAGAATTATGTATACTAATATTATGGGTAGAATTATGTATGCTATGATTTGTACTAGGCCGAATGTTGCATTCTCTATGTGCACATTGAGAATATTCATGAGAAATATGGGTAAGCCACATTGACATGTTATTAAATGGATATTTAGTTACATTTATTCTACTTCATATCTTTCAATATGTTATGTTAGGAATTCAAATTTTGGAGACTTAGTGACTGGATCTGTAGACTCTGATTATACCGGGAACATTAATACTTGGAAGTCTCTAACTAGTTTTGTTTTCACTATATATGGAGGAACTTTATCTTATAAATTAAATTTGAATTTTTTTGGGTCTCCCAACCACTTAGGATTATAAAATTTCATTTAAAGAGGCTATGAGAGAATATATTTAGCTTATGGTTTTAATTCTTGAACTATGTTTATGTAATTTTTTATCACAATCCATTGTTATTCATAATATTACTTACATATCTATAATAAAATAGTATTCTATATTAAGTAAAATAATATATATATATATATATTATATTTAATTTCATTAGATAGGTTATTGAAAGTGTAATAGTATATGTCAATATGATACACATAGATAATAACCTATCTGATTGTTTGGCTAAGGTTGTGGCTTTATCTAAGTTTAAGCATTGTTTAAATATTTTGAACATGGTTTCAAGTGAATAAAATTAGGTTCAAGGAAATAATTCTTATTTTAGTTTATTTTTATAAATAGTGGAGATTTTTTTTATTTTATCATGCTTATCGATTTACAAATGGAACTAATTTATTGTTAGTTTATCATTTTAATCATGCATATTCAAATTTTTATTATAATTCTCTAATATGTTTCCATGAATTTTTTATTTTTATCATGATTAATTATTTTACTATTATTTTTTTTGTAGTTTAACATTATTTTTTTTAATCCCTAAGGACTCTTACATTTTTTCAGGTTTACCCTTACATTTTTTACTTTGTCATCCTGTTACTATTACGAGTTTGGTCTACTTGGTGTGGAGGTGCACAAAGAAAAAGGAAATAAATATTAATTATTCCCTGTTTCTCTATGATTTACTCTTACACACATCAAAATAAATCTTATTTTTTTAGTTTTTCACATATTAACTCTTAATCTTAAGTCTGATGACTCTTTTATTTTATTTTTTTCCTTGGTGAATCTTATAGAGTAAGTCTATTGACTCTTATGAAATAAGTTTGTGATAGAATGACTCTTATGGAACGATTTTAATGACTCATATACTATTTTTTTTCTATAGGATGATTCTTATTCTATCCATGGATTGAATCTTTTTCTTTGAGTCTAATTAATATTATGTTTTCTTCCTTAGTGATTTTACACTAGTTTTGAGTTTTTTGAGTTGTTTTATTTTCATATATTCATATTCTATTTTATATTGAGTCATTAATTGATATTAGTTTCATTAATAATTTTATACATATAACCTAGTTTGTTTGGGGGAGGATGATTAAAATTAAAAGATTAGAGGGACTGCTATTCTAGAGTTACAAAGTGCTTTAGAAGAAGTTGTTAATTTCCTAGAGTTTGAGTCCATCATCCACTACATGATTGTGCAAGTATATCCATGATATTTTATTTTTAATATAACCCCAATTTTCTATTACAATAGGTATTTGAATATTATTCTCATGAGGAGATTAAGTTTTTACTTGGTTAATATTGTTGAATATTTCCCTAGAACCTTTAATATTGGATAGTTGGTAAATCCAACTGGAAATTAAGTTGATCTATTATTATTGCTATTTTGAGAATCCAGTTTCTACATAATTTTCTTCTTTAATTTTTTTCTTAACTTATCTATTTTATATTGTATGTTTTTTTGGTTTTTATAATTAATAAAGGTAGGAATATGGAGGTGTTATTTCCATAGAGAAGGACCAAAGTGTTTCGAACCGCATTGAATCCCTGTGTTATTTTCTTTTTTTCTTTATTTCTATTATTGGTTGCTTATCTGGATTACCCATTTATTATCATATATCCATACTTTATTTATAAAACTCATTACAAACTGAAAACTTGTAATCATTATGTGATCTTGGGAAATACATAAGGGAGTATTTTGATGACTCCCACTTAACACTACTTATAAGTAATTCAATTAAATAATATTATTATAATAAATAAAATAACTTGGGTAAATATTGTCTATGAACCTACATGATTTGAGGAAACCTTAAAATATAAAATAATTCCAAGAATAGAGATCCCTTGTGACATAATAAATGCTATTGTGCATGAAACATGCATCAAATCATTATAAAAATTTCAAAAAAATCAATTGGAATCATTATATGAGAGATTATCGATGACTATTTTTAGGTTTAATAGAATTTATTGAGGTGGAATGATCATCTATATACCATTTCCTCTACCTTTTATATGAAAGTCTTTTCATAATACACCTTACTCTTTAAATATCAACCTCACTGTCAACATTTAATACTTTATAAATATTTTACTTTTCTTTCATTAATTTAACATTCATTTTTATTAGTACTTATGTGGAAAAACTATCTTAATTGACTGTTTTCATTTGCCCTCATTAATTATATTTGAATATTTCCTCATCTAGACACAATAAATACCAAAATAATAATTTATTTTATTTTATAATGAAATTAATAAATTGAAAAGGGTGATTTTTAGGTTTATGTTCATAAGGATTTTATCACTTTAATCCTTTTCATTAGTTGTGTTTAACAATTGGGTTAAATTTCCTCTATATAGGTTCATTAGACCATCTCTTTCCTAATACTCTAAAATTTTTGGATCATAATGAATAGTTTATAGTAAAATGTGATTTACTTATATATAATATTTATTAATAACTCTCTCTCTTAGATGTCATAAAGTTCATGAAATCTTATTTAAACTATTACCTTATTAAAAACCTTATTAGGAAAACTCAATTGAGAAGATATAACATTTTCAAATTCACCTTATCATATTATGATGGTCATTAGTTCAGAATCCTTATTCCCATTCATAATAGCATGTGAAACTAAGAATGAAACATTTCTTCTATATTTTCAATTTCATATTTATTCCATAATTTTCTTGTAGTTTCCAAATTAAAAGAAATAAAATTATTCTCAAAAACCTCAAGGGTTTTCAATTTCAATTAAAACCACTTTATATGTCTCATTATGTATTTGTTTAGGAACACTTGAACTTCATGTTTCTTTTAAAACACAGTCTTTCATACTGATATCATTAATTATATTTAATCATTCCTTGAATTATTTTGAGAATCAGGTATTCTAAAATGCTTTAAGTGTGTTTTTTACATATTTATAATATAATTATTTAATTGTGTCTTTAAGACATAAAATCTAATAGATGCATTAATAAATAAGATATGTGATTTAGTCACCCCCTTTATTTTTTTCTCCCCATAAATTTGAGAATTTTTCTTCATTTAAATATTGAACATTGATTTTTGGATTCATATATTTTTCTAAATATAAATTCAATCCATTAGGAATTTTCATCTTAATGTTGTCTCTAAAAATACCACACAAATTTACAATAACTGCTAGGCTTCAAACGATCCAATTACACTCCTTAAACACAAGATAAGTAAATAAAGAAACCTAAATAAAAGGTAAAAAATGTTATATAAATGAAATCATGCATACTTTAAATGAATTAAGATGTGGATGTATAACTACCCCATATAATTTATACAACACTCTTTATCCATTCTTGATGGAGATCACATTAGAGGAAGACGAAATACATACCTCCTCCATAGGTATCCATGGGTTTTACTGAATTGATCATTGATCAAGTGGTATCCTCTTATCACCCATGAAATTCTAGAGCCTCATAGAGATAAAGGGTGAATATGAAGATAGATTTTGGCATGGTTGAGTTTTGGATAAGTCTTGGGAATGATTTAATTACACACAATCTCAGGGTGAAAAACCCTTCATAAATCCATAAGGGATTATCCTTGAGTGATCATGAATTTTATATATTTAAAAGGGATGATTAACCATTAATAAAAGTAACAGAATAAAAAAGAAACCATGAAACCCTAGAACACTATTCCATTTAAATTGAAATCACATGACACTATAAATGAAAATGTTCACCTTAAACCATTGAATTATATTGTTTTTTCATTATTTTTGTGCTTGATGAAGAGCACTAAGAAACAATGATAAGGATATTACCTTTGAGGTCTATCCATATATTTTAATAAATAAACAAAACAATTTTTATAATTCCTTCCAATTATTCATGATAAGATATTATTTTAGAATAAAAGGAGAAATAAAGAATAGATATTTAGGGAGGGAAGAGTTTTGCTCTTTGATTGCTTTAGGAGATCATGCTCACACATCCCATAACTAATACCACTTTATATATTCTACGAGGATGCCCCCAAGCCATTAATTTACTCATACATTTTATAACTATATAAGTAAATCCTTTGATTACATCCCATGTAACTCTTGTCCACAAAAACTCTTCCAAATGTTTCTTCTTATGAAATGGTTACTCATATTGGAGTTGCTTCCCTAGAACTAACTACTTTGTACTTTATATTACTTGTATATTCTGATAAGTGAATATTAGTTTAAATATGTGATCACATATTGATTTTTATTCTATATAACATTGATGTGATAATGTATTATAGTATCTATCACATTGATAATGTCATAGTAGTTCCCTACTATGATGAGAACATGTAGATTCTATGACGATATCTCTTAAATATAGTTATACAATAAGATAATATACTATTATAGGGAACACAGTATATATACTATTAGGTGTGAGTACTCATAAGGAGATGATACTTAATCTCATAAAGTGCGCACTTAGTAATCTATAACATGAGAGGTTATGAGAAAAGATCCGCCAGTAGTAATTTCACTTGTTTTTGTGTCATTATATATTCTTATCTTTGATCATGTTTAATGGTACTTAGAATTTAATATTATCATTAATGCATTTCGTGACTCACATATTTAGATTTTCTAATGAAAAACATGATGAAATATGTTCATGATGAGGTAGGGTATATTGGGTGCATCACAAATGACATGTTATTAATGGATAAGTCAAAGAAGGATTCTTACCTTATATCTTTATGGAAGTTGATATCTTATCCGTTTGATTGAAATATAACTATCACATAAATTTAATGGCTATTGAGTAATAATGTTTAATTCAGATAGTCAAATAAAGACATATCAAGAAAATATTTTGATGACACAGATATGCAACATGCTTAATGAGATATTGAGACAAAGGGATTAATTACACAATGAGTGTTTGTATGCTATTTTTGTAATTATGACATTAAGTTATTTATCTTTGGTTTCTTGAAACATTACTAGATAGTGATCTTGGACTTTAGCTATACCCACCTAATGTCAATGAGAAAGAATACTAGAGGGTCACACACTAAGTGTTTCTATTGATCTCAATTAAATTCTATATGAATTTAATTAATAAAATAAATATTATTCTCAAAATTGAGGTACAATTTTATTCAAGTTTTATTGATCGTATAAAATAATCAATACTTATTCACTAAATTATGAATATATATATATATATATATTTTATTTAATATTTAATAATTATTTATTTACTGGTTTGTGAATAAAATATTTATTTAAGACAATAAAATAATTTTATTTGGGTATTCAATTAATGATAAGGAGTTAGAAAAGACCAAGTCTATGCCCGGTGACAAATATTAATTAACAAGATAGTTAAAATATTTGTTATTGCACAAGTTAGTGAGTGCCAAATAATAATAACAATAATAATATTATTATGTGGCATAGGGTTAATTAATGGTTATAATATTGTTAAATGGTCAACATACAATTAAATAATTATTTTAACCCAAACCCTAACCTAATAAATAGATGGTTACATCTATTGTGTATGGTGTGCACTAAAAAATAGAGAATTTTTGTGCATAATGAATTTTATCTCGAATCCTCCTTCTCTATCCCTATCAAGAATGAGAAATATAAGAGATATTATTTCATAATTGAAGTATGATTGATCAAAACAAACAATGCAAGTCAATTGATTCACTGTGATTTCTCCTAAAGATAGATTGGAATTTCTTGGAGATCAAAGAAGCACATGTGGATCACCACTAGAGGGATTCTATCCCCAGATCATCATAGTGAAATGAAGGAAATTAAAAAGGTTCTTTTTAGACGATTAGCATTTACATCGAAGAAAGATCCTAAGCCTAGGTATTCATTTATATTGATATTAAATAAATTAATTATAAATTTGATGTGCAAGACCTCACTCGGGGTTTTAGGAAAATAAATATTAAAAGAAAATTTAATACAATGACCACCACCACACACTTATGCTATACCCAGAACCAACAAGTGGTATCAGAGTGATCACATTTAAATTTATAATTATTTATTTTATTGTTGATCCATACACAATTATGGTTGAATTTTCATTTCATATTATTGGTTCTTTAATCTAATTTAAATTAACATGTTATAAACATATTAATCATGTTCATTCATTATTTTATTTTCTTAAAGGTTTAAGAATAAATGAAGAACAATCAGAGATGCCATCAGGAACTGCCGATTTTTGGCTGGTAAGATAGGGTTGCAGGATGTGTACTCAGAAGTACACACCGTGTACCCTAGTATGTTGTACCTGGACATGCCATGGGATACACGTCATGCCACACTGTTAATTACACATGGTGTATACCACATGTTGACCATAAAACCTAGAATACAGTTTTTACATTACACGGTGTGTATTAGAGTACACACTATGTAATCTACATGGGTTAGTAGCAAAAATTGTGCATTTTATGTGGTCATTATAAATGGTCAAACCATATGAGGCAGGAAACCTAGAGAATTTATGATATAAAAAATGTGTATGTGGTGTAAATAGTGTATAGTTCATCAATTTCTACATCTGAGATACACATTGAGTTATCTAGAAAAAATTAAAATAGAGATACATGATGTGTAGTTAGTGTGCACATGTTGTGTAGTCTCTCTCTTAAGAACATATAGAGTCTTTCGATAGGTTATACAGGTACATGACATTTAGATCACACACTATGTAGTAGGTCTGTACACACCATGTAATCAACTGAGATACATATCAAAGACCCAAGTGAGTATCTTAGGCATAAGAAAAGTAGATACATGACATGTTGCTAGAATTTACACGCTGTGTAGTCAAGCTGAGTCAGCACACTGAAGCCCCAAGCATGTGAATTGAATACACAAAAACAAAGGTACATGGATTGTATCTAGATAGTACATGTCGTGTATTCTCCCAATTAATGGAACAAATTCATTATATTAAATTGAAAATTGTAGCATTTAAACCTTATTGATTTGATTATAACTTTAAGTGTTTGAAAATTTAATAGGGGTTTTAAAAAATTTTAAATTCTTAATTAATTTATTATAATAAATCTTCAACTATTGATTCTACCATTTATTTTCCATTAATGACTTAAAGATGATTATCTCCAAATTAATTCAAATGGTCATTAAGATGAAAGTGAATTAATTAATTAATTAATTAATTAATTAATGCAAGCATTCTTATCTTAATAATAAATAATGAATAAGAAATGAATGTTTTCTATTTACTTTTACATATAATTTGCATGTATGACCGCTCATAAGCTTGAACAAGACTAGTGTATGTGTTGGAATTTATTTAATTTAACTTTTTTGAATGATTTTTCAATTATTTATTATAAAATTAAATTTGATGGTCTGAGAGGCATCCCTCCCTCCATTATTATGTAGGTATTTCATGTCTAAGGACATTTATGTAATTACCCTTTAACCAATCCTTTAGTCCCCCTCACCTACATGTGATTTATAAATAATTGTAATTAACGGATTTTCCTAATATGCATGGATACAGTTCAAGATGGAATCATAATGATGCCAAACCAGGTGTTACATAGGTGGACACATGGAATATTGTAACTCATGCCAAGACTATAAGTAGGAGTTATTTCTCTCTATGTCAAAGGTTGATTGAATGTCTTCTCATTAAATAAATCGTTAGATAATATCATAATCAGGTCATTTATTATTTATTTATTTCTATCTTATGTATTATTTATTATATGGATGCAAGAATTCTATCACATAAATAAATGAATTAATGTGAAAATATGGAATTTTAATAAATGGACTATGCATAAATGTTTTATCCAATATGTTTAATTAATTAAGTAAAATCAAATTAATATTAAAAAGTTATATAAAGGATAAAAAAATATAAAATTATCTATAATAAATAAAATCCTTCAAATAAATATTAACTCAGACTTGGCTTTACATTACTTTATTAGGAATGAAAGCCTTATAACTAAGTGTTTTACCAACCATTGTTGGGAAAATTACTTTTAACATAGAGTTATTATGAAGGATTTCGGTTGACATAACCATTTTAAATTAAGAAAAGTATCCCTAAATAGACTTGATACAAATTGTTGGTAGAGTTTGAGGAAATATAATTCAGGATTTTAGGATTTTAGAGTATAATCAAAGGATCAAGGAGCTAAAAGTCCATAGTTGACAGAGACCTTCCTACCTAAATACCTTCAAGTATCTTGACCAACCTCTATTGGGGTTATACAAAGGGACATATGTATTATTTCCATGAGAATATCCTAGAAACTACAGATTCCAAGTTCAATTGTGAGAGATATTGGGACTTGATAAAATAATGTGATAATTAATAAAATTAAATTATTATTATTTCTCATATAAAATATAATTAAGTAAATTAATAATAATCTATTTTAATTATTGTAGAAAAAATGCAAATAAAAACCATGAAAGAAGTGAAATAATTCCTTAACCCAGGGTATGTCCTTACAAATAAAAATTTTCAGATGTGGTACAATCACTTATGCGATGCACTATTATAAAAAAGTTTGTAGTATGTGTTGGAATCTCTTATTCTTATTCTACCACACTAGAATGTGAGAAAAAGTGAAAGGGAAGCCTACCATATATATATATATCCTTATGTTTGTTATATTATATTATCAACTATGATGAGAGAGTTTATGATACAACATAAATACATGGATGTTTATTCCATAATAACACATCTCTATTATCTTGAGAAAGAGAAGGAAAGTCTTGAAATTAATAAGATTGTCAATTCACTATATCAATGTAAACTGGAAGAAGGAAATCTATCCACTGATCATGATTTCAAAATGAAGGGGTATATTGATCGATTAATGAAATTAGGGATCCACTTGGATAAGAAATTATCCACTAATCTTATTTTATTATCATTACCACCAAGATTATCCATATTTATCAAAGACCAAATAAAAAAATGGATAATTCACTGAAGAATTGTTTTTCCATACTTCACCAAGATGATAAGGATTTGTTCAAACTTGTTTCCCAAACCCTTATAGTGAAAAGTTATAAATACAAGGCTTAATATACTAGAGAAAATCTAAATAAAAAAGATCCTTTACAACATCATTTAAGTAGACAGAAGATTAAATTTTAGAAGAATGAACAGGATGTTATTTTCTTCTTATGGAAAAATAATGGACACTGGAAAAGATATTGAAATGAATTGAAGAAGAAAGTAGTTGAATCCACTTAGGGTATATTAATTAAGTTTATATTTTCTTCTTGTGTTTTAAATACAATCTGATTACTACATACATGTATTTAAATAGAGGAAATGATAAATAATATAAATTTTATAGAGTGAAATCAAAAGGAGTTGGGAAAAGGGTGATTCTTATGTCATCCAAGGGGAGATTTCTATTTTTCATTTCCATTTCGGATTAATTCAAGTCTGTAATAAGTGTTACTAAAACATTTAACTCAATGTCTTGCTAGACACAATGAGACATCATTTCATTTTGGAATAATTGTTTTTATGGTACTTTAATACTAAACTAAAGGTTTTAGTAACTCTTGAATCAAAACTATCCATTAAAATAAATGATGAATATAAAATATAAAATATAAGACTCTTACCCAATTATGGAAAGATAATTATTTTTGAAATAAAATCTAAATTAGTTGACCTTTTTATTTCAATTAATTTTTTTGTCTCAATTGATCTAAGACACCAGATATACATACAAAAGACTTATCATGTTTTAGATAAAGAAACCTTTTAAATAAATGCATGTCATAAAAAATTTAGAGTTATTTTAACATATCCATATGAATTATTATAAATATAAAGGTAACTTCATATACTTCATGACATTTTTTTATAAATTCTTAGTGAAGTAAATGAGTGCACTTGGTAAAAGGAATATCCAAGATAGCTTGTTAGAGTATATCTTATCCATGTAATCATTGATCATATATGTAAAGTAAAATTTATCCCTAACTTATATTTACTTATATAAATCAATGTTATGATAGCAGTAAAAGGAATATCAATGATGAGTATTATATATATTTAAAATATTAAATTATCCATTTGAATACATATTTTGTAAATAGAAGTGAAACCACTAACCATATGCCAACTATATTGTCTAATGGATATCATATCAAAATGTGATATGATAAATAATCAATTATAACTCCACAATAAGTGTTTATTGAAAACCATTTGTTAAAAGTTGGCCTTATATACAAATGAACATCAAAACACTAAAGAGAATCTGAGATAATAATCCTAAATCCACTAAGGATGTTAACATATAGTCAATAATGAATATATTTCCATAAATGAAAACTATATTTTTAAATATAGTGGGAGAAGACTTAACTTCTACAGCTCTGGATGAACATGAGTTGGAATAGGAATACTGGACTCCATTGAGCTTAGTGGGATGAGTATTTCTAGAGACACATAATGCATAGTATTTCATAACCAAATAGGTGTTTTATTTTCACTTAAGTGGGTGATATATGTATTATTATTTTAGGATAGTGATTCATTTAAATAATTAGAAAATGGTAATATTCTAAGGTATAAAGTTATATATAAATTCAAGTAATGTACTCCATGTCTCAAGATTGAGGACTCCATATTTTGAATGTTTCTAATAATTGATATAGCTGGTGAGTATTCAAGATAAAATGGGCATGGATGGTATAAGACGGTCCTAATAAATCATGATTTATTATTGAAAGGTTTAGTATATAAAAAATCTTATTCACCACTCATCATGACTAAAATCATTTTTGAATTCTACTTTTTAAAGCATATTTATATGATCATCATATTGGGAAATTGATTTTCAAGTCCACCCAATTTAAAGGATTCCTTACAGAAGATGTCTATATGAGGGGAACAAAAAGGAGAACATATGGTATATGTATACTAGGAATAACCAAAAGGGACAATTTCATCAATAAATTCGAATAAGATATATAGATTTCATAAATTTATTTATGAATAAATCATGCATAGTGATCATATAATATTTATTTGGAAACAAATGAGTGACATCTGTATTTAACTTGTTAATGGGAGCGATATTAGTTTTCAATATAAATATTTTGATAACATATAGAAAATAAATGAAAATTATTACTATTTTGCTAAGACTAATTAATGAAATTTCTCCAAGTATGACTTAATGTAGCAACTATATTCTAGGGAAAAATATTTATAAAATATATCCATGGGTTTTCTAAGTCTGTTCATAGTATAAATATTAATAAATTATTGAAAAATAAAAGTTGAAACAACATAATGAATTATTTTTTATTATAATATAATCTTTCTAGTAGAATATGCCTGGGAATGGGAAGGTATTATAGAGATTAAAATAATTTCACTAGCTTAAGTGCTAGGAATTTATCTCTTATTCCATGATATGTACTGAAATTTTATATTACTAATGCATGATGCATAAAAAGGTAAATATCAGACAAGATCCAACATAACTTTATAAACTTGCAGTCAGAACTATCTGACAGTACTTTGAAAAGTAGAAATGGATGAGTTTCTAGCATCTGTAGATGTGGGAATACTAGTGATCATGGTAATTTTACTCTTATCTATACTTAGTTTAATTTGATCTAGTATCATAGAAAAGGATAAGGTAATATATAAGAAAAAATTATTGTATTCATTGGTTTCCATATCTACAATATTCGAGTATGTTGTGGATTTTGATATAGCTTAAGAAGCGATTTAGAAACATATTGTTCTGATTTTGTATTATACCAAAATAAATAGATTTATAATTTTATGATAAGATTTGACAATGGATTTATTTAGGATGTTAGTATTCTGACATGGAAACAAGAGGTTGATACTCAGTTATATTACTACTTAAGGGATTTTCTAATGATAGTAAATGTTGAAGTAAATAGATTCACCAAAAAACATGTGGATTTTACAAACCTAGCTATAGAAATGTGGTCGTCCTAGTAGCTATATCCATACTTAGTAAAAGAATGTTTAATATGTTAAGACTAACCACCGGTTAGTAGTTGGCTCTAGTACAAGTGGTATTTTGTTAGAGTTAGTTCCCTAGAACAAACTACTTTATATTTTAGATTACATATATATTAAAATAAATGAATATTAATTTAAATATCTTATCACATATTGATTGTTATTCTACATAAAATTTATGTAAAAATGTCATAGAGTATCTGTCGCATTGATAAGGTCATAATAGTTCACCTATACAATGAGAACCTTTAGATTCTATGAAGATGTCTCTTAAATATAGTGCTACAATCAGATAACAAATTATGATGTGGAAAATAGTATATAGACTGTCAAGTTAGAGTACTCATAGGTGGATGCGACTTAATCTCACGAAGTTCACACTTGGTAATATCCAAGATAGATGGTTATGAGAATAGAACCATTAGTAGGAATTATGCATGTTTTCTCATCATCATGTATTCCTATCTACGAGCATGTGTAATGGCCCTTTGATTTTAAGATTATCATTAATTCATGTCATGGATTGTGAACTAAGATTTACTGATGGAAATCATGACGACATATATTCACAGTGAGGTAGGGTATGTTGGGTGTGTTATGAATGACATGTTATTAATGTATAAGTCAAGGAAAGATTTGTCCCTTCCATCTTTATGAAAATTAATACCTTGGCCCTTTGATTGAAATATAATTGTTGCATAAATTCCATAGCCATGGTGTAATGATGTTTATTTCAAATAGTAAAAGAAATATGTATCAATAAAATTTATTTATTTGATGAGATATTAAGACAAAGAGATTTAATTACATAGTGAGTGTTTGTATGTGGTTGTAATCAATATGACAGTAAGTTCTCTCCCATTATAGACAAAAAACTTATACTTTAGGTGTACTCACCTAATTCCAATGAGAAATAATACTATAGGGTCACATACTAAGCGTTTCCATTGATCTTGATTAAATTATATTTGAATTTAATTAATGGAATAAATATTATTTTCAAGATCGTGGAATAATTTTATTCAAGATTTATTGATCACATAAATTAAATAAATATATATTCACCATATTATGAATAAAATATATACATTAATTTGATTTAATATTTAATAAATATCTATTTACTTTTTTGTGAATAAAATTTTTATTTAAGAGAATAAAATAATTTTATTCGGGTATTCAATAAATTATGAGGAGTTTGAATGGACCAAGACTATGTCTGATTACAAATATTAATTAACAATCTGGTTAAAATATTTATTATTGTGAAAGTTAGCATTTTCCAAATAATAATAATAATAATAATAATAATAATAATAATAATAATAATAATATGTGGCATGGGGTTTATTAAAGGTTATAATATTTTTTAATGGTTGGAATGCAATCAAATAATTATTTTAACCTAAACCCTAAATCTACAATTAGACAGTTATGTCTATTGTGTAGGGTGTGTAATAAAAAATAGATAATTTTTGTGCATAATGAATTCTCTCTTGAGTCCTCATTCTCTCTCCCTCTCTACAATGAGAAACAAAAGCAATATTCCTCCAAGACTGAAGGATGAATGATCAACACAAACAACCTAAGGCAATTTATTCATCATGCTAGCACTCATAGATCAATTGAAATTGCTTAGAGACTAAAGGAGCATGCGTAGATCATTTCTAGAGGAATTATATCCTTGAATCCTCATAGTGAAATTAATTCAATTCAAAAGGGTCTTTTTGGATGATCAAAATTCACATCGAAGAAAGATCCCAATCCCATATATTCATTTTTCTCAATATTAAATTAATTAATTATAAATTTGATTTGAAAGATCCTCACTCAAGGTTTTAGGAAACTAAATTTTAATATAACACCAAATTTAAAAAATTAATGACAGTAAAACATATATAAGATTCACTACCTTTTGACCAATCACAGTAGTGCCAAGTGAATCATACCTAATGATTCATGGAACTACAATTCACCCAATTCATTAAATATGACTCTCTAAGGTAGCCTTTATTATTTCTTCCAATCTTTAAATATAATATACCCTAAGTTTAGATATAATCTCTTTTCCATATGATTGTTTTATTCTATGAGAAAACCATATTGTACTATACAATACAAATAATATTTAGAGCATATACCTTTAAATCTCCCACTTTCACTAAAGCCTAAAATAATTTCATTCCATTTCATATTATATCATATCATATATGATAACTTATGAAACTATATTCAAAAATTATTTTGGATATCTTCCAAATCACTTTTGGAAAGAAATCATTAACTTCACCATATATTAAATCATATACAATAACTTGTGATAACCATCCAAAAACCCATTTTGTATAAAATTTTAAAACACTTTCAGAGAAACTATTTGATTCAAGATCAATCACTATTAAATCAACCAAAAAGTTTATCCCTATGGGAATTTGTAACATTAGAAAAATATGAATAACCGAATCAAAAAATGTAAGGAAAAAGTGACCTCTAGAGAAGAATCAATGCAACTCAAGATACAGAGGGATCTGGAATGATATTTATCAAATACATGCATATCTATACCAGTGTACACCATCCATATCACATGATATCATGAAATTTCATATTTTATCTTTTTAAAAGACATCAATTGATCATGGTACATGGTGTATGTCAACCCATATAGCCTCCTTAAATTTTCTTGACTCTCTAAGTAAATATTAACTAGGATGATGAATACATCACATATCATTCATCTAGAAAATGAGTACATCACATGTACCTCATCTAAGTAGATAGGAACATAATCAGTAACTTATAATTATGGATATATATTTCCTCATTCCATCTTATTCTAAGGACTAAATGTAGGACCCATCACACGAGTACAAAAATACCATCTTGGCTGAGCTCTAACTGATGATATTATAAGTAACATACCCAACCACTCACTTATTGGATATTACCAAGTGAATGTGTAAGAAAGGTACCAAAGTATGATAGTGATAATTATAGGCATCTCTATAACCTTAATCACACAGACTCCAAATATGAATAATGCACACCTAGTATACTAAAGACATTGTGTATGACACTCCATGTGGTATATTTCATGGGTCATCTAGTACACAAAATACTTGTGCCACATGAGAATATTCTATATCTCAATAAAATAATCCTACTCATGATAAACTTAATATTTCATCACAAAATATTATACTCAATGAAAAATAACAGATATGGATAACTCAAATTCATACTTTTAGAGGTTAATTATCATTACACTTCATGAAATATATATTAATATATACATGTATGCAGCTAACATGAAATAATGATAAAGTGAATATTAACTTTTATATGATATATTTTATATCCTTAAATTATTTAAGAACACTTTAATAAAACCATACATATGAACTTGTATAATATATCATATATGATAGACTTCTAGATAAAACTTATGTTTGTTTCAATTTAAAGGGTTTCTTTAAACACATTACAAATCTATGTAATTCCTTTCCCATCCATATGTGAACACATGATAAAACTCTCCCAATAAACTATTCAGTGGGAAACATCTATGAAGTATTCTAGTTTTAATAATGGTGTGACTTAGGAATCATATTACTAATGTTCAAATCCTTGAATATATTCAAACTACTTAACTAAAAAACATCCAATGTTATGATGTTAATAACATTTGTTGTCTACTTATAAATATTTTTAAGTTCATCATCATCATTCTAAAAAATATTTATATCAAAAATTATCCTTGAAATATTATGGTAACTAATGTAACATTTACATTACATATTTACCAATATATCCTAAACCATTTAGGATATCAAGTGTAATATTATTTTTTACATTAACAAATGTAACATCTAAATATTTTATTTAAAATAATATCTTAAAAATTTTAGGATATCAAGTGAAATTAAATAATAACTTTTTCTGGTGTAATCTTTTATTTTTTAAATCTGGACTTATATAAGTCAAAAAATACTCCTATTAGTATATTAGAAACTATATTATTTTCAAAATCAATCTACAAAACACAACACAAACTTCTTTGTGTTTAAGAAATAAATTTTATTTCATTTTAGTATGAATATTAAATAATAAAATATTTTTTATATCATATATGGTATTATATGTGTTTGGTGCATTTTTTATTAAATGAGTAATATTAATCAAAATATGACACTGATGGGTGGCATGAACATTTTCCCTTGTATTTTAACAAACATATGTATAAAATTTTTATCTTAGATATTTTTTTATCCTTATATCCTTTTAAAAACATGTTATAGAACCGTGTATATTGAATCCATCATATCATATTTTTCATAAAATCTATTTGTTAATTTATTATTATTATTATCATATAATAAAAATGATATAATTATAGACATTGTTTACATAGATACATAATAGATTGAAATATTCCTTTAAATTTAGATATTTTATGTAGAAACTCTTTTCTTCATAACTTGAATCCAAACTACAAGATCTATTAATTATTACCTTGATTTTGAACTTCTATATATTTAAAAATCTTGTAAAGAATAGATTTGGTATCACATTCCCTTAAAAAATAAGGAATTAATTTCTATAACACTAATACATAAAATGGAAATTCTATAGAGTTTCTCAAACCCCTTTAGGTATCTTAACAATTATATTATATATAACTATTAATCCTCCTTCCTGATAAATCCAGGTTTCAATGACTTGGGATGGATATAAGAAGAAACATTGTTAGACTCTTTAACTAAATTTTCTTCTTTAAATTTGATTTTTCACCCACTTGTATAGTCTACACAATACCAAAAATTGGAAATCACATGCCTTAGTTCATATATCCTTAACAATTTGATAATATTGGGTAAACATTTCTTTAACTCATTCACATCATCATAACACTTCCATATATGATAATATAATGAATTACTCAACTTGAATAAGCCTAAAGAGAACCTTCAATCTCTCATAGTCATTATAACAATCAATCATACTGAGTATATGAGTGGAGACTAAAGTTCCATAGGTCATTTCACATCTAATGACTTTGAAACCTCAAGTAAACCAATCATAATAATATAAATTTATCTGTTTAAAAAAATTAACACCTGGTTTCTCATGAAGGTATTGCTTTAACACATAGTTTTTCCTTACTTAAGAACTTTTGTTTAGTTACCATTCTCAAGATTTACTTATATTAATCCTTTATTTTTTAAGGATTAAACTCAAGGTATAAATCAACGATGATGATTGAATTTTCTACAATATAATATATTATCTAATGAGTATCATGTTTAATATTAATTTAATACAAACTTTTATTAAAATTAATCCCACTAAAAATGATGATACCATACATAATGTCTAATTAGTGATCCAATATCCATATTTAATCATGAATCAGAAAAAAGGTTAGGTAAATAATCCATAACTATACTTTATAAATAATGTGTTTCAATCATATCATATATGATTCTCAGATAACTGAGTGGATAAATCATTATCTAAATCCATGAATTCACTTGAATCTATTCCTCCTGTATCCTAATGGTTAGGGTCTCCCTACTAATTATAACCCAAATATGACATCAAGAATAAATCACCTAATATTCAGGGTCACCTTGTTATTTTCTTACCTTACACAAGATAATCCAGGGACACCTAACTGTTAGGGCCAACCATATAGAATGATCAAGGTCTTGAAAAGTGTTTTTTATAAGGAATCCCACACTCAGTATTTTAGGTGTTTTTTATTTAAGTCTCACAAATTTAATATACATCACATGTATATTAAATTCATAATTATTACATCCCATGAAATCTTTATTATCTAATGTTTTATTCCTTTATTCATGCATGCATCTAATGATTTAATTTATGACCCCTATTTCATCCAATAAATTATTATGTTCACACAATATTAATGTGTAACTCTTTACATAACTCACATTTTGTGTCACTCAACCAAAAATAGAATACAAATATATTAATACATATCCAAATACATCCCATGTATATGGTACATGAAATTTTCATGTAAAATTTTATAATTATATGAAATTGATAATATCCTCATGAGTAATCCTAGAGCCAATGATATTCAACTCCTACATTTCTAGAATAAGGCATAAGACTCCATGCTAATGGGAAGTCTGATGAAAAGTCCCTTTACCTAGGGATACTTTACTCAATATAGAATCCAATTCAACATAACTCTAACACCTAATATATAAAAACTATTTTTAATAACTAAATGTAAGATAATAAGTTTAAAGTTAAAGTAAGGCCAAGGAATATGAAAACTAAATCTTTCATTATCATACTTATCAAGGAATTAAAATTTAAAAGAATCAATTTATCACATAAATTGAAGCATACACAACATTAAAATTTCATAAAAAATTATAAAAATGAATATTCAAAAGGAATAAATAAATAAACCTTTTATTTATTTTCCAAACATGAGATTCATTGATGAAAAATCCAATAATTAAAAATTTTAAACACTTTATAATTAATTATAGACATTACATAATTTGATAAATATATAAACACTTTATATTTATTCCCAATATAAACTCCTTTATATTATTAATTATATGACATTTACTTTAAATATATGATATTTCATGAAATATAAAATTCTATATTTTAATTTCTATTATGTAAATATTTTACATATTCTAAATATCACACATTAATATTATTTAAACATTGATCAAATCATTTATAAAAAATATTCTGATATGATTTAACTATTTTACTAATAAGTCCCTTTTTAATTTAAATGATTCAAATTAAACATTATGAACAATTCATAATTTTAAATATAAAGTCTTTTATGTTTTTCATTATTTTTTTTAATGTACAAACACTTTACAAATCACTCTTAAAATTTCCATATAAACATTTTATATTTAAAATATAATAGAATCCATATAATTTCTGAAAAAGGTATTTTAATATTAACACATGATATTATGGATTATTTAATAATACATGTTTCATAAACCTTTAATTAATTAATTATAAAAACTTTATAATTATATAATTTATAAACACATTTATAAATTATTAATATCCCAAAATAACATTTATTAAAAAATTTAAAAAATTTATAAACCATATAATTCAATTCATAATTGAAAATAAAGAATCTTTTTTCTTAACTAATCATATTTCATGATATAAAGGGAGCTGTAGATTAGATTGGGATTTTGTGCTTATATAGTTTAAATGCTATTATTTATACTTTATTAATGATTATCTTATCATCAAATATGATTATCAACATATGTACGAGTTTACCCTTATGTATCATATCATATTTTATGATTCACATCGATATTGTAAAGATGATATGATACTCTATTTTTTGAAAAAACAAAAAATTGGTATCTTCAAATATTATATAAATATGTATTTCTCTATGAATAATATAGAATCAATAGATTTTTACTAAGTTTATGCATATGATATCCCATATCACAAGCCACGAATGAATCATCTAGAAAAAATCCTGAATCTTATTTTACATCATGGAATATGATATGTATTGTTATTTAAAAAGCTGCCATTTCTCAAATGATTTCATGAATCAATATAAAGGATATGATAAAAAATCCAAATTTATGGATATATATATATATATTCTCAGTAAAATAATCCCAGGCAAGTGAGAAAGAGGATCTCCATCTCACAGCTCATCCCAAGAAAAGAGTCTCCAATAGTTACAGAAGTCGAATAATGATGTCCAACATCTCATGTGTCAACCCAGTAGAAACCATCCAATTCAAGACACACATCTTCACTGTGTCACATAGTAGAGGGCCCATGATCTCTAGGTTGAGGACCCATGCCCTGGTATAACAATATGGTTCAAATCAGTGGATCGATAGAGGATAAATATCCTATTCCAACACGAGGGTTCAAATCAAATGGTAAACAAAGGACCCATTCCCTATCTAGTAGTAGGGTTTCACTCTGATAGTTTATAGAGGACCCATGACCTACCCAGCAGGAGGCTTCCACTTTGATGGTAGAGGACCCTTGCCCAACCCATTTGGAGGGTTCCACTCTAGAATTCGATAGAGAACCAATGCCTTATTCCAACAGGAGGGTAACACTATGGTGGTAGAGGACCCATTCCTAACCTAGTTGGAGGGTTCCACCCTAGATGTTGATATAGTACCCATTACTTGGTACAACACGAGGGATCCAATATGAGGATAGATAGAGGACCCATTACCTATTCAGCAGGAGGGTTCCACTCTAGGATTCCCACACTACCCTATTTTAGGTCACAAATAGGGTAAAAGTCTCATTCCAGACTCAAACATTGTATCATATTTTTGATCGAAACATACGTTTGAGAGTTATCCCATTTTATTTAAGAAACTAAATAGGCATAATATAATATATATTTAATATTTTTATAAAACTATTTACATAAACACCGGGCCTCAGAATCTCACATCATTTCAATTCATGGATCTGGAAATATATATATATAATTTTCAAAGTCTTATGAGAAAAAAACTAAGTCTCTAAATTATTCCATCCTTTAATATTTTAATCTCTTAAAATAAAAACTAAACATGAAACTTGTGATACTGATTCCAAAATTGGATCTCCCGCTCCCAGGAGATCTTCTGCACATTCTCATGCTTCCACAACACGTGAAAAAAAGAGATGGTTTGTCCATGCATGGTCCTCTCATATCGATCCTCAATCACCACTGGGTCCTATGAAAATGTGGATCCATTCTTGATGTCCATATCTCCCTAGCTGATGATGTGCGTAGGGTCATGTATATATCTCCTCAGTTGTGATATGTGGAAGATGTCGTGCACTTGCTCCATCTATGGGGGTAGGGATAGGTGGTAAGAAACCTTTCCAACCCTCTTTATGATCTCGGACGACCCAATGAACCTTGGGGATAGATTTCCTCCCCAGATGGACCTTCTCAATCCTCATCATGGGGAGATTCTTAAGAAAATGTGGTGTCCCTGATCAAACTCCAAGGCCTTACATCGATGATCTGTGTAAGATTTCTTCCTACTCTAGGTTGTACTCATCCGCTCGTGGATGACTTGGACCTTATCCGTCATCACCTTCACCATATTTGGGCCCATAAGAGTTGTCTTTCTGATATCTTCCCAACATAAGGGTGACCTCAAGGGTATCTTATATAGGGACTCAAAAGGTTCCATGCCAATAGTAGAGTGATAAATGTTTTTTACACAAACTATACTAAGGTAAAGTGATCCTCCTAGATTGGGATAAAGTCTAACATGAAATCCCTCAGCATATCCTCCAACACCTGGATAGTGTGCTCAGTCTACCCATCATTCTGGGGTTGAAAGGATATACTCATTCTTATCTGGACCCTAATTGCCTCTCGTATTACTTTCCAAAACCATGATGTGAACAACACATCATGATTAGAGATAATCCTTAAGAAAACCCCATGGAGGAAAACAATATCCCATACATACAACTTCCCCAAAATCTCCACCAAATTCTGCTTCCTGATAAAAAATAAGTGTGATGACTTTGTGATTTGGTCAACTACCACCTAGATGGTGTCATAACCCTTCACTATCCATGTAATCTCTATGAAAAATTCCATGGATATGTCATTCCACTTCCACTTTGGGATCTCAAGTGGCTGCAACAAACCTTCCACAACCTAGTTCTTAGCCTTCACATACTAACAGGTGAGGCACCGAGTGAAAAAATTTA
Organism: Viscum album; assembly: GCA_963277665.1. Taxonomy (NCBI): domain Eukaryota; kingdom Viridiplantae; phylum Streptophyta; class Magnoliopsida; order Santalales; family Viscaceae; genus Viscum; species Viscum album. Next base: position 609,734,598 of record OY728137.1, on the reverse strand, counting down.
CTATGTTCGACCTCATGTAGAACCACCAAAAATGTCAAAAAAGGTATCTATACATATTCCCTACATCGGGATGTATATCTAGGTGAGAAGTGTGAAACTACTGAATCACCTCCTCTCATATCATGACTGTAACCACCATCCATCCCTAGAAAATGATGAATTGATTTCATCCTTCAAAATATCCATCCAGTAAATCCCCTATATATATATTGTCACACAAGACCTCATAGATGATGTATCCCTGATGGGACTCTCTCACAATCTTGAGAAGTGGATGAGTCAACATCATTGATTGAGGAAAAGTTGTACCCTCCTGCTCCATCGGGGTTAGCTCTAAGGAAGCCAACTGCTCTTAAGCCTCCTGTAGTGTGAGTGCCTAGGAATTACTAATAAGGGAATCTACCACTATGTTTTCCTTCACTAGAGTATAGACTATCTTGAAGTCATAGTCCTGCAGGAACTCCAACTAGCACCACTATATCAGGTTCAAGTCTCTTTGTTTGAAGATTCATCTGAGACTCTGATGGTCTGAGTAAACTACAAAGGGCTCCCCTAGAAGGTAGTGACTCCAAATCCTTAGGGAAAATACTACTAATATTTTATCTAGGTCATGAATTATGTATTTCTTCTTGTGGGATCTCAATTTCCTCAACTGATATGAGATAATTTTCTACCGCTGCATCAACACACAACCGAACCCAGCTCCTGAGGCATCCTAATACACTACTTAATCCACACCCTCCTCTGATAGTCTTAACGTAGGATCAATTTTCAGCTTTAGACTCAACTCCTGAAAGTCCCTCTAGCACTCCTCATCCCAGGTAAATGACTTACCTTTTCCATGTTAAGGTGGTCAAAGGGACTGCAATCTCAGAGAAGTCTACCACAAACCTCATGTAGTACCCCTACAAGCTAAAAAAAGATCCGAACCTATGACACATTCTTTGGTGGATCCCAAGTAATCACTACATAGATATTTTTTGAGTCAATAACTAAACCATTATAACAAATGACATTCCCCCAAAAGTAAACCTCATGAATCTAAAACTGGACCTTTGAGAGTTTCTCATAAAGTTGGTGCTCTCAAAGAAAATATAGAACCATCCTAAATTTATCTACATGGTCCTTCATGATGCAGAGTATATGAGTATGTTATCGATGAATATAACCACAAGATGGTCTAAGTAAGACTAGAATATCTGGTTCATCAAATCCATAAGCATGATGGGGGATTTTCTCACACTAAAGGGAATCACTAGGAACTCATAGTGTCAGTAGCGACATCAGAATGCCAAATTTGGAATATCATCCTTGAGAACACTCAACTAGTGGTAGTTGGACCATGGATAGGTCTTTGAGAACTATCTCGTGCCTCGAAACTGGCCAAAGAGGCTTCCAATCCTCAATAAGGGGTACTTGTTCTTTATCATGTCTCGGTTCAGGTGATGATAATCCATGCAATTCCACAAGATACTGTCCAACCTTTTTACAAACACTAAATATGCCTAGGGGGATGAACTGGGCCTAAGGAAACCCTTCTATTGAAGGTAATACAACTAAAACCATAGATTCTAGATCTTGGTAGGGGCCATCAGATATTCCTACGAAGATATTGGTGAAGTCTAGGGATGAAAGTTGATACAAGACTTCATATATCATCTCATAGGGAGTCCTAGAACATCCTTGGGGAATACGTCCATATAATACTCCAAAAATAAATAAATCTAGATTCCTAAAGATCCTGCTACACTAAGTGATATAATCACCAACAGATGGGTGATGGGATGTAGCTTCCTACTTGTCGAACCCACTCATCCCACCATGAGATCCCTTTTTCCCATAAAGGTGAATCTCATCTCATCAGTGCGTAGGAATATGAATCATCTGCGATGATAGTAAATATGGTCTTGGACCATGGAAAACTAATCCATACCTAATATTAAATCATAGGGTTCCATCATGATGACCAAAAGGTCTCATGTGAAACTCTATCCCCCAAGAGATAGCTCACACTTTCATTAGATAAAAGATATAGAAGAAGCATTCCCTATAGGAACTTTAAGACAAAGATACTAGGATATTTCCACAAATGGGAGCTCCATACCTCAAACCAGAAGTATAGAGATAAAGGAATGGATGGTACCTGTGTTGTACCTCTCGTACCCCTCAAGGTTTTATTTTCATGATCACAATCACTCAATTATTTATCTAATATTGTTTTAAGTGTTTTTGGATGATAGGCATAAATTCAGATGGCCAAGGAATTGGGCCAAGAAAGAAAGAAGGCAAAGTGGACTGAAATTCAGTCCACCGGCCAACCGATGGAAGAGCACTGACCAGCCGATGGAGGCCTGGACAGAAGGCATCCTTCTGTCCAGACCACCGACCAACCGGTGTCACACCAGCGGCCAGCCGGTGGCACCCAGAAAGAAGAGATTGCTTCTGCCTCCTCACCGGCCAACCGGTGGCCTCAGCACCGGCCAGCCGGTGGCACCCAGCCAGAACAGTATCAGCTACTGCCTCAGCACCGGCCAACCGGTGGCCTCAGCACCGGCCAGCCGGTGGAGGCTGAGCCCGAATCCTCCTCCATTTTGCAAGCACCGGCCAACCGGTGGCTCTGTACCGGTCAGCCAGTGGAGCCAGTCAAACTAGCCGTTGGGCTTTTGACCAGCCTGTCCACTTGACCTCCAACGGCTCCGAAAGCCTCTCCAACGGCTCCGAAGGCCTCCAACGGCCATATGAGGGTTCCCCCTCTATAAATAAAGGACCTTGGACCCCCGGAAGCCTAAGGAACATAGCCGGAACAATTGTGAAGCCAACGGACACATTTCTCATCATTTGGCGAACCTCCGGCGGACTTCCTCCAAGGAACCCCAATCGCTCCAACTCAATTCCACATCCAAGGAGCATCACCAAAGAAGCTTGGGAGTGCACGTCTTCAACTCCAATCATCCATTAGCGCCCAAGGCTTCTCCTCAATTACGGTTTTTCTTGCATTATTTATTTTGAGCATCATTTTGGGTTTGTGCCTACAAACCCCATCTCTTTCTCTCATCCCCTCTCACTTGGGTTTTCACATCACCTTTAAGGTGTGAAGAGGTTAGTCAAGCATTTCCTTTTAAAAGGCTTGAGTCAAAGGTGAGCTAGCCTTCAACCGTAAAAAGGCTAGTGGGTTTCTTGCTCAAACCATTAAAAAGCAAGCTGTAATAGGTGAGCTATCCTTCACCTGTAAAAAGGCTAGTGAGTTTCTTGCTACAACCATTGAAAAGCAAGCGGTAGTAAATCTCTCAACGGTTGAGTTGGGAGCGGAGACGTAGGCCGGGTTTTAGGCCGAACTCCGTTATCAATTCTTGTGTCTTGCCTCTTTATTTCCGCTGCACTTTCAACTTTAATTTTAATTTGTTAATCATTTTTTAAAAGGCAATTCACCCCCCCTCTTGCCATCACTTCCCGTTTTTCTCCGACCAACAATTGGTATCAGAGGGAAATTTGAGTAATACCCTAACCGGTTTCAAATTCAAGATCCTTTTTTGATGGCTTCAACCTCTTTCGCCCCCGAAGGCTATTCTTTAGGTCGTGCTCCATTTTTTGATGGAACCGACTATAATTATTGGAAAACCCGCATGACTACTTTTCTTAGAAGCATAGGTTATCCCATTTATAAAATTGTCATGCAAGGTTACACTCTCTCTTCCCCCGATGAATCCAAATGGACCCAAGCCGACATTAAAAATTTCGAGCTTGATGGCAAAGCCATGAACGCTCTTCATTGCGGCCTTGATCGTAATGAGTTCGATCGAGTTTCCACATGCACCTCATCTCATGAAATCTGGAAACTTTTGGAGGTTACCCATGAGGGGACCAACAAAGTGAAGGATACTCGATTGGACATGTATCGTCAAAATTTTGAGTCATTTTCCATGCATCCCACTGAAAATATAACTGATATGTTTACACGTTTTACTGATGTTTGCAATGGGAGAAAGTCCCTTGGTGATGATGTTTCCGCAGAAATGATGGTCAAGAAAATCCTATGGATCCTACCAAGCTCATGGGCTCCAAAGGTGACGGCAATCCAAGAAGCAAAGGACATCAAGAACATGCCGGTCGAAGAGCTCATCGGATCCCTAATGACCTACGAAATCACCATGAGGAGGCAAGCTGAAAAAGAAGGCAAACCGATCAAAACCCCAAAGAACATCGCCTTAAAGGTACAAAAAGAAGAAAGCTCCTCCTCCTCATCATCGTCATCCTCTTCAAGCGGCGATTTCGAAATGGAGAACCTTGCCCGCAAGATGCACAAGTTCATGAAGAAGCACAAGAAGAAGAAATCCCGCAAGGCTCGAAAGGAAAAACACGATGAAAAATCTGAGCCCAAGGTAAAATGTTACGGGTGCGGCGAGAAAGGCCATTACAAGCCCGATTGCCCACTCAACAAGAAAAAGGCCAAGCAAAAAGAAAAGAAGAAGGCTTTCAAAGCCACTTGGAGTGATAGCTCCACATCCTCCTCCTCCTCAAGTGACAAAGGTAACAAATGCCTAATGGCATTACATGAGGTAACATCTTCCGACTCCTCTAGTTCTTCAAATTCAAATTCCTTTAATCATATGTCTTATGAGGATCTCCAACATGCTAGAGATCAATTGGAGGAAGGTTTTCACGAACTTTCTTCCAAATTTGTTGCTTTAAAAAAGAATTTCAAAAAACTCTCTTCCGAAAAAGAACAACTTCTCAAAGAGAAGGAAGAGTTGTCCCTCAAAATCCAAAATTTTCCAAATGTTGATTCTATGGAATCAACCATCAAAGATTTAAAAGAATCCCTTGCCAAGTTCACCCAAGGTGAACAAAATTTGAACAATCTCCTTGGTTCCCAACGTATATCTAGAACCACCGAAGGGCTTGGCTATTCCAAGCACGCTTCCTCTTCCCATGCACCCACTATTTTTGTAAGGGGGAGCTCCCAATACAAATTTTTCAATTATTGTAAAAAACCCGGGCACACGATTTATGAATGTGATTGCAAAAATGCCCGGTATGGTAGGCCCAAAACCATTTTCTTAAATGATGAATTTTATAGGAGAAGACCCGCCACAAGACAAGTATGGATTGAAAAATCCCTCTTAGCGAGTCTAACCGGGCCAAAATTTGTCTCGGTTTCAAAAACCTCTCCCCGGTGATTTATTGTTTTTATTTAGGGGGAGTTAGGATCGTTTTAGTCTTTTCTCTTTCAATTTCAACACTTGGTATCAAATTTTTCAATTCAAACTATTATTCAATTTTTGATTCAAAACTTTCAATTCAAACTGTTATTCAATTTTTGATTCAAAACTTTCAATTCAAACTGTTATTCAATTTTTGATTCAAAACTTTCAATTCAAACTGTTATTCAATTTTTGATTCAAAACTTTCAATTCAAACTGTTATTCAATTTTTTATTTCAAAACTTTCAAATCAAACTTCAAAAATTTCAATTGGTTTAAAATCTCTATTTGTTTTTCAAACTTTCCCTCAATCAAGTTTTATGCCCCGTGCTATTTTGATAATCACAAAGGGGGAGAAATTCTTGATTGATTGGGGGAAAAATCTTTTAAAGCATGCCTTTCATTTCAGTATTTTACATTGTTTGTTTTGGTGATTGTGATCATCAAAATAGGGGGAGATTGTTGTACCTCTCGTACCCCTCAAGGTTTTATTTTCATGATCACAATCACTCAATTATTTATCTAATATTGTTTTAAGTGTTTTTGGATGATAGGCATAAATTCAGGTGGCCAAGGAATTGGGCCAAGAAAGAAAGAAGGCAAAGTGGACTGAAATTCAGTCCACCGGCCAACCGATGGAAGAGCACCGGCCAGCCGATGGAGGCCTGGACAGAAGGCATCCTTCTGTCCTGACCACCGGCCAACCGGTGTCACACCAGCGGCCAGCCGGTGGCACCCAGAAAGAAGAGATTGCTTCTGCCTCCTCACTGGCCAACCGGTGGCCTCAGCACCGGCCAGCCGGTGGAGGCTGAGCCCGAATCCTCCTCCATTTTGCAAGCACCGGCCAACCGGTGGCTCTGTACCGGTCAGCCGGTGGAGCCAGTCAAACTAGCCGTTGGGCTTTTGACCAGCCTGTCCACTTGACCTCCAACGGCTCTGAAAGCCTCTCCAACGGCTCCGAAGGCCTCCAAAGGCCATATGAGGGTTCCCCCTCTATAAATAAAGGACCTTGGACCCCCGGAAGCCTAAGGAACATAGCCGGAACAATTGTGAAGCCAACGGACACATTTCTCATCATTTGGCGAACCTCCGGTGGACTTCCTCCAAGGAACCCCAATCGCTCCAACTCAATTCCACATCCAAGGAGCATCACCAAAGAAGCTTGGGAGTGCACGTCTTCAACTCCAATCATCCATTAGCGCCCAAGGCTTCTCCTCAATTACGGTTTTTCTTGCATTATTTATTTTGAGCATCATTTTGGGTTTGTGCCTACAAACCCCATCTCTTTCTCTCATCCCCTATCACTTGGGTTTTCACATCACCTTTAAGGTGTGAAGAGGTTAGTCAAGCCTTTCCTTTTAAAAGGCTTGAGTCAAAGGTGATCTAGCCTTCACCCGTAAAAAGGCTAGTGGGTTTCTTGCTCAAACCATTAAAAAGAAAGCTGTAATAGGTGAGCTAGCCTTCACCTGTAAAAAGGCTAGTGGGTTTCTTGCTACAACCATTGAAAAGCAAGCGGTAGTAAATATCTCAACGGTTGAGTTGGGAGCGGAGACGTAGGCCGGGTTTTAGGCCGAACTCCGTTATCAATTCTTGTGTCTTGCCTCTTTATTTTCGCTGCACTTTCAACTTTGATTTTAATTTGTTAATCATTTTTTAAAAGGCAATTCACCCCCCCTCTTTCCATCACTTCCCGTTTTTCTCTGACCAACAACTTGTATCTAATAATACTAAAGCAATATTAGAAAATAAACTTATCGTACCTATAATCATCTCGTGGACTGTAGAGTCATAAGCCTCCAGATCCTGCAACTGTTTGTAGCCCCGACCGCTAGCTCCCTGAGCTTAACGTGGGCCACCTAGTGGTGGTGGTAGAAGGATATAATAGCATCATCCAACACCCATAGATCCTCCTCCTCCTCTGCTAGCTTCGACTCCCTGGGCCCTCCCTTCCCTCTCTTGGGAGATTCCTGATCACGGTGTTGTCTTTGCCGTAGTGGTTCGTCATCTATATGTTTTCGATAATCAATGAATATGGTTAGAAATTCATATGCTATGAGACATTGAATGTAGCAAGGAAATAACCTCACCTATCTAGGATTCCTTGGTGGACTATGCTATCACTGTTCCGCATGACCATGCATATGAGTTTGATCACAATAGGATCTCCTACACCGAGATCCTGTCGACTTGTGCCTACTAGCTACTGTAGATGACTCATATATATGACATCCAATGCTAGATATAGCTTCCTAGAGTCCCTAATAAATAAATATAAATTTCATTAGTGCTTTAAATACACCCTAAAATAGGTGGTAATGCACAAAGGAACCACACTAACATGGATCTCTCTGCGGAGTCCATGATCAAACTTCCATTATCAGAAGTATCTGTCTCAGATCATATCAAGGGTGTACTAAGTAAGGTCTTTAATACTTGATACATACTCATCCAAAATAATCCTTCCCTTCTATATCTCTAGAATCTCTTAAATCTGAACTGATAGCAAAGAGGAGAGGTAATACTCCTCATAGAACAACTGCTAGAATTCAAGCCATGAGAGTGTCAACTCATCATGCATCTGAGTAACAAGACTCCTCAAATGAACATATAATCCATAGAATAGGATAGATACTAGTGAAACAACTTGATTTTTTGGTTTCTAGATGATATTGATGATACAGACCACTAACTCTATCCAATCCTATACTTCTTGGGGATTTGTCTTGTCGCGGAACCTCAGCAGCCTCTGGCATTGGAACTCATAGAGTGCGTTAAGATTTCATGCATACTCAACTTAATCTAATAAGATGATATAATTCTTAATCAGTGTAAGTTCTTATACTTACCACTAGAAAGAAGAATCTTGTGGGATTGACCCTGAACTGAGGCCTCGTTGATCATCGTATCGTCATCATGATCCAAAACTGGTATCATGGCTAGCTGGTGTCAAAGAGGCATCCTAAAATTTAATCAAGAAGTACCATGGTCAGATGAGAATATATATATATATATATATATATATATATTACAATAATAGGGAGATGAATTAAGAAGGACAATCAAAGAAACAGTCCTATATGATGCATGTACCATTGATCCCTACAACCAATGTATCAGTATGCAAAGTCGACAAGAAGGTGGTCAAGGTCCTGGTGAATGGATACGTTGACTGCCTATACTATCACTAGATTCCATGGAATGAGATCCACACTCATGAAACTTTGAAATTATTTTACCAATCCCAACCAATTTCTCACAAGGGGACTACTCCAAACAAAATCCCAAGGAATGAACTGCTCTGATACTAATCTATCACGACTCGAACCTAATCGGGGCTCGAGCCACAACTACCCCAAGCCCACCTCCATAGACCAGGGGTGGAGACAAGAATCTAAAGTAATAAGATAAATGGGAGGCCTTTTCCTAAAGTATCTATATTCACACACCAAACCATATAAATGTATAAGTGAAGAGTAATAATAATAAAAAGACGCAATAGTTAGAAAGTCAACCAAGCATGAAAAATCACTAGGGTGTACAAGAGTATGACAATGTAAACTAAAAAGTGAGGGGAAAAATAAACACCCAACCAAAAATATGTCCCAAACTGAGAAAACTAGAAATTTAAATACACAAAGAGAGAGAGCATATCTCCTGATCTATATGCTACGAACACCGTACGCAGTCTAAAGCACCCAGTATCCCTAAGATCCTTTAAATTTATCATCGATCTATCCTTAATATTCATAAGATATGAAACATGTGGGAAAATCCCATGTATGGGTGAGTATATGCATACCCAGTAGGACACCCCAAAAGATGAAGGTGGGAGGGATTAATAGATACAATAGGGATAAAAATATAGTATATAGTAAACATGATGTATCTTAACCCAAATTAAGAGAAAGAGTAACCTTGTACAAGCACAAGGGCCTTAACACAATGTGTATATGAACTACACATTGATTATTTTCCACCCATTGTAGGAGAGTAAACTCATACAACCATGAGTATCTAAACACGAAAATCACATGGCATACCCTGTGTGTCTTCTCAACCCATGGAAGAAGAGTAACCAAACCCAAAGGTATGGATATAAATTTGTGTATATATATATGCTCAGTAAAAGAAGCCCAAATGAGAGAGAAATGAGATCTTCATCTCACAGATTAGCCTAGGAAAATAGTATCTAATAGTTCCAGAAGTTCAACAATGATGCCAAATATCTCGTGCATTTTCCCAACATAAACCATCCAAGTCAAGACACACCTCATCACTATGCCACATAGTTGAGGGGCCATAATCTCTAAGTAGAGGACCCATGACCTGATACAATAGGAAGGTTCCACTTAGTGGATCAATAGAGGATCCATATCCTATTCCAATAGGTGGGTTCCACGCTAATGGTCAATAGAGGGCCCATGCCCTGCCTAGTAGGAGGGTTCCACTCTGATGGTAGATGAACCATGGACAACCCATTTGGAGGGTTTCACTCTATAAATTGATAGAAGACCCATTCCATATGCCAACAGGAGGGTTCCAATATAGTGATAGAGGACCCATGACCAACCCAACTAGAGGGTTCAACTCTAGAAGTCAATATAGGACCCATGACCTGGTACAATAGGAGGATTCCACTCTGAGGATAGATAGAGGAACCATGCCCTACCTAGAAAGATGGTTTCACCCTAGGATCCTATAGAGGACCCATACTCAGCCTAGTTGGAGGGTTCCATTCTAGTCACTGAGAACCCATGCCCAACCTAGTTGGAGGTTTCGACTCAGAATACCTTTGGTGACCCTATATGATCACTACCATCATCAATCATCGCCTAAACAAGTGCCACGCCAAGAGAATATCACATCGTATCCCAAAATCCACAACTAAGGGAACCATTGCATTATAGAGAAAAAACACTTTGGTTAGACTACTCATGGGCCAAAATATGATTCTAAACAAAGGAGATTTGAGATATTTAAGTTTTCTCAAAAGGAACCAAGGAGTACACGATGTGTGAGAGGATGCACACAGTGTGTGATCATGATCTATCACCTAGCCATGTACCTAGAGGTAAGTGGATTTCTAATTGTACAGGGATAAAAACATGTATGGAATATACACATCATGACCATGCCACTCAGTATCCCTCCCATGTGCTTGGATATGTCTATGTATCAACCCCGGGTCCGTGTACTTTACCCTATGTCTGTGTACTTCGGTACATGTCCATGTTCCTGGTTGTGTACTACCACATGGGATCCTACCTGTGTACTCTTCCACCTAGGGAAGAAATAAAAGTCACGTGGGGAGTCTACATGGCATGCCATACTTATAAATTTCCAAAACCCTACCCACCGTAGCGTGGGCATGACATGCCTTGTGTTCTTTGAACTACGTGGCATGTATTAGGGATTTTTACAGAAGTCTAGATCCATTATCCAAGATTTAAATCAGAACATTATACTATATATCTTACCTCTACACTATTCAAAATAACTATATATAGTCCATATCTATCATTTCCATCCATCCAATGGATGAAAATAGGTTTCATTAGTCCTTAGAGGTCTATCACACATCCCATATTCCTATGATCCTTCCTCCATCGATGGTTTGATCTCTAGTCATAAAAAAGATCATCCACATATAAAACCCCCCATATATTTCCTTGATTCTTTGATCCATACCTCATGAATCATTTCATCATGATTCCAGGGGTCCAATCGGGCTCAGTACCACCCAAAAACATTAAATTGGGACCACAAGGTCCAACCGGTGAAGAATGCGAAGCAATTGGGGGAAAAACGAAAAAGAACAAAATTTTATATATTTTTTACAAGAGTTCTTGGCCAAATATCAAGAATGAGGATATACAAGGTTAGAAAGACCAAATAATAATTAAATATCTGGTACATGGGAACATGTTAAGGCCATAATTGGATCAAAGAAAAGGAGGGGATTAAACTGCTCAACCAGTTTAATCAAAATTGGCATAATCCAAAAATTTAAGAGTCCTAACTAGATATTGGATCATTCATTATTAAAGAACACACTCTCTAATTATTTAAGTAAGTCTTTGTGTTTTTTGTGTCATGATCTACTTTGCTACATAGTTTCATCATCGTATGATGGGATTCAATAATGGAATGATATGAGGAATAATCTCTCAATGATCCTAGGGTTATGAGCCTAACCTAGGGAAATTCTCCATAAAAATAGATTTATAGGTAAATATATTAGGTTAAATGAAATAATTAATTAATTTAAATAATTAGTTAATCCATTGAACATACCGCCAACTGATAGGATATCCGAACGCCCCGCGTTGACCTATTTTAGGCCACATCTAGGATAAAAAACATGTTCTAGACTCAACCATGGTCTCAAATTTCTGATATGATCTTCTGTTTAAGAGTTATACCATTTCATTTAAGAAACTATGCATGTGTAATATAATATATATTTAATTTTTTTATAAAATTAATTCCAAGCACAACAGGCCTCAAAATTGTACACTATCTCAATGCCTGGCTCTGGAAATATATATAGAAATATTTTAAATTCTTAAAAGGAGAAAACCAAGTATCTATATATTCACACCTTATGATTCAAGGAACAATGATTCACCTAAGTCATTAGATATGACTATACAAGGTATCCTTTATGATTTTCATTAAATATGATATATCTTAATATTATATATATGACTATTTCTATATGTTTTTTATACTCTACACCAAATTACTATCATAATATATGATATAAAATGGATTAAGTGAATATAACTTTTAGAATTAACCCATATGTTAAAAGTTAATGCATGAAATTACATTTAATGTAACCTTTAACTATAGTAAATATCCGATCAATTTCATCCTATAAAACAAATAATAAATGATTTCTTATATGTAAGATCTTCTCGAATGATGAAAATTATTATTTGACCACCCAAACAAACAAATACACTAGTATGGTATCATATTCCATGACTTATGATATAGCTTGTAGTACAATATGATATGCATAAGCAGTAGAATAAAACCATGCTTTAAAATATCCCCATATCATACAATAATATATGGCCAAATGAATCATATGCATAATCGATTTAGGGAATATCTCATTTAATATCAAACTTTTACTAAATCCTCAAATACTTTGTGTCATTTCATCTTATATTGTACCATATAAAATAACTTGTGAAAACATATCCAAAAATACTTTTGGATATCTTCCATTTTTTTTGGAAATATATCATAAAATTCACAATGTATCACATTATATGTAATAACTTGTAAATAACCATCCAAAACTATTTTGGAAAAACTTTAAAATAATTTTAGAGAAGCTCTTCAATTCAAACTCGATCCCTATTTAGTCAACCACAAGGTGTGGCCCCATGGGCCTTTATAGCATTAACGATAAATATGAATCACCAAAACCATAAATATAACTAAATATTAGACCTTAGAAAAGAATCAGTGCTACTCATGTTAGAAAGGGATCTCACATAATCTCCAACAAAAACATGTATCTCTATACTTGTGTCCACCAATTTCATTATATGAAAATTTTCATTTTTATATAATCCCTTTTTCCAAGACATAAAGTGACCAAGGGGCATAGAGTATGTCAATACCATATATCATACTAATATATTCTCAATTCTTGAAGTATATAATAACCTGGTTGATGAATATATCACATTTCATTAACCTTTATGGATGAGAACATCACATTTCCCTCACCCAAATTGATAAGAACTCCATATGTATTATTTAGGTGCAATCAAAAACTCTCTCAATCTATATCAATCAAGATCCTAGAAGTTATAATCACTACATGAGAGGATAAATCCTATCTTAGCATAGATCCAACTGATGACATGATCAACAATATACCCAAACACCCCTGATTAGCTAATCCTCAAGGCCTACGTAATAAAGGTATCAAAGTATGAAGGTTCTCATAGTAGGAATATCACCAAATTCAAGTAATTATGACTCCAAATATGATCCATGTACCCCTAGTATACCAAATAAATAGTGTATAACACTCCTTTTAGTATACTTGGTGGGATATCCAACACACAAAAACCATTTTTTCACCTCATGATCATATTTAATATCTCAATACAAGAATCCTACTCATGATAACCTTAACATTTCATCATAACCTATAATATTCCATGACGAACATCAGTTATGGATAAATCAAAGTCATACTTTAAGAGGTCTATTATCATTACACTTTACAAAATATATATCTATATATATATACACACACACACATATATGAAACCAACATGAAATAATGATAAATTGAATATTTCCTTTTGATACGACACATTTTATATTTTAAACTTTTTTTAGAATACCTAACAAAAATCTATATAAGTTCCCATATAACATATCATATATGACATAATTATAGATCAAAATTATGTTTATTACACTTTCTAGGTGTTTTTTAACTAATTACATATATAAAATTCTTTCCACATCACTATGAAACACTAGATAAAACCCTCACACTAAAATCTATAGTGAATAACATCTATGAATAAATCAAGTTTTAATAATGGTGAGATTTAGGAATCATATTCCCAATGTTCAACTACTTGAAAATAATCAAACACCTAACCATACAATATTAAATGTTATAATGTCAACTTATATGGCCTACTTAGAAATATTTATAAGTAAATTATCATCATTCTTGGAATTAATTCCATCAAAATTTTCTTTCAAATATTTTAGTAACTAATTTAAATATTTACATTATTATTTACTATCACATCCTAAACTCCTTTAGGATAAAGTGACATTCACTCTGTATTTTTACTTGAATAATCCTTTAGAAAATAGTTATATTAACAATCTCATGGTAACTAAATGTAAATCTTTACATTTCTATTTTCTATCACATATTCTAAATGCTTTAGGATATTAAGTGAAATTCATTTTAACTTTTAACTAGTATGATACTTTATATGTTAAATTTTAACTTCTATAAGTCCAGACATACTCCCACTATCCTCTTAGACAATATATTTGTAACATACCAAAAAGTTTAAGTACATGAAACATTTCTTTCTTCTATATTATTTTGGAGGGTTTTAGGAGATTTTAAGGAGGAGCACAGTTTGAGAAAACTATGCAGATATTCCCAATAAACTGTGTTGATTATAGGATAGGGAAAGTAAATGGAACATGATTGGAAAATAGTTTAAAAAACCACATGAACAAACTGTGTGGGTAGCCTAAAGAGATAGTGAGCCTAAAAAATTGTCACATGGTTAAATCTAACCATGCGATATCCCCTATTAAATTGTGGAACTCAGAATAGAGGCAAAATTATGGTTGGTGTGTGGTTTATAAAAATTGTATGGGTTCCTTGAGTAGGTAGTGATCCTTTAATGGTTTTATAATGGTTTAATAAAGAATGTGGCTAAACTTTGAACATCAAATTAATTAATCCAAAAATAGGTATTTTAACCCAAAACGTCTCCAAAACCCTTCATTATTCCTCCTACACCTAGGTATCTCAAAACTAGGGACTTCAGTGGCTGTTCATGGTGACTCCCCTCCATTTTAACTCTAATTCTGGTGGATCTATTGGATTTATCCTATAATAATTCAAGGTAAGAGGTCATTCTTCATGTTTCTTATAGATCTCCTCTCATATCATTGGAAGGAATCCTATATCCAACATTTCATGGATAGATATATGAATTATTGTGTGATATAATAATGAAATATTAATTTATTGATGGCTAGGTGGTTGGATTTAGAGAATTTACACCCTTTTCTAGAATAGATCTAGATCTACTATTGGTATTGGATCTTATTGGGTTAGTTGATCTACCTCTAAGCCCATGTTACTTGTTCTTATTGAATCTTGATTCCAGAATCCTCTTGTGATAAATTGGGGATGGTTATAGGAATCATTGGTCTATAATATTGATCTAGGTGGAAGTTTCTAGTGTTGGTAATTGATAATATTGACTTATAAAGTTATTAATATATAAGGAATTTGTTTAAAGTCAATTGAAATGCCTGACATGTGTGAACATGTAGATCTGTGAGGACCATTGTGTGATATGGCATGCTTGTGATTTTCATATGGTGTGAATTTTCATCCCATGAGACCTAAAAATTTTGTGATATAATTGTTACCTTATATGATATGACCTACTTTGTATGAATTCTTTTTCTGTGGAGGATTTTATCTTTTATCAAAGTGATATGTAGGTTCATCACAATTAGGATATCCCCTAGAGTGGGAGCATATGCTAGTGCGATTTTTAATAATCAAGACTACGAAGCATAGAGAAAATGTAGAGGTATGATGAAATTGTGCCCCAAACAGAGATAAAGGATGAGGAATGATGACCTTGTGTAATGACCTATGATAGATTAAAGGGTGTTACAATATCATGACCCAAATCAGTAGAGGCAGGGGAACGATGGCCTTGTGGCCTGACCGGAGGCTGATCTAGAGGTGTGATGAACATTTAGTTTGACCCGAGGATTTATTAGTTGTGTCCTTGATCCAAGACATGTGTTGTAATTGTGTCCTAATATAATATGTGATGACATATGATACATCCCTTATAGAATGGATCTGATGCAAGTATGATCAGAACTCATGGAATCTTGTTTAGTACAAGATCTCTTAATGTTTGATTTCTTTCTTATTTGTACATGTAACTTTTTATAATAACATAAAACTTTATATACATGTGAAATTTATGTTAAGGATGAATTTTTGGTGTCCTACTAGGTTTATTATCATACCCTATATGGGAATCTCGATGTACATATAGATTTCCTAGTTAGGGATCCAATTAAGGTAAAGGTCCCTATATTGGGGAGCTGAGTAGGTGGGGCTTGGATAACAGTGGTGATGATAAGATGGAATCCATACTATCATTATTTTTTTTATTTTATTTTCATTATTTATCATACTTTATTTTATATACCAAATTTTGAGTCTTTGGTTTATTTATTTTGTATGGCCTGTATGCCATTTTATTATAGCATGATGATTTCTGCTATGTTTTTATGGGATGTTTATTAATACTTGTTGTGATTATAGGGGATGGATATTTATCTTTAGGGTATAGTACCCCCATTTCGTTTTTTATACCATCAACAATAGTTATAAGCCTCTTGCATATGAGGATATGCACATGAGGTCATTTGACACATTGATCAAACTTGGTGATTCGGTCAGGGTGTTACAAAGTGGTATCAAAGAAGGTTTTCCATTATTTCCTTTTCTCTTATTCTTTAATATATTGGGGTAATGGTATAAATGATATAGAATATGTTGAAATTGGGTAGGGGATCCACACATGTTCCTGTCTAGCACATGTGTAATGGAACTTTGAGTTATTGGGGGTATGGGATTACTGTTTTGGTTTTCACTTTTACTATTGACCTATTTAACCTTGAGTGATGCATATGATTTTAGTGTTTTTATTTTTGGGATTTGGGTGCGTTCATGCATCACTAGTAGGCATGTAGGTATTCATGTCATGAATATAATTACTTTTCATAGATATAAGTTCAAATAATTGTTTTCCAGTTATAATTTTTATGTGTTATGTTTCTTGATATATTATTACTGATAGTTATTTAAACTCAATCTTGATATACCTTGTTATATGTATGTGTGACTATGAATAACATGTAGGTATTAAAAATATAGGATTTATATTGAGTAGGTTATAATTATTATGTGAACCTTTTACCCTGGCATGTCTTCTATTTTTTAATTCTTTAAGCGATTTTAAAGGATAAAAATCACTTGGAATAAGATGTGTTAAACAATTTTCAAAGGATTTTGGTCTTTAAATGGATTTTTAATTACCGAGTGATGATGAAAATTTTTAATGGATCATTTTTAAATGGATTTAAAATGAAATAAATGGTTTTATTTTCTCAAAGTGTTTAAATGAAAAGGGAATTGGGATTTTTAAAAGGGTATTTAAACCTATTAGGGACCAAAAATTGGTGAAAATAAACATGTAGTTTATAATAGATTTTCAAATGAAAAGGGAGTTTATGTATTTTAATTGTTTTCCAAATTTTTTTTGATTGAAAATTTGGTTTTAAATGGAATTTCAAAGGTTTAAATGGAAAAGTATACCGAGCCAGGATTTTATAAGGCCCATTTAGCACTTTAAACTAGTTTTTTATAATATGAATACTAGACCCACTTGAATACCTATTATTTATTTAATTTATGTAAATTGTGTTCGAATGGAATGTTTATTTTTCTTGACCTTGGAATGAGTGGTGATTTTATGAGTGTGATGTTCTGTAAATAACCTCCTTTGGGAATGAGCTCACAAGCAGTCAATTAGTTTGGATTATAGATTACACTAGAAGTAGACCCTTGATTGGGGTAGATAGATTATGACATGCCATGTGACCACTATGATAATCTCTCTAAAGTGAGTAGATCAGGGTTTTGATATGTATATACCTATGTTAACTTTGAGTTATATGCAAAACCCATTAGTGGTAGAGCTAATGTGGTGTTATTTTGGGTTAAATGAGTTGGTGTGCGATGTCTCCCTGGACCATTGAGATGTGGATCTAAATGGGAGGGATAAACTAGTATAATCATAACGATGATGTATATATCCAATGACCATTGGTTCTATACCAATTAGTGGAATGATCAGGTTTTATAAGTCTTGGGAGGCATACAAATAAGTTTTTCTCTTTACCTTGAGTGAAAAGTGATCTAGCATGCTGGTGATAGGTTCATAGAAGTATATGGAATAGGTTGTGATATCATTAGGTGTAGATATATGATTAGTATAAGATTTAAAATATATATTTTATAGTGGTGAATCATGATCTAAGTGAGTGATTTGGTGCCTAGGGGTAGTTCGAATATGAGCTAGGAATTTAGAGAAACTAGCAATTGAAGTGATATTACTTGTAGTGGTTCATAAAATAAACTAGACGTTTTGTCTATGAAATGGGGGATATAAATTTTTATTAATAATTTTTAGCTCGTGTTTATGTCTTAGAAAACAAATATGGACCTTGAAGTGAGACGAGACCATTGGTTGTTCCTTTAAATATCAATGAATAGGAAATACATAGTGGCATTAAAGTATCATAAAAGATGGAGTGTTTTGAGATCATGCCATAATTCATTTGGAGTTCATAGTTGCAAGGTTTTTGGAACCTTGGGTTTTCAGAAGGATCACTAGATAATGACCTTAAAGTGTGTGGTTGATGTTGGCATGCAATGCTATTAAGAAGTTCCTTCAAGAAAGTTAAGTATAGTTTACATTGTCTTCAATAGGCAGTGCCTTCACAAATTGCCCTGGGAGTGAGCATACCATGAGTCTCTAAATCCCTTCTTGGTGTGTTAGGTAGAGGAATGTAACAACATACCATATGGTTCCCATTTAACATGTTATTAGTTAATGAATAAGTGTTGAAAAACCATGATGTTTTTAAATAAACCTATGTTGATCAGTTTGGATCGATTGATGCATAACAGTTATGGAGATGCTTCAGAAATGAAGTGGGGCCTTCATATGGTTAAGTGTCCTTGGTAGATGATGGTTTAAGGAGAAGGTATCGATATATTTATACTTGGATTATGATATGGCGTGTTAGAAAATTTCTAATAGACTATGGTTAAAAGTTAAGAGCCCTTTAGATGTGTGGGTCAATTATTGGAGACTACTGTAGTGGTTTAAATCATATATATGGATAGAGTTATTTTTCATTGAAGTGTTCCATGTGTTTGAATGTTTATTTTGGATAAGGATCATCAAGATCATGTGTATATAGTTAATTCATTATCAATTCAAGACTCATAATTTAGAACCTTAGGTCGATCATGATGTGTTACTTGCCAAATATTTTATAATCTGAGCCCCATGAAATTATAAACCCAAGTGGCAGGGTTCTAGAAAAGAGAGTGTACAAAATCTTATGATAGGAGGCAATATCATGGATGGTGACCCTTGTGAAAAAAGGTGGAAGTTAATGATATTATTGGATGAATGGTTGGTGGGGGCATATGAGGATCATGGGGTGATGAAATCTCCCCCTTAGTTGTCATGTATTTTATAGTGGACTAGGTGAAATCTACATAAGAGTTATTTTCTGAGTTCTTAGTGATGTAGGAATGATTTTTAGGGAATTACCCAATTTTGGGATAGTCTTTAAATAGATATTATTTGATTTACATTCTTGGGAGAGTTGTGGTTCATGATTCTATGAGAAAAGATTTGATGATGGAATCTCATGATTTTTAGTGGGTAGTACACCCAGTATTGAAGAAAATGTATTGTGATATCAGATGACCATTTTAGTGGCCAAGTATGAAGAGGGACATAACTGGTTTTAACTCTCATTGTCTTACCTATTAGAAGATTAAGTCTAAGCATTAGTGACTATGTGGTTTACTATAGCCTCTTCCCATGATCGTATGGAAGTGAGATAACATGAAAATGAACATTGTTATAGGGTTTCCCAAGATCCCAAGAGTTTGAGATACTATGTTGGTTTTGGTTGATCGATTGAAAAAGGCAACATATTTCTTGTTGATATTAAAGACACTTTCTATAGTTGAGATGGGAAAAGACTATATTTTAGAGATAGTGAAACTACATAGAGTGCCTATGAGCATCATGTCTGAATGGGATGTTAATTTATCATCATAGTTTTGGAAAATATTGAAGAAAAAGATGGGTACTCATTTGAGCATGGCACATCATCCACAAAATAATGGGGAATTATAGAGGATAATCTAGATTTTGGAGGATATTATTTGGGAATGCGTACTAGATTTTGATGGAGCATGGGATGATTATACGACATTAAAAGAGTTTGTATACAATAATAGTTAACAATATTTAATTTAGATGGCACTATTCAAGGATTTTTTATAGTCGTCCATGTCATTAAACACTATGCTAGCATGGGTAAGGTGATGTAGTTGTTATTAGGTCAAGTATGGTGTAAGATACCTCTTATTAGGTCAATTTGATTTAGTAGTTATTAGAGACCACTTAGAGTAGGAAGTGATCATATTATAACTAGAGGAGACGAAATTTAGAGTTTTCTATGGGAGATTGAGTTTTCTTATAGGTCCCACCTCAATTGGGGTATTGATGATTGTAGAAAAAAGTAAAGTTGGTACTATAGTTTTTAAGATAATTTGAGATCATCGATCATATAAAAACAACGACCATCCAATTCTATCTTCCTCCATGGTATCAAAGTATTCGTAATATGTTCTATGTGTATCAACTTCAATGGCATAAGTCTGATCCTATGCATGTGATCAAAAGTGAGGACATTGAGTTATAACCAAATGAATCATTAATGGAACATATGATATGGATCATGCACCAGAGTGAGAAGGTGATGCGAGGGAAGATAGTTCCCCTTGGTTAGGTTTTATGGTAGTACGGTTTCACCCAAGAGGAGACTTGGGAGAAAGAATATGATGTTTAGGATCAATTTATTGAGTTTTTTGTGTATAAAGTCTAAGGACACATCATGAGGATTATTATTCTTTATAGGGGAGATTATAATGGAATAGACTTTTTTAAGTATGTGACGCCTTGATTTCAACCCTTCTATAAGTGTTTTTGAGTTATAATTTTCTTGGGTGATGTCTTGGAAAAAATTTGGATAGTTTGGAGGTTATTAGTAGATTTTAATGGGGTATAAGGTTTGATAATAGTTTGGGAAAACCATGTGATTCTTACTAGGAAACCATGAATATTGTTGGATAGGGAAAATAGATAGTGCACAATTGGTGCATGTTTTACTAAACCTTGTGACTGAACCATGCATGTTCCATAAATAAAAATCCAGCCTCACATGTTTGGTGTATGGTTAGAGATAACCATGTGACATCTCCCAAGAAATCCTATCACTCATAATAGAGGAATAATCATGATTGGTGAATAGTTTATTGAATTGTGATACAAAATTGTGCAGGTTCCCTTGTGAGGTTATAATCCTCACATGGTTGGAACACAGTTTATTAAGCCATAAGACCAAACCATTCACAATGAATTAATTAATATGAAATTGGAATTTTAACCCAAATCCTCCATGAAACCCTTCATTCTTCCCCTTATGAATAGGGATCTCAAACCAAGGGACTCTAATGGTGGTTCTTAGTGATTCCTCTCCCGCTGAACTGCAATTTCAGGGGATATTGAGGCTTCGTACCATGAGAATTCAAGGTAAGAGGTTTTTCTTCCTCTGTTCTTCATGTTTATTCTATATATCCTCTTCTATTATTATAAGGAATCATAGATATGGGATATTATAGATAGATCTATGAATTTTAGTGTGATATAATAAGGAATTATCAATTTATCAATGGATAGGTGGCTGGATCTAGAGAATTTTTATCCTTTTACCAAATGGATCTAGATCTAACATTGTAAACATATCTCCTTGGGTGATTTGATCTACCTATAACCCCATGTTATTTTCTTCTTATTGAATATTTATTATAGAATAATTATGTGATGAATTGGGGATGATTATAGGAATAATTGGTGCATGGGATTGATCTTGGTGGCAATTAATGGTGTTGGGCATTGATACTCTTGAGATAGGAAGTCCTTAACATATAATGATTTTATACAAAGTTGATTAGCATGGCTGGAATGTTTTTGAATGTGTAGATGTGAGAACCATTGTATGATATGGTATGCTTTTGATTTTCATATAGTGTGTGTGTGTGGCCTGTGATACCTATGCATTATGTACTATGATTATGCCCATAGGTTATATACATTGTTGTGTGTGAATGATTGACCTGTGGAGTTTTGTATCTAGTATCAAAGTGATAGGTGGGATCGTTATGACTAGGTTATCCCCCCAAAGGGGAATCATGTGTTAGTGTGATGTGAGACGATGGTGATGATGGATCCTGAATATAAGATAAGGGTATAAAACCCTTGTGGATAGACCTAAGACAGAGGACAAGGTATGATAGCCTTGTATCCTGGCCTGAGATAGAGTATGGAGTGTGAAGGTATTATAACCCAACATAATAGAGGTAGGGGAATGATGGCCTTAGATCTTCACCCGAGGCTGAGTTAGGGGTGTGAAGACCTTGTGGCTAGACCCAAGGCTTGGTCGAATATGGGACTTGATCCAAGAAATGCATTTTCCTTGTGTACTAATTCGATATGTGATGATATATGAGACATCCTTTTAGTATGGAGCTGGATAAGGTACATCTGGAACTCATGGAAGTTTGGTTAGTGCATGATCACTTTCTATATGACTAGTTTCTTATTTTTTAATTTAACTTTCATCATGAAATAAACCTTTATATACATGTGAATATAATGTTAAGGACGCATTGGTGGTGTACTATGGGGTTTATACTCAAAACCTTCATAGACATACTGATGTTCATATAGATTTCATGGTTGGGGATCTATACAAGGGAAAGGGCCCTGCATTGGAGAGTTGAGTAGAAAGATCTTGGAAGATGGAGGTGATTCCATGAAAAACTCTCGACTATCACTGTGAAGTTATAGTTTATTTTCATCAGTTATCATACTTCTCTTAACTTACCACATTGAAAATCTTTGGTTTATTTAATTTGTATAAAACATATGATATTTTATTATAGCATGATGATTTCTCTATGTTTTTCTAGTATTTTTTTTATTAATTTTGATTTTGGTGCATGACAATTGTTACCGAGGGTATAGTCTACCCATAGAACCATTCAGACTATCATCAATAGTCAGAAATATATTGTGTATGGGGAGATTCACATTAGGTCACATGACCCACTACTGAGTCATGGTGATTCAGATAGGGAATTGAAATATTCTATTCAAAATTTCATTCTATGACACACAAACTTCTTTTTGTTAGAAAATAACACTTATTTTATTTTAGTAGGAATATTTAAAAAATAAACCATTATTTATATATCATATGTGGTATTTTATGTGTTTAGAGAATTTTTCTTTGAAAATAAGAATTTATTCATTAAAATATACCACTACTAGTTGGTGGGAACATCTTCCCTTATATTTTAACAAACATATGGATAATATTTTTTATCCTAGATAATTTTTTTATACTTGTATCCTTTTTAAAACATGTTATAGAATATGAAAAATCATAAACCATGTTTATTGAATTCATTATCTCATATTATTGATAACAAAACTTTGTTAACAAAGAAGTTTTCTTATAATATAAAATAAATGTGATAACTATACACATCTTTTATTTAGATTCATGTGAGATTAATACATTCATTTACATTAAAATATTTGATATAGAATTTTTTTAATTCATAACTTGAATGAAAACCTTAAGATCTATCAATTCAACCATTGATTTTTAACTTATATATATTTATAACACTTATAAAATATAAATTTGGAATCATATACCCTTCAAAATTGAAGAATTGATTTTTATAAACACTTCTATATAATAGGGGAATTACGTGGACTTTTATAAACCTCTTTAGATATCTTGGAAAATCCCATATTATAGAATCATTACGCCTTACTTCTTGATTTTACATTTAGGTTTCAATGATCTTAACCAGATACTAAAATAAATATTGTTGGTCTCTCCAACCAACTTTTATTCTTATAGTTTTAACCTTTACCCACTTGTAATATCGATACAACACTAGAACCTAGAAATCATATGTCGATATCATCTATTCCCAATAATTTTAGAATAATAAGGAAAACATTTATTGAACTCATTCAAATTTTCAAAACATTTTCATAAATGAAAATATAATGAATTCTATATCCAAAACAAGCCTTAAGGAAATATTCAGTATCTCCATGTCATTAGAATACTCTATCAAATTGAGTACATGAGTAGAGAATAAAATTCCTTGGTTCACCATGTAGAAAATGTCTTTGAAACCTCAATTAAACCAATATATGATTCTTATAAGAATCTAGATTTTAAGTGTTGAAAAAATTTAATAGTTGGATTTTGAGGAAGATATTTCTTTTAACATTTATAATTTATCTTACTTAAGAATTTTTTTAAGTTACTATTCACAAAAGTTTCTTACATTAGGTTTATCCTTTATCTAGTGTTGATTTAGAAGTAAAGTTTAATGATGATTATAGTGATGATTCAATTTATTTAAAACCATTTTTTTATCAGATGAGTATCATGTTTTACAAACATTTAATAATGAATTTTTTTAAATGGAATCCCATTAAAATGGTGACCCCCTATAAATTCATCATATCCATTAGTGGTCCAAGATCCATATATCATTAAGAAATGATAATTATTTTTCATTCCTCTCACAACTTATCTATTTAGGTAGGGAATCATCCCAATCATATCATATATGAATCTTGGATAGTTGAGTAGAAAATTATTTGTTCAATCCAACATATGAATAAAATAAACTCTATCCCTATAGTGTTCTAAATTTTGGGGTTTCTTATAAAAGTGTAACCTAAATAAAATAATAATATTTTGTAACTTAACTCTTAGGGTTATCTATTTCCTCCATTCCTGACAAAATATAATCCATGGGAACCCTGCTTTGGCAGAACTTACCTAGTTGAATGATAGATGTATTGACATGTGTCACTTTAGAAAAAATCTAAAACTTAGTATTTCAAAGGGTTTTTAATCTCACCATATTATATCATGTTATTAAATTTATATATTAATGATTTTAGTGATCTAGTTTGGAACCCTATTTATTTAACCAAATCAATATGTTCAAACCATATTGATGTGTAACTCTTTACATAATTCATAGATTGAGTTAATTAACCAAATCAAAAGGTAATTATATTCATACATATCCAAGTGAATCCAATACACAAGGTAAATAAAACTATTTCTTGTAAATTATTAGAATTACATGAAATTAACAATCTCTACATGAAATTAACAATCTCTATAATAAGGCATTCCATATAATTTAGAAAAATTTATTTAAATATTAACATTTAATATTATGGAATATTTATTAATAAATGTTTCATAAACATTTAATTAATTAATTATAAACACTTTATAATTAATTAATTAGTAAAACCTTTTATACATTAATAAATTTAAAAAAATGCATTATATTATAATTTAAAAACAATTTATAAATTATATAATTTAATTCATAATTTAATTTTAAGAATATTTTTTCTCCTAATCATATTTAATGATTTGGGTTAAAACATATAATATGATTGATATGATGGTGTTCTTAAATGACTCAACCACTATCAGTCGTACTTTACTACTAATAGTCCCATCATAACTTATGATAAATGATATATATAAGGGGTTTTTTTTAGTAAAGGTAATGACCCTTACAATTAGGGAAACTCATATGTATAAGTAACATGCATTGCTTTTCTGTTTTGCGGCAAAGGGAATGACACTTACACATGTGGTGAGCCATACATAAGAGTAACCTATATAAAGGAAGACCCTTATATATACCATAGAATATGATATATGTTATATCATAACTATGAATTTATTATCTATTTTTAAAACTTGTGACACAATGTTATCATTAAATATTCATCCCTATATCATACACTATGACAAATAAAAAATTTAGGGTTTTGTACTATGTCACTAGATATGATATCTCCATATAATAAGATAAGACTTAATTGGTCAGAATAAGTTTCTGAATCATATTTTATGATAGGGAATATGATAGGAATTATAACTTTAAAAACATAATTTTTAGTACAATTTCATGAATCAAAAGCATGGTAAGGATTTGATACCAATTTTAGGTTTCAAAGGATCTAATGAAATTCATTTATACAAAAAGTAAATAAAGAAACCCAAATCCAAGATTAACCATGTTAGATAAATGAAATAATGAAAAAATGAAAATGAAATAATTTGTGAATGTGTACCTTACACTATAGCACTGCTGAAACACTCTTCATCCATGATTGATGAAGATCATAATAAAGGAATCCAAAAGTCATCTCTCCTCTAGCAGTATCCATGTGTTGTACTGAATCTTTCAACTCTCAAGTGGGATCCTATCATCACCCACAACATGCTAGTGCCTCTTGAAGGAAAAGGGTGAAGAGGAATAAATATTTGTCTATGGGAGAGTTTGGTATAAGGCTTGGGAAGTATTGCATTATATACTCTCTCATGGTGAATTAACTTTATAAAGATCTATAGGATTGTACTTGATTGAACATACATTAACTCATATTTAATGAGTTAATACATGTGGTTACATAAAATTTAAACTTTTACTATTACAACTATGTCATCCATTTCATATTATTAAATGGATAATAAATGATAGATTATGTGGAAGATATTATTGAATAATAACAATTATCATTTTACCACCCAAACAATCAAAGGAAATTACATGGTATTGTATACTATGACTTATGATATAGTTATTCATACAATAAACTTTGCATGGGTTGTAGCATAAAATCATGTTGTATGATATCCCCATGTCATACAATAAAATATATACAAATACATCATATACATAATGGATTTAGGTTATATCACCTTCAATAATAACATCCATCAAATGTAATTCAATATTTTCATTAATGAAATATTAAAATATAATTACATCTATTATATGAAATTATGATTTATATCACATAAATTTCAATAAATTAATATCTATATAAAAATAAAATTTATTTCTAATAATATGAATATTATAAAATTTTTAGACAATTAATACTAACAAAAAACACAGGGTAATTCTGAGCCATTTTTTATGTTATCCAATCATTTTTGTGTCAACCATTTTTAAAAATTTGTGGCTTAGAAATTTAATCATTTACATTAACATAAGCATTAGTTTTTTAAAATACATAATAAATAAAATTTTCATATGTTAATAATTTCTTATTATATTTCAATATAGGTACCACTTTTGGAATGTTTTTCACTACTTCAAGGGGAATTTCTATATAAAAATACACTGTTAATAATTTTGAAATAATCATTTCATAGTCTAAAGAATATAAATTTTTATTATTTTTTTCATAAAATTAATTAGTCAATAATGGTTTATGAATATTTAAAATTAATTATTTTTTATTTATCATACTTTGTTCCTCAGGAACAAATAAAATTATTTATAGATAAAAAAACAAGATTCAAGGATAGATCAAGTGACATATATAATTCAAATATTAGATGATTTATTTATCATATCATATAAATAAATTATCATTTGATCTTCAAGTTCCCATTCATTTTTCCTTGAATAAAAATATTAAATAATATTAATTTATCTTTATTTTGGTTGAAGGTAATAAAAACTATATACAAACACACACCTCGATAAACTCATGGGTCAGACCTCATCCCTTCCCACTAGGATTGAAAAACACACTAGGGGGATATTACAATAAATGACATGAAGCTATAATTTTTTTAGTGAACCAAAGGTCCAAGGTGAGATTTCCAAAATGCATAGAGGTCCTATAAAAATGATATAAAATTCAGGGGATAATATCAGGTGTACTAGGAAAGAATTATGATTCTTTTTAAAAAACAAAACATGATATCAAAAGACATTATTTTTTTAAAAAATATTTTATTTAAAAAAATATTCCTTAAATATTTTTTTTCTAAAAAAAATTCTCAAACACATAAAAATAATTCAACCTCAATTATCACCTTCCAAATATTAATTACACCAAAATAATAACTCAATTAATGTAACCATTATAAATAAATTTTAATACATGGCACGCGCGTCGCAACGCGTGAAAATTTGCAATATTTATTTACCTACTAACTACTGTAGAAGTGGCGAGCAGGGTCGAACCACAGAGAGAATGTGAGTAGACACTAGAAATGTCCTTTTGGAGGAATGTTCAGGCGGATGGGCTTTAATTGTGTGATTAACAACTAAGTTCTAAAAACTAAATGACTATTTTAAAAATGACTAATTAAATTAACTAAAACTATCTAAGTGAACTTAGCTATGAAAGAAACTGGCAGAGATGGAAGTGTCAGAGTCGTGATGTCCGTTCAAGTGCATGCAATGTCAATTAATTAATTCCCATATTTGAATATTTATTTATTCAATTATCACCGATTCCAAATTTAATCAAAATGTCATCTGGTCTCGTTCTCTGATGTTAGAAAACATTCTAATTTTCACACAAATTATTTATCATTTCGTTCTCTGTCCTGAAAAATAATTTGCGCGTCCTTATAGTGCTGAATCACTTGGTGAAATACAACGACCCGTTTCTCACAAAGTCTAAGTATCTACCTACGTTGGGTTCACTCACATGAGATTACTTATTAAGTATCACTCATGCAAGTTTGAAGGAGAGCGCACACAAAATATTAATTTTTCAATTAATATATTTATTTATTCAAAATTCGATCGCGCGCTTGATTGAATTCCAGATAAATAAATTCTTTGATGAACTCCCATTCGTGATTACTTATTAGGTATCACACGAACGAGCACCAAAGAATGTGTGCAGAGCCCAATAAAAATTAATTTCAACGCAGATATAATTAATTAAATAAACATCTAATTAAAATTAATTTAAAAGGCAATCAAACATAGGAATAAATTAAAGAAATGCAATTACCATCACTTTCATCACAACTCTGACACAAATGAATTAGTCTGCCATCGCGACGACACAGCAGCACATAAAATAATAAACAGAAATCACCGTGCTCATGTCGTCGTAATTGTCACCATAAGCCGCCTTGGACGATCGCAAAATAATAATCTTTAATCCGCTGATCATCGCAACGTCGAACCACATCATCGCGCAACTACAAAAATGATTGGATTTGTATTTGTTCTTGGTGCACACCGCCGATCTTCGAAAGTGAACCGAACATCGATGAAGCACTCGAACCACCACTGCTCACACGGAATGAAGGAGGCTGGTCGTCGAATGTTGATCTGGTCAGCGGAGGGGAGACCGGCCGTCGTGGTCCGCCTTGGGGTTTGCTGGTGAGTACCTCGAAGAGCCTGCAGCGGCACCCTGAGTTTTCCCCGACCTTAGGATCCAAAGCCTCAGCAGCGGACTCCTCCAGTCAAATCAGCACAACGGTAGCCACTGCGACGATGTAAGATGGGTTCCACGCCAGGTATATAAAGACGACAGGCCAGGAATGAGTCCAGCTATTCCGCCACCACTCCAGATGCTCCGCCGCCGCTTCCTGCAATATCACCGAGGATTCCCGAACCAGCTACGAGAGGACTTCAAAAACTGCGTCGCATCGACTAGGCCAGATATCATGGGGATACTAATAGTGGAGGTGAGGCTGTGAGAGGACGACGCGAGGGGGCGGAGCAGCGGATGATGCCGACTGCTGCTAGGGTTGTGAAGCGGGGAGACTTTCAAGGGAGAGGAGGGCGGCGGGTCCAGCGGGAGAGAAAAAGGAGAGGAGGGCGGCGGGTCCAACGGGAGAGAAAGGGGAGAGGGATTCAAAACGTGGCGTGGAGGGATATATGGGGGTTGGAAAAGTGATTGGAGAGAGGGATTCAAAAGGTGGGTAGAGGGGTGACGTGGGAGAGAGTGGAGGTTGAGGGAAAAAAAAGAAATGGTCAAAGGGAGGTGGGGTGGCGTGGAGGGATAAGGGAAAAAAACAAAAAAGAAATGTTAAAGTTTAAATTAAATAAAACTAATTATCTAACTAAGTTAAAAAAAATGATAAATAATAATATATTAATGCAATGTAATTAAATATAATAATAAACTAATAACAAATACTATTTTATTAATTCAACCAAATAATGAAATAAAAAAATACAAATTAAAATATACATACTAATAAAAATTAATAAAATAAACTAAAATTATAGAAACTAATAATAATAATATAGTGTTAAATATAATATATAAAATTAATATAACTAATAGAAATACTAAATTACTAATATTAGTATATAAATTAACTAAAAATTATTAAAATATTTAAACTACTACAAAGCTACAAAAATAAACTAAAAATATAAAAATTGGTTAAACTAATTAATTAAAACTAAGTTAAAAAAATAAAAATCCATGTAAAAATCCATGTACATCAAATCCCCCACACTTAAACTTTTGCACTCCTGGGCAAAACAATCAGAAAGAGAACACAAGTGGCCGCGGACAGATCAAAACATCAACATTACAAGTTCAAAATTTGTCAATCTCTTTCCTCATAATATATCATGCTTCATTTAAAACTTCAGTTTCAAAAATAATTTTTGTTTCACTTGCATTTTTTCTTTCAAAACAAGTACGTGCACTCATTCATCATGTGACCTACCTCACCATCACTCTCATCTCTCAAAAACATTTGATCAAAGTTTTTCTCAGTTCTCATACACATGCATGCTTACCATAGGCTTGCCATGAATTTCACATCTCCACTAGTGGAAATCAAAAGAATGTACCAATCTCAAGGACTTTACATGAGGTTCAAATGTTTCTGAAGCTGTGGGACGGTGGGTAAAAAAAAATTGACATCTTTTTGGTAAAAAGGAGGGTTGAATCTTGAAATAAATGCATGATAAGTCAATCTAAATGTCTCCCTCAAACTCTTGCTCCCCCACACTTAAAACACTGCTTGTCCCCAAGCATATGATAAGCCAATGTTTCGCTTTTTTTTCACTTTTTTTTTAAAGACACAACTCACTCAAATAAGATGGGTAGGAAAAACAAGTGAGTATCAGTTCCAAAACCCCATGAAATAAATGTCAGACAATAATCCCAAAGAAAGGTACACAAGTAGCGTATACGATGTAACATCTCAATGAAGGTAGGTCATATAGAAAACTTTCTAGTTCCTGGAGTAATGGATCATCACTTTAATAGGTATCCCCAAAGTCGAGGGTTACCGCGTAATGACCACCAATGTACTCATTGTTGGAACTGAAAAGGGTTCTATATTCCTATATCAAAATAATATGAAATGAATGTCGCTACTGTGAAAAAGAACTCAATGATCAGGATGGAATAATTTCAATCCATGTACATCAAATGACTCACTGCCCCTCGAAGAACCCTCTCCATGAGTAAGTCTCTCTCCCCCACACTTAGATTGTAATCATCATGCAAAAATCCAAGAAATTGGTAGGGAAGGGTATCGGCTTGGGCTCATCCTAAAAGGATCCTGCATGGCTTCTAAGGGCTATACGAAGGAGAAAATGTTTGGGTGGCTCAGTGGGTCAACGAGGCTAAAATATCAAACAGATGCCTCAATCATTTTAGTACAACTTTCAAAAATTCCTATCGCTTTGATGGAAAAAACATGGCAAGTTCTAGAAGACAAAACATGGTTGAGATTCCCTCAAGAGATAAGAGAAATAAGAGATGATTGTAAAATGGCTCAGAGTCCTCACGGGTATGGAAATATAATGCTGGACAACACAGGTGAGCATGGGTGCAAATAAGTGTCTCAAACAAAATACAAGTTTTTGAAAAACATTTTTGAAGCATGAAATAATATCAGCAATCATCTAAGTCATGAGAGAAAGGATCAGATAATTCCAAAACAAGAATCAGGTGCTCAAACTGCCTAGGGACACAGGTGTTATGTTCCTAACTGTGTTGTGACAAAAATACAACGGCTTTTATGTGGGTTCATCAATGACAAGAATGTTAGTTTTTTTTTTCAAATTTTTTTTACGTGGTGTTGTTGGAAGCATAAAATATGACAAAAATAAAACACTTCCTTGTGTAAGTGCAGATTGACACGGAGAGGCTGTTTGTATCTGATGAAGCTCCAGAAATGGTATACCTGTAAAACCTACACATTGACAGCACATACTCGCATCATATCAAAGAAGTCACACCATAATAAAAAAAATTGTGGATGATAAAAATATTTAAGATGAATTTAAATCCACTACTGTGCCGGGAGAAAACAGATTGTTGTAAATGCATGCCATTTTATTTAAAACAAAACTAAATGAAATGAAATGAAATGCAGTGAAAAGAAAACAAAAAAATGATGGGTTGCATCCCATTGAGCGCTAAGTTTACTTCGTCTTCAGCCAGACGTTATTGAAACTCCACCAGGATCGAACGGAAATGTAAACCATGCATCTGCTTCTTTTTCAGTAGGAGCGTGGAATCTATTTGTTGAAGATGAGTTTATCCTGAAAGCTGCAAAAAATCTCAATGGAATCTTGTTAGAATAGTGGATGTGTGGAATGAAATGAAAATATGCCAACTCACAAGGGAATGAATATACCTCACCTGAAGAAAGACTCATCGGATTGTTGAATTTTGGGAAAAGGCTGTCAATGGAAAGATCAAGAAGATTACCTCCTTGAACATACACAAGTGAAAAAGTACCATTACTAGACTCCTTCAGCGGTCGGCTTATATCCATTATATCCTTGAATGTAGTATCTGGGTTGATGATGTATCCCAATTCGTTTTCACACCCAACCACTAGCACGAGGAAATATACTGGTTTCCAACTCAATTCATGCTCGATGGCTTCATTGATTGTGCCAAGGTCAAAAATATTGTTAGAATATATGGGTTTTTCAAGTGAAGTATTTTTAACCTCGACGCATGGAGCAAGTGGCGCAGGATCAATTGGAGCAGATGACTCCATTGTGTCAAGAATGACATCTTTTTCAAAATTTTCTTCTATACCACCCTCATCATATTTCTCTATTGGTACATGTTTCACCACAAAATCAGGATCCTCCAAGCAATCCCATTCTTCCATTGTTTCTAGAAAATTATGAGTGTTCTCTTCCACCAATGCTGATTGATTCTTTGACTCCAGAAATGTTTCAGATGTCTCCATTTTAGAAAAAGTTTCAGACTCACATGGATTTTTAGAAAGAGGTGATTTGATGTCATTTGAAGTGATGTCCTCTTGAGTGTGGCAATCCACTGTCTCTTGGTTCAATTCTGAATCTATCATGGTAAAGAATGATCCTAGTTCAATGTCCTCTTCATCCTCAAAAGGTGCAGTTTGATATACATTGAATGTGTCCTTTTTCACTTTGGGATGACTAGGTTGTGAATTCACAGAAGGACATGAAATCACATTTTCTGAGGGACCATTATGTTCAACAGGGCGGAAGACCAAGCTCTCATATTCTTGAAATGTGATTAGATTGGAAGAATTATTTTGTGATGGAGGGGAGTCATCAATTGTATGATAAGAAGGAAGATCAATCCCATTATCAAACTCGGGACATAGATGTTGTTCAAATGGAACCTCTATTGCACTCTCCTCAAAAGAATTGTTTTGAATTAGATCATCAAGGGGTAATGAAGCAGGTAGTTCGGAAATATGATTCATTTGATTTACTAAATTATTCAATTGATTTTCTAGATCTTTTGTTGAGGAAAGAAACTTTGCATTGCATTCATCTTGAAGTTCAAACCTCCGATTGGTCTCAGTGATAGCACAATGCAACATGTGTTCAATTATTGAATCATTTGTTTGACATGAATTGTCAAGTTCTAAATTTTCAGGAATGCATTGACATTGAAAATGATCAACAGATGTATAAGGACTTGTTTCATAGCATGGTGAAATGTTCTCATATGGATCATAGCATGGACTTGAATAAAGATCATTGAAATAAACGGGATTACCTGGATAGATCATGTGCGGTGAATCGTTATACGTCATACCTTGAGTCGGGGCTGCATAGGGCGGGTACTGGTTGTAATTGTGTGGTGCGGCCCACGTCATTCCGAGCTTCTGGGTGTCTTGAAAATTCCTGCATTGAAAAATTCCCAGAGTAGTAAACTTTTTTTGTTGGTTTTTTTTTTTAATTTTTTTTTAATTTTTGACCTAAATTACTCTTTTAAAGGAACTCCTAATGCTACTATTCTCCCCGGAAACGGCGCTAGAAATTTGGCACGCGCGTCGCAACGCGTGAAAATTTGCAATATTTATTTACCTACTAATTACTGTAGAAGTGGCGAGCAGGGTCGAACCACAGAGAGAATGTGAGTAGACACTAGAAATGTCCTTTTGGAGGAATGTTCAGGCGGATGGGCTTTAATTGTGTGATTAACAACTAAGTTCTAAAAACTAAATGACTATTTTAAAAATGACTAATTAAATTAACTAAAACTATCTAAGTGAACTTAGCTATGAAAGAAACTGGCAGAGATGGAAGTGTCAGAGTCGTGATGTCCGTTCAAGTGCATGCAATGTCAATTAATTAATTCCCATATTTGAATATTTATTTATTCAATTATCACCGATTCCAAATTTAATCAAAATGTCATCTGGTCTCTTTCTCTGATGTTAGAAAACATTCTAATTTTCACACAAATTATTTATCATTTCGTTCTCTATCCTGAAAACTAATTTGCGCGTCCTTATAGTGCTGAATCACTTGGTGAAATACAACGACCCGTTTCTCACAAAGTCTAAGTATCTACCTACGTTGGGTTCGCTCACATGAGATTACTTATTAAGTATCACTCATGCAAGTTTGAAGGAGAGCGCACACAAAATATTAAATTTTCAATTAATATATTTATTTATTCAAAATTCGATCGCGCGCTTGATTGAATCCAGATAAATAAATTCTTTGATGAACTCCCATTCGTGATTACTTATTAGGCATCACACGAACGAGCACCAAAGCATGTGTGCAGAGCCCAATAAAAATTAATTTCAACGCAGATATAATTAATTAAATAAACATCTAATTAAAATTAATTTAAAAGGCAACCAAACATAGGAATAAATTAAAGACATGCAATTACCATCACTTTCATCACAACTCTGACACAAATGAATTAGTCTGCCATCGCGACGACACAACAGCACATAAAATAATAAACAGAAATCACCGTGCTCATGTCGTCGTAATTGTCACCATAAGCCGCCTTGGACGATCGCAAAATAATAATCTTTAATCCGCTGATCATCGCAACTTCGAACCACATCATCGCGCAACTACAAAAATGATTGGATTTGTATTTGTTCTTGGTGCACATCGCCGATCTTCGAAAGTGAACCGAACGTCGATGAAGCACTCGAACCACCACTGCTCACACGGAATGAAGGAGGCTGGTCGTCGAATGTTGATCTGGTCAGCGGAGGGGAGACCGGCCGTCGTGGTCCGCCTTGGGGTTTGCTGGTGAGAACCTCGAAGAGCCTGCAGCGGCACCCTGAGTTTGCCCCGACCTTAGGATCCAAAGCCTCAGCAGCAGACTCCTCCAGTCAAATCAGCACAACGGTAGCCACTGTGACGATGTAAGATGGGTTCCACGCCAGGTATATAAAGACGACGGGCCAGGAATGAGTCCAGCTATTCCGCCACCACTCCAGATGCTCCGCCGCCGCTTCCTGCAATATCACCGAGGATTCCCGAACCAGCTACGAGAGGACTTCAAAAACTACGTCGCATCGACTAGGCCAGATATCATGGGGATACTAATAGTGGAGGTGAGGCTGTGAGAGGACGACGCGAGGGGGCGAAGCAGCGGACGATGCCGACTGCTGCTAGGGTTGTGAAGCGGGGAGACTTTCAAGGGAGAGGAGGGCGGCGGGTCCAGCGGGAGAGAAAAAGGAGAGGAGGGCGGCGGGTCCAGCGGGAGAGAAAGGGGAGAGGGATTCAAAAGGTGGCGTGGAGGGATATATGGGGGTTGGAAAAGTGATTGGAGAGAGGGATTCAAAAGGTGGGTAGAGGGGTGACGTGGGAGAGAGTGGAGGTTGAGGGGAAAAAAAAGAAATGGTCAAAGGGAGGTGGGGTGGCGTGGAGGGATAAGGGAAAAAAACAAAAAAGAAATGTTAAAGTTTAAATTAAATAAAACTAATTATCTAACTAAGTTAAAAAATGATAAATAATAATATATTAATGCAATGTAATTAAATATAATAATAAACTAATAACAAATACTATTTTATTAATTCAACCAAATAATGAAATAAAAAAATACAAATTAAAATATACATACTAATAAAAATTAATAAAATAAACTAAAATTAGAGAAACTAATAATAATAATATAGTGTTAAATATAATATATAAAATTAATATAACTAATAGAAATACTAAATTACTAATATTAGTATATAAATTAACTAAAAATTATTAAAATATTTAAACTACTACAAAGCTACAAAAATAAACTAAAAATATAAAAATTGGTTAAACTAATTAATTAAAACTAAGTTAAAAAAATAAAAATACATGTAAAAATCCATGTACATCAATACACTAAATTAATAATTTAAGAACACATTAATAAAAGTTTAATACAATCATTAAAACATATAAAAATTATAAAAAATTAATCATTAATTTAATCTAATATATTAATTTATTTTAATAATAATAATTTAAAATTAAATGTGTCAATAAAAAATGGGAAAAAAAATTAAAAATCATTTTCTAAAGTTATTTACATCAAGATAAAATCATTATAAAATAATTATTAAATATTTCAAATAATAAAAAAAATATTCATTTAAATTTTTCATTAAATAAAAAATGAAGTTTAATATAAATTTACAAGAAAAATAAGAACAAAATGAATAACATTCGATAAAATTTTAATTTAAAATTGAATCATCACTCCAACACCACAATGATTTATAATAATTAACAATCAATCCTTACAACATCAAATATTATAATTTTATAATTATTTTAATAAAAAAATATGTTCAAATAATTATTGCATAATATTTTTTAAATTTTAGATTTTCAATAAATGAAAATTATTTTTTGTCATGTTTATCGACAAAATAAATCTACCAAAACCTAAATTTATCACATAAATGATAAAATAATAGGTAAAATTTTATAACTCAATGAAATATTATTATAAAAAATATTGTTATATGATTTGAAAATTATTTTCCCAAAAATTAAGAACACATGAATTTAAAATAGAAAATAAATAGAAAATATAAAGAATTATATTTGAACCAACATTATTTCTGAAATCATTAAAATTCATAATTTTTATCCTTTAATTTAATATTTTAAATGTAAAATTTTTATGCATGATTTGGATGAGAGAAATTTGATGAAAATAATATATTAATTTTTTTCAATTTTTATATAATTTTATAACTTTATATAACACAATTTATTTTAATATTATAATAATTAATTCATCTCATCACACTAAATCCTTATACACCATTAATTGATATTTATTTAAATTGATATTATGATCTCCATAAAATATCATGTTTTCCATGATGATTATTTCTAAAAAATATTGAAATTCATTTTAAGGAATAAAATTTTATTTTTTTTAGGGAATTTAATATTTATAATAAAGAATTTATTATTTTTGGAAACCTCATGTATATGATAAAGCTAATAATTTTAAATAATTTAAAATAAATGTACCTTTTTATTTTTAATTATATCCTCAAAATCATTACTATTAAAATTCATGTACTATAATGTAGATATATATTTACTCTTATAGAGACTTTGATTAATTTCATAGTACATATTAAAATATTTAATGAGAAAATTTTATTAAATATTATATTTACCATCGATAAAATAATTTTTCATATGACTGGTACTTGGATAGTGTGCTTTTATACCACAAAAAACATTTATTTTCAATATTTTTTCTTGAATGTGGTTGTTCATCATTCAATAAATTATTATGGTTCTCTTATTCTTTCATTTGATACATTTTCATGATCAAATAAAGAATAATTTTTTTTCTTAACTTTGATAAGTTTTTTATCACCATTACCTATATTATTTGAATTATTATAGGTATGCACATTCTATTTTGTGAATGAAGTTGAGCCACATGATGAAGTTTAATAATTTGTCATCAGGAGTTATTTATTCTTCATTATATTAAGGGAACATAATCCTATAGATACAATTAAAACATTTATTAAATATTTATTTACTTATAATGAATCTTGAAATCAATTATCCATTAAAAATAGTTACCTTCAATTTTTTTGGTGTTGAAATATTTTTAGATAATTTTAATATTCATAATATGAAATAAATTCCATTAAAATTTAATAATTCCAAAATTTTCAAGGATAGTGAAATATCTATTAGATTCATCAACTAATATTAAGTAAAATAAAAAAATAATTGTTTTTATTACTTCTCTCATACCATGATAATAATAAGAATCCTTCTAAAGGATTCACTATCTATATTAAAGAGTTAAATATATTCTTAGTTTAAATTGACCGATGTAAAAATATGTATATGACATGTACTCAATTTTCAAACCAATACAATATTTGATTTGTACCAAGACATTCATTTAAAATTCTTCCTTAAAGTACTCTATTACATCAATAAACTCCTCAAGGTTATCAATGATATTTATATCATAATTATAAACAACAATTATTACATATCCAAATGTTTTTTTCTTAATTAAAACACATAGAAATATAAAATAATTTATATATTATTTATCTAATAAATATTTTCTTAAGAAATTATTCCACATATTCCTAGATTGTTTTAATGTGAACATAGTTTTTTTTTAATTTAATTGAATATAAGTCCTTAGAATTTGATTTTAATACTTAAAAATCTTTAATTTTAATATTCTGTTCATTTTTAATGTTTTGTGGATTTTCCTGTATATATTATTATAAATATGCTCATTTAAGTTGTAACAATACCCATCAGATTTATTTATTTATTTTATCTACTATAAGGATGAATAAATATTTAAATTTAATTAGATCTATAATGGAATAATATGTCTCATTATATTTAATTCCAAGTCTTTTGAAAAAATCTTGTGTACAAGATGCACTTTGTATATAATAATTTAGGAACCTTTCAAAGGGGTAAATTTAACAAAATTAAATCTAAAAATATATCTTTAATTATTCATAAAAATAAATAATCAAATAAATAATCAAAATTAAATTAAATTTAAACAAAATTTTATATTTTTCATATTATTTTAAAATTAAAAATTTTTATTGTGAAAATGTAGATATGATTTGTTTGAAAGAGAAGACTTACAATCATACATAACATATCTAATAATACAACCATATTAAGAACATATCCAACCCAACACAATAAATTCCATTTTAAAGTAAAAATCATCTCTAACCCACTGCTATCTTCAGTGCTAAAATAAAGATATGCTAAAGTGCAGCGCCATATTTGGCGCTGCACTGTAGCTGCACTATACATTTTTTCACTTTCTAAAAATTTTATCATAAAAATAAATTATTTATGTTTATTTTAAAATATAAAAAATATTAATATCCTAGGAATATTATTTTTATAGTAGAAAATTAAGTAAATGGGTTGGAGTTGATTTTAGTGTTGTTAATTCAATTTGAAGTAAAATTACTCCAAAATGAAGCAATGGGTTAGATTTTATGTAAGAAAATGAGAAATCATGATAATAACATGTTAGGAAAATGAAAAATGAAAAGGATTTATATTTATGGTTTTGACCGTAATAAATTTACCAGTTGAATCATTTACATTAATTGTATTTAATGATTGAGGTAAAACATTTTATATGGACTCTTCATGCCATCAGTCACTCTATAATTAGTTGAGTATTTAATTAATGGGTAAATATTCCTAACCATAAATGGGAAATTTATATATAAATTGTAACATTAGTTAATATAATATAACATAATATTTATTCATAATATACTATATTTATTCTCATAATAATTTCAACTGTATAGGGGAAGGGGTATAAATTACAAAGAAAATATATTGACACCTATAAAGCAGTCGATGAGACTCAAACTTGAGACCACCTTGAGACCTATCAAATGCGTTAAAACTAAGATACACCCTATAAATAATAATATTCATCCATAAATTCTCCTTATGATAAATTCCCCTAAAGAATACTATTCATTCATAAATTCCTCTTAATAATAATATTCATTATTATTTTTTTTTATTTTTTTTTAATAATATTCATTATTTAATTTCTAAATCATTCCATCCATAACTCCCCCTTATGAAATTAACAATGAAAATAATAAGTACACTAAAGGAATCTTATATAGTTTTCATGATGTGTTTTATGAATTATATAGCTTGTTGTGTTGACATGATAATAAATATTGTTATGAATGTACCAGATCATGAAAATAATAGAAGATTCAAATGGATACTTTATTTGATATATCAATGGTAAGAAATTTTATATTCAAAAGGAAATTTTTATAGAGAATATGAAATAATTATTTATAAACTATTTATCCTACCATTTTTTAAGTATGACTCGATAACTTTATTCCTCAATTTTTTATAGTTTTCAAAATTTAAAACTCATTTAATACTTGTAATTTAATCTCACTCTTTATCCTCTCTATTTTTATTGATAATAAGAGGGTTATAATTATATTATATAATTATTTACTTTGAACACATTAATTATACTATAAGGTTATTTTTTTTGGATGAAATTAATCACCTTATTAATAATTTATTACATTATATTTATTCTAATCATAATGATAATGAATCCTACTTTTTTTATTTCTTTTCCTTTCATTATTACACTATAAAATTTATTAAAATTTAGAGAGAGGGTGAGAAATAAATAATAAAATCAACCGTACATGGAAACACACAAATGGAAATACTGTAACATGAGACTTATAAGATTTTACTCAAGGTCGTAATCATAAAATCAAGATAACACTTATTAATATTCAATTAAAAATTCTATATTTTTCATTATTAAAGAAATTAATGTCACAAGTAATTAATTATATATTCATATAATCATAGGTCTTGAATATTTTTATACCATTCCATTTATGCCCATAAAAAAACATAAATAATAAATAATTTTGAAAAATAAAAAATAATAACTTGGCCACTTAGAGTACTTTTTAAATATAATATTTTTCTAAAAATATTTACTTAAAATAAAACAGTCTGTAAAATATTTTCCAAAATAATCCAAACAAAGGAGTGACTTTAGACCACCCCTTTGGTAAAAAATTAAACAAAAGGTGCATTTTGGAATTTCACATTCCAAGAAAGAAATCTGTAAAAGGTGGGGTCTCAGACCGCACCTTCATACTATTTATTTTAAACTATTTATTTTTTATATTTATTTTTATTATATAAATATATAATGAAATTATACAAAATATTTAAATGTTATTATATTTTATATTACTTTTATTGAAGTATTAAGAAAATATTATTTAAAGTCCAACTATAATATCACTTTTATGAGAGTGTTCTTTGAAATATTTCCAATTTTTTTGATGTGTGAGCATGTACCCTCATTTTGAGCATTATACTAGTTATCCATTTCTTTACATTTTAAAAATGATACTCTTTATTAATAATAATATTAACAATAATAATGCAATTTTTAAGTAATAACAATGCATTTAATATTAATTAAATTATGGTTTATAATATTAATAATCAAAGATGGTATGAAGTGTGAGTAGGAAACACAATCCACACCCCCAAAAATTATTAGTAATGTAATTATTAATCAATAAGAATTTAATTAACTTAATTAATCCTGAGAAGGGGATATAAAAAAATTAATTAATGATGATGATGATGATGATATAATAATTTACACTGACCAGGGATGAGGCTACAAGAATCTACAAAGAAAACCATACATACATGAACATACAAAGAACTTTGGGAGGCTTGAACCTGAGACATCCTAGGACCCCTTAAGGATATGACTAACCCACCCAATTAAATTAAAATTAAAATCATGGAGACAAAACAAAAACAACAACAAGAATAACGAAAACAATAAAATTAATAACAAAAATAGGAATAGAAAAAACTACAACTATAATCATATAATTTAATTTAAATATTTTAAAATTAGTCCTCTAATTAACAACAAAAATAATAATTTATGGTGATGATGATGATATTTTAACAACTCTGAAATTTCCATGCAACACTTTGAAACATTTCTAATAATATTTTTAGAGTTGGGTGAAAAGTTGACATTGAATTATAGGGACCATAGATCCTTTACATT
The DNA here is from genome assembly GCA_963277665.1 of Viscum album. NCBI lineage: Eukaryota > Viridiplantae > Streptophyta > Magnoliopsida > Santalales > Viscaceae > Viscum > Viscum album. The sequence goes on along the minus strand of OY728137.1, from coordinate 609,692,432 downwards.
TATATATTGAAAATACTAAATCTATCATATCGTGAAAGAACAATTTTTTTGTAATAATGGAATAAATTCCAAAAGATTTATTGGATATGAATTTTGAGATCACCATTAAATCCATAATATGGGTTTTAACCCAGGCATGACATAATTTATGTTAATTTTGGGCTCTTGGGTAGAGTGCCATCATTGAAAAATTAAATGAATTAATTTATTTAATTTAAATTTATTTGAGGAACCCTAACAATAAATCTATTTAAATACCACTATGAAAACTTTCCTAGGGTTATATACATAAACCTAGAGGGAATGGGAGTATGGAGAGCACTGGTGGTGAGTGCATTAGAAATTGGCCATAAGACCGTGGATCAAGGATCAGTGTACCATGAGGAATATTTTTAATTATAATTTTTTTGTATATCTCTAAAGAAATCAATGTAGAAAGGCTCTTCATTTGTGATCGATCCAATCTCGAGGTACCAAATTTTTTTAGTTGGTTTAATCCCATAATTATTTATTCTATGGTGAACATGAATTAATACTTCTAATAATTGATTCATAGGTTGAATATTAACTTACAATTGGTGGATTTTTATCCCTGGATTACAATTTTGATGATATTTGATTATTTCTCTATGTTCATCATTATAGCAGTCACAAATTGAGGGAAACCCAAAAAATGGTTGAGGTTCATTCCCCATGTTTTCATTTTGTGATTTTCTCCCATTATTCTTTGTGAATTTATCATCAGTATCCCATTTGGATGGTGGTTTTCCAAATACCCAAAAATCAATCTTTGTGCATTCAATCTTTGGTGCAATTGATCATTACTATAGATCTATATTTGGGATAGAGGACATTGTCATGGTGCAATGCGGTGTGATGGGAGATTTATATGGATTTGGAATGGATTGGGATTCAAAATTTTTCATGGAAGTAGTGTGGTATGATGACAGGTGTCTCCCCAAATGATTGGTGGACAGATATGGCCATTAACAATAAAGGTGACCTGGTTGTGGCACAAGTGACAAAAAACTCATGGTTAGGCCTTGTGGTGAATTTAGATGGCAACAGCGGTAGAAATATTCGGTGAATCATGGTTGGTATCTGACTTATGGACGACCACAGAGGATAGTGAAGATATATCCGGGTGTTGTGGTCTTATTCTCAGTATAATTATAGGTAATAGCGAAGAAAATTGAATGGGTGTGGGTTTCTATAAAATCCCGACATACATATAGTGTAGTTCATAGGAACACATTCCTTGTATTCCCCTTTGTGTGGTAGCTAGGGTTTCTTCTCGGAGTTAACTATCACACATCGTGTAGTGATCCTACTCATCGTATGACCCTTATTAGGCTATCTTAGAGTGTATAAGGAGTACAATCACATAAATCCATGTTTCATTACACTCCATGTGTATAGGATCACATGCCATGTATGCCTTTTTGGATGGTTTAGTGTGTACAAGGATTACATTCCCAGGTGTCCATGTGACCCCACATGCTGTGTGTATTGAGGCACACACCATGTACAACATAAAGCAGTCAAACATAGCTTGGGTACACTATCAAACCCTGAGTACATGGTCATAGTATATAGTATATGGGCTAGGCCATACAACACTCCAAGTTCTAGAATAACCTCTATACACTATATTTCTTAAATAACATCTTGTGTATTTGTATAAATTCATTCCATGTGAGTCAGTGAGACACAATAAATTATATAATTAGAGAGAGATTTTGTGTAACCCATGGGACACACTGTGTACTCCTTAAAGGGAAATTTTGAGCCTTTTTTCTTATCGATTATATTTGGTGTGATCTTGGGTGAGTTCCCTTCAACCATTTCAGTTGGGTGAATTCCCTAGGTCCATCCCCATGAGGGTATAATAAGGAATCACATCCTGAGAATAGGATGTGATCCCCTATGTAGGATTAGTCTCATATATAGATTCAGGAATACCTCGGTGAGGCCTAGGTTGGGATCCTCTATCATATCTTATTTTCTAGATAGTATTTGAGGAATTATCATGACCAATATACATGGGTGTGTGATCCCCTAGTTAAAAAGTTATTCTAGGTAGGGTTCAATATACCCTAGAGGAATTGGGTGAGATCCATTATCTATGTATTGATATTCTCAACGTTCCAGAGAGTAATTATTATTGGAAATTGCTGATGAGTGAGACCTCTCAGATGAGTTTCATTAGTGTAGTAAGACTTGATGAGTGAGACCTATTGGAGGAGTGTTATCAGGGATGGTAAGGATCATGGATTGAGTTCTCTTGGATGAGTGTTACCTAGGAGCCTCTAGTAGAATCCTAAGTCAATAGCGAGGTTATGAATTCACCTTGAGACTTAGTGCCCAACTTGATCATATATGGGTTATTATTGTGATATATTGTTATGTCTCACATTATGACTAATAGAAAATCATGATGATGAGATGGATACCCTCTCTTAATGATTTATGTTTGGTTATTTTTGGGTGTCCTAATGAGTATTGTTATACTCACCCCTACATGGGATCTACCCACACATGTCATGTCTTATGCAGATACATCTTTCTTTGACTATTTGAAATAAATGTGTCATTACACCATGGCCATGGAATTTAATTTTATGGTTATATTCCAATCAAAGGGTCGAGATATCAACTTCTATAAATATGGAAGGGAAAAATCCTTCCTTGTATTATCCATTAATGACATGTCAATTGTGACTCACCCAATGCAACCTACATCTCTGCGAACATATGGTGTCATGGTTTTCATCAGAAAATCTAAGTGCATGAGTGATGAAATTCATTAATGAAAATCTTAAAGTCTAAGGATCATTACACATGTTTTTAGATAAGAATATTCGATGACACCAAGACATAAAGAATTCCTCCTAGTGGATCCATTCTCATAATCTTATTTCTTGGAGATTTCCAAGTGAGTACTTTATGAGAACAAGCCTCATTCAATTATGAGTACTCACACATAACAATATATATACTATATGTCCCATCATAGTATTTTATTTGACTATATAACTATATTTAACAATATCATCATAGCACTTCAAGGTTATGATCATTGTGGGTAACTGCTATGACCTTATTAATGCGATGTATACTCTAGGGAATTATTACATTAAATTCATACAGAATAATGAATAGTATGTAATAAATTTTTTTATTAATATTAAATACATCAAATATAAATGTAATTAGAGTAAAAATAGTTGGTTATATGCCAACAACTTCAACAAAATCCCAATTGGACTAGATCTAACTGCCTATGACCTTCAGTATGCTATACCTCACATGATAATCATGTTTTTGATGAGTCAATTCTTTAGTCAAGGGGTCTTTCATGTTTCATTCTATGAAATAATACAAACTACAACCTCAACATTGTGAGAAAAATATCTCAAGATATAATACTTCTAAAGTATGTGTTTCATTTACTGATGTGAACTTGTATCTTTTTCAAGAGCCACTACTATATTATTATCACAATAGAGTATGATATAATCTTTACTTCTAGGCACTGTGTTAATATCTTAGACGAATTTTTGTATCCATAGTACTTATTTAGGTACCTTAGAAGCTGCAATACACTAAAATTCAATAGTATAATCTGCAAACACAACCTTATTTAAGCTCTTCCAACTCCAAACATAACTATTCAAAGTGAAGATGTATCCCATTTGTGACTTCATGTCATCTTGATCTGTTTGGAAACTAGAATTTTCACATCATATAATGACTAATTCCTCATATCCTCCATAAACTAAGAACATGTCCTTAATACACTTGAGATACTTAAGGATAGTCTTGACTACCATCCAATGGAAGTCACCTATATCTTCCTACCACACATAATGTGTAAGATACATCTATCCTAGTACATAGCATAACATACTTTATTAACCCAATCCCTAAAACATATAGAATCCTCTACATTATTTTCTTTCCTCATATGTATAAGGACACATTTTCCTAGAAAGATGAATTCCATGTGACACTGGTAAAAATAACCTCTTTGATTGTTCCATATTGAACCACTTAAATATCTTGTCAATATATGTACTTTGACTTAGGTCAGGAAACCTCTTGGATCTATCACAATAGATCTTTACCCCAAGAATATATATTTCCTCCCACAAGTCCTTCATGAATAATCATTTATTCAACTAAGCCTTAATAGAATGTAAGACAAGTATTTATCTTCCAATAAGTAATATGTCATCAACATATACTATTAAGAAAATGACTAAACTCCAAATAAAACGTTTATAGAAGAAATTCTCACATTGATTTTTTATGAAACCAAATTTTATTATGGCTTCATCAAAATGAATGTTTCATGACCTGAATGATTTATTTAATCCATTAATAGATTTTTGAAACTTTTATATATTATTGGCATCTTTTGAAGTCACAAACCCTTTCAGTTGTATCATATAGGCATCTTCCCAAATGTTCCCATTAAGGAAGGTTGTTTTGACATCTATTTTCCAAATTTCATAGTCATAGATGGTCACAATGGAAATTATAATTCTTATGGATCTCAGCATTGCAACTGGTAAAATTGTTTTTTCATAGTAAATACCTTAACATTATTTAAACCCTTTTCAACTATTCGAACCTTATAGGTACTGACTTGTCCTTCCATGTCCAGTTTCTTCTTACATACCCATTTATAACCAACATGGTTTACATCCATTAGATGATCTACCAAAATCTAGACTTGGTTTTGGTACATAGAATCCATTTTAGAATTCATAGATTCTTTCCACTTAGAAACATCTATGCCACTTACTGATTACTTATAAAATAGAAAATCATTATTATCAAATGATAATGAGTTACCATAATCGGTGACTAAAAAAATACCGTTCTAGTAATTTAAACTATCTTATACTCCTATGTAGTATTTGTGTATTTGGAACAACTTTTGATGCCATAAGGATTTTTGGAATCTATTCCTTTTCCAACTCTTGTGTACCTTGAAACTCGACTTAATCAAAGTCTATCTCACTCTCACTATATATTTTAGATATGTTCTCCCTCTCAAGGAATATGGTGTGTCATGCCACTATTACATTTTTATGAGGTATTTTATATTTAATAACCCTTTTTTCCTTGGGATATCCTATAAAGGTAGACTTTGTACCTCAGTTTGAAAGTTTTTTACTTGAAGAGGCTTGAAAAAATGCTTTGAAACCTCACAAATGTAAGTATAAAAACATGGGTTTCTTTCCATTCCATAATTGGTATGGTATACTATATTATGATTTACTTGTCATTTGGTTTACTATTTTTTCTTCTGTCTGTAATGCATATCCTCAAAAGGATAATGGAAGACTCACATGACTCATTATTGATCTCACATTTTCTAACAAGGTGTGGTTCCTCCTTTCACTTAAACCATTCCACTAAGCTGTATATGGAGGAGTGAGTTGGTATAAGATCTCAAAATCCCATAGGTAATCAATGAAGTATTGATTAAGAGATTATCCACCATTGTCTAAATAGAATTTATTAATCTTCTTACCAAACCGGTTCTCAACTTAATTCTTGTATTCTTTGAATTTATCAAAATAATTTGACTTATAACTCATAAATTATACATATCCATGTCTACTAAATTCATCAGTAAAAGGTACGAAGTACGATTACCCATCCCTTACTTTCAATAGGAAATGTTACACAGACATCAATATAAACTATTTCAATAATATCTTTTCTCCTTTCACCTTTTCCACTAAATGAGGATTTGGTCATTTTGTCTTATAATCATTTGAGACATATACCAAGTGGTTTTAGTTCAAAAGAATCTAAATATTCATCTTGTTATAATTTAGTCAAGCGCTCTTCATTTACATGACCTTTCTGATCATGCCAATGTTGGGTGTGGTATGAGTCATGTGAAGTGGTTTTATTATCAATTTCCATTACTTGTTTTTTTGTAATCCCACATATAAATACTGTTATTTAAATGTGTCTTATTGTAACAAATGTTATATTTATAAAAGAATCAAAATTTATTTATAAACTTGAAAATAAAACCATCTGTATCATGTTTAGATATTGAAATAATGTTCTGGGTAACATATGGAATAAAATAACATCAGTTCAAAACTAAGATCATTTTGGTTGGAAATGTGAGATGATAGTCCCCGATAACTACAAAATAAAGTTTAACTCCATTGGCCAGTCATGGATCTATCTCCCCTTACTAAATTCTTTTAAATATACCCAGTTACTATATTTAAATACATATTTGAGAACTAAAATCTATATCTAATACCCAATTTTTAGAAATAGATAAATTGAACTCAATAACAAACTCAACTATAGCTTCACCTTGCTTCTTTTGTGGGGTGTGATTTTTCTTACAGGGTCCCTTCTTACCACAAATAGAATCATGTTCCCTTGCTTGTCCCTTGTTCTTCCTCTTCTTGAAAGGTCATAAAGAATATTTTTTCTTAAATATATTTTCATTCAACTTATGTATATTAACCATAAGGACAAAACTATTTTCATTCTTCACTTATCTATCCACTTTCCAAATAAGAGTAAGAAGATATGGAAGAGACTTCTCAATTTTGTTTATATTAAAATTAACAAAAAAACTGGTGAAGATCTGAGGTAGTGATTCCAAAATGAGATTGGTGTACAATTTATTGGGGAGTTTAAGCCTTATAACCTCTAGGCACTCAATGTAGCCAATTATATTAACTATGTGAGGTCCAACTGGTTCACCCTCCAAAATATTACTCTAAAAGTGTAACATCCTAGATTTTTGGAGAGGTACATACCTTTTTATTACTATTCAAAACATCTTGGTTTATATTAGTAATGTGATAAAGAGGATAAGATGTGTTTTTGAGATTCTAGGTCTTGTTTAGAGCCTATATCTCTAAAAATTGGAGAGGAATAATGAGCCACAAGGTTAGCACACAATTAGTGCTAACTGTGCAACTCAACCGGGTGGGGAATTGTATTCACAGTAAAGGTCATATGATTTGTCTGCAACCATGAGACCTAGAATGTATGCCCATGTGGGAGATGGAGGAATCTTAGAATAGGACTTTTTCATGGGTTGTGAATAGTTAGTCAAACTATACAGACATACTATGCAAGGGGGTTCCCTAGGAAGTAGATGTTGCACAGTCGGTGAACGGTTTGGCTAACTGTGTAACCAAACTGTGCCACCCCTAATTAAAGGGGTAAATTACCCTTTTTACCTTGAAATGATTTAAATAATAAAACCCTTCCTCATTTATCTTATTTCAAGTGGGATGTATTCTAGGATAATCCTCCTCTCCTCTAAGCTATGTATTTTGGTATCTCCTCTATCTGATCTCTCTTTTATTCATCACAGGGTGCATTGGATTACTCTTGGTAAGATCTACATTGATATTCCTTATTTTCATAGTTTATCTTCCTATATATTATTATATTTTGGTGCAATATCATATGAACTATTTTCAAGGAATTGGTTCATTCATATGGTTTCTCTTATTTTATTATGATTCAAGTGCTGACACTAGATAAGGAGAGTGCTACGAGGCTAAGGTAGGTGGTCTAGTTCTTTTCCCTCAAGTCTATTGGTTTTATATTACACATCATTATTCAATGCATCAGAATATTATGGTGTCCCATACTTAGAGTATAATAAATTAATTTAAATGGTTTTCAAATCCCAATACAGTCCTATCTAGAGGTGAATCAACACCTTGTTTGATCGCCTTGATGTGATACACCCCTATGGGTGTACCTTTTCTTAAAGGCCCAATTTACCTTTACATTAAATTGTTTAAACACATTTTGACACGTGTTTTCCATTTTAATAAATGAATTATAATGTGGAACAAATTAATAAATGTGTTTTCCATGAGTTAGGACCTATTATTTATGCCATAATTGAATTACTTAGATAAAAATGAATTTGGATAAGTTAATTAAATTATCTTGATTATAATGACCTATTGAAATGGTATGTATTGTTTATAGTTTAACCATACTTTCATACTTAGTTGAGGGTGAAACAAGGGATTCTATGTATGGGTCAACTTGGATGAGATCATCATACCTATTAATTAGAATTTGTTAATGAATGGTAAATACACTGAGAGCAATACTTGGTATGACTTGTATGGGCTCACTGTGTTGTTTATATACCTACTTATGAGTGATATCAATTCCCTATAGGATACCTTATGGATGAGCTCAGTGTAATGATGGTTATACCATTCCATGAGTGATACTTGGACCCCTATGTGAGATACCAAGGATAAGATCAGAGGTTATTGTCTTCACACTATGCCGGAAGTGATACTTGGGATTCCATTTATAGGTCACCTTGGAAAGAATCTTAAAACATTGAGTATTTATGGAACTCCTAGTGTGATACTTGGGTTCCTTGATATGGTTTTCCTTGAACAGGCCCAGAATTCCACTCATTTAAATTCAAGATATTACTTATATAAAAGTCCAAAAATGCTAATTTATTAAATCAAAGGACATGTCTGCCAAGAAAAATCACATACTTGGGCTCAGAATAATTATGATACATTACTTATGATGACCCAAATATACACCATATCATAATTTTATAGGTTACCATGTTTCATAGACATGTGACTTAGGTTGAAGTAGGTATTATCGATCGAGTATCCCATGAGGAACCCGATTCAATGTATTTATTTATTTTTATTGCCTTTCATTTATTATTATCAGAACACTTATTATTTTATATGCACATACTAGATTGATCTAGAGATCATTGGTGGTGGAATAATAAATATATCTCACACCCTACTTAAACCACCCTTGGTACTTGAGAATAATTCATGATTACAGGTGTAGATAAAGGGAAGCATCCAAATTTCGATGCTTGATTTTTTATAATAGGATAGAGTATAGGAGAAGAAGACCGAGCCTATGATCATGATTCCAGTAGTGGAAAATTTTGGTATTTTGTATTTTTATATAGCATGTGGTATATTCTTGTTTCCCATATATCCCATGTACCTATTTTTTTTATAGCTACATGACATGATCATCATCATAATCATTTTTGTATCTATTATTGATTCAAATCCACCTAGTTATTCATTGGATGTTTATTTATTATTCAGTTGCTATTTGTTTATTGATTCTTTCATTGTTTTCCATTTATTATTTACTATTGTTCTCTAATATAACTCACAAAGGCATACTATTCCCACAAACACACCCTAGTCCCTCATTAATAATCAGTAGACTCTGGAATATGAGGAGGCATTATTGAGGTCATGTGGCCAACCATCTCGGGCACTGCTAAGTGGATAATAGGGGGGGGGGATGCTATAAAGTGGTATTAGAGCATTTATTTTCATTTTGTATTAAATTTAGGGTATTATATAGGAGACTATAATGTATTAGAATTTGGTATTGAGTTTATTCCTGGGATTAACTACCCCATGTATAGGGGAAACCCAAATTACCTGGGATAGTTTATTGTTATTATTGGTTTGTTCCTGTTATAGTTGATTCGATCACACCATTGGGTGATGCATATGATGTTTAAAGTTATTGTTGTTGCTATAATGAATTTAGATTTTATCCTTGTCTTGTTAAAGAATATAGGTATCATCTCATGCATCATTATAGGAACTTTAATACTTATACCCCATTAATTTTTCCATGCCACATTTTGTTTTTTCATGCATTTTCTACTGCATATGGTAAGTTCCTGGATTATTATATGTTGAAATGTGTTAATGTTTCTTTCATGGATAATATAATTGGATTAATTAAAGTGCCTAAATCAATATAAACAATGTTTTCCTGTATAGATTTATGATGAAATCTTGATTAACCAATTATTCCATGTTCTAGCTAGGAACCATTGGTTATATGTGATAAAATATTAGTTGATTTGATTGATGAATACCAATTCTGGGAATGGTAATTCATTCAATAAAATCATTATACATGACCTGTTACATCCTAATACTAGACATATAGGTTAGGTCATAATTACTTGACATGATAATTGCAATTTATAAAGAGTATGATCCTTTATAAATTGAGAATGGTGATGCATTTAACTGGATTGAGATATCTATATCCACATATATAAGAATGAACTTAAATAAATTAAAGTTTTAAAATAAAATGGTTACCACTAAATGAGGATTTAAATTACAAAGTAATGGTTGTTTTCCTCTATAAATTTCAATTGACACTCTATATACTGGGACCTTTTTGTGTTGTATGAAACCTCAACCGTGACCCAACCTTAGTAGTGGGCCTTAGGTAGTGTATCTCATGAATTCTATGACCTTTCTTATCACCTTGACATAGCTTAAGGAGTAGAAAAAGAGGTTTGACCTGTTTATGTAAAGTATATGTGCATTTCATTTTCGGATTCCATTGTTTCCTACCTATTTTTAATTATTATCTATGGTGTGAATTTGGAAATTGTAAATTTATTCTACCATGATGTCCTTAGGTCATACACTAGGAGGGTGGTGACAACCATACTCTGGAGGTTGTGGTCCTTAATACACTAGTATTACATCCTATATCTCCACCTAATGCACCTTTTATTGATCTTCCATTGGGAATCAATGCTCAGTTCCAAGATAGACTTTTACTCTTTATACAGTCTATACAAGGAGCTCCACAACCTTCCCCTACTATGAAAGAATTGACACATGAATTATTATAGCAAAATTATCTAACCTTTTTGGGGGATGGAGGTCCTCAAGATGACGAGTCATGGATAGAGACGATTTTATTGATCTTAGAGAATTCATAGATTCCTTCAGAGAAGAGAGTCAATCTTTCTACCTATATGATTTGTGATTCTACTAAATGTTGGTGGGATGTAATCACCCAGGTTAGATGTCATTAGGGTATGGTCTGTTCAGGCTTCCAAATATCCTTTTATAACTACTTATTCCCCCATACATTGAGAGTAGACTACTCTTGAGAGTTTATAAACCTTTAGAAACATTCCATGTCAGTAATAGAGTACTCTAATCGTTTCAAAAAGATTCAGTGTTTTGCACCAAATTTGACCAACGACGAGTTGATGAATATGAAAAGATTTGAGTTTGGACTTAAGTATTCCATCCAATCATAGGTGGATTTTTTATGGTTGGACACCGTTTGTGAGATAGTGAACTAGGACTTCTTCACAGAGAGAAAATTGAGGGAAGATAGAAATGTGAGTTTGGGCAGTTCAGCTTCTAGGCAGGGGGATGATTTGTTTAGCGATGGGAAGCATCATTTTCAGGGTGAACATGGGCGTAGTTCTAGCCAGATGACATGAATTGACAGCTATGTAGTGTGACACTAGTGTGGTAGGGAAGGCCATAAAAATCCCTAGTGTATGAGAAACTCGACTAAGTACCAATATTTTGGCAGGATGGGTCACCTATAGTGTTTCTGCCAAAATTTTCCTTGAGTTACTAGAAAGAATGGATCTATATTGACCCCACATTCAGGTAGCCTTTATTTTAGTTTTTTTCTTATTTGATACAGGTTCATCATACTCCTTTATATCTTCTATAATTATGGAAAGTATGGGCCTTGAGATAGATTAATTTTTTGATACGATGAATCTCAACACACCACTAGGGGTTTGATTTGATAGTGTGTGCCAATGAAAGGAGTAACTCCCTGAGATAGGTGGGTATCGATTCTTATGCAATTTCATTTTGCTTGAGATGACCAAGTTCAATGTCATTCTTAGTATGGAATGGATAATGCCTTATCATACCTATGTTGATTTCTATCATTAGAGGGTGTGTTTTAAAACACCCAAGGGTAGTTATTATATTCATAATGGGTAATGGGATGTCCAAGAAAGTCAGTCTAGATCCGAGCACTGTGGGATGGATAGAGTGATATATTAGATGGTGAGTATCATTATTAGTGATTAGGGAATGTAGATTGTATAATTCCCTCTTATTGTGGATCATTATAGGGATGTCTTCCTGGAATAATTCTATAGTTTAACTCTTATGATAGTGGTAGAGTTCACTATTGATCTAGTGCCAAGAGCGATACCAGTTTCCATTACTTCCTATATAATGACACCTACAGAGCTCTAGGAACTCAAAAAATAGCTAGAAGACTTAGAGGTAAAAGGTTTTATATGACATCCATGTTTTCATGATACTTAATGAGTTCACTAGACATAGATGAAAGCAACAAACATTGAACATCGATCACATCGCTCAATTTTTTTGTATAGGTAAGTAAATCTTCATCACTCACCTCCTTAACAGGTGGATTAGGTATTAAGTATTCTAACACATAAGATTTACATTCATGGTGCAGCCGAACTCGAAGGCATCTTAACCACTCCTAGAAGTGACTTACAATGAGGATATGTTTTTTCTATAATATAGATCCTAGGGATAGTGTGGATGACGAAATTTCTATTTTCTAAAATTTTAAAAGATTATATTATTAATAATTTTCTTGACTAAAAATTATGTGAGAAATAATAATAATCAATTTTATTAAATCTCCCACTATTTTATAAAGTCCCAATAGCCATATCCATTGAACTCATAATGTCTAGTTGTTAGGATGTTCTAGTTGAAAGGATCCATATTCCCCTTAGTATAACCCCAATGAGGGTCGGTCAAGCTAATTGTAGGTATTTATCTAGGTAGGTCTTTTCCAACTGTGGGATTTTTGCTCCTTGATCTATTGAGTGGACTCCCCAATCCTAAAATATTGAATTTTATTTCCTCAACACTTTCCCATATGTTACATAAATTATAGAAAAGGATACTTATCTTTATGTAAGATGGTTAATTCAACTCAAAACCTTCATAAGAACTCCATGTTAAAAGTAAGTGTCCTAACAAGGGTTGGTTGAACAATTAGTTTTAAGTCTTTCATTCTAATTAAATTAATGGAAGTCTTAGTATAAATTAATTTTAATTCAAGGGATTTTAATTTATTATTCATAAATTTTATCTTACTTTATCCTTTAAATGAATTGTTAATATTATGTGAATTTCTCTTAATTAATTAACCATGTTGGATAAAAAATTTATGCATAATCTATTTACTTAAATATTGTATTTTCATGTTAATTCATTTATTTAAGTGATCACAATCTTGAATCAATAAAATAAATAATGCATAGATAGAAATAAATAAATATTTAACTGGCCCATTTATGAGCTTATATAAAAATTTATTTAATAATAATACATTAAACCAACTTATGGTCTAGGAGAAATCACTCCTATTTTCTGTCTTGGCATGAGTTACAACATTCCACCTACCCACCTATGTATCACCTAGGTTGGAATCATTATTATTCTGTATTAAACCGCATCCATGAATCTTAGGAAACTCCATTAATTAGATCATTTATAACTCACATGCAGGTGAGGGGAACCAAAGGATTGGTTAAAATGGGATTACATAAATAACCTTGGACACGTAGGTCCTACATAATAATGGAGGTAGGTATTAATCATAGGACATCATTTAATTTAATATTAAATAATTACAAACCCATGTAATAAATTAAATTAAATAAATCCAACACATACACCGGTCTTGGTTATGATCATGAACGGTCATACATGCAACATATATACAAAATTATATTAATTAATATAAATTTATTATTTGTTATTTATTATTAAGATAAACACACTTAAATAAATTAATTAATTCCCTTTTATCATAATTACCATCTAAATCCTCTTGGAAATAACTATCATTAAGAAATTAATGGAAAATAAATGAAAAAACCAACAATTAAATATTTATTACAAAAAATTAATTGAGAATTTAAAATTCATTAAAATAATTATTAAATTGTAAAAAATACAGGTTTTAATCAATAAAATAAGGTTTTAATGTTATAATTGTAAATTTAATATAATTTAATTCTACCATTTACTAGGAGACTACACGGTGTGTACTATCTAGCTATACATCATGTGCCTTGATTATCGTGTATCTAGGTTACACACCTGGGGATTCAGTGCTTTAACTCGACTAGACTACACGGTGAGTAAATTATAGTTACATGTTGTGTTTCCGCTTTCTGTGTGCCTGGAATAAATGCTTGGGCTTAGGTGTGTATCATGACTGAACTACATGGTGTTTAGAAGCCATCCACATGCTACATATCCCTTATGTTGTGTGTCCATTGTTCTCAAAAAATATCTCATTGCACATTTTGAACACAAAAAATGATTAACTGTAATATGTGTACACAACATACACTCTGTGTATATCATAAATTCTCCATGCTATTAATCTCATGCGATTTTACCATGTATAATGACCACATGGATTGTGAAATTTACACTAATAACCCATGTCAGTTACATGACATGTACACCAACTAAACACTATCTACCCAGACATCTTGTGTTCTTGGTTAGATCAATCTACATGTGGTGTGAAATAAATGCACCATGTGTAATTAACTGCTCAGCGTTTCATGTATCCCATGACACATCTAGGTGCAATGCACATGGGTACATGGCATGTACTTTGACTACACGCCATGTAACCCAGTTTTACCAGCCAAAACATTTGGAACTTTTTGATGTAATCTATGGTTGTTCTTCATATATTATTAGACATTTAATAAAATGAAACACCGAACGAACATGATTAATATGTCGATAACATGTTAATTCAAATTGGACTGAAGAACTAATAATATTAAATGAAACATTCAACCATGATTTCATATAGATCAACAATCAAATAATAAATTATTAATTTAAAACATGACCACTCTGATACCACATGTTGGTTTTGGGCATAGCGGAAGCATTGATGTTGGGTGATATATTTAAAATTTCTTTTAAATAAAATTTCTTGGAAACCTAAGCGAGGATCTTGAACATTAAATTTATACTTAATTTATTTTGATTAGAAAAAATGAATACATGATCTGAGGATATTTATTTGATGATGATGTTGATCTTATAAAATTTCATTTTCATATTGTCTTCATTGCGATGTGAGGATCTAAGGGTAGAATCCCTCTAGTGGCGATCCACACATGCTCCTTTAATCTTTGAGAAAAACCGATGAAACATTAGGTGATATCATCGTGGATCTATCATTTTGTTTTGTTCGTCTTGATTTATTGTCCTTCAATCTTGAAGGAATATCTCTAGTTCTTCTCATTCTTGAGAGGGAGAGAGAAGGACGAGTTGAGGGAGATTTTTTTATGGGCACCGATTCTCAATTTTCATACCACCCTACACAATGGAAATTATTGTCTATCTATAGAGTTAGGGTTTAGGTTAAAACATTATTTAATTACATGTAGAACCTTAAATAATATTATATACATTATATAACCCCATTCCATAAAATAATAATAATAATAATATTTTTCAGCATGTGCTAACTTGCATAGTGATGAATATTATTTACCTGATTGAAAATAAATATTCCTCATCAAACACAGTATTGGTGTATTTGAACTCCTTGACATTTATTGAAAACCCAAATAAAATATTTTATTCACTTATATACATATTTTATTCACAAACCAGTGAATACATATTTATTAAATATTCAATAAAATAAATAAAAATATTTTTTCAAAATTTAGTGAATAAATATTTATTTAATTTATGTGATCAACAAAAACTTGAATAAAATTATTCCTCGATCTTGTAAATAATTTTTATTACATTAATTAAATTAAAATAGAACTTAATAAATATAAAAAAAACACTTAGTGTTTGACCCTCTAGGATTATTTCTTGTTGAAAATATGTGGGATTGCCTAAAGTAGAAGATTGCTATCTAGTAATGGGTTAAGGCACCCAAGAGAAAGAACTTAATCTCACAATGATGATAACCACATACGAACGCTCACCATGTGATATAATCCATTAATATTAATATATCATCAATAAGGTTTCACATATGTTTCACCAACCTATATATTCGATATGTCTTTCTTTGACTATCTAAAATAAATGCGTTGTTACACCATGGCCATGGAATTTAATTTGATGGTTCTATTCCAATCAAAGGGATGAGATATCAACTTTCATAAATATGGAAGGGATAAATACTTACTCAAATTATCAATTAATGACATGTAAATCATAATTCACCCAACATGACTTACCTTTCCGTGAACATATTGCATCATGGTTTTCTTCATAAAATCTAAGTGCACGTGTCTTGGCATGAATTAATGATAATCTTAATGTCTAAGGACCATTACACACATTCATAGATTGGAATATCAGATGAAACCAAAACATGTGGAACTAAAATTGGAATGCCTGTTCTCATAATATACCATCATGGATATTACCAAGTGTGAACTTCATAAGAAAAAGCCTTATCTTCTAATAAGTTCTCACACCTAACTGTCTATATATTATGTGTCCCATCAATGTATGTTATATGACCACATAACTATATTTAAAAATATCAACATAGCACTTCATGGTTCTAATCATAGCGAGGAACTACTATAAACATATCAATACAATGTATACTCTATGACATTATGTAACACCCTAATATTTTATAAAATAAAACAATGTTTGATTTTATATTCAACATGAAACATCAAGCTTAAACAAACCGCAATATATATAACTATTATAATCAAGCTGTTAAATTAGAAAGTATGAATTTTATTAAATAATTTATGATATATATATATATATATCATACTCAATATAAATTATTGATAAATATTTATTAAATAATAAATCAATTATTATCAAAGTAATTTTTTTCTTCAAAATATGTTTTCTTTAAAAATGTTTTTATTGATTTTCATGAAAAAATTATTATAATTAATTTTGAAAATTTTGTAAAATGTATATGATTAAATTAAATTCATTTTTTAAATCATAGTATCAAAATTTAATTTGGGTGAAATATTGGGATTTTTCCATAAAATGTTGATTTTTCAGTGAATAGTGAAAAATACCGATTTTTCTAAAAATGTCATTTCTTTTCAATAAATTAAATAATTTAAATGTCCCATTATGTTTACAATACGATTTAAATTAAATAATTATTATTTAGTTATATTTAATCCAATTAATTTCTTTTGAATCAACTTGATATTAGATTTTAGTTTAAGTTTGTTTTTGGGTTTAAAAACGAGATTTTTCTGAAAAATATTTTAAAGTGCATAATAATTATTATTTTTAATTAATTTAAAAACTGATAATGAGGAATTACTTAAATGAAATTTATATATTATATATTAATAAATATTAATTTATATTCATAAAATTATTATTATTAGTCATATATTTGATATAAAATCATGTTTTTCTTACAAATTACACTACTTGAAAACCTGCTTTTTCGTTGCACCTGTGGGTTTAATTTTAAATTAAAATTTTCCAATTATGTGATTTGAATTTGGTAAAATTTATTATATATTAGTAATCATAAAAATTTATATTATATAACAATATCAACTTAATTTTTTATCATAATGAATAGTGAAGATAATAAAAATTAATTATTGTGGTAAAGGTAAAAACATGTTTACCGGTGGGTTAAACTAAAAATATAAGGGTAAAAATAACCTAAAAACTTTTATAAAATATCTTTTATAGAAATATATAAACCTTATAATTTCTAATTCTTGATAATACTCTATATTGTACCCTTGTGACATGTAAAAAACATGGGTAAACCTTTTTTTTCAAAAATTATAAGTGTGCTACTCACCTCACTTAAAAGGCCACCCACTCTCCTATATTCTTCACATAATAAAAACATTTTATTTTGGAAAATACCTGAAAAAATAACTTTAAAACTTCAATAAAATCATCCTAGAATATTTTTTTTTCATAAATTCATTCTAGTAATACTTTAGGTGTAATTATAAAGAGGTGGTCTGAGAAGAGGTAAAATTTAAAACTATGAGTTTTTGTTATATTTATTCTTACAACTCATTAAAATATTAATAAAATATGATCATATGATAAAAAATTATCTAATATATACTTATATGTTATTATATTAATGTAATAACCTAAATCTATCTCCTCTTCCATCAAATGGGATACAAAATCACCATTCATGTGTATGGGAGACTACCGCCTTATGAACCATTGTCATTTTGTTTCCATCATCTCCTCTCATGGATTATTGTAATGATGTATTTAAAGTATATATATATGGTATTTGTAATATATTTATACTTATTAATATATTATATCACATATTACTTTTTAATTTCCATTCCATGGGGAATACAATAACATCACTCGTGTGTACGACAGACTACTACCTCGCGAAGCGATGTGATTCCTTTTACACTAACGCTTTACATGAAAGATAATAAGGATAATTTTAATGAATATATGTGATATAAATTACATAAAAATGATATTAATTACATATTTTTAATTTAAAAAATATAATATTTTATTTTATTTCTTACACTAAAAAATGATAACGTCGTTCGTATACGTTTGGACTACCGCCACCACGAAGCGATGTGATTATTTTTTCATAACCACATCACAATATTGATATATATAAGTATATTTAAAAATAATAATATGGTATTTATGATATTATTATAATTATATAATGAAAAAATAATACATACCTACTTTCTATAATGATCATTTAAAAATGGAAATGTCACTCATGCGTATGTATGACCTACTGTCTCCATGATCGTAACATAGTTCATTTTTAAAAAACATATTTCATGATTAGTTTTAAAAATTATAATTTATCTAAAAATATGATAATTATTTAATTATTAATATTTTGGATATGTTGAAATAACGACCTATTTGACCACGATCAATACATCGAAGCCGTTTTGAAATAATGAACCAAATGTCTTCAAAACACATGACATAGAATTAACTAATTAAGTATTCAAATATATTATTAAAAAGAAATAAAATAAATTATTTATGTATAATTTGTTAAACTTAGAAAATTTTATTAATATATAAAATAATTTATATAAGATTATTATACAAGAGTTAAAGGGAATGTATAGAAATTATGGAATCAAGGTAAGTATTTTTCACATATTGCTTTTACTTATATGATACATATTCCATATTCACCACTCATTTTTATTATGTGGTATATATATTTCCCATGAATTTATATTATGAATATTTTCATGAAAATTATTAGGATTCAAACATCCATAAGAGGTTCTTTCTTTCAATGGGTTTGGATCCAGAGATTACCAAAGCCATATGGGATTTCATCTCAATTCACTTTTATTGAGGTATATTTTATTGTTATACCCCTAATTTATTTTATATGATGTAATACTAACCTTTTAAATATTATATAAAGAAACAAATTATTTTCATGATATTTAAAGTATCACTTTAAGTTATTCTTCCACGTGGATTATAATTAAAGAGCTACTAAAGGGGAAAAGGATTTATGTTACAATTTTATTTCTTTCAGGATTATTTATGTTAAAGTTTCTTTTATAGGAAATAATGTGATATTATTTTATTGAACCAAATATCTTTTATTCTCCCCCAGTTTTGACGTGTTTCACATGTTTTATTTCTATTTCGTCCCTTATTTATTGAAGAAATATCAAGAAAGTTGTTTATAAGTGATACCGACTATGTATCTTCTTTTAGATCAGGTATTTTCTCTTCCATGTCCATGTTTTCTAATTTTTTTTCATAAATTTTATTTAAAAAAATTATTTTCTAAATCTATTTAAGTGGTATTCAAAATTATTTTAAAAGGTTTTAAATGGAAAATTTCTTAACAATTTATAAATGAGTCACTCTGACCTATTCCATATCCGTGTTTTCTAAAATGCTTTCAGAAATATTATTTAAAATAAATAAATAATTTCCTAAAGTTATTTTACAAGGTCTTATAACTTATTTTAAAAGTATTTAAAATTAAAAATTCTTAACATTTTCCAAATGGTTCACTTTTACTCCCTTTTATAAAATGTTTTAAAAATAATGTTTATTTTAACATTTTCAACATGAATATATTTTCCCACAATGATGACCATTATTTTGTTTGAACATTAAATTATATGTTTCTATGGTAGTTTTGAAAGAAAAAGTTTTTCATAATATTTTGTGAATTTTTAGTTTAAAAAATTGATTTTTAAAATGAAAAGACTATTTTCCTCAAAAATGTTTTTAATGATATTTTAATTCATCAATGATAATAAGACTTGATGTTACTTACACTCCAATGAGGATATGCAGTATTGATACCATACCTACTTTTTATCTAGGTGGATTATGAGATTGACATGGATCCAATTTCTTTTCCTTGAGTTAATCATATTTTAAAGAGATTTTTATGGAACTTATTTTTTTCCACAAGTTAATAATGTTTCAAATATATTATTACGGAACCCGTTTCTTTTATACGGGTTAATCATGTTTTGAAGATATTTTTATAGAACCCATTTCTTTTTCATGGTCAAATCATATTTCAAAGAAATTTTTATGGAACCCATTTCTTTTATATGGGTTAATCATGTTTCAAAGTGATTTTTATGAAACCTGCTTATTTTCCACAAGTTAATCATGTTTAAAAGATATTTTTATGGAACTTATTTATTTTCCTTGGGTTGATCAAGTTATGAAAATAATAAATATTGTTTCAATGTGTTTATGATGAAATGAACGCTCTATGTACTTTATTCATGATGTGGTTCTTGGACATTTCTTATAATGATGAGTGGTTTCATTTTAAACTAGGGTGGTTCTATTATAAACCAAGTATTGGTTGATACATTATTAACCAATAATGGTGATTTCATGATAAAACAAGGACTAGTGGGCCTATTATATCCCTCCAATGAAGTGGGTACTTCAGAGAAGAAAGTTTACCATATTGGTTATTCCATTTGTAATAAGTGATATCAATATAATGTTCCATGATACCAATAAGTTTTATCTTTGCTTGTTATGGGTTTATAATGCTTCTTATGATCAATATTGATGTCACATAGCTCATGATTATTAATTATGACGACGCTTACATTTTTTAAAGTCTAGTTCCACATTTTCATGTTTGATGATCTAGGTATTAATGGGTATGAATATTATTATGTTATACTCATTCACTTTAATTATTTCATAATACCCTTATGTTCTTATTATGATCACTAATGAAATTCATTTTTTAATGATTACATTTACCCTTACTGATCATTTTAGGTCACCCTTATTATGTTTCATTTTCTCCTAGGCTATAAATATTGAGGTTAAATTAATTCTGTACATATGGGTTTCCTATGGATGATGATGAAGACCTAATGTGGAATATAAAAACTGGGTATAATGGGATATGATGTTCATATTTATGAACCATTTGTTTATGAATTGATGATGTTAAGAGTTTATCCCGATTCTCTAAAATTATAAACCTAAAAGGTCTTTGATAATGTAAGTGATCCAATATTGTCCTTTTGATGTTGTAAGTTTTGGATAGAAAAAATTGGTTCACCTTCCTTGGAATCAAATACCAAAATGTAAATTTTATGTTTTCAATGCCGAATTCAAGAGTACAAGTTTGGGGATATTATAGTTGGTATCATAGGAAAGGTTTAAATAAATTTAGATATTATAATTCTTTCATTTGAGGTTATCTTAGGATTTAAGGATACAATATTGAGTTTATGATATTGATTTTGATCATAAGTTTAACGTCTTAGACATCCATTTTAATATCACTTTGGTTGAACATGAGGTATGCCTTTTATGTTTTGTGGACATATGTTTTAAGGTATTGATAACTTTTAGGGATTACATGATCATTGATGATTAAGGTTATTTTTAATAATGTTCATCATATTTATTGAAATATTATAAGGATATAATTTTAGGAAAAATGTAACACTCTTATATTTTTATAAAATGGATATTTAAATAATTTTATTTCTTTGACAGATTGCATTACACACAATTTAAAGTTTAGATGAACCAAGAAATATTATAAAAATATTATATATCTATTATAACTTAGTTGTTAAATTGGAATGAATGAATATGAATAACTAATTGATAAATAAATATAAATGTCCAACTCAATATGAATTTATTGGCAAGTACTTAGAGAAATGATCACTAGTAAAGTCAATTTATTCTTCAAAAATATGTTTTATTCATAAATAAGTTTTTCTTCTTTTTATGAGTTAATATTAATTTATAGAAGTTATATAAAATTTATTTGATAAAATTAATTTCATTTTTGAATTTTTCATTTCAAAATTATCTTGAAATTATTTTTTGATAATTTTATAAAAACATTTTTGTTGGCCTCCTCTAGTTTTAATGAACACAAATAATGTATTATTATGTTACATCATGTTTCATTATGTTTAATTATGTTTAATAATGTTTAATTATCATCTCAATCCATTCTATTATTGTTTCATATCATAAGACAGTTTGATAGAATATGACTAAGTATAAGTCACTGTTAAGGCTGAGTCACCGTTGTGGTGAACTCACTGTTGGAAATATCATTATTGGTATAAAAATGGATAAGTATGAGATACCATTTCCATGGACCTACTTATGCAATGTCTCACTGTCAACTGTATCACTATTAGCATATGCACAAAATTTTCAAAAAGGATGAGACACCATTGTAGTGAGTCACTTTCAGACTCAATATCAACTCACAATTTTTGCAAAGGACGAGACATAGTAACATTGAGATACTGATATCTAAGTCACCATTGCATCAATCGACCAGCAGAATGACTTACCGATGGACTCAAAATTTTCACTAAGTATGAGTTAACAATATGAGAAAATGATGGAATGAGTCACCATAAAGTGAACCTACCATCAGAGCGACCTACCTTTCTTGAGTCACCAATACTCAACTCACCATTCCAGATTTCAGAATTCTTATAGTATGAGACACTGGTTCTAAGACACCATTATCGGTCCAACCATTCCTGAGACACCATCATTTTTTACTTTGTCATTTAAATTCAAAATTATTCTAACAGTCATATTTGGGAAACTTAGTTCTATTATTTATTTTAATTTCTTTGTCTGTCTTTTGTAGACAGCATTGATATATATGTTAAAGACCAGTATAAGGTACTAATGAAATTATTATTATCTTATTTAGTGTATAAAAATATATCCGATCAAAAAGGTGAAGTGTGTAAAATCTGTTAGTTAGAAATAACACTTGCGCCTGAGAAAAACCCAATAATTGCTGAGTGGTGAAAAAAAAAGATATTTCTAAGAACCTAAATAGAAGAACTTATTGCATAAACATTATAAGATAAGAGAAAATATCATCCTACACATTAACTACCTCATTGGAAATAGTATAAAGAAAATCGCATGACACTCTGTTTTTATGTTTGTTTCTAGAAGTGGACTCAATATGCTTTTCAAGACATCTTCCAAGAGTTTCAAGCTAAATTTCCAATCACACAAAGACTTATATACTCTTTTATCTGTATTTTTATTTGACTATGTATTGTTTTTACTTTATGAGAAGTGTGTGTATCTATATTATATAAATACACATTGAATCCTATGAAAAACTGGAAGATACATATATATCTTCAAAAACCATCTTTTAAATCTTACACCCCCACAAATAATAGTAAAAGAGGTCCTTGTGTGGCCTGTTTGTTGTTAACACTCTTAATAAAATTGTGGAATAGGTCTAGTTGACATGGAAAGTGTGTATACTGTTGTTTACCTTGATTTAGGGTGTGGATCCTTATTTATTTATATTAATTTCTTGGTGGCAGGTGATCACTAAGTGGAGAGTACTAAGTCTCATCTTGATACTGAACCTATTTTTGTTAATTACACTATTCCTTTCAAAGTTATATTTTCACTATTTTATTTATTTATTTAAAATATTTCTTTACTTTGATAGTTAATCTTAGATAGTTTTTATATTAGAATTTGTTTTAGTATATTTATTTCAAAAGTTAAAGTAATAATCCATATTGCTTTAACTGAGAACTAATCACTCTTTGATAAGTATTTCAAAAGATCAAAACTTTTATAAATATGATACTTTGGTTAACTGGGTTGTTTTATATTTCAGATTAGGGAACTTGTAAATAAGTTTTTTAGATATAAATTTTTATGGTAACTCAATTAAACCCCCTATTGAGTGTCCAAATTTGACCAAAATTTGGTATCAAAAGATTTTTAATTTCAAAATTTTCAAAGTTTTTTCAACTGTGATTTTAGTTATGTTTTAATGTTCTATAAATTTCTATTAGTTCAAATTTTTTAGTTCTTTAACACTTGGTTTTATTATTTAACATGGAAAATAGTCAGGAAGGTGCTGCTACCAATATGACTCTTTATTTCAATGGTACAAACTATTCTCAATGGAAAATCAAAAATGAAAATTCATTTAGAAAGCATGAGTTTTGAAATTTGGTCTGTAATTGTAGATGAATATAAGATTTTTGTTGCTTCTAGAAACAATTGGGATGATTACACTAAGGAAGACTATAATAATAATTTCAAACCTATGAAGGAATTATATTGTTCTTTAGGTGATAAATAATTTAATAGGATTTCTACACGTAAAATAACCTTTGAAATTTGGGATAATCTAGTAGTTTCACATGAAGGACCACTAATGTTAAGGAAATGAGGCCTAAAACAATAATATTAAATAATATAACATTAAAATGAATCCTGATGAACCTATTTCTAATATTTATCTCAGGTTCAATGATATTGTGAATACAATGATCTAAATATGAAAAAAAATCACTACAAAGGAACAAATCATGCGAATCTTGAGATGTCTTCTAGAAATATGGAGCGGGACATCAGTATCAATTAGAGAATCTTGTGAAATAAATTCACTACCTATAAAGGATATGATAGGTAAGCTTATTATGCATTAGGATGAACTGAACGTCAATAAAAAAGAATAGAATGAACCTAAAATAATGTTAGTGTCTTTCAAAACCACTACATCCAAACAAAAGGAAAAAATTCAAGTTCATGCTGAAAGCTCTAGAAATGAAGCTACATCAAGTGAAAATGATGAGGAAATAGATCAACTAGATAGTAGATTTAAGATGTTTTATATAAATAGGAAATTATTTAGAAATCCTAGCTATAGAGGGAAGTATGATAACAAAGGTTACTGAAAAAAGGAATGTAAAAGAAGTGAAAATACCAATGAAATAATTTACTATGAATGAAAAAGAAAAGAACATGTGAAAGTTGATTGTCCAAAGATAAATTATAAGAAGAAATACAAGGACAAAGATAGAAAGTAAAAAAAGGAAATTAAGGCTACCTAGAGTGATTTTTAGGATAGCTCTAGTGACTCAAGATCATCTCATGATGAAAAGGATGACAAAGACAATATGTGTTTTATGAAAAACACATATGAGGAAATATTTTTGAATAGATCCTATAATATCTTATGGTAATTGGATAATGAATGTTCAAGACACATGATAGGATAATAATATAAATTCTAGAACCTCATAAAGATTGATGGTAGAAATGTCAAAAATGGTGACAATGAAAAAGGAAAAATTATTGACCTTGGCCAAATTTGTAACAGCAACTCAGTTTTAATTTCTTAATTTCTTTATGTTGATAGTCTTAAGTACAATTTTCTTATAATTTCATAGTTATGAAATGATGGATTTCATGTTAAACTTGAAAATGATTCTTGTAATGTTTTCAATTCTAAGAACGATTCTACCTTTAAAAATGAAAATGTATATATTGTTAATCTGAATTCTTTTGCTTCTTAGATTTCTTATTGCTTAAGTGATTTTTAAAAAAAGTATTAGATTTGGCATAGAAGACTAGGCCACTGTAACATTCACTCTATTAAAAATCTTACTAGAAAAAGATTAGTCAATGATCTACCTAAACTAGATTTTACAAATGATAAATTCTATAATCATTTTCAAAATGGAAAAAAACACAAAATATCTTTCAAACCAAAGAAAGAAGTTTCAACTTCTCGACCTCTTGAGTTGTTTCACATGGATTTGATTAGACCTTATATAGTTTTAAGATTAAATGGGAATCACTATGGCTATGTTCTAGTAGATTACTTTTCTAGGTATACTTAGACCTTCTTTTTAGCTCACAAAAGTGAATCTTGTTCCTATTTCACCAAGTATTCTAGGTTAGTAGAAAAATTAAGTGGAATTAGGATCAAAAACCTTAAGAAGTTACCATGTCCATGAGTTTGAAAATAAATAATTTGAATATTTTTACTCTCAAAAATGCTATATTCATAACTTATCTTCTCCCAGGACACTCCAGCAGAATAGAGTTCTAGAAAGTTTAAATAGAACCTTACAAGAAATATCCTGAACTATGCTTAATGAATATGATCTACCCATTTATTTTTGGGAAGAATCTATGAATACAGCTTGATACATAATCAATAGAGTTCTAATTAGACCTATCCTAAAGAAAAATCCCTATGATCTGTGGAATAATATGAAACCCAAGGTTAATTACTTCAAAATTTTTAGTTGTAAAGTCTTTATTATAAATGAAAAATATAATCTAGACAAAATTTCCTCCAAGTGTGATGAAGAAATTTTCCTAGGTTATTAAATATCTAGTAAAGCCTATAGAGTTTTTAATAATATAACCAAGTGTGTGGAAGAATCTATGCATGTCAAGTTTGATAAAGTAGATACATATGAGTCCAAAACCTCCCTAGAAAATCTTGTGGATAATATGTCCAGTGTAGGCATAAAACCAAAACCTTCTGACTCTATTGCTAAACAAGCAGCAAAAACTTGTTCTGTAAACTCTACATATTCTAACCAAAATGAGCATGAAGTAACCAACCCTTCGTTTTCAAGATATGTTAGAACTCTCAAAAACTATCCTCTAGATGATGTAGTTGGAGACTTAGACAAAAGAAAAAAGAGTAGATCTTCTCTAAGAAACCAGGATGAGCATCAAGTCTTTCTGTCATAGCTTGAACCTAAAAACATCAATGATACAATCAATGATGAATTCTACATGATATATATGCATAAGGAATTAAACCAGTTTAAAAGAAACAAAGTATAGAAACTAGTTGATAGACCCAAAGACACCTTGAAAATAAACCCTAACTAAGTGTTTAGAAACAAAGTGGATGAAGTTGGTACAATAGTAAGAAATAAATTCAGATGAGTTGCAAAAGGTTATAATAAAGAGAAAGGAATAGACTATAAAGAAACATTTTCACCTGTATCCCAACTTGAATCCATTAGAATACTACTAGATTATGTGGCAAATATTAATTTCAAACTTTATCAAATGGATGTCAAAAGTGAATTCCAAAATGGTTATATAGTTGAGGATAATTTTGTTAAACAAACCCCTGATTTTTCAAATCCTCATTTTCCAAATCATGTTTTTAAATTAAAAAAATCTTTTTATGGTTTAGAACAGGCTCTTAGAGCTTGGTATGATAGGATCAACACTTTTCTTATTTCTAAAGCTTTTACAAAAGGTATAGTTGATCCTACTCTTTTCATAAATATAATTTTTAAAGATGTTTTATTTGTTCAAATATATTTTTATGATATTATTTTTGTATCTTTAAAAAATTATTTATGTGTTGATTTTCCAAAAATGATGCAAAATTATTTTGAAATGAGCTTAATGGGTGAACTAGAATTATTTTTTGGATTTCAAAATTTTCAAAATATGGAAGGTGTTATTTTAAATCAAATTAAATATACTAAATATCTTTTAAAACTTTTTGACTTGGATAAAACCAAATAAATTGATATGCCTATGAGTACCATATGTAAATTGGATCTTAATGAAGATGTAAAATCAATAGATCAAACCAATTATAGAGGTATGATTGGAATTATTCTTTACTTGACTATTAGCCAACCTGATATTATGTTTAGTGTGTGTATGTGTTCTCTTTTCAAGAAAATACCAAAGAGTAACATCTTCTTTTTGTTAAAATAATTTTCAAATACCTAAAATATAATACCAACTTAGGACTATTCTATCCTAGAAGACAACCATTCGAATTAGTTAGCTATTCTGATGTCGATTTTGGTGGTTTAAGGTTTAATAGAAAATAACCTCTGGAAAATTTCACTTTTTGGTAAAGTCTCTAGTTTCATGGTGTAATAAGAAACAAAATTATATTGGATTATCTACTTCCAAAGTTGAATACATAACTTCTGGTAGTTGTTTTGCTCAAATTTTGTGGATGAAACACACATTAATAGACTATGGATATCAATTTTGACATATCCTTATAAAATCTAATAACAAAAGTGATATTAAAATTTCTAGTAATCCTATTTCTCATTCAAGGAAAATGAATATTTATGTAAGACATCAATTTTTGAGAGATCATTATCAAAAAGGTGATATAACTTTAGAATTCATTAGCACTGAACATATGCTGGTTGATATTATTAATAATCCTTTAAATTATGAGATAATGAGTTAAAACAAACATGAGTTAGGGATGATCAAATTTTAGTGACTAACTATTGAGTGACTCACCATTTATGACTCATTGGTTGATGACTCACTAGTTGATGACTCACTGTTGTTGACTCACCATTGATGTCTAACCATTGATGACTCACAGTTGATGTCTCACCATTGATGACTCACCATTTATGTATCACTGTTGATAACTAACTGTTTATGTTTCATCAATTATAACACCCCATTTATGACTCACTGATGAAAAATCATCATTAGAACTCACTATTGTGAGTTACCGTTGATCTTTACTTTGTTATTTTTTTGGATCGAACTTAAACCCACTATTTTGATTATTTCTGTTTATTTTATTCCGAATTTGTGATTTATGTTTTCAAAATACCTAATTGATAAATATAAAATCAACCTAAAATAATTTATAACTCTCTCACTATTCCAAAACCAAACCTTTCTCCTTCGAACCTCTACTACCTTCCCCCCTTGAACTGAACCCTTCGAAACCTTCGCAATGGCTCAAGTTAAACATGTCTCTGAGAAATATCTTGACGAGCCTCATCCTTCGAAGAAGAAAAAGGGTGAATCTAGTGCTCTAAATCCTAAAATTGTTAACCCAAATATTTCCAATAGAATAGTCATACCATAGAAAGAAGTGCATGTACATTGGCTTTTATCATGTAAGTCTATTTTTTTGAGAGTGTTAGATCAACAAGTTTGGTTGGAGTGGTTCTCCAACAACACACGACCTCTCTATCTAAAACTTGGGCATTCTTTTTATATGTATTCTAAGTTCATTATTGAGGTCACTGAAGTAAATAATAAATGGAAAAAGGATTTATTTTTCATCTAAGTTGTGGGATGATTTTTTGAAGGTAACTCATGAGGGAATTTTTTATGATTACCAAGGCAGTGCTCCTCCCAATAATGATATTTTCAGTTATGAAATATCCCTAAATGAGTTTACTAATAATGGAATACCAAGAAGGACAATAGAAACTGATCTAGTTGGTGAATAAAGGACATTATTTACGTTTATCTAGGATCATCTTTTTCCCAAGAAAGGTGATTTTGCCTCATTAATGTACCAAGATGTTTGTTTGTTGTATCTGATGAAAGAGGGACACAAGATCAATTTTTGAAGATACCTCAAAGTCCACATGAGTGACATGATAAAGCCTTAGTCTAAATCAACTTCCTTGTTTTATTATAATATGATTTATACAATGATGAAATCCAAAGGAGTGGTGAATGATATAGAATAATCTGTGATTGATTGTGATGGTTTTTGTATCACCAAAGCAATTTAAAAAAGGATGAAGATTATATGGAATCCTTAGAATAAGTAGTGGGTTAATGATAATGAAAAACTTTATGAAGATTTAAATCCTATTCAATATCCTTATAGTCCAAAGGATATGGTTGAACCTATTATAGGACTAGATGAAGTGCCAGAGTATTCTAATGAAGAAGTAGATGAAGAAAAGAAAGTAATAGGATCTCCTATTGAGGACATGAGTGATCCTGATATTATTGAAATACATAAAGGAATTTCTTTTGGATCTCCTAGTCCTCCAAAAATGATCCCTACTAAGGAATATCTCTTAAGTGATTCTGATAATGAGACAGAATAATATGAGGATGTTGAGTATTCTAGTAAAAGTTAAAGTGAATAGGAAGAAGAGACTGGTGATGAAGAGGAAGAGAATCAGGATGAGGAAAATGATAAAGAGGGAAGAAGATGAAAATGATGGAGAAGATGAAGAAAAAGAGGAATGAAAATAAGGTAAAGAGGAATAGGAAGAGTTTGAGGGAGAATGTTGTAGTGGAAGTGATGCAAATATAGAAGAATAGGAAAAAGGAAAAAGTGGTAAAGGTGGTGATGAAGTTTGTAGAGAAGATGACCCTACTGTTGAGGATCAAGGTCCTGTTGTAGAACCTATAGATCAAGCTAAAATTATTTTAGTGGGAAATGAACCAGTGGTGGAACCTCAAAGGGTTGCAGAGTCAATGATAGTTGAACTATAATCTCTAGTTTCTCCAGTGCAAGAACTTGTTTATTCTAGAAAGAAATAACTTGTTGAGAGAGAAGCACCTATTGAAAATGAAGTATCTTTTGAGGGGGAGCAATAGGCTCAAACAATTAAAGTTTATACTCTTGTTACTTATGATGTTACAATTTAAGAATGGAAACAATATCTTGGATATGTCACTCTTTTCTTAGACTATGATAATTCAGGTGATGAGGAACCTGATCCTAAGGGATCATTGGTTGAAGTAGTATGTCATTCTCAAAGAGTTCTAGTTGGAACGAATCTAGAAATAGAACCTTCTCTAGTAGTATCTCCTTCTCCTGTTTCTACTCTAGTTGAATTTGTGCATGTTAACTATGTAAGTTGGAGTGATTTCAAAGTATTTAAAGAAGATTTTTGTTTAGTGGTTAAAGTAATCTTCCAACCTCAAACTGCACTGATGGACAGTCTTAGTGAAACAAATGCTTTTATTCTCACAGATAGATCTCTCTCCCAGATTCAACCTCAGATAATCTCTGAACATCAAGAAGTGAGGTTGGAAAATAAAAGGTTAAGTGATAAGTTGGATTTACTCATTATAGTTGTGAACGGGATGTAATCTGAGTATGAATCATCCTTGGATAAATTTACAAACATTCTTGAGGATACATATTCAGAGGATGATACTACTCCTCATCAAACTGTTAATTTGGATATTTTTGAAATCAGTAGTCAAAGATGCAGTAAATGAAGCCTCAAACATAGCTACTCATGCTATCCAGACTCATAATATTGAGATGATCAGAACAGTTATTAGAGAATAGATTCATACTTTGTTGGGTAGTGGTGATCAAGAGAGCCTAAGAAAAATAAATCAAAACAGTGACCACCTGCGTGATATGGTAAGATTTTATATGAAAGAGGCCACTACTACTTAGGAAGAAATCACAAATAAGGTATATTTCTACTTTAAAATGATTTACACCAAACATCAGTTTGAAATTCATTTCAAGTACTTGGTTGAAAATATGAGGATACCTCTTGTTTCACAAGCATTTAAGGAACAAGTGAAACAACTCAAGGAGTTAACACCTACTCTTCAAATGTTTATGTAAAATAAGGATGATTTTACAAAGGCTATGGAAAAAGGTGGGAAGATAATAATGGATTTTATAAACCTTTTTAATCCTTACCTACATCATCAGAGTACTACTATTGTAACACTAGAGTCATTTCTTATTAGTCCAGTGACTAAGAATTTTCCTTCAGGACCAATCTACTGATTTTTGGATCCCCAATTCAAAGATTCTATGACTATAAATCCTTTTTATCTTCTGACCACAACCCTTAAACCATTTACCATGTTTGTATCATAGGATATTAGTCATCTAATACCTATGATATATAGGGAACTTACCCCTCCTACCTCTTCAACTCAAGGTCTTACACCTACAATGCCATTTCAAGTGCTCATTAATCAAATCTATATATCAGCTCCTTCTGTAACTCTTATTCCTCCATCTTTTTCTATAGATAAGGGAAAATAAGTCATGGAATATTCTTTGGAGAATAATTAATTTTGGGCTGATCTTTGATATGGATGTAATTTTCATGTTTTTATCATCTATTGTACTCTCTTTATATTATGAAATACATTATCTATATTTCATCTATGTTATGTTCTTTATTTCTTATTTGTTCTCTTTTTGATAATCCCAAAAGGGGGAAAAATGTGATTATATGATATGGCATTTAATTTTATGGATTTTCTCTGATCTGTATGAAATGTTAAGAAGAAATGTTCTTTTGATCATTATGAATGGATTACTAATGCCATGATTTGTGATCCTCAAAAAGGGAGAGATTGTCAGAATCCTCTATTTTTAATGCTAAAAAATTGTAAATAATTAAGTTACATAGTGTTTTATTATTTTTAATTATATTTAATAATGTTTACTTATCATATTAATCCATTCTGTTAGTGTTTTATATCATAAGATAGTTTGATAGAGTATGACTAAGTATAAGTCACTTTTAAGGCTGAGTCACTATTGTGGTGAACTCACTGTTGGAAATATCTCTGTTGGTAGAAAAAAATAAGTATGAGATACTGTTTCTATGAACCTACTAATGAAATGTATCACTATCAACTGTCTCACCATTGGCATAGACAAAAAATTTTCACAAAGGATGAGACACTATTGTAGCGAGTCACCATCAGGCTCAACAACAACTTAGAATTTTTACAAAGGATGAGACACTATCACATTGAGATAATAATATCTAAGTCACCATTGCATCAACCTACTGATAGGATGACTTACTGATGGAATCAAAATTGTCGCTAAGTATGAGTTACAAGTATGAGCTACTGATGGAATGAGTCACCGTCAAGCGGACCAACTGTCAGAGACACCTACTGTTCATGAGTCACTGATACTCGAGTCACCATTCTAGATTGCAAAATGCTCTAAGTCTAAGACACTGGTTATAAGACACCGCTAATTGTCCTACCTTTCTTGAGACACCATCATTTTTTACTTTGTCATTTAAATTAAAAATTATTCTAATGGTCATATTTTTAAAACTTAGTGCTATTACTTATTTTAATTTATTTATATTTATTTTGTAGATAACATTAATATCGATGTCAGAGACCAGTATGAGGTATGAGGTACCAGTGAACATGATTCTTATATACTATAGTGTATAAAGGAATATCTGCTCTAAAATCTAAAGCGTGGAAATGATATTAGTTAGTAAGAACTCATGTGCTTAAGAAAAGCCCAAGAACTGCAGAGTAGTGAAATCATGAAGATATTTCTGAGAACCTGAATAGAAGAACTTTTTGAAGAAACATTATAAGAGAAGAGAAAAGCTCATCCTTCACATTAACCACCTCACTAGAATCATTATATAGAAGATTGAACGACACTCTATTTTGCTGTCTGTTTCTAGAAGTCAACTCAAGCTACTTTTTAAGATATCTTCCAAGAGTCTCAAGATACATTTCCAATCACACAGATCCTTCTAAACTCTTTTATCAATATTTTTATTTTCATGTGTATTGTTTTTTACTTTATGATTAGTGTGTATCTTTGTTCTATAACCACAAACTGAATCCTATGAAAAACTAAAAGATACATATATATCTTCACAAAAAATATTTTAAATCTTACACTCCCATGGATAATAGTGGAAGAGGTCCCTATGTGTCCTATTTGTTGTTATCACTCCCACAAAAATCGTGAAATAGGTCTAGTTGACCTAGACAATGTGTATTATAACAACCCTGCTCTTTATTTCCTATTTAAACATGATTTATTACATAAACTTTCACTTAATACAACCCAAAATATCTAGAGATCTATTTTATTTGGGGATTAGGAACATTACATGACAAATTAAGACTTAAAATACAACATCTTTATTAAAAACTTCTTTTACATGACCACACCATTCCTTCGTACATAACATTGCATGGGATAACCTCAGGACATACATAAGAAAAGGGTGAGCTATAAATCCCATTAAGGGAGTAAATAAGTCCTAACATGGAGAATACAATACATGTTATGAAATATAAATATCAATGGATTATAAGATAAACATGAACATAAAGTCATGATATAACATGCTCATCATAACATGGAAATGTGGAAAAAAAATTAAAACATTGCATCATAAACATAAAGGAATAAGGTAAACAACTGTCTCAACATGGTGGAAAAATTTTCCTAAAATAAATTAGGTGAACCCCTATCCCAACATTATGTATCATGATAATAAACATTACCCATTCATTGGAGTGCTATCAGGGCACACCCTTCATAAAAATTTTAATCTCATGCTTAAGTGTGCCACATAGATCATATAACATGGATTCATTCAACATAATAATTTATTCCATGATAAAGTAATATGAAATAAATTTATGAAATTATATAACAAATAATTATATGTGAATAAAGGTGAATACCCTTGATAGAGAAATGGGCATGGTATTCACTACACAATGATTTTGGCATGGAAAATCATGGGGCAATTTCAGCAGCATAACGACATCATATGGGGATTCATAAAATGGGTTTATGAGAGAGAAAGGGGTATTTAATCATTTAGACATGAAATTGGTAGTAATGGGATCATGGATAATCATATACCAACATATTAAATTTATTTTTATATACATAATATAAGAAAAATGCTTGAATGGAAATGAGGAGAGAGAAATCCCTTATGAAATTTCGGCATGCTAACAGGTGTACATGGGAGGGATTAATGAGAGTTAAAGGGTATCTCATCATTAAAATATAATAAAATAAGTATGGGGGAGATGAAAAAACAAACCCCATAATTTTTAATTGAAAATTAAAAGGGTATAACAATATAAGGAAACTTGGAAAAAAATGAGAAAGGAAGGAAAGTGAGGATCCCTTACGAAAATTCGGCATGGTAACGGGTGTACATAAGGGATCATAAGAGGGATAAATGAGAGTGAAATGGGATATTATCATTTATACAACAAATTTTAATTAAGTAGGTTATTTAATAACATATCCCAAAATAAAAATAAAATAAATTAAAATACATAACATGAAAAGAATGCTTGATGAAAGGGGAGGGTGGAAGATCCCTTACTTGGATGTGTTACTCCAAAGGCTTCAGATAGGATTATTGGGAGTTTAGGGGTTACTTGGGAGGATTATATGGAGTAGGAATCATAGGGTTGTCAAGATTCACATAGATTGAGTTAAGAGAAATGGGTTCTTGGGTGGGTTTATATAGGAAAGGTGGGGGAATTCTTTATTATTTTGGTTTTGGACACTACACACTAAAATATTCAAAACCACAAACCATCCTATGGTTTATAGAGAAGGGGAGTGGTATAATTTATTTTATAAGGCTAAGGTACTAAGATATTAATATACTTCCCTTGCTTATGTGGAGGTGAGTCACACTTTCAAGGAAATGATTTTAAAATCTTAAAATATTTTATATGTCTTGAAGGATTCATTAAATATTTATAAAATAAATCAAATAAACCTAAAATTACATTATTTTAAGGGAAAAAATATATTTTTCTGAATATAACTTTTATAGTATTTTATTACATAACTATTGGGTCATTATAATGTCATAAAACACATTATATATTTATACGGTATTCATTTTTTATCCAAAAATTCAATTTCCTCATAAAATTATGAAAAATTAACCATTTGATAATTTTGATGTCCTGATTCCAAAAATAATATTCATTTTATCTAAATAATTTTATAAATATGTGGATTTTTACTTTTAAAATAAAAACCGACATTTATTGAAAATTGACGGGTTTTGAAAAAAACAGTTTTCAAACCTTAATAAAAATTACATTTGACTTCATAAAAATTATATGATCATTTATATTTAATAAAAGTAATTTAATAATAATATTTTATTAAAATAATATTTAATTAAAAATCCATTAATTCGTCAAAATTGATTTCTTAATTGAATTTGAAAATTAACCAAAAATACTATTTGTGCTTTAAAAATAATTTACAAAGTAATAATAATTGAATGAAAGTATATTAATTATTCTATAAAAAAATAATTCACAAAATAATAATGCTATGATATTGTTACGTATCCCTTTATTACACCAGTATACGTCACATGAGTAAGGTGTGCAATGGTGGGGCTTTCTTGAGGCCGTTTGGTGAACATGGTTTGGGACATGATCTCGATGAGCTTGAACTTATACCATAAATGGTTTCTCTAATGCTTAAGTTATTAGATATTAGATTAGGATTGGTCTAGGGAAAAGCCCAGAAATTTTATCTTCCTAGAAATCTATGATAAATGTGCTTCATATGGTACAATCCTACTAGTTGAGGCCATCACTTCCTTTGTTCGTGTCAAAAAGATTTTTTAAAACCCTATATTTATACTAGTCATGTTATCACTATTCAACAACTATATTATTGACAGTAAGGATACTTAACATTCATTTAAATTCAATTGGATATAATAAAACGAAAGGAGTGCATGTGTTTTCTATATCCATAAGACATTAAAATAAATGGAATTTTATTCATAACAGTTTTGGTCGTTACAACCTCCCCCCTTAAGAAAAATTTCCCTCAAAATTTCCTTTTCTCAAACTAAAATAGATGAGGGTAACTCTGCTTCATCACTTCCTCTGGTTCCCATGTTGCTTCTTCAAACTTGCAGTTTCTCTACAAATCATTTACATGGGGCATTGTCTTATTTTGTATAACTTTTTCTCTATGATCTACGATCATCACTAGCTTATCCTCATAGGAGAGGTCATTATCCAATGGTACCACCTCTGGATTGAGTACATGTGATGGGTATGGTACATACTTTCTTAAGAGGGATACATGGAATACATCATGTAATTTAGACAAGTTCAGTGGGAGTTCTAGTCAATAGGCTAGTGTTATGATGTGATAAAGGATCTAAAAAGGGACGATGTACCTTGGAATATGCTTTAACTTCTTGGAAAATCCCATAACCGTCTTCCATAGAGATATGTGGAGGAATACCATTTCTCCAACATCAACCTCTAGGCCTCGTCGATGATTGTTTGCATATCTCTTTTGTCAACTCTGAACATCTTTGATGTGCTGCTGGATGGTCTTAACCTTCTCCACCATTTACGAACCTATAATTTTTCATTCCCCAACTTCATTCCAACATGCCAGTGTTCTACACCTCTTCCCATAAATGTATTAATAAGGGTCCATTTGGATTATTGATTGGAAAATGTTGTTGTAAGAGAAATCCACTAAAGGAAGATGTTTTTCCAGTATTCTTTTGAAGTCCATCGATCAAGCTCTCAACATGTCCTCAAGAGTCTGGATAATCCACTCAGATTAACCATCAGTTTGAGGGTGATAGGTCGTGATGAAGTTAAACTCAGCGTTCATAGCATATTGGAGACTCTTCCAGAACATAGATGTGAATCTTGGATCTTGATTGGACACAATAAATAGTGGTACTCCATGAAGCCTTACCACTTATATGATGTATATATGTGCCAGTTGATCTGGTGAGAAATCCTCTCGAATTTTAATGAAGTGTATAGTCTTCGTAAGATGATCCACAACAACCCAAATAGCATTGTTTCCTTTGGATGTATTTGAAAGTCTGGTGACAAATTACATAGTGATGTTTTCCCATTTATATATTGGTATGGGTAATGGTTGCATCATCCCCTTAGAATTACGCCTCTTATCCTTCACTTGCTGACATACCAGGCACTTTTATGTATAATTAGAAATTTACTTCTTCATGTTATCCCACCAATAGTGCTCCCAAAGATCTTGATACATCTTTATGTTTCCGAGGTGAAAGGAGAAATTTGAACTATGTGAATCATCCAAAAGTTCTTTCTTTAACTTAAAATTTTATGGAAGACATAGTCTTGAACAAAATCTTACAATTATTTATTCATTAACATTGAACTCTGAAGATTCCCCTTTTCTGATAGTTTCCACTTTCTTCTGAATTCCCACATTATCTTTTTAAGCATCCTTTAACCTTTCCAAAAGAGATGGTTGAACAATAATTTGTGAAAGGATTGAATATGTTACCATCTTTATGATTACCATGTCCATATTTATCAAATCTAAGAATATTGGATCCTTTTCAATTCCCATCAATGATAGAATTGTTGGTTCCTTTCTACTTAGAGCATCCACCACCTTGTTTTCTTTCCCAGGGTGGTAATGGATTGAGAAGTACAATCCTTGATGAGATATAACCATATTCATGGGAACATATTAATATATTTTTGTGTGAATATATATTTGAGACTTTTTTGATCCATATATATTTCACAGTTCTCCCCAAAGAGATAATTCCACCAGATTTTCAACACAAAGATCATATCTTTCTACTCCTGATCATGTGTGGGATAGTTTTTCTCGTGAATTTTCAACTACCTTGAGGCATTGGTAATGAAGTTTTCATTTTGTATCAAATTCCACAAAATGTAGACTTATAATATTTTATAAAATAAAATTCCTACAAACTTCAACATGTGATACAATACTCTTATTGTTTTCCCTAATGATTTAATATCATTTAAGGTGGGGAATAAATGTTATTAGAAAATATAAAAGATATACTAATAAGAAATGAGTTGAAATACATTATTACATACACTACTTTGAATTATTGGTTACCTGTAATTCCTTCATAATTATCCATATTAGAATATGAATTTTTATTCTTCCTTAATCATGGATATTGTTGATTCTCATCATGATAATCAACCCTTGAAATAGAGAATTGTCTTGGATAATGCTTGACATCTCCACATTTATGATATATAACTGTGTAAGATTCCTTAGATTTAACATTGTTTCCATCCATCACATTATCCATTTTTTCATGGAAATTGGATACTTTTTCCCTCTCTTTCAACACTTAAAACAACTCCCAGTCCCTCTGTGACATTTCCCTTTGCACCTCTTTCCACACTTGTGGTACGAAGGAAATTGGGACTTCTTTCCCTTATCACCTTTATCATATGGACTTTTGTGAGATGTCATATTTCTCTTCCTTTATTTCCTTGGGCATTCAATAAAGTACCAATTGTTAATTGTGATTTTTGATTACTATTTTGGAATAATCACGATGTGTCTTTCTTGAGCTCCCATCTGATTTGGAATCCCATTTTGGCGGTCATCAAATTTCCCTTCACATTGGGTGTTAAACTGATTCCTCTTTTTACCAACCATTAGCTAGAATAAAAGTAAAATTAGGGGTAAATATTTTAAACTATTAAACACATAAAGGGGAATACAATGACAAAATGGATAACTTATAAATTACTTTTATCTTCTTAACTTATGAATTTTCAATCTTAGATCTAAGTTATCCATGATCTACTTCCTAACATATATTCTTAGAGGCATTTTTTTGTTCCCTTAATAATTTTTTTTACTAAGCTTATAAATTTAGCAAATCTTATCCCCCAGGAGTCTCTAACCAAGAGTCCAGCAAGGTCTGTTGTCATACACCAATTCTCATTCGATTCTAGCTCAAAGAAGTATTTTCAGGTTTTACCCCTAGATACATCTAGGCCAGATCCACCTCTACTTGTTCGTATTGAGATAGAGATGTATTTTATTGATAATACACTTAATCTATACTCACCAAAATTTAGGTATTATTTTCTTATATTTAGTCTTATCCCTAAATCTTTCACTAGAGTTTTATAAATCCCAATCCCAAAAATTACTAAACCTATCCTTCGATACCAAATATAATAACCCTGCTATTTATTTCATATTTACACATGATTTATTACATAAAATTGCACTTAATACACACTAGAATATCAATAGGTATAGTTTATTTGCGGATTAATAAAATTACATGACAACTTCAGACATAAAATACAACATCTTTATTGAAAAATTCTTTTACATGACCAAAACATTCCTTCGTACTTAGCATTGCGTGGGATAACCTAAGGACATACATAAGAAAAGGCTGAGCTATAAAGTCCAGTAAGGGAGTAAATAAGGCATAACATGAATAATAAAATACATTTTAGGAAATATAAATATCAATGGGGCATAATAGAAATTTGAACATAAAAGCATGATATAACATGATCATCATAACATGGAAATGTAGAAAGAACTTAAAACACTGCATCATAAACATAAATGAATTAGGTAAAACCATGTCCCAACATGGTGGAAAAATTTCCTAAAAGGAATCAAGTAAACCCCTATCCCAACATGATGTATCATGATACAAAACATTACCCAAGACATTGGAGCGTTATAAGGGTTCACCCTTCATGAACATTTTAATCTCATGCTTAAGTGTTCCACATAGATCACATAACATGGATTCATTCAACATCATAATTTATTCATGGATAAAGAAACATGGAATACATATATTAAAGTCTATAATAAATAAGTATATGTGAATAAAGGTGAATACCCTTGATAGAGAAATGGGCACGATATTCACTACATGATGATTTTGGCATGGAAAATCGCAGTGCAATTTTGGTAGCATAAAGACATCACATGGGGATTCATAAAATGGGTTGATGAGAGGTAAAGGGGTCTATAATCATTTATAAATTAAATGGTTAGTAAGGGGATCTTGTATCATTATATCCCAACATATAAAATTGAATTTTAGATTCAT
Source organism: Viscum album (assembly GCA_963277665.1). NCBI lineage: Eukaryota > Viridiplantae > Streptophyta > Magnoliopsida > Santalales > Viscaceae > Viscum > Viscum album. The sequence continues at coordinate 609,651,793 of OY728137.1, read as the reverse complement.
AATATAAGAGAAATGCTTGAATGGAAATGAGGAGAGAGAAATCCCTTACGGAATTTTGGCATGGTAATGGGTTACATGGGAGGGATTAATGAGAGTGAAATGGGTATATAATCATTAAAACATAATAATGATAGTACCTAGGAGGTTCCAAAACATACCCCATAATTTTTAATTGAAAAACAAAAGGGTATAGCAATATAAGTAAACTTGGACAAAAATGAGAAACAAAGGAAAGTGAGGATCCCTTACGAAAATTCAGCATGGTAACAAGTGTAAATAAGGGTTCATATGAGAGATAAATGAGAGTGAAATGGGATATTTTAATTTATTAATCGAATGGAAAGTAAGTAGGATATTTCATAACACATCCCAAAATAAGAATAAAATAAATTAAAAGACATAACATGAAAAGAATGCTTGATGAAAGAGGAGGGTGGAAGATCCATTACTTGAATGTGTGACTCCAAAGTCTTGGTAGAGGCTTATTGGAAGCTTAGGGGAACCTTGGGAGGATTATAGGGAGTATGAAAAATAGGGTGGTTGATCTTAAAATAGATTTAGTGAAGAGAAATGGGTGCTTGTGTGAGTTTATATAGGAAAGGTGGGAGAATTATTTATTATTCTGGTTTTGGACACTACACACTAAAATATTCAAAACCACAAACCATCCTATGGTTTTTTACCATGGTTTCTAGAAAAGGGGAGTGGTTGTCATGACCTGTCCCTCATGGCCCATGCCGTAACTACCACAAGCCCGCCTTCCATAGGCCAGGGGCTGGAGACTAGCACTGGAAGGTTATATCCCTATAATGGAAAGACATTGCCTTTAAACCTATACAAACACACAAATACAAGAGTAAAAAAAGAGTAAATTACAAAGTAAACTGCTGTAGTAAAAAGTGTGCTAAAAGTAAAGGGGTCGAAATACAAGCCCAACTGGAAAGTACAAGTACAACTGAAAAAGGGAAAACAGCTCCAGGAGTGTCCCCCGAGGATCCTACCTGAAGGGTAGGTACAACTCACGATCAGTAGCCCTGCGTCATGTCACATCATATGGTCCACCTATGAGCATCATCCAGTCCTGGACCCCTTAGCCTCGATCAATGTTGTCCATTGTCTGCATAATACACAACAAGGTGTGGCCATAACCCATGCAAGGGTGAGTATAATTATACTCAGTAGGGACCTCAAGACCCCCAAAGGTCTCCCAGAGTTCCATAAAGGAATAACCACAAAGAAAGACCTCAATCACAAAGCAGAAGTAGTCATAAAATCTACTTAGGTATATTCCCATAAAAATACATAAGTTATCAAGTTATACTCATCTCATACATGAGGTAAGAATACCACAAATGTAACACCACTAAGGTAAAATTACCACAAAGGTAACACCACGAAGGTAAAACCATGAAGGTAAAACCACAAAGGTAAAAGACTCATATCACACAGGTATTAGTTAAGTATAGAAGAACAGATGATTAGTCGCAAAGCTAGATCATATTATTCTATCAAGAGGCACTGCTGCTGACCATATGGAGTCTGAACCACACAAGAGCGATAGGTACTAACCCCCGCAATGACCCACACAGGATCCGACCCACACAGGATCAGTATGCACTGACCCACACAGGATCGCTGAGCGCTGAACCATATAGGATTAGACCTAGAAAGGATTGGTATGCACTGACCCACACAAGATCGCTGAGCGCTAACCCACACAAGATCTGACCCACACAAGATCACTGAGCGCTGACCCACACAGGATCTGACCCACACAGGATCAGTTCTGACCAACACAGGATCGCTCGGTACTAACCTCCGTATGATTTGTCTCCAACCTCCACCTCACTTACAGCCATTGGATTCCCTCTCATATCATGTTTAGGAGAAGAGATCCTCAATACATCAGTAATACCTCAACTTACATGAAGTTACACAAAGAAGTATCCAAAGGACCGCCATGTCGTAAGGGTTCCAACGTGACCGACAACACGTCAATTGGACACTCGGTATGTGACTTATAAACGTTTTAGTTCTAAGGGCCCGGTTGGATTAAAGTTCTATCTAACATGAATTCACTCTAACTTTCTACAAAACTCAGTTGGAGTATACCAAAAGGACTGCCTCATCCTAAGTGTTCTGGTGCCAGAGACGGTTCGTCAAACGGACGCTCGATCTGTAAGTTACACCCCTTTTTGTGAAATGGGGGTGATCACACCTCGATCTAGCCTAGCTTGGTCGGGCCCGCCGGAATGTGCCAAAGGGACCAATTCCCTAAAGGAATCCCAACTCCATTGACGGTGTGTCAAACATACATCTAGTTTTTCAGTTACAACTGTTTATTTATTCGGGGACCGGTTGGGTCGGGGCCCAGTCTGACTCGGTCGGACTAGCCCGATGCAATGGGTCCCGGGGTCTACCTGACCCCACCCAGGTCCGGAACACTAAGGGTCAGACCGGTTTAGTTCGCGGGCTCGGTCTGTGGTTGGCTCGACCCGTTGGGTTGGGCTTGGAACAGCTGCATTGGCCCACCGGACCACGGCCAACCGGTGTCGGCCGCTGTACTAACCGCCACGACATAGTGCCACAAACTCCTTCTATGGCGCATGACGGTGCGCCACCTCCATCATGGCTGGGCAGTGCCACCATGATGATGGTCTTTCATAGAGAGATAGAAAGGGTAAACAAGGTAGCGGAGGGTTCGAGCCATGTTCGTTTGGCCCGCGGTCTCTGCGTCAGCTTGAAAACACAAGGGAGGAAAAAGGATTCAACAATCACTTGAAATTTATAACAAAATAAACCATACCTCAATTTCGATAGAGAAAACCCATGATTGAGGAAGAGTCGACATTCTTCGTCCCCGCAACAATCCACCAACATTGCCACTCAAATGTCATCCTTTGGTTCGTGATTCGATGTCGCTTTTCACCGCCTGCTGGAACTGGCTCTATCCTCCAAATGTTTGGCGTCAAGAAACTTTATCAGAACTTCGTTGCTTGGTGAATCCGTGCCAATACCTCTCCCAAAGATTCATTTAAATAGGAGAGGGGGGAGGGTGAGTAACACCCATGGAATTAATGAGGTTTCATTTAATAAGAACCTTCCTAATTCCAATGGTGCTGTTACACATAATTTGAGGAGTCAATCCATTTAATGGCTTGAAACATCATTGGTCCCGCCACTGCCTCTTGTCCATTGGAGGAAAAGAAAGAAAGAAATAAAATAAAAAAGTTATTTTATTATTCTTTTAAAAAGTCCAAAATCTAAATTTTTCTCCAGACTTACTGCGGTCAAAGTGAATCCCCCCTTAAGCGAATCCTGATGCTGCAAATTCAACGGTGAGATTAGATTTTTAATCCAAGCACTGGTTCAAAAGATTGAAAACACCACCCGTGTGTTTACTGAACGTACCTTAAAAAATGTTTAGAAATTTATTCCGGGTACACCGGGACTCGGAATCACGTGCCATCAATTTTCGCAGACTTGTAATAATTCTATATAATTAAAAAAATTACATGGAAAATCTGGGTCTTTATATTCTTCCCACCTTAGGGATTTTTTCCCCAAAAGCCACAACATAGACTAAGGAAAAAAATTGGGGTACTGAGCATGAGTGTGATCCTCCTGCTCCCATGTGCTCTCCTGGAGGTTCCAGTGCTACCAGCGAACATGCACCTGAGGTATCGACCATCCATGAAGGACCCGCACTTGTCAATCCTCAATCTCCACTGGAATCTCCGTAAACGTCACCCCATCATCAAAGTCCAGATCACCGTGGTCGATGACGTGGGATGGGTTATGAACGTATCTGCTTATCTAGGATACATGGAAGACATCGTGCACCCTCTCTAACTATGGTGGTATTTACAAGCATTATGCCACCTCGCCAATCCTTCTAAGTATCAGAAATTGTCCAATAAACCTCAGTGAAAGCTTTCCACCTAGGAAAAATCTCCACAAACCTCATTGAGGTGAGACCCATAAGAAGACATGGTCTATATCCTCGAACTCCAAGGGGCTCCATCTCCTATTAGCGTAATACTTATGCCTGCTCTGTGCGGTCTTCATCCGCTCCTGGATGATCTGCACCTTCTCAGTTGTAGCCCGTACCAACTTTGGACCCATAAGTGTTGAATCCCCTGGGTCTGTCTAGTATAGAGGTGATCTTCAAGGTTGACCGTATAAGGCCTCGAATGGTGCCATACTGATTGTGGAGTGATAGATGTTGTTGCATGAGAACTCTACCAAGGGCAAGTGATCCTCTCAACTGCAGCCAAAATCTAGGACGCAAGCATGTAGCATGTACTCCAGTGTCTGAATGGACCACTCCGTCTAACCATACATCTATGGATGAAAGGTGGTTCTTGAACGTAGATAAGTCCCAAACACCTCCTATAATACCTTCCAAATCCAAGATTTAAAACATGCTTCATGGTTGGAGACGATTGTCGATGGAACCCCATGAAGTCGTACAATCTCCTATACATAGAGGTGTCCCAAGCCCTATACTGATCCCTACTCTCGGATGGGTAGGAAGTGGGACGACATGGTGAGTCAGTCAAGGATCACCCAGATGGAATCGTGTCCCTTGGATGTATGTGGAAGCCTTCTCACAAAGTCCATCGAGATACCATCCCACTTCCACTCCGGCACCTCTAGTGGCTGGTCTAATCCTGCTAGAACCTGATGCTCAGCCTTCACTTACTGATAAGTGTGGCATCGTGAAACAAACTCTACTACTACCTTCTTCATCCCTGGCCACTAGTACTAACGCCAGATGTCCTGGTATATCTTTTCCACTCTAGGATGTACCTCTAAAGGGGATGTATGGAACTCCCTCAACACCTCCTCATGTAGCACCACTTGTACCATGGTGCATCCTATAAAGAGTATGACATGCTCCCCACCTTAATAAAATACATCAGGAGACTGGCCTGTGGATATATGTGCATGTCGTGCCTCGTAGTCAATGTCCCCAAGATGTGCCTCCCAAAATCACAGAAGAAGTGGGGGAGTGATAGTCATAGACTGGAGGTAAGCTGATCCATCACTATCCACAAAGGATATCTGCAACACACCTAGCTACTCTGTCACCTCACTCAGCAACTGTAGAGCAGACCTCCTGCTGAGTGAGTATGCTACCATGTTCCCCTTTCCAGGAGTATAGTTTGTCTTGAAGTTATAGTCCTAGAGGAAATCTATCCATCGCCACAGTCTCAAGTTCAGGTACTTCTATGAGAAGATATACCTGAGACTCTTATGATCAAAGTAGACTATAAACCTTTCAACCATCAAGTAGTGTCACCACATCTTCAAGGCGAAGACCACTGCTGCTAACTCCAAGTCTTGGGTAGCGTAGTTATGCTCATTCTGTCTCATTTTCCAAGAGCCATACATGATCACTGATCTATCCTACATCAGGACACATCCAAGTCTATCCCCAGATGCATCACAGTAGACTACATACCCAACACCCTCTTCTCATAGCCTCAAGATGGAGGCACTCGTCAGTCTCTACCTCAGCTCCTAAAAACTCTGCTGGCATCTCTCCATACACAAAAAGGGTTGTCCCTTCTTTTTCAATACTAAAAAGGGTTCTGTAACTATGGAGAAGTCAGGTAAGAATCTTTGGTAGTACCCAGCCAACCCTAAGAAACTCTGCACCTCGATCACACTCATGAGTGCCTCACAATCTAGCACAACCTCTATCTTCGCTAGATCTACTGAAACTCTGGCCTACGAGATAACGTGTACTAGAAAGTGAACCTCTTGTATTTGGAACTAGCAATTCGAAATATTACCGTAAATCTGGTTCTCTCGATGTGTATCCATAACTATTTGCAGATGATAGGCATGCTACTCCTCCGTCGCTGAGTACACCAAGATGTCGCCGATGAAGACCACCACAAAGCAATCGAGGTATGGTTAGAAGATCATGTTCATGAGTCCCATGAAAACTGTAGAGGAATTGGTCATTCCAGAAGACATAACCAAGAACTCATAGTGGCCATACCGACATCTAAGGGCCATCTTCTACACATCCTCATCTCGTACCCTGAGCTGATGATAGCTTGATCTGAGGTCTATCTTCAAAAACTATCGATCTCCCTTGAACTGATAAAAAATATCATCAATCCTTGGATGTGGATACTTTTTCTTCATGGTCACCTGTTTCAGGCACTTATAGTCCACACATATTCTCATACTCCCATATTCCTTCTTGGTGAACAAAATCAGGACTGCCCATGGAGACACACTGGGCCTTATGAACCCCTTCCTCTGCAAGTCCTCCAACTATACCCGTAACTCATGAAGCTCCATGGGAGCCATATGCTATGCTGGTGTAGATATCAACGTCTTCCTGGGGTATAGGTTGATGTGGAAGTCCACCTCTATGCAAGGAGGTAGTCCTAGAACATCATCAGTGAAGACATGAGCATACTGGTCCACCGCTATAGGACAGTTCAGACTCTCAACAAAAACTGCTCCGAGGGTAAGGCTAGCCAACTAATGTGTGATCGACTGAACCCTCCTTTGGGAAAGTCTATCCTGTGCTGCAAAGGTTCTCTTCTCACCGGTGAAGGAAAACCTGGTCCCATCCGTGTAGACACACCACACTTTTCACCTAATACAATCAATATGAGCATGGACCATGGATAACCAGCCTATACCCAAGATGACGTCATAAGGCCTCAATACTGCTACTAAAAGATCCCAGCTGAAGGTCTCGCCTCCTAAAGTAATCTCACACTTTTGGCACCAGTGGGTAATCATCGAATCCCCTCACATAGAAGTCTCTATCCATAAGGATTGAGCCAACAACTTCGTCAGAATCTCTGAGCTCCGAATGAGGTATGTGGAAATAAAATAGTGACTGGCACCTGTGTCTATAAGTACTGCATCTGGAGTGTAATAGACATAGATCATACCTCTAATCATCTCCGGAGCGCCATGGTCATAATCCTCAGCTGCCTAGAACTGAGCTCATCCCTATCCTCCTACTCCCTATGGTCAGGGTGGACCACCTGGAGGTGGTGGTGGCATAACCTTGAATCATTGTCCACCGCCTACTGAACGAATAGCTTATCTTCCAAGTCCTCCGCCCTGTGGAACTCCTCACTCAAACCTCTATCTCTTCCTTGGCGGTCCCTCAACCATCTTCTAGTCGTCGGTATGGCGGGTCGGGTAGTCTCGAGCCATGTGACCCTGCCCATCGTACGAGTAGCACTGCCTGATCCTCAACTGTATTCCTCTATCCCATGAGCCCCTCACCACCGACCTTGTATCCTGAGGTCTCCCACCAAAAGGTTCGGCCCGCTTGGTCCCCTATGTTATCCATCAAATTCCTGTTGCAGATTACTTTTCTACCTAACATCTGGTGGTGGCTCTCACTGTCGGTGCTTGCTCAGCTAGGAATATCTCCACCAAAAGTGCTCGCTCTAGCACCCTAGCCTATGTCGGAATGCTGAGAAATACCATCGATGCTCTGATATCCTATTGAAGACCCTGCTCAAAGGTCTGTTACCTGAAGAAAGGGTACCATACCATGTCAGTGGAGTAACAAGAGATATTAGTGAACCTTGCCGAGTACTGGGCCATAGTTATGCTTCCCTACAGTAAGTGAATCAACTTCTATATATGCACTGAGCGTAGAGTCGCTGGGACTAACTCTGCACTGAAAAGGCCCTCAAAGTTTGTCCAGATGAGGGTCGCCTCATTGTGTAACTAGATATTTAGACTCCACCATCTCCCAACTTCTCCCTGGAAGAGACTCACAGCTAGGATCACCATCAGATCAGCTGGTGTCCCAACTAAACGAAAAACCCTTGCCACAGCCTCCAGCTAGTCCTCAGCCGCATGCAGATCCATCTCGCCTTAGAACCTCAGAGATCTCTGTTGCTAAAACTCATGAAACACGTTCAGTCAGCATTCACCCTCTGCTGGTGGGGTTGGTGGCATCTACTACCCAACAGGTGGTGGTGATGTTGGTACACTACCCGAGGGTGCTAACATCGTAAGAGGGCCCTGCACTAAGGCCTCATCGCTCGGTGGGCCTTCGTCGTGTACTCTCTCGAGAATCCTGGATGGTTGTCTACGTGGCAGCATCCTGAAATAAAATAGGTGTGCCACGGTCAACAAGTCATACCTGGTGATCTGACTCAAAGAAATCAAAAGGAAAAACTTTTCAAAAGCACACGCAATCAGCCTTTTTGTGCACTAAGTTGGAAATCAGAATTCAGGGTCCTGTTGTATGGATATGTCGGCCGCCGCACCAACACTGGATTCCCCAAACTAAAAACCACACTCATAACACTTAACACTATTTTCACATAGAAATATTGGAGTCCTAGTTCTTTGGTTGGATTGACCCGCCTCTGATACCACTTTGTCACGACCCATCCCCCAGATCCCATGCCGCGACTACCCCAAGCCCGCCTTCCATATGTTGGCAACTAGAACCATAAGGAAATATCTGTATAATGGGAAGGAATTGCCTTTAAACCTGTACAAACACACAAATCCAAGAGTACAACAAGAGGAAATCACGAAGTAAACTGCTGTAGTAAAAAGTGTGCTAAAAGTAAAGGGGTCGGAATACAAGCCCAACTGGAAAGTACAAGTACAACTGAAAAAGGGAAAAAAACTCCTGGAGAATCCACCAAGGATACTACTTGAAGGGTAGGTACAGCTCACGATCAGTAGTCCTACATCACTTCACATCAAATGGTCTACCTCTGAGCACCATCTAGTCCTGGATCCCTCATCCTCGATCAACGCTGCCCATCATCTGCACAAGACACAATAAGGTGTGGGCATAGCCCATGTAGGGGTGAGTATAAAGATACTTAGTAGGGACCCCGAGACCCCCAAAGGTCTCCCAGAGTTCCACAAAGGAATAAACACAAAGAAAGACCTTAATAACAGAGTATGAATCAGTTATAAACTATACTTAGGTATATTCCCATACATATACTTAAGTAATTAAGATATACCCATCTCATACATGAGGGAAGAATACCACAAAGGTAACACCACGAAGGTAAAAGTACTACACAGGTAACACCACGAAGGTAACACCATGAAGGTAAAATTACCACACTGGTAACACCACGAAGGTAACAACATAAAGGTAAAAGTACCACATAGGTAACACCATGAAGGTAACACCATGAAGGTAAAAGACTCACCTCACAGAGGTATTAGTGAAGTGTAGAAGTAAAGACGATTAGTCACGAAGCTAGATCATCTTATTCTGTCAAGAGGCACATCTGCTGACCATACAGAGTCTGAACCACACAGGATCGATATGTACTAACCCCCGCAATGACCCACACAGGATTGGACCCGCCCAGAGTCGATAGGTACTAACCCCCGCAATGACCCACATAGGATTTGACACACACATGATTGGTATGTGATGACCCACACAGGATCGCTGATCACAAACCCACACAGGATCTAAAACACACAGGATTAGTATGCCTTGACCCACATAGGATCTCTGAGTGTCGACCCACACAGGATCAGTGCTGACCCACACAGGATCGCTCGGTACTAACCTTCGAATGATCTTTCTCTGACCTCCGTCTCACTACTAGCCACCAGATTCCTGATCATAACACATTTGGAAGAATCGATCCTCAAGCCATCAGTCATAACTCTACCCCCACGAAGTTCCATGAAGAAGTATCCCAAAGGACCGCTATGTCGTAAGGGTTCCAACATGACAGACGATACATCAATTGGATGCCTGGTCTATGACTTATAATCATTTTAGTTTCGAGGGCCCGGTTGGATTCAGGTTTGATCCAACCCGATTGTACTCCAACTTTCTCCAAAACTCAAGTGGAGTATACCACAAGGACCACCTCATCCTAAGGGTTCCGGTTCTGTAGATGGTTCGTCAAACGGACACCTGCTATATTTGTTACACCACTTTTCGTGAAATGGGGGTGATCACAACTCGGTCCATCCTAGCTCGGTCGAAACCGCCTCGTCCAAAGGGTTCCAGTTCCACAGACGGTTCGTCAAACGGACACTCGGCCTATTTGTTACACCACTTTTCGTGAAATGAGGGTGATCACACCTCGGTCCAGCCCAGCTCGGTCGGGTCCGTCAGAATGTGCCAAAGGGACCACTTCCCTAAAGGAATCCCAACGCCACTGACGACATATCAAACAGACACCTATTTTGTCAGTTATGGGCGTTTATTTATTCGAGGACCGGTTGGGTCTGGGCCCGGTCTGACTCGGTCGGACTGGCCTGACGCAACGGGTCCCGGGGTATACCTGAACCTACCCAGGTCTGGCCCACTATGGGTTGGCCCGGTTCAGTTCATTGGTCTAGGTCGCGTTTGGCACGACCCATCGGGTGGGGCTCGGCCCACCCATGTTGGCCCACCGGGCCGCAGGTTCGGCCCGACCTGCTCAGCCGGGCCACGTCCGGCCTGGTCCGCCAGGAGGCGGACTGATCTTCCCAACTGGCCCCATGTGTATGGGGCCATTTCGGCCAGCCGGTGGGGTGCTGCCCCACCGTGTAATGGTCAGCCATTTTGGCCGACCGGGGGTCCACCAACACGGTGCGGCGTGAGGTCGTGCCACTCTCCACCTACCGCAGCTTCAAGCCGTTGCCTCCTCTAGTGACGTGTGAAGGCGCACCGCTTCACCCCCGCCTTCTGCGGCCGGCTTGGGTCGGTCGCCTTCTTCACCTTCTGCGACTTCAATCACGGACCTTGCCCACCGGTGGTGCGTGACGGCGCACTGCACCACCTCCACAGCTGGCCGGTGTCGGCCGCTCTGCTAACCACCATGACGTAATGTTGCGGCCTCCTCTTCTGGCGCACGAAGGTGCACCGCCTCCATCGTGGATAGATGGTGCCACTGTGCCGACAATCTTTCACACAGAGAGAGAGAGCAAGGGTAAACAAGGTAGTGGAGGGTCCGGACCATGTTTTTTTGGGCCGTGCCCTCTGCGTTAGCTTGAAAAAACAAGGGAGGAAAAAGGATTCAACAATCACTTGAAATTTATAACAAAATAAACCCTACCTCAAGTTTGATAGAGAATTCCCACGATTGAGGAAGATTCGACATTTTTTGACCCTACAACAAGCCTCCAACGTTGCCACTCAAACTTCATCCTTCGGTTCGTGATTCGGTGTTGCTCGTCACCGCCTGCTGGAACCGGCTCTGTCTTCTAAGTGTTTGGAATCACGACGCTTTAACAGAACTTCGTCACTTGGTGAATCCATGCCAACACCTCTCCCCATGTTCCATATAAATAGGATAGGGGGGAGGGTGAGTAATTCCTGTGGAATTAATGGGGGTTCATTTAATATGAACCTTCCGAATTCCAACAGTGCTGTTACACAAAATTTGGGGAGTCAATTAATTTAATGGATATACACGTGTTTGGTCCCACCACTACCAATTTTCCATTGGAGGAAAAGAAATAAGGAAATAAAATAACAAAGTTATTTTATTATTCTTTTAAAAAGTCCAAAATCTAACTTTTTCTCCAAACTTACTGCAGTCAAAGTGAAGCCTCCATTAAGCGAATCCCGACACTGTGGATTCAATGGTGCCCTCCAATTTTGAATCTGAGCACTAGTTCAATAGATAGAAAACACCACCCACACGTTTACTGAAGGTACCTTAAAAAAAGTTCAAAAATTTATTTCAGGCACACCAGGCCTCAGATTCACGAGCAGTCAGTTCTCACAGACTCGTAATAATTCCATTTAATTAAAAAAAATTACATGGAAAATACGTGTCTTTAAAGTGGTATACATTATTTTATAAGGATAAGGGACTAATATATTAAAATATTTCCCTTTCTTATGTGGAGGTGAGTCACACTTTCAAGGAAATGATTTTAAAAACTTGAAATATTTTATATGTCTTGGAGGATTCACTAAGGCTTTATAAAATAAATAAAATAAACTTAAAATTAAATTATTTTAAAGTGAAAACATATTTTTTTCTGAATATACCTTTTATAATATTTTATTACATGAAAATTGGGTCATTATGATGTTATAAAACATATAATATATTTACATGGTATTTAATTTTTAGCCAAATATTTGACAGCCTCAGAAAATTATGAAAAATTCACCATTGGATAATTTTGACATCCTCATTCCAAAAATAATATTCATTTTATCGAAATAATTTTCTAAATATGTTAATTTTCACTTTTAAAATAATAACCAACATTTATTGAAAATTGACGAGTTTTGACAAAAACAGTTTTCAAACCTTCATAAAAATTACATTTGACTTCATAAAAAATTATACAATAATTTATATTTAATAAAATTAATTTAATAATAATATTTTATTAAAATATTATTTAATTAAAAAAATCCATTAATTCAACAAAATTTATTTCTTAATATAATTTTAAAATTAACCAAAAATACTATTTATGCTTTCAAAATAATTTATAAAGTAACAATAATAGAATGAAAGTTTATTCATTATTATATACAAAAAATAATTCACCTAATAATAATGTTATGTTCTTGTTACATATCCCTTTATTACACCAGTATATGCCCTAAGAGTAAGGTGTGTGACGGTGGGGATTTCATGAGGGCGTTCAGTGAACATGGTTTGGACCAGGATCTCGATGAGATTGGACTTATCCCATAAATGGTTTCACTCATTCTTAAGTTATTAGATCTCAACTTGGGTGTGGTCTAGGGAAAATACTAGAAATTCTATCTCCCTTGGAATCTTTGATAAATGGTCTTCATGGGGTAAGATCCTACAGGTTGAGGCCATTAATTCCTTTATCTGTGTCAAAAGGATTTGTTAAAATACTATATTTATACTAGTCATGTGATCACTATTCAACAACTATATTATTGATAGTAAGGATACTTAACAGTCATTTAAATCCAATTGGATATAATAAAAGAAATGGAGTGCATGTATTTTATGTATCCATAAGATATTAAAAGAAAGTGAATTTTATTCATAAAAGTTTGGGTCGTTACATGTATACTGTTGTTTACCCAAATCCAGTGTGTGAATCCTTGTTTATTTATATAAATTTCATAGTGTAAGGTGATCAACAAGTGCAGAGGACTGAGTCTCATCTTGAGACTAAACCTCTTGTTGTTAATTCTGCTGTGCATTTCAAAGTTATGTTTTCACTATTTCATTTATTCACTGAAAATATTTCCTTACTTTGATAGTTAATCTTAAATAGTGTTTATATTATAATTTTTTAGTAGACTGATTACAAAAGTTATAGTAATAATCCATATTTCTTTAATTGATAACTAATCACTCTTTTAGAAGTCTTTCAAAAGATCAGAAATTTTATAAATATATTACTTTAGTTAACTGTGCTATTTTATATTTATAATTGGGGAACTTGTAAATAAGTGTTTTAGAAATAAATTTTTATAGGAACTCAATTCACTACCCTATTGAGTGTCCTACTATGACCAATAATTTTTTTTTCAAGGAGTGGTGAAAATACTGATTTTTATTGAAAACTGCATTTTATTTTAAAGTATTTACATGATCAAATTATGTTTTGGATTAGTTATAAATTTTAATTAGATTATTTTTATTTAAAATAATACAATTTTGGTTTTTGAAAAGGATCTTATACATCTATTCATTATAAAAACATTTTATGTTTAAAAAGGTAATTTTTCCGAAAAAACTGTTTTTTCATAGAATTTTTATGGTTTTATTTTAAATTAAATTATGAAAATTATATGTTTTGAATTTAAAAAAAATGGATGTCGTATTTGGATTCCTAAGGTAAAAATTTATTAATTATTACCCTTTTAATTTTGGCTAATATAAATAGCAATCTTGGTAAATTTTATTATCACAGTAAAGGGTAAATTGGGTAATCTAGGTTATAAATAAAATGATAAGGACTATAAAATGACCCTAAAACTTGGTCAAATTTTATTGTATGAATTTAATTCGACCATTAACACCTTATGATCTAAATTGAGTTGTTAAATGGAAACTTTTACATGAAAATTACTTATATATTATTTAAATCAAAGAAAGTCACAAAATGTCACTTTCTTTGTCTTAAATATATCTTATGTGTCCACATGGAGAAAAGGTAGGTTATGAAATAATATAAGTGTCAATTTTTAACTTAATAAACTTATTTTCATGATATAAATTTATTTATAACTTTTGGAGCCACTTTTATGAGATTATGATGTTTATAATATTTTATTTAATGAAAAGTGAATGATGTCACATTCACGTTATTAATAACTATATCATTTTTAATATGGTGTTATTCAGAAGATATATTTGACTATAAATATTATTTTTAAATATAAAATATTTATCTACATAATGGTATTTTTTTAATTTTTAGTGAATAAATAATCATCTTAAATAATTATACAATGATGATTGAGTAATTATTCAATTAATAAAACAATCAAATAAATGATATTAAAAATATTAAAATAAATATAATTTGAATTAATAAATGTGATACACAAATTTTCTAGATTATTATTACATATTATAGGTGTATTAAATTATTTTCTTCAAATATATCTTGTTTTCATAATTTTCTTAAACTCAAAGTAATGAATAATGCCAAAAGTGACACTAAGGATATTTTATGAAATTAATATTTTATTAAATTATTTGAAAATTATAAAAAATATTTAATTTTTTTGATTATTTTATGGTCTAAAATTTCTTAAAATTTTCATTTATGGTCTACTTGACATCACATAAGTAAAATATTACAACCTTTTAATATTGAAAAATTTGTTATTGTAGTTAAAATTAAAATAGGTTTACTAAGGGTTAATCCAAATGATAAGGTTTAAAATAATACCAAAAAATTTCTAAAACATATTGGATTATTATATTACAACCTTATATTATATTATCTTCTAATCCATGTAATTTTTTTTCATTTGGATAGAAAATGAATTTATTATAATTTAATCTTTTGAACAATTCCAAAAGTTCCCTTCACCTCAATTATAAAAGAATACCACCTCCTTCACTTTTTAACATAAATTTAAACCTTTTATATCGATCAAAACCTATCAATTTATCTTCTAAAATTACCTAATCACCTTATGGTGGTTCTTTTATTCTCTAAATACCAACCCTATAACCCTTTAGAGGAGATCCAAAGGAGGCGTTTTGAAGAAGAGGTAATCATTCTAACTGGTCACTTTATTTTTCTACTCTACCTTACCTCATATAAATATATTATGTTTATCATAAAATAATAAATTAATTATAATAAATATTATTAAATGTTATTATTATTATTGAAACACCATTATACACCCTCTTTCCCATCAAAAAATAAGTGAAAGCATCGCTTGTGCGTATGTACCGCTTACCGTCTCCACGTAGCGATACAATTAATTATTCTTCACTATATTTTAGGGATGGGTATTATGATGTGTTTATTGAATATATATGATATATTTTATATAAAAATTATTCTATAAATATTTATTATTATTTACCTTTATTTCATTCCATTATTCAAAAAATGAAAATAACGTTCATGTGTACGTACGACCTACTGTCTCTATAAACAATATCATTCATTTATATATATATAATTTTCATGAAAGATTATAAATATGAGTATAATTAATATTTATTATGTTTATATGATTAAAATTATTTAAATTATGTTACCATGATCAAAGTTTAAGGACCAGAACTACCAAACCAAAACATTCTTGGAAAACGAAAGCAGTTATCCCTGAGAATAGTGATTTTAATAACATATTATTAATAAACGGGTGATAAGATGATATAAAAAAATCATGCATGGTATGATATATATATTATTATGTAATAAATATATAATAAAATCATATTTATTATACAATATGTTTCAATGTGATTAAAGAAATTTATTCCTTGAGGTAAGAGTTTATTTCACAATCTTATTATTATTAGAGATATATTATGTTTAAGTATTTAATAAGGAATATTTTTCTTCTAGGTCCGTGTTTTATAATTTTTTTTAAAAATGTTTTTAATATTCTTCAATTATTTTTTAAGTCTTTTTAAAATTTTTTTAATTTTTTTTAAAAAAGGAATCTTCTTATCATTTTGAAAAAAGGTATTTTTTGATTTTTCGTACAAAAGTGTGAAAGTAATGTTTATTTTAACTTATAAAACATGAATATAATTTCATAATATTATTAAATCTTAATTACTTGAATGTTACTTTACAATCTTATAAGGTTGTTTTTGAATACAATGATTACTTTTATAATTGCATGACTCTTTAAAAAAATTATTTTAAAATGGAAATGTTATTTTGTTTTCAAGAATTATTTCAAGTGATCTTCCAAAATAATTTTCCATATAATATAAAATTATTTTATATTACTTATGATTTTTTAGGAATATTATTCATGGATAATATCCTTATTCTTTTTATGGTTGTTTTCTGTTCATGATGGAATGATATATATGAAACCCTTTTCTTTTCTATGATTTATGTTATGATGAAATGTTTATGAAAATTATTCCCTTATATGGGTTTTAATATGATTAATGAATTATATTCTCATTGAACACATATTTATGGTTTTTATTATGTAATGGGTGGGACTTGAATCTCCCTCTAATGCATTGGTTAAAGGTGGATAACTCATAAGGTAAATAAGTTATGTGTGACCCTGATTTCATGTTCATAATTCTATGTGTGGAACTAGATTTCATGTCCATAAGATTAATAATGTACCTTGTTTCATGTACATAAGTTTTATTCAAGGGTTTGGTTTCATGTCTTTAATTTAATTAGTGAACCTGTTTCTATTTATACATATTCACAATGTTATAAGTTTATTTTTATGGAATAATTTCATGTTTACATAAATATTACACTATTATGGATTATGTTATCTGATTTTATTTTATTATTAATGTATTATGAATTTATATTATTTATTCCAAGATTCAATATTATGTCCTCTGATATGTAGGGTTTAATTTTCAAAATTTATTTTCAAGTTCTTATGATCTTATGCTTAAGTTATAATTGATATATCCATTTTTAACCCTTACTAAGTATTTGATATCACCATTTTATTAAGTTTATTTTCCTCAGGATATGAAGGAAGTTATTAAGTATTACATGTAAAAAAAGGTTTCTAGTTATAAAGTAATAACTAGGAGATGATGTAGATGTTTTATAAACAAGTTTTTTTTTATTTTCAAGTTTCTAAATATTTTAAAACCTTATGATTTGGTTGTGGTTTTCTTATGTTATGTAATTAATATTCATATATTTAGATGTAATATACATGTATAAAAATATTGGGTCGTTATAGTTTGTATCAAATAAAAGGTTTAGTTAAAGTTTGGAAACTAGAATGATAAAACCTTAGTAAGAACCCTAAGGGTATGACTAGGTTATAATACTAGAGTTTTGGTAATGATAATGAACAACCTAAGGTGTAATAGATTGAAAATTTATAATTAATTTCCCTTTATTATGTGGTTTTCCCTATATCATTAGTGTTTCCCACACTATTATTTTTGGTTTTAGTCAATGGATGGAACTTGAAGAAACAATGTTAATGCTGAATGAAATGGGAAGTGTAATGACTGTACTCCTGAGCAACTAAAAATTATGGGAGATAAAATGAAAAATCTTATCACTATACTGACACAAGCTATGAATCATTCTAGAAATTTAAATGAGCAGAGTGGGGAAAATAATTTTTTTTTGAATCCTTCATGAGGAAAAATCCCCCTTATTTCAGTGGATTTTCTGAACCACTAGTGGATGAGTAATGAATCAACACCATTGAGAAAATATTTTCTATTATTAAATGCTTGGGATATGAAATTGTTTTCCTAGGTGTGTATCATTTGGAAGGTACAGTAGATTAATGGTGGAATCTTATTAAGAATATGAGTTAAGAGGAAGAAATTGGATTCATGTATTGGGATGAGTTCAAGAACATATTTTTCAATAAGTACTTTCCCTGTATTTTTTTAATGAAAATAGCGAAGGAATTACTTGAGTTAAAGAAAAATAATGATGAATCTATTATGAGATATGAAGGAAATTTTACAATAATTTAAAGGTGCTCTTCTAGAATTATCATCCAACCCGAAAGTAAAATCGATCAATTATTTAGTGGCTTGAAATGAAGTCTTCAAAAATAATTACCCATATGGGACTTTGAAAGCTATGAATAAATTGTTTGGTGTGTACTGAATATAGAAATGGAAGTTGGTAACCAAGAAGGTTATAATGATAAGAAAAGGAAGATGGAGCTTAATGGAAACTATAGTTTTTTCCACATGGAGGGAAGAGAATGTTTCAACCTCCTACTTTTAAAAAATGTGGGAAGGATCACTCAGGGGAAGTCCTAAAAGGAAAAATATTATTCTTCAAGTTTGGGAAGCCTAAACATTGAGAAAAAGAGTTTTGGAGTGATGTAAAAAGGCTATTCAATGAAATTAATAGTGAGAAAGCTCAACAAAATTCACCAGTCACACTTAAATTCTATAAATACAGAGTGTACACTATGTGAATCAATGACCCAATCCAAGTGATAATATGGATGATAATACAAAAAAACCTATAAAGGTATAGAATAAAGGTAATTCTTATGAAATAAAAATGGATAAAGTAAATCATGTTAATTAGGGCACATTTATCTTCCCCTCCTTAGTTGGTAATTTCATGTATAATTTTTATGAGTTAGACCTATGAAAATCTTATTGTTCATTACATAGTCAAATTTCATGTGATTATATCCCTCTACATGAATTTTGTAATAATGAAACATCTAAATATTATTCCACTATATTTTTTTCCTTAATTATTTGAAAGTATTTGTTGAATGGTTTGGTAACCATGAAAAGTGATTAAGGTGATATGGGAAATATAACCCTTAATCTTTTCATGATGTTGAGATGAAAATTAGATAAAGATATATTTGTTTATGATAAAATAAATGGGATAGTATTGATGACCTTGGAACTGATTAGTAATATGATGACATGGTTGTTTATGGATTTATTTTATAGAATTTTTGGATTTATGGTATGAAAAAAGAGTTAATTTTTGAAAGCATGAACGTTTTTAATATGGTTTTATGGTAATTCAGGTTATTACCATGTTTTAAGAGAATACATGATAATAGTATTTATATGTTTAGTGTGTGATAATTAATAACTACATCAATATGTTTAGAGGATAAATGATAAGTTTGTTTTTGGAATTTAGTGACCTTCTTTCTAAAGTTTTGGATTTTAATATTTTGTAAGGTTTATAAGGGTAACCATTTATGAAATTGTTTAAGTTTAATTTCGGATGATGTTTTAGAGATTAAAGTATCACTTCACCATATCATGATTTATGAATATTGGATAACCTTTGATAAACATTTTTCTATAGTGATAACTAGATATATAATAAATGACTTATCATCCCATTATGGATCTTATGACCCACTTGTTCTTCAGGCATTACAATTTTACCTTCATTTCTTAGAGTAAGAGATGAAGCAGAGATTGATCAAGGCACAAAAAAGAGTGATATTGTACTTATGAAATGAAATAAAGTAATTATATCTTCACAAATTATTTTTAAATATAATTTTATCATATCATCATCATTTCTAACGATATTAATGGCCATTTTCAAACCTATTTATTTTATGATTTTGGGGTTATTAGCCTTATCTTAACCATATTCTCTATCACTATATATTAGTTCTTGGGGATTAACTTTCCCATAAAACCAATATTTTAATGTTTTTTCTATGAGGTAAGATAGTTATGTGTTACTTTAGGTAACCTTTATGTTCCAAACATTCCCTTTTTATGGGAAGTTTTATTATTTAGTTTTACAACGTGGGTTTCCATGAATAAATTATCAAGTGTTTAAATATTTGAATAATTAGAATAATTTTGAGCACAAAATTCATTTTACGGGGGATTATAATGTAACCCCCAAATATTTTTATGATTTTTTTTTTCAAATAATTTTATTTCTTTGATAGCTTGCGTTACACGCAATAACATGTTTAGACAAACCGTGAAATATTATTAAATTATTTTATATTCATCATAACTTAGCTGTTAACTTAGTGGGAATTAATATGAATAGATTTTTTATGAAATAAATATAAAGGTAAAAATAAATGTTAATTTATTTTTAAGTACTTAGAAAGATGATCACATGATTATTAATAAAGTCACTTTATTTTTCGAAAATATATTTTCTTCAAAATGGGTTTTTCTTATTTTTATGAGTGAATATTAATTTAGAGAATTTATATAAAATTTATTTGCCAAAATTTATTTCATCTTATATTTATTCTTGTAAAAATTATCTTAAAATTATTTTTTGAAAATTTTCTAAAAACATTTTTTCAAGAAATAGTGAAAATTCAGTTTTTTATTGAAAACTGTATTTCTTTTGAAGTATTTACAAGGTACAATTATGTTTTGGATTAGTTTTAAAATTTAATTAGTTAATTTTGATTTAAAATAATCCAATTATGGGTTTTCAATGTTTTTATCCATGAATTTATTATAAAAACATTTTATGTTTAGAAAGGTCTTTTTTCAGAAAAACTGCTTTTCTTGGAGTTTTATTGGTTTTATTTTAAATTAAATCGTGAGACTTATAGTTTTTGAATTTTTAAAAATAGATTCCATATTTTGATTTATAATTTAAAAATTTAGTAAATATTTCTTTTTTATTTTTAGCCCATATGAATTGTAACCTTGGTAAATTTTGTTACCACGGTAAAGGGTAAAATGGTTAATCTGGGATAAAAATAAAATGATAAGGACTATAAAATGGCCCTAAAACTTGATAAAATTTTATTTGATGAAGTTATTTCAATAATTAACACCAAAGGATCTAAATTTAGTTGTTTAATGGACACTTATCCATGATAATTACATATATATTATTTAAATCAAAGAAAGTCACAAAATGTCACTTTCTTTGTCTTAAATATCTCTTATGTGTCCACATGGGAAAAAAGTAGGTTACAAACTACTATAAGTATCCATTTTTAACTTAATAAACTTATTTTCATGATATAAATTTATTTATGACTTTTGGGTCCACATGGATGAGATTATGATGTTTATAATATTTTATTTAATGAAAAGTCAATGATGTAACATTCATATTATTAATAACATTATAATTTTTAATATGGTTTTATTTAGAATATATCTTAGACTATAAATATTATTTTTAAATATAAAATATTTATCTACATCATGGTATTTTATTTTTAAATTTTATTGAATAAATAAGTATCTTAAATAATTACACAATGATGATGTAATAATTATTCAATTAATGAAACTATCAAGTAAATGATATTAAAAATACTAAAATAAAGATATTGTTAATTAATTAAGGTGTTAAACTAATTTTAAAGATTATTTTGGAATATGAAGGGTGTATTAAATTATTATTTTTGAATATATCTCATTTTATTTATTTTCATAAAGTTAAAGTAATGAATAGTGTAAAAATTGACACTAACAATATTTTATGAAAATAAGATTTTATTAAATTATTTAAAAATAATAAAAAATACTTAAAAATAAAATTTATGAATATATGGTCTAAAATTTCATAACTTTTTCATTTATGGTCCAATTTACATCACATAAGTAAAAATAACATCCTATTAATATTGAAAAAGTTGTTACTGTAGTTAAAATTAAAATAGGTTAACTAAGGGTTAATCAAAATGATAAGGTTTAAAATAATACCAAATTTTTTCTAAAATCTATTATTTGATCATATTACCACATTATCTTATCTTATCTTAAAATCCATGGAATTGTTTTTCATTTTTATAGAAAATGATTCTTTTGTAATTTAATCTTGTAAGAAATTCCAAAATTTCCCCTCACCACAATTATAAAAGGGAACCTCATCCCTCACTTATTCACATATCTTAGAGCCTTCTAAAAAAATAATAACCTAAAATTTCTCTTTTAAACTTCCCTATTCTCCATATGGAGGATCCATTATTCTCAAAATATGTCACGACCCGACCCTACCCGAGCTCGAGCCACAACTACCCCAAGCCCGTCTCCATAGGCCAGGGGCTGGCGACCAGCGCCGAAGGCACAATAACTCGGGGAGGCCTTTGCCTAAGTACCTGTACACACACACGCAACACACTCAATGAAAAAGTGCAAAGTAAAAGGAAAAGAAAAGGGCAACTGTTATAAATAAACCACAAGTGCATTGACCTCTAACAATATAAAGTACAAGATGAAGGTAAATGAAAAAGAAAAGGGAAAAAACACGCACCCAACCAAAAAAAGTGCCACAACCCAGCAATAGGTAAACAAAAAGGAAAATAGCTGGAAGGGTCCCCCACCTGGAACCCAACTCCGACCACTACACACGGTCCAAGCTCCCGTCTCCTAAGCTCCTCTGACGTCATGACCAACCTGTCCGTCGTCTGCAAGGGCACACCAAGTGCGGGCAAAGCCCAAGCAGGTGTGAGTATAAAAATACTCAGTAGGATACCCCGAAGGCTCGAGGGAGCAACAAAAGAGGTACCAAAGGGTGAGCAGTAGATCGAACAGGGAAAGTAGAGGAGAACAACTAAAAGTGCAGTAAAGAGTACAGTAAAGAGTCCATCTCAACCCAACAAGAGGAAGGAAGTTGACTCATCCAAAAATAAGGAGCAGGAAACGGTGAGAAGATGAACTTCCCGTCGAGTCTTCACTACCTATAGCAGGAGAGTATACTCATCGTACCACGAGAATCTAGACACGGAAAGCACGTAGCATACCCCGCGCGTCTTCGCCTCTCCTGGAGGGAGAGTAACCAAGACCAAGAAGTGGGTACCAGAACAAGGTATATACATGAACATATGCTCAATCAAGAAGCCCGAAAAAGATCGTAAGGGGATCTCTATCCCGTAGCTCAGTCCAAGAAAGTGAGTAGACAACAGTCTCAGAAGTAAACACCATCGATTCCCAACATCCCACAAGTCTGCCCCGAACTACAAGTCAAGGGCTCAATCACCGCACCTTGACACTATCCGCTTTGAGC
Source organism: Viscum album (assembly GCA_963277665.1). Lineage (NCBI taxonomy): Eukaryota > Viridiplantae > Streptophyta > Magnoliopsida > Santalales > Viscaceae > Viscum > Viscum album. The sequence goes on along the minus strand of OY728137.1, from coordinate 609,628,729 downwards.
AGAACTGACTCGCCCACATGGTTTTAGGTCGTGTCACAAGGACGCATATTGGCGGGTAAAGCGCTCCTCATACTTGAGAGTTCTGGGGGAACGTCAACCACAACTCGTCACTGCCCCACAATCAAGAGGTCTCCTCAAAGTCGACAGGCGACCCCCTGCCCAGCACCGCTGGAGGGTCCCTGGAAGTCGACGGGTGCCCACTCTAGGGAGACTCGGTAAGAGTCGATGGGTGCCACACTTCCAAGTCCCGTAACAGGGTAATACACTGGAGGGAGACCCGACTAAAGTCAGCGACAGGACCACTGCCCAGCCCAGCTGAAGGTAACCCGGCATTGGGGACCACTGCCCAGCCCAGCTGGAGGAAATCCCAGCATCGGGGACCACTGCACAACCCAGCTGGATATAAGCCCGGCATCAGGGACCACTGCCCAGCCCCGCTGGAGGTAAGCCCGACATCTGGGACCACTGCCCAGCCCAGTTGGAGGTAAACCCGGAACTGCTCTGGCCATCCCTACTAGATGGTACTGTTAGGTGAACACTGCTATACTGGCCATCCCTGCTGGATGGTAACCCACTGGCGAGCCCTGCTCAAAACAACCTCAGCCCTGCTAGAAACAACCTCAGCCCTGCTGGAAACAACCTCAGCCCTGCTGGAAACACCTCAGCCCTACTGGAAACAACCTCAGCCCTGTTGGAAACAACATCCTGGGTAGAGGATTGGTGCTCGCGTAAAGTGTTGGTCACACAAAATCCATAATATCTCTACCAGGAAACACAAAGCAACTGGAGAAACTCCCTAGTCCTCACAAGGCAATCCCGCTTCAATCTGCTGAGTCACTGTCGAAGCGGATCGAGACAACTCATCCCAGAAAGTGGGAAAACACCCATGCTGTACGATCACACGTAGTCGCAAATGGTTCCATAGTCTGGTGGAAGGGGAAAGGTGCTGAAACCCCTCACAGCTGAAGAAACAGAGGAACAAACCATCTCTGCCGGCCAAACCATCAAGAATGAAACCAGGGGGAGACCAGTCAACCATAATGGTCAAACAAACAAGCAAAGAGGGACCCTCTACATCATGGGAGGTCAAAGTATGTAAAGCAGAACACGGTACGCACATGGGGCCCACACAATGTGTGGCCCCATCTCAACCCCAACCAAGTGCACAGACATTCTCAGGTACAAACCACACATACCTCCAAGCGCTCTCGTATACTCCCAGAGTATACCACATCTCCAACCCTAAGGCTATCATGCACACGGCACCCAACGTCAACGTGAAGGCGTGAATGTAAAAACTCCACCTCAAAGGCCCAGGCATGACCAACCACATCTTATGAATCATTTACATCACTCTCCCAAGAGTGCGCGATCACACGCCAAGGGTCCGCTACAAACACGGTAGAAGAACCACCACCGGGGCACCTTCACATTCCACATTTAATAAGATCACGTAAGAGGCTCCACCCACCTAAACAGATTACACCGTTGTAATCCTCATGGAAAAACATGAGAGATCGACTACTTACTCACCTCCAATGGATATCCGACAGAAAAGTCACCATCACCGCCTCACACCCGAACGACGCCCCATGATCCCGAGCCTTGGCCCCGAAAACAATCGGGCGCATCGCACCATTGCGATCCCCTCAGGAAAACACGTCAAAAAGACTGCTCACTTGAGCGCAATGGATATCCAGAGAAAAAGATGCATTTCGGCACACCACACATGAGCGGTGCTACGTGGGACTCGTATCCCGGTCCCAAAACACAACAAACGGATCGTACCGTTGTGATCCCCTCGAAAAAGCACACAAGGTGGACTATTCACTTGTCCAAAACAGACACCCGGTGATAAAGCCAGAAATCACCGTCAACTCCTGAAAAAACCCTCGCGGGGCCCACACCAGCGTGCGGAACTAAAGCGGGCAGACTACACCAACACGATGCTCTTGGAAAAACACCAAAAAACGACTGCTCGCACGCCCCGAACGGACGTTTGATGAAAAAGTCGTGAAACGCTGCATGCAGCTCAAAAGATGGGCCGTGGGGCCCACGCCTAAACTTTGGCCTCAATGCCCGAAACCACCCTGGAAATATCTGCCTCGGTGCCAGAGTTCCAATGCCACTTACAGCGCTAGAAACAGATTTCAGACGCGTCCGCACCGTCCAAAACAAGATCCCCCGAAGAAAACGTCAATTCACTTAAAGACATGTCATGCCTCCGAGGCCCCTCTTTTTGAGAATTAAACATTCCCGAAATCATCTCAAAAGGTCCTCCTTGACGCGAGATCCCTTCTTCCACTGACGGCACGCCAAACGGACACCCGTAACAAAAGTTACGGGCGTCGGAAAACTGAGGGGCAAAGCCCCTTGGGCTGGACCGGCCTGGGCTGGCCCGCGCCGGCCGGCCCGGCTTGCAGAGCCTGGCCCACGGATTGGCCGCGCGGGCCGGCGGTGGACTCAGTCCACCGCGTGGTCGACCGGCTGAGGCCAGTTTCCGCGTGAGGACCCTTGTGACGCGTGTCGTTGTCTCCGCACGGGGGTCGCGCGCCGCGACCCCGCGGTCGCCGCGCCCCGGCGCTCCCCCGTGCCCCAGCGGGCGTCGCCTCGACCTGCTCGCCGTGCTAGCAACTGACGCCAAGCGCCCACCCACCGCGCAAGCTGCCAACAAAAATTTCCCCACCGCTGTTCCATCCGCTTGAGCCGCCTGGAAGACCCGCGCCGCCGCCCCTGGCCGCCTCCTCCGGTGAAGGTCTGCCGGAAAAAAAAACAAAACCTGCAAACTTCGACGATCAACCCCGACCTCCTCCGAACACGGATTTACAAACCGAAAATTGCATTGGAAAGGCCAGAATTAATACTACACTACCATGGTCTTCGCTCGAGGATCAAACAAAGAATTGATGCATATAAACGATCACAAAGTAGGTGCGGGAAAGAAAAACGCAACAAAACCCTACCTCGTGGGCGTTGCCCGGAGCTTCACCCCCGAACCACCGCCTTACCAGAGCTTCCTCGCCGGATCCACCTTGCCGGAGTGGAGGAGGAGAGGATGGAGGAGGAGCTCCTTCCATGAGATGAAGAAAGGGGGAGAGGGGGGGGGGGGGTTAAGTGTTTAAATAGAAACACACTTAACCACCCGCCCGCCGGCCAGAACCCGAACCTCCGGCGGGGTCGAGGTTAAGCATCCCCTAGACCAAAAACCACCTCCAGAGCACAACGGCGGTCTCAGAATTTTAATCCGAGGCCCCGTTCAAAAGTTATAAAACTGGACGGCCAAAGCTGCCAAATTATCAAAACGCCCCTGGAGCCATTTTTCACAAACGACCCACGCCCGCGAAACTTACAACCCTCCTAGGGTAAACGACATGCTCTGAACTCAACGGTGCCCTCGGTTTTTTAATCCAAGTCACAGTTTAGGAGATACTTGCGTTTCAACATTAAACGAATAAATTAATTAATTTAATTATCCGTTTAACGTTCCGATAGCGGGCGAGGGGTCCAAACGTCCTATGCTGTCAAGTTTTATGTCGTTCCTAGGGTAAAAACCCCATTCCAAACCCATCCGTGCACTCGGATCTCTGATCCGGATCACCGTTTAGGAGTTATCCCATTTATTTTGCGTTTCTAGTGTGAACGCACTAAAAATTTAATTCTGGCCACACCGGGGCTCGGAATCGCTTGCCGTCTGAGGGTGCTGCTCTTGAATAATATCAAGAATATTCCAAAGTCTTTTGAAGAAAAAACTGGGTACTTATATCATTACCTCCTTGAAGCTTTTCATCCCCGAAAAGCAAAACCAGGGTACAACTCAAGGCACTAAGCCCACAACTGGATCTCCTGTACCCAGAAGAACTCTCGCACAACCCTGTGCCACCACACACAGACCAAAGGATTTGATCTATTCATGTGGGGTCTTCCCTTACCGATGACGTGTATAGGAGCACACACACATCTCTTCAGGTAAACCATGCGGGATACATCGTGCACCCACCCTAGACCTTGGGGTTAGGGAAAGGCGGTATGGAATCTCTCCATCCCTTTACACGGTCTCAAACGGCCCGAAGGCTCTCGGGGGTAGCTCACCTCCCCAACCAAACCTCTACATCGCATGCCCCGACTGGAATCACCGCCCGCACTTGGAACAAGGCCCGGTGATTCCCTCCTTCAGAATATCTATATGGTGGAATACCCAAGGATGTCTGGTCACACAAGATTCCACAGTCGATGTCTCTCAACCAAGACTCTCTCACATGCTCAAAGAGCGATGGAGTCGATGCCATCGACTAAATAGGAAGGTTACAAACCTTCTATTCTACAAACACAGGGTTACACCCGACGCCCTGCGTCACCCTGGTAACACCTCAAGCAAGGAGTAAGGAGGAAAGATTTCCACACACATAGTCTAAAAATTCTATTACAAGAAGTAGAAGAGCTGTAGAGTGTACCTCTTATCACCTCATGCTCTGTAGGATCATAGACATCCAAAGCTCGTGATTGTTCGCGGTCCCAACTGTTAGCTCCCAGAGCCTGTTGTGGACCGCTTAGTGGTGATGAGAAGACCTCATAAAGCCATCCCCCAATACCAGATACTCCCGCTCCTCATCTTTCACCACCTCTCTGGGTACTACTATAATCATGGCGCTGCCTCCGTCGTGGTGGTGCACGTGCTGCCTGCCCGAAGCTCTCTGCATGCCTGGTCGGGCAGTCCTGTGCCAGGTGACCTCACCCATCACAAGCATAGCACCGACTCTCTTCAGGCTGCACTGGTGCCCTCCGGTGCCACTGTGGTGTAAGACCACGCCCCTGAGTCCAGTTATCAGAAATCCACCTACGTCAAGGTCCTTCTTGCCGACGCCCGCTAGTTGCGGCAGACGTCTCGACTCTGATGTGCATGCTGCCACCACCAACTCTAGAAAGTGACAGGAAGCCCTCTGTCACCAGCGCCTGCTCTAGAACCCCGACATATGTGGAAATGCCCAAGGGTACTATGACATCACAAATCTCTCAATGGAGACCCTGCTCAAACTTCCGTGCTCAGATGTTGTCATCATGGACCAAGTCCGGGTAAAAGCATGCACGGTCTGCGAAACTAGTCACATACTCGACCACTGTCATCCCTCCCCGTTGAAACTGCAAGAGCTCCTGAATCTGAACGGAGTGCAAGTAGGAGGGAAAAAACTCCTCACGGAACAACAACTGAAAGTATCCCCACGAAAGAAACAAATTGTGAAGAAACTGAGTCACCAAACTCCACCAACGCCGAGCTGCTCCACGAAAAAGGTCAGTTACCAAAGCCACTCTCTGATCTGTCGGATTCTGCACAAGAATGAAAAGGAGAACCACTACCTCGAACCAAACCTTAGCTGCTTGAGGGTCTGACTCACCACTAAACCTCAGCGGTCTCTGCCGCTGGAACTCAAGGAGCGCGCTCAACCTGCACTCAAGCTCAGCCTACTCTGCTGAAATTGTTTGCTGCTCAACAGGTGGGGGTGCTGTTACCAGCCCTCCCGGAGAAAGGGGCTCACATGATGGGTCCTGGATTGTGGCCTCGTAGCTCACAGGGTCGTCATCACACACCAAAGCTGGTATCCTGGCTGGATATCTTCACAGAGACATCTTGAATATTATCAAGGAGTGCCACAGTCAGATGAGAATATATGTATATAATAGTAACAACAATGATGGGGAGATGACTCAAGAAGGACAGTCAAAGACTCAATCCTATGTGATGCACAAACCAATTTTCCCTACAACAAGTGTCTCAGCATGATGAGTTGACAAGCAGGTTATCAGGGTCTTGGTGAATGGATACGTCGGCCACCGCACCATCACTGGACTCCCTGGCCTGAGAGCCTCTCTCGAGACACATTAACACTGTTTCCCTATATACCAACCAATTCATTTTATTTTAGGGATGTTCGAACAACGTCCTAAGGAATGAACCACCTCTGACACCACTTTGTCACGACCCGACCCTACCCGGGTTCGAGCCGCAACTACCCCAAGCCCACCTCCATAGACCAGGGGCTGACGACCAGCACCGAAGGCACAATAACTCAAGGAGGCCTTTTACTAAGTACCTGTAAAAACACACACAACACACTCAATACAAAAGTGCAGAGTAAAAAGAAAAGAAAAGGAAAAATGCTATAAATGAACCACAAGTGCATCGACCTCTAACAATACAAAGTACAAGATGAAGGTAACTGAAAAAGAAAAGGGAAAAAACACGCGCCCAACCAAAAAAAGTTCCACAACACGACAACAGGTAAACTAAAAGGAAAACAGCTGGAAGGGTCCCCCACCTTAAACCTGACTCCGACCACCGCACGTGGTCTAAGCTCCCGGATCCTAAGCTCCTATGACGTCACGACCAACCTGTCCGTCGTCTGCAAGGGCACACCAAGTGCGGGAAAATCCCAAGCAGGGGTGAGTATAAAAATACTCAGTAGGATACCCCGAAGGCTCGATGGAGCAACAAAGGAGGTACCGAAGGGTGAGCAGTAGATCGAACAGGGAAAGCATAGGAGAATAACTGAAAGTGCAGTAAGGAGTACAGTAAAGAGTCTAGCTCAACCCAACAAGAGGAAGGAAGTAGACTCGTCCAGACACAAGGAGATGGAAACGGTGAGAAGATGAACTTCCCGCTGAGACTTCGCTACCTATAATAGGAGAGTAGACTCGTCCAACCACGAGAAGCTAGACATGGAAAGCACGTGGCATACCCCGCGTGTCTTCGCCTCTCCTGGAGGGAGAGTAACCATGCCCAAGAAGTGGGTACCAGAACAAGGTATATACATAACCATATGCTCAATCAAAAAGCCCAAACAAGATCGTAAGGGGATCTCTATCCCGTAGCTCAGCCCAAGAAAGTGAGTAGCCAACAGTCCCAGAAGTAAAAACCATCGATGCCCAGCATCCCACAAGTCTGCCCCGAACTACAAGTCAAGGGCTCAATCACCGTACCTTGACACTATCCTCTTTGAGAAGCACTGACTCGCCTGCACGGTTTTAGGTCGCATCACAAGGACGCGTCTCGATGGGGAAAGCACTCCTCGTACTTGAGAGTTCTGGGGGAACGTCAACCACAACTCGTCACTACCCCGCAGTTGAGAGGTCTCCTCAAAGTCGACAGGCGACCCCCTGCCCAGCCCCGCTGGAGGGTCCCTAGAAGTCGACGGGTTCCCACTATAGGGAGACTCGGTAAGAGTCGACAGGTGCCACACTACCTAGTCCTGTAACAGGGAAATCCACTGGTGGGAGACCCAGCTAAAGTCAGTGATGGGACCACTTCCCAGCCCAGCTGGAGGTAACCTGACATCGGGGTCCACTGCCCAGCCCAGCTGGAGGTAAGCCCGACATCAGGGACCACTGCCAGCCCAGCTGGAGGTAAGCCCAGCATCGGGGACCACTGCCTAGCCCTGCTGGAGGTAAGACTGACATCAGGGACCACTGCCCAGCCTAGCTGGAGGTAAACCAGGAACTGCTCTGGCCATCCCTGCTGGATGGTACTGCTAGGTGGACACTGCTGTACTGGCCATCCCTGCTGGATGGTAACCCACTGGCGAGCCCTGCTCGAAACAACCTCATCCCTGCTGGAAACAACCTCACCCCTGCTGGAAACAACCTCAGCCCTACTGGAAATAACCTCAGCCCTGCTGGAAACAACCTTAGCCCTGCTGGAAACATCCTCCTGGGTAGAGGATCGGTGCCCGCGTAATGTGTTGGTCACACCAAATCCACAAGATCTCTACCAGGGAATACAAAGAAATGGGAGAAACTCCCCAGGCCTCACAAGGCGATCCCGCTCCAATCCGATGATTCACTATCGAAGCGGACCGAGACAACTCATCCCAGAAAGTGGGAAAAAACCCATGCTGTACGAGCACACATAGTCGCAAACGGTGCCATAGTCGGGTGGAAGGGGCATGGTACTGAAACCCCTCACAGTTTAAGAAATAGAGGAACAAACCATATCTGGTGGGCAAACCATCAAGAATGAAACTAGGGGGAGACCACTCAACCCTGCTGGTCAAACAAACGAGCAGAGAGGGACCCTCTGCGTCGCGAGAGGTCAAAGTATGTGAAACAGAACACGAAACACATGTGGGGCCCACACAATGTGTGGGCCCATCTCAACCCCAACCAAGCACACAAACATTCTCAGGTACAAACCACACGTACCTCCAAGCGCTCTCGTATACTCCCAGAGTATACCACGTCTCCAGCCCTAAGGCTATTGTGCACATGACACCCAACGTCAACGCGAAGGCATGAACGTAATAACTCCACCTTAAAGTATCCGGCAAGACCAAACAAATCTTATGAATCATTTACCTCACTCTCCCAAGAGTGCGCGATCACACGCCAAGGGTCCGCTACAAACACAGTAAAAGAACAGCCACCGGGGCACCTTCACATTCCACATTTAATAAGATTGTGTAAGAGGCTCCACCTTCCTGAACAGATTACACCGTTGTAATCCTCGCGAAAAAACATGTGAGATCGACTACTTACTCACCTCCAACGGATATCCGACGGAAAAGTCACCATCACCGCCTCACGCATGAACGACGTCCCGTGATCCCAAGCCTCGGCCCAGAAAACAGTCGGGCGCATCGCACCATTGTGATCCCCTCGAGAAAACACATCAAAAATACTGCTCACTTGAGCGCAACGGATATACGGAAAAAAAGATGCATTTTGGCGCACCGCACACGAGCGGTGCTACATGGGACCCGAATCGGTCTCGAAACACAACAAATGGATCGTACCATTGCGATCCTCTCGAAAAAGTACACAAGGTGGACTATTCACTTGTCCAAAAGGAACACCCGGTGATAAAGCTATAAATCACCGTCAACTCCCGAAATAGCCCTCGTGGGGCCCACACCAGCATGCGTAATTAAAGTGGGAAGACTACGCCAACATGATGCTCTTGGAAAAACACCAAAAAACGACTGCTCGCACACCCCGAACGGACGTCCGATGAAAAAGTCATGAAACACTGCACGCGGCTCAAAAGACGGGCCGTGGGGCCCACACATCAACTTCGGCCTCAACGCCCGAAACCATGCTGGAAAGATCCGCCTCGGTGCTAGGGTTTCAACGCCCCAGATGGTGCTCAAAAAGGACGTCAGACGCGTCCGCGTCGTCCAAAACAAGATCCCCCGAAGAAAACGTCAATTCACTTAAAGACGTGTCGTGCCTCCGAGGCCCCTTGTTTTGGGAATGAAAAATTCCTAAAACCATCTCAAAAGGTCCGCCTTGACGCGAGGTCTGTGCTTCCGCTGACGGAATGCAAAATAGACATCCGTAGCGAAAGTTACGGGCATCGGAAAGCTGAGGGGCAAAGCCCCTTGTGCTGGACAGGCCTGGACCGACCGGTCCGCCCGGCCTGGGCCGTCCCGCGCCGGCCGGCCCTGATTGCAGCGCCTGGCCCGCGGCTTGGCCGCACGGGCTGACGGTGGACTCGGTCCACCGCATGGATGACCGGATGAGGCTGGTCACCGCGTGACGACCCGCTCGACGCGGGTCGTTGTCTCCGCACGGGGGTCACGCGCTGCGACCCCGCGGTCGCCGCGCCCCGGCGTTCCCCCGTGCCCCGACAAGCATCGCTTCGCCCCACTCACCGCCGACGCCAAGCACCCAACCGCCTTACTATCCACCAAAACCAAGCGCCCTGCCGCCGCGCTATCCGCCTGAGCCGCCTGGAAGGCCTGCGCCGACGCCCCTGGCTGCCTCCTCCGGTGAAGGTCCGCCGGAACCCCCCCCCCCCCCCCGCAAATTTCGACGATCAACCCCGACCTCCTCCGAACTCGGATTTACAAACTGAAAATTACGTTGGAAAGGCCAGAACTAATACTAAACTACCATGGGATTCTCTCGAGGATCAAACAACGAATTTATGCATATAAATGATCTCAAAGTAGGTGCGGGAAAGAAAAACGCAACAAAACCCTACCTCGTGGGCCTTGCCCGGAGCTTCGCCGCCGAACCACCGCCTTGGTAGAGCTGCCTCACCAACGACGTCTTTCTGGAGTGGAGGAGGAGAGAATGGAGGAGGAGCTCCTTCCAGGAGATGAAGAGAGGGGGAGAGAGGGGGGGGGGGGTTAAGTGTTTAAATAGAAACACACTTTACCACCAGCCCGCTGGCCCGAACCTGAACCTCCGACGGGGTCGAGGTTAAGAATCCCCTAGGCCAAAAACCACCTCCCGATCACAATGGAGGTCTTGGAATTTTAATTTGAGGCCTCGTTCAAAAGTTATAAAATTGAACGCCCAAAGCCGCCAAATTATGAAAATGCCCCTGGAGCCATTTTTCACAAACGACCCTCACCCACGAAACTTACACCCCTCCTAAAGTAAACGGCATGCTCGAAACTCAACAATGTCCTCAGTTTTTCAACCCGAGCCACCGTTTAAGAGATACTTGCGTTTCAACATTAAACGAATAAATTAATTAATTTAATTATCCGTTTAACGTTCCGATAGTGGGCGAGGGGTCCAAACGTCCTGTGCTGTCAAGTTTTATGTAGTTCATAGGGTAAACACCCCATTCCGAACCCATCCGTACACTCAGATATCTGATCTGGATCACTATTTATGAGTTATCCCATTTATTTGGCATTTCCAGTGTGAACGCACTGAAAATTTAATTCCGGCCACACCGGGGCTCGGAATCGCACGCCATCTCAGGGCGCAGCTCTGGAATAATATCAAGAATATTGCAAAGTTTTTCACAGCAAAAAATGGGTTCTTAAAAAATACCAACCATATATTCATTTATAGGAGAACAAAATGAGTAGTTTTCAGGAAGAGGTAATCACTTTAACTAATCACTTTTTTTTATAATCTCCATTACATCCTCTAAATATATGAGGTTTATCATAAAATAATAACTTTATTATCCTAAATATGTAGAAGTGTTATTATGATTATTAAAACATCATTATATACCCTCTTTCCTATTAAATAGGTAGTGAAAGTATTGCTCGTGCATACATACGTCTTACCGTCTCCACGTAATGATACAATTAATTTTTCTTCACCATTTTTGATAGATGGGTATTATGATAGTTTTAATGAATATATATAATATATATTATATAAAAATTATTATATAAATATTAATTATTATTTTCCTTTCTTTCATTCCATTAATCAAAAAATGAAAATAGCGTTCATGCGTACGTACAGCCTACCATCTCCATGAATGGTGTCATTCATTTTTATATCTATACTTTTTATGAATGATTATAAATATTAATATAATGAATATATATGATGTTTATACCATGATTAAAATTCTATAAATTATGGTACTATGATCAAAGTATAAGGATCGGGACTACCAAACCGAAACATGCTTGGAAAACGAAGCAATTATCACTGAGAACGATGACTTTAATAACAAATTACTTATAAATAGGTGATAAGATGATATAAAAAATAATAAATGGTATTATATTTATGGTTATATAATAAATTTATAAAAAATTCATATATATTATACAGGATGTTTCAATGTAAAAAAATAAATTTAATACTTGAGGTGATGGTTTATTCCACAATCTCATTATTATTCGATATTGTTTATGTTTAAGTATTTTATGGGGAATATTTCTATTCCAGGTCCATATTTTATAAAGCGTTTTCAATTTTTTTAATATTCTTCAATTACTGTTTAAAGTCATTTTTAATTTTTTTTTAAAAATTAAAGGAATCTTCATATCATTTTCCAAAAATGTATTTTATGATTTTTCTTACAAAAGTGTGAAAGGATGGGTTTTTTCCTATAATGAATGAAAATAATTTACCACCATCATGATTCCTTAACTACATAAAGCTTCCTTTGAAATATTATAAGTTTTTTTCAAATATTTTTTTATAATTGTGCAGATCTTTTAGAAGAAATTATTTTAAAATGGAAATGTTATTTTTTTCAAGAATTATTTCAAGTTATATTTAGAAATAATTTTCAATATAATATAATATTATTTGATGTTTCTTATTCTTTTCTAGGGATATTACTCAAGGAAACTATAATTATTTTTTATGGCTGTTTTATGTTTATGATGACATGATTTTTATGAAACATGTTTCTTTTCAATGATTTATGTTATGATGAAATGTTTATGAAACTCATTTTTTACATGGGTTCAGATATGATGAATGAATCATGTTCTTGTGGAACACATATTTATGATTTTTATTATGTGATGGTTGGGACCTATATCTCCGTCCAATTCATTTGGTAAAGGTGGATAACTCATGAGGTAAATAAGTTATGTGTGAACCTGATTTCATGTTCACAATTCTATACATGGACCTGGATTTCATGTCCATAAGATTATGGATAGACCCAGTTCCATGTCCATAAGTTTTATTTAATGGTATATTTTCATTTCCTTAACTTAATGAGTAAACCTGTTTCTATTTATTCATATTCACAATGTTATAAGTTTATATGTATGCCACACTTTCTTGAATCATGTCAATATTATTCTCTTATGGATTATGTTCTTTATTTTATTTTATGATTAGTGTATTACAAAATTATACGATTTATTCCATGATTCAAGATTATTTCCTTTGATATATAGTGTATAATTTTCAAATGTTATGTTCACATTATTACGACCATATGATTATTTTATGATTGATATATATCTTGTTTACCCTTATTGAGCACAAAATCTTACCCTTTTCTTTTGTTTATTTTCCCCAAGATATGAAAAAAGGTATTAAGTATGAAATTTCAAAAAGGGTTCTATTTGTTAAGGAATAACTATGAGACTTTTTAGATGTTTTACAATTCATTTTTTTTATTTCCATGTTTCCAAAGACACTAAACCCATGTGATTTAGGAATGGTTTTTTTATTTTATGTAATTAATATTAATCTATTTAGTTTTAATATCTATGTATGAAAAGATAAGGTCATTATAAAATAGAACAACATGAAGGATGATCGACAAAACATCACATCTAGAAAGTATGTAGGGATTGAAGCCACAACCAAAGGGCGATAAGGGTGAAACACCTACCACTAGACTTTGTGATGTCCTGAATAAGATCTCAATATTTTTAGGATTGTAAGCTAGAAGGTATGATCTAACCATTGAGATTAATATGCCCTTTAATTTTGAAGTTATTGAGGTTGTTTAGGATATATGTTTATTCATTTATGAAATGATTTAGTTTGAACTTTGGGTATTACTGTTGATTTTTTAGATTAATGTATTATTTCATCGTATTATGGTTTACTCATTTTGGTAAACATATTACCAAGAGATAACCATTTTAGCTTTTGTTAATGTTTAAAGATTGTTGTAATATATTGATTATCCCTTTTATCATTATTTGGTCCTTTAAAAGTTGATTTTAGTGATTCAGGAATGAAAAAAATTATTAATACTCATTTATTTGAGTAAAACATGATATTATGGTGGAAATTTATAAAAGGATGAAATTCTACTCATCAAGTAATTATATTTCCTTATTTTATTTGTATAGATGGTAAAGTAATTATTAAACTCTTATAAAAGGATATTGAAAAAAAATTATCTTGTTACCATCATTTTTATAAGATCAATGACTATTTTCATGTCACTTTGGTTTATGGTTTTATGGTTGTTAACTTTTTCTTGATCACTCACTTTCTCGTGATCAATGATCACTGTCACTCTATATCATTATCTAAGCATTATTATTTTCTTTCATGTCCAAATATTCACTTCCCAACTATGTTATACTATTTAGAAACCTACTGTGTGTTATTCCATATGACCTTCATACATTATTTTCTCTCTTGTCAAGAGGATTTTTTATTAACCCTTTTTACGATGTGGGTTTCCAAAAAAAATTTATATTCAAATGTACAACCTTTAATTACCAAGATAAAGTTCAAATTGAGAGGAATCAATTTATTAAATGGGGGAGTATGTAAAAACCTGATATTTAATAAATGAAAATTATATTTTATAGCATATTCAACATGCAACACTGAGCTTAAATGACCCACGATATATATAAATATTATAACTAACTCTGTAAATTGGAAAATATGAATTGTATTAAATACTCCATGATATATATATATATACATACACACATATATATATATATAAATTTATTTCTCAGTATAAATTATTGATAAATATTTAGTAAATAATAAATCAGTTTTTAATAAAGTAATTTTATTCTTCAAAATATGTTTTCTTCAAAATATGTTTTCTTCAAAATATGTTTTCTGCAAAATATGTTTTATTTAATAATGTTTTTTATATTTTTTCATTAAAATATTTTATAATTATTTTTTGGAAAATTTAAAAAATTTATTTGATAAAATAATTTTTTTTAAATCAGAATATCAAAATTTACTTTGGGTGAAAATTTGGGATTTTTTTATAAAATATGGATTTTTTAATGAATAGTGAAAATTCTGATTTTTCAAAAAATGTCATTTATTTTCAATAAATTAATAAATTTAAAAGTCCCATTATATTTTGAATATGATTTTAAGTATAATAAGTTTTATTTTGTTATATTTAATCCACTTAAATTATTTTTAATCAAATTCATATTGTATTTTAGTTTAAGTTTGTTTTTGGGTTTAAAAACGAGATTTTTCTAAAAACTGTTTTTAAGTGCATAATGTTTCTCATTTTTAATTAATTAAAAAAACCATAATGAGTAATGTTTTAAATTAATATTATATATTATATATTAATAAATATTAATTTATATTCATAAAATTATTATCATTAGTTGTAGAGTTAATATAATGTCATCTTTTTCTTGTAAAATACACTTCTTGAAAACTCAATATTTTGTTATGTGTATGGGTTTAATTTTAAAAATAAATTTTGCCACTTATATGATTTGAATTTTTTAAAATGGTTATAATATTTTTAATCATCATAATTTATATTATATAATAAGTTCAATTTAATTTTTTACCATAATGAATAGTGACAACAGTAAAAATTAATTACCACAGTTGTGGTAAAAACGAGTTTACCGGGGGTTAAACTAAAATGATAAGGGAAAAAATGACTTAAATTATTTTCTAAAATCTATTTTATATCCATATTTATACCTTTTTACGTATAAGGCTCTATAATAATCTATTTTTCACCCTTTTCCATGTGAATAACATGGGTACACCTTTTTCTTTTAAAAAATTACAAATGTCACACTCACCTCACTTATAAAATGACACTAACTATCCTCTATTATTCACACCTTAAAACCATTTTGGTTTAGAAAATACCAGCGCAAATAAATTCCCAACTTCCATCTCCTCATACTATAATCATTTTTTGGTTCAGAAAGACATTCTAGGAATACTATAGGTATAATCCTAAAGATGTGGTTCGAGAAGAGATAAAATTCCTAACTATACGTTTTTGTTTTATTTCTTCTTAAAACCACTTCAAATCTTATTAAAATATAATAACATGATAACAAAATTATATCATATATACTGATATATCATTATATTAATTTTTACTACCTAAATACATCTTCTATTCTTTTAAATGGGATATGAAATCATCATTCATGTGTATGGTAGACAACCGCCTCATGAACCGATGTCATTCATTTTCCTTCATCACCTCTAATAGCTTGTTGAAATGATTGATTTAAAGTATATATATTATATTTTTTAACATATTTATACTTATGGATTTATTATATCACACATATATTTTTTTACTTTCTATTCCATGGGGGATACGATCGCACGTGTGTACAACGGATTATTACCTCGCGAAGTGATGCGATTCTTTTTTCACTAACGCTTTACATAGAAGGAAATAAGGATAATTTTAATGAATATATGTGATATACATGAAATAATAATGATATTAATTACATATTTACCATTCTTAAAAGATAATATATCATTTTATTTCTTATACTAAAAAATGATAACGTCATTCATGTACGTGTCGACTACCGCCTCCAAGAAGTGATATGATTCTTTTTTCTTAAACATGTCAAAATAATGATATATATAAGTATATTTAAATAATTAATATTATATTTATGATATTATTGTCATCATATAATGAAAAATAATACATTCCTTATTTCCATAATGATCATTTAAAAATGGAAATGTTACTCATGTGTACGTACAACCTATCGTCTCCATGATCGAAACGTATTTAATTTTTCAAAACCATATTTCATTATTGGTTTTAAAAATTAAAATTTATGTATAAATATAATAATTATTTCATAATTATTATTCTATATATTTTTAAATAATTAATTCTTTGACCATGGTCAACACACCAAATCTATTTTGAAACAATGAATCAAACGTCCTCAAAACACCCAACATGGAATTAACTGATCAAGTATTCAAATATGTAATTATAAAGGAAAAAAATAAATGATTTAAGTATAATGTGTGAAACCAATAAAATTTTATTAATATATCAAATAATTTATATATTCTTTTTATATAAGAGTTAAAGGATGTGCATGAAAAGTTTGGACTTGAGGTAAGGGTTTTTTCTCATCTCACTTTTACTTCTGTGATACATATATCATTTTAACCACTTATTTTTATTATTTGGTGTATATAATAGTCATGAATTTATAAGATTAATATTTTCATGAAATTTATTTGGATTAAAAAATCCATATGAGTTTATCCCTTTCAAGGGATTTTGATCTATATATTACCAAATCCATAAGAGATTTCATATCAATTCACTTTCATTAAGGCATATTTTATTTCTATGCACCTAATTTATTTTATATAGTGTAAATACTATCCTTTGAAATATTATATCATAAAACTACTTATGTTTATGATATTTAATGTATCATTTTAATTTATTATTTCATGGGGCTTACAGTTGAAGAGTTACCAAAGTGGTAAAAGCTTTATGTTAAAATCTCCTTTCTTTCAGGATTGTTTATGCTCAAGTTTATTTTGGAGGAAATAATGTGATATTATTTTATTGAACCACATATATTTTATTATAATAGGGTTATGAATGTGGTTCACATTTTTTATTTTCGTTTCCTCTCATATTTATTAAATAAATATCAAGAAATTCATCTATAAGTGATACAAATCATGTATAATCTTTTAGATCAGGTATCATTCTCTTCCATATCCATGTTTTCTAAAATGTTTGAATTTTTTTTTTCAAAAAAATAAATTATTTCCTAAATCTATTTAACATAGTCTTAAAACTTATTTTGAAGGATTTTCAAAGGGAAATTTCCTAACATTTTCTAAATGGGTCACTTTTGACTCCCTTTTCAATTTTTTTTGAAAATATTTTTTATTTTTAACATTTAAAACATGAATAGATTTTACCACCATCATGAAAATTATTTTCTTTGAACCTTTATTTATATGTTTACAAGTTTTTTTTCAAAGAAAATTATTTTCATAATATTTTGTGAATTTTTAGTTTTAAAAAGTTATTTCCGAAATAAAAATGTTATTTTCCTAAAAAATGTTTTTAATAATATTTTAATGGTATTTATATCCATCAATGAAAATAACCCTTAATGTTATTTACAATACAATGAGGATATATGGTATTTATACCATACTTATGCTTTCTCTTGATGGATTATGAGATTGATATGGGTCCCATTTATTTTCCCCGGGTTAATCGTGTTTCAAAGTGATTATTATGAAACCCATTTCTTTTCCATGGGTTAATCATGTTTCAAAGATATTGTTATAAATACCATTTATTTTAAATCGGTCAATCACATTTCAAAGATATCTTTGTGGAACCTATTTTTTTATCATAGTTTAATCATGTTTCTAATTTTTTTTATGGAACCCATTTATTTTCTACGGTTTAATCATGTTTTAAGATATTTTTATGGAACATGTTTCTTTTCTACAGGTTAATCATGTTTCGAGGAGATTATTATAGAACCCTTTTCTTTTCCATGGTTTAATCATGTTCTGAAAGGAATAAATTTTGTTTCAATGCATTTAAGATGAAATAAATTCTCTATGTACTTTATTAATGATATTGTTCTTGGACACTGTTTATAATGATGGTTGGTTTTTTTATAAACCAATTAAAAGCGGTTCTGTTATAAACCAAGGATTGTTGGTTACATTATTAACCAAAGACAAGTGGTTCTATGAAAAACCAAGGATGGTTGGATCAGTTATAGCCCTCCAATGCATTGAGTACTCTAGAGATGGAAGCCAACCATATTGGTTATTCCATTTTTAATAAGTTATGTGAAGTTAATGTTATAAGATACCAATAAGTTGTATTTATGCTTTCTATGGTTTTATAATGTTTATTATGATCAATATTGATATCACATGGATCATGATTATTGATTCTGATGAATATTGTATTTATTAAAGCCTTATTCCTTGTTTTTATGTTTGATGATCAATGTTTTTATGGGTATGAATATTATTATATTATACTCATGCACTTTTATTTTGGAATCATACCTTTATGTTATTCTTATTCTCACTGATGAAATTAAATTGTTAATTCTTATTTTTACCCTTAATGAGAATTTTATCTTAATATTTTTATGTTTTATTTTTTATTAGGTTATAAATATTGAGTTTCATTGGATTTTTTCAATATTGGTTTCCCATGTATGATGATTATGACCTAATATGTAATATGAAAAGGTGGTTATAGTGTGAGATGATTTTCATATTTATAGAATATTTTTTTATAAATCCATGATGTTAAGAGTTTTTCCTAATTCTCTAAAACTCTAAACCTAAAAGGTACTTGATAATGTAAGTGATCCAATATTTTCCTTTTGATGTTACATGTTTTGGATAGTGAAAATTGGGTCACCTTCATCAGTATCAAAGTAGAAAATTTAATGTTTATATTTTCAATGCTAGATATGAGAGTGCAGGTTCAGGGATATTATTAATTATTACATTAAATCCATGTAGAATAATGAAAAATATGTAATAAAAAGTTTCATTAATATTAAATACATCGAATATGCATGTAATTAGAGTACCAATAGTTGGTTCAAGGACACAAACTCCAAAATGGGATGCTTCTGGAGATGATCCCAAGATAGATGGTCTATAGTTCAGGGCTCTCTGTATGGTTCTACTTATCCTAGAGAAAGTCTATTCCTATTTTATGATGGTCAGAGAAACCTCATGTAGGATTTTCCAACCCATTGTATAGTTGATAGAGATGTGGTCGATGAACCACCCAAGCATAGGAAGTAATAGGAGCAAGGAGGTCTGCAAGGTAGTGTACATGGTAGAGGAGTAGGTAGAGAAGCAGGAGGTGGAAGATGGTTTGACTTGTTGCCACCACCACCCCCAGGTGATACATACTAGGCTTAGGGAGCTAGTGGAAAAGGTCAAGGATAGCTGTAAGTAGTGGAGTCCTATGGAATCAAGACTCCAAGGATGATTAGAGCTATGATTTGTATCTTATCTACTTTAACTACAATACTGATAGGAATATTATTGAGCCATTACTTTATTTACACTTCTAAGTTTGATACTTTTAGATTCTGGTAGATACCTTGGCCTAAACCTTGTGCTTGGATACTCCTACGGAAGGGGATTCAATGACCACACACTTCTACTGATAGTGTGATCTGACAATCAGATGAGAGAGATTATTATGTGATATCTTTGTATTATCAATGAGTTCATATGTCATCATCTTAGTTATGGACTTCATATCCATAGTTTATTCCCATATCGACTATTTCAGGTTGAGGATGTGATGTTTCTATGGTGATAGGATGAGGTTTTTCTTATTTGGTGAGAAGGAAACCCAAGAAGAGCAGGATGTGGTCAATCACAAGAGTGTATAACCGATCACTCACTAATTGATTAGTATTACCATTGGAGTAGTGTATGTTATAGGATTTTAATTTCTTATAGTGGTGGTGGAGTATGAGGACATATTTTCCGATAATGGTCCAAGGTTACCACCCTATCAGTAGATAGAATTTTGCAAAGGATTTCACCTTGGGTCATCCCTGATATCTATGCCAACATATTGGATGGATTAAATAGAGAATAAATAGTTAAATTTGTAGTTGGGGGACTTGAAAAGGAAGGTAATTTTTATACCTAGTGTTCCCTCAGGGCATCCCCAATGTTTTAATCCAAGAAGATGGACAAGATCTAGAGGTTGAATGCAGATTATTGATGCCTAAATCAAGTGAATGTGAAGAATAAGTATACACTACTGAGGATCAATGACCTCTTTGATTAGTTGAGATGGGATAAATGGTTCTTGAAGATTTACCCCAAATCAATCTATCACCAGTTCTGAGTATGGGATGAGGATATACCAAAGATGAAATTCTAATGTTTCTGTGGAAATTATGAGCACTTGGTGATGCCTTTAAACATGAATAACACCCTAGAAGTTTTTATTGGACCCACGAACCGTATATTTCAACCTTTATCAGACTATTTTGTGGTGGTATTCATTAACAATATCTTAGTATACTCAATGTCTGCAGAGAAGCATAAGAGACAATTAAGGATGGTATTAGACATAATCTTAGAGAACTAGTTTTATGGGAGGCTCTCTATGTGTTAGTTATGGATTCATGAGGTCCACTTTTTGGGATATTTCATCTTAAAAGAGGGAGTATCAGTGGATACAACCAAGGTTGTGGTAGTGTTATCTTTGGATCCACTAAAGGGAATTATGAAGGTGCAGAGCTTCCTTGGGTTATCAGGATATTACAGAAGACTCATTCTTAATTTCTCTTGGATATCAAAACCGTTGACTACTTTGAACTAGAAGGGGCATCATTTAGTATGGTCGGAGGGGTTCCAGAAGTATTTTCAGAAGTTAAGGTATAGGTTGATGAGAAATACCATATTGATATTTCTAGAGGAGGTTGTCGAGTACATATTGTTCTTCAATTCCCCAAGTACTGATCTTGGTTGTGTCCTAATACAGAGGTGGGAAGTGATTGTATATTGGTTATGAAAGTGGAGACCTAATGATTAGAGCTATGCAAACCGTTATCTAGACTGGGAAACGATGGTATTCATCCTAAATATTTGGAAAAACTACCTTATGGGTGATTAGTTTAGGGTCTATTATGAGCACAAGAGTCTCAAATATATCTTCTTATATAAGTATATTAACTTGAGACAAAGACAATGGCTTGAGTTCCTCCAGGATTATGACTTCAAAATAGTCTACACTCCCATGAAGCCGAATGTGGCCGTAGATGTGATCAACATGAGATGTTGTCCTCAGATTTTTATTTAGGCGATGGAGCAGTTATCATTGTTTCAGTTTTCCTTAGTGGATGTGGATAGTCAAACTTACCTCCCGTCGATGGTAGTTACCCCACTTCTATTATTGCATGTCAGGGAGACTTAGAATGGTGATACCAACTATGAGACCTTTCATAATTATATATCCACTAGATATGATCCTAATGGATTTTATAAAGGTGGGGAGAACACCATCCTTTTTCGAGGATGGATGATGGTACCAATGGCGTTGTGTGAGGTGGTTTTGAGGGATTTTCAAATATCCCCCTTGGTGGTATTTCTAATTATGGAGAAGATGTATCGGGGATTTCAATTTCAGTTATGATGGCTAAGTATGAATAAGGATATAACAAAGTTTTTCTCTTGATGCATCACTTTTTAGTAGGTAGAGGTTGAGAACCAGGTTCCATTGAATTCATCTGAACCCCTTGAGGTGATAAAGTGGAATTAGGATGGTATATCTAGGGAATTTGTCATAAGGATTAAAAAATACACTAGAGGAAATGATTTCATCTTGGTGATGATAGAAAAACTCACCAATTCAATCCACTTCTTATCTATTCAAGAGTGGAGTTCAATAGAGATCTTGGGATGCCTTTACCTGAAGGAGATAGTCTGAATTCATGGAGTTCCCCCAATAATTATTTAAAACTATTATGTTCACTTCAAATCATGATTATAGATAGTATATCAGGAGGTATTTGGGACTCAGCTACATTTGAACATGGTGTTTCACCCTCAGACTGATGACTAGAATGAGTAGAGCATTCATGTTCTAGAGGACATGTTGAGGGATTTGATGTTAGAATTTTTCCATAATTATAAGGATCACCTACCCTTGGGGTATTTTCCACACAAAAATAGATACAATTACAACATTGATATGGTTTCATTCAATGACTTGTATTGGAGACCTTATAAGTCACCACTATGTTGGATTGATCCGAGTGAGTTAGTACTTATGGGACTAGAGTTGGTGAAAACTACACAAAAGAAGGTGTGGATTATCTTGGAGTATATGAGGACTGTACATATCCATAAAAATTTCTATATGGACCAAAAGTGAAGGTCTTTGGAGTTTGAAGAGGGTGAACATGTGTTCCTAAGTTTCTCAACTCAATATTGATTATAGAGATTTGGCCGGGGCGGCAAGTTATCTCCATGATTCGTTGGATCTTTCCAGATATTGGATAGGTTTAAAAAGGTGTCATACCCCTTATCCCTACCACTACTGTTAGATATGGTATGAAAAATCTTCCACACGTCGTATATGAGGAGGTAATCATGACCCAACACATGTTATCGATTGGGGTGAGATGGACATCGAGGATGGAACTACCTTTGCAGAGAACCTAGTTGATATCGAGGATTGGTAGGAGAAGATCCTCAATGGGAGAGAAATTACCTTGGAATGTGTCTAGTTGAAGCATGAGAGTATTCAAGAGAGAACCTGAGAGTATGAAACCTATATTCGATCCCAATAAACTCATCTTTTTTGGTAGGATTTTTACTTTTTTGAATGAAAATCCCTAAGGTGGGGAGAATGTGATGACTCAATTTTTTTTTTCTGATTTTTTTGTGAATTGTGGTCTTATTTATATTTTAAATTATTTTTTGATTATATGAATTCTTAAATTCAATCTGATATATTAGTAATTATCTTTAATATTATATTAGTTATTTTATAAATAGTGGTAATAGATAATCAGTTTGTGTAAGTGGCATCCTTGTGATGGGCCCTGGGATTGAATTATACTTAATTCTTATATAATAATAATTTATTAGTTTGGGATTCTTGAAAAATAAATCTCACACTATGTTGAGCAATAATTTTTTAGGATATCTCATTTGAGAGTTTAAGGATTCTTGGAAGGTTATGGAGGAGTTAATAGCCTTGCATATTAAGGGAGAAGAGATCGATGGTGGGGGATATTTTTACTAGACGATGGTGGAACCTTTTTTGATGTGAATGTTAGAGGAGTCTTAAATGGGAGACTCTGATATGGAAGTGATGAGAGAATCTATCATATATGGTGATGATCTTGTGGGATGGTTAGAGGTTGGTCATAATTAGATGTTTTTTCAGGAGAGGTTGTTTGTTCCACTGGCCATGCACGAGGGATTTATTTGTGATTTTCACAGCTACCCCCTAGTGGGAAATTCAGATGTGAAAAATATGTATCATGGCTTTAGGATATAGAATTGTAGTCCTAGGATTAAGTGACCAGTAACAGAGTTAAGGGCATGATGTTTGTTTTGCCAATAGGTGAAAGAAGAACACTATGTTCCTATAGGTTTTTTTATAGTCTTTTGATGTCCACGAGTAGAAATGGGGGGAAATATTAATGGATTTCATCATTGGGTTACCCAATACCAAAGAGTTTGTGATTTTTTTGGGTGATCATGGTCCGATTAACAAATTCATCCCATTTTATAGTGATTCAAGAGTTTATTGTTGTGGATGTTCTAGTGAGGGAGTACATGGACGAGGTGGGGAGGCTCTATAGGGTATTGAGGACCATCATATCTAATGATGACCATCAATTTTCCTCATGAGTATATATAATATTGAAATATTATTTTGTCTCCCAGATGTTCCTTAGTACATATTTTTATCACCAAATGGATAGCCATATAGAGTAGACTATCTAGACCTTGGAGGATATGTTATGGTATTACATCTTGGAATTTGGTGGATTGTGGGTAAAAAAATTACCATTGGTTGAGTTCACTTAAAATAATAGTTATCATGCATCAATCATTATGGATCTATTCGAGGCATTGTATGGATGGCCATGTAGAACTCATTTTTGCTAGAACGAGGTCAGGGAGTTAGCATTCCTTGGTCAAGATGTGGTGAAGAGAATAATGAAAAAGATACATATGGTTCAAGAGAGAATGTAGATTACGTAAGACAACCATAAGTCCTATGTTAATCATAGGTGAAGATCCTTGAAGTTTGAGTTTGGAGACCACATGTTCTTAAAGGATTCCCCTCATCGGGG
Organism: Viscum album; assembly: GCA_963277665.1. NCBI lineage: Eukaryota > Viridiplantae > Streptophyta > Magnoliopsida > Santalales > Viscaceae > Viscum > Viscum album. Next base: position 609,604,451 of record OY728137.1, on the reverse strand, counting down.
GAAGTGGAGGTTTAGTCAGGAGAGTAAGCTCTCTCCCTTGTTTTTTAGGACTTTTGAGGTGTTGGAGTGCATTAGTGAGGTGGTGTATTGGTTGGAACTTCCACCAAATATGGATAGGATCTACAAGTTTTTTCATGTGTCACATATTTGAGGGTATATTCATGATGAATCACATGTCATTGACTGGGGAGAGTTGGATATCAAGGTTGATGCAACATTGATGGGGTGAAAAGTTGAGTTCTAGGATTGTTTGGATAAGGTGTTGTGTTGGCACACCATTCCCCTGGTTCATGTGCTATGGAAGTATGGAAGTTTGGAGGAGAGTACTTAGGAGCATGAGATTCATATGCGTGTTTAGTACAATGAGTTTTTTTGAACCTTATTTTACCCTTTTTGTTCTAATTTGGTAATGCAATGCTTTATTTTTTGTTATTAGAATATCAAATCTAGTAATTTATCTTGTTGGTTGGGCTTGTTTGGTGGTTGTGTTTTTTTGATGGTTGTGTTTGGGTTGTAAAGATATCCTTTTGAGGTATCTTGAATGGTAGTTATTTGGAATTTAACCTTTCTCATTCCTTTCAAAGTTTGGTTTTGAATATCAAGGATGAAAATCATTTGATAGGTATCTTATGTAACATTTCAGGTTTTCTCAGCCTCTTAATTGGTAATATTTGGGTGTTGGAGTGGTTGGGAGGAGTTATGAGGAGGATCTTGTTGAGTTAGAGATAAAATATCAACTAGAGAGTATTTTGTGGTGTGGATCTATAGGTTTTGATGCAGTGGAGTTCCTTACAGAATTATGAAAAACTTGAGATGTAGAGGTTTGTGATGATGGGTTTTTGTGGCTCTTATAATTTCTCCATGGCTATGATGTAGAGGTGAGTTTTAGCATAGAGGCTCGAGGGGTCAGTTTTCCCCTATTACTACCTCTTGAGGGGTGGCTGTGGCATGGTGACCTAGAGAGGTTGTCCTTGTATCATTGTTATTTTGGGGGTAGTAGTGGTGTGGTGGTTTGTTTGTGTTATAGCCTTACCCCAAGAATATAGGATCTCGACATGATATGCGACATGGATCCCAGAGGCCAATTGGAACAAGTGTGTTTATGTCATAGCACCTAAACCTATACTGTGGTTTGGGGTGAGACCTTATTCACTACATCATGGTTGGGGGTTCTTCACTATGGTCTTTAAATTAATTATTAGGTATAAATTATATATCCTCTTCAAAACTCTACATTCCACAGAATTATTTTTCGGATATTGGGTGAACTAAGTGTGGTTTTTAGAGGTCTTTCACCCCCTTTCCAGTGCCTTCAATTCTCGATCATTGTAGATTGATTCTTAGAAAATACAAGGTGAGTTCTTCTTCCTTCCTCTCTTGTTTCCCATACTATTACATGTTTGGAGAGTGTTGTGTTGTGGGAATGGTTGGTTTAAGTGAAATTATGGTTGGAGGTCTATTAGATAGGTTGTATTCTAGGTTTCTAACACCTTTTGGTGTGATTTTGATCACATAGATGTCTCTTCTTTACCATTCCACAGTACAGTGGATTACAAATCTTTGTTTGATATAGGGGATCTTTATTCTCTCCTTGTTCTTGGTGAATCTGTGATTATAGCATGCTTTTGATATCATTTGGGTGGATGGTATGGTATAACCAAATAATATAATGGGTTTATTTAATTTAAATTAAAGGTGAATGGATAGAATCACATGTTTTTACTTTATTTTGTGTTTTTGGTTTTTGAATTTATACCAACTATTATTAATGCTAAAAAGTCACAGTTATTGATAAGCCTTATGTGCGATGAAACTGCTGAGAATTATGAACCCTTGTTGTGATTTCTTGATTTAATTTCCCTATTATAAAATTAAAAGCCCTTACATATGGATAATTAACCATTTGTGTTTGAATTTGGAATATTTGGGTGAAAATACCCCTGATAGACTTCATGAGATTCTATGTAATAACTCATTAAAGTTGAAATTTAATTATGATGACTGTGAAATTTGAAATATACTGTTGTGTGTATTTTTGTGCTTGATGAATTCTATTTTTTTTGTAGGAACCTTGGGGGGATTTTACAGTGGTGTTGGTGGCCAGTCCAGGTGTGAAGTATGTTGAGATAATGAGGTTTCAGTTGTTTGGCATGTGATATGTTGTGGGATGAGTTGTGGTACTTGGGTGATGGTTATTGATGTGAGATGATTGGGTTGTTGTGTTATGGATTGTGTGGTAGTTAGTCAATATCTATCGGATGGGATAGTAATGATGAGATGATAATGACATGGGTTGGAGTTTAATATGTGGCAGTGGGTTAATGAATTGAATGATAATAGTGGTTTGAAATAAAATGGGTAGTGGATATAAATATATATGGGGTGTGATTAAGGGTGTATTGTCTTTAAATATGGGGTTAAATGGATAAATAAATGGAAATTGGTTGGTAAACAGGTAAATAAGGAAATGGGTTTAATATGTAAATAATGAAGGGAATGGAGGAATGTGTTGTGGTTGTTGTATGTGGTGAAGTTTCATGTAGTGGTGGCATCTATTGGTGGTGAGATGTTGTGAAATGATGTGGTAGGATTGTGGGATATGTTAATGTTTTCTAATGTGAACCCTTAGTCTGATATTGTTCATTATCTACTACCCCTTTATTTTCATGTTATTTCTATATGTAACCCACTTGAAATAATTACTATGTACCGATACCCAAATGTTCTAGGTTTGTTTTCCCCCAACATCCAAGATGACGAAGGAACAAATGAATGATTTCCCCTTCTTTCCCACTCTCCCTTCAACAATAATACATGGTAGTGGTACCCAATTTTTGGTGACTACCGATATAAGATGGTATAGTTGGTGGTGATGTCTAGTAATTAGAATATATGATATGTGGTGGGGGGTTATGTGTGGTAGGAGGGCATGAGGTTGATGTCTTTCATGTTCATGATACCCTATTGTACTAGTTATGAGGTTGTGGTGCGATATGAGGTTAAATGGATGATTATTCAACAAAGGCATGTGACATGTGGATATGAACCATGCCAACATAGGATGTTGGGCCTTGCGGGAGGCTGGGGTAGGTAGGGTTGTGACCCAAACCACATCACATATGACTCAATATGTGATGATAGATGCATACATGGGAAGGGTGAGAACACAAGGTTTTTGACATTGGGGCATGGGAGTGGTTACTTGGTGGGGAAGCATATGTTATGTACCCTTGAATATGTTCTCTTGTTATTATTTTACAACCTTGGATACGTTATTGGGTGAGCAAGCCTTGGTGGGGTGAGGATGACTGGTTGACCTTTTTAGGTGCATGGTTGTTCTTCTATTTATTCACTGGTGCATTAGTATTCTCTTCTCACATTTTCACGAGTGTTATTGGGTATGATCCTACTATGTATACATTTGATGCTCACACTACAAAAACAACTTCATTTATGGGCGGTTTCCCAAACCTGTTGTGAAATGTGGAGTCTCGAAATGATTTCATAGCTGTTTTTAAAATCACCGCTAATTATTTAGCGGTGTTTTTTATTTTTTTTATTTTTAATTATTTATTTCATTAATTATTAATTATTTTTTATTTATAAATATTTATTATTTATTATGAGCAGCATAAATAAAACATATATATGTGTATGTTGGGATTTTACCATCTTACCTCTTGGTTATTTTGTAAATTCATTACTCCTCCAAAAAAACTTTTCAGGTTGTGATTATACACATTTTGAGACACACAACACACAAAATCAGAAAAATATATGTAAATAAATATGAATGCATATATTTATGGGGATATTACCATGGCAGCGTGTCGATGGGGGCATGTCACATAGAGGTGGCGACGTGTCGTTAGGGAAGATCGCATGGATGGGACGGTGTGTCCATGGGACCAGATTATGCGGAGGATGTCAGTGGGAGATAGCCTTACTGCAAGTGGTGGTGGGTGACGTTGATGACAGACCTCAGTAGTGAATGATGTTGTTGACCGAGGTGGCAACCATAAATGATGACAAACCAAATTGGGATGGGCACAACACAGGAGGAGGCAGGTGTTGCCTATGATGGGACACGATGGTGATGAGGCACTATTGGGTGAGGTGACAAGCGCGAAAAATGACGGTGCTGCTGAAGATGGCGATGATAGTGGGTGATGTGTAGGTGGTGCAACAAGGCTATTGTGGTCCTATGGGCCTATTGTAAGGGGTCTTAATAGCCACTGGGCCTTGAATGGACATGTATCGAGATCTCTCTACCCAAAATAACAAGAGGACTTTATTTCAATAAAAATTAGGAGGGACTTCCCCTTACCAGTTAATATATATATATATATATAATTTCATCAATAATTAAGAAATAAACAATAAATCAATTATAAATTATAAATTATAAATAAATGATAAATAAATAATGAGTAAATATTAAATAAAAAAATAATAAATAATAAATAATAAACAATAAATAATAAATAATAAATAATATAGATATAAAGAAATAATAAATAAATAAATATAAATTATTAATTATAAATTATAAATTATATCTAAATGATAAATAAATTTTTTAATAAAAAATAAAAAATAAATAAATAAAAAATATACAATTTATGAATAAATAAAAAATAATAAATAAATAACAAATAATAAACAAATTGTAAAAAAATAAAAAAAATAAAAAATAAAAAATAAAAAATAACAAATAAATAACAAATAATAAATGATAAATAATATATATATATATATATATATATAACTATACAAAATATACATAAATAGATATAAATATCCACAAATATATAATTTTATATAAATATAAAGAAATGTGGATAAATATATACAAATTATAAATTAATACACAGAAATACATACACACACATATATACATAATAAATAATACATAATAAATCACCAAAAGAGGTAAGATAACTATGATTACAACATAATCACGTTGATAGGAATGTAAATTCCTAGAATAATATCATAAATTACAAAATATAAATTATAATTAAATGAAAAATAAATCATAAATACATCATAAATAACAATTCTATAATAAATAAATAAACAATAAATAAACAATAATAAATAATAAATAAATAATAATAAATAATAAATAAATAACACATAATAAATAATAAATATTAAATATTAAATAAGAAACAAATAGTAAATTAACAAAAAATAAGAAATAAGAAATAAGAAATAATATAAATACGTATGAGTATTTATAAATATACACAAATATACATAAATAGAAATAAATATATATACATATATAATTATATATAAATATATATAAATATATATACACACACACACACACACACCTATATATATATATATTATAAATTTAAACACATAAATACACACACACCTCCTCTAATGGCCCGAAGGCCTTCATTTTTTATTGATTTTGATAATCCACCTTTCAAGGGGTGAGGTGGAACCCTTACAAGGACCGTAGGCATAAGTATTACATGGCCCGTAGGCCTTAGAGGAATTCATTTGCCTGTAGGATTCAAACATTACATTCAACCTAGACTAACTACTTGGAACTGCTCCTCCCCAGCATCTTCATCGTGAAATCATCTCTCCACCTTCGCATGGCTGTTCGGCTAGGCATTTCCCGTGCATGCACAGGCTTGTCCCGATGGAAGGTGCCATACCCTCTTGTTCTTGCAATCCATTTAGCTTCTGTTTTGGTGAAAGCTCCAGGCTCATCCTTCTGTAGAGCATGTTCCTTGTAGGTTGTCTGGTTTGCATCTGCACTTAAGATGGCCTGAAGGCCTTGAGGTGGCCCAAAGGCCTTACTAACCCGAAGGACTGGGTGGCACGAAGGCCTTACAGGACTCATGGACCAAATCGGTGGCCCGAAGGCCCAAACTGGGGCATATTTTGGGCTGCTACAGTGCCAAACAGTATCTACTACAGTTCCCCCTACAGTACCTGCTACAGTACTGCACAGTTCCCGCTACAGTACTGCTACAGTACCCCCCCAGAAATTCTGCCTCCACCTAGATTTGATCCCTGGTTGCATGGATACACTTATAGAGTCCTTACCAACCGGGCTAAGGCTCATGTGCCACAAATACACACACACAAACATATATATACATAATAAAAAATACGTAATAAATCACCAAAAGAGGGAAGAACACTATGATTAAAGCAAAATCATATTGATAGAAATGTAATTTACTAGAATAAAATCATAAGAGGATTGTCTTACAACAAACTGAAATTTCATCGAATGTTGAAAAATTAGGGCATCTCAATTAAAAACTGATTTTTGGAGGACTTCAAAACCTTTTTTGACTGAGAAAAAATAGGGACCAAGGTTTCCTTTATATAAACAATTTAGAGCTCATTGTAAGATTTGATTTGATAAGTTTTGGAGCTCAAAAGGATACCCCGAATCAAAATTCATGGTTGTTTGAAGTTGAAATTAAAATTTCAACTTCTCTTGGAACATTAATACAATTTTTATTATTAATTATTACCAAATTATTATTTAATTTCATTATAGTTCTTTTTGTAAATTTTTATTTGATAGGTCATGAAGAAAAAATAGAAACTCATATCAAATGTTATGGTCATTTGATGCTGAAGTCCAATTTTCAATTTCTATTAAAACTAAATTAATTTAGTGATAGTCTTTTATTAAATCATCGCTAAATGATTGTTTCTTTTCAGTGTCACCCTATGTATATGTGGATAATTTTTTTAGGTTTCCAAGTGGGTTTGGAATTTCTATCTTGGAAATTTGAGTTATTGTGGAGTTGCTACTTTAGGGTTTCCCTTGATGAGGTTTTGTTTTGGAGTTTTATTTTTATTGCTTGACATACGTTGTTGGATGGTTTGAGTTTTTTGTGTTATAAAATGGAGTTTTTTAAGATTTTTTATCTCATACATGGATACTTCTAATTATATTGAGTGTAATGAATCTCATTTGAGTGTTTTATATACCATCAGTGTTAGTCTCCAACCAGTGGATTATTGAAGGTGGGGTTTAGAGGCCATAATCCACCTTTATTAATTGCTGACTCATGTGAGGTACCTTTGGAGGGAGGACGTCATGACATATATACACATACCAACACATACATACAAATATATGTCTATATTTTAAAATATTTAACATGAATATAAGTATATAAATTCAAATGTGGAATATATTTAAGGTATTTATATATTTATTTTGATATTTATTTATATAGTTCATATCACTATATTTATATATAGAGAGAGATACACACATGTGTGTGTAATTAATATATATATATATATATATGTGTGTGTGGTTATAATTATATATATAATTATATTTGTTTATATAGTTCAAATCACTGTATTTCTATTGTGCTGGGTTTTGGGAGGTCAAATGTAATATCTTACATTATATATTTTAATATATGTATATATATATATATTATATCTTTGTAAATATATATATTACACATATATAAATATATATACTTATTTTTTTTATAAATCATATTTATAAATATATAAATATGAATATATGAATTAAATTATTCATGGTATCATTAATTATCTTTTTTAAGCATTGTTAAATGTCACCATTTATCAACACTGACTAAATTTCCAATAAGGGATAATATTTAATTTCAAAAAAGTGTTTACAAATGATGAAATTTTATCATGGAATTTTTTTACTATTGATAAAAGTGTTATTTATCAGTGATTTTAGTTAGTAGTAATAAAAAATTAACATTTATCAAGGTTTTGTTAGAGATAATGAATAACAGTGTTGAATAAACACAAATATGCAGTAGTGAAAAGACTGAACATCCATTTACCCATATCTAATTGAACTTTATAACTATATCACCCCCAATTTCATGTAAGTAACCCTTTATTTATTCTTTTTATGTATGTAATGTATTTGGGTGAAGTTTGGGTGGGTTTGGAAGACTTTTGGAATGTTTTGGGGATTTTCTAAAGGTTCACTGTTAGTGGTAACCTTGAAACTCCTATAAGAAACTGTGCACAATGAGACAAGGTCTAAGGGGAAAGAACATGGTTATGCACATGGTTTGGCCAAAACGTGCGACCACCCAGTAGAAACTGTGCAAAGTGGGAAAGTGGTATTTTTCATGGTAGGCGCATGGTTTGTCTAACTATGAAAGCCAATCGTGCGAGGTTCCCCATGTGACAGAGGTTGATGCATGGTTAGTGCATGGTTTGCCAAACTGTGCGACTAACCATTCATGGTTTAAAAACAAGATCCTAAAAATGTGGATCTAGGTTATGATTAAATTATAACCTACCATTTTTTCTCCAATTTGGTCCTAACTTGATAATTATTCCTCCCAAAGTCTCTGTAACCTTTACTCATAGAATCAGAAGCGATTTGAAGGCATTTCTTAGTGCGTTGAAGCCTGATTCCCTTAGTAATTCATCATTTATGGTAGTTTTTACTAGTTTTTCTTTGATCTAATTTATTCCCTCTCTTAGTTTCTTAAATTTAGTCCACTGTGGATATATATATTGTGGTTGATGCCAATCATGGTTATATTTAGACTTGTTGATGTTAGGGGAATAGATCTAAGGTGGGTTTTTGAAGATTCAACTTGGTTTTGTGGGTATTTTTGTGTCGTTCTTCATTTTCTCCAAAATTCCTAAGGTAGGTGGATTCAATATCGACTCCTCTTATTAGAACTTATAGGATCAGTTTCAAATTATTTAAATTTATTGAAATTAGTTATGAAATTTATGTTCAAATCATGGTAGAAACCTTATTTAGTGATGGTGTGTGGTTTTTTGGATTTGTAGAAATTGGTTGTGAAAAGTTCTTGTTTTTATTGATTTTAAAATGTTGATTTAAAAATATTTATTTGTTGGATATCTAAATTTATTTTTGAAAGGATTTTAATAAATGAATGGTTTTATTGAAATGGTTTGGAATGGTTGATTTGAAATGGTTTTGTCATACATGGGTTGTGTAAGTTCATGCTTTTAAGGTGACCCTGAATAAGGGGCATGCATCATTATAGTACAAAAAGAGATGTGACCATGTATAAGGGGCATGTGTCTTTGGGGACCAAGGATATTTTCCACTTAGTGGAGAATTAGTGTATATATGAGAAACTTCTCATGAGTATGGAACTATCATAGAAGAATTAATGTGTGGGTGTGTGTGTGAATCATGGAATGGGTATGCCAAAAAAGAATGTGGAATGGTTTAAAGAATTATTTGTTTGATTTATATGTAAAACAGTTTTGGTTTGGAAAAATATTCTTCTTATAAATTTCTTTGGATTATGATAAATTGTTTTGAATTGTTTTATATAAATTGATTATATAAATTTCCTAGCTTGTTCTACATTAGTGGCATGAGTAGGAAAGTCATTTGGGAAATCCTACTAAGTTTCATTACTCACCCCTTATTTGGGACTTTGGTGATTTTACAGATGCTTTTTATCGATACAAAAGCAAAGGTAAAGTATCAAATTTCTTTAGTGGTGCTTCGTGATACTTGGGCTGTTTTGTGGAGTTAGAGCATGGAGTATCTTGGAGCTATGGAGTTATGTCTTGGAGTATTTGAGTTTGTTGGTTTTTTTTCCATTGTGTACTTTTATATTGTAATCTTCCACTATGGTACATATTGATGTTTGGTTTTGATATAAATGGTATTTATTTTAGTTTTTTTACATTGTTATCATGAATCATGTAGTCGTATTTTTTTATGATTATTTTTGTATGAAACTTTGTGGTTAAATTGTTTTAAACAATGTTTTTTTGAAAACTAATCTTTTTATTATGAAGAATGTTTTTTATTCATGAATTGAACCTTGTCCATCGTAATGAGGTTTTGTTCCGAACACAAGTTTCTGGACCTAGGTTTTCATATTGTGCTACATTGAACATAGAAGAATCCAGAAATATGTAGTTGTTGATCATCCACTTTATCGTATTTAGTTCCATTAGCATGACATTGAAAATCACTGAACTCAAAAGAATCAGAGGTAGAATTTATTGCTTGCTGGAGGTTTTTTTCCATAATCATAGAAAGAATAAAGTTTTTGAGTTATAAAAAATTAATTTGTTGAGTTATAAAGAAATAATTTTCCCATTGAAGAAGTATTATTATTACTGAAGAGTTTCAAAAGAAGAATGTGAAGTGAGGAGTTAAAAAGTTTTCATATGTTTTAAAAACAAATTAGACGATGATTTGTTGATCATAAAGTTCTCACAAATCATGAAAACTCTCATGATAAAATATTTTTAAGAAATGGTGGAGAGGTTTGAAGAAATACAATGAATAAAATTGAAGAATTCTATCACAGTGTGAATTCCATCATAATGAGAAAATTCCATCGTAATGGAAATTACACCATAATGGGAAAATCCATCGTAATGCAGAATTCCATCATAATGAGATAAGAAAGAAATATATCTTAATGATCTGAAGATGAAACAGATCATAATGAGCTGAGAAAGATATAAAGAGTTAAAGAAGTCAAACTTGAAATCCTGTTTTTCATAAATCATAGAGAAATCTAAGGAGTAATGAAGAAGTAAAAGTTAAAGTTTAAATATGAGAGATTCTAGAAGTTTTGAATTTTGAGGAAGAGGGGAATGTTTTCAATTTTCCCACTTTTGTTTTCTGAGTCACCTATTAATACTTTCTTAAATCATTCATTCATTTTCAAATTTCACACACGCATAAAGCATTGAATAATTCAATGTGAAAGTTTTCATCTGATTGAAGAAGAATTATATTGAGAAATCTAGTAGAGTTTGAGTTTTGCAGATTAAGAATTACCTCATCGTATTTAGAAAATCGGATCCAGAATCATCGTATTGAGAAAATTGGATCAAGAATCATTGTATTGAGAAAATCAGATCCAACATCATCATATTGTAAAAATTGGATCATACATCATCATATTGAGAAAATCAAATCTAGAATCATCGTATATAGAAAATAAGATCTTGAGTAATCATATTTAAAAAATCATATCTAAAATCATCATATTGAAACAATCAAATCCAACATTATCGTATTGATAAAATTAGATCCATCCAAACTAGACAGAGGATTCAGATTGAAAAATTGTGGAGTAGTTTCAAAAAAGTCTTTATTATTTTTTTTGATCAATTTTTTTATTATCAAACATTATAAACTGATGGGAGTCAGTTTAATCATTCCTATTGGGAGATAGAAGGCATCTAACAGAAGTTGGCACAAGTTTTATTCACTTCTTCATAATAGTGGATTTCCATGGACCCATAAGAGTGGCTATGACAATGATGTAGGTTATCATAATGGGTTAAAACCTTGTAAATATTATGTTCTTTTTTTTATTTCCTACTTTTTCACGCATGAATATTTAATAAAATTTGATAATGAAATAAATATTAATAGGTTTCAGGGGTTAAGTTTTGAAAAATATTAAGACATATAAAAAGTGAACAACTGATCCAAGCCTCCCTTCTTAGTTGTTTTGGATAGAAACATTGGATGATTCATTATCTCCTATATCATGTCCTATAATTTATTGATTCTGATACTATTGAGTTTCATCCTATTGATAAAGATTCCCCAATGACCTTTTGTGATAAGAAAAATATATAAGTTTATGTAAAGGATAGAAATATTATTCTCATGGCCTTATAAGAAAATTTTTATCAAAAGGACATGGGTCTCAAAACTTCAAAAATTATGTTGGATAAGCTGAAAAGTGTTTTCTAAGGGAATATAAAAGTTAAGGAATCTATGATAAAAATATGTAATAGTAAGTATGTAGACATTAAAATGAGAGATGAAGAAAAAATTGATGAATAATTCACTAGAGTAAATGAAATTACTCACAATATCAGAGGATTCAGAGATGTCCTGGAAGATTCTACAATTGTGAAGAAACTTATGAGAAACTTTCCAGATAGGTTTGATTCTAGAATTTATTCTTTAGAAGATAATGAAGATTTATCTCTTGATGAATTTTGTAACATTATTTTCGCTTATGAAATGAGGAAACCTCCAATGTTTAAAAAAAATATGAAATATTAAATGGATTCTGAATCTATGAGAAAGATGGAAAACCAAGAAGTTGAAGAATCTGATCCTTATGAGTCTAAAAATAAAATTGATGATGAGTTGAATGAAAAAATAATGTCTCTTATATCCAAGAACTATCAATGAGGAATAGGGAAGTATAAAGGTAAAATTATCTCAAATTTTTTGAGTGTGGTAGAATCAGACACTTTTCTATGAATTACCCCAAGAAGAATGTTAGAGAATATCAAGATGATTCTGATGGAAAACCTCAATGGAAGAAGTGAACCAAAAATGATAAAGAAGAAAAGTATTACAACAAATACAAGAAGAAATTTACTAGAAACAAAAGAAGTATTTTGAGTAATAAAGATGAATCAGAATCAACTGACAACAATTCTTATGAAGATGAAATTTCAGAAAAATTCAAAAACTTCATTGCAAAAGTTGAGAAAAAAATATTCCTCAAAGAATGAAAGTATAATGAGAAACTTTAATAAATTATAGAAAATTGAAAAAGTGAATTCTCAAGTTGTTATAAACTTTACAACAAGAAATCAATTTGAATGTCTTGAATAAGTTTGTGAAATATGTGATTAGTCTGGTCATCATTCCAAAATATGTATGATACTCCTTCAATAATAAATTTATCATAATAGAAAATAAAAGAAAGTTGAAAGGGATAAATTTTAGGAAAGATCCTTTGTTTTTGAGACATATTTGAATGAAAGTAAAAGAAATAAACCATGGATACTTGATAGGGGTTGTTCTTCGCATATGAAAGGTGATATAAAAATCTTGAAACATGTTTAAAGTCATTATGGAGGAGTAGTTACCTTTGGTAATGATAGTTACTTAAAAATAAGAGGAATCAGAACAACTGATATTGAAATTGAAAAGTTGAAATCTGGGGAAATTTTATTTTTTGATGGGATAAAACATAATTTACTTGGTTTAAGTCAACTTTCTGATAATGGAAAAGAAGTTGTTTTTAGAAGAGACTTTTGTATCATCAAAAGTGTGAAATATGAAAAAGTTATTACAAAAGGAGAAAGAACCAGTGGGAATCTCTTTCAAATAGAATAATTCAAAAATCCTATTACTTGAGTGCTGAAGATGAAAATAAATTGTGGCACCAAAGACTTGCCCACATTGGGAATAAAAACATTAATAATCTTTCTAAATTCAATTCCATTCGAAACTTTCTTGAATTGAAAAGAAGAGAAGAATATGTTTTTGTAACTTTTCAAAAAGGGAAAATGACTAAAAAAAGTCACAAAAGAGTTGAGATTCAATATACTAAACCACTTGAGCTTATTTATTATGATTTTTGTGTAATGATTAAACATTAATCAACAAAAGTAGATTTAAAATTTATCACTTATTGATGATTTCAATCACATGAAAAACATCATGTTCATGAAGAATAATTCAGAGGCTATAGAAATTTTCAAATTCTTTAGAAAAGATGTTGAGAAGGAAATGGGGGTTTTTATAATGAAGATGAGAACATATATTGGTACCGAATTTACTAACAATATGTTTGAAACTTATCTGAGAAATCATGGTATCAAACATCAGTATAGTGCTACCTATACTCCACAAAAAATAGAGTAGCATAAATAAAGAATATAAGTTTGGTGGAAATGGGAAGAAGTATGCTAGCAGAATACAAACTTTCAAAATTTTATTGGATAGAAGATGGTAGTGCTTTTGTACATGTTCAAAATAGATGCTTGTTGATACTAGAAACTATCATGACTCCTTATGAAATGTGGTATAATAAAAAACCTTCATTGAAATGCTTTAATGTTTCTAGAAGTCTATGTTTGCTCAAAATTAAAATCCATTTTTAGGAAAGTTCGATGAGAAAATTGAGGAAGGAACTTTTATGGGTTATTCTACAAATAGAAGAATTTACAAATATTGGAACAAACATATACAAAATTTTCTATACTTATATGATGTGTAGGTAATTGAAAATCAAAGTTTCTTAAAAAAGATTTTGATGATGTTGAGTAGGATAAACTGGATAATTCTAACAACAGTGAATATAATTCTAAACATCCTTATCAAGATTCCAATGAATCATATGATGGGGAAATTTCAGATGAGAATAAACTTTTCAATTTCATACCTTACAAAAACATATTGAATTATAAAACATAATTGGGAATAAGAAGGATACAGTATAGAAAAAATATAGTTGAGATTATATAATCATACTTCACTTATCTCAAAAGTTGAACTAGAATCTTCTTTAGAAGCTATTCAACACAAATAATGGGTAGATGATATCAATAAATAGTTGGATTATATTGAAAATAATGAAACATGGGAACTTGTTTAATGGGAAAAAAATAAATATGTTATCGGAACCAAGTGGGTTTATAGAAAAAAATTAAACGAACATGGAGAAGTTTCAAGAAGAAAATCCATGCTTGTTTTTAAAGGCTATGCATAGGTGGAAGGTGTGTATTTTGAAGAAAATTTTCCCCAGTTACAAGATTAAAAATTATTAGAATGTTTATTTCCATGGAAGCACATCAGAATTACAACGTTTACCAGATGGATGTCAAGTCAACATTCTTAAATGGCGATATTTAGGAAGAAGTTTACATTAAAAAAACTTGTGGGTTTCTACTTAATGAAGATGAAAACAATGTTTTTAATTTGAAGAAATAATTTTTTTGGGTTGAAACAATATATTCATTCTTGGTATTATAAACTTGATATTTTTTGAGAATGTTGAACTTTTCTAAAGTAAAAGTTGATAGAAACTTATATGTGAAATATGTTGACTCTAGATCTCTAATTGTAATTGTTTATGTGTATGATATAATTTTTTATGGGGATAGAGAAGATGTTTTTAAACATTTTATGAGGAAATGAAGAAGAATTTTGAAATATCTATATTAGGATAATTAAATTTCTTCCTTGGATTACAAGTTCAATAAAATAAAAAATACATTTTATTATCTCAAGAAATGTACGACAGGGAATTATTCAGGAAGTTTGGGATGGTATAATCCAAATAACTCTCAACTCTTATTTCAATGAACAAAAATTTGATTAAAGATGAATCTGGAATAAGTGTGAATCAAAAAGACTTTCAAAAGCTAATAGAAAGTATTATTTACCTTACAGCCTTAAGGTATGATATTGTTTATGTTGTGACTTTGTGTGCCAAGTATCAAACCAATCTGAAAGAATCAAATATGTCAGAAGTAAAAATAATTTTGAGATATTTCAAAGGAACAAGTTCATATGGGTTGTTATAAAAAATAAATATTAAGATGAGGTTTCATGATTATACTGATGCTGATCAGGATAACTATTTTAATGATAGAAAACCAACCTTAGGAGGAACATTTTTCTTGGGTGAATGTTGTGCAAGTTGTCATAGTAAGAAACAAAGTTCAGTTACTTTGAGCACAACTGAATCTGAATATGTTGTAGCTAATAAATCTTGTTCTCAAATGTTGTGGATGAAAGTTTAGCTGGAAGATTTGAAAGTAAAATTTCCTAAACCATTAAATATACGTTGTGAAAATCATATTGTAATTGATATTTATAATAATCCTATAAAACATTAAAGATCAAAACACATTGATATAAAGTTTCACTTTATGAAAGAGAAAGTTTCTTCTCGAGTGGTTTTGCGAGAATACATTTTAACAAAGTATCATATTACTGATATATTTACAAAGGAAATACTGAAAGAAAGGTTTATGGAATTGAGGTTGCAACTTTATGGTCAACTTCCACCCATTTTTTCCTAAACCTGATAAGGAAGTACCCCCATGGAGATTTGGATTAAGTCGACAATGGGGGAGAGAAAGTTACAAATTTTACTTTGTAAGAAGTTTTAATTATCTTTATTTTATGAATCTCAAGCTATGGTTATCATAATATGGGGGAGAGAAAAAGAAAGCGAGAAAAAGAAAAGTGAGGAGATTTTATATTTACATAGCCACAAAATTTTCTTGCCACCAAGGGATGATATTTCTTCAAAAATATTACTTTATCCAGTAGTGCAGTGTCATGACACTTTCTTTTGAGAAATGATATGTTTTGATAAAATTCAAAAAACTTGAGTTGTTTATAAAAGTTGAGTTATGAAAAATTATTATTTAGAATTGTTGTTAACAAGGGTTGTTAAAAAAATCCAAAGGGAGATATTGAAGAAATTTTGGGGATAATGTTTTTTTATTTTTTTTGTATTTATTGAAAAGTAACTTTTTTTTATTGAAGAATGTTTTTGTTATTCACAAATTGGACCCAACCCATTGTAATGAGGTTGTTTTCCAGGAATAAGTTTTCAGACCTAGGTTTTCCTATTGTGCTGCTTTAGATACATAATAAGTTAAGAAGATGAAGTTGTTGATCATACACTTTATGATATTCAGGTCCGTCGACATGAAATTTAAAATCATTAAATTCAAAAGAATCAGAGGCATAATTTATTTTTTGATGGAGGTTTGTTTTTTCCATAATTAGAGAAATAATGAAGTTGTTGAGTTAGAAAAAATGACGATGTTAAGTTATAAAGAAATAAATTGATGAGAAATAAGTTACTCGTTGAAGAAGTCGTATTATTGCTGAAGATTTTTGAAATATGAATGTGAAGTTAGGAGTTAGAAATTTTTTATACGTTCTAAAAACAAATCATACAATAGTTTTTTGATTATAAAGTTATCTCAAATCATAAAAAATCTCATGATAAAAGATTTTTAACAAATGATGGATATGTTTGAAGAAATTCAAAGAATAAAAGTGAGTAATTACATCGCAGTGGGAATTTCATCTTAATGGGAAAATTCCATCATAATAGGAATTCCATCGTATTAGGAAAATCCATCATAATAGGGAATTCCATAATAATTATTCGAGAAAGAAACAAATCATAATGATCTAAGAAAGAAATAGATCATAATGAGATGAGAAAGATATAAAGAGTTGAAGAAGTCAAACTTTAAATTCAATTTTGTGTAAATTTCAGATACATATAAGGAGGAATGAATAAGTAAAGGTTAAAGTTTAAATGTGAGAGATTCTAAGGGTTTCAAAATTTGAGGAAGTGGGAAAATTTTTCAAGTTTCCCGCTTTTTTTTTCTAAGTCACCTATAAATATTTTCTTAAATCATTTTTTCATTTGAAACTTTCACACATGTGTAAAAGGTGGAGTGCTGGAGAATTTGAAGTGAAAGTTTCCATCTGATTGAATAATAATTGTATTGAGTATTCTAGTAGAGTTTGAGTTTTGAAAATTGAGAATAGGATCATTGTATTATTAAAATCAGATCCAGAATCCTCATATTGAGAAAATCAGATCCAAAATCATCGTATTGAGAAAATCAGATCCAGCATCATCATATTTAGAAAATAAGATCTGACATCATCATATTGAGAAAATCAGATCCAGAATCTTCTTATTGAGAAAATTGGATCCAACATCATTATATTGAGAAAATAAGATCCAGTATTATCGTATTGAGAAAATTGGATCCAACGAAATTAGACCGAGGATTCAAACTGAGCAATTTTGTAAAATTTTCAACAAAGTCATTATTATTTTGTTTGGATCAATTGTTTTATAAGAAAACATTATAAAATGATGGGAGTCAGTATAATCATTCTTATAAAGAGATAAAAAGTGTCTAATGAGAGTTGGCATAAGTTTATTCAATTATTCATAATAGTGAATTTCCATAGACCCATGGGAGTTGCTATGGAAAGGATTTAGGTTCTAACATTGAGGCTGAAACTTTTAAATATTGCATGATTTAATTTCTTTCCTACTTTTTCATGCATGATTATTTACTAAAATTTGATAAGGAAATAAATCTTAACAAGTTTTAGGGGTTAAGTTTATAAAAGTATTGAAAATTATAAAAAGTGTATAACTGATTCAACCCCCTTCTCATTTTCTATTTGATGCTTTAGAACTTCTTTTTGTCTTGGGTTGTTTTATTTTCTTAAATAAAAAATCACCACCAATTATGTTGAAGCACTTGTAATTTATTTCTAGCTTTTAGAACCTTGGGGATGTCACTTAAAACTTAGTATAAATTCTGCCTCAACTCAATCCAATGAAGAGGGGTGAGATATTATAAGTGGTATCATTGTGTTTTGTCCCTGACTTACAAGTGGCGTCAGTTTGTTCCATATTTGGTTATTGTTTGTGTCTGTCTAGGAGTTTACAATAATTCGATCTAGTATTATATGTGGGATGTTAAAAAGGAGTAAGATTTTCGGGACTTGAAATATAGAGAATAAAAAAAGAATCTAACCTTTTTATGATAAACTTCATGTTACCAGGGAGTTGGATACATAAGTGTTTTGGTGACACTTATAGGAATTGGAATCTCATTTTCATGGGTTTATCCAATGAGGTGAACATGAAATGCATCATAGAAATGACTTCCCACTAGGAGTGCACATTTCATTTCGAGTAATTATCTTTGATTTGGTGTGAAAGTGTTAATTTTTTGAAAATTATTAAAGTTGTTTTCAAATGTGAGATTTTTAAAAGGCATGAAATGGTTATTTTGAAGATGATTTGATTTTCAAAAGCATGGTGGAATTTTCAAAAAATGGTTGAATGTGGAAAATTTAGAATTTTGGAAAGCACTTCTATAGTAGATGATGTGGTAGAATTTGACATTGTTAAGCCTTAAATTACTAGAGAGTAAGACTTATAACATTTTTTTATATATAAAAAATGGAACACAATAGGTGTCATAGAAGCAAACATAAGGAATCTTCTAAGAACATGGTTTCACCTGAGCCACAGGTGTACCAGTAGCTAGTTCAGAGTATAGTCTAAGCCTTTTAGGATGTGGATAGAGGGAATAAAAGGGATGAACCAAAGAAAGTGGATCATTATATTCAGTTCCAGAGGTAGAATCCACCCATATTTCAGGGTGATTCAGAACTAGAAAAGGAATAGGTATGCCAGGATAGGATGAATCATATCTTTGATTTCCTTGGAACACTAATAGAGCTAAAATTCAAGTTGGAAATATATATGTTGTAGGATATTGCATGCCAATGGTGGGATTTAGCGGTTTGGAATAAATTAGACCAAGGCCTTACATGAGAGGATTTTGAATAATTGTTCAACAAACAATTCTATCCTCACACATTCAAGATTTCAATAATGATATAATTATTCATCTTGAAGTATGAGAGACTCATAGTAACAGATTATGTGGCTAAATTTTATGATTTTAGTCCACTTTGAACCTAAAGTTGCTGCAAGTGTGCCCTTGAAGGCATGCATTTTTGAATCAGGGATGAGATAGAAGATTCTCTCAAAGATTATTGTTCTATCTATAACATATTATATAGATATGTTCAATATTGTAACAATATTATAAAGGGACATATCAGAAGATACGGGTGGAGGGAGTATGTTGATACCTATGGGAAACTGCGGGAACTCTAATACTGAGAGAAATCAGAAGAGGGACACTTATTTCCAAGGTATAGGGATGAATCAAAATTAGATAGTTTGATCAATGAATCTTCCTCCAAGACCCAAGAGAAAATATGGATGTTTCCAATGTGGTTCGTTCGACCAAATGAAGTGGGAGTATACAAAATCACCTAGACCATTCCACAATTTCAATCAAATGGGAAATATTCAGTGCTATTATCATAGTGCTATGTGGTCGGGTGTTTGGGACACTTCTCATGTGTCATAGACATTGTATGCTTCGATGGGATAAGGGAAGTATAATACCTCTCACTAGCAGAAAAAATCTAGACAGGGTGATTCCAGGAATACCAAGACTTGTCAGAAAGGGTAATCTCAATAGGGAAATAAGGAACAAAGAGTCCTGGGGAAGAAATTATATGGAGATGATCAAGTTATTATGTATGATCAGTATGGACCGTTGATGATGATAGGTATAATTCTTTTTTAATTATACACTTTTATAAGATTTGTTTTATATGGGTGAATACCGTTCATTTATTTCTCCTCATGTAGTTGATTTGATGAGTTTAAATGTTGAGATGATGGAATTTGTGTTAAAACTTTAAACTCCTCCTAGTTAAAGAGAATGTCGAGCCTTTATTTGTAGAGAATATTCTATAAATATTTATGGAACTTAGCTAATATGGGACTTCTATATTCTTGAGATGGACGTCTATGATATAATCCTCAGTATAGATTGCTTGAAAACATGCATGGCTTAAATAGACTGTTATACTAGAATTGTTATTTTCATGACTGATGATGGTGTTGGGAATCTATTTAAACAGACTGAAATTTAAAGGTAGGTGCAATGAGATTTTTGGCACCAATAGTTAGAATGATCTCATACTAGTTGGTAGCGTTGAATTTGACCTCAATGTAAGACATTAATAATGAACGTTTTCCAACAATAGTTGATCAGTTTCTATATGTTTTCTTGAAAATTTATCAGGGTTTTCACCCAAAAAAGAAGTTGAGTTTACGATTGATCTCCTTCTGAGGACCAGTCCTATTTACCTTCCATATTATCAGATGGCATAAACAAAATTAAGGGAGTTGAAAGTACAGTTGGAAAATATAAAAAGAAAAAGATTCATTTGGTTGAGTACGTCTCTATGGGAAACATCAGTGTTGTTTGTCAAAAAGGGGGATGTAACTATTTTTCTATGTGTTTATTATCATAAGATTAACCAATTTATGATTAAGAATATGTATCTACTTCCATTCATTGTTCATCTATTCAATCAATGAATGGGATCTTAGTGGTTCTCTAAAATTTACTTACAGTCAAGATATCACCAATTATGGGCTCTAAAGGAGGACATTACAATGACCAATTTCAAGAGTGGATATGGTCATTATGAGTATGTGGTAATTCCTTTTGGTCTTATGAATTCACAGTGACTGAATACAATTTTCATTTTTTGATTTTCAAAATACTATATGCGCGGTATACAAACCAAAACAATCCAAAAACGAAATTCAAAATTCAAAAAACATCACATTCACAAAACCTGATAAGACATCAAACTGAGAGGAACAATGTCTGCCAATAGCCTCAAATATATCTAGTTTCTTTTGTGGTGGTGTTTGTGGATGAAATATTGGTGTATTCAAGGACATGTGATGAGCATGATAAACACTTGATGATGATGTTGGGGATCTTGAGGTATCATAGTTTGAATATAAAACTATCAATGTGTGATTTTTGGATATAATTGGTACATTTCCTTGTCCATGTAATCTCTAAAAGAGGTGTTTCTATGGATCCATTAATGATAGAGGATGATATCTCTTAGAAAGAACCAAGAAAATATTCAAGATACACAGTTTCCTTGGTGTATATGGTTATTACCAATGCCTTTTTCATGATTTTTCATGATTTTAATCACCTATGTTAGCTTTGATAAGGAATAATGTTCCATTCAAATGGAATGAGGAATGTTAGAAGTCTTTTCTAGAGCTTAAAGTTTTCTTTACATTATCACTGATCATGATTTTTTCAGAATCATGATAAGGGTACGTGGTGTTTTATAATGCTTCAGGATCTAGGTTGGGATGTTTTCTCATGGAGAGAGACCATGTTGTTTCTATGGCTTAAGGAATTTATGATTTGATGGGAAGAATTACCCAAAACATGATTTGTACATAGATTTTATAGTCTATTCTTTGAAGACTTGGAATCATTACCCATTTGGTGAGAAATTTATATTGTTTACTGATCATAAGAGCTTGAAACATATTTTATCACACAGGGTCTTGAATCATATAAAAATAAGATGGATAGAGTATCTTCAAAATTTTGACTTTGACTTGATGTATACACCAGGTATGGGAAATATGGTGGTGGATGCATTGAGTATAAATTCTTATAATGAGTTGAAAAAATAGGCTTCAGACCATTGGGAGTTGATTTCATTCATAGATGATGTGAACATGGAATGTGAACACCGCGGTGATGTTGTGGGTTTGTTTCCTATTATTTTTGTTCATGATCTAGTTAAGACAATTAAAGTGGCACATACATATGATACAGAATGCATCACTATGAGGTCGAAACTGAATGGTGGGGAGACCATTGAGGGTTGGAAGCTGGATGCGAGTTCATTTTTGTTTTTTCAAGATCATATGGTTTTAACTATATATTTTTTGGAAAAACATCTTCATGCGTACCACCATTCAAGATGGTTTATTCATCATGGAATATAGAAGATGTAAAAGGTGTTGAAAGCATGGTTTTGGTGGGTTGGTTTCAAAAGGATGACAGATGACTTCATTTCAAGATTCTTAACTTGTCAGTAGGTTAAGAAAGAGCATTAGCGACCAACATGTATGTTGTAGTATTTACCTATCCCTATTTGGAAGTGGGAGAAAATATCCATAGATTTTGTGATAGGTCTCCCAAGAATATTTTGGAAACATGATGACATATGGGTGATAGTGGATCAGTTCAAAACTTCAGTCCATTTCATCCCTATTTGTGAATATCATACAATGGAGGACTTGTATAAAATATATATATGAGAAGTGGTAAAGAAGAATGGTATACCAATTTTTATGGTTTTAGATAGAGACCCGAGGTTTACATATTGTTTCTAGAAATCCTTACAACAAGCCCTTGGGACTCAGTTGACTATGAGTTTGGCGTATGATCCTCAGACAGATGGACAATTCGAACAGACAATAAAAATGTTGGAAGACATGTTGAGGGTTTTTATAATGAATTTTTGTGGCTCATGGGAGGAGAACATACCATTAGTGGATTTCTCGTATAACAATAGTAATTAAGACTTGATACATATGGATCATTTTGAATCATTGTATTATAATCCTAATCGTTATCCAATTTTTTGGGTGGAAATAGGTGAGACTTCACTAGTTGGGAAAAGCCTTATACAAGAAATAATAGAGAATATTCAGTTGATTAGGAAATAGAGGGATATAGATCAGATTCATCATAAATTGTATGTGGATCATTACTGAAAGTCGTTGTCATTCAAGATGAGTGATCATGTGTTTTTGAGGATCTATCCAAGGCTTGGAGATCATAATTTTGAGAATCAGAGAAAGTTATCTCCTCAATACATATGAAATTTTGAGATACTTGAATGGGTTGGTGAGGTGGAATATCAGTTGTCTTTTCCCCCACAGTTCAGTGTGGTGCATAATTTGTTTTATGTATCTTAGTTGAAAAAGTAGTAGCCTAATCCTGAACATGTGATTTGTTGGGATCATGATGACCTAGAGTCAGATGCTTTTTTGGTGCATGTGCCAGTGTGAATTATGGATAGAAAAGAGAAAGTATTGCATGGGAAAATCATCTATCTAGTGAGGGTTTTATGGAAACATGGTCGGATTTAGGAAGAGACTTGGGAATGGGAGAAGGAAATGATCGAGCAATGGCCCAAATTCTTTTGGGACATTAGTGGTTTTCTACTTTCCCTGGACAGAAAGGATAATGGCGAGGAGAATGTAGCACCCCTAGTTTCAATTAATTTTTTATTTATTATTTTTATGTATATAATGTTTTTGGGTGAATTTTGGGTGGGTTTGGAATACTTTTGTAATGTTTTGGGGAGATTTTCTAAAGGTGAACAGTTAATTCCCGATTAGTGGTAACTGTGCGAATCCTATAGAAAACCATGAAAAAGTGGGACAATGGATTTTTTCATGGTTGGTGAATTGTTTTTATAATTTTTTGGGCTAACCATGTGAGGTTCCTCTTGATACATAGGCTGCCACTTGGGTAGAACACAGTTTTCCTGACCGTGCACAGTTTAAAAACAAGATAAAAAAAAGAGAATCTAGGACAAGATTAAGTTTTAACCCACTTTTTTTATCCAATTCATCCATAACTCAAAAAAGATACCCTAAAAAGTCTTTGTAACCTTTACCCATCGAATAATAAATGATCTAGAGGAATTTATTGGTGCGTTGAAGCCCGATTCCCTTGGTAAGTCATTGTCTGTGGTAGCTTTTCATAGATTTTATTAGATATACTTTTTTTTTCTTTCTTGGATTCTTAGATATAGTTTTTTGTGGATATATATGAGGTGGTTTATGCTAATAATGGTTATATTTTTCCTTTTTTATGTTATGAGAAGAGGTCTAAGGAAGGTTTTTGGAGATTCAACCCAGTTTTGTGGGTGTTTTCGTGTTGTTATTCATTTTCACCAAAATTCCTGAGGTAGGTGGATTCAATATCGACTCCACTTGTTAGAACGTCAATGCCTAGTTTCAAATTATTTAAATTTATTGAAACTGGTTGTGAAATTGATGCACCAATAATGGTATAAACCTTCTTTAGTTATGATTTGTGGTTTTTTGGATTTTTGGAATTTGTTTATGCAAAGTGCTTGGTTTTCTTGATTTTAACATGTTGATTTTAAAATATGGATTTGTTGGATTTATAAAAATGATTTGTTTGAAAGGTTTTCAATAAAATAATGGTTTTATTAAAATGGATTGGAATGGTTGATTTGAAACTGTTTTGGAATATATGGGTCGTGGGATTTCATGATTTAGACATGACCCTAAATAAGGGGTGTGTACCATTAGGGTATAAATAGGTACATTCCCCTAAATAAGGGGAGTGTGTCATTGGGGCACAAGGATATTGGACACTTAGTGATGAATTAGTGGATGAATGTGAAACTTCTCATGGGTATGGAACTATTATAGAAGCATGCATGTGTGGGTGTGTGTGTGAATCATCGAATGGGTATGCCAAAAAAAGAATGAAGAATAGTTTAAAGAATTGCTTGTTTTCTTTATATTTAAAACAAATTTCATTTGGAAAACTATTTTTCTTAGAAATAGTTTTAGCTTATGATAACCTATTTTGAATGGTTTTATATAAATTGTTTTATATAAATGTACTAAATTGTTCTATCCTAGTGGTGTGAGTAGGGAAGTCATTTGGGGAAAGCCTATTGAGTTTCATTACTCACCCCTACTTTGGAACTTTGGTTATTTTGAAAATATTTTTATCAGGACACATTCAATGGTAAAGTATCACATTTATTTAGTGGTTCTTCATGATACTTGGACTGTTTTTTGGAGTTGGAGCATGGATCATGTTGGAGATATGGAGTTATGTCTTGGAGTATTTGAGTTTTTTACTTTTGTCTTATGTTGTGTACTTTGATATTGTTGTCTTTCGCTGTGGTACTTGTTCAAGTTTTGTTTTGATATCAATGGTATTTATTTGAGTTGTTTTACATTGTTATCATACATAATGTAGTATTCTTTTTTTTATGGAATGTTTGGTTTGGTTGTTTAAGCTACTAATAATGTAGTGGAAGCCCCAAAACTAGGGATTTTTAAAAATTTTCCACCGAAGAATGACACAACTTTCTCATTGTTAGTGAAACTATACCTAGTATAAGAAGAGGATCACACATTAATAGTTTTAAGCACAAAAATAAAACCATAAAAATAACTTGTTCGATCCAAGTCCACTGTCAAGATCTTCTCATCATTGGCGATCACTGTTTGAAGAATATGAACCCGAATTCCTCCAGATTCTTTGCACACACTTCAAAAATCCGCGGGAATGTTGATCATCTAATTTAGGGTTCTAGGACAGAGATACAACAACACCTTCAATGATCCAATGATAACTACATTGAATTACTTGCAATGCTCAAGATAGATCTTGATCCGAACTCCATGATCTTGAGCCTCTCTCTCTAGAACATGGGAGAGATCAGCTAATAGAGAGGTAGTTAATAGTCATGGATGAATCCCTATCCTTCTCTATTTACAGTGTGTGATGGAAATTACTTTAAAATTACTCACCGACCCCTAAATAATTAACACACTATGAACGAAATATTATGACTACTGTAATGAGTCATATTATTATCACTTTCTGGTAATACAAATAAATATATTACATAATTATAACAGATTCATTAACTTGAATCATCATTCCTGCAAGTATTAAATAAACTTTGAATATTTTTAAAGATTATTTATTCAAATAAATTTTCCATGTATACATTAAAACTTGTAAATAAATTTAATAAATAAATTCAATTCTAATTATTCTTAACTTGAATAATATGAATTTATTTATCTCATTGGTGATCATATCTCCTTGGAAAAAACATGGACCCCAGTGGTGGTTCCCACCATGTAATATATACTAATTGAACTAAATAGGGAAGATTCTTGAATACACTATTGTGTGTGTCTCTATAGGACCTTATCTCAATAGTAGTGAATACTATTCATAGACTAAGAGTATGATCTAGAAACCCATCCTGGCCCCTAAAAAGATAAGGATAGTCATAGAAACGAAAACCAACCTATGAACACATAATATGTATTATAATCTCTTTGTATTTAATATGTCATAAAGAAGAAATTATAGTCATGTCATCACCCTTTTCTTGATTTATTATTTGTTGACCTAGTTAGATAGATTTACCCTCAACTTCCAAGGCCATGGTCTTATGAAGGTACTAAAATTTTAATCAACATGGCCTGGGATATACTACTTCCTTAACCTAAAAGCATAAAATATTTTCTTGACCATTCATCCAATGATATACCACCAATGACACACCCCACACAATATAACTTACCATGATTTCATTATCATGGTTTTTACATGCATCAAATTACATGATAAAATGGCACACATTGTTAATGATCTCATGTTAGGAGACCATTAAACATGTTTATAGATAGGAACAATCAATGACACTTGAAACATGTGGTGTTCCTATTATATGGTCTGCCCTCATGATCTCAATACTAGTGATCACCAAGTGAGAAATTCATGAGAAGAAGTCTCAATACATATGAGCCCCCATCACATGATATTCAAACATCTACTGTGTCCAGTCAGTAAGATGTATCTAGACCATAAAACCATTGTTTAAGATTAATTTCATAGTATCTTAAGGCTCTCATTATAGATCAAGATCAATTATAACCTTTTGATATGTAATTAATAAATGGAAATTACCATTTCAATAGTGGACATAGAAAATTCTACACTATAATGGTAAGTTTACATCATGTATATCTAACTGTACACACAATATATTAATCAAAAGTACGACATAGTTGGGTATAGGTAACCCACTATCACAACAATCCCACTTGCAATAAATCCAACTTTCTAAACAAAATTGTTAGCTCTCACTTGATCAAAATCATGTTTCTTCTGAGTCATGTATTTAACTTCTGGGCTTACCACAATTCTGCTACATGGAAATTTTGTTATAGAGGCCTGATCTCTTAGAGAAAAACTTCTCAAGAGATGATATCCACAAGTATATCCCTTTTTCCACTTTCAAATCTTGACATATTGGCTAGTAAGAATATCATAATTTACATTATGATAATACTTTTCTTACTAGGTGAAATTCCAAGAACTGGGACAAATCATTGTGTATAAAAACTGCTTCTTAGCTACCTCAGAAGCTGCAACATACTTGATATTTGTAGTTATGGATACCACTATTTTATATGATCTTGTATCACTCATCACCTTAGTTTAATAGTGATATTATATCAAATTGATCTAATAAAGACTAGTTTTAGTCCCCTAAAAACTAGTTTATGTTCTTCTTCACATACTAGGTACATATCCTTTGTACTTTCCAAAGTACATATGGATAGATATGGCTGATTCCATTGCATTTCTCATGGATATTAATGATATATGACTACTATAAATTATATATTGGCAATATTAATTTTTTAAAATATCATGGCTTTTGTGATTTATCCATCAATTAAGTGTATGGATTTTAAATCACCACATTAATCTCCTCCCATGTCCCAGACATGTCAACCTAGAGATATTATGCCATGTGAAATTGGTTACAATTCTCTCTTGAATTGTTCTAACTTGTATTTTTCAATACCATGTCACTATATGTATGATTTACTAGGTCTAACAAACTGTTAGATCTACCTCAATAGATCATGTTCCCTAGAACTTATGTTGCTACTTTAAGTCAATCACTGAAGAATAAATTTTATCATCGTCTTAACTAACTTAAAAATAAACAGTGTTTTCCATAATCTACTAAACATATTTCACTTAAAAAAATTGGTTCTCCCACTAACCTCTAGTAGACACATGGAAATCATTCATTTCAAATGGATACTCTATGATCTTGTTGCGTACTTCAATACTAAACTGGATTTCAGTAACTTGCAACTTTTATTAGCATTTTTTGAAGTGATCATCCCCTTATGGTCCTATCGTATAAACACCATCCAATATTGGTAGTCATAAAATCCAATAATCAATAAAATGATCACAGATATTAGCTATGAGTAGTAAAATTCTAATGGATTTAGACAGAATGTCTTGGTATAACCAATCAAGCCTTATTGGTACCACACTTGTACCATCCATGTATCTTCATAGTTGAATACCCACCATAGTATTCAATTTAATAATCCCATTTTCACTTTAATACATGTAATCCATTATTTAATTTTATTTATCTTATCAATCTTAGATAATTTCTATATACTGCTTACTTGTCAGAATTATTATTCGCAATGAATAATGTACCATCAACCATAGTGAGTATAAAACCATCACTATGGTTTTATCCTTCCTACATAGTATGTTTCTCTAGAACATTCATGTTCTATATGCACTTGTGGAACTTGTTCCTATGCCAACTATATGTGAATCTTTTGTATTGTCTAAACCCAAGTAAATATGGATCCAACAATCTCAAAAGAAATGTGCACCCTTACATAGAAATGTAGTCTATCACTTGACTACCACTTTTATATCATAGGTATTTTGGTAATATCCTAATCAACCGTTAGGATAATTATAATATATTCTCAATCTGTTTGTTTGATGCATGTTTTTTTTATATTCTAACAAAATCATTGCATCAAAACACATGCCCTTATAACATAATGGATTCCATCATAATCCAACTCATATGATATCCATTTTTCATTATAGCTGGCATATGGTTATGGGATATCTCCATTATTTGTGAAGCACATCATGAAATATAATGGAAGTTTCTTTAAGGCGTAACATTGATACGATATACATCATAACTATAATGTATAGAATGGGAATTTAATAATTGATCCATGCTATATTTGTTTGATCAATGTTAACATGTAAGTCTTCATCAACAATCCTCTTCATTAACATCAGTTTTGTGATGTAGATAAGGTATTCTGCATTTTGGATTTACTCCACACTATATTATATTGATCTATGAATGATTGGTCAATATATCCTTCAGCATGTTGGACCAAAGAAACTTATATATTCTACCATATATACTCCAATTTACCATTCCATAATTACTAAAAGGAATATTATGAAGTATATATACCTCTAGCTTACTCTTGTAATATTTCACGCTCTCTAGATAAACTAATCCTGGAAGCATTGTGGAATACCTTTATATATAAAGGTTTATTTATCCAAACATTGTACATCAATAACACCAAATGTGTTTATCCTTATCAATACTAAATACCAAACTGGGTATATAATTTACATCCACTTTTATTCTTACTTGAAAATGAATTATCTTTCCACAACTGGGTATAAAAGTATTACTGTTATATTCAACAATCATTGCCTATGATTCAAGTATCACTGAACTATTTATTGAGTATGAGATACCACAAACAAAATTCATTCCTGAACTTGGAATAATGTCTCCTTGTTTCTAAATGACATGTGGGATACATTTTTTTGTTATGATCAATTATATTTTTATAAGAATCATTAACTTGGAAATACAGAATTCGGTACTTCTCCCCAATGACTTAGGAATCACCCTTTATTAGCTTCTTGGAGAATACACATGACTTCTAGTAATGTTTATATACTTGGTTACAGTATTTCAATACACATATGTGAAAGGAATACTATATTTAATACCCAATAAGTATGTCCAAAAAATTAAATTTATATTTATGAATATCCTGAAAGAAGAAGTGGGTACTTTCTTATTCAAATTGGTTTATTGGATTCAAACTTCCATATAATTTATTTCATATTATGTGATGAAAATAACCTCCTATTAATACCTCTTTCATTGAAGTAAATTGCGAATGTTCCCTTGGAATAACTTTCCATTGATCATTTTTTCTTATCTTTTAATTTGATCACTATAAGAATTAAAATTAAACTGTCTTTTATATTCTTATTAACTTGGCGAACCTTACCTAAATGGTAATGGAGCGTTTACTCCAAAATTTTCATTATGATACCTAAAATTAAATTGGAGTAAATGGATGAAAATAATATTATAAAGTGATTCATTGAAAAATATTGATCCATATTTCAATTTACACATGACCAATATAACCATCACCTTATTCATACCTTGCTTCACATTCTCCTTACAGACTACTCGAAGATGAGACTAAATGTTATATCAATGATTTTCAGTGTAGTGATCGAAAATATAAACAAATGTTGATGATTTTATAATTAAATATCCATCATATGCACTGTAAATTATCCTCATATAAGTAATTTTTTACACCATCACTTTCAGAGGTAGTTTCACAAGTATTGGGGACACTACCACCTTGAATTTCCTATATTATAACATTGTGCACAACACCTATACTACACTTGGAAATTCGTGAAAGTATGGACATTTACTCTTTAAATTATTTATTATAGTATTTATTGTGGTATAACATTCCATTTTCTAAAAAAAATTAGTTTTAGCAGATTAGTACTTTTTATCTTGATTACCGCTTTAAACATTTTGATAAATTAATTAAATCATTAAATGTCTCCCACTATTTTATTGAATTATAGGAACCCTATATGCTATAATCATAATAATATATTGATTGATTATTCTAGTGGAAAGGATCCCCGAACCTCCCATCATAGTCTACTAGATATGGCTTCGCCACTAGTTGGAGGGTTCAAGGAAGGTGTTTGACTGACCAACCACATTAACTCACAATTCTTTAATCTGTTGAGTGAAGTCTCAGCTTCTAAAATCATAACTTGATTTACTAAACGCTTGCCTCTAAAATGATAACAAGTTAGAAATGAATTATTCTTATTACCATTTTAGTTAATTCAACCCACCACTCCTATAAGAAATCCTTGGTAGTAAGAGGCATCCTCAACTATGGCATGATGAGCACCCCAAATAACCGGTTTTGTCCAAATGAAAATGATGGAATGTGGTTAGGACTTAATATTTATTTGAGGGTTTTATTGATTTTATGTGATGAAAGAAATAATTTTATATCTTCTAATAATGTAATATGTGATCACACTCACAATTTATCATGCAATAAATAAAAAATATTCATCACATCACATGCTCATTTATCTGTGCATGCTTGTTTATTATTCTCTGTGATCACGTGTAAACTACACATAATAATAAACCATGAAAAAATAATGACATGGTCATGATACTATACTAATGATTAATTCATTGATTTAATAATGGATCAACCTAGACCTTAGGGGTAATTCCTAAATCCACATCGTCTGCGACTTGAATTGTATCGTATGCTCTCCAATGCTTCAAATTCCTGTACAGTGAGTCAACATAACTTGGCATGAAGTGCGTCACTTCTCGTCTTCGTCATTATAAAATAGTATTGACACACATGAAAAGGGGTCTTGTGAGTATAAAATACAACTGAGAAATGTACCCTTAGGTTCTTATATATTTAATGACACTTACATAACACACAGATAACCATTTATTAAACTGCATATTACAAAACACCATTGCAATAATTAATTAGATAAATAAATAAACATGCATCAGAAATGCATTAGTCAGTCAATGAATCACGACCAGTATAAATTGATTTAAACTTTCATATTAAAATTTAATGTAGAATTAAAATTAATGTTGCATTAAATATTTTAAAAGGGAATTTTATTGAAGTTAAATTAAGTCTTATTTTAATTCAATAATTTTCATCATCTAGTCCGATTATGAATTTAATTAAAAAAAATTAATTTAATTTACCACTTAATTAAATTAAATTTACCCATATAAATAAAATTTAAACCAAAAATTAATATTTAATTAATTTAATTTAAAACCAAAAATAGTTTAATTAATATAATTAATTTTTGATTGTTAAAAATTATCAATGCCCCCAAAACCCCACTATGGATTATTGTGGGTCATGCTGAACCTGCCCAGACCCATAACAGGCCTAGAAAATCCTGTTCAGGGAAATTATGGGTCCGGAAAGTCTATCCAAACTCGTTCCGGGCCGGGCAGACCTGCCCGGTCCCATTTCATGGTGGTTCAGACCAAAAAAAAAACAGCACCACAAAGATTACCTCTTTATGACTGAAAGGAGGAAAATGGCCAGATCTGCTGCTGTAGGGTGTAGTACAACTATGACATGGGATGGATCTAGACTGATACATGGAAAACATGGTAGAATACGAGTGACCGAGTGGGAAGCAAGGTAGTGACCAACATCTATCAGAATGGCTCAGGCACTTAGTAGCGGTGCAATGGGGAGGCGTGGCACAACTCCATGGGGGTGACTGGCGGTAGTCTGGGGTGTCTCCAAAGATGAGGTTCGCTAGGGGGTTGAAGCAATGTGAGAATGCCGACAGGTGTAAACCCAGGTTCATCCAACACATGTGAGGTGAGGTTGACTAGATCTGAGGTTGTGTTTTTCTCACCGGAAGGGGCTCACCGAATGAGGGGCTGGCTGTGGAGGAGCCGTACTAGTGCAGTGTACAAGATAACTCTTTGCGTGTCGCTACCTCAGTGAAGGATAAGACAGGTTGGACCAGATCTAGAGGTCATCTCCATGCAGTGCGATGGACTATGAGGACACACACGACCGACAAGGTAACGACGCTCGTCGGCAGGACCTCGGGTCGACGCTAGAGCGGGTTCCTCTGGAGAGAAATTTCCATGGTGGAGGTGGGTAGATGAGATCCTCTAACACTATGTGTAAGCATAGGGATGGTTAGAGGGTGGCTGGCCAGGCTGGGAGGGTGACACGATTATCCCCACGCGGTCTTCCCTTGGTTTTTTTATTACAACCCTTTCCGAAAGGTCTAACTGATACATGCTACAAAATTTTTGATTGATTTCTCTATTTTATAACCGACAAAATAAAATTATACCCCTATACAATTCTACATCCTATCAATTTAGGTTGGTTAATTATTATAATTATGATAATTATTATAATAAAATATTATTATTTGACCTCATCGGTAAATACTATTCTGATGACAATTTCAATCATGGTTTGTCCAGTTAGAATTCAAGGGTTTATCCGAAATCACGTTCACATATGGTTTCCTGTAAAATCACTTATATTTGAAACTATATTAATTAAATTAAAACTTGTAAAAAAAATTCAATCTAAATTAAAACTTCAGATGGCCGTAACTTGGACATCCGATGTCTTATTTACTCACTGTCTATAGTGTTGGGATCAAAACGACACCCCTTATTTAATTTAATACAAATTTAATTTTTTTTTCGGATTAAAATCATGACGTGTCACTTTGATACCAATTGAAGGTATTGTGCATGCAGCGAAAGCCACAAAATTAAGGATTTTAAAAAAATTTCCACCGATGAATGACATAACTTTGTTGTCATCGCTGAAACGTTTCCTGGTATAAGCTGGGGATCCTACATGAAGAGATTTATATACAAAATCAAAACCATAAAATGACTAGTTTAATCTGAATCTGTGACCAATTTATACTCATCATTTGAAATCACTTCTCAAAGAATCTAAAATCGAATTCCTATAGATCATTCACATGCACTTCAAAAATCTATGGGAACATCGATCGTTGAATTTTAGGTGCTAGTGCGAAGATATGATGATTCCTTCAACACTTCAATGATCATCACATCACCTTTATTATGATGCGAAAGAGAGACCTCAATCTAAACTATGATATCCAGAGCCTCTTTCTCTAGAATATAGGAGAGAGAAGTAGATAGAGGGAGGTATTGAACAGTCATTGAAAAATCCCTATCCTTCTTTATTTATAGTGTGGGATGTAAATTTCACGAAAATACCTCACCGAACCCTGAATAATTAACACACTATGAAAAAAATATTATGATTACTGTACTAAGTATTATTATAATAACTTTCTCTTAAAATAAATAAATATATTACATGATAATAACAGTACCATTAACTTGACTCATCGTTCCTGTATATATTAAATAAACCTTGAATATTTTATAATAATATTCATCCAAATAATATTTCCATTTATTTACATTAAAACTTTTAAATACATTTAATAAATAAATTCAAGTCCAATTATTCTTAACTTGAATAAAATGAATTTATTTATTTCTCTAATGATCATATCTCCTTGGAAAAACCTGGATCCTAGTGGTGGGGCCCACCATTTACTATATACCTATTCAACTGAATATGGAAGATTCTTGAATACACTATTGTGTGTGGACCTCTAGGCCCTTATCTTGATAGTAGTGAATTCTATTCATAGACCAAAAGTGGGATCTATCAACCCATCATTGGAATTAAAGAGATAAGAATAATCATAATAATGAAAACCAACCTACAAACATTCACTTTATAATATAATCTCTTTACCATTAATGTCTCATAAATCAGGATGCACACTGTTAGAGATCACCAAGTGCAAAATTCAGGAGAAGAAGTCTCAATGCCTATGAGCCTACAACACCTGATAGTCAAACATCTGTTGTGTCTAGTTAGTAATATGTATCTAGACCATAAGTCCTTAGATTAAGATTAATGTCATAGTATCTTTAGATTCTCATTATAGCCTAGGATCTACTATAACCTTTTTATATAATAATTAATCTATGGAAATTTCTATTTCAACAATGGGTGTAAAAAAATCTACACTATAATTATAAGTTTACATAATGTATATATAACTGTATATACGATATGGTAATCAAAATTAATGCATAGTTGGGTCTAGGTCACCCACTATTAAAACAATTGTTTTATTTTTTCAAAGAGAAAATTTCCCCCACTTGAGTTGAAGCCCTTGGCATTTATTGCCAACCATTACCACATTAAGGATATTGCTTAATAATAGGTAACAATTCTTCCTCGAATCAAG
Source organism: Viscum album (assembly GCA_963277665.1). Classification (NCBI taxonomy): domain Eukaryota; kingdom Viridiplantae; phylum Streptophyta; class Magnoliopsida; order Santalales; family Viscaceae; genus Viscum; species Viscum album. The sequence continues at coordinate 609,569,342 of OY728137.1, read as the reverse complement.
CCAATAAAGAGGGGTGGAATGTTATAATAAATCTTCTTCTTTAATAAAAAATGAATCTATAATTACCTTGCACGTAAAGGGGTTTTTTATTTCATTAAAATTGCATGTAAAATGAATTGATAGTGTTATTCATCTTTTAAATATTAGAAAAAATGAAATCCATATATGGGATTTTAATGGAAAAGTAAAATGTTGAGGAGGGAATAATTGGTTAGATTCCTTACTATTTATAATATTATTTTAAAAAAAATTAATTTTAAATGCATTTGATGTGATTGTAACACCTTAGTAATTTTTTTAATAATTTTTAATAATTTAAAATTAAGTGTTTTAATTAATAATAATAATTATAAATAATTATAATTTATAGCTTTCAAATTAATTAATTTTCTAAAAAAACCATTTTGGAGTACTATTTTGTGTAAAAGAATATTTTAATATATATAACTATTTTATTACAAAATCCATTTTTATCAAAATACTACTTAATTAAATATTTTAAATGAATAGGAACAATATATATATATATATATTAGCTATTATAATTATTTTGATACTAAATCATGCTACGAATATATTAACTATTAATTGGAAACCCCAATGATTTATAAATAAATTTAATATAGAATGAATGAAACACTAAGTCCCTACAAAATTACACTGTGTTATAACCTAGCCAATAAACATAATTTTTCCATTTCTGTGATTTGAATTTTGAAAAATGGACATACATGGTTGCGTTCAATATGATATTTGGAGTCTGATTGAATCAACTTAATTTTTTGGTGAATAGTAACTTACCCTTATGAATAGTAACGTACTCTTATGAATAGTGAAATGGACCTTATGAATAGTAATGCATCCTTATGAATAGTAACCTCACCCATGTAAGTATAAATAAAATTTAGGCACCTTATAAATGAAAGTGAATATTTTTAACATTAATAATTAAGTGTTGGTATTTTTGTGAGTAATAAATATTTAATTACTATTTTTATTTAATAAATTTATTTAAATTAAAATTCAATTTCATAAAATGTATTTCTAAAAAAAATATTTTTTCCTATAAATTCAGGATAATTTTATCAGACCTCAATTAATTTTTGAAAGTATTATAAAATTAGTTTTAAATTTAAAATATGTATTTTTCAAGTAAATAGTGATTTTATTTAAAACATAATTTTCTCTTATTTTGAAAAATTATTTTCAAAAAATGGAGTTCATTTTGAAAATCAGAACATCTATATTAGGTTAGGCTGAATTTATGAGAATTTTATAAAATACTTTAGTCTTTCGTGAATAGTGAAAATACAGTTTTGGGTTTTTGGTATGTTTAATGACATCATAATGATGAAATAATTAATATAAAATACTGGTTGACTTGTGTACATTAAAATATGATATGAGCTATCTCAATTTGGCAAAACCATGGGAAAATACCATGTGAAAGCCCATGGTTTTTCAAATACCACTAATGAGGTGTCATTGGAAATTAATAAAAAAATGTCCTCTCTTTTACTATAAATACCCACCCATTCCTTAATTTTATTTCATTAAAAATTCATCATCCTCGAAGCTATGGAATTTTTACATTCCTAGGAGTCATTACAAGGAGTATTTAATCCCCCACAGTCCCAACCTTCAAGTTTTAGGAGTTACTCTACATGGTAAGGGAATCTACCACCCTTCTCCTTTTCAAGCACTCTTTTTATTTTATTTTTTGAAATTTTAATTAGATTTTGTTGGGATATGTCATTAAATATCTTTATTTATGTCCATGTTATGTATTAATTATGAGATACCCCCTTTTCTCTAATCAAAATATTTTATGAATTTTAAGTGCTCCATTAGGCTTCCGAATTTTCGTAAGGGATTTCTCAACTTCTCTTTTTTATTTCGAGTTCCTTTATTTTATTTTTATTTTCTCACAAATTTTTTCCAAATATTATGATAAATCCAGTACCTTAAATGTATGATAATTTTTTTATGATAATGGAATAATTCATCATCATCTCTCTTTTCCCCTTCTTTTATACTATGAATGAAAACACCATACGAGATGTGTTAATTTATCACATTCAAGGACGACGAGTTTTCAATTTCTATTATTGTATTCAATTATAGTCATGAAATAATTATGATGGTTTAAAAAGAATATAATATATGTATTATAACTTATTTAAGGTTTTGGAATCATTTTTTACACGTGATATTAATTTATAAATTAAAATGAGTTCGTTTTGATCAAAAACCGCTAATTAACCCAAATAATTATCTTTAAAGTTTTATATAATGATTCATCCTCACTCCCAATAAAAAAAATGAATTTTATAACCATGTAATATTTTACATGTTAAAAAATAAAATTCATATTCTATTAAGTACAACTATTTTCATCTTACATGTTTATCCTTACATGTATATAAGTAAACCGATCATGAATACCAAGGAAGAAAACACTCCCAAACAATAAAATTGAACCTCTTGAACCCATCAAGAAGGACATGAATGAACTTAATAAGGCTATAATAAATCAATTAAATAAATAATTGTTTCTTTAAATATTAATTAATTAATTTAATTTGGTTATCCAGGACACTAAGATCTAGTGAAGAACACCACTGAACTTAAGGTAAATGTTTTTAACCTGAACCTCCATTTTAATTTTGGTCACTCTTATTCATTGTTTATCTCAATTAAATTCTTATTTTCCTTATGTAATCTTCATAAATTATGTATTAATGGTCTATATATGTATACCAATCATATTAATTATTTATATTATGGTTAGTTATATATTTCAAAAGGATTTTTCAAAAATTACTCCCAATAAACAACCCCGTTTCAGGGGAACATCTCGAGTTCTTACCTATTTTGAAGTGAAATATGTAATCTATTTTAAGCCATTTTATTAAAAACACGAATTTTATCATGAAAAAACATATTTTTTAATTTTTTTTCATTAAATAAAACATTCCTTTCCACTTTAAAATCTCTTTAATATTTTCCAAAAACCACATTAAATGTTTTATATCTAAAGTTTCTTTAAAAACAATTTTTACACGATTTCACTTCAGTCGGACAAAATATTTGCCTCAAATATAATTTCAAGGTTATTAACTCTTATTTTCTAGGATATAAATGTTTAGAAATCATATTTCATAATAAATATAAATTATTTTCTAAAATAAATCTTCTTTCTAATGTAAAAAGGATTTTTTCTTGTCTCACTTTAACTTTTATGAGATATACGCCTTGTTCACCACTTATTACTTGCATGTGGTGTATGTAATAAATTTTGGTATATCATAAAAAGAGTCTAATTATTCTCATGATATTCTAAGGGATTATTATCTGAATGTTTCGAGGTGGTATGGGACACTTTGGAATGTTTAATGACTATTTCCTCAAGAAAATTTCACTGGTATAATTTAAAAGTACCTTCATCTATGTTAACATCCTTGTTGAATCCTTTAATTCATTGAGGAATATCTATTATGAAATTATCTAAAATATGTTGTTTAAGGGTTTTTATTAGTTTGACTATGTATGTGTTATCTTGATACCATTCAGCACATTATTTCAAATGGTTAGTGTTTATGTTTAATGATTGAGGAAAGTTATTTGCATTACATATGTTAGTTTCAATATGAATGTATATGTTGATTATGTTCACCCCATTAATATGGGGAATACATTCGACTTAGTGTGTGATGGGTGGGGCCTGTTATAGGCCCTTCTGTAAGAACCCAAATCTTCATTTCATGTATAGATCTTGATTTCAGGTTGTTTTTGAGGAAAAAAGGGAAAAAGAGTTTTTTTCTAAGTACACACCATGTACTTATGATTATATATAGTGTAATTAGATTTCCATATATAGCTGCATACTAGTCATATAATAGCCGAGTACATGGCCATGTGGTGGCCGAGCAGACCGCTTAAGTTAGGGTCTGATTAAGGCCACTACAAGACATGTAGTTTAAATGAACACATCATGTACTTTTCTTTTTTTATTTGATATATCAGAGTGGGGTTGAATCTTATTTCTATAAATGTATTCTTCTACCTGTGGTTCGTATAGGAGAGTGACTAAATAACCAATGAACTTCAAACCCCTCTCGATTCTTCTTCGGAGCTCTGATTGAGAATTCTTCATGTGAATTCAAATCCCATCGGTGAGTTCTAAAAACCCTGAGAGCCTTTATTATCGATTCATCCTCTATCATGAGTTATTAAAGGTTGAGTTTTTCAATTTTTTTTGTATATATACACTTATATAGGCTGATTTAAGGACCAACATTCAAGTATATCGATCGTGAGAAATCGAGGTCGGTGGTTTGTGTCTTTTGTTGTTTGTCTATGGATTACATATGCTAAAAGTGCCGTATACCCACATTTGGGGTATTACGTGTTTTGAAATTAAACTATATTTATTACCTATTGTGGTTTGGTTGATTGATAGAGGGTAGATGTATATGTGTATAGTTAAATACCTTGTTTATGGGACACCCTATGGGTGCGTTCCCTTGATTGACTATTTATGGCTATTTGGTATAGTTTTCCTATGAGGTGAACCTTGTTTTCCATGCCTTGAATTGATTAGGATGGAGTTTGATTGATTATGTGAAATGCCTATGATATGCATTGTGAATGTTATCCATGTATTAGTTATATATTACATGAGCTTATTGATATTGTATGCGTGATATTTTTCCAATGGACCATGAGAGCCTTAGACCAGGAATAATGTGGGGGTTTCCATATTATTTAAAAAGGACCATGAGAGCCTTGGTGTATATGTGGACCCAGGGGTATTGATCATGAGAGACACTGAGGAGGTCATTTACAATTACCATATTCTATGTTGACCCAGGGGTATTGACCATGAGAGATACCCAAGAGGTTGTTTATAATTTGAGGCCATGTTGACCCAAGGGTATTGACTGTGAGAGCTGCCCATGGGGTCGTTTGTAAATGATTAGTGCTATGTTAGACCAAAGGGGTCAGACTGTGAGAGCTTCATAGATAGTATTTATTTAATAAGACGATGCTATGTTAAACCGAAGGGGTTATACTGTGAGAGCTTTCCCAGAGGGTTGGTTATGAATGGTTGAATGATTGTGACAAGTCTTTTAATACAAAGAACAAGATTGGAATCAGTTTTACCTAATTTTTTAGATGGTCTTATAAGATGTTAGTTTTGTTACTATTACACAGGTGTATATAGAGCATAGGATAGATCTCGAGATTTCACGATTTAAAGGATGAAATAAAAGTAAATGAATGTAATTGAAAACTGTAGGACTGTTTACTTCTGAGTACATCCTAGTTTATTGCTTCATTTCCGCATATTACCTGATATATATATTCACTGACAGTTAGGCATAGATCTTTTGGTGGTTGCCTATAGAGATTTATATCACACCTTGTTTGGGACATGTTTTGGACCCAAACAGATTATATGGTTGTAGTTATAGATAAGGGAAAGCACCCTTCTTAATCAGGTACTTGATTGCTATTAGAGTTGGAGAGCATGGGACCAAGCTAAGGCTTGCGATGCTGAGTGAGTTTACTTGTTTCTTTTCTACTTTGGTTTATGTATTTCATTCCAGTATTGTGACATGTTTGGCTATTATTTAGATACATATTCCATGCATTATATATATATATATGCTCCAGTTGTTTTAGTCTTCTGTTGTTTACTTCTATTATATGGTATTACTACTTCTGCTATTGTTACTATTTGTTTTCCATTATGTTTACTCTACTAATGAGGAAATAGTTTCCCCACTATCACCCCTAGGCCCTCGGTGCTAGCCAGCAGCCTCTGGAGTTTGGGGAAATGCGCTTGAGGCTATCTGGCCAACTGGATATGGGGGACCTTTAGGTGGCACCTGGATCCAGGATGTTACACCTTGATGCATTGGTAGGTCTCATGAGACAAACTACAATCTTGGCACAAGGTCTTGACAAAATAGTTATTTATGGTCTTGGTATGAGGCCTTAATAGTATGGTTATGATGTTCGACATTATGCGTTACCTCATTATAAAAATAATAATTGAAGTTCATTATTCGATTAGTAGAATATCTATGTGAAAGTTTAAATGGAATTATTTGATTTATTCTTTCCATATTATGCTTAAGATTATATTTAAAAGTCTTGTGTTATAATTTTATACCTTTCCTTAAAATTTTATGCTTACTTATGAAAGTTTCTATTGTATTGTTTAACCTTACTGAGCATCTGAGCTCACCTTTTTCTTATGTTTTATTTTCCTAGGATGCCACAAAGTGTAGTATGATTTATATTTAGGGTTAAAATAGGAGAGTAATGGAATTCTCAAAGGATTATAAATGTTTTATTTTATGTTTTTAATTGCAATGTAAAGTTCATATATGTAATCTATTTTCCAAGATTGCTAAAATGATCGTTCCTTCGAGATTTGAATCCTTATAATCATTCCAATGTATTAAAATAATGTACCGGCTCCAGGATTCTCAGGTTAGGGTGTTACAGTGATTATTAAATTGAAGTAAAAAAACATTAAAGTCAGAAATTGTTTGATTTTATATTTAATTTAAAAAATTCATGATAGTGGGTGCGCCAAAATGCAGCGATGCCATTGTTGCATCTGCATACCACGACAACATCGACATCAAAGCATATCAATAATGAAAAATAAATAAATGTATTTATTTGGTATTTCTTATTCTAATCATCATCATCATCATAATTTATTATTATCTATATGCGTACATACATATATGGTTAATTTTACCAATAATTAAGAAATAAATAATAAATAAATATATTATAGATTATAAATTATAATTTATAAATTATAAATAATAAATAAATAATAAAAAATGTTAAACAAATATTAAATAATAAATAAATTATCAATAAATCATAAATAAATAAATCATAAATAATAAAAAAATAAAAAATAAAAAATAAATAAGAATAAATATTAAATAAATATAATAATAATAAATAAATAAATAATTAATTAATTAGTTATAAATTAAAAATTATAAATAATTGATAAATGAATAACAAATAAATAAATAAATAATAAATAAATAACTAATTAATTAATAAATTATAGATAAATTATAAATAAATATATAAAAATATGAAATAAATAAATAAGAGATGAATTGATGATAAATAAATAAAAAATAAATAAAAAATAAATAAATAATAAATAAATAAATAATAAAAAATAAAAAATAACATATAATACTTATATATTTAAATACATATAAATATTTATAAATATACACTAATATTCATAAATAGATATAAATTTCAATAAATATATAATTATATAATAACATATATAAATATAAATAAATTATAAATTAACATACATACATATATACATAATAAACCACACAAATACAGAGGACCACTGTGATTACAACATAATCACATTGATAAAAATGTAAATTCCAAGAATAAAATCAAACCACCCGAAAAGCATGAAAATATTATCTTGAACAAAGATGAAATTCCATTAAATGTTCAAAAAATAGGGTATCCCAACAAAAAATTAAGTTTTAGAGGTCTTTAAGACCTTTTTGACTAAGAAAAAATTTGGGCCAAGGCCTCATTGATATAGAGAACATAGAGCTCATTATACAATTTTATTTGATAGGCCATGAAGCTCAAAATAACTCTTGGATCAAAAGTCATGGTTGCATGAATTTAAAATTTTATTTTCAACTTATCATGGAACAATAATAGATTTTTTATTATTAATCATTACTAAATTCCCAATTGGGAGCAGGTTAGTGGTTATACCCTATTGTGCACATAAATATTATTTATAATACATTAAATATTATTATATAAATAATATTTTAGGAAATTATATATATATATATATATATATATATCAATCTATATTTCAATATGAGATATTTCTTTAATAACATGTTGTTTTTATTTTGTATGTCATTTTAATTAAATATCTTATATATCAAGTGTAAATGTACATTTAGTCATATAAATCATATTTAATAAAATATATTTATATATTAATATATGATTTTTAATGGTACTTATTTTTATTATAAATAGACATTATGTTAGCGGTTTTTAGCAGTAATAAAAGTCCACCAATTATAAGTGCTAAAAAAAAAGAGTTGATAAAGAGTACCTTTATCGAAAAATTTTAGTGGTGATAAAAGTACCTTTATTATCTCTTTTTAGTTAGTGGTGATAAATAACAACAGTGTTGATCACATATTATGTAGTAGTGATAAACATGAATTTTCAGTAGTGAACAAACTGAACTATGATGAAATGGACCCATCCCACATCAACCATACATAAAAATACTCTGTCATGTTAGGATCCCATTTAAAATAAGTTAAAAAAATTAAGTATAGTTCAATCCAAATTATAAAAATACCAATCTATGGTAATTACCATGTTTGTAATCCAGAATATTTTGTTTTACTAAATAACACTTAATATTAAATAATATTAGAAATTAAACACGTTTATGTACATGTTCATCACATATTTTTTAGATATATATGGTTTCCATAAAAAATGGTGCATTAAATCAAAATATCATTACAATACAAAAAATAATCCACTATAGTAGGCCATACCACATAATTACCTTTCACCTAAAGGGGTTTTTATTTATTTATTAAAGTTGTATGTTAAATGAATGAGAAACATTATTCATCCTTTAAAGGGACATGACAATGGGGAAAATTCAAATAAAATCTGACACTACTAACATTAAAAAATGAGAATAAACTTGATATTGAAAAGGGTGATTTGAAAGAATCAACAGAAATCACAAGTGGATGTTTGAAGGGTGAAGTAGTTATAAAGGTGAAACATTTCACTTCGAATAAGAGAGCTAAGATTGAAGGTGAATATATAATGAGAGGTCATTGAGATTGGATGCCTTCAATAAATATCAAATCATGGTGTAGCCCCAGAAATCTGAATTCTCTGAAGAGAAAGATAAGTCTCAGATATATAAAGGCTAGGAAGTTTGAAGAGTTATCCTATCTTGCGTCATCATCTTTTTCTAACTCATGTTCATCAACTTCCCATACAAAGATGGATGTATTTCTTCCTCAGGAAAATGAAAAGTGTGACAATAATGTAAGAAAATTTTCCCTATTTATTTTTTTTAATTTCCATGAATCATTTATGCACTAATATATAGGCCTTTAGTAGGGAAATAATGAGGGGGCATGTGAAGAGTCATCAATGAAAACAAATTAATAGGGTTTTCATTTTTCCTTGCATCAAGTTTGAAAAACTAGTATACTGCATTCAATGTATCAGTCAGTGGTAAATAATATGTTATTTGCTTCCTTTTTAGTATATTTTAATTGGCCCATTGTTCTCAAGATTGAATAGGTATCCTGACATGTCTGAAGAATAGATCCATGAGTAGTGTCTATATTCCCGTGGAATTGCAATAGAAATTCATGTTATCATTTAAGTGATAGGATTAAAGTTAATTTTCTTTTGTTTAGACCATTATCTTGAAATTTTTGATGGAATATACTAAATATTTTATATTTTATAGAATTCAAAGAGGGAATTCACTAATCATGAAAATATTAACCGTCTTCGGTATTTGATCAACTCACTACTTCCATTTCTCAAACAAATATGTGAATAACAAGATTACGAAATCAAGAAGGAAGTATAAATTCAAGGTATATAATTCTCACATTTGGTCTTTAAATATTTTATTTTAGTGTTATCATGTAGATGAAATTAACTTATAGGGAAAACACCATTAGCAATTGAAATACCAATATCCTTTTGTTACACCGATTAGCGTGTCTATTGGTAATCCTATTAAGATTTGTTTCTTAAAATCATGGTATTTTACGAGTTCTTATTTTCTTCTATTTTCTTCATGTGTTGATTCCACTAAAAAACTTCAATTGTTAATATCCATTGAATATTCCTTAATTATTCTTATGAGATATGTCTGAATTGTTGTCGATAGATCCATGAAAAAAAATCAAGATGTTTAATGATGAAATAGTTTTTAAATACATCAACTGAGGCTTTGATTACATAAATGGTATAAATTCATTCTAAGAGTCTAAATTTATAGAGGGTTTTAAGGGGAAGTCTGCAAAGACCTTGGGAAATTGGATTGAAAACGAGGATGGAAGCATAAGATGCCCTCCAAAAGAAATGGATGGATTTGGAGGTGGTTTTAATTTAGAGCTCATGTGTATATTTGAAAAGGTCTGGATTAGAAAGTTAGTAGATAAATATGAACACACTTTGATGATATTTGGAACCAAGAAAACCATCTTGGGGGGGGGGGTACATTTCCAATGGAATAAATGATTCTTTTAGTAAAGCATCATAGAGAGTTGGGTCTAATGAAAAATAATTGTACTATCCTGCTATAGGGGAGATGAAAGTAAATGAGCTATGCAACATCAAGAGGCATTATAATAATGGTGAGCCAATGATAGTTTGTGATTTTATTTAAGGGAAATCTATTTTGAGATGGGAACAAATGGTATTATGGTGGTCACTATGTGGAAGCTCTAAATAAATGAAAACTATAGACTTCCTAGTTAATTGTGAGGTATCATCTTATCATTTTCATTAAATATTCATGAATATGTTCCAAATTTTATTTTCTTTTCACTTGAGGAGAATCATATGGGGTTATATGTTTCAAAAATTTCACTCACATGGAGAAAAATATTTTAAATCCTGATGAAAAATCCCTCTTTAATCTCAGGGATGAGTTGATATCCTTATTATGAATTTAAACAGTAACAACACAACAAGCACTGAATAAGGGTCCATTTGACAAAACTTATTTTTTCAAACTTCTTATCATATATGGTAATTCCAATAATAAGTTTTCAATATGTGCTTTAAAATAGATCCTAGTTTAATTTGGTTCTATTATTGATAATTTTTTTCCAATTCTTCAATTATTAACAAATGGTTTTGGAATCTTCAATGAAACATTTTTTGTGGGTTGAGTTTCCAAGGGCCATTCTCAATAGAGGTGAAAATTTTGAACCCAACATGAAAACCCAACACAACATGACTTGAGTTGAAGAGGTTTGGTTCAAGTGTAAATGAAGTTTGGGTTGTAATAATTTTGAATAAATTATCATGAATAATAATTAGTTCAAGTTTGGGTTGACTATTAATGACCCACCTAATCCATGTAATCCGATTAAAAATATAATTATAAGATAAAATGTTAAAAATACAACAATAATTTATTTTTATTCTTAAAATTTACTGAATTTTAAATAATTCAACATCTTCATAGAACATTATTTATTTTAAATGGTTTAATATGGTTGAGTTACAATATGGATAACATATTTTTCATGTTAATTAGGTTATTTTTAGTCCAAATTGTATAATTAAAAACTTTATGTGATATTGATCAGTTGAACATATAATGGTGTAGTCTATATCATATATTTAAAGTTAAATGGTTTGGTGGGTTGGTTTAGGGTTGACCACTTCTTAAATGTGTTGGGTCAGTTTAGGGATGGCCTTAAGTGACTTCAAATGATGTCCAACTCAACATTAACAAGATCTATTAACCTAAATTACCACCTATAATTCTTAAAGTGATATTTAGAATGATTTATAGCCATTTTTTTATGTTTTCATAGGATCAAATTGGGGAATCTAATTGAATTTCCTTTATTATATAATTTTAGCTCTTAATTCAATGTTACGAAGTAATTTTTTTATGATTCTTTATTTAGGTTTCTATCAATACCCACCGGGTTTTAAACGATACACCAAAGGGAGAAGGTATAATAATTTATGGCCTGAAATGTTGAAGTTGAAGGACTGGACTACCATGGACATATTTGAGGACATGCTACCACGTCACTGTGATGAGTTCATCTCTGCCTTGGCATTCTAGCAATACATGGATCTGAGGGTGGGCATCTTGAATATTGGAGTGAAGCAGCCTCGAGGTGATTAAAAACCAGATCTCGGCCCGAAAACATATATTGACAATGGGGTTTTAGAAGATATTGGAAGAGGGGACTTCGTAACTAAGATACATTGTGACATGGCTGATGCGGTGAATATCCTAACACATGTATGGGAGATAACATTATTTGATGCACATATGAATGTGATCAAGAATTTTGAAAAAATACAAAAATATCAGGATGAAAGAGAACTTTTGGAATTCATAATTGCCCACTTAAATGAAAACATAGTGCAAGAGGTGCCCAGAGAAGTTGATAATGGAAGCTCTGTAAATGAGGGATGAACCGAAGGATTGAGAATCACACTTTGGGATACTTTTCACAGGGAATATGTTCCGAAGTTGGAGGATTTTCATCAAAGGAATTCTAAAGAGTTCAGGCACACATATTTCTGTCTTGTTGAACAAGTAATCTCAATTTCCACAATTTTCATGTAATGTGAATTTATAAAGCTACTGAATCCTTTTTTAGGTGATTCAGACAATTCATAACCAATTTTTTTATCTAACTGTTGAACACAAGAAGAAGCTGAAGGAGTATTATGGTTAGTCTATATTGCAATTTTTTTTATAAATTTGAGTCTCAATTTTAGCTAATAATTTTCTCATTTTTATCAGGTGTTGAGCCCTGTACATTTACACAGATATTTAGAGAGACAATGTTTATCCCTATAGGTTTCCCACACCAAGTTAGGAATATAATATTAACTTGTTAAGGCTATGTTTGGATTTTGAAAATGTGTATTACTAATAATATCTTATTTCTTTTACATATGATCTAAATTCATGCATAAATTTTTTGTATATTTTGTCTCTCCTGGAAATATTCATGAATGATTGTGATTGAATGAGTAATTTAGACAGTTCCCAAATAATCACAAGGCCAAGGAAAATAATATTGAGGTATCATCATCATCTTCATCTCCTTCCCTGATGATCTCTCTTCTCTAAATATTCCTTTTATGTGAAATTTTGTAGATAAAAAATGATAACTCATGCAGTAAATCAAGCTATTGAAGTCATGAAAGAATTAGCCTCACCCCAGAATCTATGCACTTCAAGACTGTCTCTATAAATGTTTTTTTTATTATTTTGAGAGATTCTTTATGGTCCTTTATTTTAGGGGAGATGATTTCTTAGAAAAAAATCCATACTCAATTCCCCCATTTTTGAAATGATTTAAAAACATGAAACATTTTTCCTTATATACTAACTCTCAAATCCAAGTTGGATACAAAAGGAATATTGTCTCTAATGTGAGAGTCGTAATGCATGATCTACAATATCACTCAAAATGAATGAATTTTTTGAGATAATATCATGCATGTGTATAATAAAAAACCTAATATCCCAATGGATGTTCTATTAATGTAAAATGACACACATTCCCTATACAAAACACCATTAAAAACATTACTTGAAATGTACACAAAGTAATACACTATCTAATTTGTCACCTCTCAATTATCAATGACACACTTGATGGAAGTGAATGAACATACTTGATAACTGATATCCACCTACATATTACCAATCACATAGGCTGAGATCACCTATCAAAGTCTCACTACAATCATTCTTGTATGGTATTTTTTAGTACCCTTAAATATTTTATAAATAATATATTCTGGTTAAATTACATGCACCCTATGCACTTTCATATAATTTTCCTATTTGTTGATTTTAGCATGTTTATTGATTTATAAATAAAAAAAATTTCTTGTTAGTTTATTATTTTAATTACAAATTTTTAGATATTAATTATAATTCTCTATCATGTTTCCATACCTTTCTATTCTTCTGATGCTAAATTATTTCACTCCTTACTTTTTTTGGGTTTACCCTTAAATTTTATTCCATGAGGACTCTCATGTTTTTCCATGTTTTCCCTTACATTTTTACCTTTTTCCTTCCATTAATCTTACAATTTTGATTTTCCTAGTGTTGAAGTGAAAAAAATGGGAATTCCTCTTATGTTTTCTTAGTCCCATGGCGAGTTACTCTTACATGCACTAGAATGACTTATGTTTTTGTGTTTGTCGCATATAGACTCTTATGATAAAGTCCAATGAATCTTACATTTTGAGTTAGTCCCATGTGACTACAGAATGAGTCTATTGACTTTTATAATTTGAGTTTGTAATATTACAACTGTTATGGAATGATTCAAATGACTCTTACGCTAGTTCCTTTATTACGGGATGATTTTATTCTAGTGACAGATTGACTCTTATGTTTTTTCCTTTTGTGATTTTCTATTGGCTTTGAGCTGTTTGAGTTGTTTTATTTTAAATAATTTATTTTATCCTTTCTGTTGAGCTATCACTTGAGTTTTTTTCACAAAATATTTTATATATGCACACTTTATTTTTTGGGAGAGGGAGAAAATGATTTAAAGATTGGAGAGACTGCTATTCTAGAGTTGTAGAGAGTTTGAGAAGAAGTTGTTCATCACCTAGAGATGGAATTTTCTGTTTGATCGTGCACATGTGTCCTAGACATTGTACCTAGCTGTTGACCCTTGTGTTCCATTCTGGTGGTGATTTGAAGCTATTTCTCATGAGGAGATCCTATGAGGAGTCTTGAGTCCACACTCCCAAATCCAGTACTGAAATCACATAACTTGGACACACTATCATTTATACACATCCATAATTACAAGATAGTTGCAACATTTACAACTGATTGACATTTTTAGGTAATTAGAAAAAATATTTAACAAGTAGGAACCATGTTATTTGTCTCAAATGATTATTTTTTATCAATATATAGTAAATTAATTAATACATAACAATAATTCAACATCTACCAAAAATTCTCCACAAAATATAATTTTCTAGACATATCTTAGTCATTACATTCCTTCAAAACCCAAGGAAATAGAAACAGAAGAAGGGGTGACCTCAAACACTCAATAAGGGTAAACATAAATGACAGAAATCAATGATCATAAGATAAACATATTATTTTAACAAATGTACATAATAAAATCATACCCTATAAAGCATAAATCATAAAATCTGATCCATGGAGTATGACATAACATCATAAATTAATCACAAGATTATGAGAACATTAGTCAGTAAACATGCACCATGAAAGAATAACATAGTCATAAAAATAAGAATGAGACTGTGTCACAAACATGAGCATTGGTAAACATGAAATAGTGGAGGATGCTACACTACCTGATTCTCATAACATAGTGAAGCAGACATCACTACCCGATTCCCATAACATAGTGGACCAAACATCACTACTAGATTCCCATAGTGGATAAAACATTCCACACTCGATTCACATAATTATCCCATGAGATAAAAATCCTTAACCAATGCATTGAAGGGTGACTCAGGACCCCATCCATCATTATCCCTACCCATGAATGACACTTGAAATCAATCATTCATCAAATCATAAAGAATCCATAGAAAAAATGGGTTTTATTCCACACATCATAAAAAACCCGCTAAATAAAATGAGTTTTATATCCTTTTCAAATGGATTTATATAAAGAAATCATAAACATGATAAAACCATGGGGAAAATGTGTATCCAAAGATATTTGAAAACTTTCTAGGTAAATACCCTTTAATTAAGATGATGAGGTATATGGCATCTACACCATATAGATAAAAAGTTATAAAATTTAGTTAATAATTTTCTCCAATCAATCGATGTATGATGTCTAGGTGAACAAACCATCATTGAAATAAATAGAAAACATATTCAAAAAGAAAATAAATTGGAAGAAATATCATGCCTATATTAGAGGATGATTTGGAAATACAAAGACAATGATGAATCGTAACTTTGATAAAAAAGAACATTACATAAACCATTCGAAGAAAGAATATGGAGTTGGATTTGGTGATATAGAACCAAATTCCATGCACTTTATGATTACCTGTATTCATTTTTTTAATATTAATAGAAATTTTATCATATCATGATTATACTTCTGTGTGACATAGTATATGATAAGGTCTTAATGATAATTACCACACTGAAAGGTTATGATAGTTCCCTAGAATGATGAGAACCCATAAGTGCCACAAAAATATTCTTAAATATATGTTATATTTCAAGATGATTTCATTTTATGGAAAAAATGATACAATCTATCATGGGTGGAAACTCATAGGACTTTGAGATAGTTTCTTATGGCGTATGCCCATGGTAATTTCACAAGAGATTATAAGAACATGAACCACCAATAGGAAATCCATATTTATATGTGTCATTGAATATTCCTATCCGTGGACACATGTATGATTCTTAGACATTAATAATATTATTAATGGATATTATAATTCATGTACTTTAATGTATTTATGAAAATCATGATGACATATGTTCGTGAAGAAGTAGGATATGTTGAGTGCATCACAAGTATTATTTCATTAATGAATAACATGATAAAGGTTTTTTACATTATGTTATTTAATGAGAGATGATATCTCAAGACCTTTTAAAGGAATGTAATTGACTAAATAAATCCATGGTCATGGTTTTATGTGGGTATATTCATTTCTTAAAATTCAAAGAAAGAGAAATAGAGCACATAAGCTGATGAAACTAGCATGAAACCTTCTTGAATTGATATATCTTGATAAAATAATTATATTACATAGTAAGCATTCATATAAGGTTGAATGTTATTGAGACATTAGATTATTTCTCTATGGGTTCCTCGATGTGTTTCTAGATGACAAACTTAAAATTTAGGATGCTTTGCCTAATGCCACCGAGAAAGATGCATGGTGGGTCACACACTTAGTGTATTCAGAACCTCAGTTAAATATTAAATATTATTTATTATTCAACATCTTGAATAAATATTATCCCCGTATGAGGTTTAATAATTGTTCATTTTTTCTTAATCACATATATTCTATAACTAGTTTATTTAGAGAATATTTTGTGAGAAAAATATTTAATAAATATATATTTATTATTTAGTGAATATAATATTTATTTAATTATTGGTGAATATTGTAGTGATATTTATTTATTAAATAAATAGTCATTATTTTAGGCCCAATAAATGTCATGGAGAAATGACGGGCCAAGTTTAATGGTCATGTGAAAAATAATACATATTAAACATTATTTGAGTAAATTTTTTATTCGAGAAATAATATTTAATTAATTCATCTGTTTCACACATGTAAAATAATAATAATATTAATTTTAATATTAATAAAAATAATAATAAAATTAATACATGAGGTTCTACGGTAATTAAGAAAATAATAAGGGAACATGTGATATTATTATTTTTAACCCTAACTCTATTTAAACCCAATTATATTATTTTCAACTCTAACACTATCCATTTGTGTTGATTGTACACAATGAATTCTAATAATTATCTCAATCCCCAAAGAGACCCTCTCTAAGAAGGCTCTATAAAATTGAGAGTGACCATCCTCCACAACCCCTCTTGATTCTAGAGAGATTAAGGAGAATCCTTCCTGGATGTGATTCTCGTGGTGATCTAAGATGACCAATGAAAGAGTTAGGATCTATCACACTAGCACTCGAATATTCCTATGATTATTCTTTGAGGTTCATGGTACACATGTGGATCACCATTGGAGGGAATTTGCACTTGATTCCTATGATGCAATGACAGTGTGACATAGATATGTTGTCAAATTCATCAACGAAGAAATAATTCATTACAATGTGATTATTTAATTACTTAAATTAATTATAAATAATTATGTGATGATCCTACATTTGGTTATAGTAATCTCATTTCTATTGATCTTTTCTTCAATTCCATTGGTCACGATGTTCCTCGTTGATGTAAATCTCAGATTAATCATTAATTATAATAAAAATTCAATTTGGGAATGACCTACTAGTGCTTCCATCATGTCTGAAACCTTCAAGAGATATCATAATGGCCACATAATTATTTATAATTATTTAAAGATTATTGATTTATTTGCACATTTATCTTTAGTTTTTGAATTTTGGTTTAATTGTTCTTTAATCTGAATCATGAGATCTTCTCTTCTTACTCTCCATTCTCAAAAATATAATCTATAAACAGATTAATTCTGAATGAATAACATTAAAATAACTTATCTGGAGTTTCCAATGATTATGGCCGGATAACACAAGAGTACACGGTATGTTTATCATAGATAAATTCCATGTAACCATGTTAAATTAACCAAGGAAACTCATGAATTAATTCAGATCACGTTCATTTATTACACATGGTGTGTATTTAATATGCCACATGTTGACTAGGCCATCCCGCTATATAGTTAGCTGGACTACATGACATGTAACTTGTGTACACGATGTGTAGTCAAATAGTTAAATATGATACTTGTGTTTTTTCACGACACATATGACTGGTAACCATGTAAATAAAAGATCATACAACGTGTATCCCACACACATGCCACATACTCCATTAATGTATATGGTAGGATGACACACCCAATCCCTAGGTGTGTTCCATGGACAGATGATGAATAAATATACACGATGATTAGCTGGATAATACACACTGTGTATATTACCCAATTAATCAGAATTTAAAATTAATTTATCATACTTCTCAAACCTTATCAACACGTTTTCCATGTGTCATTTATTTGATTGATATAATCCATGTGATGGGTTATATATATGTACATAAATATTAAATATCTAATTAATTTCTGCATAATATTCTGAACTAAATTTTGTGTATAATTTATAATATAATGATTACTATGTGTGCATTGAAACATAACACACTACGTAAATAACACATGTCAGAGTGTCATTTATTTTATAGCATATGTTATGAAATTATGTGATAATATGTGTATTCTAAATTCTAGATGAGTAAACAATATAAAAATATAATACATGCTGGGTGGTTCAGACATGCACTCACTGTGTTGTCTCCAAGGTACATATTTTCTACACAGTCAATTTTGAATAAATTTATTTAATTTGTTTAAAATTATGACGGACAATAATATAAAAAATGTTTGGATGAGAATTAAGATAAACTAATTTATTAATTAAAGAAGATAATTAATTGAATTGATTACAATTTATCTTAAATAAGAATTATTGTGAATAAATGTCAGTTTATTCAATGTGTAACTTTTTGAATGTATGTGTATGATCATAATCATAGACTATACCTCTATTTGTGATTGGTTTAATTTTAATCTATTATTAAATTAAATTGATGGAATGCACGTCATCCTCCTCTCATTATGTAAGGTCCTGTATGCCCATGGTTTCCTTTTATGTAAAACCCATAAATCAATCATTTGGTTCCACTCACCTGTGTGTGAGTAAAATATTTTGAAATGGATGTAGCTACCATGTGAGTGGAGGTGTTTCATGTTTGGATCTGAGGTGAAACCAAACCAAGATATTCATGGAAGGATAGTTGGAAAGCTATAACATAAACCAAGTCATGGTTCAAGGTGTTTCCCCTAGGTTAATAGTTAATTTTATCATCTTCTAGATAAATTAACCATTAGAAAAATATCATGATCATGCTGCTATTATTATTTTATTTCTATCAAGTTGCATGGTTAATTTCATTATGAATGTTTTTTCGTGATCACATGAATTAAGGAATTAACAAGCTTGCAATATTGAAATAAAATAAATTGGATTATGTGTAAATTTATCTAATAAATGGTTAATCACTTAAGTAAATCCACTTAATATTAACAATCATATAATATAGATAATAAGGGATATTTATGCATAAAATATTCAAATCCCTTTACTATATATATTAAGTCAATATAGACTTCCACTACTTGGGTAGGAATCAAACCATAGTTCAATGTGCCTAACCAACCTCCATTGGAGTGCTTTCAATTATCGGAAAATTATTATCTTGAGTTTTGAGATGAATTAACCTAGTTTTAAATAAGGGCTGACCCCCTATGCGATACTTAGTGAAACTAGTTGGTGTAGTGCTGAGGAAATCCATATCAAAGATGTAATGACCTGAATTTTCTTATTGATTCCACACATTTTTTTTCCTTTCAAATTCTTTTTTTTCTCGTGGTAAAAGTTCCCTATGGACTAAAGAAGGTTTCTAGAGCATTTGGGGATTGTTCGGAGCCCATATTTCCAAAAAATGGTGTAACAGAATGAGCAGTTAGTATACAGTTAATGATAACTTTGTAACTCAACCATGTGTGGTACACAGTGCATAATAGAGGCTGCACGATTTGTCTACAACCATGTAATCGAGGGAACATGATCATGTGAAATGTATCCAACATGAGACAATGGATTTTCACATGGGATGTCCATGGTTTGACAAACCATGCACCTAGCCCGTGCGATGGAGCTTCTTGGATAGTGGAGGGAGTATGATTGGTGCACGATTTGGCCAACCATGTGAAAAAATCATGAAACCCAGTTTTTATGGTGAATTTAGGATTTTTACCGCAAAATGTTTTAACCCCTTTACTTTATTTATATTCTCCTCTAGTAGACAAGATCTCTCCTTTTTCTTCCCCCATTAGCTCTCCCTCCTTCTCACCTAAGGATATTGATAAATCCTTGATCTGGGCTCTATTTTCATCACTGAAGGAAGAATTGGATCCAAAATGGTAAGCTACCTAATCCTATTTCTTCCTATCATTGTCCATCTTTTAATATCTTTCACTATTTTGGTGTGAGATTATATGCCATATTTTTAGGTCATTGGTCCGTTCTTCCATTTTCTTCTATTCACATTAGAATAAAAAGATGATACCTAAAGAGTGGTCCTCTATAGACCTATGGTAGGTGCTCTATCAATTATCCCTTAAATTTTTAGGTGTTTTCATAGTATTTTATAATGTGTCGCATGCCAAAAATTTCCACATGTTTCCTTAAAATGTGTTAAACCTATTTAATTAATTGTACTATGTTTAATTACTCCTTTGGACTGTAATGAATTGTAAGCAGATGCCGACCTATTTGATTTCCACCACTTAGGGTGTGCTAAATTGATTTTCCGTCTTTTTGATAAATTTTTAAATAACCAAAAACTATCCATGTGTTTAGTTTGACTTTAAAATGGAAATGGACTTACCTTATAAATAAAATAGTTTAATTTAAATTATTTGAAGTGGGTGGAAAGGCAACACCACATGTTATACAATTATAAACATGAATTATGTAAATTGTGCCACCATGGTTGTTTGTACCAAATGATTATAATGTTTTATAAGTAAACTATCATTGCTATTATTATTAGTGTTCCATTGAAATTGGATGGTGACAAAATTTAAGGGTTCTTTTGAGCATGGTGTTTCACATTCCCTTACAATGGGTGTTGGGCATGACGTCTCACACTCTTTACTTTTATTTTGATTATGGGAATGATGCTCCATATTCCTTTGCATCGCGTATTGGACATGATGACTCACCCCACCATATTGAGTTACGTGAAAGTTTTCTCGCATTCATATGATATTTAGGGATTTTACCCTTTGTTGGAGCTTATAGCTCATTAGACTAGTTATAAATGCCTGAGTTACGCCTCAGGTCTAACTAGTGCCTAGTATCCACGTATATAACTATAAATTTCCTCACATATATCATGCATATACATGCATAATATATCTATATATAATTACTTATATATATGGTATACTGATAAGACATTGCATCCTATACCAAAGTAGGTAGAGTCTACCAGGATTCCTTCCAAAACCTAAGTTGACTAATACTTATTTTCCAATATAATTTATTATTCATTATAACTACACACTTCTAAGATATGTACACAAGATAGATTATTTCTAGACACTGTTTTTGGTGTCTTATTGAGTTTATACCACACTCTACTAATCCGACTTTGGTACCCAAGCAGACTTCATGTTTGTAGGTGTAGATAAGGGAAAGTTCCCTGTTAAAGATGCTTGATCCATTTTACTTTTAGCATGGATCACGAGATAAAAGGACCAATAATATGATCATGATGATAATGGAGATTAATTTTTAATTTTTTTTATTTTTGAATAGAATGTTGTATATGACTATTCCCTATATCTCCCATTTTCCCCTTTTGTACATCATCATGGCATGACATCATTTTTTTATATGAATCAGCCTATGGATTTTGATTATTATTTCAATTTATTGGTTGTTTATGATACTATAGTGGATTATTATACTTGTTTATTCCATGAAATATATTATATTATGATTCTTATATTGTTTATTTATTTATTATTACCTCTATTACACTCTTACATGAGGGTATAGTTTCCCCACTGTTTCACCTTGGACCCTACTACTAGTCAGCTGACTCTGGCATACAGGGAGGCATTTTTGAGGCCATGTGACCCACCATCTCAGGGAACCATTTTAGTGGATCCTAGGTTGGGATGTTACAAAGTAGAATTAGGGATATTTTTTACTTTTGTCTTACTATTTTGTAATTATATAGGAGACTAGGATGTAATGAAATTTGGAAATGAGCCTGTGTTTAGGAGTAGCTAACCCACATACCAAGGAAACCAAAATTACCTGGGATGGGTTATTGTTGTTATGGATTTTACCTATTAAAATTGATACAACTTCACCATTAGGAAAAACACATGTTTTGTGATGTTATTAATATTTAAGTTATTACTCCTATGTATTTTATTTTTCATTGACCTGTTAAGGTAAGGATTCATCATCCCATGCATCATTATAGGAACCTTAGAACATATATTCCATGTATTTTTCCATGCCACATCTAACTTATGCATAAATTCACATGCTGTATATAGTTAGTGGATGTATTATTTTATTTAAAATGTGATAACACTTTTTAGGGTAAAATAATTGGGTTAATTAAAGTGCCAACATCAATTCAAATAGTTATTTCCCACATAGATTAATTATTACATCTTAATTGGATAATTATAACATATTGTGGGTTCTGGACCTACTAATTCCATGGATCAAAACAAAGAATGTTAATTGGATTGCTTGAATGAAAATTTTTAGTTATAAAGCTAGATAAATATTGATTAGTGATTCATTTAATAAAATCATTCAGTATGACTAGTTACATCATGATACCAGATGTAAAGGTTTGGTTGCAGCTAAATGACATGAAAACAATAATTTATAAGGTGTATGACTTTTATAAATTGGTAATGGTGACTTATTTAACTGTATAGTGATATGTCTATATATATATATATAAAAGAGTACAAAATTTAAATGAAATCAAAAATTTCCAATGAAATGGTTACCTCTAAATGGGGATTCCAATTGAAAAGTAAAGGGTATTTTTCTCTATACCTTAAAATTGAAACTTAATATATCAGAAACTATATAGAGTTATAAGAGATCTAGACCCAAACCCATCCTTATTAGTGGGTATTTAGGGGTGTCTCTTACATTCTTATGGCCTGTTATAGTGTTCATTTATCACCTTGATCTAGCTTCTAGAGCAGGCAATGAGGTGTGAACTTTTTTATAGGAGGTAAATGGATCAATTTTGTTTTCAATCCGTGATATCTTCAACTATTAAATTATTTTATGAGGCATTAATTTAAAATTGTAAAATCATTCCACTATGATAGCCTCAAGTCATACACTAGGAAGGCGATGACAAATATGAACTAGAGGCGGTGGGCTCTGATTCACTAGTGATACCTCCCATCGTTCCACCTATGGAACCACCTAATATTTCTGATATGGGAACTGATGCCCAGCTTCGAGATTGATTTATTAATATAGTGTAGAATATGGAAGGATTTACTCAAATTCTCTGACCATAAAAAAGTTAACTCAGGAATTCCAGTGGTAACATCCTCCCACTTTCTCAGAAGATGGAAGGCCACATGCTTCTATGTCATGACTCAAGGCCATGATTTCAATCTTTGATCATCTCAAGATGCTTCTAGAGTGGAGGTTCAAGATCACTGATTATATGCTACCTGATTTTTTCAAGCGATGGTGGAATTTCATTACCTATACATATCAACATTGATATATGATCTGAAGGGATTTCAAGATGATATTTTATGATTACTTCTTTTGACATTCATTGAGGTTTGATCAGGTTAAAGAATTCAAGAACCTAAAACACATCACCATGTCTGTAATGGAATGGTTTTCTCATTTTATGGAGCTACAACATTTCACACTGACTCTAGGGAGTGATGAGATCATAAAGTCTAGACAATTCAAGGTTGGGATGGTATACACCATCCAATTTTAGGTTAATTTCTTCCGATTGACCATTATTTTTGATATCATCAACCAGGACCTCAATACTGAGAAATATTTGACGGAAGATGATGGTGATAGATAGGGTGGTTCAGCACCCAGACCTACCATTCATTATTTTCATGGATGAAAGTGTCGCGTTGAGGTTTGTTATGGGGATAATAGTAGTTAGACAACTCATACTACAACTTCCTAATATGTCACTAGTGTGGGAAACCAGGACACATGAAACCCTATTGCATGTGATACCCAATGGAATAGATAGGATGCAATAGCATAGGAAATATCCAATGCTTGTGAAGGACTTTTCCACTAGTTCCTAGTAAGATAAGATCTGCACCTACTCCACACTCTGGAGTGGGACTAGTAATATCTCATCAGGAAGACTACAAGAATACTACTGGACACTAAGGTCGAGGTGGTGGTCAAGGCTGAGAGAATTAAAATTAGGAATTATAGTGCTAGTAGAGTGAGCCTTCTTAGGGTAGTCAAGTTGTTACCCAGGGCCGCAGTAAAAGCTAGTTACATGCAATGAATCTTATGTCAATGGAGAAGAGCACCGGGCCTTCTATTATTTGTGGTACTATTCTAATAGCCTATACTTTTGTGACTTCTTTATTTGACATAGGTGCATCATAATATTTTATATCTCTAGAAAATATAGAGTCCAAGCCTTGAGATAGAATTATTATGTGGTGCTATGACACTTGATACCCCGTTGGGTATCTGATCAGAGAGTGTTCACCAATGTAAGGATTTCCCCTTGAGATAGGTGGATACCTTTTCACATGGAATCTTTTTGTTCTCAACATGTTAGGGTTTGATTTAATTATAAGGATAGATTGGTTAGTCCCCAATCGATCCTATATTTATTGTTATCAATGTAGGATAATGTTTACATCACTAGAGTGTAGTAGACATATCCACAAGGGAGAATGGGATGTCAATGCGACTCGATAAGGACTTGATCATTATGGGTGGGGTAGAGTGACATGATAGATTACTAGTCTCTTCTTAGATGATTAGGGAACAAGAACTACTATTTTACATCTGGTGGTGAATCATTTCAAGGATGTATTCCCTAATAAATATTTTGGGATACCTCTTGTGAGAGAGGTGGAATTCACCATTGAGCTAGTTCTAGGAGTGACACCAGTGTCCATTCTTCCTTACAGGATGAAACCTAAAGAGCTTATGGAGATCAAGAATAAGTTATAATATATAGAGGATAAGGGTTTTATATACCCCAAAAATTCTCCTTGGTGTTCATAAATCATTTATTACAAGAAGGTAGATGGTACCCTCAGGCTTTTCATGTATTACCGATGGATGAACCAACTTATAGTTAAGAACCGACATCCAATGCCTTGAATAAACAACCTATTTGATCATCTCTGAGGAGTGAGGGTATTTTTAAGGATTGATTTGATATTGGTCTATCATTAGGTATGTGTCATATACTCATACATACCTAGTAAAACCTTTCAAATAATGTATGGCATTTATGAGTACTTAGTAATGTTGTTCGGTCTCATGAACGTGCCTGCAGTTTTTATGGATATGATGAATCAAGTTTTCCTCCCATATTTGGATTAATTCATGGTAGTCTTTATGGATGACATATTAGTGTATTATCTCACTTAACACAACCATTAAAAACATCTTGAGATTGTGATGAATACACTAAGAGAGAACCATATTTATGTGAAGCATAGAAAATGACACTTTTAGATTGACAAATTCCACTTATTAGGTCATATTATCTCATAGTCAAAAGTATCAGTAGACACAGATATGGTGAGATATATAATTTCCTAGGAGCATCCCAAGAACATATTTGATATAAATAGTTTATTAGGGATACATGGGTATTACGGACACTTCATCTAGGACTTATCATTACTAGAAGCACCTCTCAAGAGCTTGAATAAGAAGGGTGTGAAATTCATATGGTTAGAATCATGTGAGGAAGCCTTTCAAGAGTTGAAGGGTAGATTTAATTCAGAACCCATACTAATATTCTAAATCTAGGAAGGATGTAAATTTTCACATGGTGATACATAATATACCTCTTGGGAATATTTAACATTATAATGATACAGACGAAATAAGAATCATACTAAAATGAACTAAATGAAGGAATGCATTGTGAATACATAATATATATATATATAGTGGTACATAATATATTTCAAAGATTATGTTATATATTATGACAAATGAGGTGATATGTAATGGTTATATATACAACATAGGTGATATATAATGGTTACTATGTGAACTTTGAATATGTAATATATTCCTTTTGTGAGAATTTCAGTACATAGAAGTATTTTCAAATCTCTTATTCATATGTAAGGGTTTCAGGAAAATTATGGGTAAACCCAAAATTATACAAAAATCCTTCTTCCATCCAACTCATCATAGTGAAATATCTATGGCCACAACCTGAACAAATTATATATGGGGAAATGAATTCACCAAACTACTGATAATGACACAACACAACACATTACACTTAATGAAAACCATCACTTTATAATACAATCTTCATGGTGCTATAATAAATTATAGTTATAATATTATCTTAAACTTAACTTTTCTCCCTACAAAATACCACCAACACCTCCAAACACCTTCAATGATATAACAAAAACAAATTAAGGGTCCTAAAAATTCTGTGACCTTATATTAGATACTGATAAAATGATTCTTGTCCTTGAGAATCAAAATAAAACCACAAAAAAGGATAAATAAACCCATATAAGGGATAAGTAAAACCAAACCTTCACATTCAAAACCTCTCAAATGATTCTTATCCTCAAGAAACCAATCCAAATATAAAATAAGAAAACTCAAAAACCTAACATCTATAGGGAGAAACTTCTCAAATAGGATGAATGCACTGCATACACTCTCTATTAAAGGGATGAGATATGAAACCTAGTCACTTTTAACAATATAAATTCCATAAATCTTATAACCATGGGAAGTAACTCTAATATAATATCCTCACTACCAAGGGAAGCTAAACATAATATGCAAGAAAACACTAACCAAATTGATCCACAACTAACCTCTTGCTAACTATACCTTTCCCTTCAACTATATTTATTTCAAAATAATTACCACTTTTGAAATAATCCATAAACAATTTAAAATAATTTAAGATTCTTGAAAAAAACCTTTAAAAACTTTTAGAATTCTACATACTAATTTCATTAAGGAGATAATTCATTTATTTTAGCACAAATCAACTCACACACTCTTTTTTAATGAGATTTTATAATCTTCTTTAGAATTAACTCAAAGTTATTTAATGAAAGGATTAGATTTATCAACTTATGATACACCTCAATTATAAGACCATAAACAACTACCCATTGAATATTGAGAGACCTTCCAACATTGTAAAATTGAAACTGATGATGTCATATCATGAAATAATGAAAATATAACAATTAACCTACCTCATAACACCTTTAATGACTCAAGGATAAGGATCTAAGACATACACTAACTATATATAAACTTTACACAATCCATTTGTACAGGCCACAAGATTCATAAACGAAGAAATTTTTCTCTACCTCTATTAGTTTTATTTATTCTTATTCATATATCCATCTATCTGCATAAGGATAATGAGATCCTTATTAAATATTTTTTGAATATTTTATAGAGACACCTCATTTGGGAGGTCATGTTGGATTTTTTGTCATCTATAGA
Source organism: Viscum album (assembly GCA_963277665.1). Taxonomy (NCBI): domain Eukaryota; kingdom Viridiplantae; phylum Streptophyta; class Magnoliopsida; order Santalales; family Viscaceae; genus Viscum; species Viscum album. Next base: position 609,541,396 of record OY728137.1, on the reverse strand, counting down.
AATTTTTTGAGGAAAACAATAAGGTTAACACAAATATCATGAATTATATCAACAACATATAAATAATCACACCATTAAATGAAATAAATTATTTAACCAAACATATATTTTCCCATCAACCCAATAGTCTTCACTGTAACAGCATTAAGAACATCCCCACCTCACCATTCAACCAAAACTGAATCTTGTTTCAATTTTTAATCACAATAGGGAACCTATATTATAGAATATATGGAATAAAAATCATAATCCTAGGAAAAACCCTCAATAAAACAACAAAATTGCTTCAACTAGAGAATTTAATCTTAAAAAAAATAATGACCCAACATAGTCATCAACAATTATTAATTCCTCTAACATTAATCAATTAACAAATAATGTTTACAAAGTAAGAAATCAATGACCCTAAAATAATAAAATAGTGGCTAGAAAATAAGCCACTAGCTACTAACCACACCCTTTATCTCAATCCAACCATCATAAATTCATCCCCAACACATTTCTATGTCAACTATACCTTTACACCATAAAATTTACCAACCTGATTTCCATTCCTCCCCATTAACCATTTCCAATACACAATATAATATCAAATTTTACCAAATATATCCAAAAAATGTAACGTCTTTGACCCAGGTGTCATTAATATATACCCTGAGCCGGGCCGTCACATGACCTAAACCATGCCTCTCTGTATGCTAGATGATGCCAACTAGCAGCGAGGGTCTAATTGGTCATGTGGGGAGACTATAGCCTCTTTACCAGAGTAATCCACATCAGAACACAATAAAAATAGAGGAAAAAATAGAAAACAACAAATAACATGAATAGTCAAACATTTCAAAAATGAGATACAAACCACAAGTAACCGTAAATATATCATGGAATGCTACAATGCCAAGTGAACAAAACTCAAAAAGAAAGAAAAAAACTGGAATCCCAAAAATGATCATGGATCCAAGTCCCAAACCTCACCCATGTACATACATAAATCAAATCACTTATCAAGAATAAGGAACTTTCCTATTTTCTAACCTACAACCATGAAATCTACCATTGTACCCAACACTGGCCCAAGATGAGTGTGATTACAACTCAGTAGGATACCACCAACGGTGATAAAAAAATATCCCATCAAAGTAGATAGTGCATGCAAGTGATAAATAATGAAAGTAAAGGAAAGAAATTCAATAATTTATTATAGACCATTTTTCTTTAAGTTATGATAACATTGAAGCAAGGTTCACTACTTAATAATATCATGGTTTAGTTCACCCTTTTTCATGTGTTCAATTAATTAGGAATGATCAATGTTCTTAAGTCATATGGAAATTAATTCAGTCCTATCTCATTAGGCATCACATCATAATAACCACATTATCCTCACCTCGAATCCTCAGTCTGGGTGGAATGCAACCATTAGGGGAATAGAACTCTATACTCTTCCCTAGCCCATGCATTTAGAGGGTGGATCTTAGAGCCTAATTCCAACTCGACCCGTAGATGTAAAACCCCATGTCTATACCCTACTCTACCAAGACATGTTCACATGCTTATTTATCAATCTCCCCAAACAGACACATTACCACCAAGAATAAAAAATATCATTGGAAAAATCACAAAATATTAATAAATGATAAATTAACATTATTCCACAATCTGTTAACACATTCATAATTTATTACACATAGTCATTTAGCCCCATTTCCCATTTTCCCATGCCTATATCACTATACATATTCAAGTATTAACATAATCCTTTAACATATTATGATTAATCCCATTTAACCCATTTACTTGGAAACCACACAATACCTTAACCACATTAGACACAACTACCCACAACCATTAGATAACCTAATTAACACATCTTTTAAGGCTCTACAATATCATGAGTCAAATTCATACCTTACATTTTCGTTAGCCACTAGGGAGGGTTAGCGCACCCCATGGGTGGCCCTAAAAATAGTCATGGAATCCTCCATGCATCCCATGGGGATCATTAGGGGTTCATTTGGTTATTTTAACACTCAATATACCACATCTTGCCAATGAAACCATGAACACATCAATATGCGATCAAGAATAAAACCCTACATGAAAAAATCTAAATATAAACTAGGGTATATAACTTATAGACCACCTATATTGAATCCATTGAAGAAAAAAAATCATAAGAGAATCATTAAATCCTGATTCAACCACCCTTTGAATCCTCAACCTAGATCTCACTATAAAAAGAGGGCCTTCGAGCTCTGGATGGTGATGGGGAAAGAACAAGAACCTTAAACCAAAAATAGAAGTAAGGGAGGGATTAGACTTACGCAGATCTTAAATACCCAACTAACAACACTCCAAATATCCTAGGATCGAAGAAGAATCACCTATTGGAAGTTATTGTAAGATTGGATCATCACTAGGGTTCAAAGGAGGAATAAGGAGAAAAATCACGAGTTGGGGTAAAAAATATTAGAGTTGCAATTTTGTAAATGTCAAAACTTTACTAGGCTACGAGGTTTACCTACATGGTTTTACAAAACATGTAGAAACCATGCGAGAGATAATATCCCAAAACAATCCCTTAACATGGTTTCCTAGGAATTCTGTAAGGTTAGCTTAACTGTGTGGTAACCTTGTGCAAGTCTCAGTCCAAAGATGCACAGTTACCCAGGATGATCCGCATGGTTTTTACTTACTGTGCGCAAACTGTGCAACATGCCCATAAATTATTTTGGCTCCTCTTTTGTGACTTGAACCCCCAAAACACCCCGATCCTTCTCATGATCTTTGGGAAACACTTATTTGACCAAAATAAGGGACTTAACTGGAACATAAAAAAACACACCTTAATAAAATTTCGAATCTTACAACCTTTACCCATAGGCCGACTCTTCCTTGAGCCGCTATTTCTAAAAATCATTAATCTTATAAAGAAAAGAGATCAGGACACTAGACCCACACATATGATTCTCACTCCCAAATTTCTTCTTGAACATTTCCATGCTGCTATAGAACATGAACCAAAGTTACAAACTTTACCCACAAGACCTTCTCACTATGATCCACAGTATGAATCAGATGCTCCTCAAAGGATGCATTAACCTCAAGATCAACATCATTGGTGTTTATCACATGATATTGGTTAGGGTGATACTATCAGAGTTGTGAAACATAGAAAAAATCATGCATACTACTATACCATTGTGGAATATATAATCAGTAAGCCACCGGTCCAATCCTCTCCACAATCTCAAATAGACCCACATACATAGGCACCAACTTTCCCTTCTTCCAAATTCACTGGTGACCCAACCTTAGTGAAAATTGAAGAAACACACTATCACTCACCCTAAACTGGAGAGGTCTATAACAATGATCTTCATATGACTTCTTCCCACTCTATGCCATTTCCATATTATTTTGAATCAATTGAACCTTCTCCGACATCTCCTGCACGAGACTTGATCCTAACAGCTCAGAGTCCCAAGCCTCTAACCAACACATTGAAGATCTACATGGTCTCCCATAGAGAGCCTCAAAAGGAATCATCTGAATTATGTCTTGAAAACTATTCTTGTAATAAAACTCAATGAGTGACAAGTACTTTTCCCACGAACCACCAAAATCCTGTGCACAATCTCTAAACATGTCCTATAATACCTTGATCATATGTTCTAACTCCCCATCAGTCTATAGGTGATAATCTGTACTAAAAAACACCTGGGTACCAAGTGCCTTATGTAATCCCTACCATAAACGTAATGTGAAACATGGATCACGATCCAGAACTATGGTTTTACGCACACCATGCAACCGTACTATCTCTCAAACAAATAAATCACCATATTGTTCCATTTTATAAGTCTCCTGGATCAGTAAGAAATGATATAATTTTGTTAGTCGGTCCACAACCACCTTGATCGCATCATTATTTCATGGGGTCCTTGGAAGACCAACTACAATGTCCATCATTACATCATTCCTTTTCAACTCTGGAATAGGTAATTACTGCAATAACCCACATGGACACTGATATTCATCCATCACTTGCTGATATGCAATTCATCATGCCACAAAACCCACAAATTCTCTCTTCATTCCTAGCGACCAATACTGCCTAAAAAGGCCTCAGTACATCTTAGTCAAGCCAAGATTCACTTCCCACTTTGATGCGTAAAACTTGTGCATCAACTCCTCCCATACACCTGCCGAATCCAAAACATGACCATGAACACGAGAAACTCCATCAGCATAAAAACACAATTAGAAGGTGAATCCACACCTTTTAGACTTTCCTTCATAAAAAAACACTCTAGATTCACCAGATGAATCTCCTTGACCTAGCTCAAAAAGCACAGATTCAACTACTATGGATGTGAGAGCCGTTTGCCCATTCCCATTTGGTACCTCCAAATGAATCTTAGCAAAAAAGGCCATCATCTTCCACTCTGAACTAGATTCCTGAACCAACTAATTTTGAGTCTTCCATTTCAGAGAATCAGCCACACTATTTCCCTTATATGGTGTATAGACAAACTAAAAATCAAAGGATTATAGCTACTTGACCACCTTCACTGTCCAAGATTCAAATCTGGGTGAGAGAATATGTATTTGAGACTTTTAAAGTCGGTAAACACCATGAAGGGTTCTACCAAAAAGTAATTACTCCAACACTTCAAGGAATTAACCACAAAAACTATCCTGAGGTCATGAGTAGGATAATTTGTTCAATGTTGTGTCAACTATCTTGGACCGTAAGATACAACCAGATCTTGCTGCATCAACACTGCCCCAAGTCCAACAACAAACACATCACAAAACAAGGTGTACCTCTTACCTAGTTTAGGTAAGATCAAAATAGGTGCGATAGTCAATATATTCTTCATAACTTCAAAAGAATTTTTACAAGACTATTACCATTCAAACTTAACCCCTAAATCGGTTAATCCTGGGAGTGGAATTTACAAATGAGATAAATCTATGATGAACCTCTAGTAATAAATAGCCAAACCCAGAAAAATCTGAACATCATAAAGATTCTTGGCCTGCTCCAAATACACCACAACCTGCACCTTCTATGGATCCATTTACACACCTAACTCATAAATGATGTGTCCCAAGAAGTTTACCTTATCAATCCAAAACTGACATTTTGATATCTTGTAATAAAGACTATGATCCCTTGGTGTACCCAAGATTATGTCAAGGTGTTTGGTATGATCATCATGAGTTCAAGAGTACACCAATATGTCATCAACAAAGACAACCAAACACTGATCCAGATATAGGTGAAATATCTAGTTTATCAAATCCATGAACATAGAGAGTGCATTGGTTGTAACAGCCCGAGATTTTATGAAAAATATTCTTTTTTATTTCACTAATGTCTTGTGTTGTACGCTACACCAAAAGGAGCTTGCACAACACGCATACTTGACTTGCCTTGCATTACACGCAATCGCGACCTTCCTCGATAGCGTGTGTAATACGCAATACCGAGTTTCACTAAACAACGATATGCTATTAAAATATTATTAAAACTACCCGTTATGAATAGTAATAACCACTTTTTAAAATTCTATAAATCTTATTTTTCAAAATGAACTTCATTTTTGGATTCGGAATATCGAAATTAGCTTAGGTTGAAATTTTGGTGATTTTCGGATAACTTTCATATTTTGATGAATAGTGAAAATTACTAAATTATAATTAAAAACAACTTTTTTAATCGAAATAATTAATAGTGATAAATCATTAATTTGAGTGGTTTTAAAGTATATTTAGAATATATTTTTACAATTTAATACAATGTTGGTCATTGGATGTAATTTCACATTTAAACTAGACATAAACAAGTGTCAATCTTTTGATAGATATTGTTTCTTAAAAAACACGCTATTTGTTTTAACAGCGGGATTTAATTATAAAATTAATTAATGCAACTTTTATGTTATGAATTTGGTAAAATAGACTTCATTTTTGAATTCGGAATATGAAATATAGCTTGGGATGAAATTTTGGCATTGTTCTGAAAAACATCAATTTTTGATGAATAGTGAAACTACTAAGTGGTAGGTTAAAAACTGAATTTTGCATAAAACTTAATTTTACCGCTTCTGTGAATGGAATTTCGAAAATCCGAGAGACACGGTTAATATCAAGGACTAAAATGTGGTTCAATGAGATGAAAATAATTTTTTGGTGAATAGTAACTTTTTACTTTTTTTTACCTCGGTTAATAGTAAATAGGGTAACTAAGGGTAAATATGATATTAATATTACCCTAACACATGTCCTAATTCTATTTGACAAGTGTAATTCGACCAAAAACAAACTTAGGAATAAAATATGACCATTTAGGCCCACTTGGATTAGATTAGGACATTTATTATTAATTTATTTAAAGAAGGGTTAAAATAGTTAAAATCAAAGTTTAATAAGTAAATCATTTTTAATATGGGGTTATACATAAGATAAATTAGATTGTAAATATTCATTAGAAAGATAAAAAGATTTCCTACATGATGGTATTTTATTTGTAATTTTTAGACATCAAATAATTTAATTTATTTATGACACAAAGATGATGCAGTAATTATCTTATTAATGAAATATTCACATAATTGATAATATAAATACCAAAATAAATGTAATTTAAGACTTTTTATGAATTCCACTAATTTTCTAGGTTACTATGATATATTAGTGTTGATTTAATAAACTTGGTTCGAACATATAATTCTGATATGACTTTCACAAAAATCATATATCAAATAGTGACAAAATTGACACAAAATAGTTTTTAAATCAAATATTATATTATTAATTGTTATTTTATTCCTAAAAATCTAAGGTTCGGCCAAATGACTTAGATAAGGATATATATATTAATAATAAACAATTTGGGGTTCGTTTGGCATGTTATAGTAAGTGTGTTAACCATATAGTGAAAGCAAAACAAAAAGACACGGTAAAAGTTAAATTAATTAACTTAGAGTTAAATCTAATTGATAAGGTTAAAATAATACCCCAAAATTGTCTAAATCCTATTGGTTGATAGGATTTAGACCCATCCCCACTTTATCTTAGAAATAAGACCCTTTGGAACCATTATAAACCGATTTTGACTTTAATATAAAATAATATTTTGAGGTATTCCTAAGGTGCCCCTCTCCTCCCTTATAAAAGGACACCTCCTCCCCCTCCTCCTCACACCAATTTGAGCACTCAAGCTCGGCCAACCCCTGCCAAAATCTCTTCTCCACTTCCCTAGCAACATCCTAGAGGTTCTGGTCTTCCTCAAAGACCAATTCTAGTGCCCTAAGAGGAGGTCTCAAAGAGGCACTTCAAAGAAGAGGTAATTACCGTTACCAATTCTTTCATCTTTATCTCTTCTTCCACTTCTTCTTCTTAGGTTGTTTCATTATGAAGTAATAACATCAGTATCACTCATATACGGATATGTTATTATAAGTATGAAACAACCCTATTTCACCATCTATCCATCCTACGGAAAAAGAAATCACCGCGCGTGCGTACGTACGGAATACCGTCTCCACGCCGTGGTGTAATCTATTTTCCACTACCACCTTACATGGATGGGTATAATGGTGTAAAGAATAACTATACATAGTTATTACAACATCATATTGATTCTGATATATTGTATAATTCACTCCAATTCAATTCAATACTTATAGAAATGATATCATCGCTCGTGCGTACGTACGGACTACCGTCTCCACGACGCGATGAGATTCATTCTCCATATTAACCATTTAAGAATGATTATAAAGTATATATAAGAAATAATAATGAAATATATGACATTATAAAGCTACTGGATTTATGTATATATATACATATGTATGTCATCTACTTACTTCCATTTCAAGACAATAAGGAAAGGAAAACAACGTTCATGCGTACGTACGGACTACCGTCTCCATGAACGGTGTTTTTCATTTTATTTATCTACCTATTATATATATATATATACTGAATATATATGATATATAAATCATATTTTATATTCTGGAAGTAAGTAAATCGTGATATAAGTAATAATGATGTCAAGAACAACAAGTCAAAACACCTACGATAAATGAAATGATTTTACCCAAAACGCTTCTTTAACATGGAATTTACAAAAGAACGGGTAATATAATGTCATAAGTGAACCATATATGATATAATAACAATGAATATGATTCTGTAATAAGTCAATGACATTATTTAAATCATTATACAGGAGGTTCGGACACATACGAAGAAAATCGGACCTAAGGTAAGGGAAATATCACAATCTCATTTTTATCCGAGATTGTTTGTACTTTGAAATTTACTGGGGTATATTTTATCATCCACATCCATGTTTCCTCAATATGTAATGTTATTTACAACAACCTACAATTGTTTAAATCCAATTTTACCCTTTGGTGAGTTTTTAGTAAAAGATATGAAAGGAATCTTTTGTCATTTTTCGTACGAGGTACTTTTTGACTTTTCCGACAAAAGTACGAAGAATGTTTTTTAAACTTAAACGGCACAAACGGATTTTTACGGTTTTATAAAGCCTTATTTTCATGAAGATTCCTACAAAATATTTCATGACTATTTTTAATAAAATCTCTTTCTTTTAAAATTTCATGATGTTTTGTGAAAAGAAATTGATTTTGAAGAAGAAAGGATATTTTCCTCAAGAATTCATTTCAAGTGTTTTATCAAAATTATTTTCCATCTAAGATAATAAAGGGTTCTGTTTCTATCCATATTTTTACATTGATTTGACTATGTTGTGATGGAATTATGTTTATGAATTCCTTTATCTTATATGAATGGTTTTATGATGTCATGTTGTTTAAGAATCCCATTTTTTGTATTACATGGGTTATGAAATGATGTATGATTTATGATTTTGTGGCACACATAAGAATGGTATCATTATGAGATGGGTGGGACCTATATCTCCCTCCAATGCATTGGGTAAAGATTTTATATCTCATGAGATAGACATGGCTGGAATGGTAGGTTATACCGGTTCAGTGAAACAGGACTGAAACGAGGATTACTCGATTCAGAAAGGGACTTTGTCCACTAAGATAGTCTTGGCAATGAGTCTTGACTAACAAGAAATGATTCTCTATGATTATGTGTGTATTCCACAATGAGTAATGTTTTAAGTTATGATTTCATTTCACTACTATGATTTATCCCATGTTATGAAATTATGCTCTCTTTTGCAGGTTAAGATTTCCAAAAAAGTTATGTTCTTATGAAAATTATGTGATTGATATTTCTTTTGTTTACCCTTACTGAGCATTTGAGCTCACCCTTTTATGTTTTCTTTTCCCCAGGATATAAAGAAAGGTTTTAGGTAAAAAAAAAGGGATGACCTTTATGGGAGATATTGAAGAACTTTCACCACGATTAGAAGATTACGTTCCGAGTTTCCAAAGACACTAAACTATTACGATCCTTTAGTGTGTGTTTTTGTTATGTACTAAGTATTCCGCAAATGTAATGTAATGTCCATGTACGTAAGGCTACGGGTCTCTACAGTTGGTATCAGAGGAAAGGTTTAGTCAACCTTTGGAAACTAGGATGCGAAAACGTTAGTGAGATCCCTAGAGATATTTCTAAGGTATGTCTAGGGATGCCCCTAAGGATAAGTATACGTATAGGATATAGTTCTAGAACTATGGTAATGATATTAGATTAAACCAAAGATGATAGATATTTAAGTTACTCCCCCTTTATTACGATTTTTGCATCTAACACTATTCTGTTTGGGTTTTAGAAAATGGCTGGAAACAAGATGATTCACAATAATGGAGGATATGATGGACAATGGAATGATATTCTTCATGAGCAACCAAATGAAATGGGATTTGGATGTCCAAACATCATTATTATGCCGAATCAGCAATCTCACAACATGATCAATAAAGTAAAATTTGGTAAGTTTCCTGACTCGACTAATAAGAGAAAGATGGAGTTCCATGATGATCATAGAGGAAAGAAAGTTCAATTTCCCCCATGTAAATCATGTGGGAAGAGGCATCAAGGAGAATGTTTCAAGGGAACTAGAAGATGCTTTGGGTGTGGAAAAGAAGGACACAAAGCAAGTAAGTGCAAAGGAAAAGGGTCGGTTAACACCATGGATGAGGATAATGGTATTGCTACGACATCAAAAATGGTTAAGTGTTTTAAATGTGGAATGTATGGGAATTATGCAAACAAATGCCCTAAGGGAAAGACTCATGAAGAGAATCAGTATGGTCATATGGGTAGTATTTATGTGGATGATGATGAAGAGACTACAAATGATATGTGAGATGAAAGAATTTTTGAAGCTCGGTCAATGGTTTGAGAATGTAGTGGAATGATTACATGTTTATCATGTGTAATTTTGGAATAAAGAGACATCTATGGATTGTTACACTGTTGTCTTTCCTTGTGTTTTGAAAGTGTATGATTAATGTTACTAGTATCCATGAAAGGTTATTCAGATATTTTTGGAATTTAGATGATATGCGCATAATAAAGGGATAAGGAGAAAATTAAATGTTTGATAGTATTCATGAGCTCATGATTGATATAAGGACTAAGTGATATCATGGTTTGAGTATAAATAATTTTGAGGATTTTGGTATGTGGAAAGTGTTAACTTTTAACTACACTCATGTTTTCACTAAGGTATTCAAGAGAATACACGATTAAGGACTTTGAATGTTTGGAATGTGACCAACAAGACATATCTTATGATATGTGGGGATCAACGACAGTATTAAATCTCTGGTAATCGATGTCACTATATTATGAGAGTGGACTGCAGTATTATGTATAAGCCTAAAGATTAGACTGGATTATGTTGGACATAAGTTAGTATTGTTTAAGGATATAAGATTTTCGATATTATTGATGGGATGTTATAGTAACGTAGTTTTAGAAAAAGGGACAACCTGCAGGACGGGCGACAGCCCATCGCTTCGGACAAGGCTGTAGGAATCGAACCCACAACCGAAGTGTGACTGGCCTTTATCGCCTACCACTGACCTACAGGAAGTCCCTGTTTAGTAGAAACTAGTTTTATTATATTAAGCAGTATGATATATGAAGTATAAGTCCATTTTAGGAACCATATATGATTAATCTCACTATAGATCGACTTATGCATATAATTTTTTGCTAATCTTTTGTTTGAGACAGATGGAATGACCCGTCATTCTATCACATGATCTGCTAACACTTCATGAATGACAAATTCAACTTCATTTATTTAAGAGATGAAGTGGAAATTGTTCAAGGCACGAACAACAGTGAGATTGTACCAAAATAAAGTAAGTATTTATTCTAATTCACATTTTCAACTTTAGGGAAATGATCTTGAAAACCAAAAATGTCGTCCTAGTGATCTTATACCTGATGAATAAGATGGTACCTTATATCATCACAAATCTATGGATTTGTGATTACTGCCTTTTCCATAGCCATGTTCTCTACCACTCTCCATCAGAACATGATGGTTAGATTTCTCTTCCATATCCATATTTTCACCTATGTGGAAACCCAGTGATTAGTTTATTTGGGTAATCGTTACATTTCATACTTTAGTTTTTAAAGCCAAGTTTTGGTATTCCCTTTTACGATGTGGGTTTCTATTAAAGAAACTTTCGAATAGTAAACCATTTATAACCCCGACGAATTTCGAGGGCGAAATTCATTTTAAGGGGGGTAGAATGTAATAGCCCGAGATTTTATGAAAAATATTCTTTTTTATTTCACTAATGTCTTGTGTTATACGCTACACCAAAAGGAGCTTTCACAACACGCATCCTTGACTTTCCTTGCATTACACGCAATCGCGACCTTCCTCGATAGCGTGTGTAATACGCAATACCGAGTTTCACTAAACAACGATATGCTATTAAAATATTATTAAAACTACCCGTTATGAATAGTAATAACCACTTTTTAAAATTCTATAAATCTTATTTTTCAAAATGAACTTCATTTTTGGATTCGGAATATCGAAATTAGCTTAGGTTGAAATTTTGGTGATTTTCGGATAACTTTCATATTTTGATGAATAGTGAAAATTACTAAATTATAATTAAAAACAACTTTTTTAATCGAAATAATTAATAGTGATAAATCATTAATTTGAGTGGTTTTAAAGTATATTTAGAATATATTTTTACAATTTAATACAATGTTGGTCATTGGATGTAATTTCACATTTAAACTAGACATAAACAAGTGTCAATCTTTTGATAGATATTGTTTCTTAAAAAACACGCTATTTGTTTTAACAGCGGGATTTAATTATAAAATTAATTAATGCAACTTTTATGTTATGAATTTGGTAAAATAGACTTCATTTTTGAATTCAGAATATGAAATATAGCTTGGGATGAAATTTTGGCATTGTTCTGAAAAACATCAATTTTTGATGAATAGTGAAACTACTAAGTGGTAGGTTAAAAACTGAATTTTGCATAAAACTTAATTTTACCGCTTCTGTGAATGGAATTTCGAAAATCCGAGAGACACGGTTAATATCAAGGACTAAAATGTGGTTCAATGAGATGAAAATAATTTTTTGGTGAATAGTAACTTTTTACTTTTTTTTACCTCGGTTAATAGTAAATAGGGTAACTAAGGGTAAATATGATATTAATATTACCCTAACACATGTCCTAATTCTATTTGACAAGTGTAATTCGACCAAAAACAAACTTAGGAATAAAATATGACCATTTAGGCCCACTTGGATTAGATTAGGACATTTATTATTAATTTATTTAAAGAAGGGTTAAAATAGTTAAAATCAAAGTTTAATAAGTAAATCATTTTTAATATGGGGTTATACATAAGATAAATTAGATTGTAAATATTCATTAGAAAGCTAAAAAGATTTCCTACATGATGGTATTTTATTTGTAATTTTTAGACATCAAATAATTTAATTTATTTATGACACAAAGATGATGCAGTAATTATCTTATTAATGAAATATTCACATAATTGATAATATAAATACCAAAATAAATGTAATTTAAGACTTTTTATGAATTCCACTAATTTTCTAGGTTACTATGATATATTAGTGTTGATTTAATCAACTTGGTTCGAACATATAATTCTGATATGACTTTCACAAAAATCATATATCAAATAGTGACAAAATTGACACAAAATAGTTTTTAAATCAAATATTATATTATTAATTGTTATTTTATTCCTAAAAATCTAAGGTTCGGCCAAATGACTTAGATAAGGATATATATATTAATAATAAAAAATTTGGGGTTCGTTTGGCATGTTATAGTAAGTGTGTTAACCATATAGTGAAAGAAAAACAAAAAGACACGGTAAAAGTTAAATTAATTAACTTAGAGTTAAATATAATTGATAAGGTTAAAATAATACCCCAAACTTGTCTAAATCCTATTGGTTGATAGGATTTAGACCCATCCCCACTTTAGATTAGAAATAAGACCCTTTGTAACCATTATAAACCGATTTTGACTTTAATATAAAATAATATTTTGAGGTATTCCTAAGGTGCCCCTCTCCTCCCTTATAAAAGGACACCTCCTCCCCCTCCTCATCACACCAATTTGAGCACTCAAGCTCGGCCAAACCCTTCCAAAATCTCTTCTCCACTTCCCTAGCAACATCCTAGAGGTTCTGGTCTTCCTCAAAGACCAATTCTAGTGCCCTAAGAGGAGGTCTCAAAGAGGCACTTCAAAGAAGAGGTAATTACCGTTACCAATTCTTTCATCTTTATTTCTTCTTCCACTTATTCTTCTTAGGTTGTTTAATTATGAAGTAATAACATCAGTATCACTCATATACTGATATGTTATTATAAGTATGAAACAACCCTATTTCACCATCTATCCATCCTACGGAAAAAGAAATCACCGCGCGTGCGTACGTACGGAATACCGTCTCCACGCCGTGGTGTAATCTATTTTCCACCACCACCTTACATGGATGGGTATAATGGTGTAAAGAATAACTATACATAGTTATTACAACATCATATTGATTCTGATATATTGTATAATTCACTCCAATTCAATTCAATACTTATAGAAATGATATCATCGCTCGTGCGTACGTACGGACTACCGTCTCCACGACGCGATGAGATTCATTCTCCATATTAACCATTTAAGAATGATTATAAAGTATATATAAGAAATAATAATGAAATATATGAAATTATAAAGCTACTGGATTTATGTATATATATACATATGTATGTCATCTACTTACTTCCATTTCAAGACAATAAGGAAAGGAAAACAACGTTCATGCGTACGTACGGACTACCGTCTCCATGAACGGTGTTTTTCATTTTATTTATCTACCTATTATATATATATATATACTGAATATATATGATATATAAATCATATTTTATATTCTGGAAGTAAGTAAATCATGATATAAGTAATAATGATGTCAAGAACAACAAGTCAAAACACCTACGATAAATGAAATGATTTTACCCAAAACGCTTCTTTAACATGGAATTTGCAAAAGAACGGGTAATATAATGTCATAAGTGAACCATATATGATATCATAAAAATGAATATGATTATGTAATAAGTCAATGACATTATTTAAATCATTATACAGGAGGTTCGGACACATACGAAGCAAATCGGACCTAAGGTAAGGGAAATATCACAATCTCATTTTTATCCGAGATTGTTTGTACTTTGAAATTTACTGGGGTATATTTTATCATCCACATCCATGTTTCCTCAATATGTAATGTTATTTACAACAGCCTACAATTGTTTAAATCCAATTTTACCCTTCGGTGAGTTTTTAGTAAAAGATATGAAAGGAATCTTTTGTCATTTTTCGTACGAGGTACTTTTTGACTTTTCCGACAAAAGTACGAAGAATGTTTTTTAAACTTAAACGGCACGAACGGATTTTTACGGTTTTATAAAGCCTTATTTTCATGAAGCTTCCTACAAAAGATTTCATGACTATTTTTAATAAAATCTCTTTCTTTTAAAATTTCATGATGTTTTGTGAAAAGAAATTGATTTTGAAGAAGAAAGGATATTTTCCTCAAGAATTCATTTCAAGTGTTTTATCAAAATTATTTTCCATCTAAGATAATAAAGGGTTCTGTTTCTATCCATATTTTTACATTTATTTGACTATGTTGTGATGGAATTATGTTTATGAATTCCTTTATCTTATATGAATGGTTTTATGATGTCATGTTGTTTAAGAATCCCATTTTTTTTATTACATGGGTTATGAAATGATGTATGATTTATGATTTTGTGGCACACATAAGAATGGTATCATTATGAGATGGGTGGGACCTATATCTCCCTCCAATGCATTGGGTAAAGATTTTATATCTCATGAGATAGACATGGATGGAATGGTAGGTTATACCGGTTCAGTGAAACAGGACTGAAACGAGGATTACTCGATTCAGAAAGGGACTTTGTCCACTAAGATAGTCTTGACAATGAGTCTTGACTAACAAGAAATGATTCTCTATGATTATGTGTGTATGCCACAATGAGTAATGTTTTAAGTTATGATTTCATTTCACTACTATGATTTATCCCATGTTATGAAATTATGCTCTCTTTTGCAGGTTAAGATTTCCAAAAAAGTTATGTTCTTATGAAAATTATGTGATTGATATTTCTTTTGTTTACCCTTACTGAGCATTTGAGCTCACCCTTTTATGTTTTCTTTTCCCCAGGATATAAAGAAAGGTTTTAGGTAAAAAAAAAGGGATGACCTTTATGGGATATATTGAAGAACTTTCACCACGATTAGAAGATTACGTTCCGAGTTTCCAAAGACACTAAACTATTACGATCCTTTAGTGTGTGTTTTTGTTATGTACTAAGTATTCCGCAAATGTAATGTAATGTCCATGTACGTCAGGCTACGGGTCTCTACATTGGTCAACCCAAATGACATCACAAAAAATTCATACAACTCATACCTTCTTCGAACAATTGGTCAAGGTACATCATAAGGTCTCACCCTCAACTGATGGTATCCATATCTCAAATCGATCTTATAAAACACCAAAACACCTCTAAGATGTTCAAAAAGGAAATTTATTCTTAGAAGAGGGTATCAGTTATTCACTGTCATCTAGTTCAACTTCTTATAATCAACACATAACCGTAGTGATCAGTCATGATTCTTAGAAAATAGCACTGGAGACCCCAGGGTGATGTACTAGGATGAATAAACTGTTTATGATCCAACTCCTCTAGCTAAATCTTCAGTTCTTGGAGCTCTATAGGTGCCATTCAATATGGAGAAATGGAAACTGGATCCGGTTTAGGTAAAAACTCAATAGTAAACTCGATGTATCTCTAAAGTGATAGTCTTGAGAAGTCATCAGGAAACACATCTTGAAACCAATTGACAACAGGAGGGAATACTGGCTTCTCTTTCTCACCATCATCCAACATAAGGTATTCTACTTGGGATATGGGTTCTCCAAACTGCTGGCATAGTGGTCTTGTGCGTCCTGCTCGAGTATCCCACTCACCACACAGGACATAAGTGTCTCCATCGAGAGATGAGAATGTTACCCAACATCAATAACAGTCGATATGGGATTGATACCACTCCATCCAATCCATACCCAATATTAAGTCAAAACCGTACATCTCTAGAACAAATAGATCCCATATAAAATGATATCCACCAACCTCAAATGAAAAATTCTCACACTGCCTGATGTCCTCGACTCGTACCCACAACAAAGTATCAAGTGACATTACCCCACATACACTCTCCATAGTTAATTCCAACACAATGATGAACTGAGCATAAATAAAAGAATACATAGCACCTATGTCAAACAAAGAACTAGAAAGCGTGGAAGCTACAATAATCTTACATAAAACAGTAGATAGTCTTGCCTCACAAACTTCAGGCATATTCTGAACTGCATGGAGATGACCTACCCCTCTACCCTAGGCTCCAGTATGAATACCCTGCACTGGGCTACCCTATTGGTGTGGGTGATCTCTCCCTGGAGTTCCAAGTACACTACCTCTACTAGTATGACCAGTGGAGCTCCAAATATATGCCTAATATGGGGAAACTAACCCCTACCTACACTCATCATATGCCTCTAATTTCCCACATTTCTTAATTGTCATGGGTTCCTATAGAACCTCTTCACATGACCTCACCTTCCGCACACTTTTCACTCGACCGATGATATGGGACACTGGCCACACATCTGCCCTGACCAGCGACACTGATAATAGAATACCTAGTCACCACTATGAGAGGATATTCCTCTATTCTATTTTCTCTATGAACATACACCCTACTGTAAGTTTCAAAAACTACACATCCTACTCTCAGAGGTCGCACCACATGCTTTCCTAGATGGCACCACAAGTTCACTACCTGAAGCTCCCTTCAGATTACCTTTTGAAATTAGGTCTTGATCCAAAACTTCAAAAAACCTTTTCAAATGGAAAATATTCACCTAAGATCTGATCTCATGTCTCATCCTGTCCTGGAAACATTTCTCCATAGCTACCTCATCTCCTACCAATGTTGGAACGATTTACCTTAAATCGGTGAGATGACTAGCATAGTCTACTACTAACATTATCCCTTTGGTCAAGCTCATAAATCTTATAGCCTTATCCTACCTCAAAATTTCTGGGTAAAAGCATTCAATAAACTTCTACTAAAAATTCTTCCACATCATTCCTTTGGTCTACTTAGTTTGAACCATGATGTCCCACTAACGCTTTGCTTGGACTCTCAGCATATAGGCCGCTAACTTGACTGTCTACTCAGGAGGATTCTCTAGGTGGTCACGAATAGTCTGGATATACTCTATCTAGAACTCTACTATCTCTGTCCCACCCTCTATGGTAAAGGTTGGAGGGTGATGCAACTAAAACTCACTGGCCAACCCAAACATACTCAGTGCAACCTGCCCTAGGTTGCATTCCATCATTTGCATAAAACAAGTGATGTTATCACAGAACTAATCTTCCCTATCATCTTGAACCACTTGGTCCCCTTGACCCACTACTAGGGGAGAATTATCAGAAACAGCCCCCTATTTACCAACTGGAACACGCCTTTGTGGTGGAATATCTCTACAATTCCAAACATGAGCTTTAGAACACAAGCCATAATTCTTTCATGAAAATACATGGGAAGGTTCATCACTATCAATAAAAAAACCATTTCTCACAAACTACCCAAATAACCCTGGTCACAACCGGAACACTACCCTTGGCCACCACACCAAGGTCACGGCTAATTCGACAACCAAATCACACGGTTACAAACCTTACATTCCAAATCATTCAAACCATTTTATTAGAACCAATTTTCATCCTTTTAAAGAAATATAATGCATATTATTCTATATTCCCCACACACCTATCCCATGTGTGTGCCTAATATGATGCATGTCACTTATTTAAACAAGTTCTTAGAATGATTCATGAATACAATACCTTGTGCCATTCCAAACATGAGTAAAATATCATAAAAATATCACATCACACCACATGGTCATCACCCAATGGTGAAATATCATCAAATGTAACAACAAAAAACAAGAACAACAACTACCACCCTAGGTGACTTGGGTTTCCCCCCGTACTTGGGTTAGCTACTCTTAGAAACGAGCTCATTACCATGTACCTACACTATACTAATATCATTTCTACCATACCTAACTATTAAGAAAGAAAAAATAACTCCTATGATACCACTTTGTAAGATACCCGACCTACGTTTCACTAAATCATTACCCCGAGCTGGGTCACCAGAGACCTTAAGAATGCCTCCCCATATGCCAGAGGTTGTCTACTAGTAATGATATTCTAATATGTCACTGGGATAGACTATAACCTCTTAACAAAGTAAGACACAACATAACACAATAAAAATAGCATAAAAAATAGGAAAAAACCAATAACATGCATAGTAAAACATTTCCCAAATGATATACACACCAAAAGCAACTATAAATATGTCATGACATGCTATAGTTAAAAGTGAACAAAACCCAAAAAGAAAGAAAAATAGTGGAATCCCCAAAATGGCCTGAGATACAAGCCCCAAACCTTATCCATGCATATAACGAAACCAACTCACTTCTCAAGCATTAGGCCCTTGCCTCTTTCTAGAATTGCAACCATGAAATCTACTCGGGTACCCTATGGTAGCCCGAGCAGGGCATGATTACAACTGAATAGGGCACCATCAACAGTTTCTAAAAAATATCTATTCATAGTAGATAGTGCATGCAATTGGAAAATAATGGAAATAAAGGAAAACAATTCAATAATCCATTCTCGATGAAGTTCCTTTAAGTTATGCTACCTCTAAAGTTAGGTTCACTACTTAATAATATCATGGTTTAGTTAACCCTTTTTTGTGTGTTCAATGGATTAGGCATTATCAATGGTATTAAGGAATATGGAAATAAATCTAGTCCTATCTCACAAGGAATCACTTCACAATAGCCACATTACCCTCACCTCGAAGCCTTAATTCAGATGTAATGAAACCGTTAGGGGAATAGAACTCTGCCACCTTCCCTAACCCATGTATTTAGAGGGTGGATCTTAGAGCCTCAGTCAAACTTGACTGTGGGAATAGAATATCATGTCTATACCCCACTCTATCAAGCCTTGTGCACATGATTATTTATCAATCTCCACAAACAACCACATTACAACGAAGCATATCCAATATCATTGGGAAAATCACAACAATATCAATAAATGGGAAATTAACATTATGTCCCAATACATTAAAACATTCATCATTTATAACCCAAAATCATTTATCCCCATTTCCCATTTTCCCATTCCTATATCACTAAGCATATTCAATTATTAAAACAACCCCTTAACATATTCTCATTAATCCCATTTAACCCATTTAAATGCCAACCAAACAATCCATTATCCATTAACCTCACTATACACAACTATAGATAACCCTTATAACCCATTACATATCCCAATAAATACATTATCAAAGGATCTCCAACATCAGGAGTCAAATTCATACCTTACATTTCCATTATCCACTAATGAGGGTTGGCACACTCTATGGGTGGCCCTAAAAATATTCATGGAATCCTTTATACTTCCCACGGGTATCATGAGGGGTTTATTTGGTTATTTAGACACTTAATATACCACATCTTACCAACTACACCATGAACACTTCAATATGAGAACAATAATAAAAACCTACATGCACAAATCTAAATATAAACTATGGGATATAACTTGTAGACCACCTACCTTGAATCCGTTGGCAAACACACTTCTAAGTGAAACCTTATATATAGATTCAACCACCCAATGAAGCCTCAACCTATATCTCACCACAAAAATAGGACTTTAGAGTTTTAGAATGAGATGTGGAAATAATGGGAACCCTAAACCAAAAAGAGAAGCAAGAGAGGGATCAACCTTACCCAGATCTTCAATCCGCAAGTGATGACACTCCAAACAAATTAGGATCAAAGGAGAATAACCTATTGTAAGATCATGGAATCTTGGATCATCAATAGGGTTTAAAGGTGGAAGGAGGAAAATCATAAGTTGGGGTTAAAAATCCCAGAGTGGCAATTTTTGTAAATTTCTCAACTTTACTGGGACGCATGGTTTACCCACATGCTTTTCCAAACCATACACAAACTGTCTGAGAGATAATTTCCCAAAATCACCCCTTTACACAATTTCCTAGGAATTTCACACAATTATCTTAACCATGTGAAAATAGTGCACACACCTCTGTCTAAAGATGCATAATAATCTAGGATGATCCGCATGGTTTTCACTAACTGCGTGAAAACCATGCAACATGACCATAAATTCCTTTTGCCTCTTATTTTCTACCCCGAACCCCTGGAACACCCCTGGTCCTTCTCATGATCATTGGGAAAAACTTATGTGACCAAAATAAGGAACTTAAACTAAAACATAAACAAAAAATACCTTAAGAAAATCCCGAGTCTTATTAATACATTATAATAATTCATTTCACATAACCTGAAATAGTAAAAAATAGCCATAAAAGTCAAATATTGAGGATATAAGAAACATATTGCCAATGTGTCATGCAAAAATTAACAAATATAGGAAAATTTAAATAAATAAAAACATATTATTAATCATAATTAGGAGAAAAATTTAATTGCAGGGGAACATGGATGATTCATATCCAATTATTGCATAATTACCACATGCTTATTGTGACATCCTGAACTGAACCACTGGGTTTGATCTAGAATTCCACATAAACTCATACGCACCTCCCCATATAAAAGAGTTTTACGACTTGTAGTGAGGGTCTTGAGTGGAAACATTAGGAGACTATACCCACCATAAAACTGTATAAAAGAAGTAAATAACCAATATAATGAGTAAAATAAATAACCAGAGTACATGTAGAAAACTAAAGATGGCATACAAGTTATCATAACTGAAACACATCAAGGATCAAAGGTATAGTTAAAGAAAGTAAATAAAGTTAGAAGAAGACACCCCATTTAAGATCTATCTAGTAATATTATCATCCTCCTTCTCTAATTTCTCAACCATCTACCAAAGGCCCCTTTCCCTTCATTAGATCCCCAGGCATTATATTTACCAGTGCAATGAAATGCCCGAGTAGGGTGTGAGTACAAGACTTAGTAGGAGACCACAAAAAAAACTTAATATCAATGCATAAAATATACAAGTTCATTTCATGAAAATAAACATGGTACATTTATAAAAAAATATCACACAAGTACCAAACACATGATAGGTCCTGAGGACTAACTTTACTTAATTATACACTACGCTGAGGGAAGTAAACCTACTTCAAAATAATGTTAGGTGGAACATCAGTAACTAGAATGATACATCCTCCCCAAGTGTATAGTCTCAAGAATGTGAGACATTCCATTGGTAGGGATAGTTTAATTACATGCTAACCAAAGTCTGGAACATCCATCTCGAGTGGATAACCCAAACACATGTCAAATATCACATGCTGAACCTGTTGAAAGTGGGTGCTCTAGACCCAACTTGTCTTGTACTTTGATTACTGTTACATGTATTCAGTATGGTTCTATGCATGTGTTTATCTTGCCATGGTAGTATAGATACTTCTGCATCCACTTCATCAATGGCAATGTCCTTAGATTACCTGTCGCATCAAATGGTTATAGCAGTTCCCAGGCTATAATGAGAACCCTGAGATGCCATGACAGTAATCTTAAAGTAACGTCCTATGGTCCAGTTACATCATTCTGAAAGGACACAGATGATGTGTGACCATCAGGTGCTGGGGGCTCATAAGCATTGAGACTTCATCTCATGAAGTTCGCACTTGATGATCTCTAGCTAACGAGATCGTGAGGACAGACCCGCTTAATAGGCACACCACATGTTTCTGATGTCATTGGTCGTTCCTATCTATGGGCATGTGTAATGGTCTCCTGACTTGAGATCATTATCAATGAATGTCATTTAATTACGTACATTTGATATAAGGCGAAAAACATGGCGACAAAGTCGTGGCGAGGTAGTTTGTATTGGGTACGTCATTAATGGCATGGCATTGATTGAATGATCGAGAAAGGATTTGTCGCTTCCAAGTTTAGGAAGAGATATCTCGGGCCTGGTTGATTAGGATGGTTGCACCTTCATTAAATCCATGGCCATGGTAGACGAAGGTAAGACCGTCCGGACAAATCGACAAACAAAGATAAAGCAAATAAAGAATGATGACACTAGTATGCATTCTGCTTTATTGAGATATCGTTTGACGAAGAGATTATATTACACGGACCATGTTCATAGGAAGGCAGTCGTTTCTTTGACTTTGCCTTATCTCTATAGGGGCCTCGATGGGTTGCTAGACCCCGCTCTAGGTCTGTGATAGTATTCACTGCTATTGAGATAAGGGCCTAGAGGGTCACACACGATAGCGCCTTGAAAATCTGCCCTATTCTGAGAGTAGGAATTTAGAACTTGGTGGGCCCCGCCAAAGGGTCCGAGTACTATCCAAGTTCTATGGATCACCAAATAATAAATAAGTTCATTAATTATTCGAGTTTAGAATAATTAGTTGAATTTATTTATAACATGTATTTACAAGTTGTATGGTAAATACACGTATTAATATTATTCGACTGGATTTAAATATCCTAGGTTCGTTTAATATTGGTAGGAGGTATGAGTCAAGTTAAAGACTCAAATTTATCACGTAATATATTTATATATTACAAGCAAGTGATAAAATGTAAATTTTATTTATGGCATAATTTTATTTTCCATAAATAATTATTTACATCACTTATATAGCGGACGCCTAATACACGGGGGCCGGGAACCTACACCGCGTGTTTTAATACTCCCTATATAAGTGAGAGAGATGCTCTCCCACCATGACTATTCATGTGTCATTTTTGAGAGCATCTCTCTCCTCCTGGAATTTAGAGAGAGAGTCTCTCAAGCAAGGAGGATCTTCAAGCTTATCCATCCCGGATCGAAGCATCCTCCCTTGCGGTGATCATCGCTGCGCTGAAGTGTGCGTCGTAGATCCGCGCTAGCACCCGGATCTTGACGAACGACGCGCGTGCAGATTTGCAAGGCGTGTGTGGACGATCTAGAGGGCTTCGACATCGGAGTCTTCGAGCAACGATCGCCGGTGTCTTACACGTCAATTCTGAACAAAGGTAAACGTTCGATTTTATTTTGTGCTCCTTATAAACCTTGCGAGATCCTCGGACCAAGCTGGGACGAGATCACCGGAGTCGACAGGGTTATGTCACTCCGATGATGCAGAAAAATTTAAAATCCCGTCCCATTGGCTTCCGCTGCGCAGTCCCGAACCCAACAGTGGTATCAGAGCGAGCGCAAGGTTTTTTCTGAGTCAAAAAATATTAAATTGCATTAAATTTAATTGCGGGGTGTTAAGACGGTTCATTCGGATTCGACCGCGCGTCGTTTCGATTTCAAATGATCAAGATACGATCGTTTGAAAATTTTAATCGGATCGACGTCGCAAGTTCTTGATCGTTTGATGTTATTTCTCAAATTGAGATAAACATCAAAAATATATATTTTATTATAATTTATAATAAATATTTTATTATATCTTATAATAAATTATATTATAATAATAAAATATATAAAATTTAAAATAATTGGAGGAGACCCAGACTTGGGGTCTTCCTCCTTTTTATTTAAAAAAAAAACAAAAGGGAGGAATCAAAGACCCCAAGATGGGGTCTTCCTTTTAAAAATAAAAAATAAAAAAAGGAGGGGTGGGGGCGGCTGGATTTTTGTGGCAAAGCAAAAAAAAAAAATAATAAAAAAAAAGGGAAGAAGACCCTTACGGGTCTTCTCCCTCGCGCCGCCAAGGGCCGACTAGGGTTTGCCGGCCGCGGCCTCCTCCCCGGGCCGCTCCTCCTCCGCGCCGCGGCCTCCTCCCGGACCGGCCCTCCTCCTCCGCGCCGCGGCCTCCTCCCGGACCTCCCTGCGCTGGACCTCCCAGCGCCGTCCCCTCCTCGCGCCGGCCTCCCCGTGGCGGACTGGACCTCCCAGCGCCGTCCACTCCTCGCGCCGGCCTCCCCGCGGCGGACCGGACCTCCCAGCCGCGGACCGCCTCGCCGGACGCGGCCTGCCTCGCCGGACGTGGCTCTCGCCGGACGCGGCCTGCCTCGCCGGACGCCGCCCTCGCCGGACGCGAAACCCTGCCGGACCACCCCTGCCGACCTCGGTCCGCGTCGGACCAGCTCCGTCCGGCCGCCCCGAACCATCGCCGGAGTTGCGGGCTGCCGGGAGATGCAACCGTTGCGGGAAGCGGTCACGCCGCGGTCACGCCGCGGTCACGCCGCGGTCACGCCGCGGTTCAGGACAACATCCCGCGGCGGTACGCGGACCCGTCGGACTTCTCTCCGGTTAGAGGTAACCTGCACTGAATTAATTTTAATTAATTTATTTTAAATTAAATTAATTAAAATTAATTTAGGGGTTTAGATTATTTTAATCCAAGAATATTAATTTAATTTAAGTTTAGAATTAAATTAATGGTTTAATTTAATTTTAGAATTAAAATTAAATTAAACAAATGGAACCGATAAAAATAAATTATTTGAATTTTATCAAATTCATTTAATTTATTAAAACACCCTCGCATAATTTAAATTTATTGCAGTTTAATTTTATTGCACTTTTACCCCGACTGGTCTTGAGCTTTTGACCTACCTGTGTATGTTTGGGATGTATGTATTTATTTAATTATTTATTCAATGCGTGCAATGATTGTAATAATTAATTAGATAAATGACGGTCTGTGAATCGTCTTTTAATTCAAATATGTATAAGGGCCTGCGCGTCCATTGCACTATATGTATATTGTACCCCAGACCCCCCCGCCTGCATGCGAGTATATTTGTAATAATTCGTGACGATCCGAGAGGCAGACCCCGCCAAGATGAGGCGGTAGTCCAGACATGAGTTGGGCTTTGCACTGGGGCCAGCAGTGACACGAGTCTTGTGTTTACTCAGGTACATGTGCCCCTAGGTAATGATTGATCAGTTAATGATCAATCATTATAGAATGCTCAAGACCAGTCGGAATGCTTGATTTACTTTATGCATAGTTTATTATTTTTATGCGACTGCATGATTATTGCATGATCACATAGGATAGTAAACAAGAGAAAATGCATAAAGTTATGACGAATAAATACTCTTTTGAATGTTCAGTTGTGAGCGAGACAACCTAGTTTGAACATAATAAATAGAAAAGGGATTATATTCGTCAATTAAAAATTTAAAAAATCCCTCAAAGATATATTAAGTCATAATGCCTTCCATTTCTCATATCTAAACAAAACCGGCTGTTTAGATGCTCATCAGCCTCAGTTGAGAGTGCCTCTTACTACCGGGGCGTTTCCACATGAGGAATGGGTCGACTTAACTAAAGTGAGTAATCAAGGTTTAGCCTTAGCTAACTTATTATCACTTTAGAGGCAAGAGGTTGAGGGAATTAAGTATAGATTCCAAAAGCTGGGACTTTACTCAACTACAGAAGGAACCACAAGAACAGGTGGTTGGCCAGCATAGCGCCTACCTTGAAACCCTTCAAGTAGTGTCGTAGCCCTAGCTTGTAGACTACGAGGGAGGTTTCGAGGATCCTTTCCACTAGAATGCTCAAGCGATAGAGTATTCCGAATCTAATGGTGAGGGCCATTAAGGTTCGTTAAAATAGTGGGAGACATTAAATGATATAATAATTTATTAATCATAAAATGTCAAAAGGTAATCAAGACAAAGTACTAACTGCTAAATGTTTATCTGATGTAGATTTAAAATGGCAATCACCAACACCACTAGTACTTTATCACTGCGATCAATCTTGGATAAAGAAAATATCCTGACCGGCAATAACTTCCAGGAGTGGTACAGGCGCTTGCGCATAGTACTATGCCAAGAAAGGAAGTTATATGTGCTGGAATCCCCAATTCCTGCTGAGCCTCCTCAGGGAGCAAGCAAGACGGAAAAAGATAAGTGGAAAAATCATGTAGATGATGCACTTGATGTACAATGCATCATGTTGTCATCCATGTCCAGCCAATTGCAAAAAATGCATGAGGAAGAGGATGCCTACAAGATTCTTTCACACCTCCAAGAACTGTATGAGGAGAGGGCTAGGCAAGAAAGGTATGAGATCTCAAGTGCACTTTATAAGTGTAGGCTGGCAGAAGGGCACCAAGCCGGTCCTCACGTACTCAAGATGATTGGGTATATTGAGAGGCTTGAAGCCCTTGGGTTCAAA
Organism: Viscum album; assembly: GCA_963277665.1. NCBI lineage: Eukaryota > Viridiplantae > Streptophyta > Magnoliopsida > Santalales > Viscaceae > Viscum > Viscum album. The sequence goes on along the minus strand of OY728137.1, from coordinate 609,514,523 downwards.
CTGAACCAAGAACTAGCAGTGGATCTCATTCTTGCCTCTTTACCGTCAAGCTTCTCGACTTTCATTGTCAATTATAATATGAATGATATGACAAAGTCGCTCCCGGATCTATTGGCTTTAGTTCGCCAAGCTGATAAGGACATGAAAAACACCAATACATCTGTCCTTATGGTGAACAAGAAAAACAAGGGCAAGGCAAAGGGGTCTAAAGCCAAGTCAAGGCCAAAGACACCAATGCACCGTCCTGCCAAGAAGCCAAAGATTCAGAGGCAGAGTAATGATCAGGAAGCTGTCTGTTTTGGATGTGGCAAGAAAGGCCACTGGAAAAAGAATTGCAGAGCTGGGAAGAAGAAGCAAGCTGACGCTTCTGCTTCAGGTATTTTTTTCATTGAATGCAATCTATCATTATCTACAAGTTGGGTATTGGATACGGCATGTGGCTCACACATTTGTATTCATATACAGGAACCAAGTAGGTTTGAGAAGATTGCAAAAGGTCAAGTGGATCTCCGAGCTGCAAATGGTGCAAGTCTGGCGGCCTTGGCAGTGGGAGACTATCACTTGACTTTACCAACTGGTTTGGTTCTAGTTTTAAACAATTTCTATTATGTACCGTCTGTTACCAGAAACATCATCTCTGTGTCATGTTTAGACACTATGGGTTTTTATTTCAAGTTTGGAAATAAAAGTTGTCTCTTTTATAGGGATAACATATGTTATGGTATGGCACATCTTAACAATGGTTTATATATACTAGAACTAGAAAACTCAGTAATGGCCATCAATGACAAAAATAACCAACATGACTCAAATAACACCCGCCTATGGCACTTTAGGCTTGGTCATGTAAACGAGAAGCGATTACAAAAATTACATCAAGAAGGGTATCTAGACTCGCTACAGTTAGAACCCTTAGATGTATGTCAAGCTTGTTTACAAGGAAAGATGACCAAAGCAACTTTCTCAGGAAAGGGAGAAAGAGCAAATGCAGTACTGGAATTAATACATACCGATGTATGTGGTCCATTTCCAGTAGAGGCAAGGGGTGGTTTTCTATACTTCATCACTTTTACCGATGATTATAGTAGGTATGGCTATATCTACTTAATGTGGCATAAGTCAGATTCCTTTCGTTTCTTTAAGGAATATCAAAGTGAAGTAGAAAACCAACTTGGTAAGAAGATAAAAGCACTTCGCTCAGACCGAGGCGGAGAATATCTTAACCAAGCTTTCATTGATCATTTGAAGGAGTCTAGAATAGTATCTCAACTCACTCCTCCTTATACACCACAATGGAATGGTGTAAGTGAAAGGAGGAATAGGACCTTGCTTGACATGGTCAGATCAATGATGAGTCATACAACTCTTCCATTATCCTTTTGGGGATACGCCTTACAGACAGCAGCATATACCATTAACCGAGTACCAACTAAAGCCACAGATGGGATTCCATATCAGTTATGGTTTGGAAAGAAACCCAATCTGACACACATGCGTGTGTGGGGGTGCGAGGCATTTGTCAAGACTTTACCAAGTGACAAATTAGCATCCAGAAGCACTAAGTGCATCTTTTTAGGTTATCCTAAGGAAACTAGAGGATACAACCTATATAACCCTTTAGATAGAAAAGTCATTGTGGAAAGATACGCCACATTTCTAGAAAGGGATCACATTTCTACTGGAAATAGTGGGAGCAAGATTGACTTTGATGAAGTCAATGCTCCAGATGCACAAGAGTTGGTTGAGGAACAATCTCTACAAGAACAAGTGGAAGAAGAAATTGTTCCTGAGACACAGATACTGCGTAGGTCTACGCGAGAGGTTAGAGAACCGGAACGTTATGGTTTTCTTGTCACCGAGTCAGGTGACACACTAATCCTTGATGATGATGAACCTCTGACCTACAAGGAAGCAGTAGAAGGCAAAGAAGCTGCTACATGGAAAGAAGCCATGAATTCTGAGATGGAGTCCATGTACCAAAATCAAGTTTGGATTTTGGTAGACCCTCCAGCTAATGTGAAGCCCATTGGTTGTAAATGGGTATTCAAGAAAAAACTGGACATGGATGGTAAGGTTAATACCTTTAAAGAAAGACTGGTTGCAAAGGTTTTCAGACAACGTCAAGGCATTGACTATGATGAAACCTTCTCACCAGTGGCAATGCTTAAATCCATCAGAATATTGCTTGCAATAGTAGCCTTTCATGATTATGAAATTTGGCAAATGGATGTCAAAACTGCTTTTTTAAATGGGAAGTTGGTTGAAGACGTCTATATGACTCAACCCGAAGGGTTTGTTAAGTCAAAGAATGCCAATAAATTATGCAAGCTGCAGAGATCCATTTATGGATTGAAGCAGGCATCAAGATCATGGAATGTACGATTTGATGAGGCCATAAGAGATTTTGGTTTTGTCAAAAATGAAAGCGAGCCTTGTGTCTATAAAAAGGTTGAAGGGAATGCTATTGTTTTCCAAGTTTTATATGTTGATGACATATTAATCATGGGAAACGAGGTGCAAGTCTTACAGTCAGTTAAGACTTGGTTAAATGAATGCTTCTCCATGAAAGACTTAGGTGAAGCGGCCTACATTCTAGGGATCAAGATCTATCGAGATAGATCTCAAAGGATGCTTGGCCTAAGTCAGAGTACATATATTGACAAGGTACTCAAAAGGTACAATATGGAACAATCCAAGAGAGGATTGTTACCTATGTCACATGGTATTAATCTCTCCAAGAAAATGTGTCCACAAACACAGGATGAGATTGACAGAATGAGTAGAGTCCCCTATGCTTCAGCAGTGGGTTCTATCATGTATGCCATGCTATGTACTAGGTTTGATGTTGCCTTTGCTTTAAGCATGGTGGGTAGATATCAAGCTAATCCAGGAGAGCTGCACTGGTCAGCTATTAAAACTCTCCTTAAGTACTTGAGGCGTACTAAGGATATGTTCCTGGTGTATGGAGGAGATGAGGAACTAGTTGTGAGGGGATACACTGATGCTAGTTTCCAGACAGATCATGATGATATGAAATCGCAGTCAGGCTACATCTTTTGCCTGAATGGTGGTGCAGTGAGCTGGAGAAGCTCAAAGTAAGCTGTGGTTGCTGATTCTACAGCAGAGTCCGAATATATTGTAGCTTCCGATGCAGCAAAGGAAGCAGTCTGGATACGTAGCTTTATCTCAGACATTGGTGTTATACCTAGCAGTGCAGACCCTGTTCCAGTATATTGTGACAACACTGCTGCAGTGGTGCTTGCCAAGGAGCCCAGGTCTCACCAGAGGACAAAGCATATTCTTCGGAAGTTCCATCTCTTGAGGGATTTTACTCAGAGAGGTGAAGTAACAGTTAGCAGAGTAGCCACAGAGGACAACGTGGCAGACCCCCTAACTAAATCCATTTCTCAGCAGAAGCATGATTCACATGTGAGAGCTAGTGGATTGAAACCTGTTAGCAGTTGGCTCTAGTGCAAGTGGGAGTGTTGAAAGTGGGTGCTCTAGACCCAACTTGTCTTGTACTTTGATTACTGTTACATGTATTCAGTATGGTTCTATGCATGTGTTTATCTTGCCATGATAGTATAGATACTTCTGCATCCACTTCATCAATGGCAATGTCCTTAGATTACCTGTCGCATCAAATGGTTATAACAGTTCCCAGGCTATAATGAGAACCCTGAGATGCCATGACAGTAATCTTAAAGTAACGTCCTATGGTCCAGTTACATCATTCTGAAAGGACACAGATGATGTGTGACCATCAGGTGCTGGGGGCTCATAAGCATTGAGACTTCATCTCATGAAGTTCGCACTTGATGATCTCTAGCTAACGAGATCGTGAGGACAGACCCGCTTAATAGGAACACCACATGTTTCTGGTGTCATTGGTCGTTCCTATCTATGGGCATCTGTAATGGTCTCCTGACTTGAGATCATTATCAATGAATGTCATTTAATTACGTACATTTGATATAAGGCGAAAACCATGGCGAAAAAGTCGTGGCGAGGTAGTTTGTATTGGGTACGTCATTAATGGCATGGCATTGATTGAATGATCGAGAAAGGATTTGTCGCTTCCAAGTTTAGGAAGAGATATCTCGGGCCTGGTTGATTAGGATGGTTGCACCTTCATTAAATCCATGGCCATGGTAGACGAAGGTAAGACCGTCCGGACAAATCGACAAACAAAGATAAAGCAAATAAAGAATGATGACACTAGTATGCATTCTGCTTTATTGAGATATCGTTTGACGAAGAGATTATATTACACGGACCATGTTCATAGGAAGGCAGTCGTTGCTTTGACTTTGCCTTATCTCTATAGGGGCCTCGATGGGTTGCTAGACCCCGCTCTAGGTCTGTGATAGTATTCACTGCTATTGAGATAAGGGCCTAGAGGGTCACACACGATAGCGCCTTGAAAATCTGCCCTATTCTGAGAGTAGGAATTTAGAACTTGGTGGGCCCCGCCAAAGGGTCCGAGTACTATCCAAGTTCTATGGATCACCAAATAATAAATAAGTTCATTAATTATTCGAGTTTAGAATAATTAGTTGAATTTATTTATAACATGTATTTACAAGTTGTATGGTAAATACACGTATTAATATTATTCGACTGGATTTAAATATCCTAGGTTCGTTTAATATTGGTAGGAGGTATGAGTCAAGTTAAAGACTCAAATTTATCACGTAATATATTTATATATTACAAGCAAGTGATAAAATGTAAATTTTATTTATGGCATAATTTTATTTTCCATAAATAATTATTTACATCACTTATATAGCGGACGCCTAATACACGGGGGCCGGGAACCTACACCGCGTGTTTTAATACTCCCTATATAAGTGAGAGAGATGCTCTCCCACCATGAATATTCATGTGTCATTTTTGAGAGCATCTCTCTCCTCCTGGAATTTAGAGAGGGAGTCTCTCAAGCAAGGAGGATCTTCAAGCTTATCCATCCCAGATCGAAGCATCCTCCCTTGCGGTGATCATCGCTACGCTGAAGTGTGCGTCGTAGATCCGCGCTAGCACCCGGATCTTGACGAACGGCGCGCGTGCAGATTTGCAAGGCGTGTGTGGACGATCTAGAGGGCTTCGACATCGGAGTCTTCGAGCAACGATCGCCGGTGTCTTACACGTCAATTCTGAACAAAGGTAAACGTTCGATTTTATTTTGTGCTCCTTATAAACCTTGCGAGATCCTCGGACCAAGCTGGGACGAGATCACCGGAGTCGACAGGGTTATGTCACTCCGATGATGCAGAAAAATTTAAAATCCCGGACCATTGGCTTCCGCTGCGCAGTCCCGAACCCAACAGAACCGTGTCTATAACACCCACCCTATATGGATATACCCAATCATGTGACACATCCCGCTGATTGGAATATTCCAAGTATATGTTGACCTATGTCTGGAACATCCTTCTTGGAGGATAGTCTTAAACATGTGTCAAATGTAAAATGTTGTCCAACATTTGTCACATCTCACATGTCATCCAATGTTGACAAGAATAGGTGTCGCATCTCACATGGAGACCAAATAGGACAAACCCATATGCTTAACTATAGTATACATGAATACAATATATACGATACATATAATTCAAATCATAGATCAACATCACATCAAGTCAAGAAGTACCATAAACAAAGTCATCACAATCCATATGCATGAAACACAAGTACAAGTTAAAGGATACACACAGAATTCATGTGATCAAGAATTAAACATGGGTCATATGGGATAAAAACAAATGACAATAAATTATTCCAATAATTTGTAATAAATTATGCGCTAAAGTCAAGAGATTCCTACCTTATGTGCAATGATGTTCTGACAAAAAGGGTTGTTAACCGCGTCTAATCATACCACTAAGAGACATTGCCTAGTGAATGAAGGTTTTATTAAAATTATCATCATCTTTGATAATTAAAAAAATGATTAAATTAAATCTAAAAATTATATTTCATTTTATTCAAAAACAAAATTAGGATCTATATTTTTCGTGTTGTGAAGAACCTGACTAGATGAGAGACACTTCAATAAAATCAGTATTAATAAATATATTCAAGTGAGATTTTTGAAGGATAATAAAATGAAATAAAAATAATAATAAAGGGAGGGATAGGAAGAGGGAGACTTAATGAGGAGATATGCATGAGAATTGGGGGAGGAATTCTCATGGACATAATCCTTTAGGTGCCTCCTATACCCCTTTTTAAATATTTTTTTTATTTCAATTTTATTTCTATCATTTATTTCATCTTACTTCTGTCTCAATTATTTAATATTATATTATTTATCTTACACCATTAATCCATGCACTGTACCATATACGTCTTATACATTTTCTCTCTAAATTCCAATTTAAACACATTAAATCATCAATTAATTATATTTAAATGTTCATCCATATATATATATATACATATATTTGTATGCATTATATATATATATATATATATTTATGCACCCACACACAAACACACACACCCACACCCACAGAAACATATATATATATATATATATAAATAATCACACACAAATATTTAACCCATATATATATACATGTTATATGTTTATACACATTCACATATACATATATACACCCACACATGTATATGTATACATATATTTATAATACCATATATATATATACACACATTACACACACACACACACACTAATATCATTTATTAAATGTAATTGTAAAAACATCAATAATATATTATTATTATAATTAAATATCTACCATCATTATCAACATAAATGTTTCAAAAATAATAATAATTAAATACTGATAATGGTAATTAAATTTTATTAAACACACTTAATATAATTTGTTTAGAATAATGAATAATATCACCATTATTACATTGGCCACCACTAAAATATTCATCCAAAAAATATTTTCACAATAACATAATTATTAATTGAACATATACATTTCAAAATTTTTCTTTGACACAAATAATAAAAATAATGCAATTATTATTATTATTATTTTAACTGAAACATATATATTTAAATACTCAAAAATTATTACCCTTGTGTGTGATCTAATGGCGCTATTCTATTTCTCACATGATACACCATTTTAGAGGAATTTAATTTTAGTTTAAAATAATAATAATAATTTTTTTAAATAAATTACCCTCACATGTGATCTATCCAATAACCTGATGAACAAAAATGTTATTTCATTCCTGGGGAAAACCCCACATCATGGACCTAATGGTGGTCTCTCATTTCCCACTAGAATCACTAGTTGAGATATATTCTATTAATTTAGAAAAAAGTGAATGCATGTGATATAATATATTTTATTTTTTAATTCTTTTAACAATGAGGCTCTAAAAGCCCAAAGATCCCATGATTTCTCAGCACGTAGATCCAAAAATGTTATTAGAATATTCAAATGTGTTAATAGGATATTTTACCCTTATGAAAAGACTATAAATAATTTATTAATTGATTTTAATTGAAAAATTAATTTTTTACATAAAAATACTCACAAATTATTACCAAAGAGGGTTTAATCATCATAAGTAATTGATGATATTATACTTATATTACTCAAATCATAATACTTTTACCATATTAATTGTCTTATCTTGATTTAAATTCATAATTTAATTTCCAAATGTTTCTAATTCATGATTTCTACTTAATCAAATCATACAATAATAAATTATGTAGAAAGTTTTAATCATGTTGTAACAACTAGAACTCATCATTATCAACATTGAATAAATAGTAATTAACATGTCATATATTTTAACATGCTTTCATAAAAAATTACTTATAACATTTAATGATATTGGACATGTTTTCTTCCAAAATCATCTCATGTATATAATATTACTTATAAATTTAAATCATACATAATAAATTCCTTAGTAAAATATGTTTTAGGCATGATTCATAACATTTTATTAAGTCATACATATTAAGTAACATGAATTCGTACTGTATCATGCAATTTAATTAAATGAACTCATTCTTATAACATGCATCTAATTCCAAAAAACATTCTAAATATTTGATTCGTCTTAAAACATGGAAACCATTTGATATTAATAAACATTGGAATAAAAAACAAGCTTCTAAAACATTTTCTTTAAAATATGTTAACTTAATAAATTATTACTCATCATGTATATGCTTAATCAAGAAAGATTCTAGAGGGTTATTCATGGAAATTTAGATCTTTTAGACATGATTGATCATTAATGAAAACAAATTAGCATGATATTGATATTAATTTTAAAAAAACTTTCAAATTTTAATGTGATATTATAGGTTTTATAATTAACATGAATTAAAATTTAAATTATAAAACTAAACATGGAATATTATAAAAATAAAATCAAGCATCATATAATTTCATGGGTTTTTAAGAAAATATATTTAAACTATCATGAATCAATTTATTAAAAATTAATTCAAACAAACTATAAATATTACACCATAAAAATATCCATTAGTATAAGTAAACATACTAGTCATAATTAAAAATCAAAATTTTAACATAAATGAAACCTATGATAATGATTCATGCACACTTTATAAATTTTCTACCAAGTAATTTTTGAATTTATACCTAAACATGCTTATCTGGATTTCAAGGCCCTTATGTTAGATCATAGGGGGCCATGATACTTGTTTCCTAGATTGTAACTATTTGAAATTAAATATTATGTAATCATTGAAAGGGGCCCCTAAATATCTATATTATAGCTAGTACCTTGACTCCATCATAGGTTAAAAATAAGAAAATAGTTCCCCTACTGAACCCATGCATGACTCACTAGTGCCTACCTCTAATTCCCATTCTATCTCTCATCTAAAAGATTTGATATCACTTTTTCATGAACCTCCCTTACTGAAACCCATCCTAGGTCAACAATGAAGATGAGAATCACCCTTCAAGTCTACCACCAATAGGTCATGGGTTAGATACTAGTACTGACATTATCTATCACGTGTTTGGGAAACATTACCCTTATAATTCAATGGAAAATAAAGTTAAACTACCAATAAAATCCATATATAAACTAAAAAGAAAATAATTATGATATATAAATAGTATCTACATGTTAATGCATACAATTAAACCAAAGAAAATGAAAATATGACCTCCTAAAATCCACTATAACTGTGTGAATAACAACTTTCCCAATCTTCATCAAAATTTCCTACAAAAAAACTCTATAAAACTATAGAGGGGTAAACAATTATGATTACTCAACATGATCCAAATTCTTAAAAATTCAACATCTATATAAAATAAATTTATTAGGAAAGGCATTAGTGAGATCAACTAAGAAAAGGATTTAGCAGTTTTCAAGAGTAGGGTATGTAAATATATCATATCCAAAAGTGTACACAAATATAATTTTCAACTGCATCATCAATAACCAAAACATTTCATTAACAATGTACTAATATAAATAAATATAAACAAACAATGGTGATATAAGATTTATAAAAATATATATAACAAAAATTAAGATGTATAGAAATATATCACCGTTTCTTCATCCATCATAATCGATCCTCCTTATCTTCAACTAAGAAATATCTCATTGTCACCATCAAATGATCCTAACTACAAACACACCACAATCACCACCACATCACTATCTCATTAAATCATACTATAACCAAGGTCCATCATATCCCAGATACTTGTAATAACCTTAATCCATCATAACTCAAGGATATATGTACATTTCACAATCTTGATCCATTATACCATGCAAATATGTGCACGTATTATAACCTTAAGCCAATATAGGCCACATAAGTATATATATATATATATATATATATCATTATACCTTGATACATTAAAATTTATGTATATATATAAATTTTTCTCACAGCCATAATCCATTACAACCTATAAAGTCTATACATGTGATAACCTTGAGTCCCTATAGCCTGTGTATATATACACTATAACTAAAGCCATTATAACTCATGCAAGTATACACATATCTGAAATCCATTAAATCCTACATATATAGTATCATAAGATTTCAAGAAAATAAATAGGATTAAAATCAATAAATAATTAAACAAAAAAAGGAAAAAAATAAAAAAACAACAATAATGATAATAACTAATGTTACATCATAAGGCATCATAAGAAAAAACATCAATACAATAGCTAATAAAATTACCAAATCAATTCATGATCAAATAAATATTACTACAACACACATGATATCATTAATAAGTATTATTGTAGACAACCTGCAAAATTCTTATCTTACCCATGAACTATTCATTCTATCTATTAAAATAAATTATTTATTGAATTAAATACTGCCACATAAATATGTTAATTATAACATAACCACTACCTAACCTTACCACCTCGGACACCACTTCCAAAGAAAACACTAACAAAATATCAATGAAAACCCAAAAACTCAAAACTTACATATAAAATATAACTATAACCTCCCTTTACTCCCACTATAAGAAGTTACAAAAATCTCTCATAAAAACCTCTATATAACCTATTAAAAACTTTAAATGCCTTATCTTGAAACACACATAATAGTTTCACCCTAGGAAGGAACACCTAACCCCTCTTCCGACTTATAACTTCTCACCATCCAACCAAAACCCGAAGAAATAATTTTGGGGAAGGGAAAATTTTATAAATTCAATGAATAATCTCAAGTGACTAACAATAAAAAACCATATCCCATCTAAATTTAACAACCAAACCTTATATAAACTAACCCTATAGAAATGAAATAAAGGAAATATAACTCCATTCATTAACCATACCCTAAATCTATATTGAGATGTGTTACATTTTTGGTTTAAGTTTTATATTTTTGACCCTTGTGATGGTTTTATTTGGCTTTGGGATGTATCATATGGTTCCCAGGGACATTAAATTGGGTTTTGTGAACATTTCAATGCAACAAGGGCTGGAGATTCTATGGTCCAAGACTTGTTTTTCTTTGAGATTAACTATGTAAAATAAGGATATCAACATTCCTAATATATCCATATTCAGGAGCTTATATCATGGAGAGTCTCCCTATGAACCATGACCCAGATGACATCACAATGAATTAATGTAAGGCATGGTGGGTCAAAAATGACCAACATTTTTATTCCACACCATGGTCGGTCACTATAAAGGATCTCCTAAACACAGTGTGGTTGAAACCGCCATGACCATAGTGGGAATCACCATGCTATGGTGATAGTTCTATTTTTTTTATAAAACCAAATTAGATGCTTAATATCCAGGGGCAGTTACTCTCATTGATGAGAGCACATGTGATCTTTAAGGTAGGGTTATTAATTCATACTTGTCTCCTTTTATCCACAAACATTTCTTATTTTCTACATTTTATCGATCTATACAATTCTCGGGTGATATCTTGATGGCCTTTACTCATTCAAACGACTATCTTAGATGATATATCTCTTATAAGATTATTTTGGTAGAGTTTTTTTATGTATTTAAACTATAAGAGCCATCTTCTATTCAACTCATTAATTATATTCAATTGTTTTTAATTCCAAGTGTTTTAGGTAGATTTTATAAAGATATCCCTTGAAGTATTGATTATTTTTCCATGTGTATATGATGTGCGACCCTATTGACACATTGTGTGCTTGGCCTTTTTTAATTAATGATTGAATTGAAACATGAGATTAAATATGTTATACCTTACCATAGGCTTCAAACGGTCAATTTACATGTAAATATTAGGCCATTGGCTGCTATATAATGCACACCAACCTTTGGAAATTAAATGGGAATTGAAGTGGTGACACTAGGAGTGTCATGGTCTTGACAAACAGCTGGTGTATTTTACTAAATATTCATAGGTTATATCCTAGGTTCAAGAAAACTAAATTAAAAAATTTATTAAGAAACCATAATTAAGTGTTTAATTGAATAATTCTTGTTTAATAGAATTAGATGGTTAATAGGTTAATTATGTGAAGAAATCAAGATTATGGAATTAATTATATAGTTATTAGTATTCTTAATATTATTATTATGGTTGGGGGACCTTGGAAATAATTATAAGGATATTTTGTGAAGATTTTTTATTATGGTTGGTGACCTTGGATGTAATTACAAGGATATAGTGTACCCATTATTATTATGGTAGGGGGACCTTGGATTTAATCCCAAGGATTTTGTGTGCCCATTATTATTATGGATGGGGGGTGTTGTATGTAATTATAAGGATCTAGTGTGCCAATTATTATCATGGTTGGGGGAACATGGACAAAACCCCAAGGATCTGGTGTTCCCTTTATTATTATAGTTGAGGGACCTTGGATGTAATTCTAAGGATCTGGTGTGCCCATTATTATTATGTTTGGGTGACCTTGAATGTAATTAAAATGATTTGATGCACCCATTATTATTATGGTTGGGGGACCTTGTATGTAATTCCAAGGATATGGTGTAACCATTATTATTATTACTAGGGGACCTTGATGTGATTCCAAAGATATACTATGCCAATTATTATAATAATTATTATTTTGATAAATTGATGTGATTATAAGGATTTAGTATACCTGTAAACTTATAAATATGATTATGGTATTTAGGATAACAACATCAAACACTAGATTAAGTAGGTACGGTTGACCTCATGTGCCATCATAGACTTGAGGGTTAATGTTATATATTATTTTTCATTGTTATATAAAATCTTATTTTATTTACTTGCATATTAATATATTCTAAATTCATATTGAATCTTATTTATGAACCATTGGTGTTGGCCTACTATGTTTTACTTACACCTTTATTAGGAAACCTTTGGAACCCAAGCATACTTTTAGGTTGTTGGTTGGGCCCCCCGTGTATGAGGGGTGATCAACTATGTTGATATTAGAGTATAGATAGTGGGACCGAACATGGAATTAGAACCAGTTGGGATTTATCTTTTCATTTGGGATTATTTTTGGGGTTGTTCTAGTTTATTTTATTTCCTTATCTTTATTTAAACGTTGTTATATATTTTTTATTGTTTGGAACTTTCCTTATTTTATGATTTTAATGCTATGTGATAAATGTATTTGTAATTATTTATACTATTATTTATTATCTGAATAGAGGGTATAGTCTCCTCAATAAATCCTTTAGAACTTCAATTCTAGTCATCAACCTCTTGTGTATGGGAATACACCCTTGAGGCCATATGAATACTCAATTAGGTTTCTCATGAGTGAACCTGTTTGAGATTGTAAAAAATTTTTATCAAAGATTTTATTTTGTATAACTATTTAGAGAAAGTTAGACAGGAGATAGGGTGCTATCATAACTTGTTACAAAACCCATACATGGGATTTGCTAAACTATGCAAGAGGGAATCCCAATTTACAAGGGGAGGTATTAGTGTTTTAGTTTTCATTCTTACTGTTGATTTATTTCACCTTGAGTGATGCACTTGATTTGAAAGATTTATTATTTATGTGATTTTAAACATGGGTCTGTATGGAATGATAATGAATATGCATTCATTATGATAGGAAAATAGGGATTTAAATTTATTGTGTGTTTATTTATAACAAGTAGTTGGGTAAAAAGTGATTTCTTTACAACTCAAAAATTATTGCAAATAAATAACACGATGATATAATTGTTGTGACTTTATTGAAATATGGTTCTATGAATTCCTATAATGTTGTTAAATGATTTTTTTGACAATACACAATAACGAATCCATGAATACTTTCAATAGTATGATGATAGGGTTGAAATGAGAATTCCCCTATGGCTATTAGACAAGAGACTCAAGTAGTTATGCAGAATATATCAGATGGAAAACTCCATGAAAACTTTCTGAGAGTTATGAATTCAATGGAAAGAGGGCCTCCAAAAGATGATCCAACAATTTCATACCTCACTAAAGTGTTTCAGCAATAACATCCACAAAAATCTATAGGAAAAGATTCCCCCCATGCAGTAGAAGTTTGGGACGAATCGGTGCAAACTATCTTTGAACATCTGGATATTTTTCTAGAGAGGAGTATAAATATTGAAACTTATATGTTTTGAGGACTGGAGAAGAGATGATGGGAAATTTTTGTTAAGGTGGATCAGTATGTGGGAATGAACTAGAAGGTTTTTTGGTCAAGGTTATTTGATTATTTATTTCTAGATACCTTTAGGGATGACACAGTTATGGAGTTTGTAATCCTTGAGGAGGGAGGTATGTATGTGATGGATTACACCACCTGTGTTATAGATTTTTCAACATTTTTCACCAACATTGGTAGGATATGAGGTAACCATTATAAATAATTTTAAAAGAAACCTTTTGCATGGGATTAGGTCATAGGTGAATGTATTTCGCTTGAAGTAATTCACTAAGATGGTGAACTAGGACCTCATCACTAAGAGAAATATGAAGGAGACTCGGGTGGTGTATTTTTAGTTTCATCCATGAGATATGGTAGTGAATATTATGCCAATAGGAAGAATCGCTATGAGAATTACCATCAGGGAAGTAGTGGGAAGAGATACTATGGAAGTGGGCTTGTGTGATGTTATCAGTGTGGAAATGATATACACAAGAGTCCTCAATGTGATTGTATTATAGTAGAGTTCCAAACTTTTCAAAATATGGGGGCACTTGTATACGTCCTTTAGTAACCCTTAACGAATGTCTAATAGTGAAAAATTGAAGCAACATATAATTCTAAAATGGGATCATCCATGCCCCAACAGACATGTATTTTAATCTCTACAGGTTGTATATGATTAGGTGGTGGATATGGTACCTTGATTCAGGGAAGAGAATTCCATAATAGTGGTACAATATAGGGGGGAAATGTCCAGACTCAGAGTTGTGGAGCCGGCCAGCTGCATACCATGCAGTCTACTCTGACCAATTAGGACATCGACCCTTCTACTATTTAAGATTAAATTATAGTGGCTTTTACATTAAAATATATTTTATTTTATACAGTATATTCCCATTTTTTTTAATTCATTGAGATATTAGGCTTAATTGTGGAGTACCTATATAGGGTGATGACCATAGATACACCACTAGAAAAGTGGTTGAAGGAAATTCATTACTATTGGGAATGTGATCTCAAAATTGGTGGTTATTAGTTTATTTTCAATTTATTAATGTTATAAATGAACTTTAACAATTTGATTCATAGGATGGATTGGTTAGTACTTTATCGAGATCATATCGATTTTTACCACCATTAGATATATTTCACATATTCTAATGGTAGTAATTAAGTTTATACAAGAGATTGGAATTTATAGGCAGGTTGTTTAGGATATAACTATCAAAACTTGAGTGGAATTATGACCTATGTGTCTAGGATATTCTTGGATAACAATATAAGATAGTTGGATGTGTACTGTCTTGTTTTAAACCAATTTAAAGATGTTTTTCTTGATGATTTATTGAGACTACCATCCAAGAGGGTGGTGGAGTTCACCATAGATCTCATTATAGGGGTGGATCTAATTTCTAATTATGCTTATCAGATGGATCCCATGTAACTCCATGAATTGAAAGATTAGTTAGAAGACTTAGAATCCAAGATATTTATCTATCTGAGTACCTTACCATGGGGTTCTATAGTCTTATTATATATAATACTGATGGTTCATTGAGACTATGCATGTATTATTGAAGGTTAAACTGTGGTAAAAATCAAAAACTGATACACACTCCCATGTATTAATGATATATTTTATCAAATCAATGGGTCCATTCAGTTTGACAAGTTTTAATTGAGATCAGGTTATCACCAGTTGAGCGTAAGGCCTTCAGACTTATGCCACACTACCTTCAAGAGTTGCTATGGACTATGTGAGTAATTTTTTCATGCCATTTTTCTTGATGATTGCACCCACAATGTTTATGGTTTGGATTAATTGAGTTTTCCTCCCATTTTGGATAATTTTTTGTTCATTTTTGTTGATGATATCCTAAATTACTATAATTCAAAGGAGAATCATGCATGACATCTATAGATTATTTTTTAAACCTTGAGTATGCTCCAATTATATAAAAAGATATATAAGTGTCACTTATGAAGTGATGATGTACAATTCTTTGGGTATGCGATATCTAAATACGAAGTGTCATTGGAACCTGATAAGGTGAGTGTATTTGTTTCTAGGGAGGTTTCTAAGAATTTTTTTTAGATTAATATCTTTTTGGGTTTGGATGGACACCACTTGAGGTTTATTTGAGACTTATCATGATTGAAAACATCAATGAAATATCTAATCATGAAAGGGGCGGCATTCGTATGGTTCGATGCTTCCAATAATTCCTTTCACGTGTTTAAGGGAATGTTGACCTCAACCCTAATTTTGATCTTACACAATCAAGGTGAAGAGTATATCTTCTATTGAGATGAATTTGGAGTTAGGTTAGGAGAAGTCTTGATTAAATAAAATCATGTGGTTTCTTCTAGATTATGGCAGCTAAGGACACATGAGAAACACTATCAGACACATGAACTACAATTGGTATCTGTGGTTCACACTTTGAAATTTTTGTGTCATTATCTATTGGGTGATAGGTTCTTGGTTTTTAATGACTATAAATGTCATAAATACATTTTCTCAAAAAGTGATTTTAATCATCACCAATAGAGATGGGTTGAGTACCTATAATATTTTTATTTTGGGTTAGCATATACCCATGGGTAAGGTAACATCATTCGTGATGTGTCGAGAAGGAAAAATTTGAATCAGGTTTTATAGGATTCTACCTGTGAGTGGTATATGATGAATCTTTTTTAGAGATGCATTTGGATGTGTAAGAATATCAGTGAAATTTATCTCTCACATTCTTATCCATTACTTATTTTCTTCTCAATAATATAAAGTGGAGAGAGTTTTCAAATACAGATTTCTTATCCCTAAGGGAAAACATATATGGTGGAGAGATACCTCTGTACTGGACCATCGATGATGATGATATTATTCATGTCCATGGATATGTATTAGTTCCCATTGGTATATTTGAGGAATTTTTGATGGAAATTCAAGCTTCAATGTGGCCAGTATACCCAATTTTGACCAGTATGTATCATGAAATTCATAGATAGTAATAGTGGATAGGAATGAAAGAGGAGGAAATAGGTTTTGTGACATAGTGCTCCACCTATTAATAGGTGAAGGCTGAGCACCAGCAACCCGCTGGTTCTCTGCTGCCTTTGGACATACCTATGTGGAAATGGGATGATGTTATTATAGAATTTGTGATTATTTTACCAAGTATACCCCATGGGAATGATTATATATGGGGTTTATTTTATCAATTGACTAAATTAACACAATTAATACTGATTTGGGAGACATTCAATGAGGATAATCTAGAAAAGATTTATGTTTGGGAGATAGTGCATCTACATGACGTACCTTAGATTATTGTTTCAAACTAGGATACCCAAATCACATCATGATCTTGGTAGGTATTACAAAAGGTTCTTGGTATTCAGGTACACATGGGTATTTCTTAATATCCACATACTGATATATAATCTAAGCACACAATTTAGATTCCATAAGATATTCTGAGAGCATACACCTTAGATTTTGGTTACTCATACAAGGACCAATTGTCCTTTTAAGAAATAACTTAAAATAATATCTTTTGAGATTTTATTTTAATTATTTTGTTTGAGGCCTTGTATGTTAGGCTATACCATTTACTATTGGGTTAGTTGGTATATGGTGATTTAGTTCCTATCAACACAAATATCATGCCATAGAAAATAAAGCATTTTTAGTTGATTATAAAGTGGATAGAAACCACATTGAGAAAGTATAAATAATATGATGATCATTAATGGAGTCCTATGCAGTACGATTTTGGATAAAAAGTGTTCTTATGGGTGTTTCCAAGGTTGGGAAATCACTATATTCTGAAGAAAGGAAAGTTGAAACCTAGAAATGTTGGTTTATTTGAGATTATGGAGTGGATTAGTTTTGTGGTTTACAGTTTGGACCTTCCAAAGTGATTTGGTTCCATGAGAAACATTTTTCATGTTTCACATAGTTGACAGTATCACCTTGAGCCATCACATGTGATCTATACCGATGATATTGAGCTTGATACTAAAGAATAATTTAAGGAGAATATGATTTTTATAGTGGATCAAAGTAAACATACCCTACATGGTAAATATATTCCATTGGGCAGAGTTTTTTGGAACTATATAATAGATTCCCATGAAATGTGGGTTTGAGAATTAGATATGAGGGAGAAGTGGCCTCATATATTCTTAGATAAACCTTTTTCAACATGGATTTCTAGGGATGGAAATTGATAAGTGGGGAGATTGTCATATCCTTGGTTTAAGGTATATAATTATGAGCCTTGTGATGGTTTTATTTGGGTTTGGGTTGTGTTGTATGGTTCCCAATTAAATTAAATGGGGTTTTAGGAATTTTTCATTTCAACATGATCTGGACCATTCCATGGCCCAATTAATGTTTTTTCTGGATATGGCCTATGTAAAACAAGGAGATAAAAACACCCAGGTTGGTTGTAATCATTAGAATAGATTATCAGGAGTCTCCCCATATGCTAGAATCAAGATAGACTCACTATTCCATGGTGTAAGGTGTGGTGGGTCTAAAAAGACCAAGGTTTTTCCTCCATGTCTTTTTCAGTCACCATTATGTATCTCCTAGGCATGGTGAAATTGAAGCCTCTATGACCATGGTGGGAATTAACATGCCGTGGTGACAATTATTTTAATTTCATTGAAATGGATGAATCAACCACCTAATATTTAAGGGGAGTTATACCCATTGACGAGGGAATGTGTAATAATTAAGGGAGGGATATTAATTACTCCTTAACTAGTTTCTACTCAAATGTTTCTCCATTTATATATTTAACATATCTGGATGATTTTAAGGTGAGTTCTGGATGACCCTTCTTCATTCAGATGACTGCCTTAGACAATCTATCTCTTCCAATTTTGTCCCGATTGAATTTTTACAGTGAATTTATAATAGAGGTTCCATATTCACTTCAATTTATGGATCCCATTTAGTTACTTGAAATTACATGTTTTTGTGGTAGGTAGTCTTGAGCCATCCCATGAAGTTTTGTTGATTTTCTATGCGTATATGATGTGCATCCATGATGACACATTTTTCTCTTTGAATTTTACAATTAATGATTTAATTGAAACCCCAAATTAAATGTGTTAGATCTTCCCATGGGCTTTGAGTGGTCCTTTGGAATGTAAATATCAAGACATAGTCCACCTTTTAAGGTTTGTAAACCACTGAAAATTAAAAAGGAATTAAAGAGGTGACTTTTGGAGCATCACAACTTTAATAAGTGAGTAGTATATTTTTACAAATATTATTAGGACATATCCTAGATTCAAGTAAAATAAAATAAATGACTTATTGATGACCTATGGTTAATTTTTTAAATTGATTAATTCTTGGACAATAGAATCTAATGGATAATAGGTTAAGAATGATGGAATCATGATTGTGGAATTTATTATATGGTTAATTTGATTATGATTGGGGGACATTGGATGTAATTATGAGGATATAGTATACTCATTATTATTATGTTTTGGAGACCTATGATGTAATTACAAGGATTATATGTGATCATTATTATTATGGTTGGGGGAGTTTGGAAATAATTAGAAGGATTTGGTGTTCCCACTATTATTACGGTTGGGGGAACTTGAACATAATCCCAAGGATCTATTGTTCCCATTATTATTATGGTTGGGGGAGCTTGGATATAATTCTAAGGATATGGTGTAACCACTTTTTTATGGTTGGGGGACCGTGGACACTATCCTAAGGATTTAGTGTGCCCAACATTATTATGTTTGGGTAGTCTTGGATGTAATTCCAAGGATCTGATGTTCCCATTATTATTATAGTTGGTGGACCTTGGATTAAATTATAAGGATTTTATGTACCCATTATTATTTTAGTTGGGGGACCTTAGATGCATTTACAAGTATTTGGTGTTCCAATTATTATTATTTTTTGGGGACCTTGATAAGATTACATGGATATAGTATTCCCATTATTACGATCATTATCATTAGGGGACATTGATGTGATTCCAAGTATATTTCTTTCTCATATACTTATATGCATGATGATGGTATTGAAAACATAGGCATCCAACACTAGCCAAAGTAGGCATGATTAACCCTAGGTGATACCTTACTCTTGAGGGTTAACAACATATATTGTTATTAATTCTGATGTCACACTATATTTTCTTTAGTTTCAGGTTAGTATATACTATATTTATACTAGATATTCATTAGACGCAGTTGGTGGTGGCCTAATAAGTATTACTCACACCATACTCGGGCCACCTTTGGTACTTGAGTAGACTTCAAAGTTGTAGCTTAGGGTTCCAATGTATGAGTGGAGATTGGATATTTTAGGATTAAATCATGGATTGTGGGACTGAGCCTAGCCTTAAAACCATTTGGGTTTTACTGTTTCTTGTGGGATTACTTTGGGGATTTTTCTAGTTTGATGTATAATCATATCTGTATTTCATCTTGGACATATATTTTGGATTATTTGGTAGTTTTCGTATAATGTTATTTTGATATTATGTGATAGATGACTTTTTTTTATTTATATTATTATTTTAATTTTAAATTGAGGGTATAGTCTCTCCATGATATCCTTTAGACACTCGCTACTAGTCAATAGACTTTGGCATACATGGATATGTTCTTAAGGAAATGCGGTTAATTGATTTGGTTACTCATGATCGAACTAGGTTGGGGACATTACATGATGAATATACTTTACAACATAATAAGAAACTTCAACTAAATAAACACTCTTGACCCCACAATCACCCAAGATACACTACATAAATCATTTACATGTTTATTAACCCTTAATTCTAGGGTTTCATTTTATTATCATCATATTACCATTCATAAATAATTTCCCATTTACACATATGATTCAACATAGAATCATTAACACAAAATAACATCATATATTCAATACATAATTAATAATTCATAATAAAGAATCTAATTGAACAACTTTATATTATATATTCTTCCATATCTTCCTATATTTCCATTTAAAATCTATTTATCAATTACTTACCATTCTATATAGGATAACACATAGTACCAACAATGTACATATATATATATTAACCATAAAAAAGGTATAACATAATAATAATATTCTAAATTATAAATTAAATAAATTAATAAAATAACTAAAAAAATAAAAACATGAAAACACTAAACAAGAAATAAATTAAATGAAATAAGAAACATATAACCTCATCTTACCCTAGAATAAACTCACTACACCAACTCTAAGAGAATAGAGAGATACATGGAATACAATAAGGCATGAAATGAACCCTTTCCCTAGACCAAATGATCACATTGAGCTCAAGGTAAGAGTATTCAATTTTACTATGGGAGTGGTGTATCATAATTTAGGAAAGGGGTCGGTTATCAATGGTAAAAGTGGTTCAAAAAAATATTCACAACTTATAGAATTAAAGGAACAAGTTCAAAACAAAGGGAATAATGTTAAAAAAGTTTAAGGGGGCCAATGAAAGGGATTATAATCATTATATTTTAAGGGATAAAAATTGAATGGATTATGAAAAAACAAAGTTAATTTAGAAGATTTCACATCATGGAGGACAAATATCTTATTCTAGAAGATATAATAAATGCATATAAATCCCTACCTCAATGGATATGAAAATTTCCTTATCAAGAGGACCAAATTGAAGCACCAATAAATCCATTAAAGGCTCCCAACAACAAAATTGACATAAATATTCATTAAAAAATACACTAACACCCAATATAGTAATTTCTTTAACTTTCATGGAAGAAGGAAAATAAGAATAAAATAATAAAGAAAGGTAAATTAAGATTAAATTAATAAGGAATTGATCATATTAATTATAAGGTCATAGACCCTCCCTAGGCACCGTGATCCACCCAAAGAGCTCCCACGATTACCTGGATATTGGTAGAAATAAGGTAGATCAAACCAAATTGAGGGGCAAAATAAATTTATAATGATAATTTGGATATAGAGAATCATGGGGTGACATAAATAATCATAGTATAAAACACCTATCAAGCATATAATATAATTCAATAAAAAATAAAATATTTTAATTTTGTGATAAAGAGATATCTCTTATGTATTAAGGGATTACTCTTATATATTACAATGAAAACTCTTATGTACTAAAAATTTGGCAAAGGCAAGGTCCACATAGTGATATATAATATCCTTATTGAGGATATATAATATTTTGATGATATAGAAGAAATGTGTATTAGAATAAAATGAGATAATGGTATTAATGTGATGTGAATATATAATATATGTATATTGTGATACATAATATATGTTAGAGAATACTTAAGATATTTCAGTAAAGGGTCTGATATATAAGGATTTTGTCTACAACCTGGGTGATACATAAGGATTACTTAAAAAATTTCAATACATAATATATATCTTTTATGATAATTAAAATACATAAGAGTAATTTACAATCTTTTATTCATATATAAGGGATACCCTCTAAGTGAGGTTAAACCTAAACATTATCAGAAATCCATCTTCTTGAAAAATATTTATGGCCTGAAACCTATGGCTACTTCATGATCTAACTCCACATGGTGAAATGCATGTTCCAAACTACTGATCACACTTTATCCAAATACATCACAACGAAAGAGAACCCTCACACTGAAATATAATATTAATTAAGTGATAAAAATTTCTATCTATAATATCATGTAAAACTAAACCCTTCTCACGGAAAACTATCTACAACACCCTCAGTCTCCTTTAACACTCAAAAAATTACAAGGGTCTAGGAAATTCTAGAAATTTATGTAGATGATATATAATATTTTGAAGATGGTATGGAAGATGATACAAAGTTAATTTTCACAAATTATTAGACCTACTATGATAGATAAGATATTATATATGACAAAGAATATATGAAAAGGTACATGTTATATTCAATTGAGAGTATGTAAGATCAAAATGATCATATTAAAGATATTCCTAAGGATTCATAAGTTATTTGATATCACTAAGGATATATATAATATATTATATTTTATATGAAAGATTTATCAGATTAAAAAATATGAAAATCATGGATAATGAAATAATATTATGATTGGTTATTCTTCAAGTATTTAAATATCATGATGTTGATATAAATTCTGTAGTGATTCAAGCATATACTTGTAGATAATAAATGATAATTTTTGTGTGTGGATATTAGTATGATAATTCTGGGTGTTCAAATATAGAGATTTAAAATCTATTATAAAGATCAAAACTAAAGGTTTTATTAGGAAAAATATTTGACTAGTTTGAATAAGGATCATAGGTATCTATTGAAAATCAAATAGGATAGTTTGTTATAAAATAATTATTCCAAGATCATGGGGAGTAATTTATAATTAAAATAATCAATGGATCATGGGGAATATAACTACATGATTATATTGAGAATATTGAGAATATCATGGTGCCAAATATCATGGTATTTACATATTCATAATATATAAAATATTTATATAATCTATTGAGGGGAAACATATAAATAAGATAAGAATAATAATATGAGTGAATATATAAGAGGAAGTAAATATTCTAATGATATAAAATCTAGGAAAATCATAAGTGTTGAGGAATAAAATAAAGAGAATAGAAGAAGAGAGTGGTCGATGAGGTATTGCTACTACACAAACTATTATGATAAAAGGATAAGTATAACTAGAAGAATGAGTGAATGCATACCCCATGAGACTCTTATATCAGGATGATATAAGATAGGAAAGAAAAATAATTATAAAGAGTAATAAATTTGAGAAATATTGTCACCACTACTACTAGTACTAATACTACACACACAAACATATTCTATGTGTTAAGAATAAAAAAGAATAATAAGATTTATTGAGAAATAACAAATAGATACTACTTATAGGATTTATATTAGTTTTCTAAGTTCATGTTTTAGAGGATTAAGAAGAAAATTTGAAGTTACTTATTATATTCATGAGTTTATCATTCTGAAATTGAGAGGAAGAGTATAAGGAATACTTTAATACTATTACAATAATTTACATATTGGTAATAAAATACCTTTTTTGATAAATAATATCTTATCATTGAGATGTTATGAAATTTTAGAGTATATTGAAGATCTTTTTCATTATAATTTTAGGAGGATCCCTTTTAAATTGATGGGAGTAAGTGTATTATTTTAGGAGATTATGTAGGCATTTTGGGACATATACTTGGGGGTAAAAGATAATATATTCCAAAGATATTTTAACATTATTATATTATAGGATATTTATTTCTTAGTCTCAACAAAAATATAACATTGATTTAGTCACCCACATTATGGGATAACCTTAAAAAAATATCATATGTTTTTTCTCTTGTTTATTTATTTCTTTTAATATGCTATGTTGTGTTGGGAATTTATAAGGAGATCCATTCATTATAATAGGTGTAGTAGTTTTAATATTAAGAATGGTAATTTAAAGAGAAAATAATATTATAAAATCAATTCATATTTATTTAACCACCCTCTCATTGTGACTGCACATATTAATGGTAACTTTAAGGGTCCAAGTACCCTATTTTTTAGTCTAAAGATGTTAGAAAGGCCTCAAAAAATTGGTTTCAAGTTGTGTTATCCAGTTTTCCATGTTCAATATAAAATTTGAACTAATATGAAGGATTATTAACTTTATTATGTAGGTAATATTTATATTAAACATGGGTTTTATATATTATTATAAATTTATTAATTAAAGGAAAATTATTAAAGTATTTTCCTTATTAACAAAAAAAATTGTATCAATGAATATATGTATTTATCAATAAAAATGGCTCAAAATTTTAAAACACATTATCTAATGAGGTGAAATAGTTAGTAGATAATTGATATATGGTATACCATTATTGATAATATTGTATTTTATTATAGTGGGGAATGTCCACTTGTTTCAAGGTGTGTAATTACATGGACCCATCATGTGGCTTTCCATGTAATCTATAAAATTAAAATATTCATAGAAAGAATTATGTTTTGACATATAAAGTTTTTATAAAGGAAATTGAAAATTTATTATGATATTATATTTTTTAAATATAAATTTCTTATTTACACATATTATATTATGGTTTCAATTAATATAACATAAGACTGGATTTATAAAGGTGGAAATAATTATGGTGGGGAGAATTATAACACCCTAAAATAAATTATTTTAAATATAATTATTTATTTATATGACAACCTAATGATACCCAAACTTTCATATTTATTACCATGGATTCTTAAGACCCTCCTAAATTAAATAATAAATTTTTATAAGGTTTTTTGTGGGTATTTAGTGTGGTTATAAACCTTTTAAAACATGTTTATAAATATAAAAGTTATATTTATTATGAAACATGGGTGTTATTGATTATATATGTATTTTGTATTATAAAAAATATTATATATTTAAATTAATATTAATTTTTTTTGGTGTAAAATGTAAAATTTAATTCAATAATTTGATGATTATTATATGGGTTAGTAAATGGATATTTTGTATTTAGATACATTTATATTCTTAGTAAGTTATTATAATATTAATAATGATATTATTTAATAAAATTGGTATATAGAAGAGGGTTAACCCCACATTTCCCCCCAGATTTATCATGGATCTTGGGAAAGGGTAAGAGGAAGATTATGATCTCATTTATCATAATCTATAATACAAGTGAGGTTTTTTATGGGAGGATCTATGTTTTCATATCCTTCTTATTCAACTATTGTTTTTATTCTTCTTATACTTCTCTTTATCAAGTCCTATATAAAACTAGGGTTCCTAAAATGTCGAGGTTTCTCTATGTAAATATGAAAAAACCAAAACCTCAACAATATTTTAATCCTTATTATTAAAATATAACTTATCATACAATCCACACTCTGTTGGGTGGTTCAATTTCAACCCATGACTCATTGGTGAGTGTTTAAGCATCTAGAGATTTAAAATATTATCCAATTATTTAATTTTTGGGAATATAATTTATTAGTGAAGATTACTTTGATAATAATGTTGGGTGTCTATTTCATTAATACCAATTGAAACTAGAAAATTCCCCTTAAAGGTAGTTGGATTTAGGATTAATTTGTTTTCCTTCAACCATAATTTCTCTAAAATTTTCAAAGTGAATCCCCATGAATAGTACAAAATTTATTCTTACAAATTATGATAAAATGATGTTGTATTTTTTTATTATTTTCTCATATCTCAATTAATTTGGAAAATAGATTAATTATTATACATATATTATGAAATTAAAAAATATTTATCATAAAGTGTTTTTGAAAATCATTCATTGAAGTTCTAATGAAATTAAAATAATTTTTTCTGGGTAGTGGGTTGTTATATTTTATAATCCATCACTTTGATGATTTTATATAGAAACCATGAAATAATGTGGATTATAAATTCATTTGGATATATACATGGTTTGATTTACCTATCACTATCAATGTGTTATTATTTATAAATAAAATGTATTTTCATTAATTTTATCATTGAATTATCCTTTAATGTTAATAAAAAGGGGGTAAATCTTGTATAAAGGGTGTTTAAATTATAATCCTGAATTTTTGTATAATTTATGTGGAGTCCTTTGGGTAATCCGGATGGAAGATAAGAAAAGTGTTTAATTTCAATGAAATGATCTTGATGGGACATTGCACTTGGTTAAATTATTTTTCTCATTTTTCTCTTATAATAAACTATATATATTTTGTTATTTTTTAGTTATTATTTTAATAAATATGGTATGTGTATTATTTTTGTTTCATTTTAGAATAACAATCCTTTTTAAATAATTTTATAAATTAAAATCATTGAAATTCAATCATTCTTTAATATCTAATTTTGAGAAATGTTACTGGAGGAAAAAAATTGAGATGTTTGTATGTTCGTGGATGCAAGATAATAGGTTTCTTATGAAATAATTTTTTAATGATCAAGATTAGTTTTTAATCATTTAAAAAGGTTTAGAATATGTTGGTGAATAATTCATGTTGCATTAAGAACCTTAAGTACATGTCCCTTGACCAATGTAATGTCACAACTTATCATGAGAAGGTGATAAAGATCCAATTTAATGTCATTGAAAACCTTTATCATCTAACATAGCAATTGAAGTCCCATAATAGGACTTGGGATTATATTAGTGCTCCAACACAATCTCATGCTCTTTACCAAGACACTATGTCTCTGGCTTAAAGTAAAACATGTCAATTCATCAAGACTATTCCATAAGTAATGTATTGTGGGTGAAGTACCCATGAATTTATTATTGTCAACACTATCTAGAAAACTCCAATATATGATCTTTTCAAGACCCAATGTAGTAATAGGATAAGATTCAAGTTGTGAACTTGAGAAAAATCCCACTACATTGTGATCCTCTATTTAGTAGAATATGCAAATTTAGGAGATCGAGGATCCAACCACACCAATTCCACCCAAGTAAAACCCAAATATTACGTCCACACTACAATATAATGTCAAGAAGGAATAAAATTTATCTTCCCTATCCAACATAATATCAACCCATAATAATGTATCCTTTTCCCCAAGTGATTATAGGTTGATAACTAGTGAACCCTTAATGCATGTGAGTGATTTAAATTCATTCAGGGATATCAAACTAAAATCCGATCCATTAATCTAATTCTAAGGACACATGATAAGAATACATTCAAAGAAAATCTTCATATATTTTGATTTTCCTAAATTGGGGAAATGGTTTTGAGAATTCTAGGTGGAGGTTAGTTATAAGGAGAGGGGGAATTCAATGACTCAACCTACTCCACCTCAATGTAAAGAAAACATTAGACTATCATAGAACCTCATTTAATCTAATGAGACATTTCCACATGGAATCCATCCAATGTTAAGAGGGATAATAGAAGGAAACTGGGAATTAACATAGATTTTAGGGGAGCTAGTGGTATCTCATTTAACCCATTAACCCCTTATAAACATCAATTTCATATCCCCTACACATTATATTATCCACCTCCACCATATGACCTTACCATTCCATACTCTCTTCCTCACCAATCTTTTAATACAATCTTCCCATCTCCTACCATTTAATCTATATAGGTATAGTGGAGGTACAACTTTAGTCAAGGGAGTAGAGAAGGTCAGACATATATATGAGGGAGAATTACTTCTTTTATATATTTTCCTTAAAATTTTTCATGCTAAGATTGTCTTGTAATGTGAGGATAAGGTGGATGTCATGGATCCCTATTATTTTTTCTTTATGAAAAATGTATATTTGATTATTAATAATTTTGATCTTAATGGTTTGACTATTGGATATTGGATAATTTATAAGATGGGTAGGGTGATGTAATAATATGTGAAACCTAAACCTAGAACTAAGGCATGATGACTGCATCCTAAGAAATGAGAGTTCAAGAGGTATAATGGAAAAATAATCTCTAGAAATGAATTGAAATCACTACTTCCCAAGGAAAAGAGCAACTTCATAGGGAATCTTTACTTGGGTATTAATTTCTATACTATCTCAAGAAATAAGTAGTTGGAGTTGATGATGTTTAAAATTAATTTCTATTCTCAATTTACATGTTATACTTTTTGAGGGCGATCAATAACTTGAATTCCATAAACTCATAAAAAATTGAATTAAAACTCCTTGTGCATTTGTGCTCACTTCCCGTTTCCAATACCATAAAAACATGATAAAAAAATAAAAAATAAAAAATAAAAAATATATTTATATTCATGCATGATATCATAAAAAAACACTCATTAAAATTAGATTTTTTATATTTTTTATTTATAAATAGAATCAGTGAAACAACCACCCTATTCAAGTGTTTAACCCAACCACTCATCAATAGAAACATTCTTTGTGACTAAAATATTTCAGTGCAGTTCTCCATTAAATATTTGAATTGGGACATGAAACTCTCTTAGATACTAATACTTCGGACATGAATCTCTCTTAGTTACTTGGTCATATATACATGGCTCCCCATATAATATTACTTCAATGGTATGATATTTGAAGTGTGGATATATAGTTCCCATAATTCTATCCTTTTTTACTTGAAAATGATGAATATATTGAGTTTAAGTAATATTGGAACCTCCTCTTTGACACTTTTTTTCATTAAATTTATTTAATTTTATTTACTTACTCACTCTTTTTTGGTATGTAGGTAAAACCTATGTTACTTTTTTTCTTCAAGGACAAAAAAATATTTTCACGACATATAATTTAAACTATCATGTCCTGATTTTTTTTAATTTTTTTTCATAGATCACTTGTCGAGATCCTACCAGTCTTGTTATGATAACACCCTACATACACTCCCAAGTGTATAATGATTGTTTTTTCTAAATTTATTTTATAAGACAGTATAACAAGGTTCTTGTTCTTATTGATTGGACCTTTAACTCATTGTGGAGAAATGGTGGTGGTAGAACATGAGAGAATTTATTTTACACAAGAAGTTAGTAGTGTATTTATATTCATTAGTGCATCATTTTATATCTACTATATTGTTTTGTATTATTTATTCCAAGGATATGAGATATATGTTTTACCCTGTGCATTGGTTTTCAAATATTTTCTAATTTACTCTTTGGTCTTATTTATTTATTTGTTATAGTTTTTATGGGTGAAATAATTTCCATGATTTATAATTGATTCCCATGAAACTTGTTACTCACTCTTGGTGTTTGGTAATGTTACACATGTTTTATGATAGTCTAGGATAGGTATTGAGGTATAATTTAATAGGTTATTTCATTACAATATGATTGGTGTTGATCTCACCTAAATAATCGACACCCACCTATCAATGATCTACCCAGCCAAGATATCATCATCATTTTAAGCCTACATTTCATTCTTTATTTTCCTATTGGGAATCATCCATGTCCTAAAATTATATCTTATACATCCCACTCTATTATTACATTCCCACACTACATTCATATCATGTATCAAATTATATAACTTATAATAACAATAACAACATTTAATATGATTATTAATAATAAATAATCATATAACAATTATAATAATTATTTGGGGGTTTAATAATAATGTTGATATAACCACACAATAATAAATCCTAATTGGAGCACAGCACCATCCATCCAAAGGGATGAACCACACCCTTTTAGGACTCATCACATTTCCACTATATAAATACCAATAATTTAAAATCTCACATATTTAAACTATAAAATTACTAAAGAAAATCACTACAGTTATCTACTCGAGTACCGTTATAGTATCCTACTTAGAGTTGGAGCTATATTACACTTTCTATTGTTCCCTCACTATATTACTGGTGTAGGAATCTCCCTAGTTGTTTGGTGTGAAATTTGTTTTAGTGAGGCATTGATGGTGTTGAAACCATCTCATAGATGAATAAAAAACAAAACTTGGTGCTGAATGTGATATACATGTAGAGTTGAGGATATGAACATGGTTTGAAGGAGAAAAAAATGTATTACATTGGGTGGTTGGATTGTTTGATGAAATATTGATTTTATGGTGATTAATATTCATTTTATATACCAGTTGAATAATGTTTTAGATGATGATGATGATTATAATAAAAATAAATTACTAATATTATTAATTTTTTTAGTTTTTAATAATATGAAATAAATTATACTATTTATAGTAATAATAATTAATATTATAATTAGTAGTAACATTTATATTAGTAGTAGTAGAAATAGTAACAACACCAATAGTAGTAATAGTAATAGTAATATTAATAGTAATTATGTAACGCCCCGACCCCAGTTACCCAGAGTCAGTGCATTATTGCGTAACATTGGCATGATCACAAAAGATCAAGTCTCGAAAGACTGATTAGTTTAGTAGACTTGGAAACACTAGATACATTCATAAATGTTACATTATATCATAAAGTGAAAAACTACAATAACATAGTCTCCATTTTCCACACTCATATACCCTTCAGACTATCCCTGCAGGTCATTCCTAAAATAATTCTTCACATCCTGGAAAAATTAAAACATTGAAAGGGGTGAGCTCAGATGCTCAGTAAGGATAACAATATAGCATAAGCTTTCATAAATAAACATAAACAATTAAAGAAATGTATGACTAAAACAAAAGCCTTTTAAACTTGAACTTCAACATAAAATGGAAAAAGTAAAATGAGATAATGCCATTTACTTATTCACATGGATATTCTACTGGTCGAATAATCATATGCAATATCAATAACCACTTTCATAATGATGGAATGCATAATTATAGACTATCATAACCATGTAGCCAAGGCCTCGTGCCAAGACTACAAATAAGATTTTTTCAAGGCCTCTTGCCAAGACACTAGTTTGTCTCGTGAGACCCACCGATGCAATTTTTTAGAAGATACTTACGTTTAAAATTGCTCAAATATACTCCAGTGTTATTCTAAAAACATTATGAAAGCTTCTGAAAACAAAATAACTAATTCTGAGACTGCTCGACTAATTACAGGCCATGATGGGTCTACTCCCAATCCCTTCCTGTCTACCACACTCGAGAGTCGGGTTTTCTGAAAACATTTTTAAGCTTGCATTAAATACGTATACATTTTTACTGGATTTTTGAATATTTGAGAGAAATATCTGTTTTTTGAAATCATTTAAAAATCGCATAATTATAAAAGAAAACCTTTTGAATAAACGTAAATGTCAAAGGGGTTTATACACCTTATAAAAGAAAGTTGTGTATAAAAAAAATATTCCTCAATGAAAGAAGATTGAGACAAAGTCCCTTACAAAGATCATTTTTTAAATAAAATAGATCTATTATGTGTATTAACTATAAGTAACAATAAAGAAACTAAAAATACAAGATAGGACATAATAATGACATAATTTGAAAGTAGGAGATTAACCCAAAGAATGGAAATTGGGTTAAAAAGCTCCCTTACCTCGTGTCCGACTTGACTCGACTGCTCTTTAACCTCCTGAATAATAAATTAGAGTTAATTTATACTTTCTTAAGAACCTTTTTCAAGTTCATTATTCCTTTTATATCACTTATTACCATGTTATGAACATTATGTATTTTTTAAGTTAATAACGGTCATTTTGTAGATCTTGGGTACTTGAGTTAAAAATAAACTTCTTATAATTACAAGTTGTTTATGTGGTAGAATATCCATTATCTCCATAATTATATTCATGATTTAGATATCATATATATTATATATATCCAGTATATAAATGCATTTATAATATTACATAACATTTAGGGGTAAGAAATGAAATGCACCGTTCATGGAGACGGTAAGCCGTACGTACGCATGAACGCTACTTTCATTTCTATTTCGTATTTAATGGAATGAAGTTATAATTATATAAAGGTATAATATAATTCCAGTATAATATAATTTATAATACCATTTAATCCATCCTTTATACATCCCATATATGGCATTAACGATTCAAATCACTTTGAGGGGGGGGGGGGGTAGTCCGCACTTCCTAAAATGAAATTATACCATTTACCCATAATGGAAATCATAAAGGTATGAAATAAATGAAAAATAAAGAATCATAATGAAAAAAAAACATAATGTATATCATATATAAATATATTGTCATCATAATGGCCACCATGAGATGTGTTAAAAGAAGATTGAACAATCATCGTTTCGTGAGTCAGAAATTCGCCAACCACGGAAACAGTATGTTCTTTTACCATTAGGCGAAGGTGTGTGTAAGTGTAAATGAAATACTTCTCATAAAAACATTCTAGTATATTGAAGATAATGGTTTTTTTACAATCAAAAGGAATAAAAAGAGTTTAAGGGGTTGGAGAAGCAAAATAAAACAAAATAACATAAGAGAAGACATTACCTTAAAATCGGGTAACTCTTTTTGATTTGAGCCAAAGGATTCCTTGGGAAGAATTATGCCCAAAGTGAGGCTTATAGGAGTAAGAGAGAGAAGTTGGGAGAGAGAAAATGGGCAGGGGTTGGCCGAGCCAAAGGCTTGAGAGGTGTGGGTAAGGTAGTAAAGGTGGGGGCCTTTTATAAGAGGAGAGGAGGGGCACTATTGGAAAGTAATGAAATGTTACATTATTATGAAGTGCTTTTCGAATTTCAAAGGTCCCAAACTTATATAGTTCTAGTATAAGGTGATAAGGGTTCGAAATATACTCATAAAATAGGTTTTTGACAAGTTTAAGTCTTAGATTTTACATTATATTTTTATTTTATTTAAAACATTAATTAATGAGGTAATCTCTGCATCATCATGGTGTCATAAATAATTTAATTTATTTAATGTCTAAAAATTATAAAAAAATTATCATGATGTAGGAAATAATTTTATATTTCTAATGAATATTTATAGTAAAAAATATCACTTTTATAACCCCATATAAAAATTGTTTTAGTAAAACAACTCATGTTTGTGACATTTTTATTTTAACATTAAATAAAAGTTTTTAATGTCTTTTTCCTACCAAAGTGGCTCCATGGGGTCCCCAAGTTGACCCATGGATTGTATTGGTCGGCCATGACTCATCCAATAGGGGTAGGACAAGTGTAAAGGTATTTTATTATTTTTATAATATCATTTTTACCTTAAATTTCACTAATTACCTTTAATCGCGATTAATTAAACTTAAAAGTTACTATTCACCAAAAATTATTTTAATCCCATTGAACCACATTTTACTTCATAATGACAACCATGTATGTCAGATTTTTGAAAATCAAATCACAGAAGTGAAAATGTTTCATTTAAACGAAAAATCAGTTTTTTAACTACCACTTAGTGGTTTCACTATTCATCAAAAATTGAAGTTTTTCAGAACAATTCCAAAATTTCACCCAAAGATATAATTGATATTATGAATTCATAAATGAAGTCCATTTTGAAATATAAAATTTCTATAATTTAAAAAAGTGGGTATTACTATTCATAACGGCTACTTTGATTAGTCGTGGTGTGTTAGAACTCGAACTTGCGTACAATGCAAGCTATTTCATTATTAAAAGAGAAGCATATCGTGGAAGCTCGGGGTGTTACATTCTCCCCTCCTTCAATAAATTGAATCCTCATAATTTGAAATTTTTCTTTGAAAATAAAAGGTTGAAAATAGAAAATCCCCATTGTGTAAAACCCACATCGGAAATAAGGTTAATAAAAATATAACTTTAAAAGAAAGAAAGATAAGTACAAAGGTCACCCGAGATAGCCCATACTAGGATTCTATGAAAATATGGATATGGAAGAAAAAAAACCATCAAAGTCTGATGGAGAGTTGTATAAAATAGGATTAGGAGAAATTTAACCACAAACAAATCACAAAATTCTGATTGGTTAAACGGTCATTGAATCCCCAGTTGGAAAAGTTAACCGGTAACGTTTTTGTTTTAAGTTACCATTTATAAAGTTGAGGAATTTATTTAGGATATTTACTAAGAACGTAAGGAAATATACTTACTTGTCATATAGACTTTCATTCTTTAATAAATTTTTACCACAAACCCATCATTCACTTCAAAAGGTAATAGAACTCAAAAATATTCTATTTATCCTAATTGTATAAGGTTCCAAATATTAACACATACCATTTAGATTAGGAAAACTTTTTTGTAATAACCAGGGACTTCTTGTAGGCTAGTGGTAGGTAATAAAGGCCTATCACACTATGGTTGTGGGTTCGATTTCTGCAGCTTTGTCCGACGCGATGGGTTATCCCCCGACCTACAGGTTGTCCTTTTCCTAAAACTATAGTATTATAATATTCCAAAAATAATATTCAGAAATGTTTTAACCTTAAACAATACTATCCGAAGTTCAAATTAATCCATTACAACCTTTATAGTTATCCAAAATACTTCTGTCCAACTCACAGTCCAAATTTTATAAGGAAGGTAAACATAATGAAGATCCTTTTTTTTCCGTGTAACAACATGTGAACACCTTCATCATGTATTCTTTTAAAACACTGCAACATCCTGAATTACCGTGATCCCTTATTCCTTATAGAATACTAGATATACTCCCTCTATCCAAAAATATATACAAATCATTAATCAGTTTCAAGAAAGTTAAGAATATCCAATATAATTTATCCAAATCAATCATGTCACATTCCAAAATCACTATCTCGGTATCAGAACCATATTATTATGTTTATCTTTCTCTCAACCATATATTTTCCAAAAATTTAACCTACTGTGGTGTCACTTTTCTTGGTTCCACACAATCTCAAGTCCTTGATGAAATAGTACTGCAGTAAAATCTTTATATATATAACATTATTCTTATAACTAGAATATAATCCTTGAGTCCAAAAGCACCAATACATTAATTATTCCACTTCAATTATAGTAACATCATAAGATTGTCCTTGATCCCTTGGACTTTTCTGAGGTAAGTTTCCATGACGCTTAGGAAATTAATTTGCATAATGCCCCATTTCCCTACAATTGTATCATTCAATATTGACAGCCACTTTCTTTCCCTTGCAATCATAAGCCTGGTGACCTTTTTCTCCACATTTATAACAAACTCCCATTCCTTTTAGGCAAGTACCATGGTGATTCTTCCCACAATTATCACATAATGGAAAATCCATCTTTCCCCTTTTCCCTTTATCTATCTCTTATTCCACCGTTCTCTTCTTCTCTTACTTTACTTTATTGTCATAAGATTTAGAGAATTCCTTTTCTGTCTTGATAGAACACGCGACTATGTCTTTATACGTTGAGAAATATTGTGATACTAATGCTCGACTGAGAAATGGTTTTAACCCATAAAAGAAACGATCGTTCTTACTTCTTGGGTTACGTATATAATCTGCAGCATGCCTCGCTAATTGTGTAAAGTTAGACTCATAATTTGCGACATTCTCATCCTCCTTTTTCCTCAGACTCATAAATTTCCTTTCCATATATGCTCGATGGTCACGAGGAAAGTATTTTTCTAAGAAAATTTCCTTAAACTCCCTCCATTCCATACTTGATACTTCTTCATCTTCCTTTGTGTTTTGAATTAGCGACCACCATTGATCGGCATCTCCAGTGAGGCGGTAGACTACCATGACAACCTTCTAACTTTTGCTACTCCCCAAGGCGTGGAATATTTCCTCTAAGGAGTTTATCCATTGCTCAGCTACTAATGGATTTTTACCCCCATTAAATGTTGGCGGTTTTTTCCTCATGAAGCGGTCTAACATTGATCTTCCACATTGCGGATCAGGGTGCTCCATACGAGTAAGGTTATCATTCATAACCTGAGTGAGTTTTCCTTGTATGGTGATAATTTGATCAGCACCAGTTTTATCTCCAGCTCCACTATAATTATCTTAAGAAGGAGGGAAATCCCTACATGGAGTGTGTGCATTGATACGGTTTCCATTACTCCCACTAGGATCCATTTATAAAAAATGGCATAAACTATATTAGTTTATGAATCAAAATACATAATTCCATACTTGTAAAACACTTAACATAAATTTGACAATTTATGGATACAATCCATAATCATAAAAATGTTTTCTTTGAGAAGTATATACACATAAACCCTTCATAATGGTTGGTAAAGAAAATGAGAATTATCTTAAGCGTATCCCCCGGGAGTGTTATAACCATGAGTACAACAAGGCTCGTTGTCGTGCACCAGTTCCCGTTCGAGTCTAGCTCAAAGCAGTGTTTTTGGGTTTTACCCCTAGGTACATTTGTGTCAGAGCCGCCTCGACCTGCTTGTATCCAGACAGGGATGTATTGCTCGGAAAACTCACAAAATCTCTATAATACCAAAATTCTAGGAAGTTCTTCTATACTAATCCTCAATTTCTATCTTAGGGATATGTGTTCTAATCAGAGTTTATCTAAATCTAGCTTCCAAGGTTAGTACTAAACTGCCTCTGATACCAACTATAACACCCCGACCCCAGTTACCCAGAGTCGGTGCATTATTGCGTAACATTGGCATGATCACAAAAGATCAAGTCTCGAAAGACCGATTAGTTTAGTAGCCTTGGAAACACTAGATACATTCATAAATTTTACATTACATCATAAAGTGAAAAACTACAATAAAATAGTCTCCATTTTCCACACTCATATCCCCTTCAGACTATCCCAGCAGGTCATTCCTAAAATACTTCTTCACATCCTAGAAAAATTAAAACATTGGAAGGGGTGAGCTCAGATGGTCAGTAAGGATAACAATATAGCAGAAGCTTTCATAAATAAACATAAACATTTAAGGAAATATATGACTAAAACAAAAGCCTTTTAAACTTGAACTTCAACATAAAATGGCAAAAGTAAAATGAGATAATGCCATTTACTTATTCACATGGATATTCTACTGGTCGAATAATCACATGAAATAACAATAACCACTTTCATAATGATGGAATGCATAATTCCAGACTATCATAACCATGTAGCCAAGGCCTCATGCCAAGACTACAAATAAGATTTTGTCAAGGCCTCGTGCCAAGACACTAGTTTGTCTCATGAGACCTGCCGATGCAATTTTTTAGAAGATAATTATTTTTAAAATTTCTCAAATATACTCCAGTGTTTTTCTAAAAACATTATGCAATCTTCTAAAAACAAAATAACTAATTCTGAGACTGCTCGACTAATTACAGGCCATGATGGGTCTACTCCCAATCCCTTCATGTCTACCACACTCGAGAGTTGGGTTTTCTGAAAAGACTTTTAAGCTTGCATTAAATACATATACATTTGCATTGGATTTTCACATATTTGAGAGAAATATCTCTTTTTTGAAATAATTTAAAATCACATAATTATAAAAGAAAACCTTTTGAATAAACGTAAAAGTCAAATGGGTTTATACACCTTATAAAAGAAAGTTGTGTATAAAACAAAATATTCCTCAATGAAAGAAGATTGAGACGAAGTACATTACAAAGATCATTTTTTAAATAAAATAGATCTATTATGTGTATTCAATATAAGTACACATAAAGAAACTAAAAATACAAGATAAGACATAATAATGACATAATTTGAAAGTAGGAGATTAACCCAAATAATGGAAATTGGGTTAAGAAGTTCCCTTACCTCGTGTCCGACTTGACTCGACCGCTCTTTAACCTCCAGAATAATAAACTAGAGTTAATTTATAATTTCTTAAGAACCTTTTTCAAGTTCATTATTACTTTTATATCACTTATTACCATGTTACGAACATTATGTATTTTTTTAAGTTAATAACGGTCATTTTGTCGATCTTTGGTACTTGAGTTAAAAATAAACTTCTTATAATTACAAGTTGATTATGTGGTAGAATATACATTATCTACAGAATTATATTCATGATGTAGATATCATATATATTATATATATCCAGTATATACATGCATTTATAATATTACATAACATTTAGAGGTAAGAAATGAAATGCACCGTTCATGGAGACGGTAAGCCGTACGTACGCATGAATGCTACTTTCATTTATATTTCATATTTAATGGAATGAAGTTATAATTATATAAAGGTATAATATAATTCCAGTATAATATAATGTATAATACCATTTACTCCATCCTTTATACATCCCACATATGGCATTAACGATTCAAATCACTTTGAGGGGGCGGTAGTCCGCACTTCCTAAAATGAAATTATCACGTTTACCCATAATGGAAATCATAAAGGTATGACATAAATGAAGAATACATAATAATAAGGAAAAAAAAATAATATATATCATATATAAAAATAGTTTCATCATAATGGCCACCATGAGAGGTGTTAAAAGAAGATTGAACAATCATCGTTTCGTGAGGCAGAAATTCGCCAACCACTGAAACAGTATGTTATTTAACCATTAGACGAAGGTGTGTGTAAGTGTAAATCAAATAATACTCATAAAAACATCCTAGTATATTGAATATACTGGTTTTGTTACAAAATAAAGGAATAAAAAGAGTTTAAGGGGTTGGAGAATCAAAATAAAACAAAATAACATAAGAGAAGACATTACCTTAAAATCGGGTAACTCTTTTTGATTTGAGCCAAAGTCTTCCTTGGGAAGAATTCTGCCCAAAGTGAGGCTTATATGAGTAATAGAGGGAAGTTTGGAGAGACAAAATGGGTATGGGTTGGCCGAGCCAATGGCTTGAGAGGTGTGGGTAAGGTGGTAGAGGTGGGGGCCTTTTATAAGAGGAGAGTAGGGGCACTCATGGAAAGTAATGAAATATTACACTATTATGAAGTGATTTTCGAATTTCAAAGGTCCCAAACTTATATATTTCGAGTATAAGGTGATAAGGGTTCTAAATATACTCATCCAATAGGTTTTTGACAAGTTTAAGTCTTAGATTTTACATTATCTTTTTATTTTATTTAAATCGTTAATTAATGAGGTAATCGCTCCATCATCATGGTGTCATAAATAATTTAATTTATTTAATGTCTAAAAATTATAAATAAATTATCATGATGTATGAAATCTTTTTATATTTCTAATTAATATTTATAGTCAAAAATATGACTTGTATAACCCCATTTAAAAATTGTTTTAGTAAAACAACTCATGTTTGTGACATTTTTATTTTAACATTAAATAAAGGTTTTTAATGTCATTTTCCTACCAAAGTGGATCCATGGGGTCCCCAAGTTGACCCATGGATTTTATTGGTCGGCCATGACTCATCCAATAGGGGTAGGAAAATTTTAAAGATATTTTCATATTTTTATAATATCATTTTTACCTTAAATTTCACTAATTACCTTTAATCGCGATTAATTAAACTTAAAAGTTACTATTCAACAAAATTATTTTAATCCCCTTGAACCAAATTTTACTTCCTAATGACAACCATGTATGTAGGATTTTTGAAAATCAAATCACAGAAGGGGAAATGTTTCATTTAAACCAAAAATCAGTTTTTTAACTACTACTTAGTGGTTTCACTATTCATCAAAAATTGATGTTTTTCAGAACAATCCCAAAATTTCTCGCTAAGCTATAATTGATATTCCGAATTCAAAAATGTTGTCTATTTTAAAAAATTCCAAACTTATAATTTTCATTAATTAATTTTATAATTAATTCCCGTTGTCACGACAAATAGCATGTTTTTAAGAAACAATATATATCAAAAGATTGACAATTGTTCATGTCCAATTTCAATGTTAAATTAATTCTAATGACCACCATTGGATAAAATGGTAAAAATATATTCTAATTATACTTTAAAACCACTAAATAGTATAATTTATCACAATAAAGTATTTTGACTAAAAAATTTGTTTTAAGTATTTTTCACTATTCATAAAAAATTGGAAGTTCTCAGAAAATTACAAAAAATTCAACTTGAGATAATTTCGATATGAAGAATACAAAAATGAAGTCCATTTTGAAATATAAAATTTCTATAATTTTAAAAATTGGGTATTACTATTCATAACGGCTACTTTGATTAGTCGTAGTGTGTTAGAACTCGAACTTGCGTACAATGCAAGCTATTTCATTATTGAAAGAGAAGTGTATCGTGGAAGCTCGAGGTGTTAAAAATTATTAACAGTTGGCATAGTGGGATTTATTACAAGCAATGGAAACAAAAACACACCAACACCCCAAGAGGTCCTAATTTGAACTAATCCAATCACTCCCCCATGGAATGATTTTGGAAGAAATTAGGCCCATGGAAATTTTTCATCAATCCTATAAGGCCTAATATTTTATAGGAAAAAACCATAATTTATTTATGGGGTTAATATCAAATTATTCCAACCCATATATTGAGTTCTTAACATAGTTCTCTACACCAATATCTCACCAAACTTATTTATTTATATTTTTTCTTACTAAAATTAATGAGCGTTGATTCAACCAAAATATATGGGAGTCAAACACTTGAGGACTACTAACCTTCCTGAAGAAATTTCCAACTAGCAACCACCATGAACTACTCTTACAATGATCCCATTATCCTCTATTGTGATATAAAGCACAAGACTGATGGACATCACTAATAATTATTTTCATATGCCTATCATTCATCATATTCCCATTATAGTACACGTATATCTACCCCATTCAATATTGTTTGATCACTATTAGTTTTATCCATCCATGGAAACCCGACCTCAACTCTCAGTTGGTGTTGTTTGAGTAAGGCTGTAACACCCCGAGATTTTATGAAAAATATTATTTTTAATTTTATTGATGTCTTATGTTGTAAGCAACACCAAAAAGAGCTTGCACTACACGCATCCCTGAATTGGCTTTCATTACACGCAATCGCGACCTTCCTCGATAGCGTGTGTTGTACGCAATACCGAGTTTCACTAAACAACGATATGCTATTAAAATATTATTAAAACTAGCTGTTATGAATAGTAATAACCACTTTTTGAAATTTTATAAATTTTATCTTCCAAAATGGACTTTATTTTTGGATTCGGAATATCGAAATTAGCTTAGGGTGAAATTTTGGTACTTTTCGGATAACTTTCATATTCTGATGAATAGTGAAAATTACTAAATTTTATTTAAAAAACAACTTTTTTAATCGAAATAATTAATAGTGATAAATTATTAATTTGAGTGTTTTTAAAGTATATTTAGAATATATTTTTATAAGTTAATACAATGTTGGTCATTGGATGTAATTTCACATTTAAAGTAGACATAAATAAGTGTCAATCTTTTGATAATTATTATCTCTTAAAAACACACTATTTATTTTGACAACAGGAATTAATTTTTAAATTAGTTAATGAAACTGATATGTTTTGAATTTGGTAAAATAGAAATCATTTTTGAGTTCATAATATCAAATATATCTTAGGCCTAATTTTTGGTATTTTTCTGGAAACTTTCATTTTTTGATGAATAGTGAAACCACTAAGTGGTAGTAAAAAAAATGAATTTTTCATAAAACATAATTTTACCGCTTCTGTGAGTGTAATTTCAAAACTACGAGAGATACAGTTGATGTCAGTAAGTAAAATTTGGTTCAATGAGATGAAAATAATTTTTGGTGAATAGTAACTTTTTACTTTTTTTTACCACGGTTAAAAGTAAATAGGGTAATTAAGGGTAAAAATGTTATTATTATTACCCTAACACATGTCCTAATTCTATTGGATAAGTGTAATTCGACCAAAAACAACCTTAGTAATAAAATATGATCGTTTAGGCCCACATGGATTAGAATAGGACATTTATTATTAATTTATTTAAAGAAGTGTTAAAATAGTTAAAATCAAAGTTTAATAAGTAAATCATTTTTAATATAGGGTTATACATAAAATAAATTAGACTATAAATACTCATTAGAAAGCTAAAAATCATTCCTACATAATGGTATTTTATTTGTAATATTTAGACATTAAATAATTTAATTTATTTATGACACAAAGATGATGCAGTAATTATCTTATTAATGAAATATTGACATAATTGATGTTATAAATACCCAAATAAATGTAATTTGAGACTTTTTATAAATTCCACTAATTTTCTAGGTTAATATTACATGTTATTATTTATTTAATTAACTTTTTTCAAACTAATAATTCTGTTATGATTTTCACAAAAATCAATTACCAAATAGTGTCAAAATTAACATAAAATAGTTTTTAAAATAAATATTAAATTATTAATTGATATTTTATTCCTAAAAATCTAAGGTTCAGAAAAATGACTTAGATAAGGTTATATATATTAATAATAAACAACTTGGGGTTCGTTTGGCTTATTATAGTAAGTTTATTAACCTTATAGTGTAAGAACACAAGAAGACACGATAAAAGTAACATTATTTAACTTAATGTTAAATCTAAATGATAAGGTTAAAATAGGAACCTAAACTTGTATAAATTCTATTGTATGAGATGATTTTGATCCATACCCACCTTATCGTCGAAATAAATCAATTTTGAGCTATTTAAAACCGAATATGACTTTATAATAAAATAATATTTTTAGTTTTCCAAAGGAGCCCCTCTCCTTCCTTATAAAAGGGAACCTCCTCCTTCTCTTCCACACACAACTTTGAGCCTTCAAGCTCGGCCAACCCCTGACAAATTCTCTTATCCACTTCCATAGAAACATCCTAGAGGTTCTGGTCTTCTTCAAAGACCAATTTTAGTTCCCTAAGAGGAGGTCTCAAAGAGGCGTTTCAAAGAAGAGGTAATGTCCGTTACCGATTCTTTTAACTTTATTTCTTCTTCCACTTCTTCTTATTTAGTTGTTTCATTATGAATTAATAACATCAGTATAAATCATATATCTATATGTCATTATAAGTATGAAACAACCCTATTT
Source organism: Viscum album (assembly GCA_963277665.1). Classification (NCBI taxonomy): domain Eukaryota; kingdom Viridiplantae; phylum Streptophyta; class Magnoliopsida; order Santalales; family Viscaceae; genus Viscum; species Viscum album. Next base: position 609,471,061 of record OY728137.1, on the reverse strand, counting down.
CACCATCTATCCATCCTACGGAAAACGAAATCACCACGCGTGCGTACGTACGGAATACCGTCTCCACGCCGTGGTGAAATCTGTTTTTCCACAAACACCTTACATGGATGGGTATAATGGTGTAAAGAATAACTATATATGGTTATTATAACACCATACTGATTTTGATATATTATACCATCCACTCCAATTCTATTCAATAATTATGGGAATGATATCATCGCTCGTGCGTACGTACGGACTACCGTCTCCACGACGCGATGAGATTCATTCTCCATGTTAACCATACATGAATGATCATAAAGTATATATAATGAATAATAATGAAATATATGACATAATAATGTTACTGGATTTATGTATATATATATATATATTTATGTCATATACTTAATTCCACTCAATTCAATAAAGAAACGAAAACAGCGTTCATGCGTACGTACGACCTACCGTCTCCATGAACGGTGTATTTCTTTCCATTTATCGATCCATTATATATATGTATATTCTGAATATATAATATATATAATTTTTTTTTACATTCTGGATTTAAGTAATTATGATCTAAGTAATCATATGAATAATTACAAGTTAAAACACGAACGACAAATGAGACGATTTTACCCAAAATGCTACTTTAACATGAATTTACAAAAGAACGAGTAATATAAAGTAATAAGTGAACCATATATGATATAATAACAATGAATATGATTCTGTAATAAGTCAATGACATTATTTAAATCATTATATAGGAGGTTTGTACACTTATTAAGCGAATCAGACCTAAGGTAAGGGAAATATCACAATCTCATTTTTATCCGAGATTGTTTATACTTTGGAATTTACTAGGGTGTATTTTATCATCAACATCCATGTTTTATTAATATGTAATATTTATATCCTTCTACAATAGTTTATATCCAATTTTACCCTTTGGTGAGTTTTTTGTAAAAGATATGAAATGAATCTTTTGTCATTTTTCGTACGAGGTAGTTTTTGACTTTTCCAACAAAAGTACGAGAAGAATGTTTTCTTTTAACTTATACGGAATGAATGGATTTTTAAAACATTATTTCCAAGAAGCTTCCCTTAAAAGTTTTCATATTTATTTTTAATCAACTTCTTTTAGTTTAAAAGTTTATAATATGTTAAAGAAAGGAAAGTGTTTTTGAAGTAGAAAGGATATTTTCCTCAAGAATGGAGTTCAAGTGTTTTATCAAAATTATTTTCCATCTAAGATAATAAAGGGTTCTGTTTCTATCCCTATTATTACATTGATTTGATTATGTTGTGATGGAATTATTTTTATGAATTCCTTTATCTTATATGAGTTGTTTTATGATGTCACGATGTTTAAGATTCCCATTTTTACTACATGGGTTATGCAATGATGTATGATTTATGATTTTGTGGCACACATAAGAATGGTATCATTATGAGATGGGTGGGACCTATATCTCCCTCCAATGCATTGGGTAAAGATTTTATATCTCATGAGATCGACATGGCTGGAACGGTAGGTTATACCGGTTCAGTGAAACGGGACTGAAACGAGAAGTGAACTCGGTTCAGAAATGGACTTTGTCCACTAAGATAGTCTTGGCAATGAGTCTTGACTAATAAGAAATGATTCTCTATGATTATGTGTGTATGCCAAAAAGTTTCATGTTTTAAGTTATGATTATTGTGATTACATTTCACTGCCATGATTTATCCCATGTTATGAAATTATGATTTCTTTTGCAGGTTAAGATTTCCAAAAGTTATGTTCTTATGTAAATGATGTGAATGACATTTATTTTGTTTACCCTTACTGAGAATTTGAGCTCACCCTTTTATGTTTTCTTTTCCCCAGGATATAAAGAAAGGTTTTAGGTAAAAATGAAGAAGATCTTTATGGGATATGTTGAAGATATTTCACCACGATTAGAAGATTATATTCTGAGTTTCCAAAGACACTAAACTATTACGATCCTTGTGTGTGTGTTTTTGTTATGTACTAAGTATTCCGCAAAAGTAATGTAATGTCCATGTACATTAAGCTTTGGGTATCTACAGTTGGTATCAGAGGAAAGGTTAATCAACCTTTGGAAATTAGGATGCGAAAAAGTTAGTGAGATCCCTAGAGATATTTATAAGGTATGTCTAGGGATGTACCTTAGGATAATAATACGTATAGGATATAGTCATAGAACTACGGTAACAATCTTAGAATTTAACCTAAGATGTCAGATATTGAGGGTGCTCTCCCTTTACTATGTTGTTTTCCCTAGCATGATTTTTGCCTCTCACACTATTCTTTTTGGGTTTTAGAAAATGGCTGGAAACAGGAAGATTCATGATAATGGAGGATATGACGGACAATGTAATGATTTTCTTCATGAGAAACCAAATAAAACGAGATCTGGAAGTCCAAACATCGTTATTATTCCTAATCAGCAATCTCATAATATGATCAATAATCTCAAATTTGGTAAGTTTCCCGACTCAGATAATAAGAGAAAGATGGAGTATCATGATGATCATAGCAGAAAGAAAGTTCAATTTCCCTCATGTAAATCATGTGGGAAGAGGCATCAGGGAGATTGTTTCAAAGGAACTAGAAGATGCTTTGGGTGTGGAAAAGAAGGACACAAAGCCAGTAAGTGCAAAGTAAAAGGTTCATTTAACACCATGGACAAGGATAATGGTATTTCTACGACATCAACAATTATTAGATGTTTTAAATGTGGAATGTACGGGCATTATGCAAACCAATGCCCTAATGGAAAATCTCATGAAGAGAATCATCATGGTCATATGGGTAGTATTTATGTGGAGGATGATGAGGAGACTACAAATGATATATGAGCTGAAAGAAGTGTTGAAGCTCAGTCGGTGGTTTTAGAAGGTAGTGGAATGATTGTATGTTTACCGAGAGTTATGTTGTATAGTTAATGGTACTATGGAATAAAGAATCATCTAAGGATTGTTACACTATTGTTTTTCCTAAAAGTATTTGAAAGTATATGTTGAATGGTACCAGTAACCATGGAATGTTATTCAGATATTTTTTTAAAGTAGATGATATGCGCATAATGAAGGAATAAGAATATAATGAGATGTTTGATTGTATTCATGAGCTCATGATTGATATAAGGACTAAGTGATATCATGGTTTGAGTATATAGAATTTTGAGGATTTTGGTATGTGGAAAGTGTTAACTTTTAACTGCATTCATATTTTCACTAAGGTTCAATGGGTATTCATTTTTCAAGAGAATACATGATTAAGGCCTTATAACATTTGTAATGTGACCATCAAGACATATCTTATGATATATAGGGATCAACGATGGTATTAACATGCTTCATATATGAAATCTCTGGTAATCGTTTTCACTATAATATGACAATTGACTGCAATATTATGGATAAGCCTAAATATTGGAATGGATTATGTTGGACATAAGTTAGTATTGTTTAAGGATAGAACCATTTTTCGATATTATTGATGGGATGATATAGTAATGTAGTTTAAAAAAAAGGGACAACCTGCAGGACGAGAGACAACCCATCGCGTCGGACAAGGCTGTGGGAATTGAACCCACAAACGAAGTGCGACTGGCCTTTATCGCCTACCACTGGCCTACAGGAAGTCCCTGGTTAGTAGAAACTAGTTTTATTTTATTAAGCGGTATGATATATGAAGTATAAGTTCATTTTTGGAACCATATACGATTAATCTAACCATAATATGGACTTATAACTTTTGCTAACCTTTTGTTTGAAAGAGATGGAATGACCCATCATTCTATCACATGATCTGCTAACACATCACGAATAACAAATTCAACTTAATTTCTTTAAGGGATGAAGTGGAAATTGTTCAATTCACAAACAACAGTGAGATTTCACCAAAATCATGTAAGTATTTATTTTAATTCATCAACTTTAGGGAAATGATCTTGAAAACCAAAAATGTTGTCCTAGTGCCCTTATATCTGATGAATCAGATGGTACCTTAGATCAACACAAATCTATAGCTTTGTGATTGTTGGATTTTTCATAGCCATGTTCTCTACCTACCTCCATCAGAACTTGATGGTTAGATTTTTCTTCCATATCCATATTTTCACCTATGTTCTCATACTTGGAAACCCAGTGATGAGTTAATTTGGGTAACCGTTACATTTCATACTTTAGTTTTTAAAGCCATGTTTTGGTATTCCTTTTTACGATGTGGCTTTCTATTAAACAAACTTTCGAGTAGTAAACCATTTATAACCCTGACGAATTTCGAGGGCGAAATTCATTTTAAGGGGGGTAGAATGTAACACCCCGAGATTTTATGAAAAATATTCTTTTTAATTTTATTGATGTCTTGTGTTGTACGCTACACCAAATGGATCTTGCACTACACGCATCCCTGACTTGGCTTGCATTAAATGCAATCACGACCTTCCTCGATAGCGTGTGTTGTACGCAATACCGAGTTTCACTAAACAACGATATGCTATTAAAATATTATTAAAACTAGCCGTTATGAATAGTAATAACCAATTTTTGAAATTTTATAAATTTTATCTTCCAAAATGGACTTCATTTTTGGATTCGGAATATCGAAATTAGCTTAGGGTGAAATTTTGGTACTTTTCGGATAACTTTCATATTCTGATGAATAGTGAAAATTACTAAATTTTAATTTAAAAACAACTTTTTTAATCTAAATAATTAATAGTGATAAATTATTAATTTGAGTGGTTTTAAAGTATATTTAGAATATATTTTTACAATTTAATACAATGTTGGTCATTGGATGTAATTTCACATTTAAACCAGACATAAATAAGTGTCAATCTTTTGATAGTTTTTATCTCTTAAAAACACGCTATTTGTTTTGACGACGGGAATTAATTTTTAAATAAGTTAATGTAACTGATATGTTTTGAATTTTGTAAAATAGACATCATTTTTGAGTTCATAATATCAAATATAGCTTAGGCCTAATTTTTGGTATTTTTCTGGAAACTTTCATTTTTTGATGAATAGTGAAACCACTAAGTGGTAGTAAAAAAAATGAATTTTTCATAAAACTTAATTTTACCGCTTCTTTGAGTGGAATTTCAAAACTCCGAGAGTCAAGGTTGATGTCAGTAAGTAAAATGTGGTTCAATGAGATGAAAATAATTTTTGGTGAATAGTAACTTTTTACTTTTTTTACCACGGTTAAAAGTAAATAGGGTAATTAAGGGTAAAAATGTTATTATTATTACCCTAACACATGTCCTAATTCTATTGGATAAGTGTAATTCGACCAAAAACAACCTTAGGAATAAAATATGATCATTTAGGCCCACTTGGATTAGATTAGGACATTTATTATTAATTTATTTAAAGAAGGGTTAAAATAGTTAAAATCAAAGTTTAATAAGTAAATCATTTTTAATATAGGGTTATACATAAGATAAATTCGACTATAAATACTAATTAAAAAGATAAAAATATTTCCTACATAATGGTATTTTATTTGTAATTTTTAGACATTAAATAAGTTAATTTATTTATGACACAAAGATGATGCAGTAATTATCTTATTAATGGAATATTGACATAATTGATGTTATAAATACCCAAATAAATGTAATTTGAGACTTTTTATGAATTCCACTAATTTTATAGGTTAATATGACATGTTATTATTGATTTAATTAACTTTTTTTGAACTAATAATTCTTTTATGATTTTCACAAAAATCAATTACCAAATAGTGTCAAAATTGACATAAAATAGTTTTTAAAACAAATATTATATTATTAATTGTTATTTTATTCCTAAAAATCTAAGGTTCGTCCAAATGACTTATATAAGGTTATATATATTAATAATAAACAACTTGGGTCTCGTTAGGCTTGTTATAGTAAGTTTATTAACCTTATAGTGTAAGAACACAAGAAGACATGGTAAAAGTAACATTATTTAACTTAATGTTAAATCTAAATGATAAGGTTAAAATAGGAACCTAAACTTGTCTAAATTCTATTGGATGAGAGTATTTAGATCCATACCAACCTCAGCTTAGAAATAAATCAATTTGGAGCTATTTAAATCCGAATATGACTTTATAATAAAATAATATTTTTAGTTTTCTAAAGGAGCCCCTCTCCTCCCTTATAAAAGGGAACCTCCTCCCTCTCTTCCACACACAACTTTGAGCCTTCAAGCTCGGAAAACCCCTGCCAAATTCTCTTCTCCACTTCCATAGAAACATCCTAGAGGTTCTGGTCTTCTTCAAAGACCAATTTTAGTTCCCTAAGAGGAGGTCTCAAAGAGGCGTTTCAAAGAAGAGGTAATGTCTGTTTCCGATTCTTTTAACTTTATTTCTTCTTCCACTTCTTCTTCTTTAGTTGTTTCATTATGAAGTAATAACATCAGTATAACTCATATACTGATATGTTATTATAAGTATGAAACAACCCTATTTCACCATCTATCCATCCTACGGAAAACGAAATCACCACGCGTGCGTACGTACGGAATACCGTCTCCACGCCGTGGTGAAATCTGTTTTTCCACCAACACCTTACATGGATGGGTATAATGGTGTAAAGAATAACTATATATGGTTATTATAACATCATACTGATTCTGATATATTATACCATCCAATCCAATTCTATTCAATAATTATGGGAATGATATCATCGCTCGTGCGTACGTACGGACTACCGTCTCCACGACGCGATGAGATTCATTCTCCATGTTAACCATACATGAATGATCATAAAGTATATATAATGAATAATAATGAAATATATGACATAATAATGATACTGGATTTATGTATATATATATATATATATATTTATGTTATCTACTTAATTCCACTCAATTCAATAAAGAAACGAAAACAACGTTCATGCGTACGTACGGCCTACCATCTCCATGAATGGTGTATTTCTTTCCATTTATCGATCCATTATATATATGTATATTCTGAATATATATTATATATAAATAATTTTTTACATTCTGGGTTTAATTAATCATGATCTAAGTAATCATATGAATAATTACAAGTTAAAACACGAACGACAAATGAGACGATTTTACCCAAAACGCTACTTTAACATGAATTTACAAAAGAACGGGTAATATAAAGTCATAAGTGAACCATATATGATATAATAACAATGAATATGATTCTGTAATAATTCAATGACATTATTTAAATCATTATACAGGAGGTTTGGACACTTACGAAGTGAATCGGACCTAAGGTAAGGGAAATATCACAATCTCATTTTTATCCGAGATTGTTTATACTTTGGAATTTACTAGGGTGTATTTTATCATCCACATCCATGTTTCCTAAATATTAAATATTTATATCCTTCTACAATAGTTTATATCCAATTTTACCCTTCGGTGAGTTTTTTTTAAAAGATATGAAATAAATCTTTTATCGTTTTTTGTACGAGGTACTTTTTGACTTTTCCGACAAAAGTACGAGAAGAATGTTTTCTTTTAACTTATACGACATGAATGGATTTTTAAAACATTATTTCCAAGAAGCTTCCCTTACAAGTTTTCAAGTTTATTTTTAATCAACTTATTTTAGTTTAAAATTTTATAACATGTTAAAGAAAGTAAATGTTTTTGAAGTAGAAAGGATATTTTCCTCAAGAATGGAGTTCAAGTGTTTTATCAAAATTATTTTCCATCTAAGATAATAAAGGGTTATGTTTATATCCCTATTATTAAATTGATTTGATTATGTTGTGATGGAATTATTTTTATGAATTCCTTTATCTTATATGATTTGTTTTATGATGTCACGATGTTTAAGATTCCCATTTTTACTACATGGGTTATGCAATGATGTATGATTTATGATTTTGTGGCACACATAAGAATGGTATCATTATGAGATGGGTGGGACCTATATCTCCCTCCAATGAATTGGGTAAAGATTTTATATCTCATGAGATAGACATGGCTGGAACGGTAGGTTATACCGGTTCAGTGAAACAGGACTGAAACAAGAATTGAACTTGGTTCAGAAATGAACTTTGTCCACTAAGATAGTCTTGGCAATGCGTCTTCACTAATAAGAAATGATTATCTATGATTATTTGTGTATAACACAAAGTTTCATGTTTTAAGTTATGATTATTGTGATTACATTTCACTGCCATGATTTATCCCCTATTATGAAATTATGATTTCTTTTGTAGGTTAAGATTTCCAAAAGTTATGTTCTTATGTATATGATGTGAATGAAATTTATTTTGTTTACACTTACTGAGCATTTGAGCTCACCCTTTTATGTTTTCTTTTCCCCAGGATATAAAGAAAGGTTTTAGGTAAAAAAAATAAGATTTTTACGGGAGATGTTGAAGATCTTTCACCACGATTAAAAGATTATATTATGAGTTTCCAAAGACACTAAACTATTACGGTCCTTGTGTGTGTGTTTTTGTTATGTACTAAGTATTCTGCAAAAGTAATGTAATGTCCATGTACCTTAAGATTTGGGTCTCTTCAAAGGCCTATATCAAACACCTTCCCCTATATTCCGTCCTTAGTAACACCACTGATATAATTTCACACCCAACCCAAAACCTATAACAACCCATGTTATTAATTTTTGGAATTGTATCACAATGACTCTGAGAAAGACACAAATTTGAAACATCCCTCTTAATTTAGAGAAGTCCTTTCATTATTTATTAAAGATGTGTATATAGAGAAAAATAAACAAAGGGATAATGAATGATTATGTATAGAGGTTCAGAGAATAGAAATAACATATTACACTCCACCAACACTCTCTCTATAAGCTTGGTGATTTTCACTAGAAGGTCCTCTTATCTGGAGTCCTTTACAATTGAGTTATGGTATTTGACACCTTATAAGGATTTTAAAAGGCCTTACAGTTCTTTTATAGAAAACCAAAATAACTACATCTTAGTACAAGAATATGACACTCCACCACTCACTAAGTAAGAGCAAACAATAATTAATAAAAAAATATGATATGTAGATTTTTGAAACAACTTCTACACACACCTGTATAAAAAATCGAAATATGTATAATATCTTTAATAAATCACAGAAAAAAATCTAATTAATTCTTCAATGGCATATAGGCTTCCACTTATTCTCTAAATAGTATCAAATAAAATATTTCTCCTTCGGTATAATATTTCTTCTTATTCTGATTATTTTCATAGTGAGAGAGTAATGGATAAAAATAGAAGTTAAATTAACTATTCAAAATTTTGAAAAAATAATGAAACTTATAAAATACTCTTATTTTTGTAAGTGTGTTCATGTCTTTTATCTTCTTCATGTTTTACTTTACCTTCCAGAGAAATATATATTAATAATAAATTTCGAGTAGTTGAAGCATCTCCTCATCTATCAAATATTCAAAATTAAATTGAGTCAATGGATTTCATAAATATCTCAAATAATATCATAGAACCATTGGATTATTACTAAATAATAAATATATAATAAATTAATTCAAAATAATTTGAATAATTCCACTAATAAAATCTCAAAAATATTAGCAGCGTTGAATGATACTCTAAAATAGATTTAAAAACCAATTATAATATTCCTATAAAATAGTGGGAATAATCCCTGAAAACTATAAGTATAATCCTCATGTAAATAAAAATATTTTAATTTAAATAACATTGATTCCTCTAACTTCATTGGGAAAATGACATTGAAATAAACTGGTTATTTTTCTCTTTAAATTGTTCACCAAAATATTTGTAGATAGTTCATTGAAAATCCTTATATTTAAAGAAGAATTTAACAAACTAGTAAACCATGGAGAATAATACCAGTAAAAGTGCAGTGGCATAAAATAACCAGAATATATAAAATGAAGTACCATAACCTTCTTAAAAAATATTTATTATATTTGATATTTTCATATTTCTGATAATTCGTAATCTCATGTACATCTCCAGTAAACTATTCCAAAATATATCATATCTATATAAATAAATAATGCATGGATCATGATTTCTCCTCCCCCATTCAAGAATTACCACAAGGGATTATCTCATGTTCATCGCTCAATATACTTCTGTATATTGGAGAACACAAGGAAATACTATACGATGAGTTCAGTTTAGCATATCATCATGTTTAAGCCAGATCATTCAGCCATTATACATGTGATTAAGGGAATATAAAATGAATTTTGAAATCTATTTTATTTTAGTTTAAAAATCATGGAGATGATACTCCATTAATTGAGTTTCAGTGATATCTGCACACTATACAATCTCCAGTTTCATTGGGTTCTCAAGTCATGAAAAGGTGTAAATAAAATCATCTTCTTCCTATTCATGATGTAAAATGATGTATGTAGGAGAGATGAGGTGTGTAGTTCATGTATATAGATATCCAACCCCATTTCAGTGTGAAGTTCAAGATTTAGGTTCAATAGATACAATGGAAAACTTATACAACATGTTTCTGATCTTATTGGAGGGTCTATGAAGTAGAGATGTTTTACATAAATTGAAATTACTGTTCATGATGCATGTGAAGTCTACTTCAAGTTGCAACATCTTGTTTATTCTACCCATGATTCCGTATTTCAGTTTGATGCAGAAAAATATAGTAGCTTTAAAACATCATAGCATTTAAAATATATAGGTTTTATAGTCGACACAACATAAGGATCACATACCATACTTTCATCTAAAAATTATGGTTCTTTAACAATAATTATAATCAAACGTATGGTATGAAAAAAGTAGTGTATGGTTAATTGAACCTTACTTTTAAACACAGGGTTGTTTCTAGCGTATTGAATGCTGAAAAACATACCCTAATGAACTTCTATGAAGTTTTAGAGTCTCTTAAAAATAGACTCAACATTCATCCTAAAAGACTTATTTTTAGGGAATCTCATGATATTTATAATGGATCAAGATGAAAAAAATTATGAACTCCAAATCTTATAATATCTTCAAAAATAGAAGTAATATCTTTTTGGAAGAACTATAGCTGGGACACATCATTGCCAAAATTCAGATATTTTATTGATCATCAAAAAAGCCTTTTCAGTCTTTGATGTAAACTAAATAAAATAAACATAATATTCTTATATTTCTTTCTTAATAGGTTTCTTATGATTCTGATAATTTTAGTACATGTTGAAAATGAAAGATTGTAGTTATCAACATCTGTACAATGAAGATACTATAAACTATTTTAGCAACTTTGGTAATTTTTTATAGCACCAAATATATATTTTTCGACTTCCGTAAACAATAATGAAGTTTAGTTAAATCTATTTATAACAAATGATACTTTACATGCATTTATATTACTTAAAAATTGAATAATATTCATTTCAAAATAAAATAATGATACGATAGGACCATATAGGTATAGTGTCTTTAGAAACATGGAAACATAGACAACTGGTTCATAAGACATCTTCATTGTCTCCCACTTATTTCATCATGACTAGACCTCGTTTTAACATATTTTACTTAATAACCTTCGTCATGACATGGGGAAAAGAATCATATGAATGGGTGAGCTTATATGCTCATTAAGGGTAAAAAAAGAGATATCAATCATATCATAATAATTAAAACATAAGAACATAACATTTCCAAATCTTATTCTGCATATGAAAGATCATGATATCATGGGATGGGATAAATCAGAAAATTTATTATAAAATCAATGAAAGTAATCTAAAAATTAATAAAATAATACTTTATTTTTTTGGAATACACATAAGCAAATAAAATTATATCATATTAGTCAATGCTCATTTCCAAGACCATCAAAGTTGATATAGTCCATTACTAAACTGAGTTCACTCCTCATCCCAGCCCTGTATTAATGATCCCGATTTACTTACAATTATAGTAATGTCTATATCATGATATATAAATATTTACCCAATTCATTGGAAGGAGATATAGGTCCCACCCATCTCATAATTCAAACATTCTTACGTGTGCCACAAAAACATAAATCATTCGTTGTAGCATAACCCAAGGAACAAAAGGGTTTTTTTAAACATCATTCCATCATAATCCAAATAAAACAAATGGATTTAATAAATATAATTCCATAATAAACACAATAAAATCATAGTAATAATAGGGATAGAAACATAACCATATTTAAATAATGTCTTCTTAGATGATTTTTTTTTTGAAAAAACACGTGAAATTAATTCTTGAGGAAAATATACTTTCTTCTTCTAAAAAATATACTTTACTAAAAATTCCACATAAATTTAAAAGAAAATAATCTATTTGAAAATAAAATAGAAATAATTTAAAGTAAAATTCATGTAATTAAGGCATTATGAAATCATAAAAATGAATTCCTGTCTTATGAGTTAAAAGAGAACATTTTTCTCATACTTTTGTCAGAAAGTCAAAAATTACCTCATACCGAAAACTAATAAAGATTACATTCATAAAATTTAGTAAAAATTCACCAATGGGTAAAATTAACTTTAATTTTTTTAGATGGATATAAATAATATTTTTGAATACATATTTAGGAAAAATGGATGTGGATTATAAATACACCCTAGTAAATACTTACGTATAAACAACCTTGGATAAAAATGAGATTACAGAATTATCCATTACATTAGGTCTGATATTTTTAATATATATCTAAAACTACTATAAAATGATTAAAATAATTTTATTGTCTTATTCCATAATCATACCTATTTTTATGATATCATATATGATCATATTTTCATCCATTTTTAGTAAAATTTGATTTTTACTCGTTATTCAGGTGTTAATTTCTTTATGTTCTCATAAATGTTTTTTAGAATTAGTTCAAATATTACTTTATATAACATAATTAAAAAATTATATTAATGTAATATACAACATATTTATTATTTATTTACATTTATATAATCATGATTTAATGGATATCATGTAGAATGAATCACATCACACCGTGGAGACTGTAGGTCGTACCTACTCACGAGCAATGATATTATTTAGATAATTGTGAAATGGTATAGAATTGGATGGTATATATGTTTTTATAGAATTCATATAATATTTTAATAATCATATATAGTTATTATTTTAATCATTATATCCATACAAGTATGTTGGTGATGAAAAATAGATTACACTACAACGTTGAGATGGTAAGCCATATGTACACACAAGTGGTGATTTTGTTTTTAGTAGAATGGATATAATATAGATTATGGTTGTTCCATAATCATAATAAAATCTCATTATATAATTTATACTTCATTTATTACCTTACAATGAAAAAACTCATGAAGTGGAAGTAGAATAAGAAATAAGTTTGAAAGAATAGGAGGAGGAGATTACCTCTTATTCGATGTGCTTCCTCTAAATCGCCCCTTAGAGCACGAGAGTTGGTATTTGAAGAAGACCAAAACCTCTAGAATGTAACTAGGGATGTTTATAAGTAAACGTTATAGTTTATGGACGAGAGTGAAGGATCAAAGTGAAGTGAATAGGTTAGGGAGGAGGTGCCCTTTTATACTTGAGCTGAGGGGCACATTTAGAATCTCCAGATATATTAATTTATAATAATCTCAAACCACATCCAAAACCCCCCTAAATGTCCTAATTTTGAAGATAAGATGATATTGGGTTATAATATCATCAAAAAAATATATTTTTGACAATTGTTTCCTTCAATTTAAATATTATCATCCTAATTAACAGTTAGTTATTATTTTTAATTTTAAACTAGGGTAACACATATTTCAATATTAAAAGGGTGTAATATTTTCTTATTTGATTATAGTTAGACCATAAATAAGTAACTGATAACATTTTAAACCATATAATAATTAATATATATTTTTTAAAAATGTTTTATGTTTTTTAAATATTTTAATAAATGATTATTTTGGTAAACAAACAATAATATGAATTTTAACACTATTAAATTCATTTGTTTAATTTTTTTAAAAATAACAAGTTTACTTAGAAAAACCTATTTTAGTATATCCCTAATATGTAAAGGTAATTTAAAAAATTAATTTGAAATATTAATTATCCCAAATTATATTTATTTCAACATTTTTAATAAAATTTATTTGATATTTCTCTTAATAAAATAATTACCACAACAGTTTTGTGTAATTATTTAATATGCTTATTTGTTGAGTAAAAATTAAAAATAATATAATATGATGAATAAACATCTACTAGATTTTATAATAATCCTTTTTGTTAGATTTATCTTTTGGGAAATCTAAAATTTAAAATGTTATACTTATTCAATTTCTTTGGAGACTACTTTAACATCACTTTAAATAAAATAATATACATGTCATAAACTCTTCTATAAGACCCCAAATGGTCAATAACAAGACCCTTGGATGATTATGGTCAAGATATAATTGACCAAGTATATTTTTACCAGTGTTTGGGTCTTTTAATGAGTATTATTATTTTAATAAAAACTATATTATTGATTTTTCATCAATTAAATAATTTCTGCATCATTAATGTATAAGCTATTAAAGTAATTGTTTATTTCCATAAAATTAAAAATAAATTACCTTGATAAATAAAAAAAATTTATATTTAAAATGATTATTTATAGTCTAATTTATCTATTTTATAACCTTATATTAAAAATTATTTTGTTATTAAAATTTGAGTAAGACATATTTAACTTTTCTTTTAAAAAAATAAATTAACTGTCCTAATCTTATCCAAGTGGATTCAATTGGATAATTTTTTTACCCAAGGATGATTAAGGCCTAAAAAAACTCATCCAATGATATTAATACAAGTGTTAGGGTAATTTTATAATAGTATCCATACACTTAATTACCCAGTTTACCCTTTTACTGTATTAATAAAAATTAAAAAAATTACTATACATACTACAAAATAAAATAAAATAAATATATTTACCTAATTTGTACATAATGATTTCAAATATGTAGTCCATTTTTTAAAATTGAAAACACATAAGTTATAGTAATTAATTTAAAATAAATCTCGTTGTCGGAATGATAGAATGAGTTTTAAAAGTTAAAACATTACAAATGATATAAATGTTTTATCATCTGAATTCAACAAAAAATTAATGATAATAACATAAATTATATTTCATGGTAAATATATTTTATATTTATACTTTAAAACCATTCAATAGTTTAATTTAAAAATATAAATTATTTTGATGAAAAAGTTGTTTTCAATTAAAATTTAGTGTATTTTTACTATTCATTAAAACTTGAAAGTTATCAAAAACATATAAAAAATTCATCCAAAGTAAATTTTTATACCCCTATTTTTAAGAACAAGTTTATTTTGTCATAGAAAAATTATTAATGTGCAAAAATTTTTATTTAAAAGGGGTTCACCATTAAAACACATAAAATTACCCTTTTGGAAAATATAGGTTTTTATACATAAAATTGGGTTTATGTTGAGTCAATAAGGTTTTCCTTATGAATTTTCCATTCCTTAATACTTGGGTGAGACTGTTAAGTAAATAATATTTCCTTATGACTTTACCATTCCTTCTTGTTTTGAAAATCAGAAACACCTTATCTCAAGGAAAATCCCTTTTTACACTTGTTTTACTTCTATACGAGAAATTTTATTCTCCAATGAAAATTTTCTTTATCATGTATTCATTGTTCATATCATAATTTTTCTAATTGTAAAATTTTGTTTTAAACCAAAACCTCAAAATACTATAATTACCTAGATATGAAGCATTCGGTTTTAGGATTTGAATTCTCAGAATTATGGTTACGAACTCTCATGAGTTCTGACTCTAAATTCTGAGTACGAATTCTGGATACAAACTCTTCTGAGTTCTGACTCCGAATTCTTAATTTGAATTCTGGATACATATTTTTCTGAGTTATGACTCCAAATTATGATTAAGAATTCTGATTACGAAATTTCTGGGTTCTGAATCTGAATTTTGAATACGAATTCTGGTTAAGAACTTTCTGAGTTATGACTCCGAGTTCTCAGAATACAGACTCCAAACTTCTATGAGTTCTGATTCCAAATTCTCATGAACCCTGACTCCAAACATTGTATGTTCAGGTTCTAAATTCCTAGGAATCCAGATTCCGAATTTCCTTGAAATTCAGACTCCAAAATTCTATAGAATTCAGGTTCCAAATTCC
This sequence comes from Viscum album, assembly GCA_963277665.1. Classification (NCBI taxonomy): domain Eukaryota; kingdom Viridiplantae; phylum Streptophyta; class Magnoliopsida; order Santalales; family Viscaceae; genus Viscum; species Viscum album. Next base: position 609,454,893 of record OY728137.1, on the reverse strand, counting down.
TAGAAAATAGAATCCGAATATCCTTATATTATAAAACTTTGAATTCAATTTTGGTTAGACTTCGAACTTTCTCTTACCTACACTACGAATATTGAATTTTGGCTATGTAACCATATCTTTTGTTTACACCTATTTTCTTATAAAATGATGTCATACTTTTCGTTATTAACTAACCGTTTTTTGAGTGACACGTGTACAGGTCCCTCCGAAATTCAAGGAAAAATATGACCGTTGGATGAGGGAGAAAACCATTGTATCTGTGCTTATTAATAGGATCTCATTTGAACGAGCTCAAAACTTTTGGAATTTTTGATGCTCAGAACTTTCAAAATTTATTTATAGAGAGAGGGGCTATTATAAAATCTCAGGCTTCATGCAGAAAGTTTGAACAACTTTTTCAAACTTTGATTCATATATATTTTCTTCTTGTAGAGGTGTGATTTCCTTGAAATCAGAGACTTTGTATTGTGAAGTCAGAGGTGCCAATTTCCTTACAAATCAAGGGCTTTCAGGGATAGAAAGACAGATACCAATCTTTGGATTGAGGGCTTACCTGGGTTTGGGTAAGACAAACTTTCTTGAAAGTATAAATCAAGGGACCTTTTATCCAGGGTTGTTGGATACCCTTCTCTTTGGGTCAATAGAGTTACTACCTGTTACTTCTAGTATTTCTATTTTTTTCTTCTATACTTTAAGTTGTTAAGGAAAGTGTAGTCCTCTTATACTTTCTTAGACTTTTAATCTAATTATATAGGATTCTATATGCTTTAAGGTAGAATCTTAGTTGTTGTAAAATTTTGTTAAGTATCATTTTCAGAATCACTTTTCTGGAATCAAGCCAGTTATTAGAGCTTAGAGGTGTTGTAAATTTTGGTTATGCAAAATTTCCTTAGGAATTTTTAACGTATACAATTCACCCCCTATTGTATTTGAGCATCTCATTATTACATATTAGATCGTAAATTTGGTATTATAGAGTATATCATACTCACATACCATCTCAAAAATTGGTATCAGAGTAGGTTACCTCTGATTTAATCTCATGATTATATTCAAAAGAAAATTCTTCTTCTTATTACTTTTGGAATTGAATTTCTAGATTCATTTTTTTGGAATCAATTTTTCAGAATCGTATAGTTCAGATTCATTTTTACATAGAGATTCTCTTGTTCTATATTTTCCTTTCTTAGGAATATTTCCCTTGTTCACAAAATTTTTCCTATTAACTTGTTTGTGTGGAATGACTTTTCTTCAAGATGGCAGGAATCAACATTGGTTCCATAGACAATATCAATCCAACAAGACCACCTATCTTTTATGGAAATGATTATGAATATTGGAGAGATTTTATAAAGACTTTCATTATTAATACTGGAGTTGATAATTTTATTATGCTTACAGGAGGATATAAAATCCCTAACAAAGAAGTTAGTACCTTTACCAATCAAGAAAAGCATGAATATCAACTAAATTATAAGGTACATAATACTTTACTTTTCTCCATGACTAGAAACATATATAGCCAAATTTGATCTTGTGAAGTAGAAAATTGTAGTTGGAAGAAACTTGAAGTTACTCACTTTGGAACTTCCAATGTAATTGAAACTAGAAGAGCCATGCTCAGAGCTGAATATCATGGTTTCTTCATTCTTTATGGAGAACCCATATGTAAGGTACAACAAAGATTCATGACTATTGTGAATAGTTTACAATCCATGGGTGAGAAAGGATTAGATTATGAAGCTCTTGTTGATAAGATCATAGACATCATGTCGAATTAAAGGGAATCCAAGAGAACGGCCATAGATGAGAACAGAAAGGTTACTCATATTTCCTTTGATGAATTGTTTGGAACTCTTCTTCAACAAGAAACTAGAATAAAGAAAGATGCTGATAATATAAAGAAGAAGAATAGGAATGGTAGTGTTTCTTTTACTATAAATTATAATCATATGAAATCTAAGAGTCCTGAGGGAGTTACTAGATCCAAATATAAGAAAGTTGTTATCCAATCTGAATATAGTGGAAGTGAATCCCCAGAGAATGAATTAGAAAATCTTGCTCAAAAGATGAACAAGATAGCTGGACAAAGGAACTTTCAATCCAGATATAAGAAAAAGTAAAGGAAAGGTAAGAAAGATTCAGAAGTTACATGTTATGAATGCAAGAGAGCTAGACACATAAGACCTAATTGTCCTAAGATTAAGAGAAAATAAAGAAAGGAAAGGAATTCAGAGAGAAATAGAAGGAAATATTACAAGGATAAAGCTAAGATAGTCCTGAAAGCTAATGACACCTGGATTACCAGTGGTGGGGGCTATTTAGATGAATCTTCAGATTATGAATCTTCTATATAGAATAATCTTGGACTAATAACCAGAATCCCTATTGAAAATAATTACTTGATGGCTAAGGTACACAATGCTGAATCATTGACCAATGTTTCTTTAAATCCAAATTATAGTAATGATAAATATTGTAACTCTTCAGATGAAGAATCTTCTTCTGATAAAGATAATACTTTACCTTCCTATGAATAATTTTCTAGGTTATCCAAACTTCTTGAGATTGAGAATTCAAAACTCATGAAAAAACTTGATAAAGAAAATTCTAGGAATACTATCCTTACTAAGGAAATATCATATCTTTCTAAAGATCTTGATAAGAAAATATTTATTTTGAAAATATTTCAAGAAATCTTAAGGAAGTAAATTCATAGAATAATAAACTTTATTAAGATCTAGAAAACTTAATTTCAAAGAATTTTTTTTGAGCCTAGATCTAGTTCAAAATCAATTTTTTTTGAAGACAAGAACTTGGTTATCAAACTCAAATCCAAAATATTTTCCTTGAGGAAGTGTTTGTCAAAATTTACCTTGGGTAAAGAAAATTTTGATAAAATGTATTCCTAAATGCGACCTATAAGGAATAGTTCTAGTTTTGGTTATTCTAGTTCTAAACCAATTTTTAGTAACAATTACTTTGTTCCTAAAAGTGCTCCATTCTGTACTAAGTGTCAGTGTGGTAGACATTGGGTAAAGAATTGTTCTCTAATCAAAACCCAGTCTTTAGGATTTCATAAAGCCTATTTTTCTAAGAAGACGTGGGTGCCTAATATTTTGCTTTCTGAAATTTCTGGATCCAAGAAAGTTTGGATTCTAAAAGTCTAACTCTTTTGTTTTCATTAAAGTAGATAAAGTAGCAACAACAATACATGGTACATGGATAGTGGATGTTCCCAACATATGAATGGTAACAAAAACTACTTTGAAAATATTATCAAGACGAAAAGAGGAAAAGTAACTTTCAGAGATAATGATCAGGGAGAAATTATCAACATAGGTAACATTGTTCTTCTTGGAAAAACTTTGATTTCAAATGTTTTATTCATTAAGGGTCTTAAGCAAAAACTCATTAGCTTAAGTCAATTATGTGATGAAGGTTACCTTATAAATTTTAAGAATGACAAGTGCTTAGTACACAATTCCAAGGAAGTGTTTATTATTTCTTCTTATAGGAAAGAGAATGTTTACACACTAAACATATAAGACCTTAGGTTCCAAGAATTAACTTGCCTTAGTGCAATGGAAGATCACTCTTGGTTATGGCATAGATGGTTAGGTCACTGTAACCTTAGGAACTTATGAAAACTTTCTAAGAAAAGATTAGTTAAGGATCTACCAGAGATTAGATTTGATTCTTCAAAAGTTTGTGACCCTTGTCAATATGGAAAGCAATATAAATCAAGTTTTAAATCAGTTGGTGAGGTCTCAACTACTGATGCATTACAACTAGTGCATATGGGTCTTTTTGGTCCAACACAAACTGGAAGTATTGGAGGCAAGTACTACGATTTGTTCAAGTTGATTATTACACTATATTTACCTGGGTCTATTTTCTAGCAAAGAAGTCTAAAGATTTTTCTTATTTCAAAAGTTTTAGAGACTAAGTTAAAAATGAGAAAAACCTTCCATTGAAAACTATTCATAGTGATCTTGGAGGAGAATTTCAAAATTCTGATTTTGAATCTTTTTGTAGTAGAAAATTCATTACTCATAACTTTTCAGCACCCAGAACACCTCAAAAAATGGTGTTGTGGAAAGAAGAAATATAATTCTTCAAGAGATAACTAGAACCATATTGAGTGTGTATTCTATAGCTAAACATTTTTGGGCTGAAGCTGTAAGTACTGTTTGTTATACAATAAATCGTGTTTTGATTAGACCTTTTCTTAATAAAACCCCTTATGAGTTATGGAATGGTAGAAAACCTAGACTTTCCTACGTCAAGGTTTTTGGTTACAAGGTATTCATTCTGAATACTAAAGATAATATATATAAATTCACACCAAAATATGATGAAGGAATTTTCTTAGGGTACTCCACAACTTCTAAGGCATATAGAGTTTTCAATGAAAACACTTGTACTATTGAAGAGACAGTACATGTTAAATTTGATGAAACTGATACTTTTGTTTTTAAACAACCCCAACCTATATCTTCAGATGTGTTTTCAAAAACTTATTATCAATCTGTGTTGGAATATATTCTGATAAGGAAAATGTTCAAGAAGATACTACTAAAACATTTACACCAGAAGATTTTCTACCCTATGTTGATGAACAGGTTTTACAAAACCCAAATCAGTTGTTTCTAAAGAATCATCCCAGGGATAGTATCATTGGTGATGTAAATCAACCTGTAAGGACTAGAATTTACTTAAGAAATGATGTTGAATATCTAGCATTCCTATCCCAATTAGAACAAAAAAGCACTGATGAAGTTGATCCCAAACATACAGAAAATACCGTTCTGAACTTTTCAGAAGTGCTCAATTCTGAATGTGTAGTGAAGCTCCTTCTCAAGAGATGTCTTCGGTTAAGAATATTTTGGAGTGGAAAATATACAGGGGGATGTTGGTGCATTGGAACTTTTTCAACAAATATTACTCTACTATCTCAAAGAATATTAGGGTTAATGAGTGGGAGAGTATATCCATTTCAAAGACAGAAGCTCAGGATGTTGTGTATCTGGATCTACTCATAGAATTTTATGAATCAACTTGTTTCTTTAAAAAGGAAGGGAGAGATAAGTTTTCATTCATGTGTTATGGAAAAACTTATGCAATATCTTACACCAAGGTTTCTATCTTGGTGGGGATGTCCTATGAAGAGGAAGCCGAGTTTTGTTCCCACAAACTTCCAGAGGTTCAAGGAAGTTTCTTAAAATTGAAGGTTATGGAATGACTTGGACTTACAGATGTCAAGACCAAAAAGATTGCTCACTTTTCTACCAATAATCAGATAATACAGTTATGGGTTCTAGGTCTTATCATACTGAGAAAGGGTGATAAGAACACTCTTAAGAAAAGTGATATATACATCATGGATTTTTTGGAAAACCTAAGGAAGATCAACCTCATGAAGCACATTCTCATTACGATAGAGAACCTCAAGAATGGGAATCTAAGAGGTCAGATAATTATGTATCCTGCCATACTCTCCAAGCTCATTGTTCGGTGTCTTGATTCCTTCAATATTCTTTACAGTTCCAAGCCGAGGAATTGAAAAGTGATGCTAATAAGTGATGATGCCCTAAAGAGAATGAATATTGGGTTCTCTAAGGAATCATGAGAGTTTTTTGATCTGCCCGTGGAAGAAACAGAAGCTGATTCTAAAAATACAGAAAAGGATGATCCATCAAAGAAAGATGTAAAGAAGAGGAAACTAATATAAGTGGAAGGAACAGAGAAAAATCCTAAGGCCAAAGAAACTGAATCCTCACATCTAAAGCCCAAGAAACAGAAAGCCTATTCGGATGAAGTTGTTTCCAAATGGAGGGAGGATAAGAAGAACCAGAAAGAAGGGGAGCCACAGTTTTTCCTAGACCCTATAGAGGCTAAAGTATTGAAAGAGAAAGCTGCTGAAGAGATTGAGAAGTAAGCCAAAGAGAAGAATCTTAAGGAGAAGATTTTGGTGGTAGAGATTGTGAAATCTCTTTTGAAGGCTACAAAATTTGAATCACAGAACATTTCGGTACTGAAATAATTCTTAGAAGAACCATTAACTGAGACACTAGGGAAAAAGATTATGACTTAGGAAAAAGTTCAAGAGAAGGTTGATGAAGAAAAGGAATATGTGGAGGAAGTTCAAGAAGATGAAAGCATTGATGATACAGTTGATATCATAAATAAAGTTGAATACTTTCATGAGAAGGAAAGTGCTTCCGCAAAATTTTCTATCCGGACTTCTCAAGCTGGATCTTCTAAACTTGCTACCACTAGAGTTGATGAGAAGGATGAAGAGAAAGTGAAAAAATTATTTGAGGAATAGAGTTTCAATCATAACTTCATTCATCCGAAGGACATTGAGGCCGGAGCTGAAAAAGAAAAAATTGATGAAGATAAGATTGTTCAGTTATCTGGAAGTGAGCATGAGTCTCTAGATGAAGAAGCTATTCTGAGAATCAGTAAGGAAAAACAAGTGGTTGTTGATACCCCAACTAAATCAATCTTGAGGAAGAAGGAAGCTGGTGGAATTTATAAGAGGAATCTAGTTGATCTAGAAGAAGAACCATCACCATTAAATGACAGATTCAGAGTCATCATCTTTAGGACATGATTTTTTCGTTCAGTCCCTGAAGAATCTAGTAGACACCATTCTGATCATTCCAACAATTGACTCCATATGCCAGATGCTCCAACATAGATTGAATCAGAAAATAGACTCTGTATCCATGGTGATGGATAGGTGTGTAAATATTGAGGCTGAACACAAGAATTTCCTTATCAATAATAAATCCCATAGAAAATCTTGCAAGAAAATGACCAGCTAGTCAAAGAAGATCATTGAAGATTTGAGAGAGCTTGATCAATTTCAAGAATATTTCAAGGAAGATTTTGATACCAAAGACACTAAAATCAAGAATCATACAAATAGATTTGAGGAAAAAATAAAACTTGAACATAATTCTTGGATTCAAGATGTCAAAGATCTGAATGAGAAGTTGAATTATGTGGTCCAAAGTTAGAAAACAGAATGGGATCTCCATACCGAGATTCAAGAAAAGCTAGTGAAGCAAGATGACTTGCTGAAGTCTTAGGTAGAGGCCCTGAAGGCTCAAGATGATAGGATAAAAGCCTTAGAAAAGCAATTAGAGGAAGATCACAAAGAGCTAAATATGCTAAAAACCATCATGAAGAAGATGATACCCAAAGAAAAAGAACCAAAATAGATCCAAATCTGATCTTTTGTTGTATTTGTTTTTCCTTGTACAAATTCCTCTAATCTTAAGGAAATTGTGGTTGCTTGTTTTTGTCTGGATGTTTGTACTAATATTTTAGGTACCATATTTTTTTTCCATTCCACCAAACTCTTTTTGAAAATAAAAAAGTGAGAGAAGGAAAAATAATTCTAAGTAAAAGAAGAAATATCCCTAAGTAAGGGGGAGTTTATCAAAGTGGGAGTTCCCATTACAGATATTTCCACATTCATAAGAAAAATCTCATTCCAGAAATCTAGAATAAGATCCTTAGAGTTACAAAGCCTGAGTGGGAGTTGGTCATATTCACCATTGATCATGAATAAAGGGAGATAAGTTTTATTTGAAAAGTTTAGTAAAATATTTTCTACATCCTTATATTCTTTTTCGTAAGGATGTTTGTGCTTTCCAAAAAGGTGGAGATTGTTGAGTCAATAAGGTTTTCCTTATGACTTTTCCATTCCTTCATACTTGGGAGAGATTGTTATGTAAATAAGGTTTCCTTATGACTTTACCATTCCTTCTTGTTTTGAAAATCACAAACACCTTATCTCTAGGCGAATCCCTTTTTTATTCTTGTTTTACTTCTATAAGTAAAATTTTCTTCCCCAAGGAAATTTTTATTTATCATGTCTTTATTGTTAATACCATAATTTTTCTAAGTGTAAAATTCATATTGAAATAAAAACCTCAGAATCCTATAATTAGCTAGATATGAAGCATTCTATTTTAGGACCTGAATTCTCAGAATTTTGGTTATGAGCTCTCATGAGTTCTAACTCCGAATTTTGAATACGAATTCTGGATATGAACTCTTCTGAGTTATGAATCCGAATTCTAAATACAAATTCTGGATATGAACTATTCTGAGTTCTGACTTCGAATCCTGATTACGAACTTTCTGATTTCTGACTCTGAATTCTGAATACGAATTCTGGTTACGAACTTTCTGAGTTCTAACTCCCAGTTCTCTGAATACAGACTCTAAACTTCTACGAGTTCTGATTCCTAATTCTCATGAAACCTGACTTAGAACTTTATAAGTCTAGGTTCTGAATTCTTGTGAATCCAGATTCTGAATTTCCTTGATATTCAGACTCCATAATTCTATATAATTCAGGTTCTGAATTCCTAGAAAACTGAATCCGAATATCCTTGTATTATAAGACTTCGAATTCAAATTTTGTTAGACTCCGAACTTCCACTTACCTATATTATGAATATTTAATTTTGGTTATGTAACCATATATTTTGTTTACACCTATTTTCTTATAAAACTATGTCATGCTTTCAGTTATTAACTAACCGTTGTTTGAGTGACACGTGTATAGGTCCCTCTGAAATTCAAGGAAAAATATGACTGTTGGAGGAGGGATCTGACCGTTGGATCTGTGCCTATAAATAGGAGCTCATTTGAACGAGCTCACAACTTTTGGAATTTTTGAAGCTCAGAACTTCCAGAAGTGATTTCTAGAGAGAGATGCTCTTATAAACTCTCAAGATTCGTGCAGAAAGTTTGAACGGATTGTTCAAACTTTGCTTCGTGCAGATTTTATTAGTACAGAGGTGTGATTTCCTTGAAATCAGAGATTTCAGATTATGAAGTCAGACATGCTGATTTCCTTTCAAATCAAGGTCTTGCGGGGATAACAAGACATATACCGATCTTCAGATTGGGGGCTTACCTGAGTTTTCATAACACAAACTTTCTTAAAAGTATAAATCAAGGGACCATTTATATAGGGTTATTGGATACCCTTCTCTTTGGGTCAAAAGAGTTACTACCTATTACTTATAGTATTTCTATTTTTTTTTCCACTGTACTTTTAGTTGTTAAGGAAAGTATAATCCTCTTATACTTTCTTAGACTTGTAATTGGATTATATAGAATTTTATATGCTTTAAGGTAGAATCTTAGTTGTTGTGAACTTTTATTAAGTGTCATTTCTGGAATCACTTTTCCGGAATCAAGAAAGTTATTAGAGCTTAGAGGTGTTGTGAATTTTGGTTATGAAAAATTTCCTTAGGAATTTTTTAAAGTATACAATTCACCCCCCTCTTGTATTTGAGCATCTCATTATTACATATTCGATCCTACATTTGGTATTATAGAGTATATCATACTCACATACCATCTCAACAGTTTATTCATACCCTATAACAAAAATATCCATTAGATGAATATAAAAAATATTTTATTAAGTATATAACATATATATTTCATTAATTTTATTTAATAATAGTAATTCACTCAATTTATTAATACAGAAATAAAAAAATATAATTGATTTATATTTTAAATAAATAATTGGTAGAAAATGAATTAACCATATATTTTCATAAGTTAGTTATATTTATTCCTGACAATCTAATGGATAGTCTATAATAGTATTTTTATACTATGGAATCTCATGGTTCATTTAAACTCACAATTTTTTGCATTGCAAGCTACTGAAGATTTAAAATTATTTAAAGAAAATATTTCATAAAAACGTCATGGTGTTACATTCTACCCCCATTAAATGAATTTCACCCTCAAAATTTTTTATTTAATAAAATGAGGATACATCTCCTTCATCATATCCTCAAGTTCCGACGTAGCTTCCTCAAATTAGTGGTTCCATCATAAAACTTCAACCAAGCGAGTGGTATTGTTTCATAGAAATTTATAGCTACGATCTAGAATCTCTATCAGTTGTTCTTCTAAGAGAGATCTAGCTCTAGCGGTACAAATTTTGATTTTAGTTCATGTGAAGGATTATGTATGTACTTTCTCAGGAGAGATACATGGAACACATCATGAACTTGATAGAAATTCGGTGGACGTTCCAATTGTTAAGCTACCTTTCCAAAATGATCCAAAATTTTGAAAGGACTAATATAACTAGGGATCATCTTGCCATTCTTCCCAAATCTAATTACTCTCTTCCATGGAGATATTCTTATAAGAACATTATCACATACTTCAAACACTAGGTATTTTCATTGGTTGTCATCTCAACTTTTTTGTCGACTCTAAGATGCTCTTATGTGTTATTGAATAGATATGTCATTTTCTACTATTTAATCAACAAGATCAAGTCATAATAGTTTTATTTCCCCAACTCCATCCAAAAATGTTGGAATCATACACTTCTTTCCATACAGGGATTCATAAGGAGCCATTTAAATACAAGAGTGAAATCTATTGTTGTAATAAAATTCCACCAAAGGTAGGTTTTGATACCTATCACCTTTTAAATACATAAAGAAAGCTCTCAACATGTATTTTAGAGTTTGAATTATCCTCGCAGACTGACTGTCTGTTTGAGGATGATAAGTAGTGCTAAATCTTAATTCTATATCTAGAGCCTACTGAAGACTTTTCCAGAACATTGAGGTAAAAATAAAATCCTGATCAGATATAATGGAAAGTTATAATCCATAAAATCTTACCACTTCTTTACATATATCCTGGAAAGATGATTATGTTAGAAATCATCTCTAATAGAAATGAAGTGTGTAAACTTCATAAGGTGATCAACTATAACCCATATATCTTTATGGCCTTTAGATGTTTGGGGTATTCTGATGACAAATTCCATAGTGATGGTTTCCCATTTCCATTTTTCTATGGATAATGGTTGTAACAACTCCTTAGACTAATGTCTATTAGCCTTAACTTGCGAAAAAAACAAGCATCGAGAGACATATTCAGCAACATCTCTTTTCATGACAACCCACTAGAAATACCCTTTCAGGTCCCTGTACATATTTTTTCTTCTAGGATGAAATGATAATGAATAACTATGATCCTCATCAAAAAAATAATTCTTTATTTCTAGTATGGGAGGTATACAAACTTGATTCCTGAACCATATTATTCCATCATAATAAAGGTTGAATTCAGGAACATTTCTCATCTTCTTTGGTATATCTACATCTTTCTTCTATACCTCCTTAATTTTCACTTGTATATATGGATGAAAATTCATTTGATAAAGATAATATTTATCCCCTTACTTTAAAATTTCACGATACATCCTTCAAAAATCCATAAATATTGGATCTTTTGTGATCCTCATCATGGATAGTCTAGTATGGTCCTTTCGACACAAAGCATCTTCCAACTTGTTCACTTTCCTAGGGTGGTAATGTATTGAGCAATAATAATCTTTAATAAACTCCAAACGTCTTCTTTATTTCATATTCATCTCCTTTTGTATGAAAATTTACTTTAAACTTTTTTGATTTGTATAAATATCACACTTTTCACCGTAATGTCAATGTCTCCATATCTTTAATGAAAATATTACCACAGATAACTCCAAATCATGAGTTGGGTAATTTTTCTCATAGATTTTCAATTGTTGTGAGGCATAATATTTCACTATATTATTTTTCACGAGAAAACATCTCAACCCCTTCTTGGATGCATCACTATAGATCACAAACCTTTATCCACTATAGGGTAGTGTGAGCACAGATGCACTGGAAAACCTTCTTTTCAGATCCTTAAGATTCTATTCACATTCTTCCAGCCACACTAACATAACTAATTTTAGAGTAAATTTTGTGATTGGATTGGATAATCATGATAAATATTTCACAAAACATTGATAATATCCATTAAATTCAAGAAAACATTAGATCTTAGTGACCATTTTTGGTCTCAACCAACATTTAATAACTTCAGTTTTTGATGGATCCATAGATATCCCCTCTCTTGAGATTATGTCACCCAAAAAAAAACCTATGAAGAAATAATTCACACTCAGTAAATTTTTCATTAATATTCTCCTTTATCAGGGTCTTCAAAACAATTCTCAAGTAATTTTCATGCTCTTCCTTTCTCTTCGAATAGATAAGAATTTAAACTATAAAGACTACCAAAAACTGATCAAGATAGTCTCTAAATACTATATTCATTAATTCCATGAAAATATATGGGGAATTAATAAGACCAAAAGCCATCCCTATAAATTCATAGTGTATATACCTTGTACGAAATGCCATCTTTGGTATATCCTCTTTCTGACCCTTAATTGATGATATCATGAATGAAGATCAATCTTGGAAAAGTATTGAGATCCACATAGGTTCTCCCCAAGGTGATTCACTAGGGTGTATGAAGACCTCAACAATATTATGTTGGAGTTTCTTCTTCAATTCCTAAAACTCAATTGGGGCCATTATATAAGGTGTCTTTGCAGAAGGCATTACATCCGGTATGAATTAAATTGTAAACTAAACTTCAAGATTTGGTGGAAGAACTATCAATTATTCCAGAAAGACATTATTAAACTCCCATACAATAGGTGTTTTATTAATGGTGTGTTTCTCCCTATACATTTGAGATAGATAACCTTCATTTATAGGAATTATGACCCATAAGATAGATGAAATTTCCAATATAAGTTCATATTCCTCATTTCATTCATATATGATCATAGATTGATCCAAAATATGAACTATGAATTTACTTCCATGGAAATTGATATGAGATCCATATATATAAAGCCAATACATGCCAAGAATCACATCAAATTCCTGTAAAGGAAGGATCAAAAGATTTTCAGGAAGCAATTTTCCATAAACCTCAATGGGAGAATAATTATAAACTTTTGACGAAACCATTATGGAATTAGGAGTTTTCACAACTAACTCAACATCTAATTGTTGAGGTAATAAAATGATACCCTTATAAAATTATTCCGATTAAAAAGAGTGGATGGATCCATAATCCAATAAAACATTTTCTACATTAGAGTGGATTATATGCATACCTTTCACCACTTTATTATCATACTACACATCATTAATAGTGATCAAATGTGAATTGAATGTGTCTTCTTCCTTAAGAGTTTACTAATGTTGATCATAATCAATAACCCCTGTATTATGGAATTGATTGGAATAATGTCCCATTTACTTTCACTTGTAACATTGAAGTGTAGAAGGTGAATTCTGTGTATCATTTTCTTTATTTGGATCATTAGTCATCTTTTTCCCATCACTTCAGCATTCAAATTCCCAATGACCATATCTTAAACAATTAAAAACATTTTATAATCCCTTTAAGATAAATTCATCTATGTTTCTCTCCACACTTTGAGAATAAGGGAAAATTCATCTTCTTTTTAGTTTGGAATTTAAATTTTCCTTTGAATTATAATTTTCTATTCTTATAAAAACCATAGGACTGATGTTTTACTCCAATATCGATGTCAACCTTAAGAGAACATCAAATGATTTACTCTGAGTTATTAAGGTACTCTTGTCTAATTCCCTTTAGATACTTGGTTTTAAGCCACCAAAGAATCAATAAATTTTACTCTCAGGTTAGATAATAATTCCAGAATCATACTTTGAAAGTATTGTGAAATTTTCTTTGTAGGTACCAACAGATTCATCATCCTTTTTCCTAAGCTCAAGGAACTCCTTCTCCATATTTTTTTGAATAATATGAAGAAATTACTTATTGAAAAATAATTTCTTGAACACATACCATTCCATGGATTCAATTTCATTTATTTAACTCATATTCTTCATAAGGTTCCACCATTGATAAGATTAACCTTCCAAAAAATAGACTATTAAGATAAATTTTTCATGTTTTGAAAGTTAAAGAACTAAAAATATCTAATCTGTGGTACTAATCCATTGTTCAGCCACTAATGGATTAGAAGACCCATTGAAAGAAGGTAGACTCTTCCTCATGAAAGACTCAATAGAATGTTGTTCCCACTTTTATCATTAGGAATTCCTACATGATTCATATCTTGATAAAGTTGTGTGAGGATAGCAATGAGATTTTTCATTCTAGATCCCATAACATTTGGTTGCTCATGAGGACAATCATTTCATTTCCCATCATATTCAATATTAACTTGTTTTCTTCAGGTTCCATCCATGGACTAAAACCAAGAATCATATTGTGAGAAACACTTATTATAATGGGGAAACCATATAAATTAATAATAAAATATCAATTTAGGACACATTATGTTCTATCCTTGGTTATTTATGATCATTACTAAAAAACTAGGATTATCACCTATACTTTGACATATCCTTTGAGTTCATACTAAGGATTTCATATCCTTGTTTTCAAAGGATAACTATACCTTTCCTCTGATACCATATATAATGGCTCATACATTACATACATTGATACTACTTTAAAATTGAATTGTATTCATTACAAAATATAACAAAGCCATGATAGGACCGTATATGATAATGTATTTAGAAACTTTGAAACATTAACAAATGGTTCATAATACATCATCATTGTCTCCCACTTATTTCTTCATAACTACACCCCTTTTTGACATGTCTGTCTTAATACCCTTCTTCATGATCTGGGGTAAAGAAACATATGAAAGGGTGAGTTTAGATGCTTAGTAAGGGTTAAAAAGGGAAATATTAATCATATCATAATAATTAAAACATAAGAACATGAAATTTGAAAATATTATTATGTATATGATAGATTGTGATATCATTCCATTAGATAAATCCTATAAGTTCAAAAATAATCAATTAATGTAATACCAAAATTCAAAAAATAATAATTGATTTTTCGGCATACACATAAGCATAGAAAATTATTTCATACTATACAAGGCTCATTTTCAAGACCATTATGGTGGAAAAAGTCTATTACTGAACTGAGTTCACTCCTTATTCTAGCCATGTATTACTAAATCAAATTTACTTTCCATTCCAATCATGTATATCTCATGAGATATAAATCTATACCTAATAAATTGGAGGGAGATATAGGTCCCACCCATAACATAATGAAATCATTCGTATGTGTGCCAAAAAAACATAAATCATTCATTATTGCATAACCCAAGGAATAAAAGGGTTTTCTTAAACATTATTCCATCATAATCCATATAAAACAAATGGATTTTATAAATAAAATCCCATCATAAACACAAAAAAATATTAGTAATAAAAGGGATAGAAACATAAACAAATTTAAATAATTCCATCTTAGATGGAAAATAATTTTGATAAAACACTTGAAATTAATTATTGTTGAAAATATCCTTTAATCTTCTAAAATAGTAACTTTTCTCAAAATGTTGCGTAATTTTAAAATAAAAGAATTTATTTGAAAATTATCTTTAAATATTGTAAATTAATCCTCATGGATGTAAGGTATTATGAAATCATAAAAATTTGTTCATATTGTATAAGTTAAAAGAGAAAATTCTTCTTGTATATTATTTGGAAAGTAAAAAAGTACCTTGTACAAAAAAATATTCCTTCCATAACAATCAATAAATATTCACTAATAGGTAAAACTGACTTAATTATTTTTATAAGGATAGAAATAATATTTTGGAATACATATTTATAAAATAGGGATGTGGATGATAAATATACCCCTGTAAATACTTATGTATAAAAAATATTTGATAATAACGAGATTTTGAAATTATGCCTTAACTTAGGTCTGATTTCCTTTGTATGTATCAAAAACTCTTATATAATTATTTAAATAATGTTACTGACTTATTATAGAATCATATCCATTTTTATGATATCATATATGATTAAATTTTTATCCATTTGTTAGTAACATTTTTTAGTCGTTATCCGAGTTTTAATTTCTTTATGTTCTTATACATGTTTTTTCAAAATAGTTCTAATTATCATTATTAGTTCATAATTATAAAATGATATAAACAAAATATATACAATATTTATTCGTTCTGTACATATATATAATAATTATTTAATGTATATCATGTAGAATGAATTGCATCGCACAGTGGAGATGGTAGGCCGTACGTATGCAGAAGCGACGATATCATTCTGATAATCATGAAATGGTATGGAAGTGGATTGTTTATATGTTATTATATAATCCATATCAAGTTTTCATAATCATAGATAGTTATTATTTCTATAATTATATGCATCCAATCAAGTTGGCGATGAAAAAAATATTACACCACGATGCAGAGACGGTTAGTCGTACGTACACAGACATTGTGATTTCATTTTTTATAGGATGGATAAAATATGGAATATAGTTGTTAAATAATCATAATAACATCTTAGTATATAATTTATACTGGATTTATTACCATATAATGAAACAACTCATGAAGATTAAGTAGAATAAGAAATAAGTTTGAAAGAATTAGTAGAGAAGATTACCTCTTCTTCGACATGCTTCCTCTAAATATCCTATTAGTGCACTAGAGTTAGTCTTTGAAGAATATAAGAAACTCTATAATGTAACTAGGGAAGGTTATAAGTAAAATTGATAGGGTATTTCCAATATTTAAGTCTCAATGTGAAGTGAAGAGGTGAGGGATGAGATACCCTTTTATAATGGAGGTGAGGGTCACATTCAGAATCTCCAAATATAATAATTTATATTAAACTCAAAACACATCCAAAAAAATAATAAAATTTCCCAATTTAAAATATAAGAAGATATTGTGTTATAATCTCATCAATGAATAATTTTTTTAAAGTTATTATATCAATTTAAAACTTATCATCTTAATTAACATTTAGTTATTCTATTTAATTTTTAACTAGGGTAACAAATATTTCAATATTAAAATGGTGACATATTTACTTATTTGATGCCAATTAGAACAAAAATAAGTACCTTAAAACATTTTATACCATATCATAATTATATTATAGTTTTTAAATTTTTTTTATGATTTTTAAATAATTTAATAAAACATTATTTTATAAATATACAATAGTGTCAATTTTGACACTATTCAATTCAGTGATTTTTAAAAATGTTAATGTTACATGTTAAATTCAAACCAAATATTTTATTATATCCCTAAGAAGTAAATATAATATATTAAAATAATTTTACATATTAATAAGCCAAAATTATATTTATTTTATTATATTTGATAACATTTGTTTGATATTTCTCTTAATAAATAATTATTATAACAATTTTCTTTAATTATTTAATATATTTATTTCTTGAATAAATATAAAAAATAATTTTTTATGAATAAAAATATTCTATATTTCATAATAATACTTTTATTAGAATTTATCTTTTTTAAAATCAAACATTTGAAATTTTATACTTATTAAATTATGGAGGTGACAACTTTAACATCACTTTAAATAAAATAATATAAGTGACATAATCCCTTCTATAATTCTCCAAATAGTCAACAAATCTACCCCTGGATGATTATTGTCTATATATACAAGAAAAATAAGTTTTTTTCAAGTTTTTAGGCCTTTTAATGGGTAATATTATTTTAATAATAACCATGTCATTGATTTTTCATCAATTAAGTAATTTCTACACCATTAATATATAAGCAATTAAGGTAATTATTTATTTAAAAAAAATTAAAAATAATTTAACATTAAAAATAAAAGCATATTATATTTCAAATTATTATTTTAAGTATAATTTATCTATTTTATTACCTTATATTAAAAATGGTTTAGTTATTTAAATTTGAGTAATACATATTTATATTTTCATTAAATAAAATAAATTAAATGTCCTAATATCATCCATGTGGATTCCATTGGAAAAAATTTATATTAAAGGATAATTTAGGTCAAATAAAACTCATCCAACGATATTAAGACAAGTGTTAGGGTAATTTTATAATAGCATTCTTACCCTTAATTACCCGGTTTACCCTTTTTCTATATTAACAAAAATTACTAAAGTTACTATTAATAATGGCCAAAAATAAAATAAAGATATATACATAATTTAGAACTAATGATTAAAAATATAAAGTAAATTTTTCTAAATTCATAATACATAAATTTTAGTAATTAATTAAAAATCAATCCTGTTGTTGGAATGAGAGAATGAGATTTTAAAGTTAAACATTACAAAAGATTGAAATGTTTTTACTTATGAATTCTATGTAAATTTTGTGACAATGAAATAAATTATATTGAATGATAAAAATATATTATATTAATACTTTAAAACCATTTAATATTATAATTTAACCATATAAATTATTTTGATGAAAATTTTGTTTTCAATTAATTTTTAGTGTATTTTTACTATTTATCAAAACATGAAAGTTATCAGAAAAGTATCAGAAATTAATAAAAAGTGAATTTTTATATCCCTATTCTAGGGAAAATGTTTATGTTGTCATATAAAAAGTATTAATGTGTAAAAATTTTAATTTAAAAGGGGTTCTCCATTAAAAGGTGGAAAATCACTTTTTTGAAAAATATAGGTTTTTATACATCAAATAGGGATTATTCATACACTATGGAAAAAATATCTATTAGATGAATAGAAAAAATATTTTATTAAGTATATAACACACATATTTAATTATTTTCATTTACTAATAGTAATTCAATCAATTTATTAATACAAAAAATAAAAATATATAATTTATTTATATTTTACACAAATAATTGGTAGCCAATGAATTCACCATACATTTTCATAAGTTAATTATATTTATTAAATCTAATATAAAGACTAGGTTATAATAGTATTTGTATACTAAGGGAATCTTGTAGTTCATTTAAACTCATGATTTCATGCAATGCATGCCACTGAAGAATTAAAATTATTTAAAGAAAATATATCATAAAAACATCCGGGTTTTATACTCTTGGATATCCAGATTTATAATTAACTTGTGATTCCAAGAACATTATATTGATATATAACAAAAACACTGAGGTGACTTTAAGATGAAAAATTACACTTTTACCAAACAACTTACTACATTTTTGTGAATTTTTCAACATTGAAAATACTGAATAAGATTTGAACATAAATGGATAAAATGAATACAATATTATTTTATTTCAAACTGAATAGATGGTGTAAGAATCTTACCAATATTTATTTTGATATAAAATAAATTTCATGGCATATTAAATCTGTAACCACTTAACAACATTTATAAGTAAACAAATAATAATTGGTAGAAGTAATTATCATAACCAAACCAAGATGAGAATGGAAAGGATCCACTCATCAATTTTCATCTATTTTATAATTTAAAAACCTTAATTCTCTACCAACATTTTATCCCCCCATTTGTAAGCATCAAAAATATAAATTCTTGAGAATATTAGAAAACATAATTTATTTACCCATTTTATAATGAATAATAATTTGAAAGCATTAGTATTTTAAAAATATATAAAATTTGATTTTTTTTCTTCCCTCGTTTTAAAATATCGAAAAATTAGTTATTGGGAATGGTATAAAAAGTATATTCTAAATAAATACAGAAATATAAACTGTCTCTAAATTCGTAATTCCTTAAAAAATATAAAATAATATATTCTAGGATCCACAAAAATATGTAAACTATTATTCAATGAATAATAAGAGATGTTATAGGATTTAAAATATGTATTAAACAATTTAATTCATTCCTTAATAAAAAAATAGTTTTACACAAGATAAAGATCTAATATAAATTCTCTGAAGACTTTTCACAATTATAAATGAATTAATATAAAATATTTTCAATGAATTTGTAAATAATTATTTTTAAAATAATTTAAAATAAAGTATTTTCAAATAATTTAAAATAAAGTATTTTCAAAGAATTTAAAATAATGTTTTCATACATTTCAAAAATGATAAATTATTTTTTTCTAATAGTTTAATACTTTGTTACATACAATAATAGATTAATTTTACCACAGGAAATTATTTTAAATGTCAATACATTAAGCACATGCCTACAAGAAAAATAACTATTTATATAAAATCATAAGAGTATGCTTGATAGTCATTGGTTAACAAAAGAATTCATTGTATTAATTCAGCTCATAGAATAATATAGTGGGAAATGTATTAACTATTTAAGAATAATAATAGTAATTAAATATATTGTAATAAAATATAATACCTTTTAATGTTTTTCTACCCATTTATAAAATACTTAGCACATTTAAATCAAATATTAAAATGGAAATGAAATATTTCCTAGATTAACATTTCCATCTATATTGAATTTTTCAAATACCAAACTACTTCATGGCTGGTCATCCTTTGTAAAATAATTAAAATAAATCTCAATGATTTTAAAGAATACAATTAATGATATAATAATGAAGTATAGTGGTTTACACCTTTAAAATATAAAATAGATGTGCCTTATAATACCCATATGCTTTTGGGTCAAGTAGTGTTAGCAACTAAAGAATTTAGTAACTAAATATATTTATGTTGATCTCGAATTTCAAATATAATTCTCGATAATTATTTTGAGTAATGACCGTTCTTGATACCAAAAAATAATGGATTTATAAAATAATAGAAAATAGCATAATTCTCATTAATACCATAATAAAAAAAATTTAATAGTAGATATACATTTTATTTTATAACCAGGAATAAAATAATTCTAATATAATTTGTGATTTTATCTATTACTACCAATACCATTTTTTCCATTATGAATTTTATTTTTACCACTAGTTTTATTCAAATATTTTCCCCCTTAATAAAAATACTTGAGGTTTGTTTTAAAGTATCAAGTCATTTAATCATTCTTTAATTTTAGTTTCACACATAGAACAAGAAATTTTGGAAGAATTTGATCTTAAATATGAAATATTATTTGAAAAAATATCTTTATCAATTGAAATAGAATCATATGATTTTATAAGTTTTCTATCCCCTTTTTTCAAGGATTCAAATTTTTCTTAAAGCATAAAATAATATTTATTAAGTTCATTATAATATTTTTTTGAATCATAATTTTGAGAGTAAGAATATTGTACCTAATCAGCATGAGTCATAAGATATATATTAACCATTTTATTTTAATGATCAACTTTATATCTTCTATTAAATTCATCACTTGAACTAGAATTACTAGAATAAAAAAATTCCCAATTTTAAACTTAGAGTGAAACATTTTAATTTTTAATATAAATATGTTTTTTAGTTTTTCTTGCATATCAACTTTATATATCTCAATCAAATCCTTTAACACTTGTTCTCATTCTGATCCCAAGGAAGTAGAATCATTGAAAACTTCTATAAAATTTAGTCTTCAAACATTATTAATTCCTTCATAAGCAACTACAACTGTTTTGCATATCTCATAGGTAGTAGTACATTGTGAAACAAGATTAAATTCATCCGATCCAAGTCTATATATGATAATATTAATATATGTTAAATTAACGTCATATTAAACTTCCATAGTAGCATCCCACTTTTTTAGTTTTCTATGATTTTTTTAAGATTTAACAATTTCTTGTAAAATTATGAATTGATATTCCTCAAATACATAGTAATTTGATCTTTCCAACATCCATAATTATCACTAATGAAATAAAGGGAATGGATCATCAATATAATTTCTATAAGAGCTCCCATTTAGATTTATCTTCATATATATATTTAAATTTGTATTGTTAGAGCCAAAATAAGTCTTCAACACAACTTTTACTTTGATTAAAATTATTTCATCATAATAACTATTATGAAGATACAAGAGGGGTAAGGTGGAGGGTTGGAGGGGGGATTATGTTATTTTAAAAATCATAAAAAATTTGAAATGTCCATGATGAATTAGAAAAATTCTTTCCTTATTAAATAAATATGAGTACGTTGTGGAAAATAAAAAAACAATAAGAAATGATGATTTATAGAGGTTTGGGAACATAAATCCACTATTCCACTCCAACAACACTATCTCTATTATCCTGGTGATTTTCACTAGTAGTCCCTATTATCCTATACCTCTACAATTGAGTGCAGGAAGTTGACACCATAAAAGGATTTTATAAATCCTTATCGGTATTTTACATGGAACTTAATTATAAGTAGATTAATATGTGAAACTTACACTCCACCACAAACTGAGTATAATTAGTAGTAATTTTAGACAAAATTTGAGATGTATATTTTTGAAATATTTTTGGTACATAATTGCATCAACAACAGACAGATGTAGATGATCTATAATATAAAATACAATAGAATCCAATTAATTCTTCAATGTCATGCATGATTCCTCTTCTTATTTAAATAGTATAAAGTAAACTATTTCTCCTTCGGTGCATGAATTTTCTACTTCTTTTTATTCACATAGTGAGAGAATATAGGACATATAAATAATTTCAATTATCTCTTCAAAATGTCAAATATTAGAGTGAAAATTTTATAAAAATATTATTTTTGTAAGTATTTTCATGTATCATCTCTTTTTAATGTATAAATTCATCTACTAGAGAGATATATATAAAGAATAAATACCCAAAAGTTGAATAAGATCATCTTCCTTTGGATGTTACAAAATAAATTGAATCAATAGACTTCATAAATATATCAAAGAATAGAATATCACCTTTGGATTATTCTTATAGGATAAAAATATAATAAATGCATAAAAAATAATTTGAGTAACTATTATAATAATATCTCTAAAATAGTAGAAATTTTGAATGATCCTCCAAAAAAGATTCAAAAACCTATTCGTATATTCTTTTAATGTAGCTAAAATAATCCCTAAAAACTTGTGGAAACATACACATGTAAATTAAAATATTTGAATTTAAATAACCTTGAGTCCTTTTAATTCACTGGAAAAATGATGTTGAAAGAAATTGGTTATTTTTATAATTAAATTCATTACTAAAATATTAATAGATTGTTCATTCACAATCCTTGTATTTAATAAGAATTTATCCAACTGATAAACCAAGGAGAATAATACCAGTAAAAATCTTACAGCTTAAAATACCTTGAATATGTAAAATAGAGTATCATAACCTCCTTAAAAATATCCAAAATAATGGACATTTTAATTTTTCTGATTATCCATAATCTCATCTTTGTCTCCAGAAAACTGTTCAAAAAAATATCATCTCCATATGAATGAATAATTCATGGAACATGGTTTCTCCTCATCTGATCAAGCATTACCACAAAGTATGATCTTCTGTTCATCATGAAATATACTTTTTTATACAGGAGAAAGTGAGGCACTTATACCTGATGATTTAAGCATTGCTCATATGAAATATCATTCAACCATCATATATGTGATTAAAGGCATAAAAAAATTATTTCTATAATCTCTTGTACATCATTTTACAAAGCATATAGATGATATTTTTTAATCGATTGATATTTGCATATTGTACAAGCTTCTATTTCATCAAGTTCTCAAGTAACATGTAGGTGTATAAAAAATCATCTTCTTCCTGTTCATTAAGTACAATGCTTCAGTTGGGAGAGATGAGTTGTTTATTTCATGTATGTATATATACATATCTATTTTAGTATCAAGATCAAGATTTAGGTTCAAGATTTATAGTAGAAAAACTGTACAACATGCTTCCCATATTATTTCATCTTATGTTAAGAGGATATTTTATGCATGAAGTTAAATTACTATTTATGATGCATGTGGATTATAATTAATGTTGAAACATCTTCTTTATTTTATCCATGATGTCTTGTTTTAGTTTGATGTGGTGAAATACAATAGGTTTAAAACATCATGGAGGTAGTAGTAACATACAGTTCATACTTGACGCAACGTAGGAATCACATACCATAATTTCATCTTAAATATATGTTTATTTAACCACAATTTTACAAAAATTAAGGGTACATCAAAAGTAAAATAGGGTTAATTGAACGATACTTTCAAACATAGGGGTTTTCCAACATACTGAAGACTAAAAAACTTTTCCTAAAATACTTATATGAATTTGTACAGTCTATTAACAATATATTCAGAATTTGGACTATAATAATTATTTTTAGAAAATATAAATAACCTAAATTGGATCAGGAATAGTATCAATATGAACTCCATAGCTTCAGATATCTTCAAAAAAAATCAATACAATTCTAAAAAAACTACAGTTGGGAAATATGATTTCATTACTTTTAATATTTTATTAACCATCAAAACAAACTTTTTAGATTTTAATGTAAACTAAAAAAGTAAAGATAAACTTATTGGATTTCTATCATACTAGGTTGTGCATGATTATGCTATTTTTAGAATATTAAAAAAATGAAAGACATTAGCTATCAAAAATTTTACATTGCAGATATCATAATCTATTGCAGCAACTTCAGTGATTTTTTCGAGCAGGAACTAGATCTTTTTATACTTCCTCATAAAATAATGATGTTTAGATAAATATCATGTATACATAAAGGTATAAGTATCACATTAATACTATCATTATAGTTTGAGATATAATCAAAATATAATATTTATTTTAAGATGAATGAATGTAATTTTAGAAAACAACTTGGAATAGATTTGATGATTTTTTCACCATGTAATAAAATTAATTAACATTCAACAGAAATTGATAAAATGAATATTATATTATTCAATTTAAAAAATATATTGAATAAGAATTTGATCATTGTTACTTATAATATAAAATAAATAATAAGGGATTTTAAATTTGAAACCACTTAAACGAATTTATATGTAAACAAAAATTGATTGGTTGAATTAATTATAAAAACAAATCCAAGATGAGAATAAAAAAGAGTCACTCAAAAGTTTGAAGTATTAGGGAAATTGAAATGTATTAGATAATTATAATGTATGTAATTTTGAATTTACATAGTTTATATTAAAGGTAGGGGGTTTGGATATGTTTGAAATATAGAAATAAAATAATTGGAGGGGGAAGTATAGGTTGAAAATATTCGATGTAGATATTGAGGTGTTTAGTAAATTATAGGAAGAAGGATGGTGAATATAAGTTCCAAAAGGTTCTTGGTGAGTGGGTTAGTGTCATTTTGTCATTATCCAAACCACCTAATTTCTAGGGGTAATTTTCTGGATACTAGATGGTTATCATGTGGAAAATAGAGACTCACCTGGTAGCTAGTTCATATATCATCCCCTAATAAAAAGAAGGGTCATTAACATCATTTCATAGTTACCCCCTTTAGTTAGATAGGGAACCTAAGAGAGGCTATTTTGGTCAACCTTATCCCACTATTTCTCCATCTAGCTTAGTGATATAAGGTGATTCATGGATGTTTATTCACATCAGTTAAAGGTAAGATATTATTATTTTCTACACTCTCTCATTTTTCTTCCTTCCCTTTAATCCATGAAGATTTATTTAGGAATTTAGTTTTAATTTCACAAGATCATGGTGACATCCCATCATAATCTAGTGGATTTTTCATGTGATTTATAAAGTACACCAATGAAATATTAATTCATGATGTAATTCATTATTTTGATAGAGGTAAGTTGTCTAATGAGTTTTCCTATGAGTTTCATAATTTTTATTTAAAATTAATGATCAATTAGGTACTAAATCATAGGTATTCATCATGTAAAAGTCTTGAAGGAATACAATGGATCCTCGACACCCTGTTGGTTTCTATTTTGATGAGTCAACATCTCTTAGTGAATTATATATAGTTATATCAAATTGATTTATTATGTATTGAATTGAAACTTAATTATAATTTTTTTATAATTATTTAATTACAGTTTATATATTGATATAGGATATCTTAGATAAGATATATGAATGGTGTGGGTTTTAAAGAGGATTTTAGATAATGGAGTCTTAAGGGGTAACTATATAAATATGTAGGTGGTCTATAAATTCTAAATGCATCAATTTTTACAGGTTTATGTGAAATATGATGTGTGGTAATGGTAACTAAATTTAAGGTGAATTGAGTGGGAACTAATATGGATTTGGAATGTGTGATAAACATGTGTAAACCATTAATAAAGTAGTGATCATTTCATTCATAAAAGGCTAGTCATAGAATATACAAGTGTTTATGTTTCCATGTTATGATTTTAAGAGTTGTGAGGGGAAGACTCCTAAGTGGATATACAATAGTGAGAATTAAAATGAGAGACATAGGTTGTTATCACATGGATTGATTAAATGGTTTCCACTAGGAATGAGATGTATGATGTATTTTTTCGAAATGAAATTTTCTATGTAAGTAATTAGGTGGGGTTTAGGAACTTGTATGACACCTTATTGGTGGTCTCCTAGTTTAGAAATGGCTTGAGTAAAGGAGGCCTTGTTTATCCTAACTTGGATTTAGGGGTTTTTATAGAAGTTGGAATTGTGCATGAATAAACTATTGAAGTGTCCTACTTAGAGTGAACCATGAAATTGATGTCATTGAATTTTTTCTTAATGAGAAAAGATATATTATAAAACTAAGGGAGTCCCATGGGCTGGAAGTTAACCTTAGTGGTAATCAATGAATGGATTGAAACCTGAGTGGGTCATCTAAAACTGAGTGAGATAATATTTCAAGGGTAATATTGGTTATCTAATCTCTTATTTTTTTGGAATTTAGTTTCAAGGTATATAAATGATTAGTGCGGCCTACATGTTATGGATTATATTTTATTTTACCTTGAGTGTGATGAGAATTTTTTGAACTGTAAGACTCAAAATGTAAGGATCTTGAGATCGTATGATCAATATAAAAGGGATTATTTTAATGAGTTTTGTGTTACCCATGGGATACAAGGGGACTAATTAAGTATTAGGTTGACCCCATGGAGATGGTACACATGATGAATATGTCAGTACAAAGTGAAGGCCTAGGTATTTTAAATAAAATTATTGGGATATTGTTGTTTTCCCTGTTTGGTTTAGAATTCTATGGCTCCACTTGAGGTTTCAGTAGTCATCCAATGCTATTAAAAATATATGTCCTGTTCAGAGTAGTTGTATACTAGGAAACAATTTCTATTTATGTAATTGTTTCACTTAATGTATTCTAGGATTCCATTATTATTTATAGAAGGGTCAAATAGGTTATAGATAGGGACACCATTTCTATTTTTTAGTATTACTAGATTGATTTTAGATTTAGTGTCAATTTTTATTGTGGTATTATCTGATTAGATTATATACTAGTAAAATATTTCAATTTGTGGAATAAATATTATGGTTATAGTTTGAGACACCATTACAATTTGTATCATTGTAAAACTAAATTGTATAACATTACCCTTTTACTAAATTTTAAATTAATATGAATGGGGAATGATTATAATACTTCCCCAACACTAAATGAAGTAGTTAGTTCTGAGTATTTTGGTTACCTATTTTGAAAATGATATATTGAATTATGTGTTTCATGCCAAGTGTTATAGAATTTTATATAGCATTGTGCATACAATTACATATATTCTTCATGGATTATTTTATGGGTCCCTATTGGTGATTTCCTACAATTTTTTATGCTTATAATATATATATATATATATATACACTTCAATGGAAATACAACCCATATTTCTAGTTTACAGGTTGAAGCAAACCGTTTACAAGTGATCAAGTTACACAATCTTGATGGGTTTTTTGAGATGGGACTATGTATGAGATAAATAGTTATTCATTGTGTATGTTTATATATTTAGTTTTTTATTTATATTTTGTATATGATCAACCAAATAGGAGATCATTTCTAATGTATATAAGTATTTATTACTTGATATCATTTGTTATAACATGTAATTGTATATTTATATATGGTTACCTTTTAGCTATCATTCCATTAAGATAATCTGAATCTATTATAGATGATATTTTAATTATTTATTGATATTTTATATGATGATACAAAGTGTGTAGTCTCCGCAATGTTGTTCGTGGACTCTCACTGCTAGTTATTAGCTTCTAAACTTTAGGGAGGCATTCTAGATGTTAGATAGTGTCATTGGATTGAGTATTTTTTGTTTAACCTAGGTTGGGGTATTAAAAATGGAATCAATGGATTATTTTTTCTTATGATTTTGGGTGTGGTATATAGTGATAGGAATGTGATATAATTGGGATAGAACTCATTCTTTTTCTTCAGAAAATCTTTTTTAGAATAATTATAAGCTACCATCATTGTAGGATTGTGATTATTGGTTTTCATTATTACCGTTGATTTTTTTTATAAAAATATATGTGTTGAAATAAAATATTTTAATTTATTTTTGTTGTTAATTATAAATTTAAATGTTTCCAATTTATGAAGAGAACATATATATTTAAGGGAATAAGAGGTTTTAAATCATAGTTAACCAAATGAAGATGTGTTGTCGGATAAAGTTACATACTATACATGAGAGACACATTTGGTGAAGAATGAATAAACAAATATGGCAATAATGATTGTGTATGATCATGAAATATCTAATGAGGGTGCATTAAATCTTATCCAGCATATATATAGATTTATGAAATAGGATACACCTTAATATCTTCATATTTCAGGGTCATGGAATAATGAGATCAATACTTGGAGTGTGATATGATATCTAACATTAATAGGTCAATGTTGAGATATACTATATATATTATAGTCAACCAAGTTTTTAGAAGAAGTATGAGTTTTCAAGAAGACAATTGGATAATAATTGAAATGTTTTGGTGAAGAAATCACATCACACTATAATTTTTTCTTTCACACCACAATTTATTTCATGTAAGAATATTATTAATCTTGTGTAAGATTAATTCTTGAGATTCTAATGAATACCATTATATGATGGAAGTGAAAATTCCATAATATAGTTTATGTGAGATTAAATAGATTATGTATAAGATTAACCTTTAAATTTGGATAAGGTATTATGTCATGAAAGAATAGGCCACGCCACAAGGGTTCTTATATAATAATAATATAAAAATGATTGAGATCTGTGTAATAGTAATCAATCGACCCTAAAAGAGTTGTGATAGAGAAACTCAATATATGTAAGATTTTTCTCTAGAGTTCTCTACTATAATAGGAATAGTCATGCCATAATCCATGATTAAATAATTATTGTGGGGAGAATCTATGATGGAGTTTGAAGATAGTAAAAACTATCATAGATATAGAATTTGATGGTTATAAGAATCATAATGAAGTTCATAGTATATGATATGAACAAAAAAATTTGGTATATTCCATGACATAATCAAGGATGATATACCATATAGAAGCATTATATTAATAATGATTGAATTCTTTGACTGGCTAAAGAACCGTGTCTTTTCCCAATGAATAAGGATATCACACCGCAAGTGGTTTAGTATATGAGAATATTTTAAAGATCACATATTGATATTTAGAGGAGTTTAAAATAGGATATGATATATATATTTTATATCTGGATATTGAATGGGGATGATATTTTACTAGAAGAAATAACCCCGAAAATTAAAGATAATATAAGTAAATCACACCACAATATAGTATCTTATACCATGATTGAGTGATTTAAATAATATCCTAAATATTTGGTTTTAATTTAAAAATAGTAATATTTAGATTGAGAATCAATGAATTGACTCAAATTTGGTTGAGATGAATTTTAGTATTGGTATATTTTATACATGAAAGGAAAATAAGAAGAATATGCATTTGATTGTGAATCTAGTTTCCTAATAAAAGTGGAAGGAGAGAAAATTATTTCATTGTGATATCCAAATATTGAAAAATAATATAATAAACAATAAGGTTTTCTAAGTATGAGAAAATATTCACATGAAAGAAATATCATAACTATAATTACTTTAAGGATAAAGAGTTAATACTCACATTAAGAAGAAAATATCATCTAGAATTAAAAATAGAAGATAAATATTAAACTCAAGGTGTTGAATTCATCCATATTATAAGAAGAAGGGTGTAGGGAACATGGATCTTAAAAGAAAATCCACTTGGATGTAAATATGCAATGTGTCTTATAATACTACACTAATCTAGAGAAGACCCACTTGTCTATAAACTATTAAAGAGATCCTCATGTTTATAAACTGATCAATACTTCCCGAAATAAATTAATAGAGGATAATAATTAGAAGGGAACATTGTATTGATAGTGTTTCCCTCATAAAATATATAAATAAAGTTCTCCTTGGAAAGGAGTGACCATATCCTAAAACTTGTGTCCACCAGAGTACTACAATACGAGATTTTTTCACATCAACACTTCATTAGTGCATTCTCATTAGAAATATCCATTTTTGGTGAACTAATTAAAATCCACATGTCTAGTGAATAATTTACTTTCTTACATATTTATGTTTTTTTTGTTTTATTGCCATCAAAATTAAAATATTTAATGAATCACTTCAGACAAGGGAACACAATTTGATAAAGGGGTGTATGTAATCAGTTAAAAAAATTTATCTAGAAAATAACTGGATTTATACCCCCTCATTGGGCATAAATACCCAACTTAGTCCCAAAACTGATATTAAATCCTAAAGGTTTTGACTTGGTGTTCAATATTCATTTTTTATATTTGTTTCACTCATGGAATCAATGTCGATGCATCCTTTTTTATTAAAAAAATTTAAGATATCCTGAATAAATAAATACATATTTTTGTATAGTCTTGTAACAATAAAATCATTGAGTATATATTAAGAGATACCAATTTTTAAAAGAATAGTGAAAGAATTTTAAATGTGGTGATATAGGGGATTTTGGTTAGATCAAGAAAAAATTGGTTTAAAATATCACTTTTCATTTTTCTACTATATTTGAGATATGGAAAACATTTGATGTGATATATATAAAATCTATAGAAGCTAATAATATTGAGTTATGACAATATAATGTGGATGAAGAAAACATTATGTGATAATACAAGAAGTGGAGGAATAAGAAGAAGACTCCCAAGAAGTAGAACACACCTTATGTGATAACTAATATTATTACTGATGTTAAATCAATTTATATTTTTTTTAAGATGTTTTAAAATATGGAAACTCAAATTCCCTCATTAAGAATGAAGTGGGTCATTATTTCATTAATAAAATTATAATTATATCATGACATGAATCCATATAATATAAATGAAACAAACAAGAAGTGATCCAAGTATTATAAGAAAAGATGGAGTAATTAAATAATGTTTTTAAAGTGGACTATATATTTAGAAAATATTTTTTCATTGAAAATATAATATTTAGGAAAGTGTTTGTGTCCTTAAATAATGGAATCATGAAAATGGGTTAAATGGGGAAGGTTCCAAGTTACTTACTTGAAGAACTTTCATATGATGTGGGGAAAATATTTCTACAAAGAATGAGCTAAAAGAAATAATTATCCATATTAAAACAAAACATAAAGAATGAATAAAACTAGGTAAAAAATTTGGCTCAAATATTCAAGTAATTAAAAAATTATAGGATAATGATAAAAAAACAAAGGAGCTTATAATGAAATTTAAAGATTCAAATATGATACATAAAAGCCCTTCCATGGTAGCCTAAAAAATGGTGTTTTCAAAGTTATAAATATGTAATTATTGGGAAAATAGAAGGATTTTGATAAATTTTAAATATACTACTCCCAAAATAAGGTATCTATAATGTGTTAATTTCATGGAATTGAGGGACACTATATGTGTTTCTTTCTAAAAGCCCAAGGGATCAAAGGTGGAAGAAACTATACTACAACAACATCTCAAACAAGGAAAAACTATAAGAGGAATTATTTTAATAGAAGATGTTTTATATGTGATAACCATGGACATATATAAAGGAATAATAAAAAATAAGGATCGAAAATAATCATAATAAAATCCTAAATTACCATGTTAAATGGGAATAAAGTTTTCATCAAAAGAAAATATATTATTATGGAAGAGGAAGGTAATGATGAAAATAAATGAAGGGTTCACCAAGAATCAATAAATGTTTACTCACACCCTCTATCATGGAGAGAACAAAATAAAATATAGAGGAAGAATAAAGAATCTTTTCCAAATATGAGGGTGATATATGAACATGTAATGAAGAATTAATAAAGGAAAATAAAATACAAGTTGAATATAATGGCAATTGAAGAGGATAGAAACTAATAACGGCTAATTGGTTTTACTAATTTTATTACAAGTAAATAAGAAAAGGTTGGTAGAAGACCCCTCTAATAGATTATGATGCATTAAAAAAGTATCTAAGATGGTAAATCAATATAAGAAACATGTACCTATGGGATTAGTCTTACAATACAGTTAAAAAACAATCTAATTAATATGGATTACCATATATCTAGAATCTGGAATAAAGTTTGTACAAGTGGTATTACAATGAGAACTGTTATAAAGTCTTAAAAGTGAGTAGAAAGTAAGGGTTTGGTATAAGATTATTGACCACATTCATCAACTTCAGGATATTTTGCAAGTACCATTATCCCCATATATATTGTTGATATAACTGACGATATGAGTGATGTATATTTAAGGGGGTTGTATGATCCATGTAACACCTTGAAATTTTATGATATATTTCTTTTCAAGAAAATTTATTTATTTTTGGTAGCTTGGAATACACACAACCGTGAATAAAATTTAACCGTAATATAGTATATAGTTATAATTTAGTAGTTAAATTAGTGTTAATGAATAATAATTACTAAATTATGAAACATTTATGGTTTACACATGTATAAAATAAACTATTTGGTTAACAATTTTTTTAAAATAAAAATGAAATCATTTCAAAGTAAAAGAGTTATCTTTCTAAAAAAATGTTTTTATGCACACAATGTATTTTTTTCTTAATAAATTAAATTAATCAATATTTTTGAATTATTTTAATGAAATTAATATATTATGAATTCAATATAACGTTTTAACATTCATCTAATATTTTTTTCTTGGAATGAGATAAGAATGAATATTTAGTTTTATGCTTAGAAATAAATTATTCTAAAAAATTGTTTCATTTTGTTTTGAACCCATATTTTAAAATGAAATTATACCACTTATAGAAATATAAAATTGGTTCCATATTTATTACTAGGAGGATAAATTTTTTAAATAGTTCCCTTTTATTCTTGGTCAATATGAGTAGTAACTGTAGTAATTTTTTTTTCATTTCTGTAAGGGAAAAACGTGTAAAATAGGGTTAAAACTTTGGGATAAGTCTTTAAAATTTATCTAACACTTTCCATGATCCTATTTTATGAGTTTATTTAATCTATTTACACCCAAGTATTGAATATATTCCCACTTAGTTCCATATTTCTTTGAATATGAACTTTATATTAATTTTAGAAAATAATAAATAAAAATTGCCACTCTTTGGACTCTAATATCTATAAATTTTTTATATAAGGATAAAATGAGGATAATTACAGTTATAAATATTAATTTGAAATATTTTTTTTATCAAAGTAACATATTTATAATTTTTAGTGATTGAATAATTACCTTAAATACTTATTCAGCACCAACCCAATATTAACTCAATCAATAGAAAAAAATAAAGGATTTTAAAAAGATTAAAAGTAATAAAATTTATGTGAATTATTAATTAAAAAGAATTTTTTACAAATTAAATATTAGGTATGTTTGAAAATATTATATTTTATTTCCATTTTTTCTTGTTTTCATTAAATTCATATTAAATGAATAGTTCTTAATGTAGAAATTTATGATATTTTATAATATATAATATTTTATTAAAAGATTTAAATTTCATAAAAAAATTATATTCATAAATTTGAATTGAATATGGTTAAAAATATTAAAAATGGTATATTTATGAGTCATATTTCAATTTTTGGTAACATTCATAACCTTTTAAGATTAAAATAGTTGTTATTACGGTTATGGTAAGAAACAATTAATGAAGGGTTTTAAAAAATATAAGGTCTAAAATGTAACAAAATCATATTTGTATTTCATTGGATGAAATTATTTAGATCTTAGACTCTTTTTATTCAAATTCATTTCCATTTTTAATCTTTTTTCTTGATAATTAGTATTATATTTCAATATTTTATGAAATTCCAAATGTGTCCTCTCCCTCCCTTATAAAATGAAACCCATCCTTTCTATTATTTACTCAAATTTGAGCCTTATAGATTGAAAAAAACATGAAACATCTTTTATAAAACTAAATATTCACAATCCATAGGTTCTAGTCTTCCCAAAATACCAAATTTTGGATCCATAATAGGATATTTAAAGGAGATATTTAAAAGATGTGGTAATCACCTTAACTGATCACTTTATTTTTACATTTTATTTTACATCCTCTAAATCAGTGGTATTTATTATAAAAAAATAAATTAAGTGTAATAAATATACATAATGGTTATTATTATTATGAAACCACCATTATACACCCTCTTTCCCATTAAAAAATAATTTAAAGTATCACTCATGCGTACATACAACTTACCATCTCCACGTAATGATATAATTAATTTCCCATCCCGATATTTCATGGATAATTGTTATTTTTGCTATAATTTAAATATATTATATTATATAAATAATTATAATTTTATAATTATAATATCACATCTTCCGTCTTAACTTCCAATCTATTGGAAAACGATAACTTCACTTGTGTGTACGTGTGGACTACCACCCCCATGAAGCGATGTGATTTGTTTTCTGTTTCCATTTTACTTGGATGGTAATAAGGATATATTTAATGAATATATATGATATATAAGATATAATAATGATTCTTTAAAGGTAAATTATTATTTAACTTTCTTTCACTTCATCTGTTGAAAAATAAAAACAGCGTTTATACGTACGTCTGACCAACCGTCTCCATAAATGATATAATGAATTTTTCTATATCAAAATTTTATAGTTGACTATAAATATGTATATAATGAATATATATGATATTTATTTCACTATTAAAAACTATATTAAAATTACAAGGACCAGAACTTCCGAGCTGAAATTCTTAGGAATAAAATAACAGTTAACACCCTAAAATTATGATTTTAATAAGGAATAATTAATAAATAGATGCTGAAATAATTAAAGTGGATCATATATGATATTATAAGTATATCAAATCTCTAGTATAGAATTATAATAAATTTATATTTGTTATAGATTATTTTATAGTGCTTTAAAATCTAGTAGAACTCAAGGTATATGATTATGTTACAATCCCATTTTTTATCTGGCTTGTTTATGATGAAGTTTATGATGATAAAATTTCATGATCTATATATCAAGAATATAAATAATTTTATTATAATATAGTTATTTTTTGATAATAAATGTTTTACCTTCATTTTATTCAATTTATGTACTCATGATACTAAATGAACATTTTTAAGGAAAAATGATTTCATTTCTCTCTTCGCCCAAAACTCCTTTTTATTACATGTCCAAGTTTTCTAAAAATGTTTTCAAGAATGTTTTTATTATTAAAATTTGATTTTAAATTCATATTTTCCCATTATTTACTTTTATTTTTTTTAATGAAACCTATTTTCTTTTTTCAAACTATTTACTTTTTGAATTTTGTTTACAAAGGTATGAAAGGATTGTTTTCTTTTAAGTTATATGGTATGAAACAAATTTCATACCATCATGTACACTCAATACATCAAATATTAATTTACAATTTTCCAAGGTTATTTTTAAATAATTTTTTTAGACTATATTTTTGAAATTTTTATATTTTAAATAATTTATTTCAATTGTGAAAAGGGTATTTTCCTCAAGAAATATTCCAAGTAATATTATAGAGGAATTTTCTTCTAATATGACATTATTTTATGTTACTTATGTATTACTGGGATATGATTCAATGTTAACATTCTTATTCTTCCTATAAATGGTTTATGATTATGAGGAAAAGATATTTATGCAACCCTTTTCTTTTCTATGGGTTATGCTATGATGAAATGTTTATGAAACCCATTTCGTTTTCAGGATTTATGAAATAATGAATGTTCTATAATATTATAGTGTAAATATGAATGATTTTTATTATGTGATGGGTGGAAATGGAATTATATAGACCTAAAATTAATTGGGTAATGAATGATATCTCATGACAAAAATTGGACTCAAATGGGGAGTGAACCTAGATCTATAAGGGAATCTGTCCCCTATGATAGTCCTGGGAGTGAACCTTGACAACCATGAATGCTTTTAGAGGGTACCGAGTCCACTATTGTAGTCTTGAAAATGAGCCTTGAATACTAGGGAAATTATTTTCTATTATTATGTGTATACCATAAAATTATTTGTTATGCCATTGTTATGATCTCATAGATCATGTTCTTTGATTCCTTTATGATTCATGTCTTATGAACTACCAAGATTTATTCTATTACTCAATATTATGATCTATGGTATATAGGGTTTGTTTTTGAAATGTTATACTCATGTTATCATACCATTATATTCTCATATTATGTTTAAGTGATCATTGATATCTCCCTTGGTTTACCTTAATGAGCATATAAGATCAAATTTGCTTAAGTTTCCTTTCCATAAGTTATGAATGAATGTATTAAGTATGATATGTATAAGAAGGGTGCTAGATTAAGAATAAATTAGTGGGTGATATTGTATATATAATATAAAAAATTTTCCTGTGTGTCCAATTTTTTAATAATACTACACCTATATGATTATGTCATGGATTGTTATGTTTTGTAATGAATATTCTTCTAATAAGATATATCATCTATTCATGAAAATTTTTAGTTTCTATAGTTGTTATCAAAAAAAATTTTAGAAAATATTTGTAAACTAAGATGATAAAACTCTCATAATAAACCTTTGGATAATGTTATATATAAGAGAATATTCTATGTTATCATAAATAAAGGACTGTGGTTTTCCAAGAAAAACATCCCTATCTAGATACTATTAGTTGATTTGGTTTTGGAATAGATGCATATAGGTGTAATAACCCAAAAAAGAGTTGGTTGAATATATATTTTCTATCATTGTGGTGCCCAGAGAGCATGAAATTACTATGCAGCTAGTTTAACACTCTCGAGGGATATGATTAAGTTAATTAATTTTTAATTTACAAAAAATATTAATAGATTTGAATATTCAATGATCAGGAATGAATTAGTAAAAGACTAAGGTCTCATAGATTAAAAAGATGGTGTCATTATTTTGACATCCTATAAATTATTTTTCATTATTATACGGAGTTCTATTATGATTATTGTTTCTCACACTATGTTTTTTGGTTTTAGTCAATGGATAGAACCCAAAAGAACCATGTTAATTATGAATGTGATGAAAAATACAATTATTTTCTTTTTTAGTAACTAAATTTTATTGGACTTGGAATGAAAAATATTATTTCTATTCATACAAAAGTTTTTTAAGCTATAAATCATGCTAAGATTCAAAACAGGAAACAGAGGTAAGAATGTTTTATTGAGTCATTCATGAGGAAATTTCCACATTCCTTTAGTGGATCTTTTGATCTACTAGTTAATGACAAATGGATCAGTACCATTGAAAAGATATTTTCTATTATCTAGTGTGTAGAACATGAAAAATTTATTTTGGATGCTTATAATTTTTAAGGGGAAACAGATCAATGGTAGAATCTTATCAAGAATAGGAGGAAACATGGAGAAATTGAATCCATGGGTTGAGATGAGTTTAAGAGAATATTTTTCAATAATTAGTTTCCTTATATTATCTGTATGAAAATAGAAAATTATTTACTTGAGGTAAAATAGAAGGATGATGAATCGGTTGGTACCTATGAGGAAACTTTTACAAGAATTATGAGGTACACTTCTGTTAAAATCATCAAATCTAAAATTAAGGCTGATGAATTATTCAGTGGATTAAAAATAAGTTACTAAATGGTTTTATCTATAAGGTACTTTAGTATATATGACTAAATCATTCTATGTGCTATCAAGTAGGATATAAATATTGGAGTTACCCATCGGTCTCATGGTTTTGTTATGAAAAGAAAGATAGAATTCAAAGGAAACGATAAAAACCATGGAGAGAAGAATATGATCCTTCCTTTATGCTCATGGTGTGGAAAGAAACATGGAGGAAATTGTATTAAGTGAAATGGTAAATTTTTAAAGTTCTGAAAGGAAGGTATTTAGGCAATAAAATGATGAATTGTTTGGAATAAGTTATATAATGGTGAGAATAGAGAAAAATCTATATAAAATGAACCACCCACACTTTAGTGATTTAAATGAAAGAATTATGGGAATTATACTTACCACTACACAAATATAAAGGTTAATGATAATGATATATGTCAAAAACCTCTTAATAACATAGAAAAAGACAAATCTCATGTGATCAATATTCTTTATGAGGGGAATGGAAACTATATGGTGAAAAGCACACATACCATCCACTCTAGAACATATAATACTTTATTTAACTCTGGATCTACCCACTATTTTACATAAAAATAATTTTTATGTGTATAAAAATTCCATCCCAATAATTATATATAAAATTAGTAGTGAAAAAACCTAATGGTATGATAATATCAAATCAAGTATACAATTCTTCTTGAGTTTATGTTTATTGAAATATGCATCCTGTAAATATTTTTATCCTCCCTATAATTTTTTTATTTTATCTTAAAAATGTATTTGATTTATTTACATAAATACCATATAAATTTTTGAATAAGGTAAGTCACATTTTATATTTTGAACCAACATCAGATCATTTATCTGTGTGATGATAAATATGAACTTCTAATTGAAATCAAATTCATTATATTGATCTTGATTCCTATTCAAAAGTGGAGTTTATCTTATATGGTTACGTATAAACTCAACAACAATGAAATTCCTATTGTGTTGGATTTTATAGATGTATTTTTGGAATTGTTTCCCCATCTTCCACCGATTCATGAAGTTTAATTCTCAATAGAACTCATACTTAGTGCTATAACAATTTCAAAGACTTCATATTGAATGAACCCAATTGAGTTGCATGAATTGAAAAAGAAACTCCAAGATAATATTGAAAAGGAATTTATACATAAATGTGTGTCACATAGGGGTGCACATAATTTTTTTTATTAAGAAGACAGATGGATTAATGTGACTCTACATTGATTATCAAGAACTTAACAAGATCAAAATAAATAATTAGTATCTTATACCTCATATTTATGACTTATTTGATCATCTACATGGTGATAAATAATTTTCAAACATTGATATTCATTATGGATATCATCCACTAAGGTTAAATAAGGACAATGTACCCAATAAAATATCCCGTATAGGGTATGGACACTATAAATATATAGTGATTCCATTTGGACTTATTAATTTCCCCACTATATTTATGGATTTAATTAATAAATTATTTAGATATTACCTTGATCATTTTTTGTTAGTATTTATAAAGCATATTACTATACATTCAAAGATAATGGAATAAAATTAACATCACTTGAGAATTTTTCTAAAGACCCTAAGAAAGGAGAATCTTTTTGAAAAATTTAAAAAGTGAAGATTTTGGCTATATTATTTTTCTTTTTTGAGTCATGTAATCTCTTGTGAGGGTATATTTGTGGATCCAAAAAATGTTATTTAATGTTATCCCATACCAACCACTATTACTAAGATATATAGTTTTCTTGTTTTTTCTTGGTAATATTAGTGGGGGGTGGTGAATTTTCCATGAATATCTAATACACACACCAAGTTTACTTGGATGGGAGCCATGTTTCTTTAGTTATATGGATGTAATGAAATGTTCAAGGAGCTTAAGATAAGGTTTTTCCATGAACCTATTCTCACATTACCCTATAGTGGAGAGGGGTTTGTAATCTATAGTGATTCGTCAAATAAGGGAATATAATGCATTCTCATGAAGAATGGTATGGTGATTAATTATTCATCTAGATAATTGATGTTTCATGAGAGAAAACACCCAACTTGTGATTTGGAGTTAACAGTGTTAATTTTTTGATTGAAGATATGGAGTAATTATATTTATAGAGAAAGGTGTGACATATATATTGATCATAAAATTTTAAATTATATACTCATTCAAAAAGAGTTGGATATGTGCCATAGAATATGTTTGACTTGATTAAAGATTATGACTAATCAATACATTACCACCCCGGGAAAGAGAACAAGGTAGAAGATTCCCGGAGGTAAAATGATTATACTATCTTATATATGATGAGGATAAAAATATCTAATATATCTAGATCTAAAAGGATGAATCTATAAATATTGAAGTAAGGGAAGGAATCTTGTCTTTCTTAGATAAGTATTAAACCATCTATCCACGTAAGGATTAAAGCAGCAAAAAAGGGAGATATAGAGATTAAAAATAAAGTGAAAATTGTTCCAAAGTTAACATTGATTATGATGAAATGATTTGGCTTAGGAACCAAGTATATGTTTCTTCCATACCAGATTTTATGAAGGCGATGTTTAATGAGTCTCATATTTCACCATTATTTATTCATCCTAAAAGTACGAAGATGTGTAAATATCTATGAGTATTTTAGGTGGGATAAAATGAATATAGATATTTCAGAGTATTTATATTGGTGCTTGGTATACCAGAATGTTAATTCTGGGATACATAACTCTAAGGAGATATTATAACCATTAACCATTCCATAATGAAAATGGGAAAACATTACCATAGATGTTTTCATCAGACTCACAAAACATCTAAAGGCCATAATTCTCTTTTAGTTGTAGTTAATCTCCTCATAGAGTTAACACACTTCATTACTTACA
The DNA here is from genome assembly GCA_963277665.1 of Viscum album. NCBI lineage: Eukaryota > Viridiplantae > Streptophyta > Magnoliopsida > Santalales > Viscaceae > Viscum > Viscum album. Next base: position 609,414,174 of record OY728137.1, on the reverse strand, counting down.
GATAATATTTATCTCTTGATCATATTTTTAGAATATAAATTAAGTAATTGGTAAGGTTTCAGTAAATACAACATTTTATTAAATCTAATCAGGGATTGAGGTTTACCTCGATGTTCTGGTGAAGTGTTCAGTAAGATATAGAATGTAGAGTTGAGTTTGAGAAGAAATTATTATACTTAGACATATGGTCAATATGAGATAACCATTAAAACCCTCAAGGATACATTTCTATCTTGTTCTATGGATTTCAAAGGAGGTTTGGATCAAAAAATCCATTTATTAAAGTTTTCTTACAATAATAGCTTTCACTTGAGCATTCATGTTTATCCTCATGAATAATTATATATATATATATATATATATAAGTATAGAACTCTAATATACTGGGATGAATTTTGAGAAAAAAGCTACTGGGACCTAATATTTCTTAGTAAATTATAGATAAAATCAAATCAAATCAACAATACATCAAGAAGGTTTGGAGTCTATATAAAAGTTATGTTGATAATCATTGGTGTGATATATAGTTTAAAGTTAGTGAAAATGTGTTTCTATAAATTTCACCATATAAGAAGGTTATATGATTTGGGAATAATGGAAAGATGATCCCTAGGTATATTTACCCTTTTTTAGATTCTTGATCATGTAGGGATGGTAGCCTATCACTTGGTGATTCTACTGAACCTCCCTCATGTTCATGATGTGTTTCATGTATCTCTTCCGAGGAAGTACATACATGATCCTTCACACATACTGAAATCATAGGTCATAAAAATGGAACATGATCTTTCTTAGGAATAATAATATGTATAAATCTTGGTATTTAGGGATAAAGTTCTATATAATAAGACTAATCACCTGGTTAACATTCTCTAGAGGAATCAAAAATTTGAAGAAGATATTTGGGAACCTAAGTATGCAATGAAATAGTGGTATCCTGAATTTCTTTGTATAAAAGTGAAGAAATTTAATGGAAAAAAATTCATTTTGTGGGGGTATAATATATCTTCCCATGATTCTATGACATATTTCTTTTGAAATAAATTAAAAAAATTTAATAGCATGCGATACATGAATCCTTGAGTCTAAATGAATTGTAATATAGTATAAAATTATAACCTAGACATTAAATTGGTTCATATGAATAGTAATTAAATGAAAAATTTATAACTTATACTTTTATAGAATAAAATCTTTGGTTATAAATTTATTTAAAATATAAATGAAATCATTTGAAAGTATAAGAGATGTTTTTCTAAAGAAATTATTTTTATGAGTTTGATAAATTTTTATCTTAATAAATTAAATTGATCACTATTGGTGAATGATCTTAATGAAATTTACATATTTTTTATTCAATAAAATTTATTAACATTCATATTATATATTTTTTCTATCACTGAGATAAGAATATATAACAAGGTTTATTCTTAAAAATGTATTTTCTTAAAAAAATACTTTGTTGAGTTTTTAAGACTTATTTTAAAATGAATTCATACCACTTATAGAAATTGAATCTTGAAAAATGGATTCCATATTTTGAATTTGTAGTATGAATTTTTTTAAATAAGACCTTTTTTATTTTTGACCAATATGAAAAGTAACCACAATAAATTTTTGTCACCTCGATAAGGGTAAATAGGTAAAATAGGATTAAAGATTTGAGATAAGGATTAAAAAATTTATCGAAAACTTTTTTTCATCCTATTGGATGATTTTAGTTCATCTATTTACATCCATGTTTCTAATAAATGGCTACTTAGTTCCATATTTATTTGAATATAACCTTTATATTAATTTAAGAAATGAATAAATATAGAATGTCATTTTCTTGGCTTTAATATCTCGAAATTATTTATACAAGGATAAAGGAAGAAAAGTTCAGTTATATATGTTTATTTTAAATATAAATAATATTTTAACATAATAAATTATTTCTAATTTTTAGTGATTAAATAATTACCTTAAAAGATTATGCAACGCCAACAACATATTTATCAAATTAATCTAGAAATTAGATAAATGATTTCAAAAAATATAAACATAATGAAATTAAAGTGAATTATTATGAAACACAAATATTTTAGTTACATATTACATATTAGGGATGTTTTAAATTATTATATTCAAATTCCATCTTTGTGTTGGTATATTTAAAGTCAAATTTAATGAATAGTTCCAAAATTGAAGTTAATGATATTTTATAATATATAATGTTTTATTAAATGATTTAAAAATCACAAAATCACATTTTCAACCAAATTAATGGGATATAAAATGAATCATGGTCCATTTATGAGCTATTTTACTATTTATGGTAGCATTATTAGCCTTTTAAGATTGAAAAAGTTGTAACCACAACTAAGGTAAAATATGACGAATGAAGGGGTTAATAAAAAATATAAGGTTTTATTTACAAAAAAACCATTCCAAAATTCACTGGATGAAGTTATATTGACTCTAGAATATTTTTCTCCAAATTCATGTCCATTTTGAAGAATTTTTCTTGAGAATGAATTTATTATATTTTAATATTTTAAGAAATTCGTAGTGTGTTCTTTCCCTCCCATATAAAAGGAAACCCCTCATCACTATTATTTACACAAATTTGAACCATCTATATAGATTATACCATGTCCAATTATCTTATAAAATTATCTATACACTTTATAGAGGTTTCTTCCTAAAATACTATCTCTAGAACCCTTAAGTGGATATTTAAAGGAGTTATTTCAAAGAATAGGTAATCACCTTAACCAATAACTTTATTTATTAATTCTTTTACCAAATAATTTTTTTTTGGTATTTATCATAAAATAATAACTTAAGTATAATAAATATAATAAAATTTTATTAGTATTATTATAAAACCACAATTATTCACCATCTTTCCCCTCAAATGGAAAGTGAAGTTATCACTCGTGCGTACGTTTAACTTACTATCTCTATATAGCGATATAATTAATTTTCCATAACCATATTACATGGATGATTATAATGATGGGTATGATGTTTATATATAATATTTATGGCACACATGTACTCATTTAATTTTAATACTATTGCTAACTTCTAACCTTCCATTCTATTGGAAAATAATAATATCGCTCGTGCGACATGTGGACTACCATCTCCACAAAGAGATGTGATTTGGTTTTCATTTATATTTAACATGGATGATAATAAGGATATATTTAATGAATATATATGGTATAATAATTATTCTATAAAGGTGAATTATTATTTACCTTAACATTCATGTGTACAAATGACAAACCATCTCTATGAATCATGTAATTCATTTTTCTATCTATAACATTTTTGGATTAATAAATATATGTATATAATAAATATGTATGATATTAGTATAATGATTAAAATTATTTATATCATGGAACCATGATTAAAGTACAAGGACCCAAACTTCCAAACTAAAGTTCTCATGAAGAATGAAATAGTTAACACCCAAAACGATGATTTTAATAAGGAATAATTAATAAATGGGGGTTGAAATGATAAAATTGGATCATATAAAGATATTATATAAATTTTCATGATTATTTTATATAATTATTATAAATTAAAATTTGATATATACGAGGTTATAATGTTTTTTAATCATATGAAACTCTAGGTATTTGATTATATAACAATCTCATTATTTGTTGGGATTGTTTTTGATTAAGTTTATGATGATAAAATTTCATGATATATATCACAATAATTGAAATAATTTTCTTCTCCTATGATTTCTTTTAATAATACACGTTTTCATTTCTTTTTCCTCACTTTAAGTACTCAAGAGACCCAAATAACATTTCAAAAAAAAATGACGTTATTTATCTCTTCGGTCGGAAATCCTTTTTTCCTCCATATAAAAGTATTCTAAAAAATATTTAAATATTTTTTAATATTATAAAATGATTATTTAAATTTATTTTAACCAATAATTAAATTTTTATAAAGTTAATTAACAAGAATAATCTTTTTATTTTCCAAATGAGGCACTCCTTGACTTTTTTTGCAATGGTACGAAAGAAATGTTTTCTTTTAATTTATACAGACTAAAAAAAATTCCCACCATCATGACCACTAAATAATTTGAATATTCCTTTAAAAATTTCCAAGGTTATTTTAAATGAAAATATTTTACCTACTATTTTAGAAATTTTTATATTATAATGAGTTAATTTTAAAATGAAAAGGGTATTTTCCTCAATAAATATCCCATGTGATATTTTGAGGGAATTTTCATCAAAGATGATATCCTTTAATGTTACATATAAATTAATGTGGATATGATCCAATGATACGATCCTTATTATTTCTCTGAATGGTTTATAATTTTGATGAAATGTTTTTTATGAAACCTCTTTCTTTTCCCAGGGTTACGCTATGATGAAATGTTTATGAAAACCATTTTCATTTTATGGGGGTTGAAATGATGAATGTTTTATGATATTTTGGAACACATATATATTATTTTCATTATGTATTGTGTGGTCTCGGAATTATATACTTCACCAATTTATTGGGTAAATATGGATATCTGGTGAGATAAATGGTATTGGAATAGGGAGTTAACCAAGTTTAGTAAGGAACTCTATCCACTATGATATTCCTAGGAATGAACCTTTACTACTATAATGGTTTGGGTTGTTAAAACAATACACTATGATTGTCTTTGAAATAAGCCTTGAATATTATGGAATTTTATTATTATTATTATTATGTGTATGATACAAATTTATGTATTTTTCCAATGTTATGGTATCATGACCTATGTTCTTTGATTCTTTTATGGTCCATGTCATATTAAATACCAATATTTATGCCGTAACTCAATATTATAATATATGATATACATGGTATGGTTTTCAAACGTTTTTCTCATGGTCTAATACCTTTATTCCCATGTTATGTTTATGAAATCATTAAAATTTACCTTATTCACACATATTAATCATATGAACTCACCCTTTATTATGTTTACATCACTCGCTAATGAAGAATGGTATGATGTATGATATATCGAATAAGTGTAATAGATAATAAAGAACATAGTGGGAGATGATGTAGATATATTATTAATAAGTTTCTTACATTTGCATGTTTCCAAAGGCATAAGACCTATATGATTTTATAGTGGATCATTATGTTATATAATGAATATTCATCCAATAAGATATGATATATATATATATATGAAATTTTTTGGTTACTATAATATATGAGGTTATTATGCTAATGTAAAAGTGTATATGCTGAAGGAAAATTTTGGAGATGACTACCAATGGTTTCAATCCCTAATATGAGTAAATTACTGGTGTTAAGTATCCACATTGTATTTCAATGATAAATATGGAATTATATTTTGAGCTGTAGAAGTATAAGTGATTTAGAGACTAATCTAGATTTCAAGTGAGATAAACACCCTATCTTAGTTGTGAATGAGTATCAAGAGGAATATCAGGATTAATAAATGGTATTAATTCATATTCATAATTTTATTTTTCTATAAATAAGAAGGTGAATATCTCAAGATAAAAGAATAAAATCATTTACAATAACAACAACAACATGGAGTTTGGATGACCGTGATATGTTTTTCAGGATATATATAATTTTTCTCATGTGAAATTTTCTATTATTTTTTGATATTAATGATTTCTTTTACAGGATAACTCCCTAGTAGATGGATGTTCTTGAAAAAATATTTATAGAATCTTATATAACATATTTTTAAGTGGACTTTTTTGGAATTTGAAACATAGAAATTTGGGGGTAATAAATAAATTGAAGGTCCATGTGTTTCTTTTTTATATGAATTGAGAATATTTTTCAAGTGGTATGATTCAAACACTTTGTACCATAAGGATTATTTAGTGATTTTTTATAAGTTTTATTTAGATCATACGGGGAAATATTGAAGAAAATAAAACTAAAAGAGGTATGGTATTTACTGTAGTAAGTGAGTGACATGGAAAACACAAGGATTATTGACATAACCAATTTTATCCTACACTAATATTTGACTTAATATTATTAAATTATTTATTGAAAGCATATTTCTAAGTGGTTAATCCACTCATTGAAATCATTGAGAAAGTAGATCTATATGGTTGGGAGTTAGAAACTTGAAAGAAGACCTAGAAATGTTTTTGAATAAGTGATATCAATTAAATATGGTAATGATGTTTAAAGGATGATTAAACCTATATGTTTTTAAAAGAGGGAAAATAGTTTGAAATTATGGGTATTGTGATGATAATTTTATTAATGAAAAATATATCTAGAATGAATAGCCAACAAGAGGTATTAATAAGTGTTTAACTAAGCCTATATTCTCAAAAACTGAAGGGGAAAAGATATTTTAGAAGTAGTGAAATGATCCAAAAGACTTTTAAGATAAATTTAATTTAATTTATAGTTATAATTGTTTTACATGTCAAATATTGGTATTTAAATAAGTCTATGAAGGATTTTTATGGTAAAGGGGGATAAAATGAAAAAAAAAATCTTGGAAAAAATACAATTAGGAATTTATTGTCAAAGGGGGAGAAAAAAATGCACCATAAATCCATACATCTCTTCAAAGTAAATAGGGTTACATGATGGAGTTATATTTATGCTAAAGTTGAAAACAAAATATAAAGGGGGATATTATTGAAAAAATAGGTTGTAAGTTGTATTTTTTTTCAATTAAAATTGTGGATTTTTTCAATTGATAGAGAGAATGAATGGATTTAAGCAAATAAGCGGTTGAAAATAATAGTTAACACAATAGTGATGTGTTATATATTAAACTTGGTTACCATAAATAAGAATGTTTTCTTGGTGAATAATGAATATAAAAACATGGTATAAATGATTGCAGAGGATCATAAATTATATTTTGAGGATATATTGAAGCCTATGTAATGTATATATAGATCTATGATAGAGAATACACCTTGATATATTTATATATCATGGTCATGCAATAATAAGATTAAGATGTTGAGTGTGATTTAATATCTTACATCTGCAGGTGGTAGTTATGTAATAATATGTCTATTATAGTTTACTAAGGTTCTAGGAGAATTTAGAGATTTTATGAGGTCATTTAGAGATGTATTTTAATATTTTTTAATTAATTACATCACTCCTCAATTGTTTATATCACATCACAACATATGTCATGAAAGAGTAATATTATTCCTTTGTTAAATTAATTCAAAATATTCTATAGAAAACCACACAAATATGGAAGTGACCACACCTCAATATATTAAAGATTATATTAAAGTAATTCTCTGTAATATAAATCATTAAATATGGGTGAGGTGTTGCACTATGGAAGAACATACCACCCCGTAAGAGGGTGTACATAAGAGTAATTTTTATAAGTTTGAGTGATTTATAAGACCAATTACTAGTGTTTAAAGGAGTATTGTAAAAGATACAAAATATTTTTAAGAATGTTTTTTTGAGTTCCATTACATCATAATAATAATAATACCACAATCCATTATTAAATAAAGAATGTGGGGATATTAAATGATGTAGTGTGAAGCCTAGAAATAGTAGTTTGGATATGAAATGTAGTGGTCAGAAGAATCATGACATAGTGTTTATATCATTAAATTAATAGAGAAAAATTTATAAGGTCCAAATTAAAATAATGGTGGTTCTGAATTGGATATGTATTTTACGGAGAAATGAAAATTTCATGATTGGATGAAGAAGAAATACTTTATGTTATGAAAAAGGATGTCATTATGTAACCCGCTTAATATTAGAAAATATTTTGAAGATTATTTCCATGATAATCAGAGGTTTTTAAATGATATATTATGTTGATTTTTTTGAACTAGATATTAGAGATAATCTAATTAAATCATTCCAAAATATAGTATCTTTCATTCTTATTGATATATTTCTATAATATAATTAATATTTTTTCTGAATTTAAAAGGATGAATATTTATCTTAATATTAATGGAATTGACATGACTTATTTGGATGTATTTGACCACATTTAATTATATGGGACACTTGGATTAATGTTAGAGATTAGAGGAAGAATGAATGGATCCCAACCATTAGAAAAAGAGTAGACGACCTAAGAGATATTATAAAAAATACTTGATATAGTTTAAGATAATAAATAGAGGGAGAGATTATGATATTGAAAAATCTAGTTATGAATAAGTACACCATTGAAATATCTGGTATATGAGAAGAAAGAATATGAAGAAAAGTTATGTGATTTCAAACTGGGTTCCTAATAAAAAGGAAGGATAGGAAATTATTTCTTTTAGGTATATTTATGTTAAATATGAGGACAAAAAACAATACGGTTATTACATTTTGGGATAATTTTCATCTAGAATTAGTGTTTCTATTGTGATTATTTGAAATACAAAGAGTTAATATTCACATTATTAGGACACTCTCATATAGAATTGAATGTGGAAGATTAATATTCAATCCACACACTAAAGAGTTGATCAAATTAATATTTTAACTGGAAGTGTACAGTGAATGTGGATCTCAATAAAGAATTTGATTTTACATGATAATATAAGTTGTTAAAAAATATATATAGATTTTGAGTATCAACACATGTTTATATACCATTTAATAGACCCTCATGTATATAAACTAAATATTTTCCCCCCAAAGTATTGTATGGAGGAGAATAAGAGGGAGTGATTCTTGGAATGATAGTGTATCTTTACAAAAAAATGTAAAGATAGTGCACCATGGCATGAAGTAAACATAGTCCAAAACATATACCCATAAAACTAGTATAATAATGGATTTTGGAACATCATCAAATTGTTGGTCTGCACTGCTTGGATGCATCCCTTTGTGGTAACAAATTAAAATCCTTGTTTTGTATGTATTATTTACTTTCCTACATATTTATGTATATTTTAGTGAGATTTAAATCCATAATTAATGATTGAATGAGTTACTTTAGATGAGAGAAAAGATCAAATAAATGGGAGAAAACAATCAAGTGAAAAATTTTAATCAGGAAACACCATAATTCTCCCCCTCTTAGGGTTACCATATTATACTTGATTCTAATAAGTGGTATCGAATCTAAAAGGTTAATCCTTGGTGATCAATCTTCAAAATCTATTTTTTGGATTTTTACACTCATAGAATCAAGGAAGAATCCTCTTATTTTTATTTGAATAATGTATGATAGCTAGAATAAAGAGATGCTAGTTTTTTATAGTCATTTGGCAATTAAATAATATAATATATATCATGAGATAAATTTCAAATCCCATTTTTTTATTTTATAAAACCCTTTTTTCAGATATAGTGGAAACTGCATAGAAGATCATTATATAATCACCCATATAAATAAATTTTAAAATTCAAATACACAATAAATAACATAATCATTTATATTACTTAGTATATAAAAAGATAAAATTTTGTAGATGAGTTAACTCAAAGAGAACCACACATACACTATTTTCTAATATGATCTACAACATTACCTTGAGCCCTTCCTAACATAGATGCAGGTTCTGAGAACATTCTACCATAAATATAAATGTTAATTAGAACATCAAACGCATTGAAAATAAGAATCTATAGAACACCATAAAATCATACCTTCAATGTGACCACCATGGAAGATAGAAACAACAACTGAATCATTATCCCAAACCATAACCGAGACCCTTACCTAAAGAGATTCCAACCAACACAATTTCACAAACACCATCACTTGGAAGAATACATTCTTTCTAGATAACCTTGAAGAACACCCCCAAAGAACCATGAGATAACAAAACATCGATAGAGAGAAAAGCGTGGAAATAAATAATGAAGAGAACACTATAAACTACACACATAGGATCCTCCACCAAATCACCAAACCAATAAGGATCCAAACCACCATGCATGTATCCTCACATGATCATGGATAAGGTCTAGCATAGTTGGTAATAAAATAATGGTGGTGGCGAATAGGCGATTCATATGATTGTGAGTACCCTAAGAAACTAGTAATTTATCAATAGAGAAGAAGTCTAACACAAAAAATGGAATAAAAAAACCAAGAAAGCTAAACATAACTAAATGAATATCCTCCACAAAGAAACTCCACCTCAAAAACCCAAAACCACCAAAAACCTCATCATGAAAGACAAAGGTTAGGGTTGATCAAAATGATTTATGTAGCAATTTTAGTGGTAGGAGGATATGAGATCCTTAAAATAAAGAATAAACCACATCAAAAAGCAGAACAAAGGTAAATGTGAAAATAAAAATTCTGAGATATTTTATCCTTAAAAAAGAAGACTCATAAGGGAGTAATTATGAAAAAAAGATAAATAGTATATTAGGAAATCAAGGGGAAGAATCCTAGTAAATCAAATGATAAGATCAATGAGGGGAATGGATTAAGTCCATTAGAGGAAAATACTACCCTAGTGCGAGAGAGAACCCCAGTTGAGTGTCGAGATATTGAATTCCCTACAAATCCAAAAATTATCATATACCAACCCTATATGATGAGATACTAATATGAAAAATTATTGTGAAGGAATTTTCTTTGTAAACATAGAGAATATCTTTATAAGATTGGTGATAAATGTTTCTTAAAATAACACATCATATTATGATACTACATTATACATATGAAAAAATTTGGAAGGTATATATGGAAAATATAAAGATCCATGGAGATTGAGTTATAACTATTAAAAGTTGACAAATAATGCCTTATACAAAAAATTAAGAAGAGGATGAATAGGAAAAAGGCTCATGATAAAAAGAACACGCCCACTAAGGTATGTATGATTGATATTAATGTTAAATATATTTATAAAATTATTTTAGAATAATTATGAAATTATGTAAATTAAAATATCCTCACAAAATATGAAGTGTATGTTAGTTTCATGAAATAACTGTAAACAATGTTAATTTAGTAATATAGAGATTTCCTATGTACCAGCCAAGATGAGATCCAAGTATTAGATGAAAAGGTGGATCAAATAAATATTGTTTGTGAAGTAGAATACGAATTTATATAATATTTTAACATTGAAAATAGAATAATGGTTTTATTATAGTTTTTATTTAATAAATACTTTATGAAAATGGGTGTAATAATGAAGGGTAAAAGTGAAATACTTAAATAAATTTCACTTGATTTTGTAAAAAATGAATAATAAGATGGTTATAAAATCAAGAATTATCCCTTCCAAAATAAAAGTTCAATAGAGGATAAAATTAGTTAAATAATCTTTCACAAAAATGAAAGACATAGATAAAAAATTAATAGAGAAGGATAAGAAAATCAAGGATATTTAAATAAAGTTAAAATATTTGAATAGGATGAATAATATACCTCACATGGAAGGATTGAAAAGTGAATTTTGTGATGTAAAAAATATGTAATTAGTGTGTAAATAGAATTCTATTTCAAATATAGAATAACGGTTCATAAATGAAGTTAGTTATAATGTTACACTTTTGTGGAATCTTAGGACACACCATGAGTGTGTGTCTAGAATCCCAATGTCTCAAAGGTAGAAGAAAATATGATAGAAAAAAATATTTTTTGAGGTATGGCTATACGAGGTATAATTTTTGTTGGATATTTTTTATATGAGATAACTATAGGTATATGAAATGGAATTAAAATAAAAGATTATCGTAAACTATGAAAACAAAATCCTTTATTCCTATGGAAAATAGGAATAAATTTTACACCAAAATAAATCTATTATGATGCAAAATAAATTTAACATATTGAAATAATGTAATTATAGAGATCAATTAAGGGTTTATTAAGAACCTATAAATTTTTAATCATAGTAGTATTCATGGTGAGAATAAAAGAAAATATAGGTGAAGAAAAAGGAATGTTCTTCAAATAGGGGAAATGTGTTTTTACATGTCAATAAATATTCATCAAGGATAATATAATTCAATGTGACTATAATGGAAATTTATGAGGATGGAAATTTAGTATGACTATGTGGTATCACTATTTTTACCATAATACAAGAGGTGAATGTGGGTGGAATATCCCTCTATGGTGGATGAAGCAAAAGAAAATATGCAGTGACGATGAGTCGTTAGAAGAAACATATACCAGTGGGATTAGTCTAAGAATGGCATTTATTACCATGTAAATAAAATAGAGAAATCAATATCTAACATCTTGAGTGATTTTTATACAAGTGGTATTGAAATTCAAACCACTATAAAGGCTTAAAAGTTAGTTGAAAGCAAGGGGTTAGTTCAACATGATAAAACACATTCCTCCACTTAAGGATGTTCAAGAAGAAATCCTTTTTCTATGGAATTTATTATTATAATTTAGGATTGGAGTGATATATATTTACGGGGGATATAAAATCCATGGCGTGATTATGTTAAAATAAAATATGTACATGTGGAAATAAAATTCATGGAATACTAATGGTATCAAAGACCAATCTAATTCAACAAGTGGTTTTAAGTAGCCGATTTGGATGTAAAAGATAAATCTATAATTTTATAATGATTTAAATAAGTGTAAGTGATTTATAGCCTCATCTATAATTCAAGTGAGATAAACACCTTATATGATCTATGAATTAGTATCAAGCTATATCTAGAGATCAATAAATAGTATTAGGTCATATTCCTAGTGGTATTTATACTTAAAGAAGAAGGAGGAAAACACATGATGATATAGTAAGAACAGATGCACCAACAACAATGAAATTTAGTTTTAATGATATTGATATATATTTCCTGATATATATGATTTTATATCTTGTTAACTCATCCATAATAAGAGGATATAAATAAAATCTTTTATAGGAGAACTCTCTAGTTGATGGATGTTCTTGAAAATATGTTTATAAATTGTTAGAGGCTATATTTTCAAAGAGAGTTTACTAAAATTAAAAATTTGAAATGTTTTTGTTATAAATAAATTAGCTATCTTGATGTTTATGGTTTTTATTTCAACTAAGAATAATTTTAAGCACAATGGTTCAAAAACATTGTTCCTTGAGGTTTATTTACAAATGTTTTTTTTGTATACATAATTGAGATCACATAGAGAAATATTGAGGAAATTTAATGCTTATGTGGTATAGAATTTATGATAGTAAGTGAGTAACACTAATAATTTTCAAATTATGGACTTAAACTGTTGTTTCCAACACTGAGTTATTCCTTAGTATGATTAGAGTATTAGTTCAAGACTCATTACCAAGAAGTAAATTCATACATTAAAAAATCAAACCACAAGAATCATAGTTTTCAAGATGAACATAAATAATCAAAAGAATAGATAGGGATGATCAAATTTCCAATAAACTGAAGATACCCCAACTATGATGTAGTATGGGATGAACCATGATGGGGACAATCTTTGGAAAATGGGATCTGAATATCATGAACCCTAAATCAAACCATTCCCTTAAATATCACTAAATTCTACAATACAGGAAATAATACTATAATCAAGAACTTTGAATATCCATATAGACCGTAATATTATCATTCTATCTCAACCTTTTAATCATGTACCACCATGATAAATCTTCCACCAACATCATTATTTTCCTCATATCTCACCAAGATTCTATAAAATGATCACGACACAATGTTTTCAAAATCACATTATTTTCCACCATGGACACTACCATGATAATCTCTATACTCCTTGTAGTATATAAGTATTCTCCCAAAGGCTGATCACCAATAAAAACATAAAAACAGTTTCCACTAAAAAGGGGTATTAGACCATGACATAATCTTGGTTCAAAATGAACATATTAAAATCAAATTATCTATTTTATAAAAAACGTCCAACCAACATCACCACCATGAAAACCATAAAAACCCTAGACTAATAAGGATATAATAATAGATAAAAAATTTCATATCCCCCTTTTAAAATAAAATAAATCAACAACTCAGCTTAGAACCACTTCTAAACTCCCCCTACATATACAACTCTTGAAAAAAATATTAATGGTCTAGGAAAACCCGATCCTATACATTAGATAACTCTCAAACAATCCAAATACTTGAAAATCAATACAAAAACTAGGAAAAAAGAAAAAAGACAAAAACACTACCTATGATATACCTCTCACATAATAATATTTATATCATAAAAACATGATAAAAACATGACATATAAGAAAGAAATTCAATCATATATCCAAAAAATGAATTTCAATGTCACTATAAGAAGAATAATAAAAAAATCCACATAACAAAATCTCATATAAAACTCTCACTACCATGTACATTCCATCAAGACACTATAACTTTATAATAATCTAAAAGAATTATATATATACTTAGATTACCTTATTCTTGTGATCGGGGATCTTAATAAGATACTGCAAGAATGTTTCTTATTTATCAATATCTAAATCTCCCCAATCAATAACATGAGATTCATAATAAAAATATCTCATAATATTTTATATATTGACAAATTAATGAATCTAATCTATTTATGTAATATGAATAATCTAGAAAACCAAATTTCCAAATATCTCTAATACCATTAAAGTTCCAACAAACTGAGGAGAATGATTACCTCCCCAACTAAAACCACACTATAAATGATGAGGTGAAGCCTTAAATAACACATGATCTTCATTATTGAACTGTAAATGCATCCCCCCAGTCTTTATATGACGTTTGATTGTCTTATGTAACTTTTATCTACTCAAGAATCACCTTCACTCTCTATGTATAACTCTACTCTAAATCCAATGTGTGAATTTTCAAATTGAAAAACTTAAGCAAACAAAAAAGAGATCTATAATTCCACCCATAAAATGAAATGATTAGAGATATACCAATAGACGAGTGATAACTATTGTTATAGTAAAATTTCACTAATGTAAAATGAATTTCTATGAACCTCTGAAATAAATAAAAATTTAAGGCAATATTACCTCTAATGTTTGAATCATCCATTCTATTTTCCCATACTTCTGAGAATGGATGTTTGTTCTGAGGAATATCTAGGATCCAAAATCATATATTAGATTTTACCACTATCTCAATTTCAAATAAGTATCTAAATTATATATGATCATCCTTATAAACTTATGAATCCACACCACCTACTCCATACAAATCCTTAAAAAATACACTATACTCGACTCAATTATTTTGAGTAAATGATACTAATTCATTAGGAAGAAATTTAAATAATGAGGTGGTTAAAATATAGTATTTTTAATATTTAATATATATTAAACAATATTATAGAGTAGAATAAATACAAATGATACCTCAAATGACCTCTACCCCTACTTCCACTAGCAACTCTATTTGATGAATCCAATTGAACCCATGATCCATTGCCTCAATAACCTTTATGAAATCAACCAATACATCTATAATCATTGATATTTACATAAGGATAATTTATAGTCTGAAATATTTATGGCCCTATTACTATTGATAAGCCCTTGGGGGAAGCTATTTCATAAGATACATTTGAAACATCCCATGATCCATATGGGGACTGGTAAGGAAGATAAATAACTAATACCTGTGATTCCCATGACCTCTATTGAAAATAAAATCACACATAAACTCTAGGTGAAAATCATAATAACTTACAACCTAATAAAAATAGGATAATGACGACTAAGAATGAATCCTCACTGATGGAAACTTCAATTTTTGAGAAAAATAGTAACCATATCCATAGAACCACTCCTTAAAAAGTTTCAATGAATTCCCTATTAGGAAGAATTTATCCATGATAATATATTCCTAATCAACTCATCATTTTTTATCACCTCAAGAAATGTAAATAATGTAAAGGGGGTGACTTAATATTGGATCTGTAGGTGCAAATAATCTTCAAAATTCCACACCCTTTCCTCATCATTTGGAAAAAGATATAGAGTATAATGAAGAATATTTGTGTACATAACTCTAAGATCTCACACACTCAGGACCCCCTACTAGAGAGTTATAAACTCATACCGTTTCACTACCTTCAATTTTATTGAGAGAAAAATATCTTGAAATTTACTCTTTAACTTCTCCCATATCACCTATAAAGCCACATGATCACTGTGAAAAAGGCCCCATCACTGTCTGTATACACATATAAATAAGTTAACAACTAGTGGAATAAAATTAATATATTGTTATTTAATCATACCAAACATAATACCAAACTTTTATTTCCACTTTCCCTTCTCCTTATCATAGACACACACCCCATGCTTTAAAAAAATATAATGCTATAAATCATACAATTCACTCCACTAAGAATGATCATCCCCAGGATAAATTGACCTATGATCCACCAAAACATCCTACTAACCCACACTAACCGGAACCATGATTAACACCAAACATATCTACAATTAAAAGAAAACTTCAACGACATATGGTAAAGCTATTTTAATTAAATTAATTTTAATTCCTTAGTTACTTACCCTAATTATATTTTAGGATCAGAAATGCATTATTCATATTATAGATAGGGGTTTATACCCCAAAATAATTATAATATAACTTTAGCATGTTCAATAATATTAATTTCCTTACATTGGATCATAGGGCCCCTGTATGTATCCTAATGAGTCTAGCTTCCCAACATCAAAAGATAAGATTGAATGATGATGTTTCTCTACCTAACCAATCTTGTACTTAATAGTTACTAACTCCAAAATTTATCCGAACTCTTAATCAAGGCTGAAATATCTCTTTATTATGACCCACTTCTACTCGATACTCTCTTTGGACAATAATAAAGATAAGAGTGAATCCCAAATCTAGACTCTAATATTCTATGAGTTAGTGATTTGAACCGAGTGTGTAAAACATACATAATGGGATACATTACCCTTAATAATCCCATCAATGATAAAATAATCCACTAATAAATTCCATCTAAAATATATGAACAAACCCCAAACCCCAAAATAATGAACGTAATTTCATAAAAAAAAATTCTCTAAGGTAAATACCAAAATAAATTAACTCCTAAGGAAACAAATCTAACTATGATTGACCACCAAGTCACAAGATAGTAATATATATCCTAATCACGAAATCTATCATACAAATATTTGAAAAAATATATAGAAGGAGGGGTGATCCTACACATATACTTAGTAGGTTCCTACCTAGAAAATCTTGTTCCAATAAAGAAAAATCATACCAAAGCCTCAATGAATAAATATAAAAATTGATTCATTACATATCCTGGTCAACTACCATACCAACCA
Source organism: Viscum album (assembly GCA_963277665.1). Lineage (NCBI taxonomy): Eukaryota > Viridiplantae > Streptophyta > Magnoliopsida > Santalales > Viscaceae > Viscum > Viscum album. The sequence goes on along the minus strand of OY728137.1, from coordinate 609,396,931 downwards.
CACCATGTCTCTATTTATAAATCCCCAAACAAATAGAGTAATACAATAATCATGAAAATATATATACAAAAGGATCCTCATACCCACTTCTCAACTAATATGTTCACCCTCAAATAATAATTATATAAATTCTGGAACTCCTATCCCTTCTAATTATATATACTATATACATATAAAAATACCCCAATGATAACATCATAACAACATCACATCCACATACCATAGCCACATCATTGCATCATCTCCACATAACATCACCACAACCATGAAACCACATCACTGGAATATATCCATATAACTACCACACGTTATCACCACATAACCACACTATGTCTAGAAGATAGAGCTGGAGAGGGGAGTCTTGAGAAATATATACCACCCACATCCAGAATCTGGGGGGGGGGGGGGTAGTATACTCATAACCATTAATATAATGTGGTTATAGGTTTTGTTACCTTACTTGGATGGGAGAACATAAGAAATAATAAAACTAAAATAGATAGATAGTATATCACATAAGGACAACCTTGGTCCACCTCCTATATTAATGACTTTTTAACCATAAACCATCACTACATCATCATGGAAACACATCATCATCAACTCAATATTATAAATACAACATAATTTACCACTATAACCATTTAACAACAAAAACATATCCATATACATTCCTCCTATTTCATTTCCCATCCCAGTTCATCATTAACCATTTTTAACTACACTATTCACTTTCTATATTAATTATATAAATTACTTATCCAAAACTATAAAATTTATATTAAAATTACCATATATTAATTCTAATAATTTTATTTAACAAGTTTTACACTTCATTGATTAAAAAAATCTCATTTACTATTCAACAATATTCAATTAGGTTATACAATTTTAGATTTATTTTATAATTTTGAAAACTAAAACCCTAAAAAAAATTGACCCTACAATACCTCCATGTTAAAAAACAACTAATTTCCCACAAAAACACCTCCAGTACTTCCACCAAACAAATAAAACCAAATAAAACAACCAAAAAAATACAAAAAACTTAAACTACAAAAGATCCTATCCCTTTACCATAAAAACCAAGTCACATAATAAACTCCCAAACCATAATAAGAAAACACTAAATCCCCCATAACTAACACTATTACACATAAATATAAATCAATAATAGAAAACATATATATTATTATATAGAAAAACTCTCTTTTTATACTTTAACAATACATCACTTTTGTGGAATACTTAATACACTACACAAACAGATGCCTAATGACAGTAATAGTCTAATGCCTTTAGAAAGATGGAAACATAAACACCGGAACATATGTGAGCTAAATTATCCCCCACTATAACCTTCATGGCGAAAACTCTTCTTAGAAACATCAAAAATAATACATATCTTCATAACATATGGGAAGGTAACATTAAAAGGGGAGAGATTAGATTCTCGGTATGGGTAAACAAGAGAGATATGTAAGCATAAAAAAGTGAATAATGGTATGAGAATGTGATCATAACATTAGAATATAATACCTTACATACCAAATATCATAAAATTGAATCATGGCATAGAGATTGTAGTTCATAAGACATGAATGATAAGGGGATCAACAATACATTCCATGAGAGCATAATATAGGAGTAAGACATGGAATTTGTGGTATACATATAGCTATAAAAAATATTATTTCAATGATATCTACCAAGACCTTCATAACATGTTAATATTGGGATAACCACCCATGTAATTACTTTGGTAATGGGATAACAACCCATTTACCCTCTTATTTTTGGGTTTGATCTATAACTTGTGCACCTTATTACTTTTAGGCATGGGCTAAAACCCATGTACCTTCATGGTTTCAGGAATGGGATACAACCTGTGTATCATCTTAGTTTTAGACATGGGATACAACCCATGTAATTTTTTGTTTTCTGGCATGGTGTATAACCCATATACCCTTGTTGTTTTTGGTCTTCCACTACAACTTGTGCACCATTATGGATTTTAGGGTTGGGCTACAACCTATGTACACTTTGATCACATATTCCATTTATCATTCACCAATACGTTAGATTGAGATATATGTTCCCCACATATCATAATAAAATCAAGAATACACATGCCCAAAATTCGTAAAAAATAATATTATAACCCATGAAATAAAATTGGTTTAATAAACATGTAATCATATCTTAACCTTGGAAAAAAATACTTTTTTAATAATCATTTCATCAAATCATGACCCCTGAAAAGAAGCAGGTTCTATAAAAATATAACCCATGAAATAGAAACTGATTTCATAAAAACGTTTAAATCAAAAAATAAGCCTTTTATATAAATAATATGAATGGAACCTTTGGATAATTTCCCAAAAAACATGAGTATCACCAAAAAATATCATCTTAGATGGATAATAATATGAAAAGATCCTTAAAAACATTTCTTAAGGAAAATATCCTTTCTTCTTTAATATTTTTAAATCATAAAGCCTTTTGAAAAACGTTTTATTTAAAACATAAAATGGAATACTCAAAACTTTTTGAAAACTATTTTCCGTTAAAATTTATAAAAGAATATTGAAAACATTTTAGAAATCATTTCTTTGGAATGAAAGGTTGATTTTTTTGAAAAATATTTCTTTGAAAATACGTTGAAAACTTATAAAGGAATATTGAAAACCAAAAACAAAAATTTAAAATACTTTTTACATGAAAATTATAATAAAATACCATTTTTAATTTTTTTAAACATGGTTTTTGAAGTTCATGACATGTGTCCCAAAGAAGGTAAATTGAGACAAAACTAATTTACCCATTTGGTAACATTTGAAACATAAGACCCATGAAATATATATCATAAAATGAATATTTAAATACCTATAAATTTAAGGATAAAAATAATAGAATATATTTTTGGTAAGTATACACATAACACAAAATAACTGAGTGGTGAATAAGTTGTAAATCTCATATAAATAAAAGTTAGATGTGAAATCCCATTACCTTGTGTCTTGAATCTCATCATAATTATAAAATCCTCTTGTATAATAAATATAAGTTTATTATAAATATAACAAATAACCATATTATTATATCTAATACCATATGTTTATTTATATTACCCGTTTAATATTAAATCCATGTTAAGGGTACGTTTCGTGTAATATCTGCTTTGTTTTTCACAAGTGTCTTATTTTGTTATATTTTTGGTCCTAATATTTATATCATGATTAAAAGAATGTAAAAAATGATATAAATAATATTTATATTCATTATATATATTTTTATAATAATATATTAAATATAAAAATATGAAAATGAACACACTATTCATGGAGATGGTAGGCCATAGATACGCATGAATGATATTTCCATTTAATTATCGTATTGAAAGAAAGAATGTAAATGAAATATACGTATATATATACTAATTATAGTATAATTATTATTTCATATATATTATTTTAATTTACTTAACCCATACTCAATACATTTCATGTATAGTGTGAACAAATCATACCATTTTGAAGAGGCAATAGTCCACACTTCCCCAAACGATATTATCGTATTTACTAAAAATGAAAATAATGACGGTACATGTTATATAATAACTAAAGAAGCATAAATACATAATAAATTTAATTTAAAAATAGTTTTTTTATCATAATTCCCAACCATGATAGGTGGTAAATGAAAAAGAACAACATCATTTCGTGAGGATGAAGTTCTCCATACATAAGAACATTAAGTTCGTTACTCATTAAGTGGAATTGTGTATAACTGTAGGATGAACCATTCTCATTAAAACATATAATTATATTTACAATATTGAGTCTATTATTTATTCATGGATTAATAATAATTGAGGTAGTGTAGAAATAAAATAACGAGATGGATCTTGAGGAATGATGTTACCTCTTCTTGGGGTAACTCATTTTGGTTTTCCCCAAAGAGATTCCTTGGTTTCATTTCATCCAAAAGTAAGGATTCTAGGAGGGAGGGAGGGATTTTGGGAATTTAATTAGGTAGATATTTTCCAATCCTATGTTTTTTGAGAGGTGTGAGGAAGGGGGATAATTAGTGTCCTTCTATAAGGGAGGGAGGGGACACACATTGAATTTTTGAAAAAAAGCTAGGTGTACCCAAATTTTTACCTAAAAAAGTAATAAAAACATCAATAATTGAAGGTTTTGGCAGAAATTTATCCAGAAAATGGGTTTTGGACAAGTGTATAGGTCATTTTCCCATTACGATTAAGGTTTATTCCATTATTAAGCTTAATTTTCGCATAATGATTATAATTAATATTAATCACTTTCACTAATCCTTTGGGTAAAAAATTAATTTGATACTATTACACTATAAATATTAAACAAATTAAAACCGTGTATATACATTTTATTAAATTCAATTCAAATAATCTTAGAAATTAAGTTTAATGCTCATACCAAAAATGTGGCAAGAAAATAGGTTTTTAAAGTGAGAATATTCAAAAGTTCATTATGCTTTTATATCTATGTTTTATATAAAAATGATTCCATTGAACTAAATTGGATTAATAGATGCATAATTGATCTATTTTGAATTCTAAATAGAAATAAAATATAATTTAAATATATAAATACATAAGATGCAAAGGAAGTTTTGAATAAAAATTAAGTATTATTCACTATTCATCAAAAAACGAAGTTTGTCATCAAAATAGAAAATATTATTCCTAATATTTTTTTGACATTATGAATTAAAAAATAAATTTTATTTTATCAAATTTAATTTCTTATAGTATATGAAATTAATTTATTATTTTTAAAAGGACATAAAAAAGAAATTATTTTAAGAAAATAGTATTTTTAAACTAATAAATACTTTACCAAAAATTATATATCTCATTATTAGTATGTTTTATTTATATGTAAAATTTTCAAAAAAAATCTATAAATTATTTATTACTAGTAATATTACAAAGTTTAACAACAAATTTATAAATATCTCATATAAATAATTATAATAATAAAGTATTATTTCATAGAAACTCAGTGTTGCATGTAACACAAGCCAAGTCAGTTTTGAATGTTATAAAATATTACTTACGTGTACAATATAATGAAAGTTTGACTTAGTGTATCATGAAATGAAAGAAATCAAATCAAATCAATTTATTTTTAAAAAATGGTCACAAAAACTCAAGGTGTTACATTCTACCCCTTTAAATTGTGTTTCAACCTAAAAATTCTTCGTTATGATACAAAAAATGAGGATATTTTAACCTCATCATATCCTCAAGTTCCAAAGTAGATTCCCCAAACTAGATATTTCTCCCCAAAACTTTGACTAGGTGAGTGGTATTTTTTTACATAAAATTATCTGTACAATATTGAATTTCAACTGGTTGTTCCTTTTAAGAAAGATCCAACTCCAGTAGTAAGAATTTTGAGTTCAGTACATGTGAAGGGTTAGGTATGTACTTTTTTAGGATACATACATGGAACAAATCATGGACATGATAGATATTTTGAAGAAGTTCTAAGCATTAGGTTACTATTTCGATATGATCATGAATCTCAAAGGGACTGAAATACCTAGGTATTAGTTTCTATTTAATCCCAAACCTCATAACCTTCTTCTATGGAAAAATTCATTGAGAAAACTTCTCACCAACTTCAAATTATATGTCTATTCTATATTTATTTGCATTAATTTTCTGCCATCTTTGAGAATCATCGATATGCTGTTGAATAGTTGGAACCTTCTCTTCCATTTCATTAGGTTTCTCAGATCCCAATAAATTTATTTCTACAACTTAATTCTAGCAAGTTAAAGATTTACATTTCTTCTAATAGAGGGATACATGAGAAGCCATATGAATTCATGAGTGAAATATATTGTTGTAAGAAAACTCAACTAGATTAAGGTGTTGATCTTAACCACCTTTCAAATTCGATAAACAAGATATCAACAAATACTCTAGGGTTTGAACTGTTATTTTAGACTGACCATCCATCTGTGGATGATAAGTATTGATGAAACTCAATTCTGTATCAAGTGATTGCTAAATACTTTTCCAAAACATTGATTTAAATCTCAGATCCTGATCAGATACAATAGAAATTGGACTCCATGAAACCTTACCACTTCCTTAATTCATATCCTAGTAAGATGATCCAGAGAGAAGTCTTCTTTGATATCAATGAAGTGTACTTACTTAGTAAGGATATCGAATACCACACATATATAATTAAACCCATTAGAGTTTTTGTGGAGTCTAATAAAAAATCCATAGTGATGTTCTCCCATTTTTATTTTGGTATGGTTAATGGATGAAACAACCCCTTATACTTTTTTCTTCCTTACTTAACTTGATAGCATACCAAGCATTGAGATAAAAACTCTGTGATATCCCACTTCATTCCATCCCACCATAATTATTCCATCAGATCTATATAAATATTTTTACTCCTAGGATGAATAGAGAATGAAAAACTATGATATTCCACTAACAAATCCTTAAAATTTGGTATGGATGGACCATAAACACAGTTCCTGGACCTTATCATTTCATCCCGATCAAGGTTCAACATAGGAATATTTCTAGCCTTATTTTGTTGCTCAACATCTTCCTTATGTGTATCTTTATTCTTCACGTGGATAGAAGGTTCAACACTCAATTAAGAAAGATAATATTTCCCCCATTCCATTAGTACTTCTTGATCCACTATTTTAAAATAAAAAAATATTGGATCTTTTGTGATCCTGATCATAGATAATATAGGATGATCCTTTCAACTCAAAGTATCAGCCACGTTATTCTCTTTCCCAGATTGGAAATTTTTTGACCAGTTATAGTCCTTTATCATCTCTAACCATCTTCTCTAGATGTCACGACCCGCCCTCGGGGCCCGTGCCGTGACTACCCCAAGCCCGCCTTCCATAGGCCAGGGGCTGGCGACTAGCACCAAGGCGTAAATCCCGATAACTAGGAAGGCATTGCCTTTATAAAAGTAAACAAAAAGAACCACAGAGCACAAGCGGAAGCAAAACACTAAGTACAAAAGAAAGTGCTGAAAAGTAAATGGGCCAGAATACAAACCCAAACTGAAAGTAAAGTACAACTCTAAAGGGAAAACAACAACTGGAAAGTAAAAGCTGCTACACCGAGCTGTCCACTGGAAATCCCACCTGAAGGGTGGGTACAGATAGCTCCTCTGCTCCACGGGTCCCGCCGTCCGCTCCGTGCACGTCCCACCCAGTGGTCCACCTCCGGGTACCGTTCCGCTCTGCAAGCCTCAACTAAGGTCAACGCTGTCCGTCGTCTGCAACCAACACAACGTAGTGCGGGCAAAGCCCGTGCAGGGGAGAGTATAAGCTACTCAGTAGGGACCCCGAGACCCCTGAAGGTCTCTCAAATCCACAAAGGATAAACCACGAAGAAAAGTAACAATCACGAAGTAACAACTGACACTGCTTAGGTATATGCCCATACATATACCTAAGTCATCAATTTCCGTTCGGCTCCAACACCGAGCCCAAGAACAACCCAATCCACAAAGAACAGTAAACAGTAAATCCACACAGATTATAACAAGTTTATGAAATCAACGGATAACCATTACCCAGGTATATGCCCATACATATACCTAAGTTATCAAGTGACCCATCTCAATCATGAGGAATCACAAAGATCATTGACTCAGCTCAAACCAGGATTTTCATTATCGAAACCGTAGCTGCTGAAGAGCCCCGTCTCTGAAGTGTGCAGTAGTCCTGTCACGACTCCGAGGTACTGCTCACTAACCTATGACTGCTGAAGTACTCCTCCTGTCGAGTACCGCGGGTCTGCTGCCAACTACGGGGCGCTCCGTCCGCTGAGGGTCTGCTGCCAAATACCGGGCGCTCACCCAGATAGCCTACTGAGGTACTCCTCCTGTCGAGTACCGCGGGTTTGCTGCCAACTACCAGGCGCTCCGTCCGCCGTGGGTCTGCTGCCAACTACTGGGCGCTCCGTCCACTGGGCTAGTCGACTCACTCCAAGTCGAGTCGGTCGAGCAGTCGTCAGGTCTCAGTCATCTACACAGTCTCCGTACTCCGCACGCACGTCTCATCGTCGCGGGTCTGTCGCTACAACCAAGCGCACACACTCCGTAGAGTATCGCGGGTCCGCCGCTACAACCAAGTGCTCCACCGCCAAGGGTCTGCTGCTGCATTCAAGCGCACCACCACTGTCAAGTACCACGGGTCCGCCGCTACACCCAAGCGCTCCACCGCCCTAGGTAAACAGAAGATTCAGCTCACACAGGTTCGGTAGCACTGTTCCACGTAGGATCACTGAGTGCTGTAGTCGTCGTCGTCGAATCCACACAGGTTCTCTGTACTGTCGTCGTCGCAGTCACAGTAGCAGTAGTTGTAGTCGTCACAGTAATAGTCGCAGCCAGCACTAGGGTTCCCGCACACAGAAAGCTCGTTCGGAGGGTCCGCTCCACGAGCCGAGAGGCTGATACATCAACTGTCACGAAGACCGAAGTTGATGTATCCAAAAGTTCCGTATCGACAACAGGAACTCAACGCAACAGACGGCGCGTCGATCAGACGCCCGGTCTGAGAGTTATTGGCATTTTCGTTCCTGGGGCCCGGTTGGTTTTTAAGGCAAAACCAACCCGACCGTACTCCACCTGCGTCCAAACCTCGGGCGGAGTATGCCAAAAGATCCGTCTCACTTAGAGGATTCCATCAAAGTCGACGGCACGTCAATCGGACGTCCGGAACTCAAGATATGAGCGTTTCCGCTCCGAGGGCCCGGTTGGTTTCGTGAACGAACCAACCCGGCCGTACTCCACCCACGTCCAAACCTCGGGCGGAGTATACCAAAAGATCCGTCTCACTAAGAGGAACACAACGCGACTAACAGCGCGTCAATCGGACGTCCGTAGCTCAAGATATGAGCGTTTCCGCTCCGAAGGCCCGGTTGGTTTCGTGAACGAACCAACCCGGCCGAACTCAAAGTAAACCGAAACCTTGAGTGCGATATACCGAAACGACCGTCTCGATCCAAGGATCGCGTTTCCGCAGACGGTTCGTCATTCGGAGGTCCGAGGCTCAAGTTATGAGCCAAAAACCAAATCTGGTTCGAAACGGGGGGGTCCGGGTCCGGGCCGACCCGGCCCGACCCCCCCCCCCCCCCCGGGGCGGCGCGGCGGCGCGGAGGCCGCGGGGGCCGCGGCAGCCAGTCGCCGCGAGGTGGCGGCACGCGGGGCTAAGCCCCGCGGTTCCTGGAAAAACGGCGCGGCAATTGCCGCGCCCTTGATTGAAACCGCCCCCACGTGGGGGCCGGTTTATTCAAGAGAACCGGGGGGGGCCGGCTGCCCCCCTCCTTCACGAACCGCCCCCCTCTTTAAGAGGGGGGTTTTTATTAAAACGGCCGGGGAATTAATTTCCCCAGTTTTAATGATTTCCGGCCGGCCAGCTGGCCGGCCGGTTTTCTCCAACGGGACCGGAAATTTCCGGTCCCCCCTTCGGCTTCCGACGCCGGCGGCCCGGCCGCCGGTCTTCTCTTCCGCCGCGGCCCGGAACCGGCCGCGGTCTCCTCGTCCCGCCGCGGCCCGGAACCGGCCGCGGCGTTCGTCATCCGGCGCGGTGCGACGGCACCGCGCCCCTTCGCCGTGCTTTGATTCTTTCCAACGCGGCGCGACGACGTCCCGTTCTTGAAGTTTCTACCCCGGCGTGGCGCGACGGCGCCGCGTAAAAAAAATAAACGTACGGTAATCCGCATGGTGCGACGGCACCACGCCACTTTGCTTCCACCGCAAGAATTAAACAAGAACGATGGAGGGGGGTTCGGCCGTGTTCGTGCGGTCCGGCCCCCCTCGCGTTAACAATAACACTTATATAAAATATTTAAATGCCTCACGTAGACATGCGATCCACGAGCAAGAAAAGGAATAAGGAAACCAAAATGAAATCAACAACCCCTACCTCGGGTAAAAGTTCGAGGATTTGACTAAGTCCGCGGAAGTCGACGTCGCGGAGATCGGGCGTCGCGGTAGTCGTTCGTCAATTTCGTTGACGAAGAGATACGTCCGATGTGATATGTCGATGGAGAAACCTCTTATGTCGACGAAGGGAATCCGAGGAGGAAGCGGCGTTCCCTCTCGTTGACACCGAGGACGAAGAAGAGAGGCATCGTTCTTCGTCGGAGTTTGAGCGTTCTTCGTTCTTCGTCAGAGCTTGAAGATGAAGAAGAAGCTCTCCAAAAGCTCTCAAGGAGACAAACAATCAACCCATAATAAAATAAGACAACTTCTTATTTTATTATTACAAAACACAAAAGAATTTCAAAAGTTTGAAATTCAAAAAGGGGGTTTAACTCCCACAATTAATTAAGTAACTTAAGTCAATTAAGAGGGGGTTAAGGGAACTTGAAAAGTCTAGGGGTTCGTGTGGACCCCACCACACTTAATCCTCCCAAGGGAGGTTAAGTGGGTGTGGGTCCCACTTCCAACCCCCTTTGTTAGGATTTTAACAAACTAAAAATAAAATTTGTCTTACACAAATTTTATTTAGCTCAACTGAAAACCCCAAAACTTAACTTTCAACCCGCAACAAACGCAACTCCCGAAAAGGTCTCTTTAAGCGAATATCGGCGTTGCGAGTTCATCGGTGCCCTCAGATTTCAATTCCGAGCACCGGATCAAAAGTTAGGAATTCCCGCTCGTTCGTTCACTGAACGTACCCGAGCCAAACTTCGGAAATTAATTCCGGGTACTCCGGGCCTCGGAATCAGGTGCCGTCTGAAACCGCGCTCTTGTAAAATTCTAAAGAAAATTAAGAAAAAATTTTCCTTGAATTTTACGGGTCTTTACATTACTCCCACCTCAGGGCTTTACGTCCCCGTAAAGCTACATCAAAAACTAGGGAAACAAATGAGGGTACTGAGCACGCATCTGAGCCTCCCGCTCCCATGTGCTCTCCTGGAGATTCCCGTGCTGCCAACCGATGTGCACGACAGGAATCGATCGCCCACGCAGGACCCGCTCCTGTCGATAATCTATCTCCACCGGGACCTCCGTAAAAGTCGCCCCATCGTCAACGTCAATCTCTCCATGATCAATGATGTGCGTCGGGTCGTGCACGTATCTCCTCAGCTGAGATACGTGGAAGACGTCGTGCACCCGGTGCAACTGAGGTGGTAGAGCCAGGCGATAAGCCACCTCGCCAACCTTGCTGAGGACCTGGAAAGGTCCGATGAAGCGCGGAGATAACTTTCCGCCTCGGCCAAATCTCCGAATACCCCGTCGAGGTGAGACCGCAAGAAGACGTGGTCGCCATCCTCGAACTCCAGTGGCCTCCGCCTCCTGTCAGCGTATGACTTCTTCCGGCTCTGAGCTGTCCTCATCCGCTCCTGGATGACCTGGACCTTCTCTGTCGTGGCCTGGACCATCACAGGTCCCACAAGAGCTGCAAGATTTCTTCTTTGCCGAAAAGAGAAATTTGGTCTCATCCCCTGGATGAACCACATTCTTTGCCTAAAACAGTCAATCCTAACATGGATGATACTAATCCATACCAAGGATGACGTCGTAAGGCCTCGACGCTACTACTAAGAGATTCAACCGTTACTCTCGCCTCCAAGGATTGAGTCACACTGTCGGCATCAATGTGTGGTAACTGGGTCTCCTCCAATAGATGTCTCACAAGTGAGGGTCAAGTCAACAGTCAAAACTGGAACCTCTTAGTAACATCACGAAAGAGGACAGGAACGAAAAATCACAAAGGTATGCGTCTTTTATTATTGCAGCTCATAATACAAGACGCTACACAAATGAAACAAGGAACCAGAAGTACAAAGGATGTATCTACTAGTTCAGCTCCTGTCCATCGGCTCCCAGAGCTCCATGATCGAAGGCCTCGGCTGCCTGAAGTTGAGCTCTCGCATGTTCACCTACTCCCTGTGGTCGGGGTGGACCTCCTGGTGGTGGTGGTGGAAGAGCCTCAAAGCGTCGACCACCACCGGCTGCTCGTCCAGCTCCTCTACCTCGTCCGCCTCCTCCCTGCGGACCGCCACGGTCGAACCTCTGCCTCTGCCTGGGAGGTTCTTCACTTAACTGCTGATCATCAGCATGGCGGGTCGGACAGTCACGAGCCATGTGACCAATCCCGCCACAGGAGTAACACTGCCCACTCTCGGCACGCCTGGCTCTGACTCCGCCCCGGCTTCCCCATACAACTGAGCCTGAGTCGTGCAGTCGGCCACCGGTAGGTCTGGTCTGCCTGGAACCCTGAGTCATCCGTCGGCTACCTGCTGCAGATGACTCTGTCACGTGCCGCCCTGCGGTGAGTTGCTGTGCTGGTGTAGACTCAGCAAGGAAACTCTCGATCAGAAGTGCCCGCTCCAGTACTCCTGTCTGAGTCGGTATGCTGAGGGAGATCAGCGATGCCCTGATCTCGTGTCTCAAACCCTGCTCGAAGGTCCGGGCCCGGAAGAATGGGTCCCGTACCATGTCAGTCGAGTAGCGCGAGAGATCGGTAAATCTCGCCGAGTACTGAGCGACCGTCATGCTGCCCTGCCGCAGCTGTAGAAGCTCCTGGATACGCACCGCACGAAGGGTGGCTGGGACGAACTCCGAGCGGAAGAGGCTCTCAAAGTCCGTCCAAAGAAGAGATGCCTCATCGCGCACCTGGAGCATCAAGCTCCACCATCGTCCTTCTGCTGCGTGTAGTAGGCTCGCAGCGAGGATCACCATGAGGTCTGCTGGTGTCCTCACTAGCCTAAACACTCGAACCACTGCCTCAGCCAGTCCTCTGCTGCCTGGGGATCCGTCTCCCCGCGAAACCTGGGCGGTCGCTGGCGCTGAAACTCATGCAGTGCGCTGAGGCGACGTGCATCGTCAGCGGCTGCTGCTGGAAGCATCGGGGGCTCGGCGGGTAAAGCTACCGTCGGTGCCACTACTGGAAAAGGGCCCTGCACCGAGGCCTCGTCGCTCGGTGGGCTGTCATCACGCTCGACTCTCGGAACCCTAGCTGGCTGCCGTCGTGGGGCCATCCTGAAAGGAGACAGGTGCGCCACGGTCAAACAGTAAACCTGGTGAGCTGACACAAGGAAATCACAAAGAAAACTTTGAAACACACACGCAATCAATGTTTTCGTGCATTAAGTCGGAAATCAGAAGTCAGGGTCCTGGTGTACGGATACGTCGGCCGCCGCACCAACACTGGACTCCCTGGACTGATAACCATACTCAATACGCTAAACATTATTGCTTTACATAGAAAAGATCAGAGTTCGCGGTAGAAATGAACTCCTTCGATACCAATTTGTCACGACCCGCCCTCGGGGCCCGTGCCGTGACTACCCCAAGCCCGCCTTCCATAGGCCAGGGGCTGGCGACTAGCACCAAGGCGTAAATCCCGATAACTGGGAAGGCATTGCCTTTATAAAAGTAAACAAAAAGAACCACAGAGCACAAGCGGAAGCAAAACACTAAGTACAAAAGAAAGTGCTGAAAAGTAAATGGGCCAGAATACAAACCCAAACTGAAAGTAAAGTACAACTCTAAAGGGAAAACAGCAACTGAAAAGTAAAAGCTGCTACACCGAGTTGTCCACTGGAAATCCCACCTGAAGGGTGGGTACAGATAGCTCCTCTGCTCCACGGGTCCCGCTGTCCGCTCCGTGCACGTCCCGCCCAGTGGTCCACCTCCGGGTACCGTTCCGCTCTGCAAGCCTCAACTAAGGTCAACGCTGTCCGTCGTCTGCAACCAACACAACGTAGTGCGGGCAAAGCCCGTGCAGGGGTGAGTATAAGCTACTCAGTAGGGATCCCGAGACCCCTGAAGGTCTCTCAAATCCACAAAGGATAAACCACGAAGAAAAGTAACAATCACGAAGTAACAACTGACACTGCTTAGGTATATGCCCATACATATACCTAAGTCATCAATTTCTGTTCGGCTCCAACACCGAGCCCAAGAACAACCCAATCCACAAAGAAGAGTAAACAGTAAATCCACACAGATTATAACAAGTTTATGAAATCAATGGATAACCATTACCCAGGTATATGCCCATACATATACCTAAGTTATCAAGTGACCCATCTCAATCATGAGGAATCACAAAGATCATTGACTCAGCTCAAACTAGGATTTTCATTATCGAAACCGTAGCTGCTGAAGAGCCCCGTCTCTGAAGTGTGCAGTAGTCCTGTCACGACTCCGAGGTACTGCTCACTAACCTATGACTGCTGAAGTACTCCTCCTGTCGAGTACCGCGGGTCTGCTGCCAACTACAGGGCGCTCCGTCCGCTGAGGGTCTGCTGCCAAATACCGGGTGCTCACCCAGATAGCCAACTGAGGTACTCCTCCTGTCGAGTACCGCAGGTTTGCTGCCAACTACCAGGCGCTCCGTCCGCCGTGGGTCTGCTGCCAACTACTGGGCGCTCCGTCCACTGGGCTAGTCGACTCACTCCAAGTCGAGTCGGTCGAGCAGTCGTCAGGTCTCAGTCATCTACACGGTCTCCGTACTCCGCACGCACGTCTCATCGTCGCGGGTCTGTCGCTACAACCAAGCGCACACACTCCGTAGAGTATCGCGGGTCCGCCGCTACAACCAAGCGCTCCACCGCCAAGGGTCTGCTGCTGCATTCAAGCGCACCACCACTGTCAAGTACCACGGGTCCGCCGCTATACCCAAGCGCTCCACCGCCCTAGGTAAACAGAAGATTCAGCTCACACAGGTTCGGTAGCACTGTTCCACGTAGGATCACTGAGTGCTGTAGTCGTCGTCGTCGAATCCACACAGGTTCTCTGTACTGTCGTCGTCGCAGTCACAGTAGCAGTAGTAGTAGTCGTCACAGTAATAGTCGCAGCCAGCACTAGGGTTCCCGCACACAGAAAGCTCGTTCGGAGGGTCCGCTCCACGAGCCGAGAGTCTGATACATCAACTGTCACGAAGACCGAAGTTGATGTATCCAAAAGTTCCGTATCGACAACAGGAACTCAACGCAACAGACGGCGCGTCGATCGGACGCCCGGTCTGAGAGTTATTGGCATTTTCGTTCCCGGGGCCCGGTTGGTTTTTAAGGCAAAACCAACCCGACCGTACTCCACCTGCGTCCAAACCTCGGGTGGAGTATGCCAAATGATCCGTCTCACTTAGAGGATTCCATCAAAGTCGACGGCACGTCAATCGGACGTCGGAACTCAAGATATGAGCGTTTTCGCTCCGAGGCCCCGGTTGGTTTCGTGAACGAACCAACCCGGCCGTACTCCACCCGCGTCCAAACCTCGGGCGGAGTATACCAAAAGATCCGTCTCACTAAGAGGAACACAACGCGACTGACAGCGCGTCAATCAGACGTCCGTAGCTCAAGATATGAGCGTTTCCGCTCCGAAGGCCCGGTTGGTTTCGTGAACGAACCAACCCGGCCGAACTCAAAGTAAACCGAAACCTTGAGTGCGATATACCTAAACGACCGTCTCGATCCAAGGATCGCGTTGCCGCAGACGGTTCGTCATTCGGAGGTCCGAGGCTCAAGTTATGAGCCAAAAACCAAATCTGGTTCGAAACGGGGGGGTCCGGGTCCGGGCCGACCCGGCCCGACCCCCCCCCCCCCCCCCCCCCGGGGCGGCGGCGGCGCGGCGGCCTGGCGGCGCGGTGGCGCGGCGGCGCGGAGGCCGCGGGGGCCGCGGCGGCCAGGCGCCGCGAGGTGGCGGCACGCGGGGCTAAGCCCCGCGGTTCCTGGAAAAACGGCGCGGCAATTGCCGCGCCCTTGATTGAAACCGCCCCCACGTGGGGGCCGGTTTATTCAAGAGAACCGGGGGGGCCGGCTGCCCCCCTCCTTCAAGAACCGCCCCCCTCTTTAAGAGGGGGGTTTTTATTAAAACGGCCAGGGAATTAATTTCCCCGGTTTTAATGATTTCCGGCCGGCCAGCTGGCCGGCCGGTTTTCTCCAACGGGACCGGAAATTTCCGGTCCCCCCTTCGGCTTCCGACGCCGGCGGCCCGGCCGCCGGTCTTCTCTTCCGCCGCGGCCCGGAACCGGCCACGGTCTCCTCGTCCCGCCGCGGCCCGGAACCGGCCGCGGCGTTCGTTATCCGGCGCGGTGCGACGGCACCGCACCCCTTCGCCGTGCTTTGATTCTTTCCAACGCGGCGCGACGACGTCGCATTCTTGAAGTTTCTACCCCGGCGTGGCGCGACGGCGCCGCGTAAAAAAAATAAACGTACGGTAATCCGCGTGGTGCGACGGCACCACACCACTTTTCTTCCACCGCAAGAATTAAACAAGAACGATGGAGGGGGGTTCGGCCATGTTCGTGCGGTCCGGCCCCCCTCGCGTTAACAATAACACTTATATAAAATATTTAAATGCCTCACGTAGACATGCGATCCACGAGCAAGAAAAGGAATAAGGAAACCAAAATGAAATCAACAACCCCTACCTCGGGTAAAAGTTCGAGGATTTGACTAAGTCCGCGGAAGTCGACGTCGCGGAGATCGGGCGTCGCGGTAGTCGTTCGTCAATTCCGTTGACGAAGAGATACGTCCGATGTGATATGTCGATGGAGAAACCTCTTATGTCGACGAAGGGAATCCGAGGAGGAAGCGGTGTTCCCTCTCGTTGACACCGAGGACGAAGAAGAGAGGCGTCGTTCTTCGTCGGAGTTTGAGCGTTCTTCGTTCTTCGTCAGAGCTTGAAGATGAAGAAGAAGCTTCCAAAAGCTCTCAAGGAGACAAACAATCAACCCATAATAAAATAAGACAACTTCTTATTTTATTATTACAAAACACAAAAGAATTTCAAAAGTTTGAAATTCAAAAAGGGGGTTTAACTCCCACAATTAATTAAGTAACTTAAGTCAATTAAGAGGGGGTTAAGGGAACTTGAAAAGTCTAGGGGTTCGTGTGGACCCCACCACACTTAATCCTCCCAAGGGAGGTTAAGTGGGTGTGGGTCCCACTTCCAACCCCCTTTGGTAGGATTTTAACAAACTAAAAATAAAATTTGTCTTACACAAATTTTATTTAGCTCAACTGAAAACCCCAAAACTTAACTTTCAACCCGCAACAAACGCAACTCCCGAAAAGGTCTCTTTAAGCGAATATCGGCGTTTCGAGTTCATCGGTGCCCTCGGATTTCAATTCCGAGCACCGGATCAAAAGTTAGGAATTCCCGCTCGTTCGTTCACTGAACGTACCCGAGCCAAACTTCGGAAATTAATTCCGGGTACTCCGGGCCTCGGAATCAGGTGCCGTCTGAAACCGCGCTCTTGTAAAATTCTAAAGAAAATTAAGAAAAAATTTTCCTTGAATTTTACGGGTCTTTACACTAGAAACTGTTCAACTCCTTCTATGTGAATATATATTTCATACTTTTATGATTATAATATATATCAAAATTTCTTCCATAAATAAAATTTCTCCAAATCTTTAATGCAAAAAATTACCACTGCTAACTCCAAATCATGAGTTAGGTAAATTGTCTCATAAATATTCAACTATCATGAGGTATAAGAGATAACCATGTTATTCTATATAATAACACATCCCAATCCCTTCCTAGATGCATCACTATATATTACAAACCCTTCTCCACTATAGGGTAATGTAATCATAGGTGCGCTGACCAACCTTCTCTTTAGTTTGTTGAAATTTTCTACACATTCATCCATCTAGAGGAACTAGGAATTATTCCACGTTAACTTGGTTATAGGATTTGATAGTCATGATAAATTCTCCAGAAACCCTCAATAATATCAAGATAATCCATGAAAATAATGTATCATAGTCAATATTGTCAGTCTAGGCCAACATTCAATATCCTCCGTCTTTGATGGATCTACTACTGTACCATATATTGAGATTATATGACCCAAAATTAATAATTTTATAGCAAAAAATCACACTTTTAAAATTTTCATACAGTTTCTTCTTCCTTAAGTTCCATAGTATAATATCTTCAGGCTCTTACATGATCTTTGAATAGATAAGAATAATATCTATAAATAATACCACAAATTTATTTAGGTAATCTATAAATAATCAATTAATAAAATCCGTGAAGATAAAAGTGTAATTTATAATACCAAAAAGCATCACTATATATTTATAGTGTCTATAACTTGTATGGAATTACATCTTGTGTATATCCTCTTTATTGACCCTGAATTTATGATATTTATAATGAATTTCAATATTGGAAAAGTGTTGAGCTCCGCCTAGTTGATCAAATAAGTCATCAATACGGGGAACATGATAATAGTTTTTTATCGTGATCTTTTTAAACTCCTGATAATCAATGTAGAGCCACATTGACCCATATTTCATTTTCATGAAGAGAAAATTTTCACCCCAAGGTGACACACTTGGCCAATTGAATCCCTTATCAAGGTTTTCTTTGAGTTTCTTATTCAATTCCTACAACTCAATTGGGGACATTCTACAGGGAGTCTTTGAAATTGGTGTGGAACCAGGTATGAGTTCTATCAATAACTCAACTTCACATTTTGGTGAAAGGCTAGGAAACTCTTTCAAGAAAAAATCCAAAAATTCCTGAATAATAGTCATATCATAAATGTTATGTTTCTCCCAAACTATTTGAGAAAAACATGCTTTATGAATGGGGATTAAGACCCATTAATTGGATGTAATCTTCATAGGAAGCTCAGACTTATCATCAAATTAATAGATGATCATAGGTTGGTTTGAAATATCAAATGTAACTTTATTCCCTTGATAATTGATGTGGGGTTTATGGAGATAAGAAAATCCATGACTATGATGGCATCAAATTCAACTTGTGGAAGAATGAACATGTTTCCAGGAAGTAAATTCCCACAAACTTCAATTAGAGAGGTATCATAGAATTGAGATATAATCATCATACCATTAGGGTTTTGAACTGATAATTACACATCTAATCATTTGGGTGGAATCTTAAAACCCTTATAAAATTATTTAGATATGAAGGATTTGGTAGATATAAAATCAAATAAGGCATTATAAGTTATAGAGTGGATGGTAAGTGTACATTTCACCACGTCATTACCACACCCCTTGTTAGAAATAGCGATCACATGATATTTCCCCTTATCCCTATGTTTAAGTGATTTCTAATGCTGATCATCATAACTAATCCTTCGGTTTGGTTACTGGTTAGAATAATTCCCATCCTCCTTACACTTGAAGCACTGATGTGTGGGAGGTTCATTTTGTGTAGCTTTCCCTCTATTTTATTCATTGTTCAACTTCTTCCCCTCAATGAGGAAATCACTTTCCCAATGGCATTCCCTTCCATATTAAAAAACTTATTTGACCCCATAAGATAATTTCCTCCACGTTTCTTTCCTCACTTGGAGAATTAATGAAGGACCATTTTCTTCTCTTCATGGTTTTTATATTTCCATTTGAACTCCATATTACTTTTATTGTTAAAACCATGATATTGACACATAACTCTAACCTCATTTTCAACTTTGATCTCATAATGCACAATTTTTTCATAGCTAGAAAAGTATCTTATGGATAACTTCATTATGATACTTGTATTTAAGACACTGAATAACCTATCAACTTTAATTTTGGTTTGGATGATAATTCTAGAAGAATACCTCACAATTATTGTGAAATTAGCCCTGTAGTTACTGATATATTTATCATCCTTTTTCTTCAACTTAAGGAACTCCTTTTACATATTCATACTAAGAACATGAGGAAAGTACTTATTGATGAATAAGTTCTGGAAATCATCCCAAACTATGGATTAAATTTCTTCTTTCTCCCTTATATTCTTAAATAGATTCCACCACTTCTATAATTTAATGTATAACCAATAAATAGCTCAAATTAATTTCTCATTATTTAAAAAATGGATTGAATATAATATATTTTTAGTTGTACTGATCTAGTGTTCAACAATAAATGGACCAGAAGACCTACTGGTAGAATATGAACGTTTCCTCATAAAATAATCAACAAAAAATTGTTCCCTACTTTTATTTTTTTAATATTAACATGATTCAAAGCTTGAGAAAGATGTGAAAGCATGGAAATATGGATTTTCATTCCATATCCTATAGCATTTGGATGCTTAGGATAAAAATTGTTTCATTATGAATCACAATCACCATTAATGTGGTTCATTATGGTTCTATCCATTCACTAATATAAAAAATCAGAGTAAGAAACAACTTTCATATTTAGGAACCACATAACATGAAAAACCACATATAGGATGTATATGTTATGACACATACCTTAATTTATTCCACCCTAGGTTTATCCTATGTTATTCATAGAGAACTTATTTTTAAATCCTTCATGATGGTACATGAAGGGTTTGTGAATTCCCAAGTAATATCCCTCGAGAGTGTCAAACTAGGTACACAATAAGGCCCATTATTGTGTACCAATTTATGCTTGAGTCAGGCTCAACATACCTTGTCAGAGTTATTAATCCTAGGTACATATGTGATAAAACTACATCCACGTATAATATCTAGATAGGTATGTATTTCTACTAAACAACCCTCTATAGTATTTACTAAAATTCTAGGAAATTTTCCTATAATTTTACTTATCCTTAGACATATCCTTAGACATGTCCTTAGAGTTATCACTAAGGTTTTATCATCCTAGTTTCCAAATGATATCTAATATTTTTCTCTAATACCACCTAAAACAACCATCTTTTTTCATACATTAACATGACATCAATTTTTTTGGAATAGTTAACACATTACAAAAATATATGGCTCAATATAGTATTAGTCTAGTGACTTTAGAAACATGGAAACATAAACACTGATACATAATAGATCTACATTATCTCCCACTAGGTTCTTCATGACTATCACCCTTCTTAGACACATCACACATAATACATATCTTTATGACTTGGGGGAAGGAAACATAAAAAGGGGTGAGCTCAGATGCTCAGTAAGGGTAAATGATGGTGATATGTAAGGATAAACATGAGTATAGGGGTATGAAAACATGATCATAATATTATATGATCATTAAAAGCATATAGAAGTTCATAAACATGAACCATGACATAAATATTTGACGTTCCCAAGAAATGAATCATAAGGGGATCATGAGAACAAGCCATAAAATTATAACATATGAGTAATTCATGAAATTTGTGGCATATACATAATCATAGAAAATATTATGTCAAATATATCTAGAAAGACATTCATAACATGTTAGGATTGGGCTAATCACCCGTGGAACTACATCAATCTTGGAAAAAAACCCATGTACCCTCTTTGTTTTGGGCTCAGGAAACAAACCTTGTATCCTATTACTTTATTTCTTGGGATAAAACTCATGTAGAATTTTGTTTTCAGACTTGGGATACAAATTTTCTATCCTCTTACTTTCAGGATAGGGATACAACCCATGTTCTTTCTTTTTTTCAGGCAGGGGATAAAACCCATGTACCCTTCTTGTTTTTTTGGGTTGGTCTACAACCAGTGTACCCATATTGTTTTTGGGATTGGGATACAACCAGTGTAACCTTTGTTATCATATACCATTTATCATTACCTATTAGGACCCAGCCTTAATCATTACATAATCTTTAATTAAGTGAATAATTCACATTGAATATCCTTTTACGTGTAGAGTTTTAGATAATTAGTCAATAACTATTACATATCAACTTGAATATTACTTTTAGAAACTACTACTCAGTATCCATTTTTTATAACATAAAAACTCATAAAAAGAAACATGTCCAGTTCCATGTTTTAGACAGCATGAATTTTACATGATCCAATCCTTGACCCTATTTCACTTTATTTCCTGTGAAAAACATTTTAAAAACTTGGGATGAGAAAAAACCTCAGTAAGGGTTATAGAATAAGGAAAGAAAACATTATCCCATGAATAAATACAAATAAATGAAACCATAATTTAAAATCATAACATACCTGCTGAACTCATAAGATTCATGAATAATACACATAAATCATAAATCATAAAGGTAACTTGTAGCATACATAACATACTTAAATTGTAGCTATCATAGCTATATAGGGACTTACATTGGATTACCCATCAAAGTATATTTCCTAAATCTCTTAGGAGAAACATTGTTGTTTACCTCCATCACGTTACCCAATGCATTGGAGATCTATCTCGGGCTTACCCACCCTAGGTTTATCACAGAGCCACCCATATATGTAAACAATTCCCAATAATCATAACATATTCATAACACATAAAACAAGCATAAAGGAAAGATAATATCTCCACAATGTAATCACAATATATCATTTCAATATATTGACACAATCAATGCTTTATCAAACCATTTTCAAAACCATTTAAATCATTTTATAAAGTGATTTTTGAATCAAAGTGTCTCATACCACTATGAATATTTTGAAAGGAATTTTAATTTAAAAACATTCATGTCCATATAAATAAATCCTTAAAACCATTTTTAAAACATGGACATTAATGTGAATGATTTTAAAAAATAAATCTTTATAACATTTAAATGATATTTTAGTTAAAGAGTTCCTAACCAAATGAGAGATTCTTGAATAAAAATAATGGAGGAATAAAATTAATCAAAGATTATAATATCATGAGAATAAGTATATTCATGAATAAACATGAATTTGTGTATAACAAAAAATAAGTCTCAAAGGAATGTAAATTGAGACAAAGTCCCTTACAAAGATAATATCATAAGATTAAGGACAAATCAATGACAAAATTATGTGATAAAAATAAGATTACACCCAATATAATTGGATATTAAGCGTATAACAATCAGAGGTCACTCACACATATTCATAGCATTACATAATCAAGAAGTATATGTTTAAACCAAAGAATTGAAATTGGGTTAGTGAGTTCTCTTATAGAAATTCGACAGCCTAACGACATCGATTTAAAATTCATAAAATAAGTTGATGAGAAAAAAAGGGTTTCTAATCACATATACATAAAATGTACAGAAATAAGGATATATAATAACATATCCAAACATAGGAAAACGGAAATTAAAAGACATGACATAAAAGAAGTCTTTGCCTAAAAGCGTGTGGTGAAAGGTCCCCTTATCGATTTGGTAACAAACGAAACATACACCCCATGAAATAAGGATCATAAAATGAAGATGTAAATACCCATATATTAAAGTATATTACAGAAAAAATACCATAATGGGTAGTACATACACAACATAAAAGGAGATAGTGGAAAATATAGCATGAATCTCATGAGAATAAAAAGTGAGATGAAAACCCCTTACCACATTGTAATCAATCGAGTCGTATGAAAAAAATTTAATAAACACAAAATGAATCACAGAATACCATTAATATAAAGATAACAATGATAATATATATCAAATGTTAGTAAAAAATACAACACATGAAAAAAATAAGTGGCGAACAATGGAAATATCATGAAATTAAAAGTGAGATAAGAAAACCCTTACCTCGTGTACGACTTGACCTATTTGTTATTTAATCATCTGAATAATAAACTAAAGTTAATTTATACTTTATTATGAACCTTTTTCAAGTTTATTATTCCTTTTATATCACTTATTACCATGTTATAAACATTATTCAACCATTTATGTTAATAACGGTCGTTTTGTCGTTATTTGGTACTTGATTAAAAAATGAACTTCTTATAATTACAAAGTTGTTCATGTTGTCAAACATTCATTATCTCCATAATTATATTAATTATTTAGATATCATATATATCATATATATCTAGTATATATAAAAGTACATAACATTTGGAGGTAAGAAATGAAATGCACCGTTCACAGAGACGGTAAGCCGTACATACACATGAACACTACTTCATTTCTATTTCATATTTAATGGAATGAAAACATAATGAAAAATATGTATATTATAATTCCAGTATAATATCATATATAATTTCACTAATTCCATTCTTTATAAGTTCCATGTATTGAATGAATGAGTCATGTCACTTTGAGGGGGCGATAGTCTGTAATTCCTCAACTGAAATTATCGTATTTACACATTATGGAAACCATAAAGGTAAGATATAAATGAAAAATAAAGAACTAAAGAGATAATATAAATATAATATATATAATATGTAAATACAGTTCTATATTAATTGCCATCATAAGAGGTGGTAGGATAAGGTTGAACAATCATTTTTGTGTGTGACATTAGTTCGCTGTCCACAGAAATAGTATGTTCTTTACCCATTAGACATAGGTGTGTGTAAGTGTAGTTATAATCCTTCTCATATCAACCACCTAGTATATTTAGGATATGTTTTTTGTTATAAAACAAAGTAATAAATTTTTTTAGGGGGTTGGAGAAGTAAAATAAAATAAAATAACTTATGAGAAGATGTTACCTTTAAATCGGGTAACTCCCCTTTGGTTTGAACCAAAAGGATTTCTTGAAGTGCCTTCTGCCTAAGGTAAGAATTATAGGTGGAAGATAGGGATCTTGAGAAATTATTTGGATAGAGGATGGAATATACAATGGGCTTAAGAGGTGTGTGTAATGGAATAAAGGTGAGGGATTTTTATAAGGGGGAGGAGGGGCTCTTTAGGAAAGTTTGAAAATATTAATTTATTATATAATGATTTACAGTTTATAAAAGTCCAAAAATTATTAAAGTCGAAGATAAGATGACTCTTGTTCGAAATAAAATCATCCAATAAGTATTGGACAAGTTTTGGATATTATTTTAATTTTTATAATCTTATTTATCTAAATCATTCCTTAATGAGGTAAACACTGCATCATTATTTTGTAATAAATAATTTTACTTATGTGATGTATAAAAATTATAAAAAATTACATGAAGTAAGAAATATATTTATATTTCAAATTAATATTTATAGTTGAAGATATTACTTATATAACCCCATGTAAAAATTGATTTACTAAAATATATATGTTTATGTCATTTTTGTCTTTATTTTAAATTAAATAATATAAAGTGTCATTATCACTCTTAAGTGGATTTATGAGGTCCCAAAATCGACCCAAGGATACCCATGATCAGAAATGTATCAACCAATAGTATCAAGACACATGTTAGGGTAATTTAATATTATTATAATATTATTTTTACCTTGAATTACCCTTTTTACTTTTAACCGTGGGAAATAAAAAGTCAAAAGTTACTATTCACCAAAAATTATTTTCATATTATTGAAACGTATTTTACTTACTGATAACAACCATGTATTTCAGATTTTTGAAATTCAATTCATAGAAGCGGTAATATTTCATTTCAATCAAAAAGCCAGTTTTTAACTACTACTCAGTGTTTTCACTATTCATCAAAATTGAAGTTTTTCAGGTTAATACCAAAATTTTTTCCTAAGATATATTTGATATTCCGAATTAAAAAATTATTTCTATTTTACCAAATTCAAAATATAGAAGTTGAATTAATTTATTTAAAATTAATTCCTATTTTCAAAACAAAAAGCATGTTTTTAAGAAATTATAACTATCAAAAGATTGACAATTGTTTATGTCCAATTTCAAAGTAAAATTATTTCCAATGAACAAAATTACATTAAATAGTAAAAATATAATCTAATTACACTTTAAAAACAATTAAAAAGATAATATAACCATAAAAATAAATTAGATTAAAAGGTATTTTTGAATTAAAATATAAAAGTTTTCACAATTCATTAAAAATGATTTTTATCAGAAAAAAGCGAAAATTTACCCAAAGTAAATTTTGATGTCCTGATTCTAAAGAAGAATTTTATTTTTTGAAATAGAATATATAAAAGTTACCAAAACTATATTTAAATATGGTTCTTCATCAGAGGACAGTAAATCGACCTTTTTAAAATATTAGAGTACTTATGCTTAAAATTAGATTCATTCATATTTTAAGCCTCTAACTTTTATTGGATAAATGTAAAAACATTTAACAAGAATGTATAATCATATTGTAGTTAGTTATCTTCATTCCTATCATTACAACGACTAGGTGTTAACTAACATTTTAAATGATAATATATTATTATTTTTCAGTAGACTCATCATTGTGTGCAACATAAGACTTCAGAGAAACCCATTGTTGTGTGTTAGGAACTCCATTGAATAAAGAATCCCCTTTATAATAAAATTAATAGTTAATTAAAAAATATTAATAAATATAAAAATGTCATATTCTTTATTTCATGGGATGTTAAATCCTTTCCCCATTTTAGAAATTGGGTCCTTACAATTTTAAAATTGGGTTGGGAAACTTCATTAAAAGTCCCAAATCAGAAAAAGAGTCAACAAAACTATCACATTAAAAGAAAGAAATAGAAGTAACAAAAATCACCTGAGATAACCCATACTAGGATTACATGTAGGAAAGCATGGATATATAATAGAAACTAACTCTCATAGACTAATATAGAGTGATAGAGAACTTGATCACCGAAAGTTAACCACCACAATACCATAAATTTGTAGTTGGGTAAAAGTATGATGATAAAAGAGAGCTTATAACATTTTTGCATCAAGATACTTTTCATAGAGTTGAAGTATTTTATTAATAACTATGCTTAGATCATAAGGAAATATACATACTTTTCATATTTAGTGTCATACTTTAATAAAATTCTACCACAAACTCATCTTTTCTCAAAACGGTAAGTATTGAAGATGACTTGGTCACACCTAAATAGCTAGAATCAACTTCTAGAGTATCAAATAA
Organism: Viscum album; assembly: GCA_963277665.1. Lineage (NCBI taxonomy): Eukaryota > Viridiplantae > Streptophyta > Magnoliopsida > Santalales > Viscaceae > Viscum > Viscum album. The sequence goes on along the minus strand of OY728137.1, from coordinate 609,370,224 downwards.
TCTACAATAGATAAACTATATATTTCACCTATATTTAGACATCAACCAAAACCAAAATTGGTTAGTACAATATTAGATAATCTCCAAAAAGATAATCTATTATAAAAAGAAATACTACTCTTAATTTTTAAAATTCAACAAATAGAACCCAAAGTAAAAGAAAGACTATTCAATATAAAATTTTCCTTAAAATTCATCAAAATAATCTAAACTAATATTTAAACCCAAAACTCAGAATGATTAATCACATAGTCTTCCAGAGTAAATCTTAAAATTTATCTAAAAAAACATCGACTACTTTTGAAGTCTCATAATGAAGTGTAATTAACCTCATCACATATTCTCTATGATAGGTTAATCATTTCCATAAATAAACCAAATCATCTTATGTGTATAATAAAAACATAGATTCTTTCAAAATAATATTTTAACCATTACTCCACAAATTAAATCCCACAATATTCTATTTCTCTTAAGCATATAGTATTCCCAAAAGAGCAAATGTCTTCCAAAATAACCTTTTTCACTTAATCACTAAATCAATTTCCTATAACATGGGTATCTATTTGATTAAAAATAATATCAAAAATAAAAATATTCTTGATCAATAAAATCATTTAACTAAAAATAATTAGTCATACTAACCTGGGACTTCACATATTCCAGTTGCAGGAGATAAATCCCTATCACACTTTAGTTATGGGTTCGATTCCTGCAGCTTTTTCTGATATGACAGGTTGTCACATAGTCTTTGTGTTGTCCTTTTTCAAAAAATATATAATTTTATAAAATTACAAAAAATGATATAAATCCCTTAAAAACAACCATAACATATTTTAAGAACAAATTTTATCTCATACATCGCATTTTCGTCCCATAAAGTAATAACCTGTAATTGCCTAAAAAAAGAACATATGGACCCCTAAGACTATAAATTATGTACACACAAGAAAGGATAAATATTTCTTGAATAACATTTTCACATATCAAACTTCATGGTTGCACATACTGGAAAAATTCTTCCAAAGTAATCCCATCATCAATAGATCCTTAATACTTTTAAGCATTTCATCATCCTAAAATGTACCATAACTCTTGAATCCCTTATATATAAATGTTTTACTCATGAAACATTATTCATTATCCATTATCCATTATTTTAAAAAAAAAATCATAATACTTCATTCCTACAAACAAAATCATTAATCATATCCCAAGACTCAATAATGTCAAAACATCAGCTAAGAAACAATTCATACCTTACATTGGTCATTGTTAGTTTCCACATATTCAATTGGAATGACATTAGGAATTGGTAAAAATATATTTGTATGATCCCACTAATACCATTCCCAAACCTTATTCTAAGGATATCTATTTGTATAATGACCATGAACACCACATTTAAAACATTCAATTGATCCATTTGTAAAGAACTTATTTCCCTTTCCTGAAGTCAACTGGACACTGAATTTTTCCATGGAAGGTTCTTGCTTTATGACCTTAATTACCACATCTATAGCATCTTTCCACCCCTTTGAAGAATTTTCCTAAGTGTTTATTTTCACATCCTTGAAAAATAGGGTTTTGAATATACTTACCTTTATGATTATTACCTGAACTTCTGTAAGGATTTGTTTATAGAATATATGATTCCTTATAAAAATCTCCAAGGATTAGGTGGAAAATCAGGACCCCAGATAGTTGGTTGACAATAACCACAAGAGTTCCCATTACAGATCCCATATCATTCAGTTTCGTATTCAGAAAACCATCATAGTTTTCTTCACATACATTGTTACTTTGATGCCTGCTAGATCCAACCATTGAGTAAAACCAAAATGATAAGTGTGAGTATATAAGTAAAATCATCATATAATATCTTATGAGGAGGGTAAACACTTAAACATACTTGTTCATGTTATCTTAAACTCATTCTATTTATTTAAAAAATCTATGACTTTTCCAATATGCTAACTATTATGGTTATGTCACTTATGCTTAAATAACACCCTAATGTCTAAAGTTATCTAAATCGGCCTTTGATACCAACTATAAGGACCCAGACTTAAACATTACATAATCTTGAATTAAGTGAATAATTCACATTGAGGATATCTTCAGGTTTAAGGATTTAGAAAATTAGGATATAATTATTACATATCAACTTGAATATTAGTAGACACAACTACTCAGTATCTATTTTTTTCATAAAATAAAAACTCTTAAAAAGAAACATGTCGACTTCCATGTTTTAGGCAACATGAATTTTCCTTGATCCCATCCTTGACCTTATTCCACTTTATGTCATGTGATTTTGTTTTCAAAAACTTGGGATGAGCAAAAAATCTCATTAAGGGTTGTAAAATAAGGAAAGAAAACATTATCCCATTAATAAATACAAATTAATGAAAACATAATTTTTAATCATAACATACCTCATGAACTTATAATATTTATTAATAACGCAAAAAAATCAAAAATAATTAAGGTAACTTGTGGTATACATATCATACATACATTATAGTTATCACAGCTACATAGGGAGTTACATTGGAAAACCCATCACAGTAAATTCCCTAAATCTCTTAGGAGAAACATTATCATTTACCTCCTTCACATTTCCCAATTCATTGGAGAGCTATCTCGTGCTCACCCACCCTAGGTTTATCACAAAACCACCCATATATGTAAACAATTCCAAATAATCATAACATATTCATAACATATAAAACAAGAATAAAGAAAAGATAACATCTCCACATTGCAATCAAAATATATCATTTCAAGATATTGACATAATCAATGATTTATCAAACCATTTTCAAAACGCTTTAAAACATTTTATAAAGATACTTTGGAATCAAAGTGTCTCATACAACATTGTATATTTTGAAAGAAATTTTAATTTCAAAACATTCATGTACATATAAATAAATCCTTAAAACCATTTTTAAAACATGATCATTAATGTGAATGATTTAGAAAAATAAATCATTAAAACATATAAAATGATATTTTAGTTAAAGCATTTTTAACCAAATGAGAGATTCTTGAATAAAAATAATTGGGGAATAACATTAATCAAAGCTTATAATATCATGAAAATATGAATATTCATGATATAATATGTCAAAGGGAAGTATATATACCATATATACATGAATTGGTTAATAACAAAAAATAAGTCCCAATGGAATGTAAATTGTGATAAAGTCCCTTGGAAAGATCACATATTTAGATTAAGGAAAAATAAATGACATAATTATGTGTGAAAAATAATAATACACCCAATATAATTGGATATTAAGTGTCAAAAAAACAGAGATCATTCACACATATTTATAGAACGACATAATCAATAAGTATATGTTTAACCCAAAGAATTGAAATTGGGTTAAAGAGTTATCTTACAGAAATTCGACAGAATAACATCGTCACTTTAAAATTCAGAAAATTTGTTAATGAGAGAAAAAAGGTTTCTCATCACATGGAAATAAAAATTACAGGAATAAGGATATATAATAACATATCCCAATATTGGAAAATGGAAATTAAAAGACTTGACATAAAAGATGTCTTTGTCTAAAAGAGTGCAGTGAAAGGTTCCCTTACCGATTTGGTAACATACGAAAAATACACCCCATGAAAGAAGGATCATACAATGAAGATGTATATATAAATAAATTAATGTATATTATAGAAAAAAAATTAAAATCATGGGTAGTACATACACCATACAAAAACAGATAGTGGAAAATATAGCATGAATCTCACCGGAATAAAATGTGAGATGAAAACCCCTTACCACGTTGTAATCAATCGAGTCATATGAAAAAAATTTAATAACCACCAAATGAATCACAGAATACCATTAATATAAATATAATCATGATAATATATATCAAATGTCCGTAAACAATACACCATATGCAAGAAATACATGGCGAACAATGGAAATATCACGGAATTAAAAGTGAGATAAGAAACCTTTACCTCGTGTCTGACTTGACCCTTTTGTTCTTTAATATACTGAATAATAAACTAAATTTAATTTATAATTTCTTAAGACCATGTTTTAAAGTCAATTATTCCTTTTATATGACTTATTACCATGTTATAAACAATATTCAATCATTTAAGTTAATAATGGTTGTTTTGTCGATATTTGTTACTTGAGTCAAAAATGAACTTCTTATAATTACAAGTTGTTCATGTGGTTAAATGCAAATTATATGAATAATTATATTTATGATTTAGATATCATATATATCATATATATCCATTATATATAATAGTACATAACATTTGGAGGTCAGAAATGAAAAGCACAAAGCACTGTTCATGGAGACAGTAAGCTGTATGTACGCATGAACTCTAATTTCATATATATTTTAAATTTAATGGAATGAAAACATAATGATTCATAGGTATATTATAGTTCCATTATAATATCATATATAATTTCATTAATTATATCTTTTATATGTTCCACGTATGGAATGAACAAGTCATATCACTTTGAGGGTGCGGTAGTCCGCACCTCAAATGAAATTATCGTATTTAACCATTATGGAAACCATAAATATATGATATAAATGAAAAATAAATAAGTATAGAGAAAATATAAATATAATATATATCACATGTAAATAAAGTTCTATTTTAATATCCGCCATAAGATGTGGTAAGAGGAGATTGAACAATCATCGTTTCTTGAGGTAGTAGTTCGCCGTCCTCAGAAATAGTATGTTCTTTACCCATTAGACAAGGTGTGTGTAAGTTTAGTTCTAATAATTCTCATATAAACAGCCTAGTAAATTTATTATTCATGTTTTTTTATAAAATAAAGTAATATAAAGAGTTTAGGTGGTTGGAGAAGTTAAATAAAAGAAAAAAACTTAAGAGAAGACGTTACCTTTAAATCGGGTAAATCCCCTTTGGTTTGAACCAAAAGGATTTCTTGAAGTGCCTTCTGCCTATGTTAAGGATTCTAGGTGGAATAGAGGGATATTGAGAGCTTATTTGGTGAGAGGATAGACGAGCCAAGGGGTTTGAGATGTGTGTGTAATTGGAGAGAGGTGAGGGATTTTTATAAGGGGGAGGAGGGGATCTTAAGGAAAGTTTGAAAATATTATTTTATTATATAAATATTTTCAGTTTATAAATGTCAAAAACTTATTAAATTCTTAGATAAGATGTGTATTGTTTGAAATAAAATCATAAAATAATAATTTTATAGTTTTTGGATATTGTTTTAATTTTTATAATCTTATTTATTTAAATCATTCATTAATGAGGTAAACACTGCATCATTATTATGTCATAATTTTTTTATTTATTTAATATAAAAAAATTATAAAAAAATTCCATGATGAAGAAATTTCTTTACATTTAAAATGAATATTTATAGTTGAAGAGATGACTTATATACCCCCATGTAAAAATTGATTTACTAAAAGATATATGTTTATGTCATTTTTGTCTTTACTTTAAATTAATTAATATAACGTGTCATTATCACACTTAAGTGGATCCATGAGGTCCCAAAATAGTCCCAAGGTTGCCCATAATTAGAAATTTATCAAAAAATAGGATTAATAAACAAGTTAGGGTAATTTAATAATATTATAATACTATTTTTACCTTGAATTACCCTTTTTACCTTTAACCGCGATAAATAAAAGTCAAAAGTTACTATTGAACAAAAAATATTTTCATCTTATTGAATTTTTTTTTCTTAATGATAAAAACCATGTATGACGTATTTTTGAAATTCAATTAACAGAAGTAGTAAAATTTCATTTAAATCAAAAGGTCGGTTTTTTGACAACTACTTAGTGTTTTCACTATTCATCAAAAATTGAAGTTTTTCAGAAAAATACCAAAAATTAAGCCTAAGATATAATAGATATTACGAATTAAAAAATTATATCAATTTTTATAAATTAATAACATATAATTTGAATTAATTAATTTAAAATTATTTCCCTTTGTCAAAACAAAAAGCGTGTTTTTAAGAAATAATAACTATCAAAAGATTGACATTTGTTTATATCCAATTTCAATGTAAAATTACTTCCAATGACCTAAATTGGATTAAATGGTAAAAATATTAAACTATAAAATTTAAAATATAATCTAACCATATATATAAATTAGATTAAAAGGAAATTTTGAATTAAAATACAACATTTTTCAATATTCATTAATTAATGAATTTTATCAGAAAAATACAGACAATATACCCCTTGTAAATTTTGATATCCCTATTATGAAAAATAGTTTTATTTTGTCAAATATAACATATAAAAGTGACCAAAACTATATTTAAAGAGGGTTCTCTATCAAAATGTGGTAAATCAACCTCTTAAAAAATATTAGAGTATTTATGCATAAAATTAGACTCCTTCACATTTTAAGCCTCTAACTTTTATTGGATAAATTTAAAAACATTAAACAACCATGTATAATCATATTTTAGTTAGTTATTTTAATTCTCGCCATTATAATGGATAAGCATTAACAACCATTTAAATTGATAATATATTATTATTTTTCAGTATAACTCAACATTGTGTGCAACATAAGACTTCAAAGAAACCCATTGTTGAGTGTTAGGTACGCCATTTAATATACCATCCCGTTTAAAATAAAATTAACATTTAATTAAGAAATATTAAGAAATATAAAAATTCATATTCTTTATTTCATGCGATGTTACATCCTTCCCCCTTTTGGAAATTTCGTCCTCACAATTTTAAAATTGGTCTTGGAAACTTCATTAAAAGTCCCACATCGAAAAAAGAGTCAATAAAACTATCACATTAAAACAAAGAAAAATAAGTACAAAGTTCAACCGAGATAACCCACACTAGGATTCCATGTAAAAAAACATGGATATGGAAGAGAAACTAACTCTCATAGATTAATAAAGAGTGAAAGAGAACATGATCATGGGAAGCTAACCACCAAAATACCATAAAATTATGGTTGGGTAAAATTATGATGATAAAAGAGAGCTTATAACATTTTTTCTTCAAATTATTTTCATTGAGTTGACGAATTTTATTAATTACTAGACTAAGATCATAAGTAAATATGCTTACTTTTCATGTAGAGTGTCATCCTTTAATAAAATTCTACCACAAATGCATATTTTCTCCAAAAGGTCAGTATTGAAGATGACTTGGTCACACATAAAGAGCTAGAATAAACTTCTAGAGTATCACACAATCTACAATAGATGAACTATATATTTACCCTATCTTTAGTCATCAACCAAAACCAAAATTGTTTAGTACAAGATCAGATAATCCCCAAAAGGATAATATATTATGAAAAGAAATACTACTCTTAATCTACAAAATTCAAAAAAAGAACCCAAAGCTCAAGAAAGACCATTGAATATACAATTTTCTTTAAAATTATTCAAAATAATCAAAACTAAGATTGAAACCCAAAACTCAGAAGGATTTAATCACATGTTCTTCCATATTAAATATTAACATTTATCTCCAAAAACATCGACTACTCTTAAAGGCTCATACTGAAGTGTAATTAACCTAATAACATATTCTCTATGATAGGTTAATCATTTCCATAAATAACCCAAATCACCTTATGTCTACAATAGAAACATAAATTCTTACAAAATAATATTTTAACCATTACTCCACAAATTAAATCCCAAAGTATTATATTTCCCTTAATCATATAGTGTTCCCAAAAGATAAAATGTCATCCAAAATAACCTTTATCACTTAATCAACAAATCATTTTCCTATAATAAAGATATCTATTAGATAAAACATAATATCCCAAATCAACATATTCATGGTCAATAAAATAATTTAACTAAAAATATTTAGTTATACTTTTGAGGAACTTCATGTAGTCCAATGGTAGGAGATAAATCTCAATAACACTTTGGTTATGGGTTTGATTTCCACAGCTTTGTCCAACACGATGGGTTGTCACACGGTCTACATGTTTTCCTTTTTCAAAAACTATATTATTTTATAACATTCCAAAAAATTATATAAATCCCTTAAAAGTAACCATAACATATTTTAACAAAAAAAATTATCTTATAACTCGTATTTTCATCCCATAAAGTAATAAACTGTAATTTCCTAAAAAAAGATCATATGAACCCCTAATATTATCCATTATGTCCACCCAAGAAAAGATAACTATTTCTTGAATAAAATTTTCACAAATCAAACTTCCTGGTTACACGTACTAGAAAGAGTCTTCCAATGTAATCCCATCATCAATAGATCCTTAATACTATTTAGCATTTCATCATCCTAAAATGTACCATAACTCTTTAATCCCTTATATAAAGACTTTTTAGTCATTCAATATTCTTCACAATCCATTATTCATTTTTTTCTAACATATTCAATAATACTTCATTCCTACAAACAATATCATTAATCATATCCTAATATTCAATAATGTCAAAACATCATCTAAGAAATAATTTAAACATTTCATTGGTCATTGTCAGTTTCCTCATCTCAAATTGGAATGGCATTAGGAATTGGTAAACATATATTTGTACAATACTACTGATACCATTCCCAAAACTTTTTCCTAGTACTTTTATTTGTATAATGACCATGAATAACACATTTAAAACATTCAATTAATCTTTCAGAAAGAACTTCTTTCCCTTTACTAGAGTCAACTAGATGCTTCCGTTTTCCACGGAAGGTTTAAGATTTATAACCTTAATTACCACATCTATAGCATCTTCCCATCCCTTTGAATCATTTTACTAAGGGTTTCTTTCCACATCCCTGAAAAATCGGTTTTTGAATATACTTATCTTTAAGATTATTACCTGAACTTCCATAGGGATTTGTTTCTGGAATATACGATGCCTTATAAAAATATCCAAGGTTTAGGTGGTCGATCATGACTCAAGATAGTTGGTTGAGAATAACCACAATGGTTTTCAATGAATCTCCCATTTCATTCAGTTGCTTATTTAGAAAACTGTCACAGTTTTCTTCACTTCCATTGTTACTTTGATGCCTACTTGATCTAGCCATTGACTAAAACCAAAAAGGTCAGTGTGAGTATATCAGAAAAATCACCATATACAATCTTATGAGGAGGGTAAACACTAAAACATACTTGTTCATGTTATCTTAAAATCATTCTATTTATCTAAAAAACTATGACTCTTTCCAATATGCTGACCATTATGGTTATGTCACTTATGCTTAAATAACACCTTAACCTCTAAAGTTATCTAAACCGACCTTCAATACCAACTATAAGGACCCAACCTCAAACATTACATAATATTGAATTAAGTGAATAATTCACATTGAGGATATTTTATGGTTTAGAGTTTTAGAGAATTAATCTATAAATATTACATATCAACTTGAATATTAAATGTGAAGACTACTACTCAGTACGCATTTTTTTCATAAAATAAAAACTCTTAAAAATAAACATGTCTAGTTCCATGTTTTAGACAGAATGAATTTTCCTTGATCCCATACTTTACCCTATTCCACTTTATGTCCTGTTAAAAACATTTCAAAAACTTTGGATGAGAAAAAAATCCCACTAAGGGTTATAAAATAAGGAGATAAAACATTAACCCATCAATAAATACAAATCAATGAAACCGTACTTTTAAATCATAAAATATCTCATGAACTCATAAGATTTATTAATAACACACAGAAAGCATATATCATAAAGGTAAATTGTGGAATACATAACATAATTACATTGTAGCTATCAAAACTACATAGGGAGTTATGTTGGAATACCCATCATAGTATATTACCTAAATCTATTAGGAGAAACATTATCGTTTACCTCTGTCATGTTCCTTAATGCATTAGAGAGATATCTCAGGCACACCTACCCTAGGTTTATCATGGAACCACCCATATACGTAAACAATGGCCAACAATCATAACATATTCATAACACATAAAACAATCATAAAGGAAATAAAATATCTCAATTTTGAAATCACAAAATATCATTTCAATATATTGACATAATCAATGCTCTATCAAACAATTTTCAAAACCATTTAAAACATTTTATAAATAGATTTTTGAATCATAATGTCTCATACCACTTTGAAGATTTTGAAAGAAATTTTAGTTTCAAAACATTCATGTCCATATAAATAAATCCTTATAACCAATTTTAAAACATGGACAATAATGTGACATATTGAGAATAATAAATATTTAAAACATTTAAAACAATATTTTAGTTAAAGAGTTCCTAACCAAATGAGAGATTCTTGAATAATAATAATTGAGGAATAAAATTAATAAAAGATTATAATATCATGCGAATAAGGATATTATTGATATAATATGTCAAAGGGTAGTATAAAAACCATATAAATATGAATTGGTGTATAAAAAAAATAAGTGTCAATGCAATGTAAATTGAGACAAAGTCCCTTGAAAAGATCATATGCTTAAGTTAAAGACAAATCAATGACATAATTATGTGTTAAAAATAAGAATACACCCAGTATAATTGGATATTGATTGTAAAACAATCATAAGAAATTAACACATATTCATATAATGACATAATCATGAAGTATATGTTTAACCCAAAGAATTGAAATTGGGTTAAGGAGTTCTCTTTTAGAGATTCGACTTCTTAACATCATCGCTTTAAAATTCATAAAATAAGTTGATGGGAGAAAAAAGGGTTTCTCATCACATATACATAAAATTTATAGAAATAAGGATATATAATATCATATCCTAACATATGAAAATGGAAATTAAAATACATGACATAAAAGAAGTCTTTGTCTAAAAGGGTGCGGGGAAAGGTTCCCTTACCAATTTGGCAACATATGAAACATTCACACCATGAAAGAAGGACCATATAATGAAGATGTAAATACCCATAAATTAAATTATATTACAGAAAAAATACAATCATGGGAAGTATATACACCACACAAAAGGATATAGTGGCAAATATATCATGAATCTCATGAGAATAAAAAGTGAGATGAAAACCCATTACCACGTTGTAATCAATAGAGTCCTATGACCAAAATTTAATAACCACCAAATGAATCACAAAATACCATGAATATAAAGATAATCATTATAATATATATCAAATGTAATTAAAAAATATAATACATGCAATAAATAAGTGGCGAACAATGAAAATCTCACCGAATTAAAAGTGAGAAAAGAAACCCCTTACCTCATGTCCAACTTGACCTGTTCGTTCTTTAATCTCATGAATATTAAAATAAATTTAATTTCTACTTGATTAATAACATTTTTCAAGTTTATTATTCCTTTTAAATATCTTATTACCATGTTATAAACATTATTCAATAATTTAAGTTAATAATGGCCGTTTTGTTGATATTTGGTACTTGAGTCAAAAATGAATTTCTTATAATTAAAAGTTGTTCATGTGGTCAAATTTCCATTATATCCAGAATTTTATTCATGATTTATATATCATATATATAATATATATCTAGTATATGCAACATTACATAACATTTGGAGGTAATAAATGAAATGCACTATTCATGGAAGCGGTAAGCCGTACGTACGCACAAACACTACTTTCATTTCTATTTCAAATCTAATGGAATGAAAACACAATAATAAAAAGGTATATTATGATTCCAGTATAATATAAAATATAATTTAATTAATTAAATCCTTTTTTATGTTCCATGTATGGAATGAATGAGTCATATCACTTTGAGGGGGCGGTAGTCCGCACTTCCTTAAGTGAAATTATCATATTTACCCATTATGGAAACCATAAAGGTGTGATATAAATGAAAAATATAGAAGTATAGAGAAAAATATTAATATAATATATATAACATGTAAATACAATTCTATATTAATGTCCACCATAAGAGGTGGTAGTAGAAGATTGAACAATTATCGTTTCGTGAGGCAGTAGTTCCCCGTCCACAGAAACAATATGTTCTTTAACAATTAGACGGAGGTGTGTGTAAGTGTAGTTAGAATGATTCTCATATAAATAACCTAGTATATTTAGGACACATGTCTTGTTATAAAAGAATAGAATAAAAAGAGTTTAGGGGGTTTGAGAATTAAAATAAAAGAAAATAACTTAAGAGAAGATGTTACTTTTAAATTGGGTAATTCCCCTTTGGTTTGAACCAAAAGGATTTCTTGAAGTGCCTTCTATCTAGGGTAAGGATTCTAAGTGGAAGAGAGGGATATTGAGAGCTTATTTTTCCAGAGTTTGGATGAGCCAAGGGGATTTATATGTGTGTGTAATGGGATATAGGTGAGAGATTTTTATAAGGGGGAGGAGGGGCTCTTTAGGAAAGTTTGAAAATATTATTTTATTATATAATAATTTTCAGTTTATAAAGATCCAAAAATTATTAAAGTAAAATATTATATGAATATTATTCGAAATAAAATCATCCAAAAAATAATTGTACAGGTTTTGGATATTTTTTTTTAATTTTAATAGTCTTATTTATTCAAATCATTCATTAATGAGGTATACACTGCATCATTATTTGTAATAATTTTTTTATTTATTTAATATATAAAAATTATAAAAAAATTCCATGATGAAGAAATTTCTTTAGATTTAAAATGAATATTTATAGTTGAATAGATGACTTATATACCCCCATGTAAAAATTGATTTACTAAAAGATATATGTTTATGTCATTTTTGTCTTTACTTTAAATTAATTAATATAACGTGTCATTATCACTCTTAAGTGGCTCCATGGGGTCCCAAAATCAACCCAAGGATGCCCATGGTCGGAAATGTATCAAAAAATAGGATTAGGACAGATGTTAGGGTAATTTAATATTATTATAATATTAATTTTAACTTGAATTACTCTTTTTACCTTTAACCACGGTAAATAAAAGCCAAAAGTTACTATTCACCAAAAATTATTTTCATCTTATTAAAACAAATTTTATGTATTGATAACAACAATGTATATCAGATTTATGAAATTCAATTCACAGAAGTGGTAAAATTTCATTTAAATCAAAAAGTCAGATTTTTAACTACAACTCAGTGTTTTCACTATTCATCAAAACTTGATGTTTTTCTAAAAAATACCAAAAATTCATCCTAAGCTATATTTAATATTCTGAATTAAAAAATGATGTCTATTTTAAGAAATTAAAAACATATAATTTTCATTAATTAATTTAAAATTAATTCCCATTGTCAAAACAAAAAACGTGTTTTTATGAAATAATAAATATCAAAAGATTGACACTTGTTTATGTACAATTTCAATGTGAAATTATCAACAATGACCAAAATTGAATTAATTGGTAAAAATATAATCTAATAACAGATTTAAACCAATTAAAATGAAAATCTAACCATAAAAATAAATTTGATGAAAATGAAGTTTTGAATTAAAATACAATATTTTTCACTATTAATTAAAAAATGAATTTTCTCAAAAAAATACCAAAAATTTACCCAAATTAAATTTTTATGTCCCGATTATAAAGAGGAATTTTAATTTTTCAAATAGAACATATAAAAGTGACCAAAACTATATTTAAAGAGGGTTCTCCATCAAATGGAGGTAAATTGACCTTTTAAAAAATATTAGAGTATGTAAGCTTGAAATTAGATTCATTCACATTTTAAGTCTCTAACATTTATTGGATAAATGTAAAAAAAATAAACAAGCATGTAAAATCATATTGTAGTTACTTCTGTTCATTCCCACCATTATAATGGTTAATCGTTAACTATTATTTAAAATGATAATATATTATTATTTGTCAGTATGACTCATCATTGTGTGCAACATAAGACTTCAGAGAAACCCATTGTTGTGTGTTAGGTACGCCATTTAATATAGAATCCACTTTAAAAAAAATTATTATTTAATTAAAAAATATTAATAAATATAATAATTCCATATTCTTTATTTCTTGGGATGTTACATTACCCAATAAATTGGTGGGAGATATAGGTCCCACACATCTCATAATAAAATCATACATACATGTGCATAAAATTATAAACAATTATATCATAACCCATGAAATGAAATGGTTGACATAATCATTTAATCATATCTTAGCCTATAAATAATGATAAGTTTTATAATCATTTCAAAAAAACATAACATGTGAAAATAAAAAGGTTTTATAAGAATATAACCTATGAAAGAGAAATGGTTTTCATAAAAATAATTATATAAAAAATAATATATTTAGAGAAAGAATATTAATGTAACTTTTAGATCATTTCCCAGAAAGGCATGAGCAACACCAATGGATTTTATCTTAGATGGAAAACAATTTGGAAAGATCCCTAAATAAATTTCATGAGGAAAATATCCTTTATTCATAAAAAAACATTTTAAAACATAAATATTTTTGAAAAAAAATTTCCTTGAAAACATAGAATGGAATATTGAAAACATTTTGAAATTTATTTTCCTTGAAAACATATAAAAGAATCATGAAAAGATTTTAAGAACCTTTTCTTCAGAAAGGAATCTTGAATCATTTTTGAAAACTATTTATTTGAAAATAATTTGAAAACTTATAAAGGAATATTGAAAACCACAAAAAAAATTTAAAATCAATTTACTTGAAAATGACCATAAAAGATAGTTTTTGATTTTATTTTGAAAACATGGTTTTTGAAGATCATGGCATGTGTCTCATAGAAGGAAAATTGAGACAAAACTACTTTACTGATTTTGAAATTTTTGAATGATAAACCCCATGAAAGAGATATAATTATATTTATATGTAAATACCCATAAAAATAAGTATAAAAAATGTAGAATATATTTATTGGTATTATATAGAAATCACAAAATAAATGAGTTTTGAATAAGTTGTAAATATCATATAAATAAAAGTGGGAGTAGAAATCCCCTTACCTTATGTATTGACTCTCATCATACTTGTTCAAACCTAATATATAATAAATATAAGTTTATTATAAATCTAATGAAAAGCATATTATTATATCTAATACTATATATTGCTTCACATTACCTTTTTATTAATACATCCATGTTAAAGATTCATTTCAAGTAATATCTGCTTTGTTTTTCACTTGTGTTTTAATTTGTTATATTTTTGGTCCTTATACATATATAATGATTTCAAAAATGTACAACATGATATAAATAAAATTTATATTCAGTATATATTTATATATAATAATATATGAAATGTCAAAATATGAAATGGATTATACCGTTCATGGAGACGATATGTCATACGTACGCATGAAGGATATTTTTATTTAATTATCATATTGAACCAAAGAAAGTAAATGGTATATTTGTATATATGTATATATTATAATTATAGTATAATTATTATTTCATATATATCACATATTTTTATTAAACTCATACTTAATACATTATATGTTGAGTGTGAATAAATCACATCACTTTGAGGATGTGGTTGTCCAAACTTCCCCAAATGAAATTATAATATTTGCAGAAAAATGGAAAGCATGAAGGTATGTGTCATATAATAATTGAAAAAGAATAAATAAATAAAATATATATCATATAAAAATATTGTTCACATCATAATGTTCTACTATGAGAGGTGGTACCAGAAAAATGAACAACATCATTTATTGAGGTGGAAGTTTACCGTACACAAGAATGATAAGTTCGTTACCCATTAGATGGAAGTGTGTGTAAGTGTAGTAAAAACCCTTATTTTTAAAAAATATTAATATATTTAGGACAATGAGGATATTATGTATATATTGAATAATAATAATTGATGTAGTTTAGAAAGAATATAAAAGAAAGTAGTTTGAGGAAGGAAGTTACCTATTCTTTGGGAAACTCGTTTTGGTTTGCACCAAAGGGATTCCATGGTTTTATTTATTCCAAGAAAGAGGATTTAAGGAGGAATGGATGAATTTTGAGAAGTTAATTTGGTACACAATAGTGATTTTTGAAAATAAGTTAAGTGTACCCATGTTTTTTTTAAAGAAAGTCAATAAAACAAAAAAAATAATATAAGGGTTATAACTGGAATTTTTCTATAAAATGGGTTTTAGACAAGTTGAAAGGTCATTTTTGTCTATAACTTTAGTATTTAGTCATTTGTTAAGCTTAATTTTACCTTCATTGTTGTAATTAATTTTAATTACTTTCACTATTATTTCTGGTGAAAAATTATGTTGATATTATTAGAATATAAAAAATTATTCTTATTATATCCATGTATTTACATTTTTATAAATTCAATTCATATTAGTCACAAAATTAATTTTAATTCTAATCCCACAGATGTGATGAGAAAGAGGGTTTTTAATGTGATAATATTCATTAGTTAAATTAGATTTTATATCTAAATTCAATATAAAAATGGTTCAAATGACCTAATTTTCATTAATATATGTATAATTTATATTATTTTAATTTAAAAAAAAATTGAAATAAAATATTTAACTATATAAGTAAATTATATGAAAATGCAGTTTTTGAATTAAAATTTAGCATTTTTCATTATTCATCAAAAAATGAAGTTTCTCAGAAAAATAAAAAACGTCACTCTAAGATAATCTTGAAATTATTAATTAGAAAATTATGTTTATTTTATCAAATTAAATTTATAATAGAGTCAAATTTTTTTATTGTTCATAGAAGGATATAAAAAGAAGTTCCTATTAGAAAATAGTGTTTTTAAACATATAAATACTACACAAAAAATTATATATCTCATTATCAATAGGTTTTATGTATAATAAAAAATTATAAATAAAATTCAACAATTAATTATTAATATTAATATTACTAAGTTTAACATTTAGTTTATAACTATCTCTTTTAAAAATATTATAACAATAAAGTGATGTTTTGGAGAAACTTAATGGTGTGTGTAACGTAAGACGAGTTGGCATTGTGTGTAGCGCAAGCCTAGCTTGTTTTATTTTATAACTAGATTTTGACATAGTGTATAATTAAATGAAATAAATCAAAGGAAATTAATTTATGTGACACCAAGGTTCACAAAAACACGGGGTGTTCCACATTATTCATACATTATTATTAGTTTATGAATTCTTACTCAATACAATGATATAATCCAATTCAATTTTTCCCACATCAATTAGTTCATTACCATATTTAATGTGATTAACCAAGTTAGATAATTATTTATTATAAATAACTTGAATACATTAAAATCATAATGACATGCTATCAAAAAAATAAGAAAACAAAAACATATCAATAATAAGAAATCATATAACACATATTCAATTCAATATCCCATTTTATTTTTTTTAAACAAATTAATTTAATTTATTATTATAATATTATCTACCCCAAGAAAACTAAATTAGGAGTTACCCATAATAACACAAAAATAAAATATATAGAATCCTAATCACCTATCTTGAATTAATCATAAAATAATGAATTACCATGAAGAAAAATGAAACCCTAGATCAAATCCCAATGATCTCATAGTGATCCACGACCAAAACTATAAAAAATTAATCCTACAAAATTTTATTGACCAAAATCCATAAAAACCTAAAAAATACTTGACTATAGCCTCCCAAATACTGAATAATAATAAGTAATGAAATAATTTGAAAATAAGATCACCTTATTTATCATGAGATCAGTCGTGCTTTAGTTTCCTTTGGCTAAAAAGCTATGATTTATAAGGGATGCCAAATGTATCCAAAATAGAGAAAATATATTCTTATGGTATTTATAAATATCTAATAATTAAAATACTAGAGTGGGATAACCAAATATATAATAAATTCAATACGACCCAACCACGATGTGAAGAGGGACAAACCATGGTGTGGTCATGCTTAGTTAAAGGGGATCTAAAAAATACAACCCTTAAATACAACTTTCTATTATACTACCTCAAACATTACTTTAACCATGACCTTGATTAAGACACAAAGAGTATGATGTGGTCGTCCTATATCCACCTTTGAACCATTGAACACCATGAAAAAGAACTAACCAACCTCACCATTTCCTCATATCTCACTAACCCTCCATGATAGGACCAGGATATAATTTTCTATAAACCAAGTCATTTTACACCATGACCCACACCATAGAAATTTACATAATTTTTAAATTATACTGGTATTCTACCAAATCATAAAACCATCCAAAACAATGATATTAGTCCTCATACGTCATAGTGTTAGACCATGGCATAATATTCCTTGAAAATGGAAAGATTCATATTTAAAGAACTATGGAGTTATATGAAGGATCAATTGTTTCATTGGGAATCACTATGATTGGGGCATATCAGTCTAATAATATAAGGGTAATTTGTTACTTTGTTTTTAGGGTCATTTTAGATTATTAAAATAATTATAGAGGTTGTGTGTTAACAAAATGGGAATGTATTAGTAAAAAATTTAAAATATATCTTAGTGGAATACATGAAGTGTTTCACATATCATATCCAAGGATATATGGACTAGATTGGTCACTTTTGGCACATTGTGATGAGGTAGTGTTGGAGGAGGATGAATACTTTATTAAGAATAAAATATATATTTTTTATCATAGAGTGTATATTTTATAAAGTAACATTATTTTTCTTCTATTTGTGTTGTGGAAACATGGTCATGTTTAAATGAAATCATGGGAGAATAAAGAATATAATAGATATAAGTATCCAAATTTATTTACTCTAGACACTCAGTGATGTTTCTCAGGAATAATAAGCCATATGATGGAGAGTTTATAATGACTATAAGTTTATTATCTGATTTGAAAATTAAAATTTTAACTATTTTTTAATTTAATTTTAATGATATTTAATTAAATTTTATGGTTAGATAAGGATGTAAAGAATAATTTAATGTTTTAAAGAAAATTTTAATTCAATGGTGTCTTTAGGGAGAAACTAGGAACTTGGTGGGATCGAGATCCTAGTGCACCATCCAAAGGAATTGTGTTCCTATGTACACCTCATTTAGACTGATAGTGAACCTCTAGGAACCTAGTTTGTCACCAAGAATCTGGTGGAGGCCACTAGGATATGGGTGATCTATCCCAACCCTATTTTTAATAGGGGAAATTTTCAGCATTTTAATTTTTTTTAGATTATATCCCTAATTTATGGTTGAAATGAATAAAAATATGAGATAAATATTTTATAAATTCTCTATAATCACACTATTATTTTATAAATTTATCCTTAAATTATTTTTAGATTCATGATCATTCCAGCGTGTTGGACTTGTGATGGTGAATAAATCAAACTCTATATGGTTATTTTCAATGAATATGATGTTTACTTTTATTTTCTGGTTCTAATTCACTTTTCTTATTATAGTTTGGCTAAATACATGATTCCCAGATATTGAGAAAATATTTAAATTATATATATTTTTTGAAGGTTGGGGCCTAATCATCATTTTATTGTTAAAGAAAGGACCTCATTTGACTGGGTAAAGGGAGACCCATTACATAGCCTAAAGGGCCAAGGCCATGTAGCTTGAATATAAGGCTGTTAAATATAAGGCCCCAGCCTTAAACCTTACTTAATCTTGAGTTATTACAAGATTAAACATTGAGGATATTTTCAGGTTTAGTGTTTTAGAGAATTAGATCATAAAACTTGCATTACATTCCACATTTAAACAAAGTGGTTACATAAAAGATAGTATTCATTTTTCCCATCAACGGAAACATATTTAAAATAAAACATGGATTCTTTCTTGACACTTCCTTGACACTATCATCATATCATGTACCCTTCCCTTGACCTGTGAAAAATATTTCAAAAACTTGGGATGAGCATAAAAAGCTCAGTAAGGGATATAAAAATATGGAAAGGAAACATGAGGGCATGTATACATAAGAATGAAATCATACTTTATCCATAAAACATAAGAACTTTAACATACCTCATAAAATCATGAATAAATCATAGAAATCATAAGACATAAAGGTAACTTGAGGCATTCATAACATTCTTACGCAGGGAGTAACCATCTTGGTTACGTTTGGAATACCCATCACAGTATATTCCCTAAATCTCTTCGGAGAAACCTTAACGTTTAACCCATTCGCGTTACCCAATGCATTGGAGAGCTATATCGGGCTCACCCGCCCTTAGTTTATCACGGAACCACCCGTCTTCATAATAATTCCCAAGAACGATAACATAATCGTATCACATAAAACATGCATAAAGGAAACATATCATTTCCAATTTTCAATGACAAGATATCAATACAACACATTGATATAAATACATTATGAAAACCATTTTCAATACCAAAATAAAAGAAAAGTAAAACTTGGTATTTATTTTTCTTTAAAAAAAGGTATGGCTTGTAGAGGAAGCCAAAACTCAAATAATGGTCACGGCGGCGGAGAAGTCATTGTCGCCGCATACATACGACAAAAACATTCTCTTTTGTCGTTTAGTAAAACACTTTGAATAAAAAAAGATTCCTTTCGGATAAATGTAAAAGTCAAGGAGTTTATACACCGTATAAAAGTAGGTTGTGTATAAAACAAAATATGCCTCAATGAAAGGAGATTGAGACGAAGTCCCATACAAAGACGGTATCCATGGATGAAGGATAAATCAATTACATAATTATGTGTGACAAAATAATACACCAAATATATGTGGATATTAAGTGTAAAACAATTAGAGGTTATTCACACATATTCATTTAATGACATATTCAAGGAGTAAAAGCTTATACCAAAGAATCAAAATTCTATTAAGAAGTTCCCTTGCAAACATTTGACAGCCTAACGGCGTCACTACAAAATTCAGAAAATGAGTTGATGAGAGATAAAAAGGGTATCTCATCATTTGGACATAAAATTTAAATCACTAAGGATATATAACGACATATCCTAACATAATTTTATGTGAATTAAAAGACATAACAAAAGAAGTCTTTTAAAAATATGAGGGTGAAAGGTTCCCTTACCGACATGGGTATCTTTCGAAACATACACCCCATGAAAGAAGGACAATACAACATTGATATAAATACTCATAAATTAAAGTATATTACACAATGAGTAAAATAATGGTCAGTACATACACCAATCAAAGGAAATTGTGGCAAATGTAGCATAAATCTCACGAGAATAAAAGTGAGATGAAAAATCGCTTACGAAAACTCGGCAGCCTAACGACGCCACTTAAAACTTCCAAAAATGGATTGATGAGATCAAATAGGAATCCTTCATCGTATTACAATAAAATTTAAAGCAAGAGGAATATAAAAGAACATCCCCCATCATAACAAAGAGGAGATTAAAATAAGTGACATAAAGGAGAGTACTTAAAAAGAAAGAGGGAGGTTAGATCTCTTACGAAAATTTGGCAGCCTAACGGCGCCACTAAAAACTTCCAAAATTGATTGATGATAGAGAATAGGGTCTCTCATCATATGAAAATAAAAATTAAAGTAATATTAATATAAAATAACATCCCAATCACAAGAAAGATGATCTTAAAAGGAATGACATAAAAGAGTGTACTTAAAAAGAAAGAGAAGAGTAGGATCCCTTACCTCGGGTCCGACTTGACTCGATCGTTCTTTAACGTCCTGAATAATAAACATGAGTTAATTTCTAATTGCTTAAGAACCTTTTTCAAGTTCATTATTCCTTTAATATCACTTATTTACATGTTATAAACAGTATGTAATCATTTAAGTAAATAATGTTTGTTTTGTCAATATTTGGTTCTTAAGTCGAAAGTGGACTTCTTACAATGAATGTTGTTCGTGTGGTCAAAGGTTCATTATATCCAGAATGATATTCATGATTTGGATATCATATATATCATATATATCCATAATATACATGTATTTATAATATTACATAATAATTTATAGGTAAGAAATGAAATGCACCGTTCATGGAGACGGTAAGCCGTACGTACGCATGAACGCTACTTTCATTTCTATGTCATATTAATGGAATTAAAACTATATGAGAGGTATGTATATTTGAATTCCAGAATTATATTCATCATTTATATGTAACATAATAATATATAATAACTTTAAATACATCCTTTATACATCCCACATATGGAATTAATGAATCAAATCACTTTGAGGGGGCGGTAGTCCGCACTTCCTAAAATGAAATTATCGTGTTTACCCACAATGGAAACCATAAAATTATGCCACAAAAGAAAAATAAAGAAGCTTAAGTAAAACATAAACATATTATATATCATATATAAATATAGTTACATCTTAATGTCCACCTTTTAAGGTGTTATATGAGTGTTGAACAATCATCGTTTCGTGAGGCAGAAATTCGCCATCCACAGAAATAGTATGTTCTTTAACCATTTTATGTAGGTGTGTGTAAGTGTAGCTCGAATAATTCTTATAACAAAATTCTAGTATATTGAAGATACTGGAGTTGTTACAAAATAAATTAATAAAAAGAGTTTAGGGGGTTGGAGAAGGAAAATAAAACAAAAGAACACAAGTGAAGACATTACCTTAAAATCGGGTAACTCTTTTTGATTTGAGCTCAATGGATTCCTTGGGAAGCCTTCTGACCAAAGTGAGGCTTCTAGGAGTAAGATAGGGATGTGGAGAGGCAAAATGATCAGGGGTTGGCCGAGCCAAATGCTTTGGAAGTGTGGGTAAGGAGGTAGAGGTGGGGGCCTTTTATAAGAGGAGTGGAGGGGCACTCTTGGAAAGTAAAGAAATGTTACTTTATTTGAAAATGAGTTTCGGATTTAAAAGGTCCCACATTGATATAATTAGAGGATAAGGTGATAAGGTTTCAAAATCCACCAATACAATAGGTTTTGGACATGTGTAGGTCATATATTTTACATTATCTTTTCATTTTATTTAAATCCTTTATTAATGAGGTAATCGCTGCATCATTATGATGTCATAAATAATTTTATTTATTTAATGTCTAAAAATTATAAAAAAAATATCATGATGTATGAAATCGTTTTATCTTTCCAATGATTATTTATAGTCAAAAATATGTCTTGTATAACCTGATGTAAAAATTGTTTTAGTAAAAAAACTCTTGTTTGTGTCATTTTTACTTTTACATTAAAAAAAGGTTATTTATGTCATTTCCCAACCAAAGTGGCTCCATGGGGTCCCCAAGTTTCCCCATGGATTTTCTTGGTCAGAAATGACACATCCAATAAGGGTAGGACATGTGTCAAGCTCATCTCATATTATTAAAACATTATTTTTACCTTAAACTACACTAATTACCTCTAACTGCGATTAAAAACTTAAAAGTTACTATTCACCAAAAAATTATTTTAATTCCATTGAACCACATTTTACTTCTTAATGAGAACCATGTATGTCGGTTTTTTGAAATTCAAAACATAGAGCTGGAAATAATTCATTTAAACAAAAAATCAGTTTCTTTAACTACCACTTAGTGGTTTCACTACTCATCAAAAAATTGATGTTTTTCCGAAAAATACCAAAAATTCACCCTAAGATATATTTGATATTCCGAACTCAAAAATGATGTCTATTTTAAAAAATTCAAATCATATAAGTTGCATTGATTAATTTAATAATTAATTCCCGCTGTCAAAACAAATAGCGTGTTTTTAAGAAACAATATCTATTAAAAGATTGACACTAGTTTAATTCCAATTTCAAATTGAAATTAATTAAAATGACCATTATTGGATTAAATGGTAAACATATATTCTAATTTTAATTTAAAAAAAATTCAAAATATAATCTAATCATATAAATAAATTAGATTAAAAAGAGGTTTTGAATTAAAATACAACATTTTTCACTATTCATAAAAAAATGAACTTTATCGGAAAGATACCAAAAATTTACACAAAGTAAATTTTGATGTCTCGATTATAAAGAAGAATTTTATTTTTTCAAATATAACACATAAAATTGTCAAAAAGTGGATTTAAAAGAGGTTCGCCATCAAAAGGCGGTTAATCGACCTTCTAAATATTGGGTAAGCCATCAAGCATAGCGTTCCCTTTAAATTAATATTAACATTTTATTCACAAATAGGGAGAAATATAAAAATGTAATATTCTTTATTTACCTGGGGTATTACATCCTTCCCCCCTTTTGGGAATTGCATCCTCGAAATTTTAAAATTGGGCTCAGAAACTTCATTGAAAGTCCCACATCGGAATAAGAGTCGGTAAAAAATTCACTTTAAAAGAAAGAAAGAGGAGTACGGAGGTCACCCGAGTTAAACCATACTAGGATTCCATGTAATAAAATATGGACATGGAGGAAGAAAATAAAGGGTCATGTTCTAATGGAGATTGATAGTAAACATGTCTAGGAGAAAGTTAACCAGAAGAAAATCACAAACTTGTGATGGGTTAAACAGTATTGGATTCCCCAGTAGGAAAAGTTAATAGACAACATTTTTGTTTTATGTTTCTTTTTATTGAGGAATTTATTCATAAGGAAACATAATCCCTTATCATGTTGACTTCCAACTTTTATTAGATTTCTTACACAAACTCATATTTTCTCCAAAAGACGAGTATTTAGGAAGAATTGTTCACATTAAGAGTACTATAATAAACTTCTAGAGAATCACCTAATCCACAAAAGAGAACTATATAGATCCCATTTATTTAGACTTTAACCAAAACCAAAACCAAAATGGTCAGTACAAGATCAGATAATCCAGAAAAGGATAACCCTTTATAAAAAGAAAATCTATTCTTAATCTCCAAAATTTGTCCAACAAAACCCAAAGTTCAATGAGGACCATTTGATAAAAAATTTGTCCATAGAATTCTTCAAAGTAAACGAAACTAAGATTGAAACCCAAATATTTTAAGGATTTAGTCACATAGTCTTCCAAGGTACAAATTAGCTTTTATCTCCAAATAACATTAGTTGCTCCGAAATTCTCATATTGGAAAGTAATTAACGTAATCACATATCCTCGATGATAGGTTAATAATTTCCATAGATAACCCTAAATAAACTTACTCTTTATTCCTAAAATCATCTAACTAAAAATAATTAGTCAAACTAACCAGGGACTTCACGTAGTCCAGTGGTAGGCAATAAATACCAGTCGCACTTTGGTTGTGGGTTTGATTCCCGCAGCTTTGTCCGACGTGACGGGTTGTCACACGGTCTGCATGTTGTCCTTTTTCCAAAACTATATAATTCTTAAAACATTCCCCAAAACGAGATAAAATCTTCAAAAATGATCATAACATATTTTAACCTCATGTTTAACTCATGCCTTTCATTTTCCATCATAACATATAATAACCCATAATTACCTCAAAAGTAAGTATCATATAAAATCTAATGGTTACCTTTATAATTATTACCTGAACTTCCACATCGATTGGTCATCTCATACATGATGCATTACAGATCATACCAAGGTTCAAGTGGTTGATCATGACTCCTTGATAGTTGGTTTAGAACAATCACGAGTTTCCTCATTGAATCCCCCATTTTATCTAGTATCTTAATTAGAGAACCACCACAATTTCCTTCAAACCTGTAGTCTCTTTGGTGCCTTCTAGATCCATCCATTCACTAAAAACAGAAATGTCAGTGAGAGTATATCAACAAAACCATCATGTACTAATGAGGAAGGTAAACACTAAGATAGACTTACTCATTGACTTTATCTAAAACTAGGACTCTTTCTGAAATCCTAACCATTATGGTAATGTCACTTGTGCTTAGAGAATACCCTAACCTCTAAAGTTATCTAAACCTCCCTTTGATACCAGCTATAAGGCCCCAGCCTTAAACCTTACTTAATCTTTAGTTATTACAAGATTACACATTGAGTATCTTTTCAGGTTTAGATTTTTAGAGAATTAGATCATAAAACTTGCATTACATTCCACATTTAAACAAAGTGGTTACATAAAAGATAGTATTCATTTTTCCCATCAACGGAAACATATTTAAAATAAAACATGGATTCTTTCTTGACACTTCCTTGACACTATCAGCATATCATGTACCCTTCCCTTGACCTCTGAAAAACATTTCAAAAACTTGGGATGAGCATAAAAAGCTCAGTAAGGGATATAAAAATATGGAAAGGAAACATGAGTACATGTATACATAAGAATGAAACCATACTTTACCAATAAAACATAAGCACTTTAACATACCTCAAAAAATCATGAATAAATCCTAGAAATCATAAGACATAAAGGTAACTTGAGTCATTCATAACATTCTTACGTAGGGAATAACCCTCTTGGTTACGTTTGGAATACCCATCACAGTATATTCCCTAAATCTCTTTGGGGAAACCTTAACGTTTAACCCCTTCGCGTTACCCAATGCATTGGAGATCTATATCGGGTTCACCCGCCCTTAGATTATCACGGAACCCCCCGTCTTCATAATAATGCCCAAGAACCATAACATAATCGTATCACATAAAACATGCATAAAGGAAACATAACATTTCCAATTTTCAATCACAATATATCAATACAACACATTGATATAAAAACATTATGAAAACAATTTTCAACACCAAAATAAAAGAAAAGTAAAACATGTTATTTATTTTTCTTTTAAAAAAAAGGTATGGCTTGTAGAGGAAGCCGAAACACAAATAATGGTCACGGTGGTGGAGAAGTCGTTGTCGCCGCATACGTACGATAAAAATATTCCCTTTTGTCATTTAGTAAAATTATTTGTATAAAAAAAGATTCCTTTCGGATAAAACTAAAAGTCAAGGGGTTTATACACCGTATAAAAGAAGGTTGTGTATAAAACAAAATATGCCTCAATGAAAAGAGATTGAGACGAATTCCCATACAAAGACGGTATCCTTGGATTAAGGATAAATCAATTACATAATTATGTGTGACAAACCAATACACCAAATTTAAGTAGATATTAAGTGTAAAAAAATCAGAGGTTATTCATACATATTCATATAACGACATATTCAAGGAGTACAAGCTTATCCCAAATAATCAAAATTGGATTAAGAAGTTCCCTCGCAAACATTTGACAGCCTAACGACGCCGCTACAAAATTCAGAAAATGATTTGATGAGAGAAAAAAAGGGTATCTCATCACTTGGACATAAAATTTAAATCACTAAGGATATAGAAGGAAATATCCCAACATAATGTTATGTGTATTAAAAGACATAAAAAAATAAGTCTTTTAAAAAGAGGAGGGTGAAAGGTTCCCTTACCGACAAGGGTATCTTTCGAAACATACACCCCGTGAAATAAGGACAATACAACATTGATGTAAATACTCATATATAAAAGTATATTACACAATGAGTAAAATAATGGTTAGTACATACACCACTCTAAGGAAATTGTGTCAAATGTAGCATAAATCTCACGGGAATAAAAGTGAGATGAAAAATCCCTTAAAAAAACTCGGCAGCCTAACGGCGCCACTTAAAACTTCCAAAAATGGATTGATGAGATCAAATAGGGTCTCTCATCGTATTACAATAAAATTTACAGAAAGAGTAATATAAAGTAACATCCCCCATCATAACAAAGATGAGCTTAAAATAAGTGACATAAAGGAGAGTACTTAAAAAGAAAGAGAGAGGTTAGATCTCTTACGAAAATTCGGCAGCCTAACGGCACCACTCAAAACTTCCAAAATGGATTGATGAGAGAGAATAGGGTCTCTCATCATATGAACATAAAAATTACAGTAAGAGTAATATAAAATAACATCCCAATCACAAGAAATATGAGCTTAAAAGTAATGACATAAAAGAGTGTACTTAAAAAGAAAGAGAGGAGTAGGATCCATTACCTCGGGTCCGACTTGACTCGATCGTTCTTTAACATCCTGAATAATAAAGATGAGTTAATTTATACTTTCTTAAGAAACTTTTTCAAGTTCATTATTCCTTTTATATCACTTATTTCCATGTTATAAACATTATGTAATCATTTAAGTTAATAATGATTGTTTTGTCGATTTTTGGTTCTTAAGTCGAAATTGGACTTCTTACAATTACATGTTGTTCGTGTGGTCAAAGATTCATTATATCCAGAATGATATTAATGATTTGGATATCATATATATAATATATATCCATAATATACATGTATTTATAATATTACATAATCATTTAGAGGTAAGAAATGAAATGCACCGTTCATGGAGACGGTAAGCCGTACGTACGCATGAACGCTACTTTCATTTCTATGTCATATTAATGGAATTAAAACTAAATGAGAGGTATGTATATTTTAATTCCTGAATTATATTAATCATTTATATGTAACATAATCATATATAATAACTTTAAATACATCCTTTATACATCCCACATATGGCATTAACGAATCAAATCACTTTGAGGGGGCGGTAGTCCGCACTTCCTAAAATGAAATTATCGTGTTTACACACAATGGAAACCATAAAGGTATGCCACAAAAGAAAAATACAGAAGATTAAGTAAAACATAAACATATTATATATCATATATAAATATAGTGACAGCTTAATGGCCACCTTTTAAGGTGTTATATGAGTGTTGAACAATCATCGTTTCGTGAGGCAGAAATTCTCCATCCACAGAAACAGTATGTTCTTTAACCATTTGATGTAGGTGTGTGTAATTTTAGCTCGAATGATTCTTATAAAAAAATCCTAGTATATTTAAGATACTGGAGTTGTTACAAAATAAATTAATAAAAAGAGCTTAGGGGGTTGGAGAAGCAAAATAAAACAAAAGAACACAAGTGAAGACATTACCTTAAAATCGGGTAACTCTTTTTGATTTGAGATCAAAGGCTTCCTTGGGAAGACTTATGCCCAAAGTGAGGCTTTTAGAAGTAAGAGAGGGATGTGGAGAGGCAAAATGATCTGGGTTTGTCCGATCCAAATTCTTTGGAAGTGTGGGTAAGGAGGTAGAGGTGGGGTCCTTTTATAAGAGGAGAGGAGGGGCACTCTTGGAAAGTAAAGAAATGCTACTTTATTTGAAAATGAGTTTCGGATTTAAAAGGTCCCACATTGATATAATTAGAGGATAAGGTGGTAAGGTTTCGAAATCCACCAATCCAATAGGTTTTGGAAATGTATAGGTCATAGATTTTACATTATCTTTTCATTTTATTTAAATCCTTTATTAATGAGGTAATCGCTGCATCATTATGATGTCATAAATAATTTTATTTATTTAATTTCTAAAAATTATAATAAAATATAATGATGTAGGAAATCTTTTTATCTTTCCAATGACTATTTATAATAAAAAATATGACTCGTATAACCCCATGTAAAAATTGTTTTAGTAAAACAACTCATGTTTGTGTCATTTTTACTTTTACATTAAAAAAAGTTATTTATGTCATTTCCCAACCAAAGTGGCTCAATGGGGTCCCCAAGATGACCCATGGATTTTCTTGGTCAGACATGACACATCCAATAAGGGTAGGACATGTGTCAAGCTCATCTCATATTATTAAAACATTATTTTTACCTTAAACTACACTAATTACCTGTAATCACGATTAAAAATTTAAAAGTTACTATTCAACAAAAATTATTTTAATTCCATTGAACCACATTTTACTTCTTAATGAAAACCATGTATGTCAGATTTTTGAAATTCAAAACACAGAGCTGGAAAAGTTTCATTTAAATGAAAAATCAGTTTCTTTAACTGCCACTTAGTGGTTTCACTATTCATCAAAAATTGATGTTTTTCAGAAAAATACCAAAAATTCACCCTAAGATATATTTGATATTCTAAACTCAAAAATGATGTCTATTTTTAAAAATTCAAAACATATAAGTTGCATTGATTAATTTAATAATTAATTTCCGTTGTGAAAACAAATAGCATGTTTTTAAGAAACAATATCTTTTAAAAGATTGACACTAGTTTAAGTCCAATTTCAAATTGAAATTAATTCCAATGACCATTATTGGATTAAATGGTAAAAATATATTCTAATTTTACTTTAAAAACAATTCAAAAGATAATATAATCATATAAATAAATTAGATTAAAAAGAGGTTTTGAATTAAAATACAACATTTTTCACTATTCATAAAAAAATGAACTTTATCGGAAAGATACCAAAAATTTACACAAAGTAAATTTTGATGTCTCGATTCTAAAGAAGAATTTTATTTTGTCAAATATAACACATAAAATTGTCAAAAAGTGGATTTAAAAGAGGTTCGCCATCAAAAGGTGGTTAATCGACCTTCTAAAGATTATTAAAATGTTTATGATTAAAATTGAATTCATTCACATTTTTAATCCTCTAACATTTATTGTAAAAAGTAAAAATATTTGACAAAAATATATAATCATTTTTTAGATAGTTATGTTCATTCCCTCCATTACAACGTCTAGGCATTAACTACCATTTAAGATAATATTATTTTATTATTATTGTGCAACGTAAGATTTCAAAGAAACTCGTTGTTGCATATTGGGTAAGCCATCAAGCATAGCGTTCCCTTTAAATTAATATTAAAATTTTATTCACAAATAGGGATAAATATAAAAATGTCATATTCTTTTTTTACCTAGGGTGTTACATCCTTCCCCCCTTTTGGGAATTGCGTCCTCACAATTTTAAAATTGGGCTCAGAAACTTCATTGAAAGTCCCACATCAGAACAAGAGTCGGTAAAAGAATCACTTTAAAAGAAATAAAGAGGAGTACAGAGGTCACCCGAGTTAACCCAAACTAGGATTCCATGTATGAAAATATGGACATGGAGTAAAAAAACAAAGGGGCATGTTCTAAGGGAGAGTGACAGTAAACATGTCTAGGAGAAAGTTAACAACAAGAAAATCACAAACTTGTGATGGGTTAAACGGTATTTGATTCCCTAGTAGGAAAAGTTAATAGAAAACATTTTTGTTTTAAGTTTCTTTTTATTGAGGAATTTATTCATAAGGAAACATAATCACTTATCAAGTTGACTTCCAACTTTTATTAGATTTCTTACACAAACTCATATTTTCTCCAAAAGACGAGTATTTAGGAAGACTTTTTCACATTAAGAGTACTATAATCAACTTCTAGAGAATCACCTAATCCACAAAAGAGAACTATATACTTCCCATGTCTTTAGACTTTATCCAAAACCAAAACCAAAATGTTTAGTACAAGATCAGATAATCCAGAAAAGGATAACCCTTTATAAAAAGACAATCTATTCATAATCTCCAAAATTTGTCCAACTAAACCCAAAGTTCAACGAGGACCACTTGATAAACAATTTGTCCATAAAATTCTTCAAAGTAAACAAAATTAAGATTGAAACCCAAATATTTGAAAGATTTATTCACATAGTCTTCCAAGGTACAAATTAACTTTTATCTCTAAATAACATCAGTTGCTCTTAAATTCTCATATTGAAAAGTAATTAAACTAATCACATATCCTCGATGATAGGTTAATAATTTCCATAAATAACCCAAAAAAAACATACTCTTGATTCCTAAAATCATCTAACTAAAAATAATTAGTCAAACTAACCAGGGACTTCACATAGTCCAGTGGTAGGCGATAAATACCAGTCGCACTTTAGTTGGGGGTTCGATTCCCGCAGCATTGTCCAACGCGACGGGTTGTCACACGGTCTACGTGTTTTCCTTTTTCCAAAACTATATAATTCTTAAAACATTCCCCAAAACGAGATAAAATCTTCAAAAATGATCATAAAATATTTTAACCTCAAGTTTATCTCATGCCTTTCATTTTCCATCATAACATATAATAACCCATAATTACCTCAAAAGTAAGGATCATATAAAATCTAATGGTTACCTTTATAATTATTACCTGGACTTCCACATCGATTGGTCATCTTGTACATGATGCATTACAGATCATACCAAGGTTCAACTGGTTGATCATGACTCCTCTATAGTTGGTTTAGAACAACCACGAGTTTCCTCATTGAATCCCCCATTTTATCTAGTATCTTAATCAGAGAACCACCACAGTTTCCTTCAAACCTGTTGTCTCTTTGGTGCCTGCTAAATCCATCCATTCACTAAAAACAGAAATTTCAGTGAGAGTATATCAACAAAACCATCATGTACTAATGAGGAAGGTAAACACTAAGATATACTTACTCATTCACTTTATCTAAAACTAGGACTCTTTCTAAAATCCTAACCATTATGGTAATGTTACTTGTGCTTAGAGAATACCCTAACCTCTAAAGTTATCTAAACCTCCCTTTGATACCAACTATAAGGCCCCAGCCTTAAACCTTACTTAATCTTTAGTTATTACAAGATTACACATTGAGGATCTTTTCAGGTTTAGAGTTTTAGAGAATTAGATCATAAAACTTGCATTACATTCCACATTTAAACAAAGTGGTTACATAAAAGATATTATTTATTTTCCCCATCAATGGAAACATATTTAAAATAAAACATGGATTCTTTCTTGACACTTCCTTGACACTATCATCATATCATGTACCCTTCCCTTGACCTGTGAAAAACATTTCAAAAACTTGGGATGAGCATAAAAAGCTCAGTGAGGGATATAAAAGTATGGAAAGGAAACATGAGTACATGTATACATAAGAATGAAATAATACTTTACCCATAAAACATAATAACTTTAACATACCACATAAAATCATGAATAAATCATAGAAATCATAAGACATAAAGGTAACTTGAGGCATTCATAACATTCTTACGTAGGGAGTAACCCTCTTGGTTACGTTTTGAATACCCATCGCAGTATATTCCCTAAATCTCTTCGGAGAAACCTTAACGTTTAACCCTTCCACGTTACCCAATGCATTTGAGAGCTATATCGGGCTCACCCACCCTTAGTTTATCATGAAACCACCCGTCTTCATAATAATCCCCAAGAACCATAACATAATCGTATCACATAAAACATGCATAAAGGAAACATAACATTTCCAATTTTCAATCACTAGATATCAATACAACACATTGATATAAAAACATTATGAAAACCATTTTCGATACCAAAATAAAAGAAAAGTAAAACTTGGTATTTATTTTTATTTTAAAAAAAGGTATCGCTTGTAGAGGAAGCCGAAACTCAAATTATGGTCACGGCGGCGAAGATGTCGTTGTCCCCTCATACGTACGACAAAAACATTTCCTTTTGTCATTTAGTAAAATGCTTTGTATAAAAAAAGATTCCTTTCGGATAAATGTAAAAGTCAAGGGGTTTATACACCGTATAAAAGAAGGTTGTGTATAAAACAAAATATGCCTCAATGAGAGGAGATTGAGACGAAGTCCCATACAAAGACGGCATCCTTGGATTAAGGATAAATCAATTACATAATTATGTGTGACAAACTAATACACCAAATATAAGTGGATATTAAGTGTAAAAAAATTAGAGGTTATTCACACATATTCATAGAACGACATATTTAAGGAGTACAAGCTTATCCCAAAGAATCAAAATTGGGTTAAGAAGTTCCCTTGCAAAAATTTGACAGCCTAATGGCGTCACTACAAAATTCAGAAAATGAGTTGATCAGAGATAAAAAGGGTATCTCATCACTTGGACATAAAATTTAAATCACTAAGGATATAGAAGGACATATCCCAACATAATGTTATGTGAATTAAAATACATAACAAAAGAAGTCTTTTAAAAAGAGGAGGGTTAAAGGTTCCCTTACCGACATGGGTATCTTTTGAAACCTACACCCCGTGAAAGAAGGACTATACAACATAGATGTAAATACTCATAAATGAAATCATATTACACAATGAGTAAAATAATGGTCAGTACATACAACACTCAATTGAAATTGTGGAAAATGTAGCATAAATCTCATGGGAATAAAAGTGAGATGAAAAATCCCTTACGAAAACTCGGCAGCCTAACGACGCCACTTAGAACTTCCAAAAATGGATTGATGAGATCAAATTGGGTCTCTCATTGTATTAAAATAAAATTTACAGCAAGAGTAATATAAAATAACATCCCCCATCATATCAAAGAGGAGCTTAAAAGAAGTGACATAAAGGAGAGTACTTAAAAAGAAAGAGAGAGGTTAGATCTCTTACGAAAATTCGGCAGCCTAACTGCGCCACTCAAAACTTCCAAAATGGATTGATGAGAGAGAATAGGGTCTCTCATCACATGAACATAAAAATTACCGTAATAGTAATATAAAAGAACATCCTAATCACAAGAAATATGAGCTTAAAAAGAATGAAATAAAAGAGTGTACTTAAAAAGAAAGAGAGGAGTAGGATCCCTTACCTCGGGTCCGACTTGACTCGATCGTTCTTTAACGTCCTGAATAATAAACATGAGAGTTAATTTATACTTTATTAAGAACCTTTTTCAAGTTCATTATTCCTTTTATATCACTTATTTCCATGTTATAAACATTATTTAATCATTTAAGTTAATAATTTTTGTTTTGTCGATATTTGGTTCTTAAGTCGAAAGTGGACTTCTTACAATTACATGTTGTTCGTGTGGTCAAAGGTTCATTATATCCAGAATGATATTCATGATTTGGATATCATATATATCATATATATCCAAAATACACATGTATTTATAATATTAAATAATCATTTAGAGGTAAGAAATGAAATGCACCGTTCATGGAGACGGTAAGCCGTACGTATGCATGAACGCTACTTTCATTTCTATGTCATATTAATGGAATTAAAACTAAATGAGAGGTATGTATATTTTAATTCCAGAATTATATTCATCATTTATATGTAACATAATAATATATAATAACTTTAAATACATCCTTTATACATCCCACATATGGCATTAACGAATCAAATCACTTTGAGGGGGTGGTAGTCCGCACTTCCTAAAATGAAATTATCGTGTTTAACCACAATGGAAACCATAAAGGTATGCCAAAAAAGAAAAATAAAGAAGATTTAGTAAAACATAAACATATTATATATCATATATAAATATTGTGACATCTTAATGGCCACCTTTTAAGGTGTTATATGAGTGTTGAACAATCATCGTTTTGTGAGGCAGAAATTTTCCATCCACAGAAACAATATGTTCTTTAACCATTTGATGTAGGTTTGTGAAAGTGTAGCTCTAATTATTCTTATAACAACATCCTAGTATATTTAAGATACTGTAGTTGTTACAAAAGAAATGAATAAAAAGAGTTTAGTGGGTTGGAGAAGCAAAATAAAACAAAAGAACACAAGTGAAGACATTACCTTAAAACCGGGTAAATCATTTTGATTTGAGCTCAAAGGCTTCCTTGGGAAGACTTCTTCCCAAAGTGAGTATTATAGGAGTAAGAGAGAGATGTGGAGAGGAAAAATGAGTAGGGTTTGTCCTAGCCAAATGCATTGGAAGTGTGGGTAAGGAGGTAGAGGTGGGGGCCTTTTATAAGAGGAGAGGAGGGG
Organism: Viscum album; assembly: GCA_963277665.1. Taxonomy (NCBI): domain Eukaryota; kingdom Viridiplantae; phylum Streptophyta; class Magnoliopsida; order Santalales; family Viscaceae; genus Viscum; species Viscum album. The sequence continues at coordinate 609,334,827 of OY728137.1, read as the reverse complement.
CACTCTTGGAAAGTAAAGAAATGTTACTTTATTTGAAAATGCGTTTCGGATTTAAAAGGTCCCAAATTGATATAATTAAAGTCTAAGGTGATAAGGTTTATAAATACACAAATACAATATGTTTTGGACATGTTTAGGTCAAATATTTTACATTATCTTTTCATTTTATTTAAATATTTTATTAATGAGGTAATCGCTGCATCATTATGATGTCATAAATAATTTTATTTATTTAATGTATAAAAATTATAAAAAAATATCATGACATAGGAAATCATTTTAGCTTTCCAATGATTATTTATAGTCAAAAATCTAACTTGTATAACCCCATGTAAAAATTGTTTTAGTAAAACAACTCATGTTTGTGTCATTTTTACTTTTACATTAAATAAAAAGTTATTTATGTCATTTCCCAACCAAAGTGGCTCCATGGGGTCCCCAATTTGACCCATGGATTGTCTTGGTCGACCATGACACATCCAATAGGGGAAGGACATGTGTCAAGCTCATCTCATATTATTAAAACATTATTTTTACCTTAAACTACATTAATTACCTCTAATCGCGATTAAAAACTTAAAAGTTACTATTCACCAAAAAATTATTTTAATTACATTGAACCACATTTTACTTCTTAATGAAAACCATGTATGTCAGATTTTTGAAATTCAAAACACAGAGCTGGAAAAGTTTCATTTAAACGAAAAATCAGTTTCTTTAACTACCACTTAGTGGTTTCACTATTCATCAAAAATTGATGTTTTTTAGAAAAATACCAAAAATTCACCCTAAGCTATTTTTGATATTCTGAACTCAAAAATTATGTCTATTTTACAAAATTCAAAACATATAAGTTTCATTGATTAATTTAATAATTAATTCTCGCTGTCAAAACAAATAACGTGTTTTAAAAAAAACAATATCTATTAAAAGATTGACACTAGTTTAAGTCCAATTTAAAATTGAAATTAATTCCAATGACCTTTATTGGATTAAATGGTAAAAATATATTCTAATTTTACTTTAAAAACAATTCAAAAGATAATCTAATCATATAAATAAATTAGATTAAAAAGAGATTTTGAATTAAAATGCAACATTTTTCACTATTCATAAAAAAATGAACTTTATCGGAAAGATACCAAAAATTTACACAAAGTAAATTTTGATGTCTCGATTATAAAGAAGAATTTTATTTTGTCAAATATAACACATAAAATTTTCAAAAAGTGGATTTAAAATAGGTTTGCTATCAAAAGGCAGTTAATCGACCTTCACAAGATTATTAGAATATTTACGCTTAAAATTGAATTCATTCACATTTTTAATCCTCTAACATTTATTGTAAAAAGTAAAAATATTTGACAAACATATATAATCATTTTTTAGTTAGTTCTGTTCATTCCCTCCATTAAAACGGCTAGGCGTTAACTACCATTTAAGATAATATTATTTTATTATTATAGTGCAACGTAAGATTTCAAAGAAACTCGTTGTTGCATATTGGGTAAGCCATCAAGAATAGCGTTCCATTTAAATTAATATTAACATTTTATTCACAAATACGGATAAATATAAAAATGTCATATTCTTTATTTACCTGGGGTGTTACATGAAATCCCATTTTGGCCCAACGGACCCATCAGTGGACAATACTAATACAGTACCCAAGCTTTTACAGTACCTGCTATAGTACCGTCGCTGCTACGGTTCCTGCTACAGTGCATCCACCACTATAGTGTCATCACTTCTATAGTTCTGCTGCTACTACATTACTACTACAGTGCCCTGCTTCAGTGCTGCTATAGTACCCTAAAAAATTCATCCCTACCTAGATTTGATCCTGGGTAGTTTTGGATGCCAAGGAGGATCCTATACCACTTGGGTACATGCTCCTTGGTAAGGATTTCAATTATATCTATTATGTGGATTATTGATTGATCATTAGGTTGGTGATATTGGAACATTATTTTATTTTAATTTTCTACTTCTTTTTTATTTTTATAATACCTTTAGTGAATTTAATTGAGGGGTGTCTAGATGTTATGTGATTGAAATATAATTCAAAAAATATACTAGTGGAATTAATTTCACATTTTACACACGAATTATTGTTAACATTATGTTTTAATGACAATTAAATGTGTATTACTTAAGATAAAATTTTATAAATAACATTTTAACATTCTTTCATAAAATAGAAATTAATTAGTGATTTTACTTGTTGAAAACATCATTTTATGATGAATATAAATGTTGATTTATTGGTTTTGGATAATTATTATCCATTATTAATTTATAATGGTTTGTTTTTTTTCAATTAATTAATGAATTTTTTAATATTTATTTTACATTGGGGAAACTATTTTTATTTGATGAAATTTTTTTAATTAAATTTTTATTAATGATTTTAACAGGTGTAATTGGATTAAGAGATAATTTAATGCTTTTTTGAGCATTTTTTATTATGATAATACTCATTGTTGTGATATTAAAACATTGTGAAATGTTATATTATATTTTTAAAAACTATTTGTTTGGGTGAAGAGTAGTTAAAACATGTGTTATGATATAACAAGAATGATCTTTGTGTTTTGGAAAATCCTTGTTTTAGCTTTTGATGAGAACACAGAACATATTTGGATAATACACATGTTGTGTGTGACAAGAATGATCTCTTTATTTAGATAAGTTGAATGCTAGACTATGGAAATATTTTTCTATATATTTGCCTATGAATTATGTTAGTATGTAAAAAGATTTAGCTATGTGTTTAGCAAGTATTTTTATGCTAAAATGAGATAGAAAATGTTCTTGGATTTTCCCTGAATTGGGAAATTAAATGAGAAAAGATAATATGTTTGGTCATGATACTGATTATTCCATGTGTTTGGATATTATTAGTTTGATAGAGATATTGGGATTATACTAAAGTTGACTAAAATATTAAAATCACAATGTTAAAGTGGATTATTAATCACATGATGATGTTTGATGTGTGTTAATTTTATATGTTAAATTCATGGAATTACATTTCACAATACATTTATGAGAATTCTAGGATTTAATTGATATTTGGGAACTATAGTGTCATCCTTCTGAGAGATATTTCATGTACCTAGTATATTCACATGTCATGAATATACAAACTTCGCTTCCTTTAATGCAAGAAAAAAAAGAACCATTATAGAAATGTGTGGATAACCAACATCATTATAATGGATTTTAGGTTTAATTCAGGTTTTTTGTAGTGATATAATTTTTAATAATTGTTTAGTAATTTCTAGTGTATTATTTTATGATACTTATACATGAGTTATGTTTTATATTATATTTATATGTATAAAAAATTGGGAATTTTTGGGGTTTATTTTATATTTTCATTAATGATGCTTGTTATAATTGTTTTTCTATAGTTTTTTATTATAATGATTTTCTTTTACTTTATTATGATGATCCTTTAGAGGGATAATTACTCACCACGTGATATTCTGAACCCGTAACACAATTAATCAGAATTTGGTGATAAGGGTGTATACTTGAAGTATATAAACCCATACTTTTCGTGCATAAATATTATATCTTATTAGATGAATATTCAATACATGACATTACGATCCATGCCAAAATATTATAGCCTTAGTGTATTTGGATACTTGGATACATAAACATTTTTTATAAGGGATCTACATTATCTAACACTATATTTTTCATAACTATCACCCTTATTAGACATATCATACTAAAAACATTTCCTCATAACTTGCGTAAAGGAAACATAAGAAAGGGTGAGCTCAAATTCTCAATAAGGGTAAAAATAGAGATATTAATGACTATTTAAGTTTATTATTGGCATAAGGGTATGAGAACATGATATTAAATTTTGAAAACCATATAAAATATATCATATATCACAATATTGAGTCATGACATAAACATTGGTAGTTCATAATACATGAATCATATTGTAATTGAAGAATATGAGCCATGAGAGTTGATCATTGGTATAATATAGAAGTTTATGGCATACACATAATCATAGAAAATAATTCATTTATTTAATACTCGCATCCAATAATATCATAGTGGATTGGGATTACTCCCCATTATAATACTTATTATCTAATGAGATATCCATATTCACACAATTAATTAGAGGGATATATGATTCCAATCCCACCAATTAAATAATCACAATCCATTCATACATGAGAAAAAATATCATAAAATTCTCTTCATGTATCATAATCCACAGGAAATAAATGGGTTTGATAAAGATTTCTACAATTCATCATAACATAACCCATGGAAAAGAAATGGGTTTCATAAACATCTCATCATTATAATTATAAATAATTTAGATAAAGAATAAGAATGGAATCCCTAGATCATATCCATAGTAAATAAAAATTAACATCAACAGATGTTATCATAAATGAAAATTCTTTTAAAATATCACTTGGAATATTTTTTGAGGTAAATACCCTTATCAGTTTTAAATAAATTCATTAAAATATCAAAAATTTGAAAAATATCATAAATAAAATGTTATTTGAAAGTTACCATGGAATATTTTAAAGGAATCCAAAAATACTTGAGCACTTATGATGCTAGGAAATTTAATTCATGCTGTGTATATTAAAGCAAATATTCCTTTCACATTTTGGTAAAGAGTCAAAATTACATCCTTAAGAAAACTATAAGCATAATACTTTTAAAATATTTTTTTAATAAAATAAAATATAGCTAAATATTAATTTAAAAAATCATAGAAGAATATTTAAAAATTCATTGAAATATTTTTAAAAGAAAACATGGACATGGAAGAAAAAGTTTCTCGAACAAAGAGGAAATAAATTCTGTTTTTTTAAAATATTTTCACAATAATTTTAAAGTTCTAAAGAGTTTAAATTGGTATCATTAATTTAAATTATGATAATAAACATACAATAATATTCATTACCTTATTTATATATATTTCATAAAATTTCATTAGCTAAATCTTGATCATAAATAATCCCAATAAATAATGAGATTGTAACATACATCCCTTACCCAAAGTTTGACTTACTTAAAAAGAAATCAATCCTCATATATATAAAAATAAAATTTATTATAATTATATACCAGAATATTTTTCAAACTTATAATATCATATATGATTCAATTATAACATTTAAAAACCATTTATTAAAAATTTCATATAAAATCCTCATTTCTGCATGTTAACTATATTGTTTTTTCATAATAATTTTGGTTCGGTAGTTCTTGTAATTATACATTGATAATGGTAAAATCATAAAAATTATATTTATAATGATTTAAATATAATATATATTCATTATATATATATATATATATTTAGAGTGATCGATAAAAGGTAGAGATAGGAAAATAATTACACTATTTATGGAGTTAGTAGGGTATACGTATGGATGAACACTGATTTTACTTTTCGAAAGATAGAAAAAAGAAAGTTAAATAATAAATCACTTTTATGTAGCCATTATTAAATCATATATATCATATATATTTATTAAATATATCCTTAATACCATCCATGAAAATCAAAAACTAAAAATGAACCACATCGCTTCATAGAGGTGGTAGTCCACACATACGCACGAGCAATGTTATACTTTTCCATTGGATCGGTAGGTAAGAAGGTAGAAATAATATTATAAATAAAAAATAATAATAATTTCATAAATATGATATATAAACCTTAAACTCATAATAACCACAATCCATGAAATATTGTAATGGAAATTGAATTGTACTACTACGTGGAGGAGGCAATCCACATGTACGCACAATTGATATTGTCACTTATAATTTGACTGAAAAGTTGGTGAATAAAAGTTCATAAATAATAAAAATAATGTTAAATTATATTTAGAATACTAAATTTATTATTTTATGATGAATACCATAGATTTAAGTGATGTATAATATGAAATAAATTGAAATAAGTCGAGTAGGATGATTACGTCACCTTCGGTAGGCCTCATTTATATCCTTTGTTAAGGAAACATGGAATGACATTTTAAGATAATGGAAATTTACTATTTAATAAAATTAAATCTATTTATATAATTTTTAATGTTTTTTTTCAAGATATACTTTTCAAATTGTTAAAAAAAATAGAAAGGAATGGTGTTCTTTTATAAGTGGGGGAGAGGACACACTTTTAATTTATTAAAAGATTAAAATATAATAAATCCACACTCAATACAAATTATTCCAAATGTATAGATATTAGTTTTTTACATAGGATATAACATCCTGACCTAGATTCCACTAAACTGGTGCTCCAAGCTAGTTTTTTACGAGGTGTTAAGCATACCTCCCCATACACCAGTGGCTACTGAATAAGAGTGAGGGCCTAGGGTTTGAATGTGGGGAGACTATTACCTCACATGAGAGTAAGAAAAAATCATTAATAGCTAAGTATCATACAAATTATTAAATAAAAAATTGTTGATGTAATAAATAACTGAAATAGAAATTTCTTTAATAATAAATCAAAAATCTTTAAAATTTAGAACAACTGTGCCATATATAAAACATTGGTTGACCACTGAGATAACTATATTGATACATGAGTAAAAAATAAAGAACTGAAATAAAAGAAAAACTATCTATAACTAAATCTAGGCCACAAAAAATAAATTCCAACCAAACACTGTTGAATTTCACCATCCTATATAAAAGAACACACTCGAACAACTCCACTAAATCATACAACTATGGACCTTATACCTACCCACCATGCCACTACAATCAACCTGAAAAGAAGACATAAGTTATACACGAACAACAAGGTGCTTGTGAAGTGGTTATAATTAATCTTAGTAGGATATACTAATTATGAACCTATAAATACATTTCCATAAGTTCATGCAAATGAAATATGATCAACTTCGGGAAGAATCAACTGAAAATATTAGTAAAGCCAATAATGTGAGGCCATAGTCGACCCCCTGGGTCCGTAATCATGGTTAACATGAAAAGTTCCATCATGGATGTCCATAATTATATGTTTATATATGTATAGTATGATACATATACACACATATTTAAAAATTAATATGCAGAAGTAAGGTTAAATAAATCACACTAAAATAATAGTAGTAAATATCTAGGTCCGTAATGCTGATCACCTGGACATCCTATACAAGGGAATTGATCTGAATGTCATGAATCTAAATCCATTCATCATTAAGTCAATATATGGGTCCATAATCCCAACCGACATATAACTACTTCAACCAACACTATAAATGTCTTTGAGAATTCTATGTCACCATAGGAGGATACTCATCCTAACCCTAGGTTCACCCGTACTGACCTCTAGTCACTATAATAATGGATTCTAGGGAATCACATATAGAAATATTGTAAATGGAAAAGAGGTAGATTACATTATTCTCATTCTGTGAAAATCCAGTCCAATTTCCAAGCCCTAGGTCTTGGTCCATAGTCGGTGATGACATTTAGAACTCAGATGAATCTTAAGGGTCCAACCCTTAGGTGATCTATAAAGAGATCTCACTAGTGAGGGACCATTCCCACCCCTAAAGTTCTTTAATAAGGATGATTAAACTCATACCTATCATCCCAGAGAGAATAATCATCTAGGAGTATCAAATGATGTGAAACACCATGTCTAACACCGTAGTGTATTAACCAATCCGAGAGAGCATAATCATCCATATCAATCGGAAGAGCATAATCATGCATGAGTATAATTAGATTGAGGAGAGCATAATAAACCTGAAAACATACCAATCAGAGGAGATAAAAATAATCCTCATCACTCAAGATAGTGGAATCATCCCCAATTATTATTACTAGGGATTCCATTCCCACAGATCATGTTACTAGCTCAACAATCGGATTCCAGGAAGCACCTATGGAAATATTAATAATATAATAGTCAAAAAAAAATATACATGCTCAATATTCATATCCTAGGATATAACTCTAGGTATATAAATAAATATGAAGTAACATGATCGAAATAAATATACCAAGAAATTGAATATGGGTATCCTAGTAAAATAATCATATGGATCCTAGGAAGAAAAATCTATGAATCCAAAATGGAAAGAGAGACGATTTTCATTCGGATCAATAGACACAAAACAAGAAGTTACTCTAGTAATCATCACTATATCAAAAATAAAATAGTGAAAGTATAAAAAAAGAGTTAGGGTTTCTGAATTCCTAAACCTAACACTACTTCCATAGCATCATGGGATTACAAGCCTAGTACAGGTTTTAAGGTGACACCCGATACCATCACTACCCATACCCGACATACTAGCTCAGGGCTGATCAAACGTCCGGAGACCCACTAGTTCCCCATATTACTTGGGATCCTTAAAGTCTACACATAAGAGAAGAAATAAAACATGGAATACTTAGATGAAAAGGTAAAGGAGGAATCCTATATGGGACCCTCAAATAGTAAATCAATAGAGGCATCCTACAAGCGATCCTCAAAATGGTATATAGGTAAAGGTATCCTACTAGGTATTTCCTAGGTAATCTTCTAAGTGAAGGCATCCCAAAAGGGATACATGGTATATAAATAATATAGGGACATAATACATGGGATCCTATAGGTACAAATATAATTAGATGAATCCTACAGGGGGTCCTTGAAAAAAACTAGTCTCATGGCCACCTAGGACAGAAGGTAATATCTTACAAGGGAGACGTCCTTTAAGAAAAAGCTAAAAAGGTACCATTTAAGAGATATGTCTCACCACCCATCTCAGATCAAGGTCTAAAACACCCATCCTATAATACTTATTTCATGTCTCTCTTAGGAGACAATTGAATTCAATGACTGGAGGAAAAAATTATCCCTTAAGATAAAATCTTAAATTGACTCTTAGGGGTCGTCAAACCACTCCAAGGTTTCACTATCATGATATACGTTTAAATATACTTAGAATGGACTAATCTTGGGGCCCTATTTAGACTCCTGTGCGATATGATACAAAAAACCTCAAAGGGTAGAAAGAGACAAGTACATGGTGTGTGTACCCTAGTGCACGATAGGTACCCTCAATATCCCACATGGCTGTATACTTTAGCCAATAAATCGATTGAAAAATCACATGTACATAGCGTGTAGAACAATTACATGGTGTGTAACTCACATGGGTTACCTACCCTTGTATAACACATGTTCTGGCCATGTATAGAACCTTACTATGTACTATTACATGGCATGAAACCCACATGGGTCTGGCTATGTAACCTACACGACCATGTGCCCCTACATGGGCAGACTGGCAAGGTACTCAAAAATATGGCTAAGTCCCAGTACATGACGTGTTAAGCCTGTACAAGGTGTGTACACACAAAAGTATCTTCTTCCCTGAATAGTAAGAACACAAAACAAGTATTCTTGAATAAAAAAACTTCAAATTTCCCCAGACCCCCATTTCCCCTTAAAAATAATAGATCATACCATGAGGTGTCATAAGAAATCATAATAGGGGATTAAAAATAGAAAAAAAATAATCTATGTGGGTCTATGGAAAAAATTTAAAAATAGGCTACCTTTGTGTGGAATTCGTTGATGTTTTTCCTATTTCTGCTATCCACAATTGCCGCATGATGATTAAACATGTCCCGAGATCTATAGAGGTACCATATTCTCTCCTAATATCTTTATATATATCCATATAAATCTCTCTCTTTATTTATGAAGAGGAAACACCATGGGGAATTACGAGAAGCTAAAGGAGGAAATAAGAAAATAAAAAGGAAAGAAATAAAGAAAAAGGAAGAAAAAGAAAAGAAAAAGAAATGGGGACATGACCTAGCCCCAGTTCCCAACATTAATTTATGCCCATCCTAGTAAAAATAATCATTTTGGACTCAATAGAGTTGACAAAATATCAATTCAATTCTATATTCAAAAGATAAGGCTGAATGAACCTACAAGATAATATTTATATTTAATTTACTAAATATTAAATATTAATTATTCTACTATAATTCCAATGGTCTAGATTTCCACCAAAATCCTATCCTATGGTAAACACCCTATTATGAGGCTAATAGAGTGGTTCGAAAATTTTTCGAAGACCATCTTATTGGGAAAATTCAATTTTACCCCCTATAAGAATCTGATAGAAAAAAATTAGATTTTATGGTCAAAATTATATTACAAAAAAACATGGGTTCTTACAATATCCTCACCATAAACCTTATCATCCCTAAGAAGCCCGATGGTAAGATGAGAAGCCATTCTATTAACCAAAGAATCTGTTCAATAAGCTATCTTGACTGTACAATGACTAGACTCGCAATGTCAACAATTATCTCCCACATTGAAGACACTTAACTATGACAGATATGATACTCCCCACCATAGGAATACCCTTATCATCATCTTAAACCAAACCCTGATCCCAAAAATCCATAAAAAATAATTTCAACTGAAAATGAGGGTCACCACCCTTGAGCGACCTATGGTGCACTCCCCACCATATGTCTTACCTTATACTACTCCTCGAGCATGACCCCAACATGTTACTGTTTTAAACTTGGAAAGACATTTAAAAAGAAGAGAAGCTTGATGTAGGGATTATTATCTCTCAATATACTCAAGATGATTCCAAAATAGAGCATGGAAGTCTCCATCCTATATTTTTTAAGATTATATAAAAAGGTGTGAACATCTCTCTCGGATCCATGCTCACAACCAACAGGCTAACCTAACTTTACCCAACTCCTGACACCACATCTCTTGAAAAAGCGTTTCTATATTGAAACATGAGTCAATTAACTCATTCTCCAAATAATTTTTGAGATCACCCATACAATAGAGTTAAATTCATCACATTAACCAAAAGTCCTAGGAGACCATTATTGTAGAATGATTTTTAAAACATTGATCCTCATCTTTCACATGACCAATCAATGATTTACAATTTAATCAATTCCATGCACAAATTAAATTTAACTTTACCACACGAATCAGACTACATTGAGTCATCCAGTACAAGGTTAATATGATCATGCTACATGGAATATCGGTCTCATTAATCCAAAAGCTCCCTTGGAAATCCTATTAAATAAATGGTAACTCCACTTGTGCCATGGTTTTATTTCATGGATCTCCCATCACCTAGAATCATTCTAGTCATAAGCATATACCCATGCTATAACTACATTAGCAACAACGGAAAATTAGGCAACTGGGTCAGGCACTTGAACAATCCTTCCCATAGAATCCAGTCTTGCTAATGAATAAACCTAGATTCTTGTCAGTATTTGAAGGAATCAACAAGCCTATATAATATAACTCAAAAACCTACCATTCATCGATATCAAAAAAAAAGTGTACAACTGGGCTCACTACCAAAAAAGGCATTGAAAACATAGGAAAAACTCTCTCACATAGGATTAATTCAAAAAAATGAATGCCAGCCTATTAAGTATGATTCAAAGTAGGGGAATCTAGGCCTTCCACCTATACCTACAGATCATGTCACACAAATAGGTCAAAATGTCTAACCACCTATCCCAGTAGATCAAACCTCTCTAAAGAAGGTAAATATCGTAATGAACAACATGGGCTAAAACTAAAAACACAACCTACAAGGGCATGATCACCACTAATGATCCTCATAATGGACTAATCCATGGAGATCATAATACCAAAAAATAAGATATTCTAAACTAACACTCAATGGGCCTCTAAATATTTTAATACCCCTGGGAGGTCCAATTCATGAGAAAAGTCCTAGTATCCATCCATATCACACTTCACAATAAAAATAGATAATCATGACCAAAGAAAAAACACCCTAAAAGTGGTACAACATAAGGGAAGTTAGTTCCCTATTGACCTACTAGGTTCACTGCCCCACTCATGTATGAAGAATGAGTCATCATCCTCACTAATGAACGCCTTAATATATATCTACATATGTTTACAATATAAGGAAATATTTATGAATGTTGGTTCAATTGAGTATAATTACACCCAAAAACTATATGGGAAAAACCATTTCGGTTTTTGTTTACACTCTAAACAATTAACCTCCATCGTCAGTAATAATCACACACTATCTAGACTATATGATGTGAATCCTACATGACAAATATATTAAAAGAGATGCATATTGACTTTTCTATCCAAAAGTCAAAATCTATTCTTAGCCTCTTGAGAATCTCCAAGAGCTATAAATCTATAATAAATCATTACATACCTACAAAATGTGTGTTTCTCAATGTGAAAATCATATTGAACTATAACATCACAGATTAGAACAATAATTCCATACCCTTGGAAACAAGAAATTATTATCAAAACAAGTGTTCACGACGCATTTGTCTGATATGATTCGTAAGGTCTGACACATACCTAATAATTATATCTACCATATCTCAAATAGTAAATATAAGGAAAAGAACATCTATGATATGACTTTGTAAAGTCATGACCCAAATACCACTAAACCGATGCTCCAGGATGGTTTGTTATGAGGCTTAAGCATTCCTCCCTGTACTTCAGAGGCTGCCGACTAGTAGTAAGGGCCAAGGGTGTGATAGTGGGGAGACTATTCCCTCTTATTAGAGTAAGAAAATAATGAAAATATCTAAGTATCATTCACAAAAGTAAATAAATAAAGTTAGTATGAAGTAAATAAATGGAATAGAACATATTTTAATAATAAATGAAAAATCATTAAAATCCCAAACAACTATTCCATACATACAACATTGGTTACCCACTAGGAAAACCATAAAAATACAATAGTACAAAGGAAATAACATAAATAAGTGTAAAGGGATATAATACTAAATTTAATCTAGATCATGTATTTGATCTCCAAAAATAATAGAACTACACCAGGACAAATAGAATAACCCACTCAATCGGCTCTTATCAATCATGAAACTCTAGGCATCATCCCTAACCACCATGCCAATGTGATCGACATGAAAATAAGATTGAAGGATACCCGCACACCGAGGTTCACATACAAGGGTGAGAAATAAAATCAGTAATAAATCTCAATGATGAACCCATACCCACACTTCCATAAGTGCATGAAAATAAAATATGCTCAGCCTAGTAGATACTCAACTAAAGATGTGTGTAAATCCAATAACATAAGACCAAAGTCAACCTCGGGTCCATAATCTTGGACAACTGGGAAATAGGACATCATGTATATCCCTAATTATATTTGTATATATGTATACTACCATACCTATACACATATAAATAAATATTAATATACATTATTAAGGTGAACGAAATCACATAAATACATCAAAAGTCGACCCCTTAGTCTGTAAGACTGATTGGTTGGACATCCTATACAAAGGAATTAAGCTAGATGTCATGCCTCTCAAGACATGTATCATTAAGTATATATATGGGTCTATAATAACAATAAACATAGATCCACTTCATCTAACACTATAAATGTCTCTGATTAAGCTATGTCACCATAGGGGGTACTCGTCCTAACCCTGGGTTCACCCGTACTCACCTCCAATCACTATAAAATAAGATTATTGGGAAGTTTTTATGAACATACTATAAATTTCCAAGATCTATATTACATGCTTCTCATGACATGTAAATACTGGCCAATGTATGAAACCTAGATCTTGGTCTATAATCAGTCATGACATTTGGAACTTAGATGAACCCTAAGGGTATAACCCTTAGGCATTCTGTAAGGAGAGATCACTGGTGAGATACCATGAAAACCCTAGAGGTATCTAATAAGGGATATTATAATCATCCCTATAATATATGAGATCATAATTATCCATGGGTATCCAATGATGTGAAAATCATTTTCCAACACCATGTTCAAGTAACCGATCTGGGAGAGTGTAATCATCTATATCACTCGGGAGAACGTGATCATACATGAGTATAATCAGACTAAGGCGTGTTAAAAAATCCTTGACACAGACTAATTAGAGGAGAGTGGAATCATCCTCATCAATCAGTAGAGTGGAATCACCCATGCGAATAATTAATAGGAATGACATGCCTACATATCAAGTCATAGCCCCAATAACTGGATTCTAGGAATCACCTTTGGAATTTTCAACAACATTATAGTCAAATATAAATATAAAAGCTTAATAACCATATCCTAGGTAGAACCTCTGGGTATAAAAATAAATATGAAGTAACCAAGCTCAAAATATGGATTACAAGAAAGTACGTTTGGGGGTCTCGAAAAATGAATAAGATGGATCCCTGGAAGAATGAGCAGGCATCCCAAAGGGAAAGAGAGACACCTCGGGTTAGGATCAATGGCCACCAACTAGGAAGTACCTATTTTAATCATCACTGTATCCCTAATAAAAATGTGAAATTATAAAAAATTGTGATGGTGGAAAAATGACTCAACCCATCACTACTACCACAACCTCATGGGTTTACAAGTTTGGTACAAGTTCTAATGTGACACCCTCTACCATCTCTACCCCAACTCAACATACTAGATCAGAGTAAGTCAAATATTGGGGCACCCACTGTGTCCCTTAATTAAAACACCATGAGGAATATTCTATGAATCTTATAGGTCTAAATATATAGGAATGGATCTTACTTAGGATCATAATTTGAGAAGGTAAAGAAGGAATCCTACATGGGACCCTTGAATGATAAATCAATAGAGGTATCCTACAAGGAATCCATGGAATCGTACATAGGTAAAGTGATTCCCTAGGTGATTATGTAATAAAATACATCCCATATAGAATCCGTGGAACAAAAATAATATATAGTTATCCTACATAGGATCCTATATGACAAAACTTAATAAGAGGAATCCTACATGGGATCATTGGAGACAACTAGTCTCACAACCTCTTGGGACATAAGGGCATATATCGTAAGGGATATTTCCTTAAGGAAAAATATACAAAGGAACCACTCAAGGGAGACAGATTATCACCCATATCAAATAAAGTTATCAAACTAAGTTGTCCTGAACACCAAACCTATCATTATCATTTTAATTATCTATGAGGAGATCTATGAATTCTATTACTAGAGGAAGAAACTCTACATTTAGATAAAATCTTGAAAAGATTCCTAGGAGTCCTCAAACCAACCCAAGGGTTTCACTATCATGATATATGTGGAAAGGTATGTAGAATTTATTAATATTGGGTCCAATTCCAAATAAAGGGAAAGAAGATATGAAAACACTCAAAGGGTAGGAATAGAGGAGTACATGATGTGTACCCTGAAGGTCCCACCTAGGTGTGTACTTTAGCCTGTACTTGGCGTGTAAAATCCCAAGTACATGGTATGTAGAAAAGGTACATAGAATATAACCCACATGGGTTACATAAGAGTGTACCTAACATGGAAGAGACATGTATAGTGTATGGATGTATACTGTTACATGAACTGAAATCCATATGTTGTCTGGATGTGTAACTTATATGGCCATGTTCCCCTACACGGGAATCCTGGTTGGGTACTCAGCTACAGGGATGAGTCCTAGTACATGGAATGTAAAGATCATACACATCATGTACCTCCAAAAATATCTATTTCTATAATCTGTAAGAACACACGATGTGTGTTCCCTGAACCACACATCGTGTATATTTGTTTTTCTAAACAAAAACACTCTAAAATGCCTGAACCCCCTGTTTTCTCCCCATAAAAAATAGACCGAACCATACAGGGTTATATAAAATCATAAAAGTGTATTAAAAATATAAAATAGAAAATATATTGGGTTCTATGAAAAAAAAATTACCTACCTTTGGGTAGAATCCACTAAAGATTTGACCGTTTTTGCAGTCCATAGTTTCCATATGATAATCCGACACATCCCAAGCTTCGTAAAAATTCATTCTTCTCTCCCTATATCTTTATCTCTATCCCTCTCCATAAAGTTTGGTTTCTTGGTATAGGGAACACCATGGGGGAATACTCAAGAATACATAGGAGGAAATAATAAATGAAAATTAAAATAAAGAAAAGAAAACAAAAGAAAAAGAAAAGAAAAAGGAAAAAGGGGCCCATCTCAGCCTCAACATCCAACATGAGTTTATTACCTACCTTGGTAAAAACCCCATTATTGACTAAAAAACAAAGAGTAAATCTAAATCCGAATCTCCATTCAAAATACAAGTCCGAATGAACCTACATGGTTATATTAATATTTATTTTATTAATTATTAATTATTAATTATTCCACTAAAATTTCAATGGCTCAAATTTCCACCAAATTTTTATCCTAGTGTAAAAATTAAATTCTTGGACTAATAGAGTGGTCATAAAAACTATCCATTATCATATTCTAGGGGAAACCCCATTTAACCCCTTACAAGCATTCAATAGAAAAAATTCAAATTTTTGGTCAACATTATAGACCGAAGAAACATAGGTCATCAAATTAGGTGAGGTTGTAATTTGTCCATATATTAGGAGGTAGACAAGTTTAATTGAAAAAAATACCCTCATCTCTTGGTTTTACATTAGTAAAATTGTTTTAATCATAACCTTGATAATGCATTTTTACTATTTTAATAATTAATTATGACATAAAATTAAGTTGAACTTATTATATAATATTAATTATGCTGATTAAAAATATTAAATCCATTTTATAAAATTCTATTCATATAATTCAAATAATTTAATTTTAATTTATACATTTAAAATGTGATTAAAAGTGGTTTTCAAAAAAAAAATTCCATTAGTATAAAAAGTTTTTATACCAAAATACAACATAAAATTGATTTTAATGAAATTAATTGGATTATAAATAATATAAATTAATTAATAATATATTTAAATAATTTTATATCAGAATAAAATTTCTAAATTTTTGAAATGAAAATACAATTGTCAATAAAAATTATTATTTTCACTATTCATTAAAAAATCAATCAATTTAGAAAATTATAAAAATTTCACTCTTAGATAATTTTGAATTGATTATTTTAAAAACAAATTTTATTTTTTGACAATAAATTTTATAAAATTAGAAAAAATTAATTGTATTGTTTTCTTAGAAAAATAAATAAAAACCATTTTTGAGGAAAATTGAATTTTTGAAGCATATAAAGACATTACTAAAAGTTAAGTACTTATTCATTAATGTATTTTATTTATCTAAAAACATTATACATAATTATAAGAAAAATTATTCCGATTCAATCCATCAATTTAATGAGTAGTTTAAAATGGTATGATATATTATATTTTATTTAGACATGAGTAAGTATGTATTTCAAGCTATCAATGAAATTAAATTTATTTGAAGAGAAATATATCATAAAATATCCAGATATTAAATTATAACCCCCTTAAAAATAATTTTTACCTAAAAATTCTATATCTCCAATACAAAAAATGAAGATATACCTATTTCAGTACATGCATGGGTTTCTTTGTAGATTCTTCGAGATTCTATTTCCTACAAAGAGATTTAACCAGATGAGTAGTCTTTTACTGTAACAATTTCTATTTAGGATCCAAGATTTATACCATTTTTTCTTCATAGAAAATATCATTCTCTATAGGTATAACATCTATGTTTAGTACATGTGAAGTATCCGATATTTAAATTCAAAGGAGAGGTAAATGGAACAAATCATGAACCTGAGAGAGGTTTGTTGGAGGTTCCAAGTAATAAGATACCATCCCTAATAGATCCAAAATCTCAGAAGGTATAATATAAAGAAAGAAAAAAATTACTTAATTTTTTAATATCATAACTTTCTTAATAGAGAAATTCCATGGAATACCTTCCCACCAACTTTGAATTCCAGATTTCTCCAACTATTCTCTTGATAAATTTTCCATTGAATTTTAGCTGCCTTGATGTGCTATTGAATGGATCTTAATTTCTCCTACATTACCTCACCTAGACTAAGTTCCAATATATTTCTTTATTTATCCTTATCCCAAAAATTTTTATTTATAAACCCTAGTATTTATAGGGATTCATATGTGTCCATATGAAATCTCGAGTGAAATCCTTTTTCATAAGAGAATTTTTCAAGAGGAAGGTGTTGATTGTAACCACGTTTAAAATACATAAAAAGGCCAATGTATATTCTATAGGGTTTTAATGGTCCCCTTATACTGACTATCTATCCAAGGATGATAATAATTAGTAAAACAAAACTTTGAATCCATGTCTTGCAAAAGTATTTTCCATAACTTCATGATAAACTTAATGTCCTGATTAGATACAATAGAATGAGGTACTCCGTGAAAATTTAAAACTTCATTAAGGTATATTATGGAAATATGATCAAAATAGAAATATTCTATGATATAAATAAAGGGATTTTACTTAGTAATACAATAAAATACATACCAATTAGCATTAGGATCTTTATATGATTTGGGGAGTCCAATGAAATAAAATCCATATTGATATTTTCCCATTTTTATTATGGTATTGGTAATGTTTATAACATATCATTATAATTATTTCTCTTATAATTACATTTATTACATACCAATCACCAAGATACATACTCTATAATATATCTATTCATGTTTTCCCACCATAAAAAACCATTTTAGATCTCTATACAACTTCATACTTACAAAATGAATAGAGAATGATGAAATACAAGCTTTATCCAATATCTATTTCATCAAATATGGTATGTATGGAAAATTAACACATTTACCAATCCTTATAATTCCATCATAATCAAAGATTAACTCATGAATAATTCGTATCTTCTTTTATAACTCTACATCATCAATATGTGATTATTTAATCATCAATTGGATGGATTATTGAACACTCATTTATGTAATAAAAGGTTTCTCCACTTACCTAAATATTACTAAATCCATCATTTTAAAATAAATATATATTGGTTCATTTATGAACTAAATCATAGATAATATATCATGTTCCTTCTGACTAAAATATTCAACCACTTGTTCACTTTCTCAGAGTGGTAATGTGTTGAGAAATAATAATATTTAATGAGATACAAAAATATTCTATAGTGAACATTCATATATTTTTGAGTGAATATATACTTTAAACATTCATAATAAATATATATGTTATATATTTCCCTATAAATATACCTCAATAACATTAATTAAAAAAACACTACAACTAACTCTAATTCATGAGTTGGAGAATTTTACTCATGAAAATTTAATTATCATTAGTCATAAGCTATAACCATATCAATTTTCATGACAATAAATCCCAATCCCTTATTTGATTCATCACTAAATATCACAAACACTTATCCATTATAAGATAGTATAAGCATAGGTGCATTAAAAAACCTTCTCTTCTATTCCTTGAAAAATTCTTCACATTCATATTTCCAAAGGTATTTGACTCCTTTTAGATTTAACATATTAATAGGATTAGAAAACCATGAGAAACTATCCATAATTCACTAATAATATCCATCCAAACCAAGAAAAATATTTATCTCAGTCGTAGTGATACTCCAGTTCCAACTTTCAATATCTTTCATCATTAATAGATCCACCGATATACCCTCAATTGAAATTATTTTAATAAAAATGAATCTTCTTATATCCAAAATTCAAATTTAATAAAAATTTTATATATATTATCTTTTATGAGGTTCTTAAAAACAACCATCAAGTGATCTCCATAATTTTCCTTAATATTGTAATATCTAATAATTTTTTTTCTAAAAAATCTACCACAAATTGATGAAGGAAATATCTAAAGACTATATTCATTAAATCCTTGAATGTAATTGAAGAGTTATTAAGGCCATATGAAATCACTATAAATTTATATCATACCTACCATATATGGAAGGATATCTTGGGTATGTCTTTACTTTTTTCTTTAATTGATAATATCCAGATCGAATACCAATCATGGAAAAAAATTGTGCTCCTTGTAATTGATCAAAAAAATCATAAATACCTGTAAAATGATACTTATTATTTATTTTTATATTGTTAATTTACCAATAATAAATTCATAGTAACATTGATCCATCTTTCTTCTAAGAAAATAATTATTACACCCCATGGTTCAACACATAGCAAAATGTATCCATTATCATAATTTTTTTGGACTTTTTTTATTTAATTGCTGAAAATCAATAGGGGTATTCTAAAAGGATTCTTTGAAATTGGTGTAGCACCAGGTATAAGATTTATTTAAAAGTGAACAACATAATTTGGATAAATACAAGGAAAATATTTTGGATCAAAGAAAAAACTCTCATTCAATAAGTCTATATTTTATGTTGACTTTATCTCCATCCATATGTGATAAACACCCCTTCATAAAATGAATTAGGACAAATAAAATGATGAAAATTTTCATCATATGTTACTATTTTTCATAATACCGATATATTATCATTGGTTGGGTTAGAATATCAAAGGTGTATTCCCTTTATTGTAATTTTATGTGGGATTTTTATAAATAAATCCAATCCTTGTCTAATATAACATCAAATTCAACTAGAGGTAGAATAATTATATTTATAGGAATTAAATTCCCAAAAACATTATTTGTATAAGAATCATTTAATTGGGATGAAATTATCATACCATTATGTATTTTCACTCATAATATAATATCTAATCATCGAGTTGGTATTGTGATACCCTTATGAAGTTCTTTAGATATAAAAGAGTGGTTAAATCCACAATCAAATAAGAAATTGTATATTTTATAATGGATGATATGTGTACCTTTCACCACTTCATTATCATACCCCACATAGGTAATAGTGATAATTTGACAGTTTCCCTTGTCTATGGGATTATGTGTCTGTGGATTTCGACCATCATCATTAACCTTTAGATTTTATCACTGGTTAGAATAATGACCATAATCCTTGAATTTGAAACACTTGAGTGTGGGTGGTGCATTATATAGGGATTTATCTCTATTTTAATCATTAGTTAACTTCTTCCCATCATTTTGATGGTCTGTTTACTTATGAACATCCTTCAAAAATTTAAAAAATTTACCATCCCCCTAAGATAATTTTCTCAAATATTCCTTCAACATTTAGAGAATAAATAAAATATTATATTCTTCTCTTCATGGTTTTTATTATTATAATTTTTTTTAAATTAAA
Organism: Viscum album; assembly: GCA_963277665.1. Taxonomy (NCBI): domain Eukaryota; kingdom Viridiplantae; phylum Streptophyta; class Magnoliopsida; order Santalales; family Viscaceae; genus Viscum; species Viscum album. The sequence continues at coordinate 609,313,719 of OY728137.1, read as the reverse complement.
TATTTATTTGATTATAAAACCAATGAGATTTATGGGAAATTCCAATATCTATTTCCATCTTTATAGAACATAAAAAATTTTCTCATCCCTATTGAATTTATTTATGGCCAAAACCCTCTATAGAATTGGATTTAAGATACTTAAGAATAGATCAATATTTCATATAGATTAGATTATTATACGAGAAACATACATAAAATGTTTTGTAAAATTTTCCTCATAGGTACTGATGGATTCATCATACTTATAATTTATCTCAATTAATTCCTTTTACATTTCCATATAAAGATTATGAGGAACTAACTTATTGAAGAATAATATCCTAAACTCATTACACTACATGGAGTCAATTTACTCCTATTTCTTGGTGTTATTTATAAGGGTCCACCATTCAAAAAATTTTCCATCCAAATGATATAAAATTAAAGTAACATTTTCATGTTCCAAACCCTAGAGAATGAATTATATATTATTAGTAGAACTAATCTATTTCTCAAAAATAATTAGATCAACATACCCACTAATAGTAGGCAGATGCTTCCTTTTCAAGGACTAATTAGAATATTTTTACCTCTTTTGATTGTTTAAAATCTCAGTATGTCTCATAACATGAGAAGGTTTCATAAACATATAAACAAGATTTTTCATTTGAACTCCCATAACATTTGGTTTCTCAGGAGGAAAATCATTTCAGTTTCTATCACATTTATTTTAAATTGGTTCTTTTAGGTTCCAACCATTAACTAAAAACAAAAATAATAGGGTGAGAAATAATAATCAATGTGTGAAACCCAATAATCATGAAAAATAATTTATATTATGTAAAAATATATAAATCTTATTTTAAATCTATTACACCTTAATTTTAACCTATGATATTCATAGTCATCATCTATTCAAATTCATAATGATTATTTATAACGAAAATGTTATTCAACCCAAGAATATCCCATGGGAGTGTCAAACTAGGTTCATAGTATGGGAACACCCACCATGCACTATGATGATAGTTTATATATAATCGACCAACAATTTTCAGGGTTATTACACATGGATGAATCTTTTTTAGTACACTATCCACTTGTAGTATCTATATATGGATGTTTTTCTAAGAAAACCAGAATCATATATTTACCATAAATTAGGAAATAATCTTATACATAGGATTATCCTAAGGGTCATGACTAATGTTATCTCATCATAGTTTCCAAAAGTAAACTAAACCTTTCTTTCATACCCACTATAGAGACCCATGCTTTTCATACATAAATATTACATTTTATTATATGGATATTAAATACATAAATTATGATCCATGCCAGAATCATGTAGGATCAGCATTTTTAAAAACAAAGATACCTAAAATACATATTAATGTGATATCTACATCATCTCTTACTAAGTTCTTCACAACTATCACCCTTCCCAGAAATACCATACTGAAAAAATTTATTTATAACCTGAGCGAAGGAAACATATGAAAGGGTAGGCATATATGCTCAGTAAGGTTAAAAAGGGAAGATATAAATGATCAATTAACTATAACTAGAATAAGTGTATGAGATAATGAGATTAATGTTTTAAAAACATAACCATCGTATAACAGATCATATTATTTAGTCATGGAACAAAGCATAGTAGTTTATAAGAAATTAATTATAAAGGAATCAAATAACATGAGGCATTAGAGAATAACATTGGAATAATAAATATGTTTTTGGCCTATAAATAAGAATAGAAAACCATTTCCTTAGTCATGGACCACTTACAAGACTATCATAGTGGATTGTATTCACTCCCCATTCCTTAAAATCCTTAGTTAAGGTTCACTCAGAAGACTATCATTGTGGTAATAATACCTTACTGAGCTGGGCTCACTCCCCATTATAGTCATTTATATCTCATGAGATATACACCATTTCCAAATTAGTTAAATAGATATATATTTATGGGTCCACCCATCACATAATAATAATCTATTAATATTTATACCAAAATATCATAAAACATTCATCATGTTTTATAAACCGTTGAAAAGAAATGGGTTACATAAACATTTCAACAATTCATTATAGTATAACAAATAGAAAATAAAAAAATATCATAAAAATGTCATGTTTATAATAATAAAACATTATAATAACTAATAATGATGGTATCCTTGGCTCATATCCCCATTAAAGAAAATTTTACATCAAAGTATGTTATCAAAAATTAAAATGCCTTTAAAAGATCACTTGGGAATAATTTTTTAGGAAAATACCCTTTTAATTTTTGAATTAGTCCTTTAAAATCTAAAAATTTCCAAGATATTATGGATGAAATTTTATTTTAACAGAACCATGGATAATTGTAAAGTAATATTCAATAAATTCATTGGTCATGATGATGGGAAATTCCATTCATGATGAGTATGTTAAAACAAATACTCCTTTCACATTTTTAGTTATAAGTCAAAAGTATCTCATTTGGAAAACGATATGAATATTCATTTTATTTTCTATAAAAATAAAACATGGTTTAAAATTATTTAAAAAAACCATAGTATAATATTAAATGCATCCTTTAAAATATTTTATTGAAAACATGGACGCTGAAGAAAAAGACTCCTGACCAAATAGAATATAATGTTTGTTTTTATTAAAAAAAATTTCACAATCATTTTATGTACCAATAAGAGAAAAATGATATTATTAATTAAAGATTAAATTAATAACCATAGGATAATAATAATAATGATATAATTGATAGATATTTTAAAAAATTTAATCATCATAAACTGAATCATAAACAATCTTGATGAATAATGAGACTATAACATAAATCCAATACCTCAATATTGACTTATTTCAAAAGCATTCTAACCACATGTATAATAAATTTAAATTTACTATAATTATATTAAATTATAATTTAGATACTTATATTATCTTATATTATCTAATTATAATATTTCCATAAAAATTTATTAATTATCCTTATTAAAATTGTTATTTCTAGGTGTTAACACTTTCATTTTTTATTAGAATTTCAATTTGGTAGTTCTGGTCATTGTAATTTGATCATGGATCTATCATCTATAGAATGTTAATAATGATAAAAATATAATTTATATTCATTATATATATAAATATATATTTAGTGTTATCCATAAAATGTATAGATAGAAAAATGAATTACACCGTTAATGGACATGTTAGGCCGTACGTACGCATGAACGTTGTTTTCAATTTTCTAAGACTGGAATAAAATAATGGAAAATAATAATTAAAATTTAATGAATAATTATTATATCATATATATCATAGATATTTATTATATCTATTTTTATTATAATCTTTGTAAATCGAAAATAAAAAATGAATCACATCAGTTTGTGGAGGGGGTAGTTCACACGTATGGACGATCAACATTTTCATTTTCCAATTTATTTGAATGTTTGAAGGTAGATATGATATTATAATATAAAAAAATAATTATATAATAAATATAATATACATATTATACCCATTATAATAACCATACATAGAATATGGTTAATGAAAATTAATTATATCACTATTTAGAGGTAGTAGTTCACACATACGCACGAGCAATACTTTCACTACTAGAAATTGGAGCTATAACAATGGACCTATGCCAAAAATTTATATAAACAATAGTATAGGTAACCTATACAAATTTTTGTACTAGATAGTTTCTATATGTACCTTAGAGAGACACTATACCAATGGTTTTTCTAGAACCATTAGTATAGGTACCAAGGAGAGACCCTATACCAACAGTTTTGGCCAAAACCATTGGTATAAGTCCAATGTAGAGACCCTATAGAATTTTTTTCCAAATTATTTGGTGTAGGTACATTATAGAGATATATACCCATATTTTTGGCTAAAAATATTTGTATAGTTCCACCCTATACAAATTCGTTTCCAATACTATTGGTATTAGTCACAAAAATTAGGGTACCTATACCAACAATTTTGCGAAGAGTTGGTATAGGTACCCATATTTTTTATGGATAATTTTTTCAAATTAAATTAAATAAATTAAATTTTAAATTTCATGTATATCTATATATTGAATTATGTCCACAAAATTTAACTTTTCTTAGTGGTTAGGTTGTTCAAATAAAAATGAGAGGTGCTAAGATAAAAACCATGCTGGATTTTATCTTTTTCAATACTAATAGAAACGATTTTTCAAAACCATTGGTATATGTTTTTCTTATGGCATATACCAATTTTTTTCAAAAACTATTTTTATAGGTATATACCAACACAAGAGTATCCAAAACCCCTCCAAACCATTGGTATAGGGTATACCAATAGTTTGGAGACCTATTCGAACAGTTCCAAATCGTTGGTATATGGTTTTTTACAATAGTCCCATTTGATGTAAAAGAGGGTTAATATATTTAGTTAGATAATAATAATAACAAAATTCCAGTATACTTATGATATATTAGCTATTATTTTTTTATTAAAACCTTAGATTTATAGCAGTTATAATAAGAAATAAATTGAAAGAGTCTGGGTAGGAAAGTTCATCTTCTTCTGTAGGCCTCCTTTAGATCATTTCATAAGAACAATTAAAATAGAATTTTTAAGAATAAAAAAACCTATAATTCATTTATAGTGAATTTTACAAATAATTGGATCATTTTTTATTTATATATATGGATCAATGTAGTGTAAACAAGATAAAGGATGGGTGTCATTTTATTAGTGGGGGAGAGGAAACACTTGGAAATTTTAAAAGATTAAAATATAACAAATTCATAATCACCAATTAAGGATTAAAAATGGATAGATAATCTAAGGTGGTATAATATTATTTATAAATATGACCATACAATAGGATTTATATAATTTTAATTAGATATTGTACCCTTATATATTGGTTATACCACTAAGTAAACCCGTTTTAACCATAAGCATGATAACGATTTTTTTTATTTTTTTAATATTCATTATGAGAAAAAAATATGTTTAACTTATTATATAATATTAATTATTATGAATCAAAATTTTCAATAAAGTTTATAAAATTTAATTCACCGAACTAGAATACTTTAATTTAATATTGAACATATAAAAAACAATGAAAAATAGTTTTCCAAAATTTTTTCTTAAGTATTAATAGTTTTTATACCAAAATAAAAATTAAATTTGATTAAAATGACCTTAATTGGATTATTGATAATATAAATAGAGACATTTTACTTTAAAATTATTTAAAAAAATTAAAATTTGTAAAATCTTGAAACAAAAAGATAGATTTCAATAAAATCAGTATTTTCCACTATTCAATTAAAAATAATTCATTCAGAAAATTATAAACATATCTCTATAAACTAATTATTAAGTATTGATTTAAAAAATGAAGTTAAATTTTCAAATAAATTTTCTAATAGTTTAAATAATTAATTATATTATTTTATCACAAAAATAAAAAACCTATTTTTTGGAAAAATTTATTTTTGAACATATAAAGAATTTACTAAAAAGTGAGTAATTATTTGTAAAAATATTTGATTTATAGAAAACCCTTATAAATAATTTTGAAAATATGATTATTCATATTCACTCCACTAATTTAACATCTAGGTTATAATAGTATATTATACTGTGGTTCATTTAGACTTTGTTTTGTGTGTATCACAAGCCATCAAAGAAATTAAATTTATTTAAAGAGAAATATATCATAAAATATAGGAGTGTTACATGAAACCATGTTATTTTTATATTTAGAAGTATAATAGTGCCTAGATGGGGTGTTACAACATATTACTTCACATCTTCATGTTCCAAAAGCATTACCAAGAACATATATTACTAATGTAGTGACAACACCATCTTATGATATATCCCACAATAGTCATTAAACATATTTATAGAACTCATATTAACTTAACCATCCCCATATTCTAGTAGCAACAATTTTTCCCAAGATAAATAAAATCTTCATTTAGTGCGTAATAAATAATTTTCTAAAAATAAACTGTTGTCAATAACCACATATGCTAAGATCAAAAAGTACATCATAGTCTAGATATTCAGTTCACAATATTAACTATCTCCCAAATAAGATATATACCATGATAGAGTTCCAAAAAATTTGTAGATACAGTAGTGGATATTAATTTTTTCCATTAAAATAATCAACAACATCCCTCTACCTGAAGTATTTTACATATAACACCCTATATTTTGATAAGAATTAAAAAGTTGAAATGTCCCAATAAAAACCAAAACCATAAATAAAATTCCACTAATAAAAATAAGAAAAAATTCTTAGTAGGTATTGAATCCGAAATCCATATTACTTAAAGGCATCACTATTAGTAACATCATAATAATTTACTAATACAAATAAATACATTAAAAATAAATAACATATGTATAAAAATAAATTAATTCTTATTTGATAGATTTACCATGTATTTAAAGCACCTGTACCCTAAAGATTTACAAAACATATTTAATGCTTTACAATTTTCTAAGCATTGACTATGTTTCGTAAAAATATATTTTGAATTCAATAATTAAATTTTAAGCCTATTTTAGCCTCCTTAGACTCTTTTTTATCATATTTTGTATAAATTAAAGAATGGTAATTAAATTGGATAAATATTTATAACCAAGGTCACTAGGATTCAATTTCCCTTTATCTAAAGGTTTTTTTGATTTACGAATGAAGTAACCTTGCCTGAAAATGACTTTTTCCTATATAAGTTACTTTTTCCCCATCATTTAAAAAATTATTTTTATGGTTGTATCCACTTTGTGAAAAACTATAAATTATTACCATTCTCAAGAGTGTAAACATAATTTTGAGTTTTAAAATCTAGTAGATCATTAAATTATTAGTCAATAAATGAATGAGCCATCCCAATAATACAATATCTCTCCTCGAGTTTAGAGGATTCAACATTGAGTTTATTATTGTCAATCTTAGATGTATTATTTTGTATATATTATTTAGAAATGAATAAATAAAAACACTTTTTATGTAAATATAGTATTTAATTTCTTTTTTTCATCATTTTTGTTGAGTCAAAAGTCCTCTTTTGACTTCTATATCATGTTTTGGAAATCAAAATTGTATTCTATCATATTTTGGAAATTACAATTATCTTCTATTATGTTTATCGTATCATACAATGTTGATCATACTGACCATATTGTATCATATAATACTGATCATACTGACTCTGTCAATCATACCATACTGACTCTGTTAATCATATCGTACTGACTCAGTCAATCGTACTATACTAACTCTGTTAATCATATCGTACTGACTCTGTCGATCGTATCGTACTGACTCTGCTATTCAGATGTTCTTTACTTGTTTTGGTACTTTGTCAAAAGCACTTGTTTCATATGAATCGTACCATTGATTATCAATATATATATCCTATTTTAACTAATACGATGTCGTTGAGTTAGTTACAAACTAATCAAAACGATGTCGTGCTTTCTATTTCAATATGACCGTTATGATGACTGGTGTCCAAGTCCCTCCGAGTTTTTTGGAGAAATATGACCGTTGGAACCCGAGGCCTATAAATAGAAGGTCATTTGAAGCTGAGAGAAGTATGATGAATGGTGAAATGAATGAAGAGACTTTGTGAACTAACAAGATTCTAGAGAGAGACACTGTGACTTCTCTCATCTACCTTGTGTGTCCGATTATCATATCGAGGGCTTTCATGTGATTGAAAGATAGAGGTGCTGATTACCTACAAAATTGAGGGCTGCCAGGGATAGGCAGACAGACGTGCCGATCATCGTATCAAGGGCTTCCGGGGATAGGCAGACAGACGTGCCGATCATCGTATAGAGGGCTGCCATGGATAGGCAGACAGACAGTCCGATCATCGTATCGAGGGCTCACCAAGGTGTTGGTGAGACAGGCCTTTTATCCGAGGTGAAAGGATAACCCTTCTCTTTGGGTTAAAAGAATTGTAATTCTTTTACATTTCTACTGTTACTTGTATTAGAAATGAATTTGTATTGTTTCCTTTCTTCTTTACATTTTCAATTGTAATTATTTCAATTACAATCATTCTATTACATATTGTATTGATTGATTCTATACGCTTTAAGGTAGAATCATTCATCTCTGTATTACTCTGATTATTGTGTTCATCTTGAATACAATTGTTTTACATTACATTAGTATTACAATAAATCATACCTTTTTACATTCAATACAATTGTGGGTGTTTGTATTTGTATTAGTTTAAGATCACTTAAACTAATCTCTTAGTTGCTAAAACTCAAAGGTTTTTAAACCTACAATTCACCCCCTCTTGTATTGTTCCATCTAATAGACATACATATCTATATTTTTGATCCTACAATTGGTATCAGAGGAGGTTTTCCACTGATTTGTATTACTAGCTTTATTTATTTCATATTACTATCTTAAATACTTACTACACTAACGTGTGGAGTGGAAAAGTTTTTGTTGTATTAGATGACAGGAATGAGTATCAGGTCAATAGACAATCTGAATCTTTCTAGACCACCAATCTTTGATGGTAATGATTATGAGTACTGGAGAGATCATATGAAGACATTTGTTATCAATACTGGTGTAGACAACTTTATAATGCTTACTAGAGGTTACAAAATTCCTGACAAAGAAGTCAGTACTTTCACCAACCAAGAGAAGCAAGAATATCAACTGAAATACAAGGTACACAATACTTTATTATGCTCTATGACCAGGAATATATACAGTCAGATATCTTCATGTGAAGCAGCCAACTGTATTTGGAATAAATTAGAAGTCACTCATTTTGGTACATCCAAGGTTATAGAAACAAGGAGAGAAATTCTTCGAGCAGAGTATCATGGATTTGTTTTTCCTTATGGAGAGCTAGTATGTAAAGTACAACAAAGGTTTATGACAATTGTCAACAGCTTACAATCTATGGGAGAAAAAGGTCTTGATGATAAAGCTCTAGTCTACAAGATTATAGATATAATTCCAAATGAATGGGAGTAAAAAAGAACAGCTATTGATGAAAATAGAAATGTTTCTCAGATTACTCTTGATGATCTCTTTGGAAATCTTCTATAGCACGAGACAAGAATGAAGAGAGATGCTGATTTCAACAAGAAGAAGAATGGGAATGGAAGTGTAGCCTTTGTATCTAAAGCTAAAACACCTGAAAGGCTTACAAGGTCGAAATCCAAGAATGTTGTTATATCTGATTCAAGTGATTATAATCTTTCGGATAATGAGTTATCCAATCTTGCTAGAAGAATGAACAAGATCATGGGAAAGAAAGATTTCCAATATAGATTCAAAAAGAAAGATAGGAAGGATAGGAAAGATTCAGAGGTAACTTGTTATGAAAGCAAGAAAGCAGGATATATAAGGCCTGATTGTCCTTTACTGAAGAGGAAATATAGAAAGGAGAAACACTCTGAAAGAAACAAGAAAAGGTTTTATAAGACAAAGAAAGTCTTGAAAGCAAATGATACGTGGAGTGCAAGTGGTAGTGATTCCTAAGATGATTCATCAGAATATGAGACATCAGGATAAAGGAATACTGGACTCTTAGCCAGATTACCAATTGAAGATCATTGTCTCATGGCTAAGGTACATAATGATGAAGATATTACAAATGTCTCTTTGAATGAAAATTGTACTGATAATTGATAGTATGAATCTTCAAATGATGAATCTTCTTCATCAGAGGATGATACATTACCTTCTTTTGAAGAAGTATCTAGATTTTCTAAATTACTTGAAAATGAAAATTCTAAACTCAAAAAGAGATTTGAAAAAGCAAATTCTAGAATTTCAATCTTGACTAAAGAAGTATCAGATCTTTCTAAAGATCTTGATGTGAAAACTTCTGATTTTGGAAGTATTTTAAAAAAACTTGAGAAAGTTAAATCTGATAAGGATAAACTTTCTCAGGATCTTGAAACTGTAATTTCAAAGAAAAATATTTTAGAGCCTAACTCTAGTTCAAATTCAAATGTTTTGGAAAATAAGAATTTGGTTTTAAAACTAAAGTCAGAGATTTTATCCTTGAAATTTTTTTTGTCAAACTTTACTCATGGAAAAGAAAACTTTGACAGGATGTATTCTCAAATTAGACCTTTGAGAAATCGTTCTGGTCTAGGTTATACTTATTCCAAACCGGTTTTTAGTAACAACTATTTTGTTCCTCAAAAAACCTCTTTTTGTTCTAAGTGTCAATGTGGAGGACACTGGAGAAGAGATTGTTCTCTTAACAAAACTCAATCTTTAGGATTTCATAAAGCTCATTTTGTAAAACAAATGTGGATTCCTAAAATTCTTTTATCTAACCTTTCTGGATCCAAACAAGTTTGGATTCCGAAAAACTAATTGTTTCTTTTTCAAGAAAATGAGAAGTGTACCAATAAGAATATTTGGTACATGGATAGTGGTTGTTCTTGACACATGACTGGAAACAAAGATCTCTTTGAAAAGGTTATCAAAACAAAAGTTGGAAAAGTTACCTTCGGAGATAATGCTCAAGGAAAAATTGTTGGTATAGGTAATATTGTTTTTCTTGGAAAAGATCTTATCTCAAATGTTTTGTTTGTTAAAGGTCTTAGGCACAATCTCATCAGCATAAGTCAATTATGTGATGAAGGTTACCTTGTGAATTTTAGAAATGATAAGTGTCTTGTTCACAATTCCAAGGATGAGTTCATTCTATCTTCCCATAGGCAAGAGAATGTTTACACTATTAACTTATAAGACCTTAGGAACCAAAACTTACCTTGCTTAAGTGCAATAGAAGACCAATCGTGGCTATGGCATAGAAGACTAGGACACTGTAATCTGAAAAAACTAAGTAAATTCTCAAAGAAAGGACTTGTAAAGGGGCTACCGGATCTTAGATATGATTCTTTAAAAGTCTGCGATCCTTGTCAATTTTTCAAGCAACATAAAACTATCTTTAGATCAATTAATTAAGTTTCAACTTCTAATGCATTACAGCTAGTGCATATGGATCTTTTTGGTCCTTCACAATCTGGAAGCATTGGAGGCAAATACTATGTATTTGTTTTAGTTGACGACTTTACTAGATTTACATGGGTCTACTTTCTCACAAAGAAATCTGAAGCCTTTTCCTATTTCAAAACTTTTAGATCCCAAGTTAAAAATGAGAAAAACTTACCATTGATAACTATTCATAGTGATCATGGTGGTGAATTTCAAAATTCAGATTTTGAAACTTTTTGTAGTAAGAAAGGTATTACTCAAAATTTTTCAGCTCGAAGAACTCCTCAGCAAAATGGTGTTGTTGAAAGAAGAAATCGTATTCTTCAGGAAATGAATCGAACCATGTTGAGTGAATACTCAATTGCTAATCACTTTTGGGCTGAAGCTGTTAGTACTGCTTGTTATACTATAAATTGTGTTTTAACTAGACCATTTCTTAATAAAACCCCTTATGAGTTATGGACTGACCGAAAACCTAAATTTTCATACTTCAAAGTTTTTGGATGCAAAGTATTCATTCTGAATACAAAAGATAGTCTACACAACTTTTCACCAAAATATGATGAAGGAATATTTCTAGGCTATTCTACAACCTCTAAGGCCTATAGAGTTTTCAATAAAAACACCTGTACTGTTGAAGAAACAGTACATGTAAAATTCGATGAAACTGATCCTTTTGTTTTCAACCAACCCAATCCTACATCCTCGGATGTGTTTTCTAAAAATGTTTATCAACCTTTATTAGAAGATCATTCTGATAAGGAAAATGTTCAAGAAAGTATTCCTGAAACATTTACCACAGATGATTTTCTACCATATGTTGATGAACTAGCTTTACAAAACCCAAATCAATTGTTTCTTAGAAATCATCCCAGTGATAACATCATTGGTGATGTAAATCAACCTGTAAGGACCAGAAATTCCTTAAGAAATGAAATAGAACATCTTTCTTTTCTTTCCCAATTTGAACCTAAAAGTCCGAGTGAGGCTTTAGGTGATTATGATTGGAACAAAGCAATGCAAGATGAACTAAATGAATTTGAAAGGAATCAAGTCTGGACTTTAGTTGATAGACCTAAAGAAACAACTGTGATTGGTGTAAAATGGGTTTTCAGAAACAAATGTGATGAAAATAGAATCATTGTAAGAAATAAAGCAAGACTTGTTGTTAAAGGCTATAATCAACAAGAGGGAATAGACTATGAAGAAACATATGCTCCTGTAGCTAGACTTGAATCTATTCGTATTCTATTATCCTTTGCATCATTTTTCAATTTCAAACTATTTCAAATGGATGTCAAATGTGCTTTTCTAAATGGTTTTGTTCCAGAAGAAGTTTTTGTCGAACAACCTCCTGGTTTTCAAGACCCAAAACATCCTGATCATGTTTTTAAACTTACCAAATCCCTATACGGTCTAAAACAAGCCCCTATAGCATGGTATGATCGACTTACAAGATTTATTTTACAAAACAATTATACAAAAGGTACAGCAGTTCCAACCCTTTTTATCAAAATGGAAAAAAAATGTTTTGATTGTCCAAATCTATGTTGATGACATCATATTTGGATAAACTCAGAAATCTTTAACTGATTCTTTTGAAAACATAATGAAATCTGAGTTTGAAATGAGTATGATGGGTGAGTTAACATTCTTTCTAGGTTTTCAAATTTCTCAAAAACCAGATGGAACTTATATATCTCAACATAAGTATATAAAAGATTTACTCAAAAAGTATGGATTTGACAAAACTAAAAGTATTAGTAATCCAATTGGTACCTCAAATACTCTTAATCTTGATGAAACTGGGAAACCAGTAGATCAAACAATCTTTAGAGGTATGATAGGAAGTTTGCTATACTTGATAGCTAGTCGACCAGACTTGATGTTTTCTGTATGCTTATGTGCTAGATACCAATCTAAACCAAAAGAGTCTCATTTAAAATCCGTAAAGAGAATCTTTCGGTATTTAAAAGACACTATGGATTTAGGTCTTTTTTACTCTTCTGGGAATGATTTTGTTTTAAAAAGTTTTTCAGATGCTGAATTTGGTGGTTGTAGAATGGATAGAAAAGTTACATTTGGAACATGTCACTTCTTAGAAGATTCCTTGGTTTCTTAGTCCTGCAAGAAACAACACTCAGTAGCACTATCCACTACTGAAGCTGAATATGTAGCAGCTGGAAGTTGCTGTGCTCAAGTTTTGTGGATGCATCACACACTCACTGACTATGGATTGAGTTTCTCCAAAACTCAGATTCTTTGTGATAATACAAGTTCCATAGCTCTTAGTAAGAACCCAACACATCACTCTCATGAAAAACACATAGATGTTAGGCATCACTTTCTTAGAGATCACACACAAAAAGGAGATATTATATTACAATTTATCGGAACGCAAGAACAACTTGCTGACATTTTTACAAAACCATTACGTTCCGATAGATTTGAGTTTATAAAACAGATGCTAGGAATGATTACAGTAAAATAATCATTCATATCTACTTCATGTTTTACAAATCTCCTTACAGTAAATAACTCCTTTTGAAAGGGGGAGGACATTTATTTCTATGTTTTTATATTTCTTTTTATCTTATGTTATTTAACTATTTACTCTATGGATATGTGTATTCATTTTTCTGTTTATCGTATTGACAGTTTTATGGTATCGACCTATGATGGTAATGAATTTCATTTCCAACGTATCGACCAATGATGAAAATGAATTTCTTTTCCGCCGTATCGACCGATGATGGTAATGAATTTCTTTTCCATCGTACTGACCGATGATGGTAATCAATTTCTTTTCCATCGTACTGTCCAATGATGGTAATGAATTTCTTTTCCATCGTATCAACCGATGATGGTAATGATTTTCTTTTCCATCGTATCGACCGATGATGGTAATGGGTTTCTTTTCCATCGTATCGACCGATGATGGTAATGATTTTCTTTTCCGTTGTACCAACCGATGATGTTAACAAGATTGTTTTCCATCATATCGTCAGTTCATGGTAACGAGATTGTTTTCCATCGTATCGTCAGTTCATGGTAACAAGATTATTTTCCATCATATTGTCAGTTCATGGTAACAAGATTGTTTTCCATCATATCATCAGTTCATGGTAACAAGATTGTTTTCCATCGTATCGTCAGTTCATGGTAACAAGATTGTTTTCCATCGCATCGTCAGTTCATGGTAACAAGATTGTTTTCCATCGTATTGTCAGTTCATGGTAACGAGATTGTTTTTCATCGACATGTCGTTTGATACTTCTGTTTTATTTTATTTCGTACGGGTGTGTATTCTTTAATCCTAAAACCAACAACTACCTTACGTTCTCTGACAGGTATTTTCCATTTTTTTTTCTTTTTCGTTTTCAATCCTAACCATTGATCTGTTTTTCTCTAATCCTGACCGTAGAAGATCAACAGTCACCCCTTTTTCGCCTATAAATAGCCCCCCTCCCCAAACCCACATTGGTTTTTCAGGATTTGAGGCGAAGCTCTGCTCCACCGGTTATAAATCATCGTACGATCAATCATCGGCATCATCTTTATGTCTCAATCCTCAGCTAACACTCCAACCGAAATGTCTTCAAAGTCTTTTACAGAGAAAGACTTTAACAGAGAAAGGTTAGTTTCTCGAGACTTTTTTGATTCATATGATTCCATAATCAGAAGAATCATTCTATTTCAAGGATGGGAGCATCTGTGTGTTGAAAGACCTGTTTCTCAAGATCCGGTTCTCTTTGATGAAGTTTGTCAGTTTTATAAAACTGTATCGTTCGACAAAGACATGACAATCAATTTTGCTGTATATGATAGAAAATTTTATATGTCTGTGAAACAAGCGGCACATTTTCTGAATGTTTCTGTATAAGAGGATTCTTTCTATCCATCTCACAAACTACCAGAGGAAGTTGGTACGTTTAATAGAGAAAGTGCTGAAAAGACTTTGTTTGTTATTAATGAAGAAAAGAGAAAAGTGTCTCATCTTTTACAGGATAATCTTTTTGTGACTTTATGGATGCAAGGTTTTCTTATCCCAAGGAAAGGGGATAGAGAAACTCTGAAAGTTTCTGATATATTTATGCTTGACTATATTGTAAATACGAGGAAAGTAAATCTCATGGGGTATGTTTTTGAAACCATTAAGAATGTCAAGACAGGAGGGATTAAGTCCCAAATGATTATGTATCCAGCCATCCTTATGAAATTCATTCTCGAAAGTATGATGTTTTGTAACATTCCTTTGAAAGGAAACCCCATGGACTTGAAGCCCTCATTTATTAGAAAGAGTACGATGAAAAAGTTGAATGTTTGTTTTGATCCAAACTCAAAACTTTTTGTCAGAGATGTAGAAGCTGAATTGGCTCAGAATCAATCGGCACCTATGCCAGCCAAAGACATTCAATCTACTGGTGTTACTCAACAGTATGATCCTCAAACCAGTTCAAATCCTAAGAAGAAGCCAAGGTACAGTAAGGAGGTTGTAGCAAAATGGCGAAAGGATAAGAAACATAGAAAGGAAGGTGATCCAAAGTTCTGACTTGACCCGGCTGAGGCTTCTGCAGAAAGAATAAGGGTAGAAGAAACCCTTAAGTCTGAAAACAAAAAGAAAACTGTTTTGAAAAGAAAGGCTCAAGACTTTGATATCTCTAAAGTCTTGAAATCAGTTGAGGAAGCTAGTGCTCAACTTACCACAGAAGTGCTTCAAGAGCCCATCGTATAGAGTGCCCCTGAGAAAGGAAAACAAAAAAAAGTGACGGAAGAGATAGAAGAAGTGGAAGAAGAAGAAGGAGACTTTCTTTTAGAATTTCTTCAAAGTTCAAAGAATAGTAGAGAGGAATCAGTTCAAAAGCTGAGTGAAGGTGTTCAACAAACTCCTCATGTCGATCAAGCACGATCTCCGGACAAAATGTCATCTCAAGAAAAGCAAGGTGCTTAATCCTCTCACACCGATAAAGTTGTTGTCATTAGTGACAAATTGGAAGAAGAAATAAAGAAGAAAGAAAAAGTAAAAGGAAAACAGCCAGTTGTTGACTCAAGTAGATTGTATGAACTAGCATCGTATGATGAAGATACAGATTCAGAACATACAATCTATATCAAGAAGAGTGATTACATTGTTCATGTTTTAAGAAGGGATGAGAAGACCATTCCATATTTCCTGAGGCTGGAAGGGAAGATTGATTTTATTACTGACAATCAAAAAAAGAAGTTTGGATCTGTAAAAGAGTTGAGGAAGAAAGTTTTATCAGTTGAAGCTGATTTGAAAGTTCTTTCAGAAAGTTCGGTTGCTCATAAGAAGGCCTGCAATAAGATGACCAAGTGGTCATACAAAACAGAGAGCTCAATCAATGATCATTAAATAGATATTGAAGATATAAGAATGTTGTCAAATGAGCTTGCAGTTGCTTTTAATAAGCTTGACAGAGAAACGGTTGAAAGGTTGAATATTTTGTCTTCTCAAAGAGCCGATGTTCCTTCAGTAAAAGAATTTCAAGAGAGAATGAATGTTTTCAATCTGAATTCTTGAAGGTTTCATCTTTCAAAGATGAAATGGTTTTGTTGAAGAATCAAAATTCTGTGTTATCCAAAGATAACAAGAATTTTTAAAACAGAATTGATACCCTTGAAGAAGTAATTAGATTCCAGGAGGAGACTATCAAGAATCAAGATCATATTTTTACGGATGAACAAGAGCTTCTCAGAACTCAGGGCGAATCTATTTCTGAATACAATAAGGAGATAAAAAAGATGAAGGAAGTTCTTCATGAGTTAATCAAAAAGGAGAAAGAAAGAGAAACAAGTGATCTGTATTTGTTTTCAAGTCTGGAAATGTTTGTTATCGTAATGATTGATATTTCATGTTTTTTTTCTATTGTCTTGTATTGCTTTACTAACTCCTTCATACAATTCAAGATTACTCCTTTCTTTTTTTAAATCACAAAGGGGGAGAATTTTTACAAAGGGGAGAATGTTTTATAAAGGGGGTGAATGCTTTACAACACTCTTAAGGAAAATCTACGAATACAATCCTTAGGAAAGTCCATACCTAAGGGGGAGTTAGTTGTATTCAAATTCATATTCAGAAGAGTTTCCAAAAACTCAGGGGGAGATAAGTATTTCTTGTTACATTTACTTTATGTGTTGTGCTTTCCAAAAAGGGGGAGATTGTTGAGTCAAAAGTCCTCTTTTGACTTCTATATCATGTTTTGGAAATCACAAATGTATTATATCATATTTTGGAAATTACAATTATCTTCTATTATATTTATCATATCGTATAATGTTGATCATACTGACCATATCGTATCGTACAATACTGATCATATTGACTCTGTCAATCGTACCATACTGACTCTGTTAATCATATCGTACTGACTCTGTCAATCGTACCATACTGACTCTGTTAATCGTATCATACTGACTCTGTCGATCGTATCGTACTGACTCTTCTATTCAGATGTTCTTTACTTGTTTTGGTACTTTTTCAAAAGCACTTATTTCATATGAATCGTACCATTGCTTATCATTATATATATATATATATATATCATTTTTTAACCAATACGATGTCGTTGAGTTAGTTACAAACCAATCAAAACGATGTTGTGATTTCTGTTTCAATATGACCGTTATGATGATAGGTGTCCAAGTCCCTCCAAGTTTTTTTGGAGAAATATGACTGGTGGAGGCAACATGACCGTTGGAACCCGAGGCTTATAAATAGGAGGTCATTTGAAGCTGAGAGAAGTACGATGAATGGTGAAATGAATGAAGAGACTTCATGAACTACCAAGATTCTAGAGAGAGACACTGTGACTTATCTCATCTGCCTTGTGCGTCCGATTATCATATCGAGGGCTTTCATGTGATTGAAAGACAGAGGTGTCGATTACCTACAAAATCGAGGGCTGCCGGGGATAGGTAGACAGACAGTCCGATCATCATTTCGAGGGCTCACCAAGGTGTTGGTGAGACAGACCTTTTATCCTAGGTGAAAGGATAACCCTTCTCTTTGGGTTAAAATAATTGTAATTCTTTTACATTTCCGAAGTTACTTGTATTATAAAGGAATTTGTATTGTTTCCTTTATTCTTTACATTTTCAATTGTAATTGTTTCAATTAAAATCATTCTATTACATATTGTATTGATTGATTCTATACGCTTTAAGGTAGAATCATTCATCTTTGTATTACTCTGATTATTGTGTTCATCTTGAATACAATTGTTTTACATTACATTAGTATTACAATACATCATACCTTTTTACATTCAATTCAATTGTGGGTGTTTGTATTTGTAGTAGTTTAAGATCACTTAAACTAATCTATTAGTTGCTAAAACTCAAAGGTTTTTAAACCTACAATTCACCCCCCTCTTATATTGTTCCATCTAATAGACATACATATCTATATTTTCGATCCAACAATTTTAAGAATGAGATTTTATTATACTAGCAACATCTCAACCTGATCCAAACATGTAATCATTTTTACCTTTATTTCTTTGAAATTACATCAACAACCTCAAATAATAGAGACTAAATGTATTAAAATTTTATTATGTGGAATATCATCCTTATAATTAGATTCATTCTCGAATTTATTCACTAAAAATACTTGTGATTGTACTAAAACAAATTTAGTTCCATCAAAATTATTATATGAATATTGAAACATACCAACTGGAGGTTTTCATAGTTTATCTTTCATGGTTATATCACGATTTATTACATATTCATTATAAATAATGTTGAAATTATTGAAGGTTTAATCCTCTCACATTTGAGTTATATTTATTAGTTAAGGTTCCACAAATTATGTTAATTGTGTTAATAACATATAAATGTCCATATTTTTTTAATCATTTATCACATAAGATTTATGTAAGATCTTAGATTTTTTGGAGGTATGTACATGTTGAAATTTATCTTTAAAATCTCTTATTTTGGTTAATGGAATGTTTACACGAGTATGAAGAGGATCTATGGTTTTATAGGGGTTCATGACATGAAATAAAGTGATAAATGTCCATTGAGTGCATGTTTCATGGTTAGAGCATGGTTAGAGGAAACCGTTTGCCCAAAACACTCTAGCAAAGAGGAGTGGTGGACATTTAGGTAAGCCATACAAGGGGGAGAGACAAACCATGTGGTCTTGGATCAAGGCATTCTGCACGGTTGGTATAAGGATGGACAATGGTTTTCCAAAATGTTCATGCTCCCCAGGTAACCATGCGACTTGGACCCCTCTTAGACGAAGTTTGGTGCATGGTTTGGAAAACCGTGCAATTAAGCCGTGCAACCCATTAAAAAGTGAGAATATACCATCCTCCAATGGGATTTTAGATTTCTCACCCAATTTTCCATTCCATTTTTCTTTCTCTAGCCCTAGTGATAAAATTAAACACCCAAATATTCCCATGGTTTTATCTCCTTCGATTCTAATCTATTTGGAGTGACCTTGGTTGTAAATTGAAGATCTCGGCGAGACAAATCCATATCTTCCTTCTCTTTTCCCGATTACGACTTTTTTATTTCATTAATCTTCTTTTGAATCCCTAAAACCATATTTTTTATAGTGGATCCTATGTTGGGGCTTCAAAGAGAGATTGAATTTGGATCTAAGGTGAATATTAAGTGAGAGTTTATCTATGTATTTTATGTAAGAGGTCTATAAGTTATATCCCATAGTCTTGAAGTTAATTTGTTCATGTGTGGTTTTGTTATTGCTTCTCCCTTATTGTGTAATGGATTATATTAGTATTATTTGTCTAAATGGTTTTATAAATGATAAATTAAACACCTAATGATCCCTATGGGATGCATAGAGGATTATTTGATAGGTTTAGGACAACCTATGGGGTGCACTAACTTTCTCGAACATGGGAAATTTTAAAATTAATCATTGATTTTACTTATGATAAACTAAATCCCACGATGAACAAGATAAAATGCTTGTCTTAGTTAAAAAGGGATTATTGGTAGTTTTTTATAGACTTGATAATGTAATAAGGTATTTTTTGCATAATATGAAGTGTGTTGAGTGAGATAAAGTGATTGTGATAAATGGGTTATGAGTTGTAATTAAAATGCATAAGTGGGTTAATTAATGTGGAAACAATGAACATGTTAAATGGGTAATGGATTTTGAAATTATAAATATGTTTAATGGATTAATGTATAATAATTTTTGAATATGTTAAATGGTCCAATATTAGTAAATTGTTAATTGTGTTAATGGGTTAATGCATGAAAATGAAAATGGGTTAAATGAACTATGTAGTGTAATTGGTATATGTATTTATGGGTTAAGACTTGATGTTAAATATCATTTTGAATGATTATGAGTTTCAAATAGTATGTGTATTATTTTGTGTATGGTTTGTGATACAGTATATGCGGTTAATGGATAAAGAAGAATGTGCACATGGATCAATAGTTGTGGGGTATTGGACTTGAGGATCTACACGCACGTGCCATGTTAGATTGAGGCTCTAATACCAACCCCATAATGCATAAGTCAGGTAAGGGGAATGCGGCTTGATACCTATAATAATTTTACTTGACGAGAATACCTGGATCAAGGCTCTAATGTAAGTGTGATGTATTTGTTTTTTAAATGATTATCCCTAGCGAGATTGGAAGCTTTTCCTATTCTTTTAGGCATAGTAATTGACGAGATTAAGCCGTAGTGAAAATGATATAAATTCTTAACTAATGGTTTATGTGTCTTAAATGGTCATTTGATTCAAATGGTTTGAGTTTTTTACATGGGCTAAGTGATGAAAATGGATTAAGTGAATAAAAATGGAATTAAAAGATGAAATGGTTAAAGTGATTATTGTTAACTAATGTCACCCAAGTTATCTTCTTCTTATATTGTAATTTTTTATTACTTTCATTCAATATTTGTTATACTGAATATTTTGTAGACACTTTTGGTTGTGGCCTAATGAGTTTCATTCACACCCTACCCAGGAATCCATTGGTTACCTGAGCATAATTCATGGTTGAAGGTCAGGAAAAGGGAAATAACCATATTCTAGGGAGTTATGTTGTGATTGGGATGTTCATGGATGAGGATCTGGACATGAATTCAGGACCCATTTTAAGGGATTTGGATATTTGTCTGTATTTTTGGTTTTCTTCACTCTTAGAACTGTTAACATAATAGAGAATATCTATTGTTTGGTTGTGATTTGCACCCTGTTGGGGAATGGTTAGTAACGACTGTTTCTTGATTAGTGTTTATTGTTTTATTTATTTCATAATTTGTCTATTGTGGATTACTCTAGTAATGAGGGTACAGTCTCCCCATGTGATCCATTAGACCCTCACTGTAAGTCAAAAACCTTTAGATTATGGGGAGGAACACTTGAGGTCATGTGGAGACTCGATATGGAGCATCAGTTTAGTGGATTCTGGGTTGGGGTTGTTACAAAGTGGTATAATTGGATTTTTTTCTCTATCATAATATTTTTTATGGTAGATGAGAGATTAGGAAGTGTCAGGTCTTGTCAATGTGATCATACATGGGAGTACCTAACCCATATATGAGGGAAAACCCATGTACCTTGGGTGGAAATTGTTTTTCTTGTTGTGTGTTATTATAGTTGAAGGATATTTCACCATTGGGTGATGCACTTGTTGTGTGATGTGACAATTCTATGATAATTTTATCATTAATGGTATGACACGAGGTTGTGAATTCATGAATCATTACAGAAATATATATATATAAGTGGCATGCATCATTATAGGAACACACAATATGGGTGTGTGGTGCATTTAGTGTAGAATGTATTTTTATTTCATGACAAATCTTATAATGATGGTTTCTAATTTAAATGATGAAAATGGGTAAAAATGAAATAATTTTAATTAATTGTTAAAGAAATGTGATTAATGAAGGGTTGTAAATGAATTAAAATGTTGGCTGTAATAATTTTTGAAATGGTAAATGTGACTAAGATATAATATTTACATAGTGAGTGTTTAAATGGTTTTAAAAGGTGTCTAATAATGGACTTGTGACCTCGTATGTTGTTTTACCCATGTTTGCAACAACCCATGGTTGGAATGGTAAAGGGTAGTGTTATAGATTTGATGATGTCCATTGGGAAAGTGTATGAGGAATGGGTTGTTTTTGGCTAGTTGAAAGCCTTACATTATGTAAAATGTGGATGTTTTATATCAAGTGTTCTGATATGTTTGTTTGAAATTATAGGAAAATCCCACCACAAAGACGATTGTTAGTTGGGCGACAAGAGGATATCACCGAGAATGTTTCTCCATAGGCGGGGAAAGAAATCCAAGTAGTTAAGGGTAACTTAGGAGAGGATAAGTTTTGTTAGAACCTATCTCATTTAATTTAGATGATAGAAATAGACACAAGGAAAGTCACGCTGAGTATGTTTGTTCCGACCAATGACATTAAGTTCCAACACCCTTCAATGTTTCATGGAGAGGGTGGAACATAGGCTTCATAGTTTTTAATAGAGTCCATCGTAATTATTTTGGACTACTTAGATACTCTAGCAGATAAGAGAGACAAGTTGGTAGCACATATGTTGTGGGGACCAGTGAAGTGCTGGTGGGATATTTTGGTTTAGATTTAGCCGGAAGATGGTATGTTATGGAAAGAATTAGAGGGAAATATTATAGAGAATTTCAATCCAAAGACCTTTAGAGAGGAGAAGGCTGTACAATTTATGACATTGACCCATGGTACTATGTTAGTGATGAATTATTCAAGCCACTTCATGGACTTTAAATGATTTTTCCTAGTGTTGGCAGGGGATGAGGCCATTACAGCAAGATGTTTCTATAATGAACTTAGACACGAGATCAAGTCCTAGGTGAATATATTTCTTTAGAGAGATTTGATGAGTTGGGGGATCAAGTCCTTATCTTAGAAGGGAACTTAATCGAGGATTCAACAAGTGGGTTTTTGGTTCCAGTTGGATGGACCAGTGGTGTGACTTCCGAGGAATGGAAGCATCATTTCAGGAATCTTCAACAGGGAGGAAGTGTTTAGAGTAGTCAGAAGAGAGGATTATCTTCTGAAGGTGGTGAATGTGTGTTATTCTGTCAATATGGAAGTCCATGTCACAAGCATGGTTAGTTACGTCAACCACCAATTAAGTGCTAAGTATCCAGAAGAATGGGTCATTTTAAAAGGTTCTGTAGGAACACTAAAGAGTTAGGAAATGATAGAGGATCGAGGTCGATATAGAGTGCAGGAAGGGGGTTAGTAACCCCTCATCGGGAAGGTATTTGGAGTTATATTGTTCGTATCGGTCAGAGTGGTGGGTTTGGAACTCCAGGTAGAGAGAACCCATACCAACAGGGTAGTAGAATGACATAAAATCAGACCAGAGCCTTGGGAAGAGGGTAAGGTTAGCTTCACATAGTTTAACCATTACTTGGAGGTGGTGGGGGAAGACCATTAATAGTATGAGTCACTATTATTGTATTTTCCATGCTTTCTAGTTCTTTATTTGATATAGGTGCCTCACATTATATTATATCTTCTTAGTTTGTCAGTTTTCTGGGACTAGAAGTGTAGAATATATGAATGTTAATGTCAATTGATACACTTTTAGGGGTAAAAGTTGAAAATTAATAAAAATTTAAGGGTTGTTCCCTCAAGGTTGGTGGGTATGATTTTATTTGGGACTAGTTTATGCTTGGGAAGTAAGGTTTAGTGATGATTTTGGGAATGGATTGGATAGTGTTGTACCACTCCCATAATAATTATTACTGACATAGGGTAATATTCACGTCTCTTGAGGGATACACTTATGTCCACCAAAGGGAATGGGTTGTCCGGGAAGGCTATACATGGCCAATGTTTCAGTAGTTTGGTGAACTCATATGTGAATTGGCTTGTCCAGTTCTTAATGAGGGAGAGTATCTAGTCTTTCCTCATATAGTGGACCAATTTTAGGATGTGTTTCATGAGGATTTATCAAGAATTCCTCCTAAGAGATATGTTGAGTTCATGATAGATGCTCATCCGAGGGAAGATCCAGTTTCCATTCCACCATATAGAATGGAACTGGAAGAGCTCCCAGAACATAAAACTCAGTTGTAGAAGTTTTAGAGTAATGTTTTTACTCATCACAGTACATCACCTTGGGGATATCTTGTTTTTTTCTCCAAGATATATGATGTATTTTTTCAACTATGTAACAATTATAGGTAGCTAAATATAATGATGGTTAGGAATGGATTCCCACTACATCATATCAATGATATTTTTCACCATCTAAGGGATAATTACATGTTCTCTAATATTGATCTATGATTAGGGTATCATCAGCTTAGGGTGAGACCTTATGATATACTAAAGACTTCCTTTAGGAGTAGGTATGGATTGTATGAGTTTTTTGTGATTCAGTTCGGTTTGAATAATGAACCAACAATATTTAAGGCCTTAATAAATAGGATCTTTCACCCATAATGGGATCAGTTCATAGTTTTATTTGTGGATAAATTCATGGTGTACTCTAAGACTCATGAAAAATATGAAAAACATCTTGAAAACATATTGAGTAAACTAAGAGAGTATAGTATATACACCAATCTATCACGTTTCCATTTATGGATTTATATATTTCATTTCTTGGGTCAAAAAATCTTAGAGGAAGGTGTGTCTATAGACCTTAATAAAGTGAAAGTTGTAGAGTCTTGGGAGTATCCCAAGAATGTTTCTGTTATCCAATGTTTTTCGGGATTAGAAGGCTATTAAAAAAGTTTCATCAAAGACACCTACTATTTATATTCACCTATTTCAGGGTTAACCAATAAGGTAATCATGTTTAAATGGTTTAGGGCATGTTATAATGCTTTCCATGAGTTAAATAAGCCACTGAATACTGCACCGGTTTTGAATCTTACCAAGCCCGGTATAGAATATATTTTGTTTTGTGATGCATTCGGGGTTGGACTTAGAGAAATATTGATATATAAGGATTAAGTTGTGGTGTATGGTTCTTATAAGTTGAGGCCTCATGAATGAAATTACCCTACACATGATATTGAGTTAGCCATAGTGGTTTACTCTTTAAAGAGTCGACACTATTACTTGTTGGGTAATGTTTTACAGTGTATATTGATCATAAAATCCCAATGTCCATATTATCTTCGAATTATTTGAATATTTATCAATTAATATAGGTTCTATACATGAAATAATTTGACTTTGATTTGGTTTACAAACCAGGAAAGGGAAAAAATGTTGCAGATGCTTGGTTCAGAAGAGTCAAAATCAGACAGTTCAAGAATCAAGTTTAGAGTGGAAGATGATGGCATTGTTGGCTGAGATGTGTCATGAGGTGCAGGGGGTCCAAGGGTAGATGAACCTTTCATCCTTAGTAGTGTATTCCATTCTTCTGAGCAATATTAAGTAAGGGAAAACAAGGGATCGATTTTTTTCCTTTGAGGGAAGGTTTTAAAGGTGGGGAGTCTCCTTCTAGTTCAATCGTTGGAGATGATTGGATCATTTATGTTCATGTACAAGTTATTTTTCCAATTTATATGTGATAATATTATATTCCCAAGATTCTATAATTTAAGTGGTTATTTCATCCTAGTTATACAAAAATGTATCATGATGTTCATAGGAAATATTAGTGGCTCGGGACAAAGAAAGAGGTTATAGGTTTCATAGCGCAATGCCTTACCTGGTGTAGGTGAAGGCTATGAATCAATGGCCAGGAGGTTTGTTATAATAATTACGCATTCCTAAATGGATTTGGGATGACGTGAGGATGTATTTTTGTGTGGGTATTCCTATGGCTCCACAAAATAATGATGTGATTTGGGTAGTTGTGGATCAGTTGACAAAGGTAGCACATTTCTTGTAAATCTCTGAGATATTCACCATTGATAATATGAGTGATTTTTATGTTCAAGAAATAGTCCAATTTTAGGGGGTTCTTTGAATAATATATTCAAAACATGATCCATGTTTTACTTCATGATTCTGGAATGGATTATAGAAGGTTCTAGGTACCCAGGTACTTTTGATTATGGATTTCCACCTGCATATGGATGCGCAGTCAAAGCATACCATTCAGTTACTAGAGTATATGTTGAGATCTTGTGTCCAAGAATTTTGTGGATTATAGGAGAAGCACTTGGTACTTTTTTATTTCTACTATAATAATATTTACTAGGGAATGATTCATATGGAACTATTTGAGTTGGTCTATGGTAGACCATGTAGATCTCTATTGTGTTGGATGGAAGTTGGGGAATCAAAGTTGTTGGGACCAAGTATCATGCAAGAGATGTTGTAGAATGTTTAGTTAATTTGAAAGCATATGGAAATGGATCAGAGTAGGTATAATCCATATGAGGATCAGCATCATCGACCTCTTGAGTTTATAGTGGGTGATCGTGTGTTTTTTTGGGTGTCGCTGAGGTTGGGCCACCATCGAATTTGTAAATAGGGACAATTGGAATCTAGGTATATGTGAAAATTTGAGATTATGGAGTGTATCAGAATGGTGGAATACCAATTGGATCTTCTGCAATGACACAATAGTGTACATGATGTTTTTCATGTATCAAAAGTATATTAGTTTCACCTTGACCCATCTCATGTGATTAGTGTTGATAATGTGGGATTGAGGCTAATACATCCTTCCAGGAGCATCCATTTCATATTGTGTATTGTAGTGATAAAGTATTTTGAGTAAAAATTGTAACTTCGGTCCTAGTTTAGTGTAAGTATGGCAATGGTTAATAAGAAACTTGGGTGAGAGAGACAGATATGCATTCTTAGTTTCCCAATATCATTACATCAAAAGCTTAGTGAATCTTGGAGGTGTGTATCAAGGGAAATCCATTATAAGTTGGCGAGGTTTTAAGATCTAGAACATTATGGAGGCATGTCCATGTTTAAAATTTTCAATAAAATATATAATTTCTCTTAATGTAATGTTTACTGGTTGTATTAGGAGGTTTGGGGGGTTTTGAAGGTTTGGGACACAAATTAAAGTGAGAAATGGGTTTTGAGTACATGTTTCACAGTTGGAACATGGTTATAGGAAATAGTGTTCGAAAAATCTACCATCTAAGAGAAGTGGTGCACAGTTAGGTAAACTATGATAGGGGATATAAAACCATGCAGTCTTGGATAGAGTCATTCTACATGGTTGGCACATGGTTTTTCAAACCATGCGAGCTACCTAGGTAACCATATTACTTGGATACATATTGGATAGAGGTTGGTGCACAGTTGGCACACTGTTTAGAAAACCACCTAGAAAAACCATACACCCCCATTAAAAAGTGAGAATTTATCATTCCCCCCTTGTGATTTTAGGTTCCTCACCCAATTTTCTTTCCCATTCTTCCTCCTCTATAACTACTGACGAACCAAAAAACCCAAATCATTCCAAGGGTCGATATCCTTTAATTCTATGCCATTTGGAGCACTTTAGTCCTGAATAGATTCTATGGGTGAGTCTAATCTTTCTCTTACTTCTATTTTATGGATTTTGGTTTGTGGTTTCATTATTCTTATTCCAAATCCCTAAAAAACAATTTTTCTATAGGATCTTAGGTTGGGGATTCATAGGGTTATTGAATCCATATCTGAGGCTAATGTTAAGTGAGAGTTCATCGATGGATTCAATGTAGGTGTTCTAGAAGTTATATCCCATATTTTTGAAGTTGATTTGTGCATGTGTGTTTGAGTTATTGATTCTCAATTGCTGTTAAATTGATTCCTTTAGTGGGATTTGGTAAAATGGTTGGATAAAGTATTAATTGAACCCCACAAGATCCCCATGGGATTCATTAAGGATGATTTGAAGGGTTTAACTCCACCCATTGGGTGCGCCAACATTCCCAAATATGAAAAATTTTAAAATTAAGCATATATTTGACTCGTGATAAAGTATATCCCATGATGAACATGTTGATAAACAATATTGAATTACAAAGTTATTATTGTTCATTTATTATAGATTTAAAAAAAATTATAATGGATTTGTTTTCTTAATATTAAGTGTGTTGAGTGGGATAATACTATTGTGATAAATGGTTTATGAATTGCACATAAAATACCTATGTGGGTTAATTTATGTGAAAACAATGAATATGTTAAATTAGTAATATCTTGTGAAATGATGAATGGGTTAGAATTGTTAATATACAAGAATTTATGAATATTTTAAATGGTCCAAAGTATGGGAATTGTGGATTGTGTTAACATGTTAAGGAATGAAAAGGAAAATGGGTTAAATGATCTAGGAAATGTAATTGGTAATGTGATAATGGGTTAAGGCTTGATGTTAACAATAATGTAGAATGATTTTGAGTTTCAAAAAGTATTTTTTATTATTTTTTGTATGGTTTTTATCATGGTATATATGGTAAATAGATAACGAATCATGTGCACATGGACAAGTAGTTTTGGGGTATTTTAATTGAGGATATAAACCCATTGGTTGGGTTAGATTGAGACTCTAAACCCCACCACATAATGCAAGGGTTAGGGAAAGGGACTGAGGCTCTATACCCCTAATAGTTTCATTTTATGAGACTACATAGGTTGAGGATCCAAGGTAAGTGTGATGTATTTGATTTATGAAATGGTTATCCCTGGTGAGATATGGAACTTTTCCTACTTCCTTATTCATAGTAATTGACCATCTTGTTTTGTAGTGAAAATGATCTAAATTCCTAAACAATGGATAAGTGATTAAAATGGATAAGTGATTCAAATGGTTTATGTGATTTACAAAGACTAAGTGATGAAAATGTATTAAGTGAAGAAAAATGAAATTGAAAGATGAAATGGTCAAAGTGATTATTGTAAACTAAGGAAACTCGAGTTATCTCTTACTTATATTTTCATTTACTTAGTAATTTAATGCGCTATATGTTAGATTGGATATTTTGTAGACACTTTTGGTGGTGGACTACTAATTTTTACTCACACCCTTCTTGGGCTGCCATTGGGTACCCAAGTAGATTTCATGGTTTCTGTTCTAAACAAGGGAAAAGGCCCTATTCAAGGGAGTTGGGTTAGGCTTCAGTATTTTCATAAAAGATGTTAAAAACATGGATTCTGGTCCCATTTTAGGGGATTTGGTGGTTTATCATTATTTTCTATTTTTTTCAATCTATGAAATACTAGGATGACATGAAATATTTATTTTTGGTCATGGTTTGTACCATATTGGGGAATGGTTAATAATGAATGTTTATTTATTATTGTTGGTTGTTTCCTTTATTCCATATGTTTTTGGCTACAAATTACTCTGGTAAATAGGGTATAGTATCCCCATGTGATCTATTAGTCCCTCATTGGTAGTCAGAATCCTCTAGTGTATGGGGATGTGCGATTGAGTTCATGTAGTTACCCGACACAGAGCACCAGTTTAGTGGCTTTCATGTCTAGAACATTACACTTTAAATCCCTGAAATTATATACCAAATGTCAAATACTATAACCTAAAAGTAGTATTTCTTTTAATTTTTTTTGATAATTTGATTTTATCATTAAAAATAATAATTTTTATGGTTTAAACTAATACATTACATAAAACTATATTAACATAAACCTAAACTAGTGTCCATACATGACTCTTTAAATTAATCTATCAAGATTTATTGGTATTAAAAACACTATAGAAAAATAATAATGAATTTGAGTTCTCTATAAAAACTCAATCAGTCCCTTTATACAAATAAAAATATGTTTGGTTGAGTTCTTTAAATTTAGTAGATTGAAATGGATATCCCAATTTAGGATTCTAGAAAATCAGGGTTTCAGAGATTGTAAACCTAAACTTTAACCCTTTTTCTTCAAACCATCAAAATAATACATAAAATGAAAAATCCCTTACCATGTGATGTCATTTTCAATTTATATAAAAACTATAGATATTATAAAATTATAGTAATCAAATTTCCACATTTTTTATCCCAATCAATGACCTAAATTTTGATTGTAAAATGTTTACACTCATTAAGAATTTGAGAAAGAATATTATTATTTTCTTCCACCCCATCACCATTTCATTATTTATAATAATGTTTTTTGTGATATCCTAAAATAAAGAATGAAATTGTTAAAAATCCTCTGATTCACAAACTATTATGTATAAGAATCCTGAATAATCTTCCCAAAAGATATTATTTATGTATAAGCTCCACAATTATTCAAATCAATCCTCTATAACTCATCTCCCATCATGTCCAAAGTAGTGGGATCCTTGGGACTATCCTTCAAATAAACCCCAATGAGAAAAAACTCAAAATTCAATTCCAATTTCTATAAAAAGTATATAATAGAACAAAAAACATAAGGATTTGTCAATCTATATTTCTGTATGCTCTCACTGATCACTATACATTAAATTCTTGGTGTTTTTAACACCCCATTTAACACCACACACCCTAATAATATGCTAACAATTTAACTAAAACCCATGACTGAGTTAGAAGGATGAAAAAAACCCATAAATACTAGGATAAAGATACACTGAATAATAATAATAATTTAAGTTCCATTTTTATTTGGTTTATGAGTCCTTGATTTTAAGGGATCTCATTATTTGAAGTGACAAATATATATTTGTGATTTGATATCATTTGAGTCATGGTCAATGTATAATTTACCTTTACCATGATATTTGGAGAATTTTTAATATATATATCCTATGATGTAGTGATTAGATAACTTTAATATTATGAGAATTTTATCCACTATTTCTCCAGATTAATCTATCATGAATTTTTAAGGTGATTTAAAAACAAGTTTATGAATGAGTTGGAATCCAATTAGAGTTGAGTGGGATGAAAAGGAATATATATTTCTTGAGGTTTGAGAAGCCATTATGTGAAGGATTTCTTGTCACATCATATCTAATTCAAGTAGAATAAGATTTTATACTATTACATATAAAACCTATTAGGGAATACTTATGAGGAGTTAGGATATTTGATTTTACATTAATATAATGATGAAAATATTTAGTGTGTAGATGTCTATACGAGATGATGTGTATCACATAATGAGTAAGATTACATTCTATAATAGTGGTGTTCACACTACAGGAGTCTATGAAATAAGGGATAAGGATAGTGATCTTTACTTTACCTAAAAATATAGAGTATCTTAGTATAAGAAACTAATTTTAGTGTACATGGTATGTGTCATGTTATCCAAAAATATAACTTTAATGTACTTTTAGAGACAATACACTACAAATACTATCTATATTATTAATCAATGATTTAATAAGATTTTATAAATAAAACCTTTTATATGTGGTATGGGATGTAATAAATCTTAAACATATTAAAGGTATTATAAATTCCATGTTACATCAATAATGATGCAATATTTTTTGGAAAATGTTATGAAAGAGAGAATGATGGGATATTCCTTAAATATACAACCAATGGAAGGAGTTATTAGTGTTAAAATAAAAATATGAATAAATTAATTGATAGTTACAATATTTATTCTTTTTAAAATAAAATTCATTACAAAAAATATTTCATATTTACGATGAGTTTTAATAATCTATTCAAAGATAAAGAGTTGTATGACATCGGAAAAAATGATTTTCATAGAAAAGTTTCAAAAATAACCTGATGATTCTTAAATTTCTAGTGATTAGGAATGCCTATATCAATAAGGATCTAAGTACCAAATGATTATAAAACATGTTGTGGCAAAAAAAATCCTTGGAGATAGTAACAGGGCTGTTCAATCATTTCATTCAAAAATTAAACCAAAGTTCATGGAAGAGAAATTTCAACCAGAGTATTTTATAAAAATGATGAAAGAATAGATGAATCATATTAAAAATAATGAATCATTGGTGTTATTATATCATCCTAAAGATATTAATGTGATAGGGATGGATTTTTTATTTAAAAATAAACCCAAAGAAAAAGGTTAAGTAACAAAAAATAAGTACTATATTTTGTTTAAAGAATACTCTCAAAATGATGGTATAGAATTTTATGTGGATTTTTATCTAGTTACATATATTGAAATGATTTTAATATTTATTGTGTATATTCTCAAGGAAATTAATTTTTTTTCAAATGGATATAGATTCAGTGTTCTCGAATGATCAACTTGAGGAAGCAGTTTACATTAAAAAAAATGAAATGTTTTATTTCTGACAGTAATTGTTCTAATGTTTACAATCTAAAGAAAATTCTTTCTGATCATAATAAATCACCATGAGAGTTGAATCCAAAGATATAAAATTTCATAAAGGTTATGTAATTTAGGTAATTAATTGTGGATATCAATCTATTTTTTAATACAAATGATATAAGAAAAATAATTATGTTTTTAATATTAATGTCATTATTTTTTCTAGAAAAAAGAGTATAATGAAGAATTTGATTCCAAAGTGAGAAAATACTTTCAGTTGTTAATTATTGGTGAGATGACATTATTTTTTGGATTGAAAATTACAAACACTTTAGGTTATTTAAATTATAATAAAAGTGCAATCACAATTTATTAAATAGGTTTAAAATGTAAATATTAGTATTGTTATATACTCTTATTACACTCGGGGCCAAATTACCCTTGGATAAATAAGATAGGAACATTTATAATAATGAGTTATAGAGGCATATTGGAGGTTTTCTCTATTTTACAGTAGAAATACTAGACAACATGTTTTTGGTCACTCCATGTGTATGATTCCAAAAGTAATACTAAGGATTTATGTCTAATGGAAGTGAAATGAATATTCCACTATATAAAAGGAAATATTTATTATGGTTTGAGACTTAGATGAGTAGACCAATGATAATATAAATTATGTCTTGATATCCAATTGGACTATAAGACATGTAATTTAAGAAGAGATAAAAATCCAAGGAGTCTGTATTAAAAGATTCCAAAGGTTCAAAACATTATAAATATTTGAATCATAATGAAGAAGAAATTAATTCCAAGGACGATACAATAATTTTAAATGAGTTTTTTTCATTATTCTCTAAAGATATATAATGATGTGAAGGTAACTGACAGGGTTAAATTCCTTTTAGTTGTTTTAATTTTGGAATGATCTGATAATTTTATGTTAGTTCTCCTAATAAGGTTCAAAAAGAGAAAGAGGATAATTACCCCAAATGACTATCCAAAATAATCTAGATAGAAAGTGTTCATAATTGGGGAAGGCCATTTAACAGAAAAGGAAAGGCCAACCAATCATGTAAAAGGAACTTAATCTTAAAAATGATCCCAAATATTTTTATGAGAATAGAGAAAACCAAGAACAAGAAGGATGAAGGTCCTATATATTTTATATAAAAATCAATGCTTTCCCAAGTATCTCACTTGTGAAGAATAAGAGAATAATGATAATAATATTTAAGACATGAAGACCCAAAAATAATTATAATTAAGGATGGATATTTTGAAAATCCAAAAATAAATCAGGAAACTTGATAAAGAGAAAATTGTTTTTTTAAAATAAAATGAATCTCTTAATAAATACCTTGATATATTAAATGTCAAA
Source organism: Viscum album (assembly GCA_963277665.1). Classification (NCBI taxonomy): domain Eukaryota; kingdom Viridiplantae; phylum Streptophyta; class Magnoliopsida; order Santalales; family Viscaceae; genus Viscum; species Viscum album. The sequence continues at coordinate 609,280,174 of OY728137.1, read as the reverse complement.
GAGATTATTTACATGAAATTTTAGTTTAAATGTAAGATGTGTGATCTCAATGTTCTTTTTAAATAAATATATATGATTCTTGAGATTTGTATGATAAAATTAATTTCGAATAATTAACATATGATGTCTCTTAAGGAAAATCTCATTTATACTGAATATTAATTCAATATATTTTATTAATAAGAGTTAAAAAAATTTATGAAGGAAGTTGTATAATCTTAAAAATAATCTTAAAATGTTTTTTATTTTATTAATAAACATAGATATCATCCTATAGTGCCATAAAAAAATATTGGATACTTTATCTTGCATCCAAAATTGTGGTAGTAGTGACAAGAAACGGATTAATGATATTAATTCATCTAATAAGGAGAATAAACCCATTTACACTTATTTTAATGGTGATAAAAATCACAAAAGAATTGAGGTGTGTAGAAAAAAGGAATTAAATTCTAAGCCTATGGTAAAGGCTAAGGTATAATCTAATTATTCTAATCATGATAATGTTGAAGAAAGATAGCACAGTTAAAATTCAAAGGAAATCCATGAGATGATTTTTATATAAATATTTCCAATTGAGGAGATTTTAGTATAATGTAATATTTCGATGTTGTGGAGTCTGTGGATATAGATACTATGTCAACTAGTAAACATTTTCTCGACCTTAATCCAAGAAAGGTTAGTAATCAAGTGGTATTAAATTTTAAGTTCCTAAAATTCATCCAATAAATCATATAAAAGATAAGTTTCATATACATAATCTTTGGATTGTCTTGATGAAATATGTGAGAGGTGTGATCAACCGAGAAATTTCATTAAGAAGTGTCTCATGTTATTATTAGATAAATTAAATAGGAATAAAAACACCAAATATAACAAGAAGAGGATTAATCAAGAAAGATTCTTGACAGTTGATGTGTCTTACAAAGAAGTCAAAGGATGGAATCCTTGGATATTAGATAGTTTTTAATCATTACATATGACTAAAAATAAAAAAAATCATGAAATGTATCAAAATTCATGATGAAAGTGCTTTTATTTTTAGAAATGATGGATAACTAAATGTCAATGGAGTTGGAAGTGATAAAATTAGTGTGAAGAAACGTGAATCCAATGATGTTCTCTTTGTTTAAGGTTTGAGGTGTAATATATTGGGCGTTTTTCAACATTATGATAATGGGAATAAGGTGAAATTTTATAAGGATGTATTTTTCATAAGAATAATGAGCGATGAAATTTTTCTTATAAAGGGGAAATGAAAATATGGAAATATATTTCAGGTATAAATTACTCGAAATAGTTTTTATATGGGTGTGAGGGAGGTCAATGGGTTTTAAAACATTATACTTGGTCATTTAGGATAAATTAACATCTCTAATCTTGTAAAATATAAAGTAGTGAGGAATATAGCCAAGGTGAATTTTGAAAGACTCATCACTTAGGACATATTTCACAATGTAAAGATAGTGGAAAATATTTAGATGAAGGTGGAGATAAAAAAATTATCTTGATTTAATACTTATTGTTGTGTGTAGTATTATAAAATTCAATTCAAATAACATAGATAAGTATTTCATTATTTTCTTAATGATTTTAATTATATGACTATTTTGTATTTCATGTTGAGTAAATCAAAGCCTCATAAGATGATTAATTACTTTCAAAGGTATATTGAAAATAAAATGGGATGTTCTATCAAAATATATAGGTCTAAAATCTATCAAAATTCAAAAATAAAGACTTTAAGTCATGAATATAGTTCTCCATACACAAACTATGAAAATAGAGTAGTTGTGTGGAGGAATTATTGTTTTATGGACATCATAACGACAATGTTATTAGATAATCGAACTTCAGTGTACTATTGAAGATAAGTCACAAAAATGAATTCCCATTTTTTCAAATAGTACTTAATTAGAATGGATTTCATCAATACAGCAGAAAATATGTGGTTTGGGAAGAATCCAAACATGAAACTCTAAAAGGTATTCTATAACCTATTCTATATCAATATTAGTAAAATTTATGTTGGAAAAATTCATGAAAGTGCTGATGAGGAGATTTTTCTTGGATATACACCTGATATAAGGAATTATCAGTGTAACCAAAAAATATAAGGAAAATAATTTCTAGTTATAATGTAATTATTTTAGAAATTAAAATTCATTGCAAATATCGTTTTGAAAGAGTAGATCAATTAGAAATTATTTGTCACGACCCCCCCTCCCCACAAAGTGTACCCCTCCTGGGCCGGCAATGTGAGAAGGGAGATAATGACCCCCGAGTCCCGCCTCCAGTAGGCCCCGGGTTGGCGACTAGCACCGAGGTTATAATACACACACAAATGGGAGGCATTACCCTCTAAGAGAACACATGCAGAAGAGAGAGATAGAATAGACTCCAACCAACTCCAACTCATAACTGAAAAATAAAAGAAACCCAAGTACATATATGAAATTTCATGCAAAAGTACTACAACTGAAAGGGAAAACTAAAAGTACCCAAAAGAAAGTAAAACGACAGCGACCACAAGCCCGAACAACTCATCCTCCAACCGCAAGCTAGTAGTAACCAGCTTGATCTCCAACCTGCTCCAAGTGACCTGAAAAACAGTTTATATATACATAGGGTGAGTATAACAGTATACTCAGTAGGATCCTCCCCAAGCCTCTCGTGCAAAAGTAAAGAAAGAATGCTAAAGCCCAGTGAACAACAAGTGAGACTAACTCGTTATATAAACAGGTATACTAAGTTCCCAACCTCACCATGGCTACTCTCACCAAGTAACTCATACAAGAATATGGAATATAGTAAAGAATATCAAGGGTACCCCGCTACTACTTCCCCACTGGTTTTCCGCTTTGCCCCAACAACATACGTCCTATGCATATCTCTCCAAAGGCTTGCCCGTAGACACCTGGGCGAAGCACCACACCGTCCTCACAACCAAAGTAACCAGGTAGTTTCCGGGAGCCACCACAGCTCGTATAACGTGTATCATACATCAGGTATAATACCTCAAGCCATTATAGCCCATACTCCGAGTAAGGATCCTCAAGCCATTATAGCCTATACACGTTACACCTATAGTAGTCCATAGGATACTATATCCAGAATATATGTGTGGGAAATAACCACAAGCCATCACCGCCCTCTACACACATATATGGGTAAAACTAACCACTGTGCCTACCAGCACAAAGATCTACCAAGAGAAGAGAGCGGGGTCAAAGGGGGTAGTCAGCCATTCAACCTCCCATCAGAATGTGGGGGAAAACACGCCCCAGGGATCAGAATCCCCGGGGTGTCAGTTGCCCTTACCGATAGGGTGGAGTAGCATATAGAAACACAAAAAGTACAGAATATATATATATCTCACATCCACACTATGGGAATTACCTAGTCTTAGATACAACTACAGCTAACGTCTCTCAGACTCCAGGCTGCTACTTCAAAGACTAGGTATCCTATAAGCACACAACCAATTGAAGAGCTTTATTAGATTACTCCATCCTCATTTATCAGTTCCACTGTACATTAATTAATTCTTTAAACATTAATTAAGAATGAACAATTCCACATTAAACTGAATTGGCATCACTTTCAAAAACAACTGCTCCTTTTTAAGATTCACATCACCTTTAAATTCAAGCATCTCCATCCCCGTGGATTTTCACTATTTAATCAAACATTCATTACAGAATTACTTTTCCACATAACCAGGAATTCTAGAAAAACATCCTATTCTTCTAAACACAAAGGAGGCTCAACACGGTGAGTAGATATACTACCCGTCGAGTCTTTGCCTCCTATAGAAAGAGCATATACCCATTCTCCCTCGAGAGGCTAAACACGGAAAGCACGTGGCATACCACGCGCGTCTTCGCCTCCTTCAGAAGAATGGTAGCAAGACCAGCTGCCTTGAGTAGTGGGGAAAAGCAAAGCAGATTAACATTCAAGAAAAACACAAGAAACTAGAAACCACATCCAACCCATTTCATCACCCCTGGTGTCCTCCCCGACACCCATATGCATAAACTGATGCATCTCGCCACACTAGGCATCATCCGCTGCCACAACCACAAGGCCTCAATGCCTCCACATATCACAACAGCCATCCAGGCTCACATCACAACACACGCAGCAGGAAAACAAACATCACATCATGGGCTCTTGACCCTTTAACAAACAAGAGGGTAACTCAAAACCCTTTTAGAAATTCTCAAAAAAACTGTTCTCTAATCCATATTGAATTAACATATTTGTTATTCGTAGGTTCCAATCACGGATACCTAATCTGTAAGCTATCACAATTAAACAACCATGCTTCCTTACCTAATTTGATTATCCTCAAATTAAAACAACTACAACAACGGCAAAACAAGATTAATTTACAGGCCTCTATATCTTTCCAATTAATTAACAATTAATTCTGGCTTTACGTTCATTATCAATTTCAATCATGAACGAACAAAAAATCAAGAGAACATAGATATCACTATATCTCGGAAAACATGAGGCAAACTGTTATCACGGTATAAAGCAACAACATGCGATCAACCAATTCTTTTAATCCAGTTCAAGTATTTAATTAGGTCAATTTCATTGTGATCCAAAGGAATAAATCATTCTAATTCTACGATTTCACATACACAATTAGAGAAGCCATGAATCCCCTACCTCGAAGAGTTCTTGACGTCCTTTATCCACACAGCGGGCCACAATCCTTCTCTCGCGACAACTTATGTGGAAGAATGATCGACACAGCTTGGTTGCATCAAAAACAGAGCAGAACCAATCATAGGAGTAAAGATTGATTGTGCAACTCCTATGGAAAGGATTGAAAGGTTCTAGCGCCTCTTAGTTGAGAACAAAGGGAAAGAACAAGGTAGAATGATATCTCGTCCCTTTTTATGATTTAACGAGGTGACGGTTTAAGATCCGATTAATTCTCCATTAAAAACGGATCGCATTAACCCACACAGTTTGACCACGTAAAACATTCCAAGCCTTAGGAATAATAAATATAGTATTTATGGCATTTGAATCGGCCTTAAGAGCCCTTAAAATAAGGCTTTAAATGTATTTTACGTTAAAGGAAACGTAAAAAGGGAAAAACTGTAGGAGTCTGGAAACACTGTTCACCCACCGTTACTGTACATGAAACCGATCTGTGAAACCGATGTGTGAAACTGATCTGTGAAACTGATTTGTCAGACCGATCTGTGAAACCGATCTGTGAAACCGATCTGTGAAACTGATCTGTCACACTGATCTATGAAACCGATCTGTGAAACTGATCTGTCACACCGATCTGTGAAACCGATCTGTGAAACTGATCTGTCACACCGATCTGTGAAACCGATCTCTGAAACCGATCTGTGAAACCGATCTGTGAAACCGATCTGTCAGACCGATCCTTGAAACCGATCAGTCACACCAATCTGTGAAACTGATCTGTGAAACCAATCTGTCAGACCGATCTGTGAAACCGATCTATCAGACCGATCCGTGAAACCAATCTGTCACACCGATCTGTGAAACCGATCTGTGAAACCAATCTGTGAAACTGATCTGTCACACAGATCTGTGAAACCGATCTGTGAAACCGATCTGTGAAACCAATCTGTGAAACCGATCTGTGAAACCGATCTGTCATACCGATCGGTGAAACCGATCTGTCAGACCGATCCATGAAACCGATCTGTCAGACCGATCTGTGAAACCGATCTGTCACACCGATCTGTGAAACTGATCTATGAGACCGATCTGTCAGACCGATCAGTGAAATTGATCTGTCAAACCGATCTGTGAAACTGATCTGTGAGACCGATCTGTCAGACCGATCGGTGAGACCGATCTGTCAGACCGATCTGTTACTGTTCATAAAACTGGAAACACTGTTCACAGAACTGGAAAATTGGAAAAGTGTTGGGGATAAGTCCCCTTGACCTCCCAGAACACCTCCAACACCAACATTTCACAAAGTAATGGACCAGAGAGGTCTAGGCCATTACATTAGATAACTCTCTAAACATTCTCGTCCTCGAGAATTAAAAACCAACCTAGAAGAAAAGAGGGGTCCGAACAACCACCCCATAAGATACCTCTCAGGGGAAAACCACCATGAGTCGTTCAAAAGCTGGAACAAAACTACGACATCCGAGAGTATGGAAACAAACAATTCATAACCAAAAAATTCAAACATGACATCACATCAAAGGTACATAAATAAAACATGAAAGGTCCAACCACAAAGAAAACATCATTAAATGAAAAGAGTTAAACATTAAACAACTCTGGGTACTGAGCACGTATCTGTGACTCACGCTCCCAGGTACTCTCCTCCATGGCACCGTGTCGCCACAAGACACGAACTAAGGGGATAGAATGCCCACGCAACACCTTCTCCTTGTGGTCTTGGATCTCCACAGGTCGCTCCTCGAAGGTTGCATCATCATCAATATTGATTTCTCCCCAATCGATAACATGAGATTCATCATGAAGGTAACGAAGGAGCTGTGATAAATGGAAAACATCATGTATCCGACTCATCTGAGGGGGAAGTGCTACTCGATACGCCACACCTCCAACACGAGCTAACACCTCGAAAGGCCCAACAAAACTGGGAGAAAGCTTACTTCCGCGACCAAACCTTCTCTGCCCACGACGGGGAGTCACCTTTAGAAACACATGATCCCCAAAATTAAACTCTAAGGGTCTCCTTCTTTGATCAGCATAAGATTTATGACGATCTTGTGCTGTCTTCATCCTCTCACGAATCACCTGAACCATATCTATTGTATTCTTCACTAGTTATGGTCCGAGAATTGCAGACTCTCCGACCCCAGTCCAGCACAACGGAGAACGACATGGCCGGCCATACAAAGCTTCAAACGGCGCCATACCGATGGTCGAGTGAAAACTATTATTGTAAGAAAACTCTACCAAGGGTAAGTGATTCATCCATGAACCTCCAAAATCAAGAAAACAAGAGCGCAACATGTCTTCAAGAGTCTGGATGGTTCGCTCTGTCTGACCATACGTTTGAGGATGAAAAGTAGTGCTAAGGCACAGTTGAGAGCCAAAAGCATGCTGGAGACCTCTACACACCCTAGAGGTAAAATGAGTATCTCAATCAGAAATGATCGTCTTAGGAACTCTGTGAAGCCCCACCACCTCCTCCATATACTGCCTCGACAAAACCTCCACTGAGCTCGACTCCTTGATTGCTATGAAGTGGGCCGATTTATTTAAACGATCCACTACCACCCATATAGCATAATGTCCTCCCGGAGCTCGAGGTAAACCTGTAACAAAGTCCATTGAGATGTCCTCCCACTTCCACTGAGGAATCTCTAAGTGATGGAGAAGACCACCAGGAACACGGTGTTCGGCCTTCACCTTCTGGAAGACTAAACATCGAGACACACATTCTGCAACTGTACGATTCAGCCCAGGCCACCAAAACTGACTCCTCAAGGATCGGTACATCTTCGTCACACCAGGATGTACCGCCAAGGGTGAACTATGGAACTCTCGGAGAACAGTCTCGCGCATCTTCAAGGGAACAAAAAGCCTGCCATGATACAACACTCGGTGTTGTTCATCCTCCGACCAACCATCAGGGGCCTCACCACATACAACTCTGTCTCTCCAAACTTCCACCTCTAGATCACCCAATTGAGACTCTTCCACCTTCTGCATCAGGGATGACTACACCGTTATCTGGAAAAGACAACCTCTACCCCCAACTTATCCCATATCAAGATGCAAAGCTGATAGCTCTTCCATCACTCTCCAAGAATCATCAGATTCATGCACAACATCATTACGTGAATTTCGGCTCAGTGCATCAGCAAAAAACTTTCCCTTCCCAGGTGTATACGATATTTCGAAGTTGTATTCTTGCAAGAACTCCATCCACTGACGCTGCCGCAAGTTCAAATCCCGCTGAGAGAAAACATACCTCAAACTCTTATGATCGGTGAAAACCACAATGCGCTCGCCAATGAGGTAATGTCTCCACAACTTCAGCGCAAACAACACGGCTGCCAACTCAAGATCATGGGTGGAATAGTTGCATTCATGGGGACACAACTGCCGAGACCCATAAGAAACAACAGACCTCTGCTGCATGAGAACACAGCCTAGCCCCAGATGTGAAGCATCACAGAAAACATCAAACTGGACTCCCTCCGCTGGAAGACAAAGGACTGGAGAACATACCAACTTCTCCTTTAGATACTCGAAAGCTATCTGACACTGATCAGTCCATATGAACGTTTGACCCTTCCTGGTCAAAGCTGTCAGAGGAGTTGCAACTCGGGAGAAATTATCCAAAAACCTCCTATAATAGCCTACGAGACCAAGGAAACTTCGCACCTCTGACACGGTCTTGGGGGCTGGCCAAGACACCACTGCTTCTATCTTCGAAGGATCCATAGCTACTCCCTGTTGGGACACGACATGTCCCAGGAAACGAACTTCTCGAGCCCAGAACTCACACTTGGACAACTTCCCAAACAACCGATGTTGGCGAAGAACTCCCAAAACGGCTCGTAAATGCTCTGCACGCTCCTCTTCAGATGTGGAGTACACAAGGATGTCGTTGATGAAAACCACAACAAACTTGTCCAAGAATTCACGGAACACAGCATTCATCAACCCCATGAAAACAGCTGGAGCATTTGTCACGCCGAATGGCATTACAACAAACTCATAATGCCCATGACGACAGCGGAAAGCAGTCTTCAAGATATCCTCATCCTTTACACGCATCTGATGATATCCTGACCGCAAGTCTATCTTTGAAAACCAACTTGCACCCTTCAGTTGATCGAATAGGTCATCAATCCGTGGGAGAGGATAGCGGTTCTTTATTTTCACTTTGTTTAACCGATGATAATCGACGCACAACCGCAAACTGCCATCAGCCTTTTTCACAAACAAAACTGGTGCACCCCAAGGTGACACACTTGGCTGAAAAAAACCACACTACAACAGACCATCGAGCTAAATACGTAGCTCTCGTAACTCAGAAGGGGCCATCCTATACGGAGACATAGAGATAGGAGACACTTCTGGCTATAGCTCGATCCCAAACTCGATCTCTCGTCGAGGGGGGTAAGGATACAATCTCTTCTGTAAAGACATCAGGGTACTCCTCTACGACCCTAGGAAACGCCAGCTGTTGAACCTCTGAAGAACTCAGCGTCATCCCATCCATCATGGATGATAAGGATGGAACTCTTCTATGACTCATCCGAGGATCTCTCTCACCAACAAACACCACTTTCTCTCCATCTTCATCAAAGAAAACGACCTTCTTCCTGTAGCAATCCACAACAGCCTGCACCGAATAAGACCAATCCATGCCAAGAATGACATCATATGGTTGTATTCGCAAACATAGGAAATCTCCCCAAGAGCGGTGTTTCCCCAACACTAGCTCATAGTCTCTACATATTTCAAACAAGTCGGCTCGACCTCTAACTGGCGTAGTCAACGCCAAGGGCACTGGAAGCCTCTCTACCTCAAGTCCCAAAGCATGGACAAGGGTAGGTGATATGAAGGAGTGTGTTGCTCCTGAATCAAACAAGGCATACACCAAGGTAGAAAACAAGCAAAGGGTACCTCGAACGACATCTGGCTCGCCTGGGGCTGGCAACGCTAGAGCATGAAGCTGACCACGACCACCTCTGCGGCCTCTTTGACCCTGAGGACGACCACCACCATGGCCACGCTCTGCTCTCTAAGGATGGGGAGCATCATGGGGCTGTCCTCTACCTGCTCCATCTACCCTCGGGTGATCTAAAGCTGGTGCAACCTGCTGCTGCAGCCTCGGCTGAAACTGCCTCAACAGAGGAACCTGGAGTGGAGCGCCTGGTGCACGATGACTGCTCTGAAAAGTTGGGCACTACCGCTGCTGATGACCACGTCCACCACAAGAAAAGCAAGCGCCTGATTCCTTGGCACAGGTCTGAGAGTTGATACCTCCGGAGAAACAAGATGGAAAGGGATGGGACCTACCCCCAGGTGAACGGAAACTCTTCTGCCCTGAAAACCGAGAACCCCGGACCACAGCTCTGCTTCGTGAGGAATCATGACAATTCCCCTCTCGTGATGATCCGGTCCTAGCCAAAGTCCTCTCAACAACCTCTGCCCTCGCCAGCACCTCTAGATATGTCTTCAGCATAAATGGGGTGACCTGGCGCTGGATCTCTGGACGCAAAGCCTCCTCGAAATGCCTCGCCCTGGCCTCATCATCTAGTAACAGGTTTGAAGCATATCGTAGAAGGTTCCTAAAATGGATTCCAAACTCCCGAACACTGGAGTTCCCCTGTCGAAGGGTAAGAAGCTCATGACGACTGGACGCCTTCGCAGTCGACGAAAGAAACTCAACTCTAAACCTCTCTCGAAACTCCTCCCATGAGATTGATGACTCCTCACGATCACCGAGGAACAAGAACCACCATTGCCTCGCTACTCCATGCAGCATCATCACAACCAAGGACACCCAGTGTTCCTTCCGAGCATGAATCGAGCTGAAGCCGATCTCAACCTCCTCTAACCAGCCTTCTGTGACTGCATCTGAAACGGAGCCCTCGTACTTCTATAGACTCTGGGGCTGGAACTCTCGGAGTGTCTTCCTCTAAGTGTCATCGTCGTCAACCTCTACCCGGAGGCAATCTGCTGGAACAGCCTGCTGGGCATCTTCTGCGCAAACCTGACGAGGACGTCGACCTGGAGCCATACCTGTAAAATAAAAACTGTTAGAGCTCCTCATCCTGGAATATGGAAGACTCAACATTAATTAATTAATTGTTTTGTTTTATTAATTTTAGGTTACCTATCCCAAGGTCTACCCATTCAAACACAAGTGCAATGAATAATGATGCATGATCCTTTCCTAGGTATCTACCCTGCAATCGGTATCACTTGTTTAGTAGCCATTGTAAACTTAAAGGTCCATGCAACAAATCATAGGGGGCCCTAAACGCCTATGTCTCTTCCGGTCTCCAGTGTTTACCCTACTTTCTAAACAAGAATAACACCGTTTCCCTACCATCCCAGGCATCCTCACCTGTGCCTAACTACAAACTCCATCCTATCCCTCAACCAGACCTCTGATACCACTCTGTCACGACCCCCTCCACACAAAGTGTACCCCTCCTGGGCCGGCAATGTGAGAAGGGAGATAATGACCCCCGAGTCCCACCTCCAGTAGGCCCCGGGTTGGCGACTAGCACCGAGGGTATAATTCACACACAAATGGGAGGCATTACCCTCTAAGAGAACACATGCAGAAGAGAGAGATAGAATAGACTCCAACCAACTCCAACTCATAACTGAAAAATAAAAGAAACCCAAGTACATATATGAAATTTCATGCAAAATTACTACAACTGAAAGGGAAAACTAAAAGTACACAAAAGAAAGTAAAACGGCAGCGACCACAAGCCTGAATAGCTCCTCCTCCAACCGCAAGCTCGTAGTAACCAGCTTGATCTCCAACCTGCTCCAAGTGAACTGAAAAACAGTTTATATATACATAGGGTGAGTATAACAGTATACTCAGTAGGATCCTCCCCAAGCCTCTCATGCAAAAGTAAAGAAAGCATGCTAACGCCCAGTGAACAACAAGTGAAACTAACTCGTTATCTAAACAGGTATACTAAGTTCCCAACCTCACCATGGATACTATCACCAAGTAACGCATACAAGAATATGGAATATAGTAAAGAATATCAAGGGTACCCCGCTACTACTTCCCCACTGGTTTTCTGCTTTTCCCCAACGACATACGTCCTGTGCATCTCTCTCCAAAGGCTTGCCCGCAGACACCTGGGCGAAGCACCACACCGTCCTCACAAACAAAGTAACCAGGTAGTTTCCGGGAGCCACCATAGATCGTATAACGTGTATCATACATCAGGTATAATACCTCAAGCCATTACAGCCCATACTCCGAGTAAGGATCCTCAAGCCATTATAGCCTATACACGTTACACCTATAGTAGTCCATAGGATACTATATCCAGAATATATGTGTGGGAAATAACCACAAGCCATCACATCCCTCTACACACATATATGGGTAAAACTAACCACTATGCCTACCAGCACAAAGATCTACCAAGAGAAGAGAGCGGGGCCAAAGGGGGTAGTCAGCCATTCAACCTCCCATCAGAATGTTGGGGAAAACACCCCCCAGGGCTCAGAATCCCCGGGGTGTCAGTTTCCCTTACCGACAGGGTGGAGTAGCGTATATAAACACAAAAAGTATAGAATATATATATATATATCTCACATCCACACTATGGGCATTACCTAGTCTTAGATACAACTGCAGCTAACGTCTCTCAGACTCTAGGCTGCTACTTCAAAGACTAGGTATCCTATAAGCACACAACCAATTGAAGAGATTTATTAGATTACTCCATCCTCATTTATTAGTTCCACTGTACATTAATTAATTCTTTAAACATTAATTAAGAATGAACAATTCCACATTAAACTGAATTGGCATCACTTTCAAAAACAACTGCTTCTTTTTAAGATTCACATCACCTCTAAATTCCAGCATCTCCATCCCCGTGAATTTTCACCATTTAATCAAACATTCATTACAGAATTACTTTTCCACATTCCTAGGAATTCTACAAAAACATCCTATGCTTCTAAACACAAAGGAGGATCAACACGGTGAGTAGATATACTACCCGTTGAGTCTTTTACGCCTATAGAAAGATTATATACCCATTCTCCCTCGAGAGGCTAAACACGGAAAGCACGTGGCATACCCCGCGCGTATTCGCCTCCTTCAGAAGAATGGTAGAAAGTCCAGCTACCTTGAGCAGTGGGGAAAAGCAAAGCAGATTAACATTCAAGAAAACCGCAAGCAACTAGCAACCACATCCAACCCATTTCATCACCCCTGGTGTCCTCCCCGACACCCATATGCATAAACTGATGCATCTCGCCACACTAGGGGTCATCCGCTACCACAACCACAAGGCCTCCATGCCTCCACATATCACAACAACCATCCATGCTCACATCACTGCACACGCAGCAGGAAAACAAACATCACATCATGGGCTCTTGACCCTTTAACAAATAAGAGGGTAACTGAAAACCCTTTTAGAAATTCTCACACAAACTGTTCTCTAATCCATATTGAATTAACAGATTTGTTATTCATAGGTTCCAATCACGGATACCTAATCAGTAAGCTATCACAATTAAACAACCATGCTTCCTTCCCTAATTTGATTATCCTCAAATTAAAACAACTGCAACAATGGCAAAACAAGATTAATTTACAGGCCTCTTTATCTTTCCAATTAATTAACAATTAATTCTGGATTTACGTTCATTATCAATTTCAATCATGAACAAACGACAAATCAAGAAAACATAGATATCACTATATCTGGGAAAACATGAGGCAAACCGTTATCACGGTATAAGGCAACAACATGCGATCAACCAATTATTTTAATCCGGTTCAAGTATTTAATTAGGTCAATTTCATTGTTATCTAAAGGAATAAATCATGCTAATTCTACAATTGCACATACACAATTAGAGAAGCCATGAATCCCCTACCTCGAAGAGTTCTTGACGTCCTTTATCCACACAGCGGGCCACAATCCTTCTCTCGCGATAACTTATGTAGAAGAATGATCGACACAGCTTGGTTGCATCAAAAACAGAGCAGAACCAATCCTAGGAGTAAAGATTGATTGTGGAACTCCTACAGAAAGGATTGAAAGGTTCTAGCGCCTCTTAGTTGAGAACAAAGGGAAAGAACAAGGGATAATGATATCTCATCCCTTTTTAAGATTTAACGAGGTGACGGTTTAAGATCCGGTTATTTCTCCATTAAAAATGGATCGCATTAACCCACGAGGTTTGACCAAGTAAAACATTCCAAGCCTTAGGAATAATTAATATAGGATTTATGGCATTTGAATCGCCCTTAAGAGCCCTTAAAATAAGGATTTAAATGTATTTTACGTTAAAGGAAACGTAAAAAGGGCAAAACTGTAGGAGTCTGGAGACACTGTTCACCAACCATTACTGTACATGAAACCGATCTGTGAAACCGATCTGTGAAACTGATCTGTGAAACTGATCTGTCACATCGATCTGTGAAACCGATCTGTGAAACTGATCTGTCACACCGATCTGTGAAACAGATCTGTGAAACAGATCTGTGAAATTGATCTGTCACACCGATCTGTGAAACCGATCTGTGAAACTGATCTGTCACACCGATCTGTGAAACCGATCTGTGAAACCGATATGTGAAACCGATCTGTGAAACCGATCTGTCAGACCGATCTGTGAAACCAATCTGTCAGACCGATCCATGAAACCGATTTGTCACACCGATCTGTGAAACTGATCTGTGAAACCGATCTGTCAGACCGATCTGTGAAACTGATCTGTCAGACCGATCCGTGAAACCGATCTGTCACACCGATCTATGAAATTGATCTGTGAAACTGATCTTTGAAATTGATCTGTCACACCGATCTGTGAAACCGATCTGTGAAACGGATCTGTCACACCGATCTGTGAAACCGATCTGTGAAACCGATCTGTGAAACCGATCTGTGAAACCGATCTGTCAGACCGATCTGTGAAACCGATCTGTCAGACCGATCCGTGAAACCGATCTGTCAGACCGATTTGTGAAACCGATCTGTCACACCGATATGTAAAACTGATCTGTGAGACCGATCTGTCAGACCGATCAGTGAAACTGATCTGTCAAACCGATCTGTGAAACTGATCTGTGAGACCGATCTGTCAGACCAATCGGTGAGACCGATCTGTTACTGTTCATAAAACTAGAAACACTGTTCACAGAACTGGAAAATTGGCAAAGTGTTGGGGATAAGTCCCCTTGACCTCCCAGAACACCTCCAACACCAACATTTCACAAAGTAATGGACCAGAGAGGTCTGGGCCATTACATTATTAGTTAACCTCAAATGATTTAATTGTTATAGAAAAATTTAAAAATTCACATCATGATTTAAAAATTTCTAGTGATACCAAACCCTTAGTGAAAGGAGTATCTGAAAAACAAAGGTTTAAAAATTGTGTTGACCTTGAAACATCCATGGACAAATCCGGATGTGTGTGTTCAAACTCTGAAAATTAAGAGAATATCCAATCATATCATATTTTTTTAAATGGTATATAAGAGAATAAAGAATTCATTGTAACATGAGGATAAATAATTATGATGGAATAAGAGTGGAATTAGATTGAGAATAATGATGCTTTGGAGTTAGCTTCATATCCCAAGATATGAATATAATAGATATTAAGTGTTTTTATAAAGAAATTAAATTAATAAGAGGAAAATCATAGAAAAAATATTTTATTGAGTGTAAAGGATACTCTCAAATTAATTTTATTAACTTTAATAAACCTTTTTCTCAAGTCATATGGATTGTAGAGATTTAAATATTTCTTGCAATATGTTCCAGATGGCCTAAAAAAGTGTTTCAAATGGAAATAAAATCTATAATTATTTAATTTTTAACTTGAGGATGAGGTTTACATTAAATAACAAGAAGTTTTTATACTTTATGGTGATGGTTATCGAATTTATATATATAATAAATCCATATATGGGCTTAATAAAGGACCATAATAATGATATTAAAATATCTACAATCTTTTAAAGGGTTTTTAATTATATTAAGGTATGGGGGCTAAAAATATCTATGTCAAGGGAGATGACACAGAATCTATAAGTGTGTTTGTGTATATTGATAGAATTATTATTTTTGGAATCATATAAGAGACTTGTGAAGACTTGGATTCCCAAATTAGAAAATAATTTGCGAATTTAATCAGTAGTGAGATGATATTTTTTATCCTTTTAAATAAAAATCTCAATTGGTTATATTTTTCTGTCATAGTAAAAATATTCTTATGAATTATGGAACATGTTCAGAATTGGTGAAACAAGATATGTATCTACTCATATAATAATTGGTACTAATTTTTCATTGGATTAAGTATGGATGAATGTTGATCAAATGTAATTCCAAAGTATTATAGAAATACTATTATACTTAATAGTGTCAAGGATAGAAATTTTGTTATTGGTAACTCTATCAGTATGATTCCAAATCAATACATTGGATTCACATCTTATAGAAGCATAAAGATCAAGCACTATGCATAAGGGACTCCTAATTCTGGATTTAGATATGAAAAAGCCAATTTTTTATATTTATAGCTATTTGAATGATTATTAGAAAGGTGATGTTGGGGATTGTAAGACAACTTCTAGAGGTTTATTATTTATAGGAGGGAGATTCACTTCTTTGAACTATAAGAAGAAAAATTTAGTATCTCTGAGCATAATGAAAGTTGAGTATGTTCAAAATGGTACATATGAATTAATTTTTTAAAGACATGATGGTGTAAGATTTATACCCACTAGTTATTGGGTGTGATAATAAAAGTAAAATAACATTGTTGAAGAATCCAATTCAAAATTGAAGGTTGAATCATATCAGTATTAAGTACCACATCATCAAGAAGAAGGTGGAAAAGTAAGATAATTCATTGGATCTTGTTTCAAAAAGGGATAACATTTTTTATATATTCTAAAACATTATAATAAAAGATTCATTATATCACTTTAGAGTGCCTTTGAGAGTGTATTATTTCCCATAATTCCTTGAAGGTTCATTTTTTTATTCCCTCTATTTCATTACAGTTATTTTTTAGTAGAGGGGGATAATATCAATGATATCTTGTTAGAAAAGGGGATAGACTCTATATTATTTTTTGGTGCTTTTTAAGGGGGAGAATAGAATAATAGTTTTCCATGAAAGGTAGATAAAAGATTTTGGTTTCTAAAAATTAGTGAATAGATCATTATTTTTTTCACATTTTTCCAACAAATACAAATGGGATGATTAAAGATCCATGGGCGATTTAATTTTCGAGTCTTTGAGTTCATGATACCTTACGAATTGAATTGAAAAATAGGGATACATGAGTTAATCATAATTGATACATTATAAATATTTCATTAATATTTACATTAAGATTTGGTGAATTCAAAAACATAATTTTATCCTATGATGTAGTGTCACGACCAGCCTTCACCAAGATGAGGTACAAGACAACAAATTTCCAGACCATTCCTTTATCAAGTTGAAGGAGAGATAATGAACCCCAAGGCCAGCCTCCAATAGGTCCTTAAGTAGAGACTAGAACTAAGGGTATAGAATCACATGTAATATGAAAGGCATTACCCTTTTTATTTAGTAGGATCGAGAGATAAGATAGTAAATCCAAAACAACAATAAAAGTGGAAGTAAAAGTAAATAAAAATAGTACATTCCCATATGCATGTTCCAAATAAAGTGCTACAAGTTAAATAAAGAAAACTACAAAGGGAAGTACCAAAAGAAAAGTAAAGCAACAACGTCAATGGTCCCTGCGTCCTAGATAATAGGGTTCAGAACTGTCCTCAAAGTCATCCTGGTAACCTAGAAAAAGTTATATATATATAGGGTGAGTATACAGGTATACTCAGTCGGGAAAGACAAGATCTCTCGTGCAGAATTAGGGAGGCATTTTAATTCCCTGTGATAAAAAGTAGATAATCAACCCACCTAACAAGGAAACTATCCACCCAGACCTCACCAAGGAACACTCCCCAAATAATGAAATTTAAGTAAAGTAATAGTAATAACTAATCGATGTTTGTGTACCCCACACCACTTTCCCACTAGTTATTGAAGACATCCTACACGTTAGACCTCCCCTGCCATTCTCTCCACAGTCCCACTGCCATACCCTGTCCGCACACACCTGGGCTACCACAACCACACATACCGCCCGCAAACACCTAGGCCCCAACAACTACACGTAACCATGACCATCGACAACTGGGCTAGAACAACTACCTCCATGACCAAAGACACTTGGGCCCAAACAACTACTGCCATGCCTAAAGACTCTTGGGCCTCAATCCTAATACACTTGTGAAAGAACCTACTCACACACATCAGGGCCAACCACTACAACATCCCCTGAAAGTAGAATATTCGGATATAATGGAATTTAGGCCATCATATCCTTCCCAAAGAGTCTTGTTCTACTCAGGAAAGGGTGTAGAAATGGATATAATAACCATCCACAGATAGGAGTGTTGGGAAAAACACCCTCCCCCATGAATTGTGGGTGTTCAACACAAAGTGCTCAACTCGGGTGGGGAGAAAATAAGAAACATAAGAACTAAAATATATATTCGGGTAATGTAACTCCCCAAACCTAGAAGCCCATAGGTAGTGCATTATTATGTATCATTAGTATGATCTCAAAAGATCAAGTCTCGAAAGACAAATTAGTTTAGTAGACTTGGAATTACTTGATACTTTCATAAGGTTTACATTATATCATAAAATAGAAAACTACAAAAACATTATTTCTATAGACAACACTAAGATCCCATATTCTATCCCTATAGGTCATTCATAATATACTTCTTTGAATCTTGGAAAAAATAAAACATAGAAAGGGGAGAGCTCAGATGCTCAGTAAGGATAACAATATAGTGGAAATTTTCATAAATAAGAACAAAAAATTAAGGAAATGTATAAAACTAAAACAAAAGCCTTTTTAACATAAATTTCATAATAATATGGAAAATATAAATCAAAATAATTCCATTTACTTACTCACATTGATATTCTACTAGTTGAATAATCACATGCAATGTCAATAGCCACTTCCATAATGATGGAATGCATAATGCCAGACTTCATAACCACATATTCAAGGCCTTGTTCCAAGACTAAAAAAAAGATTTTGTCAAGGCCTTGTGCCAAGAAACTAGTTTGTCCCATGAGACCTACCGATGTATCGAGGAGCTATAGAGGGATCCACTCGTCACTTAATAAGCCCAATGCATTCCTCATATGAAAATGTTTAAACATAACACAAACATTCGTCTTAAAACTAGCTTACAAAATGTCAATACTTTATACATAAACCATGAATGGTATAAAAATAACACATCCACATTCAAATATATCAAAAAACCTTCAATAAAATATGGAATTTTTTTATTATAATAAATTAATTTCAAATAATCTTAAAATCCATCAAAGGGCGTTGACATAGATGAAATCAAAACCTTTTTTAGAGAAATATATCTTTCTATTTTGAAATCATTTAAGAGTCAAATAATTATAAAGAAAAAATTTATTTTTAAAATATTATTATAAGCATGTAAGGGAAACTTCTACAATGTTATAATAGCGGAAAATAGCCGCACCAGCCGTATAAGTTAAAAAAACATTCTTACCTTAATTTTGCCGAAAAGGTCATAAGGTACCTTGTTTGGAAAATGATGGAAAGATTCCTTTCAAACCATTTTATAAAAAGTCAAAAAAGGGTATAAATGACTTTAACCCATATTATAGTAAATAGGTACAATGTTTTGTAATACATTTTTAAGAAACATGGATGTGGATGATAAAGAGGTCCCAATAGATACTTATGTAAAAACAACCTAGGATAATAAAGAGATTGTGAAATTAACCCTTACCTTTTACTTCTCCTTGGTCGAGGCTAGGTTAACCACCTATATAATTGTGAAATAATTTTTATTAAATTATAAAAGAATCATATAAATTAATATGATATCATATATGATCTTTTACTATTACTTTGTTAATAATATTTTAGTATTATCGTCGTTTCGGGTGTTAACTGATTCGTTTTCCTCTTTATGATTTGTTATGTAAGTATTGTTTATTATGGATAGAATTTATCATATTCATATTTAAAATTATATTAAGTCTTTAAAAATTATTTTTAATAATCTAATGAAAATTTTTCTTGAATGGATATGATGGGGAATGAATCTAATCGCGTTCGTGGAGACGGTAATCCATACATACGCACGAGAACAAATATCATTCTTTTGATATTAAAATTTTATATAATTGGATGGTATAAAATATATAAATAATATTTATCAGGTTAATTTATTATTTACATCATTTATACATCATTATTATACCCATCCGAATAATAATGTATTGAGTAATAACTACACCACAACGTGGAGACAGTATGTCATACGTACGCACGTTTGGTGAAATGTCAATCAAAGGATGGATAGAATAATGAATATGGTTGTAACATATTGATAATAACATCACTGTATATATAATATACTGAAGTTATTATTTTATAATGTAATTAACAAGGCAAGAAGAAGTGGAAGATGAAAAAAATATGAAAGAGGTGGTGAGATA
The DNA here is from genome assembly GCA_963277665.1 of Viscum album. Classification (NCBI taxonomy): domain Eukaryota; kingdom Viridiplantae; phylum Streptophyta; class Magnoliopsida; order Santalales; family Viscaceae; genus Viscum; species Viscum album. The sequence continues at coordinate 609,259,853 of OY728137.1, read as the reverse complement.
TTTACCTCTTCTTCGGGTTCTTCTTCTTGATTTGATCAAAAGGGATCCTTAGGATAGATTTATGACTAAAATAAGGCCTCTATGATAAAGGGAGTAAAGTTTAGAGGGTATTTGGGCATGGGTTGGCCGAACCTAATGGCTTTGAAGGTGTGAATTTGAGAGAAGGATAAGTTCCCTTTTATAAGAGGAGTGAGGGGAGCCTTAGGAAAAGATTGAAATATTATTTTATAATAAAATAATTTTCGGTTTTTAATAGCTCCAAAAAGAATTATTTAAAGGATAAGGTAGGGATGGGCCGAAGACCACTCAAAAAAGAGGTTTTAGACAGGTTCGGGTCACTATATTAACTTTATCTTTTATATTTAACTCTTAGTTAATAGTTTGACATTTACCATGTCTCTTTGTATTTTTATATTATATGGTTAATAAACATTCTATAAACTTCCAAGAGAACCTAAAGTGGTTCATTAATGACATATATAATATTATTTAATACCTTTTTCCAATCCTTATATTTTCAAGAATATAATATCAATTAATAATATAATATTTGTTTTAAAAACTCTTTTATGCCAATTTTGACACTATTTGGTATTTTGTTTTTTCTAAATTCATAACATCATTATTAATTTGAATAAAATTAATTTACCAAACCTAACATGTCATATTAACCTATCAAATTAGTTTAATTCATATGAAGTATCAAGGTACATTTATTTGTATATTTATAATATCACTTATTTTAATATTTCATTAATTATGTAATTAATGCATTATCATTTTGTAATAAATAAATTAAATTATTTAATGTCTAAAAATAATAAATAAAATTCCATTATTTAGGAAATATTTTTAGCTTTCTAGTTAATATTTATAGTCAAATTTATATTGTGTGTATCCCTATATTAAAAATGGTTTAGTTATTAAACTTTGAATTTAACTATTTTATCTCTTCTTTAAATAAAATAATAATAAATGTCCTAATCTAATACAAGTGGACCAAAGAGGTTCATATTTTATTACTAAGGTTTTCCAGGAAGAATTATACTTATCCAATATAATTAAGACATGTGTTAGGGTAATAATAATATCATTTTTACCTTTAATTACACTATTTACTTTTAACCGTTGTAAATAAATGATAAAAGTAACTATTCACCAAAAAATATTTTTATCTTATTGAACCTCATTTTACTTCTTAATATTAATCATATCTCTCAGATTTTTGAAATTCAACTCACAGAAGCAGTAAAATTTAGTTTTATATAAATTTGAAAACGCTCCTTGGAGGTGGATAAAAGATGGTAAAAATTTCAATAAATTTTTTATATATCTAAAATTATTATAAACTGACTCCAATTAATTAAATTGAACTTACATAGGTATTATGTATCTATTTTTACATAAATATATTTAAATAAAATAAATAATATTTAAATAAAAATTCTGTTTTAAACTATAACTCAGTGTATTTCACTATTCATAAAAAATTGACAGTTTTCAGAAAAATACCAAAAATTCACCTTAAGATAATTTCGATATTCCAAATCAAAAAATGAAGTCAATTTTGAAATATAAAATTTATAAAATTTCAAAAAGTGGGTATTACTATTCATAATGGCTAGTTATATTGGTCACGATGTGTTAGAATCACGAAGTTGAGTACAACGCAAGATATTGCATTATTCAAAGGGAAACGTACTATGGAAGCTAGGGGTGTTACATTCTCCCCTCCTTCAAATAATTTCGTCCTCGAATTTTCTTGAATATTACTGCATAAAAAGATTCGGGTGGTTCTTCATCATAAGTTCCTCGGGTTCCCCTGTTGCCTCTTCCATATTATGGTTTCTCAATAAAACTTTTTCCAGACGAGTCGTCTGATTTCTCAACACTTGTTCTCTTATATCAAGAAACTTGACAGGCTATTCGTAATAAGACAGATTAGGTTCCTGTTCTAATTCCTCATAGGTGAGTACTTGTGTTGGTTCAGGCATGTATTTTCTCAATAGTGATATGTGGTACATATCATGAACTTTGGAGAGAATTGGCGGCATTCCCAAAGGGTAAGCTACAACCCCAATTTGTTCTAGAATTTCAAATGGTCCAATGTACCTGGGACTCAATTTACCCTTCTTACCGAAACATATAACACCCTTCCATAGAGATACCTTCAAGAAATCATGATTTCCTACCTGAAATTCCAAATCCTTCCTTCGGTTATCGACATAGCTCTTCTGCCCACTTTGAGCTGCTTTGATATGGGTTTTTATTACCTTCACCTTATCGTTTTCTCAACAAGTTATGGGCCTACAATTTTTCTTTCACCAATATCATCCCAATAGGTTGGTGTGCAACATCTATTTCTGTATAACGCTTCATATGGTGCCATTTGAATACTTGAATAGAAGCTATTGTAAGAGGAAATTTCTACTAGAGGTAAATATTGATCCCACATACTTTGAAAGTAAAGTAAGAAAGATATCAACATGTCTTCTAAGGGTTGAATAGTCTGTTATGATTTTCCATCAGTTTGAGGGTGGTAATCAGTGCTCAAATGAAGTTTAATATCTAGGTATTTCTGAAGACTTTTCCAAAATCTTGATGTAAAATGGGGATCATAGTCAGAAACAATCGATAGGGGTACTCCATAAAGTCTCACAATTTCATTAATATATAGTCTTTCTAAATGTTCAATTGGTAATTCTTATATTATAGCAAGAAAATGTGATGACATGGAAAGAATATCAACAATGACCCATATTTCATCGTTCCTTCTAGGAGTCTTTGGTAGTCCCATGATAAAGTCCATCGTAATATTATCCCATTTCCACTCAGGTATCGGAAGAGGTTGCATGAATTTTCTAGGCTGTTGCCTTCCAGATTTCACTTGTTGACAAACCATACATCTTGACACAAAATCAATAATCTTCCAATTCATGTTGTCCCAAAAAAAATGTTCCTTAAAATCTCTATACATCTTAGTGATACCAGGGTGTATATAGAAATTGGAACTATGAGCATCATCCAACAATTCCCTTTTTAGATCAGGTATATCGGGAACACAAAGTCTCTTCCCAAATTTAAAAATCCCATCATCATACACAGAGTCACTCAATCTCCCATCATTCATAGCTTTAATCTTCTTTTTAAACTCTTCATTATTGGTCTGAGAACTCTTTATCCATTCTAGTAAAGATGGTTTGGAAACCACTTGAAAAATTATTGATGTTTCACCTTCCATGGTTATCCCCATGTCTAACTTTACTAGATCCTTGTATATATGATTCTTTTCAACTCTCATCTTGTTTAGAACTCTATGATCCTTTCTGATCAAACCATTTTTCACCTTATTTTCCTTCCCTGAGTGGTAGTTTATGGTGCAATCATAATCCTTGAGTAGCTCAAGCCATCTCCTTTGCCTCATGTTGAGTTATTTCTGTGATAAAATATACTTCAAACTCTTGTTATCAGTATATATATCAAATTTTTCACCATAGAGATAATGTATTAATATCTTCAAATAAAATATTACAGCTGCTAACTCAAGATCATGAGTAGGATAGTTTTTCTCATGAATTTTTAGTTGTTGTGATGGATTGGAAATAACCCAATCATTCTGCATAAGGACACATCCACGTCCATTCTTTGATGCATCACTATAAATAACAAAACCATCATTCCCTGACGGTAGAGTCAGGATAAGAGCATTGAATAATATTCTATAAAATTCTTCAAACAATTCTTCACACTCTTTTTTCCAAACAAATTTAACCCCTTTTCATGTGATCTTTGTTAATGTGTTATCCAAATGAGAAAAATTCTGGATGAAACGTCGATAATAACCTGCTAAACAAATAAAAATGCCTACCTTGGTTATACTCGTTGGTGCTGGCCATTCTTGGATTGCCTTGGTCTTAGAAGGATCAATAGAGATTCTATCCTTAGAGACAATATGGCCAAGAAAGGAAATCTCCTAAATCCAAAATTCATACTTGCTAAACTTCCCATATAATTCATGTCTTCTAAGAGTCTTTAGAATAATGCACAAATGATTTTCATGATCTTCATAGCTTCTGGAGTATACCAAGATATCATCAATAAATACCACTACAAAGTCATCAATATATTCCTTGAAAACTCTATTTAATAGATCCAAGAATATATAGGGTCCATTAGTCAATCCAAAAGGCATTATTGTAAACTCATAATGCCCATACCTGGTTCGAAATACTGTCTTCAGAATATCTTCATTCTTCATGCACAACTGATGGTATCCAGATTGAAGGCAAATCTTTGAAAAATATTCATCTCCCTAAATTTGGTTGAATAAATAATCAATGTGAGTTAGGGGATACTTGTTCTCTATTTTTATAGCATTGATCTCCCTATAGTTAATGGAAAACCTCATAGATCCATCTTTCTTCTTAACAACAAGGGAAGGGGCTCCCCATGGAGAAACACTAGGTTGAATAAATCTATTATTAATCAATTCCTATAGTTGTTTCTTTAGTTACACTAGTTCTACTATGGCCATTCTATAAGGGGTCTTTGATATGAGCCTCAAACCAGGAATTTAGTCAATAGAAAACTCAATTTATCATTCTGGAGGATGTCTAGGTAAATCTTCTAGAAACACATCAACATATTCTTTCACAATAGGTACATCCTCTATTTGAACATTCCTTTCCTCACCCACAATTATCTCATTCTCTTACTCCCCCATAATTGAATTTAGTTGAGCAATTTGGGTGGATCTAGATAAGAATCATATGGTGACGTTTCTACTTTAAAGATAAGGTACTCTTTATCATCATCAAAAATTGTAACCTCCTTATTCTTATAATAAATTTTCACATCATGGTCCGAAAGCCAATTCATACCGAGGATTATATCAAATTAAATCATGGGTATGATGATGAGATCAGTAGATAAAGAACAATTATATGCCATAATGGGGACTGATTGACAAAAATTTGTTACAATGATACTTACCTTAAGAGTTTTGACTGAAAACTCCCTTGTTAAATCAAATTGGAAATATCAAATTTTCTTAGAAAATAGGGAAGATATGAAATAATGCAATGATCCAGAACCAAATAAAGCATTTGATAAACTTGAGGAAACCATCAAATTACCTGCCACCATATCTTTTGGAGCTTCAACCTCAGCAATAGTGATAGATTATTCTTGGCCTTGATCCCTTGTCCTTTTTTGATGTAAGTTTCCTTGGCACTTAGGAAATTCATTTTCATAATTCCCCCTTTCTATACAGTTGTAGAATTAAACATTGATAGCCTCTTTCTCCCCCTTGCAAACACGAGTTTTGTGGCATTTTTCACTACACTTGTAACAGATTATCATTCCCTTCAGGAAAGTACCAGGGTTTTTCTTCCCACATTTACTGTATAATGGATATTCAACTTTTACCTTATTCCCCTTATTTCCATTTCCAGAGTGTTCAATAGATCTCTTCTTCTCTTTCTTTTCTTTAAAGTCGTAAGACTTAGATAATTATTTTTATTTCTTGATAGCACATGAGACAATATCTTCATACGACGAGAAGGATTGTGAGACTAATGCTCGATGGAGAAACGGTTTTATCACATAAAAGAAACAATAAATCTTAATTCTTGGGTTACATATATAATCTGAAGCATTCCTAGCTATCCTTGTAATGTTTTCTTAATAATTTGCGACATTCTCATCATCCTTTTGCTTGAGACTCAGAAATTGTCTTTCCATATCTGCTCGATGGTCATGAGGAAAGTATTTTTCTAAGAAAATATCTTTAAACTCCATCCATTCCATATTTGATACTTCTTTATATTCCTTTGTATTTTGAATCAATGACCACCTTTGATCAGCATTTTCCATGAGGCGATAAACTGCCATGACATCTTTTTCCCTTTCACTACTCCCCAAAGCGTTAAATATTTTATTTAAGGAACCTATCCATTTTCAACTACTAATGGATTTGTACTCCCATTGAATTTTGGTGGTTTTTTCCTCATAAAGTGATATAACATTGATCATCCATGTTGAGGATCATGGTGGTCCATAAGGGTAAGGTTATTATTCATAACATGAGTGAGTTGTCCCAGTATGGTGATAAGCTGATTAGCACCAGTTGCATCACCAGCTCCACTATAATTATCTTAAGTGGGAGGGAAATCCCTACATGGATTACATGCGTTGATACAGTTTCCATTCCTTCCACTAGGAACCATTTCTAAACAATGGCATAAACTAGATTAGTTTTTTAATCAAAATACATAATTCCAAACTTCTAAAACACTTAACCTAAACTGAACAGTTTATGGATATAATCCATAATAATATAAATGTTTTCTTTGAGGAAGTATATACTCATAAACCCTTCATAATGGTTTGTAAAGAAAATGAGAATTATCCTAGCATATCCCCCGAGAGTGTCATAACCAAGAGTGCAGCAAGGCCCGTTGTCGTGCAGTAGTTCCCGTTCAAGTCTAGCTCAAAGCGGTGTTTTCGAGTTTTACCCCTAGGTACATTTGTGCCAGAGCCACCTCTACCTACTCGTATCTAGACATGGATTTATTTCTTGGAAAACTCACAAAATATCTACAATACAAAAATTCTAGGAAGTTATTCTATACTAATCTTCAAAGTCTATCTTTGGGTAATGTGCTCTAATCAGAGTTTATCTAAATCTAGATTTCAAGGTTTGTAATAAAATTCCTCTGATACCAACTATAACACACCGACCCTAGAAGCCTGGAGTTGTTGCATTATTACATATCATTGTCATGATTACAAAAGATCATGTCTCGGAAGACTAATTAGTTTTATAAGGCCCCAACCTTAAACCTTACTTAATATTGAATTAAATGAATAAATCACATTGAGGATCTTTTCAGGTTTAGAGTTTTAGAGAATTAGGACATAACTATTACATCTCAAAAGATTACAAAGTAGACACTTCTACTATGTTTCCATAAAATAAAAAAAACTCTTAAAAAGAGACATGTCTAGTTCCATGTTTTATATAGCATGACTTTCCCTAGATCCCGTACTTGACCCTATTCCACATTAAGTCCTATGAAAAACATTTCAAAAAAACTTGGGGTGAGCATAAAAAGCTCAGTAAGGGATACACAAAGAATGAAAGCTGTTATTTTTTCACACATCACGTAAACCATGTATACTTTATCAAAGTAATACCTTCACCTTCATGAAGTAGTAAAAACTCTCCACTGAATAAAATATCATTACTTACCCTTTTGTAACCAAAGGATTACCATAAAACCCATATACAGAACACATAACATATAAAGGTAACTTGGGACATAAACATACTTAAGTGGAATAACTATACGGTCGACTTCCACACATATCACTTAATGGAATAGCCACTCAGCCAACTTCCATACATACTTAATGGAATAGCCATAAGGCCGACTTCCATACCCAATGCATTGGAGGTTATAACGTAACCACCCGTCCTAGTATTCACGGAACCACCGGTCATATGGTTTATCATGTAACCACCCGTCAAATGTCCATGTACCATTATAAAATCATAAGACATAAAACAAACATAATGGAAAGAAAACATTTCCACAATTTGATCACAATATATCACTCAAATATATTGACATAAAAAATCAATTATAAAAAAAATTTCAATACCAAAATATGTAAAAGAGTATATGGTATTTTTTTCATTTTAAAAACATCACAGCTTATTGAGGGAGCCAAAGACCAAATAATACTCACGGTGGCAGAAAAGGTCGTTGTCACCGCGTGCGTTAAAAGAAACATTCCTTTTTGTCATTTTGTAAAACGCTTCATAGAAAAAGATTCCTTTTGTTTAAAATTAAATGTCAAAGGGTTTTATACACCGTATAAAAGAAAGTTGTGTATAAAACGAAATATGCCTCAATGAAAGGAGATTGGGACGAAGTCCCTTACCTCGGGTCCGACTTGACTCGATCGCTCTTTAACGTCCTGAATAATAAACTTGAGTTAATTTATACTTGATTAAGAACCTTTTCCAAGCTTTTTATTCCTTTTATGTCACTTATTTCCATGTTATAAACACTATGTAATCATTTAAGTTAATAATGTTTGTTTTGTCGATATTTGGTTCTTAAGTCGAAAGTGGACTTCTTACAATTACATGTTATTCGTGTGGTCAAAGGTTCTTTATATCCAGAATGATATTCATGATTCGGATATCATATATATCATATATATCTAGAATATAAATTTATTTATAATATCACATAATCATTTAGAGGTAAGAAATGAAATGCACTGTTCATGGAGACGGTAAGCCGTACGTACGCATGAACGCTACTTTCATTTCTATGTCATATTAATGGAATTAAAAATAAATGAGAGGTATGTATATTTTAATTACAGAATTATATTAATCATTTAGATGTAACATACATCATATATATCCATTATATATCTGTACTTATAATAGTACATTACATTTGGGGATATGAAATGAAATGCACCGGTCATGGAGACGGTAAGCCGTACGTACGCATGAACGCTACTTTCATTTTTATCTCATACACTAATGGAAAGAAATAATAATGATATAGAGGTATATTATAATTCCAGTATAACATCATATATAATAACTTTAAATCAATCCTTTATACGTCCCACATATGGCATTAACGAATCACATCACTTTGAGGGGGCGATAATCCGCACTTCCTAAAATGAAATTATCGTGTTTACCCATAATGGAAACCATAAAGGTATGAAAAAAAATGAAAAAATACAGAAGCTTAAGGAAAAAATAAACATATTATATATCATATATAAATATAGTGTCATCTTAATGGCCACCTTTGAAGGTGTTAAAAGAATGTTGAACAATCATCGTTTCAGGAGGCAGAAATTCGCCATCCACGGAAACAGTATGTTCTTTAACCATTAGATGTAGATGTGTGTAAGTGTAGCTCTAAATATTATTATAAAAACATCATAGTATATTGAAGATACTTTATTTGTTAAAAAATAAATTAATAAAAAGAGTTTATGGGGTTGGAGAAGCAAAATAAAACAAAATAACACAAGTGAAGACATCACCTTAAAATCGGGTAACTCTCTTAGATTTGAGCTCAAAGGCTTCATTGGGAAGACTTCTGCCCAATGTGAGGCTTCACAGAGTAAGAGATGGATGTGTAGAGCCAAAATGGTAAGGGGTTGTCCGAGCCAAAGGCATTGGAAGTGTGGGTAAGGAGGTAGGGGTGGGGGACTTTTATAAGAGGAGAGGAGGGGCACTCTTGGAAAGTAAGGAAATGTTACATTATTTTAGAATGTGTTTCAGATATTAATGGTCCCACATTGATGTGTTTCGAGGATAAGGTGATAAGGGTTCGAAATACACCCATCCAATAGGTTTTGGACATGTGTTGGTCTTAGATTTTACATTATCTTTCCATTTTATTTAAATTGTTAAATAATGAGGTCATCGCTGCATCATCATGATGTCATAAATAATTTACTAAATTTAATTTCTAAAAATTATAAAAAAAATATCATGATGTAGGAAATTTTTTTATCTTTCTAATGAATATTTATAGTGCAAAAGAGAATTTATTTAGGCAAAATTAAAAATATTTTACTTAGGTGATACATTCTTTGTTACATTTAACATTCTTTAAAAATAAAAAGATAAAAAGTCACTTTCTCACCAAAGTGATTCCATGGGCCCCCCAAGTTTGGCACAAGGCATCCCATGGTCGGACATGAGACAACCAGTAGCCTTAGGACCCACTTTGTTGTATTTTTTTTATTATTATGATATTATCTTATTATCTTTAACTACCCGATTACTCATTAATCAAGATAATTAAAGATAATTACCGTCGTTACTATTCATAATGTCCAAAAACAAAAGAGTCTTAATTACATAATTTGGACCTTCTGATTCCAAATATATAATTCATTTTATGAAAGTCAAAAAATATAAATTGCAATAATTAATTTAAAAAAACTTCCCGTTGTCAAAACAAATAGCGGGTTTTTTAGAAACAATATTTATGAAAAGTTTGGCACTTGGTTATGCCTAATTCCAAAGTGAAATTAATCCCAATGACCTTAATTGAATTAAATAGTAAAAATATATTCTAATTACACTTTAAAAAAAATTAAAAAGATAATATAACCATATAATTAAATTATATGAAAAAGCATTTTTGATGTAAAATGCGGTATTTTTCACTATTCATTGAAAAATGAACATTGTCAGAAAAATACCAAAAATTAACCCAAGGTAAATTTCAATGTCCCAATCAAAAATAATATGTTTATTTTGAAAAATAGAGCTTACAAAATTGTCAAAAAGTGTATTTAAAAGGGGTTCGCCATTAAAAGGCGATTAGTCAACCTTTTAAATAATATTAGAATGTTTATGCTTAAAAACTGGATTCATTTGCATTTGTAATCCTCTAACATTTATTGTAAAGAGTAAAAATATTTGACACACATATATAATCATATTTTAGTTATTTCTATCCTTTCCTTCCAATACAACGGCTATGTGTTAACTACCATTTAAAATAATATTATTTTATTACTAGTGTGCAACGTAAGATTTCAAAGAAACTCTTTGTTGCATATCGGGTATGCTATCGAACATAGAAACCCCTTTAAAGTAAAATTAATATTTAATTCATAAATATTAATAAATATGAAAATTATTTATTCTTTATTTACCTGGGATGTTACATCCTTCCCCCCTTTTGGGAATTGCGTTCTTGCAATTTTATTCACTTATCAAAATAAGTGGGGGTATTTATCCCTCATAGCATTTTCAAATTCCCACGTTGCCTCTTCAACCATATGGTTTTTACAAAAAACCTTTACCTGGTGGATTACCTTATTTCGCAACACTTGCTCTTTTCGGTCAAGAATTTGGACTGGTTGTTCTTCATAAGAGAGGTTCTCTTCCAGCTGAACTACCTCTGGACTCAAAACATGAGATGAATCTGGCATATACTTCCTCAACATTGAAACATGAAAAACATTGTGTACCTGAGATAAACTTAGAGGTAAAGCCACTCTGTATGCAAATGATCCAACTGTCTCCAGAATTTCATATGGTCCAATGAACCTTGGACTCAGCTTTCCTTTCTTACCAAATCGCATCACACTTTTCCATGGAGAAACCTTGAGAAAAAAATGATCACCTACCTCGAAAGATAGATCCTTCCTCCGGTTATCCGCAAAACTCTTCTACTGCTCTAAGCTGTTCTCATGTGTTTATGAATCAACTGAACTTTTTCTGCCATCTCTTCTACCAATTCTGGTCCCATCAACTTCATTTCACCCACTTCATCCCAAAATGATGGAGTTCGACACCGCTTCCCATATAATGCCTCAAATGGTGCCATCTGTATACTGGAATGAAAACTGTTATTATAAGAAAACTCAACCAATGAAAGATGTTGGTCCCAACTTCCCAGATAATCCATCGAATAAGCTCGTAGCATATCCTCCAAGGTCTGAATTGTTCGTTCTGACTGCCCATCTGATTGAGGATGAAAAGCTGTACTAAAATTTAATTCAGTACCCAACGACTTCTGAAGGCCTTTCCAAAAGTTAGAAGTAATCCTGGGATCACGGTCAGATACAATGGAGAGAGGAATTCCATGTAACCTGAATATCTATTTAAGATACAAACGAGAAAGTTGATCCAGGAAAACAGTATCTCATATAGCAAGGAAATGAGCCGATTTAGTCATGCGATCAACAATAACCCAGATTGCATTATTACCTTGAGATGTCATCAGTAATCCTACAACGAAGTCCATGGATAGATTCTCCCATTTCCACTCTAGCACTGGTAAAGGCTAAAGCATCCCTTCCGGTAACTGCCGCTCTGCTTTAACCTGCTGATAAGTCAAACACTTCACAGTAAAATCAGTAATATCTCTTTTCATTCCATCCCACCAGTAATACTCCCGCATATCTCTATACATCTTAGTACTGCCAGGATGAACTGAAAACGGAGAACGATGAGCTTCACATAACAACTCTTTATTCAACTGTGAATCACAAGGCACACATAATCTCTTCCCAAACCTCAAAACACAATCATTATCATTGTTGAATTCAGGAAACTTACCCTTTTGAACCAGCTCTACCTTTTTCTGCAACTCACTGTCTTGCTTCTGTGCTTTCTTGATTCTGTCTGATAGGGAAGATGTCACTGATACCTAAAACAAAACAGAAGAACATCCTGGACCAACAACTTCTATGCCAAATTTCATCAAATCAAAAACCAAAGGATCTCGTTCCAATCATAGCATGGTTAATGAACCATTACTTTTTCGACTCAAATCATCGACCACTTTATTTGATTTTCCCGGATGGTGATGAATTGTACAATCATAATCCTTGATTAATTCTAGCCATCTCCTCTATCTCATGTTCAATTATTTCTGCGTGAATATATACATTAAACTTTTGTGATCAGTATATATTTCACACTTTACTCCATACAAATGATGCCTCCAAATTTTGAAAGCACAAAAAACAGCAGCTAATTCCAAATCATGTGTAGGGTAATTTTCCTCATGAGTTTTCAACTGACGTGAAGCATAAGCAATTACCTGATCATTCTGCATAAGGACACAACCAAGTCCCTTCAATGAAGCATCACTGTATATAACATACTCTCCATTCCTGGAAGGAAGTGACAAAACTGGAGCATTCACCAATCTTCCTTTCAACTCCTTCGGTAGTAACCCGAGTCAACTGAGCTGTCACTGCAACAAACTGTGTAGTTCTGATTTTGACCATCTCAGGATACTGATTTGGAAGGTCATTTCCCTTAGTATTCCTTCCCAAAAGAGCATCTCTATTTCCTCTATGAAAACCCATACTTAACACTGAAATACCTTAGGTGAAGCAACATGGTAATCTTTAAATGCTATATCATTTCATTCATACCGTAAATTAACTTATGATTTAACAATTTTCTAACTCCTAAAGTTGTCTAAACCGACCTCTGATACCAACTATAAGGCCTCAGCCTTAAACCTTACTTAATATTGAATTAAATGAATAAATCACATTGAGGATCTTTTCAGGTTTAGAGTTTTAGAGAATTAGGACATAACTATTACATCTCAGAAGATTACAAAGTAGACACTTCTACTATGTTTCCATAAAATTAAAAAAAACTCTTAAAAAGAGACATGTCTAGTTCTATGTTTTATATAGCATGACTTTCCCTTGATCCTGTCCTTGACCCTATTCCACATTAAGTCCTGTGAACAACATTTCAAAAAAACTTGGGGTGAGCATAAAAAGCTCAGTAAGGGATACACAAAGAATGAAAACTGTTAGTTTTTCAAACATCACGTTAACCATGTAAACATTATCAAAGTAATACCTTCACCTTCATGTAGTAGTAAAAACTATTCACTGAATAAAATATCATTACTTACCCTTTTGTAACCAAAGGATTACCATAAAACCCATATAAAGAACACATAACATATAAAGGTAACTTGGGACATAAACATACTTAAGTGTAATAACTATACGGTCGACTTCCACACATATCACTTAATGGAATAGCCACTCGGCCAACTTCCATACATACTTAATGGAATATCCATACGGCCGACTTCCATACCCAATGCATTGGAGGTTATAACGTAACCACCCGTCCTAGTATTCATGACACCACCCATCACATGGTTTATCACGTAACCACCCGTCAAATGTCCAAGTACCATTATAAAATCATAAGACATAAAACAAACATAATAGAAAGAAAACATTTCCACACTTTGATCACAATATATCACTCAAATATATTGACATAACAAATCCATTATAAAAAAACATTTTAAATACCAAAATACATAAAAGAGTATATGGTATTTATTTTATTTTAAAAACATCATAGCTTGCTGAGGAAGCCAAAGACCAAATAATACTCACGGCGGCGGAAAAGGTCGTTGTCACCACGTGCGTTAAAAGAAACATTCTTTTTTGTCATTTTGTAAAACGCTTCGTAGAAAAAGATTCCTTTTGTATAAAAGTAAAATTCAAAGGGTTTTATACACCGTATAAAATAAAGTTGTGTATAAAATGAAATATGCCTCAATGAAAGGAGATTGAGACGAAGTCCCTTACCTCGGGTCCAACTTGACTCGATCGTTCTTTAACGTCCTGAATAATAAACTTGAGTTAATTTCTACTTGCTTAAGAACATTTTTCAAGCTTGTTATTCTTTTTATATCACTTATTTCCATGTTATAAACATTATGTAATCATTTATGTTAATAATGTTTGTTTTGTCGATATTTGGTTCTTAAGTCGAAAGTGGACTTCTTACAATTACATGTTATTCGTGTGGTAAAAGGTCATTTATATCCAGAATTATATTCATGATTTGGATATCATATATATCATATATATCTAGAATATACATGTATTTATAATATCACATAATCATTTAGAGGTAAGAAATGAAATGCACTGTTCATGGAGACGGTAAGCCGTACGTACGCGTGAACGCTACTTTCATTTCTATGTCATATTAATGGAATTAAAACTAAATGAGAGGTATGTATATTTTAATTCCAGAATTATTTTAATCATTTAGATGTAACATTCATCATATATATTCATTGTATATATGTACATATAATAGTACATTACATTTGGGGATAAGAAATGAAATGCACCATTCATGGAGACGGTATGCCGTACGTACGCATGAACGCTACTTTCATTTATATCTCATACATTAATGTAAAGAAATAATAATTATATAGAGGTATATTATAATTCCAGTATAACATCATATATAATAACTTTAAATCCATCCTTTATACGTCCCACATATGGCATTAACGAATCACATCACTTTGATGGGGCGGTAGTCCGCACTTCCTAAAATGAAATTATAGTGTTTACCCATAATGGAAACCATAAAGGTATGCTCAAAATGAAAAAATACAGAACATTAAGGAAAGAATAAACATATTATATATCATATAAAAATATAGTGTCATCTTAATGGCCACCTTTGAAGGTGTTAAAATAATGTTGAACAATCATCGTTTCGGGAGGCAGAAATTCGCCATCGACGAAAACAATATGTTCTTTAACCATTAGATGTAGATGTGTGTAAGTGTAGCTCCAAATCATCTTATAACAACATCCTAGTATATTGAAGATACTGGAGTTGTTACAAAAGAAATGAATAAAAAGAGTTTAGGGGTTTGGAGAAGCAAAATCAAACAAAATAACACAAGTGAAGACATCATCTTAAAATCGGGTAACTCTCTTAGATTTGAGCTCAAAGGCTTCCTTGGGAAGACTTCTACCCAAAGAGAGGCTTCAAGGAGTAAGAGAGGGATGTGTAGAGACAAAATGGTCAGGGGTTGGCCAAGCCAAAGGCTTTGTAAGTGTGGGTAAGGAGGTAGGGGTGGGGGACTTTTATAAGAGGAGAGAAGGGGCACTCTTGGAAAGTAAGTAAATGTTACATTATTTTAGAAAGTGTTTCGGATATTAATGGTCCCACATTGACATGTTTCGAGGATAAGGTGATAAGAGTTCGAAATACACCCATCCAATAGGTTTTGGACTTGTGTAGGTCTTATATTTTACATTATCTTTCCATTTTATTTAAATCATTAAATAATGAGGTCATCGCTGCATCATCATGATGTCATGAATAATTTAATAAACTTAATGTCTAAAAATTATAAAAAAAATATCATAATGTAGGAAATATTTTTAGATTTCTAATGAATATTTATATTCCAAAAGATAATTTATGTATACAAAATTAAAAATATTTTACTTAGGTGATACATTCTTTGTTACATTTAACATTCTTTAAAAATAAAAAGATAAAAAGTCACTTTCTCACCAAAGTGATTCCATGGGGCCCCCAAGATTGGCACAAGGCATACCATGGTCGGCCATGAGACAACCAGTAGCCTTAGGACACACTTTGTGGTATTTTTATTATTATTATGATATTATCTTATTATCTTTAACTACCCGATTACTCATTAATCAAGATAATTAAAGATAATTACCGTCGTTACTATTCATAATGTCCAAAAACAAAAGAGTCTTAATTAAATAATTTGGACCTTCTGATTAAAAATATGTAATTCATTTTACCAAATTCCAAACACATAAATTTCAATAATTAATTTAAAAAAACTTCCCGTTGTCAAAACAAATAGCGGGTTTTTTAGAAACAATATTTATGAAAATTTTGGAAATTGTTTATGCCTAATTCCAAAGTGAAATTAATCCCAATGACCATAATTGAATTAAATGGTAAAACTATATTCTAATTACACTTTAAAACAAATTAAAAAGATAATATAACCATATAATTAAATTATATGAAAACACAGTTTTGATGTAACATGCGGTATTTTTCACTATTCATTGAAAAATGAACATTGTCAGAAAAATACCAAAAATTAACCCAAGGTAAATTTCAATGTCCCAATAATAAATAATATGTTTATTTTGAGAAATAGAGCTTAAATTTTTTTCAAAAAGTGGATTTAAAAGGGGTTCGCCATCAAAATGAGGTTAGTCGACCTTTTAAAGAATATTAGAATGTTTATGCTTAAAAACTGGATTCATTTGCATTTGTAATCCTCTGAAATTTATTGTAAAGAGTAAAAATATTTGAAAAACATATATAATAATATTTTAGTTATTTGAATCCTTTCCCGCCAATACAACGGCTATATGTTAACTACCATTTAAAATAATATTATTTTATTACTAGTGTGCAACGTAAGATTTCAAAGAAACTCTTTATTGCGTATCGGGTACGCTCTCGAACATAGCAACCCCTTTAAAGTAAAATTAATATTTAATTCGTAAATATTAATAAATATGAAAATTATTTATTCTTCATTTACCTGGGATTTTACCAGTTTAGTAGCCTTAGAAGTACTAGATACATTCATAAGGTTTACATTACATTATAAAATTGAAAACTACAACAACATTGTTTCCATAGACAACACTGAGATCCCATAGAATATTCCTGCAGGTCAGTCATAATATACTTCTTTGCATCCTGGGAAAAATAAAACAAAGAAAGGGGAGAGCTTAGATGCTCAGTAAGGATACAAATATTGTGGAAATTTTCATAAATAAGCATAAACATTTAAGGCAATGTATAAAACTAAAACAAAATCCTTTTCAATATAAATATCATTATAATAAGGAAAATATAAATCAAAATAATTACATTTAATTACTCACATGAATATTCTACTAGTCGAATAATCACATGCAATGTCAATAGACACTTTCATAATGATGGAATGCATAATACCAAACTTCATAACCACATAGTCAAGGCCTTTTGCCATGACTACAAATAAGATTTTGTTATGGCCTTTTTCCAAGACACTAGTTTTCCTCATGAGACCTACCGATGCATCAAGGAGCTATAGTGGGTTCCACCCGTCACTTACTAAGTCTAATGCTTGCCTCATATGAAAATGTTTAAACATAACATAAACATTCGTATTAAATCTAGCATACGAAATGTCAACACTATATCCATAAACCATGAATGTTATAAAAATAACATATCCACAATAAAAAATATCACAAAACCATCAATACAGTATGGAAGGTTTGTATAATAATAAATCAACTTCAAATAGGCATAAAATCCTTCAAAGGATGTTTCCCTAGATTAAATCAAATTTTTTTTATAGAAATATCTCTTTCTATTTTGAAATAATTTAAGAGTCACACAATTATAAAGAAAAATTTTATTTCTAAAATATTCTTATAAGATTTTCAGGGAAGCTTCAACGATGTTATAATAGCTAAAAATAGCCACACCCACCGTATAAGTTAAAAAAACAATCTTACCTTAATTTTGTCGAAAAGGTCATAAGGTACCTTGTTTGGAAAATGACGGAAACATTCCTTTTAAAAAAAATTATCAAAATTAAAACAAGTTTATAAATTACTTTAACCCTCAGTTTAGTAAATAGTGATAATTTTTGGGAATACATTTTTAAGAAACATGGATGTGGATGATAAAGAGGTCCCAGTAGATACTTACGTAAAAACAACCTTGGATAATAAAGAGATTGTGAAATTAACCCTTAACTTGTACTTTTCTCTGGTCAAGGGTAGGTTAACCTCCTATATAATTGTGAAATAATTGTTATTAAATTATAAAATAATCATATACATTAATATAATCTCATATATGATCTTTTATTATGACTTTTTTAATAATATTTTAGTATTATCGTCGTTTCGGGTGTTAATTGATTCGTTTTCCAATATATGATTTGTTATGTAAGTAATGTTTGTTATGGATATGATGTATCTTATTCATATTTATAATGATATTAAGTTTTTTAGAAATATTTTTAATCATCTAATGAAAATTTTTCTTGAATAGATAAGATGGGGAATGAATCTCATCGCGTTCGTGGAGACGGTAATCCATACATATGCACGAGGGATAATATCATTATTTTGATATTAAAATTATATATAATTAGATGGTATATCATATATACAGAATAATTATAATGTTATATTTATTATTTACCTAATTTATACATTATTATTATATGAATTCGAATAATAATGTATTGAGTAACCACTACACCACGACGTGGAGACGGCAAGCCGTACGTACACACATATGGTGACATGTCATTCAAAATATGGATAAAATAATGAATATGGTTGTACCATATTTATAATAACATCACATTATATATAAGATACTGGGGTTATTATTTTATAATAAAAACAACAAGGAAAGAAGAAGTGGATGATGGAAAAACATGAAAGAGGTGGTGAGATATTTACCTCTTCTTCGAGTCCGTCATTTTGGTTTGATCAAAAGGGATCCTTAGGTTGGATTTCTGACTAAATTAAAGCCTCTATGATTAAGGGACGAAATTTGAAGGGGTATTTAGGTAGGGGTTTTCAAATCCTAACAGCTTTGATGGTATGAATTTGAGAGAAGGGGAAGTGCCCTTTTTTAAGAGGAGTGAGGGGTGCCTTAGAAAAAGATTGAAATATTATTTTATAATAAAATAATTTTCTGTTTCTAATGGCTCCAAAATGAATTATGTAAAATATAAGGCGTTGATGGGTAGAAAACCACTCAACCAATAGGTTTTAGACAGGTTTGGGTCACTATATTAACTTTATCTTTAAGATTTAACTCTTAGTTAAATAGTTTGACATTTAACATGTCTCTTTGTATTTTTATATTATATGGTTAATAAACACACAATAAACTTCCAAGAGAACCTCAAGTGGTTCATTAATAAAATATATAATATTATTTAAGACCATTGGCCGAACATTATATTTTTAGGAATAGAATATCTATTAATAATATAATATTTGTTTTAAAAACTTTTTTATGTCAATTTTGACACTATTTGGTATTTTGTTTTTTCAAAATACAAAAGAACATTATTACTTCAAATATAATTCATTTAACCAACCCTAACATAACATATTAAACTATAAAATTAGTTTAATTCATAAAAAGTCTCAAATTAAATTTATTTGAATATTTATAATATAAATTATTTTAATATTTAATTAGTTAGGTAATTTGTGCATCATCATTGTGTGATAAATAAATTAAATTATTTAACGTCTAAAAATTATAAATAAAAAACCATTATTTAGGAAATCTTTTTATCTTTCTAATTAATATTTATAGTTGAATTTATATCATGTGTAACCCTATATTAAAAATGTTTTAGTTATTAAACATTGAATTTAACTCTTTTAACTATTCTTTAAATAAAATAATAATAAGTGTCATAATCTAATCCAAGTGGGCCAAAGATGTTAATATTATATTCCTAAGGTTGTTTTTAGTCGAAATATAATTATCCAATAGAATTAGGAAATGTGTTAGGATAATTATAATATCATTTTTACCTTTAATTACCCTATTTACTTTTAACTGTGGTAAATAAAAGCAAAAAGTTACTATTCACCAAAAATTATTTCTATCTTATTGAACCACATTTTAATTCTTGATATTAGTAGTGTCTCTCAGATTTTTAAAATTCAACTCACAAAAGCGGTAAAATTAATTTTTATGTAAATTTGCAAATGCTCCTAAGAGGTGGGTAAAAGACTGTAAAATGTTTAATAAATTTTTTATATATCTAAAATTATTATAAACTGACTCCAATGAATTAAATTTAACTTATATAATTATTATTTATTTATTTTGACCTCAAATAAATTAAAATAAAACAAATAATTATTTAATTAAAAATTCGGTTTTAAACTATAACCCAATGTGTTTGACTATTCATCAGAAATTGAAAGTTTTCAGAAAATACAAAAAATTCACCCTAAGCTAATTTCAATATTCCAAATCCAAAAATGAAGTCCATTTTGAAAGATAAAATTTATAAAATTTTAAAAAGTGGGTATTACTATTCATAACAGCTAGTTTGATTGGTTGCGATGTGTTTGAATCTTAAAGTTGCGTACAACACAAGCTATTGCATTATTCAAAGGGAAACATACCATGGAAGTTTGGGGTGTTATAGGTAAACAAACACTCATCCCAACCTAGGGGTTCCAAAACTAGGCCAAACACAAACACCCTCATTACTATTCATTCATAAAAATTACTACAACCACAACCTGGTCACAACTTATTCCAAGAAAGCAGTTCCCCTTTGAAACAATTATTGTTATCTCATTCAAGTGATTCCATTTAAATAAATTTTCACTACTGAGAAAATGACAGGCATAGCCAGAATCCAAGGAAGGGAAAATAATCAAGCAACATATTATGCATTCACACCAGGTTCTCTTGTAAAGTCACAACAACAAAGGGATCCATGATATCCCTCAAAGTAATGGAACCAAACCAAGCCCCAACATATGGCCCAATATGGCCTCAAATCCAAAAACCAACAACTGCACCACAACAGGGGATCCCATCCCCATCCACGTCACCCCACAAGCATCAAGCAAGACAACCACGCATGTCACTGAGACAGAGAAAGATAGTTTCCAGATTCAACGCACCATTCATTAATTTTGTTCTTTCCATTCGTTGGACATGGGTGATCACATGAGGCTTCTTATTCACTAGACATCCATTTATTCAACTGTGTTTATGTGATTAAACAGTTTCCATCTTACATCCATTTAATCACAGAATTATCCAGAAAAATAGAGGTTCAATAGTGGTCAAGAAAGGACCACCAACGACCACAATTTTCAGTGGTCATAAGCCCATACAATTCAAAACATATACACAAGGGTAAAAGAGTACAACAACATCATAAAACGCACCTATTCATTCATTAAAAACCATTTATTATCCCTGTTAATGTTAGGTTTCATCCATCCCTGAAGGAAGAATTATTATACCCACCACACATGATACATAGTAAGAGAGACAAAGGAAAAAACCTACATGGATGATCAATGATCGAAGTTTTTCTCCACGCGCCAAGAATTGGGAATGAATGATTGTTAGGGGAGGAATTCTCATGATTCCAAGAGCGAGCAAGAAAGGTTCCAGCATAGGCGCACCACTCGCATCAGGAAGGGGGACTCCAAATGAACCAAGGAAAGGAAAGTGACCATCCAAGAAGAAGAAAGGATCCTGTGTGATAATAGATGAAATCCAAGAGTTACGGGATATGAAACCTTGAATGGATTTAAAGGTTTCACCATGTAGTAGGATGGTTACACATGATTGAATTAATTGTTATTTAATAATTCTCATCGGAGAGATGACCATAATGGATGTGAGTTAAAGGGGTTCCTTTAAATAGAGTAAAACACGTAATGGGGGCAGAATTGGAAAGAGAAACAAGGGTGGGACACTGTTTGGTGAGACACCATAAGCGGTTCCACTGTCACGGGGACACCATAAGTGGTGCCACCATTTTGGTGTGAGACTGTGATGGTGCGAACGTTACGTTGCCACCGTCACAGTGCTACATTCATGGTACCACCTTCATGGTGCCACCATAAGCGGTGCCACCATCTTAGTGTGCGAACGTGATGGTGCGATCGCTACGGTACCACTGGTTCTATAGAATACCATTAGCAGTGCCACCATTTCGGTGTGCGACTGTAACCGGTGCCACTATTACAGTGCTGTTGTTACTGGTGCCACTATTTCGGTGAAACCATTTGATGGAAACAAGTTTTTGAAAAACTCCTTAAGGAGTCATTGTCCGAGCCATTACATCAGATGCCTATCAAACTAATCTATCCATCTATAATCAAAAATAGACCCAAAGAAAAAGATAGGGGGCCGAACAACCACCTTGAAATAATTCTATCAGGAGTAAACCTCCTCAACATCTAGGAAAACCTCTCCCTCAAGTAACCACACAAACATGTAAAGGTCATACCATCCAGTCTTATGGATTAGAGAGTCCCTCCTCCATGTCAAGATACTATCCGCTTTGGGTGGTACTGACTCGCTCTCATGGTTCTAACCACATCCACTTTAATGCGTCTTGATTAGGGATCAATTCCTCCCCTCCCCACAGTCTTGAATCTTCACACATGTCCAGATAACAATGAAAACAGTGCACTTCATAGTTAACAAGGTCAAACACTTCATCACAAACAAGTACAAAACAAAACAAAACAGAACTCAAAACAACTCTGGGTACTCGGTGCACATCTAAGCCTCTCGTTCCCAGGTACAATCATTGAGGTCACCATGCCTCCAAAACACACAAACCAAATGGATGGTTCATCCATGAAGAAACTTCTTCTCACGATCATCGATCCTCACTGGTTGCTCAAAAAATTTTGTGTCGTCCTCGATATCCAGCTTCCCCCAGTCGAGGACGTGTGAATCATCACATAGATACTAACAAAGATGTGACACATGGAAGACGTCATGTACCTTCAGTAGTATCGGCATTATCTCTAGATGATAATACACTACTCTAACCCGCTGTAACACCTCTAAGGGTCCGAAGAACATGGGATAAAGATTACTCCCCTACTGAACCTCAGTTTCCCACACTGAGGGGAGACCTTTAGGAACACATGGTACCCGACCTAAAACTCTAGGGGTATCCTCCTATGATCGGAATATGGATTTTTCTGGTCTTGAGCTGCCTTCATACTCTCTTGTATAAGTTAAACCTTCTCCATCGTGCTCTGCATTACCTCCGGGCCAAGAATACCTGCTTCCCTGACCTCTACCCAATGCATGGGTGAGCGACATAGCCTCATGTACAAGGCTTATAATGGAGCCATTCCAATGGTAGAGTGATATCCATTGTTGTAGGAAAACTATAATAGAGGAAAGAATCATACCCATGATCACCCAAAGTCCAAAACACAAGACCGCAACATATCCTCCAACGTCTGGATGGTGGACTCTGTTTGCCCATCTATCTGTGGGTGGAAAGCAGTGCTGAGGCATAACTGAGTGCCAAAATAATTTTTCAATCCTCTCCAAACCCGTGAGGTAAATTGGATATCTTTATTAAAGACTATGGAATTCATAACTTCATGCAACTACACCGCATCGTCCATGTACTTTTGTGCTACAGAATCCACCACACTCAACTCCTTGATTACTAGGAAGTGAGATAATTTCTTCAGCTTGTCCACCACTATCTACATAGCATCACAACCCCTTGAACTCTAGTAAGTCCTGTGATGAAATCCATCGAGATTTCATCCCACAACAACTAGGGGACATCTAACGGTTGTAACAGACCACCTGGGATGCGGAGTTCATCCTTTACTTTATGACACACGAGGCACTTTAACACAAACTCTTCCACTTCCTGCTTCAACCCAGGCCACCAAAAGTGAGCCCTCAAGCCCCGATACATCTTGGAAACTCATGGGTGCCCTACTAGGGGTGAGTTTTGGAAGTCACCAAGAAATCTCTTGCGAATTTCCACCGGGATGTACAACTTTCCAAGAAACAACAATTGATTCTGGCCATCTTCCGACCATCCTTCCAGAGCATTACCCTGTCTTACAAGATGGCACATCACATCAGCCACTAAGTCCCCCCACTATGACTCCTCCACCTTCTGCAATAGAGAGGACTACACTATCATCTGGAATAGACAACCTCTTCCATACTCACCATTGCATCCAGGTTTAGGGATGCCAACACCTCCATCGCCTTCCAAGAATCTGCCAATTCTCGAACCACATCCTTATGTGACTTCTTACTTAAGGAATCGAAAACCATGTTCCCCTTTCCTAAGGTGTAGGAAATTTCGAAGTCATAGTCCTGAAGAAACTCCATCCACCTCTGCTACCACATGTTCAGGTCTTGCTGAGAGAAGATATACCTCAAGCTCTTGTGATCCGTGAAGACCACAAAGTGCTCCCCGACGAGGCAGTGCTGCCAAAAATTTAGTAAGAACACAACTGCTACAAGCTCCAAATAATGGGTGGCATAGTTACACTCATGGGTACATATCTTTCTATATGCATAAGAGCTCACCCCCTACTATTTCATCAAAAAATACCATAGGTCTTGTCATGAATCATCACAGAAAACTTCAAGTATCTCCCCTTATTCTAGAAACCTCATCACTGGGGCACTAACCAACTTCCCCTTCAGATAAATAAAGGCTTCTAGGCATTGATCACTTCACACGAAGGTCTAGTCCTTTATGGTCAAAGCTGTCAAATGAGTTTCTACTCAAGAGAAGTCGGGCCCAAACCTCCAAAAATAGCCATCCAGACAGAGGAAACTATGAACCTATATCAAATTCTTGGGTGCTTCCCAAAAAAAATCTCTTCAACCTTTGATGGATCAAATGATATTCCCTTCTTGGACACCACATGCCTTGGGAAGTGCAACTCTAGTGTCCAAAACTTGTACTTGTGAAACTGTTTTTAGATATGATACTATCATAGGACCCCTAAAACTATTCTCAGATGTTCATCATGGTCCTCCTCTAATCTTGAGTAGATTAGGATATCCTCAATGAACACAACTACAAACCGGTCAAGATATTCCTGAAAGATTGTGGTCATGAGTCCCATGAACACGGACAATGCGTTCGTAACGCTGAACAACCTGGGCACAAACTCAAAGTTCCCATATCTGCACCTAAATGCAGTTTTCAAGATTTCACCCTCCTTCACCCTCAACTGGTGATATACTGACCACAAGTCGATCTTGGAGATCCATCATTCCACCTTTAACAGATCAAGTAGGTCGTCTATCCAGAGGAGAGGGTAATAGTTCTTGACAGTTACCTGATTCAGTCTCTGGTAGTCTATTCATATCCTGAGACCACCATCTGCCTTCTTTGATAACAAGACTAAAGTACCTCATGGTGATGTGCTCTGTAAGGAAAAAAACCCTTCTTCAACAAATTTTCAATCTTAATCCGTAACTCCCGCAACTCATAAGGCGTCATCCGATATGGAGCCATAGAAATCAGATAGGCACTGGGTTGAAAGTCTATCCCAAACTCAACATCACGTTGGGGGTGTAGAGTCACCAACTCTTCAGGGAAGACGTCCATGAACACACTGACAATCCTCGGGACTTCCACCATTTCTGAGTCTGAAGACTCCACTGACTATTTGGCGAACCAGGAACGGAGGGGCTCCACTCACCAGATGTTATCCTAGAAAACCCATTCACCGATGAAAACTACATGCTGTCTAATCATATATAAAAACAACATACTTATTTGGAATCATTTGATTACATCACATACATAAAATATCCACTTAATTCCTATAATTACATTATACGACTGTATCTGTAGCAAAATAATGTCTCCATGGGAGTAATGTGGTCCCAACATAAATCTACATCCTTGGAAAACACAAGACAAGATGGTCTGACCTCATACTGGTGTACTCAAAACTAGGGGCATGGGATGTCTCTCTGTGTATAGACCCAGAGCATGAGCTAGACTGGGTGCAAGAAAAGAGTTCGACGCTCCTAAATCAAACAAGGCACACACAAGAGTAATAAACAAGCTGATCGTACCTCGAACAAATTTTGGACCTTCTAGAACTGTTTCCCCTACAACGTGAAACTACCCATGCCTAGATCCTCTTCCCCTCAGCTATAAGCAGCCTCTCTAACCATGACCAGGTTGAGGTCCCTAAGGAGCGCCCTGAGGTTGACCTCGTCCTACAACGTTTTCTCTCGGAGGAGTGAGAGATCGTTGTCCCTACTGCTACTATTGGAAGGGCCTGGTTGTAAACTGCTACTGCTGAGGTGGGTGATGAACCTCCCAACCCCCAATATACTGCACTCAGTTCAGTAATTGATTTCGAAGGTGACCAATACTACCACAAATAAAGCATCTCGTTCCAGGGCATGAAAGGAAGGGGCAAGGACTGGGAGATCGAAACTAGAACAGCTGGGGCCTACTCCCCACTGTCCAAAACCTGAAAGCTGTGATGATTGAGGCATGCTGCTAACAACCTTCTCCTATGATGAGCCTAACTGGATCCCATATTGTGGCACACCTCCCAACGCGTGCATCATCTCCAACTCTTCATACTTCTTTTAAAACTCCATGTATGTTGGTAGAGTGAAGGGAGTTACATCATACGGAAGAGAAGGTTAGAATTCCTCCTCTAAATGTCTCACTTGAGACTCCTCATTCAGATAGAGGTCTAGAGAAAAGTGAAGGAGATCCTTGAACTTGATCCCCAACTCCCTCACTAACATTATCCCCTACTGAATGGAGTGTATCTTCGGGCTCTTCTCTTCCTTCATTGTGGAAGAGAGGAATTCCACCCAGAATTCCCTCTTGAAGTCAGTCCACGAAACTTTAGGCTCCCTCTTCTCTCTAAGATAGAGCGTCCACAACTGATGTGGTGCTCCCCACATCTGGCTTATAGCCATAGGGACCCAGTACTCTGTTAGATCCCAGATCAAGCTAAAATCCATCACTTGCTCTTCGATCCATATCTCTATATCCATGTTCGAGTCATTTCCCTTGTAATTCTCGAGGGTCTTCCACTGAAAGGAACGAAGAATCCTCTACCATTGGTCATCCAACTCATCTCGATCATCCCTCTACTGATCAGCCAAATCATCACCCTGGCCCTCAATTTCCCGCACTACCCATGGTCGCCATCTAGGTGCAATAACTACAAATTAAACAAGGAATTCCAAAATCCCGAGTAGTGTAGATGATTTCTTTTAATTTTTTCTTAGACTTTTTATTTATTTTAAATCCCCAAAATACCCAACACACACAAGAACAAAAGTCATTATTATTCATGTACCTTTACTAGGGTCTCTCTCCTGAAATCAGTGTAGCCTCAGTTGGTCATTTGGTAGGTCCATAGTCCTTACATCGAATCATGGGGGGCCCTAAAATCCCATGTCCTAGCCAGTCTTTCCTAGAATATTTCACATGCTAAGATTTTCTAACACTATTTCCCTACCATCCGATGAAACCCTCACTGTTCCTAACTCTAAACTCCGTCCTATCTCTCAACCTACCTTTGATACCATTCTTTCATGACCCCCCTTCACCAAGATGAGGGAAGGGACAACAAATTGATAGACCCCTTCCTTCCTCAAGTTGAATGAGAGATAAGGAACCCCGAGGCCCACCTCCAATAGGACTAGAAGTGGAAACTAACACCAAGGGTATAGAATCACATGTAATATGGAAGGCATTACCCTTTTTATTTAGTAGGATCAGAAGATAAGATAGTAAATCCCAAACAACACCAAAAGTGGAAGAAAAAGTAAATCCAAAACTATCCATTCTCATATGAATGTTCCATATAAAATTCTATAAGATAAACAAGGAAAACTCCAAAGGGAAGTATTAAAAGAAATGTTAATAAACAACTTCAATGGTACTAACATCCGAGCTAATAGGGTCCGACACAGTCCTCGAAGTCCTCCTAGAAACCTAGAAGCAGTTTTATATACGTAGGGTGAGTATACAGGTATACTCGGTTGGAGAAACCAAGATCTCTTGGGCACAGGTTGGGAAGAATTCAAATGTCCCGTGATAAAAAAAGACAATAAAAGCACATAGCAAGGAAGCCATCCACCCAAACCTCACCAAGGCACACTCCCAAAATAATGCAAGTCAAGTAAAGTAATAGTAATAACACATCAATGTTTTGGTACACTTCACCACTTTCCAACTGGTTATGGAAGACATCCTATGCGTCAGACCTCCCCAGCCATTCTCACTGCAGTACCACTGCCATACCCCGCCCACACACACCTGGGATACCACAACTACACATCCCACCATCAAACACCTAGTACACAACAACCACATGTAAAAACACCCATAGACACCGGGGCCAGAATAAATACCTCCATGCCTGAAGACACCTGGTCCAGAAGAACTACTGCCATGCCCGAAGACACCTGGGCCTCATACCAAAGACACGTGGGAAACAACATGCCCACACACACTTGGGACAACAACTACAATGTCCCCTAATCGAAGAATCTTGGCCTATAATGGACCTCAAGCTGTCGCAGCCTGCCCAATGAGTCTTGGGATACTTGGGGTAGGTGATAAGAAAAGGAGCTATTAACCAGCCACTCATAGGAGTGTTGGAAAAAACACCATCCCCCATGAAATGGGGGTGTTCGGAATGAAGTGCTCAAATCATGCGGGGGATAAATAAGAAACATAAGAACTAAATTCTACATATAGGTTAACAAGAAATCATCCAAACCTAGGGGTTCCAAAACAATCCCACACACAAACACCCTCATTACCATTCATTCATAAAAAGTACAAGAGCCACAACCAAGTCACAAATTATTCTTATAAAATAGTTCCCATTTGAACCCATTCTTATTATCACATTCAAGTGATTTTATTTAAATAATTCTTCATTACTCAGAAAATAATAGGCATAGCCACAAGACAAGGAAGGAAAAACAATCAAGTAGAAAATTAATCATTCACACCCGGTTCTCTTGTAAAGTCACAACAACAAAGGGATCTCTGAGATCCTCAAAGTAATGGAACCAAACCAAGACCCACCATACAACACCACAAGGCCTCAGATCCATAGACCAAAAACTACACCACAACAGGGGATCTCATCCACATCCACGTCCCCCCAAAGCATCAAGCAATACAACCACACATGACACTGAGACATAGCAAGGGAGTTTCCATATTCAACACACCATTCATTAATTTCCGTCTTTCCATTAGGTTAACCGGGGTGTTCACATGAGGATTATTGTTCACTGTAAATCCATTTAATCAAATAAGTTTACGTGATTAACCAATTTCCATGTTACAACCATTTAATCAAAGAATATACAGAAAACCAGAGGTTTATTAGTGCGCAATAACAGACCACCAACGACTACAATTTTCAATGGACATAAGCCCATACAATTCACAACATATGTGCAAGGGTAAAAGAGTACAACAAAATCATGAAACACACCACATAATTCTTTAAAAGCCATTTATTATCCTTATTAGGGTTTTGTTTCATCCATCCCCAAAGGATATATTATCATACCCATCCCGTATGATACACAGTAAGAGATATGGAGGAAAAACCCTACTTGGATGATTTATGATCGATGTTTTTCTCCACACACCAAGAACTAGGTATGTGTGACTTGCAGAGGAGGAAATCTGAGGACTCCAAGAGTGAGTAGGAAAGGCTCCATCATAGATGAACCACTCTCCTTAGAAAGGGGGACACCAAATGCACCAAGGAAGGAAACAAGCCTTCCAAGAAGAAGAAATAATACCATACAATAATAGATGAGATTATAGAGTTACGAGATATAAAATCTTGAATAGATTTAAAGGCGGATCATGGTTTCACCATGTGGTTGGATAGTTACACACGATGGAATTAATTGTTATTTAAGAATTCTCATCAGTGAGGTGGCCTTAATGGCTGTGAGTTTAATGGTTTTATTTAAAAAGAGGAAAACACATAACAGGGGAGGAACTGGAAAGAGAAATAAGGGCGGGACACCATTTGCTGAGACCTCATAAGCGGTTCCACTGTCACGGTGCCACCATCACGGTGCCACCATAAGCGGTGCCACTATTTTGGGGTGTGAACATTATGGTGAGAACGTTATAGTGACACCGTCACAGTTCCACCCTCAGAGTGCCACCATCATGGTGCCACTATAAGCGGTGCCATTATCTCAGTGTGCAACTATGGCAGTGTGACCGCTATGGTGCCACCATCACGCTGCCACCGGTTAAGTGGAACACAATAAGTGGTTCCACCATTTCAGTGTACAACCGTGACTAGTTCCACTATTATGGTGCCACCGTGACTGGTGTCCCCGTTTTGGTGAAACCATTTGATGGAATCGACTTTTTGGAAAACTCCTTAATGATTCATTATTCGGGGCATTACATGTATTATTTAAATAAATTCTACATTGGGATAATTAAATGATATGTTTATTATGAAAACTTATCCATGAGTTTTAAATGTGATTTCATGTTTTTATTATTTCCAACATGCTCATGGATGACTTAGAATCAAATTAGAGTTGCGTGGTATGAAAAAAAATTTCCTGAAGAAAAAAAACCATAATGTGAAGGAGTTATTGATCTTATTTAGTATGTAAAATATAAGAAACAATTTTTTTCATTTACATAAAAAACACATAATAGATTATAAATACTTCAGTATGATGTATTTTCAAGGAATCTATAGTTATGAATTGTGATATTATGAAATAATGGGAATATTTTGTGAATAAATATTAGTGGGAGATGATGGTAATATCATTTTATTAAATATTTACATCTATAATAGAGGTTCTCATACCACAAACTATTAGGATATGAAAAAATCACATGTATTTATTTTAGAGGAAAAACCCTATATACTGAAAACTAGGTGTTCACACCGCAACCTATCTAATATAGATATAAGAAGATACAAAAACCATGCCACAACCTATCTGACCATTCCATGAAGTTGATGTGAATCTTTAATATCATTTAACAATATTGAATGATATATATGATGATATTTTTTTTATTTTAAGATCATTCCACAATAGGGGTCATCGGGATGTGATGCATGCATGGTCTATAAATATGTGGCGACTCAACCATATAAAAATTGATGATGAATCATTGAGATAACTAGTTATAAAATATAATTGGAATTCAATAGAGTTTTTAGCTTGTATTGAGGATAAAAAAGGGTGAACACTTGATCCAAAACCATAGGAACTTGAGTTTGGATGAAAATATTTATCTAATTGCTAATTCTTATATGGATTATTCTTTTACATAGATTTAGGGATATATTATTGATCTATCCCTTGTTCTTGTCAGTATTAAATATGAACATGGGAAAATGATTAAAATAATTGTACACCAAGGATTGAACCCTTGATAAAGAGGGTAAGTGAACATTATAAAACCCTTGTGTTATGTATGTTCTATTTCATTGCATATCATATCATCACTTTAATTTGTTTGTTGATATTAAACACTAATTTATGATGATAAAATCATTTTTAGAGTTGGTGTTTAGGTAACCACTAATTCACCCCCTTATCAATGGTATATTACTCTAACTAAGGCTTATAAAAAATAATAATGAAAATAATAATCCTATAAGGAACAAATAATGGAAGAAAATCCTATCACCAAAAAAATTATAAAAAAAAACAAAATAAATAAATAAATAAACAACTATTAGATGAAGTATAGGTTACAAAAAAATACCGAACATACATGAACCCATGTTCGACTAATACACCCACTGTTGAATGAAATCCGTCATGTGGTCCTACCTAATAACCACTTAACTTATGATTGCACATTTTCCCATCTTTAACTGGTGACCCATACATACATATTCCCACCAAATCTATTTGTTTTAAATTACATAATAAATTAGGAATAAAAAAAGTGGGATGGGATTTAAAACCCACCCCAATAAGACTTTAGATATCCACTCTAGACTAATTGACTTAGGATACATTTATAATAATAATAATAATAATATAATTATTATTATTTCAAAAATAATAATAGGTATAATAAGTAGTGAAATGACTCTTTCCATATTTAGTAATGAAAAGAAAATATATAAAGAATGTAATAGGACATACTAGATAGAATACCCATATTACAATGAAAAAAATATGAAAAAATTGTTAAGTAAACTCCACAATCCTAATATAACAATTGATTTAGAAAATAATAATCATTATTTAGAAATGAATCACAGATTTAAGAACCTTCAAATATTTAAATCATAGCCTTTTTCAAGTGAGAATAATCTTTCATACAACTTTATTTCTTAGAATGAAATTTTTGAAAGAATTATTTTTCAAATAAAACCTGTTTCTATTTTCATAGAATCTTTATATACTATTAATATTTAAGCTAAATAATCCTTATCTATATTCAACCAACTACCCTAAATATTATTAATCTTCATCTTCTTGTTGATCTAGACCTAAATTTTTTATAATTAAGCATATTTATATTGTAATTCAAGTGAAGATACCCCATTTAACTTTTATCCACGAATGTCATGTTTGTGTACTGACCTAGAATCCACTTTCAATGACTATTCCATTGAGTCTTGTGATTTATCAATAGAAAAATAGTTTCTACCAATCCCCCTACTTTTTCACCTTGTGCAGCCTTTACCAAAGTGAAATGAGAATCCTCTTACCAAATACCTTATGAGTTCTTATTCCCAAAAATCTGATTCTCATCATATTTCATTATCATATCTGCCTTGTCAAGGGGAAATGGTAAGTGATATAAAAAAACGTTCAGCTATGTGTCCTGGACTACCTACACACCATCAATTCTCTTATCTTGTTGATGTGATGTGAGATAGTCCTACCCCACTTAACCCTCAATCCGAGAATTCTTTATAGGAAAATTATTTAAAGTTTATTTATTATGACCATTTAGTAGTAATAATAATAATAATAATAATTGTAATAATAAGAACTACTATTATCTGTTTTTATAAACATGCGAAACAAAATACCTACCCACATAGCTCAATTAGATTGATCCACCACCCCAAAGGTAATACCAACCTTTAATAAAACCAATTATAGTATAATCAAAGCCCATGGGCCTTTACTGCATGGCCACCAACCTTATTATAGGTTATGGAGGCCCTAAAAATAGGTCCCAAGCTTATACTAAAACTTGTTATTGTAGAAATTATAGTTCCCACTACAATGTTTCTATAGTAACCAATAAATTTACTCATACTAGGATTAAAACCCCAGTTTTTTCTTTATTGGAACATTAAACAAACAACATGACTAGGCATGTTCCTGTATTATAAAAAAATAATTACAAAAATGATGATGAAAAAAATAAAACCAAAAATTTTGGTATGTATTGAGGTATTACTTGAAACCAAAAAAATCACAAACTCATTGGTCTTTCTTAGAGAAGACCTACCCCCCATGTGTAGGTCCACATCGAAGACAACCTGCCTTAAAAATGTCTAGATGACCCTTGTTATATACATTTTAAATATTGAAATTGACCCTGTGGGACTTCCCATGAATTTTGAATTGGATATGAATTTCATATGATAATCTTTTAGTGGCCCGTCAATATATTATTTTTATATAGTATGGAATCTACTACGATCTTCATTTACTTCCCCAACATAATATCCCTATGGTTCTTTCCCACAATTCCTACATGAAATACCATCGTACCTCTCAAGATGTTTTCATAACCATCATCTTTTCTTCATATCACCCTTCATAGCCATCATAACTTCATATAAATGCTTCTTTTTATCTAACACAAATTATAAACCACTAACATGTGCTTCACTTCGTGATCCCCAAGGCCACATAAACAAGATACCTAATGTTTGATTCCAATGTTCATAGTACATGCAAAACTGCCCTTATTTCATTAATAATTATTTTAACAATAATAACTATTTTAGAAAAATAAAAAAATAATTATTAAAAAAAATATCTACTAATATAGTTACTAATAATAATATAAAATTAATAATTATTCATAAAATTAAAAGTAATAATAATTATTACTAATTATATGAAAAATTAATAATAATCATATTAACTATTATTACTGTTATTATAAATTATAGTGTTATCGACCATTTATTAATAATTAAATTATTATTAAAGATTAATTATAAAATAATAATAATAGAAACAACATCAATACTTGTAAAAATAATATAATTATAATAATATTAATATACAAATAATAATATAATAATAACAATAATTCTAATCATAATATTAATTATTATTAGAAATTACAGATTAGTTGGTCATCGATGGATGTTAAGTATCTAACAGGGTTTAAATCTCATCCAACTCATTTAATTTCTCAATTACGATAAAATTTTGGGTGCTAGGTTAGTTAGGTGTATAAGAGGATGAGAGAACGAGTGAGATTAGTGAAAATAGTTCAAATGTAAGGTGAGTGATCACCATGGTGGACTTTGGGTGGGGTGCGGGTCAACCCAAAAGAGGGGGGGAGGGGTAAATACACTTGGATTCACTGGGGGGGTTTTATTTACTTCTTAAACTCTCCTATATTAATTAGTAATTATAATAAATCATGATCATTATTGATTAGTTTTTAATAATTTAAATTAAATTATATGACAATGATGATGACAAATATTACACATAATATTTACGATTATATTATAATTAAGCGTATTATTATTAATTAACAAGTGATTTAATTAATAATAATCACATTATTATTAATGATTTCATAATTAATTATTATGAATCTTATTGATTATTTTTATTATTTATATTAATTTGATTATTAATGAAAAACCTCATAGTCTTTTGGTTAAGTATTGAGGTTGGGGTTAAAAAGATTATGGACTTAAAACTTGACTATTTCTGTTTTAATGCCTTTATTAAGATTAACATATAATAAATAAATAAATAAATGTAATGGTATGCTGTGTTATTTCTCATTTGGATGTTTCATTTTGTTATGTTGATGTGGAAAACATACTAGACGGTGAGTCTTCTATAGACATAGATAGATGAACACATGATATGGGATATGTTTAGTGGTTTTTGGTTGAATGTAGATGGTTCATTTTATCTTTTTTAGATGCGAGTTATGATTTTCAATCCCTACATGTGGTGATTGTGAAGTTATGTGTGAGTGACATGAGAAACAATGGTCCATTAGGATGAGTTTTATACACAATTGTATTTGAACCACTATTGTTATAAAAATTAGGTTTATTAGACCTAATTTGATATGTGGTAATTTGTGTCATGTAATGTATCATGGTATACAGTACCCCATGTATGAAACAGACCTTCCAAATAAATTATGTTATGTTTCCATCTAGTGTGTTTGTCATCCTTGAAGAGGGTGAGTGTAACCGTACCCTTTTTAGACCCATTTATATTTGTGTGATTTAATTTTTTTATAACATCTCTAATAATATTTCAAATTAATTACATCCTTAGTTATTAATAATTAGAAACAATTACATTAATAATAAGTAATATTTATTTTATAAATTAGTTATAAATATGTCTTTATTATGTATATTAATTATTACTAATTAGTTACTATTAATTAAAAAATTCTGAATCATTAATTACATTAATATTATTATTCCATAATTACGTAATTTTTATCTTTATTGCCATTATTATTATTAATATTATTAAGGAATCTAATAGTGAAAAATTAAGAAGATGGATAACCAGTTTAATTCTTGAAAGGAGATAATGATAATTTACTCCTAAAATTTTAGAAAAATTTCAATGACCATTATCTTATAAAAGGGAGTTTACAATTAGAGTTTAAATTACATTTTTAAAATAATTTATTAAAATAAATGGCAAATATAATTATAATTAAATATAACTTAAAAATTATATATATATATATATATAAATTAAAAGTTCAAAAAATAGATATAAGGTGCTATTTGGGAGCACACATTTTATTGATTTTTCAATTGAAAATCATGATTCTTGACAATTACATATGTGTAATTTTGCACTGACTGTGTGGTCTAAAACCACTCCTTTTGTTACCTTATTTTGGTAAATATTTAACAAGTATCATTATTTATGTTAAAACTTTTATAAAAAAATTTATTTTAAATTTATTCATGTTAAAAGTTAGAATAAGTGTATAAAATGAGGCCACCCATTCAATAAATTGTTTATAGAATTCCTGAGTTAAATCCAACTCAAATTGATTTTTTAAAATAAAATTGAAAATTAAAAAAATATAAAACATTTTCTTATTATTTTTTAAATTTAATTTGTATATTCAGGTTAAGAATAATTTTATTGTATGTATTTTATCCAGGGAAATTTCTATAGAGAGTTGTAGAGGCAATGTTTATCATTATAGGTTTCCCATAAGAGGTCAAGAATTTGATAGTAACATTTAACTATGTATTTGGATTTTGTAAATGTGTATCAACATATTATTTCATTTATATATAATTTAAATTGTTGATTTTTTATTTATTTTTTATCTATATAAAATTACACTAAATACCTGATATTGTCCAAGGAATTTTGACAGAACCCAAGGAACCCCATGTTTAAAAAAGATAAACATGAGGAATTGTCATTTTATTCATATCCTTATTTGATAAATCACTATTTAATCCTTGAAAATATTTATTTTTCCAATTATTAAATTTATGTGTAATTTTTATGATAAATAAAATATAATTGTTGTAGTCAATCAAGTTTTTAAAATAATGAAAGAACTGGACTCACCCATGAATAAAAACTTATAAAGATTATGTTGATCACATATTTTTTACCACATGGAATGATTTTCATCGTTCATTCGTGAATAACATATAAAAAGGTTCTCTAATATGGGATGTGTTATCTCACTATCTAGATATACATATTTACACTTGGATAAATATATGTTGTTGCAGAGATTATGAGTCTTTAAAAATTTATAGTTAATTCATAACCATGGTTGGATATAACCGTTTATATAATTAGGAATGGATCTAGTGAGTATATTTGTGGGATAGTGATCTAGTTATGATGATCATGTATTAAAAGGGTGTGAATTGGTCATGATTTGTTTAAAATAGTGTTACCCATGCATCAAAGGATGAATTCACCAATTCAAAATATAATCAAACCAGTTTAAGTGAGTAATACATCCGATTGAAACATGAATTGAGCCTTATAGAGGGTATCCAATATCCCTATAAATTCTATTCATTACATTGATTTACACTTACTTATAGAATCACAATGTTAAAAATCTTAAAAAATAATTTTAAAATGTTTTATAGAATTTTAAAGGGTTTTTCTTTAGAAAGTACATATTTAGAAAAAAAACATTCATCATATATCTTATAAAGTTTTCATCCGAAACCATATATTCTATCTAATTAATGAGAGTAAATTAATTCTCAAGGATAATGATTATATGACTCTCTAGAATTAATATATTTTCATAATGTTCACATTTTCCATCTATTCCATTATAACCCAACACTTATAAATTAGGCCTTCTTACCCATGCCTTGGTTTTGATATTTTTATTCATTTTTAAACCAAATTATATTTATTGAAAATATTATTTTTTATTAATTTTTTTATCAAGAATTATTAATTTTTTTAAATATAAAAATTTATAGTTTATTTCATTAATTTAAATAAATTAAAATTTTATATTTTGAAAAAATACACGTGATATCAAACAGATAAACTTTAAATTTAAAATTTACAAAAAAACAATTCATAACCAAGTTTTAAAGAAAATGTGGTTTATATGATAACAAGACATGGAATATATTTCAGGGAAAAATTCATCTTATGGAATCAGAGGTGATATCACACATGAACTGATCATAAAATCATTATAAAAAAATTCTAAAAATTCAGTTAGAATAATTATTTGAGGGATTTTTTTATGATTATTTTAGATTTAATGGAATTGATATAGATAAAATGTTTATATATATACTATTTCCCTGAACTTTAAAATATAAGGCATTCTCACTAAGTATAATCCTCTTTAAATTTATTGAAATTCTTTTATAGGTATTTTTTGGGTTAAGGAAAACATATATAAGAAAATGGGTTATTGAAAGAATGAAATCATTTCACACTTTTTCTATGTTTTTGATAATAATAAAATGATTTTTTGATTTTCTGAAGATTAAATGAAAATTAAAATCTTGAAATCATTTAATCATTTTAGTGTAGTTGATGAAGAAAAAGTGTTAATCCATTTCACACTTTTTATTAGGTTACCTATAAATAGGTATCTCCCTGCTGTTACATATAGAAAAATCTTTCAAATACAAGAGGGGTGTGGTGGTGGTGGGGGGGGGGGGATTTAGAAAAAATATAACTATCAAAATTTCTCTCAATTGATTATAAAAATGATCTAGAAATATTAATTTTGATTAAATTAGTGTATCAAATTAAGTCGTACTATGATCATACACGCACAATGTAAAACAAATAATTGAAAAATAACACTGAACTAATGAAAACAATATACATAGAGGAAATTAAACTATTATAAGGTAAACACATAACCAAGAAAATAATTATTCACAATGGAAAATATAAAAACATATTTAAAAACAATGAAAAAAGTATCAGATAACAATATGAATACCCCTAATGGTCATTATTCTCAATCAATTCCAATTCAAAAGAAGTATTCACTTTTATAATAAATTAGTGGGTTATTAGATAACGAAGATCAATTATACAATTTCCAACTTAAAACTTCATAAATTGAAAACCCATTACATGGCATAATATCCGAACATGGAACCTATTTTACAGAGCATTTATAATAGGATATTTTTTCCAAAAAACAATTTTTATCAACAATGATCTACAACAAGACCAAGGACAATGGTCTTTACTGAATGCACATGTTTAGAAGAAGCAACTTCCTATCATCATATTTTTTAATCAATGTGATCATAATTAGCATAGTTTACTATGAATAAAAACTCCTCCATTATACTAGATCATAAAAGTATATTATTACCAAAAAATTTACAGCTTTATAATGTAATAAATCTCAATGGTATCTCTAAGTGAACGCAGAAAATTAGTACAAATGTGAGCACTCAAGGACATGATTTGATGACCAGATTTAATTTTAATAAAAATTCATAAAACTATAAATTCTCATAACACTTATATTCTATGATTATATGGTTAAATTTTTATCATTTAATATAAAAAACATCAATGGTTAATTTCTAAGATCAATCAATTAATTTGCAAGATAATAAAAATCATTATAATCTATCGATGGATATTAGATCCATCATCAGTTGAGACTGTCAGCACACTAGAAAAACATTCAATTTGACATTAATAAGTTTCGGTAAAATGATGATTCTCTTTAGTTCATCAAAATATAAGTGAATCATAAATAAATTCTATAAAAAATCTAAAACCAAAACATCAAGTTAATAAAAAAATAATATTTTATTATGATTTAAAAAAAATGGAAGTTGTGAATTTATTTGAATCAACAATATCCTCCATTTTAAAAATAAAAATACTTTCTTGGAAGATCATATAAAGGTAAGTTTTATAATAATTTAAAAACAAAACACAATATTTATTCTGAATGAACTTCCCTTTATCACATCCATGAAAAAATATTCTCCTTTTAATAAACTAATAGGTTTAGAATTAAAAAAATCCCTCTTTAATTAAATTTTTTTATACGAATAATTCAAAAACATACCTACTCTAGCTAAATTTAAAGACCATGGATAACTTACTCTGTATTTCAAAATTTCTCCCATTTTTTATTTTCAAAATAAAAATGAAAAATGAAAATTACGAGACATAATAAGTAATTTATTAATAAGATTTATGACAGTTAAAAATATGAGTAAGGAAAAATACCCATATTTTTTATTTAAATTTCTCTCCACATTAGGATTTGAAATGAATATATTGGAGTAAATTTGAGTTACGTACACATATTCTTTTCATAATTTTTGTTTTATCCCTATTATTGAGACATATAATGTAAAATAAATTCTTTATACACTTTTGGTTTTAATCAGTGTAAAAATAAAAGAATAAGTGATAGAAATTTTAGAAGACAATTAAAATAATAAAATACCCTTTATAGAAGTTACCTTTTGATACATACAGATGGTATTCCTAAAATAACGATGTTTCTGGGAGTTGTATTAAAATCATCGATTGAACTTCCATTAAAACTTTCAAAAATTATTTTATCTATTTAAGAATTAGAAAAACCAAAACTCTCCATTTTACAAGGAGTTATATTGAGTAAATAATAAAAATTTACACACACAAGGAATTGTACATGATAAATTTTACATGAAATAAATTATAATTTAAAATATTTTCCATAAATAAGAAATTTAAAATTTGATATACTATTCAGACATGATAAATATTTTACAAAATTAAAGTATAGTGACCTAATCATTATACACATGTTATTACATGTTTTTTAAAATAATAACCCATTAGTTACAAATAAAATATTTTGAGGCCTAGTGTATTCAGAATACTATAATAACAATAAAATAATGGAAACTAAAATAAGACATGTTTATTTTTTTTCTTTTCCATAGTGAGATTCTAAAATAAATTTGATCTTGTAAAAATACATATCATAAACTAGGAAATAAAAAAAATAATGTGGTGAGCTAGAAATATGAGTAAGGGAATAAACAAGGAAAGGAAACATAATTTTTGAGTCATAAATAAAATATGATATCATAAAAGAGAAGGGACATGAGTTTTGACATGGATGTATAATGTAAAATATCAAACTATCATAAGATCATGGTAGCATAAGAAATGTGGAAACAACACAAAACATGATATAAGTATGAGTCAAGGCTAACTTCCTAATAAATATACTATGGTGGACAATATACCATAAAAAATTAAGTTAACTTCCTAATACCATAAATGAAGCCTCAAGAGACTGAAGATTTACACAATCTATTGGAGAAATATTTAGTATCACCCATAAAAACATGTTATTGATCTACTTATAAAACATAAAGGAATCAGTCATATTACATAACATAATTATTACCCATGGAAAAAAGGGGAATCATAATCTTAGTTCATATCATAATAAAAGGAAATTTCCTAAAGAATTAATTTGAGATATGGAAAAGGAATGTATTATCACATCAATGTATGGGTATGTGAGAAATGTATATATGTAAGATATATATATATAGTATTTATAAGCATCCCAAAACATTAAATATTGTTTTTGTGGATGAATGAAAATACTTTTAAAAAAATTATTGTGGAAAATAACATTTCCATTCTGAAAATAACTTTTTAAAAATAAAAATTCAATAAATATTTTGGAAATAATTTTATTTTAAAAGAAAATAATAAAATTAGAATGTATATTTTAAAAAATTTATTGTTCATGATGGAGTAAAACTCTATTCTTGTCTTACACATTCAAAATATATAATCATTTCATATTTTTGGGAAAATAAAAATGGGTGTTGTTTATGAAATTTATATGGAAATTAATTCAATTTTTTAAAATTAAAAAGGTTAAATTGGATGAAAACAATCATATAGGAACATTTAAAAATTTTTGATAACATTTTTAGAAAACTAGATTGGGAAGAAAAAGGATTTTTAAACGAATAGAGAAATGAAGTAGGAATTTCTTAAAAAATATTTCTGATCAATTTTAATGAAAAATAGGATGAAAATGGTTCTATTACTTTAAAAATTAATGATTGAACATATGAAAATATTTTTTTTATCAGAAAATGATCAAATAATTTCCTTCAATGTAAACTCAATCATAAGCAGTCCTGATTAAAATGAGATTGAAACATAAACCCTAACCACTTTGGTGCCTTTTAAATAAAAAAATACCATGAATGAAGTTGATTAATTTTAACATAGAATATCATGAAGTTGGTGTAATTCATGATATAGTATGTAAATGGAATAATATAAACCATTTGAAATAAATTAGGTGTATAAAAGACCATGTGTCTCAGAGAAGGAAGATTGAGATGAAACCCTTACAATGTTTGTATCATTAAGGTGAGAGTTAATCAATGGGGTGATTATGTGTATCAAAATTTTAACCACACAAATAAAATGTTAAATAAGACATAAATAAATAAAAATTCATTTCACACATATTCTTTTCATAATAGAATCAATGATGTAGACGTATAATCCAATGAATGGAAATTGAGTTAAGAAACCACTTACCCCGCGCTTCCCTTTAGTTGAGTGCTCTTTAAACTCCTTTATAATGATATTAAACATGTTATTAAGCTATAGAATAACAATATTAATATTAATATTTTCATATATTATACTTTTATAATATATTATTACTCATTCTTTAATAATAGTTCAATATTAGTATTTTT
The DNA here is from genome assembly GCA_963277665.1 of Viscum album. Taxonomy (NCBI): domain Eukaryota; kingdom Viridiplantae; phylum Streptophyta; class Magnoliopsida; order Santalales; family Viscaceae; genus Viscum; species Viscum album. The sequence continues at coordinate 609,217,451 of OY728137.1, read as the reverse complement.
CAGGTGTTAATTTCCCAGTTTTATCATGCACATTTTTTCATGAAAGTTCCAGATCCTAAATATGGGATATAGTTCCATACTATCCAGAATTATATTAATGTTTTTTTATATATATTTTTCAAAATATTTTTCTTTATAATCATTTTTTAATTTTGAACATGGAGAATGAATCACATCCCTTTGTGGAGACGCTATTTCGTACGTATGCACGAGCAAAATTATCATTTTCTTAATGGGAGAATGTGTAAATAAGTGGTTTGTAAAGACCCGTAAAATTCAAGGGAAATTTTTTTCTTAATTTTCTTTAGAATTTTACAAGATCGCGGTTTCAGACGGCACCTGATTCTGAGGCCCGGAGTGCCCGGAATTAATTTCCGAAGTTTGGCTTGGGTACGTTCAGTGAACGAACGAGCGAGAATTCCTAACTTTTGATCCGGTGCTCGGAATTGAAATCCGAGGGCACCGATGAACTCGCAGCGCCGATTTTCGCTTAAAGAGACCTTTTCGGGAGTTGCGTTTGTTGCGGGTTGAAAGTTAATTTTGGGGTTTTTAGTTGAGTTAAATAAAATTTGTGTAGAACAAATTTTATTATAACTTCTTAAAACCTATCAAAGGAGGTTGGAAGTGGGACCCACACCCACTTAACCTCCCTTGGGAGGATTAAGTGTGGTGGGGCCCACACGAACCCCTAATTCTTTTCATTTTCCCTAACCCCTCTAAACCCCCTCTTAATTATGTAACTCTCCCCTACTTTAATTCTTGCCAACCTATCTCTTCACTTAATTTTGTCAACTCTAGATTTAATTAATGTATTGAATTCAACTTTTGAATTTTGAAAGGTTGGCAAAGTGAAAATAAAATAAGGTGTAGCTTATTTTATTTTGGGTTATTTGTTTGTCTTCTTGAGAGGTGGAGAGCTCTTCTTCTTCTTCAAACTCAACGAAGAACGCGAAGAACGTCGTTCTTCAACGAAGAACTTCTCCGCCGAAGAACACGGTCCATCCGCGACGCGACGTACTTCTTCCGCGTCATCTCTTCCGCGACGGTTTTCCGCGACGAACGCCATCGACAACGACTCTTCCTCCGACGTCAAAGGAATCGACACCGATATTCCACGACTACGTCAACGTGCGACTATCGAGGTAGAGGTTCTTGAGTTCGTTGTTTTCATTATTATTTGACATTCCTCAAGACTTGACGAAGAACGCTCAATTTCCGACGAAGAACGCCGCCCCGCTCATCTTCGTCTCCCGTGTCAACGAGAGAGAACACCGCTTCTTCCTCGGACAATCTTCGTCGGCGTACAAGTTTCGCCAACGACGTGTCTCTTCGAACGCATCCCTTCGTCATCAGATTTGACGAACGGCTTCCACGACGCCCGACCTCCGCGACGTCGTCTTCCGTGGAACGTTGACAAATCCTCGAACCTTATACCCGAGGTAGGGGTTGTTGATTTAATATTTAATTATTTCATTCTTGCTCGTGGTTTGTATGACTAACGTGAGGATGTTGATTATTTAAAGTTGTGTTATTATTTAACGTGAGGGGGGCCGGACCGCATGAACACGGCTGAACCCCCTCCATCGTTCATGTTGTTTATCTGCGGGCGGAAGCAAGGTGGCGTGGTGCCGTCGCACCACGCGGATAATTGTACGTTAATCTTACATGACGCCGTCGCGCTACGCCGAGGAGAATCTTCAAGAACGCGACGCCGTCGCGCCGCGTTGAATGGAATCAAGACACGGCGAAGGGGCGCGGTGCCGTCGCACCGCGCCGGATGACGAACGTCGCAGCCGGTTCCGGGCCGCGGCGGGACGAGGAGACCGCGGCCGGTTCCGGGCCACGGCGGAAGAGAAGACCGGTGGCCGGGCCGCCGGCGTCGGAAGCCGAAGAGGGGACCGGAATTTCCGGTCCCATTGGAGAAAACCGGCCGGCCAGCTGGCCGGCCGGATGCCGTTAAAACCGGGGGAATTAATCCCCTGGCCAACCCTCAAAACCCCCCTCTTTATGAGGGGGGCGGTTTTCTTTGAAGGGAGGGGGGCAGCCGGCCCCTCCCGGTTCGCTCAAGTCAGGCCCCCCACGTGGGGGGGGGGGGGGGGGTTTAAAAAAAAAACGGCGCGGCACAAAGGCCGCGCCGCCCCTCAAAACCGCGGGGCTTGCCCCCCGCGTGCCGACCGTGTGCGGCCCCTCGCGGCACCTCGAGCCGCCGCGGAACCTCGCGGCGCCAGGCCGCCGCGGCCCGCCGCGCCGCCGCGCCACCCCAGGGGGGGGTCGGGCCGGGTCGGCCCGGACCCGGACCCCCCCGTTTCGAACCAGATTTGGTTTTTGGCCCATAACATGAGCCTTGGACCTCCGATCGACGAACCGTCAGCGGCAACGCGATCCTTGGATCGAGACGGTCGTTTCGGTATATCGCACTCAAGGTTTCGGATTACTTTGAGTTCGGCCGGGTTGGTTCGTTCACGAAACCAACCGGGCTTTCGGAGTGGAAACGCTCATATCTTGAGCTACGAACGTCCGATTGATGCGCCGTCAGTCGCGTTGTGTTCCTCTTAGTGAGACGAATCTTTTGGCATACTCCGCCCGAGGTTTGGACGCAGGTGGAGTACGGTCGGGTTGGTTTTGCCTTAAAAACCAACCGGGCCCCGGAGACGAAAATGCCAATAACTCTCAGACCGGGCGTCCGATCGACGCGCCGTCTGTTGCGTTGAGTTCCTGTTGACGATATGGAACTTTTGGATACATCAACCCTGGTCTTCGTGACAGTTGATGTATCAGCCTCTCGGCTCGTGGAGCGGACCCTCTGAACGAGCTTGCTGTATGCGGGAACCCTAGTGCTGGCTGCGACGGTTACTATAACGACTACTACTACTGCTACTGTGACGGCGACGACGACAGTACAGTGATCCTGTGTGGATTCGACGACGACGACTACAGCACTCAGCGATCCTACGTGGAAAAGTGCTACCGAACCTGTGTGAGCTGAATCTTCTGTTTACCTTGGGCGGTGGAGCGCTTGGGTGTAGCGGCGGACCCGTGGTACTTGACAGTGGTGGTGCGCTTGGATGCAGCAGCAGACCCTTGGCGGTGGAGCGCTTGGTTGTAGCGACGGACCCGCGATACTCTACGGAGTTAGTGCGCTTGGTTGTAGCGACAGACCCGCGACGGTGGAGACGTGCGTGCGGAGTACGGAGACCGTGTAGATGACTGAGACCTGACGACTGCTTGACCGACTCGACTTGGAGTGAGTCGACTAGCCCAGTGGACGGAGCGCCCAGTAGTTGGCAGCAGACCCACGGCGGACGGAGCGCCTGGTAGTTGGCGGCAAACCCGCGGTACTCGACAGGAGGAGTACCTCAGTAGGCTATCTGGGTGAGCGCCCGGTATTTGGCAGCAGACCCTCAGCGGACGGAGCGCCCGGTAGTTGGCAGCAGACCCGCGGTACTCGACAGGAGGAGTACTTCAGCAGTCTTAGGTTAGTGAGCAGTACCTCGGAGTCGTGACAGGACCACTGTACACTTCAGAGTTGGGGCTCTTCAACAGTTACGGTCTCGATAATGAAAATCCTGGTTTGAGCTGAGTCAATGATCTTTGTGATTCCTCATGATTGAGATGGGTCGCTTGATAACTTAGGTATATGTATGGGCATATACCTTGGTAATGGTTATCCGTTGATTTCATAAACTTGTTATAATCTGTGTGGATTTTACTGTTTACTCTTCTTTGTGGATTAGGTTGTTCTTGGGCTCGTGTTGGAGCCGAACGGAAATTGATGACTTAGGTATATGTATGGGCATATACCTAAGCAGTGTCGGTTGTTACTTCGTGATTGTACTTTTCTTCGTGGTTTATCCTTTGTGGATTTGAGAGACCTTCAGGGGTCTCGGGGTCCCTACTGAGTAGCTTATACTCACCCCTGCACGGGCTTCGCCCGCACTACGTTGTATTGGTTGCAGACGACGGACAACGTTGACCTTAGCTGAGGCTTGTAGAGCGGGACGGTACCCGGAGGTGGACCACTGGGCGGGACGTGCACGGAGCGGACGGCGGGACCCGTGGAGCAGAGGAGCTATCTGTACCCAACCTTCAGGTGGGATTTCTAGTGGACAGCTCGGAGTAGCGGCTTTTACTTTTCAGTTGCTGTTTTCCCTTTCGAGTTGTACTTTACTTTCAGTTTGGGTTTGTATACTGGCCCATTTACTTTTCCGCACTTTCAGTTGTTCTCTGCTTTGTTAAGTGTTTACTTTCCGCTTGCTTACTCTGTGGTGTTTGTTACTTTTCAAAGGCAATGCCTTCCCTTTTTACTGGGATTTACGCCTTGGTGCTAGTCGCCAGCCCCTGGCCTATGGAAGGCGGGCTTGGGGTAGTCACGGCACGGACCCCGAGGGCGGGTCGTGACAAATTGGTATCAGAGGAGTTCGGTTCTACCGCGAACTCTGATCTTTTCTATGTGAAGCAATAATGTTTAGTGTATTGAGTGTGGTTATCAGTCCAGGGAGTCCAGTGTTGGTGCGGCGGCCGACGTATCCGTACACCAGGACCCTGACTTCTGATTTCCGACTTAATACACGAAAACATTGATTGCGTGTGTGTTTCAAAGTTTTCTTTGTGATTTCTTTGTGTCAGCTCACCAGGTATACTGTTTGACCGTGGCGCACCTGTCTCCTTTCAGGATGGCCCCACGACGGCAGCCAGCTAGGGTTCCGAGAGTCGAGCGTGACGACAGCCCACCGAGCGATGAGGCCTCGGTGCAGGGCCCTTTGTCAGCAGTGGCACCGGCGGTAGCTCTACCCGCCGAGCCCCCGATTCTTCCAGCAGCAGCCGCTGACGATGCACGTCGCCTCAGCGCACTGCATGAGTTTCAGCGCCAGCGACCGCCCAGGTTTCACGGGGAGACGGATCCCCAGGCAGTAGAGGATTGGCTGGAGGCAGTGGTTCGAGTGTTTAGGCTAGTGAGGACACCAGTAGACCTCATGGTGATCCTCGCTGCGAGCCTACTACACGCAGCAGCAGGACGATGGTGGAGCTTGATGCTCCAGGTGCACGATGAGGCATCTCTACTTTGGACGGACTTTGAGAGCATCTTCCGCTCGGAGTTCGTCCCAGCCACCCTTCGTGCGGTGCGTATCCAGGAGCTTCTACAGCTGCGGCAAGGCAGCATGACGGTCGCTCAGTACGCGGCGAGGTTCACCGACCTTTCTCGGTACTCGACAGACATGGTACGGGACCCCTTCTTCCGGGCCCGGACCTTCGAGCAGGGTTTGAGACACGAGATCAGGGCATCGCTGATCTCCCTCAGCATACCGACTCAAACAGGAGTACTGGAGCGGGCACTTCTGATCGAGAGTTTCCTTGCTGAGTCTACAACAGCACAGCAACTCACCGCAGGGAGGCACGTGGCAGAGTCATCTGCAGCAGGTAGCCGACGGATGACTCAGGGTTCCAGGCAGACCATACCTACCGGTGGCCGACTGCACGACTCAGGCTCAGTTGTACGGGGAAGCCGGGGTGGAGTCAGAGCCAGGCGTGCCGAGAGTGGGCAGTGTTACTCCTGTGGCGGGATTGGTCACATGGCTCGTGACTGTCCGACCCGCCATGCTGATGATCAACAGTTAAGTGAATAACCTCCCAGGCAGAGGCAGAGGTTCGACCGTGGCGGTCCGCAGGGAGGAGGCGGACGAGGCAGAGGAGCTGGACGAGCAGCCGGTGGTGGGCGACGCTTTGAGGCTCTTCCACCACCACCACCAGGAGGTCCACCCCGACCGCAGGGGAGAGCTCAGCTTCAGGCAGCCGAAGCCTTCGATCATGGAGCTCTGGGAGCCGATGGACAGGAGCAGAACTAGTGGATAACATCCTTTGTACTTCTGGTTCCTTGTTGCTTTTGTGTAGCGTCTTGTATTATGAGCTGCAATAATAAAAGACGCATACCTTTGTGATATTTTCGTTCCTGTCCTCTTTCGTAATGTTACTAAGAGGTTCCAGTTTTGGCTGTTGACTTGACCCTCACTTGTGAGACATCTACTGGAGGAGACCCAGTTACCACACACTGATGCCGACAGTGTGACTCAACCCTTGGAGGCGAGAGTAACGGTTGAATCTCTTAGTAGTAGCGTCGAGGCCTTACGACGTCATCCTTGGTATGGATTAGTATCATTTATGTTAGGATTGACTGTTTTAGGCAAAGAATGTGGTTCATCCAGGGGATGAGACCAGATTTCTCTTTTCGGCAAAGAAGAGATCTTGCAGCTCTTGTGGGACCTGTGATGATCCAGGCCACGACAGAGAAGGTCCAGGTCATCCAGGAGCGGATGAGGACAGCTCAGAGCCGGCAGAAGTCATACGCTGACAGGAGGCGGAGGCCACTGGAGTTCGAGGATGGCGACCACGTCTTCTTGCGGGTCTCACCTCGACGGGGTATTCGGAGATTTGGCCGAGGCGGCAAGTTATCTCCGCGCTTCATCGGACCTTTCCAGATTCTCAGCAGGATTGGTGAGGTGGCTTATCGCCTGGCTCTACCACCTCAGTTGCACCGGGTGCACGACGTCTTCCACGTATCTCAGCTGAGGAGATACGTGCACGACCCGACGCACATCATTGACCATGGGGAACTTGATGTTGACGATGGGGCGACTTTTACGGAGGTCCCGGTGGAGATAGAGGATCGACAGGAGCGGGTCCTGCGTGGGCGATCGATTCCTCTTGTGCGCATCAGATGGCAGCACGGGAATCTCCAGGAGAGCACATGGGAGCGGGAGGCTCAGATGCGTGCTCAGTACCCTCATTTGTTTCCCTAGTTTTTGATGTATCTTAACGGGGACGTAAAGCCCTGAGGTGGGAGTAAAGTAAAGACCCGTAAAATTCAAGGGAAATTTTTTTCTTAATTTTCTTTAGAATTTTACAAGATCGCGGTTTCAGACGGCACCTGATTCCGTGGCCCGGAGTGCCCGGAATTAATTTCCGAAGTTTGTCTTGGGTACGTTCAGTGAACGAACGAGCGGGAATTCCTAACTTTTGATCCGGTGCTCGGAATTGAAATCCGAGGGCACCGATGAACTCGCAGCGCCGATTTTCGCTTAAAGAGACCTTTTCGGGAGTTGCGTTTGTTGCGGGTTGAAAGTTAATTTTGGGGTTTTTAGTTGAGTTAAATAAAATTTGTGTAGAACAAATTTTATTATAACTTCTTAAAACCTATCAAAGGAGGTTGGAAGTGGGACCCACACCCACTTAACCTCCCTTGGGAGGATTAAGTGTGGTGGGGCCCACACGAACCCCTAATTCTTTTCATTTTCCCTAACCCCTCTAAACCCCCTCTTAATTATCTAACTCTCCCCTACTTTAATTCTTGCCAACCTATCTCTTCACTTAATTTTGTCAACTCTAGATTTAATTAATGTATTGAATTCAACTTTTGAATTTTGAAAGGTTGGCAAAGTGAAAATAAAATAAGGTGTAGCTTATTTTATTTTGGGTTATTTGTTTGTCTTCTTGAGAGGTGGAGAGCTCTTCTTCTTCTTCAAACTCAACGAAGAACGCGAAGAACGTCGTTCTTCAACGAAGAACTTCTCCGCCGAAGAACACGGTCCATCCGCGACGCGACGTACTTCTTCCGCGTCATCTCTTCCGTGACGGTTTTCCGCGACGAACGCCATCGACAACGACTCTTCCTCCGACGTCAAAGGAATCGACACCGATATTCCACGACTACGTCAACGTGCGACTATCGAGGTAGAGGTTCTTGAGTTCGTTGTTTTCATTATTATTTGACTTTCCTCAAGACTTGACGAAGAACGCTCAATTTCCGACGAAGAACGCCGCCCCGCTCATCTTCGTCTCCCGTGTCAACGAGAGAGAACACCGCTTCTTCTTCGGACAATCTTCGTCGGCGTACAAGTTTCGCCAACGACGTGTCTCTTCGAACGCATCCCTTCGTCATCAGATTTGACGAACGGCTTCCGCGACGCCCGACCTCCGCGACGTCGTCTTCCGCGGAACGTTGACAAATCCTCGAACCTTATACCCGAGGTAGGGGTTGTTGATTTAATATTTAATTATTTCATTCTTGCTCGTGGTTTGTATGACTAACGTGAGGATGTTGATTATTTAAAGTTGTGTTATTATTTAACGTGAGGGGGGACGGACCGCATGAACACGGCTGAACCCCCTCCATCGTTCATGTTGTTTATCTGCGGGCGGAAGCAAGGTGGCGTGGTGCCGTCGCACCACGCGGATAATTGTACGTTAATCTTACATGACGCCGTCGCGCTACGCCGAGGAGAATCTTCAAGAACGCGACGCCGTCGCGCCGCGTTGAATGGAATCAAGACACGGCGAAGGGGCGCGGTGCCGTCGCACCGCGCCGGATGACGAACGCCGCAGCCGGTTCCGGGCCGCGGCGGGACGAGGAGACCGCGGCCGGTTCTGGGCCACGGCGGAAAAGAAGACCGGCGGCCAGGCCGCCGGCGTCGGAAGCCGAAGAGGGGACCGGAATTTCCGGTCCCGTTGGAGAAAACCGGCCGGCCAGCTGGCCGGCCGGATGCCGTTAAAACCGGGGGAATTAATCCCCCGGCCAACCCTCAAAACCCCCCTCTTTATGAGGGGGGCGGTTTTCTTTGAAGGGAGGGGGGGCAGCCGGCCCCTCCCGGTTCGCTCAAGTCAGGCCCCCCACGGGGGGGGGGGGGCGTTTAAAAAAAAAACGGCGCGGCACAAAGGCCGCGCCGCCCCTCAAAACCGCGGGGCTTGCCCCCCCGCGTGCCGACCATGTGCGGCCCCTCGCGGCACCTCGCGGCGCCAGGCCGCCGCGGCCCGCCGCGCCGCCCCAGGGGGGGGGGGGGGGGGGGTCGGGCCGGGTCGGCCCGGACCCGGACCCCCCCGTTTCGAACCAGATTTGGTTTTTGGCCCATAACTTGAGCCTCGGACCTCCGATCGACGAACCGTCAGCGGCAACGCGATCCTTGGATGGAGACGGTCGTTTCGGTATATCGCACTCAAGGTTTCGGATTACTTTGAGTTCGGCCGGGTTGGTTCGTTCACGAAACCAACCGGGCTTTCGGAGCGGAAACGCTCATATCTTGAGCTACGAACGTCCGATTGATGCGCCGTCAGTCGCGTTGTGTTCCTCTTAGTGAGACGAATCTTTTGGCATACTCCGCCCGAGGTTTGGACGCAGGTGGAGTATGGTCGGGTTGGTTTTGCCTTAAAAACCAACCGGGCCCCGGAGACGAAAATGCCAATAACTCTCAGACCGGGCGTCCGATCGACGCGCCGTCTGTTGCGTTGAGTTCCTGTTGACGATACGGAACTTTTGGATACATCAACCCTGGTCTTCGTGACAGTTGATGTATCAGCCTCTCGGCTCGTAGAGCGGACCCTCTGAACGAGCTTGCTGTACGCGGGAACCCTAGTGCTGGCTGCGACGGTTACTGTAACGACTACTACTACTGCTACTGTGACGGTGACGATGACAGTACAGTGATCCTGTGTGGATTCGACGACGACGACTACAGCACTCAGCGATCCTACGTGGAACAGTGCTACCGAACCTGTGTGAGCTGAATCTTCTGTTTACCTTGGGCGGTGGAGCACTTGGGTGTAGCGGCGGACCCGTGGTACTTGACAGTGGTGGTGCGCTTGGATGCAGCAGCAGACCCTTGGCGGTGGAGCGCTTGGTTGTAGCGACGGACCCGCGATACTCTACGGAGTGAGTGCGCTTGGTTGTAGCGACAGACCCGCGACGGTGGAGACGTGCGTGCGGAGTACGGAGACCGTGTAGATGACTGAGACCTGACGACTGCTTGACCGACTCGACTTGGAGTGAGTCGACTAGACCAGTGGACGGAGCGCCCAGTAGTTGGCAGCAGACCCACGGCGGACGGAGCGCCTGGTAGTTGGCGGCAAACCCGCGGTACTCGACAGGAGGAGTACCTCAGTAGGCTATCTGGGTGAGCGCCCGGTATTTGGCAGCAGACCCTCAGCGGACGGAGCGCCCGGTAGTTGGCAGCAGACCCGCGGTACTCGACAGGAGGAGTACTTCAGCAGTCTTAGGTTAGTGAGCAGTACCTCGGAGTCGTGACAGGACCACTGTACACTTCAGAGTTGGGGCTCTTCAACAGTTACGGTCTCGATAATGAAAATCCTGGTTTGAGCTGAGTCAATGATCTTTGTGATTCCTCATGATTGAGATGGGTCGCTTGATAACTTAGGTATATGTATGGGCATATACCTGGGTAATGGTTATCCGTTGATTTCATAAACTTGTTATAATCTGTGTGGATTTTACTGTTTACTCTTCTTTGTGGATTAGGTTGTTCTTGGGCTCGTGTTGGAGCCGAACGGAAATTGATGACTTAGGTATATGTATGGGCATATACCTAAGCAGTGTCGGTTGTTAGTTCGTGATTGTACTTTTCTTCGTGGTTTATCCTTTGTGGATTTGAGAGACCTTCAGGGGTCTCGGGGTCCCTACTGAGTAGCTTATACTCACCCCTGCACGGGCTTCGCCCGCACTACGTTGTGTTGGTTGCAGACGACGGACAGCGTTGACCTTAGCTGAGGCTTGTAGAGCGGGACGGTACCCGGAGGTGGACCACTGGGCGGGACGTGCACGGAGCGGACGGCGGGACCCGTGGAGCAGAGGAGCTATCTTTACCCAACCTTCAGGTGGGATTTCCAGTGGACAGCTCGGAGTAGCGGCTTTTACTTTTCAGTTGTTGTTTTCCCTTTCGAGTTGTACTTTACTTTCAGTTTGGGTTTGTATACTGGCCCATTTACTTTTCCGCACTTTCAGTTGTTCTCTGCTTTGTTAAGTGTTTACTTTCCGCTTGCTTACTCTGTGGTGTTTGTTACTTTTCAAAGGCAATGCCTTCCCTTTTTACTGGGATTTACGCCTTGGTGCTAGTCGCCAGCCCCTGGCCTATGGAAGGCGGGCTTGGGGTAGTCACGGCACGGACCCCGAGGGCGGGTCGTGACATGGTTGTTATACTAATTTTTAATAAGAAATATCATTTCATATATATCACATATATTCATTAAATTTATCCTCTATTACCTTCTATTTAAAGCATTAGTGAAAAAAATCACATCTCTTTGGGAGGTGGTAGTCCGCTGTACAGAAGACCAAAGTTATTGTATCCACCATTAAATGGGAGGAAAGAAGGTATATGTGATATGGTAATTAAGTAAATATAATAATTTAATAAATATCATATAAATATTTTAGATACATCACTATATCATGTCTTAAAATGTGGTGATGGAAAACAAATTACACCGGTTTGTGGGCCGATAGTTCGTCGTACACACAATTGGTGACTTTCTTTCCTATTTAATGGAGGAGTAGATCGATAAATATTATATAATAAACAATATATATATATATATTTATACTGGTATTATCAAATTTTAAATATTATGTCATAATTTTAGGCGGACAATGTATAAAGAAAACTAAAGAGATTTGGTAAGACAATTACCTTCACTTAGAGAAACCTCATTTGGATCTCCTCTTAAGGACACTAAAGTTGGTATTTTTTGGAATACCCAAACCTCTTGAATGTGGATAATTATGTTGGGGAGTAAATTTGGTAGTTTTCTTTTAGATTAAAATGTATTTAGTGGTGTGAAAAAGTGAATGGAGGGAGTTCCCTTTTATAAGTTGGTAAAGGGAACTATCATGGAAATAACCTAGAAATTTCAAATAATAATCAAGAATGATAAAGTAATTTCCAAGTAAAATTATTCAAAATAAACTATATAATTTTCATAAATAGTTATTCATATTCATTACTATAATTTATGTTCTTGCTTAGAACATTATACAATATTATGGTTCATTTTGATTTGGGGTAGCGTGTTCCAGAATCTACTGAAGAGATTGAATTTATATAAAATAAATATGATGTAAATTTTCTTGTTTAAATAATCTTAAATAATTTGTGTTTTGTGTCATACAAACTATCAAAAATGAAATTCCTATTTTAAAATCTCAGTGTGTTATATTCTACGCCCTAAATAAATTGCGTCCTCGTAATCTAATCTAGATCTTGGTAATCAAGGTTTTCAAATTTTAAAATACCATTATTTAAATACCACATCATGAAAAGGGTTAATAAATAATATTATTGATAAGGGATAAATGGAATTATAATGTTCATCCAGAATAACACTTTATTAGGTTTCCAAGTAGGAGAACATTGGTGGGGACTGAAAACATGAACACGGAAGAGAATAATAATGTTTGAGGATTAATAGATAGCGATAGAGGAAATGTTACTGGGGATGTTTATTGAAACATTTTAACACCCCAACCTTCCATGGTATTATCCTATTTGAATAATACAATATCTTGCACTGTATGCAACTTTTAATTCTAGCACACCACGTCAAATCAAACTAGCCATTTCAAAAGTAGTTATGAATTATAATTCTGACTTTTTGAAAATTTATAATTTTTATTTTTCTATTTGGACTTCCTTTTTGGATTTGGAATATCAAAACTAGCTTAGGGTAAATTTTTGGAACTTTTCTGATAAATTTCATATTTTGATGAATAGTAAAAAATACTAAATCTTAATTAAAGAAGACTTTTTTATTTGAAATAATTTATAGTGTTAAATTATACAATTGATTGGTTTTAATGTACCATTAGACTATATTTTTATCATTTAATATAATTTAGGTCATTGGACGTAATTTCAAATTTAAAATGTAAATAAACACATGTCAATATTTTGATAGTTTTTACTTCTTAAAAACCCACTTTTTGGTTTTGACAATGGGAATTAATTTTAAATTAATTTCTAAAACATATGTGTTTTGAATTTATAAAAATGGATTCCATATTTGGAATTTGGAGGTCCAAAATGTGTAAATAGGTAACATTTATTTTTATACATTATGAAGTGTTACTTTAGTAAATATTTTATTTACCATGGTTAAAGGGTAAATTTGGTAAATAAGGGTCAAAATAGAATATTATAATATTATTAAATTACCAGGACAATTGTCCTAACCCTATTTTCTATTACATGTCTAACCATGGGATTCCTTGGGTCTATTTTGAGACCCCATTGAGCCACATGGGAGTGATAATGACATTTTATATTAATTAATTTAATGTAAAGACAAAAATAACAATAACATGTATCTTTTAGTAAAACAATTTTTAGATGAGGTTATATAATTGATATCTTCAACTATAAATAGTAATTAGCAATATAAAAATATATCATATATCATGATATTATATTTAAAAATTTTAGACATAAAATAAATATATTTATTTATGACACAATAGTGATGAAGTATTTTCCTTATTAATGAAAGAATCAAATAAATGATATTATAAATACAAAACTATATATAATTTGAAAGTTTTTATGACATACAAAAATTTTATAGGTTAATATGGAATTTTAGTGTTGATTAAAGAATTTTTTTTTCTATGTAAATTTTTTTTATGACTTTAACCAAAATCAATTGTTAAATAGTGTCAACATTGACATAAATGAGTTTTTAAAACAAACACTATATTATTAAATCATATAATATTCCTAAAAAATCTTAGGATTGTGAGTAGGACTTAGATATTATTATATATGTCAATTATGAGCCACTTGGGGTTATCTTGGCTTCTTATAGTAAGTTTATTAATCATTTATTATAATAATTCAAGAAGACATGGTAAAAGTTAAACTATTTATCTAAGAGTTAAATCTAAAGGATAAGGTTAACATGGTGACCTAAACTTGTCTAAAACGAATTGGTTGAGATTATTACGACCCATAACCACCTTATCCTCTAAATAATTCCATTTTGAGCCATTATAAACCGAATATGATTGTATAATAAAGTAATATTTTAAGCTTTTCATAAAGTGACCTTCACCACCCTTATAAAAGGGTACTTCCCCTACTCTCAAAATAACACTTTGGAAGGAATTATTCTTTGCCAAAACATACTCAAATATCTTCCCAACTACCTTAAATTAAATCTAGAGGCCTTACTTTGATCATAAAGCCAACCTAAGGAGCACTTATGATCAAATCAAAAGGAAGCACCCAAAGAAGAGGTAATTATTTCATCACCTCTTTCAAAGTTCTTTTCACTTGCTCCTTCTTTGTTGTTTCCATACCAAAATAATAACTCCAGTTCCTTCTACATACTATGATTTTATTATAAATATGGTACAACCATATTCATTATTCTATCCATCCTATGAATGACAAAGTCACCATACATGCGTACATATAACTTTTCAGCCCCACGTCGTTGTGTAGTTTGTTATTCAACGATTCATTATTTAAATGGGTATAATAATGAGTATAATTGATGTTAATTATAAATATAACATGTGAATTATTTTTTATATATGATATAGCATCCAATTACATACGATTTTACCATCAAAATAATGATATTGTCACTCGTGCATATGTACGGATTACCGTCTCCATGAACGCGGTGAGATTCATTCCCCATTGTAACCATTCAAGAATAAATTTTATTTTATGATTTAAAAATAACGATTAAGAACTTAATATCATTCTGTATATTAATAAAATAATCTTATCCATAAAAAATATGACTTACTTAACAAAACATATAAAGGAATATAAACCAGTTAACACAAAAAACAATGATACTAATACTATATTATTAACAATGTAATATTATAATATCATATATGATATCATATTTATATACATGGTTCTTGAATAATTTAATAAAATTGATTTAACTATTATACAAGAGGTTAACTTACCCTTGACAATGGAAAAGAACAAGGTAAGTGTTAATTTTATAATCTCTTTATTATCCGAGGTTTATAAAAAGTAAGTATCTACTAGGACCTCTTTATCATCCACATCCATGTTTCTTAAAAATGTTTTTCAAAACATTTTTATTATTTACTAGACTATGGGTTAAAGTAATTTATACCCTTATTTGACTTTTTATAAAATGGTATTAATGGAATCTTTCCAGTATTTTCAAAACAAGGTATTTTATGACCTTTTCGAAAAATTAAGGTAAGAATGTTTTCTAACTTATATTGTAGGTGCAACTATTTCTTTCCATTATAACACCTTTGAAGATTCCCTTAAAATATTATAAGAATATTTTCAAATTAAATGTTGTATTTTATAATTATGTGACTTTTAAATGTTTTAAAAGTTGAAAGATATATTTCTCTCAAATAGTTTTTATTTCATCTATGTCAACATCCTTTGAGGGATTTTAAACTTGTTTGAAGTTGATTTATTATGATACAATCTTCTATATTATATTGATGATTTTGTGATATGTTTTATTGTGGATGTGCATTTTTTATACCATTCATTGTTTATGGTTAAAGTATTAGCATTTTGTATGCTAGTTTAAATATGAATTATTATGTTATGTTTCAACCTTTTTATATGAGGAATGCATTGGACTTAGTAAGTGACGGTAGAGCCTGCTATAGCTCCTCGATGCATCAGTATGTCTCATGAGACAAACTAGTGTCTTGGAACAAGTCCATGCAAAAATATTATTTTTAGTATTGGAACGAGGCCTTGACTATGTGGTTATGATGTTTGGCATTATACATTCCATCATTATGAAATTAGCTATTGATATAACAGGTGATTATTGAACTAGTAGAATATCCATGTGAATAAGTAAATGGAGTTATTTGATTTATCTTTTCCATATTATTTTGAAGTTTATTTTAAAAGGGCTTGTGTTTTTTTTCTTATAAATTTCCTTAAATGCTTACACTTATTTATGAAAGTTTCTGCTATATTTTTATCCTTAATGAGCATTTAATCTCACCCTTTTTTTATTTTTTCTAGGATGTAAAGAAGTATATTGTGACTGACCTGTAAGGATAGGATAAGAGATATGAGTGTGTTCATAGGGGACACAATGTTGTATTTTTCCATTTCATGATGTAATGTAAAAATTATGTATGTATCTAGTACTTCCAACGCTACAAAATAGATCAGTATTTCAGGACATGATTCCTTTTATCATGCCAATTTTATGTAATAATACACCAACTTTAGGTAACTAGGTTCGGGGTGTTACAAACATAACATTATTTATTATCAAAACACTTTTGAGGAAAATTTAGAAACCACGAGTTCAATATAATGCATCAATATAAAATCATAAAATAAGTTAGTCTAGATCAAGACTACATGAGTTTCCTCTACCCAACAACTACATAATGATGTGAATCACCCAACTTTCCATGAATTATCATCTAGCTATCCCATGCAGGGTTGCATGGACCTGGTAGTGATGGAATATCCATACCCTCTCAATCATCCAAATCCGAATGACAATGCTATGGTGAACTCTTCCATCTTTGATCCTCTTCCTGAGAAGATCCTTGTAGTGGAATGGTTGGTTTCATACAAAAAATTCAAAATAAAACCAATTTCGAAAATGCTGCCTCAAATCCCACCCAAAGAAGATTAAGCAATCCTTTTAAATTTAAAATCCACAAAAGAGATCAAACTGAATGAATCTGGAATTCACCACAGTCATAAAATCCCCATCCAAACACAAGAACCATCTTCAAGTCAACACAAAAACATCCAACCCCAAGGCACCATTTGGCCACGCACAACCAACCCATCACCATAAGCCATCATCAACTCCATCATTTCTGGAACAACCACTCACCATTGAACTAACACACCATCAAACAATCCATTTCTAGATAAGAAATAAACCAAAAAACCCAAAATGAAACCATTGAAAGAAATCAGTTTCATCAAAGAATATAACACCATCCATCTTCACACTATTACCTCCATGAAAACGACCCAGGAACTTGGACCAGTCAATAGAGAAACAAAACATGGTATCATTATACCTACCATGCCTCTGTATTTTACACCCCCAACCCGTCAAGCACTAAGTCACCATCAATGCATGGAATATGATAAAATGTCACATTGGGTTGGGAGTACTAAAACCAAAACCTAAGGTTTCCATCATCATCATATCTGGACCCAAAAAAGATGATAACCTCTGCTTTGGCCTTGAACTTCATAACTAATCAAGATCCATATGAACTAGAGATGAGAGATTCACAAAACAGAGACGGAGGAAGGAAATCATAGAGAGGAGGAAATGAAGCCAAAAGGGAATCAAGGAATTATGGGAGGGAAAACAAACCCAGATCTGAAACTTCAAGGCACTAGATGACCGAAGACAAGACCACATGAATCCAAATTGAAGAAATTAAGGATATTGGGCCGAAAAAGAGGAATACACCACACGATACGATGATGCACATATCTAAATATGAAAAAATCATCGAATGAATGAATTACCACTCCATTTCCATCTACCTTATCCCCGACCATTTTCTGAGGGATGTGCTGCCACAACCTCCACTGTGGGAGACCAAGGGGGACTACTGTCTCTCTCATCCATAGGGGAGGAAACCACTGATGTCACTGTTTAGAAATACGAGATGCCAAGATGCACTGAGGAGGAGAGATGTAGCCGAAGCCACAACCCCCCTTTCATGAAGATGCTAACCTCTTGATGAACATAATTTTTGATGATTTAAAACACTATTAATTCAAAAAAAATTAATTAATAGGATAACCACTTTTTCTCAAGATATTTATTTTGAATTTTATGTGATTTTTTACCATCAAGATAGAGAAATCCAGAAAATATGAATACTTTATTCATTTCTATTTCATATGAAAAATTTCATCCTTTATCCAAATAATGATTTTTGAAGAAAATTTTTTCTTTCCTAAAGGACTAAAATTAACATTTAATATATTATTATCTTAAAAAAATAATAAAATTCCATCCCCCATATCTATAGATAATTTTCAAGACCAACATGGTGAGCACAATTTATCTAATAACACCCAAATATTAATTACACCATTACATAAATAATTAACCTTAATACACATAAAAAATATGTATTTCCAAATTGAAGGCCCAAAAAATAGGATTTAAGGTCACTAAATTTCTAAAATCAACATCAAAATTAATTCCTAGACAACATAATGTAACTCTTAATGTCACATACCAAATATGTGAATACCATAATCACCTTAAAACCTTATTGAAAACTTGCATGCTTCAAGAAATTATTTCATTACTTATTACATAAATAAAACCATGGATTATTGAATATATTACTTTAATAGAAAATTATATCAACAACAACTATGATAACATAAAACATTTTCACATCCAATAATTAATCAGTTCCAAGTTCATAAATACTATCTGATTTACATTACCCATAATAGTGATATCATTATCCAAACTAAACACCATTATCTCAACATTAAGAGAATATCAAGGGTTATATTTCACATAATTATATGTTTTCCAAATATATATCTACTTTTTATTAAATCTCATTTATAGATAATTGGTAAAATTTTACTTAATGTTTAAAATCATTAACACAAAACATCTACAGAACAATATATATATATATATATATATCCGGATTCATATAATTCTTTAATTTAAATACATAAAAATATCAATCATTCAACTTAATTCTCAAACCATTAATAAAGATTCATCATATTATTCCTCAATACCTTCTTCCATTCATAATTTATTTGCTGTACCTTCATCATCAACAACAACACAATTAATTGTACTACCTTACTTACCCTATTCTCAAGCTTTAGCCTTATGTCATTTTTTATAATTACTATAATTTACTTATTTATAACATTAAAACATTAATGACTCATTTGGTACAACATTATTGTCATCTATTACATTAACTAAGATTTTCATTTTTCCTCGAAAATAACTTACTCTATGTCCTTCTTCTCCATACCTAAACCATCTTCTCATTACATTGAGATTTTCCCTTGGGTGATTATACCCAAATTCTATACATATATGAAAATAAATATTCTTTAATATGTGGTCTCAACCACCCAAATTATCAATTAACTCTATCATTTTTTAAATTTGGTGTGTTTGAGAGTTGACAACGGTGAAAATTGTTAATCATTTTTATTAATAATTGATTAGGAATAATAATAATATCCTTCACTCTTGTCATAATCCAATTTTTCTTCTCATCAACACATTTTCTATCACATTAAATGTTAACCTAGTTACTTTTAGTTTTTTCCATTAAATAAATAAAATCATAGCGTGAGAAACAATACTCATAGTGGAAAACCAAATAATCATGAAAATCACATAAAGGACATCAAAACCATGACACCTACTTTTCAATTATTACACCTAAAGCTTTACCTAGGTCATTCAAAATCATTATTCAAATCCTTCATGATGGTTAAAAAAAAAGTTTGTGAATTTCCAAATAATATCACATATGATTATAAAACCAGGTGATAATAGAGTCCAGATCAATGTACCCTTTCCAGAGTATTTCCCCTAAGTACCTTTGTGCTAGATACACATCCACCTATAGTATTCAGAACTATATGCATTTTCATAGACACAACTCAATCTATCATGTATAAAAATTATAGGACATTTTCCTATACTTTTACTCATTTATAGACAGATCATTAATCATACACCATGACATATCCTTAGAAACATCATGAGGGATATTAGTAATGTTTCATCATCCATGTTCCCAAAGTCAAACTAATCCTTTATTATGATACCGACTATAGTGACCCAATCCTTTTTCACATATTATTACATAATTTTAGACATAATTAAATATTAGTTAAAACCTAAATATCATGAGGCCTAATTTCTTTGTAATACTATTATAATAACATGAAAAAGGAAAATAAAACATGGAATATGGTTTTTTTCTTTTCTATAGTGTGGTCCAAAATCCATTTGATCTCATAAAACTGCATAGAATAACCTAGAGAATACATAGAAGAAACAGATGAGCTAGAAAGTCCATTAAGGGAATTGACATGACATGGGAAAATAATGTGTGAGTCATTGACATAAAAAGATATCATACAATAATTTCAGGGAGGTGGATTATAAAGAAACAAGGAGACCTATTTCACATATAAGTACTCAGGGAGACTTAACCCCAAGACCTCCCATAAAATCCACATAGAACCTAACACTAGGTTTCACCCCTGGGGGAAATATAACAATATATCATAAAATATATGGAACATGAGTAATCATAAATAATAATAACATAAGGAACATAGTATTATAAGATCATGGAAGCATATGAAATGTGTTAGAAACAAAATATATGGAATAAACATGATTAAAGGCTAAATTACTAGACAATATCATATGGTGGAAAAAATCCCATAATAGATCATGTTTACTCACTATTCCCATACATGACTCCCCATGAGACTAAACATTTACCCAATGCATTGGAGAATGATCAAGGCACACTAATCATTACAAGTTCATTATGTATGAATTCCAAAAAAAAAGAATGAATCCCCCATAACTATACATGAGAGTGAGAAAGGTATATATGTAAGAGAAATACATAAAAAATTTATAATAATTACACAATATTAAATGTTGTTTTCATTGATGAATATGAATATTTTTAAACACATTCTTGAAGAAAATAATATTTCTATTAACATTTTTAAAAAGTAAAATTTAAAAAATATTATGGAAATAATTTCATTTTAAAATATCCATATAAACATATAAAAGAAGTTATAACACATTGATTGGTTATGATGAAGAAAAATTTTATTTATGTCGTACATGTTTAAAACAAATATTCGAATAATATTTTCAATAAAATCCAAATGGGCCTTGTTTTTGAAAATGTCCTGAATATTTCTTTTATTTATTTTATTAAAATCCAAAAAAAATTAAAAACCCTATTAGAACATTACAACAATTTTTATTGAATTTGTAGAAAACATAGATTTAAAAGAAAAAATATTTTAGATCTAAGAGAGAAATGAAGTATAATTTTCTAAAAAAAATACTCAATCGTGTTAAGAACCAAAGAGAAGAAAATGGTACTATTACGTGAAAAATTAATTATTAACTATAGGATAATAAAATTAATGGGTTTTATTTTATAATGATAAAATAATATCCTTTAATAAAAATTCATGAATAAGGAATACCCATTGAATTGAGATTGAAACATAAACCCTTAATACTTCAGTAACTTTAGAATAATAACTTACCATGAATATAGTAAATGAATTTTAACTTAGAATATAATTCATTAGGAAGTATTATTGATATTATATGTAAATTTTATGTATATAAACCATTTAAAATAAATTATGTGCATAAAATAAAAATTTTCTCAAAGAAGGATGTTTGAGACGAAACCCTAACAAAGTTTGTATCATTGAGGCGAGGGTTAACAAATCGGGTGATTATGTGCTACAAATGTATCTACACAAAAATAAAAGTTTAAATAAAATATATTAAAATAAAAAGTAATTTCACATACAATCTTGGAATAATATAATCAATGATGTAGATGTATAACATAATGAACATAAATTGAGTTAAGAAACCTGTTACCTCTCTCTTCCCTTTATTTGAGTGCCCTATAAACCCATTTATAGTGGCTTTAAACATTTTATTAACTTATAAAATTAAAATATTAATATTTATAATATCATATGTGATCCTTTTATGGCAAATTTTTACCCATTATTTAATAATATTTCATTATCACTATTGTTTTGGGTGTTCATTTCCTTATTTTCTCATGCATGTTTTTTTCATAATTGTTCTACATCCTAAACATATGATATATTTAGATCATATCCATAATAATATTATTATTCTAAATATATTTTTTTCATTATAATATTCTTTATGATAATTATTAAATTTGAAACATTGATTGTGAATCACATCGCTTTGTGGAGATGGTAGGCCATATATACGCACGAGCGATGCTATCATTTCCTTAACTGGTGATAGGGTAAAGAATTGGGTGGAATATTAATTTTATATAGTAAATGTAATTTTATATATATCAAAAATATTTATTAATTTTATCCTTTATTACGTTCCATGTAAAGCGTTAGTGAAAAATGAATCACATCGCTTCACGAGGCGGTAGTATTTTGTACACATAAGCGAGTTATCGTATACCCCACATAATGAAAAATAAGAAGGTATATGTGATATTATAATTAAATAAGTAAAACAATTTCATATATATAATATAAATTTGTTAAATCTGCAATTATATCCATCATTGTAAGGTGGTGAAGGAAAAAAAATAAGATCGGCTTGTGTGGTGGTTATTCGCCGTACGCCTGATCGATGACTTTTTTACCCATTTTATGGAGGATGTGACAAATAAGTAATATTACATAAAAATAATAACATATAATTATAGGTTATATAATTATTTTATAAAATTTTAATTCTTAAGAAAATATTTACAGTGTAAAAATAATAAATAAAATGAATGATCTTTGATAAGATAATTACCTTCTGTTAGAGAAACCTCCTTTGGATCTCCTCTTAAGAACCCTAGGGTTCGTATTTTGGAATGAAAACACTCAAAAATGTGAATAAGGATGTATTTTTTAAGGTATTTTCAAGAAAAAGAACTTTATACATCTGAATAAGTGAAGGGATGGAGTTCCCTTCTATAAGTGTGGAAAATGATCCCTTTTGGAAATTACCCAGAAATTTCCCAAAAGCATCCAAAATGGTAAAGTTATTCCAAATAAAAATGATTAAAAATGAACTTATATTATAATTTTTGGATTTTATGCTCAAAATATGGCTTTATAATAATATTTTTACAAGTTATTATGTCATTTTATTATTTATATTCCTAGTTTAATGCCCGATAATCCAATTTTACCTTACCCATGGTAATTAATTTTTATTATTATTTTAAGTATTTATTTCAGTAAAATATTAAGTTAAAATTGTTATATAATATAAATTATGATAATTAAAAATATTAAATCAATTTCTAAATTTCAATTCAAAGAATTAGAATAATTAATTTTAATATTATACCTACAGATGTGATGAAGAAACATGTTTCCAAAGATAAAATTCTCATAAGTATAAAAGTTTTAATATCAAAATTCAATATCAAATGGATTAAAATGACTAAATTTTAATTTAATATAATATTATTGAACTAATTTTAATTTTATTACCACATTTAAACAAAATGGGTCTTGTTAATTCTTTAAAAGAAAATTTTGTTTTTAAAAAATCAATATTTTTAACTATTTATCGAAAAAAGAATATTTTTAGAAAAATCCAAAAAAATTTCACCAAGATAATTTATTTATACTTATTTAAAAAATAAATTTTGTTTTTTGAAATATATTTTCCATAGGTGGTAAAAATTAATTTTAAATTATATGAATGGAGTGCTATTAAACCACCTTTTAAAAGAAAAACAATTTTTTAGAAAAAATTTCTTTTTCTCGCAAATGGTTCTTATTTTATTGAAAACAATTAGATAACCATTTAATTCATTATATAAATTTTTAGAATATAAAATTTTAATAATTGAGTTATTCCTATTCATATTATCCAATTTAATGGCTAGGTTATAATAATATACTATATTACGGTTTATTTAAATTCGAGGTTGCGTGTTCGGCAAGCTATCAAAGAGATTGAATTTATTTTAGAAGAAATATAACATATTGTATTGGGGGTGTTACATTATTTTATAATATCTATGTTTCCCTTCATATACTATATTAAACATGAAATTTATCTTTTCAATTTGTATTGTGTTACTTAAAGTATTAGAGAAAATATAAAATCATAATATTTAAGTATTATTACATAGAGAAAGAATGTGATGTCCATCAAAAATATATTGATACATAAGATATTATTGAGAAAAATTTTTGCATATAAAAATACTTATAAATAAAAATGGGGAGCTTTTCATAATAATATATTCTTGAACTCAAAACTACCTTTCAAAAGTTAATTAACATTTAGATCAATTATAATGAATAACTTATATTAGCAGTAGTTTAAATGAACATTCAAAAAAAATATAATATTTTCCATCAAGTGAAATTATAGGTAATAGTATATTATTTCATAAAATTTATCACAGTTCTAGATAAATACTGTTTTCCCACATTCTAGAGGAATTTTTCAATTTCATGGGATAATGAAATGATAAGATAAAAATTCGATCAATTTTCATTAATCACAACTATTTTTTGTTTACTGTATTGAAATATATTATAATTTAATGTTTTAGTGAAAATTTCTACATGATGATTCTAAATTATGATATATTTGTGAATGCTATCTCATTTTTATGAGTAATATCAAAGGAATGAGGGTCTCATATATATGTATTTATGTTTTTAATTATGTACTAGATTTATAGACAAGGAAATAAAACTTGTGATATCCCATTTAATTAGATTTTGTGTGAAACATTGACCAAAATCCATGAGTGTATACTGTATCAATAAAAACTAGTAGAATAACTTCCCCTACCACATATTTAGCTTATTTAGTGAAAAGTGAAAATAAATGTTGTTTATTTATAGTCAATAAAACTAAAAACTCACTAGTTAAAATAAAAGTTCTAAATGTTATCTTACAATACATTTTACAATAGTATAAGT
Organism: Viscum album; assembly: GCA_963277665.1. Classification (NCBI taxonomy): domain Eukaryota; kingdom Viridiplantae; phylum Streptophyta; class Magnoliopsida; order Santalales; family Viscaceae; genus Viscum; species Viscum album. Next base: position 609,192,912 of record OY728137.1, on the reverse strand, counting down.
TATAATCAGAATAACTCTTAAAAATGAACTTAGTTCTATAGGAATAAAAAATTATAGGTTTTTATACCCCTTTAAGGTAAAACAATTCCATTTAACTACTGTTATATGAGATTCTCTAAATATTTTTTAAAACCTCACACAAAAGAATATATAGTATATAATTTTTTGTCGAATTTCTTTCAGGTAATATAAAAATATGATAATTTCTCTTAAATTTTTTTAATCAATCAATATCTTGTATTAATCAATATCATGTTTAGTAAAGGTAATAATAAGATTACTAACACTTGAATAATTATCAAAACTAAGTCATTTAAGTTAATCTATTTTAAATTCACATCGAGTTAATTTTTTCTATTCTGTTATTTAAGTTATTTGTAATCCAAGAAAATAATTAATTTCACCCATCATTCTCATCTTAAACTCATTAGTCAAATTGTTTGAATGTCTATTTGAATGAGTTTTTTCATTTGATCAAAAATATAATTGCATCGACATAAATTTGAACAATTAAGGTGTCCTTAAATAAATTATTGATAGAAAGAGTCAGGTATACCATTCCTTTAAAATAATTTTTTTGTAGTAAATATATATATAAAATCATTCATACTAGGCACTTAAAGATAATTTGAGCCCATAAAGTGTTTTCTAGGTCTTAATAAATTTTATAAAACATATATCTGTTTTTAAAAAGGAGGTTATTCAATGTAATTTTCCTACTAAACATACACATTAAGGAAAGAACTCCATACATCCATTTGAAATATAATAAAGTTAATTTGAGATGAGAAATATAATAGTAAATAGATGGATTAAATCCAAGGTTCAAGAGAGAAATTATCACCATAATCTATTCCATCTTCATAATTATAACCCTTAGCAACTAGTCTTACCTTATTTTGATAAATAATAAAATTTTCATATCATTTATTTTGGAATACCTATTTGACTCCAATAACTATAAGATCACTAGGGTGCTTAGACAATGTTCAATCCTTATAATATTCAAATATATTTTTCTCTTATTACATTGATAATAATAAAGTTTCATTTTATAAAGCATCATATACCATTTTAAGTTCAAATTGAGTGATGAAATCAATTTTATTACATAACATTCATATGTAACTTCACTTTATAACTAGTTGATCTACATCATAAATGATTTTACCACTAATATTATTCCTTAAAATCAAATAGTTACTTGGTAAAAATGAATATTCATATTCATCTAGTGATGGATTAACATATATCAATAAAATATTAATAATTATAACTTTTATTAGTCATTTTTTCATTTTATTAATTTTATGTGGTTGAAGTTCAATTTTAATTTATAAGACATATGTGGTTTCAAAAATACAATCAATATAAGAAACCTATGGATGTTTTAGCATTGTATATGTATCTCTTTAATTAATCATAAAATTTACTATTTCTTCAAAAATTTCTATTTGTTTTTTTGGAACACAATAATCCTTACTATTTATGGAGTATCCAATAAAAATTCCTTCATCAGCCTTTGGATTGAATTTATGAAGATGATCTTTAGTATTTACGTTGAATAATTTTCATATAAAGACTCTGAGTAAGAAATCATAGATTTTATACCATTCAACAATTCATAAGAGGTCTTAGCTATACCAAATAAAGAAAAATATTATTTAAATTTAATAAATTAAGCTCATTACTCCACCAAAAAATACTTAAAAAATGAATTTTCAAACAACATAGTCTCAGTGATTTCCCAACAAACTCCATTTCTTCATTTAACCTCACTATTTTTTGGAGTTCTTGGTTATAATAAATTATGATTAATACCATGTTTAATATAAATTTTCACAAAACTATAATTTTAAAAATCTTCACCATGATCATTGGGTATATTTAAAATAGGTATTATTTTCATATTTTTAATAATCACAATAATAGTTTTGAAAATAGAGAGCGATTCAAATTTTTTTGATTGAAAATAAGTCCAAATTTACTTAGTGTCATAATGAACTAAGACATTCAAATATTGTTTTCCTCTAATACTCATAGTTTTTATAGGTTTAAAAAGGTCCACTTTCAATAAATATAATGATTTGAATGTTTCAACATGACCAATATTTTTAAAGCTTTATTTTGATTCTTACCATATTAGAATGGATACCAAAATCTATTAAACTTAAAATTATGTTATATAAATTCCTTCACATCCCTTTCCATGAAATCTTAACCAAATTCCAAGCATAGAATTGTCTTTATATTCAATTCCAAATTTATGAAGAATATTTTATCATACTAATAAAAGGTAAATTCTAATAGTTAAGTTATTTTATGTTTATAGTGTATACATTATCTTACCCTTAGATAGATAAAATTTGGCCTCCTAACAAACATTTGATGGTACATTTTTCATTTAAAAATGATTATAGAGAATACCTAATCACATAATTAGATAATACTGATAAGATTATGCTTATGTCCTAAAACATAATTTAAATTTGAAATTAAGGTCTTAGAGAAATAATGTCACCAATATCGATAATACTTCCTTGAGAATTGTATCCAATGTTGAATTTCTATCACTTTACTATTTTAAATTCCAAAAATTGGTATTTTCCCCAGTCATATGCTAAGAAAAATGATATACAAATACTAATTAATAAAACTAATGAAACTCAATATATATTTCCTAAATCAATAGGATAAAGAGTTTGGTACCTATACTTGGTTGTGTCTAGAAATATTAGAAAATAAATATTAGGATCTGACATATTTCCAAATATATGGTGTTTTAAAACTATGAAGTCTTTATAAATATAATCCATATAAATATAAATTGATGAAAACTATTTATAGAAAAATTCATCACTAGTAACCTCATCACTATCACTTAATACATAAAGATTCACTTTTTGGTGTAACATAATTGGGATGGAAATGTGGATTTGTAGATGTATAAATTATTTTGTATGATATATTTTATTTTTTAACTTTGTTAAGAGATTAGCAATGTTATTCCTTCCCGATGTAAAATTATATTGAAGCTTCTTTAGACTAAAACAATGGACCTTATCTTGAAAACTTATTTATGATCATCATTAGTTAAAAAAAGTTGAGATTTAAATCTAACTACGAAGAAAGATTAGAAATTTTATAAGTGATTATAAAAATCATATCTTCTAATTTATAAAACTCATTATTATCTTAATAAAATACAATCTTTAATTTTTAATTTTTTTTCTCTAAGTGAGTCACACATCTTACAGTTTCATCAAATAATGGAATATCATCCTCTTCATTTTATGAATTTGAACAACTTTCATCATCTGAATTAAAATAAAAATTAGAATCAAGAAATAATTACATAATAGTATCAAGAGTTACCTTTCCCATAAAGAAAATAATTTTCATGGGAAATTATGATAAAAAATAATGTTATTTCTGATATTATCACTCTCTAAATCACTAGTTCTTTCAGGTAACATATCGTCACTAGCAATAGGTACGTTATAAGTGGATATAAAATATTTTTTTATTTTTTTATTTGAAGACTTCCTATAATTATTATTCCTCTCAAAACTAGGAAAACAAGCTCTAATATTCACTAGTTTTTTTACATTCAAACCAGATATTTTATGATGATTCCTTCTTCTCATACTTGAATTTTTTGTTCCTCTAATAATCATATAGTTTATTTTTTTAAAATAATCTTGTTCACATGTCTTTCACACTGGGAAAGTTATCCTTTAGTAGCTTTCTATTTTCTAATCACTGAATTGTTTTTTAGATTTTTTATTCATATCCGTGGATTTTGATATTTGATCACAAAAAGTTAAAGAACCATATTTTCAAGTGAATGATACTCTATTACTTATGTTTTACTTCTCATCACCCATATTATGTTAATTCACATGCTATATTATAGTCACAATAATATCATTAAGACCACTACTTTTCATATATTCAAAATCATCTATTTCCATCCAATTAGATTCTCATTTCTTCAAAATAACGTCAATAATATTTTCCACAAGTAATTCATTTTTAATTTCCTTTTATTGAAGTTATTTAAGTCCAATAATAGTAGTCATGAATCATTGTTTCATTTGATCCCCTAATTCACTCGGTTGGAAATCAAAGGCCTTATTGTTAGTGTGGAAATAGGTGACTATATGGGGTGAATAGTTATTTTTAATATTAATATTATTAAATATAAATTTTTTAGAGTTATAAAAGTAATATTAAATGTTGAAGAGTTAAGAAAAACAAATAACCTATGAAATTTTTATAGAGGTTCATATCTCAATCTCCAAGTCCTCTCTTCAATCTCTTCTACTCCTTGAAGAGATTAATATGCACTATATCCTTACTTTTGACTAGGAGTAATAACCCGATTACCAGAATTATAGACATACCTTTTTCACATGACAATATAACCCTACAAAATTTTTCACCTAGATTTATTACCCCTAAATTTATAAGGAGTAAAAAACTTATAACCTTTTTTGAGAGGAATAACCTGACCTTCTCTTAGATGGGAAAAATAACCCATAGATAGAATTTGGATGGGAAAATATTGAACTAGAGTCTAGAATACAAAAAAAGAGATTGGAAGAATTAAAATAGAAAAAATATTAGAAAACAAATAATAAAATAACTTGAGAAAATGATGAATTAGTTCATTGCAACTCTTTCTTCCTTGATCACACCTTTGGAGGAAGCCTAAGATGATTAAAATACTTGGTTATCACAGCAAAAGAACAAATGTTGAAGAATTATTATTGATCAAATCGAGAGAATAATGAAGATGAATCATATCTTTGTTGAAAAATGTGAAAAAATCATTTGATTTTCATGGGTATATTTGTTTTTTTCATTAAAGAAGCATCCTGAAGCATTAAATCAAAGATCTACAAGAGTGTATCATTATCATATATCTTCATGACACATATTAGTGATATAAATAAAATAACATGACCATTAAATTATTCTTTTAAAGTTGTAATAAAAACAAAATAAAAATCAGATAAATGTATAATCATGAATTAATAAAAAGAATATTTAAATTGATAAGTGTAATATTATTAAACATTATACAAATGAAAATTAAATCAATTAATAAAATAACTATGAAGAAATATGCATGTAGTATAAAGATAGAAAGATAAGGCATCGTAAGAAAACATTATGCGTTACTCCATGTCATAAAAATGTTATAATTAATTTTAAACAAATTTATAAGTATATTTCCGCATAAAATAATAATAATTTAACAATATAATTAAATTGAAAAAATCAAGCTGAAAATGAAAAAATAAAATTTAGGAAGTAAATTTAGAAATAACGGTGTCATAAATCACTATTGGATATCTGGCAATGTGTCAGCGACACACCATTGGTAATATCTATTGTGGTGTCAAAACTAGTTTACATACTATTATAATTCTCATAAAAAATAAAACTATTTAATTAGAAACAAATCCATTTCCCTTCATAATATCATCAAAGGGTTCTAAGAGAAAAAAATATGTCTTACCATTGGATGTAAAATGGTGTCTCATGACTAATCGTTGTGTGTCAATAGTGGCTCAGGTCTCATGACTCACCGTCAGGTTCCAAAAATTAATCAGGGCTCATTGTTGGGTTTCAACAATAGGTCATGTCTCATGAATCATTCTTGGGTTCCAACGGTGGCTCATGACTCACTATTGGGTTCCAACGGTTGGTCATGTCCCAGAGTTGGGGTATAACAGTGATAATTTGAGAACATAACCAAATAAACAAAATACACTAGATCTATAAGAAAATAACTACAGATGTTTGAAGATGCAATAATTTTAAATAAATAATATAAAAAAAATCAAAAATAGAAAAATAATTACATAGATAAAGACAAAAAAGGAATCATCATTCATACTCAATGGTGGGTGAAAAGTAATACCGCTGAGGAGAAATGGTGGTAAAATCACAAACATAAGAAAAATCTTTGGAACAACATATTATTGTTTTAGAATAATAAAAAAACAATTTTATTTCTTAAATAATATTTAAATACTAAAATTAAACATGTTTAAACAATACTACTACCCTGTTTTTGATTAAAAATAATATTACATGGAAACATGAATAAAAACATTATTCAACTTGTTTCACCATTATTAAAAAGGATGGTGTGTTAAATAATATCAATGGTTTGAAGAAACATCGAATTCCATTGAGCAAAAATCACTGTAAGTTTGATGGAAAAACACCATAAACAGAATTGAATTTTATTAAATATTATAAAACTATAATTAATAAAAACAAATTGAGAATAAAAAAATACCCAGTAACAAAAAACCTCAAACCTTCTAAATTAAATAAAAATATATTTATTATATTTTCAAACCATATAAAAAATTATTAAATCTCAAAAAACATTATTCACCTTTGTTAAATTTGTCAAAAAGTACTATTTTTAACCATTAAGGACTAATTTTCATAAAAAACATTCAATATTAGAATTCATAAAACAAACATTGAATAGATTTATCCAAACATTAATAAAAATAACTAATTTTACAACATGCCCAATTCGAACATTAATCTCTAAAATTTAACAGAATCCAATAGTTTAGTGAAAATATCAGCTAATTGATTCTCAATTGGAATAAAATCTAAACATATATCAAATTTATTAACATTATATCGAAAAAATGAAATTAAAAAAAATTTGTTCTTGAGTGCTGAAGAGGATTTATATGAATATAAATAACACTAATGTTATCAAAGAAAATAGGGATATTTTCAAAAATAATATTAAAATCATATAAAGTATTCTTTATCAAAATACTAAGTGAATATTAATTAGCCACAAAACATACTCAACTTCAGCTTTTAATAGTTCTATAAATAGTTTTTTAGATGTCTATGAAATTATAATTTTTCCAAAAAAGTGACACATACATGAAGTACTTTTTCGGGGTCAGCAACCTCCAACATCAGTGTATGAGTAAGACAATAGATCAATGAAATTTTCATTAAAATAAAGAAATCCAGTACTAAAAGTTCCTTTGATATACCTTATTACCCTTTGAACAGCCTTAATATGACATTCTTTGGGGTTGGACTGATATCTAGAACACATGAAAAAAAACATGATATCTTTTCTAGAAGTAGTTATATACAAGAGACTTCCTATCACGCCTCTATACAACTTTTCACATAAAGACTTTCAAGATTTATCTGTATCCAGTTTACATTTTGTACTCATAGAAGTTTCAATGGTATACATCTTATAAATGTTTTTCTATTAGAGATCAAATAATTATTCTTAAAGAAAATTTGATCACTAAATAAGAGATAAAGAATCTAAGATATATATTAGTCAATGAAGACACAATTTTTTTGAGTAATATATCTTTTTTGGATTTATCAAAATATTACATAAAGACTATTCATATTAAATAACATACAATATAATTAAGAATGAATTTTCTTCCAAATAGTATTTTTATAAATATAAAAAACCTAATTCTATAATTTTATAAATACCAATATCAATTTATAAAATATAAAAGGGTAAAAAATATCATTATTTAATAACTTATTTAAGGCATACATATATCTTTAAAAAATCTACCTTGTTTGGGTTTCTTAATTGAAAAAAATAAACACTACTAATGAGTTTTATTTTATCTCTTTAATAGATAAGATGAAATAGAGAAAAAATGAGGGGAATATGTGAAAATTAATAATAATAAATATTCTTATAGAAAAAAAAAATTTAGAAGAGATAATACCCCATATTTAGCATATAAAATACATAACAAAATAATGAAGAACCTATTAGTAAATATGAAATGTGTAAATAAAAAATTTTATTTAATTCAAAATAAATCATCATATTTTGTTTTTGGAAAGATAAATACGGCCCATTCTATTTTAGATATTATAAAAAAAGTAGTGAATAATGTGGAGTTGATTATAAATTAATATGGTATTAATATAGATTAAACATTTGGTAATATGTGAAAAGATATTATGGAAATGTTTCTAAATAAAAAAATGACTTATTATAAATGATTGAAATAAAGTCTCTAATATTATTTATGATTCACTTGGGACATATATTTAGGGAGATTTGTTTTTATTAACAAACATCATTCTTAAGAAAATTGTAAAATAAATTATCAAATTTGTTAAATCATAGATTTATTATATTATTTTGAAATATCTATGTCTACTAATGTCACAACATCTAACACTATTTTTTTCTTTTAAAAATAAAACTAATCCAATTTTTATCCCATCATTTAAATTCTAGGATAAATTTATATGGTTTTTAAATAAATACTTTTTTATAGGTTTGTATTTTATATTTTTGATTTTATGCTCAATTATTTATTTTATTTATATAATAAATGTTCATTTGAGTTCATATCATTTGACATCATATCATAAATATTGAAAGAGAATGAAAATTTAATTATTGTTTTTACAGTGATATTTGGATTATGTTTGAATATTGTATGGATTTTTTTTATATTTTATTTGATTTTAATTCTACAAAAATAAATTATTTCAATATTTTTAGATTACTATTATCCTTATTTTTATTCAATTTCATTGATCCAAAAAATTTGGATAAGGATTGATTAAAAATCCCAAATGGTTTTAAATTTGAGAATTATGAACAAAAATAATAAAAGGGAGGGAATAAATTTTTTCTAGAGATAAAGAGTTAAAATATAAATTTATTAATAACATTGATATTTATTTAAAGGGATTCAAGATTTGGTTCCTAAACATCTAAAATAAGGTATTTTTTTTATTAACAAGTTATTTTTTATAATTTTTATAGAGATTTTTGATTATTAAAAATAGATATAATTAGGGTTTTGGATTAGTTATAGTGATGATTAATAATATATCAATAATAAATAATTTTTTTAAATTTTCATTCTGATTTTCCATAAACTAAATTTTATTATAGATCATTTTATTCATGTTTAATGGGGTTTAAGAAGATACACTTAAAAGATATATGTTTATTATTTATGTGTTAGATAAGAATGTTTCATGTACTTATGAATACTAGAATTAAAATGATGTTTTTACTATTAATAATAATGATTGAATATTAAAATTAAAAGTCTCACTACCAATATGAAGGTTGAAAAGTTAAGGTTTATCAATAGTTATGGGTTATTGATAGAAAAATGGATATATGAGGACCCGTCATTGACTAAAATTAAAATAAGGGAAAAATAAAGACTCATTGTACTATATATATTTTATATATGATTAGTAATTATGATTTATATATCCCTTGTAATAAATAAAATCATTCTCTTATAGAAAAATAATAATATAGTTGATCAAATCCTTTCCAATATAGAGGAAAATTGTAGAATAAAGTACATATAATAGTCAAATACCAAAATATAAATAAAAATAAATTAATTATAATGATCTAGTATATGGATAAATATTTATTTATGGTTAAATCACACAACCTTAACATTATATTACATCCCGACTACTAAAAACTAGCCTTGATTTTGAGACAAAATTACACTAGGACCTTGATGTGTCCCCTTAATGAAAAAGGTCAATGATTATCTTTGAAGGTTTAACTAGTAGAACTGGGGTCAATTTACTATTAGTAATCTTAAGACACTATGGTAAAAAAAATATAACAATTGGCACAATGACCCATGAATTACATGAATACATGACATAAAAAAATCGAAAGCTAATACAAATTTCAATAAAAAATCAGATCCCAACCAAAAAGTAAAATAAGGGAAACATTACTAACTCTTTCCCTATTATCTACTAAATTATAACCATTACTACATCTAGTTCAATGAATTAATACACCTACCATTATAAAACTCAAAAAATAATAATTTTCATGTGCACCATGATAATTATTATATGGGTGAGCATAACAAGTTAGTATGACTTCCTCATATGACCTAAAATGAGTTTCCAGTACATGTAAACTCAATTTGATAGAATAAGCATCCATTTTCAATGAATACTAACCACAAATGACATAATACGACATTAACATATGATAAATATAATAATAAATAATAAGAAACGTAATAGAAGATAAATATTTAACAATAAAAAGGCAACTAAACCAAATTGCTGATATATTTTATAGTTATTATTCCCACATAATTACAATACTCGAGTGAGATCCCTTATTTTTAATCCAAACCCACAATATGACCCCTAGACAATTTATATAAAAGAAATTGATTCACACTATCAATAAATATATTTCTTTCTAAAACCACTTACATCAAACCAAATATAATAATTTATCACAACTACAAAATACATTACATGATACCACCATATATTAAAACCCTAATATAATTTTATGACTATACATAGAAAATCACAAATCGAAGAAAAATGGAGAAATACCCACCGATATATATATAAGGATGAATTTCTATACCAATGAAGAAGTATTCTAAGATGTTATTACTGTATTTATTTTCAATAATAATTTCAATATCTCAATGATATGTTTTTTAGGGATAGAGAGAGTATACACCCATTTAATACCAAGTGAAGACTTCCCATATGGTTTATGAGTAATGTTCTAATGCCATCATAAATGGCATTGGAAGAAGTTTATAACCTTAAATTTCTAGATGGATAGTTTCCAGAAGTATCCATTTAATTTTTAGGATTATATATTTTGTTTGTATAATATTCTAACAATTTATTATTAACATCTAGAGAGCACTATATACCACATATTGGTGGGGGCTGAGAGATGTAAATGAAGAGCCATATGAAATGGACTGTTTGGGATATCTTTTATAGTTGTCATTAAAAAGGCTTAAAATAATATGATCAATATTTTAAGGAATCTAGAATGTAGTTTTATTGAAAAAATATAATGATTTTATATCATTTTGGTTACTAAAAATCAGTGATGAAATAAACATGGATGAAGGTTTTATAATTTTGAAGTAAAGATTAAATTAGAATGTAGGGAGGCTTATGGAAACAAATAAATATTGAGTATTTATATTGTATAAAGGATATTTGAGAAAATATAAGGAGGTTTTGAATTATTTTGAAAATTCCTATAACTATTTTAATCTATTCCTAGATTAATTTAAGTGATTAAAGAAGAATAATATTGATTTTATTTGACTTCTAATTAATTTGAGGAAATTAAGAAATATTATGCTGAGGATATAAAACTGTATATATCTTGGAATTTATATATGAGTCATCCAGTGAAATGTATGAGTCATTTTATCACAATTTAGTAGAAAATATGAGTTATTATGACTCTTTTTATGAGTCATTTAAAATCAATGTATGTTTCAACTAAAATTAAAACTCAACTGTGCATGATTCATTTAGGGCATAATTCAATTTATTTAAAGAGATTTATATTTCATTAGAATCTATATACAAGTAATTTGGAGATGTGTGTGAGTAATTGTGAGTTTCATATGAGTCATTTTTCTCTTGTATAGTAGTGACCAAGATCCTTATATGAGTCAAGACTTGGTGAAAATTAAAAAAATCATATTGAAAGGAAATATGAGATTCTAGAGTTTGAATTCTAAAGAATAAATAAAATAGTATGATTTAAAATAAATTATTTGATTAAACATCATGATTTTAAAATTAACCATGATCCAAGATTGATATTAAGGATAATACTCAAGATAATATGAGGAGTATTACTATACCTTTATAGTATTAATTTTAAATGTGAACATTGGAAATTTAATATAGATGATTAAAACAGAGAAGAGAAATAGATGATGATTATTATAAGAATAAATTATTTAAATATAACAAATTTACTTATAATTTAATCAAAATAAATATAAGTTTATATTCTTTTTTATTATTGATCATATAAAAGTAGGATGTGTTTTTAATAATGATGATATTTACAGAGTATTATATTTCTAGGAAAATAAAATTTAATCTTCTTGATCTAAATATCAATGAACTAAATACCATAAATACCTTCTTTATTAAACTTTTTTTTATGATAAATAAAATTAAAAGTTCAAATGATAGATTATGTTTATAAGTTTGGACTGATGTTTTTACTGTTTTCATAGAATCACTTAGTATGCAAGCGGAGTTCTATGTCACAAGTTGGTGACACTGTGTATTTTTAAAACAACCATGAAGAATATTTTTAAATGAGATACTGGTGGATTATTTTGAGAAGAAAATGGAGTAATCCAAGGCTTCAACTAGATAATTGGACTATTTATTCAGTTGGTATAAAAACAAGAAAAAATAAAAAGGGTACTTTTTATTAATCCTAAAAACAAATTTTTAAATAAGAATAAAGAGAATGTGTGGGAATCATCTAAGTTAATCTATTTTAGAATATATAGAGATAATGGGATATAATAATGTTATGTTTTTATTTCATGAAATCAAATATATATTTCTTTTTATTGGAATCTGAAAATTTCACAACAAAAAGTAGGGAATTTCCTGTGAAGTTATGGATTTGCGAGCCTCTTAGGAAATGTGTGTTATCATTTAGAAAAATCAAATAACTCTCAAGAATGAAGTAGGATTTGAGTTATTTTATTGATTACTGTAAGGGAACAAGATCTATAAAAGTATAAAAATAATTTTTGATCTTGTGCTAAATTGGTAGGCTATTTGGGTATTGAATATTAGTATAAGAAAGAGAATTTGAATTCTAGTTTGTATACCAAATACCTACTACACACAGTGTTGTAGAAGTTTGAGAATTTGAGAAATAAATAGAGTTGTGGGAAAGAAAACATCATTTTCCTTAGTGTTTATTCACTAGAAAATTTTTAGGGTCATTATTCTTTGAAGTGAAATGAACAAGTCAAAAATAAAAGTACTTATGTAGAAGATTTACTGGAAATCATTAGCCTTTATGTTTGAGCTGAAAAGTTCATGAAATAGTTTCAAAAGAAGAACTGATAATTTTTAAAGAATATAGAGACGGATATATATGAATTTTTCATCAATATTTATGGTCATTTGAATAATATAAATTGAGTAATTGTACAATTTTTAAGGATTTAGTGACCTCTAGTTCTTACTATTGATCAACTTAAAACTGGAGGAAATTAGCTGGAAACAACTAGTGTGATTAAAATATAAATAACCTATGAGATAATCACTATCCACTAATATAATATAGTGAAGAAAAATACACCCACATGTGTAATATAGTTTGAATGGTTTTATGTTTATCCTTGGAAAATCCTCTAATAAATTGATGACAATATTTCCTGAGGAATATTTTGGACTCATACATACCAAGAATAATTAGGAGTGAGATTCCTAAGAGGTGTTGAACCTTATTAAATCACTTATGTAGTACTTTAATACTTCTCTATATTTTATATATTAGTATTATGGGTTAAATAATAAAATTTTCATCTTTCTTACTTAGAAATAGAGGTTTAAAGTGAAAATGGTTTAAAAGGTTAGATTAATAAATTTAAATATAATAAATTTTAGAACACACCAAATTTATCCAACCTCTCAGGTGTTCCTACACCAGTTTTCATAGAAAATCAAGTTGAATTATATAAAAATTTCTCCTCTTACTATGTCCACTATTTAAATTCTCAAGTGATTTTATTAGAATTATTTGATGTTCACATTTAAAATATTTCCGATAGAGCCTTTGATGGAAGAATATGTTTCCATATTTGTTATTTTTTATTTCAAGGTTTTGGTCATAACGGTAATGACGCAAAATTTCCATGTATTTTTTTGAAATACATGGGAATTTTACGAGTCCGTGAAAATTGACAGCACATGATTCTGAGCCTTAAAGTTCCTGGAATTAATTTCTGAACTTTATTTCGGGTACATTCAGTAAACGTACTGGTGAGTTTTTATATCTTTTGAACCGGTGCTTGGAATTAAAATCTGAGGGAACCGTTGAAATTGTAACACCAATATTCTTTTAAGGAGACCTTCACCTTGACCGCAGTATGTCGAGGGCGGAATTTAGCTTTTCACATATTCGTGAAAGAATAAAATAAAATTAAAATTGTGTAGATTGTTTTTAATTTTTAATCCATGTGGATGTTGAGAAGTGGGGACCACTATACCCTAACCTCCCATGAGTTGTTATGTTGGTGGGGAGCACCCGAGGCCTAAACCTCTTGAACTCCCCTCTTAATGAGTGAGAAACCCCTCAAATACCTCTTTAATGTGGAGGAGCATCTTGAGCATCCTCCACAATAATTATGCCAACACACCACTTAATTATGCCAATCTTCCACTTAATTTATTATGCAACCCATCAATTAATTAATTAATCGAATTTGAAATTATGCCAACATAATCTATTAAGTTGGAAAATCCTCAAGTTGGGTGGAATTGGGGGAAACTCTTGGTAAAAAGGGAGAATCTTGGAGAATTGGGAGAAGGTCTCTACAATGAAGAACACTCCTGCAATGATGAACGCCGACTTCAACTTCTTATTCATGACACCCTCCATTGAGGAACTTCTTTGTCTATGATGAACCGACACATGAGCCTGGGATTGGAGGGGCGGGGTGGATGAGACGAACGTCGACAACCTCAAATTCCTCCAATGTGGGATGTCTTCATCTATGAAGAATCAATGCATGTACTTCATTCTCGCGCCCACATCAACGAACAATACATGTTAGGGGTTTATTTTTCTATGAATACTTTTCCCATGTTCTTCCCCTGAATTCTTTTTTAGGATTGGGAATAAATCATTGCGAGAGGTTGTAAATATTTAAGTTCTTATTCAAGTTCTTATTAAGCGATTTGCTTCCACCCTAACGTGGAGGGTACGGGCCAAACAAACATGGTCTAACCACTCTACAAATCTTGTGATGATTTGTGGTGTGGAATGTGACGAAGGTGACGACACAAAAACACCACCCTGCGACTACCTCTGCCTCGCGACCTCTGCACCCTTGCCCCATGGTAGAGCTACTCCATGGCACCCATGACCACAAATTCCTATAGCTCTTCCACCCAGGGCCCCGCTGCACCACCCACAGCCACCGTTGTCCCGGCCGAGCTGCCGCCGCTGACCAGGATCAGCTACCGCCACTATCTGTTGAGCCGCCACCATCGTTTGCCGAGCTGCCACCGCAATTATCCGAGCCACCATAGTCCCTCCATGTGGCCTTTTGAGCCGCCCCATCTTCACCGCCCATGGCCTTCTGAGCTGCCCCAACCGTGACGCCCACGGTCTTCCGAGCTGCCGCAACCGAGTCACCCGTGGCTTCCCGAGCCGCTTCGGTAGAGCCGCCCCACAACCTCCACCCTCCTGTCCAGGATGCCCCAACCGAGCTGCCTTGCGGCCTCACACCATCCACTTTCGAACCCCCTGTGGCCCCTCATGGCCTGCCGGACCGCCCAGTGAGCCGAGATACCCATCATTGGCCGGGTTGGTCCGACCAGGTCGGACCAGACCCGGGCCCACTATGACCCATTTACTTTCTTTTGGCCATAACTTTGGTACCCGATGTCCATTTGACGAATGGTCAGAGGTATTGGAAATCTTGGGGTGAGAAGGTCCCTTTGAGTATCCCCTACTAGAATTTTGGATAAATATGGGAAAAAATAAGGTTGGATCGAGCACTAATCCAACCAGGCCCCGGGACTAAAAGGCTAATCACTCACAGATTGGGCGTTCGATTGGCGCGTCATCTGTTTAGTTGAGACCCCTATGTCATGGTGGAAATTTGAGATGCTTCTTCATGAGACTTCATGGCAGTTGGAGTATCGACCAGTAGCTCGTGGAGCGGATACTTCCGGAGACGAGTGAGCATAGCGAGAGAACCCAGTAACTGGCTGAGACTTGATGACTACTGAACATTTCGACTTAGAGTGACTTGACAAGCCCAGTGGGAAGCGCCTCTATGTGACGTGGCAGAACCATGGTGGGGAGCACCTCTGTGTGATGTGGCATGCCCATGGTACTCAACAGTAGGAGTACCTCAACAGGCCACGTGGGGGAGAGACTCTGTGTGATGCGGTAGACCCATTGTACTCAACAAAAGGAGCAACTCAGCAAGTCACGAGGGGGAGAAACTCTAGGTGATGCGGCAGACCCATGGTGGGTAGCCCCTCTATGTGATGCAGCAGACCCACGATACTTGACAAGAGGGGTACCTCAGCAGTCCAAGGATAGTGGGAAGCGCCTATGTGTGACGCCGCAGGTCCACTATACTTGATAGAGGAGGAGTTCCCCAGCACTCTAGGTGTTCCAAATGTTACTTGTTACCACCCCTAGAATAAGTCCTTGTGTGATTTGAGTCAGTACCTCTATGTTTTCCTCATGATTGATATGTATTAGTTTATAAATTAGGTATATGTATGGGAATATACCTTAATAGTGTTATATATTGATTTCATACTTTGTGGTTTATCCTTTGTGGATTTTGTGAGACCTTTAGGGTCACAGGGTCCCAACTGAGTATTGTTATACTCACCCCTACACGAGATATGCCTGCACTTCATTGTGTCTGGTGCAGACAATGGACAAAACTGACTGAGGACATGAGTACCAAGACTGGACGGTGCACAGAGGTGGACCATACTGCGTGTCGATATGAAGAGGAGAAGGACAAACATAGAGTGCTGAGGAGGCAATATGTACCTACCCTTTAGGTAGGAACCCTGAGGATGACCCAGTATCTACCTTACTTTTTCTTCAGTTGTATCGTATTTCAGTTGTACTTGTATATTTACTGTTGGGCTTCTATTCTAGCCCCTTTTTTACTTTTAGCCCTTTTTTTCTATACAGTTGACCTGCATTCGTATCTTGCTGTCTGCTTGGTTGCGTGTGTTTATAGGTTATAAAGGAAATACCTTCCCAGTATTTGGGAATATGCCTTTGGTGCTAGTCACCACCCCCTGGCCTATGCAAGGCGAGCTTGGGGTTAGTCACTACACAGGCCCCGGGGGACGGGTCGTGACAAATTGGTATTAGAGGACATAGTTATACCGAAGAACTAGGACTATGATCTTTTCTATTAAGAAATAGTGTTAAGGGTAATGAGTGCGGTTTTCAGTTCAGGGAGTCCAGTGTAGGTGTTGTGGCTGACGTATCCATACACGAGGACCCTGACATCTGATTTTCGACTCAGTGCACGAAAACATTGATTGTGTGTGTATTTTCAAGAATTTTCTTTGTGATCTCTTAAGTCAGCTCACTAGGTATAAATTATTGAATGTGGAGAACATGTTTCTTTTCAAAATGTCTCTATGAAGACAACCAGCTAGGGTTCCGAGAGTTGTATGCACTGATATCCCACCGAGCGATGAGGCCTCGGTGCATGGCCTCTTCCAGTAGAGGCATCAGCAGAGGAACTAGCAGTACCATACTCAGTTGGGCCACCCATGCCACTATCCCCAGCAGCAGATAGTGCATGCCACTTGAGCGAATTTCATGAGTTCCAGTGCTAGAGGCAAACCAAGTTCAGGGGAGAGATGGACCCACATGTGGATAAGGATTTGATGGAGGCTGTGATGAGAGTCTTCCGACTTATAGGGACACCAATTGATTTCATGGTGAATCTTGCTGCCATCCTTCTACAGGAAGCATTGGGAAGATGGTGGAGCTTGATGCTATAGGTTCACAACGAGGTGATGCTTCTCTAGAAAGACTTTGAGAGCCTGTTTCAACCAGATTTTTTCCCAGATACTCTTCACACTGTGCGCATTTAGGAGCTAATTCATATGCAGCAGGGAAGCTTTACTATATCTCAGTACCTAGCGAGGTTCAAATAACTCTCATGTTACTCCACTGATATGGTGGATGACCCTTTCTCCAGGGCCTAGAGCATTGAGGAGGGGATTAAGAGAGGGATCAGGTCTTCGATGATCTCACTCAGTATCCTGACGTAGGCGGGGGTGTTAGAGAGAGCCCTCTTTGTGGAGGGTTTCCTTGCTGAGCTATCACCAACAATGAGACCCACTACCAGTAATCATGTAGAGGAGCCTTCTATAGCTGACAATAGAAAAAAAATCACAGAGGTCCAAGAGGACCAGACCTATTGGTGGATGATCGCATGACTCAGGATCGGTTGTGCGGGGAACCCAAGGCGGAACCAGTCAGTCAAGGAGTGGGCAGTGTTACACATGAGGAGGGTAGGGTCACATGGCCCGTGACTATCTAAGCCTCTGTATGAATGATCAGGAGATATTCAAAGGACCTCCCAAATAGAGATAGAGGTTCGATCGAGGTAGTCCGCAGGGAGCAGGAGAAGATGGAAGAAGAGCTTGCCGTGTAGCTGGTGGTGGCCAACGATTCAAGATGTTACCGCCACCACCACAAGGAGGTCCTCCCCGTCCAGAGGGAGCAAGTGGAAAGGGGAGAGCTTAGCTCTAGGCAGTTGAGGCTTAAGATCACGGTGCTACAGAGATGATATGAGGTAAGATATATATCTAGTCCACCTTAGCTGTAGTACTTATAAACACAGGTGCTAGTTATTCATTTATTGCTAGTTCCCTCGTTCGGATCTCAGAGATTCCGATGGAGTCGTTGGCCCGATCCTTATGGATATAGACACTTAAGGGAGTGGATTCGATGATTACACACTAGTTTTGGAAGTGTGAGCTTACTCTAGGAGGTGAGACCTTCAGCTAGGATCTCTTAGTAGTAGCGTTGAGGCTTTAAGACATCATCTTCGGTATGGGCTGGTTATCTACAGTGTATGATCAGATAGAATGTATTAGGAACAAGGTGCGGTGTGTCTACACGGATGGGACACAGTTTACCTTCACCAGCGAGAAGGGATCCTTTTTAGCACATGATGGAATTACCTGGAGTAGAGTGAAGCCAATCACTCATATGTTGGCTAGACTTACCCTCGGAGCTGTTTATGTGGAGAGTCCGAGCTATCCTGTAGTGGTGGACCAGTACACATATGTCTTCCCTGATGATGTTTCGGGTCCACCTCCTCACAGAGAGGTGGAATTTTACATTGACATATACCCCGAGACGACACTGATATCTACAAAAATGTATCAGATGTCTCATGGGGAGCTTCGTGATCTGTGAGTATAGCTGGAGGACTTGTAGGGGAAGGGATTTATACGGCCCAGTGTTTCACCTTGGGTAGCCCCGATTTTGTTCTCCAAGAAGGAATATGGGAGCTTTAGACTTTTTGTCAACTATCGGTGCTTGAAACAGGTGTCCATGAAGAATAAGTACCCACTATTGAGGATTAACGACCTCTTTGATCAGATGAAGGGAGCACAGTGGTTGTTGAAGATAGACCTCATATTAAGCTATCACCATCTCAGAGTGCGAGACGAGGATGTGCCAAAGACGTCCTTCAGATATTGGTCCGACCATTACAAGTTCTTGGTTATGCCATTCGGTGCAACCAATTTTGTAGAAGTGTTTATGGGACTCATGAATAGGATCTTTCAGCCATACCATGATCGCTTTTTAGTAGTCTTCATCGACGAAATTCTGATCTACTCGACTACTGAGGAGGAGCATGCCAATCATTTGTAGGTAGTACTGGACATACTCCGTGAGCACCAGATTTATGGTAGGATCTCTAATTGCCAGTTTTGGATCCGAGAGGTTCAATTTTTGGGACTTTTCATATTAGAGGCTAGAGTTGCATTAGATCCAGCAAATATTGAGGTGGTACTTGCTTGGGAGCCACCCCGGAGTGTGACGAAGGTACGAAGTTTCTTGGGATTAGCTGGTTATTACCGGAGGTTTGTGCCATATTTCTCCATAGTTGCAACACCACTATTAGCATTGAAGAAGAAGGTGAAACCCTTGATGTGGTCAGAGAGATTCCAATAGATTTTTCAGGAGCTGAGGCAGAGGCTGACTAGTGCCCCCATCTTGAGGCTACCAGAGGAGGGCGTTGGGTACATAGTTTACCGAGACACATCAGGGACCAGACTCATATATGTCTTGATGCAAGAGTGAGAAGTGATCACATATAGATCTCTATAGCTGAGACAACATGAGCAGAACTGTGCTACCCATGAACTAGAGTTAGCAGTAGATGTCTTATCCTTGAAGATGTGGGGACACCATCTGATGAGAGAACGTTTTACAGTGTACTCTGATCACAAGAGTCTCATGTATATCTTCTCTCAGAAGGACCTGAACCTTAGACAATGATGTTGTCTTGAGTTCCTCCAGGACTATGACTTCGAGATAGTCTATAATCCTGGGAAGGGGAACATTGTTGAAGAGGCACTCACCAAGAGATCTGGTATACAATTGTTATGCGAGGTGACAGAGTAGCTGGCTGCTTTGCAGATATCGTTTGTGGATAGATATAGAGCAACCTTCCTTCAGTCTCTAACAGTCAATCCTCCACTTCTTCAATGAGTCAGGGAGGCGTAGTGTGGAGACACTGACTTCATGGCACGACATACTCAGATATCCACAGGATAGACACCTTATGGATTTTTTGAAGTTGGGGAGCACGTCATCCTCTTCAGAGGACGTACCATGGTACCAGTGTCACATCAGGAGGATGTTTTGAGGGAGTTAAACACATCCTCTCTAGCGGTACATACATGAGTGGAAAAGATGTATCAGGACCTTCAATGATAGCACTAGTGGCTAGGAATGAAGAAAGAAGTTATAGAGTTTGACTCTCGATGCCTAACTTGTTAGCAAGAGGAGGAAGATCATCATGTACCAGCAGGCTTGGTTCATCCTTTAGAGGTCACAATGTGGAAGTGGTATGTGATATCCATTATCTTCGTGATAGGACTTCCACGTAAATCATGGTTTCATGACTTGATTTGGGTGATCATCGACCGACTCACCATGTCGGCCCACTTCCTAACGATAAGAGAGCAGGGTTCAATATAGAGATTGGGATGCCTCTATGTGCAGAAGATTGTGCGGCTACATGGAGTACCTTCGACGATTGTCTCTGATTGTGACACAAGTTTTATTGCACGACTATGGAAGGGGTTGCAGGAGGCTTTTGGGATATAGCTTCATTTGAGAACCGCCTTCCATCCTCAGACGGATGGACAGACAGAGTAGATCATTTAGAACCTCGAGGATATGCTTTGTGCTTGTGT
Organism: Viscum album; assembly: GCA_963277665.1. NCBI lineage: Eukaryota > Viridiplantae > Streptophyta > Magnoliopsida > Santalales > Viscaceae > Viscum > Viscum album. Next base: position 609,171,855 of record OY728137.1, on the reverse strand, counting down.
CCTCGACTTCAGTCACAGATGGGTGGATCACATACCTTTGGTGGAGTCTGCATACAACAACAACTATCAATCCACCAATGGGATGGAACCCTTTGAGGCATTATATGGGCGACATTGCAGATCACCTTTGTGCTAGAATGACCTATGGGAGTCATCACTCATGGGACCAGAGATAGTACGAGATACCATAGAAAAGGTGAAGATCATCCAGTAGAAGATGAAGACTGCACAGAGTGGGCAGAAGTCATATGATGATAGGAGACAGTGACCTATGGAGTTTGAGGATGTTGACCATGTATTTCTACAGGACTCACCCCGACGAGGTCTACAGAGATCTGGCCAAGGTCGTAAGTTATCTATGAAAATCATCACAACTTTTCAGGTCCTCAGTAGAGTTAGTGAGGTGGATTACCGCTTAGCTCTTCCACCTCAGTTGCACCATATTCATGAAGTCTTCCATGTATCCTAGATGAAGAGATACATGCATGACCCTTGTCACGTCATCGATCATGGAGAGTTGGACGTTGATGAGGGGGCAACTTTTATGGAGGTTACAGTAGAGATTGAATATTGACAGGAGCGAGACCTTCATGGATTATCGATACCTCTGGTGCGCATTCGCTAGCAACACGAGAACCTCCAGGAGAGAACATGGGAGCGGGAGGCTCAGATGCATTCTCAGTACCCCCACTTGTTTAACTAGTTTGAGTTATGGCTTAGGGGGATGTAGAGCCCTGAGGTTGGGAGAATATAAAGACCCAAAATTTTTATTTATGTTTTTTTAAATATATGAAAATTTTATGAGTCTGTTAAAATTAAAATCACGGGATTATGAGACTCGGAGTGTCTAAAATTAATTTCTGAACTTTATTTTAGGTATGTTCAGTAAACACGTGAGAGAGTTTTTATAAATTTTGAACCAGTGATTGAAATTGAAATCTGAGGGCACTGTGGAACTCACAACGCCGATATTCACATAAAGAGACCATCACCACGACCGCAGTAGGTCAAGGGGGGGAAGTCATATTTTCACATATTCATGAAATAATAAAATAAAAAAAATTGTGTAGCTTTTATTTGTATTTTTACTCCATGTAGAAGTGGAGAAGTGGGGACCACCAGACCCTAACCTCCCATGAGAGTTTATGGTGTTGGGGACCACCCGAGCCAACCTCCCATGAGAGTTATGGTGGTGGGGACCACCCCAGGCCTAAACCTCTTGAACTCCCCTCTTAATGAGGGATAAACCCCTCAACACCCTCTTTAACAAGGAGGAGTCTCTTGAGCATCCACCACATTTGTTATGCCAAAAAACCAATTAATTATTCCAATCCACCCCTAAATTTGTTATGACACCCATCAATTAATTAATTAAACAAATTTAAAAATATTCCAACTTAATCTATTAACTTGGAAAATCCTCATACAGGGTGGAATTTGTCCAACTATGACCCATTTACTTTCTTTTGGCCATAACTTTGGCACCAGATGTTCGTTTGACGAACCGTCAGTGGCGCCGAAAATCTTGGGGTGAGATGGTCCCTTTGAGTATACCCCACTAGAATTTTGGATTAATATGGTGAATGACCAAGTTGGATCGAGCATGAATCCAATCGGGCCACTGAGACTAAAAGGGTAATAACTCACAGACTAGGCGTCCGATTGACGTGTCATCTATTGCATTGAGAACACTATGTCGTGGTGGACCTTTGAGATGCTTCTTCTTGGGACTTAGTGGAAGTTGGAGTATCAACCATTAGATTGTGAAGAAAATCCTTCCGGAGACGAGCGAACATAGTGTGGGAACCCAATAACTGGCCGAGACTTGATGACTGCTGACCATTTAATCTCAGAGTGACTTGATATGCCAAGTGCGGAGCGCCTATGTGTGACAATGAAAACCCATGGTACTCGACATAAGGAGTACATGTGAAGTCCATAAGGGGGAGTGCCTCTATGTGACGTGGCAGACCCATGGTACTCAACAGGATGAGTACCTCAGTAGTCCATGGTTAGTGGGAAGCGCTTCTGTGTGATGCGGCAAGCCCACTGTACTCGATAGAGGAGGAGTTCTCCAGTATTTGAGGTGTATAGAATTTTACTTGTTACACCCCTAGAATAAATCCTGGTGCGAGCTGAGTCAATACCAATGTGTTTTACTCGTGATTGATATGTATTACTTTATAACTTAGGTATATGTATGGGCATATACCCCTGCACGGGATATGCCCGCACATCATTCTGTTTGGTGCACAAGACGAATAGTGCTGACTGAGGACGTGAGTACCGAGACTGGATAGTGCACAGAGGTGGAACATACGGCGTGTTGATACATGGAGGAGACAGACATACGTGGAGTTCTACGGTGGAAATATGTACCTACCCTTCTGGTAGGAACCCAGAAGATGACCCAGTAACTGCCTTACTTTTTATTCAGTTGTATCATATTTCAGTTTTACTTGTATCTGTATGGTTGGGCTTGTATTCTGGCCCCTTTTTTTAATTTCAGCACTCTTTTTGCTATACAGTTAACCTGCATTTGTATCTTGTTGTGTACTTGGTTGCATGTGTTTATAGATAATAATGGAAATTCCTTCCTAGTTTCAGGGAATACGCCTTTGGTACTAGTAACCAGCCCCTGGACTATGGAAGGCGGGATTGAGGATAGTCACAACACGGGCCCCGGGAGATGGGTCATGCCAATTACATTATTAAATAAGAATTAAATAGAGGCCATGAAGTTGAGAAAGAAAATAAGAGTGAAGGGGGGAAGAATCACTAGCTAAAACTTGTAAGATAAGTAAGAGTATTGATAAATATAGTGATTACAATTCCTTTAATGAATCGATATTGAGATATAAAGAAGACATGTCCATGAAATTTCTCAGTTATTTCTATTATTAAATCAATGATTATCTAAAGTGATTCCCATTGTATGTTTTCAAGAAAATTATTTTATAAATTATGGGGCTTCATGATGAAAATTAACATCCATAAAAGTAAATTGATGGAATGGAAGAAGCATTAGTTAAAAAGTCAGTAGATGAAATGCCCTCATACTACATGTGATGGTCATGGAATAATACATATCACTTTGAAATGAAAAATTCTATTTTATTTATGAATAGAGTAAAAAATATCATTGTGAGAGATAAGTGTTTGAGAAATTTTTCATAGATGCAATTAATGAATTAGAGAATCTACACAGGGTCACTATTTTTGTCAAAACCACTCAACTAAAAATCAATGAAAAAAGTAAGAATGAAATGAAACTATTATCCCAGATGAAATTAATAAACATGAGGATAAAATATAAAATATTATTTAATATTGGAAATGAATATTTTGTATAGTTATTTCTGAAAATAATACTATTAGTTTGAAGGTCCATGAGTTATAGGTGAAATTGAAAAATCTAGAAACCATACAGTATGGAACTTTCCAAGATGTTGAGAAAATAAGTACTACAAAAAAAAATCTAAAGGGAGTCTTAATTCAAATTATTCTATAATTGTGGGTAGATTAACTAGAAATAATCTCATGATAAACTCCTAAATAGTTCATGAAAAATGTATCCCACTACTTATTCAAATATGTGAATAATAAATTTTTTTTGAAAGACAACACATATATAAAGTTGAAATATGGGAAACTTTGGATTGTTAAAAATATTTATTAACCCTACACATCAATATGTATGGAGTAAAACAGGTCCAATAAAATAATCTCCCAAAATATAGAAAAAAATATTTTCATTTTTATTGAAAAATAACAATATGGAAGATCAAGATAAACTATATCAACTAAAGACTTAATGATTTTTTTTGTTATTGATTGTAATAAAAAAGGAATAGATATAATGCTATATATTTAGTGTATAATATTGCAACATACTCAAGTCAAATAATGTTTTAATTACTATGGAGTAGAGTTAAAATTATAACATCAAATTTTGAAACAAATCATATTAACAAAAGTTGGAGAATCTCTCATTGAAGAACATGTTTAAATTATTTGGGTATTTATATTACTATTAAAATAAAGTGTTCACTTCTTTAAGGTGTGATGATATGAACCAGACCATTATAAATAAAATTATAATATGAAATATAGGCCATAATAGTTAAATAATTTCAGGACGAAAAAGGATAAGTCTAACTTGGGGGAAAAAAAGAAAATGAAGCTACACCCATAAGGAAGGTTAAAGAGGATATGCCACCATATAGAAGAAAATTCTTCTACTATAGTTGGAAATGAAATATCATGGAACATTTATAGATAGTCATGAAAATAAATTATAAAGTGTTAAATACATAATATTAAATAAAATATTATATCTAAGAGAGGGATAAATGGATTGAGTTGGTGGTGGACACTCCAAATAAAGGATACACATTTCTAAAAAGTTTGTTAAAGAAATATAAATCAAATACTACTAAGGATGTGGGACGTAAGAGAAAAAATGAATTAATGTTGCTGTAAAATGTATAAAATTAATACCAAAATAGAAATATCTATTATAGAATAAGATAATGGAACTCGTGACTCTATTTTCCAATAAATTAGTTATAAAGAAAGAGTCTAAACATATAATGAAAGATGAAAATATTAAATGTAAATTATCAAAAATCTGTAAAACCATATCCGAAGAGGAAAAAAAGATAGAATATAATGAAAATAATTAATTTATAAATAGAGAAAAAACATTTTAGATTATAATAATGTATTAAATTAGTAGAAAACCTTTATTGTCAAACAAATTTAGATTTTGAAATTTGATGGCGGAAGCATGAATAAAAGTAGATATAAATGTTTTGGGATGAGAAATATGTCTCATCCCCATTGATCACATAAAACGACATGGATAAAAATAAATCTTATTCGTATATTTTAGTGGTTGTGCATAATATATGAGTAAATTGCAGGTGAGGTAAGGGGAATATTATCCATCTTGGAATACATAAATTGGAAATCATCTCAAAATTTACATTAGGCTGTAACATACATCATTGAAATAGAGATATGATTTATTGAGAAAAAATCAACCTTTTTAAATATTTACTGAACGTAATTCCATAATGGGGATCTTATAATACAAATATTCAATAAATTATTCATTTCACATGAATTTGGAGTTCTGAAAAAATTCAATGAAATTTAAGGATGATGTATGTTTTTCACTCTCCCGTTATTATTTTGATTTACATTGTATATAGGTATAAATGAGTATTGATTATATATAAAATTAGGGGATAAAAATACCAAAAACATTAAATTTATTTATGTTATTTTTTAGGTGAGTTCATGTTCAAGCTCATTCATAAAAATTTATATTTTTTGGTCAACGTATAGTGAAACTCAAAAGTTGTATCACACCGTGAATTCCTAATGGATAACGTTTTTATCTAAATTAACCAATCCTATTTTCTATAATAGTTTATAAAAAATGACATATATTTGGTTAGTTGATGACACATTTCTTAGAATAATGTTCTAGGACCCTTTTTTCATGGGATTTTTGGAACTCTCAATAAAAGGGAGAGAAAATAAAATAGAACAAACGAGGGGAAGATATTTTTTTCATAAAATTAAAAGGGTAAATAAAGAGAATAAATTGAACTTATAGTACCTTCCCGTATAATTATGAAATATTAATAATGGTTAGAATACCCTATATTTACCCTTTTATTTATTTTCAATAAAGGGGAGAGGAATATAGAACTATTATTGATATGAATTTATGTGAAGAAGTTCAACGCATTGGGAAAAAAAGAAAGGGTTAGATTGAATTTTCTTAAGGTTTTTAGTTGTATTTGTTTCATTTTTTTCAATAAAAATGTTAATAGGTCAATGATATGTTTTCAGAGATGGAGTGAGTATCGAACCATGGAATACCATGTGATGGTTTCTCATACAGTTTATTGGTAAAGTGATATTATCCTCATAAATGGTCAACGATAAAGTTACTTTTCTTGAAATGTTGGATTGAAATATTAAAGTATAATAAATTATTTGTGATGAATATATATAAGGTTTATATAGAGATAAAAAAAACCATGATTGTATATTATGGATAAATGCTTATAATATATTGGTGAAGGATGATAGATAAAAAGGAAGAGATAGATGAAGTTGATTGTTATGAACATATTTTATTACTTTAATTAAATAGGAATAAAAAATAGGTTTAAGGTTTAAAAAAATATATCATATATTTTTAGGAAAATACTCATATGTTTTTGAGAATTTTTGTTTCAAAATTTTATTATTAAAATACACTTGGATTATTTTTAGATAATTCTAAAGTAAAGACGAAATGAGAACATAGTGTGGATTATGGAAATACTCAACCTTGAGTATTTATATGATTCAAAGGATCTTGTAATAAAGATAAAGTTTTTTTAACTATTATTATAATTCAAACAAATAGTTAAAGTCATACTTATTTTATTTTAATTTATTAATAAATGATAGAGATAACATTTAAATGACTATCGTTTTATTTGATAAAATATGGAAACCCTATGTTAAGGATGGAAAAATGGATAAGTCCTAGAATCTATGTATGAGTCATTCAATGAATCATATGAGTAATTTAAATAAAAACTAGTAGAATGTATGAGTCATTTTGAATCAGTATTTGAGTCATTTGAACTCAGTTTATGAGTCATATCAAAGGAAATTCAATTTATATATAGGTTATTCGGAGCAGTATAAGAGTCATAGGGAGAAATGTATGAGTCATTATACTCAACATATAAGCCTGATATACTTGTGTTAATGTCATTGAGACTTTATTATGATTAATTTGATTCTATGGATGACTGATTAGGATCTACATATGATCTAGGTCTTGTTGAAAATTTGAAAATCCCACATACTAAAAACCAGAGTTTAAAAAATTTCTATTATAATAATGAAACAAAATGGGATGATTCCAAATAAACTATTTAATGTTATAAACAATATTATTATATTATTATACATTTTATAATATTAATATGGTGGTTAACAATTGAGTTGAGATATGGATAATCACTATACCTTGATACTGTGAATCATAAATGGGAATATTTAAAATACTTTATTTGTGATCAAAATGTAGATGGAAATTAGATGATTGATGTGCTAAAACTAAATAATTTAAATATCCCAAAATTACATGAGATTCAATAAAAAAATATAATACGATAATCTTCTAAGGTAATACAGAGGAGATCACAGCCTGTTGTTTTTTGAGAATGATGATATTGTTAGAATAATATATTCTATGTTAAATAAAAGTAATGATACTAGAGATTAATATTAATGGGATGTGATTTCAAAAATGGTTTTTTGATCCAAGTTGGATTTTTTTAGAAATAAAAATAATATTTGAGATTCCATAACATTTTTAACGACTCATTCTAGATTATATAAATGTTTCCTAGAATCTCTCAATATATAATATGAGTTCCATGATACATGCTTCTGTTACATTGAATTTTTTATAAAATAATGAATAATGTTTATTGTGAGTTATTGGTGGAGTATCTTGCTATGAATATGGAATGAATCAATCCTATTAATGAAGAAATGTAATATATATTAGTTTGAGAAAAATATGAGAAGAAATATGAAAATGGAATCTTTAAAATACTCATGAAGATAACCATTCAAATAAAAATAAATAGAACATGGGGGACCACCCACTTGAATCCATTTGAGAAGATATTAATATCATTTTATGGATAACAGATATTTTTCATATGATCTATATGTACTTAATATTTCTATATTTAGTAATTTAGAAATACCCTAAGAAAAAAATTGGGTGTAGTGTGTGTATAATTATGTAATTAAATCCTCTTGAGAAATTTATACTGTCTTGTAGAAAAATAAAATTAATATGAAGAAGGAATTGTAGTGTTAAAATATTATTTTTTGAGTAAGTTGAGAGAACAAGAATTTTATAAGTAGAATTAGAATTTTTGATCTTATACTAAAGCTGTAAACTATGTAATAATCAAAGACTAGTATAGGATAAATAAGGGGAAGGTTTGTTCTTATACCACTCTACGATACACTTAATGTTGTATACATTTAAAAATTACAAAAAGAGTAAGAGACATGAGAAATAATCGATTATGTTCCTCAATGTTTATTCAATATAGAATTTTCTGGCGACATTTTTCTTAAATTTAAGTGAGAAATGATGATGTGTAGGAAGTTATGTTGATGATTTACTGGCAGTATTGAGCCATTGGGTTTTAGTTAAGAAGCCTAGAATTTTTTTTTGAAGATGACTTGGGAATCTATATAGAAAAAATAATCTGAGCTACATGATGTGTTGTTGAATATTTACTAGTATACAATGCATCTATGATGATAAAGAAAACTAGTTGTGTGGATGAAGTGAAATCGATCCCATACTAGTGATATTCTTCAAAGAGTAGTAAGGAGCGATGAAAATCTATTTTGGTTCCTGTATAAAGAACCTACTATAACAGTGTTTCAAAATTTTGTATTATAGTAAATAGAAACTCACACACAGACTCACAAGCTTGTGATTGGTCATAGGATGATACTTATCCAATATTCTTAAATATTAATATTAATATTTATAATGAATTTTTTAGTAAAAAATCTCATGCGCAAAATGGAGTTGGATTCATTGGAGGGGTATAACCTTATAAAAACAAATGTGCCAGAATTTTTTGATTTCATTCATTTAATATATGTTTGTTCTAGGTTAAATAAGATAATTTATATATTTCATAACTAGAAATGTATTTTCAATGTTTGTATTGGGTTAAATGGTCCAAAGAAGAAATTATAATTTGGTAAATATTTTAACATAATTGATTCAATCTTCCTATTAGGTTTGTCTTCATCATTAAAATAGGAATAAAAATGGGATGAAAATAAATTCCCATGAACAAGCACATCCTCAAAAAGAAAAATATCTTATATTCTAATTTTTTCTTCATACTAATAAGAAATGTCTGTAATAAATTCCATGGTTCAAAAAGACATAGTGAGAGATAGATAATAATAATAGAAGAGGAATAACAAAAGTTAAAATACCTTTAATCCATTATAAAAAATATTTTGTATATAAGAACAAATGATTTGATGGTATATGAACTAGAAAACTTACCTAATAATGACCTCCCTTATATCTCTTCATGTATAAAGAACAAAATTGTAAAAGTTTTACTCTTTAGTATAAAATATGACATTTTGGACCACTTTATAAATACATAGATGATGAATTATTTTCACAAAATTGTGAACAACCGATGAATTACTCATTGTATCACATTTCCTGAAATCACAGTAGGGTGGGTCTTGCAACGACTAATCACTACCCATGTTGTTTAAAAAAACACATTCCACCAAACTTCACCACAAAATACTCCCCAACATTATAGAACCTTAAATAAATCCATTTTATGGTTAAATAAGTCCTTGATAACCCATAACCACCACGTTTCAAAAAACTAATTGAACTCCTAAATTGAATGTCCCCAATTCCCCAAAAATAGAGAAATTATAATTACATCCCATTAACTTTTAGACATGAAGAAATTTTGTCATGATAATCCTCTATACACTAACTAAAACGTTTTGGTTATAAATATATACCACATAATTCTTTTAATTGAAAAATTAGTAAAAGTACAACAATTCTAATAACCACTAATAAAATAGGCCATACCACTCTCCCCTATTTGTTTTATTTCATCCTAAAAAATATAGTTTATAGAAAGATAAAAAAACATTAATCTGTGATAAACCACTATCATATAAACACTAAAAACTCTTAATTATAAACCATTTATTTAATTCATTTAGGAGATTAAATAAACCCATTAATCTTCACAACAACACTTAAACATAAGATATCAAAAAATAACTTCTACAAAAAATCATGGTATACCCCAAATATTTACTATCCTCCATGGGATGATCCAAAATAAAATTAAAAATCAAGTACTTTTAAGTTTTTATTTAATAGAATATTTAAATGTTAAAATTAATAATAATTCAAAAAATATAATAGAATTTTTGTTTACATGTTTTATATATAATTAATAAAATATTTGTAATTACCGAGGCATTATAATCATGTTTTTTAAATTCATGAAATTATTTTTATAGAACTATTTCAAAATTCATATTTTAAAACTCATTATAGTGATTGATTTCACGAGGAAATTAGTTATTGAAATACCATTGATGATTAATACTAATTATTTAGAAAGGGGTTTGATGCTAGTTGATAATTGATGAGTTTAATGTCATGAAAAAATAATAATTAAATTTAATAAAAACTTATAATTGTATTTAAATATAATTCATAATGTAAAATAACACCACAATTAAACGTTTTACTTTATGATTAATATTTTATTATTTATTTTATCCCTAAATAACCCACCTACCAAAGTACAAATACCACTTCTGACCACATTAGTAAATAATTCGTAAATTTATCTATTTTTACAAGATCATCAACATTATATCTTCCCAAGACTCATTAGATTCATATAAACATTTTTTTATTACCCAACAGAAATCCATTGAGGTTTTAATGTTCAAATCAATGGAGAAACCTAAAAAAAGTTAGTGTTCTTTTTTATTTTAAATTTTCTTTTTTTCATTCACTTATTCTCCAATCCCATTATAAAAATATCTTCCAAATATCATATAATTTTTTAGTTTTACATTATATTTATTTCAATATGATACTATGAAATTATTGTGATCTATTTATAATGTATATATAATATCTCTCCCTCTTATAATAATGTCCCGTTAATTTTTGGGTTACCCACCTCTATGACTGTTCCAATTATTTATTCATCCAAAAGTTTATGAATTACTAGTTTATATTATATATCTTTTATAAATTTTATTATTGTACTATATATTCATTATAAATTAGTTATAATGTATTTTTATTTTCTCTCTCTCCCTCTTTGACAAAGTCCGATTAATGGTTGGTTTACCCGTATAAGAGGATGCTTCCAATTTTTTACTTATAATCACCTCTATTACTAGTTAGTATAAATTTTTTATAATTAATAAATATGTAATCCTTTATATTTTTATGAATATTTTGGTAATTTCACCAATGGATAGAAATATGAATAAAAACCATAAAATTGAAAATAAATCAAAATAATAAAAACATTCAAATCATTGAACTATTGTATCTTCAATAAAATTTTAATTAGTAAATTTTAATGAAAATAACATTAATGGAAGTTATATACTAAATATTAATGTTTTAAAAATCATAATTATTTCATATAGAGGGTGAAAATGATAGGAATATTGTACCTAATGTATGGAGACACGTAACCTTCCTTTCTCTTTTTGTGGGGTTTCCTATTATTGTCCATTATTTTTCGTGGATTATTGTAAATAATATTTTAAATAAATTTTATGTTTATTTCTATACTCTTATTCTAGATGTATGAAATTTTTTAATCTATCAAGATTCAGTTCTGTTCATGATTTAATAAATATTGATAATGACTTTATTCATGAAGCCACTCACTGATTATTCATTAAATAATAAACTATAATATATTATTTTTAAATAAAAACCTTGAAAGAATAAAATGATATTTTTTGAACTTTTATTTGGGAAACTCTATTTTTACTCACCCTTGTATGATTCATGACACTATTATGAAGCCCATTATTTTATCAGGGGATATTTTTTTATTTTCAATTGATACATTACTTTTTTACATATATATTCCATGAACATCATGTAAACATTTTTCACATTCTATGTCTGCAAATGATGTAGTTATCATTATACATAATTTTATTTTATTTAATTATTATTAATCTTACAAATTATAATTATTATTTATATGATTATTATTATTATGATATTATGATTATGATATTTTTTTTATGATCATGATCACCTGTATACTCATATTTCTTCATCTATCATGGTTCTTCATATTATACATCCCCTTAATGAGATTTTATCTCACCCATTCATTAATGTATGTCCTTAGGCGATTACATAAACTAGAAAGATTATGAAAACATTCACAAGGTCTATGAATAAAGATTTAATCTCAAATAATATTTTGTTTGGAATTATTTCATATGTAAGTAATTTTTCTAAGGCACGAAATCTATCTATTTTGGGACTTGTATTATTAATTATGTTTATATTAAATATATTGTATTAATCATGTATGTAAGGTATAAGTCAATATAAATGAAATTAGAGAAAGCATTGTTAATTTTGGAATTATTTTAGTAAGACAACATCTACCTTAATCTTATGGATTTCATAAGTTAATAACTTAGGAATGATTTACTCATAAGAATAAGTTATTTATCCATATATCATTAGATTATAATATTTTATAAAATATTATTTTTTATAAAATTCTTAGAACATGAATAAATAAATTTAAATAGTGAATGCTACATTTAATATCCACTAAAGAATGGTTAAATATTTATTTGACTCAATTATTACACATTATGAATCTCACAATTCATTTATTACCGTAATTTATTTCTATAACCCTCATAGATTTGATTTCATCATATAGAGCCCATATCAACTTCCATGAAAATTAAATATCTTTGAATATCCAAAACAATCATATGATGCTATAAAAATTCAAGGAATATTATCAACATACTTTATAAAATATTTTATAGGTGTGGGTGTTGGTACAAAATGAAAAATCATATCATTCTCAAATAGATGAGGCAAAGTAAACATAATACTTGAAGTTATGCCGATTATTAAAAAATATAATAATGTATTTATTTAATAATTATCATGCATTCTATTTAATTTGGATAAATAATTCTCAATAGAACATATAATTAGTGGAATATCTTCATCCAAGATTCAATATAGGATTGTTTTTATGTGATGATCCCAAAAGATGGATTGAAAAAGTTTGTTGATTTAGGGAGTTTTATAGATATTCAATAACGAGCTTGTTTTATATAGAATAATTAAAGTACATGGAATTAGATATGTCAATTATGTTGGAATTTTTTTCAATACATAAAGAATATTTAAAATTATATAATATAAATGTTAATAAGTGAGGTCAAACATGTAGGAATGTTAGAAGATGTTTAGGGATGATATAGAGATAGTTCAAAAAAAATTTAGAAATAATTTGTAAGAAATATAGGATTTCTTGTGATTTTATCATGGTTAAATAATTTTTTTGATAAGTATAATATCTTATGAAATATTTTAAGATACTTGTTTTTTATAAGATGTATGTCTGACGTATGATGAAGAAATCACATCAGATGGTAATAAAAAAAGATGTGTTTTGAAAAAGATATGTGATATGTGTTTGATGACATCTATATAATAAAATTTTCTTCTCATAAGATTTATATTATATGTATTATACTTGGATATCTTTTAAGATGTTCTGAAACTTCATAAGGTTCCTTTGTAAGATTGTTTAAGATCATAAGATTCATATAAATGGGATTTTTAGGGTTCCTATTGACCTTTGTAAGGTTCATTGAATTTGTAATTAATTTTAAAATTATTAATTTTTATAGAAAATGACCCTATTAATTAAAAATATGTAATTAATTTTTTATATTTTAATACAAATAAATGGAATAAATTAATTTTTTATTAAATACATAAAATTAGATGAATCCCCCATTTTATAATAAAAAAAATTAAGCAGAAAACTATAATTATTATTGTCCTTTGCCTATAAAATATTAATAGATGAATGATTAAAATTTTTGGATTGAATATATAACATATAAATTTAAATAAAATAATTCCCCAATATTTTTTAATATAACTTGTTAATAAATAATATCATTATTCAGAAAAAAGAAATTTTTTCAAAGTAACATCTCCTTCATTGTTAAATGGTTTTTATTTTCATTCATAATTATGTTATATCAACTGATTTAATTTAAAAAATGTGAAAATTTTTATTGTAATAATTTGGTAGTCCTATTTATTCTCACTAAACCAATAGTCAGGTGATAAAAATATTTTAATAGTACATCACAATTCATCAAAATATGATGTTTCATATAACATAAGTTATTTAACAAAATATTATTTGAAAAAAAAATATTTCAAAATATCTCGGTGTGTTACATGATAAAATGGGGGTATGAGTTATATTCTTCTATTTATTGTGTCTTGTCATAGATTGACATAACATATGTAAACTAGGTTTATAAAATTTTATTGGACTAACCGAGTGAGATTTATTTATACAGATGAGAAATTGGTTATCTCAATTTTTATGCCAATTTTGTCAGACCCCATGTATCAGAATACACCATAATAACCTCATGATAAAGTAATGTAATGTAGATTTTAATGGTATTGGGTGATGAAATAACATTGTGAATGAGGAAAATGACCCAAGTGAGGGTACCTCTAGTCTATTGAGATTGTGGGGACCCTAGTAAAAACCATAGGGCATGTAAACCATGTGGGTGGGAGGTTATGATTAATGATTGGGATGATCATGGATTTCTCTAAATATATCAGGTTAAGGATTCAATATTTTTGATGATATGATAATCTTCATCATTCTCTCGGGAGTCTGACCATGGGTTTCATAGTGGGTCGGATATAATGGAACCCTTATTTATGAATCTATTATATTTTAGTTTTAAATGGTGTAATACATCAGGAGTATTATTGAATCAATGGAAACTCCCATAAGTGAGGATAAAATAATTGTTAGGGTGTATATTAAGAGATGGATCACTCCCTTATAGGCTGTTTATTATTCTTTGTTTTCCATTCCCCAAATGGATCACTCCCATAGAAGATATTGGGTGAGATTATCTTTGTGATTATCATTGGTTTGGGATACTTCAATATGGTATTTATGTGACACTGTTAATGCTTCCATGGATTTGGAGAACAAAAGATTAGTTTTTAAATCATTTCGTAGCCAATGAGGTGTCATATGGTTAGGTATTTATGCATACAATATTTCTGAGGCATGTCTTATATGGTGCACCTAGATGATCATGGCTATGGGTTTATGATTTTTTTGGTAAACATTCATATTTATTGACATTGATGACTATGGAATAATATCATATTAGAGGTATATGATACTACGTTTGTAAGGAGTTAATGATGTACTCATTGATACTCTAAAATTAGGTAGTTGTATGTAGTGGTGGTTATTTAATTTTTGTAGTTTATTTATTATTTAAGAATTTCATGTCTGCATATCAGAGTATTGGATATTTAATATAGGACCTCATTAGTGTTTCACTACATTGTTTCTTAGTGACACCATGCTCTGGTAAGCCCTACACATGTTTACCCAATAAAACCATCACATGGTGGATGGGATATATTAGGATGCATCTCAATATTGATTGAGTGGGATGGGTGTGACATATACCATCATATTAGGATGAGTTTGGATCAACATGTTAGAGACACAACATCTTTTAGTTTCATAATTTATTTATGAAAATTTAATTTCTTACTGGGTGGTATTACTTACATACGACATGGTTGTTAAAACTTTTTTGGTATTTCATTTATTATTCAGTTATGGTTTTATTTACTGAAACTATATTATATTTGACTAATATTTTGATTTATTTTTTATTATTTAAAATTTATTGTGAACTGTGATATATGAATATAGTCCATCCATAATATCCCTATATTCCCCCAAAACTAGTCTACAACATCTACTGTATGAGGAGGTGAAATGTAACAGCCCGAGATTTTATGAAAAATATTCTTTTTAATTTTATTAATGCCTTGTGTTGTACGCTACACCAAAAGGAGTTTGCACAACACACATCCTTGACTTTCCTTGCACGCAATCGCGACCTTCTTCGATAGCGTGTGTAGTACGCAATACCGAGTTTCACTAAACAACGATATGCTATTAAAATATTATTATAACTAGCTGTTATGAATAGTAATAACCACGTTTTAAAATTTTAGAAATTTTAGCTCTCAAAATGGACTTTAGTTTTGGATTTGGAGTATCGAATTTAGCCTAAGGTGAAATTTTGGTACTTTTCGGATAACTTTCATATTCTGATGAATAGTGAAAATTACTAAATTTTAATTAAAAACAACTTTTTTAATCGAAATAATTAATAGTGATAAATTATTAATTTGAGTGGTTTTAAAGTATATTTATAATATATTTTTACAATTCAATACAATGTTGTTCATTGGATGTAATTTCACATTTACACCAAACATAAACAAGTGTTAATCTTTTGATAGTTATTATCTCTTAAAAACACGCTACTTGTTGTGACAGAAGAAATTAATTATAAAATTAATTAATGCAACTTATATGTTGGGAATTTTGTAAAATAGAAATCATTTTTGAATTCGGAATATCAATTATAGCTTAGGTTGAAATTTTGGCATTTTTCTGAAAAACTTCAATTTTTGATGAATAGTGAAACTACTAAGTGGTAGTTAAAAAAATTAATTTTTCATAAATATAAATTTTACCGCTTCTGTGAATGGAATTTCAAAAATCCGAAAGACACGGTTGATGTCAGTAAGTAAAATGTGGTTCAATGAGATGAAAATAATTTTTGGTGAATAGTTACTTTTTACTTTTATTTACCACGGTTAAAAGTAAATAGGGTAATTAAGGGTAAATATGATATTAATATTACCCTAACACATGTACTAATCCTATTGGACAAGTGTATCTAGATCAAAAACAACCTTAAGTGTAAAATATTATCATTTAGGCCCACTTGGATTAGATTAGGACATTTATTATTATTTAATTCAAAGAAGAGTTAAAAGAGTTAAAATCAAAGTTTATTTACTAAAACATTTTTAATATAGGGTTATACATAATATAATTTCGACTATAAATATTCATTAGAAAGATAAAAATATTTCCTACATAATTGTATTTTATTGGTAATTTTTATAATTTAAATAATTTAATTTATTTATGACACAACGTTAATGCCATAATTACCTTTTTAAGAAAATATTAACATAATTGATGTTATAAATGCCCAAATAAATGTAATTGGAGACTTTTTATGACTTGAAATAATTTTATAGGTTAATATGACATGTTATTGTTGATTTAAGTAACTTTTTTTTAACTTATAATTCTGTTAGAAATTTCATAAAAATCATGTACCAAATAGTGTCAAAATTGACATGAATTTGTTTTTAAAACAAATATTATATTATTAATTTTTATTTAATTCCTAAAAATATAAGGTTCGGCCAAATGACATATATAAGGATAGATATATTAATAATAAACAACTTGGGGTTCGTTTGGATTCATATAGTAAGTTTATTAACCATATAGTGTAAGAAAACAAAAAGACACGGTAAAAGTTAAATTATTTACCTTAGAGTTAAATCTAATTGATAAGGTTAAAATAATAACCTAAACTTGTCTAAATCCTATTGGATGAGAGGATTTCGACCCATCACCACTTTATCTTCGAAATAAGACCATTTGAAACCATTATAAACCAAATTTTACCTTAATATAAAATAATATTTTGAGATTTTACTAAGATGCCCCTCTCCTCCCTTATAAAAGGGCACCTCCTCCCTTTCCTCCTCACACCAATTTGAGCATTCAAGCTCAGAAAACCCTGCCAAAATCTCTTCTAAACTTCCCTAGTATCATCCTAGATGTCCTGGTCTTCTTCAAAGACCATCCTCAGTTCTTTAAGTGGAGGTAAAGTGAAGGCACGTCAAAAAGAGGTAATATCCATTACCGATCTTTTTCAATTTCTTTCTTCTTGAACATAGTATTCTTTAGTTGTTTCATGATAAAGTAATAACATCAGTATTTCTTATATACTGATATGTTATTATAAATATGAAACAACTCTAATTAACCTTCTATCCATCCTACAGAAAAATGAAATCACCGCGCGTGCGTACGTACAGAATACCGTCTCCACGCCGTGGTGTAATCTATTTTCCGTCACCACCTTAATTGGATGGGTATAATGGTGTAATGAGTAACAATATATGATTATTATAAAGTGATATTGATATTGAAATAGTATACATACACTTCAACACAATTACACGACCATGGGAACGATATCATCGCTCGTGCGTACGTACGGACTACCGTCTCCACGACACGATGAGATTCATTCTCAATGATTAACCATTCATGAATGATTATAAAGTATATATAATAAGTACTAATGAAATATATGACATAATAATGATACTGGATTTATGTCTATTTATATGTATGTCATCTACTTAATTCCATTAAATTCAATAAGGAAACGAAAACAGCGTTCATACGTACGTACGGACTACCGTATCCATGAACGGTGTATTTAATTCCATTTATTGATATATTATATATATATATATATATATTCTGAATATATATTATATATAAATCATGTTTTACATTCTGGATATAAGTAATCATTATCCAAGTAATCATATTAATAATTACAAGTTAAAAACACGAACGCCAAATGAAACGATTTTCCCCAAAACGCTACTTTAACATGAATTTACAAAAGAACGGGTAATATAAAGTCATAAGTGGACCATATATGATATAATAACAATGAATATGATTCTGGAATAAGTCAATAACATGATTTAAATCATTATACAGGAGGTTTGGACACTTACAAAGCAAGTCGGACCTAAGGTAAGGGAAATATCACAATCTCATTTTTATCCAAGATTGTTTATACTTTGAAATTTACTGGGGTGTATTTTATCATCCACATCCAAGTTTCCTCAATATGTAATATTATTTCCATACACATACAATTTTTTCAAATTCAATTTTACCCTTCAGTGAGTTTTTATTAAAAGATATGAAAGGAATCTTTTTTCATTTTTCGTACGAGGTACTTTTTGACTTTTCCGACAAAATTACAAAGAATGTTTTTTAACTTGTACGGAATAAATGGATTTTTAAAACATTATTTACAAGAAGTTTCCTTTAAAATTTTTCATGTTTATTTTTAATCAAATTCTTTTAGTTTAAAGTTGTGTGACACGATAAGAAAGAAAAAAACGTTTTTGAAGAAGAAAGGATATTTTGCTCAAGAATGGAGTTCAAGTGTTTTATCAAAATTATTTTCCATCTAAGATAATAAAGGGTTTTGTTTTTTTATCCCTATTATTACATGGATTTGATTATGTTGTGATGGAAATATTTTTATGAATTCCTTTATCTTATATGAATTGTTTTATGATGTCATGTTGTTTAAGAATCCCATTTTTATTACATGGGTTATGATTTGATGTATGGTTTGTGATTTTGTGGCACACATAAGAATGGTATCATTAAGAGATGGGTGGGAACTATATCTCCTTCCAATGCATTGGGTAAAGATTTTATATCTCATGAGATAGACATGGCTGGAATGGTAGGTTATACCGGTTCAGTGAAACAGGACTGAAACGAGGGTGACTCGGTTCAGAAAGGGACTTTGTCCACTAAGATAGTCTTGGAAATGAGTCTTGACTAACAAGAAATGATGATTATGTGTGTATGCCACAAAGTTTCATGTTTTATGTTGTGATTATTGGGATTACATTTCACTTCTATGATTTATCCCATGTTATGATATTATGAGCTCTTTTACAGGTTAAGATTTTCAAAAGCAATGTTCATATGTATATGATGTGATTGATATTTCTTTTGTTTACCCTTACTGAGAATTTGAGATCACCCTTTTATGTTTTCTTTTCCCTAGGATATAAAGAAAGGTTTTAGGTAAAAAAAAGGAAGATCTTTATGGGAGATATTGGAGATCCTTCACCACGATTAGAAGATTACGTTCCGTGTTTCCAAAGACACTAAACTATTATGATCCTTGTGTGTGTGTTTTTTTGTTATGTACTAAGTATTCCTCAAATATAATGTAATTTCCATGTACGTCAGGCTTCGGGTCTCAACATTTGATATCAGAGGAAAGGTTTAGTCAACCTTTGGAAACTAGGATGAGAAAACGTTAGTGAGATCCCTAGAGATATTTCTGAGGTATGTCTAGGGATGTCCCTAAGGTTAAGTATACGTATAGGTTATAGTACTAGAATTATGCTAACGATCATAGAATTAAACCTAAGATGTTAGATATTGAAGGTACCCCCCTTTATTATATTGTTTTCCCTAGCATGATTTTTGCCTCTCACACTATCTTTTTTTGGTTTTAGACGATGGCTGGAACCCGAAGGAACCGTGTTGATCAATGCAATGGAAAATGCAATGATTGTCCTCCTGAACAAACAAATGTTATGGGAGATGGAGTGCAAAATCTTATTGCTATACTTAAACAAGCAATGAATCATTCTGGACTTCCAAATGAGCAGAGAAGGGAACAATATTCTATTGAGTCCTTCATGAGGCAACGTCCACCTTCTTTCCGTGGGTCTTCTGATCCACTTGTTGCTGAACAATGGATCAGTACTATTGAAAAGATATTTTGAGTTCTTCAATCTTCTAAACATGATAAAGTCATCTTAGCAGTATATCATTTGGAAGGTGAAGCTGATCAATGGTGGAATCTTATCAAGAATACGAGGCCAAGAGATGAAATTGAGTCCATGGAATGGGACGAGTTCAAGAACTTGTTTTTCAGTAGGTACTTCCCTCGTATTCTTCAAACAAAGATGGAAAATGAGTTTCTTGAGCTGAAGCAGAAGGATGATGAATCTGTTGGTATATACGAAGAAAATTTTACAAGACTTGCAAGGTATGCATCTGGCATTATCATCCAACCTGAAAGTAATGTTGATCGATTTTTCAGTGGCTTAAAACCAAGTATTCGAAGGGAATTAGCTATAAGAGACTTCAGTAGCTATGAAGAAATTGTGCGTTGTGCTATCAAGGTAGAAATGGAAGTTGGTGTTACATATCCATCTCATGGTTTTGACAAGAAACAAAAGATGGAGTTCAAGGAGAAATCTCAGAATAATGGTGAAAAGAAGATGAATGTTTCCTTATGCACAAAGTGTGGAAAGAATCATGGTGGAGATTGTCTTAAAGGTACTAGAAAATGTTTTAAGTGTGGAAAAGAAGGTCATCGAGCAGCTGAGTGATGAAGTAATAGAAAAAGGGTTTCTAATGATGTGAATAAAGAAAACACTGCAGAGAACGCACCACCAACACTTCAATGCTTCAAGTGCAAGGAAATGGGGAATTATGCTAATAAATGCCCTAATCCAAGGGTTAGTGATGATCAACATGAGCAACCACAGAAGGCAAAGGAAAAAGGGAAGTCACATGCGATCACTATTGGCGATGTTGAATATGACAATGATGTGGTGGAATGATTAAGTGTTTATGTAATGGGATTCCAAAATAATATTGTATCATGGAGTATTGGAATATTTCTGTATTGGTCTAATGTGGTATTCAAAGTGATTGAGATATTTTTGGAAATAAGTTCATATGCGCATAATGAAGGGAAAACGAGAAAATGAAATGTTTAACAGTATTCATGAGCTCATGATTGATATAAGGACTAAGTGATATCATGGTTTGAGTATATAGAAATTTGAAGATTTTGGTATGTGGAAAGTGTTAACTTTTAACTGCATTCATGTTTTCACTAAGGTATTCAAGAGAATACATGATTAAGGAATTTTAATGTTTGGAATTTGACCAACAAAACATATCTTATGATATACGGGGATCGACGATGGTGTTAAATCTCTGGTAATCGTTTTCACTATGTTATGAGAGTGGACTGCAGTATTATGGATAAGCCTAAAGATAGGAATGGATTATATTGGACAAAAGTTAGTATTGTTTAAGGATAGAAGATTTTTCGATATTCTTGATGGGATGTTATAGTAATATAGTTTTAGAAAAAGGACAACCTGCAGGACGGGAGACAACCCATCGCGTCGGACAAGGCTGTGGGAATCGAACCCACAACCGAAGTGCGACTGGCCTTTATCACCTACCACTGGCCAACAGGAAGTCCCTGTTTAGAAGAAAATAGTTTTATTATATTAAGCAGTATGATATATGAATTATAATTCCATTTTAGGAACCATATATGATTAATCTCACTATAGATCGACTTATGTATATAATTTTTGCTAACCTTTTGTTTGAGATAGATGGAATGACCCGTCATTCTATCACATGATCTGCTAACACTTCACGAATAACAAATTCAACTTCATTTATTTAAGAGATGAAGTGGAAATTGTTCAAGGCACGAACAACAGTGATATTGTACCAAAATAAAGTAAGTATTTATTCTAATTCAAATTTTCAACTTTAGGGAAATGATCTTGAAAACCAAAAATGTTGTCCTAGTGATCTTATACCTGATGAATCAGATGGAACCTTATATCATCACAAATCTATGGATTTGTGATTACTGGATTAATCATAGCCATGTTCTCTACCACTCTCCATCTGAACATGATGGTTAGATTTCTCTTCCATATCCATATTTTCACCTACGTGAAAACCCAGTGATTAGTTTATTTGGGTAATCGTTACATTTCAAACTTTAGTTTTTAAAGCCAAGTTTTGGTATTCCTTTTTACAATGTGGGTTTCTATTAAAGAAACTTTCGAATAGTAAACCATTTATAACCCCGACGAATTTCGAGGGCGAAATTCATTTTAAGGGGGGTAGAATGTAACAGCCCGAGATTTTATGAAAAATATTCTTTTTAATTTTATTAATGCCTTGTGTTGTATGCTACACCAAAAGGAGTTTTCGCAACACACATCCTTGACTTTCCTTGCACGCAATCGCGACCTTCTTCGATAGCATGTGTAGTACGCAATACCGAGTTTCACTAAACAACGATATGATATTAAAATATTATTATAACTAGCCGTTATGAATAGTAATAACCACGTTTTAAAATTTTAGAAATTTTAGCTCTCAAAATGGACTTCATTTTTGGATTCAGAGTTTCGAATTTAGCCTAAGGTGAAATTTTGGTACTTTTCAGATAACTTTCATATTCTGATGAATAGTGAAAATTACTAAATTTTAATTAAAAACAACTTTTTTAATCGAAATAATTAATAGTGATAAATTATTAATTTGAGTGGTTTTAAAGTATATTTAGAATATATTTTTACAATTCAATACAATGTTGGTCATTGGATGTAATTTCACATTTACACCAGACATAAACACATGTTAATCTTTTGATAGTTATTATCTATTAAAAACACGCTACTTGTTGTGACAGCGGAAATTAATTATAAAATTAATTAATGCAACTTATATGTTGGGAATTTTTTAAAATAGAAATAATTTTTGAATTCAGAATATAAATTATAGCTTAGGGTGAAATTTTGGCATTTTTCTGAAAAACTTTAATTTTTGATGAATAGTGAAACTACTAAGTGGTAGTTAAAAAAATTATTTTTTCATAATTCTTAATTTTACCGCTTCTGTGAATGGAATTTCAAAAATCCGAGAGACACGGTTAATGTCAGTAAGTAAAATGTGGTTCAATGAGATGAAGATAATTTTTGGTGAATAATAACTTTTTACTTTTATTTACCACGGTTAAAAGTAAATAGGGTAATTAAGGGTAAATATGATATTAATATTACCATAACACATGTCCTAATCCTATTGGACAAGTGTATCTCGACCAAAAATAACCTTAAGTGTAAAATATTATCATTTAGGCCCACTTGGATTAGATTAGGACATTTATGTTATTTAATTCAAAGAAGAGTTAAAAGAGTTAAAATCAAAGTTTATTTACTAAAACATTTTTAATATAAGGTTATACATAATATAATTTCGACTATAAATATTCATTAGAAAGATAAAAATATTTCCTACATAATTGTATTTTATTTGTAATTTTTATACTTTAAATAATTTAATTTATTTATGACACAACGATAATGCAGTAATTACCTATTTAAGAAAATATTAACATAATTGATGTTATAAATACCCAAATAAATGTAATTGGAGACTTTTTATGACTTGAACTAATTTTATAGGTTAATATGACATGTTATTGTTGATTTAAGTAACTTGGTAAGAACTTATCATTCTGTTAGAAATTTCATAAAAATCATGTACTAAATAGTGTCAAAATTGACATGAATTAGTTTTTAAAACAAATATTATATTATTAATTGTTATTTAATTCCTAAAAATATAAGGATCGGCCAAATGACTTATATAAGGATATATATATTAATAATAAACAACTTGGGGTTCTTTTGGCTTCATATAGTAAGTTTATTAACCATATAGTGTAAGAAAACAAAAAGACACGGTAAAAGTTAAATTATTTAACTTAGAGTTAAATCTAATTGATAAGGTTAAAATAATAACCTAAACTTGTCTAAATCCTATTGTATGAGAGGATTTCGACCCATCCCCACTTTATCTTCGAAATAAGACCATTTGGAACCATTATAAACCGAATTTGACCTTAATATAAAATAATATTTTGAGATTTTCCTAAGATGCCCCTCTCCTCCCTTATAAAAGGGAACCTCCTCCCTTTCCTCCTCACACCAATTTGAGCATTCAAGCTCGGCCAACCCCTACCAAAGTCTCTTCTCCACTTCCCTAGTATCATACTAGAGGTCCTGGTCTTCTTCAAAGACCATCCTTAGTTCTTTAAGTGGAGGTTAAGTGAAGGCGCGTCAAAAAGAGGTAATATCCATTACCGATCTTTTTCAATTTCTTTCTTCTTCAACTTCTTCTTTTTTAGTTGTTTCATGATAAAGTAATAACATCAGTATTTCTTATATACTGATATGGTATTATAAATATTAAAAAAATATAATTAACCTTCTATCCATCCTATGGAAAAATGAAATCACTGCGCGTGCGTACGTACGGAATACTGTCTCCACGCCGTGGTGAAATCTATTTTCTGTCACCACCTTAATTGGATGGGTATAATAGTGTAATGAGTAACTATATATGATTATTATAAAGTGATATTGATATTTAAATAGTATACATACACTTCAACACAATTCCATGACCATGGGAATGATATCATCGCTCGTGCGTACGTACGGACTACCGTCTCCACGACGCGATGAGATTCATTATCAATGATTAACCATTCATGAATGATTATAAATTATATATAATAAGTACTAATGAAATACATGACATAATAATGATACTGGATTTATGTATATTTATATGTATGTCATCTACTTAATTCCATTCAATTCAATAAGGAAACGAAAACAGCGTTCATGCGTACGTACGGACTACCGTCTCCATGAACGGTGTATTTCATTTCATTTATCGATATATTATATATATATATATTCTGAATATATATTATATATAAATCATGTTTTACATTCTGGATATAAGTAATCATGATCCAAGTAATCATATTAATAATTACAAGTTAAAAACACGAACGACAAATGAGACGATTTTACCCAAAACGCTACCTTAACATGAATTTACAAAAGAACGGGTAATATAAAGTCATAAGTGGACCATATATGATATAATAACAATTAATATCATTCTGTAATAAGTCAATAACATGATTTAAATCATTATACAGGAGGTTCGGACACTTACAAAGCAAGTCGGACCTAAGGTAAGGGAAATATCACAATCTAATTTTTATCCGAGATTGTTTATACTTTGAAATTTACTGGGGTGTATTTTATTATCCACATCCATGTTTCCTCAATATGTAATATTATTTCTATACACTTAAAATTTTTTTAAATTCAATTTTATCCTTCAGTGAGTTTTTATTAAAAGATATGAAAGGAATCTTTTTTCGTTTTTCGTACGAGGTACTTTTTGACTTTTCCGACAAAAGTACAAAGAATGTTTTTTTAACTTATACGGCATAAATGGATTTTTAAAACATTATTTCCAAGAAATTTCCTTCACAAGTTTTCCAGTTTATTTTTAATCAACTTCTTTTATTTTAAAGTTGTATGACATGATAAGAAAGGGAAAAAAACGTTTTTGAAGAAGAAAGGATATTTTCCTCAAGAATGGAGTTCATGTGTTTTATCAAAATTATTTTCCATATAAGATAATAAAGGGTTCTATTTTTTATCCCTATTATTACATGGATTTGATTATGTTGTGATGGAAATATTTTTATGAATTCCTTTATCTTATATGAATTGTTTTATGATGTCATGTTGTTTAAGAATCCCATTTTTTTACATGGGTTATGCTATGATGTATGGTTTATGATTTTGTGGCACACATAAGAATGGTATCATTAAGAGATGGGTGGTAACTATATCTCCCTCCAATGCATTGGGTAAAGATTTTATATCTCATGAGATAGACATGGATGGAATGGTAGGTTATACCGATTCAGTGAAACAGGACTGAAACGAGGGTGACTCGGTTCAGAAAGGGACTTTGTCCACTAATATAGTCTTGGCAATGAGTCTTGACTAAAAAGAAATGATTATTATGTGTGTATGCCACAAAGTTTCATGTTTTAAGTTGTGATTATTGGGATTACATTTCACTTCTATGATTTATCCCATGTTATGATATTATGAGCTCTTTTGCAGGTTAAGATTTCCAAAAGCTATGTTCTTATGTATATGATGTGATTGATATTTCTTTTGTTTACCCTTACTGAGCATTTGAGCTCACCCTTTTATGTTTTCTTTTCCCCAGGATATAAATAAAGGTTTTAGGTAAAAAAAGGGAAGATCTCTATGGGAGATATTGAAGATCTTTTACCACGATTAGAAGATTATGTTCCGAGTTTCTAAAGACACTAAACTATTACGATCCTTGTTTGTGTGTTTTTTTGTTATGTAATAAGTATTCCGCAAATGTAATGTAATTTCCATGTATGTCAGGATTCGGTTCTCTACATGAAACCAATGTAAAGTGGTGACCTTTGGTCTAGGAACACAATAGAGACCCTGATGACTTGTAATTATAATATTTATCATGGGATTCATGAAAATTTCTTTATAATCATCTATGAAATGGATATTATCTTCTTTATGAGTTGACATTATTAATTTATTAGAAAATAATAATAAATTTCTCACATCATATCAATTGTATCTTACTCATCCAGGAAAATTGCTTCTCTCTGTCGCTACAGATGGACTGGGATAGTCATTATGCACCTTTTTATTTATTGGATTCATGTATATAAACATTTTTTTATATAAGTCCCATTAATGATATGATATTCAATTCACGCATATAGCAGGGTTTAGAATAAAATATATTTTCTTACTTAAGAATAGTGCCTGAATAGGTTGGTCTAACTTGAGGATCTTCTCAGTTTGTTCAATTATATTTTCTAATTCACATAAACTAACTATTTTATTATTATTATATGAAATAAATGGGGACTATTTTCTTAATTTAAAGGACATAAAATATGGAAATTATAAACATAAACCAACATAAATATAATAACAGGAGGTGTAAAGGAATAAATAACATAGTTTTTCATTTAATTTTGGGTTAAATCATTATTCTCATTTGTTTTTTTGGATTTGGTTTCCCAATAAAAACATGAAATCTCATGATGAAACACTATTATATTTTATAAATTATGGAATAATTGAATGATTATTAAATATCAATGAAACCTCCTCCTATAATTTTGGTTGATTAAAAACCTTTGTTGGCGGTGGCCTATCATCCAGGACACAACTCTATCAATGTTGTTTCATCAATATTCTATAGAAACTCAGTCTTAACATGCATGGATATTACATCATTTAATATGAATGTCTATCCAATTACAAAAATAAATTTTCTAAGGTATGTAATAGTTTATTATAATTTTCAATATGGAAACATAATATTCTATCCTCGTGAAAGATAATCAATATATCCCTTAATGATATCCCCCTTATATTACTCCAAATTAAAACCATTCATAATTACTTGGGGAGTGGAATCTTACGAAAGGGGTGAACTCAGATTCACATTATGGGTAAATAGGGGATATATGTAAGTATAACATGAGAATAAGGGTATGAGAACATGACAATAACATTATATCGTTATACTCTACATATCAAATATCATTATCAAGAGTCATGGAATAGTGATTGAAATTTCACAAAAAAATGAATCATAATGGACACATGAGAATATTCAATGAGTGAATAATAGTGTAATAAGATATGGAATTATGGTAGACACATAATAACATAAATAATTATTTCAAGGATACCTAAATAGATTTTCATGAAGTGTTAGAATTAGCACAATAAATTGTGTACCTACTTCAAGATTGTGATTCACTTCTATGTACCCACTTTCTTCAGGCATGGGATGCCCTCAAACATTACCTATTTTATTGGTATTCAGATGCATTCCTATTCACCCTCTTGTTTTATTCATTGGATTCCATAATGTGTACCCTCTAATTCCAGCCTCGAGATGTCGTATCTTTACAATCATTGGATTTCCTCCTGTATAGCATCATGTTACAAGCATGGGATTCTTTCTAGTGTACCCTCTTTTTTCGAGCTTGACCAGACATCCTATGTACCATCAAATTTTTGGATTGTGATGCTCTCCTAGGAAAACCCTTTTGTTGAGCTTGGGATTCCCAGTATGGTAAACATTTAGACTATTAAAAAATTATTTTTACCCTTTTAATTGGCAGGATATATTGGTCCAACCCATCAAATAACGAATTAATACATTCATATTCCATAAGAAAACAAACATTCATCCTATAATTACCCATAAAAAGAGATGGATTTCCTAAACATCATATCAGAACTCATGAAATAAAATGAAAATCATACAAATTCCATTATATAATTATATGTGGAAAGGATAAAGGTCTAAAAATTATTTCATCAATGAAAAACCTATTAAAATAAGCTATTTTCAAAATAATATATCCCATGTTAGAGAAATGGGGGTCTTAAACATCATTCTATCAAAAAATAGTCCTTTAAAACTAAAATATGAATTTAATTTTTGAATCATATCCATAGAAAAGTTTAAAATATAGGAAATGACTTCACAAAATATGGAGGAGTATTTTGCAAGGTCACGTGAAAAAATACCTTTAGAAAACTGACTTTCATTGAAAATCCATTTCCAAAAATAATTTCAAAAATAATTTTTTAAAATAAAATATATACAATTTAATTGAAAAATATTTGTGAGGAAATTATGTTTTTAAAAATGGACACACCTTTTTAAAACATGTTTCACTTTTGTAACATTTTTTTTAAAAATAAAATTTTAATATTATAATGTAATATTCTAGTTTTTTTAAAAAAAATCTTTTAAAATACATTGAAATTTAGAAAGAATTCGTGAAATCATTATGAACTCCATTTTATAGATGACTTATATAATAATATTGAAAATAAGTTGAAAAAATAAATCCTTGAGAAATATTAAAGTATCATGAATAAATATTAAACAATTTTTATGTATAAATAATTTTTTAGAACATTTTTAATACAAAATTGTTTTGAAAGAACATAAATTTACGACTGAAGAGAGGGATAATGGCAGATTTCATTAAAAACAGTTTTCTAATTATATCAAATACCAAATATTATAAAAATAGTACTAATACATTAAGATATAATGAATAACCATAATATAATAAGAAATATTATTTTTCATGAGAGATGGATCAATCTATGTCATTAATTAAAGCATAATCATAAAAATCCTGAAAAATGATTTGATTGTAGCACTAAAAAATTATTACTTTTAAAACATTGACTAATAATGAACATGATATAATAAAATTATATGAAACATAAATATCATGAAATAAAGGGATTTATGATATAACATATCAATGTACATTATATAAATTTCATTCAAAAATATAGGTGCAAATGTTGGCATGTATCTCAATGTAGGCAAATTGAGACAAAAATTGCTTTACTGATTCTGTAAATTTCGGTCCATAAACAAAATGAATGAAATATCAAAAAATTTACATTAAATACCAATAAATATATATATAATAATCATATAATACATTCATTTACATTTAATATACATGACAGAAGAAATTAAAGGGTAATTAATCATAAGTCTCACAGAAACAAATGTTAGACGAGAAATCCCTAACTAAACAAGTCGCCTAAGAATCATGATCTGTATTAAATAATAACAATAATATTTTAATATAATTAAATAAATTAAATAAATGATATAAAAATTAATAAGATAGTATATACTCAACACAAAATAATCAAATGGTGAATAATGCATGTATCTCACAGAAATACAGTATGTGCTGATATTCCCTTACCGTTAGTTTTACCTTTCATTGTACACATTCAATCATCCTATATAAAAAATATTATATAATTACAAATATTCTACATAATAATGTTATTACATCTACTTCCATATATTATTTTGGTATGACTACATATTTCTTGTTTGTTAACATCTTCTTGTGACAGTTACATTGTGGGTGATATCCTCTTTGTTTATCATATATGTTTTGAATTATTGTTCTTAATACTATTACATATATCATGATTTAAATATTTCCAAGTTGTAAAAAATGATATGAATATAATATATATTATTTAAATATATATTTATAAAAATTAATTAACGATATAAATATGAAATGGATTATACAGTTCGTGGAGATGATAAGCCGTACGTACGCATGAACATTGTTTCTATTTTCCTACCATATTAAATGAAAATTAAATAATATATATATATAATATAATTCTAGTATCATGGTTATTTCATATTTATAATATAATTTAACTAAAAAAATACTTAGTACATTAAGTTTAATGTGTTATCTAATCACCTTGTTTTGAGGAAGCACTTGTTCACCTGTCCATTAATGAAGTTATCATATTTTCACAAAATGGAAAGAATGAATGTTTGTTTTATATAATAACTAAAAAAATAAAGACCACAAAAATATAATACATATAATGTAAAAATATCATTTTCATCATAATTGACACCAATGATAGGTGGTAAAGGAAAATTAACAACATCATTACGCAGGATGGTAGTCCACCTTAGACAAGAATGGTAAGTTCCTTACCCATTGGAGGGAAAGTATCTGTAAGTTCAGTTAGAAAACATGTAATAAAAATTATCAGTATATTTATTATACATAGGTTATTATATATTCATGTAATAAGAATATTTTATGGGGTGGATAATGAAAATAAATTGAAAGAGTTTGTGGAAGGATGTTAACTCCAATTTGGTAAAATTCGGTTAGTTTGCTCCAATGGGATTCCTTATTTAGATTTCATCCAAAAGAGAGGATACAATGATGAATTTATAGATTTTGGAATGATATTTGGGAAGATATATTCCCATAAAAAATTCATTATATGTGAGAATAAGTGGGAGGGGGTAGTGTACTTTTATAGTGGAGGAGTGGAATTAATATCAATTTTTTAAAAGGTAATTCCACCCATATTTATTCAATGTCATGTGGATCCAATAATGGTACAAATCGTAATAAAGTAGAAATTGGGAATAATTATTATCATCAAATGGTTTTTGGAAAACATTTCTAGGTGATTTATTTCCTTTTCTAAATGTCTTAGCCCTTTGTTACAATAATTTTTTCTTAATTTCTATAATTAATTTTCTTCACATTCACTTATTTTTTGTCAAAATATAATTTTACAATATTATAAATTATAAATTATTATTATTAAAAATACCGAATCATTTTGTTCAAATAAAAATCATAAAATATTCATAATAGAATTTAAATATAATCTGTGTGACGAGGCGAAAAAGTGGGTTTTTAAATTAAAAATGTTTTAATGTTTGAAATGTTATTATATATATTTTCATTGTGAAATTGATTCTATTTACCAAAATCAGAATAATTTATATAAAATTTAACTAATGAATCTTTATGAAAAATTCAACATTTAATTGAACCATATAAATTATTTATATGAAATAGAATTTTTGTAATAAATTTCTATTTTTTTACTATTCATGAAAATATAAAACTTCTCTGAAAATTACCAAACATTCAACCAAAGTAACTTATTATATACTATTTTCAAAAATCCAGTTTTTATTTTAATATAAAAATTATAAAAGTGTCAAATATTATATTTTAAATGGGGTCTCCATTGAAATATTCTTAAATTACCTTCTAGTAATAAACAAATATAATAATAAAATAGAATTTACTGTTATATTACGACTATAAATACTATTGGAAGATTGTAAAAAAATTATTTACTATATAATATATAAATTTTATTAAAAATATTCATCATTAGTGGTTTGTTTAATTTAATGAGATAAAATGGGATTCATGCATAGTTTTCCTAGAAAAGGAATTCCATTTTTTGTAATATAATTCATACTTTAATTAATAACTAACTGATAACCGATGGATTCATTTTTTATACATTTCAAAACAACATTATCATAATTAAATTAATCCTATTCATAAGTCCCATTAATACATATTGGTGGTAAAAATATTGATATTTTAATAACATTAATAATAGTATTCTATAGATTGGTATAATATAGACTTTTGTGTAATAAAAACCATTCAAGGAACTCAAAATTGGGTGTAACACAAGACAAATGTAGTGTTATATCCATTAAAAGCTTCTATAAATGTTCCATGTAGATCAATATTAACATGGTGTTTCATGAATTACAATCCAAACATTTTTATTTCATATAACCTAAGCTATATTTAGTCCCACATGAAATGAAAACCATAAAAAACATAAGATAAAAGTGTAAAAAAATACTTCAAAAAATATTAGTTTATTTCATTCTATCCCCCATAAAATGAGTTTAAACCTTTAAATTTGTCTAGGTTATCCATATATTAATTATTGAATGGTTCTTTCATATAAATTCATATCGTAAAAAAGAATACAAAAACATTCTTAAAAATTATAATGTTATAAACATAATGCTTACATAAAGTAAATGTTATTTGGGATTCTAAATAAGATAACATAGAAGGTAACTGAACACATGTACATGGAAGATAAATATAACTATCATGTTCTAAAGGATAGTGATAATGAACAATGTTAGGATAAAGATAACCATCATAATTTTATAACCCTATGGGATTGTAAAATTTCATCGATATCATAATAAATAAGGATAATGGAAACAAATTTATTTCAAAAACCTTCCCCCATTTTTTTATAATTTTATATAATTAAATATAATTACTTGATATCATTTCATTTTATAAGAACAATCCCACCATTGGATATCTCTTTCACTAATTTCCAATTCAAATATTATTCCATGATATGACGGTGAGTTTTTAATTCTGGATGCAACATGAGATTATTAAATAGAATGATAGGTCATTCTAACTAACCTTTTCACAAAAAATGGTTATCATAAGTTACCCAATATAGATAAATTGTTATATGGTGATATAATTCATTAATCTCTAAAAACTCATTAAAATTTTATTGTAACACCCCAAGATTTCATAGTGTGTTATTTCTTCAAAATAATTCAATAACTTTCACTACACACAACACCGAGTTCAATCACACCATGACTTACCAAAAACAAATCCATTCAAAATAGGTTATGAATAGTATTAACTAAATTTTAAACTTTATATAATCCTTATAATTTTAGAATTCATATTATGAGTTTCTTAGACATAATGCAAGAACAAATTCATTTTCAGTATAGCACTTTTATCAACTTTTAATAGTGAAACATTTTTATATACAATATTTTAGACTTTTTGACTAAATGGGGACATCAAAAATTTAAAATGAAACATCCCAAGCTACCACGGTACGCTAGCGTGTGCTGTACGCAACACCGAGTTCTAACACACCATAACCAATCAAACTAGTCGTTATGAATTGTAATACCTACCTTTTAAAATTTTAGAAATTTTATCTCTCAAAATGGACTTCATTTTTGTATTCGGAATATCGAATTTAGCCTAAGGTGAAATTTTGGTACTTTTCGGATAACTTTAATATTTTGATGAATAGTGAAAATTACTAAATTTTAATTAAAAACTACTTTTTTAATCAAAATAATTAATAGTGATAAATTATGAATTTGAGTGGTTTTAAAGTATATTTAGAATATATTTTTACCATTTAATATAATGTTGGTCATTGGACATAATTTTACAATTAAACCGAACATAAACAAGTGTCAATATTTTGATAGTTATTATCTCTTAAAAAACGTTTTTTGTTTTGACAGCGGGAATTAATTTTAAATTAATTTCTGCCACTTCTGTGTTTTGAATTTAGAAAAATGGATTCCATATTTGGAATCAGGATGTTCAAATTATGTAAATAGGAAACTTTTATTTTTAGATATTTTGAATAATTACTGCGGTAAATATTTTATTTACCATGGTTAAGGGTAAATCCGGTAAATAAGGGTTAAAAAATAATATTATAATATTACTAAATTACCCTAAAACGTGTCCTAGCATTATTGGTTGATACATGTTCGACCATAGGCATCTTTGGGTCGATTTGGGGACCCCATGGTGCCACTTGTAGGTGATAGGGACACTTTATTTTAATTAAGTTAAAATGAATACAAAAATGACACAAGCAGATATCTTTTAGAAAACAATTTTTTACATAGGGTTATATATGTTGGATTTTAGACTATAAATATTCATTATAAAGATAAAATGATTTCCTACATGATGATATTTTATTTTCAATTTTTAGAGATTAAATAGTTTAATTTATTTATGACACAATGACGATGCATTAATTATCATAATAGTGAAAAATTAAAATAATTGATATTATAAATACCCAAATATATATAATATGAAACTTTTAATGAATTAAAATAATTTTCTAGGATAATATGATATATTAGGATTAATTTAATTGACTTTTTTCGAAGTAATCAATCTGTTATGAGTTTCACAAAAATGAATTATTGAATAGTGTTAAATTTGACATAAAAGAGTTCTTAAAACAAGTATTATATTATTAATTGATATTAAATTCCTAAAAATATAAGGTTCGGCCACGAGACTTATATCATGATAGGTTCATCATTAATGGACCACTTGGGGGTCTCTTGGATGTATATAGTATGTTTATTAACCATATTATATAAAAATACAAAGAGACATTGTAAAAGTGAAACAAATTAACTTAGAGTTAATACTGTAAGATATGTTTAATATAAGTACCCAAACCTGTCTAAATTCTATTGGTTGAGTTTTTTTCGACCCATACCCACCTTAAACTTTTAATAGTCAACTTTGGAGCCATTGGAAACCTAATATTAATTTATTATAAACTAATATTTCTAGCTTTTCCAAATGTGCCCCTCACCCCTATTATAAAAGGGCACTCCTCCTCATTTCTTCACACTTTCAAAACCTTTTTGTTCGGAAAAACTCTTCCCAAATACTCTCCCAACTTCCCTCACTACAACCTAGAAGCCTTAGTTTGATCAGAAAGCCAACCTAAGGAGCCCTTTTGATCAACTCAAAAGGAAGAAACCGAAGAAGAGGTAATGATTTCACCACCCTTTTCCAAGTTCATTTCTTCTTCCACTTCTTCTTCCTTTGTTGTTACCATTATAAAATAATAACTCCAGTATCATATATATACTGTGATGTTATTATAAATATGGTACAACCATATTCAGTATTCTATCCACCCTTTGAATAACATGTCACCATACGTGCGTACGTACGGCTTACCGTCTCCACGTCGTGGTGTAATTGTTATTCAATATAATATTATTTGGATGGGTATAATAATGATGTGTAACTCATGTAAATAATAAATATAACTTGTTAATGATTCAGTATATATGATATACCATCCATTTATATATTATTTTTAATATCAAAAGAATGATATTGTCGCTCGTGCGTACGTACGGACTACCATCTCCACGAACGCGATGAGATTCATTCTGCATCGTATCCATTAAAGTATAATTATCATTTGATGATTTAAAAATGATGTTTAGGGACTTGATAAAATTTTGGATATGAGTAATATACAACCTATCTTTTACAAAACATGTCTTACGTAACAAAACATATAAAAGAAAACAAGTAAGTTAACACCCGAAACAACGATAATACTAAGATATTATTATCAAATAAATATTAAAAGATCATATATGATATCATATTAATGTATATGATTATTGTATAATTTAATAAAAATTATTTCACCGTTATACAGGAGGTTATCCTACCCCAACCAAGGAAATTACAAGGTAAGGGTTATTTCACAATCTCTTCATTATCCGAGGTTGTTTATACGTAATAATCTACTGGGATCTCTTTATCATCCACATCCATGTTTCTTCAAAATGTATTTCAAAACATTTTTATCATTTACAAGAATATGGGTTAAAGTCATTTATACACTTGTTTGACTTTTTATAAGAGGAATCTTTCCGTCGTTTTCAAAACAAGGTCCTTTTTAACCTTTTCGACAGAATTAAGGTAAGAATGTTTTTTTAACTTATATGGCGGG
Organism: Viscum album; assembly: GCA_963277665.1. Taxonomy (NCBI): domain Eukaryota; kingdom Viridiplantae; phylum Streptophyta; class Magnoliopsida; order Santalales; family Viscaceae; genus Viscum; species Viscum album. The sequence goes on along the minus strand of OY728137.1, from coordinate 609,135,416 downwards.
TGCGGTTATTTTCCGCTGTTATTAAATCTTCAAAGCTTTACTTACAATCTTATAAGAATATTTTCAAAGAAAATGTTTTATTTTATATGGCTCTTAAATTATTTCAAAAATAGAAAGAGATATTTCTCTAAAAAGTGTTTTGATTTCATCTATGTCAACATCCTTTGATGGATTTTACGCTTATTTGAAGTTGATTTATTATGATACAAAACTTCTATATTGTATTGAAGGTTTTGTGATATGTTTGACTGTGGATGTGCTATTTTTATACCATTCATAGTTTATGGTGAAATTATTGACATTTCGTATGTTAGTTTTAATACGAATGTTTATGTTATGTTTAAACCTTTTCATATTGGAATGCATTGGACTTAATATGTGACGAGTGGAGCCTGCTATAGCTCCTCGATGCATCGGTAGGTCTCATGAGACAAACTAGTGTCTTGGCACAAGGCCTTGGAAAAAATCTTATTTTTAGTCTTGGCACGAGGCCTTGGCTATGTGGTTATGATAGTCTGGCATTATGCATTCCATCATTATGAAAGTGGTTATTGATTTTTCATGTGATTATTTGATTAGTAGAATATCCATATGAATAAGTAAATGGAATTATTTCATTTTATTTATGCCATTCTATATTGAAAGTTCAAGTTTGAAAGGCTTTTGTTTTATTAATGCATTGCATTAAATGTTTATGATTATTTTGAATGTTCCGCTATATTGTTATACTTACTGGGCATTTGAGCTCACCCCTTTTCTATGTTTTATTTTTCCCAGGATGTGAAGAAGTAAGTTATGAATGACCTGCAGGGATATTATGAGGGGATAATAGTGTGGACTATGGATACATTATGTTGTCGTAGTAGTTTTTCATTTTATGATGTAATGTAAAACTTATGAATATATCTAGTGTTTCCAAGGCTACTAAACCAATCGGTATTTCGAGATTTGATCTTTCTTGTGATCACGCCAATGTTATGTAATAATGCACCGACTCTGGGTAACTAGGGTCAGGGCATTACAGTTGGTATCAAAGGAAGTTTAGTACAAACCTTGGAAGCTAGATTTAGATAAACTCTGATTAGAGAACATAGATTTAAGATGAATTTTGAGGATTAGTATAGAAGAACTTCCTAGAATTTTGGTATTATAGAGTTTTTGTGAGTTTTTCGAGCAATACATACCTGTCTGGATACGAGCAGGTAGAGGTGGCTCTGGAACAGATGTACCTAGGGGTAAAACCCAAAAACACCGCTTTGAGCTAGACTCGAACGGGAACTGGTGCACGACAACGGGCCTTGCTGCACTCTTGGTTACGACACTCCCGAGGGATATGCTTAGGATAATTCTTATTTTATTTACAAACCATTATGAACGGTTTATGAGTATATACATCCCCAAAGGAGACATTTTTATGATTATGGATTATATCCATAAATAGTTCAATTTATGTTAAGTGTTTTATAAGTATGGGATTATGTATTTTGATTCATAAACTGATATAGTGTATGCCATTGTTTAGAAATGGCGCCCAGTAGAAGGAATGAGAACTCCAGAAATGCAAATGATCCAAAGAGACGGAAGGATCATATCTTTCATGGTCTTAAGCTAGAATTTATAAGAGAAATAGTCTCCCATGTATTATCATCCTATGAAGAAATAATATCATATGTGGATAAGATAAGTAAAGAGTTTACTGAGTCCTATGGCTTTGAAGGGAAGCAAGAGAAGAAAAGGATGGAAGAGAGAAAGATGGATAAAGGGAAGAGGGAAAAGAAGAATTTTCCCATATGTGGTAACTGTGGAAAAAAACACCCTGGAACTTGCCTGAAAGGAATGGGAGTTTGTTATAAGTGTGGAGGAAAAGGGCACAAAGTACGTGACTACAAGGGTAAGAAAATGGTTTCAAATGTACAATGCTTCATTTGCAAGGAGTTTGGACACTACGCGAACCTATGTCCTAGTCATCAGACTATGCCGCAAATGATGCTATTGGATAATAATCAAGGTATGATACTACCATAGATGAAGAGGAATGATTAGAGTTCTTATGTTGATTATGTCAATTGAGTGTTGTATCAACAATGTACTTGTTATAATAATTATGGAGTATATAAGGATTGTACTGAAATACTATTTCATTATGGACTTGAGATTGTGTGGAACAAAGAAAAGTGACTCAATAACAGGATAAATTTTTGGAAAATATATGGTTGAGAGAATGATAAACCATAATATAGTTCTGATACCGAGGTAGCGATTTTGGAATAATACATGATTGTTTTGGATAAATTATATTGGATATTATTGACAACCTTGGAACTGATTAATGATTTGTATATTCCATCATTGTTGGGGTTTAAAACATTTTTGGATTGATGAAGTATATCCAGCATTCTATATGGAATAAGGGAGCATGAATGTAATCAATAAGGAATATGGTAATTCAGGATGTTTCAGTGTATTAAATGAATACATGATGAAGGTATTAATATGCTATTACGGGGTAAAAAGGATCTACATTATGTTTACCTTCCTTATAAATTTTGGACTGTGAGTTTGGACAGAACTATTTTGGATAGTTCTAGTTTGGATTATTTTGGATTGCCATAAAAGGACAACCCGGAGGTCGAGCGGCTACCCATCGCGTCCGACAAGGCTGCGAGACTTGAACCCGCAACCGAAGGGCGACAAGGGTGTATCACCTACCACTAGCCCACGAGATGTCCTGGATTAAATAATGTAGTTTTTTTAAAAGATCTGGTAGATGAATTATAAATTCATTTATTTTGGAACCCTGTACGAATAGTATAAATAGAAATTTTTTTTACGTTCTATTATCTTTTAGAGTGAAAGATGAGTTTGTGGTAGAAATTTATTAATGGATAAAACTCTAATTATAAAGTAATTATATCTCCTTATGATCTTAGCCAATCTCATAAATAAATTCCTCAACATTAATAAAAATAACTTAGAACAAAAATGTTGTCCTAGATGGTACCTTAAATCATCACTAATTCATGGCTTTGGGATTGTTGGCCTTTTCATAGCCATGTTCTATACCACTCTCCATCATATAATTGATGGTTAGATTTCTCTTCCATATCCATATTTTTCTACATGGAACCCTAGTATGTGTTATTTTCGGTAATATTCATACTTTCCACTCTTTATTTTAAATAGAGGCCTCGTTAATTCATTTTTCAATGTGGGATTTCAACTAAGATATTTTGAGACGTCAAAAATGTGTTATCCTAATAACCTATGTTTTGTTGAACCGATGGTATTTCAAATCATCATAGATTGATGAATTTAAGGACCTCAATTATACACTTGTTTGTGATTGATGACCTCAATCACTACCTATAAATATTTACGTTTTTCATCCAATTATATGTCTCTAATTTCCACCAATGTTCTCCTAATCGAGATCATAATTTGGTGGTGACCCTTTCATTTCTCTTTTCCTCATATTAAGACTATATTTTAGTAACCTAATTTCCGATGTGGGTTTTCCCACAAAGATATTTTCTATTTTAAACCTTTTATTTTCGAAGAACAATTTCAAATTGCGAGGACACAATTTATTGAAGGAGGGGAGAATGTAACACCCCAAGATTTCATAGTGTGTTATTTCTTCAAAATAATTCAATAACTTTCACTACACGCAACACCGAGTTCAATCACACCATGACATACCAACAAAAAAACATCCATTCAAAAGAGGTTATGAATAGTATTAACTAATTTTAAACTTTATATAATCCTTATAATTTTAGAATCCATATTATGAGTTTCTTAGACATAATGGAAGAACAGATTCATTTTCAGTATTGCACTTTTATCAACTTTTAATAGTGAAACCTTTTTATATACAATATTTTAAACTTTTTGACTAAATGGGGACATCAAAAATTTAAAATGAAACATCCCAAGCTTCCACGGTACGCTAGCGTGTGTTGTACGCAACACCGAGTTCTAACACACCATAACCAATCAAACTAGTCATTATGAATAGTAATACCTACCTTTTAAAATTTTAGAAATTTTATCTCTCAAAATGGACTTCATTTTTTTTTTCATAATATCGAATTTATCCTAAGGTGAAATTTTGGTACTTTTCGGATAACTTTAATATTTTGATGAATAGTGAAAATTACTAAATTTTAATTAAAAACAACTTTTTTAATCAAAATAATTAATAGTGATAAATTATGAATTTGAGTGGTTTTAAAGTATATTTAGAATATATTTTTACCATTTAATATACTGTTGTTCATTGGACATAATTTTACAATTAAACCGAACATAAACAAGTGTCAATCTTTTGATAGTTATTATCTCTTAAAAGCACGCTTTTTGTTTTTACAACGAGAATTAATTTTAAATTAATTTCTGCCACTTCTGTGTTTTGAATTTATAAAAATTGATTCCATATTTGGAATCAGGATGTTCAAATTATGTAAATAGGTAACTTTTATTTTCAGACATTTTGAATAATTACTGCGGTAAATATTTTATTTACCATGGTTAAGGGTAAATCCGGTAAATAAGGGTTAACAAATAATTTTATAATAATACTAAATTACCCTAAAATGTGTCCTAGCCTTATTGGTTGATACATGTTCGACCATAGGCATCTTTGGGTCGATTTGGGGACCCCATGGTGCCACTTGTAGGTGATATGGACACTTTATTTTAATTAAGTTAAAATGAATACAAAGATGACACAAGCATATATCATTTAGAAAAACAATTTTTACATAGGGTTATATATGTTGGATTTTCGACTATAAATATTAATTATAAAGATAAAAAGATTTTATACATTGTGATATTTTATTTTCAATTTTTAGAGATTAAATAATTTAATTTATTTATGACACAATGATGATGCATTAATTATCATAATAGTGAAAAATTAAAATAATTGATATTATAAATACCCAAATAAATATAATATGAAACTTTTAGTGAATTAAACTAATTTTATAGGATAATATGATATATTATGATTGATTTAATTGACTTTTTTCGAAGTAATCAATCTGTTATGAGTTTCAGAAAAATCAACTATTGAATAGTGTCAAATTTGACATAAAAGAGTTCTTAAAACAAATATTATATTATTAATTGATATTAAATTCCTAAAAATATAAGGTTCGGCCAAGAGACTTATATAATTATAGGTTCATCATTAATGGACCACTTGGGGGTCTCTTGGATGTATATAGGAATCTTATTAACCATATTATATAAAAATACAAAGAGACATTGCAAAAGTGAAACTAATTAACTTAGAGTTAATACTTAAATATAAGGTTAATATAAGTACCCAAACCTGTCTAAATTCTATTGGTTTAGTTGTTTTCGACCCATCCCCACCTTAAAATTTGAATAGTCAACTTTGGAGCCATTGGAAACCGAATATGAATTTATTATAAACTAATATTTCTAGCTTTTCCAAATGTGCCTCTCACCCCTCTTATAAATGGGCACTCCTCCTTCTCATTTCTTCACACTTTCAAAGCCTTTTGGTTCGGCCAAAATCTGCCCAAATACTCTCCCAACTTACCTCACTACAACCTCGAGGCCTTAGTTTGATCAGAAAGCCAACCTAAGGAGCCCTTTTGATCAAATCAAAAAGAAGAAACCGAAGAAGAGGTAATGATTTCATCACCCTTTTCCAAGTTCATTTCTTCTTCCACTTCTTCTTCCTTTGTTGTTACCATTCTAAAATAATAACTCCAGTATCATATATATACTGTGATGTTATTCTAAATATGGTACAACGATATTCAGTATTCTATCCACCCTTTGAATAACATGTCACCATACGTGCGTACGTACGGCTTACCGTCTCCACGTCATGGTGTAATTGTTATTCAATATAATATTATTTGGATGGGTATAATAATGATGTGTAACTAATGTAAATAATAAATATAAAATGTTGATGATTCAGTATATATGATATACCATCGATTTATATATTATTTTTAATATCAAAAGAATGATATTGTCGCTCGTGCGTACGTACGGACTACCGTCTCCACGAACGCGATGAGATTCATTCTCCATCGTATCCATTAAATTATAATTATCTTTTGATGATTTAAAAATGATGTTTAAGGACTTGATATCATTCTGGATATGAATAATATACAACCTATCCTTTACAAAACATGTCTTACGTAACAAAACATATAAAAGAAAACAAGTAAGTTAACACCCGAAACCACGATAATACTAAGATATTATTATCAAATCAATATTAAAAGATCATATATGATATCATATTAATGTATATGATTATTTTATAATTTCATAACAATTATTTCACCATTATACAGGAGGTTAACCTACCCCAACCAAGGAAATTACAAGGTAAGGGTTATTTCAAAATCTCTTCATTATCCGAGGTTGTTTATACGTAATAATCTACTGGGATCTCTTTATCATCCACATCCATGTTTCTTCAAAATGTATTTCAAAACATTTTTATCATTTACAAGAATATGGGTTAAAGTCATTTATACCCTTGTTTGACTTTTTATAAGAGGAATCTTTCCATCATTTTCAAAACAAGGTCCTTTTTAACCTTTTCGACAGAATTAAGGTAAGAATGTTTTTTTTATCTTATACGGTGGGTGCGGTTATTTTCCGCCGTTATAAAATCTTCAAAGCATTACATACAAGCTTATAAGAATATTTTCAAAGAAAATGTTTTATTTTATATGGCTCTTAAATGATTTCAAAAATAGAAAGAGATATTTCTCTAAAAAGTGTTTTGATTTCATCTATGTCAACATCCTTTGATGGATTTTACGCTTATTTGAAGTTGATTTATTATGATACAAAACTTATATATTGTATTGAAGGTTTTGTGATATGTTTGACTGTGGATGTACTATTTTTATACCATTCATAGTTTATAGTGAAATTATTGACATTTTGTATGTTAGTTTTAATACGAATGTTTATGTTATGTTTAAACCTTTTCATATGGGAATGCATTGGACTTAATATGTGACGGGTGGAGCCCGCTATAGCTCCTCGATGCATCGGTTGGTCTCATAAGACAAACTAGTGTCTTGGCACAAGGCCTTGGCAAAAATATTATTTGTAGTCTTGGCACGAGGCCTTGGCTATGTGGTTATGATAGTCTGGCATTATGCATTCCATCATTATGAAAGTGGTTATTGATTTTTCATGTGATTATTCGATTAGTAGAATATCCATGTGAATAAGTAAATGTAATTATTTCATTTTATTTATGCCATACTATGTTTAAAGTTCAATTTTGAAAGGCTTTTGTTTTAGTAATGCATTGCCTTAAATGTTTATGCTTATTTTGAATGTTCCGCTAAATTGTTATCCTTACTGGGCATTTGAGCTCACCCCTTTTCTATGTTTTATTTTTCCCAGGATGTGAAGAAGTAAGTTATGAATGACCTGCAAGGATATTATGAGGGGATAATAGTGTGGACTATGGAGACATTATGTTGTCATAGTAGTTTTTCATTTTATGATATAATGTAAAACTTATGAATATATCTAGTGTTTCCAAGGCTACTAAACCAATCGGTCTTTCGAGATTTGATCTTTCTTGTGATCACGCCAATGTTATGTAATAATGCACCGAATCTGGGTAACTAGGGTTGGGGCGTTACATTTATAATAATACATTCAATAGATTGTTAAACATAAAACCCTTATGAATAATGGAGGTACAAAAAATTTGAAGCAGGGTCACTAAATTTCTAAAAAAAACATCTTAGAATTGATCCCCCATATATAATAAATTAACACTTCATTGTTTCATACGAAAAATATATTCATAATTTATTCTCTTGAAACATGTTAATAACCTAAATTACTAAAAATAATTATTCAAATCATAGTTTTTCCATTATTCTATAGTCTCTTTGATATATTCCATAAATCCAAAAATGTTGTAAACTTTATCCATGATTGAAAAAACTAAATTTTTAATAAATAAATTTTTAATTTTTAAGTAGTTAGTTTCATCCAATTTACTTATTCATACCAAACATATCATTATCAGAAAATCATTATCTCCAAATCAGAACATATTCAAGGTTGTCTTCTTTTTTCAAAATTTCACTATTCCATGAAATCACTTTTCAAGTCCATATGAACCATTCAATATACTCTTGTAAATCCTTAGATTAAAAACTTAAACAGAATAATACTTATTTATTTCATAATTCTTTAATCCTAATACATAGAAAATTGAATCCTTCGTCTTTAATGGTTTTCATGTAATAGGTTTTTCCTTGTAATAGAAGTAAATTCTATGATTACGGTATTGAGTTGGGTTATGCCCATGTTATCCATAGATAATTAAATTATCTCTAGAAAAAATGATCACTCTATGACCCTTTTCCCACACCTATGACATCCTCCCTTCCATATGAGTTATTACTCAATGTTTTTCTTCCCTTCTTATTGAAATGTATGAAGATAAATCTTTTTTTCATCTATGCTCCATACTATATAAATTTTTTTATAGATTAATCTTCATATTATTTGATCTATTATAAATATCAATAAATCTCACATTATTATTCATATATCACGATAATTTATTCATACTCATCAAAATATATTTCTCTCTAGTCATTATCCAATTTCAATACTCATAATCACCAAAATTTCCACCATATTCAATATTAACCCTATTTCTTCTAGTTTCCTCCATTAAGTAAACCCTGAATGTATAGTTTGAGAAACACTTATCATATCATAATGCTATATAATCATGGAAAATTAATTATTGGATCCTAAGATAATGACATAAACATTTAAATATATGACTCCATATGTTTATCCTTAGAGAACCCACTATACATACCCTTATAAATATTTTCAGCGATATCATTATGGATTTCTTGTCATAGTTTCTAAAGGATGAAAAATAATTTCCTTTGATAACAAATATATAAAATCATGGCTAACATACTTTGACATTACATTATTTTATATAAATATTCACTAAATTACAAAAATAAATACATGCTCAAGGACCATAAAAGTTTAATATCTTTGGAATCATTTAAGGATAATCATCAAACATGCTAAAAGATCTTCAACATCTACCATAACTATCTTCCCCTATTATTTCTCCATTATAAAACCTTTATCCAGACTGTTGTGAGAGGAAATAGAAGAAATAGTTTATCTTATATCCTCAGAAAGGGTAAAAGTTAGATTTGTAAGAAAAATATGAGTGTAAGGGTATGTGATCACGATTGTGAAATAATAAGATCATACCCATTCGAATCAGATATCATAATCAGGATTCATGGTAATAGGGGTTAGAAATTAATATGATATGAATCATAAAGGAATAAAGAGAAAAATCCAAGAGAGAATAATAGATGAATAATACATGGAATTATTAAAAACAAATAAGCATATAAAATCCCATGTCATGGAAACCTACCAAGACCATCATTACATTTTAGTATTGGGATAATCATCCATGTACCTTCTTAGATCATGGTATTACCTCCCATGTACCCTCTTGTTTTCGGCATGGGATGACCTCATGTGTACCCTTTGTTTTGGGCTTGGGATTTCATCGTGTTTTGGTCTTGGGATGACCTTCTATATACCCTATCATTTAAGGCATGGTATACCATCATGGGAAGTGACGTGTTTCATATTTGGGATACCCTACCATGTACCATCTTGATCTAGTAATGGGATTCCCTCTAGTGTACCATTATATTTCGGGTTTGGGATTACCTCTTGTATACATGTTGAACTTAGAAAACATTAATCAGTATCCAATTCACTGGGGGGATATATAGTTCCCACCCATCACATAATGAAATTTTATTTTCATGTTCCACAAGATAACAAAACATTCATTATATTATGGCCCCTAAAACATTTATTTTTAAAATGGGTTCTCGATTAAAATGATGTAAATTTTCCATTTTGGAAAAGAAAATTTGTTTTTCATAATATTATATATATTATTATCTTATTACTATAAAAATTAACATATGAGTGTGAAAAAAGTAAATTAAATATATAATATACAAATTTTTTTAGAAAAAGTCATCAATTTTGGGTGTTTAATTTGTTATGATAAATTTTATTTTGTACATAGTTTTCTTATAAGAGGAATTTAGTTTTATTCAAATAGATCTTACATTAATTTCATACTAATTGATCTATAGTGGATTCATTTTTTACATGATTAATCCCTATTTTCGTAATGAAATTAATCATATTCATAACTCCAATTCCATCATCTAGGTGGTAACTAAAATAATTGTTTTATATTAGTATTAATAGAATGATTTAGTTTCCTAAAACATGGACCTATTTGTAATATATGTTATTAAGGGAACTCAACATTATTTGTAACACAATCCAAACATAGTGTTGTGTATACCATAAGCTAATATAAGTGTTGTGTGTAGTTAAATAATAATTTGGCGGTTCATAAAACACAAGAATAACATGGTTAATTCATATAACATAAGATATATTTAGGGTTGAATGAAATGAAAAATATTAAAAATAAAAAATTAATTTGAAACCAAATATTCCAAAAAATACTAGGGTGTTATATTGTATCCAACTTAAAATTAATTTTGGCCTCATAATTCATTTGGGTTATAAATGGTTTTATTATAGGAAGTAATTTTCATTGAAACCCACACCATAAAAATGAAAACAAAAACATTATTTTAAAATGTAATGTAATAAATATATCATTTACAGAAATTTACTTATAATTTGTCATCCACATTTGAGAACATAGGTGGAACTAGAAACATGGACATGGAATATAAATCTAACTATAATGTTCTGATGGAGAATGAAAAAGGCCATGATTAGGAAAATTTTAAAAATCACATGGCCATAATATAAAATCGATTGAAAATTATAATTGATTTCATCGAAAATATTTACAATGGAACAAAATTTTCATTCATGACCCTTCCCTTGAGGTTGAATAATTTTTAATCTTAAAATGTAAAAACTTGATTTAATTCCATTTCCTTACCAAACTCTCATGATTGTATTTTTTTGATAAATTTCACCACATATCATATTCCATGAAATGAAGGAAAAAATTTCATTCCTAAAGAATCATGAGATTATTAAATATAATTACAGTTCATTATATCTATCTTTATCACAAAAAAATGGTTAACACAAGTTATACAATATACATAAATCCTCATATGTAGATATAATACATTAATTTCAAAAACCTCGTATTTATTTTTTCATAAAACATTCCATAAATGGTTATCCTCATAACCCTGACAAATTATGGAAGTCTAGAACCATAGAAATAAGGTCACTAAATTTCTCAAAAATAGATCAACAATGATCCCCCAATATATTATTAATTATTACTTTCTGGACTCATACAAAACATTTGATTACCATAATCATTTATCCTCTTAAAACATAATAGTAACATTAATTAAAAAATATAATTATCAAAAATATACATGATTCCTTTTTTAGATGTTTATTGGATATATTAATAAAATCCAAAATTATTGTAAACTCTATCCATGATAGGAAAAAATAATCTTCCAAAAAAAAATTATCATTTTTTATATGATTAGTACCATATAATTTACTTACTAATACCTACATATCTTTACCAAGAAATAAATATCTCAACATCAGGAACAAATTGAGGGTTATCTTCCCTTTTTCATAATGTCACCATTCCATGAAAGCACTATTTTAGTCCATCACAGGCAATAAAAAAATTCTTATTAATCCTTTTTAGAAAAAATAAATGGAATAATCCTTATATATTTTATAATTCATGATTCAAATACATAATAAGTTCAATACTTCTTCTTAAATGATTGGCATTGAATATGTCCTTCATAAATTTTGAAGAAAATTATTAGGTAAGGGAATTGAGTTGGATAAATCATGTGTTCTACATAGATAATATATTAAAATCAATTATAATTCCTCACCCTATGTCCATTTTTTCATAGAAATAACATCTATCTCCAATTGGAGGTATTACCCAAGGATCAAATTCCCCTATTCATGACATTTGGTAAGCTAAATCCTCATTAATCTCTTATCCTTACCGTGTAAAAATTTAAAAAATTCAATCTTCCTCATTTGTTTAATTGTTAGGAATATCACCAATGTTTCCACTATTTATCATATTTCTTGATAGTTGATTCAGTATAATCAAAATATCATTGTCTCCATTAATTATACAATTTCATTACTCATAATTTCACAAGTCTCCATAAAAATTCAATGTTAACCCATTTCTTTCTAGTTCCCTTCACTGTATAAATCTACAAATCATAGTGGTAGCAACACATATCATAAGATAAAGCCACATAATCATGGAAAATTAAATATATGATTCCGAAATCATTACACCAATAGTTAAATGGATGATACCACCAGCTTATCATAAGTGAGATCCCTACATATATCCTTAGAAATATTATTGGTTATATCAATATGGGTTTATCATCCTAGTTTCCAAATTATGAATATATATTTCCCTTGATACTACCTATGGGAACTCATTCTTAATATAAATATATATTAAATCATTTTAAATGAATATTCATCACATTACCAAAATTCGTGCCTGATATCCATAATAGTTTAGTGTATTTGGAGACATTGATACAAAATCTTATAATATGGAGAAATATCATCAATATATCCCTACAAGATCCTCCCGTTTTATTACTCCCACATTAAAAATTTCTTCATAACCTTGGAAAAAGAATCATAATAAATGTGTGAGCATAGATGGCCACAAAGGTTAAAAAATGGAGATATGTAAGGAAAATAAGAGTATAATGGTATAAGAACTGGATAATAACATTATAAGATCATACCCCTAATATCAAATATCATAATAAAGATTCGTGAAATAAATATTGGTCATTCAGAATACATGAATCTTAAGGGAATCTAGAACACAATCCATGAGACCATAATAGATGAATAAGAAAAAGAATTTTGGAAAAGATATAAAGAACATAAAATCATTTGTCATGGCGACCGACCAGGATAATAACATTATAAGATCATAAACCTAATATCAAATATCATAATAATGAGTCATGAAATAAATATTGGTCATTCAAAATACATGAATCTTAAGGGAATCAAGAAAACAATCCATGAGACCATAATAGATGAATAAGAAAAATAATTATGGCAAAGATATGAAGAACATAAAATCATTTGTCATGGCGTCCGACCAGGATCTTCATAACATTTCAGGATTGGGATAATAACATGTGTACCATCATTGGGGTAGGGATTCCATCATGTGTTCCCTCTATTATGTGGCTTGGGATGACATCTTATGTACCCTCTTCTCCCAGGCTTGGGATGCCCTCCCATTTACCCTCTTGATTTGAGATTGGGAAGTCCTTTTGTGTTCTATCTTATTTTATGCATCTGATAGTGTCTTTTTTTGTCTTGGGATACCATCAAATGCGCCCTCTTGTTTTAGTCTTGGGATTCCCTCTAATGTACCATATTATTTCATGCATTGTATGACCTCCCATGTACCCTCATGTTTCAAGAATGAAGTGTTGTATAGTATATCCTATTGTTTCATGCTTGGGATTCCATAATATGTACTATTTTATAGAATAAAAACATTATTGTTACCTAATTAATTAGACAGATATATTGTTCACACTGGTCCCTTCATGAGATCATACATTCATGTTCTAATAGGTAACAAATCACTCATAATATCATGTCCCATAAAAATGATTGGTATCTTAAAAAACTTATCATAACCCATGAAATAAAATGGGTATCATAAAAATTTCATCATATTAGTCACTATGGAAAATATATAGGTATTTTTATTTTTTAATCATAGAAGAACTCGTGAAAATAAGTGGTTTATTAAAGCATATAACCCACGGATGAGTAACAGGTGTCGAAAACAACATTCCATAAAAACATAAACGATCAAAGAAGTAATATGGATGGGAATATTGGATTATATCAACATAAAATAATTACTTATACCAAAGTATATAATATAAAATCAAGATGGAATTTGAAATATCACATGAAATATTTCTTAAGAAAATATCTTTTCGAAGAAAATACTTGTCATAAAGAAATAAAAATAATAATTTTCCTATAATGAATTCTCTAAAATTACATTATAAAAACATATAAAAGGATATTTAAAACATTTAAAATTAATTTTAAAATATAAATAAATTAATACCATTTCGATTAAACATTGTTTTTAAAAAACATCAATTTCAAACCAAATATAATGATAATGTTGGATTTTCATAAAAAAAATTCTTAATTATGTAAATTACCAAATAGTGGAAAACACATAACCACATTAGTTGATATACTGAATAACCAGAATATAATAAAATTCACAAGTATTCTTGATATATGGATCATAAGACTTCATCAATGGAAGCTTAATTGTAAAGAATCCTGTTAAAAGATGATATTGTAGTAGTAAACTATTATTACTTTGTTAACATTGACTCATAATATACATGAGGGAATAAAATTAAATAAAACATAAAATATCATGAAATTATTGGATTCAGTAAATAAAATTTTAAAATTGTATTATATAAATCTCATAGAGAAATATATGTGCATAACATGGCATGTATCACAAAGAAGTTAAATTGACAAAAAAAATACCTTACTAATTTTGTATCTTTTGAAGAAAATAAACCCATAGAGGAAATATCATAAAACTGAAATGTAACTAAACCAAAATTTAATAATTATTATCATATAATACATTAATGATAATCATATACTCTATAAAAAATAAATGAGTGGTGAATATTGCATTAGTATCACAGAAATTACAGGGAGACAAGAAACCCCTTACTCACTTGGGTAACATTTGAATCCGGATCCCCATGAATAAATATCATAAATTAAATCTTTTAATATAATTAAATAATTTAAATTAATGAAATAAAATATCAAAGTTAATTATATATAAAACAAAAAATAATCTAATGGTGAATATGGTATGTATGTCACAGAGTTAAAAAGTGAGATAAAATTCCCTTACCTCATGTCATGAATTTTTCATACATATTAAAACCTACTATATAATAAATATATGTTTATTATAAATATAGAAATCAGAAATAATATTATATATAATTCCATATATGATTTTTTAAGACTCAATGTTAACCATTTTTTAAAAACTCGAAGTTAATGTTATGTTTCGGGTAATATTTACATTGTTTTTCGAATATGTTTTGAATTGTTATTATTGGTAATAATTATTTGATTATGATATATCTATTTAAATGATGTGAAATATTATTTAAATATAATATATATTAATTATATATATTTTTAATAATATATTAAATATATAAATATGATAATTAATACACAGATCATGGATATAGAAGGTTGTACATACACATGAACACTGCTTTTTTTTTCTTTTCATATTGAAAGTAAGGTAAATGGAATATATTTATTTATATAATATCATCCTAGTATAATTATTATTTCTTATAGGTTAAATAATTTCCCTAAAACCATCATTAATACATACCCTGTAATGTGTTAACGAATAACATCGCTTTGAGGAGCCGGTAGCCCATATATCCACAAACGATGTAATTGTATTTATACAAAATAGAAATCATGAAGGAATATATATTATATAACAATGAAATAAGAGTAAATAAATAATAAATATCACACATATATATATATAATAATAAAAAATTGTTCATCATAATTCGCATCCATTATAGGTTGTAAAGGGAAAAAACGAACAACCTTATTTCACAAAGTTGTAGTCCTCCGAACACTCGAACGGTTTGTTAGTTACCTAGTAGATGTACGTGTGTGTGATTATATTGAAATCTTATAAATAAAAAATTATAAATATATTTTTTATAATTAATTTTTTATATAGTCATGGAATAATAATATTTTAGGGGCTAGATATTTAAAAAAAGCAAAAGAGATTGTGGAAGGATGTTACCCCTTCATTGGGTAACTCCTCTTGGTTTTCAACAGAGGGATTGCCTGATTGGATTTATGTTAAATGGTATGATTCTAGGATGGTTTTTGTTACGTTTTAAGGATATTGGATTATAGTTTCTCTATTAAATAGGGGTCAAGATATGAGAAGAAGTGGGATGGAGAGTTTTTTATGGTGGGGGTGGAGTATCATTCATGTAAATGTTTTAAAAATTAATTCAGCCCACAATTTCCGATCTAATGCGGCACCAATAATGGTCAAAATCATATAAAAATTATTTTAGGATCTAAAAATGAATATAAAATGTATTTTGGTCCAATTTATAGGTCATTTTGTGTCTTATGGTTATATTTTAGTCTTTTGATAAAATATTATCTCTCTTAATCATTGTAATAAATTCAAATCACATTCAATTATTTTTTTATGAAAAAAATAATTTTACAAAATTATAAATAATTTTTTATTTTTACCCACAATATGGAATCCATTTTTCCTAATTCCAACAACATATGTGGTATAAGTTAATTTAAATTTAATCCTGTAGATAGGATGATAAATCGGGTTTTTCATGTTAAAAAGTTAAAAATTTGGAATTTTTTTCAAATTTAATTTTGAGAGTGATTAAAATGAGTAAAATTGGATTAATTGATGTAAAAATAATATAATGAATCTTTACAACCAATTAAAAATAAAATTTAACATCATAAAACATTTGTATTAAAAAGAAATTTTGAATTAAAATACATTCTTCTTTTCATTATCCATCAAAATGTAAAATTTCACAGAAAAATACCAAAACATCACCAAAAGTAAATAATGAAATCTCTATTTAATAATTGAAGTTTATTTTTTCATATAAAAATTATAAAAGTTTCATAATTTATATATATAATTTTCTAGCTATTAAACTGTGCTAAAATAAACTTTTATAAATATACAACATTGTATTCATAAAATTGTATTTCTTCTTATCGTATGACTATAAAAACTATTTGGTTATAGGAAAAAACATTTATTGAATATATAATATATTAATATTATAAAAAACATTCTTAAATAATATTTTTTAAATTTATTGATATAATATTTTATTTGAACATATTATTCCTACAAAAGGAATTTCTTTATTTTCAAATAGATCTTAGTTTCATTTATAAATAGTTGATAACCAATTGATTAATATTATATTCTTATATAAATCCTATTTTGGTAATTATATTACTCTAATTAATTACTCACATTCCAAATTATTGGTGGTAACTATAATAATATTTGGATAAAAATAATAATTTTATGTTGTTGTTCAGTAAAACTCAGCCCTACCTGTAACACAAGATATCGAAGGAACTTGATATTTTATGTAACAAAATAAAAAATAGTGTTCTGTGTATGAATAGATAATATGACTATTTCATGTAGTGAAATAATAACATAGTGTTGTGTGATATAAAATCTAAATATAATTCTTTTATATACCATGATTTATATTTTCTATTACATGAAATTCAAAAATTCAAAATGATTTATTTATTTTGAAATATATATATTTTAAAAAATAATGATGTGTTATAGGTTCTCTCTACTCCATCATGCGAAGAGATATACAATTGAGAGAGGTAACATTTATTTGATAAAAAAATAGAAATAGATTGAGAATCATGTCATGGGTGGTAGTCTCCATACCTCAGACATTCATCTCACACATGTATCCTACAAATATCTATCATAAAAATAAAAAACCATATAAAAAAATAAAGAATACATTGAGGTCCCATAGAAGAAGCCTTGTTTTATCCTTTCATTTCTGACGTTAATAGACTGCGTTGGTCGATATGAAGAAGATAATAATAACGAAAATAATAAAAATAGATAGAACAACGTAGAAGAATACACTAATAAAAAAAGAATAAGAAGAAGAGAGAGAGATAAAAAATAAAATAGAAAACAAAAGAGTAATATAAATTAAAGAAAATAAGTATATATAAAAGTGTTAAAAGAATAATAAAATAATATAATAGAATAATAATAAAAATTGTGAAGAAGAATAAGGGGTGGACATCAATTGTTTGGTGAAAAAATGCCTGAAATATTTTATTTAAAAATAGAAAATTAAAATTAAAATTAAAATATAAGAGTGATAACTAAAATAAAATAAAAACAAAATATAAATAATAAAGAGTAGAAGCTTATCTCTCTTCATTGGAATGCCTCCTTTGTGTTGAACTCTCTTTGCAACTTGAGGTGGATTTATTTTAATGTTAAGGGTGAGATTTTTGTCTCCAAAATTTACCTTCAATATATTTCATGTAGATGACCCATTTAATAAATGAATTTGTAAAATTGACATTTTGTAATGATATTCAGAAATTTCATGTGTGTTTCAACAAAAAAAATTATCTTCCTCAGCTACATGTTGAAGAAGTTATATCCTATTAACTCAAAATATATATTCTATATTGGAGGAATCACTGAAATTTATAAATCCAATTTCCAATTAATTTATGGAAATGAAATATTAATAATCATGTGGGGACATATATATAAAATTTTCTTCTAAGTACATTAGAATTATCAATATCAATTTTATGCTCCATTGTGCCATTAATGTATGATATATTGTCCCAAATTATAAAATATCCAGAATTGTAAATAAATATTGAGTCCTAACTTCTGATCTTATTTTGGACCTCCAAATATTGGATTCATATTTTAGTGCATAATAATTAATGAAGACTGAGAATATTATAAACCTAAAATAGAATTTCAGAAATTAAATCATTTTATAAAATGTTTTTTATGAAGTGGGTAAATAAATTAAAACATATAAAATCCTAAATTAAGACATTTTCAGAATTAAGCTCAAAATGATACTAAAACCATAAAATGTGGCTATTGAAATTAAAATATCAAATTTTTGTGATCAAATCTATAAAAAATTTGATTAAAAAATACTCATGAAAATTGAGCATCCCAAATATGTTTGCAAAAACATTACATTTTATGTTTTTTTTATATTATCTCATTTCTTAATGACCTAAATAGAATCAGGTGATGATATTCATGAAATTCAATTTCAATGGAATATATTACATTATAATCATTACAATTTGATGAAGTTAATATCAAAATACTCTATACATTATATTCATTAAGATTGAAGTGGGATTTATAATTCCATGAAGACCATTATGAATTCAATGCCTCCATATCATATATGGAATATATTATGGAATATTGAAGCCCTTTTAACCCATAAATAAAGATATATAGAATGAGGGATAATTGTATAATGTATTTATAGAATCATAGTTTATAAGAAAATTCAACATTATGAAGTAAAGGGATCATGTTTCGGGTTAAAATTTTGTTTAGTTCATGATTATCAATGAAAATATTTATTGATAAATCAGTTTTCATTATAATGTAAATTGGAAAACATCATGGTGATCAAATTTGGAATACAAAACCCTTTTCAAATTTCTCATTAATTTTTTTATTAAAATATTATAATTCAATTGGGGTTATTCTATATGGAGTATACCCTATAGAAAAAGAAAAATTTATGTTTTATATTAAAATTTTATCCATATGTATCTAAGGAATACCATGTATGTATTCTAGGAATAAATCAGCATATTATAGTGTAATTGGCCTGCATTCCAGGTTGAGTTCCCATCTATTAATTTTATCTATGCATCATTCATTAATGGGTTTTAGGGAAAATACGAAAATTAACTTTCCAAGGATATTTAAACATTATATTTATTTCAATTTTTTATCATGTGACAATTTGGGATATCGAATGCAATTTCCCTATAGGTACTATATGATATGATATCAACATATATGGAGAAAATCCATTACAAAGATGAAATTAAATTTTACTAAGGGAATAATAAGTAGTTCATTCAGAAATATATTCACAGAAACTATAATCGATGAATACTTATATAACTTCGATACAATAATCACACAACCTTCTTTCCTCAATTATACATCAATATAAAATGTTTGTTATTTTGAATTTAAAAACATTGAAATCTTCCATGTTATTGTTAAATTATAATATTATAAATCAAATAATAAATCCATATTAATTTAATTTTGAATTACTATTTACTTACCATCAAAATTATCATGAATCGCTCTGGTGAATTTGATTTCATAGGGTACTCTTTATATAATTTTATTGGAGTTTTTTATTTTAATTATCAATGTTAAACAATATAATAATGTTTAAATTTTCATGTTTCTAAAAAATCATTGATTATATGATTTGGGGTACTATAAGTGTATTAGTTATAACCCATCTATCTGATTTTGTATTGAATGTCATATTTTACTACCACAAATAATTATGAAATTGATGGAAAACCCTTTGTCACTTGATCCATTTTTTATTCAATTCATGAATTTTTTTATTTAACCTACAACATTTATATTATGTTAGTATTTTAAATTTAATTCTTCCATATAAATTATCATTCTAGTATCAATGAAAAAATTGTTTCCCTGTATAAGAAACCCAATGTATAATGGGAGTATCTAATACCAGTTTCCCTATTAAGAACACACCAAAAACCTTCTTCTATAAAACTAAATTATTGTACATATAATTATTTTCAATTATTTGATATTAATGTAATAAATAAATTATCATTTTTCACTCACATTAAATTATGAAGATAGAAGAACACCATGTAGGTATTATGATGTGTTCTTCAAAAGTACCTATTGATTCATTTTCCTTATATAATTTAATTCACTCTTCCTTTTAATAAATATCTTATGGGAAATATTTATTGAAAAATACCATATAAATGTCCTTAGATTCTGTAAATTTATTGTATTTCACACTCATTGTGTTCTGTATTAGGGCCCACCATTGATCATCTTAACAATAAAAATTATTAATATACTAATAAAAAATTTTAAAAACCTAAGAAATGGATAAAATTATATATTTCCTATTACACTGATACATTTATAAAAAATTACTGGATCAAAAGACCCACAAAATAAAGGAATTCATTTATTAAATAGTTCCTTAGTAACATGTTCTTATATCAATAGTGTCTTATTTTTATCAGAAAAATATATAATTTCATATATCCTAAGAATACATTAACATGACAAATGAAATTCTCTCTCTTATACAATTAGGATTATCATTCACATAGTTGTATTATTTTGTAATGGTATGGTTTTTTACTACCATCTAATAAAATATTTTTATCATATGATACTATATATTCAACATATGTTTCATTACTAATGATTCTCTTATAAATCGTAAATTACTCCACCAAAATAATTAATGAAGTATTTTAAAAAACATCAGATAATGTGTTTTTAACTATCCCCAATTAAAATCCCCTCACTATCTAGATTAATTGATAAGAGTGACCCGTAAGTCCCTCCTCTAATAGTTTATAAGGTGTAATATATAATGATGGATATAATATAATATGTATGATGCATTACCCAAATAGTAAAATGAATAATAATTTTAAAATCACGAATCATAACCGTTTTATGAATGAAATTTTTATCCCATTCTAATTGTAATGTATGAAATTATATATAGATACATGGGAACTGAAAATAAACATGAAATTCTATGTAGAATCACTATCAAAAATTCCTAAAACAGAGCCAATAATTTCTATCTTTATCTTCAAATCCCTCCGATTATCATGTATAAAAAATATATAGGTTTAATCAAATATTTATAATCAATGAAATAATACATATATCATCTCTCTACTATAGTGGGAAACACGTAGTAATTCCCTTGATGAAAAATTATAAAAACCAACATTCTAATACAACGTCAACCATCACCCAATCTCATTAAGGATCACTCAAAAATTATCTTATCAATGTATAATAAAATAATATTGAAAATGAAAACAATGAGAGTACCATCTATGACTTCCCCAATGGGTTGACACTCCCATTCCTACTAAATCAAAATAAAAGCATACACATAATACATATCAGGTCATATCATCTGTTGGTTGTACTACAATCCAACTAGCACCATGCTATAAAAGGTTTAATGATATAATTTTCACATCAAAACAACATCAACCATGTATGAATATTCATCCTAATATGGTATTTTAAATATAAAAAAACATCAACCTTGTTTTCAATATATTCCATTGATAGTCCACTCCATTTACCACATCATTATTGCATCCCCATCAAATCAAGAGTGCATTGAAATTATTTCAATAAAATAATTTATATATAAACCTCATTCAATTAGGAAAATATTATGTTTAGAACATATATTCCTAAATATGGATTATTAATTATCCATTTCTTCTCCAACCAGGATAGGTTGGGATAAATAATTGATGTTAGCACATTTGGGTAATGTTATGGGTATATGAATTATGATATTTGAGATCCAATATCACAAGGACATATATAATTTTTTAGAGAACACTAGTTATTCCAAATATTTACTTAAATGTTTTAAATACCATTTTCATCACAACAACCACATTACTTCACCCATACAATATAAATGACATTAAATTAATAACCACCAATATATCCCTAATTTTGATTGAAAATATAACAAAGAATCCAGACATTTTCATTTTATTATATATTTTCTATCATTTCTAGATTTACAATTAAAAGCTCATAATACATTAATTAATTTAATAAATTCCATTTATAATGACTGTTTTACATTTAATTTTTTTTTCAATCCATTTCCATTCAATTCATGCATCCCAAATTCATTTAAAGCTCCACCATTATTCTATTTTATCTGACATCAATTTCCAATTTTCACATTACCAATATGATTCTATAACCACCTTGAAGAAAATATACCATCCCTATAGAAAAAAGAAATATTCTATAATTACAATTATACATAACATACACATAGCCACCAAAATAACTTATCCACAACGCATCAACAATTATTTATACACATGAAAACTAATAAGAGGATCCTTGTCTAGAAAATTACCATTCCAATAACTAATCAATATATGTTCAACACAATTTCACCCATATTACTCACAAAATACAATGAAAACCCAATATATATTATCAAATTAATGCAACAACCATAAGTAAAATTCCCCCTTTTAAATCATTATTTCCAAATGTTTTGATATTCCATATATGGGTGATAATAAAACCGTTCTAGATATATCATAACTACATCACTAAAATAATTAAATAATAAAAATTATATAAAATTTCTTTCTTGTTGTAATGTAACATAATTATAACATGCATCTTATGTTACATACCAAAAAAATATTCACATATAAAGTGTCATGGAAAACAAATAACCACATTTTTATTAACCAATTGACAACTAGTTTCTATTATATTATAGTTAATTATTTTAATTATTTTTACTCTTAGCATCAACAATATATAGTAAAATTCATGTTGGATCAACATTATATTAATAATAATGACATTTCATGAATCCCATAAATCTATTGACGCATTAATGTCACTAGGAAAGGCATTATACGAGGAAGAGATGGTCCCCTTGTTGAAATCATTTCATGAGATTCTAAAAAATATATAATAGTGTAATCCCCCAAAAACACATGAATAAAAACCACAAAACTGACCCCAAACTACTATAATAGACATTCTAGTTAGAGGCAGGTGAAATGAACTATGATTAATAGTATAATAACTCTCCTCGATTTAAAAAAATAACATCATGATAATCGGGATCAATACAATAAAAGGGAATCCCTTTAATTCTATGGAAATATATTATTTCACTTGTGGTTTTCTAGAATATAGTGGACTATGTGATATATTATTGGGACTTATAAAATTAAATTGAAACTATAAAATTATTGTGTCATAATAAGATAGATGTTGTTCATTCCACTTTAATAAATAATAAAAAAAATCCACCAAATTACATTATAAACTTTTTTATCCATAAATTTTTATAACTCATTAACATTTTTTAATTACATATAACAATATAAGGTTCAAATATTACCAAATCAGTATAATTAAATATGACTCAGAAAAAAATCTCTAATAATCCACCTCCAAAGATACATGATTTTTTCCATTTGATGTAACACAATAATACTCATAATTGAACCACATACATTTTTATCCAAATCTCAACACTACTACAGCAGTTAACAAACATTAATTCACAGCCCAGAAAACATTTATAAATTTCTCATGTAACTATAACCTTTTGAACATCCCTTTCACTAGATGACCATAATTCACAAAATAAAATATATAGTATATTTAATATATATATATATATATATAAGATTAAAGAATCTATGCGATTGATCATATACATTACCATAAATCCCCCCACATGTCTTACAATGAGTGGCCAATATTTTAACCAGATGACTGACTATCTATATAACTATAAAATATATTTCTAACTTTAAATGCCAAAAAAACCAGATCCAAATTGTAAATAGGCCTCCTATCATAAATTTCAGAACATTAAAAGAACAATTATCAATAAGCTCTACTCATAACATATGATTACTGAAATAATAAAAATAAAAATCTACAATTATTTTGGGCATTTCATCAGATACCTCAAAAATAAATATTGTCTCTGTTTTTTGAAACTTATAATATAATTAAACCCAAACAACCACCATCCAACCACATGAAAAAGATACATGTGAAACTGAATGAACCCATGATTAGAGCAAAAAATAGAATATGGTGCAACTCATAAAATAAATATTCATAGATAATCATATCATCTAATACAACACAAAATAAAGCATCATTTCCATAGAAAATAAAGATTGAAAAAATATATGATATATAGTACATATATATTAGAAATATTTCCAGGTATATTCACCCAATCTTTTGTGCATACAATAAAAAATACAATTCTATAATAATTGGTAAAAATAACTTCAACTATTTATCCTAAAACTCCATTGCCTACTATAAAAACATCATTTCCCCCATTATCCAACTCTCCAATATCAACAAAATTTGATATTTCATTAAGATATCCATGTATAACTGACACTTGAAAGACAAGATGTATATATTAATTATTTTTTTATGAAGTTTTTTATAAGACTAATTAAATTTTCCCAAACACCCAAAATGTCACCTAAACATGTAAAAAGGCATACTCCCTTGGAAAATCCTATACCACCCATAATGGGGGGAAACCCTCTAGAACACGGGGTCTCCATCCTCAAACTATATATTATTCATCCATATATGTATATGTGTTTATTAATAGGCTAATGTAACATTATAATACTATTAAAACATATATTTCTCATAGTTCATACTCTATTTTAAATTTAGATAAAAGACTATTGGCTCCCAAAACTGAGTAAAGCATAATAGAGAAATGGAAGGTGTCCCATACAATGAATCAAATATGAACAATACAATAGTAAATTTATAAACATTTTTATATGAAAAATATATGAATTTTTTGTGCCAAACCCATGGTCATAAAAACTAAAGAACACATGATCATATCATGTCCTATATCTTCAAAATAGTATTATTTATCTTCCCATTAATAAATGTATTGAATGTAGAACTATGATGTAACTACATACCAATTTCAGGTGGGACACCGAACCAATAATAGGAGGATATATTAGGATCTAAATATGAAATTATATTCTGCAGTACCCAATCACGACACACTACATAATCCCTATATAACCTTGCTAAATAATCTAAAACACTATAATAATTGATGGTCATAAAATCAGATGACCTAATAAACCAATCTAAAATTAATCAATTAAAATCAATTATCGTATAGTAACATTATGACTCCATGATAAAATTGTTTTATACGAACTCTAACTACTGCATTTGGATAACTAACTAATAAATCAACCCACCATGAACATGTAACTGTACCATTACCTAATGATTGATCAAGAATTTTGATTAGAACTGAACTATTTGATACATCAACTAGGGAAACCATTATAGATCCTTCATGGAATGATTTATAATAGTGAAACTGGGATGAACATTCACTAATAACTTATTAAACATATATACCATCTACTTGTTAATTGATTACATAACAAAAAATACATTATGTAACATTACATGATAATGATCATCTTCTAAATATAACTCCAAATTATCATAATGAAATAAAGAGTATTTTATAACTTCTATATTTGAGTCTCCACATACAAACTCATCCTCTAAAAATATATAGGACAGTTGTACAATATTTTTGGATATGAAAATTCTTCCACCAGCCCCAACTATGAAAATTCAAATCCATGAAATATTTCTCATGAATCAATTATATTTTATAACATCTGTAATGACACCAAATGAATTCATGATCGATGTATGAAAAATCACATTTACCATCCCAATGGAGTAGGATATCTTGATGTCATTATTATATAAGAACCCTATCCAACCCCCTTGGCACAAATTTTGATAATTTTTTTAGAAAATATATATATTGTTATTATGATCAATTATGACAAAATTGTTATCATGGGTGAGGTAAAGTCATGGCATAATCAGTGAATAATATATTATGACTAAAAATATCATTGGTAGCATAAATAATCACATGAGGATCTAATTTATCAAAAACATATTTGTTCAGTAGTCTATGTTAAACCAATATACAACATTAACTATTACCCAAGGTATCATTAAAAATAATAAACTAAACCCCTTCATTTAAAATATAGTGGTTTGAGGGAGTGATAAACCAATACATAGGTTAGTTAAATGATTCATCAAATTTAATAATACAATTAACTTACATTCCCTTGTTATTTAGGTTTATCAATTCAGAAAATCCCAGAGAAATATGACCCAACCCACTAATAATATCCCATAAGAAAAAGGATGATATAAACCACTCTAACATTCTTATGTGATTCCTAAGAATAAACTAACTTAATATTCAAACCATTGATAATATTCTTTGATGGTACACCCCCAACCATGAAAATTAACATCTCATAAGAAACAAATTCATATTTTTTCATACCATAGGTGTGTTTTTGTGATATGTATTCTGTATTGGATATAAAAATATAATCAGGAATAACTATAACCTAATATATATTAGTATTTAATTTATTAACAGAGCCACAATTAGATCTAGGATGTCACAGAACACATATTTCATGTGTCCCTTGAACATATTTTGGGAATTTAATAGAATTAATGACCTAAACACATTATCAGAATGATAATAAATACATAGAAATGAAACATTTAATATTTCCTCCTCCCTCACCCCCATATAGTTATATCAATATCACATATTAATATTTGAAAACTAATGTCAACCCTTTAACATATTGAATAAATATTATATCCTCATCAAGGGGTTGTAGTTCTTTACTTTCATCATATTCCATCACTAGTAAATTATATTCATCCTCAAGAAAACATCTACCATCTTATATAATAATACTATAGCACACCATAATGAAAAAAAAAGATGATTAGAACCATTATAAATAATATTATAAATTTGAATTCTGATTTTATATATCATTAATGGTAATTTTGATAAAGTTTCTTGAAATCCAATAGGAACCCCACAATAACACTATCCAAATATTGATGTATCATCGATGGGGAAGTGTAACACCCTCCTAATGGAGAATATGAAGGATATATTCCATTACTATAATGTATTCGAACACTAATTACTATAAGAAGTCTATAAAAAACACTATATTTTGATTCTAGAGGGGATTTAAATACTAACGAATCATTAAATATTTTTGATAGATAAAAAAATACTACACCATTTCTAGGAGAAGAAATAATATAACTCTCAAATAATATTAATCAATAATCAAAATCATATAATACATTTTGTCAATTCTCAGAATTGTGTTATTGAGATATATTTGTAGAAAGATAAAAAATCAAGATTATGATTGTAGGATTTCCAATACTACACAACCCTAAAAAAATGTGAACTCATCGAACCTATAACATTCATAGTTACCTCTGGTAGAAATATAATCCTACACACATTTACCCCTAATGTATAAACCTTTTAGGGATCAATAATTTAGATTAATGCATTAGTTCAGATAAATTATAATCTAATATGGATGAAAAATACAAATACCTTGGACAAAGTATAGCCCATTCCTCAATGGAATCTCAATAGAATGAAAAAAATAAATAACCAACAACTTTTTTTCTTTCTTAATAACAACCATATTTTTACTTATCCATGTATCTATGAAGATGATATATATGATGGGGTTGACTCTTAGTTCTATCACCTCTCAATATAATATAATTATAGGGCACTAATTTTTTATGTGGTAATGAGGGAAATAAAATTTCTATGTAATATAAAATATTATTCAATATGTGTCCCTAATAGCAGTAATATATAGATGTTTTGAATATGTATCACCAAGAAACAAGTCTCACATGTTTAATTCTATTATAAGACTCAAAATATACTAGATCTACTAAAATTCGAAGAAGTGGATTGATGTTACAACCCCATCAGTCAGAACCTCAATAACCCCAATATCACAAGTCCTTATACTAAAAATCCACCCCTATAGACATACAAAGAAAATCCCACTTGATTTGGACCATGTTTTTATTCATACACTGAATCATTCACACAATCATCTAAAACTACAAATACATAAATATCATAAATAGTGTGAATTTAAACTAGATAAAAGTCCAAATAACCTATTTTGTAATTAACCTCAACAATACACATTTGGTTAACAATATGGGGTGATGTGTATAAGGTGGTTGAAAATATTTTCACAAACCTTAACAATCATGATCCTCAGTTAAAGGGAAAGAAACTCATTCCTATTTTATTCCCTCATAATTGTAAAAAACTATATATATAAAACTGAAACTAAGAATCATCCTTTATAACATTTTCAACCAATTAGTTCACATCATATATTATATTGTACAAATAGGTTTCTACTCTCATTAAAAACATTTCTTGATAATCCCAATACACAATGTTTAGATGAAGCAAACTCTTACAAGAATATATTATATCAAGAAAATTTCATCGGATTTTGAGTTTCTCTACACGTACATTTCCAATCCATGATGTTAGTACAGAGAATTTATACCTCTACCACATATCATTTTCATAAGACTTATAAAATTGAATTTATTAATTCCATTTAACAATATTCAATTAAATTTCCTAAAAAATACCCAATTCATATATAAGTGATGAAATGACATTATACATATTCAATACCTTGGTTAATGCACTAAAATTATCATTACCTCATATTTGGTGTTAAATAGGATTATGTCCCATATAATGAATCAGAATGTGCTATAATCTATAATTCCCCAACCCATGAAGCCTGGTTCAAGTACATTATTTTATGATATTGACATGATTATAAGGAATTGAATGATGATTGACCAAATGAGACCTACTGATACATCTAGAGGCTATATCAGACCCCACCCATCAATTACTAAGTCCAATGCATTCCTCTTATGAAAGTGTAAAACATTACATCATCATTCATATTAATATTTCCATACAAAATGACAATACATTAACCATAAACCATGAATGGTATCAAAATAGAACTTCCATAGTAAAACATAGAATAAACCCTTTAATACAATGTGGGATATTGTATCATAATAAATCAAACCCAATTAAATATAAAATTCAATAAAGGATATGGAAATAGATGAAGAGAATCTAATGAATTCATAAAACTCATTGAGAGAAATATTCATTTTTTCGTTGAAATGATTTATTCAAAAGACATGATCTTATAAAAGAAATTCACTAAGATATTTTTGATTCAAAATTCCCCATACCACTTTGAAACTATAGAATGGAATTATAATTTTAAAACATTTATTTCCATATAAATAAATCCTTAAAAACTATTTTGAAAACATGGACATTAATGTGAAAGAATTAGTCAAATGTACCATTAAAACATTTAGAATGATGTTTAAATTAAAGGGTCCCATAATTAAATTTTTAAAAATACTCTTTTTGATATTTTTAAGAAACATTAACCTGATAGAAAATATGTCCCAGTAAATATTTAAATATAAGAAACCTCAAATAATATTGAGGCTGTGAAATTAACTCTTAGATTATAGTTTCTATTAGTCGAGGGTGTCCTAACCTAATGTATAATGGATAAATAATTTAATTAAATTAATACATGACCATATCCATTCTTTTGATATCATATATGACCCTCTTATATCTTTTGTTAATAATGTTTGGGTATTTCAACTGTTTTAGTTGTCATCTGCTTCATCTTCCTATGCTTGTTTTGTCATGTAATCATGTTCCATATGAATAGGATATATCTTCCACCTATCCAGAATTGTATTAAGTTCATAAATATTATATTCATTCATTATATAAATTTTTATTAATTTTCATAAATTATTTCAGTGGAGGGTGAATCTGATCACATCGTGGTGACGGTAGGCTGTACATACGGACAAGAGATGTTATCGTTCAGAATTAGTAAAGGGTAAGGAAGTGGTTGGAATATGAATTATAAAGAAATATTATCATGTCTTGTTTATTATTTAAATATATTATATTCATCATTATACCCACTAAAATAATGTATAAATGAAAACCAGTTTTCATCACAGTATCCAGACGGTAATTCATACGTATACACGCATTGTGATATCGTTTTTCATAGGATGGGTAAAAGGGGAATATTGTTATCAAATTATCATAAAAAAATATCATAATTTATATTATAATGGAAAAATGAATATAGTATGGAAACAACATAGAATGAGTTATTAGAAGAACCAAATAATTTGAATTCAATTGTTCAAACAATTGCCTCTTCATTGATTGTATATTTTTTATTTGAATAAAAGGACATTGTAGGATAGTTTTCTGTCCAAATTTTATCCTCTATGAATAAGTGAGGGAAGTGTATGGGGAAATTGGGATGGTTTGGACGATCCAAAGGTATTTATAAGTGTGAATATTAGACAATTATAGGTTCTCTTTTATAAGAGAGGGGTGGGATACTATCAGAATCTTCAAAACTATTAATTCATTATAAATGGATGTTCAATTTAAAATATATCCAAAGTGATTTAATTAGACGATAAGATGATTACAGTAATAAATCCTCCAATAAAATAAATTTTATTCAAGTTTGAATTTTATTTTAAACCTAATGATTTTGAATTATCCTTATTGAATCTATTTAATTTTAATTGAGGTAATAATATTCTAAATATTAAATGATTGTAAATATTTACATATATTATGTAAAATGACCATTAATAAACACTTTATGATATTTTCTACCTTATAATTATAACTTTGTAATTTTTAAATATTTTTATGACTTTTAAATTTTTTAATAAAATGTTATTTTTATAAAATATCAATAGTATCAATGTTGAAAATATTCTATAATTTTACATAAAATAAAATCCAAGAAAAATTATGACACTGTAAAAAATCATTTAATACACTAAAAGAAGTTATAGTCACTTATAAGATTTCAAGATAACATATATTAAGAAAAATTATATTTATTGTAGTATTTTTAAAATCCTTTATTTGATATTTATATTAATAAAATAAATAATTATTCACTATTATATCAGTATTTTTGGCATTTATTTAGTATCAAAGAATTATAAATTAATTAATATGATGTATATACATCTTTATAGTTTTGGGGACTATTTATGATCAAATATAACTCAATTTTATCCCTATATTAATATTATTGATTTTATAATAAATGGGAGTGTGATACTTTGTCACATTCATTAATTTTAATAATATGTATGTCATTTTAATGGAAACGTGTAAATTAAATGATTAAAAATCAATAATTATGATATTTATTACATTATTGTGCAAATTGTTCCTAATTATATATTTTTATTGATTTTATATCATTTAATAAAATATTATTTTTTACAATCTCATTTATGTCAATTTTGACACTATTTATTAATTAACTTTTTATAAAATCATAATGACTTTATTCTTTCTAAAAACTACATTATAACATCCTTAATATGTCAATTTCATCCAAAACATTCTTAGATGGCATAAAATTTTTTAAATTTTATTTATTTCATATTATTAATATCATTTAATTCATTCATTCTTTAATAAATCAATTACTACATCATCATCCTCTTAATATTTAATTTAATTATCTATTGAATAAAATTATAAAGAAATTAACTTAATTTAGATTGAAATTTCGGATTTCTAATGACTATTTATTTTTGGACATATCTCTTGTATAATATAATATTGAAAATATTTTACTTGTTAAAAACAACAGTAAAACAAAATTTGATAGTCTATAAATAAACTATTATAAATATTTTAATGTCATACCTATGGCTCTATTTGGTCCCAAAATAGACCGAAGGATTATTTTGGCCAATACACACATACCAAATGTAATTTTTAAATGTTTTATGGTAATTAAAATAGTATTTTTACCTTTAATTACTTGATTTACCCTTAACTGTAGTAAAAAACAAATTACTAAAGTTATTATTCATAATTCCCAAAAATAAAAGAAACCTATTTACTTAATTTTGAACTTTTGATTCTCAATATGGAATCCATTTTTTAAAATTAATAACATATAATTTTATGTAATTAATTAAAAATTAATCCCATTGTCAAAATGAAAAATTATTTTATAAACGATAAAAAATTGCAAAAATATTGATATATTTTTACATCAAAATTAGTGGTAAAATTATTGAAAATGAACATAATTATATTAAATTATAATAATATATACTATTTTTAATTTAAAACTATTCTTTAATATAATATATAAACATAATTTATATATATTAAAAGAATATTTTTTAAATTAAAAATTAGTATCTTTTTTACTATTCATCGAAAAATAAGACTTTTCAAAAAAATATAAAAATTCATGTAAAGTAAACTTTAATATATTTATTCCAACTAATAAGTTTATTTTGATAAATATAATTGATAAAAAGTTCAAATTAGATTTAAAATTGGTTTACCATCAAAAAGTTGTAAAACTGTAATTTTTAAAAAATATTTCTATTATCTGAAAAATTCAAATTTTCTCAAATCATGTCATAAAGATGAATTTTAAGTTATATAGAATATAATATTAAAAATATTCTTAATACTATTCATATCCGCTAATTTAACAACTAATTTATATATTAATTAATATTATTTTATTAATATATTGTAGTTCGGTAAAATAGGGTGTTGTATGTAATTCAAGCTAACTCATTGTTGGGTGTAGCACTAGCATGTTATGGTGATGCATAAAAATAATGGAAGTGATAAAAGGAAATTTATTCTTAAATGCAAATGTAGTAAAATCTTATGTTGTTACATAATCTAATATGGCTTAGAGAGTCTCTTTTTCAATATATCATAGTGGGTTTGACTAATGAATTTTTATTACCAATCCCAAGAAATCCTCCCTATTTCAAAACACAAAAATCATTCCTAACCCATAACCAATTCTGTGATATCAAATTTTCACAAAACTACCCCGTTATAAACCACTCCTTTATCTATTTTCAAAATAAGAGTTACCCGTATATCTTACCACTAAAATAGAAATACAAGAGGGGATCATATCAATGTTTTAATAACACATATGGGAGGTGTTGCACTAAAAAATATGATCACAATGAGAAATGAACCAATCAACACCATGAAAAAAATAAAACTATCATATGATAATAACTATACTGTATTTAATGACATAAAGTTATGTCGTCCCAAAAAATCATACTATACTTTTATGCAGCATCTCTATCCACAAAAATCAATACTATGCTAGTATAATTCAGGTTGATCTAAAAATGAATTTTGGAGAAATATATTATAAATTTAATATAAAATATTGATCATTCAAGTATGCTTATTAGGATCCACCTTTAGACCACATGTGAATAATGTGGATGACATATACTAATTACCAAATGAATAAATAGTTGAACCAATAAAAACCTAATTGGTTAAATATCAACCAATATCAACAAATTTCATTCAAGTACTCTCTCATCTATGGATAATAATATATTACTTATGAAATAAAAAAATTAGGTACCTTATAAAACATAGACCATAGTTTGTTTCTCTCATACCATAATGAAACTTTTCATGGTTCCCTTATCCTTGGAATATCATTTTATCCATATAGACTCAACCAAATATTCATAACCATCATATAATGGTATTATATATTTGAAGAAAAAATCACATTCCTTATTACTTCAATGACTGACCACCATAATGAGAATCATTTCTGTCACATCCTAAACACATCAAGTGGAATTTGGAGTTACCTTAATCACATTCAATGCATATAAAACTGTGTAAATTATTTCTATATTTGGATTTAAAGAGTATAGGGAAGAGTGAGTGGTCATCCAACTGTTCACTCACTAAACTCTATGTTTAGGGGAAACAAATATAATCCAAATATTTCTATGTTGGTATGTATATATGACTTATGTGTTTTTTATATCGAAATTACATGAAAATATATAATATATTATATTAACACACATGACCTACCCAATTGGTGCATTCCAAAATAGCACTACAAAACCAATTATTTGACCCCCATTCAACCACTCTTGGGTACTGTGAATAAAACACATTCATTAAATCATATAATTTACTACAACAATTATGACCAATTTTTAACTATTAATATTTACGTCATAAAATTTTCTGACTCATTTACATACCCATAACCATATTATTTTTATAGTTAAATAGAATTAGGATAACATTTACATATAAAAAATTTATATTTTATATCAAAAGGAAATTTATTCCATAATAAATAGATTTACATATTCCGTAGTAATTTTTAAACAACAATGAAAATATTATATTCAAACAAAACTATTAATAGAATATTCATACATAATATTAATATTTATAACATAAAGAAATTGAAACATAATAAAGGGTGAGATCAAATTATAATTAATAGAATACTTGATTAATATTTCATCAATTATTAGAGTATAAGAATATTTGATACCTTATCATATATAAATATCTTTTTTAAAATATCATCGATTCACTAGAGATTTACACAAGCCAATATATGAGAAATGTGACCTCAAACCAAATATATAACATTTTTTAATATTTTAGAAATAGAAAAAAATATCATGGGCCAAAGAAAAGAAAATAATAAAATAAAATTGAAATATAGAATAGTAATGAACATAGAATATCAAAAAAATTATCATATCTGGAGACATATAGTCCATTCATAATCTTGTGAAAATAGATAATTATATGGAATTAAAACTCAATCTTGTGAATTTGCCTCACTTCCCAATATATTGGTAATATCTAAGAACATTTATTTTATCACCAAACTCATGAATACATCTATCTTCATTTACTTTACACCCAATCATGGTAACTTAACTAAAATAATTGATCTATTTCTTATCAACATTTTCTTAGGAGAAATAATACATAACAAATAAACTAAAAGGATTTATTAAACCCATACAGTCTTAATGTAATCATTGTTATATTGGCCACATGAAATCAATTATCATAATATAGTCTCCTAGGGAATAAAAATTTATTTACTTACTTTTCCAAATGGAATCAAATGTAATTATTTTATGAACTAAATTAGATAATAGAAACAATTAAATCCCTAATAAGATATATATGATAATGGAAATTATTCAGTGATGTATAAAACAAATAACTACATAAAATATTGTTCAATTGGATTTAAATTCGAAAATAGAAGACAAACCATGATAATTGTTTCTATAAAAAATTTATTAACAAATTCGTGTAGAGATGATGTTACAATCTACATTTAAAAATAATTTTCCAACATGTTTTAAAACAAATATTGATAATAAATAAAAAATATTGAATCCTTGAAAACACTCTATTTATTTTTTATAATAAATTTGAAATTTAATATAAAATAAATGATCATTTATGGAAAGTCATTTAATATTATTTTAAAAATACCACTCCAGGAACTAACATCCTAAAAAGGATAATGATGCTTCATTTTAAAAAAAAGTTTAAGAAAACACTATTTTCCCTAAGAAATAATAGAATATTTATTTGAAAACATTAATGGAGAATATTTACTAGAAAAAAATATGCTCAGGGAAGAAAAATATCAATTATAGAGGATGAAAATTATTATGAATAATGTCACATTTTAGGATAGAATTCATCCAATAAGAATAATACATTGGTTTAAAAATTTAAATTCCCTAGAAAAAGTTGGAATCACAAAATAATGATGATATATTAATAAATCACTCAATCTCAAAAAATGGAATTCATCATGATTGAATACAAATCAAAAAAATTATTCGAGTTTACTTAGACACATATGGCTTTCATAATCATATAAATAATACTAAATTAATTATAAAAACTTAAAAAGAAATGTTAATCCCAATAATTTCCATGAAAATAATTTTCAGTTGCATTAATAGGATTTATATATGTATCATAATATTAATATATTTATGAATATATAATATATTAAAATGAAGATAAATTGAGAAAATGAATCCCAAAATACATTGTTATCTCATTAAATATAAAAAATTATAGATATAAGATTATATGGATATATTAATCTCAATGATTATATAATAGTATGATAAAACAACCATATTGATTTATTTAAATAAAATAAAATAAAAATAAAGGATTCAATATTTCATATTTCGGAAATAAATAAAATATAAAGGGGAAACCCTTACAGTATTATTGAATTTTTAATCACTTCCCTATGAAATGAAAAAAATAAAATATTTCTTTTATAATAATAATAGATAATAATGTTAAAATATTCCAAATTAATACTCTATAACCCATATAAAAATAATAGGTTCATAATAAGATAAATATATCAAGGAACGAAGTTTGATATTAAAAAATCTTACATCATATCATTGCATCCATGATGCATGTTAACCTCATATATAATAAAAATAACTATTTAAATTGCCAGATGTTCCTCTCTTGATGGATCCATGCCAAACACTCTACCTATAGCCCAATTTAAATAGTAGGGGAAATGGTGAGTAATGCACCGATTAATTAATGAGGTTCATTAATTGGCATAATAATTGTGCCACATTAATTTCATGGGGGGTGGTTCCACAAACAATGTGTAACTGAGCATTTAATATCCCATATTAAATGTCTGACTACCTCTATGGTCCCTGCCACCACCGCTTAAGAGGTGGTAGGATAAAATAAAATAAAACGTTTGTTATTTTATTAATTCTTAAAGGTTGAAAATACTAAAATTTTCACCCAAACTACTGTGGCCAAAGTGCAGCCTCCCTTAAGAAAATATCAGCGCTTCAAGTTCAACGGTTCCCATGGATTTCAATTTCGAGACCTGGTTCAGAAGATAGAAATTTCCGCCTGAATGTTTACTGAATGTACCTTAAAAAAATTAAAAATTGTTAACATTCACCCACGACCTGCTCTTGTCATGGTTTGGATCTGCCTATGGGAAACAAACCCTCACAAGATCAGTGGTACTGTCATATTTCAAATCTAAATTACCATTTATGAGTTATATAATTTAACAATAAAATAATTGTTACATAATTATTTTATTTGAATCAAAAAACTAACTTCCACTATTGGCCCGCACCGACCAAAGTTAAGATTTTACTAAGGAAAACATACACTCACGACTTCAGTGGTGGACTTAGATTTTTATTCCAAGCCCCCGTTCATGAGTTATAATAATTTTAAAAATAAAATAAATTTATTTAATAATTTTATTTATGTCAATTTTATTTTCGGGTTTTCTTAGTGGAAGCCTTCACCAAGTTAACTTAAGTCATGTCTTGGGTAAAACCTCCTTGCTGAATGTAACAGTGTACTCGTATTTTTGATCAGGGAATCCTTTTAAAAGATATTCCACCTTTTCAATAAAACTACTCATTAGTGTTAATTAAAGATTAACACTTTTTCAACGGATCTTTCCGAGAACTACGGGACTCAGAATCACGTTTTGTCACATTTCTCGGTCCGATAAAAATTATATATAATTAAAAAAATATGGAATTTCTAGGGAATTACATTATCCCCAACACAAGGATTTACATCTCTGAAATCCAAAACAAAGAAAAACCCAACATATGAGGGGACTGAGCACGAATCTAAGTCTTTCGCTCCAATGTACTCTATTGGAGGTTCCAGTGTTGTCACCGAACTCACACAAGAAGGATTGATTGTCCACAATGGACTCACTTCTATCTTGCATCCATCACCTCCTGGAACTCCATAAAAGTCTCCCCATTGTCAAAGTCCAACTCTCCCTTGTCAATAACGTGTGATGGATGATGCACGCATCTCATAAAATACGAAACATGGAAAACATTATGCACCTGGTGCATCTGTGCGAGAAAAGATAGGCGGTACTCCACCTCCCCAACTCTGCTGAGAATTTGGAACGGGTCGATGAACCTCAGTGATAGCTTTCATCCCCTACCAAATCTCCACAATCCTTATCGGGGTGAGACACATAGGAAGGCATGGTCTCCTTCCTTGTACTCTAAGGTTCTTTGTCTCCTGTTAGCATAAGACTTCTGATGGATCTGTGATGTCATCATCCCTGTCCACTAGTATTGACGCTGGATGTCATGGTACATCTTCGACACACTAGGATATACTGCCAAAGGGGTTCTGTGGATCTCCCTAAACACCCACTCCTGTAAGTTCACTGGTACCAGGGTTCATCCTTTGAGAAGGATGACGTACTCTCCACCATAATCAAATCCTTCAAGAGCCTATTCGGAGGATATCTATGCACGCCGGGCCTCATAGTCTATATCCCCAAGTTGTGACTCCCGAACTAGCTAACATTTGGGGGAGTGACAATTATAGACTATATGTAAGCTACTACATCACTATCTATGCACGTTTTCTTTAACGCGGCTAGTTATATTGTCACCACACTGACCAGTTTTTAACCAAACCTATTGCTGAGTGCATCTTCCATCGCGTCCCCCTTCTAATCTCTCAACTACATGAGCTCTGCAGGAGCCAACCAATATAAAGTTGATGATATTGGTGTTGTTGCTGGCTGAATCAAGAGTTATCGGCTGCCCCGTCTTATGCAAGAGATTATCTGATGCTACCTGGGTATCCTTTTACTCTGACCATGGAAAACCCCCATTCCAACATTATAGATATAACAAATCCTTTTTCCTAAACCAGTCGTTCTGAGTTTGAAATTTGGATGACCAATCCATACCCAAACTAATGTTTTAAGGCCTCAACACTACCACCAAGAGGTTCAAACCGAACCTCTCAACTCAAGGGTCAAATCACAGTGTCAGAATAAGTGTGAGTATCGAGTCTCCCCCCGAAGGTATCTCCAGATGTAAGGGACAAGTCAATGGTTTAACCGGAAACTCTAGGTCCAGAACTAGATTCATGATAATAAGGAATGATTTGTACTTATATTTATTAATACGACAGTTAATAGTTGACACATATCGTACCTTGAATCTGTCATGGAGCCATTGGGTCACACTCCTTCACTGCATGCAGCTACTCTTTTTCGTTATCCTCCAGCTCCCTGAGCCTGGTGGGGACCACATTGGGGTGGTGTTTTTAACATGTCAAATTGTATACAAACTTTTCATTCTCTCCTAACTCCATTTCCACATCTGTTTCCCTGTAGATTCATATTTCCCTATCACTTCCCCTTCCAGAAACATTATTACAAATTCAAGTCTCCCAGACTGATGTTGGATTCCTTATTTCCCACTACAAACATTTACTGGTTGTATTTTCTCATCCAAATAATTTTCAACCACAAATGTTCTCTCTAGCACCCTAACATAAGTAGGAATGGATTGAGGAATATTTCTAGCCTAGATGTCCCTAAAAACATCTTTCTTGGAGGCCTGAGCCCTGCATCACTGGTTGTATTGTATTCATCTATAACATGGATTGGTCGCTATGCCTCGATGAATACTCAGCTACAGACATGTCGTCCTACTGAATTTATAGATGTTCTTGAGAACACATACCCCCTTAACTTTTTTATGGAAAGTGAACCCCTTCTCTAAAGAAGGTCCTCAAGCTATTTCCTATGAAAAATTCACCTCATCATACAATAAGGGTAATCTAAACCCTTCCATCACCCTAGTGAGCCACATAGAATGCTCACTACAATGACCACCATCCAATCTAATGGTTCCCTCGCAAGATTGAAACTCAATCACCTCCTCAAGATAGTACATAGACTCCTTTGAGTTGGGATCGCCTCAGAACCTGGGTGGTATCTGTCACTAAAACTCATGTATGGCATGAAGACTATAAGTGTAAAGAACCGATAGAGACTGTAGTAACTGCTGACCAATAGGATGTGGTATCAATGGGACCCCCTGAAGGTACCTTTATAAGGTAAAAGTCCTTGTACTGAATCCTCACCACACTGTGTACCATACCCATGGTCACATGATAGAGTGCTGTCTAGATTTCTTCATGGAGAAATATTAAAATAGGATCAAGATAAACCACTCTAAATAGGTTACACCTGGTGAGATGACTCAATAGATATCAAAATAAAAACATTTCCAAAACACACCAAATCAGTTTTTTCATGCGCCAAGTCGGAAATCATAATTCAGGGTCCTGGTGTATGGATATGTCGATAGTCGTACATACATTGGACTCCCTGAACTGAAAACAAAACTCAAAACACATAACACTATTGCCCCAATAGAAGGATTAGAGTCCTATATCTTCAGCAGAACCGACTCATTTGATACCACTTAGTCACAACCCATCCCCGGGGTCCCATACTGTGACTACCCCGAACCCACCTTCCATAGTCCAGGGGTTGGCGACGATCATTGAAATGGAATTTCTGAAAATGGGAAGGCATTACCTCAAAACCTAAACACACCCAAGTAGGGTACGATACACCAATGTAAAATAAAATGGAAGAGTAAGGTGAAACCACAGTAAGATACCACAACTAAGTGTAAGGGGTTGTACTAAATGTAAGGGGCTTCAATACATGCCCAACTGAAATGAAAATACAATAAAAAGGAAAAAAATCCTAAGGTATTTCTCCAAGGATACTACCAGAAGGGTAGGTATAGCACATCACATAGCTCCCCACATCTACTGGTTGCCTTCATCGACGTCATGTCTTGGCTCCCCAAGTCTTAGTCAAGGTTACCCGTGGTTTTCACAAGGCAAAATAAAGTACAGGAGAATCTTGTTCATTGGTGAGTATAACAATACCCAGTAGGGACCCCAAGACCCCTGATGGTCTCTAAGAATTCCATAATGGAAAACCAACAAGCATGATCTCATTCACAAAGAACATTGAAAAGGACTCACCTCAAACCAGATATAATTTTCTCATCCACAACAAAAAATAAGGCCCCAACCTCAAGTAATTTCTTGGATTTCTAAAGAAGGCTCAACCTATTACCCAAAGATCTGGTGTACACACTTTGTGAACTGGCCAACCCTAATGGCACTCATCTGATAGATGTACTCCATCAAGTACCACTCAACTGTTCCTAATGGAACATCTGAAAGGACGTGCTACATCAGGAACATTCTGTTAGAGCTGCCTCCACTTCCCAGCACTAGAGGTCTCACAGTCATAGTCTTGCACTCAAGGAAAGACCAATGGAAACCAAGTGCAGAGGCCCTCTCCTGGATACTGTGTCCGGTAGTCAAGGAAGTTCCAACTCCCATGAAGGACACACTCCCCATCGCTACTCGGATATGGGGGAGTACTACTTCTTATGTGAGGACCCGCACCCTTCCTAGCAGGGGAGTAAAACTGTTGTAGTTTTATTTTCTATGGGAGACCCATGCCCGAGTACGTCAGCGGGGTACCGACCCTAGGCTAGAAGACCCACACCCTGAAAGGTTAGGGGAGTGTCGACTCTATGTGTGAGGACCCTCACCCTATCCTGTAGGGGAGTACAAATCTAGTAGTTTGTTCATTCTAGGGGACCTGCACCCTAGTATGTCAGGGGAGTACCGACACGAGGCTAGAGGACCTGCACCTTAGCATGGCAGGGGAGTACCTACTCTACTATAGCTCAACAAAAGGAGGACCCGAAACCTGGGTTAATTGGGGAGTACCTACTCTAATCATAGTGGACCTGTAACCTACCCAGCAAGAGAATACCTGACTCTATGAGAGTTATGTATGGAGGACTCAAACCATAGTCCAATAGGGGACTACTAACTCCAAATATAGAAAAACCAATCAGAGTGAAATGAACATGCACTCATGACGTGGGGAGTCCCATTGCTACCAGAGAAGAGGAGTAAGGAATACTCGCTCCTTGAGTCATCAAGGGAGTATCCATCCTAACTCTCCCTACAAAAAACACCCTATTTATGATCCTCTGGTTATTGTCCATATGTCAACTACCACAAATTTCCACAAGGATGTAACTAAATGATCCATCATGTCATAAGGGTTCTAATGCAATAGATGTCACATCAACTAGAAGCCATGTCTGTAAGCTAATGGCATTATTAATTTAATGGCCCAGTTGGATTCTAGTACGATCAAACCCGGCCAAACTCCAAATTTGTATGAAATTCACGTGGAGTATCTCAAAAAGATCATATCACTCCAGGTATCCTAGTTCCACAGATGGTTCTTCAAATGGATGTCATGTTCGCAAGATACGGTCTTATAAGAAAATTTGGGACCGAGAGGGGTCCAGGTCCGGTCTGACCCATCCAGACCGACCTCATCGGACCGTCCTGGACCACTGGATAATGACAGGCTTAGCCTTCCTACAGGAGTGACCCATACAGGGTCGCGCGGTCCGTTGATCCTAAATGGCTCAAAGAATCTATTCTACTCCATTAATGGTGTTGTCTCATCACCCACAGCAACACCAGGGAGTGGCTCCCATGTGTCTTCGTGGATTCGAGCAACTAATCCATTCTGTGAAACTATGTACCGCCTCCACCTCCATGTTCGGCCTCTTCCAACTACCTGGATGACCACCGTGGTGCTGTGTAGTGCCGCCCTTCCACCGTGGCTGGCAGTTTTCAGTTGCCGTCCTCATCCACCAGTGTTGGTGCCGCACCAGCTCTTCTTTCTCAGGCCACTGAGTTTGATCCGATTGTTTGTTATTCCTTTCGGACACACCTACGGTCCTCTCAGGATGTCATTGTCATTGTGCACCTCTCGGTTTAAAGGTTCTGTAAACTTGGAACAACCCGCCTCTAAAAACGCAATGAAAAAAAGTAGTGGAGGGTCCATGCCTTGTTCGTTTAGCCTGCACCATCCACTTTAGCATTATAACAAGTGGGGGTAAAATATAAATCATATTAAAAATAATGATAAACCCCATTTAAATCCCCTAAAATGAACACCTACAAAATTCAAAAATGAGGAGAAGAAACGTGGGAGAATATATGAATTTAAAGAAAACCCCTACCTCGAGCTTCATTAGAGATGTCATAGTGGTCGAAGATGATTCCAAGTTTGATGAAGCCATCAACATTCTTGATCCACTATGTAAAATTAGATTTTCTTGATCTACTATGGAATTCAGGTCTATTTTGACCACAATGGGAAATAGGTTTGTCTTAATTTATAATAGAAAAAACATTGTTTC
Organism: Viscum album; assembly: GCA_963277665.1. Taxonomy (NCBI): domain Eukaryota; kingdom Viridiplantae; phylum Streptophyta; class Magnoliopsida; order Santalales; family Viscaceae; genus Viscum; species Viscum album. The sequence goes on along the minus strand of OY728137.1, from coordinate 609,091,693 downwards.
ATGATCCACTATGGGAGATATGTTTTTCCTGAACAACAATTAGAAAACTAGTTATTAGTCATCATCCACTATATTGATAATTTTGGTAGTTAACATTGAAATATGAAATAGTGTTATATATTTATGTTGGTTCCACACTTTTATGAATGATATTATGTTAATTATTGATTTGTGCTGATATATCATCATTATAGTATAATTATTTGTAAATGATAATGTTTTATTACATGACAGAACATTATGATCTATTATAGTTTGTGTTTGAAAATTGTAGGTTATGTTCATGATAAAATTCCTTTATTCATATATTAGGATTTTATAATATCATATATTTATATATCTAATGACTATGCTTTATAATAATTTGATCTAACCCATTCTTATGTTTCCTTTCCATTGTAATGAAAATGGTTTTTGGAAGGGTATTTCTATGAAGAGTACTATATAAAAAGATACTTGTGGGAAACATTATAGCCTTTTCCCCAAATTAGAATATAATATTCCATGTTTCCAAATGAAGTAAACATAATAGTCCTTGTTTCTGTGCTTCTGTAATGTAATGAATCTTAAACTAAAAATATTTAATATCCATGAATGAAAATAAAGGGTCATTATAGTAGGTATTAAAGGATAGGTTTAATTAACCATTTTAATCAACGTTGATAAAACCATAGTGATATCCATAAGTACATATACAATGATAAGTTTAATAATTATTCAATGTATCAAAAAATGTATTACAATTTTTTAAAGGATATAGTTAGAGGTTTCCTAGAAATTCATCTGTTTGTAGATACTAATAGTGGATGTGAATATGGAAAATATGCTCTTTTGGGTAAGAACTAAAAAAATCATATTGCGATTCAATCGATCAAGAAGTGGTGCATGAAAGTAGGCCTTACTGCACACATTTTTTGACACTCTTGGGTGATATGATTTTGAAATTCACAATCTATTTGTGAATCATCATGAGATATTTAAATAAATGGAGATCATAGATTTACAAGGATAAACTTATTTAGTCATGTATAGAAATAATGGTTTCATGATTTAGACAACTTATAAGTGACTTTTCATGAATCTATGGGTCAACACCATGATTAGTAATTTTCACACTCTATTTTTTGGTTTTAGTTAATGGGTGGGACCTAATAGAACCATGTTAATGATGAATAAAATAGAAAATGCAATGATTTTCGTCATAAAAATCAAAACAATATGTGATCTAGATTGGAAATCCTCTTTGTTATTCTCAAACAACATTCTCAAACTATGAATTATGATAAAAAAACTAAATGAGAAAAGAATGAAACAATGTTCTTTTCAGTCATTTGTAAGGACATTCAAAAACTTGTTTCAGTGGTTATAGGGATCAACTAGTTGTTGAGAAATATATAAATGAAAGTAAAAATATGTTTTATGTTTTTAAATGTTTGGATCATGAAGAATAAATTTTTTTATATTAATAATTTTATTGTGAAGAGGATCAGTAGGGTAAACTTATTAATAACATGAGGGAACAAGAAGAGATTCAATCTATGAAATATAAAAACATTAAGGTGATAATTTCCTTCAAATACTTTCCCTGTATTCTATAAATATTTGGAGAAGGTTTACATTTAGATTATGAAGGAAGATGATATATCTATTGGTAACTGTGAATCTAGTTTATCAATACATTAATGGTATGATTCTTATTTAACCATGATCTATTAAATAAAAACTGATCAATTCAATGGTGGACTGAATCCATGTTATTGAAAGGACTTGTCTATAAAATAATATAGTAGCTAGGAATAAGTCATTATCTAACATCCCAGGTAAATAAAGAATTATAGGTTTTCATATTTATTAATATTTGTGATTGAAATATTAATTTTAATTTAAAAGGGATACTATGTTTGATAGAGTACCTGATATGTAACAACGAGTTTCCTTGAAATCTTGTATTGCACACAATGTTGGGTTATACTGAAAAATTATAACATAATATTATTTTAAATGATAGTTAATTCCTAGATGTTGTATTGGAGGGAAATATTATAACTTACTAAAATATGATTATAAATGTTTGTTAAATGTTTTTACATTTATCCATTAAAACTTAGAGGCTTCAAATGTGAATGAATCTAATTTAAAGCATAAATACTATAATATTAATTAAAAGGTTGTTTTACCTCTTTATTATGGAGAACCCTCTCTAAATATAGTTTTTTTTAGTTTTATATGTTCTATTTGAAAGAATATTATTCCTCTTTATAATCAAGGCATCAAAAATTTACTTTGGGTAAATTTTTGGTCTTTTTCTTATAAAATTATTTTTTAAGGAATAGTGGAAAATATCATATTTTAATTCAAAACCTCCTTTTAATATAATTTATTTATATGCTTATATTAACTTTTTAATTAGTTTCAATGTGTAATTATATTATGTTTTTACCTTTTAATCCAATATTGGTCAATGAAAGTAATTTCACATTGAAATTGGACATAAAAAATGTCAATCTTTTTATAGTTGTTATTTCTTAAGAACACACATTTTGTTTTGACTAGGAGAATTAATTATTAATTAATTAATGAAAATTATATGCTTTAAATTTGGTAAAATAGACATTAATTTTTAATTCAGAATATCAAATTTATCTTAGGTTGAATTTTTTGTATTTTTCTAAAAACCTTCAATTTTTGGTAAATAGTGAAAACACTAAGTAATTGTTAAAAACCGAATTTTTTCATTTAAGTGAAATTTTACCACATCTATGAATTGAATTACCAAAATCATACATAAATTATTATTATCAGGAAGTAAAATTTAGTTCAATAACATTAAAAAAACTTGTAAATCGTAACTTTTGACTTTTATTAACCGCGGTTAAAGGTAAATAGTGTAATTCATGGTAATAATAATAATAATATAATAATATAAAATGAGCCTAAAATGTGTCCTAATTCTATTGGTTTAAACATATTTGACCGTGTCCATCCTTGGGTTGATTTTGGGACCCCATGAAGATAATTAAGAGTGATAATGACACTTTATATTAATTAATTTAAAGTAAATAAAAAAATTAATTATACATTTATCTTTTTGTAAATAAATTTTTACATAGGGTTTTATAATTGATATCGTAGAATATTAATATTCATTATAAATCTAAAAACATTTAATACACTGTATCTTTTTTATAAATTCTATACATCATATAAATTAAATTATTTATGACTCAATAATCTTGATGTGCTTACCTCATTAATGAATGATTGAAATAAACAAGATGATAAAAATTAAAACAAAATCCAAAACATGTATAATTATTATTGGATGATTTTATTTCAAACAAGTGATATCTTATCTTTTACCTTAATGAGTTTTGGAACATTAGAAATAGAAAATCATTATATAATAAAATAATATTTTAAAACATTCTTAAAGTGCCCCTCCTCTCCCTTATAAAAGCCCTCACTTATAACCCATTACACACACCTCTAAAGCCCCTTGTCTCATCCAATATCTTCCCATTTAAGTTCTATACATCCCTATATTACTCTTATAATATATACCTTAGGCATAAGTCACTTAAAGTAAACCTTTTGGTTCAAACCAAAGGGAGTTACCCAATTTAATGGTTGTGTATTCTCTCAAGTTCTTTTATTTTATTTTACCTATCCAACCCCATAAAATCTTTTTATTACTTTATTTTATAAGAAAAATAGTATACTCAATATACTATGTTTTTGTAATGATATGTATTATAACTACACTTCCAAAAAACTCCATCTATTTGATTCGAACATAATGTTTCTGTGAACAACGAACTACTACCTCACAAAATGATGATTGTTTATTAATCTCCTACCACCTCTTACTGTGGCCCTTATGATGGAACTATATTTATGTATGATATATATTATGTTTATGTTTTCTTTATGACTCTGTATTTTTCATTTATATAATACCTCTATGGATTCGATTATGGGTAAACGCGATAATTTCATTTGAGGAAGTGTACACTACCGCCCCCTCCAAGTGTTACGAATCATTTACACCATACATGGGACATATACAGGATGGAGTCAATTAAATTATTTATAATATTATATTGTAATTATAATATACCAATGTATCATTATGTTTTTATTCCATTAAAATACGAAATAGAAATGAAAGTAGCGTTCATGCGTACGTACGTCTTACTGTCTCCATTAACGGTGCATTTCCTTTATTATCTACAAATGTTATATACTACTATAAATAAATAAATAAATATATATATATTGGATATATATGATATATATGATATTTGAATCATGAATATCATTTTGTATATAATGTAATTTTGACCACATGGACAATTTATAATTATAAGAAGTTCATTTTTAACTCAAGTTCTGAACATCGAAAAAATGTCTGATATGACCTCGAATATTTAACTAATTGTTATTGAAAGGTAATAAGTGATATAAAAGAATAATATACTTGAAAATGTTTCTTCATAAAGTATAAAATAAAATAATTTTACTATTCAAAAAATTAAAGAACGTATAGGTTAAGTCGAACATGAGGTAAGGGACTTGCTCTCAATCTTCTTTCATTGTGGCATATTTCGATAATATATACCTTCTTCTTTTATACAGTGTATGATAAAACCCTTCGAATTTTACTTTCATTCAAAGATATTATTTTTTCTACGTAGAGTTTTACTAAATGAAAAAAGGAGTGTTTATAACATTTACAGTGACAATGACCTCTCTATCTTCGTAATCGTTATCAGGATTCCTCTTGAAGCCTTATTGTTTATTTAAATAAAAAAATGAATCCCCTTATTATTATTTTTGGTTGTTTTGGTTTTTGAAAATAGTTTTTTAAATGGATTTATTATTTCAATAGCTTGAAATGATTTCTTGTGATTTAAAATTAAATGTTATTATTAAAATTTTTATATTTTCAATATTTTATGTGTTATGATTTTATAATGGTACTTGGAAATTTGATGGGTGGTTATGTAATAAACCAAATGACGGGTAGTTCCATGATAAAAAAGGATGGGTGGTTATTTTTTAACCTCTAATTCTTTTGGTATGGAAGTCGTCCTTATGGATATAACATTTAGTGATATTTGTGGAAGTAGACCATATGGTTATTCCATTTAAGTATGTTTATGTCCGTAGTTAACTTTATATGTTATGGGTTATTTCTGTGGGTTTGTTGGTAATATTTTGGTTAGAAAATGGTAAGAAAATATCTTTTATTTAGTTAATATTATTTAATACTTTATAATGGTGAAAGTATTACATATGATAAGTTATTCATGGTTTAATTGTTGTTTTCAAAAACTATTATTTTTCCTTCTTTGTGTTTCCCTTACTGAGATCTTTAGGCTCATCCCATGTTTTAAAAAAAATTCAAAAGAAATAATGTAGAATATGGTCAAGGACGGGATAAAGGAAAAGTGAGGATGTCTAAAACATGATTCTAGATAGGAATCTTTTTTTAAAGTGTTTTTATTTTATAAAAAATTTGGATACTGAGTAAAAGTGTCAACATGTAATTTTCAAGTTGTTCTATATATGTTATAGCATAATTCTATAAAGATGTAAACCTGAATAGATCTTCGATTTGAATTATTAACATATTTCAAGATTATGTAATGTTTAAGGTCGGGTCCTTATGGTTGGAATCAGAGTTCGGTTTAGATAACTTTAGAAGTTAGGATATTGTTAAATTTAATGTCAAAAAAATAATTTAGGGTATGATTGAAATGATATAGCATTTATAGATTACCATGTTTTTTGCCTTAGATATTTCTGTGTTCAGAATGGGTTTTCATAGAAAAAATATGACAGCTGTGCTGGGAAGGCATACATTGGAAAAGGAACTTCTAAATCAGCATCCTGAGAGGGTTAGAATCAAAATTGAACAGTTTAAAGCAGTGATGGATCAGCTGAATCAAGTGATAAATGAGGTGTTTTTCATTGAGGATATTTTGTTTTATTATAAATGTAAATAGAAGCATGAAAGTCATTTTAGGATTCTCTTGAAAACTTTTAATGAAAAGAAAATGTATAGGAAATTAAGAAAGTGTTAGTTTTGGTTACAAAAAATTTCATTCCTTGGTCACATTGTTTCAAAAAAAAATGACATAAGTATTGATCCAGCTAAAATAAAGTTGTTGAAGAATGGACAAGGCCCACAAATAGAACTGAGATCCATATTTTTCGTTGTTTTTAAGGTTATTAACGAATGTTTGTTGAGAATTTTCATGGTTTTCTGGACCAATGACTAAGTTAACTCGAAAAGGTGTTATGTTAATCTTTATAGAAGAATGTGATGATTGTTTTTAGGAATTGAAAAGAAGAATAGTGAATGATCCAGTTTTTGAATTACCTTCCAGAAATAGTGAGTTTGTTATTTACAGTGATGCTTCATTGAACGGACATGGTTGTGTATTTATGCAGAATGATCAGGTAATTGATTATACTTCATGTTAATTGAAACCTCATGAGTTAAATTACCCTACACATGATTTGGAATTAACCGATTTTTTTTCTTTTAAAATTTAGAGGCCTCATTTTATGGATTTAAATGTGAAATATATATTGAACATAGAAGTTTGAAGTATATTTTCACTCAAAAATAATGGAATATGAGGAAGAGGAGATGGATGGAAATAATCATGGATTATGATTACATAATAAATTACCATATGATAAATGAAAAATAATCTGGCTGATTTTTTTATTCGAAAATTTAATCCTACATTAACTATGTTGCATTTGAAACATGATACTTTGATTAAAGATTTGATGAACTTTGGCATCAACGTTTATGGTGAAAGAAATTCTTCTGTTTTGTTTCAGATTTCATTGAAATCATCTCTATTATACAGAATTAAGAAAGCAGAGTATGAAGACAATGTGTTGCAGAAAAAGGAAGAGTTGGTTCTGAAGGGTATGTTTCCTAATTTTAATGTTGATAATGATTTTGTTTTGATGTTTGGGAAGAGATTATGCATCCCTTATGATTAAAATTTGATGAATGGATTTTTATGTGAATATCATATATCTCCGTTTTCAGTTCATCCTAGAAGTACTAATGTGTATAGGGAACTTCAGGAGTATTACTGGGGGGATGAGATGAAAAGAGATATTGCCGATTTTACTTTGAAGTGTTTGAATTGACAGCAGGTTAAATCATAGAAGTAGTTACCAAAAGGGATGCTTCAGTATTTACCAGTCCCATAAAGGAAATGAGAAAATATATCCATGGACTTTGTTGGGTAATTACCAAAGAAATCTCAAGGTAAAAATGCTATCTGGGTTATTATTGATCGATTGACTAAATCTTCTCATTTCCTTCATATTTCAGATACATTGTATCTATATCAACTTTATCATATATATGTTAAAGAGATAGTCCGTTTTCATGGATTTCCCCTCTCCATCTTATCTGATTGTTATCCCAAGTTTACTTCTAACTTTTATAAATTCCTTCATAAGTCGTTGGGTACTAAATTAAATTTTTGTACAACTTCTATTCCACTATCAGATGGTTAGTGAGAACAAAAAATTCAGACCTTGTAGGATATGTTACGTGCTTTTTCACTAGATTACTAAGGAAGTTGGGACCAACATCTTTCTTTGGATTAATGTTTTTTATAATAAAACTTTTAATTTCAGAATAAAAATGGATCCCTTTGAGGCATTATATGGGAAGTGGTGTTGAAATCATGCTTTTGGGATGAAGTAGTTGAAAGGAAGCAGATGGGACTGGAATTGGTTGGAGAGATGGATGAAAAAGTTCTGTTGATTCAGAAGAACATGAGAAAAGCACAGAGTAGGTAAAAATGTTTTTCAGGCAACTAGAGGAGGGATCTTTCATTCAATGTTGACGATCAGGTCCATCTCAAATATTATCCATGGAAAAGTGTGATTCATTTTGGCAAGAAGGGAAAGTTGAGTCCGAGGTTCATTAGACCTTATGAAATCCTGGAGAAATTTTGATCAGTTTCATACGGAGTGGATTTACCTCCAAGTTTATCACAGATAAACAATTTTTTTCATGTTTCAATGTTGAGAATGTACATGTTGGATCATTCTCATGTTTTGAGGCCAAAGGTAGTTCAGTTGGAAAAGAATCTCTTTTATGAGGAACAACCAGTCCCAATTCTTGACCATAGAGAGAATGTGTTGGGGAATAAGGTAATTTTTTAGGAATGTTTTTGTGGAAAACCCATATGTTAAAAGAGGAAACATTGGAATATGAAAATTATATAATGGGTAAATACCCCCATTTATTTTATAAATGAACAGAATTGTGAGGACGCAATTTCCAAAAGGGGGAAGGATATAACATCCCAGGTAAATAAAGTATAGACATTTTCATAATTATTAATATTTTTTCATTTAAATATTAATTTTAATTTAAGTGGGATGCTCTGTTTGATAGTGCACTCGATATGCAACAACTGGTTTCTTTAAAATCTTGTGTTTCCTACAATGATGTGTCATATTGAAAAACAATAATATAATAGAATTTTAAATGGTAGTTAATGCCTAGCCATTATATTGGCAGGAATTATTAGAAATAAAAATAATATGATTATATATGTTTGTTAAATGTTCTTATATTTATCCAATAAAACTTATTGGCTTAAAGTGTGAATGAATCTAATTATAAGCATAAATACTTTAATATTCAATAAAAGATTGATTTAGCAAATTTTAATGGAGAACCCTCTCTAAATATAGTTTTGGTCACTTTTTAATGTTTTATTTGACCAAATAAAATTCCTCTTTAGAATTGGGACATCCAAATATTCTTTGGGTAAATTTTTGGTAATTTTTTGAAAAAATTCATTTTTAATGAATAGTTGAAAATATCATCATTTAATTCAAAACTTATTTTAATCAAATTTATTTATATGGTTACAATATATTTTTTATTGGTTTTAAAGTTTAATTAGTTAATTTTTTTTACAATTTAATATAATGTTGGTCATTGGATGTAATTTCACTTTTAAATTAGACATAAACAGGGGTCAGTCTTTGGATAGATATTATTTCTTAAAAACATACTTTTTTTACAACATGAATTAATTTTAAATTAATAAATGAAAATTAATTTTTTTTAATTCGGTAAAATATACATCAATTTTGAATTTGGAATACCAAATTTATCTTGGGGTGTTTTTTTGGCATTTTTCTGAAAACCCTCAATTTTTGATGAATAGTGAAAACACTGAGTAGTAGTTAAAAACCCGACTTTTTCATTTAAGGGAAATTTTTCAGCTTCAATGAATTAAATTTCGAAAATACAACATACATAATAATTATCAGTAAGTAAAATTTGGTTCAATAAGTAGATATTTGTTTTTTAATGAATAGTAAATTTTGACATTTTTCCACAGTTAAAGGTAAAACGGGTAATTCAAGGTAAAAATAATATTGTAATAATATAGAATGACCCAAACATGTGTCCTAATCCTATTGGTTGATACATTTCTGACCATGTTCATGCTTGGTTATATTTTTGGGCCCCATGAAGCTAGTTAAAAGTGATAATGAAACTTTATATTAATTAATTTAATGTAATGGAAAAAATAACTTTAACATATATCTTTTAGTAAATCAAATATTACATTGGGTTATATAATTTATCTCTTCGACTGTAAATATTCATTAGAATGATAAAAATATTTCCTAAATTATGGTATTTTTTTATAATTTTGAGATATCAAATAAATAAAATTATTTATGACACATTAATGATGTAGTGTTTACCTCATTAATGATTCATTTAAATAAATAAATTATAAAAATTTCAAAAATATCAATAGACTATAAAATTAATATGGTATGATTTTATTTCAATCATGAGTCATCTTATCTTCGAATTTAATGAGTTTTGGACCCTTAGAAACCAAAAATAATTATATAATAAAATAAAATTTTCAATCATTCTTTAAGAGACCTTCCTCTCTTTTATAAAAAGACCTCACTTCTAACTCATTCCTCTCACCTATAATTCCCATTGTCTCATCCAACCTCTGCCCAATTACTCTCCCTACATCCCTATATTCCTCTTATAATCCTTACCTTAGGCATAAGGCACTTCATGTAAACCTTTTTATTCAATCCAAAGGGAGTTACCTGATTTTTAGGTAGCATGTTCTCTTAAGTTATTTTCATTTATTTTACTTCTCCAACACCCTAAACTCTTTTTATTACTTTATTTTATAACAAAAACATTATCCTAAATATATTAGGTTGTTTTTATGAGAACTATTCGAACTACAGTCCCACAAAACTCCATCTAATCGATACGAACTTATGGATTTTGTGAACGGAGAACTACTACCTCCTGAAACGATGATTATTAAATCTTCTCATACCTCCTATTATGATGGAAATTATGATTATACTATATTTATATATGATATATATTATTAATATTATTTATTTTTTATTCTTTATTTTTTATTTATATAATACCTTTATGGTTTCCATTATGGGTAAATGTGATAATTTCATTGGAGGAAGTGTGGACTACTGCCCCCTCAAAGTTATATGACTCATTCATACCATATGTGGGACATATATAGGATGATGTCAATTAAATTATATATGATATTATACAGTAACAATAATATACATTTGTACCATTATGTTTTTATTCCATTAAAATACGAAATAGAAATGAAATTAGCATTAATGCGTGTGTACGACTTACTGTCTCCATGAACGGGGATTTTCATTTATTATCTCTAAATGTTATGTTCTATTATAAATACATATATATACTGGATATATATGATATATATGATATCTAAATCATTAATATAATTATTTAGATAACTTAATTTCGACCACATGGACAATTCATAATTATAATAAGTTCATTTTTTACTCATTTTCCGAACATCGACAAAATGTATGATATGAACTCCAATAATTAACAATTTGTTATATCAAGGTAATAAGTGATATAAAAGGAATAATATACTTTAAAAAGGATCTTTTGAAATTATAAAATAACTTATTTTTATTATTCAGGAAATTAAATAATGAATGGGTCATGTCTGACAAGTGGTATGGGACTTTGTCTCAATATCCTTTCATTGAGGCATATTTCTATAATATACACCTTATTTTTTATACAGGGTAAATCAAAACTCTTTGAATTTTAATTTCATTCATAGGGAATATATTTTATACGTATCATTTTACTAAATGAAAAAAGGAATGTTTTTAACATTTTCATCGATAATGACCTCTTTGTTGTCGTAAACATTATTTGGCCCCTTTATAAGATTTAATGTTTTTTAAATAAAAAAAGGAAATAACTTATTTTTTTTCCGGTGTTTTGGTGTTGAAAATGTTTTTTTAAATTGATTTATTATTTCAATATCTTCAATTGATTTCTTTAGATTGAAAATTATATGTTATTAGTGAAATTTTAATATTTGTAATATTTTATAAGCTATGATTTTATAATGGTACATAGACATTTGACAGGTGGTTACGTGATAAACCAAATGACAGGTGGTTCCTTGATAAATCAGGACAGGTGGTTAAGTTATATCCTCAAATGAATTGGGTATAAAAGTTGGCTCTACGGCTATTCAATTTAGTGATATGTGTTGAATTCATCTGTATGGTTATTCCATTTAAGTAGGTTTATGTCCTAAGTTACCTTTTTATTATATGTGTTATTTATATGGGTCTTATTGTAATATTTTGGTTACAAAATCTTAAGCACTGATTTTTTATTCAGTTTAGAGTATATAATACTTCATGAAGGTGAAATTATACCTTATGATAATGTATTTATGGTTTATTTGTTGTTTTAAAAAACTAACAATTTTCCATCTTTTTGTATCCATTACTGAGCTGTTTCTACTCATCTAATGTTTTTGAAATGTTTTTCATAGGATATAATGTGGAATGGGGGAAAGGATGGGATCATGGAAAATATATGCTGTCTAAATCATGGAACTAGACATGACTCTTTTTTTCAAAGAGTTTTTATTTTATTAAGAAATGGATAATAGATATTAGTGGCTATATGTAATATTCAAATTATTATGTAAACATTATGACCTAATTTTCTAAAGATCTAACCCTGAAAAGATCATAAATGTGAATTATTAAATTAATTCAAGATTATGGAATGTTTAAGGCTGGGTACTTATATATTCTATGTGAAATATTGGTAAAAATGGAAGTTGTAAATTCCCACCATTCCTATGGTTTTTATATGTTATGTAAAATTGAGTCTAATGAAAACAAAAAATAGTTCAATGAAATTACAATAATTATTATTCCAAAAATTTGGAAATAAGAATCAATGGATATTCTGGAATGGAATTAGGATATTCATTAAATGTGAAAAGGTATGTCAAACTGTCTGGGAATGTCAAAATGAAATTTTATTTCTGATTAATGTGATGAAGGAGAAGAAAAGGTCGAATAATACAACACCCACACTTTAGGGTTTCATTTTCAAGGATTTTGGGAATAATATGAATATATAACACAATTCAATTGATAATATTGATGAAAGGACATAGAAAACTCTAAATAAAAAGGGAAAAGGGATGGTATATGCAATCACAATAGAGGATGATAAATAGGATACATAGGGAAAACATTCCCCACCTCCACAGTTGGGAATTTCATGTTGATTTTGTATGAATGAGCCTCATGAAAATATCTTTATTCATTCTTTAGTTAAATATCATGTTATTATCTCCCTCTACATGAATTTAGGAATAATTATATTAAATTTTATATTCTATCAGGGCAATGGTGAACCCAATATTCGAATAGATTTTTTTAATAATATTATAGCTTTTATAAGAAATAGAGTGTGAAAAAAATTGGACATGTATTTGTATCCAAGTAATATTAAAATAAGATTTATAGATAGCATCATCGGTTTATTATTTTTAGGTTTATTATAAGTCATCGACATAAATTTTGTATTTTTAAGGTATTTTTTCAATATTTATGAAATTTCAAGAGAAACATACTAAAATAAAACCCTTTGGTTTTGAATATGTTCTAATAAAAAAAATTTAAGGAGTAATGCATTTAATCATTTTTGATATACGAATAAATGTACTGGTAAACATTTGGTTTTGTCTTATTTTTGATGTTGGGGGTAATTATGGGTTGTAGTTTATTTCCTTTGAAATTCATCACACTTATTTTCCATATCATACTGCTTCTCTATAGATATAATTTTTAGAATATACGTTAATGATTTAGAAGGTTAACATAGGGTACCATATTCAATTGTATCTAATTTGGATCCAAATATTACATTGGTGTTTTGTTGATGTATTTTGATAGATCTTGTAGCAGAGTTGTTTTTCTTCACTATGTATCATCCAATGATAGATGGTTAGTCTGAGTAAACAATTACAAATCTAAATAATATGTTGTGATCTTTGTCTTTGGATTTAAAATGGGGTTGGAATAAATAATTCTCTCATGTTGAGTTTTACTACAATAATAAATTTCACTTGAGAATTCATATGGCTCCCTATAAATCCTTGGATGGAAGTTTTGTAGATATACAATGTACTGGAAGGAATTTTTAGAATGAATGATATCCGTCCCTTAGAAAGATGACATGATTAAAGGGAAGGTTAGAGCCATTCATAAAAATGTAATAACAACAATATATTGAAATAAATTATATGATGATAAAATATGATGCAATCTATAATCTAAAATGGGTGATAAGTCTTTTCCTATGAATTTCAATATGGAAAAATAAAATGTAAAATTATGTTCTAGTAATATTGGCCTAATTGAAATTATTGATCACATCAGTACCACATCCTATCTCTTTTATAATATACCAGACCTCTCTTAAATCCATAATGTGTTCCATGCATATCTCTTAAGGAATTATATACCCAACCCTTCACATTTACTGAACTCATAGGTTATACTAATAGAGAAATAACATTCTTATAATGGATAAATAATTAAAATTTTCGATCATACAAGGAAGTTTATATGAAACAAGACCACTCACAATGTCAGTTTTTTAGTATAGCCACCAGTTTGATGAATCTACTTGAAAACATGAGGATATGATGAGATATAAGTATCCTCATTTTTTTAAATTGGAGTGTCAAATTTCAGGTAGTTATTCATTTTAAGGAGGTAGATTGTAACACCCAAATTTTTTGATGAATTTATTTTCTTGAATAAAATAAAATTAAATGATTTAATGTGCAGTATGAACCACCACGTTATTCTTGCTCCACATGCAACACTAGGTTAGCTTTTGTTACCCATATTAATAGGTTTTACATAACAATAATATAATATTAATATTATAATTAAATATATCAAATAGATATTGGAATATAGGTTTTAAAAATGATTAAATAAATTATAAAAATTTATATTTTAGACAAATTTATTAGTTATATATTAATTAGAAATAAAATTAGAACCATATAAAATAAAAATAGAGGATTTATAAAAAATAGTATTTTTTCAAAAAGAATGGTGTAGTCATGATTTTAGAACATAATGTATAATTAAAATTGTCAATTTTTATAAAATATATTCTAGAAGATAAACAATATTTTTTAAATCATAACATCAAAATTTTCATTAGGTATGTTCTTGGTATTTTCCTAAAATATTATATTTTTTATTAATAGTGAAAATAGAAAATATTAATTGAAAAGTGGAATTTAGTATAAACTATTTATAATGTTTTATTATATTTTGAATTTATCATAAATATACATTTTATAAATAATGCATAAATTAATTCATATTTTCATTTTCATATGTTTAATATTGATTTTGATATGAAAATATTGTATCATTTTGATCATTTCGTCTTTAAATCCCCACTTTTTGATTTCCTTTATTGGGTTAATTTTTAATTAAATTTTTTGACTCCTATGAATTTAATATGTAAAAATGGATTAAATATATGGAATAAAAAAATATATAATTTCTAATATGTGAAATTTAATATTTGACTTAAATTAATAGTGAAAAATAATAATTAATTATAGTGATTAAGGTAAAAATTAGTTTACCATGGGTTAAACTAAAAAGTTAATGGTAAATTAACATACAAACTAGTCTAAAAACTATTTTATGGAAATATTAATACCATATACCATATATGGCTCTATCATGGCCTATTTTAACTATTTTTTCAGATGAAAAACATTGGAGAACTCAATTTTTATCAAAAAAACCATTTGTGTCTTCTCACCCTTACAAAATGCAACACCATCTCCGAATTTTTCAAAAATTCACACCCATTTTGGTGGAGAAACCATTTCTAAATCACATTAAAACATTCATCATATATAATTAGATGCCTTATTTTTTAATGAAATGTTAACAGTGAAGGATTTTAGTGCATACCTATGGAGTATACTTGAGGAAGATGTAATGTTCATCAATAAGCATTTTTTCATTATTTCGTTATCCAATACCACAAATTCTTTTATAAAATTATGGTATAATAATTTAATTATATAAAATATATATATAATCTTTTATTTCAATTCCTTTACCTAAAACCAGCTAGAATTCCATTAAAGGGGTTCTTAATTCATTGTTCGTGTGTATGAAGGACTACAACCTCACAAACCAAGGATATTCTTTTTTACATTACCAACATTCAAGGATAAATATAATTAAGTATTTATTTTTTATATATGATATATATGATAATGTTATTCCTCTACAATAATTATATCACTCATACTTTAATTTATTATATTTTTTGGGAATACTATAACATTGCTCAAGTGTACGGTGGACTGCTGCCTCATGAAATGATGTGATATGTTCACAAATTACAATTAATGTATTAATAATGGGAGTAAAGAAAATATATGATATATATAAAATAGATATTATTCTATAATTTAATCATATATTTTATCTTTATTTATTTCAATCTAATAAAAAATGAAAACAAAGCACTTGCTTTTGTAAGACCTATCGTCTCAATGAATGGTGTAGATAATATTCAATCCACAAATTTTAAGGATGATTATAATGAAAAATATAATGAATATATTTATGATATTTATATCATGGATATAAATTTTTATGATCATGGAACCATGATCAATGTAAAAGGACTAATGATAAAAATTCAAAATATTTAGGAAAATAAATCTTTTATTACTCCCAATGTGACATTTGCATGGAATTGTTAACAAATGGGTAATAAATCGACATAAGAAACAAATATATTTCATGAATTATATAATCATAATTATAAAAAAATTATAATAAAAATTTATTTTTCAATATATATTTTGAACAAGTATAAAAGAATTCAAGACTTATGATAAGGTAGTTTTGTATCACATTTTACTTATGTGAGACACATTCTATATTATCTATTTATTTATTTTATATGGCGTCTATATTATTCAAAAATTTATTTAATGATTTTTATACTATGAAAAAAAATTTAATTTACATATTAATTTGAGTATTTCTATATCATGAAATTTATGGTTAAAACATTACCAAAATAGTTATTTTTTTTGTTTCAATTTCCTTTATTTGAGAATTTTTTTATATTAACGTTGCCTCCTTTTTTGAGGTGTGTATGAATCCCAATTTACATGGAATATAATAAATTTAATTTCTCTCCTCATATTTTAAAATTTCATTTGACATAGACCTTTCATGGGGATTATGATTCAAGGTTACCAAAGTGTTCATGGTCTTATGTTACAATCTCATTAGTTATCAGGATTTTTTGTGATTATGTCTCCAATGTTCACATATCATGATATACCTACCAATAATTATAATGAATATCTTTATCTATTTGATAGTTATCATCACATCATTTAAAAAATCCATTTTACCGTATATTGTTACATAATATAATTGAGAATAGTTTTTAAATAAAATCTAACATTATTTATCTCATTGGATAGAAATAAATAATCATTTAAAAAAAATGTCTTCTGATTTTTAAAAAAAAATACGTTTTATTATTACCCTTTTTTAAATAATTTTTTATATAAATTTTACATTTTACACAAAATTTTTTAATGTTATAGTTAGTTCATTTTCTAAACAATTTCTATTGGACATCCCCAAAAAATATGAATGGAATATTTATTTTGACATGTATGGCATGAACTAAAACTCTTGACATCATAAACATTAATTTTTTTATTATTCTGTTGTATGTTTTCATGGGGGTTTCTGATGAAACATATTTTCAAAGTTTATATTATAGAAGGATTTGTTTTTCAAAGGGGAAATTATATTTTCATCAAATTTTTTTAAATGATTTGTAAATTATCCTGTATAATATCTCAAGGTTATTTTAAATGAAATAAATTTTTATAATGATTTAGGGTTTCAATTTTGATTTTAAAAGAAAAGTTATTTTTTCAATAAATGTTTTAAACGATAAATCAAAATCATTTACCTTCTAATATGATATCTTCCTATGTTACATATTATTTACTAGAGATATAATATAGGGAAAAAATTCTTTTTCACTTTCTAAAAAGATTATATTTATCATGGAATGATGTTTTTGAATTTTTTATTCGTACACAGGATATGCCATGATAAAATTATATTAAAATATATTAATTTTTCATGGGTTGTTCTTAAATGAAATGATGAAATTTTTATTAACCCAGTTTCATTTATAAATGTTATGATATGGTGAAATGTTTATGAAACCAATTTCATTTCATGGGTTTTGATAAAATTAATTTTTTTTGATATTCTAGAACACATATGTATGATTTTTATCATGTGAGGGGTGAGACATATAACTCCCTCCGTTGTATTGGGTAATGATTTTTATCTCATGACATAAACAAAGGAAACAATTAAATGGATTTGATACACTCTTGGAAACATGTGGGTCCTCGTCCAATATGGGAAAAAAGTGTATCTTGATCCAAAATCAGAAATCGGTGTGTAAAAATCGAAATAGTAAATAGGTGTAACCTAATAAAATATTAGAAAAATTTGTGTCATGTGAAATAATGGGAAAACTATAAATAATTCTTGATACACTCTATTTATAGTCATGGCAGTTAACCTAGAAATATGAAATTATATTCAATATTTACGATGGTGCCACACTTTCAAGACATTAAGTTATGGTTTATCATGGATTTATGATAAATTAGCACCCCTATGGGACATTTTTTCTGAAATGATATTTTTTTATGACATGACACATTTATATTACACAGGAAAAGTTTTGTATAAACTTCATATGTTATTTACATTGACACATACCCTTATGATTATCTTATTCATCCATATGATCATATATTAATATCTCTTGTTCGTACCCTTACTGAGTATTAGATCACAACGTTTATTATGTTTCTATTCCTAGGTTATGAATAAAGGTATTATATAGGGTATGACTATAATGTGTAGACTGTTGGAAGATTTTTTTTGGAAAATAGGGAAGATATTTTAACAAATTAGAATATTGGGTTCCATGTTGCAAAAGGCACTGAAATATTACGTTCCTTCTGATGTTTTTTAAATGAAATGAATAGTAATCTAAAAAGATATAATATCCATCAATGAGACGAATGGGTCAATATTATTACTGATTACTTGGGGAATTAATCTATTTATTCGTTATTCAGCAATATTCTATTGGTAATAGTATTTCCGAAAAGATTAACTTTTATTTGATGGTCTATGCTAAGAATCTGATATGAATTATCCCTTCATTTGTGAGTAATGTAACCAATAAATGGTTGAAAATAGCATAACATATTGTATAAAAAATGATAAATATACAAAAATGTAACAAAATATTGATTTAAAATAAAATCTTATATATAACTTAAAAAATTAAAATAGATGGGTCGGTGGAAATCCTACATAGAGTTTAAAAATATATATAAATTACCTAAAAATATAATAAAATTATATATATTATCTAGACAACTATTTTTTAGTGACCCATGGAATCATACATTGAGAATGACATCTCAATATATCTAATTGATGCTAGACTGAATACCAATATCCGTTAAGGGGATCCATTCACGATCCAGTATTACATAAATTTGTATGTATATTAACCCAATGAATTATGAATGGTGTAAGAAACAATAGTAGAAGGATATCACTAAGTGTTCAAATAATTTTTTTATATACACCAAAATATAATGGTTTAAATTTTAAATGTTCAAATATATTTTAAATAATTAAAATAAATAACAAACTGTGAAATTGAAATTTATTGCAATAAGATTTGAAACTATAGTTCATAAAAATGCATAATGGGAGTGTACATCAAGGTCAAAAAATACATGACTACATTTAAATTAATTTCATTTCCTACTAGTGGGATAGAGACTTCACTGTCCAATAAGGAAACCATGATAATTACATTACTATTTTCTTTTCCACAAGTATGATGTAGAAATAACATCTTCCTAATATAGCTTCAACAACCCAACCACCTTGAGTTTCCAATTTGATTTATATGGTATGATATTAATCATAATGACATAAAATTCCCAATAAATAGTCACAATAAATAAAAATTTCTTGTTAAAAAATTTATTATCATTTTATAAAACAAAATGGGATAATAAAAAAAGTTACTCATTTATGAATTGGTAAATAAAAAATAGAAAAATAAAATTATTTAAATAATTAAATTAAATGTCTCTGAAGAAAAATGTCATAAAATATATAAATTTTATGGAACCACATACCTCACACATTTTCATCCAATTTAATTGATTTAAAATTTACATAAAACAAAAATGATGGGTATCTATGTGAAAGAGGATGCCTAAAAAATATATCCAAATAAATAAAATCATGATATACAAACCATATTCAATGGTCGAATTGGGGATAGGAACAATTCTGAAAAATAATTGGAATGAAATATAGAGTATAGATATGATTCTCTTGCTAAGTATTTACGTTGAATTATCTAAGAGAAAACAACTTGAAATCAAGAACTGTAATGATGTAGGATAATGACTTATGTGTTTTATTTTTTTCAAAATAAACCAAGGTAATAGAAGTATTAGAGGGTTTGATTAGGATAGTGTTACTATAATAATTGTATAAATTATATTTCCATTCCAATTATATATAATTCTTTTCAATAATATGAGCCAAAAATATTAGTGGAACATGATTCAGTCGAGAACTCACATTATTTAACTACATGGTTTGTGAAACATTATTCCCACATAAAAACGACATCTAACTCTATAAAAAATATTATTCCCAAGTTGTTTCATAGATATTTATATCCATCATCTATCCCAATGAAACTCTTAGTTTCCAACTAATTTGGATTTGGGAAGAAATGGTGTAAATAAAAAAATTAAGTTACTACACCTAAAAATGAAATCAAGTGTTGGATAATAAATATATCAAGACAATGTTTTAAATTATAAATAAAATACTATATATGATTAAACATTGACTTAAATAAATGGTCCATGACTTCCTTAATGAATATTGTGTGGATAATGAAAAAATATACATTAATTTTTTTAAATTATCTTCAATGAATTAAAATGTTTTTTGATAAATAAAAAAAATGTTTTATGAAAAATAACATTCGATAATGTTCTTATTCCTATTAAAAATAAATTTAAATTATTTTATAAAATAATTAATAAAAAATTTAACAATGAAAAAGTGTGAGGTATGGGTTTCTGATAAAAACTTACTTTAATTGAGACATGCTCCTTATTAGGAACCCATATACATTTATGAAGTGTATATAGATACTCAATTTATTATTTTACCCAAATTAAAATTTAATTAATGTGAATTAAAATTCCATCTAATCATGTCCCTATCAATGAAATTTTACTGAATTTTTACCAAAAACCTAATTGTTTCATTCCAACGATATTACTAATCTAACATTGTTTATAGAAAATAAAATTTTTTTGTGTGAAATAATATAATTTTTTCTCAAACAACCATTCAATTATATTCACATCATGTTATTTCTAGTGATACATGTGTTAATACAAATTTACATCCCTTCTGATCCTAATTAATCAAAATCTATACTTGAATATGGAGGAATAATTATATATTTATTTTACTTGAGAATAATTTTCTTACATATAATTGTTAGTTTTATTATTTATTTGGTATAAAAAAATAAAGATAAATGATAGTCTGAATAAATTTTATACTTATTTTTACATAATGTAAAATGGTTTAAATATCATATTAATATCATTTTTCACAGGGCTAATTTTATGAGACTTCTAACTATAATAATAAAAGTGAAAAAAGATATTCATTTTTTAGAGTTACATATAAATAATTTTTTTAGTTTTTCGGTTTATTATTAATTGTTAAGAATCATTTGGATTTTTTTATTATTATTAAACTGAATATCATTTCTCATTTTTTATTTATTTAAAATAATTAATATTATTATAAGAGGGTGCCTCTTATTAATTTTTAAACTATGATTTTAATGATATAATTATAATTTGGTCCTCATTATAATAAATAAACACTTTTTATTAAGATTAAGTAGATATATTTTTTAATATAACTTTTAAATATAACATCATGGATGAATTAAAATTATAATATGTGGAAGTAATATTGATATTAGATTCCTTTCAATGGGTTAATTATAAAACAAATACATTATAATTGATACCATGTTCCTGAAAAAAATTAGAATGGTTTGTTAATAAATGTTTCGATGATAATTTATTTGACTAAATTTCATTTAGTAACAATTTATATCTCATGAGGTGGTAAATAAGCGTATAGGTAATTATCTCAATTCACTATTAGAAAATATCCTCTTTTATTGAAGAAATAATTATTAAACCAAACACCCAAAGTGATTCTTTAACAAATTGTAGTGATAGTCATGGACATAATTCTTTGTAATGCAATTAAAAATCAATTATTATGTTTTACACACATTTTTATTCATAGGTTTTATTTTAATGGATCATTAATTATTAATTTTGTCTCCACACTCAATGTACAGTTTTAATATATTATGAAAAAGAATTATTTCATTACACATGGTTTTTAAAATATGTTTCAGAGGTTATTTGTCTCTAATTAATTGTAAAATTACTAAATTTACATTATCATATTGGTATACTCATCTAATACAACATAATAATTTTTATTTATTTCTTATCTTTTTACCAGTGATAGAGTTTTGATCTAACATTTTCCAATGTTTTTATTCCCTAAGATATGTAGAATCGTATTTTCTATTATATGTATTAAAGGGTGAGTATGTGAATATTATTTAATGGATACTGTGATTTTTTTAAAAATCAGTTCGGTTTTTTTACAATCTCTAATGAAAATAAAGATATATATTATATAAACACATTGATATTTTAAATGAATAAAATTGTATTTGATAGTGTAATAAACAAAAAAAATGAAATAAGATTAGAATTTAACTCCCTAACACTATGTAATATAATTATTATTATGTAAAACTAATCTCTTTGATAGATTTCAGTACATGTATCCCTAATATTTTTATGTCTAATTGAGTATTCAACAATCAATACCAAGGATAAAAAACCCATGATATATATAATAGTTATAACAAAGATATTAAATTTGTGTATTTGAATAGTATTAAACAAATTTTGATATGTTTTTGTTTTTAATAATCTACCAAAATTATTTATAAATGTTTTTTAATTAATCAATCATTTTTTAGTAAAGGGATTTTAGTTTTCAAAAATATGTTTTCTATAAAAATGATAATTTATTTCTTATCATGAAAATAATAATATTATCAATTTTTAAATATTCATAAAATTTATTTTATAAAAGTAAAATAATTTTTGGAATCATTATATAAAAATTTACTTTGGATGAAATGTTTTAATTTTTCCAAAAATAAGGATTTCCCAGGGAATACTTATAACATTTTGATTTCTTAATCTATAATTTATTTTTAATAAATTAATTAATTTAAGTTCAACATTTTTTTCAAGGAAAGTGAGTATTATTTAGTTTTAATTAATAAATTTATTTTATTTTTGATAAAAGTTTTATTGGATTTTGGTTTTCTTATGCTTGGATTGAAATTTTTTTCTTAAAATTATTTTAATGTGCATAATGCATCTCCATTTTGATTAATTAATGTAATACCCAAAGGGAAATGTTTCAAATTAAATATAAATATTATAAGTAAATAAATTATACTTATATTAATACAATGATTATCATAAGACATAGAGTTAATATAAAATTATCTTTTTCCTGGAAAATACACTTCTCAAAAACCTGCACTTTAATCACATATGCAGGTTTTATTTAAAATTTATATTCTTACACTTTTTCAAATATATTTTTTATAAAAATTACTTTTTAATCATCATTTCATAATTATAATATAGTTATTTTTTAGTATTTTCTGAATTTTTATTATGAATAACAGAAAATTCTAATTTGTAATTGAAATAATATTTTTGTTTATATTAATCAAAAAGATAAATTACAATTTATTTTTATAATGTTAAATTAGATAAATTGTACATCCATAAATCCATTTAATTTCATAAGATCAATTTCATTTTTAATTTTGATAAAAAATCTGAAAATGTTTGAAAATTTTCTCTTTAAAAACCCGTTCTATCATCACATATATGGGATTGATTTTAATTAAAAAAAATTCTACTTTTATTATTTGAATTTAAAAAAATTGATTCCATATTTGTAATCAAAGTAAAAAAAATTATCTAAAAGGTTCAACTTTAATTTGATCAAATAGAACAGTGAAAATACTGTAAATTATTTACCATTTTTTAGGTAAAAATAAATTTAGCAGAGGGATAAACTAGTAAAAAATGGGTAAAATGACATATCAACCAATATAAAAAATTTAAAGAACTGTTTATAATATTCAAAATATTAGTTTCTATAGTGTAACATTTTATTTTACCCATTTAACAAATGATAAATGATGGAGCACTCATTTATGTTCCGAAATACCATGTATGTCTTATCCCCCACTTATAAAAGGTCACTAACTCTCACCTCTTCTTAAGACCCTAAAGATATTGGTTATAATCAAGTCCTTCCCAAATCAAAGCCCTGATTCTTTCATTTCATCCTATAAGATGTATTTTGTGTATAAATCCATAACAAGGAGGTATTTCATGGAAACATTTGGAGGATACCCAAAGAAGATCTAACATACGTCAACAAGTGATTTTTTATATTCAACTCCTTCAATTGTTCAAAATAAATTAAAATTTATCCAATGTATAATAATTATAATGTGATATTATTATGTGAATATAAAAACCTAAATACTCTCTATCTTCAATCAAATTGGTTACCAAATCATTATTTATGTGTAAGGCGGGCAACCTCCTCGCGTACCATTTTCCTTAGTTTTCAATTAAAAACTCTATCAATAGGATATGATGATGGATATAAAGTATATATATTTTAATTTAATACCTATTCAGTCATTATATAATATATTTCATTTTACATTCCATTTTTTAATGGATAAGATAACATCCCTCATGTATATGGTGTACTACCGCTTTATGATTTCATGTGATAAATTTTTCACTAAGGAATTACATGAGAGGTAGTAAGGGTAATTATAATGAATATATGAGATTTAAATTGAATTATAATGATATTCATGACATAGATATAATTATTTAAACATAATATATTTCTTTATTTTTTACACTAAATAGGTGACAACTTTGTTTTTGTATGTGTGGAATACCACCTTCACAATGCGAAAAGACTCTATATTCATCCCCAAACCGAAAGGATGATATATGTATATAAGTTTATTTAATGAATTAATACTATATATATGATATCATTATCACATTTAAAAGTTAAAATTTTACTTACCTTTATTCAATAGTGATCATTGAATGATGGAAATGTTACTCATGAAAATGTACGGCCTACAGGCTCCATGATAATAACATATCCCATTTCTTAACCAAAAATCATGACATGTTATAATAATACAATAGATCTATTAATATTATAATAATTTAGTTATTATTATTATATATATGTTTATATAATGACCCATTTTACCATAGTGAACCTACCAAATTTCCATTCAAACGTAATCCAAATTTGGTCAAAACATCTGATTTAAACCTAATAGATAACATAAAAATATATATTACATAATAATAAATGAAATAAAATAAATATTAATAAATATTATTGGGGTTTTTATGAAATTAAATAATTAAAATATATAAATTACTTTTAATGATTTATAATGATTGTGATGAATCAAACTTGAGGTAATGGTGTTCTCACCTCAATTTTGTTTATATGAGATATATAAAATATATATCAATTATTTTATTGTCTGCTGTATATAATTCCCATAAATATGTTTTATTAATATTTTAATGATTTTTTTGGGATTTACATATCTATATTAGGATCTCTATTTTAAAGGGATTACGATTTAATGTTACCAAAGTGGTACAAGTTTTATGTTACAGTCTCATCGTTTATCCGGATTTTGTATGATTAAGTCCCCAATGTTGATGTATTATGATCTGCCTATAAATATTAAAAGTTAATTATAATATCATCTTTATATTAATGATATTTTCATGTAATTTTATCATTTTTAACTTGTTGGTACATACAATAATGTAGAGAATGATTTTAAGAAAAATCATCCTTATTTTTCCCTTTGGTCAACAACTATTTTCACTACAAAAAACATTTTTTCAAAAATTCCTTCCAAAGATTATTTATCAATAATTAAATTATTTATTAAATAAATTTTAAAGAAATTTTTCCAAGTTAAATTATTTTTTCAAAGGAATAATTATCTCATTTTAAGAAATATTACATGTTTGGATTTTACTATAAAGATGAAAGGAATCATTGTTTAAACACGTAAAATATGATTGAAATTTCAACAATCATGTACATAGAAAATTTTTATATACTCCTTCATATTTATAAAAAAAATATTTTTAATCATTTTTGTGTTTTAACTTTTCTCCAAAAATACAAATGATGCTTTCCTTAAGAAGTTATTTAAATTATTTTTAAATATTTAGTTATATTCTTCAATAGTTTTTTTTCAAATTAAAAAAAATATATTTTTTTTAATTTTTAGTTTTTAGTAAAAGTGAATATAAAAATGAAAATATTTTCCCATATAAATGTATTTAAAGGTATTTAAATCGTATTTCTTTTTAACAATGTCAATAGTCAATATTGTTACTTATTCTTCAATACTGATATTTTTTAATTACACCATTTTCATTCATTATTTATATGGATTACGATTGATTTAGAGAGATTTTAAGGGTAACCGTTTATTTTCCATAGGTTAGTCATGTTTTAAAGATATTATTATGGAACTCATTTCTTTTTCATGGGTTAATAATGTGTCAAATAGATTAACAATGAATCCATTTCTTTTCTAAGGAATAATCATGTTGTAAATGAATAATGAAAGTTTATATGTGTTTTATAACAAAATATCTATGTATTTTGTTCATGTCTATGTTCATAGATATTATATGTGGTTTTTTTACCCAGATAACATCATTTGATCCCATTACATCTTATATGATTCTTACACCCTAATAATTATTGAATAAATTTTGTAATGATTATGTTCTTTGGAGAATTATATTTTAAATCATTTATATATTTATTCCAATTGTAAGGGTTCTGTATGGGTTCTATAAGTGTTTTATGAGTTCAATATCCCAAGATACAAACTATTTGTTTCTATTCTTTCTATGGGTTTATGATAATACTTTTGATCAAGATTTATATCTCATGGATTATGATTATTTATTATTAATTTTTTTTCTTTTTTAAAGACTTATTCCATGTTTTCATGTTTTATGATCAATGTATTTATGTGAATTAATATAATTTCTTTATACTTGTGCACTTCGATTATTTTATCACACCCTTATGCTCTTCTTATACTCGCTGATAAAATTCACTTTTCAATGCCAATGATTTCTATTTCTGATAACTTTATCCCAACCACCTTATTATTCATTCTACGTATTCTACAAATAATGACTATGAATAAATTTTTTATTCAATGGATTTTATATGGATGATTATGATGTAATAATGTGAGAAAATAAATATTATGTTATATAGGAGAAATTACCATTTAATGTCAGTGGAATTGTTTATTTAAGGGTTTTTACTAATTATCTATAACTCCAATAGAAAAATTTTATTGAGAGTGAATTTGATCATTGTTTAAATTTTGATATTATTTTTCATGGATGGAAAAAATTGTGTTCTATGTATTGGTAAAAAAATTGAAAATGAAAATTTTATGATTTCATCACCTGATCATAGATTATAGGTTATGGGATGTTATAGTTGATAACAAAGGAGAGGTTTAGATTAAATTAGAGATTAAGATATTTTCATGTGAGGATGTAGTAATATTTATGGATACCATAATAGGGTTACATGATTAAAGATGATTATAAAATTAATGTATTAGAAAACCTATTTGAGGGTTTTATGAACTAAAATTTTTGAGGTCTCTAATGAAATTTTGTGATAAATTTTATTTGGTTGTTATGTTAGTAACTTCTAGGGTCAGTATGAGGTGTTACATGGAGAGAAATTTTTTTTCTCATGAGATAAAAAAAGTGACAACCTGAAAGCCTGGTGACAACCCACAACATCTGGAAAGGCCATGATGCTTGGACTCATAACTAATTGGTGACAAGGGGGAAGCACCTACCATGAGCCTAAATGATTTTTTAATTAGTATGAAATTTTTATATGTATTCTTTTAGTTTATTTAATAAATAAATGAGATTTTATTTGAGGAATAAGGGTTGATTTTTCTTAGATGAATATTTGATCAAACCTTTCTAATCATTGGGTTTCACACATAGTTTGGAAATGTTTGATGAATTTTAGGTTTATTCATTTATTTATGTATTTTGTTGGAACATTGGGAATTAAGGATAGAAATTTGATATTGATATATGAAGGTTTATTAATTTTAGGAATTATCTTACCATGTTCTAACCATTTCTATTTTGGATAAATTCCAATGAGTGTACGAATATCATGTTAAATTTTTTACGGTTATCTAGAAATTTCAAGTTTATTATTGTTCTTCAAGATGATAAATTAATCTGAAATAATCATTATTTTGAGAAAAATATCTTATCAAGGTGAAAATTATAAAATAGATGAATTTTTAATTAGAATCTATATTTCTAAATGATCATTGTCATGATATAAAATACTTATTCAGCTATAAGAAATGTGTCCTGGAACATAACTAGTTCCGCCCATGGAGACCTACTTGTCTGAATGAAACCCTTGTTTTCAAGGTCCTCCAACTGCACTTTCAATTCCCTAACTCTGTTGGTGCCATCCTATAAAAAGAAAGGGAAATAGTACTGGTCCCCATAAGGATATCAATTGTAAACTCTACTTCCCTTAGAGGTTGTAACAATAATATGTTCTTGTGGATGACATATAGAAATTGATCCACAACTACTAGAAAAATATTTTCCTCGATCACTTCCATTGATGCCTAATTCAATGCTGCCAACTGATATGATATTGTTCCCACCGTTGATTCCAACAAGCTATTTTCACCTATATTTACCATCCTCTCTCATCTGAAGATATTCTCAATGTCATCCTTAGTTATGAAACTAAATATTCTCATATAACATTCAATCTGATCCTTGAACGTTGTCAAGCAATACATAACCAATATTACATTATAGACATCCATGTAAAACATTGAGAAGTCACATTTCATCTCAGCTCTATCAACAGTTATACAAATGCTCGACACATAAAGGCTTTTCTCTTTCACTGAGAGGAGTTTGTAGTTTCAAAATAGAAGGAATCATTACCAACATTAATCATATTGAATCAACAACAAAAGAAGCCTCGAAAGAATTCGATTCACCAGTATCTAAGAGAACTTGCACAATGGTAGAATTCAGAAAAATCATACATATCACCGTTGATGGTCCATCTTGATCTATGCGCCCATCATCTTCTCAGCACCATACAATTGCTTCATCACTAAACTGTTCTCCTTTTTCCCTTGATGAGAATGACCTGGTTGAGGAGTCATTGTATTTTGAGAATCACCATGTATATCTCTGGTATGTGGATGAGATTAATTCTGCTATTCTCATCATGTGGAACTGTACTATACTCACAATGCTTGAGAAGAGTCCGAATCACCTGACCATGGAGAAATACTATAATAGCGTTGAAGATGTCCAATCTTAATGCAATTTTGAAATGATCTATGTTGTTCTGTACTCTCAATATTTATGTGGTCAAGAGAACAACATTGAAAGAAAACTTCGTTTCTCTAGGTTCATGGATGAAGGTTTATTGATCTCGCCATCTGATTCTGATTTCCCCTTCCACCATTTAAATAGGTGTCCCTTTTCCTCTTGCTCCTAGTGGTTGAGTTCCCACCATTTCATATAGGTATCAACATTCCGACTCCAATAGATCTCATGATATCATATTCAGCCACAATCACATTGTTCACCATCTCTGTATAATTCATAATACTGATGACCACAATCATCGATCGAATCTTCTACATTAGCCCTGATTATAGGATGCATACTTTCAAATATGCACTTGATGCATCCTTTGGTAAAAATGTTACTAAATTTTTGAATTTTTCTGCCTAATTATTGAGATAGAGTCTCTCCATTTTTAGGCTAACAAAGTCTATCATTTTCTAGATCTTGAACATATGAGGATAAATTGTTTTTTGAACAATTCTTTCAAAATCCTCCCATGTAAGGCCTTCATCCAATTTATCCTACACTTCTAAACCCCACCTATATTGTAAAAGATCATCAACCATATAAGTATACATCTTGACATTGAACTCGAATTTTGTACCGATGAAATCAATGATACGATTCATACTATTTAGCAACATCACCACTTTCTCGAGTTTGGAATCACCTCTAAAGTTATGTGGATTTTCTTCATGAACTGAATAGTATGATTCATATTTCATGGATCATTTCTCCAGTTCCTCATATCCAAATCTTATAAAATACAAGACAATACATTGAACCATATCTTGGTTCACAAATAGTTCAGGTGCAACCACTCTCTCCACAAATTCCTTGGGTTGGTTTTGACGACGCCTACCGGGTGCCATTTTCAAAAATAACAATAAAATCTGTCAATCTCACTCTCTAGAAATCGATGGATTATCATTTCAAATTCAATCAAATCATCTATTACAACATTTTTTTTCAAAAAATAACATTTTTCAATGTTTAACCATATTTTAAAACCCACTACTTTTTTTTAAATTTGAACCCTTTTCAAAAACACTACGTATTCTCTTTCCAAAATCATTCATTTGAAAACAAATTCTGCATTTTTAAAAAATTTACCTTTTTTCAAAAAATTATAAATCATTCCTCAAAATGAGATATATAATCCCAGTGGGAAGGAATTCCTTTATAATTAATGTCGTGCTCATCTCATTAGCTAACCCCTTGATAATGATATTCGACACAATCTATAAGTGTATCCCTAACACTTATGTGCCTAGAACCCTGGTAACTGGAAGTTTAGTGTAAACGGGTTAGCTACGTCCTTTTATACTATACATTTCAGGTTATGAAAATCCTACTCCTTTGTAAGATTCCAACCCAAGTAATAGATGAAAGGTAGTTCCAACTCTAATACTAATAACACAAATGATTTGTATACCACAAGGTAAGGGTTGTACTGAAACCATTTGTAATGACTCACCAATTTTCATTGGATTGAGAGTACAATAAGTCATTACTAGTCCTTAAAAAAGATCCCCAAGACACCGAAGGATATAAATAAATGCTGAAGAGTTTAAAATAAAAGTGGGGTACTATTTACCATTTTATCAATAAACCCATAAACCAACCAACCATAACCAAACGTTCACTATATGATGAATATAAAATAAAAGAGAACTCAATAACTTCTTGTATGTCAAAACAACATCAAAATATGAAACAACAGAAGAATAACCAATTATAAAATTACATTGTAAAAAATGACACGAGACTCTCAAAATACCACAAGACACCATGCTCCACAAGCCCCAAGCTCCAAAATCTCCGAACAGTCCAAACATCATGAGGTAGTACTAAAAATGGGGGAAACACAACCTTTTCTCCTATCCCAGAAGTTAGAATCTGCAAAAGCACCAAAGTGATAAAGTAGGAGAGAGTATAAAACCCAATAGGATATCCCCAATGACTTCCCAAATCATGACACTTGTATGTAAAAGTTATCCACATTTATATAAACCAGATTATATAAAACAACTTACAAAAACATCTTATAACCAAATATAAACATGTTTAAAAACCAGGTTGCAACCACGTGAAAAAAAAATATTAAACAAATTTACAGTAGGTTGTTTTTCTAGGAAAATAACTAATTCATTCTTAAAATACAATTCTTCTTTTCATTTGGCATACCCAATCCATAGTTCACCACACACCTACACATGCATGCTTCGTCTGACAGTTCCATAATCATGAGTAGTCTCTCGTCCAATCACCTTGTGTCCCAATGACACACACCCCTGATCAAGGGTCACATCTCTTATACCCCAATGGTACTTGTCCATTATTAAGTCCTTGTTAAGCATTAACTCACACCAACACCATTTATGCCTGATGTTTCCATTTCCACAAAAAACCATTTCAATAAAATTGATCTTTTATTGAAAACCAAAGAAAAACCAATTTCAAGGCAATATTTAATTTCAATAAATCATTTATATTTATTGAAAACATCTATCCAAATCATATCCATCAATCTAGGAAAATCCCCTTATTAAAATCCATATTTTAAAACAAAGTACACAACCATTCATTCAAAATCTCCAATTTTCCTGATTTCACAATAACCACTAAAGAAGGTTTCCAAAAATGTTTTCAACAACCAAATCACAATCATTTCAGACCAAAAATTCAATTTGAAAGAATTCCAAATAGTTATACATAGTGTAGTCGATAATGAACCCTCATACCTTTATTTTTTTTATGGAAACCAAAACAAACGAAGAATACACAAGAAAACCCGTGTCGATTCTCCAAGAACCCGGCTTATATTTCATCTACTAGAAAAAAAGACCAACTATAATAATATTTGGAATCCCAAAACCTATATCTAACCATAACAGGTGTACATCTATGAAATAAAGTGAGGAGGAGAAGTAGATCTATGTAAATATATGAAACCAAATAAGAACGTTCACATACCTCAAAAATTCAGCTTTATTTTCCAAGGGAAGCCTTCAGATCACCTCCAGAATGATGGGAGTACCTTATTTGGACTTTGGAGAATAAAAATCCTGAGAGATGGCTACATAAGTGGAAGAACGATCCACTTAGAAGAAAAAACATGTGAGATCAACTACATTAGGATCTCACTAAATTGCATGCATGGTTAGTTCACATGGTTAGAGAAATTGTGTGCTAACCATGTGTTATCCACTTCCTAGGCATACCATTTCATGGATTCCTCACATGGTCTCTCTATATGTGCACCAACCATGTGGGAGCCACTTTTTCAAAAGGACCAAGTACCCATGGTTTGGCTGCACAATTAGACAAATAGTGTGCCGCCCCATGCGATTTCCCCTTTTCCTCAAAACAACATTCAAAGTTCTCTTGACTCTCCCATTAATCACCCATAACTTTATAACCATCAAAATCATCAAGAAGGTGTTACATACAAAAAACCTAGGGTACTACAAGTTAAATATTTTATTCATAATAAATAATAATTGTCGGAAAATATATGATGTTTTATTTTAAATAATATAAACAAGGTAGAAACATATATATCCCACAATGTTTGGGGAATTAATTGTGGAAGCCTATATTAATGAAAACTATATAAAAATATGTAATTGATCTAATAAAAAATTTGGGATATCCCAAAAATGGAGTTGGGTTCGACATCTGACTTACCTTAAATGCCTAGTAATTTTAATTTTTTCTGCATCCTATATAATTGACATATTTATATTAAAAAATAAAAATGTAATTGATTTATATTTATATTTTCACCCATGATCAATTAAAATTATTTTATTTTATTTCTTAATTCTAATTGTTAAATGTGGGATATATTTATATCATACTTTCTATTAGATATCTTCTCTTGCTTCAATTTGATGATATTTATTTAATGGTTTTTATACATTATTATAATTAACTAAAAAATAATATAAATATATACATTTAAAACATAATATTTTTACAATAATTTATTATAATCATTGAAATGTTTTTCTCATAATTAGAGAGTTGGAAATATCCTCATGGTAGCATAATCAGTCGTTAACAATGGATTGTCTATAGGGGTGAGATATATGTAATATGAGATCATATAGTAAATAAAACATTTATTGGATAATGAATTTATCAAGATAATGTTAAATTATTTTAATAATTTATTTATTAGAATAGAATCATATTATAAAGAAATAAAAATGAAAAATTAATAAAAATTATGAAAGGAAATTACCTATTTCTTGACATTGTTCCAATAATATGACCATTAAATTCCTGAATTTCTAGAGTTCTATTACACAAGAACATACCTAAGGATAATTTTACCTTTTTATATTGTAATTGGGTGGTGATTTTTATTTTTCAAGTGTAATATTTTTTTTGATAATGTGGTAGAGGGGTTATTGGTAGCTGTGGAGAGGGGTGTTTCAGAATGAGATATTGAAAATATATATTTTCCTAAATAAATCATGTAATAATAAATATTTTAATATTAAAAAATATATAGAGAGAAAATTAGTATTCTGTAAGAGTTTAAAAAAATTATAATATTTATTTATTAGTTTAATAAACAGAAGCAAAGAAATAAATATGAATATATTTAAATAGACACAATATAATTTAAGACTATGGAAGTATACTATTTAGGTTATGAAGATAAATTTAATGGATTATTTACCTAATTAAACATGTTTTTGGTTGATTTTCCTACTACATAATGGATTAAGTCATTATTACATGATAAATGATGGAACTTAGAAGATGGAGGTTAAGAAAAAATTGAATTTTTTTTATTCACATAAAAAATGAATCATTTAGGATAATTTAAAAATAATCACCAATAAAAAAATTCTTCATTACTGTTCAAATGAATATACATTTATAATAAAAAACTAAAATATGTAACTTTTTAACATAAATTTTATGATTTTTTTTAAATATGTCACAGTTAATTTGAAAAAATTTCATATGATGACTTTGAGTTTTATTCATGGAATTTATGAAGTACAATTATAATATTTAAATTTTATCAAATTAATCAGGAAAAGAATTATTTATATTACATTTTATCATTTTGAGGTCATATTTCTATTCTAACCGTCATTTACTATTCTTAATTGTCATGTTATAGTCCCTAATGACCACATTACTATTCTAATGGTAAAATTATTATTATGGGGATCATATTACCTCCTATTAATACTAATTAATTCCATAATTAATTATTCACTTTAATTTATATTAACAGTCAATATTATTTATTTTTAAAATATTGACTGTTTGGAAAATATTTTTCGTACTTTCTATAGTCTTGTTCTTCTGAGATATAATTATAATAGATAAAGATGATCCATATTTTTCCATTCTTCTTTTTTATCATTTTTTTTTATTTTAATATTTGAAATATTCATATGTTTACATGGTTACTAATGTAATGATATCAATTAATAAAATAATTTGTTTTTGTGTGTTATGTGATTCATGAGTATAATAAAATAAAATAATCTTAGAAAATCTATTCAAGAAACATATATCATTTACAAAGTCCACATTGTTACCTTATTACACCTTTTAGAAGTTTTTTCGAGGAAACTTACACAAAAATTCTATATTTTTGAATAGTGAGCGTAATTTTTTTCAATGTTTCCCTAGGTCCCTAGGTCACTTCTTTATATGTATTGTTTTTTCATAACATATTGGAAAGGTCAATTATCTTATTAAGTAGAAAATTTTCTCCATATTTTATGATCTCAAATAGAATATCCTAATAAGGGAGGTCATGTTTCAGTAACACCACATCACGAATTAGTAAATATTATGGCTCATGTATGTACATCCTCATGTCAAATCCATTAAATACATCATGATCATTTTCCAGTTTTAGGGGATGGGCTAGCTAATACCCACCACTCTAATGTGATAAATAATCTCAAAGTGGAAAAATTACATATAGATGAGAATAAAATTATTTTTAAATTGAATTATCATCTTGTATGTAGATATTAGAAGGGAAACATGTCTCTGAATTCAAACTCCTTGTCCCAATGACGTTTGTAAACATATAAATTTAGTTAAATCTATGAATATATTATATGCTATTGGGGGATTAAAAATTATATATAATTTTATATATTAGAGTAGGTCCAAGAATGTTTCACTCCGTAACATCATCCAAACATTTAGTAGTTGTACATCTCTTCCAAAATATATAATTATATGGATCCATATGAATAATCAAGTAGAATTGTTTATCATATGGGAACTCAACTAAAGGGATATGTTGATCCCATATTCCTTTAAACTCTATTTACAACTATCTCACTATATCCCTGAGTTTATCAATAGTATATTTTTATTATCAAAAATTCTAGTGGTGATAGGAATTACTAAAATATATGTTAGTAATTATTGAATGATGTAGAAATCTCTATAATTTTGCATTAAATATTGTATCAAGATCATAAATGATCATAAGTGGATCCCCATACTTCTTCACCACTCCCATTATGTATAACACGTTATATTGGATAAATGAGAAATTTCCCTTCAATGTGATGATGATCGTTTTCTTTATGAGTCCAACAACCACAAACCATATCCCACTACCTCATTTGGATATCTACGAGAGGCTAGTGACGGTAAAAATGGTGATATTTTCCCATTTCATTAATGGCATGTTTAATGGTCACATCACCCTCTTGAAATTATATTATTTTGATTAACATGTTGAAATACCATGAATATTTAGGTGATGTGACCACCCATATTCCTGATGTTTTCCACAATTTTTTTTTCTAAATGATCATGTTACAACTATGTACATTTAGTATACATGGAAATGGTTCTATATATTAATTTTCTAATATAATAAAATTATCTTAGTAGATAAAGGATCACAATTTAGACTTTAAAATATTATAACACCGAATTCATCAATTTGTAATACCGAAATCATATATTTATTCATTTTTATATCTTCTGATTATCCAAATAATCCCTTTATATCTATGTGATCTTCTATAGGATAGATATTTGAGAAACATTTTGTGAAATTTTTGATATATTAATTTTATTTAGGATTTTTAGATCCATCATTTTTCAATGCCTCAAGATTTAGTCATTCTTAATATAAATCTTGGATTAAGATAAAGGTTCTTTTCTAATAAGATCAGAACCTACCTTATTCACCTATCTATGATGGTAGAGAATATACTAATTGTAGTCCATGATCAACTCTAACTATCTTCTATGATTCATATTGACATGCATATATTTGAATGCATTAT
Source organism: Viscum album (assembly GCA_963277665.1). NCBI lineage: Eukaryota > Viridiplantae > Streptophyta > Magnoliopsida > Santalales > Viscaceae > Viscum > Viscum album. Next base: position 609,055,059 of record OY728137.1, on the reverse strand, counting down.
TTTGACATTATGATTTGTATATATTCATCAAATCTCACTATAGTGGTAGTGCCACTAAATCTTCAATGTGAAGACCACCACTTCTAACCCAAAATCTTATTTCAGTTCATTTTTCACATTGATCATCAAAACTCATGAGGAATAGAATATCACATTATATAACATCCCTGTTTTTTAAAAAGAAACACTATGTCCAATAAATACAAGATACGTCACATTTATATTAAATGAGAAACATAATAATATTATTTAATATGTTATTTATCACATAGCTATTAGAATAGAGTAAATGTATAGGATTAAATGACTTAGGAAAATAAGGTTTTCACATATTTATATAATTAACTCCTTGATGAGAAATTACTTATAAATAAATGGAAATAATTTTCAAAAAGAAATATATTTAAATCTAAACAAAAATGTTTTATACCAATAAATTAAAAAATCCCTATTGTTGGATTATATTAATGAAATATATATATATATATATTTTAATTTTTTTAACTCGCCTTCTTACCAAATCTACGATATTATTGTTAAACATAATTTAGCGAAATCTATGAATTTAATTTTAATGAATGTAAATACATGGTTCTATTCAATATGAAATTTTTTGCATAATAGCTTCAACTTAATTTTATGTGAATAGTAACTTTAGTATTTTAATTACCCCGGTTAAGGGTAAATCAGGCAATTAAGGGTAAAAATAATGTTATAAAATTTAAAAATTACCCTAAAATGTGTCAAAATACCATTGGATTAGTGGGCCATGACATAAATAATCCTTTGGTGTAAATTATAATCCTTTTAAGTTATTGGGGTAACAATATTACATTTATTATACTTTATTTAATGATAAGATAAAAGAATCATACTCATATTTTTATTAATTAAATAATTTTAAATAATGGATTATATAAAAGAAAAATTCAACTATAAATATACATTTGAAATATAAAATTTTTATATACTTAATGATAATTTATTTTTAATTTTTAGACATTAAATAGTTAAATATTTTTGTGACACAAGGATTATGAAGTAATTTTTTTATTAAAGGAGGAATCGAATAAATGATATGAATAATATTAAAAGAAAAAAAAATTGAAATATCTGATCACATAATTGAATTTCTTGTATGACATTGACATTTTAGGGTTGATTTGAGTTAGTTTTTTCTATGTAATAATGTTTTTTTGTCTTTTAAAAAAATTTAATGATTAGTGTCAATATTGACATAATTCATATCTTATAATATAAAATATTTAATTATATGATAGAAAATTTATAAAAATATAAAAATCTACCAAATATTTGAGATATGTACCAAAATTTAATTAATTATATATTCATTGGTCTTTCTAAATGTTATGGTAATTATATTAACCCTCAATGAGTAAATTACAATATAAAATTTTAAGAGTTTAAAGGGTTAAAACAAAAATATATAGATTAAAAAATAATCAAAACATTTCTAATATTAATTGTATGAATTTATTTTGATCCTTAATCATATTATATTCGAAAAAGTTTATTTTTGAGCTATTTTGTAAATAAATTTATGTTAATATAATATTTTAAATAATTCCATTAATTGGGTAATGAGAGGAAGTTAACTATTTGGGTTTCACCAATTAGATTTATGGATTATACCATGATGGGTATTCCAAATATATCCATGAAGGATACTCACTATGTACCTATGAAAGATATAATGTAAAACAATTTTATGCTCCAAGTTACCATTATTATTTATGATTTGTATGTAGTTTTACATGAATGAAATTATTTCAAGATCTATGATAAATTATTTATGTATTAATGATGAAATGTATAACATTATGAAAATGTTTTCATGTGTTTAAAGTATTCATGCACAAATGCTTCCTTTACTTCTTTTATGTCCCTTAATGATATTTTTTTCCTCATTGATAGTTTTAAAATGTTTTCCACATGTCTAAACGTTTTTATGGACAAGAAGATCTCATGAATAATTTTTTGAAGATATGACTAAGAAATAAGTCTTGTTTTTTCATATAAGGTTTCCTTTGGTAGAGAAAATGCATACTAAGTATAATCATTCACATGAAATGTTTTGGTCTAAATTGGAAGAGTTTTTCATAATTATCAAAAACAATAAAATTAAAAGATCCTAAAATTTGATTTCTAGTTCAATACAACTGGAATAATTTATGTTTAAGTCCAAGTCCTTACACTTTGTCCATCTACATGAGTACATTTCCCAATCCTTTATTGGAAGAATAAATATATATCACAAACCATTCACCACATTATGGTAGTGTGAGTAAATTCATTATGATTAGCCTATTCCAGATATCTATAATTATTTCCTCACATTCTATTGTCAAAAAATACAGTACTTATTAAAAATCTATCATAGTTAGTTGGAAATATATTCATTGTAACTTCATCTAAAATAACCATTAATAACAAACTAAAAAAATAATGCCATATTTTTTTACACTTGAGGGTCTTGTACATACCTCAACTACCATTTTTTCAATGTTCCATAGTTATTCCCTCACTTGGTATCAGGATCCACAATATTGCAGCTACACGATGCCAAAATTCACTCTTTATTAATTTAGAATACATTTTGTCCTTTAAAAATGTCCCCACCAAAATTATAATATTCTCTTCATGTTCCTCCATTAAATTTGAATAATTTATATAATTCTAAATAATTAGTACCGCATTTTTATAATTATATTCTATATAGAAACTGTTAATAAAATAATTAAATATTCAAGGGTTATTTTTATGAGTGGAGGGTGTCACTGTGAAGTCATTGTGTCCACATATTGTGTAAATTTTGAATTATGAATGTCATGTCTCGCCACGTACTACTTGTGATCTCTAGAATAATGTTCTATCTATGAGTGGTACTAATAAAATGTAATGTAATAAAATTAATTATTAATCATTATAAAATAATACATTTTTAATATATTGAATTTATTGACGTCTTAGTAATAAATTCATAACCACATTCATCCATATTTTTTTTCAAAAAATAGAATCAGTACACCTTAAGGTTATCTAATTTAGAGTATAAACACATTATCAAAATTATCTTACCATATAGTCTTTTTCTCCATAAGTTCTATCATGGGTATCCTATGGGGTATTTTAGAGATATGATTGGCTTTTTGTATAACCTCTATTAATAAATATACATCGTCATCTGAGGAAAGGTTTGATAACACATTAAGAAATATATAATTATATTTACATTAATTGGATATTTCCTCAAGGTTGGATATTTTCATTAACACAATCAGTTTGAAATGCTATTTTTATTTTATAGCTGTCAAAACCCATAAGATTGAGGTATTTTTGAAAATAGATTCTGGATATTTTGATAGTTTATACAAGATCATCAGTTCGACTGTAATAGAGTAATGTATTTCCTTTAATTGATTATTAAAGTTAGAACTATATAACAAGATCCAATCTAGAACCAGAAGAGAATAATGTTCCAAAGGTGGAAGATTATAAGATTTATTGGATGAGTATTCTAATATATGTTAGAAAGATAAGATTCAAACATATGGGTTGTAATGATTACCGAACTAGATATTTTTATCAATATATCTACGTCATGGTATCTTTGATGTGATTAAAAATTTCTAGAAAATATTCAAGATATGTATTAATGAATATAAATGGATTAAAATAAATATTCTTCCTTTCATAAGATAATGATAATTATACCTTGTACAACATAATTTTTATTTTTCACCTTAGAGGTTGTAATGTCATATGTTTTTCCTTACTATATTGGATTTGGTGGTTGCTGAGGTTGATTACACATAATGAACTATGGATTAGAGCAGTAAATTTCATATTACCCTTAGTAATCATAGTTAATGAAATAAACCATGGCCGGTCCATTGGGAGGTCCCTTCCATCCCTCCATTATATTGATCAACTTCATCATATAACTTCAAAAAGGGGGACCATGGTGGAATTATATAACATACATAAATAATTTATTTATAACATTTAGGAAATTAAAATTATTTATCTTCCAACGTCGTTGGCATGTGGGGGTTAATAAATTATTTCTCATTTGTTATTTGATCTTCTATCCTGAAAATAAATTCATTTGATCCCAACCCCATCCCTATAAAACTATTCTCTAATATAAATCTCTATTTTTTCATATCAAGCTAATTATTTGTAACTCCAAATTTCATGGATTGATATATCCTTTTTAATTTCTAATATTAAAAATTTATAAAATCTATCTATTTTTATATATTTGTTACCACAAAATATGATTCATATTATACATTCCCTATGACTTTTTCTTATAAGACACTATACATTCAATGAAAATTTTTTCTTGTTGGGTAATTCTGTCTCCATATTTCTTTGATGTTTTCACGTGAAATACTTATTAAAAAATAAGTTTGTAAATTTTTTCTTCTCTATTTCTACAATTTCATTTTTCATCTATATATTATATTTAATCACCCAATGATCATTACCACTATTTAAATGATAATCTTCTAGAGTAACATGTTCATTCATAAAATAGTAGAACAAAAAAATTACATTTCAATTGAGTTAACCCCCTACTCCATTACAATTGGATAATAAAACCCACAAAAGGTTAGTGGTTATTTCCATATAAATGGATAAATGTCGAGTTTCTTCTCATTTGGTGAAGGATTAAATTCCACATGGTACATGTTAATATTCATCTCTATAGAACACTCAATATACACCATTGTGATTTTATGAAATCCAACATTTATTTCATTGCGATATTCATTTGGACTATATTTCATTGTTTTTGAAATGGTTTTTTGGTCATGTTAATTTTGGTTCACACCATTTTCTATAACATAAATCATTTGGAAAAAAGATATATCAATAAATCATGAATAAATTATTTATTATCAATTGATAATTAAATCTAAATTCCTGTCAAATGGGATACATATGATTAAAATTTCTATCAAATAACATATTTATAATGATATAGTATAATAATTTTTTTAACATTAAAAAAAGATATTACACTATATATAACATTCATAGCAGTTTTAATAGAGTTTTTATATATAACAACCCTTTATCAATCAACCAAATTATAACAGGTAATAATAGGGTTTAATTCCAAAATCCACCAAAATTGAAAATGAGTGTATGCATCAATTTTAGCATATATAATCCCAAGAAAAAAATGAAATGAACAACCCACTTACCTTGACGTCGTATGATAAATGTACTTGAATGATTTCCCTTGAATCAGACTAGATCAGTATAGATCCACAAAGGGTGTAAAATTCCAAACCTTGAATAACTCACAAGAGAGGATAGATCAGGAACAATGGGTCTATGTCTTTTGAGAACTCACTAGTGGGATTATAATGCACTCAATATTGTATTGATCATAGTTTGGATAGAGAATCAAGAGATCGAACATCGTCTGTTGTTCCAGAGTGCTCTTGTATGAATCACATAAAGAATAAGGTGTTTCTAGACATGATATGTGACCCCACTCTAGTATATCAAATAAAAAACTACATGAACTGTTCTTTAAAACTACACATTGTGTAATATCCTTAACCTGCCCCTAAGTTAAGCGGTTCTTCTAGGTCACCACATGACCATTTATATGTCCGTTACATGGTTAAATCATAACTATACACAATAACCTAGGTACATGGTGTGTACTCAGAAGTATAAGACGTGTACTTATAAAATCCCCTTTTCTTCCTTTTTTCCCAAGAAAATACAATAACGAGATACATACTTGAAAAATAAGATATGAGTTCTTACAAACTTCCCCCATTAACGAAATTTGTCCTTGAATTTCTCTTCCAAGGGTGGTGTAGAATAATCTGCAAGAAACTCTGGCCACTTCAATCACACATCATCCTCCCTCTCCCAAGTCTTGTCCTACCCTCGGTCTTGCTTCAATAGCACCTGTACTAAAGGAACATACTGGCCATAGAGAACCTTCATCCTACAATATTCAATCTGAAAAAAATGCTCCTAGAAGGATGCATCCACCTCTAACTCAACCTGCTCAGGTTGAAAATCAAGATTACTATCTCAAAATAATGTTCTAGTTACGAAACATGAGGGATTCCATCTATAGCCTGGTACATATGAGGTGACTACAACTGATAGGAAACAAGCCCGACTCTCTCCAAAACCTCAAACGACTTGATGTATCACAGTGAAAGCATCCCATGTCTCCTAATCCTCTTATGTCCCAACCTTGGTGTGACAAGAAGTAAAACCTGATCTCTGACCTTGAAAAATATAGGTAATCTCTGTCAATTAGTATATGATTTCTAGAAATTCAATGATGTATCCATCCTCTTCCAAATCATCTCCACCTACATTGTGGTCCCCTGGACAAGATGAGGTCCTAGCAGAGCTGCCTCTCATGCCTTCAACCAACATAAGGGTGATTGGTATGGCCTACCATACGATTCCTTTTAATAATCCATCTGAATAGTTTCCCAAAAACTATTATTGTAGGAAAAATCCACCAGGGTTATGCGTCTCTACTAAGAGCCCGGACTTGTCATATTTCATTGTATGGTAAGTTGTACTCAATTTAAATGTGTCAACATAGCCGTCTTTAGTCCCTACCAAACACAGTAAGTAAATTAGGCACCCCTCTTTGAAATGATATAGTTCAAAACCTGGTGCCAACTTATTATCTCTCGGAAGTATGGACTTCAAATATCATCAACACTGATGGTTTTTATAATTTGTAAGAAATTTTCAACCTTAATTAGCATGTCGATAACAAGACAAAATGCATCATTCCATCAAGGCGACCATTATAAACCCATCACCAAATCCATCATGACATCATTCCAATTCCACTCAAGAATGGGTAACTATTGTAATATGCCTCTCTGTCACTGATGCTCCGATTTCACCTACTAATAGGTGGAATATCTCATAAAAAACCATCTACATCCCTCTTCATGCCTCGCCACCAATTCTGACGATCTAGATCTCGATACATCTTGGTGACACTGGGATGAACTTCCCCTACTGAGGCATGGGAATCACACAATATATCCTCAGATATTTTGGATGTCACCCATTAACGCCCATGAAAACTCAAAACATCATCCTCTCCTAGGGTCCACCCAGAAAAAGGTTCTTCACCTAACAAAATCTCTCATATGACTAGGCCTTTGGAAAATGATAGCTTCCTCATTATCAGTCGATCCATAAGAGTATAGGTAATAGTTATAGATGAAAGAAATGTCTACCTCGGTCTATCATGAACCTCCAAATGCATCTAAGAGAATATATCCAAAAGCTTCCACTCACTAATGGATTCTTGAACTTCATGTATCTGAGTCATCCTACATAGCACATTAGCCACTACATTTCCTTTTCTAGGCGTTTAAGAAAGATCAAAGTCAAAAGACATAAGGTACTCAACCCACCTTCATTGTTTCAATTTCTGATCATGTTGAGTCATTATGTACATGAGGCTTTTGTTGACTGTTTACACCACAAAATGATCTCCCAATATGTAATGTCACCAAAAATGTAAATCATGAAAAACTACAGCCAACTTGAGATTGTGCATTTGGTAATTCCTCTCATGTGGCCTCAATTACTGAGACTCGTACATAATGGTTCCTTCCACCAATATAAGCCCTACTCCCTTTTTTATACTTGCTGTGTTGCATTAAATGGTGTAACTCTTTCCCGATTCTGAAAATATCAGTATCGGTGCTGAAGTAAATCTCCAATTCAGCTTCTGAAAGTTTGAATCATAAAAATCTATCCACAAGTACTTTGCACTCTTCTTAGTCAGGCATGTCTGTGTCACTGCTAAGAGTGAAAATTCATGAATAAAAAATATTTAGTAATAAGACACCTCCAAAAAACATCATACCTCAAAGACTTTCTTTGGCTTATCCTAGGAAAATAACACTCTCACCCTCTATGGATCTATTTATACTCCTATATCTAAGATTAAACGACCCATGAAATTTATTTGGTCCATCAAAAAGATTCACTTTGAGATCTTATTATATAACTGATTCTCTATCAATGTACTCAATATGGTCATAAGATGGATTTCAAGGTCATATCGAGTGTGAGAGTACACCAAGATATCATCGATGAAGACTACCACAAATGAATCCAAGTAAGGATGGAACACTCATTTCATCAATGAAATTATAATAGCGGGTGCGATCATGATACCTAAGGATATAAAAAAATACTCGTATAGAACATACCTACTCTAAAAGTCTGTAAGAGGTTTATCTAATGGTCAAACACGCAACTGATGATAACTAGTTGTCAAGTCAATCTACAAGAACACCTGATCTACTAAAATATGATCAAAGAGGTCATCATATTTCAACAAGGTATATTGATTATTGACCATTAACTAGTCCAACTTTAGATAATACAAAAAAATTATTGAGGGTACCATCCACCTTCTTCAAAAAAAGCACAGGGGAATGCCAATGATAAGTACTAGGTAACATGAAACCCTTTTCAAGAATCTCCTCCAACATATTTTTATGCTCCTATAACTCAGTTCTATCCATCCTAAGGAGGAATGGAAACTAGTGACGCTATTAGAACAAGATCAATAGTTAAATCCACCTCTCGCTCTAGAGGTAAACCTAAAAATATATATAGAAAGACATCTATGAAATGATCCACTACTTGAGGAAATTCCATCTATGAATTCCCCTAGTAATCTAGATATAAAATAGAAATGTGGCATGAAATTCCTCACAACCCATGATGCTCAGGTCCAACTCTTCTCTCCTAGGAATCCCATTCACCCTTGTGTATAAATGATACCCACTCTGGTGAGATTAAACTCACACTATGATGATAGTTGTCAAAAAAGGCGTGAAAGAAGACCAACATGTCCATTCCAAGAATGACATCGAAGACTATCACCTATAGAACATTGATGTCCCCTAATAAGTGACACCCACCCATCTTTAGAGGTCACACATTTCACTAACATACACTAGCCATATTAATCCCCAACGAATTGTCTAGAATCATAACACCATTAGAAGTAACGATACAGATCCAAAGGCTCTCCACAATGGAAAAAATATACAACTTTGGGAAGCCCTATATCAAAAATATTAGAAGCTAAAACTATGGAATATAGAATCATACCTCTAACCGTAGACGGTCCAGGATCCATCTCTTTTTTATTTTGTTCTATCACAATAGTCTAAAATGTACTAAGGCCCTACAATCCTGCTTGGCTACCTTGAGCTCATCCAAACTACCATTTATAAAAGCCTATAATCTGGCTACCATAGCCATGACCACCTCCTCAAACTGAACATCCTGAAAAACTATAGTTCCCAAACGAAGGAGAAACAACTAACCCCTCTCCTATACTTGGAGTCATAATAGATTCCCTCTCACTATCTACGGGTGAGAACATCCTAGAAAAATGCTAAAGATGACCCATCACGTCATAAAATCGTCATTCAATTGGGTCTCTTGGAAATTGCGGTCTCATGTGTCCACTCTATCTACACTAGTAGAACCTTACCTTGCTACATTGAGATACTTCCCTGCTACTTGTATCACCACGCAAAGGACCCCAGTTGTGCTTCCTTCTATAATTCAAAGGAGTACCAACCATGGATGTTGAATCTTCCTCGCTCAACACTCAAAACTCCTTCTTATTTATCGTAGTAATTAGTTCCTAGTTTAATATAGTATTCACAAAATAAATCATGGAAACATGCACCTATTATCGGATGTCTTACATGATACCATCTTCAAATCATCTATCCAGTGATAACTTGCCACCTCCCAAAATAGGTGTGAAGCGCTAAATCTCTATAAATCAAGATGAATAATCCATCCTTGAAAGAACATCCTTCTCCAAATTCCTAAAAAATAATTCTTGATTGGTCCCCAACATAACGAGGTATGAGTAATCAAAGAAGGTCCAATGAAACTATTTCCAAGTCAAATTCTGATGTCATTTGTATTGTGAAACAACATCCCATCATCTCTTAGCAGAATCCCATAGCATTTAGTCATGAGCTTCACCCTTCTTTGAAGAGGATTCTCTAGATGATCAAGGATAAAAATCATGGACTCTAACCATTACTGTACAGCCTATGGTCCTCAATCCCTAAAAATAGTGAGAGGATGTTGTTGCGGGGACACATGTGAAAACTTATCCATAGTCGGGTCAGGATGTGGTGCTCCTTGAAAGGTCTTCATCAACCTTATAAATCCTTCACGGAACTGTGCATAATCACCTGAATCTGGTATAATAGATGGTTCCAAGAAGAACATGATTGGTGGATTTATTGTTTGTCATTGATATACCATTTCTGGTGTTTGATCATTTCCCTATATCTAGCTTACCACCATATTATGTTTTGGTGGCATGACTCTTCTTGGTCAAGTACCCAAATCGGTATGAGACTAACAAAAAATGATACCCAGAAGTGCAGAAATGGAACATGTGATGGAAAGCATTGATGTTTTTCAAAAGTGGGTTTCATGGATTGTAGAACCACTACACGACGTGTTCCCTTAAGCCTTAATAGGGGCATGTACCCCTTCCAACCTAGTCTTGTAACACCCCACACACACGACATGTTCCTCCTGAGATATGGCTTGTAATTGAATATTCCTTCATGCCCAGGTACTTATACATGGTTAGAACTATATGGGTTCTTCTTGGGTAACACTACATGGACTGCACACTCTAGAAACGACATGTACAGTAATAGTCTATCGACACTTGACATTAGTCACACATTTGGATACACAATCGATTATAGAATGATGTGTACTCCCAGTACCCGGCATGTTTACCAAGATTTTACCAACCTCATGTCTCTGCTCACACAGTCTATCACATAGTCAAAATCTACATGGCGTGTACATACAATACATTCAATGTACATAAGAAAAGTGATTTCTTCAAGAACTTAAGAACACATGGTATGTGTTCATAATATAACATGTCATGTTTTTTGGGTTTTGCATAATTTAATTCACTTAAAGGTCACTGAGGTCCCCAAAAAACATAATAAAAATAGCCAAGGCCATCCACGTTCCAATCAATTTGATCTGATACTCCCTACAAATCAAATTTTTCCAACCGTATTCTTATAATATCTTAATTGAATTCAATTATTGTTCAAATATGTTCCCCCATATTCCCATCCAAGAGGACCCATAACACCTAAGGGACCTAATCATGGCATCCTTCCAAATGAAACACTACATATACCAATACCAAATTTAAATTGCAGGTATTATATCATAGAATATATCACAAAAAAATTAATATCTTTCAAAAAATTAATTACAACATCATGCTTTCCGTAATGAAACCTATAAGGAATGATATTCATGACATGTGATCTCTAGAAAATTCCTATATGATTCTTGAAATGGAAATCCATCATCTCATCGGGTTTCAAAAAAATAAAACCATAATTATATCAATAATAACATCACAAAACATGTTTATAACCCATCAAGGAAATCGAATCAACTATACTAGTTCAAAATCCAAAAATTATAGTTCAATTTGTGATAATTTTCTTTTTCCCTTTACATGTGGTAGCCACTACAAGGCATAATTAATTAACAAACTCTATTTCCTTTTCATCCCTTACTAATGTTTCCAAAATGTAAGACAAACCTGAAATGAACCTCCATTGATACCACTTTGTAACATCCCAGATATAGGTGGCAGCCAATGGTTCCCTATACCCAGTTGGTCACATGACCTCAAGCACATTTCCCAAAACGCTAGAGACTTATGACTAGTAGTGAGGACTAGCGTCTGATAATATAGAAACTATTCCCTCATTGGAAGTGTATACACACAAAAATTAATTAATAATTAATAGAAGTAAAAAGGGGAATATTGATAGTAATAAAACAACTCAAGCATATATATATATATATATATGAATGATGCATGTCACATGTGTATAGGAAAGAAGCCAAAATAGATCCCGAATATGGAAATACAATACTATCCATAACAAAATAATGTAAAGTAAAATCCAACTTCATCGTAAGCCTGATCTTGGTCTCATGCTCTCCAACTTCAACAATAAACAAGTACCAGATGAAGACGAGAGCATTCCCTTATCTATACATGAAATCATATAATCTGATTGGGTCTAAAAGCATGAACTAAACTAGTTATGAGGTGAATACGAGTAGGAAACCACCAAATGATCTATTCCTAACAGTCAATGAATATATATAGTAGCTAATATGAAATAATAATAAAATAAAATTGGATGTACTCAAAAATAAACAATCCAATAGTTTTCGATTATATTTATTTAACATTTATTATTCATTTCTTGAATCATGTAACCCTGGGATCTAGCCTATGCTCTATATCCCCCATGTATTGTAACAAAATAGATGTCTTATAAGACCATCTAAAAAATTGTGTAAGACCAAATCCATTCTTTTGTTTTTTCTGGGAAGATGTGCCACAATCATTCAACTATTCATAAATGACCCTCTTGGAAAGCTCTCACAGTCTAACCCCTTTGGAACCACATAGAATCAATTCAATAAATAACAATTATATAGGAATATCTCATGGTCTAACCCATTTGGTCAATATTTTTCACTGAAGCTCTCATGGTCTAGTGTAACTAATATAGAAGTCCCTCTCATCATTCCTAGTCCAAGTCACTCATAGTCCATTGGAAATACATTATACCTATAAATAATATGGAATTCCCCTCAGTGGTCATGGTCCAAGGCTCTCACAGTGCATTGGAAAAATTGTGTGCATATTACATCAAATAATCTCATTTAATATGAAACTACTACATGGATAAACATTCACAATTCATATCACATGAATTTCATATAATCAGTTAAACTCTATTTTAATCAAACAAATCATCGAAAACAAGGTATGATTCATAGGAAACCTAGATAAAATGGCCATAAAAATCAAACAAGGGAAACTCACCCATGGGGTGTCCCTTAGATAAGGTATCTAACCATATAAATATGCAACAACCATTTATCAATCAACAAACCATAACAGGTAATAATTGGGTTTAATTCCAAAATCACACAATTAACAAAAATGTTTATGTGACACTTTTTTCATATATAATACAAAGACAAACAATGAAAGGAACAAAACACCTACCTATATGTTTTATGATTTATATACTTGAACATCAATCCTTGAATCATCCTATATCAACATACATCTACAAAAAGGTGAGAAACTATCAACCTTGAATAACTCACAATAAAAGATAAATCATGAAGAAGGGATTTATGGGTTTTTAGAACACACCAGTTGAATTCCAATGCACCCAATGGTGTCTCAATCAGAGCTTGGAAAGATAATTGGGAGATTTATTATCTTCCATTATTCCATAGCACACCTACAATGAAATAATAATCTGTTTCCGGACAAGAGACTTGATCATGTTCCAATATATCAAATAAAAAAGGAAACGACATGATGTGTTATTTAAAATTGCATTCCTTGTAGTATCCTTAATAATTTTCCATCTTAAGTGGGTATTCTAGGTCACCACACATCTATTTATTCGGCCGTTACATAGTTAAAATGGGTATTTACGTGTCATTCTAGGTACATAGCTTGTACTTTGAAAATCCCATTTTCTTCCTTTTTCCTCCAAAAAATCTGAAAACATGATCCACATCTAAAAAGATGATCTTGGTTCTTAAATTTACATGTTATAGAAAATTTATAAAAATTGGATTTAATATTATTTTATATAAAATAGTTTATATAAATTATGGAGTCATGTAAAGTAGTTTAACATTATTGAATATGTTTATATCTCAAATAATAAAACATTGAGAAAAATTTTCATCTACTAAATAGGTATATAGGTTCCATGTAATATGACTCTTCACTCTCAACGTGATCGTTGAAATATGTATATAAACACATCCCTCTGACACTAGCCAATGGATACTGATCACCATCCCATCAGGGATATGACCTACTACATTTATGTTTTAGAATGTTTTATAATAGTAGATTGTATCCAAATAAAAAAACTAATAAAATCTTCCATGTGATATTATAAAATAAATTATGAGAAATTATTTTTAGGACTTCTTAAAATACTATTAAATCTCATTCTTCCTTTTAAAATACAGTTTTCCATTCAAAACCAAAATAGGTTTTAATCATAAACATGCCTGTAATAAAATAAAACCACACAGTTTCTATGAAAACATTTTTTTTTCAAAATTTATCAAATATCTCCAATTCTATTTCAATAATAAAAATTCAGATATTAAATTGAATCCATTTCCATCAATTTGCAAACACACCCAAATTCACCAGAATGGGGGATTTTCACAATTTCTTATCAAAACAATTTCAAACCTCCCAATTCACTAGAATTGGGTTTTGATAAAAAAACTAAAATAAATATCAAATAAATTGATTTTTTATAAAAAACATAAATAAAGCATGAAATTTAAGATTAATAAATTTGGCCAATAGGAATCGAATAACCAATTTTTTTCCCCAAAAATCAATGCCCACAATGAAACTCTCAAACAAGAATAAAGGTACCAACAACCATCAATCCCAGCCTTCAAATTTGATCTAGAGACACTAAATAGAGATCCATAAATTATGGGATGATCTATTAAGTTTTGAGGTGGATAAATAAAAAGGGATGATGAAAAACTGTGAAATAATTAGCATGGAATTATCACCGCCAATGCAACGATGATAAAACGATGAACAAATTGAAATACAATGGTTGTATCACACCAAGATCACCTAGGGATGGCCTTAGGTCGAGATCAAGGAAACTAGAGAGGAACTAAAAGAGAGATATCATTCATGATGCCTATTTTAAAACTATAGTCAGGGAATTACACAACATGAAACCTTAACACATGTTGAGAAATAATTAATTTCCAAAGCCACCAAAATACCCAATTATCTAAATTAATAAAATCCCATTAAATAACTCACAATGTTAAAGGACTGACCACCATGAGGAAAAATTCACATTGTGAACCCATCTTGTGATATGCACCTAGAAACCATTACACATCGTGTAACCTAGTTACGTGGTGTGCAACCTTCCTGTAGAATGAAAAATTGACCGGTTAATGGTGAAAGTCCAAAAAATATGTGACATCAAAATTATAGGTGTGATCCCAATTAATTCATAACCATAACCAGTCATGAAAAATGATGAAATCATAAAATCTTAAAGATGTACCTGTTAGATAGGTAATGGGATATTAAAACCTCTACAATATAAAAATGTAATGCTCCTAAAATCCTATAATGAAGATTACAAGAAACAAAGGAAAGGAAACTACTCTTTCAACATTTCATCTCATTCCTAAATCTCCTGATAATCCAAAAAATGTTCGCATAGCACATGAACCAAAGTTATCATCCTCTAATGAAGTACCCTAGTCTTAGAATCAAATGCACTTACTGTCCACTCAGTCAATGATAAACATTGTTCAATATCAAGTTCACTACAGCTCAAAACATGATATGGATAAGAGGCATACATTCTCATTTTTGATGCATCGAATAAATTATGTATCAACATTACCATGGTGGAAGTTCTAAAGTGTATGAAACATTCCCCACCTACACAACAACCTTGGAAGGTCCCATAAAATGTGGACGAAGCTTCCCTTTCCTCACAAGTCATCGATGACCCAACCATGGTGAAACTTATAAGAATAATTGGTCCCAAATTGAAAACTATAAAGATATATGGTGATGATCAGCATAATACTTCTATAATATCTGGGTCGTTAACAATATATGATGAATTAAATGAATCTTTTTTTTATCTATTATAACGAACATGGCCAAACTAATGAAATCTCACTAATAATCAACAAAAACAACAGATATTTATGTAGATGGACATAAAATGCATTAAAATATTCCATTATAATCATGGAAGGGAAACTATTTTTATATGAAAATAAACCATCCCTAAGTGATCATTTAATTCACCACCAATTTGGAGAATACATGTAAGAATCATGTCCTCAATAATCTGTATAGCTCTTTCTATCAATCCATTTGACTACGGATGGTATAACATGTTCAAATGGACCTGGGATTCTAGTGCATCTAGAAGGCCTCTCCAAAACTATGAAGTGAGATGAAAATCCCAATAAGAAACTATTGAAGAAGTAAAATCATGTAAGCAGACAATATATTTCATGTATAGATTTCCCAACTCCTCAAATTTGGTGTTATTATGAATATGTATAAAGTGAACCAACATGGTTAGCCTATTGATCAATGCACATATCACATTATTCCTAATATAGTTATATGTAAACCCGAAAAATGTTAATAGATACCTCATCCCACTCCAATGTAGGAACTGGAAGTGACTGAAGCATACCCTAAGGTTTCTGGGGATCAACCTTAACTTGTGGGCATGTATAGAAATGAGATACCAACTCATCAATTCCCTATCAGATACCTATCCACCATAACTATTATGACATTTCAAATAAAATATTATAAGATAATAGGTTTGTAACCCATTGGAAATTCTGAAAATCCGTCATCTAATCATTATTTTTTCTCTAATAGCACAGTGAAGTAATTATGATTATATATAATAACCTCATTGGATAACGACCACTGGGAAATTGTCTACCCCTCATAAAGAAGTCTCTAATGCTACATAATTCATCATCAAGAAGTTGATCCTAAAAAATCATCTTGAGAAGATTGGATGTTAACTAAATGATGGATAAAGAAACCTCATCCCCTAATAGCTAGAATTAAATATGAAACTGGTCAAAGACAACCATAAAATTCAACTCTTTGGAAAATTCATTCACATCATGGGTTGGAATTTTCCTACTCAATGCATCTAAAATGTAATTTTATTTCCTAGTGGATTAGGTGATGTAAAATTCAAAACATGGTGGGTATTCCACCCAATTCCTATGGTGGAGATTTTAATATTTTTGAGAGATTATTTAACTCAATCACATGTGGTCTGAATACACATTAAACCATTATCAATAAAGGTAATGCTTCCAACTCTTTCATTTGTGAATTAAAACTGCACGTTCAAGGTTATGGGTAGGATAATTCATCTCATGGGGCCTAAATAGGTGAGTTTCATAGGAAACAACATGATTTCAATGATAAATAACACTACCAGAGCCTGAACCTGATGCATCACAAAAGACCACATAGCCATTCCTTGGCTATGGATGTGTCAACACTATCATAGTAGTAAAAACACTTTTCATCACAAAAAATGAACTGTGCCATTTTTTATTCCCATAAAACATCACTCCCTTCTATGTTATAGTAGTCATTAGTTATGTTAACATTGAGAAGTCCATGATGAACTAGAAATGATATCTAGATAAAGACAGAAATCTATGAATCTAATAGAGATTTCATGGATTCTCACAAGTCATAACATCCATCACCTTCTATGTATGAACTAATATTCCTTGTTCCAACACCAAGTGTCCCAAAAATTTCACATCCAAAATCTATAATTCACATTTTGAATGTTTGGCATAATGTCAGTCAGTACTCAACATAATCAGTTCTATTATCTGATGATGCACTTGATCCTCCTCAAAAATGGAGTAAATAAGGATGTCATCTAGAACGACTATTACACAGGTATCCATATACTCCTGCAAATTTCTCTTAATTAGTTCCATGAAAATTGAATGAACTTTGTTCAGACCAAAGGTCATCCCTAGGTAATCAAAATGGTTGTACCTTCTCTAAAAGGTGGATTTCTAAATGTTAGATTATATTAACCTAAACTGATGGTGACCGGATCAATGGTCGATAATTCAATAAAAACTCTCCCCTTTAAACTGATCAAACATATCTTACATCTATGGAAATGGATTCTTTTTCTTCATTGAATATCGATTGAGATTTTGGTAATCAACACATAATCAAATAAACCATCAAATTTATTTGTGAAGAGAACCAGAACCACCCAAAGTTACACACTAGAGCATATAAAGACTTTATTAAGATTATTACTCAATTTGTACTGGATATATTTTATTTTATTTGGATCCATGTGGTAAGAGGGGTAGAAACTAGTTGATTACTACTCATTATGTTAATAGAATATTATACCTTTCATATTGATGGAAACCCAGTGAAATAAGTAAGAACCACATCGTAAACTCAATGAAAATTATATGGAGTTTACCAATCAGAGTTTAATTCTAGAAATAAAAATAATAAATTGATGTTTCCATACCCAACAACTAATATGAAGGTTCCCCCTACTCATATTGAGGTCTCATTATCCTTGAAAGAAAATATACACACCACTAGGTGTAGTAAGCTTGACCCGCCGATGATAACAATTAATCTGGGCATTATTAAAAATGATCCAATCCATTTTGAAAATAACATCAAGAGATTTCAAGTAAATCATCAGAAAACTCCAACGTATCTCGACATCAGATAGAGAAAAGATAAAAGTCTAACTATGGATACCATACTTCCTCTTTGTACCAAGGGGTTTAGTAATAACCATTACAACTGATAAAATATCAATATGATGATTTAGAAGATAAACAATACAGGTTGAAATAAATGAATGAGATATACCGTTATCCAATAGAGTAATCACTAAGGATTAATCCATAGTAATGGCACCACTCATTGTCATTTGACCCATGTACGCTTCCTCTTGAGACACTTCCACTGCTTAATTTAGTGTTGTTCTGGATGCAAGGGGCTATACCCCATTTATACATGAAGCATATAATTTTCCCATGTTTTTCGGAGGGGATGATGATCTAGTTCCACTATACATAGTAGAAATGATATTGTAGAATTTCTATAAGTTCCATGAACATCTGAAGGAGCCACAGTTCTTAGGTGCCTCAGTGAAGACCCACTTAGAATTCCATGGCTTACCACACTTGTATAAAATAAATAGAATGGATCCTTCTGGTGTAGGAGGTCTATAATGACCATGCCACTGAGAATTACTATGAAAATCATCAAGATATCATTTTCCCTTGAAGGAACTCACACTGCCACTGAGAGAGAAATGGACTCTCCTGAATCCTGATATTCCAACCATGTCCATATCAACCCTCATTAAATTATCCCACACATTATTATAATTTGGAATCTTAATAATGAAAACATAATAATTGGTATTTGATCGAAGTACCAACTAGAACCATCAAGCCATTATCCCTCATTAGATACAATATTAGGTGAAACTGCATGAGTTCAATAAATCAACTTGAATACTCAGCCATGGTTTTATAGTCCTTGTAATGCTTCATAATCTCAACATCCTTATCCAACACCATTAACTCTGTATAGAACTGGTCATTAAAATAACCTTGAGGTCTTTCAACTCTAATATCACTTGTTTCCTTTCTATCACCATCATGCCCCACTATCTCCTACTTGTTCCCTCTAGAACTATTGTTTTAAATATCACCTTGATCATCTCTAAGGTCTACAAGAACATAAAAAGATGTTACATCCTACCTAAATGTTACTCATCATGTTTTGGAATAGTGGAGCCATTAAAAAATGGTGGCTTCTAGCGAAGGAACTCTTGAGAACTAACTTTGATAACATCCCGTTGAGGTTCCACCACTGGATCATAAATAGAGAATGGAGGTGCTTCCTTTCAATTAATATGGAAAATTCCACAGTCACCTCAATTAGATTCAGGTCCACTAAGGGATTCAACATCAAATGTTTAAGAGTATCTTCTTTTGGATCCTAATCCAATATCTTCTTAGAGATATTATTCTACACAACATCAGATGTTAGTATGTAAGACAACAGATTTATACTCAAACAGAGAAATATGGAAAATTAATTCCAACTGATAGAACTAAAATATTTTGATTCCAACTTATTTAAATAAAAATAGGTTAAATAGCTTAACAAATCTAAATGATTTTTATCCCTAATAACCCATGGAAAATTAAATTTCATTTTACTAATAGATATCCAGGAAATCATTCAAAACAATATACTAAGTCCTAATAATATTTCTTAAATGCATACTGGCTTCAAGTGAAGATTTCAACCACCCTTTGATACAAATTTTTCTCAAACCAAAATGGGTACCCTAGTATCCCGATAACTAAGATAGCCCTGACATAGCCCGAAGGGCGTTCTAGATCCCCATGGGTCGGTGAAAATCACCTCGAATAATAGAAACCAATAGTTGCAACAATCTTTCAACTAAAAATGTGGATGTAAAAGAATCAAGGCACTCTATGTAACAAAAGAAACTTAACTGGGAGTAATGCATGGAAGTCAACTAGGCTTAGGCAATCCCATAGTACTATAACCCAAGTTCCAAAATAGAGGGAATAATCTCATGTTTCTATGGACACAACATAGTAAAACCAACATTAAACAACTGGATCCACCTCCATAAGATCATTTCCCATTGCACGAACATTGAAGGAGATTATATTCAGACACCTGAAGGCAATGGTAGTGTGTGAGATAAATGGCCTTGTAGGGTATTACTAAAGATTCCATAGTAGATTCCAAAAATAGATTAATGAAATCAATACTTTAAATTTTATGATATGTAGATTTTTAATTTTGAAGTATAATTTATAAAATCTTGTTATACAATTTAAATGATGAAAAATACATTAACGAAAATCATTACAAGATATTGAATATTTTAACACAATGGATTAAATAATTTTTTATATATAAAACAAATTATATAAATTATGAATTCATTTAAAGAAGTTAAAATATATTGGAATATATATATATCTCAAATAATAAATAACTGAGAAACATGGTCATATTTCAAATAGGAAAGTAGGTTATATGCTATAGGAATATGTACTCTCTATGTGATCATCGAAATATGTGCATACACACATCCCTCTGACACTTTCCAAACATGACTCATCACCATCTCATTAGGGATACATCCTACTGAATTTATGATTTAGAACATTTTATAATCATAGAGTGTTTTCAAATAATATACAAAAATACTTATGGATTTTAGGTTCTCAAACACAATTAATGATGGTAAATTTAATTTATGACTATTTATAATATAATCAAATCCCATTCATCTATTTAAAATTCAATTTTCCATTTAAAACAATAACAAAAATTTAATAAAAAACATGTTTCTTTAAAAAGATAAAACCACTAGGTTTATATAAAAACATTTTAATCCACTTTCAAAATTTATAAAATTCCAAAAATTATTTATCAATAATTAAAATTAAAAAATTCAATTGAAACCATTCCCATCCATTTGAAAAAACCAACCTATTATCCATAATTAAGGGTTTTCCAAATTTCATCACAAACCATTTTAAAACCTCCAAATTCACAGTAATTGGGTCCTAAAAACCAATTTAAATCAAGTTCAATCAATTTGGATTTAAATCAACAACTAAAATAAAAATACAATTTAATCCTAATAAATATGGACAAGTGGAATGGAATCACCTACCTTTTTCCCAAATCTCAATTTCCACAACAAAAACAGCCAACGAGAATGAAGTCATAGAAGTCGTTGAATATAAACTGAGAAATGAGATCTAGAAACATTGAGTGTAGATTAGTCAATTTTATGATTATCTATTAAACCCCTAGGTGTATAATGAGAATGAGATGAAGAAAAAACTGGGAAAAACTTACCCGGGAGTTCACACTACCAATACCATAATGAAGGACCACCAAATGAATGAAATTGGAAGATTTATATAGATCCATGAAAGGATGTGGAATGCCTTATGTCGAGAGAAAAGAAACAGTTGAGGAACAAAAAGAGAGAGAGATTGGTCGTTCTGGTTGTTTTAAAATACCAGTCGTTGCATTACACATTGTATATCCTTATTACACGTCATGGAATGGTTAATTTCCATAACTACTAAAAAACAAGATGCTCTAAATAAAAAAAAACACTCTTTAATCAAATCACAATGTGTAAAGACTCACCACACCATGTAATCATTCATTTCATGAACCAAACATATAGTATCCACCTAGAAACCACTGCATGTCGTGTACCCTAGTTACACTATGTGTTACCCGTCTATAGACTACCAAAATGACCGGTTAATGGATAAATGTCATCAAATATATAATTTAACCATTATATGTATCCTCCAAATTAATTATCAACCATACATTGTAAAAAAAAGGAAAAACCAAGACATGGTTTAACACGTACCTGTCATATTGGTAAAGAGATGTTGCGGATTTCAGAAATCATAATTAAGGATATTAATTTTGGTGCTCCTAAAATAATATAGTAGATACTTGTTTTTCATATTGGATCACTATTTTTTATTTCTAAAAAAACTCAAGAGGATTCAATTGTGTGTTTTAGGTAATTAATAATTTTGAATTTCTTTTTTGAATTTTGCATAAAAACTATTTCAAAAAAGTTGAAACATGTAAATCACCAAAAAAATAAAAAATAAATATTTTTAAAAGGGTATATTATGAAAATTATATACATATATACATATAAAATATTGGAAAATACGTTGTATCCTAAATTAAAGAGTTTGGGTGACATTATCATTAACTAAAATCCAGGTTTATTCATCATTTTTCCACCTCTTGGATAATTAACATGGGTTTAATAATTAATCATACCAGAAGTGGGAATTATTCAATTTGTTTTGTCATGATCAATTATAGTAATTGGATAATTTTTTTCATTCCCAAAATTAACATTGAAATGTATTTAAATAATTTTTTACGTTAAATTTCATTTATTTCATCAATTTCTTGATCTTTCGTTATGGATTTTTTATTCTATATTAATAAATCAAGAATATTATAGAGATATTAATTTATAAAAATATATATTATATATAAATTTTTTTATAATCATCCATAATGGATTTTACAATTAGGGAGTTGGAAAGGTCTCTATAGGAGGCTAACTGAATGTTAATGAGACATTGTCCAAATAAGAGGTTCAAGATATATAATATGTTCTTATATTATAAATTAAATAAATAAATGATATTCACAATATGAAGAGCATGTAGAAATACTATTTATAATTTTAATATTATTTTTATTTTTATAGAAAATTTTGAATGGGAATTTGAAAATGAAAATTAAAAAAATAGGGAATGGTCATTACCTATTTCTTGAAGTCTCTCCTTCTGTAAAACACTTCTCTTCATAAAATCATAGAGTTTCATTACTCGAAAATATCACTAAGGAAAATATTGGTGTTATGGTATGTTAATTGGTAGATATAGTCTTTAGTAAGGTGAATTGAGTTGTTTTTACAACATCATGATTGAAGGGTTTTTATACAAGAGTAGATGGTCATTTTGAGGATAAAATATAGAATAAAATAAAATTTCAAAGGTATAATGTGGAATAGTATAATTGTTTACACTATAAAGTATCATTGAATAGAGTAAAATTGTTTTAGAAGTCTAATAAAATTATAATTATAATTTACATGTTTAATAAAAATAGAATGGGAAAAATGAAAATATATTAATTTAAATGGGATGTTTACACTTCTATAATATGTAAAATGCCTTTATATTTTTGAAATTACAATTAATTAGTTATGTAAAATATTAAAACATATTTCTAGTGGGACTAAAATTGTATAATTTATTTTATCATGAATACAAAAAAAGGATGTCTTTTAATACATTAACATAGTAAAAACTATACTTTTACAGTTATTCTTAAAATTAATATATTTTAAAAAACTAAAAAATAATTCACCCATAAGAGAATTTAATGTACAGTTTCGAAAAATAAAATTCATTTAAAAATATTCTATTATAGTATATTTAATTTTATAAAATTTAAAATTTTTATGTATTAAAAAAATATAAACAAGAGTATATAAAATAAAATATAAATTATTTGCGTTTTTAATCATGGTCTAAATTTCTTGGAATTAAAATATTTATAATTTATTAAATTATTCATTTTAAATTTTATTCATATTCAATTTAATTATATTGAGGTTGAATAACTATTCTAATGGTAGTTTTTACTATTCCAAATGGTAAATTTTTTATTACTATTTGTCACATTAAAATTTTAATTGACACATCACCCAATAGTTATATCACATCCTATAAATAAAACATCATTAATTAATAAATAATTCACATCAATTATTCCAAAGACTCAATATTTTTAATTTATAATAGGAAGATTGTTTTATATGAAATTTTTTTTCCATATAGTTTCTCAAGGGAGATGCTATTCTATTCATTAAGAATTATTGGACATATTTTATTTTAGGATTTATATTTCCTATTTTTTTCCATTATAATGATCATTAATTCTCATTGGTTTAGTTGTTCACTAATTTATAAAATGTCATTAATTATATAGGTATTTTTTCAATGTGTTGTATTTTTATAAGACTATACAATAATATAGAAAACATTAATTCATGAAATAAATATAAATTATAATTTATAGATCATTATATGATACCCTATATTGAACATCAGTTTGTAATATATTTTGATTCATCAATGAGGTTATTGGGATCTCTTCTCACAACAAATGATTTGGTAGAAGCATCATCCTCATATAAAAGAGAATTTTATGTGAAAAACCTACATATGAGTGACTTGGAACTTGGAGTTGTAATTTATTAAACAATGATATGGGTGAATTATATATAAGTTTAATAATGTGAAAAATATTTTAAACAGAAGAACATGAAGAATATATTATCACATAAAGAGTAAAACATGAACTATAAATGGTTGTTTGATTTGATTAAAGACGATGACTATTTAATGAATTTTCATTATATAAAGGTTAACAAGGTGTGTGATTCTCTACATATAAAAGATCATGATACCTTATATATAATGAGGACCACAATATTGCAAATAAAAAATGTATTTTCAATGGATGTAAATAAAAAGGTAGAAAATAAATCCAATCTTATCAAAATTATTCCTCAACGATGCATTGATGTTAATATCAAGGAGGTTTAAAAGGAAGATATAGACATATAGAATAACCTAATGCAAATTAAAATGTTAAAAACCAATAATAAATGAATATTAAAAATTTTAGAAATAATTTTGTATCACCGTAGCACCAAAATTAGGAAATGAGTTATTGGATGATAATAATTAATCATCATTCAATATAATTTTTAGAATCTAAATAATTCATTGATATTGGATGAATCATTTCATGTGGGTAAACATTAAGTGGGGGACTGGTTAAATAATATATCAAATCATTATTTTTTAGAATTTTGACACTAAACATAATATTATAAGGGGATGATCAAACCATTACACAATCATTCATTAGAATTGTAAAACATCACCATTTATTTCATTAGAGGGGTTTCCAAGAATTATATACACCATAATGATATTAGGGTTATATATTTTCACCATATAAATTATGCACATTTCATTTATATTTTAAATGATTTATTAATTGATAAAAATTGAATGATATATATAAGTGAAGTGCAATGTTCCATTGTGGTAAAAAATTCATTTATATATGATAGAAAAATGAGGTTTACCTAGTTTTTTAGGAAAATTATTCAACAAGATTTATGTACATATTAGAGCATTATCACTTCTTATCTATCTAAATATGATGCAGTGTCTGAAAGGACCATTCATCTAAAAAAATTGAAATTCTTTTCAATGGATTTAAAATGTTGTTTGGATTATTACATTACCTTGTTAGACATATTACATTATAATTTCTATATTATCATTATTATGGACCTATATAAGGCATTTAATGGAAATGGGTGAAAAGAGCCAATTTTATTGGGATGATGTGACGAAGAATAAGATTTGTATACGATTTAATTCCCTATAAATGTTTGAGAAGATTGAAAATAATTTTAGATTCATTTAATATAAATAAATTTAGAGAAAATTTTTTATGGTAATCATCATCGATATTTGGAATAACAAGATTGAGAAATGGTGTTATTCTAAAGATCACCATTAAGAAAGTTTATCATATTCATGAACAAGATCATTTTGATCAAAATATATGTTGGACAATTAGATGAAAATGAATTGATGGTGATGGTATTTTATGAACATTCACATCCACCAAACCACTTTTATGTTCATCGGTTATTCGATGTTTCAATATTCTGCAAGTATATAGATGATCCGTAACATATAAAATTTATATATATTTTATTAATATACCATGATCTCTCATATAATGAATTAATGGTAAAAATATTTGATCATAGATATAATATATTATTAAACAATAAGAATCACATGTACAATGATTTATATAAGAAATATATGTTGTATAAATGAATTGGGGCCCTAAAGATGTAATGAAGTAGATGTAACTTTTTTTTTAAATATAATAATATAATTTAATGGGGAAATTATTTTAATGGGTACAATGTCACTCCCCATGATTTTAGTATGCATTTACATTTTTCAAAAATATAATTCCTTGAATTGATTGTGATTTATAAAACAAACATCTAAATTGGATAATGATTTCTAAAATAAATTAATGTTCAACCAATTGAATTATTTAGTGATGATAATATTTGTTTAAAAAAAGTGTGTTATAATTATCATAGGAAAATATAATATATTTTACCAAAATTATTTTCATTTTATGCAAAACTTTATTGATTACTTTCTTTTACTTATTAGTAAAATAAATTATTACTAATTATTAATTGATTACATATGTTTAAGGAGTACAACATCAAAATTTTATTTCAAAAAAATTATTTTAAAAAATTATTTTTACTATATTCAACATTTTTTATTAAGATGATATATTTATTATATTTTTTCTATTTATTATAATGAAAATAATTTTTTTCATATAAATTGAATGAAATTACAACTAATTCAATTATTATTATTTTTATTGAATATGTATAAATTCAGTTTTTTTAAAAAATATATATTTTTATAAAAAAAATTCTATACACAAATATATTTTATAATTTGTTTTTATCAACATTAAAAATTATTTCCCAAAAAATGGATATCATATTTTGAATAATTATTTATATAATTTATAAATATTATAATTAAATTTTTTGGTACACTAAAAAGTTAAAATGTAATATTGAGTACATATTATAAAGAAATTAATGAGATTAAAATTTAATATCATGGGATATGTCTATAAAAATAAATAAATTATATCATTAAATTGATGAATACGAGTTTGGTACAACTAAAACATCTCTTATCTAATATTATTTCACTTTATCACAATTTTTTATTGAAAAATGACTACCTTTAAGATTTTTTAATGGTTATATTTTAAAATGACACAAAATATTTCCTTCAAAAGGAACCCTCATGTTCCATCTGAATCACATACCATTCATTTAAAATATTGTTTAATACCTATAAAATTTATATCCCTTGTAATATTATATCATATTAAGGACCCACTAGTACCAAGGAGTCCCAAATTCATCATTATCAAGATTATCCCTTAGAATATACAAAAGTATTTGATAAAAGTATTTTATTTTTCATAGTTATTACTCAATTTTTCCATTACAAAAAACGTATTTAAATATCATTATAAAATTAATAATATGATGTTGAAAAAATTCATATTTTATAAAATATTTATTATCACTATGTCACATTTCATTCTTTCTCTTTCAGTCACCACACTATTTTCTTGATTGAGTTAGTTTTAAGAGATATAGAAATGAAGTTATTACATATATATCATCAGTAACTATGAAAAAATATATTCTCTTATTGTGATTTCATATTAAATGATTTAATGTGATTTTGAAACTGTTAAAGTTTAATATATATATATATATATATATATGTTTTTTTCACTAATAAGATCAATTCTATTTACTAAATTGAAATTTACAAAAAAATGTAATGTTTTATTGTTCCATGAAAAATGTGGGCATAAGATCAGTGAAAATCCCATAAAAATAAATACAATTTTCTAGAAAACATTAATTGAACATAAAAAATATTTTTGAGATGATGTGTCTATTTCCATGCAGTATGACCCTTAACATCTAAATAAAATATTGAGTTAGAAATTGAATAATCAACATCAAAATGAGGATTTTAAACATTTTATAATTTATACATGGAAAATTTTAAATTATAAATAATTTGGATCGGTAAAAATAAATATTAATATTTTTAATTGTAATTTTAATTATTGATCTAATCATTTACATGGGTTTAGATTTAGTCTAAAAATGTGGATATGTAATGTAAGGGTTTCTCACTTAAATATTCATTTCATTTAAATATGTTATGTAGTCACCATGAATCATTATTTATTATCAGTATATAATTACCCATTTTAAATTAAATTTTTATTTAATTCATTGGTTTAATAAATCTATCATGTGGTCACCCATTATATGGATTTTTATTAAGGGGCTTCCAAATTCATATGGGTATCATAATATATTAGTGATTAGTTATGTATCAATTTAAATATGGGGAGAATTTCACATTATTTATATCAAAATTACAATATATTTTATTATGTAATTCCTATTTATGTTCTTTACATTTCTTCAAACAATTTCATTTTCTAGTTGTTCACTAATGAACCGATAGAATTCCTATAAGTGGAAAAATATATAAAATATTTTTTTATTCAAGAATATTTTTTATATTTGAATTTATTCCTTAACTATTATAATAGAAGTAAAAATATATATATTAATTATAAATTAAGTTTATTTTAAATTTTATTTATCATTATTAAAAAAATTAAAATGAATCTTTGTAACATCCTCCTTATGGATGTTTTTACATACATTTGAATCTCATTAAATATGTGTGAAGAGTATCAATCTATTTAATGTATTAAATATGAACAAGTTTAAATTTTTTTCCATTCCTCGCTTACGAGTATTCATTTTATTTTTTCTTATATTACCTATGTAATTTATATTCACATTTTTTATACTTTTTTATAATAAAATATTTGTTATCACAAAAATGGGTATTTCACCTTGTTTTCCAATGGAATTTTCAAATGTCCTTATAAATATACTTTTTATCTTTCCCAACATACATTAATGTTTTTACTCATGAGAGGGGATATGGTATAACGATAAAATATATTTTCTATCTGTAACTATTTTATGATTATTTATTTTTGATATTTTAATGATAATATTTTCTTTTTAACCACTCAATTTGTCACGACCCATCCCTCGGGGCATGTTTCGTGACTACCCCAATCCCACCTTCCATAGGCCTGGGGATGGCGACTAGCCAAAAAGGCGTAATTCACTAAAACTGGGAAGGCATTGCATTTATAAACAGTAAACAAACACAACAGAGCACACAGCTAGATACATAACACTAAGTAAAATTCTATAACAAAAGAATGTTGTAAGCAAAAAGGGATGGAAATACAAGCCCAACTGTAGAGTACAAGAAACTGGATGTACAAGTACAACTAAATAAAGGAAAAATATCTACTGGGCGTCCTCTGGAATTCCTACCCGATTGGTAGTTACATAAAGCCTCCTCAGCACTCCATGTCTGTTAGTCTCCTCTGTATATCGAATCGTTGTAAAGTCCACCTCCGGGTACCGTCCAGTCCTGGTTCTCTCAGCCTTAATTAGTGTTTTCTATCATCTACATCAAACACAACAAGGTGCGGTCATAGACCGTGTAGGGGTGAGTGTAACAATACTCAGTGGGGACCCCGAGACCCTCAAGGTATCACAAAATCAACAAGGATAAACCATAAATAATGAAATCAATAGATAAACTTACATAGGTATATGCCCATACATATACCTATGTTATCAAGTGATCCATCCCAATCAGGAGGAAAACAAAAAAGTACTGACTCAACTCAAACTAGGATTTAGGCTAGGGGTAAAACATTTAGAGCCCTCAACTTCTAGAGAACTCATCCCTTATCGACTATACTAGGCCTGCAGCCACAACCAGGCGCTTCCCACTTACCATGGACTACTGAGGTAATCCTACTGTTGAGTACTATGGGTCTGCTGCATCACATGGAGGGGCTCCCCACCATGGGTTTGCCGCCACAACCAGGCACTCCCCCTCATAGCCTGCTGAGGTACTCCTCTTATTGAGTAATGAAGGTCTACCACCACAACAAGGAGCTTCTCTGCTGTGGGTCTGCCACCACAAATAGAAACTCTCCACTAGGATAGTCAAGTCACTTTGAGTGAATCGGTCAGTAGTTTTCAAGTCTCAGCCAGCTACTAGGTTCCCGCAAAAATGCTCACTCATCTCCAGAAGATCTGTTTTACAAGCTGCTGGTCGATTCTCCAACTTCCATGAAGTCCCAAAAAGAAGTATCATAAAGTTCCTCCATCTCATAGGGGTCTCAACGCAACTAACAGTGCGTCAATCGAACGCCCGGTCTCTGAGTTATTAGCCAATTAGTCTCGGGGGCCTAGTTGGATTCGTGCACGATCCAACCTGACCATATCTCAATTATACCCCAAACTCTAATATGGTATACTCAAAGAGACATCCACTCTCCAATATTACTAGTTCCACTGAAGTTTCGTCAAACGGACATCTGGTACCAAAGTTATGGCCAAAAGAAAGTAAACG
The DNA here is from genome assembly GCA_963277665.1 of Viscum album. NCBI lineage: Eukaryota > Viridiplantae > Streptophyta > Magnoliopsida > Santalales > Viscaceae > Viscum > Viscum album. The sequence continues at coordinate 609,024,438 of OY728137.1, read as the reverse complement.
GATGGTAGTGGGCTCAGGTCCAGTCTGACCCGGTTGAACCCAGTCTGGGTCGATCCGGTTTTGGACGACCGACCTGACCCATTGGGTCTGGCCAGGACTGTTGGGTGGGCTAGCCTGGTTGGATTCGGCCTGACCCACTAGGCCCAGCCCTGCAGGTCACAGGGGGTCGCGGAGAGCCAAGAGAGCGCGGGCCGGCCGCATGGCCGCGAACCGGTCGCGTGTCAGCATGAGGGCTGTTCGGCCCTGAGGTCAACGCATTGGAGACTTGGCCCAAAGGGCACCCCGAGGGTGTCGGCTAGTTCGGTCATGTCACCACGAGGGGCGTAGGAGGCTGGCTCGATCGGGGCGTCGTGAGGGGCGCGGGAGGTCGGCATGGTCAGGGCACTGCGAGGGGTGCGGGAGAATGGCTTGGCTGGGGCGGCGTGAGGGGCACGGGGAGGCCAGCTCGACTAGGGCTTGGGAGGGTGGTTGGTGTGGCCAGAGTGGCTCGGGAGGGCACTGTGAGGCTGGAGCCACGGGGTACATGGGGCACTCGAACGGCGGAGCTGCAGGGTGCATGGGGCGCACGGACGACAGAGCCGCGGGGCCGCCGTGAGGGTGGGGTGGCTCGGTCGGGGTAGCCGCGTTGTCGCGGTGGGGCGGTGAAGCTGTGGGGCAGTGGCCTACGTCGTTGCCTTTGACTTGGCTGGCAGTGGTGTTGGTCGTAATTATTGTTCTCCTCCACATAGGGTTTCGTCCTTTTCCATCGTGAAGAACTCCCAATGAGATCAGCAGAGGGGTTGGGCCATGTTAGTTTGGACCACACCCTCCGAATTTAGAGTGGTAGTAAGCAGCTCAACACAAGGTAAGAATTAAGAACATCAAGACCTTCCCACAAAAAATTATTCCTGTAATGACCCGCATTTTGAACTGGGTTAAAAAGTGGGGTGAAATTAAACTTTTTCAATTACTGAACCGGTCATTTTTAGAATCGGGAATTAGAATGAGGTTCCGAAGGATTGAACCCTATTTTTAATGTCTTTGGGGTTCGGTGAAGGCCTAAGGAGGTCTTCGAGTGTCTTGAGGTGTTTTGGGTGTGTCCTACCAGAAGGAGGCTTGCTTTTAAAGGAATAAAAGAAGGCGCACGGTTGGCGCATGGCCTCCCAAACCATGCGGCCCAAACCACGAGGCATAAAATAGGGAGGCAGAGGAGTCCGAACGTCCTGCACACAATTTACCCAAACCATGCGGCCTGCCCGTACGGGGTGTCGTGGGTGTCCAGTGGGGAATGCACGGTCGGCGTAGGGTTTTCCAAACCATGTGTCCCAAACCGTGTGTCGTGCCCAGTTTTGGGTTTTTAAAATATTTAAAAAGAAATTAAAAAGAAACACTAAAATCTAATAAACTCTCCCACACTCCACTGGGTCAGAACCCGCACGAGCCCCCTCCCTTGGAGCTGCGACGGACGAAGCTCCCCTCAGCTCCCTTCTCCATCGATATTCTCCTTCGTTCTTGGCGATTCCTCCTTCGAATCTCCATGGTAAGCGCCTGCCTCTTTCCTCCTCCATACTTGGAAAATTTTGGGGCTTCCCCTTGCCCTATTTTTCGTTCGTCCGAACCCTAGGGTTAGGATGGGGTTTTTTTTCGGGTTCTTCTTTGTTTATCTTGTTCTAGGTTGACATGAAGGGTCCGTTGGGACTCCTTTGGATGAGATTCAGTGTCCACCGCCAAAGAAGAGGTGGTTTGAGATAGTTTCAGTCCACGAGGTTGATTCTGAGGCTTTTGGAATAGGTTTGGTTTGTCAGAGCACTAGTGATAGCTTATTTAGAAAGTGCCAAGAGCCAGAGTGGACGGATAGATCCAATTTGAGGTAGGGTCCTTATCCTTCCCCTTTAATTTAATGTGAATTATTAGTGAATTGTTTCCGTACTATTTAGTGCGTTAATTATGCAAGTTCTATTTCAATTAAATGCTTGTGTGCAAAGAGTGTGAATTGCAGGGACAAGATTAAAATGGTTTCTTGTCACTAAACTAATGATTTAATAATAAAACCCCTCGATCAGAGGGGCGTTGTCTTCAAGATAAAAAGTAGTGATAGACTTTTTATGCTTCCCTGCTGGATTGTTATAATGCCTCTCTGATGATTTGTATGTGAACTGCTCTTGTTGAGACAAGTAGGATTAAATGGTTGTGATACTTGTGTTGGGTTCAATTTTCCATTTTAGACAAAATGAGTAAGATGGTAACCTTTAAATGTAATGACCCTCATCGGGAACCCTTGCCCAATTTTCCATGTTTAGGAAAATTGGATAAAATGACCTTGAATAGGGAAAGTGCGCTAAATGACATAATTAATGGGTTGGGTTGTGATTTTGATATGGTTAATTGGAGCGCATAAGATGTAACTCCTTATGTGTTGTTTGATATGTATGAATGATGGTTTAACTGAATAGAAAACTAGAGATGCTTAGAGCATAACACTAGTGTTTATGTGTTATGATTGTGAATGAGTACCATAATTGATTATGGGTGTTTGTGATTGTAGAATGTCTATTGCAAATGCCTAAGAGGTACTGGATTATGCATCGAAATATAATGGTGATAATGGTGTTTGTGGTTATGGATGGGAGGCATTCATACCCCATGCCATCTACTTTGAGCAATTATGGATGGGAGGCATGCATACTCCATGCCAGTTTACTTGAGTATGGGTGGGAGGCATGTCTACCCCACGCTAGATGTGACCTCTATATGTGAATGGAATGGAGGCATTTATACCCCTTTCTAGTTTACTTATAGGGACAAGAGGAATTCTTACCTTATTCCTGTTGTTCTCTATAAGTTTATGGAAGGGAGGCATTCATACACCTCTCCAGTTGACTGATAGGGACGAGAGGCATTCTTACCCTGTGCCCACTAATCACGAATGATGGAAGGCAGACATTTATACCCCTTGCCAGTATCTTTTAGGTACGAGAGGCATTCTTACCTCGTGCCCACAATCTTCAGATGATGGGTGGGAGGCATGCTTACCCCACGCCATATTTTATAAATTTATATATATGTAACTGTAGTGGCATGATCAAACTGATATCTCGGCAACGAGCCAAAGTCGGTATAGCCATCATGTTTCCATGGGAAACCTGGTTGGGTGATGTTATTCTATTTTGTTCTGCTTAATAAATCCTTCTTCCCTTTCCCACTGTTTAATTCTTGCACACTGTCTGGTTTTGGTTAGACACCGGTGGTGCCGGCCTACTGAGATTTATATCTCACACCATACTCAGGCCGCCATTTCACTGGGGTACCTGAGTAGACATTTCTTGTTTGCAGGACCTAGGTTGGTTTCTGTGTTGCATGTACCTGGGGATAAAAGCAACGGACTAAGCAGGAGCACGTGATGCTCAGTAGAACGGTCTTCGGTCCATGCTTCCTTTTATTTACTCTTTTATATTATATTGTAAGCATTCTATATTTTTTACTGCTTCCATGAGTGTATCATCATTTGTACATATATGAATTGTAAACTGGATTTGGCCACCTTTTATATAAATGATCACCACTTGTCTTCCGCTGTAGTTGTTCAGTGTTTATCTATTACTGCTTCCGCTATTGAATGTTATTTACTCCGATAATACCGATGTGTTACTCTGATATGAGGGTATAGTCTCCCCACACTCACCTCTCAAGACACTCAATGCTAGTCGGAAACCTCTAGCATACGGGGAGACGTTCTTGAGGCCATGTGGCGACCAGTCTGGCCACCAGTTCAGTGGTGAGCAGGGTCGGGACATTACAAAGTGGTATCAGATGAGTTTTCTCTTCTAGTTTGTTTTACTATTTGGAGATGATAGAAAGGGATAGGAAGAAACTAAAATTTGGTAATAATCTATGTCTGGGATTGGCCACCCCATGCATAGGGAAAAGCCAAATTGCCTTGAATGAAATTATTATTTCAATGATTTTGATTATTACGGTTGATTATATTTCACCGTTGGGTGATGCACATGTTTTCTGTTGATACTGTTGATGCAATTTTGGGTTCTAATTATATTGAAACCTAAGGATATGAGGGTATTCCATCTCATGCATCATATAGTCACATTTCTAGAAATTACATACCATTCCATCTAGGATGAATTAGTAATGGCTACTGTTGTGGTAGGTATTGTGGTAGTTATTCTATGCCTATGTGATATAGAATGTTCTGTGTTACTACTTACGATAACATGTTGTCTTTGATCAAAAAAATGAAATTCGTTGCTTTTTCTAAATTAACTTATTGCGGTTATGACAGGAGCCAATTTTCAGTTGTAAGGTGTATGGGAGCCTTATAGCTGGGAAAGGGTAACCTGTGTAATCAAATTTCAGAAAAAATGGCTTATAAAGTTTTAATTGTAAAATGGAATTGGTTTTGATTAAAGGGAGACAAATTCCAACCTGTAAGGTGTATGGGTGCTTTGCATATTGGTAGGTGGGCACCCTTATGATTGGATAAATGTATTTGAGCATGTTAATTTCTGAAATGTGATCTATTTTTTTAAAGGGAGCCAAATGCCAAACTGTAAAGTGTATGGGTGCTTTACAGATTGGTAGGTGGCCACCCATATGACTAAATGATTTCTTCAAGCATGTTTATTTCTGTAATGTACATTGTTTCGTTTAATGGGAGTTGGAAACCCATAATGAATAAAATGACAGGATTTCTTGTTAATTTCTTGTTTGTGTAAACAATGTCTGGTTTTGACCAGACATGTTTTGGCTGGTTGGGGCCCTCGTAGGTCTCTTGAATTGTTTAGAAGGAATTTATCATGATAAATTTCCTGAAAATAAACTGATGTCTGATGAATGTTTTGTTGTTAAAAGGGAGTTTGTTGAAACTTAACTGCTTTTCTTTGAGCTGTTTGATAAAATGATCAAGTTCCTAGTGAATTTTCATTTGGAAAAGGGTTCTTGATGTGTTGAATTTAATATTTTAATTTTATTAAATGATAAATGTTAATAAATATAAAAGACATAGAAAAAGGAACTTGTAGTGGTGTCCTCTGTTGAGACCCCATGTGTGGGTATGTTAAGTCTTTCTTGTGAGTGCCTTGGAATGGAACCTTACACGTTTTCCGTAGGCTGTTTTCTTTTAGAAATGATGTTAAATGTTAGGCTTTGAGCCTGATAACATTTGTTTTGCATGACCAAGTGCTTAGATCGACCCTTGTTTTTCGTGAGGGGCTAGCCCGTGGTAGGTATTGCCCTTAGAGGTTATTTTCTTGGCTTGTTCGGTGAACTTTCTGAAGTTTGGTACTGTTCGGGTACCATTGTCCCATGTAGGACTTCCAGTTCTAATGAAATCCTTGTTCGGATGGGTGGTCATGCTTCTTTTGATCTTGTTAAGGGATTGAGCATCAGGTAATGCTCTATATCAGTCAGTTAGACATTCCTCTGGCATGGTCGGTCGCCTTGTTGGTCATTTGACCCTTTCTTTTTTGCGCAGTAATGGATGACTTGACATGTCATCGTCCAAGAGAATGGTTGTATGGAGAAATAAGACATTTTTCTATATCTAGCGTGCTGTTGTGTATGGTCTCGGGTCATCTCCGTGGTCGAGTGACCTGAGCGTTTGATAATCAATTTGTCCCAATGCTTGAGATGATTTTCGGAAGACTCAGGTGGTTGACACACTAATCTTGTGGCTTTGGTTTCCTTGTACATTTTTACATGGTGGTCATGGCTTGGAGGTGCGACGCACGTCAGTTCTATTAATATGAACAATTATGCTTATGAGCAGTGTGTCTTTCTCCTTTCGATGATGCCGACCCTTCTAAGGTGGGAAGCATCGTGCCAGTTGAGTAAAGCGTGTCCTTCTGGGTATAAGGAACACGCCAAGAAGGACCATCTTGGAAAATGGTCGAGTTTGTTTGAATGCCTTTGAGGCTTACAGGTGTCGTTATGCGTCGATGCTTGCTTGGTAGCACTACTTTGATCTGGTTAGCAGTGTATGCAACCCTTTTTAAGAAACACCATTGTTCGTGGAGGACTTCGGTGGTAAATCGTGAACGATCATGGAATTCCTTGTGCGGGAAAAAGGCATTGTGATTGGTTTATAAATCATGATACGTCGGCAGGTGAAGCAAAGTTTCTTCTTTAGAGTTAATGAGGGGTGGTTCAACTGCTCTCATTTCTACTTTTTGGGTATAAATAACTGGAATCCATTTTCAATCCTCTTAGTGTACTCTGCTACATGACGAGCTTGTCCCCTATCTTTCTTTCGTCCTAGATGCGCTAAGTGAGTGTCGGTTTTATGCCGTGCTAAAGTTTTAAAAAGATGTTGAGCTTGGATAGTTGTTCCCTTTCAGCATTGCACGCTGAATGCATGGTTTCGTTCGTGGATTTATCTTCGAGACATCACCGAGAGTCGGGTATGATATTTTCAGTGAATGTCCTCATGGTGAATGCGGTATGCCCTAGGAGAAGGCATCGTCGTTCAGCTTAAAGCATCGGTCGTCTAAGCCGGGCATCTTCTTGAATAGTCAGCCAGAGTGTCTTGACTCTTTTCAATTGGGGTTTAGAGGTCAATGGGGAAATCGACCATTTGATCATTTCAAAATCACTCTAGGTTTGTTGTTGGAACGCTTAGAGCGTGACTTTGAAAGACATTTCAAAAGGCGGTGGAGCTGTGGTTTGAGTTTTGGTTGTTTAACGTGAAAAATCTATGGTGGGAAGTACCTCTGATTGTTTGCTTGACAAGACGATGATGTGGTTGTGTCTTTGAGTTGACGAGCTCGGTTGAGAGCCGTCCTTGTGTTTCTAGTGGAAAATGACTGTTGACTAGGATGTTGATGACTCAAGTGTCGTGTGATTAAGTGGATGATCATGGAGCGTTGAACGTTTGGAAACATAACACGATCGTTGAACGAAGCTTCATGACCCTTGGAGGTCGATTGAAGTGTCTGTTGTTCCTGATGGCATCTCGGGGATGAAAAGTTCTACGGTGGGAAGGTTGTAATGACCCGCGTTTTGAACCGGGTTAAAAATTGGGTGAAATTGAACATTTTCAATTACTGAACTAGTCGTTTTTAGAATCGGGCTTCGGAATGTGGTTTTGAAGGTTTGAACCCTCTTTTTAATGTCTTTGGGGTTGGGCGAAGGGCTGAGGAGGTCTCCGTGTGTCTCTAGGTGTTTTGGGTGTGTCGTACTAGAAGGAGGCTGGTTATTAAGGGAATAACAGAAGGCGCACGGCCTCCCAAACCGTGCGGACCAAACCGTGCGACCTAAAATAGGGAGGCAGAGGAGTCCGCACGGCCTGCACATGGTTTACCCAAACTGTGCGGCCAGCTCGTGTGGGGTGTCGTGAGGGTCCAGTGGGGGACGCACGGTTGGTGCATGGTTTGTTAAAACGTGTGGCCCAAACTGTGTGTTGTGCCTAGTTTTGGGTTTTTTAAATATTTAAAAAGAAATTAAAAAGAAAAAAAATAAAATCTAGGAAATTATCCCTCACTCCTCTAGGCCAGAACCTGCATGAGCCCCCTCCCTTGGAGCCGCGACGCACGGAGCTCCCCTCGTCTCCCTCCTCCTTCGATATTCTCCTCCTTTCTTGGCGATTCCTCCTTTGAATCTCCATGGTATGCTCCTCCCTCCTTCCTCATCCCTACTTGGCCAGTTTTGGGGATTCCCCTTGCCCAATGTTTCGTTTGGCCGAACCCTAGGGTTAGCACGAGGTTTTGTGTTCACGTTCTTCTTTTTTTTCTCTTATTCTAGGTTGAGGTGAATGGTCCGTTGGACTCCTTTGGGTGAGATTTAGTGTTCGCCACCAATGTCGAGGTGGTTTGCGATAGTTTTAGTCTTCCAGGTTGATTCTGCGGCTTTTGGAATGGTTTTGGTTTGTCGGAGCAGCAGTGGCAGTTTAGTTTGAAATCACCAAGAGCCGGAGTGGACGGATAGATCCACCTTGAGGTAGGGTCCCTCTCCTTCCCCTTTAATTTCATGTGAAGTATTATTGAGTTGTTTATGTACTGTTTTGTATGTTAATTATGAAAGTTCAGTTTCAATTAAATGATTTTGTGCAAAGAGTGTGAATTGCAGGGACAAGATTAAAATGGTTCTTGGTCACTAAACTAATTATTTAATAATAGAACCCCTCGATCATAGGTTCACTATCATCAAGATAAAAAGTAGTGATAGACTTTTTATGCTTGCCTATTGGATTGTTATAATGCCTCTTTTATGCTTTGTATGTGAACTAGTCTTGTTGAGACAAGTAGGATGAAATGGTTATGATACTGGTGTTGGGGTAAATTTTCCATGTTAGGAAAATTTATTAATATGGAAACCTTTAAATGGAATGACCCTCATGGGGAACCCTTGCCCAATTTTCCATGTTTAGGAAAATTGGATAAAATGACCTTGGATAGGGAAAGTGTTCTAAATGACATAATTAATGGGTTGAGTTGTGATTTTGATATGGTTAATTGGAGGGAATAAGAGGTAATGCCTTATGTTTTGTCTGATAAGTATGAATGATGGTTTAACTAAATAGCACACTAGAGAGGGTTAGAGCATGACCGTAGTGTTTATTTTTTATGATTGTGAATGAGTACCATAATTGATTATGGGTGTTTGCCATCGTGGAATGTCTTTTTGAAATGCATAAGAGGTATTTCCTTATGCATTGTAATATAATGTTGATAACGAATGTGTGTGGTTATGGATGGGAGGAATTCATACCCCATGCCATCTACTTTGAACGATTATGGATGGGAGGTATGCATACCACATGACAGCTTACTTGAGTATGAGTGGGAGTTATGTGCACCCCATACCAGATGCGACCTCTATACGTGTATGGAAGGGAGAGATTTATACCCCTTGCCAGTAGACTTATTTGGACAAGAGGCATTCTTACCTCAGGCCTGCTGTTCTCTATACATTTATGGAAGGGAGGAATTTTTACCCCATTCCAGTTGACCGATAGGGATGAGAGGAATTCTTACCTCGTGCCCACTAATCACGAATGATGGAAGAGAGGCATCCTTACCCCTTGCCAGTATCTTTTGGGGATAAGATGCATTCTTACCTCATGCCCACAATCTTCAGATGATGGGTGGGAGGCATGCTTTCCCCACACCATCTTTTATAGATTTTTATATATGTAATTGTAGTGGCATGATCAGACTGATATCTCGGCAACAAGCCAATGATGGTATAGCCTTCAGGTTTCTATGGGAAACTTGGATGTGTGTTGTAATTCTATTTTGTTCAACATATTGAATCCTTCTACCCTTGCCCACTGTTTATTTCTCACACACTGTTTGCTTTGGGTTAGCCACCGGTGGTACCGGTGTACTGAGATTTATATCTCACACCCTGCTCGGGCTGCCATTGCACTGGGTTACCCGAGTAGACCTTTCTTGTTTGCAGGACCTATGTTTTTTCTGTGTTGCTTGTACCTGGGGATATGAGAAAAGGACCGAGCAGGAGCTCGAGATGCTCAGGAGAACGGCCTACGGGCCTTTTTGCCTTTTCTTTACTCTTTTAAATTATATTGCAAGAATTCTGTATTGTTTACTACTTTCGGGAGTGTATCATAATTTGTACATAAATGCATTGTAAACCGATTTTGACCACCTTTTATATAAATGATCACTACTTGTCTTCTGGTGCTACTGTTCAGTGTTTCTCTATTACTGATTCCGCTATTGAATGTTATTTACTCTGATAATACCGTTATGCTACTCTGATATGAGGGTATAGACTCCCCAATATCACCTGCTGGGACCCTCACTTCTAGTTGGTAGCCTTTGATGTACGGGGAGACGTGCTTGAGGCCATGTGGTGATCGGTCCGGCCACCAGTTCGGTGGTGAGTCGGGTCGGGACATTACAATTCCCATCCTGCAAGGAAAACATCTGTAACGATTCTCTGTTTTAGAAGGGGAGAATCAAGGGAATAATATCATATTCAAAATAAAATCACTACCTTGTTCGAAGTTGGTTTACATTGGCACCAGAATGCGGACATCAATTTTATGTAGACGAACATGTCCTACATCGAAGGAAGCTCTGATAAAGGAAGTCGAGGTCGAGGTCATTCTTCGTAGTCGACGACAATCCATGTCGATGTTCTTCGTCGGTGGAGCGTTCTTTATTGGGATCCTTCTCTTAATAATTCTCCCAAGAGCTCTGATCCTCCTTTTCCAAACTTTTTCCAACAAATGAATAGATATCCCCTCCAAATAATAGATTATCTGTTATTTAGTTTGATGTGTTTAAAATTCAAATTGTATCATTTAATTAAATGAGAAGGCTCAATTATTTAAAGGGGTTGGATTGGCACCTTTAAAAGAGGGGGGGGGGGGGTGGAACCGTTAAGTTAAGGGAGGTTAAGAGACTCTCCCTCATTTATGAGGGAGTTGAGATGTTTTCCACAATTAACTTGGGGGTTTAGTCCCAGGTGGTCCCCACACAGTAACCTCTCATTGGTGGGTAGGTTTGGGTGGCCCCACCACCATAAGCTCTCATATGAGGTTAACGTGTGGTGGTCCCCACCTTTAACTTCCAAAAGGGTGGTTATAATAGATAAAATAAAAAAATGCATTTATTTTATTTTATTATTTCCATGAAAAATCCAAAAACTAACATTCACCCCCGACCAATTGTCGTCGAGGTGAAAGTTTTATTAAGTGAATATCAGCGCAGTGATTTCAATGGTTCCCTCATATTTCAATTCCGAGAACTGGTTCAAAAGTTATAAAAACCAACTCGTACATTTACTGAACATACACAATAAAAACATAAAAAATTGATTCTGGGCACACCGGGTCCCAGAATCATGCGGTGTGAATTTTTTTGGACTTGTAAAATTCCCATATATTTGAAAAAAAAATTACCAGGAAATTCTAAGTCTTTACATTCTCCCCACCTCAGGGCTTTACGTCCCCATAAGCTACAACTCGAACTAAGGGAACAAGTGGGGGTACTGAGCACTCATTTGATCCTCCCACTCCCATGTGCTCTCTTGGAGCTTCCTGTGATGCCAGCGAATGTGCACCAGAAGTATGGAACATCCACGAAAGACCTGTTCCTTTCAATACTCAAACTCCACTGTAACCTCTATAAGTGTATCGTCATCGTCGACGTCCAGCTCGCCTTGGTCGATGATGTGAGAATGGTCGTGCACGTATCTCCTTAGTTAGGATACGTGGAAGATGTCCTACAAACAGTGAAACTAAGGTGGAAGAGCTAAGCAGTATTCCACCTCGCTAACTCTACTGAGAACCTGAAATGGTCTAATAAATCTCATAGATAACTTGCCACCTTGGCCAAATCTCCGCAAACCTCATCGAGGTGAGATCTGTAGAAAGACGTAGTCGCCATCCTCGAACTCTAGAGGTCACCATCTCCTGTCAGCATACAACTTATGTCGGCTATGTGTAGTCTTCATCCGCTCCTAGATGATCTACACCTTCGCTTTGGTAGCCAGTACCATCTCTGGTCCCATTAGTGCTGACTCCCCTGGGTCAGTCCAGCACAAAGGTGATCTGCATGGTCGCTCGTACAACGCCCCAAAAGATGACATCCCTAATATGGAGTGATAGATGTTGTTGTATGAAAACTCCACCAAAGGTAAGTGATCCTCCTAGTTGTTACCTAACTCGAGGAAACAAGCACGCAACATGTCCTCAAGGGTCAAAATGGTCTACTCGGTCTGGCCATCCGTTTGAGGATTGAAGGTGGTGCTCGAACGAAGTTGTATCCCGATAGCTTCCTGTAACCACTTCCATAGCCTGGAAGTAAATCATGCGTCATGATCAGAAACTATCCTCGAGGGTACTCCATGTAGTCACACAATATCATGCACGTAGAGGCTTCCTAAGCTCCCTATTGAACCATGTTCTCTGATTGGTAAGAAGTGGGCCGACTTGGTGAGTCGGTTGATGATCACCCAGATCGAGTCATGACCTTTGGATGTACGTGGAAGTCCTATCACGAAGTACATTGATATCAAATCCCACATCCACTCTGTAACCTCTAAAGTATAAACCAAACTTGATGGTACCTGATGCTTCGCCTTCACTTGCTGACTGGTGAGGCACCAAGAGACAAACTCAGTAACTACTTTCTTCATTCCAGGCCACCAGTGCTTTTGTCAGATATCCTGGTACTTCTCTACCACTCATGGATGTACCGCTAGATAGGATTTGTGGAACTCCCTCAACACATCCTCCTAAAGTGTCGTCGGTACCATGGTACGTCCTCTAATGAGGATGACGTGCTCCCCACCTTTAGAAAATCCATCAGGTGCCTACCCTATTGATATATGAGCACGTCACATCATGCAATAAGCATCCCCATTCTAGGCCCCCTGACTCACTGAAGAAGTCGGGGATTGATTGTAATAGACTGAAGGAAAAGTGCTTGATCTCTATCCATGAAGGATATCTGCAAAGCGGCCAACTTCTATATCACCTCTCCTGAGAGATGTATACCAGATCTTCTGTTGAGTGCATCTGCAACAATGTTCCCCATACTAGGAGTAGAGAATATCTCGAAGTCATAGTCTTGGATAAACTCAAGCCAACATCCTTGTCTCAGGTTCAGGTCTTTCAAAGAGAAGATATACCTAAGACTCTTGTAATGGGAGTACACTGTAAAATGCTCACCCATCAGATAGTGTCACAACATCTTCAAGGAAGAGACCACTACTGCTAACTATAGGTAATGGGTAGTGTAGTTCTGCTCGTGCTATCTCAGCCATTGAGGTCCATAAGGGATCACTGGTCGCTCCTGCATCAGGACACATCTGAGTCCGGTCCCGGATGCGTTGCAGTAAACGACGTACCCTACACTTTCTTCTAGAAGCTTCAAGATGGGGGCACTAGTCAGCCTCTTCCTCATCTCCTGAAAGCCCTGTTGGCATCTCTCCAACCACACAAAGGGTTTCCCCTTCTTCATCAAGTCCGATAGTGGTGATGCCACTCTGGAAAAGTTTGTCACAATTCCATGGTAGTAACCAGCCAAACCCTGGAAACTTCATATCTCCGTCACACTCCTGGGTGGATCCCAAGTAAGTACCGCCTCAATCTTCGATCGATCCACTGCAACTCTAGCCTCTGAGTTGGCTTGTCTAAAGAAGTGAACCTCTCCGATCCAGAACTGGCACTTCAAGAGCTTACCATAAAGCTGGTGCTCTAAGAGTGTGTCCTGTACAACCCACAAATGCAAGCCATTCTCTATTTCAGTAGTCGAGTAGATCAGAATGTTGTTGAAGAAGAATATGACAAAGCCATTATGGTATGGCTAGAAGATCCTATTCATGAGTACCATGAACACTGCTGGAGCAGTGGTTACACCGAATGGAATAACCATGAACTCGTAGTGGTCATACCGACATCTGATGGTCGTCTTCTACACATCCTCATCTCGAACATTGAGCTGGTGATAGCCTCATTTATGGTCTATCTTCGAGAACCATCATGCTCCCTTCATCTGATCCAAGAGATCATAAATCCATGAAGTTGGGTACTTTTTCTTCAAGGTAACCTAGTTCAGGCGCTGATAGTCAACACAAAGCCTCAATCTCCCATCCACCTTCTTGGAAAACAGAATCGGGGCAGCCCAAGGTGTAACACTGGGCTGAATGACTCCCTTTCCCTACAAGTCCACCAGCTATACTCGCAGGTCAATAATCTCTGCATGAGCCATCTGATACACTGGTGTAGATATTAGTGTCGTCCCAAGATAAAAGTCAATGTAAAAGTCTACCTTTTTGTGAGTATGTAGACCAAGTACATCATCAGTGAAGAAATCCACCTAATGGTCCACCAATATAGGATAACTCAGACTTTCCACTTCAACCACTCCGAGGGTAAGGCTATCCAACTGATGATCAATTGACTGCACTCTCCTTGGAGTAAGTCCATCATGTGCTACAAAGGCTCCTTTTCTGCAGGGGAAGGTAAACCTAGTCCTATCCGTGCAGACACACCACACTTTATTCCTAATACAGTCAATCTGATCATGGACGGTAGACAACCTTTCCATACCCAAGATGAATTCGTAAGGCCTCGACACCGCTACTAAGAGATCTCAGTCAAAGCTATATCCTCCTAGATTAAGATCACACTACTGGTACTTGTGTGTAACTATTGAATCCACTTTCATAGGAGTCTCTCGCTGTAAGGATCAAGCCAAAGGCTCTGTCGGAATCTCTGAGCTCTGAAAGAGGGCAGTGGGAATGAAAGAGTGAAGAACACCTATTTCTATAAGTACTATAGTTGTGATGGAATAGACATAGACCATACCTCATATCATCTCCGGAGCACCGTGATCATGGACCTCAGCTGCCTGGAGCTCAGATCTCCCCTGTCCACCTACTCCCTACAGTTGGGGTGGACCTCCTTGTGGCTGTAGCGGTAACATATCAAAACAATTCCCACCACCAGCTGCACGACCAGCTCCTCTACCACGTCCACCTACTCCATGGGGACCTCCTTGATCGAATCTATGTCTCTTCCAAGGTGGTCCTTCAACCATCTACTGATCATCCGAATGGTGGGCCAGACAGTCAAGAGCCATTTCACCCAGCCTGCTACATGAGTTACACTGTCCGGTCTTGGCATGTCTTCCTCTACTTCGGGTTCCCCGCACAACCTATCATAAGTCATTCGGTCGTCCACCTATAAGTCTGGTCCTCTTGGACCTCTGCCACATCTGTCTGCTGCCAGAAGTAGAAGAATCTACTATGTTTCGACTGGTGGTGGATCTCACAACTGGAGACTGCTCAGCAAAGAAACTCTCCACTAGGAGGGATCTCTCTAACTCTCATGCCAATGTCGAGATGCTAAGTGAGATCATCAGAGTTATGATCTCCCATCTGAGCCCCTGTTCAAATGTCGGTGCCCTTAATAATGGGGCCCAAACTATATCTATGGAGTAGCGTGATAGGTCTGTGAACCTCACTGAGTACTGAGCTACAATCATGCTTCCCTACTATAGATGAAGTAACTCCTATATGCGCACTACGTGAAGATTTTCTGGGAAAAACTCTTCCCGATACGGGCTCACTAAGTCTTCCCAGGGAGGCATCATCTCATCATGGAACTAGAGCATCAATCTCCCCCATCTGACCACTTCTGCCTATAGAAGGCTGGCGGAAAGAATCACCATGAGGTTTGCAGGTGTCCCTATTAGTCAGAAGACTCTCACCACAGCCTCCAGTTAATACTCAACTGCATGTGTTTCCATATCTCCCCTGAACCAGAGTGGCCTTTGGCAATGGAACTCGTGCAATGCACCCAAGAAGAATGCATCGTCTGCTGCTGGGGATAGTGGAATTGGTCTCCCATTTGGGAAAGGTACCACTGGAAAATTGCCCTGCACTGAGGCCTCGTCGCTCGGTGGGATATATGTGAGTACAAAACTAAAGACTCTATCTGGTCATCCACATCGAGGAATTCTAAAAAAATAGGTGCACTATGGTTAAAAGTTATACCTGGTGAGCTGACCTAGTTGAGCTAACTTTAAAGAAAACTTTTGAAAACACACACGTAATCAATGTTTTTGTGCACTTAGTCAGAAATCAGAAGTCCGGGTACTGGTGTATGGATACTTCGGCCGCTGCACCAACACTGGACTCCTTAAACTGAAAACCATACTCCCTACCCATAACACTATTGCTTCACAAAAAAGATCATCTTAATAAGTTATACAGTAGAACTGACTCCTCTGATACCAATTTTTCACAAACCATCCCCCAGGTCCCATGTCGTGACTACCCCAAGCCCGCCTTCCATAGGCCAGAGGATGGATACTAGCACAAAATGTGTAATTCCCTAAAAATGGGAAGGAATTTCCTTTATAAATGGTAAACAAACAAAACAGAGCACACAGATGGATACATAACACTATGTAAAACTGTATAACAAAATAGTGTTAGAAGTAAAAGGGGCCAGAAATACAAACCCAACTATAGAGTACAAGAAACTGAAAGTACAAGTACAACTGAAGAAAGGAAAAACAGCTGATGGGTCATCCTATGGGATTCTTACCTGAAGGGTTGGTACAGATAGCCTCCTCAACACTACACGTCCGTCAGTCTCTTCCGTGTACCGACTCGTTGTATGTTGCACCTACGGGTACCACCCAGTCCTGGTACTCTCAGCCTCAATCAGCGATGTTCGTCATCTACATCCAACACAACAAGTTGTGGGCATAGCCCATGTTGGGGTGAGTATAATGATACTAATTAGGGACCCCTAGTCCCTCAAGGTCTCAAATAAATCCATCAAGGATAAACCTAAAACAATGAAATCAGTAGATAACCTTACATAGGTATATGCCCCTACGTATACCAAAGTTATAAAGTGATCCATCACAATCATGAGGAAACCACATAAGTACTCACTCAGATCAAACTAGGATTTATTATAGGGGTAAAACATTTCAAACCCTCAGCTATTGGAGAACTCATCCTCTATCAAGTATAGTGGGCCTGCCACTACAACCGGGAACTTACCACTAACCTTGGACTGCAGAGGTACTCCTCCTATCGAGTACCGTGGGTCTGCTGTGTCACATAGAGGCGCTCCCCACCGTGGGTCTACTACCACAACCAGGCGCTACCCCTCATAGAATACAGGGGTACTCCTCCTGTCATGTATCGCGGGTCTGCTGCCAAAACTAGGTGCTCCTCTACCGTGGGTGTTTCGCCACAACCCGGTGCTCCCCACTGGGCTAGTCGTGTCACTCCGAGTCAATTGGTCAGCAGTCATCAAGTCTCAGCCAGCTACTAGGTTCCCACACAAATGCTTTCTCATCTCCAGAAGATATGCTCTACAAGAAACTGGTCGATGTTCCAACATCCACGAAGTCCCAAAATGAAGTATCCCAAAGTTCTCCCACATCATAGGGGTCTCAACGCAACTTAAGGCACGTCAATCAGACTCTTGGTCTGTGAGTTATTAGCCATTTAGTCCCAGGGTATCGGTTGGATTCGTGGACGATCTAACCTGATCGTATCCCAACAATACCCCAAACTCTAATAGGGTATACTCAAAGAGGCTGCCATGTTCCAAGATTACCAGTGCCATTGACGGTTTTTCAAACGGATGTCTGGTGCCAATGTTATGTCCAAAAATAAGTAAATGGGTCATAGTGGACCCAGGTCCAGTCCAACCTAGTCAGACCAACCCGGCCTGACCTAGTCTGGGCTAACCAGGTTTGGGTCGACCCGACCTGACCCGTTGGGTCTGGCTTTGCCCATTGGGAGGGCCAGCCCTATTGGATTCGTCCCCGCCCAATGGGCCTAGCCCAACAGGCCACGAGGGGCTGCGGAGATCCGAGAGAGCATGGACCGGCTGCTAGGGCATGGATTGGCCGCAGGTCATCATGAGGGAAGTTTGTCCTGGAGGGCACTGCATGGGTGACGCGGCATAGAGGGAACCTCTAAGATGCATTCCGGTTCAATCGGTGCGTCGTGAAGGGCGCGGGAGACTGGCTCAGCCAAGGCGCAGCGAGGGGCACGAGAGGCCAGCTCGGCCGGGGCACTGCGAGGGGCATGGGAGGCCCACTTGGCCAGGGCCCCACGAGGGACGTGGGAGGCCAGCTCGGCTGAGGCTCGAGAGGCCGGTGGCTGGCGCGGTTAGGGCGACATGGGAGGGCTTCGCGAGGTCATAGCTGTGGGGTGGGTGGGGTGCGCGGGGCACAAGAATGGCAGAGCTATGGGGCAGCCGCAAGGGTGCGGGCGGCTTGGCCGGGGCTTTCGTGAGGGTGTGGCAAGGCGGCGGGGCCACTGGGCGGTTCCGTGTTCCATTTCCTTGGCGCGGCTGGCAGTGGAGTTGGCTGCCATTCTTGTGCTTCTCCACGTAGGTTTTCATCCTTCTCCTTCGCAAAGAACTCCAAATGAGATCAACATAGCAGTCGGGCCATGTTAGTTGGGCCCGCAACCTCCGCATTTAGAGTTGTATCAACCGGCACAATAGAAGGTAGGAATGAAGAACATCAAGATCTTCTCGCAAAAAATTATTCCCATCTAGCAAGGAAGACATATTCAACAATTCATTATTTTAGAAGGAATGAATCAACTAAATAATATCATATTCAAAATAAAATCCCTACCTTGTTCGAAGTTGGTTGACGTTGGCACAAGAAGGTGAACGTCGATTCGTTTTAGCCGAACATGTTCTACGACAAAGGAAGCTCCGAGAAAGGAAGTCGAATTTGATTTCGTTCTTTGTAGTTGAAGGCATTCCTCCCCAATGTTCTTCATCGGTGGAGCATTCTTCGTAGGGAGCATTCTCCCAATATTTATCCTGAGAGATCTAATCCTCTATTACCAAACTTTTTGCAACAAATGAATAGAGAGCCCCTCCAACTAATAGATTATCTATTATTTTGTTTGGTGGTTTTAAAATTAAAATATTAGCATTTAATTAAATGAGATGGCTCATTTAATTAATGGGGGAGGGTTGACACAATTAAAAGAGGGGGGTGGTGGAACCATTAAGTTAATGGAGTTCAAAAGACTCTCTATAATTTATGAGGGAGTTGAGAGGTTTTCATCAATTAAATGGGGGGGTTTAGTACCGAGTGGTCCCCACACCATAACCTCTCGTGGGAGGTAAGGTTTGGGTGGGCACCACCACCATAACCTCTCATGGGAGGATAAGGTGTGGGGGTCCTCACCTCCATCTTCAACATGGGTGGTTATAATAGATATAATAAAATAAAACATGCATTTATTTTATTTTATTATTTCCATGAAAAACCCAAAAACTGACTTCCACCCTCGACCAACTGTTATCGAGGTGAACGTCTTCTTAAGATAACACCAACAATGCGTGTTCAACGGTGCCCTTATATTTCTATTCTGAGCACCGGTTCAAAAGTTATAAAAACTCGCTCATACGTTTTCTGAATGTTCTAGAGAAAAACATCAGAAATTGATTCCAAGAACACCGGGTCTCAGAATCACGCGTCGTCAATTTTTACGGACTCATAAAATTTTCATATATTTAAAAAAATAACATGGAAATTTGAGGTCTTTACACAATTATTCTATAATAGAATTATTAATGTTTTCTTTTTTTGTGTCACAAAAAAATATATGCATTATAATTATGTGATGGGTGAGACTATTATATCTCCCAATGTATCTAGTATAGTTTTATATATCATAAAATTACTTGGATTGGACTATTGATTGAACTTGATTAATTATTAGACATGCCCTACTATATTTATTCCAATGGCGAGTAACACAATGGGCTTCGGGATTTTATCCACAATGTTCTTATGGTCATGGTGGGTGACCATGAATTGTAAATTATTTTCTATTATTTCTTCTATCAAACACTATTTTTCCAAATTATTAGTCACATGTTATATTTTTATGGGTCATGATTATTTAAATTTTACTATTGACCCTCATTACACATTTATTATGATATTTAATGTCATTATACCATTAATAAGAGTTTATGGACTATTTTTATTTTTTTATGAAATTATTATATTACAAAAAATATAATGAATTATGTTCCCATTGATTTATTCCCATCTTATGTGAAATAATTATTTTTGATTAATTTCACCAATTAATAACAAATTTTTAATTTTATCTTATCCATTTCTATACTTCCATTCCCTAAGTATATAATAATTGTGTTATGTAAAATATTTCAATAATCATTTCACATTTGGGAAATATTTCTTGCTGATGATGAATATGTTTTAATGTGATATATTTTTGTGCCTTATGTCTAAATAAAGAAGACATAATAATTATTAGGTGTAATTATATGATTGATATAATGAATATTCATAAAAAATGATAATATATATATATATGTTAGGATTTGGTAACCTCTCCCACCACATAAGTGTGGATCCTCAAAACATATTAGAAACTAATTGAATATATTCATTCTTCTCAAAATGGGTAGAAATAATGAAATATCTACTAACAAAAAAATCCTTCGTGCCTTGATCATAATCAAATTCCTCATAGTATTTCATTCTCGGACTCAACAACTCATGAAATTTTTTTCATCAAAAATAATATTTATCTAAAACATAATTATATTAATCTTCTATATTAGGCTACGAAACATCATGATCATGATCTGATCTAATACATTAACCTAGATTCATTATAAAAATATAGTGAAACCCAAGACCTAAAATATAGAATGGATAAGATATATTAAATATTATTCAATGTTATTCCCTTTATGTACCCATTTCAATTATATAATGATCCAATCACGACATATCTTCCATGATTAGGTCCCTACCTGAAATGTATTATAACATATCCAATTATATTTACAATATATAAGGCTAATTATTTAGATCATATGTTTCCTAAACCACCAATTTTATAGGATGAATCCATTTCATACAACATATTATAATTATAATTTATAATATTTTTCTACCAAAATTGTCCATCCTCACTAGTGTCTATATCCATTATTCATACTACCTCTAAATCCAAATCATTATTACTGTTTTTTCATGAACTTCCCCAACCAGTACCCCAACTGATTAAGTATGGAAGTTGGGAGTGACCCCTGATGCTTAACTCCAATAATCCATGACTATGAAACATACAAGAAGGGTATAGTATATTTGAATTTAAAATTCATTACAAATATAATATGAATTGGATGATAAGAATCCACTAATAAAATCCATTATAATAAATATCCATTCAAAATTCATGTAATGTTATATAATTTATTACAAAAACTAGAATCATACCATGATAAACTCTTACTGTAGAGTCATCGCTCACTGGAAACACTAAAAAAATTACCGTAATCGGGGAATTATTATATCAATCACCATATAAAAAATCATCTTGGACAAACTGATATATATATATATATTTGGTAGATTTCATATGTATACTCATTAGGATTCTTATTGAATCCCCCTATGAATATTATGATGAAGTGTTCCATAAACCAATAAATAAAATGTGAATCTAACTCACCATCTATTGTGTTAACTATATTCCAATAAAAACCATTGAACATAAACCTAAAATGAACAAAATTATAAAACCATATATCAAAATCATATATATAAGAATAGAACCCTTCTTCTACTTTTACATTAAATTTGTCACTATAAACCACAACGTATTATGTTCAGTTCCAGAAATATGATAGTATTGGATACCAAAAATCAATTGAAAAACATCATAATACTATTAATGTGTTTAAATAATCGTCGATATCATTTTCCAATAATCACATATTCAATCTAAGAGATTTGAAAAAAAATTAAATAGATAGTACACCTTAATCCATTATGAACCCTGAAAATGAAAACATATAATACCAATATTATGTTATAACCTAAATAAATTCATAAACTATAACCATAACCTAGTAAAACCCATTTATACAAATATGACCCAACAAATAGCCATTATGGCCTCTATAGTAACATATTCTCTATTTGTAAGCATACACATCCTAGATATGAGTTCGTATATTATTCAACCTAAAGGGAGAAGATAAAATGCAGACTATCTAACCCATTATGACCTTAAAATTTAAATCCTATGGAATAAACTACAACCCCTAGAAAAATATGGTCATTAGTCAGTACAAATAACTATGGTGTCAGTGAGTTAGAAAAAATATAATATAACATTATAAAATATCTTTGAACTCGTATAAGTAAAACTATTCAACATAATAATCAATCTATAGATAATATCAAAGAGGATAACCCATTAGTGACCACTACATACATGAAACACAATACCTTCCTAAATACACAACACTAATATTTCAATACCATCACTAACCAAATATTATTAATTCGTTTCAAATAATTTCATAAGGTCCATGTTTATTTATGAAATACTATTCAAAATAATATTTAATTTATAAGTAGAATATATACTACAATATAACTCTAGTTCCAAAAACATGGAACTTTTAGTTGATTAATGTATTAAATGGCTTCTACATATGAATATATCCAAATTATTACTATAGTTAAAGGAAATATTTATGTCAATTAATAAATTTTCTTTTAAAACCTATTTTTATTTGTACTAGTATATAAGTATTCTCAATTATAGGTTGGATATAATAAAATGAAAAGGCTAATATTGAAAAATATTTGAAAAATGACATATTAGATTATGACACCAACTAAATAGGTTTCTGAACCCAACACATTAATCATAACATCATCCTCAATCCAATTCCCATCTTCTACACTATAGTAACATCAAATTAATCAGTTCACCACCAAAAGATAATCAACATGACTCATCTCTTTCAACATTTACCAGTTTTACTAGCTCTATAATGAAATCCTTGAATTTTACCTTGTAAAATGATATGAATATATATTTCACTGAAATTCAAATTACATTAAATAATAATTATCATTGATTAATCCATACCTTATAAAATAATATATTTAACCAAATATAAAACAATGTCTATATGAATTTGGAAATAAATATTAATTCAATAAATATACATCTTCCACTAAAATAAGAACTATATAATTTATTTTTAAAGATATCATCAAGAAATAAAACAAACTATAATAATAATAATATATGAATTAAATTTCAATGTTATATAGAGAAATTTTTGTCTTATATTGATGAGAAATAATAAGAAACTATGACAAAGTAAATGAATTAGGGAATACAATTAAGATAAAAACAAATTTAAAAAAAATTGAGAGGCCTTCAATATCCTACCTTAAATAGATTTAAGTGATAAAAATGTATGAATATATTTTCAATGATAATAACACAATAGTAAAACATTGATATCCTAGAGAAGAATAACCCTTATCAAAAACAGGATCCTAACACAAAATTTAAATTTTTTCATGACAAATCATAGAATAAAACAACGATTGAGTAAAATATATAAATTGATATTGAGTCCTAAAGTGGTTATTCCCTTGATGTTTATGGCGAAAAATATTTAAGGGTTCACTTAAGAGTCGAAATATTTCATTTTTCATGCAGGGTTCAAGATAAAGAGTCAAAATAAAAAAATATAAGAGGGAAAAAAAGATTGAAAAATATTGTTTCTTGTATTACATTATGATTATATATTTTATTTCATCTTATAAAAATAGTGACAATTATCTCCCTCACCCATTGTCTCTATATCTTTCTTAAGTTAAATATAATTGGGAAAGAAATTTTTTAATTAAATACCACTTTACATTATAATTTCAAATCATTATGTCAATGTGTAGATATTATAGTGTTTTATGGGAACTTATTTATTCCAAAAATATTCCCCCTCGTCTATTTGTAAAGGCTGATAATTAGAATGTGAATTAAGAAATTTAGTTTACCCAATATGTTAATCAAAAAATGGATACCCTTATAAATAAGGTAACATAGTCTTACAAATAATTGAAATAACACTTTTGTATATTGAGAATGTATCATAAATATCAAATGAATATATTGTTGACATAATTAATGACATATAAAATCAGAAATTATAGAAAATTATGGCGATGAATGGTAATATGATGGGCTGATTTCTAGGTAAATTTGTGATACCTAATGGTAATTTCAATCTTTAATGAAATATATGATGGTCATAAAATTGATATGTGGATTTAATTATTATTTAAAAGGAAATATGCATGGGTTATTAGAGAGATATATAATGGTCATTCTAGTTATAATGGAAATATATAGGAGTCTTCATAAGTGATATATAATTGTATCCACTTTGAAAATGGAAATATATATGAGTAATTTGGGGGAAATATAAAGGAAATACCATTTAAAATTGGGATATATTTGTTTCATTAAAGAAAGCATATATGGTAATCAGTATGATAATGAAGATATATATCATCCATTAAGGATAACATATAATGATAATTATGGATGATATATCAAGGACTCTTCAATTTCAATTAGACAGATGTTCCACATATATACTGTTCATTCCTAACAAGGGGTTATATGTTATGGTCATATACACAATCAAACAAAGGTTATACAAAACATATCCAAAATTATACCAACACCTAAAATTATAAAACTATCCTTTTATTGAAAAGAATCATATAATAAAATGTAATCTCCCTTCCCCCAACCATTAGGAAAACCATAAAAAATACATAGAACACATAAATACCATGATTTGATAATTATAGTGATTAGGAGAAGTTATTACCTTGTAGATTCATGTAAATTAAATGCTATTATGTGTATTGTTATATCAATATGATTACAATATTTCATAAAAAACCTATCAAAAATAATTTATTTAATATTATGTGAACTTATTTATAAATTATTTAATAATTATATATTTGTTATATGTATAGGTATAAATTAAATTTATATATGGATTATATAATTTTTTAATTTTCTTAGATAATGAAAACATCTTATACCGTACTGTGTGATCCTATAAGAAATTGAAAATTATACATAAACACACACATATGTAAATGAACAATATATTATGAAATGAATTATTACCATATTAAAAAATTTTCCACAATCATTATTATTATAAAAAATACCATGACCGAATCAAACTGATTTGGCATCCAATATATGTTTTATATCTAATGTGTAGTAACAAATATAATGGAGTATGAAATCACCATCTGAATGATTTGGATAGATGTATAGGAGATAGTGTTTAAAATAATATGATATTTACTTAGGATCTAATGTTATATTATGAATAATAACCTATATATCTTAAAGAATAAATAATCAACAAATAAAAGTAATTCAATTTTTTTTCAATTTTATAGAAATGGATACATTAAATATTTACATCCATAATTAATCTCTAGAAATATAACTTATCAATAGTATAAAAATAATATTTTATATGTGACATTGTTCAAAGGATGTAGCAGTTAATCATTTTTCCTAATCTTCATAATGATAGTTGGGTAAATATTGTAAAATAAAAACTATATAATGACCATAAAAATTAACTTTTCAATATATTATAACATATTCATGAAATATTTCCATATAAATATTTTACCCAAAAAATTTTTATATAAATTTTAGATTTAATTTATAAGGAAAAAAAGAAATAGTAATAATTATGTACTATTTTGTGTATTTTTCAAGTCTTGCACTTTGAAATTAATGTTTTTTTATCAATAATGAAAATTAATTTCATTCATTAATCAATATTTTAAAATATACATGTTAGAAATCCATAATAATATTTATCTTTTATATTCTAATAATATAGTGTTATATTATACTAATTATTGAATGTAGTTAGGATGTCAATACCATTTATAAAGGGAATGTAAATTATTGACAAGGTTTCATAATAGATGATAAACTATAACAGAATAATGAGGTAAATGAAACCATCCACCACCATGTCAAAAAAATTCAATTGATCACATAGAAATCTATATCAATATATATACAACATGGAAGTTATAAAAAAAATTTATTTACGAATAAGAATATTTAGTAGTCATTAATATAAAAAACAATAAAATATTGTTAAGAAAAAACCTAAATAATAAAAACTTACCACATAATTCATCATATATAAGCATATTATATACCTTTCAAACTGGTGAGAAAAATTAATGATCATTAAGGATACTTAATTTCCAAAAAAAAAAATGTAATTTAATTTGGAATGATCTTAATATATCAATATCAAAAGTTGTTGCAATCAAACAATTACTAAATCATATACTAAATATTAAATTTAGAATGTAAAAATTCATATTCAATTATGGTTTGAAATAATATTTAATGTCATACATTATTTATAGAATTATTTATTCCCCTACAATATAACTTGATTTAATGATACATTTTAAAACATCTAGTTGTAAATTTATTCTTTCCTTAATAAAAAAATCGACAATGAAAAAATTATATCAAGATTCATTTTGAAATTATTTCTGATAAATATTTTCAGTTAAAAAAACTAATATTTATCTTTTAATTGAAATTTTGATATATATATATCTTATAAAAAGCTTAAAAAATAAGTCACATTCCATAACGAATACCATCCTTTTTATGTATTTCAAATCATTAATAGTTAATAATATCCATTAAAATGTTATTCTTCTAAATACATAATTATTATGTATGTCATTGTATATTTCATGATAAGAAGGATAATTTTATCCTCCATGTCATGAATAGAATTAGAGAGACGCAATTTTATTATTATATTGTCTTTTTAAACATTTCACTCATAAAAATTAAATTTCAGATATTGAAATTATAATTTATCTCTATATGTGAACCTATATATAATTTCCGAAACATAAATCATGGATTTATAAAATACAGTATAAGAGAATTTATAAAAAAAAGGATTATAGGACACTGTGTATCACATTGTGGTTGTCATGTTCACATTTCCATGATTATTATCAAGTAAATGATTCTTTAAATAAATTTTTGGGAGTTCAACTAGATTACCATAACAAATAATTATACATTATGGTGAATTTATTAATTTTTTTTATTAAATTCATTATATTTACAGTTATAAAAAGTTATTCTTCCATATAAATATTCTTAGATATATTTTTAATATGAATATAGTGAAATATAATTTCTCTAGTTGAGATATATGATGAACGAGTATATTTTTACTCAATTTTTACTGGTGAATTTTATGAAAATATCCATGAATATATTAAATATTTTACTTAGCTATTTTATCTATGTATTTTCATAAAATTTAATAGAAATGTAGTATATGAACAATATTGGTTAAAAATTGAATAAGGATTGAAATGATAACATTCTAATATGGTAATTTGATAATTAAACTCAATATGTGTGAATTTTGGATTGAAAATTTTGTACTCAGTCATCATGTAATAATTTTATTAGGAATATTTGTAAATGAAGAAATAAGAATGAAAATTTATTAATAGCCCATACTAATTATAATTAACAATATCAAAGGATTTATATCATTAGATCCATATGATTGAATACTATTATGAAATATATTTCATTTATATATCTTGCAAACTTTGAAAACATGAAAGATATTAATTTTATCTCTATAAAAAATTATACATATCCTTCATTTTTATATAAAATAGGATAGTCATTTCATGTATACTAACCCAACACAGAAATATGATGGTTTTTATATATAAAATAATAAATCATTGATGTAATTTTATTTTTTAATCAAGAAAAATTAATAAGATATATTATTTAGATAATGACCTATAAAAATTGGAAACAATGTTTTGTGAATGCATTATAGTTGGGGAATTAATCATTGGATTAATTATTTTCCTGATATACAACAATATTGAGTTCAGTAATATAAATACATTGAAAAAATATTATAATGTAAACATTTATTCTGAATAAGCATTGATGATGTTGTGTAGAGTTAATGGAGGAATACAATATTGAATAAAATGGCATCTATTGACGGATAAGTAGGTAGTTGATGTTCTTATTAAATTGGAAAATTCAAATATATCTATTATAAGTATATAAAAGATAAAATCTATATAGATTTATATGTGATAGATGTATTAATATAAAATATAGGGAAATTATACCAAAATTACAATATTATTTAAGAATAATTCATTAAATATAACCAATGACATATAAACTAATGATAGTTTAATAGAAAAGAATACAAAAGAATATTTTATATAGAATATTTAGGAATAAATCATTGATAAATATATAATAATTTTATTTAAAGTTTTATTTTGTTTCTACACAAAAAAATTTGTTATGGAATGAGCTATTATAAAATGAACAAAACTCATCATTTATAATTCACCATAGAAGATACCAAATGTGTCTTAAAATAATGGGTATCAATATTTTAGAGAAAATGAAGGGTGATATTATAATATAAACGTCCTGGTTTTTAAAATTATTTAATGATATAAATTGGTATAAAATTTCAATAGGAATAATAGAGTAATTACATATTCAAGTCTATATAATATCTCACACCTATATTTATTTTTTCTAGACTATTTTCATTATATATGAATGGTATTGTTCAATATAAGTTGTCATAGATCAAAATTCAATGTTATATCATTTAATAATTGTTTGAGTAGATTAATTTCGTGATAAAAAACCCATGATAAATATATTTTTTTATAAAAAATATAGAATAATTTTTTATTTACTTGAGAATTTATAATCATCACAATGATTTGGAAGATCATATAAAAGACATTAAACAAGTATTTAAATATTCCTTTGAACTATCACTACAAAAAAATATTATAGATGAAAAAATATATCAATAAAAATAAATTTTATATAATGAATTATGGATTAAAAATAGTATGTGGACTAAAATCATTTACTAGTTATTTAGGATATAACAATTTTTTTCACAATTTTTTTTTCAAAATCATGATCATCAAAGTGATAAATATATATTCCAATAAATTTAAATGATTAAGATATTGAAATGATCGTGATTAGATATATAATATTATAATGGAAATTTCCCAGAATATAAGAGGAATTTATTAATGCGTTTTCATATTATATTTTCTACACATAAAATTTAATAACAGCTATTTAAGAAATATATAGTTTGTTAAAAGTGTTAATATATCCAAATAAATATATCATAACAATATTTTTTAAGGTTTATAATGAATTAAAATAAATGAGAATAATTACCCCAATATTTTTCTTATTATATTATAGTTGTTACACTTTGAAAAAATACTCCACAAAAGAAAAATAAAAAAAGTATTATCTTCCAAATATCTCTTCAATGTATTAACATTATTTGAACCACTAAATGTTAAATACCATGAGTGTTTATAATTATAATATAATCAATATTAGGTTGAGACACTGCTTATTGACATATATTATATTGAATATATTCTATAGAGTAAGTTATCTACAATTATGAAAATATTTTTTACCAAAAAAAATGCAATTGGGAGAAAATTGGTACCTCGAATTTTAATGAACAGGAAAAAATCATTCAATTAATGAAACATGATAAAATTTAAAATTCTTATAATGAAATTTATAAACGTGAGAGATTTAAATTACCACTATTCTTCAATACATTAATTAATGGGTTTTCCACCTTACTGAACAATAATTTATTCGATTATAAATAAATTCATCCATGAATAATTTATAATAATAATAAATCAATTGTATCCCGAAATAAAATAAACATTAATTTATTGAAAAAAATTAAAAATTAAATGAATGAATTATATAAAAATATTTTATGTAAAATTACAGAATGTTCACATGGATATAATATTTAAAAACATTAAATAATTATTGTTATGGTTTAAATGATTTAATGTTTCTATGAAAATATAAATATTAAAAAATTAGGGAATTATAGTTGAAATTATAAAAAATAAATATATGTATCAGTCCCATAATAAATAAAAAATTTAATTGGATAGATTTAATGTCTATATAAAATATGTTAATAAGTAGTAGTAAAATTTTAGTTGTTATATTACGTATTTAGAAATATTTCCATTAGTATAGTAACCCATTAAATGGACTTGTTATGTTTCTTTTACAAATATGTACAAATAATACATATCTAATAGAATTGAACTTTATATAGAAATATTATAATACCATATTTAATATAAAATATATAATAAAAAATTAAATAACTTAGATTTTGTATGATTGTATACATATGTTTATTAATATGCTTTATCATTATTTCTAAATAATT
The DNA here is from genome assembly GCA_963277665.1 of Viscum album. NCBI lineage: Eukaryota > Viridiplantae > Streptophyta > Magnoliopsida > Santalales > Viscaceae > Viscum > Viscum album. Next base: position 608,994,743 of record OY728137.1, on the reverse strand, counting down.
CCCATGAAAATAACGAATTTAAAAAATAAATTTTCATATTTTAGTGATTTATTTAAATAAATTAAAATTAAAATTATGAATCAACAATATATATATTTAATGGATATATTTTTATAGTTTTAGTTCATTTAGATTTATTATATTTTTCTATTTAAATATTATTTGTGGGTAAAGATGATTTGTGGAATCATTTTTAAATAAAAATGGAGAAATCATGTCAAAAATGGATTTTAATGCACTAATGTAAGGGCCCAATCCTCTTTGGTCCATTACTTCACTGAAATCTATTGTTTGAGGTGTTTGGGTGGTTAAGGTGGCTTATCCGCAACACTTTTCAAAATTTCCAATTATGTGAATAGTGCAACGGTAGCCTTATGTGAATAGTTCAAACGGTAACCTTATGTGAATAGTGCAACGGTAACCTTATGAGAAGAGTGCAACAGTAGACTTACGTGAATAGTTCTAATGGTATCCCAATATGAACATTGGAACGATAACCTTAGGTGAACAGTGCAATGGTACCCTTATGTGAACAGTGCAATAGTAGCCTTATGTGAACAGTTCCAACAGTCACCATATTAGAATAGTGCAACAGTAACCTTATGCTCATAGTTCAAAGGTAACCTTATGTGAATATTGCAACGGTAACCTCATTTGAACAGTTCAATAGTAACCTTATGTGTACAGTGCAATGGTAACCTTGTGTAAAAAGTGCAATGGCGATGTTCCAACAGTAGCCTCAATTTCCTTTTCCAATTTCAAGTTCATGAACAGTGTTTCCAGAACAGTGAGGTCCAACAGTAGCCTCTATTTCCCTTTCCAAAATTTGAGTTCATGAATAGTGTTTCGAGAATGGTGAGGTCCAATTGTATCCCATATTTCCTTTTCCAAATTTGGAGTTCGTGAATATTATTTCCATGATGGTGAGGTCCAACGGTATCCCCTATTTCCATTTCCAAATTTCATGTTCATGAACAGTGTTTCCAAAATAGTGAGGTCCAATAGTAGACTCTATTTCCCTATCCAAATTTTACGTTCATGAACAGTGTTTCCAGAACAGTGGGGTCCAATGGAAGCCTCTATTTTCTTAGCCAAATTTTGAGTTCATGAACTATGTTTCCAGAATGATGAGGTCCAATTATAGCCTCTTTTTTCATTGCCAAATTTTTAGTTCGTGAACAGTGTTTCAAAAATGGTGTGGTCCAACAGTAGCCAGTATTTCCTTTTCCATATTTTGAGTTCTTGAAAAGTGTTTTCTACTTCCTATAGTTTCTCCCCTATGAAGTTTTGTTGGACGTAAAATGAATTTAAAGTCTTTTTTTAAGGACACTACATAAGATTCAAAGGACTTAACTCCTATATTATTTTTCCTAAGTCTCGGGATTTTTTTACTTGGTCAAACCGTGTGGCTTAATGAGATTTGTTTTTATTGGAAAATCCAGGGTATCTTAAACCACTAGTCCATTAAATCTTCTAAAGGGATGTTATTTCTTCCTCCCTAATTATTCCTCCTTATTCTCAATTGTGAGATGATCTAACTTTTCATTCCATGCCATAGGAGTTGGGCAATAAAACTTTCCTCCTTATTTTGGTTCCCCTCTATTTTGGTGCAACCAAGTAGTATCGATAAATCTTCGTTATAAGGTATGATCTATTAGCATTATTTTGGCTTCATTTCCTTCTATTCCTCCTTGCCATTTTATGGAATTCTATCACCATGTTCCCGATGGACATTTCCTGGGTGTTGACTAGTGTGGTGGTGTCTCTGTATCCTCAAGTGGATAAAGTTGTCATAGGGGTAGGAGAGCGTAACCTGTTGTATGGATCATTCTCGTATAAAGAATGTCACGAACTGTTTAAGTTAGTGGATTCATTTCCTCTCTTTTTTTACATGAAACATTATAGTTAGCATGTTTTAGTCCACTTCATGACAATGTAATTGACATATTAAATATTTAAACTTGATAAATAAATTGATATCGGTTGCATGTTATTGCATCTTGTTTTTCTAAATAGTGTTATATCAATGCTTTCGTTGTTGATCTTTTGTTTTTTATGGAAATTGGTAATGAATTTAAAGATGGAATTAATTGTTAATTATTTGGCTAAAGATAAAGAGTCATATAAATGAAGAGTGATGTTGTGGTTTAAATTTTATGTTAATAAAATTGATATTGTAAGAATGTATAATCAATTGTGATATATTACTATTTTGGTTTCCCAATGTTGGAACCTACAAATAATAAATTCATTAATCCAAGATAGATTAAAGATCTGGTTGTTTGATAATAGATAATTCCTGAAAGGGTTCTGAGTTACCATCTTTCATGTTTAAGGGCCCAGATCGCAATTGATATAATGTATGTTTTCCAACTACTTGTGTCGTGATGTGATCATGGATGCATATTGTGATATTTGGGGGCATGAAGGCCAACTGGTTTTGGAAGCAGTTGATACCTAGATTGGTGAGATGCATCAGTTTACACATGTGGGTGTTAGGGAGGACACCAAGGATGACAGAATGAGTTGGATGTGAATGTTTAGATGTTTTCTGGACTTGTTGGTTTTTTATCTTCCTTAGTTTCCCCACTACACAAGTCTAATAGTTTTGTTTACCCTACTTCAATAAGGGGAGAACACGTGTGGGTTATGCCATGTTCTTTCCTTGTTTAGCTTCGTGAGGGAGGATGGGTCTATGCTCTTACTATAGGTGGAAAAGACTTGATGGGTAGTTCATCTAGTGACCCTGTTGAGCCACCTTGTGTTTAGTAGCATAGAAGTTTTATCTATAATTCTTGAGAACATTGGAATTTAATAATGTTTTTTTATTTTTTTTGAATAAATGATGCTAACCCAATGGGTTAGAGCTTGCTGGGATGCAGTTATGAGGTTACAATTTAAAAGAACAATTAACTTTAGGTGTGATGATAATGAAATACAATGTGGAAATTATTAATGGTTAATTAATGATTAAATAATTAACTAACATAAATTTCAAATGATAAAAAGGGAATTAATTAATGAATTAAATCTCTTTAAATTCTTGTCTTTTTAAAGGATACCTAGTCTTAGATGGGGCAGCTGGGATTCTGTGAGACGTTAATTGTAGTTGAGTCTAAGACTATTTTATTCACATAGTGTGGTTTTGAGATAATGTATATTCTATACATTATTTGTTTATATACGCTACTCCACCCCGTCAATTAAAGAAAGTAACACCCCGTGGATTCCGAGCCCTAGGGGTGTTTTCCCCAATATTCAGGTGGGAGGATGGATGGATGACTACCCCCTTTTTCCATACTCTCTTGTCATGGTAGCTACTTAAGAAGGTAGGCACAATAGTTAGTTTTCCCCATATATGTGTGTTGAGGGATGTAATGGATTTTGGTTATTCACACCCATACATTCTAGATATTGTTTTTTATACACTATTATAGGTGTAACATGTATAAACTATGATAACATGAGGATTCTTACTCTTTGCGTGGGCTGTAATGGCTTGAGATATAATTCCCGACGTATGATACACGTTATGAGAGCTATGGTGGATCCCAAAAACTACCTGGTTACTTTTCTTGTGTGGACATGGGGGTTTTGTTCCATAAGGTGCATGTTGTGGTGCTTCGCCCATGTGTTTGTGGGAAAGACTTTTGTAGAGAGATGGTTAGGACATGCGATGTTGGGGTAAAGTGAAAAATCAGTTGGGAAGTAGTAGCAGGGTAACCTTGATATTTTTTATTAGACTATATACTCTTTTATGCATTACATGGTGAGAGTATCCATGGTGAGGCTGGGAACATAGTATAACTATTTAGGTGATGAGTAAGTTTAACTTGTTGTTCACTTTATTTTAGCATGCTTTCATTGATTTTGCACGAGAGGCTCTAGGGATGATCATACTGCATATACTATTATACTCAGCCTATGTATATATAACATGTTTTTCAGGACACTTGGATCAAGTTGGAGATCAGGCTGTTATCAAATAGCTTGGGGTTGCAAGAGCTGTTTGGGATTTCTGGTCACTGTGGTTTTCACTTTCTTTTGGGTAAATTCAATTTTCTCCATTCATTTATAGTATTTTTTCATGGCATTATATATGTGTACATGGGATTTATTTTATATTTTTTTCTGAATTATAGTTGGGTAGTATAAGTCTTATCTCTATTTTCTTCAGTAGTCCTCTTAGAGGGTAATGCCTCCCATTTGTGTCCTTATTATACCCTCCATGATAGTCGCCAACCCGGGGCCTACTGGTTGTGGGACTCGGTGGTCATTATCTCCCATCACATATTCCAGCCCAGGAGTTGTTCACCATGTTTGGAGGTGGTTGTGATAGAGTGGTATCAATGGCTGTACTTGAGGGATAGGATAGAGTGTGGGGTTAGGCACTGGGAAGTTTTCATGGGCTGTTAGGGGAAAGATTTCATTCATGTTTAGAAATTGATGTAAACACTGGATACTAGCTGAGACATTGGTGTTTAGGGACCCCTATAATCTAATGTGCGGACCATTTTGTTTACAATGGCTACTAAAAAGGTGATAAAAGTTACATGGTAGAGACATAGGAAAGTATAATGCATCATTATTCTATGTTTTTATGTTTCAATGGGTAGACATTGGGATATGTTAACCTAAAATAAATAAAAGAAAAAAGTTAAATAATTATTACTAAGCCGTCCATATTTCAGATTTAAGAGCTCTAACTTTTGTTGTTTGGTATGTATGGATCCAGGTCGGTGTCTTCGTCAGGATCACATAGAAGATTTCCACTAGGTTGTGCCAGTAGATCGTCATTGGGTAGAGGATGAAATAGACGATACATGGAGGAGGACACTCTAAGAGTTTCAGCACTATAGTCTGCAGAAGTATGGGGGCTCCATTTTAGATACATTCACAGAAGACTGGTTGGAGGAGGTAAAGATAGGATTCATCTTGATCCATTCTCCGATGGAGCATTGGTTTTTTTGGTTGTAGTGATGCTATGTGAAGCAGTGAGGCAGTGGTGGTTTTTGTTCCCCGGGGTTTGATAGGACTCAGCGATCTCATGGGAGGAATTCCAAGACAATTTCAGAGTCGTGTTTCTTTCTTCGACCGCAAACGTGACCAGTCACAAAGAGTTTCTTACCCTTCGATAGGGGTGATCTAATGTGTGAGGGATGAGAATCCATTTCTGGAAACTTTTACGATATTCTTTGGACCTATATCCAGATGACGAGGCTAGGGAGAGGCATTTTGAAGAGGCGTTGGGTTAAGAGATCCAGCGCCTGATCACCCCATTTATACTGATGAAATATCTTAAGGTGTTGTAATGGTAAGAGGTCATTGAGAGGAAATTAGATCAAACCAAATCACCATGATAGGGGAGTCTTCCTGATTTCTCAAGACGCAAAGCTTTGGTCCGGGGTTCCCAGTTTTCAGGGCAGAATTGTTTCCGTTCGGTTGGGCGTAAGTCCCAGCCCTTCGCATATTATTTCTCAGGAGGCAGAGGCTCTTAGGACTATGCTAAAGGATGAGGTTCTTGTTTTTCTTGTGGAAGTAGAGGTCATCAGCAGTGAGATTTCCTCTAATTTCAAAGCAGTCATCATGCACAAGGTGTTCTTCTCTAGCTTCCTCTGTTGAGGCAATTCTTGTCGAGGTAGCAGCTGCAGGTTGCACTATATTTGGATCATTAGAGAGTAGATAGGGCATGTAGAGTAAATTCTCGTGATGCACCCTATCCTCAGATAGAATATTGTGTCCATGGTGGTGGTCTTCATCAAGGTCATAGAGGCTGTGTAGGAGGTCATGGTCAGCTTCATGCTTTAGCGTTGCCAACTCCCGGCAATCCAGACGTCTTTCCAGGTACCCTTTGATTGTTTTCTACCATATTGTATTCCTTTTTTTTATTTAGGGGAGACACACTCCATCCAATCGCCAGCCCTTTTCCATGCATTGGGACTTGAGGTAGAGAGGCTTCCAGTGCCCTTGGCATTGACTACGCTAGTTGGAGGTCGAGCTGTATAGTTTGAAGTATGTAGAGACTCTGAGATAGTGCTTGGGAAGTACCAATATAAGGGAGATTTTCTATGTTTATGGATAAAACCATATGATTTCATCCTTGGATGGGATTGGTTGTATTCACTGTAGTTTATCTTGGATTTCTTCAGGAAGTAGGTTGTGTTCTTCGATGCAGATTGAGACCCAGTGGTGTTTGTTGATGAGGGAGACTCTTGGATGGTTCAGAGGCATGTTTCATCCTTATTATCCATGATGGGTGAGCTGATGATGTGTTATTTATAGATTTAGTAGTTGGAATTTTCTAGGTTCCTAGAAGAATACCCAGATGTCTTTCCAGAAGTGGTTGCATCATTACCCCCCTCGATGAGAGATTGAGTTTGGGATCAAGCTACAACCAGGAGTGTCTTTTATCTCTATGTCTCTATATAGGATTGCCCATTCTGAGTTAATAGATCGATGTATTGAGCATGATGTTATGTTACAGTGTGGTTTTCTTCAGTCATGTGTGTCACCGTGGGGCGCACCGGTTTTCTTCATGAGGAAGGGTGATGGCAGTTTGTGGTTGTGTATCAATTATCATCTCCTAAAAAAAGTGACAGTAAAGAATCTCTATCCTCTTCTACAGATTGATAATTTATTCAATCAATTTAAAGGTGCATGTTTGTTCTCAAAAATCTAATTGTGGTCAAGATATCATCATATGCATGTGAAGGATGAGGATATACCGAAGACTACATTCTGTTGTCTTCTTGGGCATTATGAGTTCATTGTAATGTCGTTCGGTGTGACGAATTATGCAGCTGTATTCATGGGATTGATGAACATTGTTTTCCATTACTTCCTAGACAAGTTTGAGTTGGTTTTTATAGACAAAATCCTTGTGTAATCCATTTCCGAGGAGGATCATGAAGAGCATCTACATGCCATTTTAAGAGTTATTCATCAACATCAGCTATTTGGAATGTTTTCGAAGTGTTAGTTTTGGGATCGAGAAGTTCATTTCGTAGGGCATGTTGTGTCCTACTAGGGAGTAGCTTTGTATCCATAGAAGATAGAAGTAGTTATGTCTTGGGAAACCCCCCAAGACAATGTCAGATGTGCGAGGTTTTATTGGTCTCACATGATACTATACGAAGCTCGTAGCTGATTTCTCTCAAGTTGTGAATCCACTGACAGCTTTGACCAGGAAAAATCAGGCATTCATATGGACGGATCAGTGTCAAGCTGATTTTGAGTATCTAAAGGATAATTTAGAAAGTGCTCAGGTTCTTTTTCTTCCAGCAGAGGGAGTTCAGTTTGATGTTTTCTGTGATGATTCGCATCTGGGGTTAGGTTGTGTTCTGATGTAGCAGAGATGAGTTGTTTCTTAGGGGTCTCAGTAGTTGTGTCCCCATGAAAATAACTACTCCACCCATGATCTTGAGATGGAATACATAGTGTTTTATCGGGATTTGTGGAGACATTACCTCATAAGAGAGATCTTTGTTGTTTTTACCGATCATAAGAGTTCGAGGTATGTTTTCTCCCATCATGACTTGAACATACAACAACATCGGTGGATGGATTTATTATAGGAATACGACATCAAAATATCATATACACCTAGAAAGGGGAATGTTGTGTATGATGCACTGATTCAGAAGTCACCTAGTGATTTAGGGCATGAATCTAGTGACTTTTGGGGAGTAATGGAAGAACTGTCAGCATTTCATCATGATATGGGAGAAGTTGGGGGCAGTGGTTATCTTTTTCAGATGATAGTGCAGTCATCTATGGTGCAGTAGTTGGAAGAGTAACTGTTGGGGGATCTTGGGGTGGAGGTCTGAAGAGACCGAGTTGTTTGTGGGAAGGCCCTTGATGTTTGGTCTGAGGATGAACAACATCGAGTGTTGTTTCACGGAGGGTTTTTTTTGTTAATTTTTCCATGTGAGAGACGGTTCTCTGACAGTTCCATATTTCAGCTTTAGCGATGCATCCTGGCATGAAAAAGATATACTGATCCTTGAGGAGATAGTTTTGGTGGCCTGGTCTAAAGCATGCAGTTGCTTATTTTGTGTCTTGATTCTTGGTCTGCTAGAAGGTGAAGGACGAACATCGTGTTCCTGTTGGTCTTCAACAGCCGTTATATGATCCGTATTGGAAATGGGAGGAAATCTCAATGGACTTTGTTACTATTTTACCTCAAGATCCGGGAGTACATGATGCTATTTGGGTGGTAGTGTATCATTTAAAAAAATCTTCCCACTTCATAAGGATCAAGTAGTCAATCTTAGTGGTTGTTTTGTCAAGGTAGTATTTGGAGGAGGTGGTGAGACTCCACAGAGTCTTGAGGATGATAATTTCTGATCGAGATCCTCATTTTACCTCTACGGTGTGGAGAGGTATTCAGCATGCTTTCAGTTCTCATCTATTCCTTAACACTACTTTTCATCCTCAAATGGACGGTTAGACAGAGTAAACCATATAGACTCTTTAAGACATGTTATTCTCTTATTTCCAAGATTTTGGAGGTTCATGGATGATTAACTTATCCTTTGTGGAGCATTATTACAACAATAGTTTTCAGTACACCATTGGTATGGAATGATTTGATGCCTTGTATGGCCAAACTTGGAGTTCTTAATTGTGTTAGAATAGGTTCAGAGAGTCATCAATTCCTGGACTGAATCTAGTTCAGAATACAACAACGATGGTTCAAGTGATTTGTGAGAGGAGAAAGATAGAATAAGATCATCAAAAAACATATGTATATCAAAGGAGGAGAGATTTGGAGTTTTATGTTGGGGATCACAGGTTTCTGAAGGTACTCCCCACCATGGGTAGGAAAGGATAGGTCTTGGGAGTAATATTTATCCCTGGTTTGTTGGGCCTTTCAATGATTTGGATCATGTTGGAGTCGTGGCGTATCGAGTAACACTCCCCCTGCAGATGAGCCAGATATATTATGTTTTCCAAGTATCAAAACTTCATTAATAACTTCATTATAACACACATGTCATTGATTGGGGAGATATCGATGTTAATGAGGATGAATCCTTCTAGAAGCAGCCTGTGAAGATATATGAATGCCAGAATAAGGGGTTGTGTATGCGTTCTATCACCTTGGTTTGTGTCTTGTAATGACACAGTTTCATGGAAGAGATTACCTGAGATGTGACTCATAGATACGTGCACAATACCAAGATATGTTGATGTTTAACTCAATTCATGTAAGGATTTCCCCTTTTTGTTATAGACCTTTTATGTTTATAATATGGATTTATTTTGGTTAATTTATGTGGCTTTTCTCTCTTTTAAGAGGTATCTCGATGGGTGGTTGTTTGGACCACATTTCCATTTACCTTTAGGTGGGATTTGAATTCTCGAGGACGATAGTGTTTATTGAGGTATCTGATGTAATGTCCAAGACCACTCTGGTCCATTAGTTTCCTAAAATATATTGTTTGAGGGGTTTGGGTGGTCAAGGTGACTTATTCCCAACACTTTTCAAAATTTCCAATTATGTGAACAGTGTAACTGTAGCTTTATGTGAATAGTTCCAATGGTATCCTTATGTGAATATAGAAATGGTAAACTTATGTGAAGAGTGAAACGGCAGGCTTATGTGAATAGTTACAATGGTAGCCTAATGTGAATAGTGCAATGGTAACCATAGGTGAATAGTGAAAGAATAGTCTTATGTGAACTGTACAACGATAGCCTTACATGAACTGTTCCAATGGTGACCTTATGTGAACATTGCAACGGTAACCTTATGTGAGTAGTGCAACAATAACCTAATGTGAACAGTGCAATGGTAACCATATGTGAATAGTGAAATAGTAACCTTATGTCAACACTACAGCGGTAACTTTATGTGAAAAGTGAAACAGTTAGATTCAAACGGTAGCCTCTATTTAATTTTCCAATTTTGAGGTCATGAACAATGTTTCCAGAATGGTGAGGTCTAGCGGTAGACTCTATTTCCTTTGCCAAATTTTGAGTTTGTGAACAGTGTGTCCAGAACAGTGATGTCCCACAGTAGCATCTATTTCCTTTGCCAAATTTTTAGTTCGTGAACAATTTTTCTAGAACAGTGAGGTACAACGGTAGCCTCTATGTCCTTTGCCAAATTTTGACTTCATGAATAGTGTTTCCAGAATGGTGAGGTCCAATGGTAGCCTCTATTTTTTTTTACAAATTTGGAGTTTGTGAATAGTGTTTCTTGAATGATGAGGTCAAATGGCAGTCTCTATTTCCTTTTCCAAATTTTGACTTTGTGAACAATGTTTCCACCTTCCTAATGTTTCACCCCATTCATGTGTCCTTTGACATAAAAGGAATTTAAAACCTTGTTTTATGGAATTTTTGGCCGATTCAAAGGTCATAACATCTATATTAATTTTCTTAAGGCTCGAGATGATTTTTACTTGGACAAAGCTTGTGGTTTAAGGTGATCCACTTTTAATGGAAAATCCAGCGTATCTTAAACACTATTTTGTTAAATATTCTAAAGGGACAATATATCTTCCTCCCTAATTCTTCCTCCATGTTCTCAGCACTAAGATGCTCGAACCTTTCATTCCATCTCGTAAGAGTTTTTCAATCAAAATTTCCTCCTTGGATTGGTTACCCTCTATTTTGATTCAACTAAGCAGTATCGATCAATCTTCGATATAATATATGATCTACCACCATTCTTATGGGTTCATATCCTTCTATTTCTCCTTTCCGTTTTATGGAATTCTATCTCCATGTTCCTAATGGACTTTTCATGGTATTTTATTGGTGTGGTGGTGTCTCTGCATCCTCGGGTGGATACATCTATCATGGGGGGGGGGGGATCATAACATGTTGTGTGGATTGTTCTCATATAAGGAATGTCAAGAACCTTTTGTGGTAGGGAATTCATTGATTCTCTATTCTAGTAATTTCAACTGTATAGTAATCATATTTTAGTCCACTTGATTACAATGGAATTAACATATTAAATATTTTAACTAGATATATAAATTGATATCGGTCGTATCTTATTCCCTCTTGTTTTGCAAGAAATTGTGGTATATATGATTTCTTTGTTTAGATTTTTGTTCAGGATGAAAATTGGTAATGAACATAAAGCTATAATTAATTGATAATTGTTTGGATAGAGATAAAGATCCAGGTAAAGGAAATGGGATATTTTTCTGAAATTTTATGTTAATAAAAGTTATGTTGTAAGCGTGTTTAATCAATTGTGATAACTTACTATTTAGGATTCCCGAATTTGGAACCTATGAATAAAAATTCAATTAATCCAAGATGGATTAAAGAACTAGTTTTTTGATAATAGATAATTTTATGTAGGGTTCTGAGTTACCCCCTTACTCGTTTAAGGGACAAGAACCTAATTGATATGATGTATGTTTTCCTACTTCTTCTGTTTTGATGTGATCTTGGATGGATATTGTGATATGTGGGGGCTTGATGGCTTATTTTTTGTTGAAGAAGTTGATTTCTATAGTGGCAACATGCGTCATTTTATGTATGTGGGTGTCAGAGAGGACACCGAGGATGATATATCAAGTTGGATGTGAATGTTTGGATACTTGCTCATATTGTTGGTTGTTTATTTGCTTTATTTTTTCCCACTGTTCAACGCAACTGGTTTTTTTACCCTCCTTCTAGAAGGGGCGAATATATGCGGGGTATGCCACGTGTTTTCTGTGTTTAGATTCATGAGGTAGGATGGGTCTATGCTCTTTCTATTAGTGGAAAAGACTCGACGAGTAGTTTATCTACTCATCGTGTTGAGCCCTCTTATTTTTAGTAGCATAAAATGTATTTCTAGAATGCTTGGGAATATGGGAATGTAATAGTGTCATTAATAAATGATTGAATAAATGATGCTAACCCAAGGGGTTGGAGCTTACTGGGATGCAATTTTGAGGTTGCAATTTAAAGTAACATTGAACTTTGGGTGTGATACTAATGAAATATAATGTGGAAATTATTAATGGTTAATTAATTTTTATATAATTAATTAACGTAAGATGAAAATGATAAAAAGGGGAATGAAGTAATATGTTAATGCTCTTTGAATGGTCGTGTGCTTATAGGATACCTAGTCTTATATATGGATGTCAAGAGTCCGAGAGATGTTAGATGCAATTGATTCTAAGAATAGGTTATTCCCAAATTGTGGTTTGAGATATAGTATATTCTGTACTTTTTGGGTTTCAATATGCTAATCCACCCCATCAGTTAGGTCAACTAGCAACCCAGGGATTATGAGCCATGGGGGTGTTTTCCCCAACATTCTGGTGGGAGTATGGATGGTTGACTACCCCCTTTGGCCCCGCTCTCCTCGCATGGTAATTACTTGTGTTAGTAGGCACAACAGTTAGTCTTACCCATATATGTGTGTAGAAGGATGTAATGGATTCTGGTTATTCACACACACATATTCTGTATATTGTTTTCTATGGACTACTATATGAGTAACATGTATATCTTGTGACAGATTGAGGATCCTTACTTGGTGTGTGGGCTGTAATGGCTTGGGGAATGATGTATGATGTATGAAAAACGTTATGAAAGCTGTAGTGGCTCCCGGAAAATACCCGGTTACATTTTGTGCATAGACGTGGCGCTTTTATTTCATGAGGTGCATGTTGCGGTGCTTCTCCGAGGTGTCTGCAGGCAATCCTTTTTATAGAGAGATGCTTAGGACATGCGATGTGGGAGAAAAGCGGCAAACTATTGGGGATTTAGTAGTGGGGTACACTTGAAATTCATTATTATACTATATACTCTTGTATGTGTTACTTGGTTAGTGTAGTCATGGCGAGGCTGGTGTTGATGCTCCTTTCCGTCACAGAGTCTAACGAATTGAAAAGGGAAATACCATGAACCCAAATTGATTCATCCTTTAAAGAAAATATCAAAAATTGAAAAAGGCATGAACAAGGGTTCATTTCCCTTTGGGTCACGCAAGTTCCCTTACTATCGTGCATGTATACTTGTGCGCTGCCTAATGGTCACACAAGTGACTTGCGCGCTGTAGAGACCCGAAGCCTGACTTACATGGAAATTACATTACATTTGCGGAATACTTAGTACATAACAAAATCACACACTAAAGGATCGTAATAGTTTAGTGTCTTTGGAAACTCGGAACGTAATCTTCTAATCGTGGTGAAAGTTCTTCAATATCTCCCATAAAGGTCATCCCTTCTTTTTTTACCTAAAAACTTTCTTTATATCCTGGGGAAAAGAAAACATAAAAGGGTGAGCTCAAATGCTCAGTAAGGGTAAACAAAAGAAAAATCAATCACATCATATACATAAGAACATAGCTTTTGGAAATCTTAACCTGCAAAAAAGCTCATAATATCATAACATGGGATAAATCATAGAAGTGAAATGTAATCCCAATAATCATAACTTAAAACATGAAACTTTGTGGCATACACACATAATCATAGAAAATCATTTCTTGTTAGTCAAGACTCATTGCCAAGACGATCTTAGTGGACAAAGTCCCTTTCTGAATCGAGTAACCCTCGTTTCAGTCCTGTTTCACTGAACCGGTATAACCTACCATTTCAGCCATGTCTATCTCATGAGATATAAAATCTTTACCCAATTCATTGGAGGGAGATATAGGTCCCACCCATCTTATAATGAATCCTTTCTTATGTGGGCCACAAAATCATAAAACACACATCATAGCATAACACATGTAACAAAAATGGGATTCTTGAAACATCATGACATCATAAATCAATTCATATAAGATAAAGAAATTCATAAAAATAATTCCATCACAACATGATCAAATCAATGTAATAATAGGGATAAAAACATAACCCTTTATTATCTTAGATGGAAAATAATTTTGATAAAACACTTGAACTCCATTCTTGAGGAAAATATCCTTTCTTCTTCAAAAACATTTTTCCTTTCATAACATGTCATACAACTTTAAAATAAAAGAAGTTGATTAAAAATAAAATTGAAAACTTGTAAAGGAATCTTCTTGGAAATAATGTTTTAAAAATCCATTCATGCCGTATAGGTTAAAAAAAACATTCTTCGTACTTTTGTCGGAAAAGTCAAAAAAGTACCTCGTACGAAAAATGACAAAAGATTCCTTTCATATCTTTTACAAAAAACTTGCCGAAGGGTAAAATTGGATATAAACTATTGTAGAAGGATGGAAATAATATTACATATTGATGAAACATGGATGTGGATGATAAAATACACCCAAGTAAATACTTACGAATAAACAATCTCGGATAAAAATGAGATTGTGATATTTCCCTTACCTTTGGTCCGATTGTCTTTGTATGTGTCCGAAGCTCCTGTATAATGGTTTAAATAATGTTATTGACTTATTACAGAATCATATTCATTGTTATGACATCATATATGGTTCACTTATGACATTATATTACCCGTTCTTTTGTAAATTCCATGTTAAAGAAGCGTTTTGGGTAAAATCGTTTCATTTATCGTAGGTGTTTTGACTTGTTGTTATTGACATTATTATTACTTATATCATGATTTACATACTTACAGAATATAAAATATGATTTATATATCATATATATTCAGTATATATATAATAGATAGATAAATGAAATGAAAAACACCGTTCATGGAGACGGTAGTCCGTACGTACGCATGAACGCTGTTTTCCTTTCCTTATTGTCTTGAATGGAAGTAAGTAGATGACATACATATATATATATACATAAATCCAGTAGCTTTATAATGTCATATATTTCATTATTATTTCTTATATATACTTTATAATCATTCATAAATGGTTAACATGGAGAATGAATCTCATCGCGTCGTGGAGACGGTAGTCCGTACGTACGCACGAGCGATGATATCATTTCCATAAATATTGAATTGAATCGGAGTGGATTATACAATATATCATAATCAATATGATGTTTTAATAACTATGTATAGTTATTCTTTACACCATTATACCCATCCATGTAAGGTGGTGGTGGAAAATAGATTACACCACGGCGTGGAGACGGTATTCCGTACGTACACACGCGCGGTGATTTCATTTTTCCGTAGGATGGATAGAAGGTGAATTAGGGTTGTTTCATATTTATAATAACATATCAGTATGTAAGTAATACTGATGTTATTACTTCATCATGAAACAACTAAAGAAAAAGAAGTTGAAGAAGAAAGAAATTGAAAAGATCGGTAATGGATATTACCTCTACTTTGGAACGCCTCTTTGAATCCTCCACTTAAGGAACTAAGAGTGGTCTTTGGAGAAGACCAGGACCTCTAGGACTATTCTAGGGAAGTGGAGAGGAGAAAATGGCAGGGGTTGGCCGAGCTTGAGTGCTCAATTTGGTGTGAGGAGGAGGGGGAGGAGGTGCCCTTTTATAAGGGAGGAGAGGGGCACCTTAGGAATATCTCAAAATATTATTTTATATTAAAGTCAAAATCTGTTTATAATGGTTCCAAAGGGTCTTATTTCGAAGCTAAAGTGGGGATGGGTCGAAATCCTATCAACCAATAAGATTTAGACAAGTTTAGGGTATTATTTTAACCTTATCAATTAGATTTAACTCTAAGTTAAATAATTTAACTTTTACCATGTCTTTTTGTTTTCTTTCACTATATGGTTAATAAACTTACTATAACATGCCAAACGAACCCCATATTGTTTATTATTAATATATATATCCTTATCTAAGTCATTTGGCCGAACCTTAGATTTTTAGGAATAAAATAACAATTAGTATTATAATATTTGATTTAAAAACTATTTTGTGTCAATTTTGACACTATTTGATATATGATTTTTCTGAAAGTCATAACAGAATTATATGTTCGAACCAAGTTGATTAAATCACCACTAATATATCATAGTAACCTATAAAATTAGTTTAAGTCATAATAAGTCTCAAATTACATTCATTGGAGCATTTATAACATCAATTATGTTAATATTTCCTTAAAAGGGTAATTACTGCATCATCGTTGTGTCATAAATAAATTAATTTATTTAAAGTCTAAAAATTACAAATAAAATACCATTATGTAGGAAATCTTTTTAGCTTTCTAATGAATATTTACAATCGAATTTATCTTATGTATAACCCTATATTAAAAATGTTTTAGTAAATAAACATTGATTTTAACTCTTTTAACTCTTCTTTGAATTAAATAATAATAAATGTCCTAATCTAATCCAAGTGGGCCTAAATGATAATATTTTACACATAAGGTTGTTTTTGGTCGAGATAAACTTGTACAATAGAATTAGGACATGTGTTAGGGTAATATTAATATCATTCTTACCCTTAATTACCCTATTTACTTTTAACCGTGGTAAATAAAAGTAAAAAGTTACTATTCACCAAAAATTATTTTCATCTCATTGAACCACATTTTACATACTAACATCAACCGTGTCTCTCGGATTTTTGAAATTCCATTCACAGAAGTGGTAAAATTATGTTTTATGAAAAATTCAGTTTTTTAACTACCACTTAGTAATTTCACTATTCATCAAAAATTGAAGGTTTTCAGAAAAATGCCAAAATTTCATCATAAGCTATATTTCATATTCCGAATACAAAAATGAAGTCTATTTTACCAAATTCATAACATAGAAATTGCATTAATTAATTTTATAATTAAATCCCGCTGTTAAAACAAATAGCGTGTTTTTAAGAAACAATATCTATCAAAAGATTGACACTTGATTATGTCTGGTTTAAATGTGAAATTACATTCAATGACCAACATTGTATTAAATTGTAAAAATATATTCTAAATATACTTTAAAATAACTCAAATTAATAATTTATCACTATTAATTATTTCGATTGAAAAAGTTGTTTTTAACTAAAATTTAGTAATTTTCACTATTCATCAAAATATGAAAGTTATCCGAAAATTACCAAAATTTCACCCTAGGATAAATTTGATACTCCTAATCCAAAAATGAATTCCATTTTGAAAAAATAATATTTACATAATTTCAAAAACTGGTTATTACTATTCATAACAGCTAGTTTTAATAATATTTTAATAGCATATCGTTGTTTAGTGAAACTCGGTATTCCGTATTACACACGCTATCGAGGGAGGTCGCGATTGCGTGTAATGCAAGGAAAGTCAAGGATGCGTGTTGTGCAATCTCCTTTTGGTGTAGCGTACAACACAAGACATTAATAAAATTAAAAAGAATATTTTTTATAAAATCTTGGGCTGTTACATTCTACCCCCCTTAAAATGAATTTCGCCCTCGAAATTCGTCGGGGTTATAAATGGTTTACTATTCGAAAGTTTCTTTAATAGAAACCCACATCGTAAAAAGGAATATCAAAACCAATCTTTAAAAACAAAAGTATGAAACGTAACGGTTACCCAAATAAACCAATCATTGGGTTTCCACATAGGTGAAAATATGGATATGGAAGAGAAATCTAACCATCATGTTCTGATGGAGAGTGGTAGAGAACATGGCTATGGAAAATCCAGTAATCACAAATCCATAGATTTGTGATGATATAAGGTACCATCTGATTCATCAGGTATAAGATCACTAGGACAACATTTTAGGTTTTCAAGATCATTTCCCTAAAGTTGAAAATTTGAATTAGAATAAATACTTACTTTATTTTGGTACAATCTCACTGTTGTTCGTGCCTTGAACAATATCCACTTCATCTCTTAAATAAATGAAGTTGAATTTGTTATTCGTGAAGTGTTAGCAGATCATGTGATATAATGACGGGTCATTCCATCTGTCTCAAACAAAAGGTTAGCAAAAAAAATTATATACATAAGTCGATCTATAGTGAGATTAATCATATATGGTTCCTAAAATGGACTTATACTTCATATATCATACTGCTTAATATAATAAAACTAGTTTCTACTAAACAGGGACTTCCTGTAGGCCCGTGGTAGGCGATAAAGGCCAGTCGCACTTCGGTTGTGGGTTCGATTCCCACATCCTTGTCCGACGCGATGGGCTGTCGCCCGTCCTGCAGGTTGTCCTTTTTTTAAAACTATATTACTATAACATCCCATTAATAATATCGAGAAAACCTATATCCTTATACAATACTAACTTATGTCCAACATAATCCATTCCAATCTTTAGGCTTATCCATAATACTGCAGTCCACTCTCATAACATAGTGAAAATGATTACCAGAGATTTAACACCATCGTCGATCCCATATATCATAAGATATGTCTTGTTGGTCACATTCCAAACATTCAAAGGCCTTAATCGTGTATTCTCTTGAATACCTTAGTGAAAACATGAATGCAGTTAAAAGTTAACACTTTCCACATACCAAAATCCTCAAAATTCTATATACTCAAACCATGATATCACTTAGTCCTTATATCAATCATGAGCTCATGAATACTGTTAAACATTTCCTTTTCTCGTTTTCCCTTCATTATGCGCATAATATCTCATTCACTTTGAATACCACATTAGACCAATACATAAATATTCCAATATTCCATGATACAGCATTATTTTGGAATCCCATTACATAAACACTTAATCATTCCACCACATCATTGTCATATTCAACATTGCCAATAGTGATCGCATGTGACTTCCCTTTGTCCTTTGCCTTAAGCGGTTGCTCATGTTGATCATCACTAACCCATGGATTAGGGCATTTATTAGCATAATGCCCCATTTCCTTGCACTTGAAGCATTGAAGTGTTGGTTGTGCATTCTCTGCAGTGTTTGCTTTATTCACTTCGTTAGAATCCCTTTTTCCATTACTTCGACACTCAGCTGCTCGATGACCTTCTTTTCCACACTTAAAACATTTTCTAGTCCCTTTAAGACAATCTCCTCCATGCTTCTTTCCACACTTTGTGCATAAGGAAACATTCATCTTCTTTTCACCATTATTCTGAGATTTCTCCTTGAACTCCATCTTTCGTTTCTTGTCAAAACCATGAGACGGATATGTAACACCAACTTCCATTTCTACCTTGATAGCACAACGCACAATTTCTTCATAGCTACTGAAGTCTCTTATAGCTAATGCCCTTCGAAGACATGGTTTTAAGCCACTGAAAAATCGATCAACTTTACTTTCAGGTTGGATTATAATGCCAGATGCATACCTTGCAAGTCTTGTAAAATTTGCTTCGTATATACCAACAGATTCATCATCCTTTTGCTTTAGTTCAAGAAACTCCTTCTCCATCTTTGTTCGAAGAATACGAGGGAAGTACTTACTGAAAAACAAGTTCTTGAACTCGTCCCATTCCATGGACTCAATTTCATCTCTTGGCCTCATATTCTTGATAAGATTCCACCATTGATCAGCTTCACCTTCCAAACAATATACTGCTAAGATGACTTTATCATGTTCAGAACATTGAAGAACTGAAAATATCTTTTCAGTAGTACTAATCCATTGTTCAGCAACTAATGGATCAGTAAACCCACTGAAAGAAGGCGGACGCTGCCTCATGAAGGATTCAACAGAATGTTGCTCCTTCCTTTGCTCGTTTGGAAGTCTTGCATGATTCATAGCTTGAGAAAGTTGTGTGAGCATGGCTACAAGATTTTGCATTCCAGCTCTCATATCGTTTGGTTTCTCAGGGGGACAATCATTGCATTGTCCATTGCATTGATCAACACGTTTCCTTCGAGTTCCAGCCATCGTCTAAAACCCAAAAAGAATAGTGTGAGAGGCAAAAATCATGCTAGGGAAAACAACATAATAAAGGGGGAGTACCTTCAATATCTAACATCTTAGGTTTAATTCTATGATCGTTAGCGTAATTCTAGAACTATAACCTATACGTATACTTAACCTTAGGGACATCCCTAGACATACCATAGAAATATCTCTATGGATCTCACTAACGTTTTCGCATCCTAGTTTCCAAAGGTTGACTAAACCTTTCCTCTGATACCAACTGTAGAGACCCGAAGCCTGACTTACATGGAAATTACATTACATTTGCGGAATACTTAGTACATAACAAAAACACACACTAAAGGATCGTAATAGTTTAGTGTCTTTGGAAACTCGGAACGTAATCTTCTAATCGTGGTGAAAGTTCTTCAATATCTCCCATAAAGGTCATCCCTTCTTTTTTTACCTAAAACCTTTCTTTATATCCTGGGGAAAAGAAAACATAAAAGGGTGAGCTCGAATGCTCAGTAAGGGTAAACAAAAGAAAAATCAATCACATCATATACATAAGAACATAGCTTTTGGAAATCTTAACCTGCAAAAGAGCTCATAATAGCATAACATGGGATAAATCATAGAAGTGAAATGTAATCCCAATAATCATAACTTAAAACATGAAACTCTGTGGCATACACACATAATCATGGAAAATCATTTCTTGTTAGTCAAGACTCATTGCCAAGACTATCTTAGTGGACAAAGTCCCTTTCTGAATCGAGTAACCCTCGTTTCAGTCCTGTTTCACTGAACCGGTATAACCTACCATTTCAGCCATGTCTATCTCATGAGATATAAAATATTTACCCAATGCATTGGAGGTAGATATAGGTCCCACCCATATTATAATGAATCCTTTCTTATGTGTGCCACAAAATCATAAAACACACATCATAGCATAACACATGTAACAAAAATGGGATTCTTGAAACATCATGACATCACAAATCAATTCATATAAGATAAAGGAATTCATAAAAATAATTCCATCACAACATGATCAAATCAATGTAATAATAGGGATAAAAACAGAACCCTTTATTATCTTAGATGGAAAATAATTTTGATAAAACACTTGAACTCCATTCTTGAGGAAAATATCCTTTCTTCATCAAAAACATTTTTCCTTTCATAACATGTCATACAACTTTAAAATAAAAGAAGTTGATTAAAAATAAAATTGAAAACTTGTAAAGGAAGCTTCTTGGAAATAATGTTTTAAAAATCCATTCATGCCGTATAGGTTAAAAAAAACATTCTTCGTACTTTTGTCAGAAAAGTCAAAAAAGTACCTCGTACGAAAAACGACAAAAGATTCCTTTCATATCTTTTACAAAAAACTTGCCGAAGGGTAAAATTGGATATAAACTATTGTAGAAGGATGGAAATAATATTACATATTGATGAAACATGGATGTGGATGATAAAATACACCCCAGTAAATACTTACGAATAAACAATCTCGGATAAAAATGAGATTGTGATATTTCCCTTACCTTTGGTCCGATTGTCTTTGTATGTGTCCGAAGCTCCTGTATAATGGTTTAAATAATGTTATTGACTTATTACAGAATCATATTCATTGTTATGACATCATATATGGTTCACTTATGACATTATATTACCCGTTCTTTTGTAAATTCCATGTTAAAGAAGCGTTTTGGGTAAAATCGTTTCATTTATCGTAGGTGTTTTGACTTGTTGTTCTTGACATTATTATTACTTATATCATGATTTACTTACTTCCAGAATATAAAATATGATTTATATATCATATATATTCAGTATATATATAATAGATAGATAAATGAAATGAAAAACACCGTTCATGGAGACGGTAGTCCGTACGTACGCATGAACGCTGTTTTCCTTTCCTTATTGTCTTGAATGGAAGTAAGTAGATGACATACATATATATATATACATAAATCCAGTAGCTTTATAATGTCATATATTTCATTATTATTTCTTATATATACTTTATAATCATTCATAAATGGTTAACATGGAGAATGAATCTCATCGCGTCGTGGAGACGGTAGTCCGTACGTACGCACGAGCGATGATATCATTTCCATAAATATTGAATTGAATCGGAGTGGATTATACAATATATCAGAATCAATATGATGTTGTAATAACTATGTATAGTTATTCTTTACACCATTATACCCATCCATGTAAGGTGGTGGTGGAAAATAGATTACACCACGGCGTGGAGACGGTATTCCGTACGTACGCACGCGCGGTGATTTCATTTTTCCGTAGGATGGATAGAAGGTGAATTAGGGTTGTTTCATATTTATAATAACATATCAGTATGTAAGTAATACTTATGTTATTACTTCATCATGAAACAACTAAAGAAAAAGAAGTTGAAGAAGAAAGAAATTGAAAAGATCGGTAATGGATATTACCTCTTCTTTGGAACGCCTCTTTGAATCCTCCACTTAAGGAACTAAGAGTGGTCTTTGGAGAATACCAGGACCTCTAGGACTATTCTAGGGAAGTGGAGAGGAGAAAATTGCAGGGGTTGGCCGAGCTTGAGTGCTCAATTTGATGTGAGGAGGAGGGGGAGGAGGTGCCCTTTTATAAGGGAGGAGAGGTGCACCTTAGGAATATCTCAAAATATTATTTTATATTAAAGTCAAAATCTATTTATAATGGTTCCAAAGGGTCTTATTTCGAAGATAAAGTGGGTATGGGTCGAAATCCTATCAACCAATAAGATTTAGACAAGTTTAGGGTATTATTTTAACCTTATCAATTAGATTTAACTCTAAGTTAAATAATTTAACTTTTACCATGTCTTTTTGTTTTCTTTCACTATATGGTTAATAAACTTACTATAACATGCCAAAAGAACCCCATATTGTTTATTATTAATATATATATCCTTATCTAAGTCATTTGGCCGAACCTTAGATTTTTAGGAATAAAATAACAATTAGTATTATAATATTTGATTTAAAAACTATTTTGTGTCAATTTTGACACTATTTGATATATGATTTTTGTGAAAGTCATAACAGAATTATATATTCGAAAAAAGTTGATTAAATCAACACTAATATATCATAGTAACCTATAAAATTAGTTTAAGTCATAATAAGTCTCAAATTACATTCATTTGAGCATTTATAACATCAATTATGTTAATATTTCCTTAAAAGGGTAATTACTGCATCATCGTTGTGTCATAAATAAATTAATTTATTTAAAGTCTAAAAATTACAAATAAAATACCATTATGTAGGAAATCTTTTTAGCTTTCTAATGAATATTTACAATCGAATTTATATTATGTATAACCCTATATTAAAAATGTTTTAGTAAATAAACTTTGATTTTAACTCTTTTAACTCTTCTTTGAATTAAATAATAATAAATGTCCTAATCTAATCCAAGTGGGCCTAAATGATAATATTTTACACATAAGGTTGTTTTTGGTCGAGATACACTTGTCCAATATAATTAGGACATGTGTTAGGGTAATATTAATATCATTCTTACCCTTAATTACCCTATTTACTTTTAACCGTGATAAATAAAAGTAAAAAGTTACTATTCACCAAAAATTATTTTCATCTCATTGAACCACATTTTACATACTAACATCAACCGTGTCTCTAGGATTTTTGAAATTCCATTCACAGAAGTGGTAAAATTAAGTTTTATGAAAAATCAGCTTTTTAACTACCACTTAGTAATTTCACTATTCATCAAAAATTGAAGGTTTTCAGAAAAATGCCAAAATTTCATCATAAGCTATATTTCATATTCCGAATTCAAAAATGAATTCTATTTTACCAAATTCATAACATAGAAATTGCATTAATTAATTTTATAATTAAATCCCGCTTTTAAAACAAATAGCGTGTTTTTAAGAAACAATATCTATCAAAAGATTGACACTTGATTATGTCTGGTTTAAATGTGAAATTACATTCAATGACCAATATTGTATTAAATTGTAAAAATATATTCTAAATATACTTTAAAATCACTCAAATTAATAATTTATCACTATTAATTATTTCGATTGAAAAAGTTGTTTTTAACTAAAATTTAGTAATTTTCACTATTCATCAAAATATGAAAGTTATCCGAAAATTACCAAAATTTCACCCTAGGCTAAATTTGATACTCCTAATCCAAAAATGAATTCCATTTTGAAAAAATAATATTTACATAATTTCAAAAACTGGTTATTACTATTCATAACAGCTAGTTTTAATAATATTTTAATAGCATATCGTTGTTTAGTGAAACTCGGTATTCCGTATTACACACGCTATCGAGGGAGGTCGCGATTGCGTGTAATGCAAGGAAAGTCAAGGATGCGTGTTGTGCAAGCTCCTTTTGGTGTAGCGTAAAACACAAGACATTAATAAAATTAAAAAGAATATTTTTTATAAAATCTTGGGCTGTTACATTCTACCCCCCTTAAAATGAATTTCGCCCTCGAAATTCGTCGGGGTTATAAATGGTTTACTATTCGAAAGTTTCTTTAATAGAAACCCACATCGTAAAAAGGAATATCAAAACCAATCTTTAAAAACAAAAGTATGAAACGTAACGGTTACCCAAATAAACCAATCATTGGGTTTCCACATAGGTGAAAATATGGATATGGAAGAGAAATCTAACCATCATGTTCTGATGGAGAGTGGTAGAGAACATGGCTATGGAAAAGCCAGTAATCACAAATCCATAGATTTGTGATGATATAAGGTACCATCTGATTCATCAGGTATAAGATCACTAGGACAACATTTTTGGTTTTCAAGATCATTTCCCTAAAGTTGAAAATTTGAATTAGAATAAATACTTACTTTATTTTGGTACAATCTCACTGTTGTTCGTGCCTTGAACAATCTCCACTTCATCTCTTAAATAAATGAAGTTGAATTTGTTATTCGTGAAGTGTTAGCAGATCATGTGATATAATGACGGGTCATTCCATCTGTCTCAAACAAAAGGTTAGCAAAAAAAATTATATACATAAGTCGATCTATAGTGAGATTAATCATATATGGTTCCTAAAATGGACTTATACTTCATATATCATACTGCTTAATATAATAAAACTAGTTTCTACTAAACAGGGACTTCCTGTAGGCCAGTGGTAGGCGATAAAGGCCAGTCGCACTTCGGTTGTGGGTTCGATTCCCACATCCTTGTCCGACGCGATGGGCTGTCGCCCGTCCTGCAGGTTGTCCTTTTTTTAAAACTATATTACTATAACATCCCATCAATAATATCGAGAAAACCAATATCCTTATACAATACTAACTTATGTCCAACATAATCCATTCCAATCTTTAGGCTTATCCATAATACTGCAGTCCACTCTCATAACATAGTGAAAATGATTACCAGAGATTTAACACCATCGTCGATCCCATATATCATAAGATATGTCTTCTTGGTCACATTCCAAACATTCAAAGGCCTTAATCGTGTATTCTCTTGAATACCTTAGTGAAAACATGAATGCAGTTAAAAGTTAACACTTTCCACATACCAAAATCCTCAAAATTCTATATACTCAAACCATGATATCACTTAGTCCTTATATCAATCATGAGCTCATGAATACTGTTAAACATTTCCTTTTCTCGTTTTCCCTTCATTATGCGCATAATATCTCAGTCACTTTGAATACCACATTAGACCAATACATAAATATTCCAATATTCCATGATACAACATTATTTTGGAATCCCATTACATAAACACTTAATCATTCCACCACATCATTGTCATATTCAACATTGCCAATAGTGATCGCATGTGACTTCCCTTTGTCCTTTGCCTTAAGAGGTTGCTCATGTTGATCATCACTAACCCTTGGATTAGGGCATTTATTAGCATAATGCCCCATTTCCTTGCACTTGAAGCATTGAAGTGTTGGTTGTGCGTTCTCTGCAGTGTTTGCTTTATTCACTTCGTTAGAATCCCTTTTTCTATTACTTCGACACTCAGCTGCTCGATGACCTTCTTTTCCACACTTAAAACATTTTCTAGTCCCTTTAAGACAATATCCTCCATGCTTCTTTCCACACTTTGTGCATAAGGAAACATTCATCTTCTTTTCACCAATATTCTGAGATTTCTCCTTGAACTCCATCTTTCGTTTCTTGTCAAAACCATGAGACGGATATGTAACACCAACTTCCATTTCTACCTTGATAGCACAACGCACAATTTCTTCATAGCTACTGAAGTATCTTATAGCTAATGCCCTTCGAAGACTTGGTTTTAAGCCACTGAAAAATCGATCAACTTTACTTTCAGGTTGGATTATAATGCCAGATGCATACCTTGCAAGTCTTGTAAAATTTGCTTCGTATATACCAACAGATTCATCATCCTTTTGCTTTAGTTCAAGAAACTCCTTCTCCATCTTTGTTCGATGAATACGAGGGAAGTACTTACTGAAAAACAAGTTCTTGAACTCGTCCCATTCCATGGACTCAATTTCATCTCTTGGCCTCGTATTCTTGATAAGATTCCACCATTGATCAGCTTCACCTTCCAAACGATATACTGCTAAGATGACTTTATCATGTTCAGAACATTGAAGAACTGAAAATATCTTTTCAGTAGTACTAATCCATTGTTCAGCAACTAATGGATCAGTAAACCCACTGAAAGAAGGCGGACGCTGCCTCATGAAGGATTCAACAGAATGTTGCTCCTTCCTTTGCTCGTTTGGAAGTCCTGCATGATTCATAGCTTGAGAAAGTTGTGTGAGCATGGCTACAAGATTTTGCATTCCAGCTCCCATATCGTTTGGTTTCTCAGGGGGACAATCATTGCATTGTCCATTGCATTGATCAACACGGTTCCTTCGAGTTCCAGCCATCGTCTAAAACCCAAAAAGAATAGAGTGAGAGGCAAAAATCATGCTAGGGAAAACAACATAATAAAGGGGGATTACCTTCAATATCTAACATCTTAGGTTTAATTCTATGATCGTTAGCGTAATTCTAGTACTATAACCTATACGTATACTTAACCTTAGGGACATCCCTAGACATACCGTAGAAATATCTCTATGGATCTCACTAACGTTTTCGCATCCTAGTTTCCAAAGGTTGACTAAACCTTTCCTCTGATACCAACTGTAGAGACCCGAAGCCTGACTTACATGGAAATTACATTACATTTGCGGAATACTTAGTACATAACAAAAACACACACTAAAGGATCGTAATAGTTTAGTGTCTTTGGAAACTCGGAACGTAATCTTCTAATCGTGGTGAAAGTTCTTCAATATCTCCCATAAAGGTCATCCCTTCTTTTTTTACCTAAAACCTTTCTTTATATCCTGGGGAAAAGAAAACATAAAAGGGTGAGCTCAAATGCTCAGTAAGGGTAAACAAAAGAAAAATCAATCACATCATATACATAAGAACATAGCTTTTGGAAATCTTAACCTGCAAAAGAGCTCATAATATCATAACATGGGATAAATCATAGAAGTGAAATGTAATCCCAATAATCATAACTTAAAACATGAAACTTTGTGGCATACACACATAATCATAGAAAATCATTTCTTGTTAGTCAAGACTCATTGCCAAGACTATCTTAGTGGACAAAGTCCCTTTCTGAATCGAGTAACCCTCGTTTCAGTCCTGTTTCACTGAACCAGTATAACCTACCATTTCAGCCATGTCTATCTCATGAGATATAAAATCTTTACCCAATGCATTGGAGGGAGATATAGGTCCCACCCATCTTATAATGAATCCTTTCTTATGTGTGCCACAAAATCATAAAACACACATCATAGCATAACACATGTAACAAAAATGGGATTCTTGAAACATCATGACATCATAAATCAATTCATATAAGATAAAGGAATTCATAAAAATAATTTCATCACAACATGATCAAATAAATGTAATAATAGGGATAAAAACAGAACCCTTTATTATCTTAGATGGAAAATAATTTTGATAAAACACTTGAACTCCATTCTTGAGGAAAATATCCTTTCTTCTTCAAAAACATTTTTCCTTTCATAACATGTCATACAACTTTAAAATAAAAGAAGTTGATTAAAAATAAAATTGAAAACTTGTAAAGGAAGCTTCTTGGAAATAATGTTTTAAAAATCCATTCATGCCGTATAGGTTAAAAAAAACATTCTTTGTACTTTTGTCGGAAAAGTCAAAAAAGTACCTCGTACGAAAAACGACAAAAGATTACTTTCATATCTTTTACAAAAAACTTGCCGAAGGGTAAAATTGGATATAAACTATTGTAGAAGGATGGAAATAATATTACATATTGATGAAACATGGATGTGGATGATAAAATACACCCCAGTAAATACTTACGAATAAACAATCTCGGATAAAAATGAGATTGTGATATTTCCCTTACCTTTGGTCCGATTGTCTTTGTATGTGTCCGAAGCTCCTGTATAATGGTTTAAATAATGTTATTGACTTATTAAAGAATCATATTCATTGTTATGACATCATATATGGTTCACTTATGACATTATATTACCCGTTCTTTTGTAAATTCCATGTTAAAGAAGCGTTTTGGGTAAAATCGTTTCATTTATCGTAGGTGTTTTGACTTGTTGTTCTTGACATTATTATTACTTATATCATGATTTACTTACTTCCAGAATATAAAATATGATTTATATATCATATATATTCATTATATATATAATAGATAGATAAATGAAATGAAAAACACCGTTCATGGAGACGGTAGTCCGTACGTACGCATGAACGCTGTTTTCCTTTCCTTATTGTCTTGAATGGAAGTAAGTAGATGACATAAATATATATATATACATAAATCCAGTAGCTTTATAATGTCATATATTTCATTATTATTTCTTATATATACTTTATAATCATTCATAAATGGTTAACATGGAGAATGAATCTCATCGCGTCGTGGAGACGGTAGTCCGTACGTACGCACGAGCGATGATATCATTTCCATAAATATTGAATTGAATAGGAGTGGATTATACAATATATCAGAATCAATATGATGTTGTAATAACTATGTATAGTTATTCTTTACACCATTATACCCATCCATGTAAGGTGGTGGTGGAAAATAGATTACACCACGGCGTGGAGACGGTATTCCGTACGTACGCACGCGCGGTGATTTCATTTTTCCGTAGGATGGATAGAAGGTGAATTAGGGTTGTTTCATATTTATAATAACATATCAGTATGTAAGTAATACTGATGTTATTACTTCATCATGAAACAACTAAAGAAGAAGAAGTTGAAGAAGAAAGAAATTGAAAAGATCGGTAATGGATATTACCTCTTCTTTGGAACGCCTCTTTGAATCCTCCACTTAAGGAACTAAGAGTGGTCTTTGGAGAAGACCAGGACCTCTAGGACTATTCTAGGGAAGTGGAGAGGAGAAAATGGCAGGGGTTGGCCGAGCTTGAGTGCTCAATTTGGTGTGAGGAGGAGGGGGAGGAGGTGCCCTTTTATAAGGGAGGAGAGGGGCACCTTAGGAATATCTCAAAATATTATTTTATATTAAAGTCAAAATATGCTTATAATGGTTCCAAAGGGTCTTATTTCGAAGCTAAAGTGGGGATGGGTC
This sequence comes from Viscum album, assembly GCA_963277665.1. Lineage (NCBI taxonomy): Eukaryota > Viridiplantae > Streptophyta > Magnoliopsida > Santalales > Viscaceae > Viscum > Viscum album. The sequence continues at coordinate 608,965,425 of OY728137.1, read as the reverse complement.
GAAATACTATCAACCAATAAGATTTAGACAAGTTTAGGGTATTATTTTAACCTTATCAATTAGATTTAACTCTAAGTTAAATAATTTAACTTTTACCATGTCTTTTTGTTTTCTTTCACTATATGGTTAATAAACTTACTATAACATGCCAAAAGAACCCCATATTGTTTATTATTAATATATATATCCTTATCTAAGTCATTTGGACGAACCTTAGATTTTTAGGAATAAAATAACAATTAGTATTATAATATTTTATTTAAAAACTATTTTGTGTCAATTTTGACACTATTTGATATATGATTTTTGTGAAAGTCATAACAGAATTATATGTTCGAACCAAGTTGATTAAATCAACACTAATATATCATAGTAACCTATAAAATTAGTGTAAGTCATAAAAAGTCTCAAATTACATTCATTTGAGCATTTATAACATCAATTATGTTAATATTTCCTTAAAAGGGTAATTACTGCATCATCGTTGTGTCATAAATAAATTAATTTATTTAAAGTCTAAAAATTACAAATAAAATACCATTATGTAGGAAATCGTTTTAGCTTTCTAATTAATATTTACAATCGAATTTATCTTATGTATAACCCTATATTAAAAATGTTTTAGTAAATAAACATTGATTTTAACTCTTTTAACTCTTCTTTGAATTAAATAATAATAAATGTCCTAATCTAATCCAAGTGGGCCTAAATGATAATATTTTACACATAAGGTTGTTTTTGGTCGAGATACACTTGTACAATAGAATTAGGACATGTGTTAGGGTAATATTAATATCATTCTTACCCTTAATTACCCTATTTACTTTTAACCGTGGTAAATAAAAGTAAAAAGTTACTATTCACCAAAAATTATTTTCATCTCATTGAACCACATTTTACATACTAACATCAACCGTGTCTCTCGGATTTTTGAAATTCCATTCACAGAAGTGGTAAAATTAAGTTTTATGAAAAATTCAGTTTTTTAACTACCACTTAGTAATTTCACTATTCATCAAAAATTGAAGGTTTTCAGAAAAATGCCAAAATTTCATCATAAGCTATATTTCATATTCCGAATTCAAAAATGAAGTCTATTTTACCAAATTCATAACATAGAAATTGCATTAATTAATTTTATAATTAAATCCCGCTGTTAAAACAAATAGCGTGTTTTTAAGAAACAATATCTATCAAAAGATTGACACTTGATTATGTCTGGTTTAAATGTGAAATTACATTCAATGACCAACATTGTATTAAATTGTAAAAATATATTCTAAATATACTTTAAAATCACTCAAATTAATAATTTATCACTATTAATTATTTCGATTGAAAAAGTTGTTTTTAACTAAAATTTAGTAATTTTCACTATTCATCAAAATATGAAAGTTATCCGAAAATTACCAAAATTTCACCCTAGGATAAATTTGATACTCCTAATCCAAAAATGAATTCCATTTTGAAAAAATAATATTTACATAATTTCAAAAATTGGTTATTACTATTCATAACGGCTAGTTTTAATAATATTTTAATAGCATATCGTTGTTTAGTGAAACTCGGTATTGCGTATTACACACGCTATCGAGGGAGGTCGCGATTGCGTGTAATGCAAGGAAAGTCAAGGATGCATGTTGCGCAAGCTCCTTTTGGTGTAGCGTACAACACAAGACATTAATAAAATTAAAAAGAATATTTTTTATAAAATCTTGGGCTGTTACACGCGCCCTAAGTGATAACCACCCGGGGTCTTCTACAGCCTATAAATAGACCCTGTGGGCCCCCCATTTTAAGGGGAATTTTTCCAAAATTAAGATACAGAGCTCTGAACGCCCAAGTCCCTTCTTCAGGTCTTCCGAGCACTTCTAAGGTAATTCTTTACCTAGAATGGAAGGTCTAAACAAGAGGAGTAAGGTCTATGTGTTAGAACTCACTAACACTTGTGCGCCTATGTGTTTTACCCTTAAGGGAAATTTACACACTTTCCCACCGCCCTAATTCTTCACCATAACTTTCGTTCCATATTCTGGAAAGCCTCTTGGGATAATTCCAAAGGCTTTGATCAAGGATCGCCCAAATATTACTCTAATGGTGGAAAATCACACAAGTACCCATGTGCTGCGAAGGTATACCTGCGCACCCATGCAGTACCTGCACGCCTGCTAGGACTTGTGTGCACCTATCTTTTTGGGTTCCTTTCCTGCCCATTTCACCCCTCTTATGCCATTCCACCTCTCCTATTCAAGATTCAGTCTTCAAGACACTCTTCAAAGCCATTTTTGGCATGATTTCTTGATTTGGCTTCCTTATATGAAAAGAACTCCATCAAACATATCTCAAAACCTATTGATTTACACATCTTTATGTCACTGAAGATTGAGATTTCATTCATTTAACCTCATCCATTAAGATGAGAGAACCCCTTAACCAGGGCCTCCTTTTCAGGAGTAAGCCCTAGTCCAAATTCTCATTAATATGGGCATCCTCCTTAGAAGTAAGCCCCAAATTCTCATTAATATGGGCATCCTTCTTAGGAGTAAGCCCCAAGTCCTCATTAATTTGGTCATCCTCCTTAGGAGTAAGCCCAAAGTCCTCATTAATTTGGGAATCCTCCTTAGGAGTAAGCCCCAGTCTCAAGATTCCCAAATATGGGAGTCCTCCTTAAGATTAAGCCCCAACCATAATTCTCTTAACATGGGCCTCCTTTTCAGTAGTAATCCTCAGTCTAAAATATGGGCCTCCTCCTCAGGAGTAAGCCCCAAGTACCTTTAATATTCAAATCCCTTTAACCTAGGCCTCATTTTCAAATGTAAGCCCCAGTCTTAATTTCCTTTTGATCAGGGCTTCCTTCTCAGGAGTAAAACCCAATCATAAGTCCCCTCCTAATTTGGGTATCTTACTTAGGAGTAAGCCCCAAGATTAGAGTATCCAAATCTCCATAAAGCACACATACCTTTATGGACCATGTTCCAGAATTTCTTCCCTGAAGTAAATCTTAATTCTTATCTATTTGGGCAGCCATACACACATAATCCCCATATCATTGCATCTTTCATGGCACAATTGTCTGGTTTTACCAATACATCTTATTTCTCATACCGAGCATGAATCATGTGAGATTAGAGTGTAAAAGTAATCCTGACATCTTTATTTGAGCCATCAATCATGCATAAACATCATAATCCCTTACTCGAACTACGTGGGTTCTGATTCCTTTTCTAAAACAAAGGATACATAGGTATCCCATCCGCGAGTATGATCCCAACTCTGAAATAATCCATGTCCTCCTGAATGACAGTAAAATTCAAGTGCCCCCAATGAGTGGCTTTAAACCTAGTATGGTCATCATAATGACCAAGATACTTTTATGTATTTAAGGATACCATCAATTAGGAATCTCTAACAAATACAGATGATTCTTCATCGATGAAGAACCTCGAATACATATAAAAGATTCTCTGAATTTACTATATATCAATCATTGATTTTCAGACTAAAGGAAATCTCATTTTATACTTCGTAATGTAATAAGGATTCACGAACATAACTTAAATCTATAAAGAGAGTCCTAGAGTAGACAATAATTCCCCTCAAAAAGGTGTGATGAGTCCGACCTCCCATCCTCTCGACCAATGAAAATTCTTAAGCCTCATCAGTCCAAAAATAATGAGCGCTTACCATTGGAAAGTAGGTCCAAATGAATATGGAATCATTGGATGTTTCTGGTTCTACAAACAAGCCCATGCGAAACCGATTCGAATGTTTGAACCTTTAATCATCGAGGTCATCCCCAATTCAAGAGGAAATAAAAAATGGTGAACCCGACATGAATCCTTAACCAAGTTAAAATGATGTTTTACTTATTTATTAGGTACCTATTTAAAATTCAATGAGAGGGCCAACAAAAAAAATCATTGACATATGTGCTCATCCAAAAGATATAGTGGCTGAATTTATCTTGATTACATTTGTTATTTCAAACAGGCACTCTTTTACAAGATCTTCTACATTTTCAGAATGTCTTCTCTTAAGTTCACATCTGTGAATAAATCTGTTGTGAAAACCTCTACTGTGAATGCTACTGCTGCTACTCCTACTGGATCATTATCCGCTCTGAGGACTAAATCTCCTACTCAACATATTCAATGCTTGTTATCAAATGCACTGGTTAAGGAGTACCATCAACACGGTACTATTACAACTCTAGAGGCTGCTCGAAAAGCCCTCCAAGTGAACAATTCATCCTGGTCATCCGGACAGCGACAACCAGTGATCAAGAAGTAGGCGGTGCTAACTACCGTCTCCAACCGTTTCAGGTCGTTATCCCCAGAATGAAATCACTATTCACTCCAATATTCTGGGGGGGTGAATGAGAAGGTCCCTTGGGGATTTTATTCAAGGAAGCAGGAGTCCTTCCCGAGGGATCCCATCAACCATCGCTGCCAGACTCATGCAGCAGTGCACCCTCAACATGATGAGGGTGTCGACTCCAGGTGTTCGTCTTAGGTTCCTCAAACCCGAGCCGACAAGAAAAATCGCAAGAGGCGATATCCAGTTAACAGTGAGTAGGTTCTCATCTCTGTCATTTCCGAAGAAGTCCACCAACCTAACATGGTGGCAAGCAATGAGGAGGCACACACACCTGCCCGTTTTAATTCCACTATCCAGCAGACTCGTCTGGCAGCATCACGCCAATCCCGCCAGGCAATTCCGGCGGAGTACTATAGGCAGGAACATATACCTGTTTATACATCATCAGCTAGTCAGCAGGCTCATCTGACTACATATGATAGATCTCGTCAACCACGTTAAGCGAAGTGCAATCAGTAGGCACATACACCTACAAGTATTAATCAAGCCTACCAACAGTCTCGCTTGGTACTACACAGAGAAGTCAACCGGAAAGCTCCGATGACAAATAGAAGGCGAAATCAACATTCATCCCCCACACTTGAGTACTGTCAGGATTGACTGACAGGAGAAGGATAAAAAGATCAGGCACATACACCTAATCCAAGCACAGAATGGACGTATATCCCCGTTCCGACAGCTGAAGTCACCAAGCATATTCTATCAATGGTGAAAGAGCATAATCAAATCCCTTCTCAAATTCTGGATGCTTTCCAGGATATTATAACAGCTTCAACGACATCTTAGGGAAAGACACATAAATATATCCCTACCAGTGGAGTGACACATCAACAGTTCATTCCGGAATCGACACACACATCTTTTCTAGTCCAAGAGGGTTGTGGGGCATACCCCCACATATCATACGGGCAACCAAGTCAGGCACATACACCTAATTTGAGTAGAGATTGTCAGCCCAACCTAGCCATATCTCCTGATCAGGCACATACACCTGCTCAGAGGATCCACTTTTGTCAACAAGTTGTTTCGAAGGCGAGTAATACGACGTCTAAGAAAAAGACCCTCCCAACATAGTCAAGAAATCAAGAGCCAATCTGTAACAAGGCCTTTCTCAATGCTGGTGTTTTTGAAGCCCTCAGACAATTATCTATTGGAATACAAGATTCTACTCCCCCATTTCCCAATAGTGGGAACATTAATTATGAAGGTCATCAATAGACACTTCCTCATGAAGGCTTGCTTCATGACAATTCAGTCGATCTAGAAGTTTCATCTTCAGATGAGAGACACAGGAACCCTCTGTGTGGTCAGAAGACAAAGGAGAAAAATATATCATATTTTGATGTAACCCACCATGGTGGTCCTCCCCATGATGATGAATTTCGCTGCGAATGTCCTCTCTACAGTAGTGATGCACATTGCCTAGAAAATGCTCCAGTGGAAAATTTAGTGCTGAGAAATCCTTCTTATCTTGAGGCACTTGCAAATGTAAAACCAGTCTTGTCTGATGCTTCATCACTAGTAGGTGAAATACTTTCTCAATCGGAAGATAGCCCAGGGTGCAGGTCATTCTCTGAACCACCCCTAAGTCATGCATCTTCTAGTTTGATCAGTGATTTCTCTACCAATATTGTTGAATCCGATGAAGCAACAAGGATACACCAACTCTGGTCAAATCAGGTAGAAGAATCTTCATTGAATGATAAAGAGGAAATGCTGAACATGAGAAAAAAATTGGTGAAAGGTGAAGTACCAGTCATGTTTTGGCCTCTAGGTGACTCTTAGTATGACATTCCAGAGATGTTGACAGAAGATGGAATTCATGATATTCATCTCAACATATGGAAAACTCTTTGTCAGTTGAAGAAGAAAGTATTATCTCATGATTAATATGAAAATCATATTAAGATAATAGAAGGGTTACAATGTCAGATTGATTTGGCATCTCTATCAGTCTCTCGATATCCGAAGGCTGAAAAGCAACAGAGAGCCTTTCCACATTCATGCTTTGGTGCACTAAAAAGATTTCCCCAGTTAATTGCCAATACCCCATCTGGTATTCATGTCCGAGGATGGGGTGTTCATGGAGCACTACATTTCACTGTGCTCTCCAGTCAGCAAAGCCCGCCGAAAATGATCTCATGCAATGTTATTGCCTGTGGCCGGCCACAATCAACTGGATTTGTTTGTAATCAAAGGCTTACCCAAGAACAGGCTTCAACTAGTTCCTCTCAAAATCATGATTACAGTGAACAAGTTGTTCAATTACTCTTGCATCAAGCAAATGAGAATACCGAACATGCCTCTCGTATGGAGAAAGCACATCATCAAGTGTCAGAAGTGTCAAAAATCATCCAACGACCTTTTGAACCGGGTGATAAAAGTGGATATCGATTGATGCATCCAGCTAATTTCTGGACCATGGTCCGCAAGATCTGGAGAGATTTTAAGAAAGTCTCAGACATAGCATGTCAAGAGCCATCCCAGCATTCTAGACTAGGGACTCTTTTAAACCAAACCTCGGAATCAACAAATAGGATTTGAGGAGTTGAGTGGGAACAGAAGGAACAGCCCCAGTCCACCGGACTGGGGACTTTTTCAAATCCTCAATCCCTCCCTCAAAGAAAGTTGGTCTTATCTTGGTTAGGGAAGAAGCGCCAAGAGGAACGAAGAGAAAAATTATCAGGAGACTCTCTCCAAATTACAGTTCACCAAGAAGTTCCTGAGGTATCGAATCAACGAAAGGCAATGTCTCATCAGAGGCATGGAAGAAGACAATATCATAGAAATTATGATAGAAGGGATGTAATGCATTATGCATCAATTAATTTCATCAATTCCATTGTTGCTGATCCACCAGATGAGGCTCACTCAGAGGGATCAGATGAAGAGGTTCCTGTTCAAGAAGTTGTACACACAGACACAAATGAAGAAGGTGTGCGTACACGAAATCAAAGGTTTACTCAAAATCTGGGTGTTCCTTCAAATAAACCACTTCCCCCTCTCAGAAAGGGATCAAACAAGGGGAAGGGAAAGAATCAGGTTACATATCCTTCATCTGTAGAAGGCCAATCGCTCTCACTAGAGCATATATTTGCGCAATAAGAGGAAGAAATGAAAGAATTGAGGAGGATGAACGCAAAACTACTTCAAGGTAGTCTTCCTCCTAAGCGTGATGGAGTCAGTCAGCTAAGGGATTTTTTTACAGCTACTGTGATGGATCAAGAATATCCTCCTTTATCAGTACACCCTCACAGGTCTAATCTTATGGGTCAAGTGCAACAACAATTGGCAGTGCTGCCATCAGATGCAGTACCAGCTGCCATACATATCCAAACTCCAGTCATTGCACCTGCCCAAGTCCATGTTCAACTTGATGTTTCTAAAAAGTTAATAAATACCATTGAGTCATTAACAGTTCGGTTATAGACCATGGAAGGGAAGCGTGCACAGGTTCAACCAGAAAAGAAAGCTTACCCTGAATGGGTAGATTCAATCTCTCCCCCATCAAGTTTTGGGAACCCTGTATTCCCTATTTTCAATGGATCAGGCGACCCTGAACAACATTTGATGCATTACGTGTCTTGTTGTGATCATGTGATGGGAACTCCAAAGCAGTAAGAAGCAGTGAAAATTAGATGCTTCGTGCGAACCTTGCAGGGACCAGCTTTTGTCTGGTATACAAGCTTGGAATCCGGGTTGATTACTATATTGGAGGATCTTCACCAAAGATTCCTTCTCCAATTCCGCTCAACATTGACAAAGACAACAGTTTTTGATCTTACAAACTGTAAACAAAGGGAGAATGAAAGGGTTTCAGATTTCATTCCTCACTGGAAGGGATTAACATATTTCTTAATCTTAGCACTCCCTCAAGAGGAACAGTTGAAAATATATGTGGAAAATCTTCCTGATGAATTATGCACATCATTGATCCCTGTGAAATACGCAGGAGGGTTTCGAGACCCTACTTCAATCCCTCAACATATTGTAGATTCTCTTATATAGACTATGGAAAAATCTCGTGTAATTCCATCAGCTCTATGAAGGAGAATAGGTAAATCAGATACTGCTATAGTTTTTCTTAAGCAAGAACCTGTACCTGCTTCTACTTCAAAACCATCATCTTCCCGAAGAGATCCACCTTCTGAGCGTCAACAACAGAGTCCGTTTCGTCAAGATGATCAAAGTGATCAAAGAAGAAAAAAGTTTGAGGATTTGAAGAGAAAAACATACTCTTTCTGAAATGAACAAGTTCCTGGTTACTTCATTTCGGCTCTGGAAAATAATTTGGTTCAATTGACAAGGCCAAAGAGTCCAAACAAAGAAGAAGATAAGGATTGTCCCAACTATTTCCCATTTCACCAGATGTTGGGGAATACCATTCCAGAATGTTTAGTTTTCAAGGACCTCCTACAAAATATGGTCAATTCGGGACAAGTCAATCTAAAAGGTTATTTATCCTAGGTAGCATGTGTTACTGCTACAGTTCTAGTGGAGGAAGGCAAGTGGCAAGAAGTTAAGAACAAAAATGCACAAAAATATGATGATTGGATGGTCAGAAAGACGATCAACCGAACTCATGCTATTTTGCGAACGCAATTGAAGAAACCAATTGTGCCTTCTGCCATGAATGCTGCAGCAAATCCCTCTTCATCAGAGGTAAAATACACAACGAAATGGTATGATTCAAAGAAAGAAAAAGAATCAGAAGATGATGAGTATGTGTCAAAGCCTAAGTTGACTTTGACTCTAGCAGATTCCATGCCATATACTTCAAAGAAATGGGCACCGCCTCACCAAACGGCACAAACTAAATAGGATAATCAGGTAAAGTCTTCATCAGATGAAGCGTTGATTTTTTGTTCTGTTAATATGATTCAATTAACAGATTCATATGCCAGTCGTAGTTTTGATTTTGATGAGCCCGAATTCCCTATATCAAATAGAGGAATTAGAGGAAGTTCCAGAGGCTCAGGATACAGGGGAAGACGTGGATCATTCAGAGGACACTATGCCAATTCTACCCCTTCTAGAACTGTGTATGCAGCAGAAACTCATGGTAGAGCCCTTCAGCAAGCTCAGCAAGAACAAGAAAGTTCTTCCACTAATAGAAAATTTAGTCTTGGTACAATTATTCTGGAGGATCGGTTGGGGGTTCCACCTTCATCCTATCAACAAGTAAATGAATCTAATCGGTCTAATCTTCCAAACCCAAGAATATTTCCAACTCCTATCCCGATACAAGATTCATCAACTTCCAAAGCACCAACTTCCAAGGCAACTGATAAACCACATGTTCCTATTGGGAAACACATACCTCTGGATCAAAATTATGATGCATTGAAACACCTGGCCCATGTACCGGCCATGTTATCAATTTTGGATTCTTTTAATCTATCAAAGGATCTTCGGGAGGCACTCATCAAGTCTTTTTCAAGTCCTCAGGAGTTTGAAACTGAAATTGCTACAGCTGAAGACTATCACATAGAGAATAATCTTACGAAATGTGATGCAGTGATATCTTTCATAGATGAAGGTGAAGATGATTTCGTGCATGGACTTATTAGGCCTTTGTACTTATTTATAAAGGTCAATGGTGTATATGTCCGAAGAGCTTTCATTGATAATGGTTCATGAGTCAACCTCATGCCCATTCTACACTTTGGCGATTGGGCCTCACAGAATCTATTTTATCTCCTTCTACCATGATGTTACAAGGATATGATAAAATGAACAAGAACCACTTGGTGAATCTACACTTAGAACTCAGTTTGGAGATCTTATATCCAATTCAGATTTCATGGTTGTTGACCAAGACTCAGCCTTCAACATCTTTCTTGGAAGACCCTGGCTACATCAACATGAAGCTATCCCTTCATCATACCATCAATGTCTCATGTATTGTTTCGATGGTCAAGTTGGGACATTTTATGGTGATAAGGCCCCGTTCAAGACATGTTAGTCTCAATACATTGAGGTGGAATTCTATCACATGAATGGAAGGGAGAAATCCACTGCAAAGGAGATTACCGAAGTTAATGCTCTATATGGTTTGGAGAAGATTCCAGTAAATCCATTTGCACATGTGAGTACAGATTAGGTGTTTCCTATCAGTCAAATTGACAAGATAGACCCAAATTAAAATAATCTTATGGAAAGATCCATAATTTCAATTACAGAAATCGAGCCAGAAAACATGGGAGAAATTGGTAACCCACTATGCAGGGATGGAAGCACAAATGGTGACATCTTCATTTCATCTGCTGAAATCCAACAAGTCTATAGTTCACCAATTAGGACAGAAGAAGTTATAGCAACATCGGAGGTGAATAGTGATGTCGATTCTCAATCCATCATCTCCTCTTTATTACCCAAATAATACCCTTCATCATCAATTGGGTCAGAAATGGATGCTTCTTCTTCAAGATGTGCAAATTTTGACATCTCTTGTGATCATGAAAATTCTTCTTCATCATATACTATGCAAGTAGAAACAGAAGAAATAACACATGTTGAAGAAGAAGAAGAAGATCTCAGAGATGCTCCTCCAGCATTTGAAGAGGTTATCTCTACCCCCATTGATGAACTCAGAGAAATAAATCTGGGAACAAAAGAAGATCCACGCCCCACATTAATCAGTTTGGCCATGACTATTGAAGAATAAGAGATTTATATTTTCTTTTTAAAGAAAAATCGAGACATATTTGCTTGGATCTATACAGAGATACCCAGGCTTGATCTTGATGTTTATACTCATCATTTGAGTTTACCAGAAGAACATTGAGGATTTAAGCAAGCTGCAAGAAGAACACACCCAACTTATGTTTCCAAAATTGAAGTTGAAGTGGATAAGCTTATCAAAGCTAACTTCTTCATAGAAGTTAAATATCCCTAGTGGTTGGATAATATTTCCCTATAAAGAAAAAAAACAAACAAATTAGATTTTGCATCGATTTCAGAGATCTTAATCGGCATTGTCCTAAGGATGATTTCCTAGTTCCGATTACAGAACTTTTAATTGATGAAACAGCTGGCTATGAAGCAGTTTCCTTCATGGATGTATATTTTGGATATAATCAAATCCGAATGGCCCCATTAGATGAGGAATCCACAGCCTTCAGAGCCCCTCAGGGTGTGTTTTGCTACCGGGTAATTCCCTTTTGCTTAAAGAATGCAGGTGCAACATATCAGCGTGCCATGCATCATATCTTCAAACCCTTTTTAGGGAAGTTTGTTGAATTATATATAGATGATTTGGTGTTTAAATCCAAACAACATTATAATCACTTGGATGATTTGGAAGTCATATTCTGCAATCTTCGACAACATAATTTGAAGATGAACCCCTTAAAATGTGTGTTTGGGGTATCCTCGGGAAAATTTCCCGGCTTTGTTGTTTGCCATCGTGGTATTGAATTTGATCATGAGAAGAAAAGTCAATCCTTGGTATGTCACCTCCTCAAAATTTGAAATAATTAAGAGGACATCAAGGACACTTAGCCTATATTTGGCGTTTCATCGCCAATTTGGCAGGCAAAAGTTTACCCTTCACCAAATTGATGAAGAAGGGAGTCACTTACCAGTGGACTGACGAATGTCAAGACGCATTCGATATTCTCAAGAAATACCTCTTGAGTCCACCAGTACTCATACCACCTATTGAAAGAAGACCACTTATCCCCTACGTGACAGCTCTAGAGTGATCATTGGGTGCCTTTATTACTCATAAAAATGATGCTGGGAATGAAAACAACCTCTATTACCTCAGTCAAATTGTGCTTGAAGCAAAAACCCAGTATTCAAGTATTGAGATGTGTGGTTTGGAATTAATATTTTTTGTTTAGAAGTTGAGACACTACCTGAAACATCACGAGGTCCAATTGGTATCTCCTAATAATCCGCTCAAATTAATCCTTAGGCGTCCAATTCTTACAGGACGTCTGGCAAGGTGGGTAGTTATTTTGCATAAATTCGATATTCGGTATGTGTCTCAAATGGAAATAAAGGTCCAAGCTCTGGCTGATTTCCTGGATGAACACCCTTCAGTGGAAGACACATATTCAGATGTTGAACTCCCTGATGAGGAAGTCTTCTCTATTCAAGAAAGTCCTCATGCATGGGAAATGTATTTTTATGGTGCTTCCAGAAGTCCAACGGGGAGGAAAATGGAAAATCCTAAATTCAACAAAGTTGGCTTAGGAATTGTGCTCATTTCTCCATAAAATGAAGTGTTACATTATTCCTTCTTATTATGGGAAGGTGGTACAAATAATGAATCAGAATACCAAGCTCTAATCACCGGCTTGGAATTGGAACTTCAAGCACAAGTGAATCACATAAAGGTGAATGGTGATTCAGACCTGGTAATCAAACAAGTCAATAGGGATTATGCCATCAAAAAAGAAGAACTAATCCCATTGTATGATTACATTAGAGAGTTAATGGTGGAATTTCCTTTGGAACTAACACTTTCTTATGTCCCAAGATCACAAAATTCTCAAGCTAATGCACTGGCTAATATAGGCACAGCTCTGGTAGATCCAAATCGGGACAAGACAACCATCAGTACTGCCCACCTTCGTGCAATATCACCATATGTTCAAAGAAGAACAGGGGAAATTAATGAAATTATTCCCATTCATGAACCGTATGGTCATAATATAGGATAGATTTCACATATCAGGGAATACCTTCAAAATGGAACACTTCTGCCTGATAGAGCCTGGAAAGAGCAAGTTCGACGACGTGTGGTCAACATTACTCTTCATGATGGCCCAGATCACCTAGAGAAAATTCTATACAAGCGGGGTTTTGATGGAGTTCTCTTCAAATGCATTGATGGTGAAGAGACAATGGCTGTCATGAAAGAAGTGTGTGCAGGAGTCTGTGGTGCCCACCAGTCTAGACATAGACTATCTGATCCGATTCGAAGGCTTGGATACTTTTGGCCTTCAATGATACTAGATTGTGTTTATTTCACAAAGAAGTTTAATTCATTCTAAGTACATTCCAACTTTAATCATCAACCTCCAGAGTTGCTTTATACAACTAAATACTCATGGCCATTTGCCACATGGGGAATGGATATGGTGGGACCTTACCCTGTAGCTACGACCAAGCAGTTTAAGTCTATTCTTACTGCTACTGATTTCTTTTCCAAATGGGCAGAGGTAATACCTCTTAAGAAAGTTAGTTCTAAATGCATTGTTAACTTCATCAAGTCTAACATCAATACTAGATTTGGGGACCCTCATACCATATTGACAAACAATGGCACCAAATTCTGTTCATACGAGGTGAAGAAGTTGTATCAAGAATACAACATCAAATCCAACCATTCATCTCGGTATCATGCAGTGGCCAATTTCTTGATAGAAGCTTTCAACAAGACTCTATCAAATATACTGTAAATGATGGTGGATAAAGATAAGAAATCATGTCCTGATAAACTCTTTCATGCTTTATGGGATTATCGGACTACCACCTGCACTGCAACTCGGTAAACTCCATATTCACTGGTATATGGAAGGACAATCGTCTTTCCCATTGAATTTCAATTGCCTTCGCTTAGAGTAGCCATTTGTGATCAGTCATTTATAGATGAACAATCGAAAAAGTGATTGAATGAATTGGAACGAATAGATGAGAAAAGATTGTGTACTTTTCACCACTTGTAAGTCTATCATAATCGAATAACATGAGCTTTCAACAAAAAAGTTCGTCTTCGTTCATTAACTTAGGGAGAATTGGTATTAGTTATCATAACTCCAATGATACCAGGAATTAAACCTTCCAAGATTGAGAAAAATTGGGAAGAACTCAATACATATGGTCTACTCCAATAGAGGTTATTCTTTAATCTCAGTGGATGGAGAACTCATCAGTACTCCAACCAATGCTATATTAATGAAGAAATATTTTGTATGAACACAAAATCATCCATGGTCCACACATATGACCTTATACTATTTTTACTTTTGTCCAACATGATGTTAAACTGTGACGTCCTAACTACATGACGCTAAACTGTATAAAAGTCCTTTACGTCCAGAAAGACGTTAAACTACATCATCCATGGTCCATACATATGACCTTATTCTATTTGTACTTTCGTCCAACATGACGTTAAACTATGACATCCTAACTACATGACGCTAAACTATATAAAAGTCATTTATGTCCAGAAAGACGTTAAATTACATCATCCATGGTCCATACATATGACCTTAAACTATTTGTACTTTCGTCCAACATGATGCTAAATTATGACATCCTAACTACATGATGCTAGACTGTATAAAAGTCCTTTACATCAGGAAAGACGTTAAACTACATAACCGATAGTCCGTGCATATGACCTTAAACTATTTTCATATCTCTTACATCTAGCATGACGTTAAACTGCATCATCCATGATCCATACATATGACCGTAAACTATTTGTGTTACTTTCATCCCATACGATGTTAAACTGTGAAAAATTTCCCTAATTCGTCTAACATGATGTTAAACTGTGTCCCCCTTCACCGTCCTTGCTATATGATGTTAAACTATATAGAAGTACCTTTCATCCGACATGATGTTAAACTGCATAACCAACGGTCCATGCATATTGCCTTAAACTATGGGTACTTACGTCCAACATGACGCTAAACTGTATCGTCCCTTTTTCATCCATCATTAAGTTAAACTATGAAAAAGTCCCTAATACATCAAACATGATGTTAAATGGTGTACTCTTTTGTCCTTACTGAATGACATTAAACTGCACAATCCTCTTTTTGACCAACATGACATTAAACTCTGTTGTCCCCATCGTCCTAACTACAAGACGCTAAACTGTATAGAAAGTCCTTTGATACGTCCTACATGACATTAAACTGTACTTTTCCCCTGCTACATGACACAAAACTGTGCAACACTTATAGTCCTAAATGCAAGACATTAAACTGCATCGTCCCTTTATATGTCCTACATGACATTAAACTGTGGATCGTTAAGGTTGTTGTTACCTCTTGTTTACCACATTGAGTATGACTCGCGTGATCATAGAGAAAACATCAACCATAACACTCTCTCTAGGATACTAACCATGTGTATGTTCCAACACCATAATTTTTTAGTTCGTTGTCCCCAAGAACAACTTGATCATTAAATCATTCTTTAATTGAACTACGCTGACTTTGATCCTGGCATTCCAGGCTGGGTACGTAGGCAACCTCCAAAGGTTTAAGCCCAAAACCAATCTCTTCACATCGTTTCACCTCCATCTTATACAATGTTGATTCGTGAAACCACCCCTAGAATCAATATCTTTACATTGGTTCACTTTCTTCCTTGCTATATGACATTAAAGTGTACAACACTTTTTGTCATGTACGACAATAAATCTACAATATTCTTTGATACCCTCACCTGAGAGGGAACCATTATTTACATTTATTTTTAAATCATGTTTCATTCCAAAGACTACGTGCATATATGGAAATTCCCAAACCTTTTATCTTGGGTTAAACCATCATTGCACTAAATTCCCCTTTCACCCTTCACATGTACAAACCTAATTTGTACAAAGGGTATATCTAGAACTTTGTGGGCTTGATTCCCATCCTTATGGGATACGTAGGAACGTTCGAGTGTCCCTTGAATCCTGCCCCAAGTCATTTGGGCCTATCCCTAAATTCTACTTTCAGTCCCTTGGCTGAAAAGTCCCCATAAAAACACACACTGTGTATTTCTTATAATGGTCCAAGGTCTATGACCCTAAACTAAGATCACCAATCCTTTTATCCCACGTGACGTTAAAATGTAGTTCATGAACTACGTATGGCTTGATTCCCATACTTATGGGATACATAGTGAAGTCCAACTTTTCCATTCAAGACCCAACCACAACATGATTATGGTTAGTATTGATGTATCTCTTCATACACTAAACAATACCAATCTTTATGTGTCATAATCCTAACCTTAAATATTTTAAGATCTTCATAACCCTTTTCGTAACTTCTAATCACCAAAGGCCTGAAATTCTGAACGTTATTTTTCCTGACCATGCAGTACATGCCCTTAGAAAGCCTTACATAAACAGTCTACATAACGGACCTATTAGCCAAAAGATTCTATTATTTGATTATGCAGTAAATAACCTTAGGTGGCCCTGCATAATTCAACCCCATAACGGGTTTGTTAAATACTGGTAACTTAATTCTTGGTAATAAATCTTCTTTTGTCGTTATTTGTCTTAATGACAATATGTAGGGATCCGCAAAATAGCCATCCTTAACATACTTGTCCCATATCCTTTCTCATGATCTGATTGTATTCAAGTCTATGGTTTATATTCTCCTTCCAAACATTTGGGTTAGACCTTCGTAGGAGTAATATTCATCCAGTTCTTCAATAATCTTGTTTGGAAATATCTTCTCCATATTCAAGTACCTTCTTCAATACAAAAAACTCTATACATTGGAAAATTGGAATCTTCATAAACATTCATAGGATTTTTAGCACTACGAAAGTAAATTTCTAAGAGTTATTTTTCCTAAAAATGAAGCACATTCCCTCAGGCGGCCTTGCATAAAAGTCTACATAAGAGACTTGTTAGCCAAAAGATGCTATTTATTTGACTATGCAGTCATTGCCCTTAGGTGGCCCTACATAATTCAACCCCTAATAGGTTTGTTAAATAATGATAACTTCATTCTTGGAAACAACTTCTTCTAATGACTTTTAGCACTTTTTCATATCATTCCTCAGATTCAAATATTCTTAAGTCATAGTTTACATATTTATTCCCTCATACTTGAGTATGGTAATGTGTTTTCAGATAAATTATCAAGGAATTGAGTCAATTCTAATTCATTCGGTCAAAGCTATTTCAACCTTAACCATTATCCTTTTTATGTCCAAAATGCACGACTTTAAACTTCCAATAACCACAAAGACCCCTGGTTTCTTATTATTCCTCAGAGTCAAATCCTCTTTTCTTTTCGGATCCAACCCTCAGGGGGACTTTTGTTGACGTTCCTTTCCGTCATAGAGTCTAACGAATTGGAAATGGAAATACCTTGAACCCAAATTGATTCATCCTTTGAAGAAAACATTAAAAATTGAAAAAGCCATGAACAAGGTTTCTTTTACCTTTGGGTTGTGCACGTTCCCTCACTGTCGCGCAAGTACACTTGCGCGCTGCCTAATGGTCACACAAGTGACGTGCGCTCCCTCTTTGAAAACCGCCCAGGGTCTTCTCCAGCATATAAATGCCCCTAGTGGGCCCCCCATTTGGGAGGAATTTTTCTAGAATTCAGATACAGGTCTCTGAATGCCCAAGTCTCTTCTTCAGGTCTTCTGAACACTTCAAAGGTAATTATTTACCTAGAATGGAAGGTATAAACAGGAGGAGCAAGGTTTGAGTGTTAGAATTCACTAACACTTCCGCGCCTAAGTGTTTTACCCTTAATGGAAATGTACACACTTTCGCGCCACCCTACTTCTTCACCATAACTTGTGCGCCATATTCTGGAAAGACTCTTGGGATAATTCTAAAGGCTTTGATTAAGGATCGCCAAAATATTACTCTAAGGGTTGAAAATCACGCATGTAACCATGTGCCGCACATGTATAACTACACGACCAATACTTTCATGCCCACCCAGTACTTGCACACCAGCGAGGACATGTGCGCCCCTATCTTTTTGGGAGACTTTCCTGCACATTTCACCCCTCTTATTCCATTCCACCTCTCCTATTCAAGATTCAGTCTTCAAGGCACTCTTAAAATCCATTTATGGCATGATTTCTTGATTTTGATTCCTTATCTGAAAGGAACTCCGTGGAACATCTCTCAAAACCTAGTGATTTACACATCTTTTTGTCACTAAAGATTGATATTTCATTCATTTAACCTCATCCTTTAAAATGAGAGAACCCCTTAACCTAGGCCTCCTTTTCAGGAGTAATCCCCAGTCCAAATTCTCATTAATATGGGCATCCTACTTAGGAGTAAGCCCCAAATTCTCATTAATATGGGCATCCTCTTTATTAGTAAGCCCCAAGTCCTCATTAATTTGGGCATCATCCTTTGGAGTAAGCCCCGGTCTCTAGATTCCCAAATATGGGCATCCTCCTTAAGAGTAAGCCCCTTCTATAATTCTCTTAACCTAGGCCTCCTTTTTAGGAGTAATCCCCAGTCTCAAATATGGGCCTCCTCCTCAGGAGTAATCCCCTAGTCCGTTTAATTTTCAAATCCCTTTAACCTGGGACTCCTTTTTAGTAGTAATCCCTAGTCTTAATTTCCTTTTGATCTAGGCTTCCTTCTCAGGAGTAAAACCCAATCATAAGTCCCCACCTAATTTGGGAATCTTACTTAGGAGTAAGCCACAATATTAGTGTACCCAAATCTCCATGAAGCACATATACATTTATGGACTCTGTTCCTGGATTTCTTCCCTGAAGTAAATCTTAATTCTTTTCTATTTGGGCAGTCGTACACACATAATCCCCATATCATTGCATCTTTCGTGGCACAATTGTCTGGTTTCACCAATACCTCTTGTTTCTCACACCGATCATGACTTACGAGAGCTTAGAGCCTAAAAGTAATGAGGACATCATTCTTTGAGCCATCAATCATGTATAAGCATAAAAATCCTTTACTAAAACTATGTGGGTTCTGATTTTTTTCTAAAACAAAGGATACGTTGGTAGCCCATCAGCAGGTACGATCCCAACTATGAAATAATCCATGTCCTCTTAAATGACAATAAACTTCAAGTGCCCCACTGAGTAGACCTAAAACCAGTATGGTCATCATAATTACCAAGATACTTATATGTATTTTATGGTCACCATCAACTAAGAATCTCTAACAAATACTGATGATTCTTCATTGATGAGTAACCTCGAATACATATATAAGATTCTTTAAATTTCCTACATATCGGTCATTGATTTTAAGACTAAAGGAATGCTCATTTTATACTTGGTAATGTAATAATGATTCAAGAACATAACATAAATCTATAAAGAGAGTCTCGGAGTAGACAATAAATCCCCTTCAAAAAGGTGTGATGAGTCCGACCTCCCAACCTCTCGACCAATGCAAATTCCTAAGCCTCATGATTCCACAACTAATGAGAGCTTACCATTGGAAAGTAGGTCCAAATGGATATGGAGTCATTGGATGTTTCCGGTTCTACCAACAAACCCGTTAGAAAATGAATGGAATGTTTGAACCTTGAATTGACGATGTCATCCCCAATTCCAGATGAAATAGCTCGAAACATAGTATACTAGTTTAGGTGAAAAGTTAGTTTCACTTGTTGTTCACTTCTCTTTAGAATGATTTCTTTACTTTTGCACAATTGGTTTTGGGGAGGATTCTACTGAGTATACTTTTATACTCATCCAATGTATATATAAGCAGTTTTTCAGGTCACTTGGAGTAGGTAGGAGATTATGCTGGTATCTACAAGCTTGGCATTGCATGAGCTTTTTTTGGCTTTGTGCTCACTATTTTTTAACATTCTTTTGGGTAATTTTTTCCCCATTTAGTTTTTTTAGTTTTTCTTGAAATTACATATGTGTAATTGGGATTTCATTTATATTGTTGTCTGAGTTGGATTTGGTTGGTGTCTGTCTTATCTCTCTCTTTTTCATGTGTTCTCTTAGAGGGTAATTCCTCCCATTTGTGTGTTTACTATACCCTTGTTGCTAGTCGACAACTCGGGGCCTACTGGAGGTGGGACTTGGGGGTCATTATCTCCCTTCTCATATTTTTGGCCTCGGAGGGGAAATACTTGTAGGGAGGGGGTCGTGGAAACTAAAACATTTTTTTAATTGTTTATTTTTTTATAAATATTACATATAATTTTATGAATATAAAATATATTTAAATGGAAAAATAATATTTTATTAATACATTAATAATCTATTGTTTTGGTAATGTGAAAATTAAAAATAGTATATTATTTCACCATTAAATAAAAGAAAATTTATTATAATTATTTTATTTTATAGAAATCAACCAATTGACTAATAAATATATATTTTTTAAATAAATTTAAAAATTACATGACCATGTGAAATAGTATAATTCTATAGATCCCAATGGAATCCCCTTAATAGATTTAATATATACCATTGGAAGAGAACAATTATTCAAATAAACAATGTGATCCCCTTCTAATTCAAATTTAGAAACACAACAGTTAATCTTGATATTTTTTGTGTTCCATCATTAATGAATCTTTAAATAATGTGACGTTATAAATTTATCGTATCCTATATCATTGTCAATACTCTAATGACTAATATAGAGTAACAATAAGAATATATAAACTTGAGGTATATTTGAACAACCTACAAATTATATTTTTTTATTTAAAATATATTTATTCACTAAGGATTCTTGTTATGAATGAAATATAAGTTTTCGTATGCTATTTTTAATTTATGATTTTTTTATAATTTATGTTGTTCTATAAATCAAATATAATTATTTATAAATAAAATATTATAAATTTGAAATATATATATGTATATTATTAATCTAATGTAGAGTTTAAAAACAATATGTATGTTTGAAAAAATAATTGCATTATTAAACTGTTCAATTATAATTACTAAATTTCACATGATATAAATATATCTTATTTTATGTTCATTAATTTAAATTATATTCATTAATTATGTCTAAAATAATAAAAATTGGAACATATAAATAGAAAATCAAATTGTCTCGTCCTTACCACATAAAAAACCCCAACTGAAACAAAATAAGTATAACAATATTCTACAACCTTTGAATGTCATTCAAATTGTGTATATTTTTTTCACAATATATCTATATTATCCATTTTATTTGAATATATTAAATAAGGTTTTCCTAAATTAAAGGTAAGAATTCATATTTTATTATTATTGAATTTATTACGTTAAATTTTTAACACAAACCCATCATAAGATAAATTATAATTATAAAAATGATTTTATATACGTTTATAATAATATTAATAATAATATATCATTTATTTATAGTTCTTATTTCCCTCCCATTTCCACATGTCCTTTATAAGGTATTTTTAAAACCTATTAGGTGATATAGTCTCATTACTTATCACTGTTTCATAGAAATTTTTTTTAAAACAATATATTGAATAAAATAGTAATTTGACATATTTAAAATAATTTACAATGACCTAAATAATTTTTTTGTCCTAATTATTTATATTTGTTAATATATATTAAGTATCATTAAATTTTTTAATTGTTTAGTATTGTTATTTCAAAGATAATGTAATATAAATCCATGAATGATTTGGTGATGTTATAAAAAATATGATAAAGAAATTATCACATTAACAACAAGTTATATATAATTGGTAATGGGAATCATAGTTATATACAATAATTAATACCACAACAAAAGTCATATCATATTCTTTATATTACCATTTCCATAATAAGTGTTTTATAACCAAAGGAAAATATTTGACTGTAAATTTATTTAAATAATAAAAAACATATTAAATATTCCCTATAATAATTATTAATTAATTTATTATTAAATTATTTTGGGTATACTACTGTTTTATACTATTCAAAATAACCCTAGACATGTTGAAATGTGTTATGAACTTATGAATCCTTTCAGGTATAGATTCATTCAAAATATATGTCTTTTTTGTGTGTTGTATTGTGTTTTATGGTTTTATTTGAATAAATTTAGTTACCTTATTTTTTATATTTTTTATACAAATAAATACTAATTCAAAATATATTATGTCATAGTATTAATAAAATAATGTTTTTGTGTTGGTGTAATCAGTTATGCTATATGAGGGTAATTAAATCATTGTTTTATAAATAATTATTATCGAGTTGTAAGATACTACCCTCTAACTGATCTTTACCCAATATAAACCATCACAATATGTTAATAATATAATATTATGATATCATTAGGTGAAATAATATATAATTATGTGATTATATTTTGAAAAATAAATTTTTGTATTGCATTAAAAAATAGAGTTATAAAATTTCAATGATTTATGATGCTTTTAGGAATATGAAAATTCCAGAAAGTGATATAACATACCAAGAGTTATCTATTAATTTAGTAATATTAATTTTATTTAAGTTGTATGCATTTAATTTAAGTAATAGATTCATATAATAAAAAATAATTAATTAAGGAACATTAAATACCTCTATATATCTATACTTTTCCACAATTTAATAAAAATGTGAATAATATATGATGGTTCCAAATAATTTGTAAGATTAATAAATCCCATAGAAACCCTAATCAATAAGAGTATATTTCATCATAATAAATTATCTATATTAATAACATATATTTGAGCTTGAATGGAGTTATTAATATAAGAAATTATTGTAGATCTAATTTATTTTTAATCAAATCAAATTATTTAATGAATATGAAAAAAAATCCATTATCTTATTTATTGTTAGTTATTGATAACTGTTTAATGAAATTGAAACACTACTGATGGAAATAGTTTAACACTATTTACATTTTAATTTATCATTTAAATCTATAATAATTCTATAAAAGTAAATAGACAAGAAACCCAATTTGTTTTATTGAATAAATCCATTGATCAATACATTTTTCAATTCTATAACTTAATCATATAAAAAATGTGCATTCATTTATAATTATTAATGGATGGAGTCATTGAATATAAAAACAATCATTTAAATTGTTTTGAATAATATATCATTGTTGGTTAATTTTTTAATATGTGATTTTTACTAATAAAATCAACATTAGTGTTAAAATGATAATTCATTCCGAAAACCCTATATAACCTTTAAAATTGTTGATATTTTTTAAAACATGATTTATGATTATACTTTTAAACATAATTCATGATGTTAAAAACCACTTTATTTCATTTATATTTATGGAAACGTACATATTTAAGTAATTATTGTTGATCCAATACAATTTCTAGATGCTTTTCTAAATATGAAAACTTATATTTAATAATATTAAAGTGAATAACATTTTCAATATTTTTTATACTATTAGGTTTTCTGTATATGAATAAAAAAAAAATTTCTTAGTAGAAAATGAATTAGTATAATTTTTATCTCTATTATTTCACATATATATAATAGAAATATATAATTATTCAATAATATTTGTGTTCAAATTGTAATGAACTGCATCTACATAGGCTTTGATCATTCTCAATAAATTGAATTTATGTTATTGGAATATGAGTTTGATTGAGGACTAATACTCAATTCATAATTAATTGGGTTTAAAAATCATGAAAATTTGTTTTTGGAATTGTTTATATGTTCTTGGTGTTTATTTAGTTCATAGATGGATGCTTACATGATTTCAGTTAATCAATCAATGAGATTTTTTTATAGGTGAACCACTATAATGAGGACTACAACATGGTGGACACTATTTAATAGGGTTAAAACCAAATATATGATGTTGTGTAACTGAGGATGAATTCAAGAAACCCAAGGGTTTACCCTAGATGAATCGAATGAGGAGGACATACCATGACCATTCTAGGGTAACCATTTTGGGGTTCCATGTGGAGAACCATAACATAACCCTCACCATGGTTGAGGAATAAATAAACAATTGATAGGGAATAACACTAGGGTTATGTTCTTCAGTACATGGTAGACTCACAATATTAGTTTTTTATAAAAAAATCTATTTCGATGAATATTTTGCAGTGGAAGGTTAGGAATATTGATGTCGTACACCATGACAACTTGTCATATCATACTTGATGAAGTCTAAGGGGAATCCTAATAACATAACTAATGAAACAACAACCTCCACTCCATGGAATTGAAGATTTGGATATTTTCTTTGGTAGAACAATGATTTCTATTTCATGGTCTAGGAAATTGTTTATATTTTGGGGGTGCTAAAATTGTGTGGGGATTGGTAATTATCAGGCTTTTAGGACATTCAGGGGCTTATCAACATCTTCGTTGAAGTTCACCTTGATATGATGAATTTTATGGTTCTTGTATGAGCTAGGAAAAATATTTTATAAATGTAGACTTACAAAATTCCCCCCTCATTTATTTTAACCACTTTCCCCTCTATAATTTTCCCTCATCTGCGTCCAAAATGTATATGGTCTCTCCTATTCTCTCATTCAGTTCATCTCGATTTAGGGTGCATTATTAGTCATTTTGAATTTTATTATGTTTAATAACTCTATAAATACCCATGAATTCATCCTTATCATTATACATTAGGATTTATGTGTGAACCATCTATGATTTGGTGATATTTTACACTATATATTTCTGGAAATAATCAAATATATTGGGTAATTTACAAGCACTGGGTATTGGATAACTTATGAAGACAAAAACATGTCATCCTAGATTGTGTTACTAAATGTACATTATTGTTTGATTTTTCTAGAGTTTTTTCCGTAATTAAATTTAATTTTCCATTAAATCTATGTGGTATCTCATTGATTGAACCTTTAATGGTTCTTATTGAATGTCACAGAACCTATATTGGTTGTCAATTGGTCTTTCATTTTTATGAGTAAAACTATCATGTTTATGTAAAATATCACTATTTATTAAAATTAAAATAATTTATTAATTACTATAATTATATTTATAAAATTATTATATATTATTTATAATTATTATTATACATTTTGGATTTAGATGGTAATTTTCATCAATGGATAATGACTAATTATATTGGGATAAGATTAAATGATAATGGTCAAGCTACACTTAAGTGGGATTACTCTGAATTTAGTTATATGGTCCCTTGATAATTCCCAACTGGTAAAAAATTATATTTATATGCATGTGATATATTGTCTCACCACTATAAGAATTTTACCTTTCCATTATAATTAATTTTTTCATGAAAATTAATTTCAAGGAAATTAAAAATTTGCTAGCAGCCATGATGGACCCTTTTGTGATGGATTGATTCCTAGGATTCAAATGGTCGACACGTTAAATATAATTATATTCCATTTTCTAAAATGTCATACATGGGTGAAAAATAGATAGATTATTTGAATGTGGTGGCCCTTAATATATGAGACCTATTCATTCATTTTAGGGGTGTTATGAACAGAAATAAATTTCCCAGGTTTTGTTTACTAGACCAATTGGAAGCCAACAATCCTATAGGATAGTTGAGATAAATATGGTAATAGAGTTCATCCCACCCATAGATGTGTGTGCCTAGATGTTTTTTACATTTGTATTACATGGTGATAGGTTGGGTGAGTGGACAATCTAATGAATTGGGAAGAAACATGGGTATTAATATATCTATTGATATTTATCTTTTCCTGACTACTCATACTGTGAAAATGAGTCTCTGTTATTATTATAGTGATTTTGAGGGATTTTTTTTGTTCAATTAGTTTTTAATTGACTGATGAGATTGAGGCTCAAGATTCATTGTCGAGTGTCTGTGATATATTGTGACTTAGGGGAAGATAACATGATCCTTATCATGGAAAATACTATGGATTGGGGTGGTCATACAAAGAGTAATATTTTGTATTGTGTTTTTTAAGAATTCAAACTGAAAATGATTGTCTGATTGGGATGAATAGAATATGATGTGATATATTATTAGATTAATTGACAACCCTTGATTATTATATTTAGAATATCATGGAATTTAACAAGAATATAACATTCATGTCAATAGTTATTCCAAGGGAGGTGACTCGGGATTATTTATTTGGGTAACCGTATAATTTCATTATGGTTCCCTATCATTCAGCCTACAAGTCTATATATATATATATATTGAAGTTATATTTGATATTTTTTAATTCCTATTTGACGTAGAATTCCATTTTTAATTATATTATATTCATTATCTTTTTATATCTAATTCTGAAGACATTGTTATTTTATCTTTGGGTATACTAGAGTTCTATGGAATTGATCATTGTTTTCATTCTTATTCCTGTAATTAGATTTCCCATATAAAGTCACCTAAGAATATTTATCGGGATTGATACTATTTTATTACTTAGTAAATAGATTTATTTCATAAAATACCAAATTTTCATTGATTACCTCGTATGAATCAAATTTTCACTAGAAAAATCAGGAGAGATAAATATATTGAATAACTGATGTTTATATTGATTACACACTGTGAAAATTTATACATCATTAAACATTAATGAAAAAAAAATCTATTGGAAGATGATAATTTTATGGAAATCATTATATATTTCATGACTCATCTACCCATCTTGGGGTGATCCTCAATGAGGGACACCTTTTAGATGATGTGCACCACTACAGAGCCCTATGTCACTGCCTTTCCAAAGATTTTTGTTCATAAATTTTCTACACACTATCATGGCTATAGAGAGGTGTTAATTTATCTATGTCATGAAGAGAGTGAAAAATGTGAATTTATTTTATGAGGTATCTTTTTTTTTAATTTCAATTTATGTTGGGATTACCTGTTTGTTCTACATTGATTTCTCATTCTTGATTCTTCATACATGGACATTTTTTGTTGGGTTAATAGGATGATATAATTTCATTCATTATTTTGGAATGACCATTACATGAGTGATTAATAACCATTTTTTATATTGATGAATAGGGATTAGAGTTATTCCATTACCATTTCTTTTGATTCTACCCAATGTTCAAATAAGGTCTCAAGATTCCCATTATTCAAAATCTGAAATATCTGACCATGTGAAAAGGATAAATTTTGATAGAGAATGTTTACCATGACCATTGGAAATTATAGGATCTAATTTTAATTATTAAATTAATGTTAATTAATTATCTTATACCATAATACCCCATGAACCCTAATTCATTTCCACCCAACACCGTTTTTCTATTTTCATCTCCCACATTCTTGACCAATATTATTCTTTGTAGTTTAGATTCAATTTCCACATTTTGAAATTATTTTAGGTTATTATTATATTAATTAATATTTTATCCAACCCTATCGTTGTGAATTCTAAATTAGTGTTACATATAATATACATATTATAGTTATAGTTTCGATTGATTCGTGATATTAATTTTAATATTCCACAAACCTATTAGAATTAATTAATACCCATGAGATATATTGCATGATGTGATCAAATACACTCTATCACTAGAAAAATATTGTATAGTTCATCTCAAATTACACGTTAGAACCTAATTATGTATATAGGCTATTTGTTTATTCTTAAAAATATAATTTTTTATTTAACTAAGTATATCATAAGTTGTTTATTTGATGGTTTTTAATGGACCCCCTAATTTATCCATATTAAAAATTTCAAAAAAAATGCTCTAGTGGCCATGGAAATTGGGAACCCTGTATGATCTTCACATATGTTCTTTCTATTAAGAGGCATGTTTGGGTATCAATCCACTAGAAATCACATATAGTGTAACTGCATTGGTGGGAATATCTCGAGGATGATATATATATATATATATATATATATATTATTTAACATTCATATGTTATTATCCTAGTGGATGATCAGTTTTATGATGGAATAACATGGAGTCTTTGTTGAAGTGTGATATTAAATTCATTATAATAATTTTTTTTGTAAAACATGTTTCACATACTGTGATATATAATTTTTTATGTTCAATGGATACTTTAAATTATAGGGAACTCTAATAACGGTGTATTGTGTCTCTATAGTATCACGCTAGGGACCTATTTCATGATGGAATCATTTTTGTATGGGGAGGCTTACCCAAGATCAAGTATCAATTTTTCGAGTACAATGACTAGTTGTTAGGTTTCAATTCATTATTAAGTGGAATTGGTTTATTTTTTCTAATAATTATGTATATGTTAAATATAGAATTCTATTATTTCAAAGAATGTGATGGAACATATATGATTTATCTCTAAAAAATTTCTATTTGAATGCATGCATTACTAAGGGTATTGAATTTTTGTTATTAGTTTATTTTTTTAGTTTATTATTTCACCTAATGTGATGCATATGATTTATTACTTTTACAATTTATGAATTATGAGGTTTTATCTCTTGGCATATCGAAAAGAATCTATGTATGTGTATCATATTTTAAACCTGATAATCACTTGAAATTTGAATATCTCTGTCTGATTGATATTTATAATGATATATGTCTTATTTTTTAAATTTTAAACAACATATAATACTATTTTATAATAAATAAATTTTCCCACATTATACATAGTTCTACCACATTATAATTTTCACTGATGACAGTTTATGGGAATCTATAGAGGCATTCTTCTGGATGAAAATATGAAGTTCCTCATGTAAGGGTTATATAGTGAACCTTACAGTGTCTATAGAGAAAATTAATATCATCATTATGGTTCAGATAATATTTTAATTCTTTATTTAAAGTGTCTTAAACAACCTATATTGTCTATACTAATATATCTTGTTTGAATAAAATATTAAATATCCAAAAAATTTGAATGTGAATAATTAAAAAAAATCCCATTAGATGATTTCATAATATATGTAGGGAAGAAGATCTGGTTCTTAAGAGGGTATTATTGTATGTAGATTGTCTATATTGATTAGTATAACTATAGAATTATGATTGACCTTTGATTATAGATGTATATAAACATGCATATATAAGAACAGTAATATAGGTGTGTTTCCACATGTGCTTTCACTTTACTTTGTGATTGGAACATAGAGGTTTTACCATGAGATATGATATATTTGTATCATAATTATATGCTTTTTGGGATATCCTAGTTCCTTATAATATAAGAAGGTAACACATGGAAGGGATTATCATGATCTTATATGATCGATTATGATTTAAAACATTTTTAAATGAATGCAGTTTATAGATTTTTGAATGGGTGGTTCTATATAATTTTGGATATATTCATGGTGATTCAATGGGAATTCATGGTAGAAACACTAATTTACATTTATGTCAAAGCACTATTTTAGAGGATAGGATTAATGGGATATAGGGTCTAGTTCATTCAGGTTATATATTACAATTATAATTATAACACTGGTATATTTTTTTGGATTTTAAATGATTCATGATTGATGGGTGACCATACAGTTTTTCATGGAATGGGTGAATTTCCCAATTTGTAAGTGTATTTTAATGGTTCTTATAGTAATATGGGTCTAGAAAACATTATTTTCTTGTCCTTTTGTTTAGAATTGTGAGACTAGTTTTGGTGATGTGTCACTCAGGTTGGGTGCTAATTATAGTGTGTGATTGAGTGATATTGAGAAATAAACCACTGGTTTGTATGTGAAAATGGTATCATAAACTTGTTATATATAATGGCCAATGACAAAAGAGCATGGGGTGGTTGTGTTTGTGCTGAAGAAATTTTAATTCACTGACATTGTTTCTGAATGAATTCCTATGATTTTAATTGAAATGGAAATAAAACTTTATAGTTAATGGTATCCTTATATATTAATCAATGATCTATGATATCATATATTCAATGGTGTTCATTGACATGTATTCATATGAATGTTTGAGGATTTATATTAATTAAATAATCCTTGGGGAGTGGTATAATGAAATCCATATTATTGGGAGTGATCCATTGTCCAATAAAGACTGTGACCTAAGTAACTAGATAAAATTTCAGTATATATTTAGGCGGAATATCATATTAGTCTAGTGATAAAACTTTATTAATGTTACATGTTTTCACATGGGTATAAACGTCATGGATACATCTAATTATTATGTAAAATAACTGAGGGTTAGTGTTCTATAGAGTTGATAAACCACTTATTAAAGGGCTCATTAATGTGATGAGTGTGGCTGTTGGATTGTTGAAATGGAACTAGGATAACACTAACCAATAGATTTTGATTTATATTCCCCCATGATAATTATCAAATTTTGGATATATAGTTGGAAATGTATATATTAAAATTAATGGCATCATGCTCAAGTTGGATTGTATATTATGTGATGAGTTTTTAAAATGATGGAATATTGATGATTTGGTGATTTAAAAGTGGCTGGTGTAGTTGGATGGTCGAGCATCCAACCATATAATTTCACAAATTGTGTGCCAAGAATATGAGTATTGGAGATTATATGATATTAGGATTCCTTCATGAGTTATGGAATAAGAATTGGAATGTCCTATAGTTTACCACCTAGGGAGATTGACCTTTTTAGGGATGAATATAATCTAGAGGAATTATTATTTCTTAAGTGAATATTTGTGGGGTGATATGGAAATAGAATCAATCATATCATTGAACATCTATATTTTTTTAGAATGTTATTTTTATTATGGGTATCACTAGGTCACTTAATCATCCATTATAATATGATTGTGAATGGTATGAAGTATTATATTAAGAGTGATGAATAATTTGGGAAACAATAGTGTCAATAAATGTACAAGTATAGTGGAAGTTGTCTTGATGTTTTATTGATAGATGTATAGAAGGGGTCTTATTTTACAAAAAATACCCTATATGTTTGGAGGGTCATAGTTGAATATCATTTGACATTATATAGTTAAACATTAGTAGTGCGATATTAATATATGTCTAGGTTAGGTAAAGATGAATTGTTGAATGTAAATTGTGGTATCATGATTATGATAGGTTTAAATGAAAAAGTCATCCCTGGTTGGGAATATTTAAGTGGAATATAATTTTTGTCAATTATGTAGACTTGCATATAGTTCTGAGGCTTTTATTGATATTCTATTAGTTTAATCATCATGAGGATATTTCTTGGGATATGGTTATGGGATCAAAAAGTTATTTAGTGGTTGTGTTTGATGGAATTATGGAATCAGGTGAACCTATAATATTAAAATATTGTAGGTTAACCTCCCCAGGTAGGACCGTATCTGGATGACCTCTTGGTATATGGTGAAATTCCCCTATCTTGGTGATTTACATGTGGGTGTAATAGGTGGATCCCTAGATTTTACCTTATTTGAAACATCGTGCGAGGAAATTCCATGGTTATGTAAAGCTTCTCCTTTTTTCATCCATGCGGATAATAACATCATGATAATGTACATGGAAGAAAATTAAATTTGCATTAGATGTGTCATGGTCCTAGGTTTATGTGTGTTTCACCAGGGAATACTCTCTATGGGAAAATGTATGTGCTAACATTTTTTTGGTGAAAAGGTCATGGTGTGACATGAAGAGGAGTGAGTCCTTATTTAATTTTGGTCATTATATTTAGTTTTGGTGGCGTCCTTCAGGTATCTTGGGAATTTAGTTTCCTAAATAGACACCTCCACACTATTTCCAAATATAGTTGTCTAATTTGGTAGGACTAGAAGGATCTCTAGATCATGGGAGTGATCATACAGTATGTTCCAGTGGGAGATGAAAAGGAAATACTTCTTGGTTACTGATATGGTTTATGGCATGTTTGGGGGATCATTTGGGGTTTCATTGGGGTGAACTATAGTATGTTTCATATGATGGGTTAGATAATTATATAATCAGAAATAATTTAAAATAACGATTTTAATTCCATCCCACATTTATAAATGAAAACAATTTTCCCTACACATTTCTTTCATATGTGTGGATAAACTATGCAGGATAACACCCTTTTTTCTTTTATGATTCCACTTAATTGAAAACAAATTTCACTAAATTTTTTGACATGATGATATGGGATCTCCCATAATGATTATGACACATAATTATACGTCAATAATTTAATGGTATTTTACTCTTTAAATTTTTATTTTTTTATGGATTAAAAAATCGAAAATGATTTTTAATAGCTGTGATTTGTTTGGGTTTTTTCTTAAGAAGGTGTGAAGACTACAACCTGGGAAATTTTAATGTAGTTTTCATGGTTTTCATGAAAAGGAGGATAGCGAGTGAGCTATATGTAATATTTTCCACATGATTTAAAATGAAATGAATTAAAACATTAGATAAATAAATTAATAAATAATAAAAAATGACTATATTTAATTATTTTTCATTATTTATTCTATTAATCTATCATATAAATCATTTATATCTTGTTGAATTTATTTATTATTCAAATACGATGGTCATGAAACATTAAATGATTATATTTTTTCTTTATGTGGAAGGTACTTTTTGAGTACTCATATTTTAAATTATTTTTATTTCAACTTGGGTTATATTTTCTATATCCACTATGGGTGGTTGACCATTTATTTAAAGTGAATTATTTCTATAAAATTAAATATATGGATGTAGATAAACTGTAAAGGGATAAAATAGAACCTTGTAAGATTTAATGATACCTGAGTTTCTTATGGTTAATTCCATAATATAAATTCTATAGTCTCTAACTCAAGAAGGATGTGATTATGATAAGTAACTTTCCCAAATAAACCATTATGATCCCTTGAGATTACAATAAAATATGGGCTAGTTGAGATGATAATGTAGCTTGAAATCTTTAAAAATTGATATGAAAATGCATAGACTAGTATTCTCTATGTAGGTTATGGTGAATGATTATCTATGTGGACTGATACATGACATGGTAATTGATATGGGAACTTTTTCATATCTTTTGACTAGTTTTTGTGTGATTATTTTTTTGAGACCATTATGGTCGTGATATAATTACATTTATTTTGGGGGATTTTATGAACATTGAGTGATGGGTTTTATTTTAGAGATGGTATTGATGTTATGAAGTCATTTTTAATTTCCTATTATATGGTGTGACCTAGGGGGCCTTGACGGGTAACATAATATGACAGTTTCCCTACATGGTGGCAGTGTTTGTTGATAGATGAGGTTGATTTTGGATGTCTCTTAAGGACCTTTAAAAATGATGTTAGAACATTAAGTTTATAAAGTCTAGGAATTTAGTTATTTATTGGTTGAAATGGTACCCTCATTAATTATATTATGAGTTATTATGAGTTTACCAATTATTTAGACTTTGGGAGTATATGGATATCATGGATGGTAACGCCAAAATTTGTATTTGGGTATACATTGAATTACATGTGGTTACCAATGATTCAACATACTGGTATATATGAATTAAATGTGAAATCCCCTTCAAATTGGATATTTTATGTAGTTTTTGTTGAATTACTTGGGAATCGCCTATGATTTTTCCTTCGGGTCCATCTACATTTCACATGATATATGGATTTGACCATATGTTATATAGAATTTTTTTACCATGCACCTTGGAATCCGCTATATGATTGACACTGACTATCTTATGTCATTATCCTATGAATCATCAATGGTCTTGATTATAATGTATTTAAAAGGGGAAACCCCTATTATTCTTAAATATTATTAATAATATCATATTTCTTATGAATACCTAATTAAATTAGGGCTTCCACATTTTATAATATGTTTATTGGAAAATTTATAATATAAGTTCATGATCCATATTCATCTCATAATTTCTTTTTTAAATATCAGTTCATTTTAATGCATTTTAGAAGTTCATTTCAGGTTTTTAATTTTTTTGAATTTTATAATTAAAATTAATTAGAGACTCATAAATTAAAATTAAATCATTTCCCCTAAGCCCCAATTTATTCCATATTAAAATGAATTGAAATACATGTTTTATTTTACTATGGAATATTCATGATTTTAAAAATGAAAATATATCTATTATTACTAATATATAATCCCTATAAAACCTATTTGGAAATGTGGGATAAGATCAAAAATCTCCATAAGTGATATAATATAATGAATAATGAAACATATAAGTCTATTTAAATATCATAGTATCCTATAAGATATTTTTTTTAACATTATAATTTTTTTAAATGTTTTTTCCATACACATAAAATGAACATAGAACCCAATTTTTTCCTACAAATTTCAATATTATTAAAAAAGAATAATCATAATAATGGGATTTTAGTATACAAAATTAAAACATATGAAACCTATTTTCTTAAAAACATGATTTTTTACACATAAAGGATAATAATCATTCAATGACAGAAAAAAAAATTATCTGACATATTGAAATATAATAAATAATATTTAAACTAAATATTGAGAATATAAATGTAATATATTTTCCTTGGGACATCAACATCATAGAACAAATAAATGAACCCTTACAAATTAAATAACCCACTTAGTTAATTAAAATATAATTCTCTAAAGAATATAATAATTTCTCAATGAAAAAGAGATATATTTTTGGCTAACCTATATTCATAAATAATTTCCCCAGAACATGACATAAAAGAAACACATATAGGAATGTATTTAAAGATTCAAAATCATATAAATATAATATTACACCCAAAAGGAAATCAATTTTGGATATTGATACATCAATATCCTTTAAATTACAATTTCCAATAAAATATTACCATTAAAATAGAAAAGGATGATTTCTTATTTTAGTAAATATTTCATTTTTTAAAGGAATCCAAATATTAAATAATAGAAACCAAAATATATAATACAAATAAGTAATATACCTTAAAATTTTCATTTTTCCCATGGAATATATAGTCAAACATTCTAATATAAAATATATAAAAATAAACCCTTTCAAATAATAATATGAAAACCAAGGGATACAAAAATTTTTGATTGTAATTAATTAATGTCCATTCAAATATATTAATAATGTAATGTTTATAATAAATTATATGGAAATAAAATATTAGGAAAATAAATTATTAAAACATTCAAAATTAGGATTTAATATAAATGTCTCTTAACTCGAGTCTGGCATGTCACATATGTTATTTATCATCCTGAATAATAAAATATTTTCATAATTGACTTACTCGATAAAAAATTTAAGATTTGTTATTCCCTTTAGTTTGAAAATTTTATGTGTCATAATCAAAAACATAATTGAATATGTTTAACTTGGATGTTTTCATGATTTTTTGTTCACAAGTCAAACATGACTTCAGTAGGATGAAATTGGTTATATAAAATGTTATTATTTCATTTCAAAAATCCTAAAAATGATATATTTATCTTATTTATAAAATAATGACACTTTATAAACCGAATATGATTTAGGTTAATGAAAAATTATTTACCTCACACTCATGGATACCATAAACCATTCATATTATTGAGTAACATTTCCATTTTTCATTAATATTAATGGAATTAAGGTATGTATTATTTTAAAATTTAAAATTTTTAATTTTATAAAATATATATATATGTATATATATCTTATTATTTCATTATATCCCTAAAATTATAAATGACTTGTTATGATGTAAAAGAAAATAAAATATATCTCTTTTCATGGGGGTACATTGCAAGTACACATGATAGATGTTTTTATTTTTTTATTTGATGGAAAATAATAACGTATAAATTCTATTTATCCTTCCAGAATGAAATTCATAAAATATATAAAATAATTTAATTTATTCCTCTATTTATGATGAAATAAAATACTAAGTATTAATAAATTGAATACATCATCTTCTGAGGTAGTAGTCATCACGAACTCACATGGAATGTTGTTTTATTTCATGATATGGTTAATTTTGTGATCATTTGTAATAAAATACATAATAAAATTTAAATATATGATATATATTTATGTTATTATTTCATAATGGTTGAATAAGGTTTCATGGATTTAAAATAATAAATAAATTTAAAACACTCAGTTAATAACAATAAATCTTCTTCCAACGACCAAATTAGGTTTATAACTAACAACTTTTTAAGATAATATTATATTTTTACCATATACTATATTTTATGTTTGGAAGTTATAAAATGATTTGCATCAACAGTACGCAATCATATAGTCTATTGAATTTTATAGAATAGACAATTATGGATATTAAAATATAATCGTGGGAGATGGTAGTCATAGAATTTTGAAGATTATTAAAACATATAAATGAAATGTTCTTGAAAAACAACTCCAAAATTCCATGTATTCAATGAATAGATAATATAGAGTCTTAATATATAAATAAAAAAATATTGATTGATTTTTTAATTTCATTTAATCCTTTATAAATTTTTTTATAATAAATTTAATCTCTTATTGTGGGGGCTATCTTTTTTACTTGAGTTATTCTTTATAAAGACAAAAAATGAATGTGGTATCATTATTAAATTTTTAAATGATAATTCAAAATAAGGAATCCATTTAAACCTAATATAATTTTTTTTGGGTTTCTAATACTAATTTTTTTAAAAACCCATAATATGGTATGAAAAACGCATTGTCTTAAATATCCCTTATTATTTATAAAAAAAATTTACACAAAAATAAATTATAAATTGGTATATAATTTAATTTAAGGTATTTCAATTAATAAATATGACATAATTAAATTAAAAAAATTGAAGAAAAATTACATTGCAGTTACTTCATATGAAAATATTGTTTTGGGTAAAATTTCAATTTTTCAGTATTAAAATAAATACATCTCTTTCTTGAAAAATCAGAAAATTTAACTATAATATAATTTTTAATTGATGGATTCAAAAATTATAACTATTTGATAAAAATATATTTCCATTATAGTAAGAAATTAATTATATTTTTCATACAGAAAATACAATAAAAATATTTTTTGATGAAAAATATTTTTTAAGCATAATGTTACATTTATAAAAATTATTTCTTATTTTCTAAGTAATCAATATTTTATTTTTATTTGTAAGTATATATATATATTTCACATTTTTTTTACAAAAAATAATTCTAACCAATTAAACAATTCTGTTATGATGGAAAAATTTAATAATATTATTTATATGATTTATTATTCTTGATATTTAATTTAGTAGAAGCTATAAAATATATTATTTATGGAAAATAAATCTAAAATAAAGGATATTTTAATTTTAACCACTCAATAAAATTATATTCTCAAAAAAATTATCTTTATCAATAAAAATAATTTAAAAAAAAAATAATCGAATGTTATTGATGATAAAACATATGCTTATGAAAGGAAATCCTTTTTAATATTTAAAAATAACTTTGATTAAATCCCATATGATAAAAAAGGGAAATCAAAAAACGAATTTGAAGATAGCAGAATAAAAATAAGACGACATCATTAAATGGACCTTCTAGACCATTACTTTGCATGTTTTCTAATAGTGGAGGTATCTGGGGGAAGTCATGATGAGTTTTTGAAGGTTCTAAGATGATCAAAAATGAAAAAGTTAGTGTAAAAAAATAATTTTTTGAAGATATAATAGATAATTATATATATTTTACATTGCATGAATTTCATGACCATTGTTTTTTTTCACCAGATACTTATATAGAGTAAAACCTAGAACATGGAAAAAATATTTTTATGATAAATTTATATTAATTAAAATAATATATGGAGAAATGGTAACAATATATTAGGAACTTCATGTAATGATATGGTTTATCATAAGAAATTATTATCATATTACCTATAATGAGTTAGTAGGATTGATGTTTATAATCACTCAAGTGGTGGTCCATACATTCTCATATAATCTCAAGGAAACACCAATTGATTTTTCGGTTCAACCGTAGTGAATAAATTCCCCTGTGTAGCCCTTGATGTTTTTTTCGAATTCAACTGATATTGAGGTAATATCTCTAAAACTTATCATTCATTAGTGTAAAAGTGGAGGAGGAATGGATAGATAATTTTTTTTATGTTTAAAGATTCCCAAATCATGATTAACCATATGTAGAAAGTATAATGATTAATTTATAAAGCTAGGTATTATATATATATTATTCTTTAATTTTATAATGACCCAGAAATAATATCACACTCCTTAAAAATCCTAATCCATATAATAATAATAATATTTTATATAATTTTTACCTTGTCAAATGATAAATATTATTTATAAGCTTAAAAATAAATATTCATATCCAATCACAATCATGGTTAGCTCCAACTCCAACCTTTTATTTAAAACATAAATAAATATTTAATTAAATTATTCTTCTATGAATAAATAAAATAACTATTTTATTTAAAATAGAAGGAATAATAATTTATTAAATATATAAATATTTTAGTAATATTATTTATTAAGGAATAAGTAATTATTTATTACCTTGTGAATATTGGTGATTACAATTGAATGAATGAAATTATTCCGCTTTCTAGAGAGTAATTGTTATTCCAATAATTAAATTAAAATATTATTTACTAGATATAAATACAGACACATACTATGATACCATTGGTGGTTCCTTATCATTATAATGAATCCGTCATAACTGAAGACCAATATTATTTTCTAGAAAAAGGTAATGCCACCCAATATAAAAAAACCTAATGTCACATGATGACAACAACAGACTAACAGTCAATATGTAATAAAATAATTTTTCCTCAATATCACTCCAAGCATTATTCACATACATTTATTAAACATATATGATTGATATTAATTTATTTAACTCTAAAAAATAAACACATCATTACACCATACCTATGGAAATTATTGTGAAACTTCTATTCCCATAAAGGGGCTAAGATATCAACCTCTTTAATGATGAAAGGGAAAAAACCATCCAAGATATATTCATTAATAAAACATTACTCATGATAAACACAATGTATCCAACTACCCTATGAAAATTATTGTAATTGTTTTATAAATTCAATTATTTTTTCATGTTTCAATAAGAATTTATAAAAATATTAAATTCAAAGGACTATCACACACAATCATATATAGTAAAATATGATGACACCAAAACATTTAAAATTCCAATTGTTGGGTTTTTCATCATAATATCCCTTCTGGGAGAGTACTTTGTCAGAACATCAACAAACAAAATCTTATCCTCATATGAGTACTCACACCTGAATGTAAAAATTTCATGTGTCAGATTATATAACAGTATCCCACCACAAACCTATATTTATGAATACCTCCATGAAATTGCATTTTTCTCATTACAATAGGGAACAACCATAAACTATTTTGATAAGAAAATTAATATATGACATTGTCACATTAGTTCTATGTAGAAGAAAAATAAGATATTGTATAACATGTTCATATATAATTTATTTAATATAAAATTAACCTAATGCATAAAGTATATGGTTCTAGGGAACTAAATTTAATAAAATCCGACATAAAATAGAACCAACTACTAACGTCCAGTTAGTTCTCACAAGATAATAATGGTTATACTTATGTTGAAAAATGAGAATAGGCCTACCAAATTTTCATGTCTATGGTTGGTAATTCCATATATCCTTATAGAGAATTAGTTTATTGAAATATTATTATATTCAGAAAATACATTATGTAGTGATATAATAGACTATCCACCTCTTATTCCAAAGTCATAATCCTGAAATAATAACTAAATATATACTCAAATATTACTATAAATATTTTACTAAATTTTAATTTGGTATAATCCCAAATTATAATAGGATTTTGTAACACTAATTATTAAGATGAATCAGAAGACGCAGTAGACTCAGATATTGTAGACATGACAATCAATAGTTAGAACAAGTTATTCATGAAAATTAACTCATCCTTTTCATAAATTCTAGATTAAATTGTTCTAAATGAAGAAAAGCGTTCTATTACATTGATCTATAATATTAAAACTTTTCTAATCCTCATGAATTCTACATTTTCTTCTTTTCGATGTATTATCAGATATTTCTATCTATATGCCTTTAAAACATTGATGGATTTGTTTGATATTGAAATTATATATATCGTGAAACAATATTAATAACAGTAAATTTATATCAATGTATATCATATAAATTCATAGAACATACTATTGTGAATTTAATTCAATCTCAATAATATCTTAATATTCCGATGAATGATCTACTGGAAGGATTATTTTCAAGAAAATAGTCGTCAATTTTTTTAATTTTATATTTAAACACATTTCATGTATATTTTATATTTCAATATTTAGAAAACCATTGGATCTATTTCATTGAAATTGTTCCCTAGAACATGGTATCTAAATTAGGTTATACATGGAAAAAATTTACACCATTTTCATAAAAAACTAGTAACACACAATATTTATTTTCCAAATTTCATCAATATAAATATCATGAATAATTTTAGTGAACCCACTTACCAGTTTGAGACACATGTCACTCATTTGTTTCCAAATGAAAGATTATATTATCACTACTTACTTTTTCTACATAATTCAATTTATGTACATTATATTTCCCATTGTTTCTTATTAGTGACACCACCCTTTTAGTTATTCCTTATATGAATATACCATAGTGTATCGTTTTGTTTGTGTAATATAAAAATATTTTGTAAGGACTCCTCTAATTGAGGTGGCCTTGACTATCAGTAACACAATAGGATGTTCAATGAATCATTTTCTTAATTATTTAATTTAAATATATTTCAGTAATTTTTATTATTAATGAAGATTAATAATTTACAATACCATTCAATGATCCATCATTCTATATTGTTACCATATTGTACCATCTATGTAAAATTTCATTTCAATGATCACTAACAATATAAATTAATTGAATTATTCAAAATATGGAGTTTTTGAATATTGATATATAGAAACCATTATTTTAAATTTATCTTGAAATATCAATATTTTAGTATTTTTTTATAATAATTTATTAAAGTAATATTTATTCTATAATGAAAATATATTTTCACCCACCATTTTGAAAATAAAACAACCACATTGGTAATAATTC
Organism: Viscum album; assembly: GCA_963277665.1. Taxonomy (NCBI): domain Eukaryota; kingdom Viridiplantae; phylum Streptophyta; class Magnoliopsida; order Santalales; family Viscaceae; genus Viscum; species Viscum album. The sequence continues at coordinate 608,924,360 of OY728137.1, read as the reverse complement.
ATACATAATATGTTTCTCTATAATTACTCCTCCCACTCATATTAGTGGAATATTTTATTCTTATACCAACCCATGTGAATAATTATATTCATACAATATAATTTATCTCTTCACCATCAATATTTAACGATATAGTCATTAATTATGGAATGATATTAAGATTTTACTAGATGTTAATATCATTTTTAGATATAGGATTATTATATGATATAAAACTCGATGTTTCTAATGTATTTTTCTTGCTATTTTTTTCTTTAAATAAAATTTTTTAGACATGAAGTTGTTGTATTTTCAAAATAAAAAATTATCAAATCTCAACTGATAATATATTATATCATATAGTAATAATGTTATTATCATTATTCATTTTGATATGAAATAAACGTCTTTAACATAATAATAAATCATTTTCAATATATATAACCCTCATCATTGCCCATACTTTTACTATGAAGAAGTATTTTACGTATATAATAAAATGTGATTTTCTCAAAACATTGAAAAAATATATGTGATAAATCATTACTTTGATTATATTTTCACTGACTAGCCATCTCAGAAATTCCACAATATTTACCAAGTTAACTCAAATACATTATTATTTTTTATAATATTTATTAATGAAATATGATAAAGTATATGATGTAAAAATTAGCATTATAATCTTCCACATTGACATGTTGAACGAACTCTATAATTTTATTTGATCTTCCATTTAAAAAATCATTAATTATATAATATATGATAAGTGGTATAATTTTTATATTTACTAACTTAGAGTAAATGAGACTAAATCACATTTATGGGTATAAAAATGTCAAATACTTCTAATTTTATTTAAATAATAATTATCATTCCACAATATGGTAAGAGTATTATATTTTATATTCATGATTCATAGAATTGGATATTTTTAAGTAAAGAGTTACAAAATTGGTAGTTTAATTTTAAAGTACAAAAAAATATATTTGAAAAATGAAATAATGTATCATCTTGTGTATTTTTACCCCATGATAAATTATTTGTTAGAACTTATTTAATATATAAATCAATCCTATTTGGAAATTTTAAGTAGTAATCATCCCTTGGATAATTTAAGAATTACCCTTTCTTATCTTCATCTGAGTTAACTCTATACCGTTTCTATTCAGGTTATTTTAAGATATTTAAATAAATATATACCATTATAATAAATTACTTAATATGAATGTGGTGAATAGAAACATCATGAATTTCCCTAAAGAGTATGCATCCTATCACTTCTTCAATCAAGTAAAACTTATTTTTGAGTGTATAATCATTTCACATTAGAAGAAAATAGTCTCATTTCCATTTTAATAATTATAAATCCATTCTCTCATTAAATGAATCTTTAATTATTTTTTTGGTATTTATATTTCCATGGGATCATCAAAACAATATTTCAATTTTCCACAATAATTGGTGTAGATGAATGTTTCAACAAGTCTTTATCTTCCTTATGAATTAAGGAAAACATTTCATTCAAGAATTATTATTTTCATTTATCTTAATGATGAAAAATATGGGTAGTCTCAGTGGAATGGATAATAAAATAATATTGTTGGAGAATTTATTATCAAGGTAGAAGAATAATTTCCAAACTAATTAATATACCCAGTCATTTTGAAAGCATGATTAGTATCAAGATTACCTTCTTCATTTATAAAATTATACAGTGTATTGAGAATATTATTTTTTTCATCCCTTTTCAAATATAACTCATGAAACAAAACTGGGATATTATGGTGTAGTAATCCATGTACTTGTGTTTTATCATCAAATCTATGGACATAATTTATAATATAAAAATCATAAGAAACATTTCTTATATTTCTATAGTAGGTATCAATTTCACCTTCTCTCACACAAAAGGGGGATAGAATAATATTAAGTTCCTGTGATACATAATAAAAGTTTTTTGATAACAAATCATATCATATAAGACTGTACAATATCCAGACATTTGTATTTTTAATGATATACCCAATGTTAAAGAATGATCTAACTGAAATTTTTTTCTTTATATGGAATTTTATTTTAAAAACTAAAATATATGATTCATACTTCACATTAATAAAATTTATCTGAGACAACATGAAATTAATATTATTATGAATCTATCTACATTGTTGTATCTCAACATATATTACCATTAATCTAGTAATATATATTTTTAAGGACATTAATGTGTAAATTATCTATATATCTATTCCTTTAATCTATATATAGTAAATAAAAATTATCATAAAATATTTAAGAAGGAGATGTTGCAAACTATAAAATTGTATCTCCATGAACTATTGATTGAACTCCCCAATCCATAAATTTGTACTCTAATTTCCAAAACAGTTCTATCCAAATTTTCATTGGATTGATGTATGTCCTTAAAAAAAATGTAGATTCATTAAATTCATCCCCCTATATTAGTTATTAATTATTTATAATTATAAGTACCCCCCAACAATGGTCGAACTGAAACTTTAACTATGGGTTCCTCTTAATTCATATGATAAAAGGAATAATGACTAAATTTTAATATAATAGTAGAATTTTATTATTTCTAAAATTATATTTTTTTATATTTTAAATTTCTAGTTAATATTCTATATATTTAACTTATGTTATTCCCCATTTTTTGTATACACATTTACACAAATTAAATTTATTGTAATTGGTTCATTTCACATTAATTCAATAATTTTTCGGATCATGTGATTGCATTCATAAAATTTATAATGAATAAGACATGAATGATTTAATAAAAAATGACATAATCATGAGATTATCTAATCATTTATAAATTTATTGGACCATAATAAAACCTATGACCTTGGGGAATGCTCCTTATACCATTCCTTGAATAGTCATTACATTCAACCTATCCGACTATATATATCTTTGGTTGGTATCATCTTGGATTTATCTTGATCATACTCCATGTTCCATAGGTTACTAAATTTATTAAATTTATCTACTACTACCATGACATGAGGGGAACAAAATGATTATATATAGAAAATTTCTTATATGACATTTTACATACATGTAATACCAAATTATGGTGGGAGAGATGACTCTAAAGAAATCCTATATAATTTTATAGTAAAATAATGTAGAAAACCGGACATAAATAAATTTTTTAAAAAAAATTATATCACATACGTAGGTCTTTTCAAGGTCATGATTGGTTGTACACATGAAATAAAATATGAATTTAAAATAATTTTGCAGCAATCATTTCAATTGTTTCTTTAATAAAACCATATGAACATAGATTAAATCAATCAATTATCTTATTAATAGATTAATTCATTTTGTATTATATCATAAAATCATTCTAAAATATCCATCAACAATAAATTTTAAATATAATGATTTATTTTATTTTATTTCACCTCCGAAAATTATGACACATCTTTTAACATGGAAGTGACTTGTAATGTCCCGCAATCTATTACACTCTCACATGGACAAAAAATTATTAGTTATGAGAAATCAATTGTGTATCCGAGTATAAAATATGTTGTTGAAATTTAGTGAGGATATTAGTAATATAGTGGGGAAACTAATATAATGTCTTTACCTAGGTTCCACACACCAGTAACTCATGTTGGTCGGTCAAATGACCTCATGCACACCACCACATATGCAAGTGATTTCCATCTGACATTGAGGGTATAATATTGGTCATGGGGAGACTATAACCTATTTATAAAAGTATCCCAGTGATACAAATATGTAAACATTATCCAAATTTTACCACCCATAAACAAACAAAACTAGTATCACATGATGAGAAAAATATGGAATATAATATCCAATTCTAAAGAGTAGATATGTAATTCCAAATACATTTGAAGTGTCAACCTGAAAAATCCAAAATAAGAAAAGAAACTATAAACTCCAAAGATGGTAATGAATCTCATCTAATTCTCTCACTTATTCTCTAACCCAACTCAACCATCTAATATAGGTCCTTTTCTCTAATCCCATCCTCCATACATGATGTCTATTCGAGTACTGATAATGTAGCCTAGGTTGGGTGTGATTAAATCTTAGTAGGCTGACACCAATGGTATCCAAAATAATATCCAGTCAATAACACTATATTCTATTCTATAAATAGTAAATTACAAAAAAATTTGGCATGCTTATTAAATTACTCTTAATTTAAATGCCTAACTCATGTGTTCCTGAGGACACCCAAATATTCAATGCTAGGTTTAACTCATGTCGAAGTCTGAAACATATCACATATTCAATAAATAATTCATTAAAACACATAGTATTTCATTTTCCATTCATCTCAATTTATTATTATGGACAATTGGAACCATAGTCCAATGATTACATTTTGGGCCCAGATCTTCATCCCTAGGATGTCGTGGGTAATTTAAATAGCATAATGTGACCAAAAGGTCAATTATTAATAAAGCACATAAGTGTGATTTAAAATAATAATTACTTTTCCCATACTCATTTATCAGTATGGGATTTTGATATAGCAATCCAAGTATCACACATGAATATCAATATTTATCACTTTTTTTATGCAGAAGACCATTTCCCCAAGGGAAATAAATATAACTATTAGTAAAAAAATCTTAATATTCATAAGTAACAAAGAGTGGTAAAAATGGAAACAATAACTGAATTTATCATTAAAAACCATAGGATAATAATATTCATGAGATATCAAGATATATTTATCATAATTTCTCATCATTGGAAGTATAATGATAAATAATACTTCTAAACAATGTGATTGTAGCAATAAACTCTTACCACTTAGTTATGTTTGAATCCTAATACCCAAGAATGAATAAAATTTAATGTATCCTAAAATATTAGTAAATAATTTTATTGAATATATGACATTACAAAGGGTATTATATATAATTAAAAGTAATAATAAGTGGTTGTTATATTATATATCTAATAGAAATAAATATGAGATGAGAAAAACCTTGCGTTAAGTCATTATATTCTCCGTACACATTCACACATCATATATAATAAATATAAATTTAATATAAATATACAAGGGAACCATATTCTTATATATAAAACTATATAAGACTATATTATGACTTTATTTTACTTATTTATCCTAAATTTTATGGTAAAGTTAAATTTTTTGTAATAACGACTTTATTTTTAATATGTTTTAACTTTTATTCTTGATCCTCTTACATATGTCCTGATTTAATTATTTAAAGAATGTAAATATGATTCAAATATAACAAATATTTAGTATATAATAATTTATAATAATATATAAAATATATAAATATCTAATGGAATACACTGTTCTTTGAGACGGTAGGTTGTATAGACGCATGAATGTCGTATCTATTTTCATGTCGTATTGAATGAATGGAAAAAATGAAATATATGAATATATATATATATATATATATTATCATTAAGTTTTGATTATTATATCATATATATCATATACCATTACTAAACCCATACTTAAAAAATTCCATGAAAAGTGTGGACGGATAAAATCGGTCTGAGGAGGTGGTAGTTCACACGCACACAAATGAGGTTATTATATTCCTGTTAAATTAAAAGAATGAATGTATGTGTTATATAAATATTCCAGAATTATTAATAAATCCTAAAAATTATATATATCATATAAAAAATTAATTACATCATTATTACCTGCCTTTAATGGCCGTAATGGAAGAATTACTGAAAATAGTTCGTGAGGTAGTAGTCCATCATGCACACAAACTATGATTGTGTATCCCATTTTAAATAGGGGTGTGTAGGTTTAAGAAATCAAACTAACATAAAAACCAAAATTAAAATGAGGATACTTATATTATTATATTTTTCATGTAATAATAATAATTTATGGTGTAGAGAATGAAAAAAAACCAAATGTTCTTATTAAATGATGTTACTTATTCTTTGGGTATTTCCATTTGGTTTTCACTAAGTAACTAACATTGATTGATTTATTAAGAAAGTGAGGCTTATAATAGGTTATTAGGGTTTTCTGAAGCTTATTTGGGATGGTTTTGTATAATTCAAAAGGCTTTAGAGGATTGAAGAATGGATGGGGGTGCTGAGTGCCCTTTTATAGTGGATGAGTAGCATTCCTTTAAATATAAAAAAGTTAAAAAATAATGAGAGATCTATCTTTTATCAAGTGACTCCAATAATGGTCCATTTTCCATAAAACTGATGTTATGGTCAAAATAGTCAAATCCAATGGTCAATTTACATGTCTCTATGTTATTTGAAACCATAAGTTATTGTTAAACTACTTTGTAAGCTCATTTTTACCTTAATCACTTAAATTAATTTTAATTAATTTCACTAATGTTTTGGGTAAAAACTAAAATAAAATTTATATAAATTATAAATAATTCTCATTAAAAATATTTAAAACATTTCTTAAAATTAGAATAAAAAAGTGGAGGAATTAAATTTAAAATTAAACTTGCAAATCAGACAAGACAACGAGTTTTTAAGGTGAAAATGTACAATAGTTGGAAACGTTCTTATATCCTTTTTCAATGTGAAATTAATTTCAATTTCTTAATGTCTATTAATATATGTATAGTTGATCTTAATAAACATTATAATAATTTTAGAAAATAATTAATAATATAAATATTTAGATTAAAATGCGATTTCAGATAAAATTCATTTTTTTTATGATTCATAAAAAAACTTCAGGGAAAAATACCAAAAAATCACACAAATATGATTTTTTTTATTAAAATTTCAAATATTAATTTTATTTTATCAAATATAATTTATAAAAGTTTCAAAAATAATATTTTTAACAGGAATTACATTAAAATACTGTAAAATAATATCTTAAAATTAAATAAATATTTATACAGAAAAATGGTTTTATTCTTATATGTTGTATTGAAATTTGTAAGGTGAATGAATGATAGTTTATTGAATATAATATATATATATATATCATTAAAATAATTTAAAAAATAATAATTCATTCATTAATTGAGGATGATGTGTTTAATTTCATAAATATAGCTTTCTAGTAAATGATTTTCTAATATTCAAAAGGGTTTTATTTTCATTTAAATTTAATTCATCACTAAAAAAATCTTATTATATACATGTGTAAACCATATTTTCATAATTTAATTAATATTGTTAATAACCTTCATTCCAATAGCTAGATGAAAATTATGATAATATTTTAATATTAATATTAATATCTCATTCATGTTTGGTAAAACTGGGTGTTTTGTGTAACACAAAATATCTAAGGGACATGGAATTGTATGTAATACAATCCAATCATTATTTTTATTGTATGAAAAGTGAACATCACACTCAATTTTACATGTTTGTTTTTTGATATGATTTATTGTAAATCTCGGTCTTCTTCTCAGGTCTTAGTGTGAGGGTTGTTGAGACAAGGAGTGTCCTCTTTGCCTAATATTTTCATTTTGATTTCCCCTGGGATCGTTAGAGAGTTTGGAGAGATTATAAAAATTTAGGCCTAAGGTGGCCCTTTGAACAGTGGGTGCATGACCTTGCAGTGGCTTAAAAGTAACCGTGAAGTAGGTATAAAACATACCAGATGGACCAAGAATGAGAGTGTGGCCACTTAGGGGTGACAGTTCAGTAAACCCCAATGTTTCTATATATTTTGGTGGGTGGTTTAACAAACTATGTGGCCTAACCGAGCGGCCCTACCCAAAATTTAAAAAATATATAATTTTAAAAGTTCACCCCCTGTATTTTTAGTCACTATTATGCCCAAATTTTAATCCCCTTGTTTTTCTAGACCTAAGGATGTCTCCAATCGCTTCACAAGACATTGTCTTCCCTCATTAGACATAGTTCTAATGGAAGATGAATGGTTGACTAGTTTTATAGGTGAGTTTCAATCTCTTATCTTCTAACTGTTCCTTCTATTTTAATTTTTCTTGGGTTTCTCTTCCCTATTGATATTTCAATCTCTATCGTTCTATTATTATAGTATTTTTATAGAGGTTTTCATTATTTAGGGCTGGTCTTCATAGTTATAGGTTTAATAAACCCTCAGAAGTTGATAACGGGTTTGCGTTTCCATTATGCCGATGTTTAGAGGTACGTTTTCCATTTCACATATCCTTTTTATTTGAGATTAATATTTTTCATAGTATTCTCACCCTATTAACATTATGGGTATTTTTTATAAGCCTTCAATGATATTATTTGGTGTGCAAAGTGGTGGTTATGCCTTGTTTTGTGAGAAATAACATTTTTTTGTTATAAAATATCACACCAAGTGATTGTTTAAATGTTCTGTTGTCTTTAGCAGCTTGTTTTTTATTTTTAGAACATGTTTTAGTAATTTAATTAAATTTCTATTGTAAAAATTTTGTTTTATAACCTATTTTTGGTTAAAAAGAATTTGTTTTATTAAATATTCCATGCCTCATTTTCAGAAAAGTGAACGTTTGGATTTCGTGTTGTCAAGGTGATATAAAATGGTTTTTTTGGAATATGAAAAATATTTAAATCATGTGAATAAATGTTTTTGGGATCTTTATGTCGGTTCCAATCTTGTTTTTTGTTTAATAATTAAATGATTATGGGTTTTTAGTGTGTTTTAGAATGTTGTACTAATAAATAGAACATTTCACATAATTATAGAAATGGAAGGGTTTTGAATGTGTAAATATAATTTTTAAGGGGATTAATTGAGTTTCTTGTTACTAAAAATGGTGTGATTATTCCTCTTTATTAATAGTGGAATAGGTTCTTTTGATAAATGTTGTTTTTTTGAACAACGGTTAATGTATGGTTTGACAATTCTCTTGTGAATATGGTTTTCATAGGTATTCCTTGTTGTATCAATTAGGTTAATTTTATGATTCATGAAATTGATTTATTAAATGGTTTTTGGTATGAAACATCCGGTTTGATATGGTTTTGGTGGGTGTTTGACCTTAAAAGAGTAATTTTGAATGGATTTAGGAGAAAAGCCTTGTTATGCCTCTTAAATTGTTTTTTGAATATTTTATGTGGATTATTGATCCATGAACGAAATTTAAGACATGTTTGTGGGATGTTTGGTGTGTGTATGATTTGGAAAAGGAATTTTCATGTGCATATTTTATTTGATAACATATTTAACTTTATTGAGCACAAAGAGGGAAACTCGGGTATCTAGGTGGATAGACATGTTCTAGTATGCTAGTGATCCGGAGTGGTTTCATCCCTATTTCACATTGGAAGTATGATGGTAAAAACACTAAATAAAATATGATGATGATTTTGGGGACCACTACATTATATGTATTATTCTCTTCTAGTGGATCGTGCACGAGAATGGATATTTTTTATTATTACATAAACATTGAGATATGAGGTACCAAGTGCCTACAATGAACTTGTGCCTAGGGGTGTTCCTGTAACTAGTGTCATTGGATATTTTGTACTCACCATATGTATATGGAGTGTTTCTTTGGTAAATTAAGTAAAACATTTGTTTTATTTAAAAGTTTACATTCTTTAATGTTTCCCTCTTAAAATAGTTTTCATTTTAATATTTCATCGCTTTAAAATTTATATATTGCATTTCCTGTTTATAAAAACTTTCAATCATTTAATTTTTTAATTTTTATAGCATGGAACCATATTTGAAAAACATAATTTTATATATTGTATATCAAAAAATAAATTTTTGTTTCTTTTATTTTAATCGAAGTGCATTGGGAATATAATATTGGGCTAACCTATTGAGTTTTAATACTCACACCTAATGTCTTTTTTTGAACTTGTGTAAGTTTTATCTTAGGTATGATCGACTTGGGTGATGTGTGATAATTTTGTTGTATATTGACTAGTGGGGTCACATTGAGTTATTTGGTTGTTAGGTTTGGTCGGTTGAGTAGTTTGGTTTAGTTTTCATTTCACATTCATGTACAGATAGTTTTAGTTAAACATTTATATAATTGCATATCGGTTTGCCTGTTTTTCTCCATTGTTTGGATAAATTTTATTATATGCAGGAGAATTCACTCCCTTTATACACTTTTTATGTATTTATTTCTTGTCATCATCTTGGGAGGATCATGAATGCCACTCAATACTTGTTGTGGAGCATCTCGGGTGATAGATTCAGGGTCAACTCGGGCTAGTTCATGACAAAATGTTATCATAGGCTGGTCTACTCTTATCGGACCCTGATTTTTATAGCACCATTTTTATTTGGGGTATGTCCGGGAAGATCGAGTAGGATTTTAGAGACATGAGGGGTAGGTGCGGGTAGAGTGTCAAGAAATATTTCTTGTTCCTATCCTTGAGTGTCTATGGGTAGTTTGGTTTTATTAGTTTCATTGGTTCTTTGGAATTGAATTGTGATTGGGATATGATAAGGGGATTTGGACTAATTTCCTTTGTGATCTTGTAGGTTCTGGCATGCCATGTGGAGTTGGGGAATTGACCTAAAAAGCCTCTATGTTTTGATGTTTTGTTTTACATATGACTGCTAAACATATGGTTAAGTCACCCACTAACACGATTTCCCTTCTTTGGGTATCTTGGACCTTTCTTGATTCTTGTTGTTTGTTTTTAAAATCCTTTGGTGAGAATTTTGGAAGTGGGTTTTCAATGCTTAATATAAGAATGGTTTTTGGAAATATGGGTTTTGGTGAAACAAATTTTGGGGAGAAAGTGGAAATGATTTTATAGGATCGAATTTCCTTAATCTAATATTATTTTTTGTTGAAATATAAATTTTTGGAAAGATTATATAATTTTATAGTGATTGGGAAATATTATTTTAAATTGGATGTTTTTGGATATTGGAATAATAATGAATATGATAAATTGGTATTCTGAATCAGTTTTGATAAGTTCGTGTTTTTATGAAAATGGATTTTGACCTTTGTGAATTTTTTATTATGAAAAGTGACCATGATGAATTTTTTAAATAGGAAAGGGTTTATTGTAATAGAATGTGTGTTAGGAAGTTATTCTAAATGAAATGGAATTTATTTTAAGTCAAATAGTTCTTGATGAAGTGTGGTTTTTTTAGATGCTGAAAAAGGTTTTGGTAAATATGAAAATGGTTTTTGACTTCGTGGTTAGTGTGCCTATAGAAGGTAAATGATTTTTGGAATGATGTTTTTGGTTTTATACATTGGTGATTTAATTGGTGATAAAATTTATGGTCTTGTGTAAATATGTTGATGTATTCCTAGTATAAAATAGTTTTTGGGTGCCCAGGGTGGAATAGAAATGTGAATGTGAGTGAGATTTGATGAAACACCATTGGTGAATGTGAAAACCCACCAAGTTAAATTAATTTTCAAAAGTGTTTTGAGGTGAACATTTTGGATTTTTTTTTAAACCAATGGTTATGTGGATGGTTTCTCCTATGTATTAGAAGTGTTTTTATTCAGTATGCTTCTTCATGATATAGAAGTGATAATATTGGTCTTTCTTGAGGTGGGATCTTGTTTGTGGCTCGGTTTTGGAGAAATGTTCAATGGGTTTTCAAAGATATGTTGGATGTTGTGATGTGGCCATGAATAGTTTTCTATTGTAAATATTTCCAATTGATCAACTTATGGATTCATTTAATTGTTCCAAAATATTTATCCACCTCTTTTAATAAGGCCTCAACTAATTCGTTGAAATTGAGAGTGGTTTCATCTTGATTTAATTCCCCTTCCTATTATGACCATTCTCTTTGTTATATAGGATGTGTTCGATGAAGATTGTCTTGTTTCACCATGATTGGTGTTATTTCCATTGCTAATTCAGAGTAAGTTAGAATGGTGGGGTATATTACTATTTCTCTATGGGTTAATGATGTTTTGTTTGAACTTGTAAGTTTAATGAGTTGTTTTGATCCTTAGATCTTCACTGCTGTGGATCAGAAGCTTCAAACATCAGGGCTCCGGACATAGGCCTCAGAGTAATGCTTTCCACACATTCACGAAATTTACAATGGTGTGGTTACCTCAACTAAGCTAATACCTCCCCAATTTTGGTGATGTATTTTATATGCTTCTATTGTGGTTCCTCGTCACTATGAACATCCTCTAATCACAAAGAGCGTGGTGGACTATCCCCTCACATAGGGTCTATTGTTATTTATTCTTGGATGTGGTTTTTATCTAAATGTACTTATTTGGACTGCTTATGTAAATCGGTGAGGTCTTGGTTTTACCTGTTTGTATGTGGAGAGTGTTGAGTAGTTTTTCTATTTCTATTGTGGTTGAAGTGGCCCCATGATTAGGTCCCCTTACCTCCCTTCCTCGAGTAGTGGGGGTTTATATCACTGATAAAAGTGTTTACTACATTCTTGTTCCCTCTTTTGGGGAGTGGGTGGATTATATGTTCATGTTGTGTTCCTATAAACTTTTCTTGGTAGGTTTCTATGGGGGAGTTTTGGTGGGCCTGTGTGGGTGAGGCCCAATTCTAGCTCCCATTGGAATCTTTTTTATTCATTTATTGTTATGTTTTAATGGTGGGGAGACCCACCATGGGTCTCATAGAGATTCATTAAAATATTTTATGGATGTTTTTTGTATTCTAATTGCAGGGAGTCCCTTCTAGACTCCGTTGAAATCATTGGATTTTTGAGTGCTCTATGGTTTTGGTGATTGTGGGGTTCATTGCATGAAGGCCCAACAATCTGGTGCTTGTTGCGCATTTAGTGGCTTGATCCTTCCATTGGTCATCTAGAAGTGATTATGATTTGGTGTTTTCATTGGGGAAAGAGACATAATTCCTATGGTTAGTGAGTGAAATGTTATTGGTAAAGTGGTAGGATTATTTTGATATGGAAACCTTAGGCATGGATCAATCAGCTGGAATGTGTTATAGATTTCTGGGGGAAGAAAGCTTTAATAGTGGGGAGAATTATCACACTTAGTTTTTTATATTGGGATTTTGATCCATTTTGTTTAAAATTCGTGTCTTCGTCTTAGGTCCTCAAGTGTTACAGGTGTTACGATTGTTGAGCCTTGGAGTGTCCCCCTTTTTCCAAACATTTCTTTTTTCATTTCCCCTTATTTCGGTTGGGAGTTTTGGACAGAGGAAAAAAAATTTGGCATGCGGTGGCCCTGCACACGGTTGGTGAACAGTCGTATTGTGGCATAGGGGTAATCATTCAGTAGGTGTAAAACCTACCTCACAGCTCGAGCACGGGCGTGTGGCCACATAGGTGTGACTGTTCAGTCGACCCCGTGGCTGGCATAAGGTTTGGTGCACTGCTTAACAAACTGTCTGACCTTACTGCGCGGCCCTTCCGTAAATTTAGAAAATATTTATTTTCCATGTTTTCCCCCTCAAGATTTCTATCACCTGTTATGCCCAAATTTCATACCCCTAGTGCGTCCAGACATAAGGAGCTCTCCCATGGATTCCCAAGCCATTCCATTTCCTCATTTAGTGTATTTTTAATGGAAGATAAAGAGTTTACTTGTTTCCAAGTTGAGTGTCCTCCCCTTATCTTCTCGCTCTTCATTATCTTCCAATTTTTTAGGGGTTTCTCTACTCCCCTGATCATGCAAAACCTTGTTTTTTTATTCCATGATTTTTGATATTATTTTTGTGCTTTTAGGGATGGCCTATATAGGTTTAGTGTCTATAAAGCCTCTGAAGGTGAGAAAGGGTATGTGCTTCGATTCTGTGATGGTTTTGAGGTAGGTTTTCCATTGTACATGTCCTTTTTTATGATTTATATTTTTCATTTTATTTTCACCCTCTCAGAATTCTTTATATTGTTTTTTTATCCTTCGATAACTTTATTTGGTGTGCATGGTGGTGTTTATTCCTTGTTTTGTGAGAAATAGTGTTGTTTTGTTATAAAAATGCACACACGGTGTTTGTTTAAATGTTCTATTATCTATCACACATATTATGAAATAATTAGAACATAATTTTGTAATTTAGGTAATTTTTTTTCATGGAGATTTTGTTTTTTAACCATTTTAGTGTTAAATATAATTTCTTTTATTAAACGTTTTGTGCCTCCTATTTAGGAATATTCCCAATCGGATTTTGTGCTCTCAATGAGATATAAAATGATTGGTTTCTATTATGAAAATTATTTTCACCATTTGAATCAATATTTTTGGGTTCCATATGTGGGTCCCAATCTGGTTTTAGGGTTTATAATGAAATGATTATGTGTTTATGGGGTGTTTTGGCATGTTTTCTGGATTAATGGCATGTTTGGAATCTTTATAGAAATAGATGGGTTTGGAATGTCTAACATGAATTTTTAAGGGGTTTAAGTAAATAGTTTTAGCTTTAAATGCTTTATTTAAACCACTTTATGAATACTGTAATTTTTTTTTAATAATAGTGGTTTCTGTGAATAATTCTTAAAGGCACATTTTGAAATTCTCTTGTGAAAATAGATTTCATTTGTATTCAATGTTTTATCATTTGGAGTCATTTTATGATTCCTAAAATTGATTTATTTAATGGTTTTGGGGATTCTAAATATGTTTTTATATGGTATTGGTTGGAGTTTTTCCTTAAAAGGTCATTTTTAAAAGATTTTATGTGCAAATCCTCGTTATACTTCTTGAAATTGTTTTATGAAAATTTTAAGTTTTTTATTGATCTGTCGAGGAAATGTGAAACATGTTTGCAGGATGATTGGTGTGTGTATGATTCAGAAATAGAATATTCATGTGGAATGTTTAATTGATTATGTTTGTAACTTTATTGATCATAAAAAGTGAATCCTGTGTATCTATATGGGTGGACATGTATTGGTGTGCTAGTGATACAGAGTGGTTTTTCCCTATTTCACATATGAAGTTTGATGATGAAAATACTAACTAAACAATGATGATGATGATGTTCACTACTATGTTATGGTTATTTTTCCATACTAGTGTTTTATTCAAGTGAATGGTTTTTTATTTGGTTAGTTCTACACACATATACAAGGTACATAAGGCCCACAATAAACTAGTGCCTAGGGCTGTTCCTGTGAATAGTTCTCATTGGATATATTGTACCCACCATTGATATACCGTGTGTTTGGTTGGAAAATTCATCCATCTGTGTATTTTATTTTAATGTGTACATTTTGTAAATAATCAATCTTTTAAATTTTATACATTTTGAATTTGTGTATCTTGGAAATTAGTTACTATAATTTCATATTTATGAAAACTAGTAAGCATTTTTTTAATCATTATAGCATGGAACATTGTTTCGAAAACATAATAATATATATTATATTTTATACTTGAAATTGATGTTTATTTTATTTTAAAGGAATTTCATTGGCTTGATAATATCTGGCTAACCTACAAAGTTGTAATACTCAAACCTATTGTCTTGTTCATTTTTAGCCCATGTGCAGGTTTTAACATGAGTATGATTTCCTTGGGCAACATGTGATAGTTGTATTAGAGGGTGACCAGCGAGGTCAGAAGGAGTTATTTGGTTTTCAGGTTTGGTCAGTTGAGTTTTTGGTTCTGATTTCCTTTCAAATTCATGTAAAAATATTTTTCATCTCAACTTTTATATAAATGTGTATTGGGTTGTCGGTTTATTTATGCTATTTGATTAATTGTTTATATGTGGGATAAATCATTCCCCTTTCACTCTAGTAATGCCCCTGGTTATAATCTCTATCCCAGGAGGATCATGAATGCCTCTTGGTAATTTTTGTGGAGCGGACTAACTAACTAGTTCAGGGTCGACTTAGGCTGGTTCATGACTACTAATCTATGTGTTGCATGTAGTGAAATATTAACATGGTGTTGTGTGCAATGTAAACCAAACATAGTTCTTTAATATAAAAAAATATATATTCTATGGTTTTTAGAAATGAAAAATATCTAAAAGTTTAAATTATTTATTAATATATATATATCACAATGTCTTGGGGTGTTTCATTCTACCCCCATTAAAATTATTTTCTCCCTCAAAATTCATATGAGTTATCAATGGTTTAATACATGAAAGCTCCATTCCTAGGAACCCACATTGAAAAATGAAATCTAAATCATCCTTTAAAAATAAATAGATTGAACCGTAATGGTTAGCCAATGTAACTCATAATTAGGCTTCCACATGGGAAAAAATTGGTTGGAAGTGAATATTGAATATAGATGAAAATATTAAATGATTATAGAGAGTGATAAATATCACTGGTCACAAGCAAGTGAATGGTCAATCAAAATTTATGGGCCTCAAAACCATAAATATGTCCTGGTTTATATGACCGTCAATTAATTAGAAATTATGGTATCAAGATAATTATATTTCAATATCCATTTCCTTGAGTTCATGAATTATTTACAATCTAAGAAATAAGGAAATATATATACATGATTTCATTCGTTTTCATATGCACGTCTTCACCCTCTAGTTAGGCCTTCATTAATTTCCAATTCATCTTGTATTGTAATAAATGAAGGTTAAATTTTCATTCCTAAAGTAATAACAGATCATGATAATGATAATTGATTCCATTTTCTTTAGTTAACATCCTAGAAAAATGGATCACATTGGTTATTTTATATGTATAAATACTTATATGGTGGGATAACACATTAAACTCTCAAACCTCATCCAAATGTCAAGAAAAACCATTTTATAAATGGTTAATTTTGTAACCCTTCTGAAATAAGAACATCCAAAACAATAGAAAGAAGGTAACTGTATTTTTCAAAATCTACATAAAATTTATCCCCATATATCATAAATTATATATTAGTTCTCATATAAAAAACATGCGAATAACTTATTAATGAATTCTTTTAAAACATAGTCATAACCTAAATTAACACAAATCCTTATTTAAAACATGAATTCTATCTTATTAAAAAGATTATTTTTTATATTACATAAATATAATAATGATGTAAATATAATCCATGATAATGAAGATATATTTTTCAAATAATCAATAATCATTTCCATTGTAATTATTATTATACTATTTACTTTATCTATATCAATTATCTCTTTATCCAAGATAAACAAAATTTTATCATCACCCGGATCATATTATGGGTTACCATCCCTTAGTTAAAATATCACCATTCAAATAAAACAATTTTCTATGTCATTAGCACCTTTCAATATATGATTTAATATCCATAATGGAAATTTTATATTGAAAATAATTACATATTTTATGATTCTTATAACATAATTGTTGAATTCTAAAACATGTACACTTCAATCATAAAACATTAATCATACATTATTACTCAAGACTCATAATATTTTTCCTTAATAGACCTTTCTTAGAATATTAAATATAAATCATGAATTATGGTTCATCAACATTAATCTATTCATTATTATTATATTAAATGTAAACAATAATTTTAAAAAAATACAAACCTTCCACATGTCATTTGAAGTCTCTTTATCATCAGTATTATAATCATTACTCATACCACCTTCCAGATTCTAATCATCATATTTCCACTTAGTATAGTGATTTGTATAATTCTCATACATTCCAAATATGAAATATTAAATGTTACCTATGTTCCTTATATTTCATGATATTGAATAAGACCAGATACATATCATAGAAGAAAACCAAATAATCATGACAAATTGAATATAAGAATCTTAAATCATAAAATCTAATTTAAAAAATATTAAACCACAGGCTTATCCTTAGAGATATCCCTTGGGATAACATTATAATTATCCCAAGGTATCTCACTAAAGTTTTATCATCCTGGTTTCTAGAGGATAAAAAAACATTTCCATTTATACCATCAATACCTACCTTGTATTAAAATACATGGATATTACCCTATATTAGAATAATATTCATCACATTGACAAAATACACACCCAAGAACCATAATAGTTTAGTGTCTTTGGAAGCATGTAAAAATCATATTCTATATTGGTTAATAATCTTCCACATCTCCCTTTAATATCTTCTCCTATAGTACTCTTACTTAATAACATTATTCATAACATGGGGAAAGAAAACATAATAAAGGTTTAAGCTCAGATTATTAGTAAGGGTAAATAATGGAAATTTATAAGAATAAAAATATAATTAGTTTATGAAACCATGATTGTGTCATTATAATATCATATAATGCATATAAAAGATCATAATCATGAATCCTGAAATAAATATTGGTAGTTCATAAGACATGAATAATATAGAAATCAAAGAAAATAAATCATGAGATCATAAAATTTTCATAATATATATACTTGTTTCATATAAAGCAAATTATATCATTAATAAATTTTTTAAATTTATCATGTATTCAAGTTCATGCATAAAATTGTGAACATGTAATCAGGTTCACACATAAACATACAGACATGAAACTAGGACAACACATAACATTATGAATATGTGATCAGGTTTACACATGACATTGTCAATCTGTAATCAGGTTCAATAATAAAACAATGGACAAGAAACAAATTACATGAATAACATTTTTAACATGTAATCATGTTCACACAAATCATATATAATCATGAGTCATCCATTGTTACCCAATTCATTTGAAGTAGATATAGGTACCACTAGTCACATTATTAAAACATAATTGTGTCAGCCAAAAAATCATAAAAATCATAATATCATAACTTGTGATGTGAAATGTGTATTATAAACACATTAATATATCATAAACGGTGTAAAAGAGATAGGTTTCATCACCCCCTCGTCATTGAATAACCCATTAAATGAAGAGGGTTTCATATGTTTTTTATCAAGGTATAACCCATTTAAGTGGAATGGGATTCATAAATATATTTTCATCTTAAACATAAACAATTAAAATAAATAATAAGATTAGTTTCCTGGGATCATTTCCCTATTAAATCATACACTATATCAAAGGATATAATCTAGACATAAAATGATTTAGAGAGATCAATTGGATAATTTTCTATCGTAAATATATTTCCATTGAAACTAAAATTGTAAAACATAAAAAATTTTCAAAATAAATTCCCTTTAACACCACCTTGATATATAATAATGTAAGCATTAAAAATCATAAAAAACATTTCACGAGTAAACCATACTTTCTACTTTAAAAAAATCCTTAAAAAAACAATTTCAAAACGATTTTCATCAAAAGAAATATGAAAATTTATAAAAAAATATTTGAAACCATTTAAATAAATTTATTATAAGATAAAATTTGTAAAAATTATGAATTAATCTTTGAAAACCATTTTAAAACCATTTTAAACATTAACCATTTTTGAAAACCATTTTCATTGAAAATAACATTGAAAACTTATTATAGAATCTTTGAAAAACTATTTTATACACTTTCTATAATGTAAAAAAAATTAAAATACTTTTTCTTTAATGATATATTAATTTATAATTTTAACAAATATAAAAACATTTTTAGAAGCCAATGTTTTCTAATAACATGTTTCCCACCAAAGAGATAAATAAAGTCATATTTTTAAAAAAACATTTTCATAATATTATTAAGTTACCATGAGTGGAAAAACTGTACCAATGCATGAATATATCATAAATAGATATAAGAGAATAAAATTCATTATCTATATTTAGATATTGTTCATAATATTTCATCAATGTATGTATAATCACAAACAATCTTGTTAAATGATGACATTATAACCATATAATGTTTCCATATTAGTAACTATAAATCATAGTCTCCAAGAAAAAAAATAAATTATGAGGATCAGAAAATAACAAGAAAATTATCGATTCATGATATAAAATTTTAAAGGGAATCATATACACAACATAATAATAATAACTTGTTAATATATCATTTATCTCACAAAAATAAAAGTGAGATGAAATAACCTTTAAATTATGTCATGAATTAATTCGTACACATTCAAACATCCTATATAATAAATATATATTCATTATAAATGTAGTAAAATATCATATTCTTATATATCATAACATATATTATTTATTATAGCTTTATATTACATTTTTATTAACAATTTCATCATAAAATTACTATTTAGGTTATAACTGCTATGTTTTTTTTTAATATTTTGACTTGTTATTCTTGATCCACTTACATTGATCATGATTTAATTATTTCAATAATTTAAAAAATGATTTAAATACCTTATATATTTTTTATTTTATTATTTATAATAATATATAAAATATGTAAATATGAAATGGAATACCCCATTCATGTACATGTAGTTTATATGTACACATTAAAATTGTTTCTGTTTTCTTGTCCTATTGAAAGACAGAACATAAATGAAATATATGAAAAAATTAATATATTAAAATTATAGTATAATTAATAATGATATATATAATATACTTTTATAAAAACACATCCTTTATTTATTCCATGTAATGTGTGAACGAATCACATTGCTTTGAGGAGGCTGTAGTCCACACGGTCAAAAAAAGTGGTCGTATTCACAAAAAATGGAAAGCATGAAGGTATGTGTTATATAATAATTAAATATGTATAAAAATAATATATATCATATATATCATATTAATAAAAATGTATTCCATCCGTATTACCAACCATTAAAGGTGATAATGGAAGAACGGATGCCATAGTTTCACGAGATGGTATTCTAACGTACAAACAAATGATGATTCAGTATCCCAATTGATAAAAGTATATGTTGGCATATGTTTAAACCATAACATAAAAACATATTTTTATATTTTTGAAATTTATGTTTGTAACATCCCCAAATGATAAAGGGTTAAATGTCTAAATGATATGACTCATGTCAACAAGGTGCACCTTCCTTTTCGGGAGCCTGTCTGATTAGAACTCCACAGTTAAGCGTGCTTGGCTCGGAGTAGTGATCAGGATGGGTGACCTTCTGGGAAGTTTCTCAGGATGTGTGTGAGTGAGGACAAAGCACACTGGAAAGGACATGTGTTGGCCTGTGGGGACTATCATTAGTCAGATGACCCGTTCGGGCATGTGGGTGGACCCTGGGGTGGGCCCCACGTGTCTGTGGGGGCAACTGGTGGTACCTGGTGGGCCAGGACCCGACGACCATGTTAAGGCGGGGTGTCTCTGTTGTCACCGGGACCCAGTTGTCACATTTGGTATCAGAGGAGGAACCCAGCCTTAAGTGCGGTGCACTGCCTGGGTTGAGTTGTAGGGCCCACAACGAGGGCATTGTTCTCTAAAGGGGGGGGGGGGGGGGTGATTGTAACATCCCCAAATGATAAAGGGTTAAATGACTAAATGATATGACTCATGTCAACAAGGTGCACCTTCCTTTTCGGGAGCCTATTAGAGGAGGAACCCAGCCTTAAGTGCGGTGCACTGCCTGGGTTGAGATGTAGGGCCCACAACGAGGGCGTTGTGCTCTAAAGGGGGGGGGGGGGGGGGTGATTGTAACACCCCCAAATGATAAAGGGTTAAATGACTAAATGATATGACTCATGTCAACAAGGTGCACCTTCCTTTTCGGGAGCCTGTCTGAATAGAACTCCACAGTTAAGCGTGCTTGGCTTGGAGTAGTGATCAGGATGGGTGACCTTCTGGGAAGTTTCCCTGGATGTGTGTGAGTGAGGTCAAAGCACACTGGAAAGGACATGTGTTGGCCTGTGGGGACTATCATTAGTCAGATGACCCGTTCGGGCATGTGTTGTGCTCTAAAGGGGGGGGGGGGGTGATTGTAACATCCCCAAATGATAAAGGGTTAAATGACTAAATGATATGACTAATGTCAACCCCCAAATGATAAAGGGTTAAATGACTAAATGATATGACTCATGTCAACAAGGTGCACCTTCCTTTTCGGGAGCCTATCAGAGGAGGAACCCAGCCTTAAGTGCGGTGCACTGCCTGGGTTGAGATGTAGGGCCCACAACGAGGGCGTTGTGCTCTAAAGGGGGGGGGGGTGATTGTAACATCCCCAAATGATAAAGGGTTAAATGACTAAATGATATGACTCATGTCAATAGGGTGAACCTTCCTTTTCAGGAGCCTGTCTGATTAGAACTCCACAGTTAAACGTGCTTGGCTTGGAGTAGTGATCAGGATGGGTGACCTTCTGGGAAGTTTCCCAGGATGTGTGTGAGTGAGGACAAAGCACACTGGAAAGGACATGTGTTGGCCTGTGGGGACTATCATTAGTCAGATGACCCGTTCGGCCATGTGGGTGGACCCTAGGGTGGGCCCCACGTGTCTGTAGGGGCAACTGGTGGTACCTGGTGGGCCAGGACCCGACGGCCATGTTAAGGCGGGGTGTCTGTGTTGTCACCGGGACCCAGTTGTCACAATTTTTCTATATAATCCTAGTATAATATGGCATATGGGGGAGCATAATGTTTTAAGACAAAGGATTTTGTTGAAGGATGTTAACTATTTTTTGGGTAATTCTTTTTGGTTTGCACAAAAACACTTACTTGGATTGGTTTATGACTAAAATGAATCTTCTAGGACGAAAGGAGAGATTTTTTTAGATTATTTGGGATGTAAATATTTGATTTAATGGGCTTCATAGGTAAATAAGTGAGGGGTGAGTTCTCTTTTATAATGAATGATGAGTGGCATTCTTGTAAATATAATAAGGTAAACACGATTTAGAGGTCAACCTTACATAAACTTCCCCCAATAGGGCCCACAACGAGGGCGTTGTGCTCTAAAGGGGGGGGGGGGGGTGATTGTAACATCCCCAAATGATAAAGGGTTAAATGACTAAATGATATGACTCATGTCAACAGGGTGCACCTTCCTTTTCAGGAGCCTGTCTGATTAGAACTCCACAGTTAAGCGTGCTTGGCTTGGAGTAGTGATCAGGATGGGTGACCTTCTGGGAAGTTTCCCAGGATGTGTGTGAGTGAGGACAAAGCACACTGGAAAGGACATGTGTTGGCCTGTGGGGACTATCATTAGTCAGATGACCCGTTTGGCCATGTGGGTGGACCCTAGGGTGGGCCCCACGTGTCTGCAGGGGCAACTGGTGGTACCTGGTGGGCCAGGACCCGACGACCATGTTAAGGCGGGGTGTCTGTGTTGTCACCGGGACCCAGTTGTCACAATGTTTCTATATAATCCTAGTATAATATGGCATATGGGGGAGCATAATGTTTTAAAACAAAGGATTTTGTTGAAGGATGTTAACTCTTTTTTGGGTAATTCTTTTTGGTTTGCACAAAAACACTTACTTGGATTGGTTTATGACTAAAATGAATCTTCTAGGACGAAAGGAGAGATTTTTTTAGATTATTTGGGATGTTAATATTTGATTTAAAGGGCTTCATAGGTAAATAAGTGAGGGGTGAGTTCTCTTTTATAATGAATGATGAGTGGCATTCTTGTAAATATAATAAGGTAAACACGATTTAGAGGTTAACCTTACATAAACTTCCCCCAATAATGGTACACTTTTGATAATGGAGGGTATGGTATAAATCTTTATAGAGAATGAAATTTTCACATGTGTCTAGGTTATTTTTTCCCTTAAGTTAAAGTTAAAACACCAAGCGAACTCATTTTTACCTTAATTATTGTAATTAATTTAAATTAATTTCACTTATATTTATGGTTAAAAACTATTTCTAATTTACTATGAATTATATATTTTTATAATTCCAAATATTAATTAAAATTTTATAAAATATAAAAACATATTTTGAAGAAATTAATTTGAATTTTTTCCAGCAGATGGGATGAGACAACGGGTTTTAAAAGAGAAAATGTTCTAATGTTTGAAAAGTACTTATATACAATTTCAATTTGAAATAGATTTAGAGAAACTATATTTTATGAATATATGTATACTATTTCTTAATATACCTAATAATAAATTTATAATATAATTTAAATATATATAAATTAGATTAAAATGGAGTTTCCAATTAAAATTCAGTATTTTTCACTAATCATACAAAAAATATAACATCTCAAAAAATATAAAAACATGCTCTAAGGAAATACTGACATTAAAATTTCATAAATTTTGTAATTTTATAAAATATAATTTATCATTGTTTCAAAATTATATTAAATATAGGCCCACCGTTAAAAGGAAGTAAAATTTCATTGTAGAAAAATATATATGTTTATGCATTAAATTGGATTAATTCTTATCTCTTGTCAAGAAACAAAAAATATAACTGTTAATTAATTTTTTGAAAATTGTATAAATATATATACCATTAACATAATTTATAAAATGTTTTTTAATAATTTTATTGGGGTAAAACATGTTTGATTGTATAAAAATAGTTTTCTAGAAAACAATTTCCTATATTTTCAAAAGATATTTACTTTAATTTCTACTTAAATGGTCACTGAATAATCCTTCTTATATTAATTTTTAAACCATATTTTCATAATTTAATAAATATTTTTCATAATTTCCATTCAAATGGTAAGGTTAAATCCATAATAATATTTTAATAATATTTTTAATAATACATTAGTATTTTTAAAAACTAGGTCTTATGGGTAATGTAAGATATCAAAGGAACTCAAAATTATTTTAACACAAGCCAAACATAGTTTTGTGTGTAACAAAATATTAAATAATTATTTCATATAGAGTATGTTTAACATGGTGATTCATGGAATTGAAATAAAACTTGGTTAATTTATATAAATAAAGTTATATTCACTCTTGCGAGAAATGAAAAAAATTGAAAAGTTTAAATTAAGTAGAAATTTTTTTTATTACAATGTCTTCATGTGTTATAAGTTAGTAACTTGAATATCATATTATGGACCCTTGAAGTATATTCCCCTAATTCTTGAATATACTAATAAGATATTTTTTCCAAACATGAAGATAAGTGAATCGATGAGGTCAAATGGTAGTTTTTTGATCCCTATTATGATAAATAATGATGTTGATAAAATAAAAAAAATAAACTATCGTTCATAGGTTTAAATTTTTCAATAAAATCTCCTTAAAAATGTTGATTATATATCATGCCAACATTGGAGTTTGTTCAGGTTCATCCTAGTCATCCATGATAGGAAGGAATTCATTGTACATATCCCCATGGGGAGGTATTCGTCTAATTTAATAAATATACCATTGGATAATTTCTACCACATCATTGGTTATAATAAAATAATTAGTGTTGGCACAGTGACAGTTGATCAGTTTCTTGATATTTTTTAGTTGATGCTCCACAATGAACTAATAAATATATTTTACCTCATATTATATATAGAATATTATAGATTGGATAATTATATATAACTCTTAGTGACCTAGAATCTCCATGGATAGTGATTATAAATGTTATCTTTATGGAGAAAATATCAATTTAAACTCTTCATTATTTTTGGATTACTTATTGATTATTCATGTATGCTTGAGTAACTCTGAAAAATTGTTTTATGAGAAGGATCATGATCATTCTGACCCATTGGAGAATTATAAAAAATGTATAAGATAACCCCTGGGATGGGGCCATAATAAACTGTGAATCCTCAAAATCTATCATTTTAATGCCCTCAAGAGGGTTAATATCATAGTGATGAATGATTTTAATCTCGTGAAGGAATGGAAGTATAATCTAGATTGATGAATCATTAAAAATGGAGTCTATGCTATATGGGATGGTTTTGAAGCAGAATAAAATTTATCCACATTAAATATGTGTTGTCAAATTAGATATGGTATCAAGGATCAATATTGCGGTTGTTGTCATTCATAGCTCTTTGATGAGACACATAATAGGAAATATGCGAATTGTAATACATATCTAAAGATCAAAAATCCGAAGTTATATGGTTAAAAATCCTATTAAAAGGATTTAAATTGAGTTCATAGCTTACGAAGAATTATTTGAATCGCGTGACCCATATAAGGGATCATGATCATTGGACCCATTAAAAATATCATGAATCACATAACCCATATAACATCTATCGATCACATGATCTATTAGAAGACATATAATTAGATGACCATGTGTAGGTCATGTGAATCACATGAAGATTATGTAATAACATGATGGCCTCAAAGATACACACAAAGAACCTCAATTGAACATGTGGCACATGATGTGCATTGTAGTTCAAATAACTTATCAAAGAGAATTTAGATGATTTATTTCACTATTCATTAGAATAAAGAAATCATGTGACACAGTCAAGTGATAAGATTCTGTGATTAGGTCTCAAAAATAGATCATGTGATGGAGTTAGGTGAAGTGGTCTATAGAATCGGTCACGTGAGAGAGGAAATCATTCGATATTTGAAGGTCTTGCTAGCTAGGGAAATAAATAACCACCTACTATACTATTTATAGAAAGTCCATTTGAATTAGAACCATCTCCCAAAATTCCAAAGGATGGTTTGAATACTAACCATACGAATATTGGATTTTTTTCTATGACAAATTGTTTGTACATTGACTAAATGTTTATTCAAAGAATTGAATACCAATAAAACATTGTATTACATATTTACTATTTTTATAAATTAATCTAGTGTAATTATTTCCGAGATAATATGTCACATTGATAAGGTCATAATAGTTCCCCACTATGATGAGAATCCTGTTGTGCGACAAGGATATTCTAAAATAATGTTTTATGCTTGGATAAAATAATATGATGTGACCCAAAGTACATAGACTACCAAGTGATATTACTCATGAAAAAATAATACTTATTCTCATGAATTTCACACTTGGTAATATGAAAGATAATAGATTATGATAACAGACCAACAAGTAAGAATTATTCATGTTTTGGTGTCATCGTATATTCCCAACTGAGATATTTTTTAATGGTCCTTATACTTTAAGATTATTATTAATGCATGTTAATACTAAAGTACATAAATGTATTTCCTAAACAATGATGATAATATTTCATGGAAAAGTTGGATATATTGGATGTGTAACCAGTGATATGTAATTAATGTATAAGTCGATGAAATATTTTTCCTTCCCATATTTATTAAATCTGATATCTGATCCTTTTGATTGTAATATAACTACCACATTAAATTCTATGTCCATGGTGTAACGTCGTGGATATTTCTGATAGTCGAAGAAAGACATGTGTAGAATATAGGTTAGTGACATGGTTGTGAAACCGTAACTATGAGATATTAGTATAAAGGGGTTATATTACACAGGGATTTTTTGAAAGTCGTTCTCAACATTGGGATATTATGTTCATTCTCTTCAGTTGTTTGATCCATTTCTGGACAGTAATCTTGGACTTTAGGATATCCCTCTTAATTATGATGAGAAATAATACTTCATGTTAACATACTATGTGTTTCCATTGATCTTCCCAACATTTCACTAAGAGGTTAACAAAATTTGGGTTCCAAAACCATTCTTGAATATTATATTTCCACAAATAAATTTCATCTCTTTAATGTTTGAGATGTGACTCACCAATTTTAGGAGTTGATACACCTGTCATGGAACTCCACAACCTTGAGTTATTCTCTTGTTTCACCCTTGTAGGGTATAGGTAATAGAGACTGAATTCTCTAATGGGGACCTACATGGATTTACTAGTGAATAATGAAATGCATCGAAGCTTATGCCTAATGTGTTTTTTGTTCCTAAAGGAAAGGTCCCCCTTAAATCCATGAGCTATTATCCTGTACATTGGAGATACTGATTTCCACCATTACTAATGGTTGACCTTTATCTATTGGCCCTCATTTTAATTTGACTCACATATTCCTATTACATGATTTAAAATCCCAAAAACTAGACTATTCATATGGATTCAACATCTTTGACATTACATCATCATGTATAAAACATGTTCATAAAGTTTGAAGGTGAAAATTTATTCTTTAACCTTTTTTTGACCCCAAGTGCATAACCTCAAACCACACGATGTAGGGATATAGCGTCACATACAGAAAATATAATTTCCTAGGGAACCAAAAAAACATCTTTCGATATCCTTTCCTCAAAACTATACTTCATTATTAATGTTTTTGAATCGTCCTAAATCTCCCACATTCCAGGAAAAATATTAGGTACACCTTTCTTTGACCATGTACGGGTTAGAACTGCATAAGGACCTTAAAATCATCAACAATATGCGTCTCCGATTTCTAGGAAAGGACCTACAATACATGTGAGTCATGGAAATGTTGTATTAAAACTCATATCCTCAGTGTAATTTGAGATCATCCTCAATAGGTTTCCCTAACTCGATCACCCTCTATTCATGCCCCAGGACACATGAGATAAACAACCCATATTCAAACTATCCAAGTGGATTTCACATCCCTCAAATTATTCCACCATTCATGAAATAAAATCACAGTAAAGATGTCAGGTGTCATAAACCTTTATTAATTCATCTTATTCATCATATAACTAAGTATGTAGGGTTCTTGAGCCATTTATAAATACCCATCCTTTATCCATTATATGTTTTATGCATATGGGACAACAGATGGTCCGAGATAGAAGAACATAAAAATACAGTAATATATGGTATAATCCTAAATACCACAAACTATATCAATAGATTAGCTAATCTTCAAGGCCCTAAAAAAATCAATAGATGGTCCAAGATAGAGGATCCTAAACTCTAATAATATAAGGTTCAAGATATAAGGCCATAAACTACAGTAAAAAATGGTCTTATCTAGAATAACCTAAAATAAAATAATGGTTTGGTTTAAAAGAACATAAAACTGCTAATTAAATGATGCACAAATCTCTCTAGGTTGAAAACTAGAAAAGGGTACATTGGGAAAACATTCAAGTCTCTACTCGTTGGATACAGAATTTGTGTGATCTAGGAAACATTGAGAATTTATGAAA
Organism: Viscum album; assembly: GCA_963277665.1. Classification (NCBI taxonomy): domain Eukaryota; kingdom Viridiplantae; phylum Streptophyta; class Magnoliopsida; order Santalales; family Viscaceae; genus Viscum; species Viscum album. Next base: position 608,895,634 of record OY728137.1, on the reverse strand, counting down.
TATAAATGGAATAAAAATAGTTCGATTTGAAACCAGTAAAGGGAATTGTGAGAATAATATGTATCCATTCCTATTAAAATTTCCCAATAATAAGATTATGAGAATTGATGGGAAATATAATTAAAGATAAAAATCATGTGGGGACCATTTGTATCCCTATAAATAATCAAGAGATGTTGGACCATTAAATAGGAATATGAAAATGTAAAATCTCATTCCCTTTGAAACATATTTAACCAAATTATCTTGTGAAACCATGTGATCATGGAATAACTAGAGTTGATACATTTGTGTGGATACACATGACATCAATAGTTTATGGCAAATTCTCAAAAAATAATTGAAATTACATGTACATGTTAAAAAAATCAAGATAATAACAAGTAATGTTTGAGTGGTTTTATAATTTTTTTATTTGAAGAAAATGGAAGAATATTTACATTAAAAAGTCTCTCTCATTATCTCAAAAAGTGAAAAAAAACAAATATGTTCATATTCAACTCATATTAACATCTAATCAACTGAAAATTCTAAATAATCTAGAGTCTCTAAAGAGGTTTCAATTGAGTGATAAAGCTTCCAATAGTCCATTTGTTATTTTTTCTCTTGTATATAATGATTCTCAATAAAATAGAAAAACTATTCACCCATATTTTGAGCGATCTCTAACAAAGAAAATGATATCGATGATCAAACCTCATGTGAGCTATGAGTGCTTTATGTTCTTATATCTATATAGTCAAGTCATCCATTTGAGCACACAAATGAGAGGATTTTTGGTGTCTCTATTCAAGAACTATTAATGAGTCCCTTATTGATTGGTCTAGATAAATTTTATCATAAAATATATGAAATTTCCTCTCATTAATGGCTAGTTTTTGTCAAGCAATGTAAATTTGTTGCATGTTACCAAATAATTACTAATAGTAACATCCATAAGCTCCCAAATCATGACATAGTTTATAACGTTGTTCCTTGTGGTGATGTATCTTCTGAAAAAGAGTTTTAGTAAACAGGGTATGGATTTTATTCCAAATTAACATTCGTGATATCTAGAACTCAACATCTATTTTGGGGAGTGACTTTGAATAACGAATGGATAATGTCATATATTATGGTAACAGGTCCATTGAAGAAAGGATCTTTCAAGCTAATGATAAAGAAAGAAAACGAGACACATATGTTCTCCACCCCCTCCCCCCAAATCAGTGCATCATCGTTCACTATTATCAAGAGGAAAGAAAACTCAATTGAACTTTCACTACTAATGGTTAACTCATCACCATGGCCAAAGTGCTTTCCTAGGGGCTCCGCTATGTCTTGAATCAACTCTGTCTCCACTAGAATAGAATGGGGTTGAATAGGGCTAGAATACATAACAAAATATGTTATTTATTATACCAATAGGGTAAAACAACACTTATGCATGGTCATACTATGGAGATATACATATACATGTCATCATGAGGTGGAAAATTTATTTTAGTATTTTTATCATCATGTGCCAGTATAAGCTAGAATGGGTGAATGATTCCAGGATGTTTTCCCCATACACCAACTATGGGAAGATAAGAAACCCTGTGTGTATAGAACAATGAGTGATTAAACCAATATGGGATATATGGATCATATATGGTTATCTTGTTTAGATGATTTATAATGATTTCATCATGATGTGAGACATTATATGATCTATCGGTAAGGGAGCCATTGTCATTGTCAATAATCTGACAAGTCGATGTGGGGAATGAAATGAAATTTAAATGTTCATGTTTATTCAATATAATGATAACCTCATAATCACTAATCAACATCACATCAAGCCTGAAATGTTAATAAACCTTTGATGGAATAGGTAATGTTTAATTTCATTAGCACTCTGGTACTTGAAACACCCAAAATCCCCACCAATCAATTCAAATAAAAATTGAAATGGACCATTGGTCTAGTAAGATATATCACCATATTGGAAATGCACAATGATCTAATAAATATTATCGAGGGTATCCATAACAAGGTTTGTGGGGCACCCTTATACTAATCAGGATGGTGTCACCAACGTGATGACTAGTATTTCCAAACATGCTTTTCTGACTGTGAAAATGCATTTTTCAAATACTTTTCCAAAAGTCTTGATAACCAAGGCCCATAACATAGTAACTGAGGATTACCATTCATGAATAATATATAATTTTATTAGAAAGTATATCATATTATAAGAACATATACAAGAGGACCATAATAGTTTATTTTATTTGGAAACATGGTAACATAATAGTATATCTTCGTGATACCTTAAATATATTCCCATTTAGTAATCCAACTAACAACCTTTCTTTATGAAATATTGGATGGAAATATAATAATAGGGTGTGATCAGATTCATATTAAGGATAAAAAAATGATTATATGTGAATTTAACATTAGAATAAGGGTATAAGGACACGATAGTATCATTAGATGATCATACCATGTATATTAATTATCATAACCATGATTCCTAGAATAAAGATTTTGATTTCATAATACATGAATCATAAAGAAATTAGAGAACTCAAGTCATGATAGAATAACACTAGAAAAATATATCCAATTTTTTAATTCACATCAACTTATAACATTATCAATGCCTATAACCAGAAACAGGTTCACTCAAAAAAACAGGCCCTCACATTAACTTATGGTAATGAAACCTAGTCCTCATATAACATTGTGAACCTGTAATAATGTTTATGGAAAACATTTTGAACATGTAATTAGGTTCAGGAAAAATCTCATTGATAAGAAAACATGTCCATACATAACATTAGGAACCTCTAATCATGTTAATTCATAATACTATGAACATGTAATCAGTCTCACACATAAAATTATGGATATGAAACCAAATCCATGCATAACATTGTGAACAAGTAATAAGACTGGAAAATAAAATTTATACTCATGAGTCATCCATCGTTAACCAATTAATTGGAGGGAGATATAGGTTGAACCAATCACATAATTAAACTATACATATGTGTTCTAATGGATCATAAACATTCATAATATCATAACCAAATAAATGAAATTGGTATTATATAAACATCAAACTATCATATTAGGTTGAGAATAGACAGGTTTCATAATCACTTAATCATTGAATAATCCATGAAAGGAATATAGTTTCATAAGAATTTTATTATGTTGTAACCTATATTATAGGAACGAGAGTCATAAAAATATTTTCATATTAAACATAAAAATTCAAATAAAGGATTAGATTGTTTTCCTTGAAATATATAGCATAAACTATTTTAAAAGGCAAAAACTTATATTTAGATGTATTTTAAGAGATCACATGGCTAATTTCCAAATATATATAACAATTATTGGAAAATAAATTTCTAAAAAAACACATTTTCTATGTACATTCCTTTTAAAACCACCTTAAAAACATATAAAGTAAGATTTAAAATTAATTTCAATATTTTTTGATTAAAATTTCCATTCCGTTTTGAATTTTTTTAAAACATAAGACATTCTATAAAAAATTTTCATTTAAAAATATTTGAAAATATATTAAATAACATTTTAAATCATTAATCATTTTTAAAATAAAAAATTGAAAATATATAAAGGATTATTTGGATATCATTAAAAACACTTTTAATACATATACACTTTTTGGAAACAGTTTTCTTTTACAATACCCTTGAGAACATATAAAAGAACCTTTGAATTTTTTTTAAAAATTTTATGAAAGAAAAAAAATAATAAAATAGTTTTTGTTGAAAAATGTAATAAAATATCTTTTAAAACAAAGAATTAAATATTTTTAAGAAACCTGTATTTTTAATAATTTGTTTTGACTGAAGAGAGAAATAAAGATGGATTTTACTTAAAAAATCATAATATTATTAAGTAAAAGCGAGTTGAAAATATGGAAACAGTACTGAAATATATAGATAATAACCACAGGATAATAACATTTATGATACATCTTGATATATGGATCATAATATTTCATCAATGGAAGCATAATAATAAAAAATTATAATTAAGGATGTGATCGTAGTAATAAACTGTTACAACTTTGGTAAAATTGAATCATAATACCCATGAAAGAATAACATTACATGAAGTAGAAAATATCCCTAAAATAAAGTTATTCTTGATATAACAAATAAAATAGAATTACATAAAACATAAAATAATAATAATTGTTTAATATATAATATATCTCATAGAAATAAACGTGAGAAGAGAAAACCCTTACCTTTACTCTTAAATTTAATCATACATGTTCAATCCTACAATATAATAAATATAAATTTTTTAGATATTTTAAAAATAACAATATTCCTACATATGATACCATAAATTATTTCATTATGACTTTTTATCAACCATTAATTAACAATTTATTGTTATATTTATGTTTCGGGTTATAAACGCATTGTTTTTTATACGTTTTGTCTTTTTATTATTGATCCTCATACATAGATCATGATTTACTTATTCTTAGAATGTAAACCATGATTTTAATATAAAATTTATTCAGTATATAACAATTTATAACAATCTATGAAATATTGAAATATGAAATGGAATACCCCATTCATAGACATAGTTGGTCATACATACGCATGAATGTTTTTTACACTTTCAGGTCATATTGAATGAAATTAAATGATATATATATATATATATTATAATTAAATTATATTTTTTATGTCATATATAACATATAAATTTAATAAAACCATCCTTAATACATTCCATGTTTGTTTTGATGGTATCACATATTTTTGGGGAGGTTGTAGTTCACACGCCCACAAACGAATATATATTATTCCCGAAAAACTTAAAACACAAAGTTATGTGTAATATAATAATTAAGTAAGAATAAATAAATCATAAATATCATATATACAATATAAAAATAATAATTCATTCATTATTACCAACCTTTAATGGTGTTATTAGAATAATGAACTCTATCAGTTCATTAGTCGACAGTCTATCGTACATGCGAACAATGCTTATATATCCCATTTGATGGAAGTATGTGGAGGCGTAGTTCAAACCCATAACATAGAAAAAACTCAGTAAATATTGGATACATACATAATAATATAATTATGTATTAAGATTAATTTATTCAATGGATAATGAAATAAAACAAAAGTTCTTTTTGAAGGATGTTACCTCTTCTTTGGTTAATTGCTTTAGATTTGAACCAATGGAAAAACATGGTTTTATTTCATCCTAATTTGAGGCTAATTGGATGAGATTATAGTTTTTAGAGATTATATTGGTAGGTTTTGGATGAAGAAAACAAAATTATAAGATTGAAGAATTGAGGGGGTGAGTGACCTTTTATAGTGGAGGATGAGTGGCATTCTTGTAAATATTAAAATGTAAACACTTTTCAGAGGTATATCTTACATAATGTGCCATTAATAATGGTACATTTTCAATAGAAGGGAGGATATGATCTGAATATTTACTCTGAATATATTTTTATATGTTTCTAGGTTATTGGGTACCTTATGTTAATGATTAACTAACATGTAAACTCATTTTATCCTTAGTCACTATAATTATTTTAAATTAATTTCACTAATATAGTTGGTCGAAACCTAATTTGAAATTATAATAAATTATAAATTATTATTATTCTAAATATATAATCTATTTTTGGAAATTATAGGCACATAATTGTCAGAAATAAATATAAAATTAATCCTATAGATGAGACGATACAGTAGGTTTTTAAAGTAAAAATACTTAAAATTTTTAAATGTTAGTATATCCAATTTCTAGGTTAAATTGATTAAAATGGCCTTAATTATATTAATTTATTTATATTTAATATTAATAAAATTTTTAAAAAAATTAAAATATAATTTAACTATATAAATAAATTGGATTTAAATATAGTTTTCAATTAAAATTCTGTATTTTTCACTATTCATCCAAAAAATGAAATTTCTCAAAATATTTAAAAATAACCAACATAATATATTTTTTACATTAAAATTCAGAAAATTAATTTTATTTTATATAATATATTTTATAAATGTGAAGAAAGTTATACATAAAATAGGGACTCCATTAGAATGTGGTAAAATTACCTTTTAAAAAAATATACCCTTATGTATAAAGTTTGTTTTATTATTATCTGTTTCATAGAAACACAAAAGATGAACATTAAATATTTTATTGAATTATATATATATCATTAAAATAATTTATCAAAAGTATTTTAATTAATTCAATGAGGTAAAATGTCTTCTATCACCAAAATAATCTTTCTACAAAAGATTTCATATATTTTCCAAAGCGTTTTATATTTATTTCTAGGTAATTGGTCACAAAATATTTTATTTTATATTCATGGGAAAACCTTATTTTTTAATTTAATTAATCTTATACATAATTTCCATTCCAATGGCTATGTAAAAACTATAATAATATTTTAATAATATTATTAATATTACATTATAGTTTGGAATAACTATGCCTTCTGTGTAATGTAAGATATAAAAGTTTCATTGAATTGTGTTTAAAATAATCCAAACATATTGTTTCGTGTACTAAAATATAATCTATGTGTTGAGTATATCACAAGTTCACCATAATTTTTTGGGAAACACAAACCAAACATAATGCTTTTATATAAAACAAGATATATTTAGTCATATTAAGAAATGATAAATATTGAAAAGAATAAATTAATTAGAAGTAAATATTTTAAATGTATCAATGTGTTTTATTCTACCCTCCTTAAAATTAATTTCACCCATGAATTTTTTCTGAGTCATTAAAGGATTAATACTTTCATGAATCGTTCATAGAAACCCACATCATAAAAATAAATACTAAAACATCATTGAAAAATAAAAAGATTGAACCCTAATGGTTTCCAAAAGTAACTCATAGATAGGTTTCCATATAGGAAAACATAAGTATTAATTGAATATTAGACTTATAATAAAAGTGTAAATGGTTATAGAGTACGATAAATATCACTGATAACATTCCAGTGAATGGTCAATCGAAAGTTAAGGGCCATAAAACCATAAATATATGATTTTTTATAGGATCACCAGTTCATTAGAAGCCGATGAATTAGTATAAATATCATTTTTATACCCACATCATGGAATCGAGTAATTATTTTAATCTATAATAAAATAAGGAAATATACTTAACTAATTTCATTCCTTTTCATACACACAATATCCCCCTTCGGTTATGCCTTACATGATTTCTACATTACATACTATTCAAAGAAATTATGGTGAATTTTTCATTCCTAAATTACTAACTGATCTTGATAATGATAATTGATTCCACTTTTCTGAAGTTAAAATCATTGTAAAATGGTAAGAATAAGTTATTAAATATGTATAAAGACTCATATGGTGATATTACACCTTCATCTCAAAAACCTCATCTAGAGTTAGATGTAAACCATTACGTAAAATGTTATGCTTATAACACTTCTGAAAGAAAAAAATACAAAACATTAGAAAGAAGGTATCGAAATATTTAAAAATAATCTTAACATATATCCCCAAAATATCATAAAGTATCTGTTGGTCATCACATACCAAACATGTGAATTCCTTCATGGTGTATTATTTTCTTACATGTTAATAACCGGAATTTCCATGAATACTTATTGAAAACATCAATTCATTATTATTCCAATGATTATGTGATATAATAATTAAATCTACAAATATAATAAGCATCATCCATGATAAAATATAAGACTAATTTAAAAAATAAAAAATTAGTTCCATGGTAATCATTACATTCTAATTAACATCATTTATAATAATAATCAATTTATACAAGATAAAAAAATTATCAACATCGGGAACACATTAATGGTTACCCAACCTTAGTAAAAATATCTCCTTTAGATTAAATCACAATTCTATGTCATCATCACCATTTAATATATCCTTTTAAAATATTTAATGAAAAACTTATACTGAAAATAATTATATGTTTCAATATTTGTATAAAAAAATATTTTAATTACAAAAAATATACACTTTAATAATCAAAATTTAATCTTAAACCACTACCCAGGATTCATCATCCTTTCCATTAGTACCTCTTTCCCATAATATGAAATATGGATTGTGTCTTAAGGTTCCTCAACCTCAATCTAATAATAATTCTTAAATTTAATGTAAACAAAATTGTTAATAAAACCCATTCCTTTCACATTTCACATGTAGTCTATTCATCTATAGTAGTATTACAAATACTCATACCACCTTCCGAATTCTATTTATGATATTTACACTCAGAACATCAATTTGTATAATTCCTTTACATTCCACTTCTGATGGATTCAATGTTAACGTAGTTTCTTCTAGTTTCAACTATTGAAATGAACAAAAATTTATAGTGTGAGAAACAATTATCATACTCTAAAATCAGATAATCATGAAAAATTACTTACAATATTCCTAAATCATTACACCTACTATTGAGTATATGAATCCTTTGGCTTATCATTATAGGTATCCCTAAACATACCCTTAGGAATATCCCATGGGATCTCACTAAAGAATCTCATCCATGTTTCCAATGGTCGAATAATCCTTTCCTTTGATACTAAATATAGTGACATGGTCTTAGAATTCATGTATATTACATCATTTTAGATGAATATTTGTTACATGGAAAAAATAAATCCATGAGGACCATAATAGTTTGGTGTCTTTGAAAAATTGGAATCATAATATTATATATCGTTGAGTGATATTCAACATCTTCATAAAATAACTTCACCATTATTAGTCCAACATAAAACAATTCTTCAAATCCTAGGGTAAGGAAACAAGAGAAAAGTGTGAACTCAAATCATCAGTAAGGGTAAACAATGGATATTTTTAATCATAACATGATAATAAGTGTATGAGAACAAAATCATTTCATTATAATATCATTCCGTGTATGTCAAATATCAAAAACATGAATTATAGAATAAATATTGGCTATTAATAATACATTAATCATATGTAAATCAAAGGACATAAGTCATGAAAGCATTAAATTTGAATAACATATAGAATTTTGGAATAGATAAAAAATAATAAAATTATAAACATGTATTAAAAGAAGTAAGTTCATTCAATAAATAAATCCCACACTCTGATATATGGACATAAAACCAATTCAATCCATAACATTGTGAACATGTAATTAGGTTCATGTATAAAATTTTGAACATGTAATCAAGTTCATGCCTGAGCTTATGGAAATTTCTCCAAGTCCACGTATAACATTTTAAAATTTTAATCAGGTTCACACATGACATTGTGAATAGATAATCTGGTTCATGTATAAACCTATGGACATAAAACTATGTCCATGCATGACATTTTGAACATATAACCAGGTTCATGCATAACATATATAATCAAGAGTCATCCATTTTTTACTTATTGAATTTGAGGGAGATATTGGTATCACCACTCAAGTAAATAGATCATTCATGTGTTTTCGAACATATTATAAACATTCATTATATCATAACCCATGAAATGAAATCATTTTTAAAAACACTTTAATATATTATAATATGTGGAAAAGAGATAAGTTTTATAATCACTTCAGAATTGAATAACCTATGAAAGGAAGTGGGTTTTATAATCATTTTATCATGGTTTAAACCAATGAATATGAATGTGATTTATAAAAATATTATGATATCCCACATAAAAAATTCAAATAATGAACAATAATAGTGTTCTTAGATCATATCCCCAGTAAAGAATAAACTATATCAAAGTATATCATCTTCTATAGAGAATGATTTAGAGTGATCACATTAACACTTTCTAAAGGAAAATAATCATTCTTTGAAAATAAATTATCAATATATAAATTAATTTAAATATAATATCCTATGAACACCACCTTAATATATTAAAAATAAATATTAAAAATTCATAAAAGCCTTTTTTACAATAATATCCTTTCTACTTTCAAAAACTCATTTTAAAACATAATTTTTTTTGAAAATCATTTTATTTGAAAAGAAATTTAAAAAAATATAATAGAATATATGAAATAATGGATATAATTATTTGAAAAAAATATAAATATATAATGGAAGCATTGAAATACATATAAGAAACTTTTTAAACATTAAACATTTTTAAATACCTTTTTCTTTGAATGTAACCTTGAAAACTCATAAAAAATCCATAAAACCCATTTTAACCACATGATGAATTATAAAAAAATTAAAATACTTTTCATTAAAATTTATCATAAATTATTAATTAAAAAAATTTTCATACATTTTTAGAAAACATGTTTTTTGAATGACAGATTTCTGACCAATGATATAAATAATGTCATATTTTTTTAAATATTTACTAAAAATTCATAAGTCCATAGAGTGGATAAAAGGTTATCAGTATTTGAATATATAATGAATATATAGTTTTATATAAAAATCCTAAGATCTCATAAGATATGGATAATAATATTTCATCAATGTAACTATAATCATAAACAATCCTGATAAATGATGATATTGTAGTAAAAAGATGTTACCACATTGGTATCATTGATTAATAGTACCCATGAAACAATAAAATTTCATGAATTTTAAAATTTCATGAAAACAATGAGGTTCATGATATAAAATTAAAAATGTAATTATATACACAACACAATAATAATAAGTGGTAAATATAGCATATATCTCATAAAAATAAATGAGAGGCAATAAAATGCAAACCTTATGGCTTGAATTTCTATATACACAATCAAACCTCTGATATAAAAACTATATGTATTTATAAATATCCAATAAACCATATTTTTATATATAATACCATATATTATTTTATTATGTATTTATATTAAATATTTAATCACAGTTTTTTGTTAAAGTTACATTTTGGGTAATAACTGCTTTATTTTTTTGAATAAGTTTTGACTTATTATTCTTGATCCTCTTACATAGATCACGATTTACCTATTTCTAGAATAAAAAAACTATCTTAATATCATATATATTCAGTTTATAAATATTTTTAGTAATATATAAAATAAAAAAATATGAAATGGAATACATCGTTCATAGAGATTGTTGGTCGTACGTATTAGTTTTAATTTTCTTATCATATTGAATAAAATAAAGTAAATGACATATATACATATATTTTATCATTATAATATAATTAATTATTTCATATATATCATTTAATTTTACTAAAAACATCCTTAATACATTACATGCAATGTGTGAATGAATCACATCACACTGAAGAGGCGGTAGACCACACGTCCACAAACGAAGTTATCATATTCCCAAAAAATGAAATCCTAAAGGAATGTGCTATATAATAATTATATAAGATTAAATAAATAATGAATATATTATATATAATGTAAAATTATTTCTTCTATATTTATTACGAACCATTTTTGTTTGTAATGGAATAATGAATGACATCGGTTCCTGAGGTGCTAGTCCGATTTACACATGAACGATGATTGTGTATCTCATTTGATGGTCATGTGTCTATGTGTATGTATAACACATTATATGAATAAATATTAATATATTTAGGATTCTTAGGTTATTATGTAATTTTGTAATAAAATGTATTGATGGGTGGATAAGTAAATAATACAAAAGTTATTGATGAAGGATGTTATATCTTTTTTGGGTAATTCCTTTCAGTTTGAACAAAAAACTAACTTGGTTTGGATTATACACAATTTGAGGAATATATTATGAGATTATTTATTTGGGGATCTAAATTTAGATTGTATTGTACGATTAAAATGGATATATAGGTGTGAACAAGTTATAGGGGTTCTCTTTTATAATGGAGGAGGCGTGGCATTCTTGTAAATATAAAAAGGTAAACACTATTGAGATGCCTCACATACATCATAGAATCCAATAATGGTCCATATTTTCATAGATAGTATATTGTAAAAATATGTCCATCCAATGGTATTTTTACATGTTTCTAGGTTATTTTTTCTCTTATTTTAATGATTAACCACTAAGTAAACTCATTTTTACCATAATCACTATAATTAATTTTTATTACTTTACTAATTATTTTTTGTAAGAAAAGTATGTTTAATTTATAGATGTTATAAATTTTGATGGTTTCAAATATTAAATCAATTTTTTAAACTGGAAAACACATAATTCAATGAAATTAATTTAAAATTCATCATGTTGATGGGATGAGACATTGAATTTTTGAAGTGAAAATGTTCAAAAGATAGAAATGTTTTTATATCGAATATCAATGTAAAATAGATTAAAATGAACTACATTGAATGAATATAAGTATAGTTGATTTAAATATAATTTAAACCCAATTTAAAATAAAATTTGACTATATAAATATATTAAAAAATGGAGTTTTCAATTAAAATTAAGTATTTTTACTATTCATAAAAAATGATCCTTCTCAGAAAATACCAAAACATCACCGTAAGCTGGTTATTATGATTTAGAAAAAAAAGTTCATTGTATAAAATATAAATTTTTATTTTTTCAAACAAAATTGATTTAAAATATTGAATCTATTAAAAGTTTATAAAATTGAATTCTTGAAATATATATATATATATATGTGTGTGTGTGTAAAGTTGGTTTTATTCTAATATATTTTACACTAACACATAAGATGAAAATTAGATAGTTTATTGAAAATAATATATATATATATATATATATCATTAAAATAGTTTATCAAAAAAAATTTAATAAATTTATTGAGGTAAAATGTGTTTGATTAAACAAATATATTTTTTAACAAATAATTTTTGATACTTTCAAAAGGGTTTTATTTTTCATTCAACTTAATTAGCCACCAAATAATTATTCTTATGTACCCGTGGAAATGGTATTTTCATAATTTAATTAATTTTTATTCATACCCGATATTCCAATGGATAGGTGATAAATATATTAATATTTTAATAATATTATTAATACTACATTTTAGTTAGGTAAAATTTTGTATTGTGTTTAATGAAATCTATCAACAGAACACGAAATTTTGTGTAACATAAGCCTAAAATAGTGTTACGTTTACTAAAAGATAATCTATTTGTTGCATGTCGCTCAAGGTTAAAATGGTGTTTTGTGCAATGTGAACCAAACCTATTGTATCCATATAACACAAACTATATTCAGTATTGTGAGAAATGAAAAATATCAAAATAACTAAATTAATTAGAAAAAATATACTTCACAATGTCTCATGGTGTTACATATAATTACTTCCGAACACACCATGTATCCACATAAAGTATATTCCCCCATCTTCTAGAATAGACTAATAAGAGAATGTGTTCTCCCAAACTTGTTTAGAGTTGAATAGATGATGAATAATGGATGTTTCATGATACCTAATATGGTAAAGAATGATTCTGATCTAATCTATAGAAATTTATTGAAAATAGGTTCATCTCCTTCATTAACTTCTCCTTGAAAATGATGACCGTATATCCTACCAATAATGGATTCTGTTCTGGTTCATCCCAAACATCCATGATATGACGGAATTCATCATATGTCTCCCCATGTGGAGGAATTACTCTTAGATGATAAATATCCCATAAGATAATTCCTACCTCACCATGGATTTGATCAAAGATTATGGTGTTGGCACACCAACAGCTGATCATTTCATTGAGGAGATTCTATTTATGGAACAATATTAACTGATATATCCATTTAACCTCATAAATATAGAAATAATTTAATTTATTGGAGAATTATATAAAATTATTCCTTACAAGGAATCGCTATACCCATTTATCTGAAATGTTTCGTCCATGGGGAAAATCTAAATTTATACTTTAGATACAATTTGGATTGACTATATATAAGACATGTACACATTCAGTGACTCTAACAAATCGACTGATGAGTAAGATCATGACCATATGTACTCATAGGTGAATTAAACAATGTATAAGATAGTTCTTGAGATGGTTCCACAATAAACAGGGTATCCTCTAAAAAAAATCATTTGAACACATTAAAGAGGGATGATATCCAATGATATGGTATATTATAATCTATTGAAGGAATTTTAGTGTCATACAGATAGATGAATCTGTACAAAGGGTGTCTATGTTATATATAATAATTTTGAAGAATACATAAAAGAATATCATTTAATGTTGTGTTTCTAGAGAATACCTGGTCCCAAAGAACAACATTGTGATTCATGGAAATCATGGCTCTCTGATCAAAAGTATTAGAGGACAGACATGAACTAGAAAAGATATGTAAAGGGAAAAAATCATATGTATTATGAATAAAAAAACATTGCAATAAATCAACAAAATTTCATATCTCAGGAAGCATCATATGAATCGGGTGATCCATATATAGGATTATGATCATTGGACCCGTTACAGATCTCATGAATCGTAAGACCCATGTAAAATCTCTTGAACAAATAATCTATCATTATACATGAAATCACATGACCATGTGCATGTCACGTGAATCACATAAATATTATTTTATCACGTTATAGCACAAGAGAAACACGTGATACATGTAAAGTGATCTTGTGGCCAATGATGCGCATTTTAGTTCAAACGACTTATCAATGATAGGTTGTTAGGATTATTTCATAGTTCATCAAGAAAAGGATATAATGTGAGTTGTTTAACTAATGGTATCACAAGATTAGTTCCCACAATAGTTAATGTGATGGGGCAAGGTGATGTGTTATTGAGAAGTAGCCATTCGATAGATGAATTTACAAGTCCTCCATAGTACCGGGACAAAAGTGAACTGTATGGCCTCCCACTCCCCTGTTTATAAGGATCGCCATATAACAAGAACACTTTCTTACAAGACCAATAGATGCTCTGCACACTGGCCAATGGAATGTTGGAGATATCATCCTACTACCAAATTTCTTCAATTTTATTACATTTATATATCGATGTATTGAAACATAATAAAACATCAAATAATATACTTTTTTGTTCTTATTTACTCCAATTTAACAATGTCCAAGAGAATATGTCACATTGATAAGGTTGTAACACAACCCCTATATGATGAGAATCTTGGTAATGATTTTCTCAAATAAAGTTCTATGGTTGGATAGTGTAATACGATGGGGCAGATAGTACATAGATTGACTCAGGTGAGTACCCAAAATAAGATGATACTACTTATAATAAATTTTTTACTTTGTAGTCTATAAAATGGGATATTATGTTAACAGACTCACCATTAGAAATTCCACAATCCATTCTATCATCAGATATACCTATCTACGGGTGTGTGTGATAGTCTGTAGACTTTACGATTATTATTATTACATATTACAAATCACGTACATTGTAAACCATGATGATAACAGTTCATGGTGAAGTTGGATATGTTGGGTGTGTCATATATGACTTTCCAGTAAGGGATAATTCGAATAAGTACTTTCCCCTTCCATTATTATGGAATCATATATCTTATCCTTTTTATTTGAATAGAACCATCATATTAAATTCCATGTTCATGGTGTAATGATGTTTTTATTTCAGTCAGTTAATGAAATACATATCAAGAATATAGGTTGGTGACATATTTGTGCAACCCACCTTATGATATTTTGATACAAATGGATTATATTAAATTGTTAATGTTTCTATAGGGTTTTCTGCATTTTGACATTATGTTCTCTCACTTAGGTTCCTCAACCCTTTTCTAGAAAGTGATATTTGACTTTAGGCAAAACCACCTAATTCTGGAGAGAATTAATTCTAGATGGTCACAATATAAGTGCTTCAACTAATTTTGAATAAATTATATATGTGTTTAATTAACGAACTAAATATTTTTCTCAAATATGAGGTAGAATTTTATTCATGTTATATTGATATCATTAATTAAATAAATACTTATTCACTTTATTGTGAATAAAATATCTATTTAATTTATTGAATATTTATAAAAATTATTTTCTATATTTTGAATAAAATATTTTTTAGTTTTTTCAATGAATACTTAAGGAGATTGATCAAAATAAGACCAATTCGGGTCTCAAATATTAATTAACAAGACCATTACATGGTATTTTTTATTATGACTGTTTTTCCATTAAAACAACATACTAATAATATAATTATAATTATATAGAATGGGGTTTATTAAAGATAATAATAATTATTTAACGTCTTTTCTGCGATAAAATAGTACATTAACATAGATCATAAATCTATAAATACACAGTTATTATTATTGGGTAGAGAATCCAAAAATTTATAATAGAGAATTATTGCACACAATGAATTATCTCTCAAATCATTCTTTTCTATCCATCTCAAGAATGAGAAGTTCAAGAGGGATTTATTCAAGAGAGAAGAAGGAGTGATCAAGAACAAACTACATAATTCATTTTACTCACTGTGCTAGCACCCAGTGATGGTGTGATATTCTTTGGGGATCATAGGAGCATGTGTGAATTAGAATTAGAGTAATTATATCCCTGGATCCTCACTGTACATAAAGGTAATCCAAAATGATATTTTCAAATGATAAATATTCACCTATAAAGAAAGATCCTAATCCCTTGTATTTATTTCGTTAAATATTAAATAAATTATTTAAAAAAATTACATGAAGTATCCTTATTATTGGTTTTAGGAAATGATTGTTAAAATCAATTTCAATATATTTCCCACCTCTACATGTTTCTTATATGATTAGAACCGTCAGTTGTAATCTGAGTGGTCACTTTTGAATGTATAATTATTTATTTTATTTTTTACTTATGCTCAAATATGGTTAGATTCTCATTTCATGTTATTAATTCGTTAATTTTAATTGAATTAACATGATATTAACATATTAATATTGTTTTTTCAGTGTATCATTTTTTATGTGTTTATGACCAAATGAATAATGACCAAAGATGCCATCAGAAAGTGACAAATCTATTTCCAGAATGTTATGGTTACACAACATGAAACCAAACCACACCTCAAATTCCCATGGGCATTATATCTATATGTTCAAATAAATTAATTAAATTTGGTTCTTTTTTCACATAGTGTGTTGACCAGGATAACCCAACACATGGAAAGAGAGTAAAGGGTGTGTATTTGGAATGCACATGTTGTTTATTCATGCCATGTTAAGATGCCAAATCCTCTAGAATGTGACCATGATATATGACAACTAAGGTACATGGCATGTAGCTGAATGTATATTTTGTTTAGTCTCCCATTAGTGGATGAAATTAAAATTACATTAATTTATAAAAATTCAGCATTAATACCTTATTTTACTTATTAGTATAATTTTTTTTGAAAATATAATAATGGGTTTAAATGGTTTTAAAGGATAAATTAATTTATTATAATTAATATGTCATTATTGGTTCTCCCACTTGTTTTCCATGAATTCCATTAATGATGGGTATCTCTAAATACGATTCGGTGATCATTAATATGAAAGTTAATTAAATAATTTTCTTATTAATTTATTAATACAATCATGTTTATGTTAAATAATAATAAAAATTATTGAAATAAATGTTATCTAGTTACTTTAGCATATTCATTGTATGTATAACCATTCACGAGCCTTTAAAAGACATGTGTATGTGTTGGATATTTTAATTTAATATCTTGCATGAGTTTTTAATTTTTTAATATTAAATTAAATGTTTCCTAGAAATTCACCATAGGTCCATTATTATGTTTGACTAGAGTGTCCAAGGGTATTTATATAATCTTCTATAACCAATCCTTTTGTTCTCCTCACATGTGTATGAGTAATAGATATTCGTAATTAATGGAGAATCCCAGGGCGTGTGTCAGAAATTCTAGATGTAACAATAACGATGAAAACATAGGTGATACACAGTTAGTTAGGTGTAATGAAATAACTCATACCAAGACTAGAAATATTATTTATTTCCCCAAGGGGAATGGTTTATTTAATTTCATCTCATTAAATCAACCATTAGAAAAATGTAATGAATGGGTCATTTAATTAATTATACATTTATGTATATTAAATTATTCATTATATGAATGAAATTACATGCTCAATTAAATAAATGAATTATTTCTCATGGAAGGAAATTAAATATATTAATTATACATAAGTGTATTCTCTAACACGGTTAATTAATTAATATCCACATAATATTAACTTTTCGTAAAAATGATAAAACAAGATATAATTAAAAAATAATAAATTAAAATCCAAAAATTAAATATTAAATTAGACTAATACATCCATTAAAAGATTTGGAATAAAACCATATAACCAAGTGAAGTATATGTCTAAATTATATTAACATACTTTTATCAGTTAGTTATTATGAGACTTCTGGGTTGACTTAAAGAAAGTAGTATTGATTTAAAAGAACAATGTCTATTTAATATAAATTTGGAGCCAATTTTTGACGAAATCAAAGTCATGATTTCAAGATCCAGAAATCCACTCAACAGATCAAGGAGTTATAAGTCTGAGTTAGCAAGACCGCCTATATAATTACATTATTATGGATTTCATTTCTATAGTCCGAATGATTAAGAAAATTAATGGGGATCATTTTCACTAGAATGTTTATGTGAGTAGATATTCTAACTTCAATGGTGATGGATATTGACACTTCATAAAATAGTGGAAATTTAATATGTAAATAAATAAAAATTAAATATATATTATCTCTCTTATATTTTAGTCAGTCAAATTAATAACAATATTCTATTTTTAACTATATAATAAAATTAAAATTTCATCATCCACACTATCCCTACGATCAATATTAGGAAAAAAATAATATCCTAACTTGTAGTAACTTCCTATAGTGGGTTATACAACTTCAGGTTATCTTATCCCATGAATGTAAGTCTTACATGCTAAAATCCCCAATGCCAGATTTTCTTGCTAAAAAGGTTATTGATGATGGTTTCCTTGTATTTGAACAAAATATAAAAATTATCACTATTCAATGATTGATGGTTTCATAGATGTCTAGTAAAATAATGAAGTCTTATGAAGACATGGATGTTTATAGGATTATTGAGCACCTTCATTGTATTTTATACGATAGATAAGGACAAGAATGGTTTGATATTTCCAAGGTTCACTTTTACAGAATGCCTAGAAAGGGTTACCTGGTTGGGCCTCACATAGTCAAGCACATTGGTTGCGTTGATAACATAGAGGATTGAGGGTTTAAACTCCATGGTAGACTGGGTACCAACCACATTCAAGAATCACTACCTAGGTGTTTCTATAACTTTATTGTTAATTTTAATAATAATAACATTTAGAAGTATCTTCCATATATTTTTACTCTTCTTCTCTTAGTAGATAATGATATGAAGCATGAAAACCATTCTATCATTATTTTAAAAAAGGAAAGGGAGTGTAATGTTATTTTGACCAAATCTTCTTCACTCACTCCCAATAGTAGGTATAAAAATTGTAATTCAAGGGAACACGATGTTCATTATTTTCATGTGGAAAAAATGGAAACTAGAAGAAAAATTACACCTGACCAAAGAAAAAAGGGGGTGGTTCATGTGTGTCTGATATCAAGTTCAACTTTTCTATTTCTAAAAATGGGTTATTAGATAAAGCTAGTGGTCCTCACATATATATTTATATACATGAACCAAGTTTATTTATAAAAATTGACATAGGATATGTATATCTTCAAGCAGCTAAATGGAGCTAATAATATTGATGTTGCTATTGGGGACTACCACTTCCCATTGAAGATTGTTATGATCTTGGTTCATAGGGGTTGTTATTATGTTCATTTTTATCCAAAAACATTATTCATGTATCTAAAATTGATAAAGATAGTTTTTTTAAAAAATTTGGGAATAAATGTTTCTTATCTTATAAATATTGAATTTTTATTCAAAGGAACATATAAAATATTATACTTTTATGTTGGATTAAACAAGCCAAATAATGTTAATCCATAACATAGTTAATTCACATGACTCATACCACAACTAACATTGAAATCACCAGAAAGGTCTTAAAAATGAAACATTATTGACCAAATTATATCAAGATTCATATTTTGATTATTTTGAACTAATACCACTAGGTTTCTGTCACCCATGTTTACAAGGAAAAATTCCCAAATCCACATTTAGTAGGAATGGTAGATGGGGTAAATAGATTCTTGAATTAGTTCATAGTGATGTGTGTGGAACGTTTCCTATTGAATAAAGGGGTGGGTACTCATAGTTCATAACTTTTACAGATTATTTTAGTAGATTTGTATATGTATACACAATATGGTATAAGTTGGGTTCTTTAGATATAATTCAAGGAATAAAACAATGAAGTTGATAACTATATTCTTATGAAGATTAAGAATCATTACTAAGATAGTGGAGGGAAATATCTTATTCAATACATTATTTATTACTTATAAGAGTTTGAGATTTTATCTCAACTCAATCCCCCTTATAGGTTTTAGTGGAGTTGTTCAAGTGAGAGGAGGAACTGCTTCTTATTAGACATGGTGAGATCAATGATGAGTAGTGCAAATAATCTATTATCTTTTTGGGGGATACACATTACAAATTGATGCCTACATACTAAAACAGATTACAATTAATGAAATATATGGTAAACCATAACAATTATTGAATCAAAATAAACTCGTGTTATCTTAATTACATGTGTGGGGATATGATGTATTTTTCAAGGCCTATTCAGTTAACAATATTTCACCATAAGGCACAAAGTGTGTATTTATAGGATATCCCAAAGATAAAAATTTATACTACCTATACAATCATTTAGATAAAAAGTTTTTTGTTGAAATTTTTTCCTCATTTCATGACGTTGATCTTACCTCTAAAAGAGATATTGGGAGTGATATAGAGTTTAATGAAAACTATGATCTAGATACACACGATCTTTCATAGGAACAAATTACCAAAATCCACATGGAAGAGGAAATTTTTCCAGAGACACAATTACTATGTAGGACTACTAGATATGTTAGAGAAATAGAATGATATTGTTTTCTAGTCTCCGAGGATGGAGAAACATTATTCGTTGATAATAATTACCCTCTAAACTATATGAAAGTAGTAAGTGGAACAAATGATTCTAAGTGGAAATGATCCATGAATTATAAAATTTATTCCATGTACCATAATGCAGTCATAGTTTTGGTTGATTCTCTATTAGAAGTATATCCTGATGGTTATAAATGGGATTCAGAAATAAACTGGACATAGGAGGACATGTCAATACCTATTAGGCACAACTAGTAGCAAAAGAATTTAAATAGTTTCAGGAAATGCTTATGAAGAAACCTATTAAAATATTTCAATGCTGAAATTCACCAGAATTCGACATTACATTACATCTTTCTCTGTTTATGATATTTGGAAAATATATGTCAAAATATACTTCCTTAATTATAACCATATAAATGATGTCAATATGACACATCCCAAAGGGTTTGTGAATCCCAATGATACTATAAGCGTATGGAAGGTACAAAACACCATTTATGGATTAATGAAATAATCTTGGTCATGGAAAATTTATTTTGTTGTGTAAATAATGGAATTTGTGTTAATAATCAATAAATGTCATTTTTTGTATATAAATGGTTTAGTGGGAGTTTTGTCAATTTTTTAATAGTATTTGTTGAGGACCTATTTCTCATTGGAATTGAAATACCAATCTTATAGTCTTTTAAGGGGTATTTTAATAAATTATTCTATATGAACTAATTGGGAGAGGAAGCATGTATCCCTGGGATATTCAACCATCAAGATAGATGCAATCGGTTTTTTGTCATGTGTCAAAGTAAAAACATTTATGAGACCTTGAAGAGATTAATTATAGAACAATCTAAAAGGAGTTTATTTATAGTGTCACAAGGCATTAAATGTTACCATAAAATTTATCCTCAAACAAATTTTTGGTGGAATATAATGACAAGGATTTTATATGAATTAGTGATTGGTTCATTGAGGTATGTTATTATATGTACTATGTGTGATTTTTCCTATTTATTAAGTGTGGTAGGAAAATATAAAGTTGATAAAGGTGAACACCAATGGATACTATTAAACATCATCCTTAAGTATCTATGGTAAACTAAGGATATTTTCTTGGTTTACTTATTATATGAGTAAATAGTTTATAAAGGAAATGCAAATTCTAGTTACTAAACTGATCAATATGACATGAAGTCTCAAACATCAAAAATAGTTAATTTTCATGGGGTTTTTTTGAGGTGGAATAACTCAAAGAAGGATGTGGTTTCTTATTATATAGTGGATTATGATTATATTACCCCTTCTGAGGTACATAAGGATGTAGTATGAATGTTAAAATTAACCCATGATCTCAATTTGGTATCTAGATGTAATGATCCTATCACACTCTATTGTGAAAATACATTAGGGGTTCCTCCTAAAAAAGAACCATTTTTAAATCATTAGAAGAAGAACAAACCTTAAAAGTATCATATCTTGAGGTATTTTTATCATAGATGTGAAGTATACTGAAAAATATTTCCAAGGAATAAAACATGCAAGACCCCCTGACCAAATCCTTAAATAAGAGGAAACTTGACTATCATCTGATGTCTAGCAGACTTAATGTCATATGTAGTTATCTCTAATATAAGTGGGAGTCTATTGGAGTTAGTGTCTATGGACCAACTGTTTTTACTTTGATTACATTTACATTATCTATAATGATTATTAATATAACTTCGTATTACATATTTTTTGGTGCTCTACCTAAATATAATGTTATAATGTCATAATTTATTCATCACATATATAAGGATATATATTTTCCCAATAATGATGAGAACCATGATTTCCTATGAATTCATTCTCACATAATGTTCTATGGTTGAATAATATAGTATTATGGGACACATATTACATAGAAAAATAGGTGTGATTACTCGTAAGAAGATGTGACTGCTTCACATCTCGTAATCTTCAAGATGGGAGTTTATGAGAAGATACCTTCTAGTAAGAATTTCGCATGTTCTAGTGCCATCAAATATTCCAATAATTGATAATGTGTGATGGTCCTTTGACATTAATATTATTATTAATTTAGGTTCAAACTCAAGTACTTATATGTATTTCATAACGCAGGACGATAGCAGTACATGGAAAAGAAAGAACTGTTGGGTGAGTCACAAGTGATATTTCATTAATAAATATGTCAAGGTCGTACATTCCCCTTCAATATTTATGGAATGTGATATCTCATTAATTTTATTTGAATAGAACCGTCATGTTAAATTTTGTGGTCAGGGCATAACAGTGTGATTATTTTAGATATTCAAAGAATGGAATGTCGAGAATATAGGTTGGTGACATGGTTGTGAATCCTTCTTGATGAGATATTGTGATAATGGTATTATATTACATAGTGATTATTCATATATTTTTGTCAATGTTAGAACATTAAGTTCTTTCTTTTTGGTTCCTTGACCTATTGCTAGATAGTAATATTGGACTTTAGGTAATCATGACTATTTTCATCTGGAAAGAATCCTAGAGGGCCACACACTAATTGCTTCCATTGATATCAATTAAATGTAATTTGAGTTTAATTAATGTAATAAATATTATTCTCAATTCCAAGAAATAATTTTATTCAACTTATATATATCACATTAATTAAATAAATATTTATTCTCCGGAATGTGACAAATTTTTTTTAATGAATATATTAATAAATACTTATTCTCTAGAATATGATTAAAATGTATAATTATGAATAAAATATTTATTATGTTGTTTAATAAATAAATTAAGAGTTTTAATAGATCGAGACATAGTCTAACAAAAAATATTAATTAAAAATATAGTAAAATGATATTTTTTTATTATAAAGGTTAGAATATTCCACAAAATATTATTAATATAATTATTATTATATGGAATGGGTGTTATTAAAGGTTGTAAATTTTATTTATTGGTTGGTATGAAATAAAATTAAAGTTTAACTTAAATCCTAACTCTATAAATAGAAATATATGTCTATTCTGTAGATAATACAAAAATTAATAAAAGGGAATTTTTGCACACAATGAATTATTTCTCAACTCATCCTCTCTCCCGCTCAATAATGAGATGTGAGAGAGCTTCTTCTTCAAGATCAAGAACTAACAAAAAAAGACATTCGACTCACCACGCTAGCACCTGGAGATTGAGTGGTGTTTCTCAAATATCATAAGTGCATGTGTGGATCATTGTTATAGGGATTCATTCATTGGATCCTTATAGAAAAAAATATAATCCAAAATGTTCTTTTTAGATGATAATGATTCAGTAATGAAGAATATTCATAATAATAGGTATTTATTTCATCAAATATTAAAAAATTAATTATAAATTTGACGTTCAAGAATCTTACTCTTGGTTCCAAGAATTTTTATTAAAAGATATTTTAATATATCATCCACCTATGAACGTGTATTCTATGCCCAGAACCATCAGGAAGTCCATGATAGTCAAGTTCTCATTTAATTCTTTATTATTGATTCATTGTTCCTTGAACCTCACTTATGAGCGGTGGCATTTGTCGATGCCTTCCAAACAATCTAATAGAATTTTAAGATAAATGAAATACTGTAAGAATATGTATTATTTTCTATATAAAAGAAAATAAAGAAGAAATATAACTATATGGAGACTAGTCACTAGGTTTATATAAATCATGTGAACCTATGAACATTATGTGATGTGTTTTTTTGGTTCATGTTATTTGTTCATGATGAGGCCAAATCCCTAGTACAATTTTTCTGGATTATAAGAATCCCCATCAAAAATCCCCCAAGATCATGAAAATTATTTCAGATGACTAATTTTTATTATGTGATTTTCCAAATAGAATAATCCATATAATAACCCAAAATATTTATAAAATAAAATATGAAAAAGGTGTAATATTTATACTAAAGTGTTTTCATTGATTTTCATGTGATGAACTAGTGTAGTCTGTTTGATCAGTCTATAGATCATGTGAAATACCCTTGGACAAGTAGGCATAATCATTAAAAGGATAAAATATATATAACCTTCACCATGACAAGGATATCTGAAATTTATGTTTGATCATGTGATTCCCTAATGACCAACTGGTGGGAGAACACCATATCCATTATAAGATAAAATTTTAAAAATATTGTGCACTTATGCAAAGAAGTATTGTATTCTTTTTCATGAGAAGAGTTTATGAAATTTGCCTAATCAATATTTGAATCATGTAAAGGCCCTCAAACATACCATCTTGATCTCACAAAAGGACCAAAACATGTCAAACTAATCTTGTAATGGACCTTTGACATATAAATTAAAATATTAAAAATCTCTTCGATATGACATTGATTCAATAAATATGTTAATTATAGAGTGATCAGACGGTCACTTTTATCATGTGTCGCGAAGATAAAATCATTTCGGACCCATGAACAGATCATAAAAAATCATGATGTGATGTTCCCTCACCTAACTCAATACTGGAGCTGCCCGATAAATTCTATTTCCCAATACTGCATATGAAATTTTTCCCTAAAATGTATTGAAATGGTGAAAATTTTGTCCTTGATTTTGTATTTTTTTTTCTTTGATTACCTATTTCCCTAGCCTGGGGGCTCTTTGGGATTTCCCTAGGTCCGACCCTGACACAATAACATATGTTATAATAAATCACTCTAAAAAAAATAAATTTGGGGTGGTGATTCCTATAAAATCCGTGCATAAAAACACCTTGGGTCATAGAGGTGAGATAGAGATTTCCATAGTGGAGAACAATGTGACTACAAGATTATTCCACGAAGTAAGCACTGAGGATAACATAATGTAATAAAAAAAATTCTTTTATACTTTTTTTATCAACATATTTATCACATAATGGATTTATGGCATGCCATAAGAAAAGTTTCTTGTGTTTCATCATAATCTTGAAAGGCCACAATAGGATAGTTCTTGTCAAAACAAAAAGTAATTTATGAAATAATAGATGAAAATGAGAGATGATTCATGAAAATATGGATACAATGAATTTCATGGTATTGGGACATGAACATCATGTGATCCTCTCACAAATCATGGTATGACCACTAGACATGTAATCCTAGTCTTGTGAAGTCTTCTAGACATGATAGTTGGTTCATGAAAATTCATCTGGACATTCCATATTATTTATGTAATGTCCTATGGATATGTCAGTCAGTTAATGTGATTCCATCCATACATGTAATATATTTCATGTGAATTCCTCTAAATTTTTCATTTTGATCTTGTGAAATTCTTCAAACTTGTCATTAGGTTCATATGAAGTCCTTTTGACATTTCATCTAGTTCACACGAATCCCTCTAGTTGGGTCAGGTGGTTCAAAAGATGTCCTAAAATCATGACATATGGTTCTTATGACTTCATCTAGACATGGAATATTGATCGTAAAAAATTATCTGGACTTGTTAGCTTGATCATATGAGGTACCGATGACATGTTAGCTAGATCATGTGACAACCATCAAGCATGTCATACTAAATTATGCAAAGAACCCAAGACATGTCAAGAATACACCTCTGGAAATTTTAGATATACACATTGGAAATGTCATGCATACCACTTTTACATTTTAGGTTGACACCCCAGACATGTCAGCCATGTTCATTCAAAGCACTTGGGCATTAACCCTCGAACCGCTTGAAACCTCAACCATGAGTCTTTGGTCGATCAGTCCTCGTAGATCTGGTATGTGTCCTTAATGGTCTAGTTATAAGCACTAATTCAGCCTCATTAGTATTTTGAGATATAAATTCCAATCATAGTCCCCCACCCTCTATTATTTAATGGATAAAGGATGAACACCCCAACTGGGAATCATCTTATGTTTAACCCAAACCATTCCCTCAAGTACCTTGAACCCATAAGAAGGGTATGGACCGAATTGAAATATAAGGAACATAATATCTTATATAAGTGGGATATGAGGGAATTATTCATAAGTCCTAATATCTATAACAAACACCCTATCATGGCCACATTAATTCCTATTTCATGTATACACAAGAAATGGTTCTGATCACTTGCTTTCCCTTTTTTTCACACTGAGCATGACCCAAATGAGCTTAAAGATTTTCAATGATTATACCACTAGAATCATAAAGACCCCCTTATCAAGGAATCATTGGTATGCGAGCCTTGTTCAATAGAATGATAAAAATTAATCCTTATTGTATCATCCGCTGTGGTGTAAGTCTCAAAGGAATTCTCATATTGGGAATCTATGAGGAAATAACCCTCATGAGTGTTAATTACCATTCCCTTCCCATTAATAGGATGAGGAAAAACCAAACTAAAAAGTCTCTACTTAATTTTATATACAGGATATGTAAAACTCCTTCCTAATTCTGAATCATCATATACAATTCTTATGTTCCCTCGTGTGTGTCTGTTATAAAAAATGTTCAATAGTACGGCATATTAAAAAGATATATGGTTTTTGATTCATATTCATGTGAGATAAAAAAGACATCTATTAGATGTTAAATCCCATTCCTAAAACAAAAATCAACACATTTGATGTAGATAAACAATAGATTTGATGATCAAATGGCTTCAAAATAGAAGAATCTTCCGATTTCTATGAAATAATGGGATGAAAACAGAGAACCTCTAATATATATAAAGATGGTTTCATCAATATAATCCTATATTCATAAAGAATGATTAAACACCAGATCATTTTATTAGGGTGACCAATCCCATATCAATATTTGGAAGATATTATTTATCATATATGAAGTCTATACTAGATTCTATAATTCCCCCCAAATGAATGTTGTGACCTCATCCTCCCATACACTTTATCAATATGAGTTCCTAAGATACATTTGGTTCGAAATCCCAACTAACCACTTTCATTTGAAATGTTACCTCTTGAGATTTTATATAGGTTGGATCCATTATGAGTTTCTAGGAGATATGAAAATGGAAAATATTATATTAGTGGAAGAGAATAAAAACTCAATACCTCCCATAAATAATCATTAGGCCCCATTTTAATTTAAAGAAAAAATTATAAATTTAATGTGAATTTGGAAAAAATAAAATATATAAGGTTCTCATACATCTGACCATTTCACTCCACCTTATTTATTAGAATAATAAATTTATTAAAATAAATTAACTTTCATCTGATGGTGGCCACTAGATTGTGAATGAGTATAAATTAATTTTTACTTAAAAAATACAATTTATTGAAGTTGGTTTTTATTGATTTTTATCGGCGTATATAATGATTAATATCAAAAAAAATTATAAATAAATATTTTGGAATTTTAATCATTTTTTACCAAAAAAATTCAAAATAATTTTAAGATAAATTATTCATATTTTTCATTAAAAGATGATTTTTTGATTAATAATGAAAATTACAAATTTTAAAAAACATTCATTTTATTAAATTTTATAATTATAATTTCAAAGTTATAATTGGTCTTGTATTTCCTTGAAAATCATATAAGTTAGTTTTATTTCAAATAATCAAAAATGTATTGTGGGTACCCAAATTATATTTTATTTTAGTATAAAATCATTTTTTCATTAAATGAGTATTTTTCTAAAAATTTCTTTCTATTATGCTTCATGCACTTATATTAAAAGAAATCATGACCAATTATAGAAATTTAATCACATAAAATTGATTTCATAATGATTATGAAAATATTAAAATTATTTAATAATATCTATTTCATTTTTACTCAGAATGAATTGTAATAATGGTAAAGGTTGTTCTCAATGATAAATGTTAAAATGGGTGAATTGATGTTAAAATTATAGATAGGAATTTAAATTACATCCAAAAAATTCTATAATATAATTTTATTTACTAATCTCAACCATAATAATCATAAATTCTAAAATATGTAAATTTCATGCAATGTGCTCCAGATTATGACCTTTTTATTATTTTTTGTAATTAGTAATTAAAAAATGTCACTCTAACTCACATATTATGTTTTCATAATTTGTATATAGATAAAAATAACATATGATTTAATTAAAATAGAAAAAATGATAAATAAAAAAATATTTTTCTCATAATAAATTTAATTTAATTTTTAGAGATGGATAATGTACCTTGAACGCTTACGGAACACTGATGTGGTGCTTGTGGAATCTATATAAATAGAAATTCATTTATTTTAATGTAATTAAAGGTAACATTTTTTGGAAAAATTATATTTTTATAGTAATTTATTGGATAATTATAATATATACATTATTTTCAAATATTTTATTTTCTAATTTTATAGTATTTTTGATGTCTTAAAATTTATATTTTACAAATATTCTTTAAAATTACTTTAAATGGTATTTAATGTTTAAAAATTAATTATAAATCATTATAAAATCATAAAAATATGTTATGAATACTATTTTTTATTAATTTTTTTATAATATCATTAATTTTTCATTTAAGTGTCACTTATTACTTTTAAAAATACTTTCATGACCCTTAATGTATTATAAATATGTTAGAATGGTCATGATTAAAGGGGTCTAATGATGGGGTTAAACGAAAAGATGGGGTCTAAAATTATAGCAAAAATTCTATAAATTATTTAAATTAAATTTATTTCCAACTTATTATCTTTATAGTAAAATATATATCTTTTTGGAATCATTTTTTATGAGTAACACACATATTATATATTAACATTTCAGGTATTTACAATATTTTCACCAACCTCTTATATAAAAGGACAGCTGCTATTATCTCTTCATCTCAACTAAGGATCCATTTATCTCATCCATTGTCTACAATATACAATAATATATTACTTCTCAAATTTCTATATCTTATTTCCAACCCCTAAAACCATTCTAATAATTCTAAAGGTGTAATCTAAAGGGGGATTTCCAAAGAAGACGTATAACTCTTAACCGAGTTCATTCATTTTATTTATTCATATAAAACCAAAAATTCTATCATAGGTCATGCTAATATAATGAAATTATTAAAATAAGTAAACTAGCATGCTATTATGATGACGTTACAACCCTTATTAATCTAATTTTCCATCCCATAAGAAATGATAACATCACATCTGCGTTCTTGGGACTACAACCTCCTCAAAGCAATCTGTTTCGCTTTTCATCACTGACTCATAAGGATACTTATATAATAAAATTAATAAATATAAATTATATTCTTAACATAAATATTATTATTTAAATATTATATAATACTTAGCATCTTACCCTTCCACCCATTAAAAATTGGTAATTTCTCTCCTGTGTTCATGTGGGATACAACTTCTAAGAAGTTATGCGATTTGTTTTTTCTATCCAAATTTCATTTATTATTGTAAAATTTTATATATTATATAAAATTAAAATTATATTATGATTAATATCTAAGATATAGTGGATCCATTACCCCTTAGATCATGGTCAACCTATTTAATTTTTATTCAGATTATGAACTTTACATCATAAAAACATCCAATGTAAACAAAGCTGATTTAGTAACTAAATAAGTAATATTAATAAATAGATTAAACGGAATAATTATCACTAAATAAAAATATTATATTATATTAACTATGTAAAAAAAGAAATATAATTTTACTATTCAGTATTAATATATTTTTAAAAATTGATTCAGGACACGAGGTAGGATATTTTTTTTCAAACTATGTATTAATTTTTCCATTCAAAATATTTCTCCTTTATAGGAATATTTGTAAAATACTTCAAGAATTTTGTTATATATTTTTAAAAAAAAATTAAATTCTTTTTAAAATTACATATGACTATTCTATAAATAATTTAAAGGAATCTTTTCCAAAAAAAATCTATAAGAATAACTTTTTAATTTTTACATAATATTGAAAAGAATGTTCTATTTTAATGAATACGACATCAAAATGTTTTCCGACGATCATGAATGTTATTTATTTTAAATATAAATTTATATTTTTTTCATTTTTATTTTCATGTAAATATATTTTTTCAATATTTTATAAATTTTTAGTTACAATTTTATCAAAATAGAATTATTTTTTTTCTCATGATTTTAGAGAAAGGGATATATGTTATTTTAATGGTATTTTAATCTATGTCATTATAAATTGATGATTACGATAGTTTATTAGGGATAAAATATAATTATACAATCCATTTTATTTATTTGGATAGATTATGATCATGTTTTTTTGATTATTGACTCGGGAAAATATTATGATTTCATATGGTAGTTTTTCAATATGAATATTTATATTGAATTTGTATTGAATCATTATTCATTTCCTTCATATCATGAATGAATTTATCATACTAAGTGATGGGTGGGACCCATTAAATTCTCTATATGCATTGGTAGGTCTCATGAGACAAACATATGAAGATATTTTATTAATATATACCCATTTATTTATGACTTTTTTACATGTCGCCATGTAGGTATGTTTATGATATCATGGAACAGATCTATAATGATTTGATTATGATTTCTGGAATATATCATTCCATAATTCTTAAATGATTTATTTTTATCCCTATAATTATTTATATTTTTATTCTTGTACATATTTCTTGTCCTAGTTATTTATCAATTTTTGGAAATATGCTAATTCATAAAATAAGAAAATTAATTTTTATTTACAATATTGTTTATAATTTTCTAAAGGTAATTGTTTTTAAAAAGAACCTTCATTTTTTAATAAACCTTCTTGAAATATGATTTTTCTATCATGCTTCCTTATGAAATGTTTTGTGAAATGCATTGGGTAAAAATAGTTTTCGCAAGATTAAGAAATTGATTATTTCAAACTCAATGATTATAATGAGAAAAGCAATACATCCTTATTGGTTTTCTAAATTTTAAATAGATTAATGGTTTCCCAATACCTCTATATATCCTAATATGTTTTATCTGTCATCCCATGTATTCAAAATAATTCATATAGTTCATGGACAATTATGAACAATATAATGGTTTACCATTCTGTTACGATGTTCCATCTTAAAAGATTCTGATTTTTTCAATGAAAGATGAGTTTAAAATGAAGAATTGTATTTGTTTTTGAAGTAAAATGGCCATTGAGTAGAAGTGTCCACTTTCTATTATATGTATTTGATATATATGAGTTTTTCCAAATTTTCAAACATAGTAAAAATGAAAATAACTGTTAAATTTATGAAATAGAAACCCCTATTATAGCTATTTTAATTATTTTTTGTTTATTTCATGGCTCATTATACCATGTGTATTCACCAAACCTCTAGGTTAGCTAGGGAATAGACGGTTGATTACTCTCTCTTCCCAACTCTCTCTTCCAATTGTGGTAAGGTCTATGATGGATCGCAATAGACTTGTTATGAGGATATGGTGGTGATACATGGTGGGGGATGCAATTGTGAGGAGGATGTCATGATGTTGATTCCAATCGTGTTAACGATACCCAACTAGGATGGTTATGTGAGGAGGTTCTGATTCATGGAAAAGACGAAGGTATCCGGTAAAGGGATGTAGTTATGGTCTTGGTATTTATAATATTTTTTAGAAATATAATGTTGGACACTATGTGGGATGGGATAGGTAGGGTTATAGTCTTACCCACATCAAGTATGGCATGATTGGTATAATTGTATGGATATAGAATATATGAGATAATGGTGATGTTTTCATTTGGTAATGAGAGTGAAAAGCATGGGGAACTAGTTTAGGGTACCCAGTTTGATATATAATTTGATATTATTTTACAATACATGGGTGTGATATTTGGTGAGTAATCTGTGGTGAGGATACATGAGAGTTTACCTAATATATGTTTTTTGATTCTACTATTTATTAACTAACACATTAGTATGGTTCCTCAACATTTACACAAGTTCCATTGTTTTTCTTATTTTGAATACAAATATTCTCACCCATAATTATATATATGTATATATATATATATATATTAAGTTTCTAGGGTGATTTTAGAGATCGGCCTAGACAATTATTACTTAGAGCAGAGACATGTGGTTAGAGCTCCAGCATAGGTGTTTATTTTGGTATTCAGTTATAGATACGTGTTTTTATATGAAATAAGATTAATTAGAGTTTACTATGGAATATTGTATTTATTACATATAATGTCACTTTTTGGTAGATTTACTATCCCTTTATTGGGATACATGAGGGTAATGACACCAAATTTCATGATTTATACCCTCAGTGTTAGTCTCAAACCCATAGCCTATTGGAATCAAACCTCTAGGGTAATTATTTTTTCTAACTATTGGAAAAGTAGGGGTTACCTGTGAGTGTGGGTCAAGAAAACCTTGATCATGGTATAGGAAACATAAATCCTAGTATATAGCATAACATACATCACATAACCTTTCACATAATTTTTTTGGATTCTACGCATCCTCTCTCTATTCTAATATATTTGAGGGAATATTTTCTTAGAGACATGTGTAACATATGAAATTGTATGTATTCCCCTCAAGGAATATTACATACTGAATATCTTCAGTTCTTTTTTAATGTATGCACCCATACATAGTCTAAGAATCCTCTGAGATCAATCAATAATGATCCTGATCCCTAAAATATATGCATTTTTACTAATGTATGTCATGGATATTCATTTTCTTGACCAGGAGTTAATATGTTGTAAGACATATATCTCATTTCCCAAAAATAATATATCAACAACATATACTAATATGAAATGACTATAATACAACTAATCCTCTTATATATATTGGGATCACATTTATTTCTCTCAAAGAAACATACATATTGGATTTATTGAAATGGATATTATATGATCTTCACTATTAAATCAAACCATTAATGGATATTTAAATCATCATTTCCTTATTTTAATCCTTTGGATTTACATACACTTTTATTTGGGTCAAATATATATCTACCACAAGGTACCGATTGAGGAAGGATATTTTATATCCATTTTTAAAACCTCAAAATCAAGTTAATTTTTTAGGGAATGTAAATTAATATGGATATTAATATAGTAACTAGTGAAAATTATTCATCATAATATATGAAATTACATCACATAAATTATTTATAAAATGATTTTTTCTTATAGGTACTGACTTTTACATCCATGTATAGGTTTTGACTGAATACCCATTTTCACCCAATATGTTTTACATCCATTGTAGGATCTAAAAAATTCAAGACCTATTTATGTTATGTGGAATAACTTTCAAAATTGATGTACTTATTCTACTTTTATTTTTCTATGAATCTGACAACATTTTTATAGGATAGAGGTTCATCATTATCAATTAATGTTGAGTCACCAACATCAATGACTAGAAAAACACATATCCCCTGTATTCTATCCTCACCAATGATCCTTTATAGTACATAGGTCTCAAGTTAACTTATTAAATGGGTATTTAAATAATGGTTCTTTATTACACTCTTTTATATATTTATCCATGACTTCATTAATGCTAATGATACTCCCATGATCTTTTTAAGATATGTTCTCCCTCTCAAGGAACGTAGATTTTATTACTAGTATTACAATTTATTCTATTAGTTTGTAGAGGTAATATCCATTTTTTATTTGGATAAACTTAAATTATAGACATAGAACCACAAACTGTGAATTTTTTTATATATATCATTATTAAACTCTCTACATCCCCATACATGTTTATGTGACAAAACATGTTTCTTTTCACTCCAAAGCTAAAATAGAAATCCATTTTCAAATTTATTTATTATTTTTGTAATGTGTGTATTGTAGTATATATTTCATATCTTTTAAGGGTTAATAGAAGGAATGTATGCATATTTATTTATCTAACCATATTAAATAAGTTTTGGTTACTCCTTTCACAAACACTATTCAACTATGGTGTAGAAGGATGAGATAGTTGAGATTGAATCCAAAAATCCCCTAGATATTTGATGAAATTTTTTTTATGACATTCAATACATTTGTCTCGGTGATTTTTATTTATATTTTTACAAATATTATTATTTACTTAATTTCTATATTCCACAAATTTATTGAAGTAATCAATCTTATAACTTATTAAGTAAACATTTCTATATCTACTAAGGTCATTGGGAAAAGATATGAACTAAGAGTATCTATTCTATACTTTAAATGGAAATTGTATAAATATATATATATATATATATACTAATTACAGATATTTTATGTACCCTTCACACTTTCCACTATATGGAGATATGATTGTTATTTATTCTAATCAGGCATGGTATGTATCAAGTGGGTTTGTTCAAAAGATGTTAAATACCCCTGTATATAAATCTTTTTCAAATTTTCTAATATATATAAACAATATAATGATTTTTTAGTTGTGTGTGATATCATTATTGTGAAATTAATTCACTATTGATTTCCAAAACATGAGTTTGTATTCTAATATATAAAGACTGGTATTTAAATATGTCATTCCATAACATAGTATATTATTAAAAAAGGTAGAGATCATTTTCAATTTTGAAAATAAATTAAACCATATCTTAAATAAACATTCATATTATATATTTGGTTAAATTAGGAATATTATTTCAATTATTTAAAATTAGAATAATTACAGTCAAAAAGAGTTATTTTTGTCTCCAAAATCTAGTTTTTCTCTTTTGGTAGCTCAATGATCGAGCTCACCTCTAGAATCCACCCTGCATATACATTGTTTGTATATTTTTATACAAATATAAGAACCACAATTTTATCTAACACAAAATTTATAGAAATATGAAGGTGGAATTTGATAAAAAAAATCGGCAGGTGGATTCCCCTTCATTCTTCACTAACATGAATTTTTCAACCAATGGCCCTTCATACCACTTGTAAACCACAATGAATATTATTATTCATACCACCACTAGATCTATGTTTTAGTTCCCAAGTTTATAGTATGTAATTATTAATTGATTATTTTCATGGTTATTATGTTAAGTGTTGTGAATGGTAGATTCAAGAGAACATTAAATGATGTTTTGAGGAAAAGGGGAAGTCACAGAGGTAGCACACGGTTTGTCTAATCGTGCGGCCACACCATGTGTAGTTGATCCTTTTGAGGCATTGTATCATGCATGGTTTGATCACGGTTAATGAGACCATGTGAGGAAGTCATGCGAGGGTCTTCTAGGTAGTGTCTGACCCATGGTTAGTGCACGATTTGTCTAACCGTACTAACTAACCATGTGGGCAAGTTAAGTGAGATCCTAAAAAAGAGGATCTCAAACATTTATTTCCTCAATGTGGATCGTTTTTTCTCTTATATTGACATAACTTGGTATTTTTATTTTCCTAATACCACAGAAGGTTCTCCCATCATTCTGGAGGTGGTTTAAAGGCTTCCCTTGGAGAATCGAAGATAGATTCTTGAGGTATGTGATTGTTATTCCTCGTTCTTGTTCATTTTATTAGATCTACATAGATCTACTTCTCCATTTCTCTCTTTTTCCTATATCTACACCTGTTACAGTTAGGTATAGTTGTTTGGAGTCCAAATATGATTATATTTGGTCTCGTTCTTTTTCGGAGAAGAGATCTAATGCGGGTTCATGGAGAATCGTCCCGGTTTTCTTGAGCGTTCTTCGTTCGTTTTTGTTTTCATCAAAAACCATGGATGTTGACTTCTTCATTCCAGAATCCATAAAGTAGAACAGATTCTATTTATATGAAATTGTATGTGTGGTGTTGAATGTTTTGTGATTTATTTGTTGATAACTTGTAGGAAACCTTCTTGAGTGATGGTCGTGAAATTTGGAAAAATGGGGATTTTGAATGAGTTCCTTGGTTATTGGATTTAAAATGTGTATTTTAAAATGCTTATTTTCCTAGATTGTTGGCACAAGTTTTGGATAAGATTTATTTAATAAATGGGAATGTTTTATTGAAATTAAATGTTTTTTTAAATTGGTGGTGCATTGGTTTTCAGTAAAATTTTTGTTTTATTGAAATGGTTTATTGTGGAAGTACAAGTATATGGAATAAATGATTTTTGTCTGAGTTCATTCTTAATAGACCCTTAGTAAGGGATGCAAACCATTGGGGTATTGGGGTCGTGAACCTGGATTGGTGGAATGTGTCATTGGGACACAATGTAGTTGGATGAGAGACCTCTCATGAGTATGGAACTGTCAAACGAAGCATGCATGTGTGGGTGAGTTTTGAAATATGGAATGGGTATTCCAAATGATAAGAAGAATTGGTTTTCAAGATTTTATTAGTTATTTTGTTTGGAAAAATAACTTCGGGGAAATTTGTTTCATTTGGTTTTGTTTTCACTTGGTTACAAACAGTTTTTGGAACTTGTTTATTTTTTGTTATAAATTGTTTTGGTAAAAAATAAAAATTGTTATATATAATTGTTGCTAAATTTTAAATCCTTGTTCTGTGAGTAGGGAATTCATTGGGAAAAACCTACTGGGTTTTATTCTCACCCCTACTTTGGCACTTTGCTACTATTGGAGATGTTATCTTCTAGGACAGTGTCAAAGGTAACATTTCCTACATTTTTAGCACTACCTTGTGATGTTTGGGCAGTGTGGAGATTATGGATCTTAGAGATTTTTGAAAATTGGGTCTTGTTGTATTTTGAGAGTCTTGTGTTGTTTATCCATTTTGTACTTTGATACTTGTTTATTCATTCATTTTTGCATACTTTGATGTGGTTTTGAGATGCATAATTTAGTTGATTTGTCTTTAATTTATTCATGAATCATATAATGAATGTTTGGTTATGTTTGGTTAGTTTATTGGTTTATTTAATAAAGGGTAAATTGTCCCCCCCCCCCACTCGTATTTTAAACCCTTCATCATTTATTTCTAGCCTTTGACATCTAGGGGATGTCTCTTAAGGCCTAGTAATGATTCATTGTACTCTCAAGCTAACGAGAATTGGTGGGTCATTACAAATGGTATCAGTCTAGTCCTTCCCATGTTGTAAAAACCATTAGTGTTCTTGGTATTGGTGTTGGAATTCCCTTCCATCTATTCCATGGGTTGAAATCCTAGATTGGAGTAGGATTATAAGAACATTAAATGTATAGCCTAAAGGAACGTAGCTAACCTGTTTGTTTTGAACTTCATGTTACCAAGGTGTAGGGTATATAAGTGTTTTTGGATACACTTCTAGAATTTTTTAAATCTCATTTTCATGGGATGAGGAAATTAGATGAGCATGAAATTAATTTTAGAGGAATAACATCCCACTAGGATTTCATATCTCTCTATGAGGAATGATTTATATTTTTTTAAAACATGTAAATTTTTGAAAAAATGAAAAAAAAATTCAAATGAATGATATTGAAAAGATGATACTTGGAGTATTTTGAAAAATTTTCAATTTTAAAAAACAATAGTTTATTTTTAAAAATGGTTGAAAATCGAAAAATGTTGTGATAGTTGATGTAATGGAATTTGAAATGATAAGCCATCAGTTGCTAGAGAGTAAGATTGATAGTGTTTGTTGTTGGTTTAGAAAATGACACCGAGTAGGCGTCATCGAAACCAACCCAAAAAAGATGTGGAGAATGTGGTTGCACCTAAACCATGGGTTAACCAAGAGATAGTCTAGAGCTTTTTCCATTCTTTTCATGCTATGGATATAGTGAACTGAAGGAATGAT
Organism: Viscum album; assembly: GCA_963277665.1. Lineage (NCBI taxonomy): Eukaryota > Viridiplantae > Streptophyta > Magnoliopsida > Santalales > Viscaceae > Viscum > Viscum album. Next base: position 608,856,948 of record OY728137.1, on the reverse strand, counting down.
CTAAGGAATGTGGGTCATACAATCATGTTCATGAAGCAGAATCCAACTAACTTCTGGGGTGATGCAAAGCCTAATATGGAAGAGGTGTGGCTGGTTGGATGTATTTTATAATATATTTTATCAGCACACTATTGTAGATAAAGGTAAAGTTGGTGACATATATGCTCGAGGATATTGCACGCTAGTTGTGGGATTTAGCGGTGCATGCTAAATTTGATGAAGGCCTTACATGAGAGAATACTGAAGAATTGTTCAACAAACCATTCTATCCTCATATGTTGAAGATCCATAATATGACAGAATTCTTCAACCTAAAATAAGAGAGCCTTCCTATCACAGAGTATGCAGCTAAATTCATGATTTTTTTTCCATTTTGCACTAGAGTTTGAAGAATGTGCATCTTTGAAGGCATGCATCTTCGAATTGGGGATAATGTAGGGGATTCCATCAAATATTTCAGTGCTCTGTATTACGGAATATATAGAGATGGTGAATAGAGTGACTGTGGTAGGATGTGATATCTTGGGATCGATAGGAGGAGGAGTGATGATACCTACAGGGAATGGTGGGAACTCAACCGCTGGGAGAAATTGGAAAAGGGACACCTATTTCCAACGTAGATGTGGAAATCAGAATCTGATGGCTAGATCGGTGAACCTTCCTCCACAAACCCAGAGCAAAGTAGGTTGCTTTCTATGTGGATCGCATGTCCAAATAAAGATTTATTGTATGGAACAACCTATAGAATTTCATAATTGCAACAATATGGGTAATCATTAGTGCTATTGTTGTAATTCTCCAAGGTTTGGTGATCAAGATACATCTTAGGTGTCACAAGTATCGTATGCTTCAACAGGACGGGGATAGAAGAACTAGCCTCGTCAGAATAACTGAGCTGGCCATGGTTATTCTAGAAATACCATGAATACACAATGATAGAAATCTCAGGAAGGAAACAAGGAGAACAACGAATTTATGAAGCAATTGTATGATTCTGATTAGATGATAAATTATTAATAGTCCGTACTATCTTTGGTGAGGGATACGATTATTTTGAATTCTACCCTTGTTAAAGACAACTTCAATACTGGTTCATCACATTCCTTCATTTATTCTCGTGTTGTTTACATTCTATGTTTAAAGTTGTAAATGGTGCTTTTTGTTTTAAAACTATAGACTCCTCTCGGTGAAAGATAATGTCCAGACTTTGTGTGTCGATCATGTGTTATAATTTTTTTTGATGCTAAGTTGAAATGGAACTTCTCGATGTTGGACATGGATATCTATGATGGAAACCTAGGTATGGATTGGTTGACAATGTTTTGGTCTCACATTGATTGTTTTTATAGAATAGTTAGTTTCACGCCTGATGACGACATCGAGCATCTCTTCAGAGGAGAACGGGTGGAAAAGAAAGGTGAAAAGAGCTTGTTGGAACCAATGATGGGAACTATCTCCTACAAGTTAGAAGCACAAACTTTGGCATCAATGTAAGTGATCGAGGTAAACTTTTTTATAGCAGCGGTGGATAAATTTCCAGATGTTTTTCCTGAGTACTTCTCAGGGATACCACCTATAAGAGAAGTGGATATTACGATTGACATCTTCTTGGTGACTAGTCTTATTTATATTCCATCTTATAGTATGGATCCAATAGTGTTACATGAATTGGAAGTTCAATTGGAAGAACTAGAAATAAAGGGTTTCATTCTTCCATGTAAATCTCCATGGGCATCCCCGATTTTTTTTGTGAAGAAAAAAGATATAACTTTTCAGTTGTGTTGATTATCCTAAGATTAATCAATTTATGATAAATAATAGTTATCTAAATTCCACACATTGATGATATGTCTATTAAATTAAAGGGATATCAGTGGTTCTCCAAGATTTATTTAGGATCAAGATATCACCAATTCAAAGTAAGGATGGAGGATAATCTAAAGACAGCATTCAAAAGTAGATATGGACACTATGATTATGTATTCAAGCCTCTTTCTTTAAAAAACTCACTAGCGGTATTCATGGATTTGATGAATCAGATATTTCAGTGAAATTTGGATTCTTTTTTGTGGTGTCTGGGGGTGACATCTTTTTGTATTCAAAGACAATGTTTGAATATGAGGAGCACCTGGAAACAGTCTTACAAATCTTGAGAGATAACCGTTTGTATTCCAAATTATCAAACTGTGATTTTTGGATATAGGAAGTATGTTATCAAGGCCATGTTATTTTTTAAAAAGACATTTCAATTGATCTTGAAAAGATATAAGATGTTATCTCATAGAAACCACTAAATAAAGTCTTCGAGATATGAAGTATTCTTGGTCTAGCTGGTTACTATTGACGCTTTGTGCATGATTTATCACAACTAGCTTCGAAAATGACAGCTCTGACAAAGAATAAATATCTATTCAAATGGACAGAGGAATGCCATAAGTCTTTCAAAAAGTTGGAACTTCGTCTTACATCATCACCTATCATGATTTTTTCTAGAATCATGATAGGGGTATGTGGTTTACTTTAATGCATTGGGACCAGGTTTTGGATGTGTTCTCATGTAAGGAGACCATGAGGTTTCTTATGGTTCAATGTAGTTGAGGGTGGATGAGATGAAATACCCAACACATGATTTAGAGTTATTTGTAGTCATCCATTCCTTGATAACATAGAGACACTGTCTATTTGGTGAGAAATTCACTTTGTTCACAGACAACAAAATCTTCAAACACATTTCCTCATGACGCTTTTTGAATCTGATAGAATAGAGATTGATGGTGTACCTCCAAATTTTTGACATTGACTTGATGTATATAGTAGGGAAAAGAAATTCAGTGGTGGATGCATTGAGTAGAAATTAATATGCACAATTGGAAAAAGATTATTTAGATGAAAGGAAGTTGGTAACGGTTCTAGCTAACATGCATGTGGAATGTGAAGACTGATGTGATGTTGCAGTTTTCTTTTCAACTATGATTATTCCTGAGTTGGTAAATGTGGTCAAAGAGGCACAAACATCTGATGCAGAATATATGGTTATGAGTTCAAAACTCAATGGTGGGGATACCATTGAGGGTTGGAAACTTGATGGAAGTTTTGTTTTGGGGTTTAGAAAACAAATGGTTGTACCTATGGCATGTTAGGAACAACTCCTTCATTATTACCACCATTAGAGATGGGTTTCACATCTAAGTACATAGAATATGTATAAGGCAGTGAAGGCATAGTTTTAGTAAAGAGGCATGAAAAGGAAAGTGTCATATTTACTCTCGCGATTTATAACTTTTCAGCAGTTCAAAGCATAGCATCAGAGACCAAAAGGAATGTTGCAATCTTTAACTATCCCCATGTATAAATGGGAGTAGATAGTGATGGATTATGATATATGTCTTCCAAGAATGGTTCAGAAACACGATTCCATATTGGTGATAGTGGATCAACTTACCATGTTGGCCCATTTCATCCCTATTCATGAAACTCTAATGGTAGAGGATCTATCAGAAATCTACCTCCGAGAAGTGGTAAAGAGGCCTGGAGTACTAGTTTCTATATTCTTAGAGAGAGAGATCTGAGTTTCACATCTCATTTCTGGAAATTCTAACAGCAAGCTCTCTGGACTCAGTAAACTGTGAGCATGTCTTATCATCCTCATATAGATTAGAAATATGAGTGGATGATAAAAATGTTGGAATAACTTATGCTGTCTTATGTAATGGATTTTAGTGGCTCATGGGGGGACCATATAACCCTAGTGGAGTTATCATACAATAAAATAAATCAATCCTTAATACACATGGATCTGTTTGAATCATTTTATGGGCATCCTTGTTGTTTTCTACTATGATTTGTGGAAACTTGTGAAACATCATTAGTTGGGTCAAGCCTTGCCCACGAAACAATAGAGAAGATTCTGTTGATCAGAAAGAGGATGGTCATGGCTCAGAGTCGTCAAAAATATTATGCAGATCACCGTCGAAGACCGTTGTTGTTCGATGTGGGTGATCATTTATTCTTGAGGATATCTCTAGGGCTTGGAGATCATCATTTCGTGAAGTAGGGAATGTTATTTCCTAGATACATAAGACCTTAAAAGATGAATTGATGGGTCATAGAGGTGGAATATTGGTTGGCATTACATCCATGGTTCATTTCGGTGCATAATGTGTTCCATGTATCTTAGTTGAAAAAGTATCAGCCTGATCCTAACCATGTGATCAAATGAGATCATGTTGACCTAGACCCATATTTTTCATCGACACATATCCTGGAAAAAACTTGTGGATAGGAAATAGAACAAATTGTGTGGTAAGATCATCAGTATAGTGAGGGTTTTAGGGCAGCATGGACAGATTCAAGAAGAGACTTGAGAACAAGAAAAGTAAGTGAAGGAGTTGTGGACGGAACACTTTTAGTTGGGTGATGATTTTTTAATTTCCAAGGATGGAAAGACCATTGGTGGGGATAATGTAGAACAACTGGTTTTTTGTATATAACCCTTACTTGTTTCTTTTCATGGTTATTATGTGAAGGGTGATGATTAAGATATTCGAGAGAACATTGAATGATGTTTTTAGGCAATGGGGAAGTCAAATGGGTGGCTCAATGTTTGTCTAACCATGCGGCCAAACCTTGTGTAGTTGGTCCTTTTGAGGCAGTTTCTCCCACATAGTTAGTGCAGGGTAAGTGATAACATGCGTGGAATTCATGAGATGGTCTTCCTAGGCAGTGGTTAAGTCACGGTTAGTGCGCAGTTTGTCTAACCAGGAGAACAAACCATGTAAGCTCTTGGGTGAGATCCTAAAAAAATTGGATCTCACATAGTTTCCCTCTAAGTGGATGGTTTTTTCCAACTAAGTGGAAATAACATGGGATTTTTCTTCTCATATGGACAAATATGGTTCTCCTATAATTCCATATGCAATATGAAGGCCTCCCTTGGCAAATCGAAGCTGGATTCCTGAGGTATGTGATCGTTCTTCTTCATTCTTGTTCGGTTTCTTATATCTACTTAGATCTACTTCTCCTATTCTCTCATTTTTTTAGATATACACCCATTATGGGTATATCTAGGTGTTTGGATTCCAAATATTATGATATTTGGTCATGGTTTTGTTAGGAGAAGGTATCTAAAGTGGGTTCGTGGAGAATCAACCCAATTTTCTTGAGTGTTCTTCATTTGATGTGGTTTTTGTCAAAACCATTGAGGTAGGAGGATTCTTTATTGACTCCATTTAGTATAAATTATTTAATTGCTTTAATGTTTTATGTGTGTTGTTTAATATTTTTTATTTCATTATTGAAAACTTCTAGGAAACCTTCTTGAGTGATGGTTGTGTAATCTGGAAAATTGGGGATTTCGAATGACTGCCTTGGTTATTGGTTTTAAAATGTTTATTTTAAAAACGGATTTTTCCTAAATTATTGGCACATGATTTGGATTATATTTTTTCAATAAAATGGAATGTTTTATTGAAATTAAATGTTTCTATGAAATTGGTTGTGCTTTGGTTTTCAATAAAAGTTCAGTTTTATTGAAATGGTTTATTGGGGAAATGGAAGTATTTTTCATAAATTATGTTGGTGTGAGTTCATTCATAACAGGACCTTAGTATGGGACAAGTACCATTGGGGTACAAGGCATGTGACCCTAGAACAAGGGTGTGTGTCATTCGGACACAAGGTAGTAGGAGGAGAAACCACTCATGAGAATGGAACTATCAAACAAACCATGCATCTGTGGGTGTATTGTGATCTATGAAATGGGTATGAAAAATGAAAATAATAATTGGTTATAAATCATTGATTAGTCATTTTTTGGAAAAACTAACTTTCTGGAAATTGGTTTAATTTGGTTTTGTTTTCACTTGGTGGCAAACAGATTTTGTAACTTGTTTATATTTGGTTATAAAATGTTTTCTAAAACTGTTTTATATAAAGTGTTTTTATATAAATGTGGAAAACTTTTCAATCATAGTGTCTTAAGTGGGGAAGTCATTGGGGGAAAACCAACTCAGTTTTATGCTCACCCCACTTTGGCACTTTGGTGCTATTTCAGATGCTATTTTCATGGATAGGGGAATAGGTAACATTTCTCACGTTTTTAGCACTACATCATGATGTTTGGGCTGTTTGGAGATTGTGTAGAATAGATCTTTTGGAGCATGGTGTCTTGTGATATTTTGAGAGTCTTGGGTCCTTTGTTTGCAGTGTACTTTGATACTGGGTTATTCTTACATTTTTGCATATTTTATGTGGTTTTGAGATGCAGGAAGTTATAGAGATTTCATTCATTTGTTCAACCATCATATAGTGAATGTTTGGTTATGTTTGTTTGGTTTATTGGTTTATTTATTAAAGGGTAAATCACCCCCCCACTTTTATTATAAAATCTTCAGCATTTACTTCCAACCTTTACCTAGGGATGCCGCTTAATGCCTAGTAATGACTCATTGTACTCTCAAAATAATGAGAATTAGCGGGTCATTACACATGTAACGACTGAAAGATTGATTAATGGAAATCCCTCTTGATCTAATTAAATGTCTCTTTATTTTTACATAAAATTTAAACTTCTTTGGTTTTATATTAAGAGTTTTTTACCATTGCTAATATAGCCGTTGAACAGTGATCACATGATTAGTATAAATATTGGACTTTAACAAATCCAATTTACCCTGACAAAGGAAGCGATGGCCTCATCTAGTAGAATTGCCCCATATGAAACCCATTTGTCGGAGCTCGGAAAAGAGTTGGCGTCTTTGGGCTTATCCCTTGACCAAGCCCAAGCTGAGCTTCATCATGTCAAGCTCAAACGTGACCGTCTACTGGAAAAGTGGAAGTTGATTGAAATTACCGCTCGAGCAATGTTATCCGAGCCACCCCAAGAGTCTGTCACCATCGCACACCTTACCCTTAGGTCTTATGTGGCTATTTTAAGGGGTTGTGTAACAAATAAGTAGTACTATGTTCATATACATTATTTTTTTATATAATAATTAATATAATTCCTAGTCCTTTTTGATACGTTGTAAATCGTTTTTAAAGTACAAATGGTGTTTTTAGTTATTATTTAATTAAAAAATCTATTTTATTAAATTAATGTATTTTTGAATTAAATAATATTTTAATAAAATAATAATAATATTATTAAATTAATTTTTATTAAATATAAATGATCTTATAATTTTATGAATGCAATTAAAATTTTTATTATGGTTTGAAATCCATTTCTGTCAAAACCCGTGATTTTTCGAAAAATGTATGTTTTTATTGTAAAAGTGAAAACTAACATATTTAGAAAATTATTTAGATAAAATAAATGTCATTTCTGGAATCAGGATGTAGAAATTATCCAATAGTGAGTTTTTCATAATTTTCTGAGACAGTCAAATTTTTGGGTAAAGATAAATACCGTCTAAATATATAATGTGTTTTATGACATCATAATGACCCAATAGTGATGTAATAAAATACAATAATATTTATGTTTGGACAATATATGTTTTAGTATTAAAATAATGTGATTTTGGGTTTGTTTGACTTACTTTTCAAAGCATTAATGGACCCCTCAAGACATATTCAACACCTTGCTTTTTTAAATTAATTTCCATGGGAGTGTGACTCACCTCCACATACGAAACCCTAATATTTTAAGAATTTCGGACTTTGGACTTATAAAATACTGTTTTCCTCTTCCCTCTGCCAAAAACCATGGGCAAAAACCATGGTATGGTTTGTGGTTTGGATTAATCTAATGTAAGGGGACCCAAACCTAAATAATAAAGAATTCTCTCACCTTTCCTATATAAATCCACCCAAGATCCCACTTCCTCCTCATTAAATTTGACAACTGGGTCCCGGTTATAGCACAGACACCCCTCCTTAACAAGTCCATCGAGTCTTGACCCACCAGGTACCACCAGTTGCCCCACAGACACATGGGCCCTGCCCTAGGGTCCACCCACATGCCTGTACAGGTCATCTGAGTAATGATAGTCCCCACAGGCCAACACATGTCCTTTCCAGTGTGCTTTTGTCCTCACTCACACACACCCTGGGAGACTTCCCATGAGGTCACCCATCCTGATCACTACTCCAGGCCAAGCACGCTTAACTGTGGAGTTCTGACCAGGTAGGCTCCCAAAATGGAAGGTGCACCTTGTTGACATGAGTGATATCATTTAGTCATTTAACCCTTTATCGTTTGGGGATGTTACAATCACCCCCCCCCCTTTAGAGCACAACGCCCTCGTTGTGGGCCCTATATCTCTACCCAGGCAGTGCACCACACTTAAGGCTGGGTTCCTACTCTGATACCAAATTTGACAACCGGGTCCCGGTTACAGCATAGACACCCCGCCTTAACAAGGCCATCGGGTCCTGACCCACCAGGTACCACCAGTTGCCCCACAGACACGTGGGCCATACTCGGGTCCCGGTTACAGCATAGACACCCCGCCTTAACAAGGCCATCGGGTCCTGACCCACCAGGTACCACCAGTTTCCCCACAGACACGTGGGCCATACCCGGGTCCTGGTTACATCACAAACACCCCGCCTTAACAAGGCCATCGGGTCCTGAACCACCAGGTACCACCAGTTGCCCCACAGACACGTGTGCCCCACCCTAGGGTCCACCCACATGCCTGAACGGGTCATCTGACTAATGATTGTCCTCATAGGCCAACACATGTCCTTTCCAGTATGCTTTTGTCCTCACTCACACACACCCTGGGAGACTTCCCATGAGGTCACCCATCCTGATCACTACTCCAGGCCAAGCACGCTTAATTGTGGAGTTCTAACCAGGTAGGCTCCCGAAAAGGAAGGTGCACCTTGTTGACATGAGTCATATCATTTAGTCATTTAACCCTTTATCGTTTGGGGATGTTACAATCACCCCCCCTTTAGAGCACAACACCCTCGTTGTGGGCCCTATATCTCTACCTAGGCAGTGCACCACACGTAAGGCTGGGTTCCTCCTCTAATACCAAATTTGACAACCGGGTCTCGGTTACAGCACAAACACCCCGCCCTATCAAGGCCATCAGGCCCTGACCCACCAGGTACCACCAGTTTCCCCACAGACATGTGGGCCCCACCCTAGGGTCCACCCACATGCTTGAACGGGTCATCTGACTAATGATAGTCCCCACAGAATAACACATGTCCTTTCTAGTGTGCTTTTTTCCTCACTCACACACACCCTGGGAGACTTCCCATGAGGTCACCCATCCTGATCACTACTCCAGGCCAAACACGCTTAACTGTGGAGTTCTGACCAGGTAGGCTCCCAAAATGGAAGGTGCACCTTTTTGACATGAGTCATATCATTTAGTCATTTAACCCTTTATCATTTGGGGATGTTACATTAAAAGCCCTTGGAGTTCATCCAACCTATTCCCTACACTCTCTAGAATCCTTCCAAGGTGCCCAAGCTCCCAAGAAGCCTCTCACAAGCCTCTCTCTAGCCTTTGGAAGCACACCTCCAAGTAAGGGTTTTTTCTCCCTTTCTCATTTTTGTCAATTTTCTTTATGTTGTATTTACCTTTTAATTTCAATTATGAATGTTGGGGTATGGTTTTTTACCTCCCCCATACTTCCCTCTTATTGTTTGAATGATGGGAGACCCCTTTCTCTCTCATTAAATGCCACCCATGTACCCTCGTTACTATGCCGAAATTCCTAAAGGAAATTCTCTCTCTTCATTTACATTCAAGCAATACTTTTGTATCATGAATCTAAATTCCATTAAAATTTTTAGGTCATGTATCTATATGACTTCCTTACTGTCCATTACATGTAAATATGATATGGAACCCCTTTCTCTCTCATCAACAATTGTTATGAATTCTTATGTCACACCGTTACACTGTCGAAATCGCACCGATTTTCTAAGCCAATGTCATTGTGTTGTGAATACCATGCCCATTTCTACATCAAGGGAATTCACCTTTATAAACATTTACTTATTTATTATAATGTTTTATGTATGAATTCCTCTTTCCTTTATCATGGAATAAATGATTATGTTTTATGAATCCATGTTTTATGATCCATGTGGCACACTTATGAATGAAATGAAATGTTTAAGAAGGGTGTTCCCTTATAGCGCTCCAATGCATTGGGTAAAGTATAGTATCATGATACATCATGTGCAATGAGTTTTGACTCATGATAATTCAAGTGCAACGAGGCTTTACTCGTGCTTCATGTGCAATGAGGATTTACTCATGCTCTATGTGCAATGAGCCTTGGCTCAAGCTAATTCCATGTTAAGTGTTGTTGCCACATTTCCATGTTATGATTATCATGCTTTATCATGCCTTTATGCTCATGTTTCTTTTATGCTCTATTGATATGCCTATTGTCTAACTTGTGTTGTACGCCTCATGTTATTCCACGTGTACTCCCTTACTGGGCTTTATATCTCAACATTTTCTTGTGCATGTCCTTAGGTTATCCCATACAATGATAAGTACAAGGGAATGTAGTGGTCATGTAAAGGAAGTTTTCAATAAAGATGTTGTATTTCATGTTTTATGTTTTCATGTAATGATCCTAGGCCCCAAATACACTAAACCCCTCAATATTCATTGTTGTATCAGGTGAAAGTTTATGTAATTAATCATGTTTAAGTTTGTAATAAAAGCAGGGTTGTCATAGTTGGTATCAGATGATAGGTTTAGTTATTTTTGGGATTAGGAAACCCTAGTAAAGCCTTAGATAAAAACGTCCCTATGTTTTGGTGAATATTGAGTAAGTGGGTTATCAAGAAAATAAATCCCTTTCTGGATACGAGTAGGTAGAGGCGGCTCTGGCCCAGATGTATCCTAGGGGTAAAACCCGAAAACACCACTTTGAGCTAGAGTCGACCGAGAACTGGTGCATGACAATGGGTCTTGCTGAACTCTTGGTTACGACACTCCCGGGGGATATGCTTTGAAAATTCACAAGCTTAGTATGAAGCCTTATTAAGGGAATGAAAAAATCCCCCTAAGAATATATGTTAGAATGTAGATCATGAAAATCCTAGATTAAAGCCTATAGACTCATGAGTTAAGTAAATAAAAGTTTATTTATAAGTAATCAAGTTTTGTCTTTGGATTGCCCTTTATGTGTTACGCCTAACTTTCCTTTTATTCTAGCCAATGGCCGGTAATAGGAGGACTCGAGCTAAAAACCGTTGTGAAGATATGTGTGATGACTGTACTAATTAGATGCCAAATCCAATGGGAGTGGGAATCACGAACATTGTCACGCTTCTGTCTCAGATAACTCAAGTTTTGAATTGAAACACGGGTCAATAGAAATGCTCAAAACCCCTAAGGAAGAACAAGTCTCTATCGAGAGCTTCATGAGACATATGCCTCCTACTTTTAGTGGATCATCTGATCCCACAATCGCTGAAAAATGGATCAACTCCATTGAAAAGATCTTCTCCATCCTTCAATGTTCTGAATAAGATAAGGTTCTCCTGGAGGATTATCGTATAGAGGGTAAAGCTGATCAATGGTGGACGTTGATAAAAAATATAATGCCTGAGGAGGAGATCGAGGCATTGGAATGGAAGGATTTCTGTAAGAAGTTTTTCGATAAATATTTTCCACACACCCTCTAGCTAAAGATAGAAAGGGACTTCCTTTACCTCAAGAAATAAGATGAAGAATCTGTTGGAGCGTATGAGGAAAACTTCACAATTCTTGCACGATATGCTTTCGTCTTTGTCGTTACCCCCGAATGCAAGGTTGACCGCTTCATTGGTGGGCTGATGCCTAGCTTGCGGAACGAATTAGCGATCTGTGACTTCGACAACTATGAGGAAATTGTCCGATGTTCCCTCAAGGTCGAAATGGAGATCGGGGAATCACATGGGTATCATGGGGACAAGAAGCATAAGGTGGAATTTAATACCGGTGGTCCGATGGATAAATCCAATGGTTCTAAGAAGATACAGCACCCCACTTGCCAAAATTGCTGAAAGAAGCACCATGGAAATTGCCATAAGGGGATGAGTAAATGCTTCAGGTGTGGAAGGGAAGGGAACCTAGCTATTAACTATCGGCAAGAAAGACCCATGGCTGCGACAGGGGAGAGGAATGATCCATTCAAACCTCAACGCATTTTTCAATGCTACAAATGCAATGAACCAGGTCATTTTTCAAATCAGTGTCATAATCCAAGGTTTTTCGGAGACAACCAACAACCTCCAAGGCAGCAAGGAAGAGCTTTTGACATCACTTCTGCCGAAGTGAACCCCGACAACGAAGTGGTGACAGGTATGCTAGTTATTCATTCAAGAATAGGGAACAAACTTTTTGATTCAGGTTCTACTCATTCTTTTATATCTCGAATTTTTAGTAGAACAATCCTAGTACCACCACAAATAATGGAAGTGAAGATGTTGGTGAGTACGGAAAATGGGGCAATCATTGCATCCCATGAGTATAGGTCCTCCCCTGTTATAATCTGTGGATTGAATTTCCCAGCAAACGTCGTCATACTCCCTCCGGTGGAATTTGATGCAATTCATGGCATGGATTAGCTTTCCTTATATAGAGCCAACATAAATTGTTGGGAGAGGGAAATCACACTCCATATACAGAATCGACTGCCGATTGTTTACAAGTGTCAGGAGGAAGATGAATCTCCTTTAGCTACATTATCTTAAGCATGGATATTACTGCCCTATGAGCACGTGTATCTGGCTCAGATGATTGAGTCCAAGGAAGAAACCATCCTTGAAGAAATTCCTATTGTAAGGGAATTCGTTGAAGTGTTTCCCGAGGAACTGCCTAGTCTTCCTCCTAAAAGAGATGTTGTGTTCTCAATTGAACCTATACCTGGGGAGCTACCTATATCCAAGAATCCATATAGAATGGATGTTGTTGAGCTTGAAGAGCTGAAGAAACAACTATAGGAGAATCTAGATAAAGGGTTTATACGCCCAAGTGCTTCACCATGGGGTGGACCGGTCCTCTTCTTCAAGAAGAAGGATGTGTCAGTGTGGCTTTGCATCGATTATCATGAACTTAACAAAATCACGATAAAGAACAAGTATCCTATCCCACGAATTTATTACTTGTTCAATCAACTGCATGGAGCACAATACTTCTCCAAGGTAGATTTTTGGTTGGGATAAAATCAATTAAGGGTGAAAAATGAAGATGTCCCCAAGACTGCTTTTCGTACAAGATACGAGCACTGTAAATTTATAGTAATGCCTTTCAGACTCACCAATTCTCCAGAAATCTTCATGTAGTTGATGAATAGAGTCTTTAGAGATTACCTAGAAATTTTTTTGGTAGTCTTTATAGATGATATTCTAATATACTCCAAAACCAAGGAGGATCATGAGGAGCATTTAAGAACTATACTAGAGACATTGTGCAAGGAAAATCTCTATGATAAGTATAGGAAGTGTGAGTTCTTGTTGAAGGAGGTTTGATTCTTGGGCCATATCATCACCAGTAATGGGATATCTGTGGACCCCTCTAAAACAGATGCAATTGAGGGATGGTTGAGGCCATCATCAGTAACAGATATCCGTAGCTTCTTGGGGTTAGCTGGATATTATCGATGATTTGTGAGGAATTTCTCACGATTGTCCAACCCTCTTACCAAGCTAAATCAGAATGGAGTAATGTTTCCTTGGAGTGATGAATGCGAAGAAATATTCCAGGAGTTGAAAAGGAGGCTTATCACTGCGCCCGTGATCACTTTACCAATAAGTGGGGAACCTTTTGTGGTATTCAGTGATGCTTCAAAGAATGGATTTGGCTTTGTGTTGATGCAGAATGATAATGTGATATCCTATGCCTCAAGGGAGTTGAAAATACATGAGAGAAACTATCCAACACATGATCTGGAGTTGGCAGCGGTGATCTTTGCCTTGAAAATATGGTGGCATTATCTCTACGGGGAGAAATGTGAGATATATATTGACCACAAGAGTCTTAAATATATATTCACACAGAAAGAGATTAATTTGCATCAGAGAATATGGATAGAGCTCATCATGTATTATGACTGTTCAATACATTACCACCTTGGGAAAGCGAACAAGGTGGCAGATGCCCTAAGTAGAAAGGATCCAGCGATTCTATCAATGATGAGAATTCAGAAGGATCCAATCTTCTTAGACATGATGAGGATGGACGTGGGTGTAACAGCCCGAAATTTTATGAAAAATATTCTTTTTTATTTCACTAATGTCTTGTGTTGTACGCTACACCAAAAGGAGCTTGCACAACACGCATCCTTGACTTGCCTTGCATTACACGCAATCACGACCTTCCTCGATAGCGTGTGTAATACGCAATACCGAGTTTCACTAAACAACGATATGCTATTAAAATATTATTAAAACTACCCGTTATGAATAGTAATAACCACTTTTTAAAATTCTATAAATCTTATTTTTCAAAATGAACTTCATTTTTGGATTCGGAATATCGAAATTAGCTTAGGTTGAAATTTTGGTGATTTTCGGATAACTTTCATATTTTGATGAATAGTGAAAATTACTAAATTATAATTAAAAACAACTTTTTTAATCGAAATAATTAATAGTGATAAATCATTAATTTTAGTGGTTTTAAAGTATATTTAGAATATATTTTTACAATTTAATACAATGTTGGTCATTGGATGTAATTTCACATTTATACTAGACATAAACAAGTGTCAATCTTTTGATAGATATTGTTTCTTAAAAAACACGCTATTTGTTTTAACAGCGGGATTTAATTATAAAATTAATTAATGCAACTTTTATGTTATGAATTTGGTAAAATAGACTTCATTTTTGAATTCGGAATATGAAATATAGCTTGGGATGAAATTTTGGCATTGTTCTGAAAAACATCAATTTTTGATGAATATTGAAACTACTAAGTGGTAGGTTAAAAACTGAATTTTGCATAAAACTTAATTTTACCGCTTCTGTGAATGGAATTTCGAAAATCCGAGAGACACGGTTAATATCAAGGACTAAAATGTGGTTCAATGAGATGAAAATAATTTTTTGGTGAATAGTAACTTTTTACTTTTTTTTACCTCGGTTAATAGTAAATAGGGTAACTAAGGGTAAATATGATATTAATATTACCCTAACACATGTCCTAATTCTATTGGACAAGTGTAATTCGACCAAAAAAAAACTTAGGAATAAAATATGACCATTTAGGCCCACTTGGATTAGATTAGGACATTTATTATTAATTTATTTAAAGAAGGGTTAAAATAGTTAAAATCAAAGTTTAATAACTAAATCATTTTTAATATGGGGATATACATAAGATAAATTAGATTTTAAATATTAATTAGAAAGCTAAAACGATTTCCTACATGATTGTATTTTATTTGTAATTTTTAGACATCAAATAATTTAATTTATTTATGACACAAAGAAGATGCAGTAATTATCTTATTAATGAAATATTCACATAATTGATAATATAAATACCAAAATAAATGTAATTTAAGACTTTTTATGAATTCCACTAATTTTCTAGGTTACTATGATATATTAGTGTTGATTTAATCAACTTGGTTCGAACATATAATTCTGATATGACTTTCACAAAAATCATATATCAAATAGTGACAAAATTGACACAAAATAGTTTTTAAATCAAATATTATATTATTAATTGTTATTTTATTCCTAAAAATCTAAGGTTCGGCCAAATGACTTATATTAGGATATATAGATTAATAATAAACAATTTGGGGTTCGTTTGGCATGTTATAGTAAGTGTATTAACCATATAGTGAAAGAAAAACAAAAAGACACGGTAAAAGTTAAATTAATTAACTTAGAGTTAAATCTAATTGATAAGGTTAAAATAATACCCCAAACTTGTCTAAATCCTATTGGTTGATAGGATTTAGACCCATCCCCACTTTAGCTTAGAAATAAGACCCTTTGGAACCATTATAAACCGATTTTGACTTTAATATAAAATAATATTTTGAGGTATTCCTAAGGTGCCCCTCTCCTCCCTTATAAAAGGACACCTCCTCCCCCTCCTCCTCACACCAATTTGAGCACTCAAGCTCGGCCAACCCCTGCCAAAATCTCTTCTCCACTTCCCTAGCAACATCCTAGAGGTTCTGGTCTTCCTCAAAGACCAATTCTAGTGCCCTAAGAGGAGGTCTCAAAGAGGCACTTCAAAGAAGAGGTAATTACCGTTACCAATTCTTTCATCTTTATTTCTTCTTCCACTTCTTCTTCTTAGGTTGTTTCATTATGAAGTAATAACATCAGTATCACTCATATACTGATATGTTATTATAAGTATGAAACAACCCTATTTCACCATCTATCCATCCTACGGAAAAAGAAATCACCGCGCGTGCGTACGTACGGAATACCGTCTCCACGCCGTGGTGTAATCTATTTTCCACCACCACCTTACATGGATGGGTATAATGGTGTAAAGAATAACTATACATAGTTATTACAACATCATATTGATTCTGATATATTGTATAATTCACTGCAATTCAATTCAATACTTATAGAAATGATATCATCGCTCGTGCGTACGTACGGACTACCGTCTCCACGACGCGATGAGATTCATTCTCCATATTAACCATTTAAGAATGATTATAAAGTATATATAAGAAATAATAATGAAATATATGACATTATAAAGCTACTGGATTTATGTATATATATACATATGTATGTCATCTACTTACTTCCATTTCAAGACAATAAGGAAAGGAAAACAACGTTCATGCGTACGTACGGACTACCGTCTCCATGAACGGTGTTTTTCATTTTATTTATCTACCTATTATATATATATATATACTGAATATATATGATATATAAATCATATTTTATATTCTGTAAGTAAGTAAATCATGATATAAGTAATAATGATGTCAAGAACAACAAGTCAAAACACCTACGATAAATGAAATGATTTTACCCAAAACGCTTCTTTAACATGGAATTTACAAAAGAACGGGTAATATAATGTCATAAGTGAACCATATATGATATCATAACAATGAATATGATTCTGTAATAAGTCAATGACATTATTTAAATCATTATACAGGAGGTTCAGACACATACGAAGCAAATCGGACCTAAGGTAAGGGAAATATCACAATCTCATTTTTATCCGAGATTGTTTGTACTTTGAAATTTACTGGGGTATATTTTATCATCCACATCCATGTTTCCTCAATATGTAATGTTATTTACAACAACCTACAATTGTTTAAATCCAATTTTACCCTTCGGTGAGTTTTTAGTAAAAGATATGAAAGGAATCTTTTGTCATTTTTCGTACGAGGTACTTTTTGACTTTTCCGACAAAAGTACGAAGAATGTTTTTTAAACTTAAACGGCATGAACGGATTTTTACGGTTTTATAAAGCCTTATTTTCATGAAGCTTCCTACAAAAGATTTCATGACTATTTTTAATAAAATCTCTTTCTTTTAAAATTTCATGATGTTTTGTGAAAAGAAATTGATTTTGAAGAAGAAAGGATATTTTCCTCAAGAATTCATTTCAAGTGTTTTATCAAAATTATTTTCCATCTAAGATAATAAAGGGTTCTGTTTCTATCCATATTTTTACATTGATTTGACTATGTTGTGATGGAATTATGTTTATGAATTCCTTTATCTTATATGAATGGTTTTATGATGTCATGTTGTTTAAGAATCCCATTTTTTTTATTACATGGGTTATGAAATGATGTATGATTTATGATTTTGTGGCACACATAAGAATGGTATCATTATGAGATGGGTGGGACCTATATCTCCCTCCAATGCATTGGGTAAAGATTTTATATCTCATGAGATAGACATGGCTGGAATGGTAGGTTATACCGGTTCAGTGAAACAGGACTGAAACGAGGATTACTCGATTCAGAAAGGGACTTTGTCCACTAAGATAGTCTTGGCAATGAGTCTTGACTAACAAGAAATGATTCTCTATGATTATGTGTGTATGCCACAATGAGTAATGTTTTAAGTTATGATTTCATTTCACTACTATGATTTATCCCATGTTATGAAATTATGCTCTCTTTTGCAGGTTAAGATTTCCAAAAAAGTTATGTTCTTATGAAAATTATGTGATTGATATTTCTTTTGTTTACCCTTACTGAGCATTTGAGCTCACCCTTTTATGTTTTCTTTTCCCCA
Source organism: Viscum album (assembly GCA_963277665.1). Classification (NCBI taxonomy): domain Eukaryota; kingdom Viridiplantae; phylum Streptophyta; class Magnoliopsida; order Santalales; family Viscaceae; genus Viscum; species Viscum album. Next base: position 608,838,769 of record OY728137.1, on the reverse strand, counting down.
GGATATAAAGAAAGGTTTTAGGTAAAAAAAAGGGATGACCTTTATGGGAGATATTGAAGAACTTTCACCACGATTAGAAGATTACGTTCCGAGTTTCCAAAGACACTAAACTATTACGATCCTTTAGTGTGTGTTTTTGTTATGTACTAAGTATTCCGCAAATGTAATGTAATGTCCATGTACGTCAGGCTACGGGTCTCTACAGTTGGTATCAGAGGAAAGGTTTAGTCAACCTTTGGAAACTAGGATGCGAAAACGTTAGTGATATCCCTAGAGATATTTCTAAGGTATGTCTAGGGATGCCCCTAAGGATAAGTATACGTATAGGATATAGTTCTAGAACTATGGTAACGATATTAGATTAAACCAAAGATGATAGATATTTAAGTTACTCCCCCTTTATTACGATTTTTGCATCTAACACTATTCTGTTTGGGTTTTAGAAAATGGCTGGAAACAAGATGATTCACAATAATGGAGGATATGATGGACAATGGAATGATATTCTTCATGAGCAACCAAATGAAATGGGATTTGGATGTCCAAACATCATTATTATGCCGAATCAGCAATCTCACAACATGATCAATAAAGTAAAATTTGGTAAGTTTCCTGACTCGACTAATAAGAGAAAGATGGAGTTCCATGATGATCATAGAGGAAAGAAAGTTCAATTTCCCCCATGTAAATCATGTGGGAAGAGGAATCGAGGAGAATGTTTCAAGGGAACTGGAATATGCTTTGGGTGTGGAAAAGAAGGACACAAAGCAAGTAAGTGCAAAGGAAAAGGGTCGGTTAACACCATGGATGAGGATAATGGTATTGCTACGACATCAAAAATGGTTAAGTGTTTTAAATGTGGAATGTATGGGCATTATGCAAACAAATTCCCTAAGGGAAAGACTCATGAAGAGAATCAGTATGGTCATATGGGTAGTATTTATGTGGATGATGATGAAGAGACTACAAATGATATGTGAGATGAAAGAATTTTTGAAGCTCGGTCAATGGTTTGAGAATGTAGTGGAATGATTACATGTTTATCATGTGTAATTTTGGAATAAAGAGACATCTATGGATTGTTACACTGTTGTCTTTCCTTGTGTTTTGAAAGTGTATGATTAATGTTACTAGTATCCATGAAAGGTTATTCAGATATTTTTGGAATTTAGATGATATGCGCATAATAAAGGGATAAGGAGAAAATTAAATGTTTGATAGTATTCATGAGCTCATGATTGATATAAGGACTAAGTGATATCATGGTTTGAGTATAAATAATTTTGAGGATTTTGGTATGTGGAAAGTGTTAACTTTTAACTGCACTCATGTTTTCACTAAGGTATTCAAGAGAATACATGATTAAGGACTTTGAATGTTTGGAATGTGACCAACAAGACATATCTTATGATATGTGGGGATCAACGACAGTATTAAATCTCTGGTAATCGATGTCACTATATTATGAGAGTGGACTGCAGTATTATGTATAAGCCTAAAGATTAGACTGGATTATGTTGGACATAAGTTAGTATTGTTTAAGGATATAAGATTTTCGATATTATTGATGGGATGTTATAGTAACGTAGTTTTAGAAAAAGGGACAACCTGCAGGACGGGCGACAGCCCATCGCTTCGGACAAGGCTGTAGGAATCGAACCCACAACCGAAGTGTGACTGGCCTTTATCGCCTACCACTGACCTACAGGAAGTCCCTGTTTAGTAGAAACTAGTTTTATTATATTATGCATTATGATATATGAAGTATAAGTCCATTTTAGGAACCATATATGATTAATCTCACTATAGATCGACTTATGCATATAATTTTTTGCTAATCTTTTGTTTGAGACAGATGGAATGACCCGTCATTCTATCACATGATCTGCTAACACTTCATGAATGACAAATTCAACTTCATTTATTTAAGAGATGAAGTGGAAATTGTTCAAGGCACGAACAACAGTGAGATTGTACCAAAATAAAGTAAGTATTAATTCTAATTCACATTTTCAACTTTAGGGAAATGATCTTGAAAACCAAAAATGTCGTCCTAGTGATCTTATACCTGATGAATAAGATGGTACCTTATATCATCACAAATCTATGGATTTGTGATTACTGCCTTTTCCATAGCCATGTTCTCTACCACTCTCCATCAGAACATGATGATTAGATTTCTCTTCCATATCCATATTTTCACCTATGTGGAAACCCAGTGATTAGTTTATTTGGGTAATCGTTACATTTCATACTTTAGTTTTTAAAGCCAAGTTTTGGTATTCCCTTTTACGATGTGGGTTTCTATTAAAGAAACTTTCGAATAGTAAACCATTTATAACCCCGACGAATTTCGAGGGCGAAATTCATTTTAAGGGGGGTAGAATGTAACAGCCCGAGATTTTATGAAAAATATTCTTTTTTATTTCACTAATGTCTTGTGTTGTACGCTACACCAAAAGGAGCTTGCACAACACGCATCCTTGACTTGCCTTGCATTACACGCAATCGCGACCTTCCTCGATAGCGTGTGTAATACGCAATACCGAGTTTCACTAAACAACGATATGCTATTAAAATATTATTAAAACTACCCGTTATGAATAGTAATAACCACTTTTTAAAATTCTATAAATCTTATTTTTCAAAATGAACTTCATTTTTGGATTCGGAATATCGAAATTAGCTTAGGTTGAAATTTTGGTGATTTTCGGATAACTTTCATATTATGATGAATAGTGAAAATTACTAAATTATAATTAAAAACAACTTTTTTAATCGAAATAATTAATAGTGATAAATCATTAATTTGAGTGGTTTTAAAGTATATTTAGAATATATTTTTACAATTTAATACAATGTTGGTCATTGGATGTAATTTCACATTTAAACTAGACATAAACAAGTGTCAATCTTTTGATAGATATTGTTTCTTAAAAAACACGCTATTTGTTTTAACAGCGGGATTTAATTATAAAATTAATTAATGCAACTTTTATGTTATGAATTTGGTAAAATAGACTTCATTTTTGAATTCGGAATATGAAATATAGCTTGGGATGAAATTTTGGCATTGTTCTGAAAAACATCAATTTTTGATGAATAGTGAAACTACTAAGTGGTAGGATAAAAACTGAATTTTGCATAAAACATAATTTTACCGCTTCTGTGAATGGAATTTCGAAAATCCGAGAGACACGGTTAATATCAAGGACTAAAATGTTGTTCAATGAGATGAAAATAATTTTTTGGTGAATAGTAACTTTTTACTTTTTTTTACCTCGGTTAATAGTAAATAGGGTAACTAAGGGTAAATATGATATTAATATTACCCTAACACATGTCCTAATTCTATTGGACAAGTGTAATTCGACCAAAAAAAAACTTAGGAATAAAATATGACCATTTAGGCCCACTTGGATTAGATTAGGACATTTATTATTAATTTATTTAAAGAAGGGTTAAAATCATTAAAATCAAAGTATAATAAGTAAATCATTTTTAATATGGGGTTATACATAAGATAAATTATATTGTAAATATTCATTAGAAAGCTAAAAAGATTTCCTACATGATGGTATTTTATTTGTAATTTTTAGACATCAAATAGTTTAATTTATTTATGACACAAAGATGATGCAGTAATTATCTTATTAATGAAATATTCACATAATTGATAATATAAATACCAAAATAAATGTAATTTAAGACTTTTTATGAATTCCACTAATTTTTTAGGTTACTATGATATATTAGTGTTGATTTAATCAACTTGGTTCGAACATATAATTCTGATATGACTTTCACAAAAATCATATATCAAATAGTGACAAAATTGACACAAAATAGTTTTTAAATCAAATATTATATTATTAATTGTTATTTTATTCCTAAAAATCTAAGGTTCGGCCAAATGACTTAGATAAGGATATATATATTAATAATAAACAATTTGGGGTTCGTTTGGCATGTTATAGTAAGTGTATTAACCATATAGTGAAAGAAAAACAAAAAGACACGGTAAAAGTTAAATTAATTAACTTAGAGTTAAATCTAATTGGTAAGGTTAAAATAATACCCCAAACTTGTCTAAATCCTATTGGTTGATAGGATTTAGACCCATCCCCACTTTAGCTTAGAAATAAGACCCTTTGGAACCATTATAAACCGATTTTGACTTTAATATAAAATAATATTTTGAGGTATTCCTAAGGTGCCCCTCTCCTCCCTTATAAAAGGACACCTCCTCCCCCTCCTCCTCACACCAATTTGAGCACTCAAGCTCGGCCAACCCCTGCCAAAATCTCTTCTCCACTTCCCTAGAAACATCCTAGAGGTTCTGGTCTTCCTCAAAGACCAATTCTAGTGCCCTAAGAGGAGGTCTCAAAGAGGCACTTCAAAGAAGAGGTAATTACCGTTACCAATTCTTTCATCTTTATTTCTTCTTCCACTTCTTCTTCTTAGGTTGTTTCATTATGAAGTAATAACATCAGTATCACTCATATACTGATATGTTATTATAAGTATTAAACAACCCTATTTCACCATCTATCCATCCTACGGAAAAAGAAATCACCGCGCGTGCGTACGTACGGAATACCGTCTCCACGCCGTGGTGTAATCTATTTTCCACCACCACCTTACATGGATGGGTATAATGGTGTAAAGAATAACTATACATAGTTATTAAAACATCATATTGATTCTGATATATTGTATAATTCACTCCAATTCAATTCAATACTTATAGAAATGATATCATCGCTCGTGCGTACGTACAGACTACCGTCTCCACGACGCGATGAGATTCATTCTCCATATTAACCATTTAAGAATGATTATAAAGTATATATAAGAAATAATAATGAAATATATGACATTATAAAGCTACTGGATTTATGTATATATATATACATATGTATGTCATCTACTTACTTCCATTTCAAGACAATAAGGAAAGGAAAACAACGTTCATGCGTACGTACGGACTACCGTCTCCATGAACGGTGTTTTTCATTTTATTTATCTACCTATTATATATATATATATACTGAATATATATGATATATAAATCATATTTTATATTCTGGAAGTAAGTAAATCATTATATAAGTAATAATGATGTCAAGAACAACAAGTCAAAACACCTACGATAAATGAAATGATTTTACCCAAAACGCTTCTTTAACATGGAATTTACAAAAGAACGGGTAATATAATGTCATAAGTGAACCATATATGATATCATAACAATGAATATGATTCTGTAATAAGTCAATGACATTATTTAAATCATTATACAGGAGGTTCGGACACATACGAAGCAAATCGGACCTAAGGTAAGGGAAATATCACAATCTCATTTTTATCCGAGATTGTTTGTACTTTGAAATTTACGCGGGTATATTTTATCATCCACATCCATGTTTCCTCAATATGTAATGTTATTTACAACAACCTACAATTGTTTAAATCCAATTTTACCCTTCGGTGAGTTTTTAGTAAAAGATATGAAAGGAATCTTTTGTCATTTTTCGTACGAGGTACTTTTTGACTTTTCCGACAAAAGTACGAAGAATGTTTTTTAAACATAAACGGCACGAACGGATTTTTACGGTTTTATAAAGCCTTATTTTCATGAAGCTTCCTAAAAAAGATTTCATGACTATTTTTAATAAAATCTCTTTCTTTTAAAATTTCATGATGTTTTGTGAAAAGAAATTGATTTTGAAGAATAAAGGATATTTTCGTCAAGAATTCATTTCAAGTGTTTTATCAAAATTATTTTCCATATAAGATAATAAAGGGTTCTGTTTCTATCCATTTTTTTACATTGATTTGACTATGTTGTGATGGAATTATGTTTATGAATTCCTTTATCTTATATGAATGGTTTTATGATGTCATGTTGTTTAAGAATCCCATTTTTTTTATTACATGGGTTATGAAATGATGTATGATTTATGATTTTGTGGCACACATAAGAATGGTATCATTATGAGATGGGTGGGACCTATATCTCCCTCCAATGCATTGGGTAAAGATTTTATATCTCATGAGATAGACATGGCTGGAATGGTAGGTTATACCGGTTCAGTGAAACAGGACTGAAACGAGGATTACTCGATTCAGAAAGGGACTTTGTCCACTAAGATAGTCTTGGCAATGAGTCTTGACTAACAAGAAATGATTCTCTATGATTATGTGTGTATGCCACAATGAGTAATGTTTTAAGTTATGATTTCATTTCACTACTATGATTTATCCCATGTTATGAAATTATGCTCTCTTTTGCAGGTTAAGATTTCCAAAAAAGTTATGTTCTTATGAAAATTATGTGATTGATATTTCTTTTGTTTACCCTTACTGAGCATTTGAGCTCACCCTTTTATGTTTTCTTTTCCCCAGGATATAAAGAAAGGTTTTAGGTAAAAAAAAGGGATGACCTTTATGGGAGATATTGAAGAAATTTCACCACGATTAGAAGATTACGTTCCGAGTTTCCAAAGACACTAAACTATTACGATCCTTTAGTGTGTGTTTTTGTTATGTACTAAGTATTCCGCAAATGTAATGTAATGTCCATGTACGTCAGGCTACGGGTCTCTACAGTGGGTATCATAAATAAGGGAACATCATCAATCCTTTCACAAATTATTGCTCAACCATCTCTTTTGGAAAGGTTAAAGGATGCTCACAAGGATGATGTGGGAATTCAGGAAAAAGTGGAAGCTATCAAAAAAGGGAAAACCTCAGAGTTTAATGATAATGAAGAAGGAATTGTGCAGTTTGGGAAAAGACTATGTGTTCCATCAAGTCCGGAGCTGAAGAAGGAACTTTTGGATGATGCACATAGTTCAAATTTCACTATTCACCCAGGGAGAATAAAGATGTATCGAGATCTCTGAGAAAACTTTTGGTGGGATAATATGAAGAAGGAGATCGCTGAATATACATCAATGTTCCTGGTGTGTCAGAATGTGAAGGTAGAGAGGCAGAAGTCTAAGGGGATGATGAAACCATTGCCCATACCAGAATGGAAATGGGAGAACATCACCATGGACTTTGTCAGCGGACTTCGAAGGACATCCAAAGGTAACAATGCAATCTGGGTTATCGTGGATCGTCTTACAAAGACTGCACACATCATTTCTATTCAGGAGGATTTCTCTTTGGATCAACTGGCATGGATATATATCAGGGAAGTTGTAAGATTGCATAGAGTACCACTATCTATAGTGTCTGACCGAGATCCAAGATTTACCTCTATGTTTTGGAAGAGTTTTCAACATGATCTGAATACTGAACTAAACTTTAGTACGGCCTATCATCCTCAAACTAATGGAAAATCCAAGCAGACTATCCAAACACTCGAGGATATGTTGAGAGCATTCTCAATGTACTTTAAACGAGGATGGGATCAACATCTTCCTCTGGTTGAGTTCTCTTATAATAACAGTTTCCACTCGAGCATCCAAATGGCACCATTTGAAGCCCTGTATGGGAAACGGTGAAGAACACCGACATGTTGGGATGAGGTCGGTGAACGTAAGCTGCTTGGACCAGAAATGGTCGAGGAAATGGTGGAAAAGTTGAAAACCATTCAGCAGCATATCACGACAGCCTAGAGTTGATAGAAGAGTTATGAGGATAATCATCGATGAGACCTTGAGTTTAAAGTTGGAGATAGGGTTTTTCTACTCATATCTTCGTGGAAGAAGGTCGTGAGGTTTGGAATAAAAGGGAAGTTAAGTACAAGGTACATCGTCCCCTTGAAGATTCTTGATCTTGTTGGGGCTGTGGCCTATTGAATAGAACTTCCACCTACTATGGCCAAAGTACATGATGTCTTTCATGTATCCATCTTAAGGAAGTACATACCTGACCCTTCACATGTACTCTCTTCTGAGGTGGTACAATTGGAAGATGATCTTTCTTATGAGGTGCAACCAGTGAAGATCTTAGATCGTAGAGAAAAAGTTCTACGAAATAAGACAATGCCCCTCATCAAGGTATTGTGCAGAAACCACAAGTTTGAAGAAGTGACTTGGGAATTTGAGGATATGATGAAGCTGAGTTACCCACATTTGTTTTAGTGTGGGAAAAGGAAAATTTCAAGGGAGAAATTTCTTAAGGGGGGAATATTATAACTACCCAAAGTTTCATTAATGGAAATCCCTCTTGATCTAATTAAATGTCTCTTTATGTTTATATAAAATTTCATATTCATTGGTTTTATGTTATGAATTTTTTACCATTTCTAATATAGCCTTTGAACAACGATCACATGATTAGTATAAATATTGGACTTTAACAAATCCAATTTACTTAGACAAAGGAAGCGATGGCCTCATCCAGTAGAATTTCCCCATACGAAGCCCATTTTTCAGAGTTTGGAAAAGAGGTGGAGTCTTTGGGCTTCGCCCTTGACCAAGCCTAAGCTGAGCTTCATCATGTCAAGCTCGAACGTGACTGTCTATGGGAAAAGTGGAAGTTGATTGAAATTACCACTCGAGCGTTGTTATCCGAGCCACCCCAAAAGTCTGTCACCATCGCACACCTTACCCTTAGGTCTTATGCAGCTGTTTTAAGGGGCTATGTAAAAAACAAGTAGTACTACGTTCATGTACATTAATTTTTTATATAATAATGAATATAATTCCTAGTCATTTTTGATACATTGTAAATATTTTTTAATGTTCAAATGGTTGTTTTTAATTATTATTTAATTAAGAAATCTATTTTATTAAATTAAGGGATTTTTTAATTAAATAATATTTTAATAAAATAATATTATTATAACTAAATTAATTTTTATTAAATATAAATGATCTTATAATTTTATGAATGCAATTAAAATTTTTATTAAGGTTTGAAAGCCATTTTTGTCAAAACCCGTGAATATTTGATAAAAGAAGGTTTTTATTTTAAAAGTGAAAATTAACATATTTAGAAAATTATTTAGATAAAATAAATGTCATTTCTGGAATCAGGACGTCAAAATTATCCAACGGTGAATATTTCATAATTTTTTGAGACAGTCAAATTTTTGGGTAAAAATTAAATACCGTTTAAATATATAATGTGTTTTATGACATCATAATAACACAATAGTGATGTAATAAAATACTATAATCTTTATTTTCGGCCAATATATGTTTTACCATTGAAATAATGTGATTTTGGGTTTTTTTGACTTACTTTTCAAAGCATTAATGGATCCATCAAGACATATTCAACACCTTGCCTTTTTAAATTAATTTCCATGGGAGTGTGACTCACCTCCACATAAGAAACCATAATATTTTAAGATGTTCGGACTTTGGCCTTATAAAATATTTTTTTCCTCTTCCCTCTGCCAAAAAACATGGTCAAAAACCATGGGATGGTTTGTGGTTTGGATTAATTTAATGTTAGGGGACCCAAACCTAAATAATAAAGAATTCACTCACCTTTCCTGTATAAACCCAACCATGCTCCCACTTCCTCCAAACTCAAAGCCCTTGGAGTTCGTCGAAAATCTTCCCTAATCTCTCTATAATCCTTCCAGGGTGCCCTAAGCTCCCAAGAAGCCTCTCACAAGCCTCTCTCTAGCCTTTGGAAGCACACTTCCAAGTAAGGGTTTTTTCTTCCTTTCTCATTTTTGTCAATTTTCTTTACGTTGTATTTCCATTTTTGTTTAAATTATGAATTTTGGGGTATGGTCTCACACCTCCCCCATAATTCCCTCTTATTTTTTGAATGATTTGAGACCCCTTTCTTTCTCATTAAATGCCTCCCATGTACACCCGTTACCATGCCGAAATTTCGAATGGAACTTCTCTCTCCTCGTTTACATTCAAGCAATACTTTTGTATCATGAATCTAAATTTAATTAAAATTGTTGGGGCATGTATCTATATGAAATTTTTTCTGTACATTACATAAATATGATGAGGAACTCCTTTCTCTCTCATCAACCATTTTTATGAATTCTTATGTCACACCGTTATGCTGCCAAAATCGCACTGATTTTCTAAGCCAATGTCATTGTGTTGTGAATACCATTCCCATGTCTCTATCAAGGGTATTCACCTTTATGAACATTTACATATTTATTATATAGTTTCATGTATGAATTAAACTTTCCTTTATTTTGGAACAAATGATTATGTTTTATGAATCCATGTTTTATGATCCATGTGGCACACTTATGCATGAAATGAAATGTTTAAGAAGGGTGCACCCTTATAGCGCTCCAATGCATTGGGTAAAGTATAGTATCATGATACGTCATGTGAAATGAGTTTTGACTCATGATAATTCAAGTGCAATGAGGTTTTACTCATGCTTCATGTGCAATGAGGATTTACTAATGCTCTATGTGCAATGAGCCTTGGCTCATGCTAATTCCATGATAAGTGTTGTTTCCACATTGCCATGTTATGATTATCATGATTTATCATGCCTTTATGATCATGTTTCTTTTATGCTCTATTGATATGCCTATTGTCTAATATGTGTTGTACTCCTCATGTTATTCCATGTGTACTCCTTTACTGGGCTTTATAGCTCACCCTTTTCTTAGGCATGTCCTCAGGTTATCCCATGCAATGATAAGTACGAGGGAATGTAGTGGTCATGTAAAGGAAGTTTTCAATGAAGATGTTGTATTTTATGTTTTAAGTTTTGATGTAATTATCCTAACCCCCAAATACACTAAGCCTATGGATCTTCTTTGTTGTATCAAGTGATGTTTAATGTAATAAATCATGTTTATGTTTGTAATAAAAGCAGGGTTTTCATAACACACCTCCTCTTAATATAGAAGTGTGAATATTCCTTATATATATAGAATAAAATTCAATAGATTTTGGAGCATATCCTACATATTGTTCATATTAAGATTCACTATAAAATTGACATCTCCTGTCTATTCTTCATATTAAGATTCACTATAAAATTGGAGAATCTCCTAGGATGTAAAGGAAACACATGGTTTGGTCATGATTTATTGGGTAGCTTGAAACATAGAATTTATTAACACTAAATATTTCCCATAATCTTGATTAGATGACGTCAAAATGGCGCACTTTTGATAGTAATTTGTTTAAATAGTGACTTGAAGATCTCATACCTCTCTTATAATTCATTCTATAGATAAAGATCATAGATTTGGGGGAACATGGGGCATGCATCCATTTCGTTAATAATGTTCAGGATCTACTTGTAAAAAGTTATACCATTAGGCATTGTACTTAAAATATACCATCCACAAGTTTCATGAAGATATAAAACTCATCCTCACCATCCTATTTATAAGGATCATCAGGAACCAGTGACTATAGTACTTAAAACTTATAATTTTTTAATAGTATAATACAGAAGCACCCATACCAATCCTTCAAGTAATCATTGGTAAAGATGTTATATTTTTCTCAAATCGATCATATGTATAATGTCAATGTGGAATAACATTATATTTTCTATAATAAATAAAATCTTATTTTTGTAATCTATCATGATTACTATGTTTAACATAATAAATTTTATTATATTAGCCTCCCACTATTTTATCAAATCCAAAAATCCCTCATCATTTAATTCAATATATTAGGTTTCATTCATATTCTAGTAGAAAAGATTCAAATTTATCATCCAATATTCTATAATTGGGCCTAATATATTAATCAATGGTATTTAGTAATTAGATAATTCTATGTATGCTAATTCACTTTTCTTTGATATGCTGATTGGATTCCCCAATCCTGAAATTCTGGACATATATTTTCTTAACATATACTTCTTTGTTACACCATGTATTGATTAGGAAATTAACAGTTGATACTAACTAGGATAACTCCACAAAATACATTTCATAAAACTACTTAATAATTGAATGTTTCCTGACTTAGGCTAGAAATGTAATTTTAACTATGGGTTCACTCTAACTCAAGAATTATAAAGAATTGAGAAAATATTTTTTAAGGTGTTTTTAATATCTTATTAATACATTTTTTTTATCATTTTCCCTTTTTATAATGTTATTTATATTTTAAATATTTAAATAACTTTTTTTTATTATACTAATTTACACACTAAAAATTTATTTATTTTTTATCTTATTAAATTTGTTATTTTATTTTGGTTATTTGTACATGTTTAAAAATAAAATAATTATGAATCACATAAATAAATAAATTATCATCTATTTGAATAGAATAAAATAAATAAGTGATACCATCATATGCTTTTTACTTCAATTTGGATCATCAAGAAGATGATAAACCAACCCTTTTCCCTAGAGTAATAACTCCTGCAACTAAACATTTCTCTTGTTGTAGTATTCCCCCATTAAACATTGAATATCTATATCTTATTTCACATTACCTTAGTTTTAAACCTTGTTTTGGGAGCTCCATCCTTTATATATTCATACTGACACACAGATAAGTGAAACTAAGGGTTTATATTTACAAAAAATAAACGATATGCATGTTATCCCAAAAATTGTAAAGATGATGGGTTGATACAATGATAATTATATATAATTTAATAATAAAATTTTAAAAAATGTTCATTAAATAAATAGTTAATTTAAATCTATAATCGACACATACAGAGGTTAATCATGATAATGATCATCCTCAATATGAAATTATTACTTCTAGAATTAATTTTAAGTTATTCATTATTAAGATAAATATTTTAAATTAATAAATTAATTACATTATTAGTAAATTTTTTTATTTATCTAATTATCCACTCAAATAGTCTTATCATCAATTTAAATTTTATATAAATTCGGAAAATTTATTTTAATTTAAAATTATTTACGTACACATTGTGTACATGAGGAGATATAGAGTCTACCCTTCTACATATTATTAAACCCACTTCTAGAATTTAAATGTTACTCAATGTTTACTGTCACATGACTTTACATGTGTGTAATGTTACATATGGCCATTATTATGTACTATACGCTTAAAAGGAAAGTATGCATACATGGAATTTTAGTATATGAATGAACACTTATTCTATAGGTCCATCCATACTCTCTACATGGTGTCTCTGACTTCTTTTCATGCCTATATACACATGATGTCTTCCATTATAGATTACCATGAAGTAAAATGAGTGTACAATAACCATACTTGTTGTGTATCCGTATAATAATTTTCCAAATAATTTATAAATAATTTTATATCCAATATGAACTATCAAAACCAATCCATGAAAATTATGTGTAGAAAACCCAATCAAAACATGTGTATATCCATATATAAATTGCGTTCTCCACTTTTTTCCTAATTTAATTTTTTTCAACATTTTTTACTCACATTACTATCATATCAAGGTGTGTACCTTAAATGAGTTGTACTAAGTTTGTTTAGAGCCATTGAAAAGAGGTGTGATTCCTTACTAGTCACCCAATCTATACACCTAGGGACTTAGTGTGTATCTCACATGGGTTGTTACATGTTACATATCATATAAATACCACCAAACATCATTTAATTTATATAATTTCATTATTATTGACTTGTAATTAATATGAGGAATATATTAATTACATTCTAGGTGTTTGGACCTGACATCTTCCACGATTCCTATAAGGTCAAAACATTTGGGTTTACATGGTGTATTAACTATCCATATGCCTTATACTCTTCTAATTCCTCATGAAAAATGGTGTTTAACATGTTTCATGTAATGAAATAACATATTGATCCCTATAATTTTTTTTGTGATTTTTCCCACATCAAGACGTGGTTGGCCATGGGTACACAACATGTACTTCTATATTACACATCTTGTATCTATGTTCTATATCCAGAATACTTAATACCTCTATATGGGATATTCAGGAATACTTTATTTATTTATGTCATATTTTTAGTCATATAAAACTACGTAATCATTTTATATCAACTTTTGGATTATAGATAAGAAAATTGAAATGAAATCACACTAACAACAATAAAATTCAAGAAAAATAATAATAAATAATTAAAATTTATATGTGATTGCCTTCATACCACTTGAAAGTTCCAATACATGGAGGAAGTAATGGAAAATGTTCCCAATAATGTTTTACTTTGGTTTCAAGGGATTAAAACTCTGAACGATATTGAAAAAAACCTCATAATGTTTAAATATAATATCCATTTACATTTAATTTATAATTAATTTATATAATAAAAATTCCCTTATAATTGTAATTTAATCATTATAAATTAATACAGTTGTACTTATTTTTAAACCATCATTTTGATGAAAAATACAAATTATAATTCCTTTGGATGTATCAACAGAAGAACCATGTGTCCTAGAACATCATCATTCAAACATTAAGTGCTCACTTGGTAGAACCAATAGGAATACTCTATTCACCATTAATAGTAATGGTAATCATTTTGGCCTTAAATGATTTTCAAAGGTTTAATCTATCATAAAGAGGATATTAGATTATCATTTATATATTCTCCCTATAACTTCAAGAGAATTTCTTTGGAATAATATATTCTCCGACAAATCTTCTCATAATATACGAATTATATAATTTTGTTAATATACATTGGTTTACAGAAATAATAGTTTTTTAGAGGCCCTTACCTAATTAATAACACTAAATGAACACCATGTAAAATTTTATTAATGTTTTTATTATTATATTCCATCACATTCACTTAATCATAGATATATAATTATAATTATTGACATCAAAATATTTGAAATGTATTTAGTTGATATTAAATATAATATATCATTTCATCTAGGCCCATAACTCAGACCATAAATCCTCCACAATATTTATCAATCCTTGAATCATAAATATTAATTTTTCAAAAAAATATCATTATCTTATTCATAATATAAATAAATATTATATTCTCTAAGTGAAAAATAAATTTTTATTTAATATTCAACTTATATATATTCCAACAAGAATAATTGGTGACTACATTTATGCAATAAATATTACAGGAAAAATTATAAATCATCAACCATGATAATATTATGTATTCTAAATATAATATTAAAATATAATTTAACAAATATTCTAGATACACTTAGTTTGTGGCCCCCTAGGCCTCGTTATTAGTGGAATTAGGGTAGCTAGCCTAAAGTGCACGACAAACATTTATAAACATGTCATAGAATCCATAGATAATGAATTTGATTTCATAATGAAAAAAAACCTAATATAAATACATAATGTATGATATAAACTCTTTGTCTAAATATCCCATCAGTTAGGTTGCATAAAAATTCCATTAATCTAATTCTTGATATATCTTTTTCTAACTACCTGAAAGGAACACATTTAAAAACCATGTCCATGGACTAAGTTAGATAGTTTTATCCCAATTAAAGGGACAAAGATATATAGTTCCATTAATATAGAAGGGGAATATTATTTATTGATTTGTTCATTAATTTCATGTCACATATGATGCAACCAATGTGTCGAAAAATCACATTCAATATCAACTGCCAATTTAGAAATGATGGAATGCATAATTTCAGTCATCATAACCACAAAGTTAAGGCCTTGTGCCAAGACTATGAATAATATTTCATCAAGGCCTTGTACCGAGAGACTAGTTTGTTTAATGTTACCTACCTATGCATCAAGGAGCTATAGCGGGATCCACCCATCACATACTAAGTCCAATGCATTCTACATATTAAATGGTTTAAACATAAAAAAACAATTCGTATTAGATATATTATATGAAATGTTAATAATTTAACTATAAAAAATGAATGGTATAAAAATAAAAAATCCACATTCAAACATATCACAAAACCGTCAATACAATATGGAATATTTTGTCATAATAAATCAACTTAAAACAAGTGTAAAATCCATCAAAGTATGTTGACATGGATGAAATAAAAACTCTTTGAGAGAAATATATCTTTCTATTTTGAGATCATTTAAAAGTCACATAATTATAAAAGAAGACATTTATTTTTAAAATATTCTTATATTCCTGTAAGGGAATCTTTGAAGGTGTTATAACGGAGTATAATATCTGCACCCACCGTATAAGTTAAAAAAACATTCTTAACTTAATTTGTCGAAAATGTAATAAACTGACTTGTTTAGAAAACGATGGAAAGATTCCTTTCAAAAACATTTATTAGAAGACATACAAGGGAATTAATGACTTCAAAACATAGACTATTAAATAGTAAATATGATTTGAAATAAATTTTTAAGAAACACGGATGTGGATGATAATGAGGTCCTAGTAGATACTCACATATAAACAACTTCGGATAATAAATAGATTGTAATTTTAACCCTTACCTTGTACTTTTCCTTGTTCTAGGGTTGTTTAACCTTATTTATATTTCTTAAATAATTGTTTTTAAATTATACAAGAACTATATACATAAATATGATATCATATATGATCTTCTACTCTTGCTTTGTTAATGATATTTCAGAAGTATAATCGTTTCGGGTGTTAACTGGTTCATTTTCATTTATATGATTTGTTACATGAGTAATTTTTTTTATGGATAGGATGTATCTGATTCATATCCATTATGATATTTTTTTTCTTAAACATTTTTTTAATCATATAAATAAATTTATTCTTGAATTGTAACAATGGGGAATAAATCTCATCGCATTCATGGAGACCGTAATTCGTACGTACGCACGAGCAACAATACCATTATACTGATGGTGGAATTGTATTTAATTGGTTGGTGCATCATATATAAAGAATCATTAACAAGTGTTATTTATTATTTTCATCAATTATATTCAAAATTATATCCATCCAAATAATTATGTGTTGAATAACAAGCTACCCCACAACCTGGAGACGGTAAACTGTACATACACACGTAGGATGGCATTGTCATTCATAGGATGAATGAAATAATGAATATGATTGTATCATATTTATAATAACATCAAAGTATGTAGAAGGTATTGGAGTTATTATTTTTCTATGGAAAAAACAATGAAAGGGGAAGTGGATGAAGAATTAACTTTGAAAGATGTGATGAAATTGTTACCTCTTCTTTAGGTGATTCCTTTTGATTTGATCAAAATGGTTCCTTAGGTTGGATTTCTGATCAAATTATGGAATCTTGGTTAAATAATGGATAGTTGGGAGGATATTTGAGCAGTTTTTGGCCGATCCAAATGGATTTGGAGGAGTTATTTGGAGAGAAGGGAAGGTACAATTTTATAAGGGAGTTAAGTGTCACTTTAGGAAAATCTTAAAATGCTAATTTCTTATACAATAATACTCAGTTTATAATTCCTCAAAAAGGAATTATTTAGAGGATAAGTTTGGTATGGGTATAAAACCTCTCAACCAATAGGTTTTAAACAGGTTTAGGTCACCATATTAACCATGTATTTTAGATTTAACTCTTAGTTAAATAGTTTAACTATTACAATGTATTATTGTATTATTATAATAAATGGATAATAAACATACTATAAAAATAAAAGATAACCCTAGTAGTAACTTATTGACATATATAACTTTATATAAGTCCTTCAGAGGAGCCTTTGATTTTTTAGTAATATTATATCAATTAATAATATTGTATTTGTTTTATAACATCATTTATGTCTATTTTGACACTATTTGGTATTTTGTTTTTGTGAAAGTAATAACAACTTTAACAATTCAAAAAAAAATTTATTCAACCCTAAAATATAATATTAAACTATTAAATTATTGGAATTCATCAAAAGTCTCAATTTACATTTATTAAGATATTTATAATATCAATTATTTTAATCATTCCTTGATATGGTAATTACTACAACATCATTGTGTAATAAATAAATTTAATTATTCAATGTATAAAAATTATAAATAAAATACCATTATTTAGGAAATATTTTTATCTTTCTAATGAATATTTATAGTCTTATTTATCTTAGGTATAAACCCATACTAAAAAATTTGTGTTCTTACAATTTGAATTTAACACTTTTAACTCTTCTTTAAATATAATATATTAAATGTCTTAATCTAATCTATGATGGTCTAAAAGGATCATATTTTATTACTAAGGTTGATTTTGGTAGAAAAATTCTTATCCATTAAAATTAGGACATGTGTTATGATAATTATAATATCATTTTTACATTTAATTACCATATTTAGTTTTAACAGTGGTAAATAAAATTAAAAAGTTACGATTCACCAAAAATTATTTTCATCATATTGAACCAAATTTAACTTGTTGATTTCAGACGTGTCCCTCATATTTCTGAAGTTCAATTCACAAAAGAGGTAAAATTACGTTTTATGCTAATTTGAAAATGTGTCTAGAAGGTGGGTAAAAGATGGTAAAAAGTTCAATAAAATTTTATATATCCCATCTTATTATGAAATGAAATAAATGAATTAAATTATACTAATATAGGTATTATGTATCTATTTTTAATTTAAAATAAATTTAAATAATATATAATAGTTATTTAAATAAAAGTTTATTTTAAACAATAAGTCAGTGCTTTTCACTATTCGTCAAAAGTTGAATGTTTTCAGAAAAATACCAAAAATTAACCATAACCATATTTTGATATTCCAAATCCAAAATTGAAGTCCACTTTGAAAAATAAAATTTATAAAATTTAAAATGTGGGTATAACTATTTGTAACTTCTTTAAAACAGCTTGTTCGATTTGTCGTGGCGTTCTAGAACTCGAAGGTGCGTACATTGCAAGCTATTATACTATTCAAAGAGAAGCGTACTGTGGAATCTTGGGGTGTTACATTATTCACTACTTAATATAATTTCGTCCTTGAAATTTATAAAAAATTACTACATAAACATATTTGGTTGGTTCTTCATCATAAGTTCCTCAGGTTCAAATTTTGTGTCATCCATTTTATGGTTTCTCCAAAGATATTTTCCCAGACGAGTCATCCTTTTTCTCAACACTTGTTCTATGGTATCAAGAATTCGTATATTCTCTTCGCAATAACACAGATCAGGTTCTAGTTATATTTTTTCATATGTTATTACATTCATTGGGCCAGGTATATATTTTATCAATAGTGATACATGGAACACATCATGAAATTTGGAGAGACTTGGCGGCATTTCCAAATAAAAATCTAAAACTCCAATTCATTCAAGAATTTCTAAAGGCCTGATATACCAGGGACTTAATTTACCCTTCTTACCAAATCTGATAACACCCTTCCAAGCAGATACATTCAAAAACACATAATCTCCTACATTAAATTCCAAATATTTCCTTCGGTTAAAGGCATAGATCATTTTCCTACATTGATCTTCTCTGATGTGGGTTTGGATAATCTTTACCTTTTCCATTGTTCCATCAACATGTTCTGGGACAATGAGTTTTCTTTCACCAACATAATCCATACATGTTTGTGTGCGACATCTATTTCTATATAACACTTCAAATAGTGCCATCTGTATACTAGAATGGAAGCTATTGTTATATGAAAATTATAAAAGATCTAAATACTAATCCCACATACCTTTAAAGTCAAGTGAGGAAGATCTCAACATGTATTCCATGGTTTGAATAGTCAGTTCTAATTTTCCGCCAGTTTGAGGGTGGTAGGCATTTCTCAAACGAGGTTCATTATCTAGGGATTTCTAAATACTTTCCCAGAATCGTGATTTGAAATGGGGATCACGATAAAAAACAATCTACAAGGGTACTCTATGAAGTCTTACAAATTCATTAATATATAGTTTTTATAAACTTGTAAGTGGTAAATCTTCTCTTATAACAATAAAATGTTCTAACATGGTAAGACGTTCAAAAATGACTTATATTTCATCATTCCTTCTAGTAATCTTCAGTATACCCATGTCAATGTCCATTGTAATATCATCCTATTTTTAATCGGGTATGGGAATAGGTTTCATGAATCCTCTAAGATGTTGTCTTACAACCTTATCCTATTGAAAAACCATACATCTTGACACATAATCAGCAATCTCCCTCTTCATGTTATCCCACAAAAAATGTTCCTTCAAATATCTATACATCTTAGTGATACCAGTTTGTATTGAGAAATTTTTGTTGTGAGCATCATCCAACAATTCCCTTTTTAGAACAGGTATCTCATGAAAACAAAGTATCCTCCCAAATTCCAAAATTTCATCTTCATATATGAAATCAATCAATCTCCCATTGTTCACATCTTTAATTTTCTTCTAAAACTCCCCATCATCAGTCTACGATCTTTTTATCCTTTATAGTAAAGTTGGATTGGAAACTATATGAAAACGTATTTATGTTTCACCTTCAATGATTATTACCATATCCATCTTTACTATATCCATGAATATAAGATCACATTAAACTCTCATCTTGTTCAAAACTCCATGATGATTTCGGCTCAAATATTTTTCCACCTTATTTCCCATCCCTGGGATGTATTGTATAGTGAAATCATAATCTTTGCGTATTTGAAGCTATATTCTTTGCCTCATGTTGAGTTATTTATGTGAGAAAATATAATTCAAACTCTTTTGATCGTTATATATCTCAAAACAATTTTCCATAGATATAGTGTCTCCATATATTCAAAGCAAATATTACAGCTTCTAACTCAGGATCCTGAGTGGGGTAGTTTTGTTCATTATTTTTAGCTGTCATGATGCATAGGAAATAACCCTATCATTCTGTATAAGGAAACAACCAAGTCCTTTCATTGAAGCATCACTATAAATAATAAACCCATCATTCCCCAATAGTAGTGTCAAATAGGAGTATTGACTAATATTTTCATTAATTATTCAAAAAATTCATCACTCTCTTTTGTTCAAAAAAATTTAACCCCTTTACAATTTCACTTGGTTAATGTGTCAGCTAATCAGGAAAAATTATGGATGAAGCACTGATAATAACCCGCCGAACCAATAAAACTATGTACCTCAGTTATACTTTTTGGTTCTGGTCATTCTTGGATTTCATTGGTCATAGAAAGATAAATAGAGATTTCATCCTTAGAGAAAATATTTCCAAGAAAATAAATCTATTAAAGAAAGAACTCACACTTTCTAAACTTCCCATATAATTCATTTCTTATAAGAGTCTTTATAATAGTGTGCTAGTGATTTTCATGATCTAAGTAGTTTTCTGAGAATACCAAGATATCATCAATAAATACCACTACAAATTCATCATGATATTCCTCGAAAACACTATTCATTGCATCCATGAAGACATAGGGCACATTGGTCAGTCCAAAAGGCATTACTATAAACTCATAATACCCACACCAAGTATGAAATGTTGTCTTTGTAATTTCTTCCTTCTTCACACACAACTGATGATATCCAGATCAGAGGTCAATCTTTGAAAAATATTAAGCTCCATGAAATTAATCAAATAAATCATCAATGAGAGGTAGGGGATACTTGTTCTTTATTTTTATAGAATTGATCTCTCTATAGTCAAAGCACAACCTTGTATATCCATATTTCTTCTTAATAAAAAGAATAGGGCTCCCCATGGAGAAAAACTAGGTTGAATAAATCCTTTATTACTCAATTCCTATAGTTATTTTTTTACTTCCACTAATTCCCCAGTGTCCATTATATAAGGGGTCATTGATATGGTCCTTTAACCAATAATTAAATAAATGGAAAACACAATTTCTCATTTTGGAGGATGTTAAGCTAAATACTCTAGAAACACATCATCATATTCTTGCAAAATAGGTACGTACTCTATTTGAACATTATTTTCCTCATCTATAGTTATTTCAATCTCTTCCTCCCCAATAATTGATTTTAGTAGAACTGCTATGGGTGGATCTAGATAAGAATCAGATGGTGGCGTTTCTTCTCTAAAGATAAGGTACACTTTATCATCATCAAAAATCGTAACCTTATTCTTATTAAAATAAATTTTCACAACATGGCCCACAATCCAATCCATACTGAGGAATATATAAAATTCATTCATGGGTATGACGATGATATTAGCAGATAAATCGTGTTTATATGCCCTTATAGTACTGATTCACAATAAATTGTTTCAACGATACATCCCTTGGTATTGTTGACTAACAAATCCCTTATTAAATCAAATTGGAAATATCTAATTTTCTTCAAAAACTAGGAAGATATGAAAGAATTTGATGATCTTGGATCAAATAAAGCATTCTATAAATGTGAGGAAACTAATAAATTACCTTCCACCACATCATTTAGAGTGTCAACCTCAGCTATAGTGATTACATAAGATTGAACTTTCTCCCTTGGCCTTTTATAAGGTATCTTTCCTTGGAGATTAGGACATTCATTTTCATAATTTCCCATTTCTCTACAATTGTAGAATTCAACATTGAAAACCTCTTTCTTTTCTTTACAATCACGAGCTTGGTGTCATTTTTCACCACTCTTGTAACAGACTCACATTCCCTTTAGGAACGTACTAGGATGTTTCCTCCAACATTTACTGCAGGATGGAAATTTAACTTTTTCCTTCTTCCCCTTATTTTCATTTCTGGAGTGTTCAATAGATCTCTTCTTCTCTTACTTTTCGTTAAAGTTGTAAGACTTAGAGAATCCCTTTTTTGTCATGATAGCATATAAGGAAATATCTGCATATGATGAGGATTGTGAGACTAATGCTCAATGGAAAATATGGTTTTAACCCATCAAATAATCGATCAATCTTACTCCTTGGGTTATGTATATTCTATGTTGCATGCCTTTCTAACCCTGTAAAGTTAGCCTCATAATTTGTGACATTCACATCATCCTTTTGCCTCAGAATCAAAAAATCTCATTCCATATCTTCTCGATGGTCATGAGCAAAGTAATTTTCTATAAAAATATCTTTAAACTCCCTCCATTCCATATTTTATACTGCTTTATCCTTCTTTGTGTTTTGAATTAATGACCATAATTGATCTATATCTCCGGTGAGGCGATAAACTGCCAACACAACTTATTCACTTTTGCTACTCCCCAAATCATGAAATATTTTCTCTAGGGAACTTATCCATTTCTCAGAAACAAATTGAGTTTTAGTCCCATTGAATTTTTATGGTTGTTTCCTCATGAGGTGGTCCAAAATTGATCCTTCATATTGTGGATCAGGGTGCACCATGCAGGTAAGGTTATTATTCATAACTTGAGAGATTTGTCCCAGAATGGTTTTAAGTTGTTCAGCACCAGTTTCATCACCATATACAATATAATTATCTTGAGTATGAGGTAAATCCCTATATCGATTACATGCATTGATACAGTTTCCATTCCATACACTAGGCGTTATTTTTAAACAATGGCATACACTGGATTAGTTTATGAATCACAATAAATAATTCATAACTAGTTAAATACTTAACATAAATTGAACAATTTATTCATATAATCCATAATCATAAATAAAATTTTCTTTGCGGAATTATTTCCTGATAAATCCTTTATAATGTCTTGTAATGAAAATGTTAATTTTCCTAAGAATATCCCTTGGGAGTGTCGTAACCATGAGTCCACCAAGGATCGTTGTTGTATAACGGGATACCTCGGGTCAAGCTCGAAACTCCTTGTCAGAGTTTTCACTCCTAGGTACATCTGTGCCAGAGCCGCCTCTACCATATCATATCTAGATAAAGATGTATTTCATGGAAAACTCACAAAATCTGTACAATACCAAAGTTATAGATAGTTCTTCTATACTAATCCACAATTTCTGTCTTAGGGTAATGTTCTCTAATCAGAGTTTTTCTAAATCTAGTTTCTAAGGTTTGTACTAAAATTCTCTAATTCCAACTATAACGCCTCTACCCAATTTACCTAGAGTCGATGCATTATTACATAACATTGGCATGATACACGGAATCTTTCCCCGAAAGGATGATCAGTTTAGTATCCATGGAAGTACTAGATACATACATAAGTTTTACATTACATTATAAAAAAATAGTGTCTCCATACAACACTCTCATATACCTTAGTGTATCCCTGAAGGCCTGTCATAATATAATTTATAATATCTAGGGAAAAATAAAAAATAAGAAATGGGTGATTTGAAATTCTCAATATGGATAACAATATAGCATAAACTTTCATAAATAAGAATAAATATTTAAGGAAATGTATAATACTAAAACAAAATCTTTTTAAACATAAACTTCTACAAAATATGGATAAGATATATCTAATAATTTCATTTCCTTATTGACATGGATATTATTCTAGTGAAATAATCACATTCAATATCAGTAGCCAATTTCATAATGATGGAATGAATAATTTCATACATTATAACCACATAGTCAAGGCATCGTTCCAAGAGTACAAATTAGATTATTTCAAGGCCTTGTTCTAAGACACTAGTTTTTATAATGATACCTACCGATTCATCAAGGATCTATATCATGCTCCACCTGTCACTTACGAAGTCCAATTAATTCTTCATATGAAAAGATTGAAACCAAACATAAGAATTTGTATTAAAACTAGCATTTGAAAAGTTAATACTTTAACTATAATCCATGAATGATATAAGAATTACACATCCACATTCAAACATATCACAACACCTTAAATATATTATGGAAGATTGTATCATAATAAATCAACTTCAAAGAAGTCTAAAATCTTTCAAAGGATGTTGACATAGATGAAATCAAAAAAATTGAGAGAAATATCTCTTTAAACTTTTAAATCATTTAAAAGTCACATAATTATAAAAGAAAAAAATTATTTTGAAAATATTCTTATAATCTTGTAATGGAATCTTCTCATGTGTTATAACGGTGGAAAATTGTACCACCTGATATATAAGTTAAAAGAACATTCTTACATTAATTTCTCAAAAAGGTACTAAAGTACCATGCGGGGAAAATGACGGAAAGATTAAAATTGAAAAAATTTATAAAAAGTAAAACAAGGGTATAAATGACTTTAACCCATAGTCTAGTAAATAGTAAAAATATTTTCAAATAAATTTTTAAGAAACACATATGTGGATGATAAAGAGGTCCTAGTAGATACTCATGTATAAATAACCTTGAATAATAAAGAGATTGCTAAATTAACCCTTACTCTTTAATTTTCCATTGTTGAGGGTACGTTAAACTCCAATATAATAATTAAATCATTGTTATTAAAATATAAAAGAACCACATACATAAATATGACATTATATATGATCTTCTAAAATAGTTTTGTTGATGATATTTCAGTAGTATCATCGTTTCTTGTGTTAACTAATTCGTTTAACTTTATATGTTTTGTTACCTAATTAATGTTTGTTATGTATAGGATGTATTTGATTCATATCCATAATTATATTAAATTAATAAACATTATTTTTTAATCATAAAATGAAATTTATTTTTTAATGGTTACGATGGGGAATGAATCTCATCGCGTTCGTGGAGACAGTAATCTGTACCTACGAACGAGCGAAAATACCATTCAATTGATGGAGAGATCATATGTAATTTGATGGTATATCATATATAACGAATAATTAACTTGTTATATTTATTATTTACATCAATTATACTCATTATTATACCCATCAAAATAATGAAGTGTTGAATAACAAACTACACCACGATGTGGAGATGGTAAGCCATATGTACGCACGTATACTGACTTTCTCATTCGTATGATGGATAAAATAATGAATATGGTTGTACAATATTTATAATAACATCATAGTATGTATATGGTACGAGAGTTATTATTTTGGTATGGATACAACAAAAAAAGAGGAAGTGGAAGAAGAAAGAACTTGGAAAGAGGTGGTGAAATTATTACTTCTTCTTTAGGTGCTTCCTTTTGATTTGATCAAAAAGAATAATTAGGATATAATTATGATCAAACTAAGGCCTATAGGATGAAGTGAGGGTAGTTTGGAGGATACTTGAGAAAGGGTTTTCCAAAATAATGGCTTTGGAGGTGTGATTTTGAGATAACAGGATGTACCCTTTTATAAGAGAGGCAAGGGTCACTTTAGAAAAAAATTTAAATATTAATTTATTATACAATTATATTAAATTTATAATTGATACAAAAAGAATTATTTCAAGGATAAGGTGGGAATGGGTCAAAAAAATTTCAACCAATTGGTTTTATATGGTTTTAGGTCACCAGATTAACTTTATCTTTTGTTTTTAACTCCCAGTTAAATAGTTTAACTTTTACCATGTATTCTTGTATTATTATAATAAATGGTGAATAAACATAATAAGAATATCCAATAGAACCCCAAGTGGTTCATTATTGACATATAAAAACTTATACAGGTTTTTTGGACGATCCATATAATTTTAGGAATATTATATCAATTTAATAATATCGTATTTGTTTTAAAAACTCTTTTATGTCAATTTTGACACAATTTGGTATTTTATTTTCGTAAAAGTCATAAAAACTATATCATTTCATAAAAAAACTTTCTTCAACCCTAACAGGTCACATTGACCTATAAAATTATTATAATTCATCAAAAGTCTCAATTTACATTTATTTTGATATTTATAATATCAATTGTTTTAATATTTCAATAAAAAGGTAATTACTGCATCATCATTGTGTCATAAATAAAATTATTTATTTATTGTCAAAAATTTATAAATAAAATAAAATTATGTAGGAAATATTTTTATATTTCTCATGAATATTTATAGTGTAATTTATCTTATGTATAACCCTATATTAAACATGTTTTAGATATTCAAATTTGAATTTAACACTTTTAACTCCTTGTTAAATAAAATATAATAAATATCATAATCTAATCCAAGTTTATAAAAAAGGATTATATATTATTCATAAGGTTGATTTTGGGAAAAACACTTATCTAATAGAATTAAGACCTGTTTTAGGGTAATTATAATATCATTTTTACCTTTAATTACCAAATTTACTTTTAAGTACTGTAAATAAAATTCAAAAGTAAACATTCACTAAAAAATATTTTCATCCTATTGAAACAAATTTTACTTACTTATTTCAACCGTGCCTCTTGGATTTTTGAAATTGAATTCACATAACTGGTAAAATTACATTTTATGAAAATTTTCAAATGTGTCTAGATGGTGGGTAAAAGACGATAAAAAGTCCCATAAAATTTTAAATATCTAATCTTATTATAAAATGACCTAAATGAATTAAAATAGTCTAATATAGGTATTATGTATCTATTTTGAAATTAAAATAAATTTCATTATAAATAATAATTACTTAAATAAAAGTTGTTTTTAGATAATAACGCAATGTTTATAACTATTCATAAAAAATTGAATGTTTTCCAAAAAATACCAAAAATTCACTATAAACTAATTCTGATATTCAGAATACAAAAATCAAGACAACATTGAAAAATAAAATATATAAAATTTCAAAAAGTGGGTATTACTATTTATAACTACTTTTAGAATGGAATGTTTGATTTGTCGTGGGTGCTAGAACTCAAAGTTGCATACAATACAGGCTATTGTATTATTCAAAGAGATGTGTATCATGGAAGCTTATGGTGTACGAAATGAAACCATGATTTTGATAATTTTACCCACTATCTCTCTTTCATCCTAAGTAAAATTATCTCTAAAATGGTTTTTCATGGATTTGGTGAGTCCAATTCTCCCACATAAAAAATTCACACTCCCATGTCTAGTGAAAAACACTCAAATATGTCCATAAGACCCAATCTAACAAAATATATTTACCTCATAGAAAGTTATCTTCAAAATAAATAATATGAAGGAGATATTTAGTTAGAGATATATTTAGATCAATATCTTGCATGATGATATTCAAATGGGGTTTCTTGAGTATACATCCTGAACTGAGATAAATAGAATTCTTTAAGAATTTACATTAAAAAAGAGGTAAAAATGGATATGCAACCATACCGATATTTTAAGTTATCATTAACGGTTTCATCTACCTCATAGAATGCTTCCACAACTTCCCAAGATGATGTTGATAAAACCAATATGATTTATTTAAGGAAACATTGCCTCTAACAGCAAAAAACAAGGGATGGTGTAGCTGATTATCGTAATATTTATTGAAAATATGAGCCATCATCAATAATTTTTAGATATTATGAATCTTCATTGTCATATCCTACAAAATCATATTTCCCACTATAGAAGTATCTCCCTCCTTCGTCTAATAATTTGTGACCACCTTGGATAACAATACATAACCTCAATAAAACTTATCCTTAGAGAATATTTGTCTGTATTTTTGTAAATAAATTTAACATGATATTGGTGGTTATCGCTCAAACCTCTAAATTTGAATATTCATCCATAGAGAATACCCTCCAAAATATATATTTTCCACTCCATCTAGCCATCAATTTCTATTTTGTAGGCTATAATAACTTTCATATGGGTTTTTATCACCTCTAAAAGTACATTCTAAAACAAAAAATTGAATTGGGGTATTTATCATAAATGATTGAATATGAAACCCCATACGACCTAATGATATCCTAAAAGAACAATTTTTCATGTTCTACCCCATGTTGTAATATTTCATCCAAATTAAATGATCTGATCTAGTTAGTCAATCGATCACATCCCAGATAGGTTTCTTTCCTAAAAGGGTGTGAGGTAACCCAATGATTGAGTTTGTAGATATCATGTACCATTTTCTTGTGGGTATGAGAGGAAGATAAAGAATTCAATATGTATTTGGATGATTATATTTAATATGTTTCTAGAAATAGTATCATGAAACAGAAATATTCTATGTCACATCCCATTCCTGACCACTAGTATTGTTTCATCATTCCATAGTACAACATGGTGTTACCTGGGTGAAATTCCCACTAAGAGTTAGGGAAATAATTGATCAGAACTATCCTCATGGGTAAGGGGACCATGAAATAGTTCCAAAATCAAAACAATACCCTTAAGAGATAGAGGCCACTCAATAGCAGTCTACTTGCCATATATAATTCCTTTGATATGTATGTACTCAAAGTATCCTAATTTTACTTGATGAATGATTAATAGAAGGAACAATTTTGACTAAAAATTAGAAAAAATTATCCTCTTACTTGTACTTACCAACCAGAAGAATATAGGTAAAGAAAACTATCATGTTCCATTCTGCACAAAATTTCCTTAAATACTGATAATGTAAATTTCTTTTTCCAAAATTAGTGACCACATTCCCGTTACCTAATATATAGGTGAGGTAAAAATAAAATACCTGAATATGATCCACAAATTTCTTCATCATAAGATTTAGGTCATTCTGTTATATATCGCAAACATGTATGCTCAAAATAAACTATGAGTCCCTCTCAAATAATATTGTTTCACCAACACTTAGGAGACTGAATTACCATCACGATCTCATGATCATGGGTTGATTAATTATTCCCATGTTTTCAAGGCTATAAAGAACCATATTCCATCACATGATCACCTCTTATAACAAACAACCAAAATACATACCTAATGTATCATAATATATAAAATATCCTTAGCTAGTCTTAGGTAGAATAACGATATGTGTTGATATCAAT
Source organism: Viscum album (assembly GCA_963277665.1). Classification (NCBI taxonomy): domain Eukaryota; kingdom Viridiplantae; phylum Streptophyta; class Magnoliopsida; order Santalales; family Viscaceae; genus Viscum; species Viscum album. Next base: position 608,809,278 of record OY728137.1, on the reverse strand, counting down.
CTTGCCTTAAATTAATTGATTGATGAAAAGCACTCTATACTATATGAGAATCTCACCCCTTCTTGGTGAGAGAAGTTTGAGGCTATATAATTCAAAAAAAGGCTTTTATGAATCTCTAATAATATCTCACTAACACCCAATATGATCTATATCTCAAAGATGATCCATTATTCCTCCCAATATATAATTATCATCAACCTCTCAAGAACAGTTAAAATGAATTGTTATGATACCACATTCCCCATGTATTTGAGTATATAGATCCATAATATCGACTTTGATTCTTTATAATAAATTCAATAATCATAGAGAGTCCTCAATAAAATTTTCAAATGAGTCTTATTATCTTATTAGGTTTATTGAAAAACAAGAATTTCATCCATGAACTATACAACCATGGTGTTGATGCAATGATGAAATATTTATGTTATAAGAAACACACACACACACATATATATATATATATATATATATATGGGGAACTGTTTAACCCAAATTACATCGCTAGGTACTCAAAGTGGCTGTAACTACTAAAAAATAAGTCATTAGTAAAACAGACTCCCTTTCTATGTTTTGATGATACCCTGACCAAAGGTCAATCATTGAGAACCATATCAGCTGTTCAAATAGATCTATAATTTTATCAAGGATTGGCCAAGAAAGTTTATTTTTAATTGTAATTATACTCATAATTCTATAATAAATTCATAAGAGATTATTTCAATTCTCTTTTATAAGGAAGAGCACCGGGGTGGCTCATATAGGTACACTAGGATAAATAAAACCCCATTGTTATAATTAATCAAACCAAATAATAAATTATTTTATATTTTGGGTTCTATATGGTAATAAATCAATGAAATTGTTTTGGTCCCAAGCAGTAGATTGATATAAAACAGAACTTTCTATTTGGGGGGTTAAAACCCAGAAGACATCTTAAAAAACTTCAAGAAACTCATTAGCCACTAATAGAACCTCAAAAATTAAATTCTATTCTATCAGCCTAAACTGAGAGTGATGATATCAGTACTATAACTATGATAAGAGGCTATCCCACCTGACCTGAATGAAGATACCATTCCCCTTGAAGCATATAAGATCTTCCATAAAGTGCGGTGAAGGAAATCCACTATTGATAGCAATAAAATTTTCTTTGTAGGAATTCAACCAATCTATCCTAATAATAACATCATATAAATTCATTTTAAGAAAACTAAAATCCCAAGAAGTCTAGACATATAATATAGAGGCAATAGGGAAATAAAACTAAAATCCTCACACCCCCTTATTCTTAAGAGGTGTTCATATCTCTATAACATAAGTTAGAAGATCGAGTTTGATTTTCAATTGTTAAATTGCAAAGACAAATTACAATTAATATGTGTAAATTGTATAAAATAGGGAAGTAATAATAGATTATAAAATGAGAATAATACCTCTTTATATCACCAATCCTTTCTTAGACTCTATAGGAACGCATTGTTCTGCATGAATCTACTATTCATATAAATGGGCCTAAGGCCTACTGAAATCCTTGGGATCATTCCTCTTATAACACTACACATGTGAATATTCAATCCTTTCTGAAATCCCTTGAGAATAATACACAACCATTTTATTGGAATCCGACTACATTTTAGATCCTCAAGGAACTTAAAATCCCTTACCACTTCATAGAGAGGTGGTGGCTCTATAAATATTATATAGATGGCTTAAACACCTATAGTAGTGAAAATACATAAGGTCCATTAATAATGAAGGATTTTTATCGGTGTCATGATATACATTTCATAGATAATAGATCGCCTACGCATGGTATAAGATAGTAAAGATAAGGAAGGATCCATAGAGCCATTTTCTTACCCTCTTCTCAACTCCCCTTAATTCCTCTTCATCTTTGAGGAGACCCTTTCATTTAAACCATGTAAAGAATGATTCCTAATAAACCATGACATCCAAACCTAATCAATATATAATATCATTCATTTTCACTTATATTTGAATAATATTTAACCATTAAATAGAATAAATGAAATTGAATGTTGGTTTAAAGGCCCATCTCAAACCATCTTAAGTTCAACTAATCATTTGAGTCCTTATCGGGAGAAAAATGAATAAAGATAGAACAAATTAACATATTACATAATGGTTTGGTACCCTTTATATAGTAATATAAACAATATTGATTTAGAAAAAAAATGATTTAGGTTAAATATTATTTGAAATTTATCCTTGAAATCATTTCATTTTAAATCTTAATACATATTATCCTAAATTGTGGACTACCACAACTTTAGGTTGAATCCCCCAATAATGGATTAAGTAAATTTTACATAAAAATATCCTAATGTACTAAGGAAGTCAAAGAAAACTTATATCTTCTCCAAAAAGTCCTATGATTCTTGAAGTTCATTATTTCATCAAAAATATGGTGGCCTATGGTGATGATACTTGCAATCCCACTAATTTTCTAAACAATGAATAAAAATTACTTCATGTGGATAAACTATGAATGGGTTTTCTCCTTGATCCATGACTCAAAATGTCTATACCATACATTTTAGGCCACTCATATCAATTAGGGAATTAGCTCACAGATAGTTAATTACATCTTCATCCAGAGAATTCATAGGGGGTCTTCAAGGAGGTAGACTACTACTTAAAAAAATAAAGAAGAGAAAAAATATAAAAAATGATAAATAATAACATTAAAAACCATAATTATTTTTCAAAATATGGTATGAATATAAAAACCTAATATAAAAAGAAGGAAAATAAAAATAACCAATATTTTTTGTACTTCCAGGTTTTGGTTCATGATGTCGGCCCACGTACCTTTCCTAGGAAAAAAAATTATTGACTCATGGGATCTAATAAAAACAAAAAACATTATATCCCCCCAATAACTATGAGAAACTCATGTCCCCTTACTAAAACCCTTATCTAGAAACCCCTTCATAATTACATCATGAGCATTGAAAATTCTATATCTTATCTACAAGAACATCCAAAATATCAAAAATCAAAATAAGGCTCCGATAACATTTTACTGTGAAACAGTCACGGCAATCCATAAACTGAGAACATGTGTTGATCTATTATAAATAATGAATGGTGTTCCTAAAACTCGTAGGCCGTTAACTAGTTCATGGGTATCATAAATTTCATTTTTTGAATGTTTTTCCCAAAAATACATAGAGGTTATTCTAAATTATAAACTTGTTTGACCTCACCATACATTGGTTAGTCATTATCTCAAATAAGTTTAACCAACAATACAACTCTTCTATATTCCATAATATGATCAATATATAAAGGAAAAAATAACAAACACTTGCAGAAATATGATACATTATCTATAAAATAATTAAAATAGGGACGAAACACACATATACAACAGGTATAGGATTCAAAGATAATGTGGTGATACAAGAGTATATAATAAACACTAAAAGAAAAAAACAAATCAAAGTATTGGTACCCATTTCTATGTAACATAATTGATTAGTCCATCTATTTCTATATCAAGAACCCATTCTCTATAACTAAGAGTATCTACCGCCTCTAAGAAGAATCTTACATTCACCTGTATCATTAAATACATGTCATACATACACCCAAATTGGTGTTTTAGGGTGTGATCATAACTATCCTTGTAATATCTCACTTAGTGTCCCCATAGTATCATTTCTTATATAAATTCAAGAAAGGTAGTGTTTAAAATTAACCATATGTATATTCTTTGTAAAAATATTAATGACTAGTATCATGTAAATAATTTTAAATATAATTTAATAAGAAAGAATATTGTAGATTAATAAATACTTCAAATCAAGAAACATGGGTGTAATGTCAGCTAGATACGGTCCAAAAAACCAAAGATGCTTATAATATATTAATGACTGATCAATCATATCCAATACCGTGTATGATATGAAAATGAGATCTATTTCAATCCCAATAAGTAATATTCTATCCATATCATACTAGTGATTAGTTACAATAGAAGAAATATATTTATGGGTAGGGCGTGGCATGATGAATGGTACTTGTCCTATTCTTCCCACTTAATCACCGAGGTTCCCATGTGTTTTCTATATTTTAATAAATCAAAACAATTATCACACTACACATTTTTTATCCATGGGGGGATTTTAGTAAACACATAACATGAGGCATTCATTTCATATATAAAACATGTTTTTTAAAAATAGTATTACCCATAATAAAGGAGAAAAATTCAAAACAAGTATACCATAAATACTATAATTCATGTATTTTAAAACAATATTTAAACAATTTTAAACTCCATTTTTTAAAATCTAAAAGAAGTTAATGTTTATAAAAAAAAGTAATATCACGGAACCACATACCATTTCAAATAAATACAATATTAAGTGGGATAAATCCATATAATGATAGACAAAAATTACTATTAAATCCATCTATAATCCCTAAAATATTAACCCCATCAAATAGAATTTAGGTAACACAATACCTAGGTCACCACATCCATATGGTATAAGTTAAGCAATGAAGGAGAAAATGAAGGCACCAATAAATGGAGAAATTACTTCTTACATGATTATTTAAAAGAGATTATAACTGAAAAATATACTTTCAATGGAGTGGAAGTGGAGGAGTAGTGGTCTCACCATTTGAGGGACCTATAAAGGTCATGAATTGGGAAAATTAGAGAAAATAATGTAAAATATACAATAGAAAAGGGGGTATTTCATATTTTAAATTAACCCAACATTATAGGTTAAGGCCTAAGTTACCCTAGTACTAGAATGATGTGTCTCTTAAAAAAGGAAATTCCTCTTCAAATATTTTCTATTTTTTAATCCTCTATTGGTTATGGCATAACCTATCCCACTTTGAAATTGGTTAATGGAATAATTTATTTTTCTCTTCCCGAAGAACATCACAACTCATCCTCTCTTATCATGATGCAACCTATTACAATCCAAGGTTGTATTTTTATCCAACAGGATACTATAACATTACCTCCCTTGCAAATAGTCCAAAAAATTATATTCCAAAAATTTATTTCCTCTCAAATTCTAAAAAAATATAAAAAATAATCAAAACATTGAAAAAATGAAAAAATTAAATAATCATAAAAACACTATACCTAAAAATGAAACCGTGATTGTGATATATAAATTATACTTGTCCTCTAGATTTAATATTATAAAATCATAAAGAACACATTTCAAGGTAAATGAAATCTAAATCTTATGTTATGGTTCCAATTACATAATACAAATTTTTAAAATTTATAAATATTTGTATAAATATTTAAAAATAATGAAATAAATACTAACATAATATAAAAAATTTATACACATGAATAATTAAATTGGTATTAGTTAAATAAATTAATAATTAAATTATTTAACTTGATATGAATGACTTCAAAGAATTAACCACATTTAATCCTCTTTTCAAACACATTCAATTCGCATGGATTTTTCACTAGTGTTAACATCTTACATGAGAAATAGTTTTTGAAATTATTAATATAAATAAAAAAAATTTGTATTGGTGTAGCTTTTTTACAAGAAATATTTAAATTTTTTTTCTGTTTTAATAATTTAAAAAATTATATAGGGTAAAATGGAAATTTTCCCAAGTGATTGACCATTGAAAAAAATTGATGGTATAATTGAACTAAAATTGACTTATTTACCCTTGGATTAAATTATAGTGATGTTTTTAGGTTGTTTGATTTTTGGGGATACGCAACATTTTTTAAAAAAAATAAATATTTATTTTATGAAACGTTTATAATAACTCTTAAAAGGTGTCTTGCATTGAAATACCAAAACAATTATTGTATCCATAATGTGGTTTTCCCAAAGGAAGTGTATAATATTAGATCTCGATTGTTAAATCCTATTCTGAGCTATTTCAAGTATTTATAAAAAAACTAGTTACCCAAATAAATGAAATAAAATTATCTGATATTATTTAAGAAGTTGGTGACATGGTACATTCATATATTAATGTTTCTAACATTGTGTATTAAAATAATTTGGAAGTGGATATTATTTTATGATAGGGGATCACTAATAAATTATGAGAATAAATCATAAATATAGATAAAATCATAATAATGAATATTATGGAAGGAAATTATTTCTCACTCTTCAATGAAATTTATCAAATCATTTTGAAATTAGGGATAATTTTCCCTTCCCTATGTCTCTTTTTTGAACAGTAAATATCATTGAAAAGAGATTTCTCTCTCATTACACAATAAATAATGGTTCTTATTATTTAATGTGTAATTCACAGTGTTTATGATGATTAAATAAAATCAAAACAATAGTTATTTCTAAAATGGGGAAGGGACTTTTTATGTTATTTAAACTCTAATTTATGTTTTATTTGATCATATTCCACCCATGTTCAATTAAAACAACTTCTATAAGAGATTACTGAAAAATTCCTTCGTTGGTAAAATGATAAAATTCAAAAATAACCATATAACTATTTTTTCATATGGTTAAATTATTATTTTTAAGAAAGTTGATTTATCCACTATGTGTATTGAATACAATTTTCATGGAAAATATAGTAACTTTGAAAATAAAATTTTACATATTTCCCTTGAAAATGATTTCATGGTAATTAAAAAAACTTATTTATTTTTTAAAATTAAATTTAAAATATAATAATTTATCTATTTATGAGCATGAAAATAATTGAAATGAACAAAATAGGACATATAAAAATAATAATATTTTACCAATAATCATATTTATATCTCATGAAATGTGAAATGAAAATATATTCATGTTTCAAAAAAAATTATGTCTCTAATTATTTGATGAATTATTATATCCTCAAAAAGATATCAATTAATGGAATATTAGATTGAATTGTTAAATTAGATTCTTTCCTCATCACATGAAGACTTTATTTTATACTTCAGTATCTTTTTCTTCAATCATGAAAACTTCAATATTAGATAATTATTTATTTTTGGATTGGGATATACATGTTGAGAAAACCCCCATGTTTCCCAATATTTTTCTTTTATGAATTATTCCACTTATTATATTTTAAAAAAGGTTTAATTATGCTGATGAATATTTTTATTATTTATCATTGATATGTTAAAATTTTTCAATGTTTATCTTTTCTCTGAGAGAATTATTCAATGATAATCAAATATATTAATTTCCCAAAAGCATGTTCTTCTATAAACCCAATACAAATCTTTTTCATTGGTTGTCAGTTATTTTACTAGCAACTACTATACTAATTATTTCCATTACATACATACTGAATGAATACATTAAAGGGTTCTTATGCCAAATTGATCATAGGTTAAATAAAGTCAATTTTTGGAATATTGAAGTGGAATTATAATAAGTTATGAGTATAGTAAGATTATTGGATGAATAATAATGGATTGAAAAAATATGAATTCCTATAAATAAATTTGAAAAGGTCTGATGGAGTCCATATGGTTTTGGAATTTGGATACATTAGTCGTGTTTCCATAGGAGGAGGTATTGAAATTATTCATATATTTTTTCATTCAAAATATTAAAAACTATTGAATACACATTGTGTGTTATGAAAGTATATAAACAATGTAATCCATGATCTAATGTGCTTTGTTAATTTTGTTTTATAAAATCACAAACCATGTTAATCCAGGTCACAAGTCGTGTATTGTATGACCAAGTAACTTATAATATACTCTACATAAAAGCCAAGTAAAAATTTTGGATCCAAATTTCATGTTCAAAATTACACACACTATTTATCTTAGAAATTGTGGATCTGTGTGTAGGTCATACACACTATGTAGTCATGTTGAACCCGCATGTTGTTTATCTCATAGCGATGTCATCTACAAAAATTGATGCAACTCAACATGTTTCAAACTAAAATTCCTCAAACCCATGTATCCCTATAATCCATGTACGATTCTAGAATTTCTATATATGTTATCCTCATATGGATATGTGTAGTGATAGTAAAAAACCATCTTTTACAAACATACTACACACCATCAATCATACATGGTCATGTTTTGTACAAGGAAGATTACATTTTCATTTCTAATTTCCTACTGGAGTGTTAATTTTTGAAACACATAAAGTAAATTATTGAATAAATTTATTTTATAATGTCCCAATATATATCTACATCATATAGGGTTTATATTTGAACTTTTTCCCGAGTTATAGTTTCATGGATTCATAGGAATGATGAAAAGTGTGGGTGGATGATTATATAAGTCACACGGTAGTTACTCTTCTATAATTCTACGTTAACTTAGTTGGGAGTCCTCAATGTATTTTGTAAAATATGTAACACTCTTATAGTGATAGGGTGTGGGTCTTCTAGTCATGGAGTAGGTAACCATCTCAATCAATCAACATTATAAATGTCAGGGCATGATTCCTCTATAATGGTTAATAACCCTCTCAACAGATGCAGTATTCAATGGTGAAATGGTTCCCCCATTACCAATACTAATAAATGCAGACGTGGAAGTTATTAATGTTAAATATTTTGGGAAATTTAATTTTGATAAAGATTTACTTGTTTCCTCTTTGTGATTCTTTTTCAATGAAATTGGGATATGGTTAATACTCTCCATATCATCAATGGAATCAATTACAGTTGGAAAATTATCATTTGGTATATTAGAATTTTTATTATTCTCTGAGTATCTCTAGTTCTATGTGATATATGATCCTTTTGAAGAATAGATTCAAGGTTTGTGTCCCCCCCACACATAGATTTATGATTTCCATCAAATTAAAGGATATATAGTATCTTTATGGTTCTTCTTAGTTTTCTTATTTTGATATTGAGATTACATATATTTTTAGAATGATTTTTATGTTTTTAGGTTATAAAAATTGATATATTTATATTCAATCATGCAAAAGACATATACCCCGAAATGTTTTTTTGCAGATGTTGGATAGATCGAATATGAGCTTAGTGGATGTGAGGTAAGTGGTGTTTATTGAGTTATTGAATAGCAGATGGTGGTGGTGTATAGTAAATGTTTAAGGATAGAGTTTTTTCGAGGGGAAAATACTCTAAGGAGTTCCCATCTCATTTCTATAGTCCATATCAATGAGTGGTATTGGTATTCTATTTTTTTCATGTTTAGTTTTATCCATGGTCGGTTTATTATAGATAATTATTTTATAATGAATGAATTGTTATTGTTTTTTTATATATATTTCGTGGATTTGTGGGATATAATTTTTTATTGGATATTCATTTATATTGTGGGTAATTTTACGATAAGTCCACCCATGAATTTTATGACTTCATAATATTAATCACTTTCCCCAAGACAATTAGAAATAGACATAGGGTGGAACACTCAGTTTACCACTAGAACAAGTGGGGGACTAGTAGTATGAGTCATATTATTTTGGTACAAGAGTAGTTCAAGTGGTATGGATGATTTTTGGAATTTTTTTCTTATGATGATTTTTTTGGGAACTTGGAAAACAGTGAAGCGTCAGTCTTGAGATTGGTTATCATACCAAGGAGACAATCATAGCTGTGATGGAAAATCAACCCCTTAACTAAGAATTTGATAACCTATAAGTCATCCAAAAAATCTAATTCCTCATTTTTATGGTACAGTTAATATAGCGTATACATCATATAGTGTATTTTAATTATCTTTCCTTCCATCTTAAAGTCAGTTCAGGTAGATATACTTTAGTAAGTGTGTGTTTTTTCTGCTAAATAGAGGCTACTAACCGCAAAAAAACAACACATATTCCAAGGTAGAGTTGTGATATTCCCATGATATTACTTTATCCAATTAAAATTATACTAATACTTTATTTTGAATCAATTAAAAGTTAATATGTAATGTGTAACTACCCCATTATCAGAGGGTAGATTCATGCTTATAAATTCTAAATAATTATTCCTTTAGAGAAATGGGCCAGGCTCCCACTAAGATGAACCAGAATAGTTATAAAATTATTATTCTATGAACACTATTATTATATATGGTTCATGTGAATATTGTGAATTCATGGTCCTTATATGGAATAGGATTTGATGGAGTATGAATTTTTTCCTTATTTTCTTTATACACCATTAACTGTTTAGTGATTCTTTTATTTGATTTACCATTCCTAGAGTAGTAGAACATTATTATATTCTTATCAAAACATACCATAGTATTAACTTTTCATGATTATAGTTTGAGATTATACGAAATAATATTCATTCCCTGATGTAATGGATGGATTAATTTTAAAATACGTTAGATCATCTTATTTAGGCCAGCAAGATCATGATTATAACCATAGTAATGGTTCGTAGTTGGAGTACACCATGGACATTATTACATATGGATCATTTATCATATAGATAAATTTAATTAATCATTTGGAGTGTGTTTTTATTCTAGGGGTTATGACTCCTTACATTACCCACTTTCATCAAAGACCCAGATCAAGCATTATTAATGGATGGTTCTTATTAAAAGAGCTCCCTATCTCAAAATAAGTTAATTATTACCAAATTATTAGACATATTGGTGTTATTAGAAAATATCCATGTCAATGAAATCATTGTGATTAGATTCATTCCTATGGAATTGATAAATATTATTCCTATAATAATGTCCAATAATTTAGTTGGTTACAAAGGAGTAACTAGATATCGAGAATTCCTGGGACCGTCTCTGTCACCAACTATAGGTAACCCTTTAAAAAACATAAGGTGATAATAGAAATTACATATGTAGTTAAATATAATTAATGAATATGATCAGGTTGTATCCATAGAGATGAATACCATTCATAAATTTATATATGAATAATATTTTTTGATTAATATTAATTACAAAACATAAAGATCCATGCCAACAACCATATAGGTCTAATTCCTTTGGAAATTTGGTAACATAATCAACTTGTTCTTATAAGATCTGTAGTATCTCTCAAATAATTAACCAAAAATTAACCATTATTATACATATAATATCTAAAAATATCATTCATAATCTAGTGAAGGGAAACAAAAGGAAGGGTGAGCTCATCTGCTCATTACGGTAAAATAAGGTAGATATCAGTGATCACTTAAATCACAATATGATAATTAGGGTAATAAAGCATGATATTAACATTTTAAAATCATACACCTCTTATCATAGTTCATATTATTATTTAATGGAACAAAGATATAAGTTCATAATACATGAAACATAATGTAATAACAAAATAATGTCCATGAGAGTATAAAATATGAATAAGTCATATATTTGTGGCATACACATACTCCTATAAAATCATTTCCTTAGTATTCATGGATCACAGTTAATACTATAATAGCAGATTAGGTTCCCCCCTCAATTTCTAGTATTAGAAATATTTCTCTCACAAGACTATCATAGTGGATTTAGTCCCATACTAAACTCGGTTAAATCCCAATTCAATTATTATTTATATCATGAGTTATCTATCCATACCCAATTCATTGGGGTGCAATTTAATTTCGGTCCAAACCTTAAAATAATGAAAATTATACATATGAGTGACACAATATCATAACTAATTCATCATATACTAACTATTTCAAATGAAATGGTTTCATAATCATTTCATAATAGCACTGTATGATAAATCATGGAAAAGAATCATGTTTCATAACAGTTTCATTATAATATAAATAACCCATGGAAAATAAATGTGTTTTATAGAGTAATTAATAAATAATCATCATCATAAGACATAAAAATAATGAATGTAGATGGAATTATTGGATCATAGACTCACTAAATCTTATGTAAAATTAAAGATTCCATCTTAGAGGAAAATAACATTAAAATATTCTAGAATATTTCTATAGGAAAATAACATTTTCATTTCAAATATCTTCCATAAAATCTACAAAATTTAAAATATTATGGAAAAAATTGTCTTTAAAAATATATTTTGAATATTATAAATGGAACATTAAAACATTGTGTGCTCATGATATTATGTAATTAAACTTATTTTATGTACTTTATAACATCAATTCCTATCACATTTTTAGTAAAACGTCAAAAACATCTCATTTTAAAAAAAGATTCTTTTTAAAAAAATTATAAAAAATTAAAAATGTGTAAAAATAACATTAATAAATCATAGAATCATTGTAAAAAAATCCTGAAAACGTATTTATATAACACATTCATTGAAGAAATATTATTTTTCACTAAAGAAAAAAATAATTTTTATTTTCATTAAAAATTTTCTTTCAGTTTATTCATTAGTTAATGTTAGGAAAATGAAACAGAAATATGAAATATATATAAATAAAAATTGGATAATATAATTTCATATTCTTGAGTTATATATCCTAAAATATCATCATTGGGAACTTAATCATATAAAATCTTGAAAAACATTTAATTTGTAACCTAAATCACTTACCTCGAGTGAGACTCTCTTAAAAAGAACATTATCCTCATTTATATCAAATTTATATTTATTATAATCCTACAATGTAATAATTTAAATATTTATAATATCATATATTATCCACTTATTACATTTCATCACCCATTTATTAATAAATAAATATTAAAATAATCTTTTCAGGGTGTTAATTGTATCATTTTTTCTTGAGAATTTAAATTTGGTGGTTGTGGTACTTATAAATTCATCATGGTTCCAAAATATCTATAATTTCAATAAATATATAAATATAGTAAATATTAAATATATTAAAATATAAGATCATATATATACGATGGTAGTAGAGAAATGAATTACAGTATTTATTGATATGGTATTTTGTACGTACACCAGAACAATGTTTTCACTTTTTTATGGATGGAAGGAAAGAAATGTAAATATTAATTCACTTTTATATAATAATTATTATATCATATAGGTCAAATATATTGACTAAATATTTAATTATTACCGTCCATTTAATGAATAAAGGAAAACATTAATCACATCGCCTCGTAAATATGGTAGTTCACACATACACACAAGTCACAATTTCTTTTTCCTTAGATTGTATGTTAATAAATTAGATGTCATATTTCAACTAAAGAATAATAATTATATTATAAAATTAATATGTAAACTTTATACTCATCATAGTTACCTTCCATGAAATATAGTGATCGAAAATGAATTATTTTGATAAATGCAGGTGATAGTCCACGTATATACATGAGTGATACTTTAACTTACCATTTTAAAAAATAGAGGTTTATATTTGTGTTTAAATACTCATAATTAAATTGAATTATATTAACGATACTGAATTTATTATTTTAGCATGAATAAGAGAGATTATAGGAGGTCTATTAATAATGAAATTGAAATAGGTTAGCAAATAATACCTTTACAATGAAATTTCTTGAATATTTTATTTATAATAAATGATATAATTTCCTCAAATTCTGGTAAATATTTTTATTTATAAAATAATTTGGATTAGATCATTCATTTGAGAATTTGATGATAATTTAATTTTTACCCTTTAAAGTCACTATATTATTTTAGAACTAAATATTTTTATATGTTTTATTTCACCCTAAAATTTTGTAAAAATTTTCTTCACACCATTTTTAGAAACATTAATTTAGAAAATTAAAGTTTGATCTTGCATTGGAATGTAGTAAATTAGACATGAAGTCAAAGTCGGACTGGACTCTCTAGATTTGTCATCACTTCACCATTTGTTTTGTATCTTCTTTATTTGTTCTTGGATTAGACCCAAATATTGATAAGATCTCTAGGACCCCATTTATAACAAATTGTACTTCTATAGATATTGATTATTCACGTATTTCATATGTCAAATAGGTGGTTAAAAATATGAATAAAATATTGGGATAATTTTTCCCATTCACACTTAGAACCTATTATATCCTAGCTTCCCAAGAACTCTATAAATTGGTGTCTTTAACACTATGGGATTATTGGTTGTGGATTTATGAATGTGTTGCAAAATGTGTGTCTCCAGATAAAATTTCACAACCCTTGGAAGAAGTAAGCCCTTTGGAAAAGAAATCATCCAAGAAGGCTCTCCTCTCCCACTATAACTTTGTGTTTCTTAGTTTTTGTGCTTGTAACATGAAATTTTTTCCAATTAATCATTGGTTTTCTTCAATTTCAATTTTTTTATTTTTATTCTTGGTTTTTAAATTTAATAGTTTAGATGAGATTGAGTGTTTCCCTTTCAATCCATTTCCTATGCAAAATGTCTACATAATAACAACTTCACCAATAGAAGAGTGATTTCTTTCGTAGTCAATATAATCACTTATCACTTAATTTATTTACAAAAAATCTATAAAGTTATTGAAATTCATAAATTCTGATCAATTAATTGAGTTTTAATTGATATATAACTCATTCAACTTCCACATGACCGTGTGGTCAGACTTGTGGAAATCGTGTGAGTGAAACTTCAATTGAAAAATAAAATCAACTTGGGGTACAATGTTAGGGTTTAAGAATCGTCCCCAAACATAATTAGTTCTCAAATATAGGGAGTAGAATATTCCAAAATTTTACATTGACCATAAGTTAGCTTTTCAATCACAATCAATGCACGGTGTGGTGATTGGAAGTCCCAAAGTTGACCTATGGTTCATTTTTCCAATATTTGTGGTCGTGTTAATTTCTATAAGGATTGGGGGATTATAGGGTTAGGATATCCCAATTGAATTAATTATAATAATATGTGATAATGATACATTAATGTTTAATGGGGTAAATTATATTGACAATGTCTACTCATATTAGTGTTTTAATGAAATTTTGGCTTTGATTGTTCCATCTCGTTTGTTTTTTTGTTTATTGTCTGAATATATCAAAACCAAAACCCCTAAAAATTTTAAATTATTATCTAATTTTAATAGTTTATCAATGCCTGTAATGGGTTTTTTATTTCTTTTACTCATTTATAAAATTAACTAGGTCAGCCATGATACTGCACAATGTTTTTGAACAAATATTTTTGAGAGCATGTGTGACAATGCTCATAAAATAAGTTTTATTTCTAGGGATGAAGATTTTTTATTCTAATAATTAGTGTTATTTTCTTACCTTTATTTTATCCTTTTATTTTAAACTTATATTTTCTCTTCATTATTCAATACTATATCCCTTTTCTCGTCATTTTTTTCATTTCATTCTTTTTCTTTCTTTCGTCTCTCTTTTCTTCTCTATTTGTACATCAACTAAAACATATTATCTTTTTATTATTGTTAGTTTTTCTCATTTAATTTTTATTCATTTTTATTCATGAACTAGACGCAAATATCACATAGATCTTGGTCTTGAGATTGATCATAGTATTAGGGCTTGA
Organism: Viscum album; assembly: GCA_963277665.1. Taxonomy (NCBI): domain Eukaryota; kingdom Viridiplantae; phylum Streptophyta; class Magnoliopsida; order Santalales; family Viscaceae; genus Viscum; species Viscum album. Next base: position 608,793,939 of record OY728137.1, on the reverse strand, counting down.
ATTTGATTTTGTTAATCTTTGGAAAGTTTCAAATTCAACAAGATAGATGATTCCTCCATTTTGGTAAACATTCAAATTGGAATCAATTATAATTAGAAAAAATGAACCAATGTATAAAACAATACAAATTAGCTTTCTCAAACTATTTGATAATTGGTTGCACTATATATTAACTATCAACTAAATTGTATTACATACCCGAATCTCAAATATGATTTTAAACTAAAATCTAGGTTAATTCACCTTCATCCAAAATTTCATTGATTATTCTGTGAGGATACAAAAAAACCATTGGAAATAATTAAATTTGGATTTCTCAAACCTAAATCCCAAAAAATATCTGAAGATCAAATAAAAAAAGAGAATTCCCATTCTTATTTGATGACACTACAAAATATTGGATGCATTATTTACAAATAGAAAATTTAAATTTTCAGAATGACTTAAATTGTCTTTTATTTCATATATTCTTTCTTACATCAAGGTCTCGTACCATTTGAAAAAGATATCTCAGGAATCAAGAAATTCCAAGGGGAGTTAATGCATGAGTACTGGGAGTGATTCAAGATGTTTTGTGCAAGATTCCATCATCACAAGATTGGTGAGTAACTTATACAGAAATTATACTATGAATTCTTCATTCCTATGGAATGGATCAGGGTGGATTTCATGGTTAGAGAATAATTAGTAGACAAAACACTAGTCACATGTGAATTTATCATCATGATGGCACAAATCTACCAATAATTTGATCATCGGGGTACATCACATGTTAGAGGAGAACATCAGTTATTTCATTCTTATCTTAAAAATTATTTGGTTGATATTATGTTGGAATAATTTACCACTATAGTGATATAGGTTAAATTAGTGAAAATATGTCACAACCTCTCCTACAAGGCCTTGTGTAATTTTCCCTAAAACAAACCACCCAACTGATGTTTCCCCCTACTGTAAAAGATGAAAGATTTCACAACAGTATTCCATTATATACCATATGAGTAGCAACAATATCCACATACCAAAAATAAGTATAATTCTTTTTCACCTATATGAAACTAGGGGTTCAAGGATAAATTGGACATGAGGTATGGATATGGACAAAAAAGGCCATCCATTTAAAAAAAAACTTCCAACAGCCTCTATCTTATTAGTAGGGTTTCCAACAACCCCAAAATAGATTTTAAGCCATATAATCAACATGAAAACAACAGGGGAATCAAAATCACAAGTTAGACTCAAACATTAATGACCATTTGATAGAAATTGATCTTAATCAATAGAATGAGTTGAAGATTCAAGGCCTTGAGTTGATGGAATTGAAGACAAAAATGAGCTAGATTTCCACCACCCTTTATTAACTATTTACTAAGAAATCTAAGTATCTTACTTATCATCCTAATAAAAATACCAATATGAATGTTAGTGTAATCACATTGATAAGTTGGAAGAAAAAAATTGATACAATTGTACCTATCATTCCACAGGGATTCAACTCAACTCTAAAGAATCACCATTCAACACTAGTAGATGAGTATCCCAAGGAGAAATATAATTTTAAGAAAAAAATTGATGATTATCCTCAAATGCTCCTCCGATTTTGAAATAGTGTTTTAAAAACAAAGATGTTGGCTAAAGAAGAAATGAAAAAACATATTTTGGAAACATAATGTGTGTTGAGATGAAGATCCCTCTACTTGAAACATCAAAGAAAACACCATATTATGCCAAATTCAAAAAATAACATTATAACAATTGAAGAGGTCATAAAGGAAATGATAGTATCAATATTGGATGGAATGTGTCAGAACTCATTATAACAACTCAATAAATTCCATCAATGTTATTGGATCTAGGGACATTGACCATAGAATGAACCATAGTGATGTTACATTTTTCTAATGCTTTATGTGATTTATGTGCATCCATAAATGTGATGATTCACTCTCTATTATCCTCTTTGTAGGCTGGTGAGTTGAAATAGACAATTGTAGTAGTTCAGTTGGAAAATAGATATATAGCATATCCAGTGGGAGTTTTTTGGGATTTAATTGATCATGTAAAAGACATGATATTTCCAGTATATTTCTAATTTCTTAACATAGAGGATGATCATGTAAATTACCATTATCCCTTTATATTAGGCAGGAAATTCCTAAAAATGGAAAAAACTATCATAAATTTCCATAAGGGTACACATTACATGGACATTAAAAATTACGTATTGATATTTAATGGTATAGACTCTATGAAGTACCCCTTAGAGGACCATTCTTATTTTTTTTATCACCCATTTTGAACCACCAAGTAAAAACCCAAAATATTTTTATTTTCCTGTGATTAGATAGATTATGATCTTTGGTTCTAGTTTGATGTTTAAGACGACATCCATAGATATTTCTAATGTACATATTCTCTTATATTGTGTTTTGAAATGGATTTATATTATGATTTTGATCATGTTCAACAAAATTATGAGAATGCTGATGGATTTAATGCATTATTCTAGGATTTTGATGTTTTTTATTCTTGTAATGATGTTCATTGTTCACATATTTCATTTCCTTCAGTGTCTCTATCCATAGTGATCCCCCTCCCCTTCATTTAAACTCATTTCATTTCCACCAAATCTCATATACACATAGTTTTTTAGTAGATAAAAATTACATGTTATCATTTCAATCAATATCCCTTATGAACATGATGAAAACATTTAAATCTTTTATAGGGAAACATCGGGGTAATCAGGTGGACCGTGGCTGTCATATCAGGTATTGGCCCTTCCATTTTAATGATTATGATTATTTTTTATGATGGTACTAAACCAATTAGTCATCCTCAAATGATACTAAATACAACTCATTTGGATGTTATTAAAAAAGAAGTTCATAATTTAATTAAGATAGATATTATTTATCTTATTTCAGATTCCCAATGGGTGAGTCCTTTTCAAGATGTGCCTAAGAAAAGTGGTGTTAATTTTTTCTTAAATGAGGGAGGGGAATTATTTCTAGTGATGTTTAAAATAGTTGGCATGTGTGTATTGACAATAGGAAACTAAATCAATCCGCTCATAAGGACCATTTACCCATCCCATTTATTGATCAAATTATTGAGAGACTAGCTGGAAAGATTCACTATTGTTTATTGGATGTATTTTCTAGATATTTTAAGGTTCCTATAGTTATAGAGGATCATGATATGTCAATATTTACTTATCCATTCAGTACATTTTATTATAGATGGATAACATTTGGACTTTGTAACACCCTAGTTACCTTACAGAGATTCATAGTGTGTATTTTTTTAATATTTTATTGACACCACCATTGAGATATTTATGGATGATTTTACATTGTATGGATCTTCATTTGAGGAATGTATCTTTATTTTGTGAAATATTTTTAATCATTGTATTCAGATAAATCTATTCTTAAACTTCAAAGAGTGACTTTTCATTATAGAGAATGGAATTTTCTTTGGGAATGTAATGTCAAAACATAGAATGGAGGTCAATAAATCTTTGGTAGATATTATATTATACTTACACTATCCTTTATGTTTGTGTGATTTTAGATCATTCTTAGGGAATGAAGGCTTTTATCGGTGCTTCATCAATCATTTCTATAAGATTTCTCTTACCTTATCATGATTACCTCAAAAGGATTCATATTTTGTGTTTAATAATTCTTATAGGATTTCATTTGATGATATTAATAAGTGTATTACCACTATAATGATCATACATCCACCATGGTGTTACATTCCATTAGAGATTATTTCTTATGCTTGAAACATAACTGTTGGAGATGCCTTATCACAGAAAGTGGATGGATATTAACATGTGATTTCCTATTCTTTAATGAAATTGAATTAATATCAATAAAACTAAAAAAATAAAAAAAAACGATTTTATTTCTATCATATTTAATTTAGATAAATTTTATTCATATTTATTCGGATCTAATGAAATATTGTTTTTCTAAACATGTAGCATGAAGTTAACTCTTGAAGAATACAGATGAAAAAAACTATAATTATCCAAAGAATTCTACTTCTTATAGAATTTTTTATTAAAATTATGTAAAATAAGAGGTAAAATAACATAGTGGTGGACCACCTATGTTGGATTACTCACATAGTAGTGGATGACACCGTGGACCAGGTACCACTTCGGGACACATTCCTTGATGATAATATTTATATACCCTTAGGTACACAACCTTGGTATACTGATTTAAATAACTAACTTGTTTCATATGAAATTACTATAAATTTAAGTAAGCACCGTGTTCAAATAATTATTGAGTGAGTCTATATTTTAGGTTTGTGGGTTATCCTTTCCTCCGGATCATGTGTAGTGGTCATGTTTTTAGAAGGTGTGTTTCGGATCATGAGCTTGAGTCTATTATTATTTTCTTACATACATTTTCATGTGGAGGAAACTTTGGACACTAATGAACTAATAGGAAAGTCTTAAACTTTGGGTTTTATTTTTCTATATTATTCCATGATTCTCATGTTTTTTAAATCATGGTCATGTTTCCAACACATTGTAAATGTTCATAAGAGATATGAGGTGCCCAAAGAACCCATACAATTCAGTGATATTTATTATTTATGGGGAACTAATTTTATGATTATTTTTTCAAGCTAATTGGGGTTTTTTCTATATTTTGGTTTCCTTTGATTATGAAATAAAATGTATGGGGAAGAAGGACACAAGTACTAAAGATTCTCATGTTGTAGTGGAATTTTTCAAGGATGAAATTTTCTCAATGTTTGGTGTACCAAAGGCCATCATCCGTGACTAAGGAACACACTTTTTCAATTTCAATTTGGCTTCCCTTATTTATAAGTATGCGGTTACACAAAAAAATCACTACCATACCACACCCAACAAATGTTAAGGCTCAAGATTCAAACTGAGAGTTGAAGCAAATATTAGAGAATATTGTGTAGCTGAATAAGAAGTATTGGAGAAAGCACTTAGTTGGAACACTTTAGAATTATAGTATATTATAATTGATTTCCCCTCAGTGTGTCCCAATTTTAGATTATTTAGGGGAAATAATGTTATCTTCTTATGGAGGTCAAACAACCAGAATATTGGGATATAAATTAATGAAATGTGTATTTTGGGAAAGGAAGAATTCAAAGGAAGCTGTTAATTCAAGAGCATAAGCAAATTAGACATCCATTATTTGAGAAATCAAGGTGCTAAAATGAATCATCAAAATTGTTTCATGATATAACTATCAAAAAATGAGAGTTTTTTTGTTGGAGATAAATCCATACTCAACGCTTTACAACTAATGCTAATACCTAGTAAGTTTAATTCTATATGGTTAGGACCTTATGTTTTATCTCATGTTTTTTCTTATGGTGCAGTTGACATCACACAAGAGGAAACATGAAGAATATATACAATCAATGGGAAGTGGTTGAGGTAGTGATTTGAAGGATTTCCAACAAATGATGTTGATATCAACACACTACATAATCCTATCATCACTTAAAAAAATTAGGTTTTACCATACCCTATAACATTTGTATTATTTTTCCGAATTTTAAATATGCATTTCATGATAACTTTATCAATTCATAGAGTCACGTTGAGGAAAATGTAACATCTTTTTAGGGTAGAGTATAAAATTTTGGGTAGATTACATAGGTTTTATATTTTTTGTGTGTTTTATTTTCTAATTGACATGATTTTCAAAAAACAAAAAATAATCACATTCCCAATACATCCACTTCATGGATAGAGAATACATGTTTTATTTTTTAAACCACTTGGGAATCAGGTTAATCATAGGAAAGTTTTCATCTTTGGATGTTTATTTTTATGAAAATGTAAGTTGGTCAATGATAATTTTGATTGTGTCTTTATAAAGCCTTTGAGGTTTCTAAAATCATTCACTGTGGGAAATTTGTGGGAAAATTGTGTCATTTAATCTCTCCATTCACATCACACACAATCATGACTTGTTAGTTTCTCTTACATAATTAAGGCGTAGTCATGGTAAGTAATACTTTACTGATTATAACTTGGTCTTTCAATACATTGGTTTCTATTATGATCATTTTCATTACTATAACATATTTAACAGTGTGTGTACCTAATATATAACTATTCTACACCCTAAAAAATCAAGAAAAAAAAATAAATCAATATAAAGGAGAGTGAAGAAATGTACCACGTGTGGGGATATCTAGGTCGGGAGATTAGAGTTTTACTTTTGGGAATGATTAAATGAGCTGGATATGAAATTTGATTGAAAATGATGTTGAATACGTTCAATAGAAGAGAATTTGGTAAGAAGAAATGTTTTTAATGTCATAAATATACTGGATAAAGGGTGGAGAGACAAGCTTGAAAGGATTAGAACACACACAAATGGGGAATTTGCGGTATAGTTTACTCATAAGATGTTTTCACCTAATTAGTGTCATGGATTTCATCTGAATTTTTTATGCAATTTTTTGATGTATTTACTTCTCGATTTGTTGAGATTTTTTTTCAATCTTTCTATTCCCAAAATTTCATCTAATATTGAGAAATATCATCGTGCATCATTTTCTAGAATACATTATATGAGGATTTTTCTAGGAGTGTAAAAGGGGAAGTATGGGGAGTCAATAAAACACAATATTATTGGATATTTTATTAATAAAAATTGATATAATATCCTGAAATTTCATTAAATATTTTTATTTATAAAATATTTGGGATTAGATCATTCATTTGAGAATGTGACGAAAATTGGAATTTTCCACTTTAATGTTCATAGTAGTATTTCAGGCATAAAAATTATTCTATTTTTTATTTTAACCTTCAATTTTGTAAAAAATAACCTAAATAATTTTTCTATAACTTTAATTTGGGAAATCAGATCTTGATTATGAATTTGGGTGGATTAAATGGGCCATGAAATCAATCTTAGATTGGACTCTCCATGCTGGATATCATTAGCCATCTGTGTCGTATCTTCTACATATATGCTTGAATTGGGTCCACATATGGATAAAAGAACTGCAATCCAATTTTTCACAAATCATCCGTCTATAAGGAAAACTAATTTGCGTGTATTGGAGGTTAAATAGGGGGTGAATGTTGGAATAAAACATTAGATTGAATTTACCCATTCACAATTAAAACCTCTTATAACCTAGCCTCCCCTCCACACTATAAATTGTTGTTTTTTACTCATTTGGATGGTTAGTTGAGGATTTGGGATTTTTTTACAATGGGGGTTCCCCTAGAAACATATCACACCTCTTGGATGTAGCAAGGCCATGTAAATAGAACTCTTCTAAGAAGGCTCTCCTCTCCCACCTCTACTTTTGGTTTCTTTGTTTTCATGCATGTATGTTGACTTTTTCTTTAATTAGTATTCAGTATTTTTCTATTTTCACATTTTTATTTTTTTTCTTGGTTATCGAATCTAATATTTGATTTGATATTTGGTGTTTCCCTTTCTATCCATTTCTTATAAAAAAATCTCCACTAAGAAAAATCCACCCATAGAAGAGTGATATCATTCATAGTAAATCTAATAACTATTCCCATAATTTGTTTAATATAAATCTAAAAACATACCATAATTAATAAATTTTGATCATTTAATTGAATATTAATTTCTATGTAACTCATTCAACTTTCACATGACTGCATGGTTAGACTTCGGTCAATCGTGTGAGTGAAACATCATTAATAAAATATAATCAACTTGATGTAGAATTATAGAGTTCATGTACCATCCCCTAACATAATTAAATATAAAATCCATGTATTAGATGATTTACTAATTTAACATTAACCATACATTGTAATTTCGATCACAATCAAAGCACAGTGATGTGATTGGAAGTCCCAATGGTGATATAGGGCTCATTGTCCCAATATTTTTAGTCGTGTTAATTTCTATTGGGTTCGAGGGTTGATAATGTTAGGGGATCACAATTTAATAAATTATAATCAAAGCACAGTGATCACATGATTATTATAAAAATAGGGCTTTACCAAATCCAATTTAATTAGAAAAAGGATGTGATGGCCTCATCAAATATAATTTCCCCATATGAAGCCCATTTGTCGGAGGATTGAAAGGATGTAGTGCCATTGGGATTATCTCTTGACCAACCCCAAGACAAACATCAATACATTAATCTTGAATGGAATCGCTTATGGTAGAAGTGGATGTTAATAGTGATTACCACCCGAGCGATGTTATCCGGGAAACCCAAAGAGTCACTCACCATCGCACACCTTACCCTTAGATATTATGTGGGTGTTATTTGAATTTATATAACAAGACCCTGGCATTATGATTATGTGAATTATTTTTGAATTGAAAAATGTATATACATTCATTATTATTGTTGTTACTTTGTAAATGGTATTTAAAGCACAAATAGTAATTTTTGTTAATATTTAAATTCAATTATGAAATCTATTATGATTAATTAATGGATTTTAAAATTAAATAATAATTTAATAAAATATTATTACTAAATTACTTTTTATTAAATATAATCATTCTTGTTATATTTAGGAATAGAATTGTTATTTTTATTAATGTTTGAAAGCTTTTTTTGTAAAAATCCATTAATTTTTTTTAAATGTCGGTTTTTATTTAAATAGTAAGAAATTCACATATATAGAAAATTATTTAGATAAAATTATTATCATTTTTGGATTCACTCTGTTGAAATTATCTAACAGTTTATTTTTCCTAATTTTTTGAGACAGTGGAATTTTTTGTTAAATATTAAATATCGTTTAAATATATAATGTGTTTATGAAATCATAATGACACAATTGTGATGTAATAAAATACAATAAAAGGTATTTTTATCCAATATATGTTTTACATTTAAAACAATATTATTTCAAATTTGTTTTATTAATGTTATGGTTCTTTAGTGGACCATCCAAGACATATAAAATATTTATATTTTTAAAATGGTTTCCTTGAGAGTGTGACTCACCTCCACATAAGAAAGCCAAATATTTTAATAAGTTTGTATATTGGACTTATAAAATAATTTTTTCCACTCTAATATATAAAAAAACATAGGAAAAAACCAAGGTATGGTTTTTAGTTTTAATTCGTTAAATGTGTAGTGTCTATAACCTAAATAATAAAAAATTCCCTCTCTTTTTCCGATATAAACCAACCCAAGTTCCCACTTATCTTCACTAAAAACACTTGGATCACATCCTTAATCTTACCTCATCTATTTATAATCCAGAAAAGGCACCTCAAGATCCTAATAAAACTCTCTCAAGTCCCTCCCAAGCTTTTGGGATCACACATCCATATAAAGGGTTTCTTACTTTCCCATTTTTTCAAAGTTTCTTTATATTTTTATACCCTTGTATTTTTAATTAAACATTTTGGGGTATGATTTTTCACATACTCTATACTTCCATCAGTATTTTAATGTGATGATAGACCTCTTTATCTCTCATTAATCCCTCCCATGTACACCTGTTACAATGCCCAAATTTCATAAGAGTTATTCCATTTCTCCTCTTTATTCAAGTTTCTTTAATTTGTTATGCCTTCTATTTCCAAATTCCATGTGTTCAGACATGTATCAATATGAACCCATTACTATCCATTTCATGTATATATGATAAGATACCCATTTCTAGCTCCTCAACTTTTTTTATGAATTTTTATGTCACGCCATTATGCTGCCGAACTTGCACTGTGATTTCCCAAGACAAAATCATTGTTTAGTGAATATCGTACCCATTTATCTGTCATTTTTATTCTCATTTATGCACATATAATTGTTTAATAGAACTTACATTTATGTTTTCCACATTATTTAATAGTGGAGCAGCTTATTATGTTCAATGATTCCACATTATATGATCCATATGCCACACTTATGCATGAAATGAAATGTTTATAAAGGCTGTGCCCTGATAGTGCTCCAATGCATTGGGTAAAGAATAGTATCATTATACACCATGTTCAAAGATTATTTATTCATTATAATTCAAGTTAAATTATGGTTTACTCATACTAATTAAACTGAAATGAGGGTTCAATCATTCTCCATATGCATTGATCATTGGCTCATGGGATTACCATGTTAAATGTGGTTTCTAAATCTCTATGTTATGATAATCTTGATTTATTTGGACTTTACATTCATTTTTATATTAATATCCATTAATATGACTATTTTATAACATGTATTATATTAATCATGTTATTCCTTGTTTATTCCCTTAATGGGCATTATAACTCACCATTTTCTAATGTAGGTCATCAGGTTATCCTATAAAATTCTAAGTACAAAGTAATGTTATGGTTAGGTAAAAGAATTTCCCAATTAAGATGTTGTATTTTATCTTTAAGTTGTTATGTCACGTTCTTAATTTCTCAAGACACTAGACCTCTTGATCCTCATAGTTTTCATAAAATAAATTTTATGTAATAAATCATGTTTAAGTGTTTAATAAAGAGAAGGGTAGTTATAAAACAGAAGAACATGGATTTAATAATGATTAATCTTAGATAACTCTATAGATTAATTAAACAAAAATTAAGACCATTGTGGATATTACTCTCATTAAAAGGATCTAAATTATTTTGTTGTTATCATGCTATAGAAATCTAATCGACCTAGAGTGAAATAAATTCAGATGATCTCCCTTGTGCACATGATACACATTCATGTATATAGAAATATAGACTCTGATACTATGAAATATATAAAGAATCATTGGAATAAAATTTGGGTTAAAGATCACCTAAAGAAGACTCACTGATAAAAAATCCCTTTCTAGAAATCCAAAACACTCTATTTTATTTAATATCTTGTGACACCTTCATTGATACCTTAAAATGAAGAATTTGGGGAATCCCTGATTATTGAAACAAATTGTATCAAGATACACCACATTTTCTCACATCATATTTCTTTATCATAATGTTTTATTAATATTTCAGGGGGTGTTATTGTGTCACTCTATTAATCTATAAATAAAATTCTCCATTACTAAAATTGAGTGTTATTGTAAAACTCTCTCAAAATTATTCATTTTTATTCCAACGAATAACTATGGAAGAGTTCGTGTGTGACATCTACTTGTTTTTTCCAATTTAAAACTATGGATGAGAATTTTACTTGGACATCAATTTGTGTAACTATTTTGAAAACATGATCAGGGTTATGGATTAGTTTATTTTATAATAAATTACTTGAAAGAATGTGATTTATATGTGGAGGGGATTATGTATCAGCTTTAGATTGAACCCCATCTAGAATTTTTTTTGGGACTTATTTAATTTTCATTATCTATTTTGTTCTCAATTATTTAAATAAAACCTGTTTCCATTCTCTAATTTATTTTGAAAACTATATCGTGATAGTGAAAATAAATTAGTATTTTATATATAACATCTGATATGAGAAAATTAGTTTCAAAATTTAAATTATTTTCAAAATTACATTAAATAATATGTGATCAATATTTTGAGAATCCTTTTTATATATCAAATAATATAATTATACATTTTCTATTAATTGGGTGTTTTTATTCAAATTTTGGGATTATTGTTTTAAATTTGTTTAAAACAATTTATTGAGAACTAAATTCCCCCTACACTTCAATTTTCTATCAGGACCAACATTTGGTAATAGAGTAGCTTCAAAAATATGTTTTATTATAATCTAATTTTATCTAAATGTATTAAATTTATATTTTATCTTAGTTTTTATACCTATGGATAATACTAAGTATTAAATAACTGCCTCAAATCATCCTTATTATTTAAATTGAACTAACTATGATCAATGGAAGACTAAAATGAATACTCATATAGAGAAAATGGGCTTTGATATTTGGACTATTATTGAGGATAAATATGATATACCTAAATCTCCTAGAAAGTATTGTAATTATATCACTAAGAATAGATATGCATTTAATTATAAATCTATGAATTAATGGTATTTCACTTTAGTTGATTATTAATTTAAAAGAATATATGAATGTTTACCTGGTTTTTAATTATGAGATACACTTTAAATTTCACTTAAAAGAACGTAGAATATTAAATAAATGCATTTGAATAATTCGTATATTAAATATGATAAATTTAATTTGATGTTAGATGAATCCATTTTCGATATGTATATTAGGTTAATGAAATAGTAAAAATGATGTATTCACTTGTAGAGGAACATAATGAGAGTGATCAATTAAATAGACATTAAAGATATATACCAGACATATGGGGAGGAACCTATGTTTCCATAATCTAATAATGTGATATTACTAAGTTACTAGTTAAGGAACTCATTATAAATCTCGTGATGAATTAATAGAAAATATAATTGAATAAGGAAGAAGGTAATTAACCTAAGAGAAAGTCAGTATCCTTTATTAATTTTTCCTCAAAACAAAAACAGAGTATCAAGGTTGAGATTTCAATTTATGATTAAAAACTATATGTTAGTGATAAATAAATGACACATTTATCCAAAGTGTTCAATAAATTCTATAGTAATAATCATTTCTTCAAAAAATAGATCTATGATGTTATGTATGATATAAATTTAAATTGTAAAAATGAATGAAAAAAATATTATTATGCTAATAAAATAATTTATTGTTAGTGTAAAATTAAAGAACATTTCATAGGAGGTTATTAAAAGATAAAATATAAGGAAAATTATTTGTACAAAGAATTTTTTTAGGCTATGAAATCCACTATGAGTTCCTCTGAGGACAGATCAAATGATTCATACACGATTATAGAAAACATAATTTTTGAAGTTAATATGTGATTCATGATTGAAACATATGAGTTACAAAATAATTTTCCTGAATATCCTGTAAATATTTTGAATCAATTTCAAAATAAAAAAATGAATAAAATATATACAGTATTTATCTATTGTAATATAGATACCATTAATGAACTAAAACATAAATAAAAAATTTTAAATAAGCAACATGCTATGTCTACACAATTTAAAACTAAATCTTTTTCCGACAAAAATAATAATTCTAGATATTAAATAAATGATCTAAAATTTTCTAATGATAAATTAATGAAATATCTAGAGATATTATATGATGGTATAAAAACATCCCTAGAAATATTGGAAAGAAAACAACACCTAAATACATAATAAAAATAGATTATCAACCGGAAAAAATAAGTGTTTATAAAAATAAATTTTTTTGAGTGCCAATTCTACCAAATATACAAACACCTATTACTCTTAGAGACCTAATGAGGTTTTAATGTCTAAAAATCAAAGATATGTTTATAGGAAACTAGTAAACAATGATGTATTCCCAAATCTCTTATTACTAACATCTCTGGATCCAAGAAAAATAAGGGTACGAAAATAATTTTTGGCATAAATATATTTTATTAGAAACCTTATTGAAGATTTATAGTTATAATTTATTTTATTTTGATAGTTTATTTTTGATGCATGTCACAGGGCCCTACTCATGATTTATGAACCTAATTAAATTGGATGCTAGACATCTCACTTTTGGTGAAAATTCCCAAGAAAAAATAACAGGACTCTACCAAATCAGTAACTGAATTATTCTTTTAATTTCTAAGGATTTGTTTTTAGATGGATTAAAAAATAATCTTATTTCCCTTTAAGATTTGTGTGATGATTTTTATCATGTTATTATTGAAAATAATTCTTGAACTATTTTTGGTCAAACATTATTTAGTTTTTAATTATATTATAAATGATATTATATTAGATGTTGAATTGAATTTTATATTATCCTAGAATATTTATTGTTTAATTGAATTCCACATAGATTCTTGGATTTTGTATAGGACACTAGGAAATTGAAAGATACAGTCACTTAGAAAGTAAACATAAAAAGGACTAGTCAATGATCTACCTAAAAAATGTTTCCCAACATACAATGTTTATAAACTATATCAAAAGGGAATGCAACATAATATCTCTTTTAAATGAAATAAAGAAGAATCAACTTATAATCCTTTAAAATTGGTTCACATGGATTCTTTTGGACCCTATTTATATTATAGTTTAGCATGAAAACATTATAATTATGTTATAGTAGATGATTATTCAAGATATACTTGGGTTTCTTCCTTGATCATAAAAGTGAGTACTTCTTGTTTTTTCAAATATTGTAGATATATAGAAAATCATGGTGGAATAAGAATTATGGCATTAATAATGGATCATGTTAATGTGTATGAAAACAAATATTTTGAATCATTATGCCCTCATCATTCCTTTAGTAATAGTTTTTCGTCTTCTACAACCCCATAGTAGAATGGAGTTGTAAAATGAAAAAAATAGAACCCTTGAAGGAATATCTAAACCATGCTCATTGAGTAATCCTTACCTCTTTTGATAAGAATAATATATGATCAAAATATTGTATATAATAATTTGAGTTCTAACTAGACCAATTTTAAAGAAGTCCCAAATGATTTATAGAATAGTAGAAAACCAATAGTTTAAAAAATTTCAGTGTTTGGATTTAAAGTCTATATAATCAATTCAAAATACAATTTATACATGGTATCATCAAAAAGAGATGAAAGAGTTTTCATTATATATTCTATAACCAGTAAATCATACATGGTAATTATTAAAATAACAATGGATATGGAATAATCTATACATGTCAAATTTGATAAGACATATCCAAATATTCTTAATACCCCTTTAGAAAAAATTTCAACGGTAAATCTAGTGATTAATCTATGAAACCTTCTATAGGGTAATTTTATTTTTCTAATAAAATTATTGGACATGAACCTATAAAATAGAATAATGTTTCAATTACCTCTATCCTTATAAATACTAGGACTCAAAGGTATCATCCCTTATTTTCAATTATAAGATACCAAGATAAAAGAACACATATAAGATCTTCTCTTATAAAGTTACTGAAACATTAATCTTTTTTGTCATATCATGAACCTAAGAACATAATAGAAGAAAATAATAATTATTTATGGGTAATGTAAATAAAAGAAAAATTAAATCATTTTGAATTAAATAGAGATTGGGAACAAGTTAAAATACTTAAGGACTGCCTAACTGTTGGTACAAAATTGGTGTTTGTAATCATGGTTTATGAGTAAATCAATATAATTAGATATAAAGATAAATAGTTTAAATAAGGTTATAGTCATGAATAAATTAAATATAAGGAAACCAATTCTCTAGTGTCTAGATTAAATCCATCATAATGTCACTTGCCTAACAATCACAATTGAATTTGATATTATATCAATTGGATGTCAATATTTCATTATTAAATGGTTATATAATTGTGGATTTTTTTGTTGAAACCCCCCTTTATTTAAAAACCATCGATTTCCAATTTTTTTAAATTTACAAAAAATTATATGGCTTAATATAATCTCCAAGAGCATGGTAGGATAGGATGAACACAATTTTTTATTTCCAAAGGTTTTAATAAAAGAATAACTGACCCAAATATATTTATTAAAATAATTTCATAATATGTTATTGTTGTACAAATATATTATTATTATATTTATTTGAATATTCAATATATAAATATGTACTTAATTTTTAATAAATATTCAATGTTAATTTGAATGTTGTTTGACAAGAGAATTTACTTTATTTCATGGTTTTTAGAATTTTCAAAATAAATAATGAATTACATAAAATCAATGGAATTATTCTAAATGTCTTATAAAATATTTTGGAATATATAGTACCACAGTAGTGATAATCCAATGAGTACTACTTTTAAGTTGGATCTTGATGAAACTGGGAAACAAGATGATCAACCCACTTACAGAGGTATGATTAGAAGCTTACTATAATTAACTACTTGTCTGTCTGATATAATGTTTAGTGTGTGTATGTGTGACTACATTAATTAAATCCCAAAATAGTACCATTTACATACTATAAAATTAAATTTCATATACCGCAAATATAAAACAAATTTAGTGATATTTTATTCTATAGAATAAGAATATGATCTAGTTAGTTATTCAAATACTAAATTAGGTGGTTGTAATTTAGAGAGAAAAAGAACCTCTAGAACATATCACATTCTCAGAGACTCTCAAGTTTCATGGTGTAGTGAAAAAAATAACGCTTTTTACCCTCTACTAAAGATGATAATATGTCTCTATGATGTTTTTATGCATATATTTTAGGGAAAACATTCTTTTCTCATATATATATATCAATTTTGAGATATCCCTATAATTTTTGATTATAAATATTCTATAAACAATTATAAGAATCATGGGTCTCACTATAGGGAAAGACAAATTTATATAAGTCATTGATTTTTGATATATTACTTTCAAAAGGGTCATATAACTCTGGAATTAATTGTAACTTCACATTATCTTGCAGAAGTGTTGAAAAATCGTTTGAATTTTTAGAGAATAATTTAAATCTGAATTGAAATTGGAATGATATGTTTTGGATGTTCTTTTATTCATAAAATTATTTACGTTTTGTAAGAGACAATAAAAATTCAATTACTATGATGGTTGATCTGGCATTATTAACAAATGTTCGATGATCGACTGTGAGGATCAATTGTTAGTCATTCTATTATGATTATCAACTATTGAATTCTGTTGTTTCTAAATTACCATCCAAATATTTCTCTGACATGATATAGTTCCATGCTACCATGACTTAGTACCATAAATTACTACCATTTGGATTCTACCATGACATGCTGTTGTTGTATTATATTATGAGAATCTATCATAGGACCAACCATTCCTAGTGCAATTATTACTATTATTTTTTAATAGAAATATTATCTTATTTGATTTTTATTATCTTCATTGTTTTTATTTAATTTCTTGTTTCTGAATCTCTAAATGATCAAAATTTCCTTAAATATGAGTTTATGGAACCCTTTTGTCTTATATTCCACTATTGAAACCTTTATCCTTTTTTGAGACTTTTTTCCTTATCTCTTTATCTCTCAACCACATTTCCTCAACCCTGAAACCAGTATATAAATAGTGTGAGTTAATTGTCCTACTAAATCACCTATTGTAAGCACCCAGACCTAAACAAAACATAATCTTGAATTAATTTAATAATTCACATTGCAGATCTTTTCAGGTTTATAACTTTAGAGAATTAGGTCATAACATATACATAACAACTTGAATATTACAAGTAGACATTTCTACTCACTGTCCATTCTTTCTTAAATCAAAAAACTCTTAAAAAAGATACATGGATAGTTCCATGTTTTAGATAGCTTGACATTTCCATGATCCCATCCATGATACTATTCATCTTTAAGTCATGTGAAAAATATTTCAAAACATGGGATGAGTATAAATAGATCAATAAGGGATACATAAAGAAGGAAAACTGTTAGTTTTTTCAAAAAAACCTGTAAACTATGAATACTTTATCATAAATTATTACGTTTTTACCTTAAAGAAGTTGGAAAAACACTTAATGGAATATAAGCTCATTGATTACCGTTTTTTAGCCAAAATATTACCATAAATCCCATAGAAAACAACATATATGATTAAAGGTAACATGGGATATAAACACACATAAATTGAGTAACTATATTGTCGACTTCCACACATATCACTAAATTGAATTGCCATACGGATGAATTCCATACCTAATTAATTAGAGGATATAATATAACCACCCATCTTTATTTTGTCCTGGAACCACCCGTTATATGGTTTATCATGTAACCACCAATCATTGGTTTATCACGTAACCACCGATCAAATGTTCAAGTACCATTACATAATCATAACAGATAAAATGTTGAAAATATCAACATTTCAGTAATAACATTTTAATTTTCAATAACAAGATATCATTTCAATATATTGAAATATTCAATCCATTTCAAAAAAACACCATTTTAAACACCAAAACACACATAAAGGTAATAAGGTTTTGCTTTTACATTTAAAAACATTAAGTCTTATAGAGGAATCTAAATAAAAATTACAGTGGTGGATAGGTCATTATTGCCGCATACGTTAAAAAATTCCTTTTTGTCATTTAGTAAAACTATTCATAGAAAAAAGATTCCCTTTTAATTAAAGTAATATTCAAAGGGTTTTATTATTCATCCTATAAAATAAATAGGTATATATTATCAAAATAGGCCTCAATTAAAGGAGATTGAGACGAATCCCATTACCTTGAGTCTGAATCGTCATGTATGTTCCGTTTTCATCCAGAATAATAAACATAAGATTATTTATTCTTTATTTATAACATTTTTCAAGTATATTAATAATTTTATAAATATTTTTACCCTGTTATAAAAATTATATAATTATTTAAGTTAATATCGGTCATTTGATGATACTGGGTACTTGAGTCCAAAATGATCTTGTTATAATTAAAATTTGTCCATGTGGTAAAAATACCATTATATCCATATTATTGTTAATATATATCATATATATCTAGTATATATGTATTTATAATATCCCATAACAATTAGATATAAGAAATTAAATGCACCGTTCATGGAGATGGTAAGTCGTATGTACACGTGAACACTACTTTCATTTCTATTTCGTATTTAATGAAATGAAAACATAATGATAAATAGATATATGATAATTACAGTATACTATCATATTTTATATATGTTACATATGTTCATTAATTCTATCCTTTATACGTTCCATGTATGACATGAACGAGTCATATCACTTTGAGGGAGTGGTAGTTTATGCTTCCTCAAATGAAATTACCGTGTTTACACATCATGAAAAGTAGAAAGGTATGTTTTAAATATAAAATGCATAAGAATAAATAATATATAAAAATAATATATATCATATAAATACATTTCAATCATAATGGAAACCATGATAGGTAGTAGAATAAAATCGAACAATCATCATTTTGTGAGGCAGCAGTTCGTCGTACACAGAAATAATATGGTAATATAAATTAGATGGAGGTGTGTGTAAGTGTAGTTAGAATCCTTATAATAAAACATCCTAGTATATTTAGGATAATGTTTTTTTATTTAATCAAAAAATAATAAAATAATAGGGATTGGAGAAGTAAAATAATGGAAATGAACTTTAGAGAAGACGTTACCTCTTAAAACGTGTAACTCCCTTTGATTTGAGGAAAAATGCTATCTTGATTTGCCTTATCCCTAAGTTAAGGATTATATAATTAAGATATATATTTTGGGAGCTTAATTTTTTAGGAGAAAATGTTCTTTAGAGGTTTGATTAAATGCATAGGGGTGATTCACTTTTGTAAGAGGGAGGTGGGGTACTTTAGGAATTTCTTAAAATATTTCTTTATTATAACTAAAATTATATTTTAAAAAGTTCCATAACTCATTCAATTAGAATTTAATATGAGGATTGTTCTAAATCCACTTAACCAATATTTTTTAGACAAATTTTGGTTTCAATTTTAACCTTATCATTTAGCTTGTACCCTTAGTTAACTAGTTTAAATATTACCAAGCCTTCTTGTTTATTCATACTACATGGTTAATATAGTTACCATAAAATTCCAATCAAACCTAAAGTGGTTAATTAATGAAATTTAAAAGATTATATAATTAATTTAGCCTTATATAATATTTTTAGGAATAATATATCATTTAATTAAATAGTATTTTTTTAAAAAACTCATTTATGCCAATTTTTATACTATTCATATCTTGACTTTTTTAAAAACCATAAAAACTTGATTATTTCGAAAAAACATCATCAATAAAAATATAACAAGTCATATTCATCCCTAAAATTCGTGTATGGCATAAAATATTCAAAATTAATTTACTTTAATATTTATAATCTCATTTATTTAAATCATTCATTAATAAGGAAATCACTGCATCATTATTGTGTCATAAATAAATTTATTTATATTATGTATAAAAATTATAAATAAAATAAAATAATTTATATTTATAATTAATATTTATTTTCTAATATATAACTTATATATACCTATATAAAAAATCGATTTGTAAAAGATATATGTTTATGTTATATTTTTTCTTTCCATTAAATTAATTATTATAAAATCCCATTTTCGCATCCAAGTGGCTCCATGGGGTCCCAAAATCGATCCAAGTATTACCATGGCCTTAAATATGTCAAAACAATGGATTAGGACACGTGTTATGGTAGTTTAATGTTATTATAATATTATGTTTTACCCTTATTTATAGGATTTACCCTTTAACCATGGTAAATAGAATTATTACTGAAGTTACTATTTATAATCTCTAAAAATAAAAGGTACCTATTTTCACAATTTGGACCTCCTTATTATAAATATAGAATCTATTACTTCCAATTAAAAACACATAATTTGAGGAAATTAATTTAAAGTTATTTCCCGCTGTTAAAACCAAAAAATGTGTTTTTATGAAGTAAAAACGACCAAAAGATTGGCATGCATTTATGTCCAATTTGAAAGAGAAATTAATTCCAATGACAAAAATTTAATTAAATGATAAAAATATAATACAATTACACTTTAAAATCAATTAATATTACAATATAACTATATAAATAATTATATTAAAAGTCAGTTTTGAATAAAAATCCACCATTTTCACTTTTCATTAAAAATGAACTTTAGTAGAAAAATAAAAACATTTCATACAAAGTAAATTTTTATATTAATATTATAAATAATAAGTTTATTTTATCAAATGAAATATATAATGGTGTAAAAAACTAGATTTAAATAGGGTTCTTCATCAAAAGGTGGTAAAACTGCATTTTTAGACCAATACATTTTTTATCTAAAAAAAGAATTTATTCGTTTATCATATCTCGAAAAACATATAGTATGAATTTAAAAAATTACTTTGAATATATATAATATATTTTTCATTAAATGAAAATTTAAATATATTGATATGAAAACACAATTAATCTCTTTTAAATTGGTTTTCATAAAAACACATCCATTATATTCAATTGGTTTTTATTTCCATTTCTAATAAATTTGGTAACCAATGAATCTTAATTTAAACATCTGCAAACCACATTTCAAAATTCATTTGACACTATTCATTCCCTCTACTCCAAAATATTTGTATTAACTACCATTTTAAATAAAAATAATAATATTGTGTAATTTTTCAGTATAACTTAATGAAGTGTGCAATGTATGATTTCAGAGAAGCCTGTTGTTTCATGTTGAGCACACTATAAAAAAAGAGTCCCTCTTTAAATAAAAATAAAATATTATTCATAAGTATTAATATAAATAAAAAAGTATTATTCTATAAATATCTGGGTCATTACATTCTTCCCCCCTTTTGAAAATTTCATCCTCGTAATTTTAAAATTGGGGTCAGAAACATCATTGAAAATACCACATTAGATGAAGAGTCAATAAAACTGTTACTTTTAAATAAATAAAGAGAAGTAAAAAAGGTCACCCGAGATAACACATTCCAGGGTTACATGTATAAAAATGTAGATATGGAAGAAAAACAAACTATTA
Organism: Viscum album; assembly: GCA_963277665.1. NCBI lineage: Eukaryota > Viridiplantae > Streptophyta > Magnoliopsida > Santalales > Viscaceae > Viscum > Viscum album. The sequence goes on along the minus strand of OY728137.1, from coordinate 608,772,426 downwards.
TGTTCTGATGGAGAGTTATTGAAAACATGATCAGGAGAATGTTAACCACCAAAAAACCACAAACTTGTGATCGGTTAAACGGTATTTGATTTCACAGTAGGAAAAGTAAAAAAAAAGTTTTGGTTTTAATTTTCTTTTCATAAATTTGAGTAATTTATTTATGATCTTTATTAAGAACATAAGGAAACATACTTACTTGTCATGTAGTGTTTCATCCTTTAATAAGATTCTACCAAAAACTAATCTTTTCTCCAAATGATGAGAATTCAAGATTAGTTGGTCACACCTCAAGCACTAGAATCAACTTCTAGAGAATAAAATTATCCAAAAAAGATGAACCATATGTTTTCCAAGTCTTTAGACATTAACCAAAACCAAAATGGTTAGTACAAAAAAATATAATCCCCAAAAAGGATAATCTGTTATAAAAATAAATACTACTCTTAATTTCCAAAATTGAATAAAAAATACCCAAAGATAAAAAATACCATTAAATACACAATTTTCTAGAAAATTATTCAAAATAATCCAAAATAAGTTTGAAACCAAAAATTTATAAGGATTTGATCACATTTTCATCCACAAAAATCTTAACATTTATCTCCAAATAACATAGGCTAATCTTAAAGTATCATACTGAATACTAATTTACCTAATCACATATTCAAGGTAGGTTAATCATTTCCATAAATAAATAAAATATCCATATCTCCCAAATAAAAAAATAGATTATTCCAAAATAAAATTCCACCAATTCTCTTCTATTGAAATCACAATGTATTTTATTTTCCTTAGGCATATAGTGGTGCAAAAAGAGATAACCTCTTCCAAATTAACCTGTATCACTTAATCACCTAATCATATTTCAATTCAAAGGATATCCATTTGATAAAACATAATATCCCAACTCAACTTATTCTTGATCAATAAAATCATTTAACTAATGATAATAAGATATATTAACCAGGGACTTAACATAGGAAAGTGGTAGGTTATTCACCCTTTCCACCCTTCGGTTATGGGTTTGATTCTCATGGCCTTGCTAAACGTTATGGGTTGTCACCCATCCTATGGGTTGTCCTTTTTCTAGAACCATATAATTATTATTAAATTATAAAAAATATGATAATTTCCTCAAAAATAACTATAACCTATTTTATCCTCAATGGTTATCTTATACCATTTATTTTTTATCCCAAAATGTAATAACCTTTAATTGCCTCAAAATCAAGGATCATATAAACCTTACTGGTTCTTTATATCTGTTTCAAAAAAATAAAAATATAACTCTACCTCAATTAACATTTTTGTATAATAAATTTAAGGGTTACAAATACTGGATGTCTACTAAATTAACCCCATCATTAATACATTTAAACATATCATTATCCATAGATCCAACATATCACTTTAATTACTCAAATTTTTACATCTTAATCATCAAAAATTATTCCTGATCATTTATCCATGTTTCCCATATTATTATTTAATAATTCCTTCCTAAAAATAAAATAATTCATATTTTCCAAAGATTTTAATGATGCCAAAACCTAAGCTAAGAAATAATCCTTACTGTTCATAAGTCATTTCTAGATTCCTCATCTTTAATTGGAATGGAATTATGAATTGGTAAACAAATATTTTTATAGTCCTGTTGATCCCATTACTGAAACATAGTTTTATGAAATCTATATAGTAAATGTAAATTCACACCACATTTAAAAAATTTCAATTGGTCTCTTGTAAATAACTAATTTCCCTTTCCTAGAGACAAATAAAAGTTTCCTTTTTCCATGGACGGTTATTTCTTTATAACCTTCAATACCACTTCTATAACATCTTATTATACCATTGAAAAATTTTCCTAGGTTTTTCGTTCCACATCCTTGACAAATTGGTTGTTGAATATACATACCTTAATGGTTATTACCTAATCTTCCATAGGAATTCTTTTCTCTCATGTATGATGCCTTTGGGAAATCACCAAACTTCAAGTGGTAAATCATGAATCCATATTGTTGGTTAATAATAACCACATGATTTATAATTACCTCTCCCATTTCATTTGATTTTTTAATCAGAAAACCACTATAGTTTACTTCAAATATGCTATTACTTTGGTGCTTTCTATATCCAACCATTTACTAAAACTAAAAAGGTTAGTGTGAGTATATTAGAAAAATCAGCATATAATATCTTATGAGGAGGTTAAACACTACGAAATACATATTCATGTTATATTAATCACATTAAATTTATCTAAAATAAATATAAATCATTCTAATATGCTAACCACTATGGCTATATAAAACAAGTCACTTATTCTTAAATATCACCCTAACCTCTAATGTTATCTAAATTGGCCTCTGGTACCAACTATAAGGCCATGACCTTAAACGTTGCATAATATTGAATTTTGTTAATAATTCACCTTAAGGATATTTTCAGGATTAGAACTTTATAGAATTAGGTCATAACTAATACAAAAAAATTGAATATTACAAGTAGAAACTTCTATTCCCTATCTATTTTTTCATAAAACAAAAACTCATTAAAAAGAATCATGTCTAGTTCTATGTTTTATTCTGCATGACTTTTCCGTGATTCCATCCGTGACCCCATTCATCATTATGTCCTGTGAAAAACATTTCAAAACTTGTGTTGAGAATAAAAATCTCAGTAAGGGATACATAAAAAATGAAAACTATTATTTTTTCAAAACAACATGTAAACCATGAATACATTATCATAAAGTAATACTTTTCACCTTAATGATATAAAGAAGACACTTTACTGGATATAAGCTCATTTCTAACCCTTTTGTAACCAGAATACTACTATAATGCCCATAGTAGACAAAATATAGCATATATAGTTAACTTGGGAGAAAATATACTTAAATGAAATAACCATACGGTCGACATCCACACATATCACTAAATGGAACGACCATACAGCTGACTTCCATACCCAATGCATTGAAGGTTATAATGTAACCAACCATTATTGGTTTATCACGGAACAACCCGTCATTTGGTTTATCATGTTACCACCCACATCTGGTTTATCACGTAACCACCCGTCAAATGTCCAAGTACCATTACATAATCATAACACATAAAATATAACAAATATCAACATTTCAGTAACAACATTTAATTTTCAATCATAAGATATAATTTAAATCTATTGAAACACTCCAACCATTTAAAAAATAACCAATACCAAAACACACAAAAATGGAACAAGGGATTTATTTTCCTTTTAAAAACATTAATACTTATAGAGGAAGTCAGATAACAATTACGCTGGTGGAGAGGTCATTGTCGCCACATATGTTAAAAACATTCCTTTTGTCATTTTGTAAAATTATTCATAGAAAAACAATTACATTTGAATTAAGTAAAATTAAAGGATTTTATTATACATCGTATAATATAATGAGGTATATATTTTCAAAATATACCTCAATAAACAGAGGTAGAGATGATGTCCATTACCTTGACTCTGACTTGTCATGTATGTTCATTGTTCTTCCAGAATAATAAATCTATATTAATTTATACTTTCTTAATATCCTTTTCCATGATTATTATTAATTTTATATACTTTATTACAACATTATAAAAATTAAATAATTAATTAAGTAAATATCAATCATTTTGTTGATATTGGGTACTTGAGTCAAAAATAATCTTATTATAATTAAAAATTGTCTTTGTGGTCAAAATTACATTATCTACAGGAATATTATTCATATATATATATATATCATATATATCCATTATATATGTATTTATAATATTCCATAACATTTGGAGAAAACAAATGGAATGCACTGTTCAGGGAGACGGTAAGTTGTATGTACGCATGAACACTACTTTAACTTCTATTTAATATTTCATGGAATGAAAACCTAATGATAAAAAGGTAAATTATAATTGTAGTGTAATATAATATCTTATATATGTTACATAATTTCATTATTTCCATCCTTTATACGTTCAATTTTTATCATCAATTAGTAATATCACTTTGAGGGGGTGGTAGTCTACACTTCCTCAAATCAAATTATCATGTTTACAAGTCATGAATAGAATAATTGTATGTTGATAATAAAAAATAGAGAAAAATAAAGAAAATATAAACATAATATATATAATATAAATTTAGTTCCATCATAATGTCCACCATAAGAGTCGGTAGGATAAAATCGAACAATCATCGTTTTTTGAGGCAGTTGTTTGTCATATATAGAAGAAGTATGTTCGTATCAATTAGATAGAGGTGTGTGTAAGGTTCGTTAGAATTTGTCTCATAAAAACATATTAGTATATTTAGGATAATGTTTTTATTATGTAATAAAATAATATTAAAATAATATAGAGTGGATAAGTAAAATAATTGAAAGGAACTTTAGAGAAGATGATACCTCTTAAAATGTGTAACTCCCTTTGATTTGTGGTAAAAGTATTTCTTGAATTTACTTCTTCATAAGTTAAGGATTCTAGGAGGAATATAGCGATGATGGGAGCTTATTTGTAAATGGTTAGATAAGACAAGGTTCTTGAGAGGTGTGATTAAATGGTTATGGGTCATTCCCTTTTATAAGAGGGAGGAGGGGTACTTTAGGAATGTCTTGATATGTTATTTTATTATAAACTGAATTTGGATTATCAAATGGTCCACAAATCATTTAATTAGAATATAATATGATAATTGTTTTAAATCCTTTTAACTAATAGGTTTTATACATGTTTTGGTTTCAAATTTAACCTTATCATTTTTCTTTAATCTTTAGTTAACTAATTTAACTATTACCTTGTCTTCTGGTTTATTCATACTATATGGTTCATAATGTTACCATAAAATTCCAATAGAACTTCAAGTATTTAATTAATGCATTTTCCAACATTATCTATATTATTTTACTGAATATTATATTTTTAGGACTATTATGTAGTTTAATAAAATATTATTTGTTTTAAAGACCCATTTATGTCAATTTTTATACTATTCATATCTGGAATTTTAAAAAATCCACAACAACTTGAATATTTGGATAAAACTTCATAAATTGTAATATAATAAGTCTCAATCAACTGTAAAATAATTTTATGGAATAAAAAGTTTCAAAATGATTTTATTTTAATATATATAATCTCATTTATTTAAATCATTCATTATACGTTAATCACTACAGCATCATTGTGTCATAAATAAATTTATCTATATAATGTCAAAAAATTATAAATAAATTACTAAGATGTATTAAATATCATTTTAATTATAATTTTTATTTATAGTCAAATACATCACTGATATAACCCCGTATAAAAACTGTTTTTGTAAAAGATATATGTTTATGTTGTATTTTTCTATAAATTAAATTATTTCTTATAAAATATCAATTTCACATCCTAGTGGATCCATGGGGTCCCAAAATCATCTCAAGGATGCCAATGGTCAAAAATATCCCATCCAATAGGATTAGGTCACGTGTTAGTGTAGTTTAATATAATTATAATATTATTTGGTACCCTTATTTACTATATTTACCATTTAACCATGGTAAATAAAATAATTATTATTGTTACTATTTATAATGTCTAAAAGTAAAAGGTAATTATTTATGAAAATTATAACTCTTGATTCAAAATATGGAATCCATTTTTTTAAATTCATAACACAAATTTTTCAGAAATTAATTTAAAATTAATTCCCTTTCTCAAAACTAAAAAACATGTTTTTATGAAGTAAAAACTACTAAAAGATTGACATACGTTTATATCCAATTTTAAATAAATATTACCTAAAATCACCAAAATTGGATTACATAATAAAACTATAATCCAATTATACTTTAAAACCAATTAAAAGTACAATAAATCTATATAAATAAATTATATTAAAATGCAGTTTTGAATTAAAATGCAATGTTTTTCATTATTCATTAAAAAATGAACTTTAGCAGAAAAATACCAAAATTTCATCTAATATAAATTTCTATGCATAACTTCTAATGAGAAATTTTATTTTTTCATATAATACATAAAAAGATTTCAAAAACTAGATTTAAAAATCGTTCACCATCAAAAGGTGGCAAAGGTGTATTTTTTGAGAAATACTTTTTTAACCTAAAAATGAATTTATTATAATATCATGTCTAGAAAATATATAATATGAATTTAAAATATGACAATGAATATATATAATAAAATTTTTAGTATATATAAATCTATAAATAGTGATATAAAAACACAATTAATATCTTTTAATTAGTTTTTCATAGAAACACATACGTTATATTTAATTGGTTTTTATTTCCCATTCTAATAAATTTAGTAACAAATGAATCAAAATTGAAACATGTGTAAACCATATTTCAAAATTCAGTTTACACTATTCATTCCTTCTATTCCAACGGCTAGGCGTTAAATACCATTTAAAACAATAATATTATTATTATGTAATTTTTCAGTATAACTCAATGTTGTGTGGAATATAAGATTTCAGAGAATCCCATTGTCATCTGTCGAGTACGCTATCAGAAAAAGAGTCCCCCTTAAGGTAAAATTAATATCTTATTCATATGTATTAATAAAAATAAAAACGTATTATTCTATAAATACTTGGTTCATTACACCTATTAAGTCGCATCCTCTAAATAAAGAATGAGTGGAATCAAGTCATCCTAAAGATCTAAAGAATACTTAGACCCCATCTAATTTTTTATCACTATTAAGGAAATAGTTGTGGTATCGTTTTCTTCAAGGAATTATATCATTTATAATGTTATTTATGATAGGGTATGGGTTTAATGGTTTTTACTAAATGAATAACCATTTTTCCCTAGGTGGGTTAACAATTTCTATCAATTTTTTGAGTATCAGTTTAGAGAAAATAAAGATGTTTTCAAAGTAGTGATATATGGAAAAGAGTTAATTTTATCCTCATGAAAGTGGGACAAATGCCTTGGATTTATTCATAATGGAATTCATGAGGACTTCCAAGTCTCATTTCCTATCAACTATGAGTTCTTTTTTTATTGAAGATGCTTTGATTGAACTGAATAAAAATGATGTTGTTCAAAGGCCTTCTACAATGGATCAATGTAGATAATACTGACTGAAATTTATGTTTATACAACACATAAAGTATCCCATGAATTTGAATATCATCATAATGAGGTATCGAGACATATTTATACAGTTTATTATGAAAAAGAAGAAAGGATTAATTTTTTTACATATTTAATAGTGAAAATGGCTGAATTATATGATCCTTCCTCGAGATCTAATTCTATTTGCTATCAAAAAAATGATTTCTTCTATTTTAGAAGATATTGGTTTTTTCTAAATAAGTAAAAAAGTGACTATGTGCGATGGTTCATACCTAATTCAAGTAACCTGCAAAAGTATGAGAGTGAATTGTAATCTACGATAACAAATGCAGTTAGTCGATAAAGATGAAAAATTTAAATATTTAACCCAAAAAATAATCCTAATGGACCATGATATATGATTTAACCTTGAATGGATCTTGATGAGGTTTCAATATATTATTTAGATTATATATTCTAGGAAAAGGTTGAGGAAATTAAATCTACATATGTTTTTTAAGATTCTATGAATATTTTATTAAATATTAGAGTGATATAGTTGTTTTTAAAATTCCAATCTTTTCATATAGATTTAAAGGGCCTCATTTTTTCCTCCCTTTGAAAGAAATATTTTTAAAGGAAGATGGTGAATTATAAGAGGATAATGTCTCTAATGGTTCCCAACATCATAGATATTCTTCAAAAACTCTATAGGATGTGGTTATACTCTTTGATGACTCAGAGTATGATGTTGAAGGTGGAGATGAGGATGAGTAGTTTAACTCCTATAAGAATATCAATGTGTTTAGAAGGTATACCAGTGAATATTGGTAAGGCATGCCTCTATCTGCTTGAGTTAGTCTAGAATTTGGTGATAGAGATGAACCTGTTACTTTAGAAGGTCGAACTTCAAGAATACATGTTGATATAGCTGCCTCTAATATAGATAATAATGGATCACTATATAAGGGGGATAAATCTCAGGGACAATATAATCATGGGCCTGATTATTCCAAATCAGATGATAGTGGTGGTGGTCGTGATAATTTTTGGGGTACTCCACCTAATCATGGTGGATATGCTATATCAGTTCCTCTATTAAATAATATGGTATCACTATTCGAGTGGATTGAGGTGGAATCTTTTTTGTTATATTTTTATTCTAAGGTACCTTTTGATGAGATTTATCATGTTGATGTTGTAGTGACTAGTCAATAGAGGACATGACTTCCTCCTCTTCCATCATCCCCTCCTAATTCCAGCTATATAACTCTTTATTTTTATCAATCCTTTATAAATGATATTCTATAGAATCTTAGTGGGATTATTTGGTCCACCTCATCATAGGAAAATATTATTGGTAAATATGATATGTGTATTATTATTTCGTTAATCATTTCTCATATCCAACCAAGACATTTCATCAATATAGATGACATGGAAATGGGAACTAAACTGTTATTGGAACATACAAATGTCCTTAAAATCACTATAGAGGACATGGGTGGTAGTTTAAATTTATATATATATATATATATATTATAGAGAGTATGGAATATTTCTCTACTATTAGATAATCATATCCTAGAGATCCAATTTCATTTACTCCTATTATAATAAATTCCAATTTATAATATCCAGAGTGATGGAATATCTAAAAGAGGCTATGATTGATTTAACTACTTCCCACAAATTTGATTTATCCAGATTAATTATCATGGTGGTCACATTTATAATCCGGTTATAATGTTTTCAATGATTCTAGAAGTTATATGGAATCAATCACTATAGCTATTAAGTATTTTAACATGATGATTTATCCCAAGCATGGCCTTAATTCCAACTTTTTATTCCTGGTTATGAATTTGAGAATGTCTCCTATGACCACAGAATTCAAGGAGAAAGTGACCCAGATGTTGTTTTTGGCACCCATTCTAAATTAATTCATGTAGGAGAAGGATTAATTTTTCAAAGTTGTGAATAAGGTTATAGAGTGGCCACACGGTTCTCTTGATTTTATAGAACCATTATTGTATACCACCAAGATAGAATACATTACACCTCATGTCATTCCTTTGACTGCATCCTTTAATACACATTTTTACTTACCCTTATAGAGATAATCCATTGGGGTTAGTCCTTTTGGACTTACCCCTATTAAATATATGAGGAATCTGAGAATAGTAACATATTCTATCATATTTAGGCTGCCTGCACCTGCTTCTCCTCCTATACCTCTTGTTGCTGGAAAATGTTAAAAACCAATAGATCATTCCTCTATTATCAAGAAGGATGCTTCATCACTCTATGAAAATATTTGATAGGTATTTTTTTTAATTTCATTCCCTTTAATAATGTTATGTTTTAAAATTCCAATATTATAAAAACCATATTTTTCATTACACTTGTGTATTTTATTTTCTTTTTTATTGTTTTAATATTTTTTTAATCCCAAAATGGTGAGTAGTTGTAAAACATATCACATGAGTAATTGTATTCCACATCACATGAGTAACTGTATGTTATATCGCAATATTATGTGTATAAAATGATTGAATAAAAATTATATAAAAACCATGTGTGTTACGTAGAATATATATGTTTAATTTATCTATTATTCTTCTATTTTATATATGGTTATTAATTCCATGATTTTTTTATCATAAAATGGTGTTTTTATATTTTTTCCAAGAACATAATTATTTAGATAATCACAAATCATGTTTGTTATGTTTCTAATGATTTTAATGATTCATGATAGTAAGTTAATTTTTTTAAATTTTTGAAAATGGATAATTCTTGGTCTACCGTCAATTCAAAAATCTACCACTAGTGAAGCTCTACGAATTCCAAGATCTACCTTCTCATTGCTCTACCAATTATTAGAGAAACACCCAATGAAAAGATACCACTACAATAAGGAAGATCTACTAATTTGTATTTCTACATATATGAGTATTCCCATCTCTCAAGGATACATCCATTTCAATGGTTCTACTGTAAGTTTTTTCTACAATTCAATAGAGTTACAACTAAGGAAAAAATACCACTGATATCAGGTGCATCTACCACCATGAATTACTAATTCTAGGATTATCTATCATTGCATAGTTCTACCATCACGTGATCCTACCACTAGTTCATAATATTTCCTCCCGTCTACACTACCACTAATTTCTACCATAAAAATATAGAGCTAGCGCCAGAGCTTCCTACTACCAGATATCTACCACAGATAACCATAATTAATATAAACATTAATTCTCTATTATATAGTTTAATAATTTATTTTTAAATATAAGAACATATAATTAGGAATTATTTTTCTTAAATAACTCTATTGATGTATTAAAGTTAAAGTCATACCTTTACAGATATTTTTCTATGTACAAGGATCGATATTATTTTATAATTCTCCTGTAATAGATAACAGAAAAACCTATAATTTTATAAATTAAATAGATCTCCAAAGTGTGTGATACATAAGTATGGATATATAAATAAAAACTCTTATATAATTGAATATAATAAAATAATTGATATGCATGTGTGTGTAATAAAACATTAATATTACAGACTAAGAAGAAAAGCTTTTTTTGACATAAATGACACTTTGTTTTCTAGTGTTTTTTTGTAAATCCTCGTCTGATCCAGGATTCTGAAAAATTCAAAGACTCTTTTACAACCAAATATAATCATATGGAGCTACACCGCATTTTCTCATCTCTTATTTCATGCTCGTTAGGTTTTATAATTATTTGGATCACTATTTTTATTTTACTATGTTTGTCTAAAACATAGTATATGACACTAAAACATGGAGTGTTAGACACTCCCTCCCAATTTTAGTTATTTTTATTACCATGAACAACTATGGAAGAGGTTATGTTTAACCATTATTTATTTCACATATACACCTGTGGAAGAGGCTTTGTTCTTCGAAAGTCTTGTCATATGTTGTTTATAAAACCCGATCCATGTTTTGGATCATTTAATTTTATAATAAGCTACATAGAAATGGATTATTTCTTTGTGTAGGGGATTAATTATAAGGTTGATAATGAATCCCTATTTCAAAATATATTGTGTCTTATTTATTGTTCTTTATAATTTTTGTTTTCTATACATTTAAATCAAACCAGTTCAATTTCATATTTTATTAAACAAAACATTAGAATAATGTTTAACATAAATTAGTGTTTTATATATAGTGTTTGATATATGTAAATTATTTTAAAAAGTAAAATTATTTTCTAATGTATTTTAACTGATATTTAATCAATTGTTTTATAAGCTTATATAAAGATAATATTATATAAATCCACTTTTCTTTTATTCTCTATGATTATTTTTCTAATTGGGAGATTTGAATTTAAAATTATTTATAAATACAAAATATATTTATAACTCAAATCACCCCACTTGATTTTTCCACTGGAACCAACACATGAAATTTCAATATAATATTATAATGAGAACATTATTATCTCATCTATTATATCCCAAAAACCATTCATATATCCCTTCATAGTATTCTATGGAAAGGTAAACATAATAATGGGTGATATGATATGCATAGTAATGGAAAGAATACTATAGAATACATTATATAATAAAATGAGAATAAATAATAAGGAGGAGATAAACAATAATAAAATATTCCATTTAACTAATATCGTAAAATGGGAAAATATCAATTGGTGACATAAATACATAAACAGTTACATTGATAATAATAACTAATTTCAAAATTATCGAATGAATAATGTTGGACCTCATAATATTACATTCAAGGCCTCATTCCAAGACATCATAAATAAATATGTAGGTGGTAAACCAAATAATCAAACTAGTTTGTCCTATGATGCATAATAATGTATTGTGGGGATATCACTGGCCCTCGACATACTAAGTTCAATTCCTTAATAATATGAAATACATGGATAAAAAGTCAATATGTAATTAACTTAAACATTCATTTTGAAAATAGTCATTCTATATGTTAATATTTTACCCTACTTATAAATAAAATAACATGAACATAATAAATCCAGAGAAATAAGGTAGGTGGTATTATTATATTATATCCCTTAAAAAACATATGAATTATTAGATAATTTTTAAATAGAGTAAAATAAATTTGAAATAATATTTGATGGATTAATTGAAAACATGAAAAAAATGTCCTTCTATTTTGATAATATTTGAAATAAAAAATATATATTATTGGGAAGATGCCTTTATTTTGAAAATAAACTTGATAAATTGTAATTTAATAATCAATAAAAATAATATTTATGATGGTGGGAAGATAAATTCATTTAGTAAATGTTGAAATAAATATTCCCTTTATACTTATTTTAAAAAGTCAAATGTACCTTTTTTTGGAAAATTATAAGAAGAATCCTTTTAAATATTTGTAATGAAATTACAATACAATTTAAAATGTCATAAAACAATCCTTTCATAATATTAAAAAAAATTGAAAAAATTATAGATAACATAGATATAGAGATTGAGATTCATGACCAAAATAATAAATAAGGATAATTTTCCATAAAAATATTTCTTTAGATTGTTTAAGTATCAAAGAGAGGAAAATGAATGAAAATGGGAAAATTCAATAGATAACTAGAAAATATGTTAATATATGTAGTTTTAAATTTATGTTATTAAAATTTAATTCAATTAAAATTTAAATATAAACAATCCTGAATAGAAATGAGATTATAGAATAAACCCTTTCCTCATACTTTTGCTATGTTAGACTCATTATATCTTCATAGATACTCAATTTAAATTTATTAAATAATTTATTAAATACATTTTCATATATATTCCAATTTTATAGACTTTTTATAATAATTTTTCATTCATTCATTAAATAATTATTATTTACAATGATCACATAATACTTTTTAGTCAATTTATCTAAAATTAATTTGGCATATTGATCTAGGTTAAATGAGATATAAAATGGATCCATAATTTTAAATTTTTTAATCCTATCATCAATATATATTATTCATTATATATAATTTTATAATCATAAATTCATGTTGGTGATATAAAATCAAAAATTCATTGCTTCATGAGGGTGATAGTCCATAAATACTCATGAACGATGTTTGAATTATCCAATGGATGGTAGGGTAATGATTTAGATGAAATATTATATTTAATAAATAATAATAAAGTGATAAATATAATTTATATTCATTAATTTCATATATGTTAACATAAAAGAAATGTTTTTATGGAAAATTAATTACCGCACTCTCTGGAGAGGGTAGGTTGTATATACGGACAAGTGATGTTTTTGTTTTCTATATGATGACAAGGAGTTGAAAAAGGGTTTTGTGGAAAACATAACAAAATATAAACATAAAGATGATACTGATGTTATCATATTATCATGGTTATATAATATTTTATGGAAGGGGATTAATAAATAATCATGAAAACACTCTGTTAATAATTAGACCTATTCTTTGAAACACTCCTTTGGATTACAACTTAAACCTTACAAGGTTTCTATTTTTTTATACAAGGAATCATAGGATGTGGGGATGGATTTTTTAATTTTATTCATATAGATATTGGTCTAGACCAATGTCTTCATTTTTATAAAGAGTATAATATATGAGGTTCCCTTTTATAAGTGAGGTGACTGTTACACTTATTATTATTCTTAAATAATAAATAATATTAGAGTCTTCATCATTGATACTTATCACATAATACATTTAATTTCTCATATAATTTGATAGGGTTCCAAATTCGCTCATGTATTAATAATTAATATGACCTTATCACAAGTTTTTAACAGTGATTAACCAATTTTACCTTTTTACAATTGTGACATATTTTTTATCCATGTTACTATTCATAAGGACCAAAACTGAAATAGAATTTATTTAAAAATTTATGCCTCATTATTAAAAATATGAGATAAAATTTTAAAGAGTAAATTAATATAATTATTGAAAATTAATTTCAATATAATAGCGTAAAACATAACTATTAATTGTTTTTTAAAAAATTCATTTTATGTAAAAAATAATATTATACCAAAATAAAATATAATGTTGATTACTTTAACATTAATTAGATTATTTTTAATCAAATGGATATTATGTTAATTTTAAACCATATCGTAAACATCATGGAAAATAAAATAAATGATAATTTTTTAAAAAAATGTCATTTTACACTATTAAACAAAAAATCATCAATTTTAGAAAAATAACAAAAATGAATCCTAAAATAAATTCAATCTAATGAACTTAGAAATGATTAAATTTAATGAAATTAAAATTATAAAATTTATAATTCTTAATTCCAAAAATTATCATTAACTATTTATATTATAATGATCATATAATAGTTTTTTCATCGGATAACATCTTAGGGGTGTGGTTTTTACATGTTATAGGATGATCTTAGGCATTTCATGTATTATATTACAAAGACAATACAAAATAGTTTGTATTGTGTAATGGATATTATATTAAAATATTTATAGTATAACCTTGGGCCAAACATTTAGTTTTTAAATAATTTAATTTTTTTATGTTTTCTGTATCAGTAGTCATAGAATTTATTATAAATATAAATCTCTAGTATTTATTTTATTACCATAATAAAATAAAAAGATTATATTGTGTAATGGATATTTTAACAAAATATTTTGAATATATTCTTTGGACAAAATTCTCACCATTGAACCATTTAATTCTTGGAATTGAGGTCATATATCAATCCATAAACAAATATGGTTAATTATATATCATTGCTTCCTCATGTTCCCATGTTCATTCATCTTACCTTTAATTCCACTAAAATTACTTCATTGTCTGAGTTGTTTTTTCAAGACACATTATATATAGTATCATTAATCTAAAAATTTACTTTTTATGGGACATGTCAAGACTATTATCATTTAATTTGGTGTTGATTTTATGATTAGGGTTTGGAATAAATCTCCTCAACAATGAGATAAGAATGAAATCCTTCACTTTAGAGAGGTTGGTAAAAATATCAAAAATATAGGGCATGTCTCCAAATATATCCAAAATCATAAAATTATTCATGTAAACTATTCTTAACATCCCATTATTACCCTTCCATTTAACTTCATCCATGGTGAACAATTTAATAACATATGATTTTATTTATGAAATTTCAATTATTTCCTCTGGTTGTCAATTTATATTTTTCTCCTTATTTGGAATATTTTGATATGCTTCTCGATATATTTCACGTTCTTTGTTGTCACATAAATCAATTTTAATGAAAATAGCATAATTTCTTTATATTAATCCAATTATTCCATTTTAATGGTTTAATTAATACTTTTATTGTATATAAATATCTTTATGGGTATACACTAATCCCAAATTTCATGGAAGTTAAGTGAACAAAACCAAAACATTCCCTCTGATGTTTAGATAGACCTCTCAACATACCCATCAATCTGTGGATGATAAGTTTTTCTAAAATGTATCTCAATGATTAAAATCATCTAAATAGTTCTCTAAATTTTTGAAATAAAATGCGGGACGTGATAAAAAAAATGAAAATGGTTCACCTCTATGACTTGAAACGTTATTAAAATAAATCCTTGCAAGATTCTCAAGGGGTAGAGCCTCTCTTATTTCTAGAAATATTTATAGATTTTTTATGATAGTCTATAATACCCCATATTGTAACATTGCACTTGGATGTATTAGGAATCCCAATAGCAATGTTCATTATGATATTGGCATAATTATACATTTGTATAGGGAGAGTCTTCATGACACCCTTTGTTTTTTTCTCTCTGCCTTTTCTTTTTGACATAAAAAGCATCATGAAACATTTTCAATAATTTCATGATCCTTATCCTTCCACTAAATGTATTTTTTCTAAATTAGAATAGATTTTACTGATAACAATTTATTAGGAGAAATTTGATCTATTAGAATGTTCTAGAAAATATCTCTTTGACTCACGTATTAATGTTACACATAGTCTATTTCAATAAATCAAAACATTATTATCTTATATGTATTCTTTAAACCTCTCATGTTTTATGGATTTATTCTTCTCTTATAGACCCTCATCATTTTTTAGCCTTATTTATCTTCTTTATAAATAATGGTTTAGAATTCATTGAAAATGAATCATGTTTCCCCATACCAAATAATTTCCATGTTTATAATTAATTAATCCAAGAGTATTGTATCCTTTTCATTCCTCGCTATGGAGAAAACTCCAAGATCCTTTATACTTAAAGTATCTTCTACCTTATTTAACATACAAATAGGTTTGTGTATATTACAATCATAGTCATTGAGTAGTTACAACCATCTCATTTGACTGATGTTGAGCTATTGCTATATGAATATAATCTTTAAAATCTATTGATCTTTAAATATGTTACATATTTCACCATAGATATAGTTCCTCCATGTATTTAAGGAAAATATATTTTTTTAAATCTATATTATTTTTTGGGATAATTGTATAATTAGTTTTTTAATTATCTTTATGCCAAAGTTAGAACATTATAATTTTTTATAAATATGAGTCCCATTCCATTTATCGATTCATAAATATATACAAAAAAATCATTCTTTCATCATTATACTAGTTTATTTACTAATCTCTTAATTATTTCTTTAAAAAAAATCACATTCCTTCACCCATATATTAATTTTCCACCTGGTAAATTTCATTTAAAGAATAGCTAATCATGATAAATTTTAAAAAATATATATATAGTAACCATATAATATAAGGAAACTACAAGTCTCGGTTGTTTTCATTAATTTTGGGAATTATTTGACGACATGGGTCCCTGAAAGGTCAACAAATATTACATCCTTAAAGACAATATGGCTATGAATGGAAACTTTTGGAAGAAAAAAATTCACAATAACTAAATTCCCCATACAACACTTTTTATCTTAGGATTTCGAGTACAATATGTAAATCGATCTCCTACCCTTCATAGATATTATGTTATAAGAAGATATCATTAATAAATATTATTAAGAAATTGTACGTAATTCTTTACTCCTATAATCATTAGTTTCATAAACACAGAGGGTGAATTTGTTAGTCAAAAATGAATTACTATGAAATCATATTTCTGGTACTGCTCATGAAAAAACATCTTTAATGTATTCTCCTTGTTTAATTTTAATTTAAGATAACATATCATCAATGAATGTTAATTAATACTTATTCTTAATATTAATTCTATTAATTTATTTATAATTATTTCATAACTTCACAGACTATTACTTCTTCATAAAAAATTGGATTAGTTATCCATATTATGAGAAACTAGCTTATATGAATCATATATCATATAAATCATGTAGTTGTTTATTCAATTCAACCAACTCCTCTATGTTCAATCTATATGTTGGATTGGATAAGGTTTTTTCACCAAGGATAATGTTAGTGATGAATTGAACTTCAAGATCATGAGGATATTTAGGTAATTTCTTAGGGAATACATCAATATAATCTTGTACAATCATTTTATACTCTATTATTAGGATATATTTTTCATTAATATATTCTATTTTCTCTTATTATTATTTAAAAAATATTTTACTATGATCAACTAGTGGTAGATCTAGACCCGACTCAGGAAATAATGGCTCTTATCATAATATAGGGGATTATAAGACTGCCTCACAAATTGTAATGTCATTCTCTTAATAAGAAAATAATATTATATAATTTCAGATCAAATCCATCCCATGAATAATGTCAAGTACAACCATTGTTATAGTAACCAAATTTTAAACTATACAATCATGACACGTATTTATAAAAACAACCCAATATATTTTCACTACAATAACATTTATCTAAATAGTTAAACTAAAAACATACTCTATTAGGATCCATTTTTAAAAAATGTAATATGATTAATTAGTTATTGGGTAACAATATGAGTTGTGAATAATTCTTATACTTTGATTAAAAATTCATATCAAGTATTCCTTAAATCATAGATTTTTTTTTAAAAAATCCTAATGATTTGAAATAGGGTAATATTATCTAACAATATTATTCTAAATATAGTCTATAAGGTTTCTACTAATCCTAGTTCTAATATAGACAATAAAAAACCTAGCTATAATAACCAAGAGCATATTGATATTATTAAAATGTTATATAATACATAAGATCACATTATATAGGATCTAATAATTTAATATTTTTAAGGGATGAGATGCATACAAATTCATTACAATGCATTGGAAATATGAATAACAATACCTAAAATTTTATTATTTCTCTATGCTTATCATTAGGGTATACATAGTATTTTTTAGTTTCCTAGGGAAATGGGGAAAATATATAATGGGGGACCTAAAACACTCTGTAAGGGGTACCATATTATGGAACATAGTAAAGAATAAACAAGACATATATTATATTTAATAATAAATAATCAAATAATGACACATAAATGAAAACCTTCGTTTAATATATGAATTGATGATATAAAAATGGAGATAAAAAATTTCATTGATAAAAATGACTAATCATATAATGATGGAAAGTATTATACCAAATATCATGAAAATATTTACAAGGTCATGAGGAAAGAAATCATATAAAAATTTATAGGCAATCACCAAATAACCCAGATAGTTTTTTTGATGAGACCTATGCATAAAAAATATATATAGAATTCTAGCCTACATGTAAGATCCCAATACCACATATCAACGAATACTACAAGGACTAATGATCATTATGTGACGTATAAAACACTTCCTCATATGTCATAGAAGACATGCTATTAGTGATGGGATTGTCTGTTACCATGGAGAGACTATACCCACATTTCTTAGGGATTAAATAGTGGAAACATAACCAAATATCATCCATCACAAATAATTTGAGTATGTGTAACCAAAAAACATAAACATCAATAATAAATTTATGTGAGTGTATACAGGATCATATTCATTCCATTTTATAACAATTGATCACTCATTTGACAAATAGGAAATTCAAATAAAATAAGGGAGGAAAATATAGAAGTCTATACTACCAAACATGAGCCCCATCCCATCTATCGTTGGACTTAATCTAGTCTATCCAGCTAAACAATCCAATCTCAAGCCTCTTTCTTACCTAAACCTATGCACTATAAAATATTATCATCTACTTAAATACCATGGTCACCTGAGTTGGGTAAAAGTAAAATTCAATAGGTAAATACAAAGGGGTCCTCATATATAAAAAGTAAATTAGTGTTTGTGCATTGTAATATTATCATCTGAATAAATCAAAATAGTGTGAAAGAATAAAAATGTAAATATTTTCAATCATCAAGTTCTAAGGTGACACATGAGATCGAATATACCTATTCGGATAGTGTCATATTTTCTCTAATAATATCACCCAACCATTTCATGAAACATGTTATACCTCGAAACCACATTAAATCCTCAATCAATGGGATCATGTCTAACCTAGGAACCAACACCTAAATTCCATAATAAACTCAACTGGTTTTGCGATATCGTTGAGAATTTATAAAAACCTAGGGAAAATATACCCATCCCTAGAATATAAGAATCAACTATAAGGATATATATCCATCATTAGAACTCTAATCAACCCAAAGTTATAGCTCGCATTAAACAATCGTCTTACCAAGTGGCATCAATGCATATAATATTTAAATATATACTCAGGGGATCTATCCTAGCTCAGAAACAAGAGATATATCATAATCCCATGATTATATTATCCTCTACATAAACTCAATTATAACACATACCTAGGGTACCCAACCTTGTAAACATAGATTTATTGTATCTATTCATATATATATATATCTATGTAAATACAACCATAGAATGATCTCTTCTTGGAAACTCGCATTGCATACCACACAAGTTAAGCCCACAGCAAAATTATGTACATGTTTGATAGGATGTATTATAAACTGATTGACCCATCCTATCACTGGAGATATATCAGGAATAAACAATGAGTATTTTTATAAATTGATGCCCATAATAATCAAAACACTTTCTCACACTAACCCTCTCACATGTTATCATAACACTTAAGTACTTACTAAGGTACCCTATGTATCATCTCGTTATGGACACCAAACATGGTTTTCTCTACCTCAATATCAACTCTCAATCCAATCCCATCACTCAAAGGGTATATAATCCCTTAGTAAAAACAAAACCATCACATATCTTCACTAGCCTCATAGGATAAGCTTCCTTGGGACCACTCTGAATTGAAGGTATAACTCCAATCTATATTCCCATGGTTATCCTAGGTTATTACTCACAAAACCAACCTATTTTAAAATGAATATAGGTATACCTATATAGGTAATCACAAACTAATATGGAAGGAACACCTTCCCAACTTTCTAGTTATCTATCCTAATGTCTATAAGATATATTATAGTCTCATCATAATATACTTTATCCAATCATCTTATTGCAATGTGCATCCCTACACAAGGGGTATACAGAACCTATCATAAGGTCCACTGTATTTACATAATTCATTTATTCTATACCCATCTATGTTATTAGTATCTTAAGTTTCATATTTCAAATCAAGGCATCATTCATCAACGTTTGAGGCATCAACTGATGCCCAAGGGTCCAATATAGTCCTTAACACATTAAATTTATTCTTAATACTTTTATTCTTAAAAAATTAATTTAAATTAAAGTGAAATCACTATATTTTAGAGATCCCATGTTACATTCTACATAAATGAAATGAATATACCATAATGCTATGTTCATGTAACACCTTCCTCATGTAGAGTAATTCCATTTTTAACACAGATCCATAACTATTTCCCTAAATTGTCAATGTCCAAAACAGCCATTGACCATCCTCAGGAGGTCCTAAATCAAACCTACACACCAAAAAATTAATTATAAAAATTCATAATAAAATATTTAAATAAAATTAACAATTTATAATTATTTAAAAAATCATTTTAATCATATATAATAATAAATTCTAACTGATCTAAATCTTATCACTAAATCCTTTATAAAAAAAGTGTGTTATACTCCTAACAAGAACCTAACCATAACACACATATAATTATAAATAGATAGAACCATTTCAATAGATTATTTTATAAAATTTAATAGAAATAGAAGAAATCACATATGGTAATTTACCACCATTAATAGAGTGAGAATGACATGCATATATTATCTCAGGACACCCAATATACACATCATGTAAAATATCATCATCTTCGATCAATTCCTCCATACCCTAGTGGAATAATTACAAAAACCCTAACTAAAACTGCTAAAAAACATAGAATATGGTTGGAATCCCAAATTAAGGTAATATGGATGAAGAAAATAACTAATATATCTAAGAAACCATCTTAATAACCAAACATCTCAAGGGGGTCACATTAGAGGAAGAGGGGAGAGGAGGTCCAGACAAATAGCCCTAATAAATTCATCTACTCCTCTAAAATTTTTGGGTATGGAAAGTTAAAAAAACTCATACAACTCTCTTTTAAAAGATACATAGGCCTAGGTTATGGTGAATTTTTTTCCAAAACTATACATTTTAAATGGGTGACCAAGGGTTCGTGGAATGATCACCCCAGGAATAGGGTCTAACAATTTCCCTATAACCTTTATAGTGTATCCCTCTTCATTACACATCACAATTCCCTTACAATAGTTCATCAGGCCATGTAAAAGGAGTCATTATGCATCTAATTATAGAAATATAAATCCAACAAGGCCACTTGGTCTTTCCCTATGTCACTCAAGAACCTGAAACCTTCCTGGTCCGTAATATTCATTCAAAAACATGTCCTTAAAAGAATCCAACTATTATAATTACAATAGAAATATCTACTCCCTATAAAACACCTAACCAAAATAAAAATTGAAATTCCTTTGGAATTTCACATCAAATAATGCATGGGAATTTTTAACATACCCACCATCGAACTTCTCATCCTCTTGATGTATTGACGGTCTTTAATCTATTAATATTAACCTATCTTGGTCAGCAATTAATATAAATTATATTACATTCTACTCTAAAACAAAAAAAAGTCTTCTTCTATGTAACTCGGAACATGAGGAACACTATTAGTTAATATCCTAGACATCACCCATTACCACAATAAAAACATTGAGATGTTGCTTAATGGAAACTGTAAACATAGTAACTAGATTTTTTCATTGATCAATTAGTCCATTGTCTTATGGAACTTCCCACCATAAGATTAAACTTATCATAGTTCAATTATTATCCATGGTTACACCAACCATTGGAATCGCTTACTAAAAAATCATTCTCAGTGGGCCGCTCAGCAACATAGTGTAGTTATCATTTCAGGTAGTCTGATTAAATATTAAAAATTAGTTGGTCCCCCTTTGGGATACCATTCATGAAAATGATCAACTACAACCAATAATTCACTCTATTAATCTACCAATCATGATTATTAAATCCCTTAAGGCATGTTTTGATCATCCAACATCCACACAAACTTCTAAATCTTTATATTGGCATAAATCCATAGTTAGATCACCCACAAACAAAAATAGAAATTGTGCTCTCAACTCATGCTCTGATGAATCGTTGGTCTCGCACACCCTCAAACAACATCAATTCCAACTAGGGACAATATCCCGAAAATAGTCACCATTTAAAACTTAATTTGAATAGAAATAATTTAATTACCTAAGGAACTAGATAAAATTAGATTTACATTTTCACCAGTATCAAATACCACCCCTGTCATCCAATGACTGATCTTATCACACTCATAACCCTTCTAACATAAGGTTCATTCCTCAGAACTCTTGATCTATACATTAGTAAACATAATGACTGGTTATGTTCATCCCACTCACACCAATGAACAGACACAAAACAAAAAAACTCATAGTCCATGGAAATATCATCCTCAGTACACAGTAAATTTAAATTCATAATGAGGTTCACAGTCTACAATGAATAGTAGTGCACTCCTCACTAAATGGAATATCTTATACCACTCCTAAAACATTGCTTCAAATATGTGAAATATTGTACACATCTTTCTCCTCTTAAACCATTGTCACTCATTTGTTCAATGAAAAATATTAGGTAAACAAAACCTTGATACCCTAATCCATATCGAATATCATCATCAATCAAAGAGGGGTCACCTATAATTATCATCCAATATCCCGAGAATCAACCATCAAAAGTATATTATCAAATCCATGATTCCTAGGTCCACTGAAACCTTCTCACTAATATATAACTCAATGGGATCTATGCATCTCCATAGTAATTTACCTTAATATTATCTAAAACCAATAGGCATATTCTCTTGTACCACAAAATAATATATCCTGACTCATGTTCCAATGAGATTCACATCACTAATCCTGGGCTCATGAACCAAATAAATCATTCATTCACCCCTATAAAAAAATAGCATAAATACAAAATCATCTTCAATTCTCAATTCCAATAATTCTGATATATCACACTATCAAAGGAATAATGAATAGTCACCCACCATAAGTACTTAAATCCAAAATCTCAAAAAAATGTATCCATGATTTATCTATCCTCGATATAGCCATCTATGAACTCGATCCACCTTATCGCTTGAAACTATGATCAAAATCAATCGGAACTAAAATCTCTCCAATAATACCATCCAAAACATAAACTTGATACTAATATAACTCTTAGTGAATTTTTTCAAGAAATCTCTAGACATATCAATTCTTATTCCACATACATGGTATAACCTTCTATGCACCAATATCATTACTCAAATAGCCACCCCATGATTACCATCTCTAAAGAATATAAAAGACTTGGCTATTATATCTTGTAGGTTACCCACATAAATCATTTATAAAATAATTTTTGGGTCTCCCTGGTGGCCTATAAATCATCTTTCACATAAGACAAAACTCATTTGGAAACATCACTTCTCCCATCCTTATATCACAAGGAAACACACATTCCAACACCCAATCTAGGGTTTCCACATATACATATCATGCATCTCATACAAATTCATCATACCATGCCATGAAATTGATCCTCTTCAATCATATATATATACAAGACTACCCCATTAATAATAAGGGTATCATATATTAACATGTAATATCTTCACCCTGTAATATTTTTAAAAGATGAAACCATAGTAATATGTTTGGTAAAAAATAATTCAACCAAAATTATATGTGGGAAAACATCATATATGTTTTTTATCAACATTTAATTTAACTAAACCTATTTATTTTTAAACCCCGATACCAAATAATCCAATTCCCATATCAACCAAGTAGGGTTCAACATATATCCCTTATATAGAGGGACCATCACATAGTTATATATAACTGACCAATAAATAAGTAAAATAGGCATTGGATTGGCTGATTATATTTTCACTAAAATGCTATATGTAAAAATACCATATCGGGTTTTATTCACATTTAAAATAGTTTAACCCTCTATAATTTGTGATATCAATCCAAATAAATCACATGTATGTCATGTGAGTCCTATATACAAATAATGATTCATGTAAATATGCCTCTTTCCAATGGGACAATTGATAAAAACCATAAAATATAAATAAAAAATAATAAATTCCTTCAACATATGTTAAATCATATGACCATTAAAATTGTAAATGAAGAATATAATCTTCATATCCCTAATTACGTAGACAGCATGTTAGGAAAGTTGTTCACGATGCACTAGTATATGGTAAATCATGAGATCTAATGTATCCCTAATACTTATCTAGCATATCTAAAAATAAAAAGACAAATAAAAAAGGTGATATAATAATATTTTTTAATTTTTCACCATCCAGGACCACAATACTTGGCCAATTTCACACCCAGGTTTTTGTTTTAACCTTTTATACAGATTTATTTATGGGTCTTAGTTTTCCTCTCAAGTTCCATGTGTGAGGGGATTATGTTAGGAGACTTTATTGTGTTTAACTATAGTAATGAGATTATTCGTTAGTTTCCTCATATAGTTTATTTAAAATGTTTAGTTTTTGGTCATTACAGCAGGTGGCATAAGATTTTCGTATGGTTGGAGGGAACTATAGAGCATGCTATAAGAAAATGTGTAGGCCTTAGATACTTCTGGATGAGGAAGAATATCCTAGAAATAGTTATAATAACTATGTGTTAATAATGTATGGATGTTTTATCTTGAGGTAGAACCATCTCTTATGGTTTGTGTACGGATTTCCAAAACTGTATGAGATTCATAGTTCTTAAAATTTTGGAAATTCCTTTTATACCTTTTCTGGATGTTAACCCAAAATCACCTCATTCCTCCTCCCCCTTGTTTGTGAGACCCTAAGTGGCCTTCCCCAATATTATCCAAGGCTATTCTCCTCTCCCATTGTGTGTATATATGGTTTCATCATGTTTTGGGCCATGTTTCTCAAGTTAATCTCTTCTCTTCTCCCCCATCTTCATTATTCTTCAATTTTCTCTTGATATATCCTTCTTCCTTATTCAAAGGGATCTAGGGTTAATTTTTTTCCTTGATTTATGTTGGGGTTTTATGTTTTTACATTTACTTGTTGTTTTTCTTACTTCTTTAGGCCTTTTTGGGGTTGTTTTGGGTGCACATTTTTAAGCGATGTGAGATTGAGGTAGATTTTACTTAACTCTTACCATTAAATTTAAGATTCATTATTTTCAATCATTCCAAGGCTTAATTATATGTTAAATATTTATGTTTCAACTTTATAACTATTTATTGACATAAAATTCTGTGTTTTTCATGGTTGTTTTGAATTATATGTCATTGTTTTGTTATGTCAGGCACACAAAGTGTTTGATAAAATGATCAGCATGGTTTTTAGTGATATTTGATATCAAAATCATGGGTTTTTAAAATATATATGTGTGGAATATGAATAGTGGTTTTTATTTCTCAAATGGATTTATAAATGGTTCCATACTTGAAAGTGGTGTGTTTTCAGATTTTTAAAATGGAATGGAATGTGATAATGTTGTGTGGCCCATCATTCATTAGGTTGAAAATGGTTTTTTATTTACAAATATAGTGTGGGAATATAAATGTGGTTTTTATAAATTATTTTAAATGGAAGATGGTTTATTTTCAACTTTTGGAAAGGTGGATTTTATTCTTTGACAAAAAGTAATTTATCGAGGGATGTTAATAAAATGTATCTCACTATTGTGAAAGTGGATAAAATGATTATTATTAAAACCATAATTATATAATATTCATAACTTATTCATATTTAATTTATTGGATGTCCTTACTGTGGAATCCTCTTTATCAATTTATGTGAATGGGTGGGATGTCCTTATTGTTGACTCCCCATAACACATTTACATTGAACAGAATGTGAGTTCCTTGGAGTGGAATTCATTGAGATTTATTTTTTTCTATGGTAAGAGAATGATCCTTGGGGTGAGTCTGGGTGATTCTTATTATGTCAATTACTTGTATATGATATCTATGTATATTATTGGATGCTTGGCCACCATATATTGGCTCACCGCCTTTCTAATCATTACATGGAGACCTGCCATAGTGAGTGAAGTTTATAAGAACGATTTCTTAACTAGTTAGGATTATGGTTTGATCAGTGGTCCATTGCAGGGGGATATATTTTGTTTATTATTTATGTGGTAAATTTCCCCTTAATCATTCCATTTAGGGTATGATTGAGCATGTTTGAGAACTTTTTTTCCATCGAGTGATGTAATATTTGTAGGATGAGTCAATATGTATATTATATTCTAGATAATTTGCAACCACCTAGGTTTCTCCCTTGTATATTGGGACATTGTTTTCTACGATGAATGAGTGTGATGTATTTCTGGTTGGATAATCTAGTGAGATATTTTCCATTTCCCATGTATGATTATTGTGCTTACTTATTGAGTAGTCTAGATTTATTCCAAAAATTATATAAAAAATCCAATTATTTATGGAGAAAAATTGAAGTTGTTTAAAATAATTCTCTCCATTTTAAATAAATTGTTATAATTTTTCTTCAAAATGATTATAGAAACTCTTTGGAAATGTGTTTGGTCTCAAATAGTAAAAAGGGAAATGGACTGTGTTTTGATTTAATGTGGAAAATATATGGGAAATATTACCTTTATATATATTTTATTCTATACCTGAAGTTAAAGTTTCTTTTATTTAATGGAATTTCTTTGGGAATAGATTTTTTTAGACAATCGTTTTGAGTTTTAATATTCACGCTAGTAATTGTTCATTGTTTTCATACATTTTTGCACGTTTCATCTTACTTTTGATCATCGTGGGTGATGTTTGATCTTGGTATTAGAGTATAACCCTCATGGTCATATGGAGATGTTGGGGTTGTCAATTTTAGTTGGTGTTTATTGTTCAGTTATTGTATTTTTAGTTTCTCATGTAAAATGATGTTCAGTTCAGATATTTATATATGTTGGTATGTTTTGTTTTGTATTGTTATTGAGTATAATTATTTTTATTGGATGAAATCATTCCCTTGGTTTATTTTTTGATTCTGATAACTCGTTTCCAACTCGTGGTGTTCAGGAATACCCTTTTTTCATTGATATGGATCCACTCGAGTGACAAGTTCCGGGTCGACTAAGGTTGATTTGTGATAAAATGGTATTAGAGCAAGTTGGTTCTTTAGAGGAATTAGATTTTAGAGCACCCTGTGTTACTTTGTATGTCAAGGTAGATGGAATAGGACTCTCAAAACTCAGGGTTCCTGTTTATAGGAGTGTCTAGACACACTTTCTTTACTTAACCTTGAGTTACCATGGTAAATCAGGTTTTATTTTGTTTTATGGGTTTTTATTGGATGTTTTCATTTGGGAAATGAAGGTAGAGTTGGGGTAATGGTCTCAGTGATCTCATAGGGCATAGAAATACATGATAAGATAAGGACAATATCTTATAAGACTTTCTATAGTGGTGTTTTTATTGTCATATGGCCACAAACCATATGTTCAAGCCACTCATTGACATTATTTTCCCTCTTATTAGTTGTTTTGGGTCATCCTTGATTCTGATTTTTTTAACTCTTGTTTTTGATTTTTTATGAATATATTTAAATTGGTAATGTTTTAGTTTTGGGAAGTTGATAAATGTGTTTCAATATTTTTCTAGAAGAAATATTTAGAAAAATGGTTTTTGACTCAAGGGTTAATTAGATTTTGAAAAGATTTTGTGAATTTTGAAATGAAATGCAGATTTTGAATGTGAAAAGTGGGTTAATGGTTTTTTATGTTGAAATTATTGTTTCTTCACCTTTAGTAAAACCATGAGTTTTACATGCATGGATATGTGTGGATAAGTGGTCAGATGAATTATTGGATTATAATTAATTGATTAGTGCTGAGGATGGAATGGTGATATTCATGTGTGACGCTCAAGGGGGTACCAATATTGATTTTGAAACCCACCATGTTTGTTTTCTTTCAAAACAAATTATGAAAAAAAATCACGTTTGAAAGACAATCGTTGTGTGGGTTGTTTTCCTAAATTTTGGTAATTTTTTATGTCGTGTTTTGAGTTTGAATACTCTTATTGATGCATTGGATTTGATTTTGATATCATTTCTATTGTTGGTTAGTGTTTTCCCACACTAATATCTTGATGGATATTTCGAGTGTGGCCAAAGGTGGTTTATCAATGACATATCCTCCAGTTGATAAACCTGAGGAATTCCTTCTTGTGATTGAAATGTTAAATCCACCTATTTTTTATAGTCAAGAAGATCCTCTCAAATCAGATGATTAGATGTGGAAGATTTATAGAAACATTAGTTTCCTTGAGTATTCTGAGTCATTTAACATGATGTTTTCTAGCTTTATGTGTGAAGGATCAACCTGGAATTGGTGGATGCCGGTCTCTCAAAACAATCCTTGGGAATATCTCTCTTGGGATTTCGTCAAGTCTTGGTTCATCTTTTATTATTTTTTTGAGATAGTGAAGGTGAGAAAGGGGATGGAGATTTTATTTTTATAGAAATACTTTGGATCAATTTTTTATTACTTCTATTAGTTTTTGGATCTTTTTCTTTACACTCTAGATTGGGCCACAGACAACTCCATAAGGTCTCTATATTTTGATTATATTCTTCATCCTGATCAGTAGTCGAAGGTGTCAATGATTGGTTTAACCTCTATTGATGACATAGTGAGGTAAGTGATTTCTTTGGAAGATGTGATAGTAGGGGTGCTTGAGGAAGATAATATTATTCTAGTCTATAGAAGTGATGATGGTAATTCCATTAGGTTTATGGATAATCGACCTGAAGATACTGGTGTTGGCCACAGAATTAAGAATCCTCTTGTTCTTTCTTTACCTTATTTTAAAAACATGATCATGGTTTTTCATTAGTGTAGTAAAACAAATCCAAAATTTTCATCTTGTTCAAATTATATGAACACCTATCATTCCTTTGGATGCCTAGGTCACTTGATTTTTTTTTTCATGGTGTTTCCAGGAAGCTTCATAGACCCAGTTTGTAGGACTATAATAATGTTCTAGGATCAGTTTAAAATCAATTTTTATGTACGATTCCTTATATTAATATTTTAATTTGGTGGTGTTTTTTACTATTTCATCTCCTCTAAATTGTAATAGTAGATATTGTGAGTCCATTGGTAGCTTCTATTATAATGGAAGCATGTTTTTCTTTTGGAATTTATAAATTATTTCCCTCATGAGTGGAGGGTAATTTTGTTGTGTGTCATGTTTATGTTGTTTTTTGTCTATTTTACGAAAGTTTCTGTGTTTATTTCCTAAAACCCATGTTTTTTAAGAAATAATGAGTTTCTATAAAGTATTATTAGCTCATTAATATGTGTCATTATCTTCATCAAAAATTAAGGCTCCATCCATACGCCCTTGAGTGAAGTTGGAAGATAGTAAGGAATCCCATGGGAGTGAGGAACTATGTCCTAGATTTTGTCTTTAGTTCGAGAATAGAGAAAACATAAGCCTTGTTATTGTGCTTTATTCTTCTTAAAGGTCACATTATTTATAATGATTCATATAGACATCATTTCCTATTAGTGATCCTTATAGATTGGAAAGTACCTCCATTTCTATAAGGAGTCCTAGAGGTCTCATTTTCTTCAGATTTCACCAATACCGTCATTTCGAATGCAGAAATTTAAATTGAGGGAAATTTTGTGGTTAAACATTGGTTATTGTTTTATAAAAAAATCTACTTTTTGTAAATCGGTTGAATGCTTAAAAAGGTTGGATGACTCACGATGGATCTCATTTAGGTTTCATCTAAAGTCAGTCAGTGTTAGTTGTTTTCTATTGGTGGGGAGTCTGGTCTGGCCTCCCATGTTGGTAATCCTGTATAGCACATGTGTTAGTTTTGAAATTTGTGGCATAATTTGAGGTTATATAAATTTTTATTCCTCTCTATTTTGGGGAACATTGGGTTTTTGGATCACATTTAGTAGTTTTATTTATGGTTGTGTTGTGTGGGTTTTCATTTGAGTTTAATGTTTATATTCAAGAAGTTGAACGAGTTATGTTTGGTGTTGTTTGAAGTGTTTTTGGTTTTAGAGTATTAATCAAGTGGTTATAGGTATCCTTTATATTTTACAGATTAGCTGGAAAATATGGTGGATTTTTGCTGGTGGAAATCATTATGGTGGGGAGAATTGTCACACCTGTGTTTTTGTATTAACCCTTTATTATGGTATATTTATAAATATCAGTTTTCTTATATAGTTTTGGGTGCGATGGGGTCTATTTTTTGATATTATATTTTATTTCTATCTACTCTAGAGGTTATCCTTTAGTTTCCTCTAGATATTATTTGTAAAAAAATTTATCTTTTGGTCTTGACAACCGGTGGTGCATAATTTATGCACAAATAGAGGAAACTATGTAGCATGCTCCAAGAAACCACGTGGGACATGGGATTCCTCTAGTTAATGGAACAAAAACTATAAATGGTAATAAAGACTGTGTGGTATTAGTGTGTGGAGGTTCTGTCTCGAGGCAGAACCATCTCAAACGTTTGGTGCACGGTTTTTCAAAAACATGGGGTCAAACCGTGTGAGCTTACCAAATATTAAATTTTTTTAAATTCCTATTCTAACCTCTTGGGATTTTAACAAGAAATTTCCCCAATCCTCCTCCCCCTAGTTCATGTGACACTTAACGGTTTCTTCTATTGTTCTCCAAGGATATCCTCCTCTCCCATGTTGTGGATCTATGGTTTCTTCATGGTCTTGAGACAAATTTCTCAAAGTAATATACTCTCTTCTCCTCCCTCTTTATTCTACCTCAATTTCCTCTAGAGTTATCATTATTACTTTGTAATGGGGATCTAATATTCATGTTTAAATTAATTTGGATTTGTTTTATTTTGTGTGTAAAGTTTTTTGTGGTTTTTCTTGCTTCCTCGGTCCATCACAAGGTGGTTTCGGGTGTGTATTGTTTAATAACCATAATACTGAGGTAGGTTTCCCTTTTCACATGCCTTAAAAGTTAAGAATCATTGGTTTAATGTTTTAAAACCTTCTTATTTGATAAATAATTATGTTTGATATTTTCAATAATTTTTTGAGGAGAAATGTGATTGTTTGAAATATTATTTTGAAGTATATTACGTTGTTTTGTTATGTGGTTCACACAAACTTTTTGATAAAATGATCAGTTTGATTTGGTGGGTATTTTTTGATATATAAATCATCTTTTGTATTTTTAAATATATATTTTTATATCTATAAAATGTATTTATAAATGGTTGTAAACTGGAAAGTGGTGACTGTTTGGATTTTGAAATTGGAATGGCATATAGTAATGATGTGTGGTCTTTTCTCATATTGAGGAAAATGGTTTTTTTGTTTGAACTTATAGTGATAGAAAATAAATGGTGGTTTTTCTAATGGTTTTTAAATTTAAAATGATGTGTTTTACCCTATTGGAATGGTGGATTTAATTCATTGAAAAGGGTTGAATTATCAACAGATGCATAAGGCCCATTGATAACTTTTTTGAAAGTAGATAAACTTTTTTATTACTATAATACTATTGAAATATCTATTTTTAATAGATGGGATATCTTCATTGTGTAATATATGTGATATATTTATGTTAATGGTTGGGATATCTTTTTTGTGTACTCCTCATGACTCATTTACTTTGAATGGAATGGGAGGTCCACATAGGGGAATCCTTTGAGAGTGATTTGTTATATGGAAAGAGATTTATCCTTTTATGGAATTAGGGAGATTAATTATATATAAATTACTTGTATATGGTATGTGTGTATGTGATTTGATGCTCGGTTGGTATCTATTTACTCCCCCCATATACACTTGACATGGAGACTTTTCATAGTTAGAGAAATTTCTGAGAATGATTTTTGTACTAGTTAGGATTACACTCTGAATAGTAGAACATAGTGGGGGGATATGTTATGTTTATTATATACATAGGATATTTCCCTTCCATCATCTCATTTATGGTGCAATCGAGCATGTGGGACAAATTCTATGTCATCAAGTGAGGCATGATTTCCAAGATGTATCAAGATATATAGTATGTTCTAGATTATTCACAAGATCCTA
The DNA here is from genome assembly GCA_963277665.1 of Viscum album. NCBI lineage: Eukaryota > Viridiplantae > Streptophyta > Magnoliopsida > Santalales > Viscaceae > Viscum > Viscum album. The sequence goes on along the minus strand of OY728137.1, from coordinate 608,739,690 downwards.
AGTTTATCCCATGTATATTGGAACATAGTTGTTATTAGTGAATGCTTTTGATGCATTGTTGGTTGAATACACATGTGTGATATTTTCCAATTTTCCGTTCTATATGATTATTGTGATTACTTCATGACTAGTGTATCGTTATGGCCAAAATGATAAAATGTTTTCAAGTGTTTATGAAAAATGGTTTTAAGTGTTTTACACTCATTCTCAACATTTTAAATGAAATATTATCTTTTATACTCAAAATGATTATGGTTCCTCCATAAACCAGAGTTAAGATTAAATTGGTAAAAAGTGAAATGAAATGTGTTGTGATTTACAATAGAAAATGTGATTAAAATATTACCTTTTTAAATATTTTATATCAAACATGATGTTTATTATTATTTTATTTAATGAAATTACATTTGGAATAGATTTTTTCAAGAATTCCTACTATGTTTTAATACTCAAAGATGTTTTTATATCTATTTTTAACAATTTTTATAGGTTTCAGGTTAGTCTTGATCACTGTGGGTGATAACTGAACTTGGTATATAAGAGTGACCCTCAGGATCACATGTAGATGTTATGATTGTTATGTTTAGTTGGTATTTGATGTTTAGTTGTTGGATTTTTTGTTTCTCCTACAAAATTATTTTCAATTTGGATATCTATATATGTTTGGATGTTTTTGTTATTTTAAAAATCAATTTTTTTTATTGGGACAAATATTTCCCTTGGTTTCTATTTGGAATATTTATACTAGTTGTCACCCCCTCGATATTGGAATTTCCCATTAGTAATTTCCATGGATCTACTTGAGTGACTAGTTTGAGTTCAACCCATGTTGGTTCATGATATCCCCCAATAGAAATCTATATGGGTCCTTGTAAACACCTCTTGATACACTTAAGTATATTGACTAGTAGTAAGGGTTTCGGTTGTTAATGTGGGGAAGTCTAAAAATTATATGAGAAATAAACAAACATTATTCCTCATAAATAATCATAATATACATAACAAAAAAACATAACTACTATTAATAACTGAATTTCAGAGCATACATATTCATTTTCATTCCAATATACAACAATTATTCTCCTATTGGACCAATCATATATACAAATAATATAACAAAATAAAATATAATAGTCACTGCAACCACCCCTGAGCCCCATCCCATCCATCTCCAAAATATGTATAAGTTATCCAGTTGAATGATCCAATCTTATCCCTCTTCCATACCTAAACCAATTATTAGAGAGATCTACTCATGTTCCCAAAATCCATGGCCACATGAGCAGGGTGTGAGTAAAACATAGTGGGGAACCACCAAAGAGGTCACATAATGAAAAATCAAAGCAACATATGAGTGTAGATATATCCTTAGATGAATTAATAAAAATTGTGTGGAATAGAAAATAAGTAACTACCATTGATCCTCTTATTCTATAGTGGGACCTAGGATTTACTATACCCTCTTGAGAAAGTACCCCAGTGAATCTAAACATTTTACAGTAAACCCAAGGGAAAACTTTCGTACCCTAGAACCTCATTAAGACATTACCGAAGGGGACTAGTTTAACCACTGAAACCATTACATGAATGTCCTTCTAACCTCAGCTAATCTAGGAGGGTCTTTGAGCACTAGTAACCACCCATGAGAAACATACTCATCCATGGAAAATAAGAAGCTGCTAGGGGAATATACCCATCCCTAGAACCATCATATTCATAGGGTCATATCACACATAAAGAAATCATCCTACCTAGGGGGATCCATCCCTTGAACATAATTGTTTTACCTTGGGTGACCCCATCCTACCATGGAACCATGATAAATATCAAACACTTAGTGGGTCACATTCCCAACCTATAACTAAGTATCACATGAACCTATTTTGCGATACCCTCAATCCTTGATTTCATTATATATATACACACCTCGGGAATACTATCTTTCAAAAACCTCTTATCATATACCACACAACTTGTCATCCTGTCTAAACCCACTATACATTTGATGTATGACCTCTAAAATATGCATATTTTCCTATAAATAGATTCATCATAGTCTTAATCAATATATTTTATTTCAAATATGAAACTTTTAATCATTAGTATGCATTCGTGAAGTAACCCTCTAAAGGGTAAACATAGTTCCAAGGCACACACTAAGGTCCTTTAAGTTTCATCTCTACCTGGGCATCCCACATATGTTCCTCTACCTCAACTTCAACTCACATAGAAATAAATTCACTTAGATGGTGTATCATCCCTTAGTTTCAATATATCTATTACACAACCTCATTGTCCTCAAATGATAAACCCCACTATCACCACTCTAGAGAGATGTCATAATTCATATCTATCATCCCGAGGTCATCCATGGTTTGTCATAATGCCCCCAAAATATCATAAAACAACATTGGGTTTAAAAAATTAGGTACACACAATATTTTGGAGGAAGAACATAGAATCTAATTCCTAATTATATTTACCTACAACACTATAGAATTTCAAATCCCATGATAGCCTAATCCGGAAAATCATTTTAGTCTAACACACACCCTTTTCCAATGTTTGAAAGTGACTTATCATAACGCATGTTACATTAATATAATTATTTTAATCTAATCCCATTTAGGATATGAGTATTCTTATTTTAATATTTATAATCATGCCGACATCCATTGGCAGCCGACACATCATCTAATTTCTACTAGTCCATCATGGCCATTGAAACATTCATTTTTTTCATAAAATTTTATTTTAATTAAAAAACTAATTTATATAAATGGTTGATCACAAAAATGGTGAGGTACCATGTCACATTTCACATAAACAAAATGAATATACCATAGTATTAGGTTCAATGACCACCAACCTCATATAGAGTTATTCAATTCTGATCATATCTCATCAACTCTCACCCAATATCATCCATGTCCAAATTTTTCATCACCCATCATGATAAGGAAATAATTTAATCCAAAATGGAAAATTATTAATTATATAAATTTGTAATTAATTATTAAAATAAAAATATTAATTTATATTTAACTTAAAAATGTATTTAATTTTTAATAATGAATTAACTCTCAGAGAGCCAAATCATCTCACCGAAACATTGAGTAATATGGTGTTGTCTACTCCCAACATTAAACCAAACCTAAGCCAAATAAATGCCAAATAAATCTAACCTTTTAAATAGTTATTTTAATCAAATCAAGGCCAGGTCCCAAGAAAAATTCAAATAGTGATGTACGTCTATAGAAATAGCATGTAATTGTGTGTGGACATCATCTCAGGATATCCTCTATCCACCACAAACAAAAGAGCAATCATCTTGGCCTGATTCAACCATGATCTGGTGGAGTTGATTATGAAACCCGACATAAATATCCTAAAGCCATAGAAAATTGTGGGAACCCCAAAAGGAAGGAACAAAAATGATGATCATAGATAGAATTTCTAAGATATTGCCTCAATAACCAACCCAATCTAGGGGGTAGCATGAGAGGAAGAATGGGGAGGAGTCTTGGATGAATAACCTCAGATAATTCCTCTATACTACTAAAATATATTAGGTAAGATCCATAAAATACAAGCCTTCCTCCATTTAAAAAAACTATCGTGGCATACGTAATGGTGTGACACCCACCTTTTAAAATAATCATTGTACGACCCATGGGTCTTGGTGTGATATCCCTAGGTAAAGGGAGTAACCCACAACCTATCACATTCATATCATGGTTCCCAATGATTTGAATAATGATTCCCCTTTTTTAGTTCATCATAACATGACAAAGGGTCGCGGTGCATCCATTTATAGTAGTATAATTTTAGTAACGTCACCCATCTTAACCTAGGCTCACCCAAGAACATGAAAACATTGTCAAACCTCAAACCTCTTTCAAAAACATATACATTATCTTCTATAACACCAATAATTTTAATTTGAGTCCCATACCTCAAAATGAACCCCTCACTAGAATCAAAAATAAAATTCCATCAAAATTTCATGACCTATGAAGCAAAAATCATTACACCTCACCAATCACATAATATGTCAAACACATCCGTGATATGGAGAGAATGGATACACAATAAAATAAATAATTTTCCCTAAGGAACCTGACACATAAAAAAAAATATGTGATAAATAATTATTTATATATATATAATGTGTATACATATTGTTAATATTTTCTCATACAAGTAAATGGTATGGCTATCTAGGTGAACAACATTCAATAACAATTATGATGTATAGGGTATTAACTCCATATATAGTAAATTAAGAAAATGATTATGTCAATATATTTTTCATATATTAACTCATACATTACACACATTATTATTACATCATCTTTAATATAAATATACCTAATAAGACAACAACCAAAATCTATAGGATTAGTGTATTGAAAAAATTAGGTTTGTATGGTATAATTACATATGAAAATAAAACATTTAATTAAATCATTATTCATGGTCCATGTAAAGGTTTTCATAACCATATTAGTAAATTTAATAACCTAAGTACATATATCAAAGAAAGGGAGGTCTAAAATCCAAATAATGGAAGGACTAATAAGGAGGAGAAAAGTTATGATTAAGTATGAGTACATGGGTGAGCATGACCATCATCATCATATCATAAAAATAAGATCATAATAATAAGAATAATGTGAATTAGGATACTTATTAGGAACATGCATGATAATCATACAATAAGAAATTATGGAAAAAGTTAAATACATCATTACCACACAAAGAATGGGAAGCAAACATGCATCATGTCCATGCATCATATGTATACAAAGAAAATAGTTCATATTAATAAGGATAGAATCATGATCATACATAATAATATCACAATATATATAACTTTATTCAATTAATTATGGGAAAATACTATTCTAGGCCTACCCTTTAGGTCAAAATATTCCCTTTATCATGCATACCATATATAAAGGAAGAACATATCAATCATAAATATGAAATAAACCCCATTATAAAAGATTATGCTTCGTAATAGCATCATGAATAATATAAGGGTGACTAAACATAGAGGTTCCAAAAAGAATAAGTTAAAAATCATTTTATATATTCTTGAATTTCATTTATAAAGATAAGATCGTATTTTATGATGCAGAGAAGAATAAACAGAAGAAGAATCAAGGAGACACATTGAGAGTAAATTTATTATAAATGATAATTGAATCATGGATAATAATTCATATTAATAAGCTGAAACAATATATATAAAACAAAATTAAAAAACTATTTAGATGATATTCATATTGAAATGTGCATGAAAGAGAGTGAAATCCCCAAAAGTTGAAGTAAGATTTAGAGTCCCCTTACTTTCGGTCCTTTTTTTGGTTTCATAACATTTTAAACAACTATATAAACAAATTTTGAATTTTAAAATATTTTTATTGAATTATATTATATATATATTAATGTTATTATTGATCAATCATAGTCATTATAATTTACTTATTAACATTTTGCTGAAGATACAATTGTTCGATGATTTTTCATAGATAATATCATTATGATTTTGATTTTACATTTTTTGATTTAGTTTTTTTTTCAAAGTAAAATTACCCCAAAATTGTAAAAATAAATAATATTATATATTTATTCATTAAAAATGTTATGATAACAATCCACGAACGGGGTGATAGGTAACTAATTTGAAATTTCGGCATAGTAGAGTAAATTTACCAATAAAAGGACCTTGTCAAAGGAGTAGTGGGATAAGAAATGTATATATTATAAATGTTTTATAATGATAATAATATATATATATATATATATATTCAACAATAAATATCCATGAATAAGGACGTAAATAAACAATTCACAATGTCCTCATAGGTAGGTAAACTGACTATTAGTACGACATTCTAAAAGGAGGGAGGGAGATTACATATACATCATAAATATATTATTATAAATTTATATTTTCATAAGGAAATTAATATAGTTTATGAATAATAATTAATTAATTTTAGTGATATTTTATAAGATAGGTATTGTATAATGGTTGAATGAATGAAGAAAAATGTAGCAACCCATGCCCTAGAAGCCTGGAGTCAATGCCTATTACCATTAAATTAGCTTGAGATACACGGAAAATGCTTCCCATAGTACTGAACTATTTATTAATCTTGGTAAACAAGATATATAAATGAGTCTTTTATTAAAAATGAATATATAAATTATAGAATATTTTTTTCCAGAATAACATGTTTCCATCTAGCATATCATTTCGTATATTTCTTAGTACAGAATATGGAATCCTTAGGAAAGGAAACAAATTTGGTTGAGATCAAATTCTTAGTGATGGTAAATTAAAGAAGAATATATTATAAATCAATGACATAATCAATTTGGAAAGGTAAATAACAGAGCACACATTCCATGTAATAAATAAAATGATGATTCAATACATAAATAGTATGGAAATGTAAAGATTTGAGCACACATTCCATTTATTCAACCAAAATACCAATGAAATGCATCTATATATTTTTTCATTGTGAAAATCCAAAAGATAATAACAACTGAAATGAAGTAAATTGCTTTATTATTGGACTTCATGGATTTTTATAGTAACCCTCAATTTTTATACAGTATCATTACTTCTTTTTTTAGAATACTTAATACATTACTCAATCATATGACTTAAGATTGTATTAGTATAGTGACTTTGGAAACATGGAGACATAAACACTGGTATATATGTGAGCTACATTATCTCCCACGAAGTACATCAGGAGTAGAAAACTTCTTAGAGAATCATGAATAATAAATATCTTCATAGCTAGAGGAATGGAAACATAAAATGAGGTGAGCTCAGATGCTATTTAAGAGTAAAAAAAATAGATATATGTAATCATTATTATGAGTATATATGTGTGATAATGTGATCATGACCTTATAATATCATTCCCTGCATATCGAAGATCATAAACACGAACCATGGAATAAATATTAATTTTTAATAAGGCATAAATCATAATTGAATCAATAACATAATCCATGAAATCCCAATAAAAGAATCAGACATAAAATTGTGGAATACACATAAATATGTAATATCATTACCTATAAGTAAATATGAATTTCTATAACTTATCAGGGAACTTCATGGGGATTAAACATACCGGGCGGGACACACCACCATCCCTAGTCACAGTCCTTTCCTTGTACGAGATCAGTTTTCCCCATCGTCCCATAGAGTAACGGGCATCTCTATCTTCCCATAGTGGTTTGGGTTTCCCTAAATTTTCATATTGGAATGGGTTTACTCATATTCCCATAGTAGACTGGGTTTCAACATCTTCCTATAGTAGATCAGGTTTCCCCTTATTCCATAGTGGATCAAGACCATGGAATTGAATACCATAATTTTCTCATGAGATATAAATCCTTACCCGATGCATTCGAGAGAGGGAGATAGGTCTCACCCATCTAATAATGAAATAAAACATACATGTTCCATAAGTTCAATGAAAATCATATCATAACCCATGGAATGAAATTGGTTACATAAAAATCTAGTCATATCATAACCTATGGAAATAGATAGGTTTTATAATTATTTCATAAAATCATAACCAAATAAAATAATTGTTTTTCATAAGAGTAATACCCATGAGAGTGAAATTGGATTCATAAAAATCATTCAATCAAAAAATAAGCCATTCATAAAATTAATATTAATGGAAATTTTGAATAATTTCCTAGAAATGCATGAGTAACCATAACAGATTTAATATTAGATAGAAATTAATTTTTAAATATACTATAAAAAATATTTCTTGATGAAAATATCATTTATTCTTTAAATAATTATTTTAAAACATAAACCATTTGAAAAATATTATCTTTGAAAACATAAAATAGAAGCTTGACAAAATTTAGAAAACCATTTATTTAAAATTATATTTGAAAACATATAAAGGAATATTTGAAACCATAAAATATATTTAAAATAATTTTTCATTGATTATTAGCATAAAATATCATTTATAAATATTTTTTTAAAATAAGGTTTTTGAAGTCCATGATTTGTGTCACAAAGAAGGAAAATTGAGAAAAAACTACTTTACAAACTGGATAACATTTGAAACATAAACCCCTTGAAAGGGAGGTCATAAAATGGACATGAAAATAACCATAAATATAAGAATAAAAATCCTATAATATATTCATTAGTAGTATATAACCTACACAAAAAAACGTGTTGTGAATAAGGTGTAAATCTCATGGAAATAAAAGTGGATACTAAAAATCCCCTAACCTTTTATGTTGAGACTCTTCATACTCATTCTAAACTCTTGTATAATAAATATAATTTTAATATAAATATTCCACAAAACTATATTATTATATCCAATACCTTATATATTGTTTTACCACCCTCTTATTAACACTTACATGTTATGGTTATGTTTGTGGTAATATCTATTTTGGACATCACATGCATCTTAATTTGTTATATTTTTGGTCCCCATAATTATATATTCAGAATGTGAAAATTGATATAAATATCATGTATTTTCAATATATATGTATTTATATTAATCTACGAATGATATAAATAGGGAATTAAATACACTGTTCATGGAGATGGTAGGTCGTACGTATGCATGAATATTGTTTCATTTTTATTATCATATTGAAAGAAATTATGTTAATGAAATATGTTTATATATATAATAAATATAGTAATATTATTATTTAGTTCTTATCATATAAATTTATTGAACCCATATTTAATATATTTCATTTAGATTGTGAATGAATCACATCGCTTTGAGGAGGTGATCATCCACACTTCTCCAAATGCAATTATTGAATTTATAAGAAATTGAAATAATGATGATATGTGTCATATAATAATTTTTGAAACATAAATACATTGTATATATTATATATATCATATAAAATTTATTTTACATTATATTTACCAACCAAAAGAATTGGTAATGGAAAAATGAAGAACATCATTTCGTGAGACGTTAGTTTGCCATATAGAAGAATGCTAAGTTCATTACCCATTATATGTAAGTGAGTGTAAGTAAAGGATGAATTATTATAAAAAAATAACATTATATTTAGGATACTGGTTTTATTATATATTAATTTAATATGAATAATTTTGGTGTTGGAGAAAGAAAATAAAATAAAGGAGCTTGAGGAAGGATGGTATCTCTTCATTGGGTATGTCTTTCATCTTTTCCCAAAAGGACATCATTGGTTGGATTCATGCATAAATGGAGTATTCAAGGTGGAATGGAGGTATTTTTGGAGATTAATTGAGATTATTTTGGGAGGGACATCAGGCTTTATTAGTGTGAATAAGTGTTAGCGGTGAGTGTCTTTTTATAAAGGGGGAGGAGTGGCATTCTTGTAAATTTTTTAAAATGGAATTTCACCCATGTTTTTTTTAGGAAAAGTGGATCCAATAATGTAAAAAATTATATAAAATGTAGTATAGTGTATAAATATTTCCATTAAATGGATTTTGGACATGTTTCTAGGATATTTTGTTTCTTATGTGTAAGGTTTAGTCCCTTGTTAAACTAATTTTCCTCTTAATCATTGTAATTAATTTTCCCCACATTCACTAATATTTTTGTTCACAAACTATGTTGGAATTAATAAAAATTAAAAAATATGGTAATTAAAAAAATGGAATCAATTTTTCTAAATTCTAATAACATAATTGGATGAAATTAATTAAAAATCAATCCTGTAGTCAGGTCGCGATAATGGGTTTTTATGAATTTTTTTTAAATATTCGAAAGTTTTGATATCCAATTTCGTGGTTAAATTGGATCCAGTGAACTGAATTAAAGCAATAGATGTAAAATTAATCATATTAAATTTTAAAGAAAAATTAAAATATAATTTAACACTAAAAAAATTAAAGTAAAATGATGTTTTAAATTAAAATTCATTATTTTTCACTATTCATCCAAAAATAATGTTTTCTAAAAAGATTCTTAAAATTTTTAATTTCAAAATGAAGGTAATTTTATCAAATTAAATTTATATATGTTCCTAAAATTAATTTTGTTATTATTAATAGAAGGATATAAAAAATGTTTGGTTATGAAAATAGTCTTTTTAAACAAATAAAGAATTTAATAAAAATTTATGTTTTTCTATCAATATTATCTATTTATATGAAGACATTATAAATATTATTTAAAAAATATTTGTTATTGATCATATTACTATGTTTAACGGTTATTCTATAACTATATCATATAAATAATTATAATAATACAATGTTGTTTAGTAAAAACACGGTGTTGTGTGTAACGCAAACCCAGTCGATGTTGCATGTAGAACAAGGTTTAATTTGTGTAGAGTGTAAAGAATGTTTTTAATAGTGTAGTGTGAATTGAAATTTGTAAAATAAAATTTATTTATTTAAAAAAAGGTTCTAAAAAACTAGGAATTTTACATTCTACCCCCCATAAAATTATTTTATCCCTCAAAATTTTTCATTATAATACAAATAAATAAGCATAATTCATCCACATAATATCCAAAAATTCCCACGTTGCTTCTTTTAACTAGTGATTTATCCACATAACATTTACCTTTGATTGGTCTTGTTTTGAAGAACTTTCCTTTTATGATCCATAATTTCAACAGGTTGTTCCTCATAAGAAATATCATACTCTAGCAGTATGGATTTTGATTTTAGTACATGTGAAGGCTAATGTATTTACTTCCTCAAAAGATATACACGGAACACATCGTGGACATGACATATATTTTTAGGATCTTCCAATTTATAGGCTACCATTCTAATATGATAAAGAACCTAAAATTGACTAATATACTTTGGGTTTATTTTTCCATTCTTCCCAAACCTCATAACCTTCTTCCATAGATAGATTTATAGGAACACATTCTCATCAAAATCAATTTCTAGATTACAATAGTGGTTATTAGTGTAAAATTCTATCAAATTTGTGATTCCTAGAATTATTGATTATTTGTTCTAGCCCTCATGACCATTTCATCAGCGATCGTATTTATGAATAGATTTCATTCTCCAACTTCACCATAGAATGTTGGAGCCCTACATTTATTCTCAAATTGGGTTTCATAAGGATCCATCAGAATAGTTGAGTGAAATCATTTTTGTAGGAAAATAAACTAGAGGAAGTTGTCGATCCCAACCATCTTTGAAATCCAAAAAACATGTTCTAAACATATCATCTAGGTTTTGAATTGTTCTTTAGGACTGACTATCTATTTGAGGGTGATAAAAATTTCTGAAACCCAATTCTGTATCATGTTCTTGCTAAATAAATAACCAAACAATTGAGGTGAACCTCAGATCACATTGGGATATAATGTAAATTTTTACTCCATGAATCCTTTAAACATTTTTAATGTATATTCTTGCATGCAGATCTAGAGATATGTCTACTCTAATATAAATAAAGTGCGCTAACTTAGTGAATCAATCGACTAAAACCCATATAACATTAAATTATTTATATTTTTAGGGATCTTAATGTAAAAATCAATAGTGATGTTCTACCATTATATATTTGGTATGGGTAATGGATGAAAAATCCCCTAATACATTTATCTATCTGCCTTAACTTGATGGTATACCAAGAAACGACAAACAAATTCTACAATATGCCTCTTCATCCCATCCCATTAGAAGTATTCCTCCAAATATCTATTCATCTTAATATTTCAAAGATATATAGAGAATTAAGAACATTGAGATTTCTCAAAATATCCTTCTTCAAATCTCATATGGAAGGAACACATACATGGTCCGTCAAATGTATCATTTCAGCCTAATAAAGTTTAATCTCGGGAACATCTATTACCTTCTCTTTCATCTCTACATCTTCATTCTACACCTCTTTAATCGTAACTTAGATATATGGTTGAATATTTAATTGATAAAGATACTATTTCTCCCATTCCATCAGAAATTTTAGATCCATACATTGAAAATACAAAAAAATAGATCTTTTTTTATCCTCGTCATGGATAAGCTACCATGATCATTATAACTCAAAGCATTGACCACCTTGATCACTTTCTTTTTGTGGTTAAGTATTGACTAGTAAAAATCCTTCATCATATGTAACCATATTATCAAGAATATGTTAAAATCCTTCTATGTGAATATATATTATAGTATTTTATTTTAATTATATCTATATTACACTTTCATCCATAAATATAATTCCTCTATATCATTAATGGAAAAAATATGGCTACACACTCTAAATCCTGGGTTTGGTAATTTTTATCATGTATTTTCATCTTTTGCAAGGATTAAGAGAAAACTTTGTTATTATACATAATAAAACATCCAAATACCTTCTTATATGAATAAATCTATATTGAAAACTCTTCAATACTAAATGGGAATGTAATCACAGTTCAACTAACCAAACTTCTTATTAGTTATTACAAATTTTCCTCACATTTTTATATCTAGAAGAACTTGGTAATATTATGAGATAACTTGGTCAGAGTATTCAATAGTTAGGATAAATTATCTGAAAACCATCTATAATATCCAGATAATCCATGAAAACTATGGATATCACTCACCATTGTTAGTCTTGGTCAACACTCAATAGCCTCCATCATTGATGGATCTACTATTATACAATTTCTCTATATTATGCTACACAAAAAATGAAACTGTTTTCCACCAAAATTCACACTTTTTATATTTTTAATATATTTTTTCCATCCTAAGGCTCTTTAGTATAATTATAAAGGGTTTTCATTTATCTTTGAATAATGAAGAATATCACCTATAAAGACTACCACAAATAGATCAAGGTAACATCTTAAGACTCTATAAATAAAATATATGAAGATAGAAGGCGAATTAGTAAGACCAAAAGGAATCAATATATATTCATTTTGTTCTAACCTTTTTCATAATTTCATCTAGGGTATATCCTCTTTATTCACCCAAAATTTATTTTATCCAGAATGAAGTTCAACTTTAGAAAATTATTTAGCTCTATGTAATTGATCAAACAAGTCATCAATATGTGGAAGATGATATTTTATTGATCATGATCTTGTTCAAATACTGATAATCAGTGTAGAGTCACATTTATCCTTGTTTATTTTTCATGAAATGAATAGTTTCACCCCATGGTGAGACACTTGGTCGGATGAATCTCTTTTCTTGGTTTTCATTGACTTACTACTTCAATTCCCCCAACTCTTTTGGGTCTATTCTATAGGTATTATTCGAAATTGCTGTGGAATTAGGTTTGAGTTCTATCAAGAACTCAACTTCAAGTTCTGTCAAAAGGATATGAAACACATCCTAAAAGACATTCATAAACTCTTAAACAATATAAATATCATTGATGATGAGTTTCTTCCCAAAAATTGTAGATAAACATCCAATATGAATGGGAATTAAGACTAATACATTTTATGTAATCTTTATTGGAAGGTAATACTTATCATCATATTGATAGAAGGTACTATGTTGGGTTGAAATATAAAAATTCAAACCATTTCCTTGACAATTGATGTGGGATTTATGTAGTGACAACCAATCCATGCTTAATAGGATATCAAATTCAACCAGGGGAAGAATTGTAGGATTAATAGGAGGAACATTTTGACAATTTTCAATCAGATAAGAATCATAGACTTGATATGAAATTATCATACCATTAGGGTTTTTCTTTTTTAATCACAAATATTATATTTTTTGTAGTATATCAGTACCCTTATAATGTTATTTATAAATTAACTAGTGGGTAGATCCAGATGATATGATTATTTTCATGAATTCCATTAAGAGATCACTTTGTGGAATATGAAATGTTCTTTGTGACTATTTCCATTGTTGTATCCAAATCATGAATCGGTCTAAGAGAAACATTAATATATCATGTAGATTTTTAGAAAGGGGGTTCATTTCCCTAGCTATAAGTTTAGACATAGGGGAGGAACCCTTCTTAGGGTGTACATAGGGTCCCCTATTTCCTAAGGAATATTTCACCAAAAACACATTGGCTACATTATTGGGAAGATCATTAAAAAAGTGATGAACTAAAATAATAAATTCCATTTGACTCTTGTAAGGATAAAATTAATGAACAACTTCCTCTAATCCATATTAATTCATCCCCTATCAAATATCAGGGTTTGTAATTTTTTGATATCTAACATTGATAACATTCTGGATGGATTCATTTGGGGGGGACATTCGATTGTAAAAAGTCATTGTTCCTTATGGGAAGGGAAGGAGAAACCCCTTTAGGATAGTGGTATTAATATAAAGAGTGTATCATACATCTGGTAAGGCATGCATGAAAATATCCCTTGGTAGTTCATCGAAGAGAGGAATTTATGTGGTACTTTTATGGAGTTTAAATGGTGAAAGAATGTGGGGAGGACTTGAGGTAACTCATCTACCTTATGTCCATTTATTATTACTCATATCTATACTCTCTAATCATGCAATAAATGGATCGTGGGGATTATTGGAAAATCATTTTTGTTCCTTAATTGGGCTAGAACCAAATTTGGGATTCTAGGATGCCCTTCCATAGACATCTCCTTCAAACATGAATCCATTCTCCCTAATTTTATCAAAATGGTTTTGGAAAATAACTTGTGGGATATATATGACTAGATCGACATCAATAATAAGTTTGTTAGCTATTTTTTTCATAGAATCCTCATTAAGAAACTTCGATATAAAATATTTATAGAGGGTTTCTACCACTAAAATCCTCAATGATACATGGGGTGAGACTCTTGGGCCAAAATAGATACCCAAAAAGTAAAACATGCTTGTATGGAGAATTAGAAACTTCTTAATTTGTAATGATGAAAATGAAAAATTAATGGGTATTAATATATTGTCTAGGTGTGCATTCTTTAATAATATCTAGGAGGAGAGTTTTTAACATCTCTTCTTTAAGGGGGAATGTGAGTTTGTAGTATTGAAATTTTTCAATGACATCACTAGTTTCTATTCCTAAGAGTTTTCATATTCAA
This sequence comes from Viscum album, assembly GCA_963277665.1. NCBI lineage: Eukaryota > Viridiplantae > Streptophyta > Magnoliopsida > Santalales > Viscaceae > Viscum > Viscum album. The sequence goes on along the minus strand of OY728137.1, from coordinate 608,724,639 downwards.
CATTTTTTTATTAATGGTTTCATGGATCAGGGGATGTCATCCTGAAGAAGAATTCTAATGTAGTGTTTTTGGATATAGTCTATTGGAGCATTCTGAAATCATGGAATTCAGTCAAATTCACCATTAAGGTTTTTAATTTGGGTTCAAACCATTGACTACATCCAAAAAGAATAAATTTAGAAACATTTTTCATAGTGAGGTATCACATAATCATGAAAACCCAATTATAGGATTTATTAATTATGACACATTAATTAATATATAAAACCGTTGTATTATACTATTTTAATCATATACAACATATTTTTAAATACTTTATGATTTTTTTTGAAGATTTTGTGAATTCTCAAATCATAACCCCCAGGAGTGTCAAACCAAGTGTGTAATAAGGCCCTTTTTGTATACCAGGTTATGCTCTTGTCAGACATCATGCACCTTGATGGAGTTATTACAGTTGAGTACATCTATTACAAAACCACATCCACTTATATTATCCATAAAGGTATGTATTTCTATGAAGCCAAACTCCCTATCATTTACCCAAATTCTACGGTTTTTTATACTTTTTATTTTTTATACTTATGTTTAGACATGTCCTTACAGTTCTGACTGAGATTTTTTCATCCTAGTATCTAATGGTTAACCAAAAATTTTATTCAATACTAATTATAGAGACCCTTTATTTTAATATTTTAACATTACATCATTTTTGAGAAATACTTAATACATTACAAAAACTGTTTCCTAAAGACCATATTAGTGTAGTGAATTCGGAAACATGGAGACATAAACACTAGTATATAAGTGATGTAGATTACTTCCCACTAGTTTTTTCATTACTATCAACTTATTAGACACATCATACATTATACATATCTGCCTAACCTGGGGGATGGAAACATAAAAAGAGGTGAGCTCATATACTCAGTAAGGGTAAAAAAGGAAGATGTGTAAGAAAAAATACTATCCTAAGGGTATGAGAATGTTTTTCATGGAATCAGAAGACCATACCATTCATATCAAACATCATAAAAATGAACCATTGCTTAAATATTGGAATTTTAAAAGACATAAATCATAAGGTAATGAAGAGTATAATCCATGAAAACATTTCATAAGAATAAGACACGGACTTTTGGCACACACATAAACATGAACTATCATTCCCCTTTAGTCAAGATTAGTTTCTTAAACATATATGGGACTTCATGGGGACTACACCTAGTGGAGTGTTTTCCCTATTTTCACATAGTGGAGTGTTTTCCCTATTTTACCATAGTGGATCTGGTTTCCCAGTCATCTGGTAGTGGTTAGGGTTTCCCATCTTCCCATAGTGGATCGAGTTTCCCCATATTCCATATGGAATCAATCCCATCAAATTGAATCCCATTATTATCTCAAGAGATATAATTATTTACATGATGAATTTTAGGGATATATAGATCCCACACATCTCACAGTGAAATCCTCCATACATGTGACACAAATTGTTAAAAAATAAAATCATAACCCATGAAATGAATTCTATGTCATAAAATGTAATCATACCTAAACCAATGGAACAAGATAGGTTTCATAATCAATTAATCAATGAATAAACCATGAAAATAAGTGGGTTTCAATATCATATAACCTATAAAATAGAAACGTTTTTCATAAAAAAACATTCCATCTAAACATAAGTCATTTAGAGAATGAATCTGAATGGAACTTTTGGATCACTTCCCATAAATTCATGATTAAAAACAACGTATGTCATCTGAGATGGAAATTAATATGGAAATAACCTTTTAAAAATATCAATTAAGGAAAATATATTTTTTTATTTTAAAAAATACATTATAAAATATTTTTTTTGAAAACAAAAAATTGAATCCTGAAATCATTTTGAAAACAATTTTCTTTTTAAGGATATAAAATAATCTTCAAAAATAGTTTTATAAAAATTATTTTAAATAAGATTTTAACACTTATAAAAGAATCTTGGAAACCATAAATCATTTTATAAGTTATTTTCCCATGATAATTAGAATAAAATATCATTTTTTAAACATTTTTTAAAACATGGTTCTCGAATTCCATGGAATGTGTCATAATGCTGAAAATTGAGAGAAAACAACTTTATCAATTTCAATGATTTTGAAACATAATCCCAAAAAAATATAAATAATAAAAGTTATTGGTATATTATAATTAATATTAGTATAAAAATCTTCAAATATATCCATGGTTAGTGCATACACCACAGAAAATAAATTAGTGGTGAATAAGTTGAAAATATCACATAAATAAAAGTGAGACTCGATATCACATTCCATTATGTATTGAATAAATTTATAATCATTAAAATAATCTATCTAATAAATATAAGATTATTAGTTATATTCCATAGAACCATATTATTATATCTAATACCGTATATGGATTAATATCAGCCTATTATTAACACTTCTATGTTAACGTTATGTTTCAGGTAATATCTTCTTTGTTCTTCACATGTGTCTTAATTTATCTTATTTTTTGTCCTCATACTAGTAAATTGAATTGATGAATGTAAATAATTATGTAAATTTAATGTATAATAATTTTATATATATTTATAGTACTCTATTAAAGATATAAATATAAAATTGAATTCACCATTCATAGAGACAGTAGGTCTTACAAACACCTGAATGGCGTTTCAATTTAATTATTATCTTAAAAGAAAAAAATTAAATGAAAAATATGTATAAATATATATATAATAATTAAAATAGATTTATTTTTGCATATATATAATATAAATTTACTAAATCCATCCTTAGTCAATTCCATTTCGACTATGAATGGATCAAACTGCTTTGATGAAGTCCGTACTTCCCTAAATGACAGTATTGTGTTTACACAAAATGTAAAGCATGATGGTATGTGTTATATAATAATTCCAAAGTCATAAATAAATATTATATTTCATATAAAAATATAGTTTATATCATTATTTTCAACCATGTGAGGTGGTAAATTAAAAACGGAAAACATCATTTTGTGAGTTGGTAGTTCACGGTACACCAGAACAGTAAGTTCGTTACCCATTACATGAACATGACTGTATGTTCCGGTATAAAACATATAATAAAAATACATATGTATATTTATGATACATTTTTTATTATATAATCATTTAATAATAATAATTTAGTAGGATTATAATGAAAATAAAATAAATGTTCTTGTAGAAAGATGTTACCTCTTCTTTGGGTAACTCCTTTTTCTTCGCACAAAAGGGCTTCCTTAGTTTGATTTATTTACAAAAGGGAGGATTCAAAAACTAATTGAGGGATTTTTTTAGGTTATTTGAGAATATTGTTTTAATTCAAAATGGATTCAAAAGTTTGTATAAGTGAAAGGTGTTAGTGCCTTTTTATATTGGATTGGGAGTGACATTCTTGAAAAAAAATTTAATATTTAATTCAACCTTGGTTTTTCCTATTACAAGTTCCTCCATAATTGAAAAAATTTGATGAAATGAAATATAGGTTTTAAATATTTATATAAAATGTATTTTTGACAATCTTCTAGCTCATTTTGTCCCTTAAGTGTATGGTTTTTTACTTCTTATGCTAATTTCTCTCTTGATTGTTCTAATTAATTTTTATCACTTTCACTAATAGTTTTGTTAAAAAAATAATTTGAACTTATAATTAATTATAAATTATTATTATTACAAATATGGATTCAATTTTCTAAATTATAATCACATAATTTGAATAAATTACTTTAAAATTAATCTCATTTTCAGGTTGTGATAGTGGGTTGTTGAGAAAAAATATTTAAAATTTTGGAATGTTTTGATATCCAATTTCAATGTGAAATTATTTACAGTGAACTAAATTGTATTGATTGATGTAAAATTAATTTAATTAAAAATTAAAATATAATTTAACTATAATTTAACGATAAAAATAAATTGGATGGAAAATAAAATTTGAATAAAAATTCCGGATTTTTCATTGCTCGTCCAAAAAATGATGTTTTTCAGAAAAACACCTAAGATTCAATATAAGAAAATTTTGAAAATGTGAATTCAAAAATTATTTCTATTTTATCATCTTGAATTTATTAAATTTTCTAATGTTATTTTTAATAATTTTCAAAGAAGGACATAAAATAATTTCTTTAAAGAAAATATTATTTTTGAATATATAATGAATTTACTAGAAATATAGGTATTATTATCAATATGTTTTATTTATATGAAACCATTGTAAATAATATTTATAAATTATTTATTAATATTTATATTACTATGTTTAATTTTTTTTATAACTATCTCTTTTAAATAACTTTATTAATAAAATAATGTTTCATAGAAATTTATTGTTGCGTGTAGAAAAAGGATAAATTGGTGTAACATATAAATAAAGTTTGAATTAGTGTAGTGTAAAATTAAAGGCATAAAATTTAATTTAATTTATTCAGAAAAATATTCACAAAACGTAGGGTGTTATAATTAGGTACAAGAACCACTATACCATATAGACCAATTCTAAAAATAATTTATGTTTGTGGGTAGAAACTCGTCTGATTTTTCATGGAAACAAATATGAAGGGTTTTTTTAAACGAATTTTGTATCATGAGACGACTGATGCATTAAGGTTCTTATTTCCAATGGTCACAAACTCGTGTAATACATGTCCAAATACTTTCTCATATATCGAATAATATATTTAAATAATAAACCATATACCTTATTATCAAATATCCATACTAAATAAAGGTTACATAATTATCAAAATTTACCCATTAATCATATAACTGTCAAATTAAACATCGTATATGAAAATTATATACGTCTTAATCTATAAAAAAATCCATGATAAATAATATGGATATTTAGGTGAAATTTAATGTCCAATCATCATTGTAAAGGTAATATTTCATGGGGACTATAAAAAATGAATCAATGAAGTGAAGGTCAATAGTACCCTTGAAAAAATAAATAATAAATAATAAAAAGAAATAATAATGATGGTATCAGTAAAACATATCCCAAGTGGATGAAATAAATGATCTGCTGTCATGGATGAATATAAATTGTATAAAAATATCTTTAAAAAACATTCTTGAAGAAATTATCTATTCAATTTTTAAAAAAACTAAAATCATTTTCATTGAAAATAACTTTTAAAAACATTTTCATTAAAATGTACACTTTTAACCATGTAAAGTAATATCCAAATAAATAATGGTGGTTAAATTGGTTCATACTGTATTGGGTAAAAATGATATTCCATTTGCTCTATAAAGAGGTTAGAAAGGTTATTTTTTAGGAAAATGGACAGAATATTATTTTTAATTTTTAAAAAAATCCTTTAATAAATAATTTTTAATTCTCTATAAAAATTTGATATTATTTTTATAAAACATGATTTTAAATGAATACAGATTCTTATCCAAAGAGAGAGATGAAGTTGGGTTTTTATTAAACAATTTCTAGAACATTTAAGTAACCAAGAGTGTAAAAATGGAACAATTTCTTAGAAAAGGTCATTAATAATTAGAGTAGTATAAAATTAAATTTTTTAATAAAAAATGATAAATTTTATTTCATTTAATTTAAATTCTAGTGTAAACAATCCTGAATAAATTGGATTGTCAAGTTGACCCTTGAAAGGACCACAACATTAATGTGATAATAAACCAATTAATAGATTACATATATCTACTCTAAATACACATCAAATAAGTATAAATATGACAATATTTATTCAAAATTCATTATACACATAATCATAGAATATAAACCAATATGAGGTAGTAACCCAACTCAATGAAAAGAAATTTAGTTGTGAAACTCTTTATCACTTGGTATCTCTTAAATTCGAATACCGATACATGAAATAATTAGAATTGAAAATTAAAATACCATGAAGGATGAATTATTAATTATGTTAAATTTAAATTTGGAATTATGCACACCATATAAATGAAACTATGTTCATAATATTATAATATGCATTAATAAAATGAAATTGAGATGAAATCCCCTACTACCTGGGTAACTTTTGAATCTTGAGATCCATTAAAAAATAACATCTATTTAAACCTTTAATATCATTAAATAAATAAAATTCATGATATAAAATTTCATAGTGTAGTATATACATGACACAAAATTAATTAGTGGTGAATATGGAATATGTATCACAGAAATAAAAGTGAGACTAGAAATCCCATTACCATACACTTCCTTTTGGATGAACATAATTTAAACACTTTTATAATGGATTTAGGAATTTTATTAAAATATATTAGAACCAAAATAATATTTATAATTTCATATTTATTCTTCTTATAATATATTATTACCCATTTGTTAATAATATTTCATTATTTTCACAATTTCGTGTATTAATTTCCATGTTTTTTTAGTATGGTTAGACTTGTTATTTTTTTTTCCTATCACATATATCACGATTTAATCATATCCAAAATGTAAAATAATATTAAAATATCATATTTATTCATTATATATGTATTTATAATTACCCATAAAATTTGGAAATTTGAAATAAAATATACTATTTATGGAGATGATATGTCATAGGTACCAATTCACATTGTTTCTATTTTCTTATCATATTAAAAGAGAGAAAAGTGAACGGAATATATGCACATTATAAATAAAATTATAATATTTTTATCATATATATCACATATTTTTATTAAAACCATCCTCAAAACATTCCATGTGATGTGTGAATGAATCACATCGCTTTGAGAATGTGGTTTTCCACACATCCCCAAATAAATTTGTCGTATTAGACAAAATGGAAAGCATAAAGTTATGTGTTATATAATAATTCCAGAAGCATAAATATATCATTAATATCGTATATTCGATATATAAAATATAAATAATTCATTATTACTAACCTTTAATGGTGGTAATGTTAGAATGAATGACATTAGTTCGTGAGGTGGTTGTCTGCCGTACACATGAATAATGATTACATATCTCATTTTATGGAAGTGTGTTATTTTTTAGGTCATAATAATATAATAAAAACATATAATTATTTTTAATATACTTATTATATTATATTCCCATTTTCTAACAATAATTTAAGGGGTGGAAAAATAAATAAAACAAAATTTCTCATTGATTAACTTTACCACTTTTTTTGGTAACACCTTTTGGTTTTTACCAAAGTAATTTCACAATGTTATTAATTAAAAAAGTGTTTTTTCTAAGATGATTTTAGGGATTTTGGGAGTTTATTTGTTCAGGTTTTTTATGTGAAAAATTTCATCATATGTGTAAAAAAGAGATGGGGTGAGTTCAGATTAATAGTCGAGAAGTAGTTGCATTCCTGTAAATATAAAAAGTAAAGAGTATTATGTGGTCATCCTTACATTATGTGCATAAAAGAATTAACCCAAATATATAAAATTGGATATATGGTTTAATGTTTTCCATAATATTCGGTTTTGACAATTTTATTGGATATTTGGCCCCTTTAAATTATTGTTTAACTACTAAGTAAAATCATTTTTAACTTAATCACTATAATTAATTTTAATTAATTTCACTAATATTCTTTGTAAAAAACAAAGTTAAAATTAAAATAAATTAAAAATTATGATGCTAAAAAACATTTAATCCATTTTTTTAAAATTAAAATCATGGAAGTGGATGATTTTAATTTAAAATTAATCCCATAGATAGGATGGGAAAATGCGTTTTTAAAGTGAAAATTTTCAAATCTTATAAATTTTTTTATATCCAAATTGAATATAAAGGTGATAAAAATTACCTCAATTGGATTAATATTTTTAATGTTGATTTATTCAAACTTATAGTTCAATTAAAAAATAATTCAACAGTGTAAACTATTTACATGAAAAAACAATTTCAAATGAAAATATGGTATTTTTCATTATTAATCAAAAAAATAATCTTCAAAGAAAAATACCAAAAATTAATCCAATTTTAATTTTTTCTATTTAAAAATAATGTTTATTTTTTAATATAAATTTAGAAAAGGTAAAAATTTTAGTTTTAAAATGGGTTCTCCATTAAAATGAGGAAAAACTACCTATAGAAAAATACATCTTTTTATAAATAAAATTGCCATTGTTCATATATTTTTCATATAAAATATTTCATTTTAATTTCAAAAAAAATTAATCAATACATTATATAAAAAAATTATTTTTTTATTCACTAATAGTAATTAATTTAATTTATTAATATAAATTACCTTTAGGTGTATAAAAATAGTTTTATAAAAAACATTTCCTTTAAATTCAATTGGTTTTCATATTAATTTAAAATTTAGAGACAACAAATGACTTCCAACAAATTTTCATATAATTCATTTAATATACTAATAACATCAAATTTAAAAAATAGGTTATATATAATAATATTAAATAATAAAATTTAAAAAAATTGATATTTCTTGTAACACACGTTATTGAAAAAAGTCATTCCTGTGTGTAACACAAGCTAACTCAAGGTTCCATGTAGAGTAAGATAAGATTAATGTTCCATGAAAAATCAAGATAAGCTCAATGTTGTTTTCATTTATTTCTATTTAATACATTGAATATATTTAAAACATTAAATATATCATAAAGTCTTGGGAGGTTATATTCTCTTATATACTAGGTTTTTTGTTTCATACATAGTATGAAATACAATATCTATATTTTAGAATCTTGGGACGTCACAAAAAAATGAAAAAATGAAAATATTGTTACCTAATTTTTGATGATTTTCATTTTCTAATAACATTAATGCCTCGATGTATTTTGGTTTCGTGGGACTAATATATCTATAGGACTCTAAAGAGGATTACATATAGTTATTTTTGTTGGTATTAACCAAAGAAATGAGATTTATAATTGGTTTCCAAGGGGATGAGAGGGGTTATATTTACTAATGAAGGATGGTTATTTTTTAACATAAATAATAAAATTAAATTTATAATGTAAAACATATAATAATATTATTTGATAATATGAATTATATTCTATTAAAATTATGGGATTTTAGTAATTTTAGACAATTGAAAAAAATTATTAGTTTAAAAACATAAATTAATCTAAAATTGAAAAATTATTTTTAATGGCCTAATTAATCTCTTTAATATTTAGAAATAGTATTTTCTGATTATAAATTAAATTTAATGATTTGAAAATTATGATATATAATATTAAACCCTTTTTGGTTAAGAAAGATATTTTATAAATTACTATTTCACTATTAAATCATTATTATGTCATTGAATATATGGTATTTCAATACTATATTTTTACTATTAACATAATAGTTTATGTTTTTTTAGAAAAATACCAAAAAAACATACAAATTTTTATATTTTTATTGAAAAATGTTATATTCATAAAAAATTTATAACTTATCTGATTTTAAAAATAAAATATTAAAATTAAAATTAACGTTTTTACAAAATAAGTTAAAATAAACTGAATAAAAGTAAAAATTAATACCCTAATTGAGTTTTATATTTTGAATATTTTCTTAAAATTATTTTTTAAATGAATTTATTTATTTTATAGATTGTTAATAATTAATTATACTATTCTAATGCTCAAGCTATAAATATAATGGTCATATTTATATTCTGATGGTTATATTACTACCATAATGGTCATATTATTATTCCAATGATCATATTAAATTTATAGTTCCTATAAATACTTCTCATTTCATTAATTAATCATTAAATTAGTTTTTTAGTGTTCTCTATATAATTTAGGAAAAGGAAATAATATTTCTAATTTTATCATTTTATAGTGTTGTTTAGGGGTATGATATTTTTGGTGACCACAAAATGATTATTTTCCTAATTTTATTCATATTTTTTATTTTTTATTGTCCCAGTATAGAAATTTTATTTTTATGGGTTATATTTATTCTCCATATATAAGGTTATATGTTGATAAAATAATTTTTATTTTCTTTTTATTATGTAGTGAATTGTTTTTAAATTATATCTTATACCCAAATTTGACACGTATATATTCATAAGGAATATATAATCTGGAAAAATTATGGTCAGTACATTCTTCAACATATAAAAATTTAATACTAAACTTTTAACTCAAATCATAAAACAGGAATATATTGGGATACTATAGCTCCATTTCATCATTAGGTCCATATCTTTCTACTTTATACTCATGGTTTCAAAAAATGAATTTCATAAGTTGAGTTGTAATGCTTCATAGAAATTTTTCTCAAAGACTCTAATATTTGCACAATACACCTAAAATAGAGGTAACGATCTAGCTAAACTTTATATGGGTTTAGTGTATGTTAATGATCAAGTATGTACTTAGGTACGATTTATGAAAAATATTATACACTTGATATTGTTTTATTAGAAGTTACAAATGATAATCCATATCTTCTATGTAGTTATGGATTTAGAAGGGGAAAATGTTACTAGGGATGATATTTGCCTTATTCGAAAACCTCACGAATCTCCTCTAGGGTAATATTTAATGGAATTTTTTCTCACAAATCAAACTTAATGTAAATATAATGGTTTTCAACAAATCTCTTCAATCGATTTTAGGATGTTTAATGTGTTATTTAATGGATTAAACATTATCTTTAATATATTTTCTTATTTTCTATCCCAATAATAATTCTCCTCCAACTATATTTCACACATGTTAGAGACTTGTATCTCTTCTCATATAGAGCTTTATATAGGGTATCTGATTACTTGAGTGAAAACTATTGTTGTACATTATTTCAACTGGTGAATTATATTGGTCCTAAACTATTTCAAAGATTATTTATTAATCTCATAACATATGTTAATGAATAAAAAGTTGCCTTATATGTTAAAAAGTGTTTGGTTGTAATGAAATTTCATACATTATTTAGGGCATTATAAAGGATCCTCCAAATTTAGAGGTAAATATTTAGTCATGATTAGGTATGATTGAAAGTTGTTTTAAATGTAGCATCATCACATCATTGAAATATATATTGGAAATTTCATCGAGTGAAAAATATTCTTAGTTCGTGATTAGTTGAGCAGTCTTGGTGAGTAAAGCAACTGAAACCCATATAGAATTGTATCTTTTATATTTATTCAAAATACACATGACAATGACTATGGGGATGTTCTTTCATTTCCATGTATCTATGAAAAATGATAGTATCATCCTCTTAGAATATTGAAACATTAATTTATCTTTCTTTTATACCATGTGTTTTATAGTGTACTCAACAGTCTCTTCATGTAATATAATTATAAGTACTCAAAAAGATCTAGTTATATCATGGTACTTCCAAGATGTATTAAGAAATATGACTTATCATTTTCATTTAATATCTCCGTATTGGTGTATATTGTTGATGTAAAATAGATAATAGTCCAAAAATTAATTACTATGAATATTTTGATGTTAAATTCATGAATTGTTCTTTCCTTTATTTCTATCACCTTCTTTTGAGGCTCAAAATCAACAAGTTGTGCCTACATTATTTATTTTTGATAGATATATGGTAAGTATTTGTAAAAGGAAAAAATTTATTCACTAACCATAAGATTTTTGGATTCATACACTAAATATCAATCAATATAGGGTCTTTCTAAATATTCATTTTGGATAGGGTAGTAGGATCTTCTCTAATAGATTAATTGGATACATTATTTTCCATTTTAGTATGGCTGTTATTGAGCAAGAACAATCCAGGGAAAACTCCAAACATATATATAGAATCATGTTTATCCATTTTTCTTTGAATACATATTATAAATTCTTATGATCATAATATGTGTCACACTTCTCTCTATATAGATAGTTCTTCTAAATCGAAAATTGAAAAATTATAACTACTAACTCTAAATCATGAATCAAGTAGCTTTGTTCATGGATATTTAATTTCCAAGTGGAATTGGCTATAAATTTATCATTTTTCAAAAGTAAAAAACCAAATACATTCTCTGAAGCATCACTATGTGATAGAAACCCATCTCAACCTAAGGGTATTAGGAGTATAAGTGTAATGGCTTTCCTCTTCCTGACCTCCTTAAACCTATCTTCAAATTATTCCATCCAGATATACTTCTCCCATATATGTGTAAACATAGTTAGTGGACTATAATATCATTAGAATGTTTTTTTAAAATAGTCAATAGTAACTATATATTCAAATAAAACTATGGATCACTATAAAACATGTCTGTATATGGAATTCAACAATCACATTGATCTTTGAAGGTTCCATATAAATTCCTTTTCTTTTCATAACATTCCCCTTGAGAATTATTTTCACTATCCAAAAGACACACTTTTTGATCTTTTCATACAAGTTATCCTTCATTAATGTATATAATTTAATCCTTAGACATTCCTTATTTTCATCCTTTATCATGGAATATAATAAAATATCATTAATAAATAAACATATTTTTTTTTGACGTAGTCCCGAAATTCACTTTTCATTAACTACATCAATATTTATAAGATATTTTTAAGTCAAAATGGAATTTCTATAAACTTATAGTTTCTGTATCTTTTATGAAATCATGTATTTTTAATATATAATCTATTCACATTAAATAGATAATATCACAAAAAAAGATAAACATCTGAAACATATTTACCTTCTTGAAGATGGTTGAACAATTAATAAATCCTTATTAGTTGATAATTGTTCGTTATGGTGATCATACAACTATCTCTGTAATCGATGAAAAGCATCATCAACTTAGCCTTTTTCTTGGAAAAGAGTACGAGTGCACTATAAAGTAATACAAAATTGTGTATAAAATCTATCCAAATTAAAATTAAATTTCTTCTTTAGTTCCTATACTATCATATTGAAAATGAACCCATAGAATCAGTGTAAATCATTGAGTGGGATGAATAAGTGATTATAATTATTTTTATGTTTCATTATTGAAACAAACCTCCCCACCTAATAATGTTATTTCAGTTCAATACAAAACACATATATGAAAAAGTCATTGTATATTTACCAAATTCACCTCTCAAAATAGGAAGGCAGATTGTTGGCATATCTAGATTTCACTCATACCAAATGATCCCCTTGTATCTGTATGTAGGTTACAATAAGTAATTAATATCCATGAACTCATGTGATATAAATCTCCCAAATGTGATGGGTGATTTCTATATTATTATAAAGATAATCATCTTTTCATTAAATAATACTAAAGGCTACAAAAAACATAAATACAATTGAGTAATTACTATATTTGTTTTTCTTTATCTTATTTAACCTCTATTTTCACATGTTTCTTATTTTCCCAATATGTGAACTTCATAGCTTATTATTATTTTTCCCTATCTCTCCAAAAAATATTCTCCATATTCTTATATAGTTTACATTACATCAACTATATGTCTTGAAAGAATTATGAATCATTTATCTCAGAGTGGTAGTATAAAATCATATTTTAATTTTAATTTTAAAATTAAAATTCCAAAAAAGTATCTTCTTTAAATATTTAATAATCTTCTTATCCTTCATTCTACTTATTTTTTATTATTTATAGACTTTGTTCGATTACACTATCACACTATAGTACTGGATAAAGATTGAATTAGAAATTATATATTAACTAAACCTTTTCTCATAGAAAAAAACTCTTGTTTTTGTCATAAACATTCTTCCCCTTTTAGAGAATCATAAATTTATTTTTTTGATGTTTAAAACATGATAAATAAATAGGATTTGTTTCAAATAATTGTTTATTAAGAATAAACTCATCAAGAAAACATATAATTTCCATGTCTCAATTCTTTCAAAATTTAAGTGAGTATTGAAACTTATAAAAATAACAAACATATGAATTTAATAATTATAAAGATAAAACTTATGATACCATTTAAACTCATAAACCTATCTTATCAGCCTTATGAGGTTCTATCTCTGTGAAACCTATGAAAAAAATAAATGTATCCTTATGAAGTCAAGAATCCTTCTAAAGTTTAAGAGGATTTTCAAAACATTATATTTATATAAACATTAATATATTCGTAAATGTTATATAGTAATGTTACAAAGTAACATTATGAGGTTTTATAATATATAATTTATTATCAATGTATCATACCTAGTTTGTACATCTTAATATATGGAAAGTAACTTTCATAGAATAAATCTAATATGTTATATATATCTTATAATAAAATTATTATTTATTGGGAATATTTTAGCATTTATTTATCATATTAGGAATTGAAATATTATAAAAAATTAGTATAGTATCATATTTCATGAGATATTACACTTATTTTATTTCTGTTATAAACCTATTTAACTCCAAATAAGTTCAAAATCGCTTTCAAAATACCTCCAAACCTATTCCAACCATATATATATCATCTATGAACACCTTAAAACAACCCAACATATATTATAGTTTATTTGAAATATGTTTGAATTCGATTTATTTATTATAAAAAAATACAACAAAATAAACATTTACCCTAACATGGGTATCAATTTTTATCAATACAAAAAGCTACCCATTGAATCAAAACAACCTCCCCTAATAAAAATACTCTATATCATAGGCTCAATAATATCCCCTTTTGATTTAATTAGAAATAAATTAGTTTAAATCACTATTAAATATAATATATTTATAAATAAATTATCATATAATTATTTTAATCCAACTTGTGTAAAATTAGTGTAAAAACAAAATCATTGATAATAATACCATGTTGTCTATAAAATAGTGACTTACATTCATACCTTTACATCCTTTGACCATTTTAATATTGTATTGAAAAATAATTAATCTTTCTCAGGCCTTTGATTTCACATGATATTTCATATGAGATACTATTATAGAATCATCACTTATTTCAGTTCTCATAAATTTTCATAGAACATGTAAAAAAATATATTTAACATATTAGAATAATGATTCTAACCATATTTTTGGAAATGTTCAGAAATAAAAAACATAATTTATACACCTATGTGTTTTCCTTCATAGATTTACCCTCTTAAAAAATCTCTCTAAATCCATGCCCCCATAAATGAGAGACAATATTCTATAAAACAATATTTTCCCTTATATAAATACATTAATGAAAAAACATTATGTTATCTACATTTTTATTTTTATCACATTTAACAAAAACATTCAATGAATATGATGTGATTGGGGACTCAATTCACCATAGATTATCCTTGAGACGAATGAGTTTTAACTCTCATCATAAACCTCAATCATTTAAAATCATCCACTAAAAATGGTTTTCTGAAAATATTAGTGAATTTTTACTTTAAAGTAATAAAATATATCTTCAAAAAATTTCTTTCCAAAAGATCTTTGATGATATGATATTTAATATCAATGTGATTCAATCATGATTATTGAATAATATTTATTGGATTATTGATAAAATATTGACTATCATAGCTTAGAGGAAGTGTTAACTTCTCATAAACCTTAAGATATTTTAATTGATTCATCTTACAGATTAATTCGGTTGTCACTTAAGTGGAAGAAACATTCTCTGGTTCAATACTGATTAATATAATCTATTTTTTTCATTTTAAATTATTAAAACCTATATATTAGGTAGAAAAATACACTATATAAAGATCATTTATCATCAACATTTCCTACCCAATATAATTCTATATAACAAAATATATCAAAATATTCTTTCTACCATATTTTCTCTTTAAATTATTTATTCCCTCCATGTAAAAGTGTTTTTTATTTTTTACATAAAATTTGACACCATTAGAACACTTTGATGCCTATCAAAAATTATAACAACATATAAAAATTTTGATCTTGATTATTTTATGTATTTTATATTTCTAATAAGATTTTATAATTATCTTTGATTTTCTTCAATTCTATATATGTTCTTATTCAACTTTTTTCCAGTGAATTTGGGGTGAAAATTGGGTTTGAATCATCCATGTCAATATTATTTAAAATTTACCTAGAAAACGTCTTTTTAAATGAAGAAGGTAACCTTAATCTTGAAAATTTTGAATTACATGAATATATATCATATATATATAAGAATATTAATTTTCAAAAAAAATCTTCATATATATAGAAAATAATTCAAAAAATATTTCTTCAGTTACAATAAATATAATATCATCTATCAAAAAAAATAAACAATAAGTGATGAAACATTATCAACATTGATGTAGACTTCACATTACATGATTTTTTACTAAATTTAATATTCTTCAATAGGGAATCCATATTTGAATACCTTGATATAGGTTATAGTGTTAAACTACTGAAAGACTTATTTAATGTGAAAATATATTTATCCAATTCCCTAATCAAGAGTCAACTGGTTTTTTAAAAATAAACCTATTCTTATCATTCACCATTAATAATAGTAGACTTGGAATCAATTTTGAATATCTTATATTGCATTTGTTCTATTTTAGATTTAATAGTTCTACCTATTTTTAACCTTGAAACTATATAAATGGTCTCATCAAAATAAAATCCTTCTACCTAAGAATACCCTTTACACAGAAGCATTTATTTTTTCTCAAAAATTTTCCATTTAAATTAAACTATATCAATAAATACCATTTAGTTTCAATAAAATTACTCTTTTATGGTTTGGGTACCAAATATTGAGTTTAATTATTTTCAATATTATCGTATTCATTATCTATATCATCAATCCACTCTTGAGTCTATGAATCGTATTAAACAAATCACAGTTTCTCTTGAATAAATACCAAGGTATGTGTTTCTATCTGATTAATTTTTTTGAACTTTTTTTTCCATATACTCTAATAATGTTTTGAATATTAACTCAATTTCATAGTCTTTTATGATGTAAATAATAGTTTTATTCATCAATTGAATTTGATGAATAATTATATTCAACATTATATTTTTTTCTTAATTCTCAACATTTTAGAAACTCCGACATATTTTTTAATAAAAACATATTCATCTATATCACTTATATAACTTTATTCCTGATGTATAACATATTTCACTAAATGTTCCATCACCTTAACATGAGATGAATAAATAGTATTTATTTTTAATTTATTATAATAGTGATATCCTCTTTCATTGGTAGGATAAACTAGGAAGATACCATCAATACCTCTTTATTCAATCTTTCATAACTTTTCACTTTAACCTTTTATAGTTCATGGGATTCCAAACAATCTTAGGTTTATTAGACATTTAGATTTTTATTGAAAAATATAAAATGGGGTAATATTTGTATTTTTAATATTTAATAGTTTATTTTATATATGATCCACTCCTCTAATGTCATGTCGTTAAAAATACTAAGATGTGTCAAACTCTAACAAAACATTTTGATCCATCTCTACTATTATTTTATTATTCCATTCACTAACCACGTTTTTTATGGTATATATAGGGAACTAATATTATGATTAATACTCTAATTTAAAATATATTCTTTTAATATTCCACTTGTATACATAGCACTATTATATGTCAAAATCTTCATTTAATAGAAATGACACACCATTTATGAACTCTTTATGGGTTTCTTTAAAATTATTATATCCTTCTATTTGTGATTGATAATTATGATATATTTAATCTGAGTGAATTTATAAATAATGAAAATAAAATAAATATATCAATCTGTTTATTTCTTATTCACGCACACAAAAAGGTTAGAGTTGATAATCTTTGAAGGACGATTAGATTGAGTGTCTTACTTTTTGTGTTGATAATTCACAATATTTTCTTTTTGATATATACAGAACATACAATTCCTTTATTTTTAAATATTAGCATAATAATTAAAATTATCTCCTATATTAAAATTTATAATATTAGTTTCCCTAGATGATCAATACTTCAATGATGCAAATGTTATTATAATTTCATCGTTAAATTATTAATTTTTTTAAAATTTCCAACAAAAAAAGTTTACCCTTTTTCCACTTCCCTCCTATGAAAATAAATACCTATTTCAACATCTTTCACATAAATAAATTATTTTTAAAAATCTCTTCATCACCTTTATTTCACAGTTAAGACACACTATTTTGATTTTGTTTCAATCCATTGATATATAAAGTGTTATTGGATTTCACTTTGTCTTTCAAAATTGATGTTAATCCCAAACCTTTTATTTTGAGTAACTCATCATTCCCAATGGTCAACAATCCTTAATTTTACATTTTTTAGTCTATTAAAATATCAAAATCCCTATTAATATGGTAAGAACATCCACTACCATGAATCAATGAAAATTACCTATAAGATGTTAGAAGTGAAACTTAAACTAAAAATACCTTTTATTTTACATTATCATTATTCTTATGAGATTTTTTTGTATTGAAAATCATAAAAATAATTATGGTGTGATTTTGAAATAATTTTATGCAATGTGCCCCAAATGTACATATCCTCCACATACTTTTTTATTATTTGAAATCTATTATCATAATTATATATTTAAATTCCATTATTCTTCTAAATTTTTTCTTACATGAGACAAATCTCCCAATAAAAATCGACCTAAAAAACTACTAAACTCATATAAATTTTTTCAATTGAACCAATACATCCTTGATAAATTTATAATCCTATATAGTTCTAACTATATCAATAGAAAATATACTTTTTATTTAAAAATAACATATTTTCCAAAAGATGACACATTTATTTCTTCAATGTTTATGTCCTCAATATTGATCCATTTTTGTGAACCAAAATTTTGATAAATACCAAAAAAATACTTCTTTAACATACTCTTATTTTAATCCCTTTTATGTTCTCTATTTGGGGTAGTTTTTTACTTTTAGTTAGATTTATAACACCTCAGACCTACTCTCCTAGAATCTAGTGTGAAAAATTATATTCATTTACATATGAGCTTTGAAACAAAAAAAAATAAACCAAAAGGTAAAAATTCATTATTAAATTATTAAAACCAATATTTTGTAACATACAAACAAATAAACAATTAGGTTGAGAATTTTTGAGTGTTAGGAAAAACTTTCATCTAACTAAACCCATATCATTCCAATCCAATGGTTATTTTTTCCATTTTTCCAAGAGATCATAATTCAATATTATATCTTCCAAATATCTCACAAAAATTATCCATGCATTATACCCTTATAGACATAACATATTTATTACTATTATTCTTAAGATTGGTAAATTGAAACATAAGAAGGGTGAGATCAAATTCTTAGTAAGTGTACCATATATCAGAATTTATCATGTAATAAATAAGACGCAAATAATATGGTGGGAATAAATAAATTTCATAATTCCATAAAACTGATCAAACGATATTAAAATAATTACATGGATGAAATAAAAATATAAATAATAAGATATAAAACAATAACTCATTACAAGTGATGGATTCATAAATTATACCATCATTATTATCATTTTGAAATTTTCAAATTCATTATTTTTTTCCATCATGACCCTGGACAAGAAATATTTCATTACATTATGACCATATCCAAGAAATTATCTTTTATTCATGAACACATCCAATACATTTTTCTGACCATCATGATTGTAAGAAATAAATAATTTTTATCATATTCACTATAGATAAAAAATTTGTCTTACTATAATTACCATAGACAAAAAAAAATTCTTATTGTCATTACCACAACCATGAAATGTTTAATACTATAATGAGTAAATCCATAACATTATTCATAAGTAGGTGTGCATACAACAAATACAAAAACATATGGGCCTAGTGAGACCTACCAATTCATTTATGATTTTATAATTCCAGGACCCACCCATCACATACATATGTTAAATTCTTCCCTTGTATATTGAATATGCAATAAAATATATAATAAACCTTTTTATAAAAAAAGTAGACATTTGTATTGGAATAACGAACATTTGATATTTTTATACCATTCCTCGGTTAGTAAATGGATTAGCATGATCATAATATATATAGAGAAAGAATGGTGGATAGAATAATTATATAATAACACCTAAAACATAATAATATTTAAATTATGATAACATATATAAATAATTATATTAAAATAGAATTTATAATTTATATACCATAAACGTAAAAATGACCCTTTAATTTTTTAATACCATTTTAAGAAAACGTGTATGAAAAATAGTATATAAAATACCTTGGTAAAAACATAGAAATGTAGAGAGTATATTTCTTAAATAAAAATAAAAATGTAGAGGAAAAATTCATTTTTAAAGAAAATACTTAAAATATATTCTTTTAACACCTGTGTAAATAAATTCAACATTAATAAAAAACAATGTCACGCGTTACATTGAAAATAATTTTCAATAATATTAAAAGAATAATTTATAGAACATTATTTCAAAATATAAATATCATGAATTTAAATTTTTAGTAATAAAAGGATAAATAATCTATAACATTGAGTGTCAGATAAAATAAAAAAATATGAAAGGATAATCCTTTTATGAATTTAAAATTCCCTTTTCATAACCCACATAGTAGAAAGAGTAAAAAAATTATTTCATTAATATATGAAAGGTAAAAATAGATACTATGTGATAATATATAAGAGGGTTTCAAATAATTATAATGGATAACATCAGTGAAAATAATAATATGGATATGGTGGAGAAAGTTTAATAACTAAAAATAAAAAATATTAGAAAAGAAACCCTTATGGATTTTGTAAATTTTGAATCAATATAATTTAGAGGATAATTTAAATAATATTTTCACTGTCATGAATAAGTATATTTAGTGTAAATTATGTTAATGGGCTTGTATATACACTATATAAGTGAAAATATGTGCATACTTCTAAGCACGACTCAATGAAGGGAATTTGCGATGGGGGACCCTTTTCTTAACTTTTGAAATTCACCAATGAATTTTGAAATTTTATTTAATAAACATAAACATATTAATAACTCATTTAAAAATCTTATTCAAATAAATTATCTGTTACACACTTCAATTATAATAATTCATTATATGGTCATTAGCTAGTTATTTTTCATTTTCATCAATGTATATTAATAAAAAAAATTTGTATGAGTTTTTTAATGGAAATATCAGTTATCATTAATCTATAAAATTTTATTAATTATAATATTATCCAATTTAAAATAATATATATTTTATAATGAATTATATTGTTTTAATTTCATTCTATGAGAGTTTTAATTGTGATTCACGAAGATGAAATCGACGATGAGCTTGTTTTTGGTAAATTACAAATAATAATATATTTATTTATAATGATAGTTAATTTTTGTTTAATAATTCCAATAATATAGTAAAAGTATAAAATATACTTATTAAAATCATATTTAATGATAAAATTATTTCTATAAACATCCATTAAATTGGTGATGAAAAATTAAAGGTGTTCATGAATGAAGTTGTTCTCACGTGTGCATGGGAAGAGATTTTACTTTTAAACAGATGGAAATAAATTAATAAAGATAATGATTTATATTTAATGAGTAATAAATATTACATAAATATTATATTTATTCCTCAAATATATTCTTATAACAATCCATTTAATGACTTCATGAAAATTAAACACAACGTCCTTGGAGGTGGTAGTCTTTGCGTACACGCAGGTGATGAATAAATTTTCCAAATTTTTGAGAAGGAAGAAAAATACTATTCCATAAATATAATAAAATTTTATAATATTATTTATAAATATTTTATTATATTGTTTCTATTGAAATAGGTACGGATGAGAACGATAGAGAATTTAAATGTTAGAAGGTGAATAGTACTCAAGTTGGAATCCTAAAACATTTCTTAAAGGCATCTTGGAAATAGCATGCATATGATAACTTATTGTGGCAATAGGATTATAAAATTGGAATAAAATTATATTAAATTTAAAAATATTATGTTTTTTAGATGAATTTTGATGCTAAGTGTGGCTTGAAGAGGGTGGAAGTGAGATATTTTTATATGGAAAAAAGAAGGACTTTTCATTACTGTTTCATGGTATATAAGGGATAATGATAGAATCGCTTGGGAGTTAGGAGATTTTGGTGAGTAATGTTTTGTGAAATATGTATTTTTAACTTTTAAACCAAAGTTTATTTTATAAGTTCTACCTTTATTTTAAACTTAATAAAATTTAATCCACGTTAAGATACCTATTTTTCCTTAATTAACCATCACTATATTTTTACCATGGAAAGTATTTTCTTCTAAAAATATATGATGACCATACATACCAAATTCATATTTTATGATTCCAAATTTTTACTACATTTAATATTATTAAATTAATAAAAAAGGTAAAAAAAATTACTTAAAACATAAGTTGTATTGAAAATACTATTTTTTAAGTATTCATTTTATACATAAGTGTTTTTATTATTATTATTTATAAATTAATATTAATAATTTTCTATATGTTTAAAAATAATATTAGATTCATCATATAAAATATATAAATTTAATTAATTATGTAAAAAAATATATAATATATATAAAAATACAATTCTTTTAAAAACAAGCCTTTTCAACACTAATTGATTTTAATCACATCCTATTGAATTCAGTTATTTTGATTCTAAATATTATGTACATTAATTAATATTATCCAATATAAAATTTTTCATTATAAAAATAATTGTATATAAGTAATTAAAATTAACCATTTAACTATACTTTTATTTACTTGTTGTTTTACTCTTGTAATTTTCTTAATGATATTTCACATTTTATTCTCATGATGTAATAATGATTATATTGAATTATAATATATAAGATGGTTAATTTAAGTTTTTTGTTTCAAGTGATAAAATATACTCACAATATTAATGTATTATAATATATGTGTTGTTACACACCCCCTACTCAAATAAATTATGTCCCTGTAATTTTACTTACTACCCACTAATGAAAATTGATAAGGGTATCCATAATATTGTCAGGACTAAAGATATAATTGATAATGAAATATTAACCATATTAACTTATTTAATACTAATAAATGATCTCATGATTGAGTATTAAGACCCATTATTGAATCTTGTTATCACAGATATCTCATAATCAACCTTGCATCGATAGACAATCATAGGTTGATTTAGGTTATAAAATATGACGTCTTTATTTTTGAAATTAATATAGAGTCTTTGTGTAGATATCCTATCCAATTAATAAATTATATTAAACTAATATAATGTGATAATAATATGTTTTTCACAAATAACATATCCATAAAAATTCTTTTGGGATATAATAATCATACAACTGGACTTTTTTCAATAATTGAATATCAAATCTGTGGGTGGTTGTTGTGATGATGTTAGAAAAATTAATAGATATAATAGAGTCGATAAAATAAAAGTATACTAATAAATCCACAAATCTCTATGATAGGATAAGTGTTTCTTAATTATCATGATCCACTTTAGTAATAGTGCTTACATTGGATTTCCCTTCCTCGATATTTTGTTTCTTGATGTCCCCTTTTACAATAAATAAAATATCATAATGTTCATTTATGCCACTTAACTATGTTATTCATTCAATATTCTCAACACATGGGAAACTGAATCTTCATTTATTTATAGTCTTTATCAGATGAACTTCTATAAACCCCCCGATTACTCTTTTTTTTGTTTCAAATTTCATCTAGGTTTAAATAGTTTAACATAATTCTAGATTGTTGGTTAATAATAACCACAATTTTTGTCACTTGAAATCCTATATTTTTCATATTTTCATTGGTTATATCCCTACATTATCAATGTAACCCATTTTTATTTTGGTTCCTATAGGCATTATCCAATACATTAAATAATATAAAGTCTAGGTATGATAATACATAAATTAGTAAATTTATAAAACAAGAAAATCTAAAGAAAAAATCACTATAACTCATATATGATGTATATAAAAAAAAATATAAATCCATATATAGTTATTTTGTGTAATGATGATGAATGGTCAGTGAATTTCCCTTTTTTAAAACTGTTTTAAAATTTAGAACAATGTTTTATAAAATTGAAATAATTAATGAGATAACATAAAATGAAATAAATATAGTAAATGAAAAATAATTATAAGAGGAGAGATTAAATAACAGAGTTATATTGTTTTGGAAATATAAAATAAAAATAAAAATATTAAGAAATTAGCAATTTGTAATGGCAAAAATTCACACGATATCCATACATCTTCTCCCCTCAAGTATTTGTGAGAGGTTTTGGTTTAAACCATTGTTTTCAATGTTTAGAAAAAGAAACTAAAACCATTATTTTTACCAGTTGTAGTGACAAACCAATTAAAAGAATAAATTACCCTGGTTTTTTGATTTTTTACCATGAAATTTTAAATACACATCTATACATTTAGAGGTTATGGCTACGAACCCGGTCTCTCATTCTTTAAGGACCAAGGAAGAACCAAATATTCCCTTGCTTTAAGGACCAAGAAAAAACCAATAGAAAACAAAGTATTATTTGTGAGAATACAATATAATAATTTTTTAATCGAGTCAAAAAATAATAAAAATGTATTTTTTTCCAGAGGGACATAGAGATTAGATCAAGAAAAAATTAAAGTAATAAAATAAAAAATAACTCTTAATAAGAAAACATAGTAGAAATATAGAATAACTTGATAAATCTTTGAGTCTAATAATATATGAGTTTGTATTTATAGGATTTAGAGGTCTCTTGGGGTATTCAATCCACTGAGTGTAGATTCTATATTTTGGGGGTGAGACAAGTCCTTGGTGATAGCCACTGATACTTATTTTTTATGTAGTGCTGAGGCGACCAATTATTCGATGGGTGCCACTAGCTAATTGGTGGAACCTAGATATAATCATGGTTCTATCCAAAATACAATACATCACCAGTGGAACCATGGTATAATATATGTTCTATACATGTATAATATATTATTTGTTGTGGTCTATAGGGTTTCCATTGGTATCTAAAAGTGGAGGTTCCAAAAATGATCTCCTTTCTTCTTTTTTGTAAATTTTTTTCTCATACCTCCATAAAAAATATATCAAATATAAACATTAAATCCATGAAATGAAATCATGAGAAACAGAAAGTTTTGTTTATGATCATTCAAAACAATCTAATAGAATTATACGTACAACATTATCCCATTTTTTATGATCACATACACTTAAGAAATTAATCAATGAAGATAGGTGCAATATAGTTTTATCGATTATATCCAAAGTAAACAACAATATTTCACAATGAAATTACACCAAAATTTTAAATAATTCATAAACAAATTAAGAAATTGAATTCAAAAATGATTTGAAAAATGATTTAAATTTAATAAATAATTAGATTTCAAAAAATTCTCACCCTTTATGATTATCAAAAACTCAATATCACAGTGATTTCAACATTAAATTTAAAAAATATTTTTTTTTTAAATTTAAATAATTTTGATTGCCTTTTTGAAAAAATGAACTTTTCCCAAATAAAGATTATATATATTATTCTTCAAAAATAATTTCTCTATTGAATTTCATATTCTTCTCATAAAAAATAAGTTTGAAGAAATTATATCATTAATATCACCACCTTATCCCTTATTTAATTTATCATGAAGCTCATATATAATGGGTATATAAATATATTTGAGATAATGGGTGATCCAAGATTAAGTGGGATGAAATGTAAATAGAAAATTTTCATAACAAATAATGATGCATCAAGGGGGATTAAAAACAAATTTCATGTTCTTGAAAACATTTAATTATTTAAATTTAATAGTAATTTAACATATTATCATGTATTAAAAATATAAATATGAAAAAATATCTATGTGTACAAACTAATTTAAAGAGGAATTTATATCTAGTAATCAATCAAAACAAATTTGGATCACCCTCAATTGGAGGATTAAAATAAAAAAATTATATACCCAAAAAAGTACTAAAAATATTATTGTTTTTAAATTATACATTACGAATCAAAAAAATAATATCAATATACTTTGGATAATTAAAATTTTAATTTTGGTTATCTCCACCTAAAATGATATATACATTTGAAAATGAAAAGATCCACAAAAGTCATTTAAATAAAGAGTCAAATAAAAAAATAATATGCGAAAACCTAAGAGAGTGAGATAAATCAATCAATAAAATCAACATTTAAAATAAATAAATGATTCAATTATCTCAATATCTGAGGATATATCGATGATTTAAATATTTTAAAATAAAAAAACATTTAATGAAATAATTAAATCAAAATTGAAATAAAAGAATATAATGAATATAAATGAGTTCAACATCTAAAATGAGGCATATAATTTAATTATGCTCAATGGGTCAATGTTTATAATCATATAATCTCGTGAAAAATGAAAAATTGACTTATTTGAAATAAATTTAAAATAAATAATCTTTTAAAACATTTATAAAATTTTTCAATGAATTAAAAATTCATATTAAATAATTTTCCAATGATTAATGTCATGAAAAAATATTCTTAAAATAGTGTAATCATTGTGTTAAGGGATATTTTGGGTAATACATTCTTAGTATATGGATATTAAATAATCATTTCGAAGGAAAATACATTATATCAATCTTTTATGAAATTAAAATTACACATGTTGATTATAAAAATATAAATTTCAGAAATAAGGAATAAACCATAGAGGTTCATATTCTTGGATGGGATAGAAAGGAATAAATAAATTCTTTAGAAACTAATCCCCTTATATAAATAAAATGGTGAAGTTCTATAAATATTTATTTCATTTACATTAAAATAATTTTTTTTAAGAAAATGGATATAAATAAATTTGAAAATATTTAGGAAATAAAAGAAATTTAAATTGTATTCCATAATTATTTTTATAATTATATTTAAAGCAAAATATTTTTGTAATGGTTAATGAAAATATTTAGTAACAAATCCATATTCCCCCTTTTCTATATTTTGAAAACAACACATGGAACCTAACATTGTTAGAGGAATAATAAAAAATAGAAATTGAAACCTTTTAATCCATTCTCCTTATTAATGAGCTTCTATATCAAAAATATTCTCATAACAATGTGAGATGATAATGGAAAATCAAATAAGATTCATGGATTACAATAAAAGGTTAGATAAACAAGAATATTTCAAGGAGAAAATATCAACTCAGATATTATGATGATATCAATGTATAAAACTAAATTTTATTTAATATTATAATTTTAATCCATTTTAAATGAATTATGATAAATTAAGTAAATAGATATTGGTACAAGTGAAAATGATAAATGTTTTAAATCAGGAAGAACCATGGTACTTGAAATAGAAAAATACATGAAATGATGAATTTTATGTCAAAGTGGAAAGTAATTCCGTTGAGTAAAATGAATAGAGAGATTAAGTGTCTATTATCAATAATAAGTAAATGTTTTAAAGGTAAATAAATTTACCATTGTTAATCATATGTAAAATGATTAAAAGTATTATGAAAAGTAGGTTTTGGTAAAGAAAAACATAAAAGAGAAATTAATGTGAATTGAACTATTGAGAAGATGCATAAAACATAAGAGGAATACGTAGATAATTTATATTTTAAAAATAATTTATTTCTAAATAATATATTTTCTAATATTGGATGAATATTGACTAGTTAGAGCAATGTTAATATTAAATAGGATTAAAAAATACCTATAAAAATAAGATATAATTGTATAGAACTGGGCTATTGGAAAATTATTCTGTTTTATTGACTTGGTGGTGGGAACTATAAAAGAATCTATATTTTATAAGTCACCATCATCTACCTTGTGTGGAATAACCAATTAGATGGTAGCATCCTAGACATATAAATCTATAATTTAAATTTTAAAATGATAATAATGAAGATTTTTATTTGAACTATTACCATAAGTAGATTAATTATTTAAAAATATCATGACATATCACAATATATAATTTAAGGGATAAACTATTGACTTGACTTTTTTAAATCCTTTAATAATTATAATTCATAATTTAATAAAATATTATTTTTTGAAACATTTTAAAAACTAATAGTATTCCATTCAAATCTTAATTTAACAAACTAATTGAAAACTCATTAAAATTTCCAATATAATTTAAATATTTTAGAATGAAATTTAAAATTTATATTTTTAAATATTTTTTAATAAATAAACGTTAATGAATATTAATATAGTGAATTCATAATTATTTTTGGAGATTAAAATAGTGAAGTCATTAACAATTACATATTAATTTTATATTAAGATATAATTTATAAAATGACTTAATAGATATATCCAATAAAATTGAGAGGGGGTAAATTTATTAAAATCATATGAGATAATAAAAACATTACCTAGTTTATTGATCACATATTCAATATAAAATTTAATAGATGATAAAATAGATTTTTAGATTTTTATTTCCAAAAAAATCTAATAAATACTTAACTTATATAAAAATTTAATTCCATGTAAATTTAATTTGATAATATTTAGACGAAAAGTTCAATAAATATAGATAATAATATGATAAATATTTTTGGGAAACATAATATGTTTCCAATAATATTTCTTAATCACCCAACCACCGTGATCCATTGATCTCATGCGGAAAACTCATAGATATTTAAAATAAAATGAAAAAAATAAATTTTCAACCCAAGTGATTTTGGGTCGAATAATTTTAGTCAAAAGAGATTTGGGTACCAAGATTTGTTTATTACAACATATATGAAAAGGAATATTGGGTGAGAGATAAATTCCCTTTGGAATACCATAATGATCAATCTTATAATTTCATTCATAAATTATATTTCCATATCTAAAAAAATAATTACAAAAAATATTTTGATAAAAAAAATTTATAAAAAATTTATTCATAGAGGTCATTACATGATTTGAGTAAATAAACTCATAATGTTCCTGTACATTTCATTCAAAACATAATAACTTGTCAAAATTTTGTTCACCTTTATTGAACATAGATATAGATTTATTGACATAAATTATGGTGGATTCTAACTTCTCAACATAATATTGACATAAACAATTTGTATTCCTTAATTTAATATTCAATTTGTCATTTTAATTTTTAATATCTTCATTTTAATTCACAACTCTAAACATGTCATTCTAAACTAAATGAAATATTTTATATTGATCTTTATTTTTTTCAGAAAGAAATTCATATTTCCTTTCTTTCTATTCTTTACTATTTTAATTTTTATTTTAAAGATGTTATTATTCACTCACAACTTTATTGTATTTATTTTTAATATCCTTAAATGATTTTGTGATTACACAAAAACCATATTGTATTTCATCTCCAATATATTTGAGATCTCAATGATTTAAATAACTTGAAGAACAATTATAACTAGAAGAACATACCACATAACGTTATTTTTTTAAGGTCATAATACATTTTGGGATTGATTCGGATGAAGTGATAAAGTAAATGATTGAACTAATTTGTATTATATTACTACCTTCTTTCTTTTAACCTTATTTCCAAGGTACTCTAGACTGATATTTTTTTCATATTTATCATCAATATACATCTAAATTTGATGATAACTTTTAAAATTTGAAACATGATTAAATTCATTCTTATCATATACATAATTAGTAGAATTTGTAGATTATTCACATATGTGAAAAAAAGAAATATCTTAATAGTCCATTTTCTCTTTGATTTGTTATAAAATGTATAGTTATGCATTACAATTTTCTATATAGTATATAAAATGATTTTAAGAAATATGGAAATTCATATTTTACAAAAACCATAATTTTTTCCATCAATGAAAGTGGATTTTCCCATAGAATAACCCTTGGTAGAAATTTTGGTATTCATGGTTGGGGCCATCCATAAATTTTCATTATATTAACTAGTAAATGGTTTTAAAAGTAAAAAAATAGGTTCTGATTCCAATTTTTTGTTTGATTAAGGATGAACTGAGGGGGGTTAATTTCCCTTTATAAATAAAATTTTAAATTTTAAACTAAGTTTCATGAAAATGAAACATTTAAATAGATAACTTAAAATAAAATATTTATAGGAAATTAATACAATGTTAAATTGAATGTGATAAAATGAAATATTTATAGTATAGATGAAATTTAATATAAAAATACAAATAATTGGAAATTGTTAAAGCGATTCGATAATAACCCACATGAAATCCCCATAGTTTTTCCCTCAAGTAACATTGAGAGGTGTTGGTTTACAGATTTCTTTTCTATAAATTTAGAAAGAAACTAAAATATTGATTTATATCGATTGTATCATAAAACCTATTATAATAATAAATTACCTTTGTTTTTAGTGTTTGAAATAATAAAACCTAAATACACAACTATATTGTTGTGTTTTTGTCTAGTAACTCAACCTTCCTTACATTAAATACCAATCATGAACCAAATATTCCAATGTTTAAAGACTTATAAATAAAGAATATTTTTCATGAAAAATCATTACAAGAACACTCTCAACCTCTAAAAATGAATAAAAATAGAATTTGAGACAAAGATTTCCAAATAGATAAGTTCAATAATGAATTCAAAAAATATAAGCCGAAAGAGATCTTCAGAGGGAAAATAGAAATATTATGGAATCCCTTAGACATGTTTTTTGTCCAATCGTTTTTGAGAGTATGTTTATATTTATTTTTAGGTCCCTAGAATTTCTTACAGCCTTTAGAGGTTGATTATTTTGGGGGTGATGAGATAAATTTATGATGATAGCCACCAATATCTATTTTTTGTATAATCCCAATGGCACCATGTAACATGTGGTACCTAGAAAAAATAGATATTCTATCTAACTCCCACCAGTGATCCTGTGTGTTCTATCAGGTAGACACAGGAACCTATAGGTGGAGTCTCTAGAAATTATATTTTTACCCTTTTAATCCCTCCATTTATTTAGTATATCTAGGACAAAAGTTATAAAATATATATGATTAAATCCATGAAATGAAATAATTATAAACAAAAAGTTTTTTTGTTATCACTCAACATAACCTAAGAGATTAAGATGTAAAAAAAATTAGTTTCAATATAGGTTATCCAAGTTCATTTCCTATTATTTTCACTAACCATAAATGTTATACATTACATTGTAAAATTATATGTAAATCCTTCATAATGGCGCCTAAAGAAAATGTGAATATCTAAAGAATATCACCTAGAATTGTCAACCCTGGTGTGAATTTAAGGCCACTTTTTATGCACTGAGTGAAGATAGATTTGTTACCCAATATAAAATATAGGGTTATTACACCTTGGTTCAAATATTATATATCATGTATCCACTTGTTTTTATCCAGAATCATATTTCATCTCTAGGAAACCATACACTCCATACATAAAGAATGTTTAGGATGATTTCCTATATTTAAATTTATGCAAAGGGTTTTTTATAATGTATTCTAGAACTAATTTATAATAATAATTAAATAAATATATTATTTATTATATCCTATAAATAATAATTCATGGGAACCAATTATTTTAGAATTCAGTAAAATCACATACCAATCAATATATACCTTAATCTTTTATACTTACAAAAATAGTAGTATTTTCATAATTACCAAAATTTTATTGAAATTGAATCACGTAGAAATGTTAAGGATTGATTATAAATTGATCATATTCCCTTATTAAACCATAATGTTATCTAAACCATGTTTTGATATATGTTGTAACACACAAGGCATGAACTCTCAGAATCTGGTGTGAATAATCATATTATTTTACATATCGGTTTAAAAAATAACCGATGAGAATAAAAAAAATCATTATTATAATATTAACAATAGATATTGGGTAAAATACAAACCAATTTCCTTCTAGTTTTATATTTATAAAGGGTTTGGAAAAAGATTTATTTAGAAATACTCAAATCTTTCCCATTTAATATACATTTATTGAATTATACCAAGAATTCCTTATTCGATAATAAGTATTCAATATATCCCATGTAGCATCCCACTATAAATCATTATATTGAGAAGAGGTGAAATTACACTAACTAGAGGTGAAATCCCCAATACACCAAATAACAACAATAGATTTTAAGTGATTAATAGAACATTGGGGGATGATTTTCCCTTTTGAAATACAACAACATGATAATTGAAAACAGAAACATCAAAACCATCCATCTGATGAATGAGGATAAGAAATAATACTAAAATGTAAAACCAATAGAATAACATTATTAACGTGATAATAGAATAAGTAACATCAACCAAAAAAACCCCAAAAGGATCATAACCCAAATACACAATAGTGGAAAAATCACAAAAACCTCATAAACAATCTCCAAGCTCCAACACCACCTACCATTAACACATTATCATGATTCACAACTAGAGAAATCATATACATTCCCCAGTCCTACTTCATATTATACTGCATCTACAAACACACCAAAGTGCACAATAAGGGGGTGAGTATAACACTCAATTGGGAATCCCTAGAGACTTTCCAACACACTCCATGAGGAAAGGAATTGGTTACCACATTTTATAAAAAAAATTGATAAATGGTTAAATAGTTTATTGAAATATTTAATTTAAATCCATGTGAGGAATTAAATAATCAATTTTATTACCATACATTAATGCTTGGAATAATTATTCCCATTTTCACACACACACACATAAGTTTTATGTCCACATTGATAGAGGTACATCAAAACCACACTACATCCAACAGTAGTGGTAGAACTTCATGATCATACTCATTCACACATTCAACACACTCCAACCCAGTTATTCCAAATTCTATTCCAATTCATTTTTAATAAAAAATATTCCTTTGAATTAATTTCATCAAACATTTTTTTGTGTATAAAAACCTTAACATAAATTTAAAACAATCATTTTAAAATTATAATAAATGGAGTTTTCAAAAATTCATCCAATTACCATACTTATAAATCATAAACCAAATTGGTTTCCTATAAGAAATCACACAAAATATCCAAAGAAAATATATTACAAGATTCTAAATAAAACCAATCATTAAATATCTGAAATAAGTGGATATGATAGAAAATCCACTACCTCTCAATGGGTAATGAAAAAAATAATATAACTAAGAACTTATATATTCGAGCTCACAACACCTTTCCTTCAATAGATCCAAAAAGATTCCACAAATATTCGAATCATATAGAATAGATACAATGATAATGGATTATATTAATGTCTATTAGAGAGAGAATAATAGTAAATCTAATAAGTATAGGGAAGAATTATGACTTACTATTGATTGTGGATCTCCAAATAATTTTGACTCATCAAAATTTAATTCTAGGTCAATGGCAATCACATTAGTTTCTTATGGAGGAAAAATAGTTTAAGATTATGAGATAATAAGAGAATAATGAAGGTTTTAGGTCCATAATCTATATTAAAATATATTTTTCACGAAATTAATTGTACTTTTTGTGGTTATATTGCATTGTTTTCTAAATTGTGAACCAACTATGCATATGATACTAGAATAAACCTGTAACAACCCAAGAATTTATGAAAAATATTCTTTTTAATTTCATTAATATCTTGTGTTGTACGCAACACAAAAAGGATCTTGCACAACACGCATCCTTGACTTGCCTTGCATTACACGCAATCGCAACCTTCCTCGATAGCGTGTGTAGTACGTAATACTGAGTTTCACGAAACAACGATATGCTATTAAAATATTATTAAAACTAGCCGTTATGAATAGTAATAACCACTTTTTAAATTTCAGAAAATTTAGCTCTCAAAATGGACTTTATTTTTGGATTCGGTGTATCGAATTTATCCTAAGGTGAAATTTTGGTACTTTTCGGATAACTTTCATATTCTGATGAATAGTGAAAATTACTAAATTATAATTAAAAACAACTTTTTTAATCGAAATAATTAATAGTGATAAATTATTAATTTTAGTGGTTTTAAAGTATATTTAGAATATATTTTTACAATTTAATACGATGTTGGTCATTGGATGTAATTTTACATTAAAACCAGACATAATCAAGTGTCAATCTTTTGGTAGATATTGTTTCTTAAAAACATGCTATTTGTTTTAAGAGCGGGATTTAATTATAAAATTAATTAATTTAACTTCTATGTTATAAATTTGGTAAAATAGACTTCATTTTTGAATTCGGAATATGAAATATAGCTTAGGATGAAATTTTGTTATTTTTCTGAAAACTATCAATTTTTGATGAATAGTGAAACCACTAAGTGGTAGGTTAAAAACTGAATTTTTCATAAAACATAATTTCACCGCTTCTGTGAGTGGAATTTCAAAAATCCGAGAGACACGGTTGTTGTCAGTAAGTAAAATGTGGTTCAATGAGATGAAAATAATTTTTGGTGAATAGTAACTTTTTACTTTTATTTACCACGGTTAAAAGTAAATAAGGTAATTAAGGGTAAGAATGATATTAATATTACCCTAACACATGTCCTAATTCTATTGGACAAGTGTATCTCGACCAAAAACAACCTTAGGTGTAAAATATTATCATTTAGGCCCACTTCGATTAGATTAGGACATTTATTATTATTTAATTCAAAGAAGAGTTAAAAGAGTTAAAATCAATGTTTATTTACTAAAACATTTTTAATATAGGGTTATACATAAGATTAATTCGATTGTAAATATTCATTAGTAAGCTAAAAAGATTTCCTATATAATGATATTTTATTTATAATTTTTAGACTTCAAATAAATTAATTTATTTATGACACAACGATGATGCAGTAATTACCCTTTTTAAGGAAATATTAACATAATTGATGTTATAAATGCTCAAATGAATGTAATTTGAGACTTTTTATGAATTAAACTAATTTTCTAGGTTACTATGATATATTAGTGTTGATTTAATCAACTTGGTTAGAACATATAATTCTGTTATGACTTTCAAAAAAATCATATATCAAATAGTGTCAAAATTGACACAAAATAGTTTTTAAATCAAATATTATATTATTAATTGTTATTTTATTCCTAAAAATCTAAGGTTCGGCCAAATGACTTAGATAAGGATATATGTATTAATAATATACAATTTGGGGTTCTTTTGGCATGTTATAGTAAGTTTATTAACCATATAGTGAAAGAAAACAAAAAGACACGGTAAAAGTTAAATTATTTAACTTAGAGTTAAATCTAATTGATAAGGATAAAATAATACCCTAAACTTGTCTAAATCCTATTGGTTGATAGGATTTCGACCCATCCCCACTTTAGCTTCGAAATAATACCCTTTGGAACCATTATAAACCGATTTTGACATTAATATAAAATAATATTTTGAGGTATTCCTAAGGTGCCCCTCTCCTCCCTTATAAAAGGACATCTCCTCCCCCTCATCCTCACACCAATTTGAGCACTCAAGCTTGGCCAACCCCTGCCAAAATATCTTCTCCACTTCCCTAGCAACATCCTAGAGGTTCTGGTCTTCCTCAAAGACCAATTTTAGTGACCTAAGAGGAGGTCTCAAAGAGGCGCTTCAAGGAGAAGGAGGTTCGGACACATACGAAGCAAATCGGACCTAAGGTAAGGGAAATATCACAATCTCATTTTTATCCGAGATTGTTTATACTTTGAAATTTATTGGGGTGTATTTTATCATCCAAATCTATGTTTCCTCAATATGTAATGTTATTTCCATCTACCTAAAATTTATTAAATCAAATTTTACCCTTCGGTGAGTTTTTAGTAAAGAATATGAAAGGAATATTTTGTCGTTTTCGTACGAGGTAATTTTTGACTTTTCCGACAAAAGTACGAAGAATGTTTTTTTTAACTTATACAGAAAGAATGGATTTTTAAAACATTATTTCCAAGAATATTCCTTTATAAGTTTTCATGTTTATTTTTAATCAACTTCTTTTAGTTTATAATTGTATGACATGTTAAGAAAAGAGAAGTGTTTTTGAAGTAGAAAGGATATTTTCCTCAAGAATGAAGTTCAAGTATTTTATCAAAATTATTTTCCATCTAAGATAATAAAAGGGTTCTTTTTTTATCCCTATTATTACATGGATTTGATTATGTTGTGATGGAAATATTTTTATGAATTCCTTTATCTTATATGAATTGTTTTATGATGACATGTTGTTTAAGAATCCCATTTTTATTTCATGGGTTACAATATGATGTATGGATTATGATTATGTGGAACACATAAGAAAGGATTAATTATAAGATGGGTGGGACCTATATCTCCCTCCAATGCATTGGGTAAAGATTTTATATATCATGAGATAGACATGGCTGGAATGGTAGGTTATACCGGTTCTGTGAAACAGGACTGAAACGAGGGTTACTCGATTCAGAAAGGGACTTTGTCCACTATGATAGTCTTGGCAATGAGTCTTGACTAACAAGAAATGATTCTCTATGATTATGTGTGTATGCCACAAAGTTTCATGTTTTAAGTTATGCTTATTGGGATTTCATTTCACTACTATGATTTATCCCATGATATGAAATTATGCTCTCTTTTGCAGGTTAAGATTTCCAATAGTTATGTTCTTATGAATATGATGTGATTGATTTTTTTTCTTTTGCTTACCCTTACTGAGCATTTGAGCTCACCCTTTTATGTTTTCTTTTCCCCAGGATATAAAGAAAGGTTTTAGGTCGGAAAAAAAGGGAAGATCTTTATGGGAGATATTGAAGATCTTTCACCACGATAAGAAGATTGCGTTCCAAGTTTCCAAAGACACTAAACTATTATGATCCTTGTGTGTGTGTTTTTTGTTATGTACTAAGTATTCCGCAAATGTAATGTAATGTCCATGTACGTTAGGATTCGGGTCTCTACAGTTGGTATCAGAGGGAGGTTTAGTCAACCTTTGGAAACTAGGATGCGAGAAATTTAGTGAGATCCCTAGAGATATTTCTAAGGTATGTCTAGGGATGTCCCTAAGGTTAAGTATAAGTATAGGTTATAGTACTAGAATTACGCTAAAGATCATAGAATTAAACCTAAGATGTTAGATATTGAAGGTATTCCCCCTTTATTATGATGTTTTCCCTAGCATGATTTTTGCCTCTCACACTATTCTTTTTGGGTTTTAGACGATGGCTGGTACCCAGAGGAACCGTGTTGATCAATGCAATGGACAATGCAATGATTGTCCTCCTGAACAAACAAATGTTATGGGAGATGGAGTGAAAAATCTTATTGCTATACTTACATAAGCTATGAATCATTCTGGACTTCCAAATGAGCAGAGAAGGGAACAATATTCTATTGAGTCCTTCATGAGGCAACGTCCACCTTCTTTCAGTGGGTCTTCTGATCCACTTGTTGCTGAACAATGGATCAGTACCACTGAAAAGATATTTTCAGTTCTTCAATGTTCTGAACATGATAAAGTCATCTTAGCAGTATATCGTTTGGAAGGTGAAGCTGATTAATGGTGGAATCTTATCAAGAATACAAGGCAAAGAGATGAAATTGAGTCCATGGAATGGGATGAGTTCAAGAACTTGTTTTTCAGTAAGTACTTCCATCGTATTCTTCGAACAAAGATAGAGAAGGATTTTCTTGAACTAAAGCAAAAGGATGATGAATCTGTTGGTATATATGAAGCAAATTTTACAAGACTTGCAAGGTATTCATATGGCATTATCATCCAACCTGAAAGTAAAGTTGATCAATTTTTCAGTGGCTTAAAACCAAGTCTTCGAAGGGCATTAGCTATAAGAGACTTCAGTAGCTATGAAGAAATTGTTCATTGTGCTATCAAAGTAGAAATGGAAGTTGGTGTTACATATCCATCTCATGGTTTTGACAAGAAACGAAAGATGGAGTTCAAGGAGAAATCTCAGAATAATGGTGAAAAGAAGATGAATGTTTCCTTATGCACAAAGTGTGGAAAGAAGCATGGAGGAGATTGTCTTAAAGGGACTAGAAAATGTTTTATGTGTGGAAAAGAAGGTCATCGAGCAGCTGAGTGTCGAAGTAATGGAAAAAGGGTTTCTAATGATGTGAATAAAGCAAACACTGCAGAGAACGCACCACCAACACTTCAATGCTTCAAGTGCAAGGAAATGGGGCATTATGCTAATAAATGCCCTAATCCAAGGGTTAGTGATGATCAACATGAGCAACCACTGAAGGAAAAGGACAAAGGGAAGTTACATGCGATCACTATTGGCAATGTTGAATATGACAACGATGTGGTGGAATGATTAAGTGTTTATGTAATGGGATTCCAAAATAATGCTGTATCATTGAGTATTGCAATATTTATTGATGTGTTATTCAAAGTGATTGAGATATTTTTTGAAAATAAGTTGATATGCGAGAAAATGAAATGTTTAATAGTATTCATGAGCTCATGATTGATATAAGGACTAAGTGATATCATGGTTTGAGTATATAGAATTTTGAGGATTTTGGTATGTGGAAAGTGTTAACATTAAACTGAATTCATGTTTTCACTAAGGTATTCAAGAGAATACATGATTAAGGAATTTGAATGTTTGGAATGTGACCAACAAGACATATCATATGATATATGGGGATCAACGATGGTATTAAATCTCTGGTAATCGTTTTCACTATGTTATGGGAGTGGACTGCAGCATTATGGGTAAGCCTAAAGATTGGAATGGATTATGTTGAAATACGTTAGTATTGTTTAAGGATAGATGTTTTTTTTTCTCGATATTATTGATGGGATGTTATAGTAATATAGTTTTAGAAAAAGGACAACCTGCAGGACGGGCGACAGCCCATCGTGTCGGACAAGGATGTGGGAATCGAACCCACAACCGAAGTGCGACTCGCCTTTACCGCCTACCACTGACCTATAGGAAGTCCCTGTTTAGTAGAAACTAGTTTTATTATATTAAGCAGTATGATATGTGAAGTATAAGTTCATTTTAGGAACCATATATGATTAATCTCACTATAGATGGACTTATGTATTTTTTTGATAACTTTTCTAACCTTTTGTTTGAGATAGATGGAATGACCCATCATTCTATCACATGATCTGCTAACACATCATGAATGAAAAATTCAACTTCATTTCATTAAGGGATGAAGTGGAAATTGTCCAAAGAATGACAAACGGTGAGACAATACCAAAATCACGAATGTATTTCTTCTAATTCCAATTTCATCAACTTTAGGGAAATGATCTTGAAAACCAAAAATGTTGTCCTAGTGATCTTATACCTGATGAATCGGATGGTACCTTAGATCGTAAAAAATTTATGGATTTGTGATTTTTGGCTTTTCCATAGCCATGTTCTCTACCACTCTCCATCAGAACATGATGGTTAGATTTTTTTTCCATATCCATATTTTCACCTATGTGGAAACCCAGCGATTAGTTTATTTGGGTAACCGTTACGTTTCATACTTTCGTTTTTAAAGATTGGTTTTGGTATTCCTTTTTACGATGTGGGTTTCTATTAAAGAAACTGTCGAATAGTAAACCATTTATAACCCCAACGAATTTCGAGGGCGAAATTCATTTTAGTGGGGGTAGAATGTAACAGCCCAAGAATTTATGAAAAATATTCTTTTTAATTTCATTAATGTCTTGTGTTGTACGCAACAAAAAAAGTATCTTTCACAACACGCATCCTTGACTTTCCTTGAATTACACGCAATCGCAACCTTCCTCGATAGCGTGTGTAGTACGTAATACTGAGTTTCACGAAACAACGATATGCTATTAAAATATTATTAAAACTAGCCATTATGAATAGTAATAACCACTTTTCAAATTTTAGCAAATTTAGCTCTCAAAATGGACTTTATTTTTGGATTCGGTGTATCGAATTTAGCCTAAGGTGAAATTTTGGTACTTTTCGGATAACTTTCATATTCTGATGAATAGTGAAAATTACTAAATTATAATTAAAAACAACTTTTTTAATCAAAATAATTAATAGTGATAAATTATTAATTTTAGTGGTTTTAAAGTATATTTAGAATATATTTTTACAATTTAATACGATGTTGGTCATTGGATGTAATTTTACATTTGAACCAGACATAATCAAGTGTCAATCTTTTGGTAGATATTGTTTCTTAAAAACACGCTATTTGTTTTAACAGCGGGATTTAATTATAAAATTAATTAATTCAACTTCTATGTTATGAATTTGGTAAAATAGACTTCATTTTTGAATTCGGAATATGAAATATAGCTTAGGATGAAATTTTGGTATTTTTCTGAATACTTTCAATTTTTGATGAATAGTGAAACCACTAAGTGGTAGGTTAAAAACTGAATTTTTCATAAAACTTAATTTTACCGCTTCTGTGAGTGGAATTTCAAAAATCCGAGAGACACGGTTGATGTCAGTAAGTAAAATTTGGTTCAATGAGATGAAAATAATTTTTGGTGAATAATAACTTTTTACTTTTATTTACCACGGTTAAAAGTAAATAAGGTAATTAAGGGTAAGAATGATATTAATATTACCCTAACACATGTCCTAATTCTATTGGACAAGTGTATCTCGACCAAAAACAACCTTAGGGGTAAAATATTATCATTTAGGCCCACTTGGATTAGATTAGGACATTTATTATTATTTAATTCAAAGAAGAGTTAAAAGAGTTAAAATCAAAGTTTATTTACTAAAACATTTTTAATATAGGGTTATACAAAAGATAAATTCGTTTGTAAATATTAATTAGAAAGCTAAAAAGATTTCCTACATAATGATATTTTTTTTATAATTTTTAGACTTTAAATAAATTAATTTATTTATGACACAACGATGATGCAGTAATTACCCTTTTTAACGAAATATTAACATAATTGATGTTATAAATGCTCAAATGAATGTAATTTGAGACTTTTTATGAATTCCACTAATTTTCTAGGTTACTATGATATATTAGTTTTGATTTAATCAACTTGTTTCGAACATATAATTCTGTTATGACTTTCAAAAAAATCATATACCAAATAGTGTCAAAATTGACACAAAATAGTTTTTAAATCAAATATTATATTATTAATTGTTATTTTATTCCTAAAAATCTAAGGTTCGTCCAAATGACTTATATAAGGATATATGTATTAATAATATACAATTTTGGGTTCGTTTGGCATGTTATAGTAAGTGTATTAACCATATAGTGAAAGAAAACAAAAAGACACGGTAAAAGTTAAATTATTTAACTTAGAGTTAAATCTAATTGATAAGGTTAAAATAATACCCTAAACTTGTCTAAATCCTATTGGTTGATAGGATTTCGACCCATCCCCACTTTAGCTTCGAAATAAGACCCTTTGGAACCATTATAAACCGATTTTGACATTAATATGAAATAATATTTTGAGGTATTCCTAAGGTGCCCCTCTCCGCCCTTATAAAAGGACACCTCGTCCCCCTCCTCCTCACACCAATTTGAGCACTCAAGCTCGGCCAACCCCTGCCAAAATCTTTTCTCCACTTCCCTAGAAACATCCTAGAGGTTCTGGTCTTCCTCAAAGACCAATTTTAGTTCCCTAAGAGGAGGTCTCAAAGAAGCGCTTCAAAGAAGAGGAGGTTCGGACACATATGAAGCAAATCAGACCTAAGGTAAGGGAAATATCACAATCTCATTTTTATCCGAGATTGTTTATACTTTGAAATTTACTAGGGTGTATTTTATCATCCAAATCCATGTTTCCTCAATATTTAATGTTATTTCCATCCACCTTTAATTTTTTAAATCAAATTTTACCCTTCGGTGAGTTTTTAGTAAAGAATATGAAAGGAATTTTTTGTCGTTTTTCGTACGAGGTAATTTTTGACTTTTCCGAAAAAAGTACGAAGAATGTTTTTTTAACTTATTCTGCAAGAATGGATTTTTAAAACATTATTTCCAAGAATATTCCTTTATAAGTTTTCATGTTTATTTTTGATCAACTTCTTTTAGTTTATAATTGTATGACATGTTAAGAAAAGAAAAGTGTTTTTGAAGTAGAAAGGATATTTTCCTCATGAATGAAGTTCAAGTATTTTATCAAAATTATTTTCCATCTAAGATAATAAAAGGGTTCTGTTTTTATCCCTATTATTACATGGATTTGATTATGTTGTGATGGAAATATTTTTATGAATTCCTTTATCTTATATGAATTGTTTTATGATGACATGTTGTTTAAGAATCCCATTTTTATTTCATGGGTTACGCTATGATGTATGGCTTATGATTATGTGGCACACATAAGAAAGGATTCATTATAAGATGGGTGGGACCTATATCTCCCTCCAATGCATTGGGTAACGATTTTATATCTCATGAGATAGACATGGCTGGAATGGTAGGTTATACCGGTTCAGTGAAACAGGACTGAAACGAGGGTTACTCGATTCAGAAAGGGACTTTGTCCACTAAGATAGTCTTGGAAATGAGTCTTGACTAACAAGAAATGATTCTCTATGATTATGTGTGTATGCCACAAAGTTTCATGTTTTAAGTTATGCTTATTGGGATTTCATTTCACTACTATGATTTATCCCATGATATGAAATTATGCTCTCTTTTGAAGGTTAAGATTTCCAAAAGTTATGTTCTTATGAATATGATGTGATTGATTTTCTTTCTTTTTCTTACCCTTACTGAGAATTTGAGCTCACCCTTTTATGTTTTCTTTTCCCCAGGATATAAAGAAAGGTTTTAGGTTGGAAAAAAAGGGAAGATCTTTATGGGAGATATTGAAGATCTTTCACCACGATTAGAAGATTACGTTCCAAGTTTCCAAAGACACTAAACTATTACGATCCTTGTGTGTGTGTGTTTTGTTATGTACTAAGTATTCCGCAAAAGTAATGTAATGTCCATGTACGTTAGGATTCGGGTCACTACAAAACCTATATATTTTCATGGTTCATGTAACATGGTATAGAAAACTATGCACCAAAAATGTGGTTCTAATATCCCAGGTCCACACCCTCTAATTGTTGGATAACATGGTTTGACAAACTATGCACTAACCATACATTTTCCTACATCTCTAATCATGTGGTTCCTTTTATAATAGATATGATTTGACCAAACTAGGATCCAACTGAATTCCAAACCAATGACTCTGATCATCACCTAGAATGGTTTCCTAGTTATTGGAGATGATTTTCTTAAACTATTCACCCTTTTAAACACTTCAAAAAATACTTCAAAACAAACCAAAAACTCCAAAAATACAACCCAATTATTATATAATATCAAAAAACATAATAAAAGGTAAAATTATAAGAAATCGAGGGGGTCTTAATTTCCTAAAATTTTCTCCACCCATGAAAACCTTCTAGACATACCATATGTATTACTCATATTCTTAATCTTGGGAAATAAAAACATTAGAAGTGCGAGCTGAAATGGTCAGTAACTGGTAGAATATATTGGATTATATCATCTAATAAACAAGGAAAGAATAATATACTAGGAATATATAAATTGAATATTTTAATATAAGTGATAACATTATGTTGAAATAAATCAATGAATTGGAAAAAAATCACATGGATAATAATAAATAATTCCATAGTGATGGAGTTAATAACACAAACTATCATTATTACCCTCATGAAAAAAACTAAGACATTATTTGTATCATCATGACAACATCCAATACATATTTATATCTATCAATACTGAATCCAATATACTTTTCATACCACCGTGATTGCAGCCAATAAATTGTTTTTATCATCATGACAACATACAAGAAATAATTATTATTATCATGAATACAGAAGATGTATTTTTCTAACCATCATTATCACAACCATAATATATTTCTAACTATCATTATGGTAACCAAGAAATTTTTCTTTCCATAATAACCATATCCAAGATATTATTTTTAAATGTGTGGGTTAATACAAAATACATAATCTTGTTTGTCTTGTGATTCCAACCTATACATTGAGGGATATATAATTCCAGGACTCACTCATCACTTAAAAATTTTAAATGTTTCAAATATAAATTAAATGATTAATATAATAAATTTTCAACAATCCTTAGAAATCAATATGCAACTATAATATAAGAAACAACATACGAGATATAACTTATTTTCCAAGTCAATAAATCAATAAACATAACCATAATCCTTCTAAAGAAGGAATGTGGATGTTATCATTAAATATTACTCTAAGTGAATATAAAAATCATGAAATTAAGTTTAGATGGTTTAAAAACACTTCGAATAGATCATTAAAAATTTACATGGTTAAAAAAGAATAAGTAACCCTTATATTTTCAATGCCCTTTTAAGAAATTAATTTATAAAATAAATTGAATTGAAAAGTATTTTTTGAAAACATTGAAAAATGGAGGATAATTTTATTAAATAAAATTTACAAAGACTTTAGGAAATCTAATTTTTATGAAAAAAATTAAAGGGGAATATACTCACAATTTTTTAAAGAAATTAAAAGTTAATAGAAAGCATATTCACAACTCACATTTAAAATCATTTTCACTAAGATTAAAATAATAATTTTTAAAACAAATTTTCAAAATATAAATATAAATAATGGAATATTGAAGTATCCTAATGGTAAATACAATTATGTGTGTAGTGGAAAATAAAATACATTAATTTGAATGAAGAATCATTAATTATTTTTAAAAACATTTATTGAAACCCACATCATAAAAAGGAT
Source organism: Viscum album (assembly GCA_963277665.1). Taxonomy (NCBI): domain Eukaryota; kingdom Viridiplantae; phylum Streptophyta; class Magnoliopsida; order Santalales; family Viscaceae; genus Viscum; species Viscum album. Next base: position 608,679,985 of record OY728137.1, on the reverse strand, counting down.
AATAAAACATTATTTCAAAAATTTGTGGAGGGAAATAATAATATTGTGTGAGATAATAACAATTTTGGTTTCAAAATAATAAATGAGAACTTTGGAGGCTATAATAATATGGATAATGCTGAGAAATTTTACTCACAAAAAATAAGTTATATTGAAAAAGAATCCATTACAACTTTGGTAACTTTTGAATCAAACTAACATGAAGTATAAAACATGAAATTGAACTATAAATATCGAGAAAAATTATATTCAAGGTAAATTACGTGAAAGAGGTATAATATACACCATATATGTTAAAATAGTTTCATAATACAAAACCTGTCCCAAAGAAAATAATTTCAAACAAATAACTCATACCTTTAATCTTATATTTCATGAAATCTCTTTAAACTAATATATAATAAACATAACCATATTAATAAACCACATCCTAACCTTATTCATATATATTATATTTTATAAACTTAAATAACAATGATTAATTATACATTAATTATCTAGTGATTTTTTAATTTCATCGTCAGATGTTAGTAAACTTGATTTTTTTGTATGATTTTCATAATTATGATACCGAGTCTCATTATTTTTTAAAAATATCATCATTAAAATATTATTAAATATACTAGAATAAAATTTCTATAATGATTTATATTTTTCTAATTCAATTACATGATATTTTTAATTACATTTCGTGAAGAAAAAATCGGTGATGAGCTTGTTTCAGGGAATTTACCAATAACAATGGACTACTATATAATGATCATTAATTTTTGTATCATACTTATATAATATTAAAAAAATGATATAATATACTTATTATAGTAATATTTAACACAAAATTTTTTCAATAATCATCCAAGAATTTAGTTATGAAAAATAAAATATATCATTCACGGTGGAAGTAGCCCTCACGTATGAAGGGGTCATTTTCTTATTTTTCCATGAATGTAAAGAAATGATGATTAGTAATGATTTATAATTATTAAATAATATTAATGTCATAAATATAATATTTACTCACTAAAATATTCTTAGAACCATATAATTATTTTATTGATGAAAAATCAAACACGTTAACCATGGTGGAGGTAGTCTACATGTCGGCATGAACGATGTTTTCACTTTTTAAATAGTTAAAAGGCTGTTAGAAAATGATTATTCCAAGAATATGTTGAAATTTAAGTATAATAATGATCATTAATTCATTATATTGTTATCATTGAAATATATTTGGTGGATTAATATAAATAAGAAAATGGTTAGTGATTAATTGGTATTCATTTTGGGAACTTGAACCATCTCTATGAGACTTCTTCGAAATGGAGGGGTTTGGATAGATTATTATCACTAGTGGATTATGAATTTGGAAAATGATTATAGGATGGTTAAAATTTTATTTTTTTAAATAAAAATTTGAACTCTATGTGTTTCATGATGAATTTATAATTGCGCACTTTTTATAAGAGGAAAAGGAGTTACTTTTCATTTGAATTAAATGGTAAGTGAGGGATAAAGATGTAAGGACTGTGGTTTTAGGTGATTTAAGAGTATAAATTTATGTGGGATATATAGGTTTGTATTTAAAACATAATTAAAGTTTTATATAAGGTCTAGATTTAATTTAAATTAAAAAAATCGAGCCACTATAGGATATCCATTTTTACCCTGATTAACCATTATTATATTTTAACCATGCAAATTATTTTTTTACTAAAAATATAAGATGAAAATTCATGAAAAATGTTAAATTAATGATTCAAAATTTATATTCTATATAATCTAATTCAATTTATAAATATTAAAAAACTATCTTTCAAATTAAAACATAATATATATAGGAAAATGATTTTTGGAGATGATTATCTTCCAATACATTAAGTATTTTGGTCCCTATTTAAAATAAATTACTAATAAAATTATTTTTCATATTTTTTTTATATGTTTAAGAATCAGATTATATAAATTATACCAAATAGTCTAATTTATTTCTTTAAGATTAAAATACATAATATATATGCAAAATACAATTTATCGAAAAATATGCATTTCTAACATTAAATAACTTTAATCACATCCCATTTAATTGAATTATTTATATTTTAACAATTAAACAAATTAATTTGTATTATAATATATAAAATTGTTTTTGAAACTATAATAATATGTTTCTAATTAAAATAAATCATTTTAACTATCTTTTTATATACTTGTGGTTTTCTCGTTCTTTTAATTTTCTAAATTATTTTTCAGATTTAAATTTCATGATGTAATACTTATTATTTAACATTATAATATATAACATAGTATATAATAGTACAATATTTCTTTTTGTACAATATATTCCAGAATTTAATTTATTATAATTATTGGGGTGATACAAGAGTTCCAAAAATCTATATATATTTTTAGATTGACTTGATTTTTTCCAAAATCATTACCTTATTCATTTTGTTATTCTACTACAGCTCCCCAATACCATATTTTATATATTTTTAACCATTTTATTTGATACTTGTTTGTTATCATTTTTCACAACACTCTTCGAAACTTTCTCTAACAGATTTTATTTTATGATTTCTCCATCTTTCTATATAGAACATTTATGTTGAATCTAAAACTGTTAAATTCCTTTTCAACATTCCTCAATTTTTATTTAAAAAATATAATATAAATTTACTTCAATTTCACTATTTATTAAATATTTATTTTAAATGTTTTATTATCATCAATAAAACTCTTGAAATCGTCAACTTCGTTAAGAAAATTTTCTTTTTCATATGCATGGATGGATTTCTTAATACTAGAAAATTGATCTTATTTCATCTATATTGTAATTTCCTTATCAAACATTGAGTTATTTTAAATTCATTCCTTTAATTATGTCTTCAAAAAAGCTTCATATTAATTTAATCATCACTCAAAACATCAACAATCCTATTACTAGTGAGTTCTTCTTCATTTACCTTATAAATTAAATGTTTTTCAATAATATCACTAGAAGCTTCAATATACTATTCTTTACAACTATTTTAACTAACATAAAAAATAAATAATGATTTCATATTCTAGTTTTTTCATAAATTATTTCACTCCCTTTAGAATAATACCTTGAATTTTTAGTCATTTATGATTTATTTTCCAAAGTATAACCTTTCTATTTGTTTTCATTCATCATTAGATTCTTCTTCTTTTTAGTTTGGACTATTTTTTTGTGAAATATGTAATTGAACTATAGTAAAAACATTTTATTATAATATTTACATTAAATACTACTTTAACACATCACGCACAAATTAAAATAAGATACATTAGTTTTTTATATTTCAAATACATTTATGATTATGAATCTAAACAACTAGCTTCATCTTCATCATCATAATTCTTATATTTCTCATATTTTGTAGTTTCAATTAATTTCTATTTTTCAGCCATACTATTATTATTCAACCAAATTTTCTCCCTCTTCTCATAATATATGATAATTCTGAGTAAATATTCTAAATTTAGTATACCAAGACTGCTATCTTTTTGAGTGTATATATTTGCATCAAACATGTCTAATAGAATATTGAGAATCTTCTCAAACAATTTTTTATCTTCTAAATTCTCACCATAAGATATATATTTTCTCACTATCACATTCATCCTTATTAATAATTCATAAAAAAATTCATCTTTTGGTATTTTTAGATCTTTATATTTTAATGAAAAAAATCAATAGTTTAGCATGACACACATTAGAATTTACCTTATAAATGTTCTCCACTTTATCCCAAATATCTTTGGCTATCTTAATACCATTAAATTAAATATAAAATTATCTAACATGGATGAAAATATCGTATTCCTATTACATACATGATTTTAACGATTTTAATATTTGTTGTTATCACAACAGCACCTTCATCATTAGGGGGTAACCCATCAGTTATAACCTCAATAACATTAAAACTCATAAACAAAAGAAATTGTTTCATCATATATATCCATATATAATATTTTTTCCCATTGAATTTCATAGTTATCTTTTTATTAACTATTTTTTTGTTATACAATTAAAAAAATGGTGACAAAATCCTAACCTAGAGAGAAACTATATCATCTTGACCCTAAACCACTCACATATACAAGACAAGAATGACACTAACCTTGGGTGTAACCCCTGGACACCAAAAAGTGGAAATAAATTCCATGGGTATACAATTTCATGGTGTATGGTTTACCCTTACACACTCCCAACCTCTAATAACCAATAAAAAATTCTATAGAATAATATGATTCCTAAAATAAATTCAACAAAACTCAGATAATCACCATATTTGTAAACAAAATCAAATTTGGAATATAAAATAGAATACCACATCAATAAAAAACCCAATGGATTCATAACACTATATTGAAAAGGTTTTTATACCATTAAATCCACACACAACCACCTTTGAGATTCATCCTTCCCGATCAATGATTACAACATCAAGATTCTCTTCTAGTAAAGTAAAATACCTTCCCATTATCTATATCATGATCAACACCATCTTTATTTGTAAAAATAATAATATGTAGGGGTTAAGTATATTCCCCAGTATGAAAAAATCTTGGATACTCCCCACACATTCCACTAAATTAAGAAAAATATATCTTACATTTAATAAAAATAATTATAGAATAGAATAAAAATATCCCCCATGACATTAATATAAATAATTAGTGAAAATAACCCTCTCTATAATGCACACCAAAATTATTAATAGTCCCAACCATTAAATTCACCAAACCCTCCCATCTAGGTTCCATTATACTAATGAAAATAACCCACCCATTTAATGGGTCTTTAGAATATATTAAACTTATTATAAGAAACATTTCCCTCTTTACCCAAGTCATCACATTGTGATAAAAACCATTATGTCCCAAATTTTGTATAATCTCTAGGTTTGAACCGTCACGTCCCCATTAGTTTATAAAAAATACACTGTAACCATATTATCAAAGGTTTTTACACTTAATAAATTTTATTTGGAATTAAATTACAATTTATGAATTTGGTTGAACATATTGTTAATTTTTCCCATTCCCCATAGTTTTAAAGAAAAATAAATAATAAATATCACTCAAATAAAGTTAATCATGCTATTTTTATTGATAAATAAAATTTATTTTTTTTAAACTAAAATACTTCAATTGATATGTAAAATTAGAGTGGGAAAGAATCCACCTACCACTAATGGGATTGTCTTAAAGAATCTTTACACCAACCCACAAATTCAGGATCTCATGGTCATCCATTAAATGAATAAATATAAATTATCATTAAAACCCATATAATATCATATATTTTCAAATTTTATTCCCATTATTGTTTTCCTCTTAAGAGATAGTGAGAAGGGCATGAAGGGGAAAGAGAAACCGAACTCTTACCTTCTTTTCCATAGGTCTAAATCATTGTGATTACATGGAATCATCCTATTAAGGGAACATAATCACCAAAATCACCCAATGTATGTTTTAGGATAATGATCCCTAGAAAATATGAGTAAAAGAATGGTTATAAAGAATAAATAAAGAAAAAAAATTTATTTTTTGGAACCCTTAAATGGTGTGGATAGTTGGGTTGCATGGAAAGGATTATCATGCAATAATGATTATAATCGACATTGTCTAAAAATAATCAAATACATATATTAAACTCATGATTTACCCAAATTTCACAATAATAATTCCCCTTCACATAGGTGCCCTATCTATTTCACAATTTTACAAATGGAATCATTATAGATTCCCCTAACCATGTACCCTCTAAAGCACTTTTAAAACCTCCTCGAAGCATCAAAAAACCAAACATAATATTACAATGCTTAATATATATAATCAAACAAAAAAATACCTCCAATATGGGGTTTTATATAAACTATAAGATAAATATAAAAAATAAATAGAACTTCGGCTCAAATACAACTTGAAAAGGCACCCACATAATAAAAAAATTGAGGGGTTAATTGGTTATTAAAATTATTTTTGTGTCTTATTATTTAAATAAAACCATATACCTATTAAATTTATTTTAGTTAATTTCCGAACACACCTGAAAATGGAATAATATATTTACATGTTTCGCCACTCAAAATGTGAAAGTTGTCCTTAGAATGATCTGGATTTATGCATTCCCAAACAACCCACTAGTATTGACATGTAGATTACAATGTGTAGGGAATACCTATAAAATTATTTGATATAAGTATCTTATTTTGATGATTTATTCATCCACTATTAAAGTATAAATATATTTTATTTTAATAAAAACAAATCCTTCTACCAAATTAGAATTTTATAGAGGTGTCCTGGTGTTTCTTCTATATCTTCTTTAACCTCAATTGTTGAAGATATCTTCTCTTATCACTATATTAATTCTAGTAATTATTATTATTCTAATATCTATATAAAAAATTATTCTCAATAATTATATAGATATCACATAAATTCATATATAGTTCATTTATTCATGTTATAGTATATTATTGCACAATAGGAGTGGAAAATATTATTTTAAGTTTGAAGTTAAAATTAAATTTCAAACAAGTAGCTTCAACAAACTATTTTTAAACATTTTCACCGTCTCCCCCCTTATTTCATTTTATTTTAATACTATATTCTAGGTCACTATATCCTATAAGAATAACATATAGTGTGACTAGGATTCTATATAGTAACCAACCCTATTTACTTCACCAAACTCTCTTCTTCATGTTTTGAGACTGATTATACCTTTGTGTGAATAAAAAATTATGTTTTGTGTTGTTTAAGACTTGAATTAATATCACTACAACCATATAAAATAAAATTTTATTCAGAAAAATATTCTAGAAAACTTATAATTTTCAAGTATTAGTTTTCTAGAAATTTCACTAAGTGTTAAACATTATGAAGATAATAAACTTACATACATAAACATTACAAGTCCTATGAAACATATTATTTTCATATTTAAACATTATGAATTTATGTTTGTATGAAACTTATAAAAAAACAAACGGAACCTTAAAAATTCAATTAACCTTACAAAGTTCAATAGGAACCGTACAATATTTATTTTATATGAATCTTATGATCATAAACAGTATGACATAGGAACCTTATGAAGTTTTAGAACATCCTACAAGCTATATAAGTTTAATACATATAATCCATATCTTATGAGATGAAAATTATATTATATAAAAAACATCAAACACATATCATATATATTCTTAAAAACACATCTCTTAGGATAACCATATGATGTGATTTCTTCATCCAACGATGAACATACATCTTATGAAAAACAATTATCTTAAAATATTTCACAAGATATTATAATTATCAAAATATTTCATTAACCATGATCAACTCACTTAAAATTATATATTTCATCAAAATTATTTCCAGAAATTTCATACCATCTCCATATTATCCCTAAACATCTTCAAACATTCCTACATGTTTCTCTTAACTTATTAAAATTTATTTTATATCATTTTAAATATTCTTTTTTCATTGAAAATATATACCAACATAATTAACATATCTAATTCCGTGTACTTTAATTATTCTAAATAAAAAAAATATCACAATTGAATCTCCATAAAACTCCCTAAATCAACAAACTTTTTCAATCCATCTTTCGGCATCATCACATAAAAACCATCCTATGTTGACTCTTGGATGTCTATATTCCAATAAGTCTAAGTTCTATTGATAATTATTTATCCAAAATAAATGGAATACATGATAATTAATTAAAAAATAAATTAGTATATTATTTTATAATGGTCATGCCTTCAAGGCTGATGTTTTACATTGCCTCTTCTATTTGAGAATGATGTGATTTTTCATTGTGTGTCAATACCCATACCTATAAAATATTTCATAAAGAATATTGATAATATTCCTTAAATTTTTATAGCATCATTAGATTGTTTGGGATATTGAAATATAATTAATTTTCATAGAAGATGATATAGGCTCTATATAATAAAAACAAATCTTTGCTAGTTATAGAATTAAATTACGACAATAAATGAATTGTGAGATTCATAATGTGTATAAATTGAGTCAAATAAATCTTTAACCATTCCTAAGTGGATATTAAATTTAACATTCACTATTTCAATTTAGTTATTCATTTTCCTAGAATTTTATAAAAAATAATATTTTATAAAAAAATTATAATTAAATAATATATGTATAAATAACTTATTATTATTATTAAATCATTCCTAAGGTATTAACTTATGAAATCCTAAAGTTTAACATAGATTGTATGCTACTAAAATAATTCCAAAATTAACTAATCCTTTCTCTAATTTCATCTATAGGGACCTATACCTTACATTAATGATTAATACATTATCTTTAATATAAACATACTTAATAATACAACTCCTAAAATATATAGGTTTTGTGTCTTAGGAAAATTACATACATATGATATAATTCCAAATAAAATTTTATATTAAATTATTTATTTATTCATATACGTTGTAAATGTTTTCATAATATTTTTATGTTATGTAATCGCCTAAGGACATACATTAATTAATGGATGAAAAAAATCCCATTAAGGGGATGAATAATATGGAGAACCACGATAAATGAAGAAATTTGAGTATAAAGGTGATCATGATCATAAAAAATATCATAATAATAAGATCATAATCATAATAACCATATGAAGAATAATTATAATTTGGAACATTCATAATAATGAAAAAACTTATCATTATGGAAATTGATAACTACAACATTCAAAGACATAGAACGTGAACAATGCTTCCATGATGTTCATGTAATATATATGTTAGAAAATAATGTATCAATTGAAAATAACAAAAAGATACCCTGATAAAATAATGGGCCTAATAATAGTGTCCTAAATCATACAAGGGTGAGTAAAAATAGAGTTTCCCAAAAAAGTTGAAAAAATATCATTTCATATATTCAAAGATTTTTTTTAAAAATAAAATATTATATTTTATAATTTGGAGAAGAATCAATGAGTGGCTTCATGAATAAAGACATTATCAATATTTATTGAATCAAGGACAGAACATAATCTTGATAAATTAAAAAAATTTATACATCAATAATAAGAGTATAGAAATAAACATAAAATATATTTAAAATATATTTTATAAGAATCCAAGGAAAATAATGGACAAATAGAGGAAACCCCACAAGAAGATAAAGTAATGTTAAGAGTCTCCATACATTAGGTATCATTTTTTTCTTTCATTTTCACCCTCTATATATAATACTTATGATTTTTAAACCATTAATATTTATTATTTAACTTCCACTAATGTTATTTTCATTAAAAATTACTAATTAACATTTTATTAAAGATAGAATAGTTAAATGATTTGACTATTTTTGTTATTCTAATTTCATTTCAATTCTATGGTTTTGATTCATCTTTCTATCCATCTGTGAAATTACAACAATAATCATACAAATATGAAGGATTAAATATTTTTAAATTTTAAAAAAGTTATACTAACCAGTAATAAAGGTGATTATAAGTAAAAAATTGGAAGCAACCTCTTAGACTGGTAAACCAACCATTAATGGGACTTTGTCAAAGAGGGAGAGAGAGAGAATAAAAATACATTATAACTTGTTTATAAAGAATATATAGTACCATAATAAAATTTATATAAAGATATATAATCTAAAATAGTAATTCATAAAATTCATGATGAATAAATAAATGGAACAGCCTCATTGGTGGGTATCCTGAAAATTAACGGGACATTATTATAAGATGGAGAGTTGTTATATATACATTATAAATAGATTAAAATAATTGAATAGTATCATATTGAAATAAATATAATTTAAAACTAAAAAATTATATGATATTTGGAAGATTTTTTTATAAAGGGATTGGATAATAAGTGAATGGAAATAGAAAATTAAAAACTAAAAAAGAACATTATCTTTTTCTGAGTTTTTACTATTGATAAGAACATTAAAACCTCCATGGATTTTTGTTGGGTAAGTAAAAAGTGTCGATATGTCTCTAAAGAGTCTGGGGAATATATAATGTTGATGGTCTTGTGAAAATAAATAAATTTTAAAACATTGGTAGGAGGTTTATTTGGGAATAAAATAAAAACTAAAATATTAATCATAAATTAAAACTTTTAATAGTGGTATTATTTTAAATTATGAATTAGATTTAAATAAAATTATAAGTTTTTAGTAATTTTAATTCTTATTTTCTCATGGCTTTCAATTCATAAATTATCAACTATAATCAAACCTATTTATAAAACAATAGTATTAATCATCAATGGTATTTAAAAAACTAATTTCCTCCTTGTGAAATTATTCACTCTTATGAGTTTTAAAATGTGAATCTTCAAATAGTGTTATAAAAATAATTTCATGAATTTACAAAACATGATTAAAATGCCTCATTAATTAAACATATTTTAATAATAATATATAAAAAATGAAAATAGAAATTCTGTTTGATTTTTTGAATTATTTTAAATTTTGACACTTAAATATTATATTAAATAAAATCCTAAAAGCATTAAATTTTTAATTTTATTTTTGATCTCCCAATAAAGGTTAGTAAATATTTGTGGTATACTGTAATTTTTTTAGAATTTACATTTTCATATGTTATATTTAAGTGTTGTGGTGAAGATTAATGGGTTTCTTTAATCTCCTAAATGAATTAAATTGATGGTTCATAATTTTGAGTTTTTAGTGTTTTTTATTATAGTGGTTTGTCCAGGATTAATGTTTTTTTATCTTTCTATAAACTATCATTTCTAGGATAAAACTAACCACATAGGGCAGAGTTGTATGACCTATTTATTTAGTGGTTGTTAGAAATTATTGTACTTTTACTAATTTTTCTATTAAAAATATTAAGAGGTATAGAGTTATAACCAAAACTATTTAGTTATTGTTTATAGGATTATCATGATAAAAGTTCTTCATGTCTAAAAGTTAATGGGATGCAATTATAATTTCTCTATTTTTGGGTAATTAGGGATATTCAGTTTAGTAGTGGAATTAGTTTGTTGAAACATGGTGGTTACGGGTTATTAAGAACTTATTTAACCATAAAATTTATTTTTTGAAGGTTTTATAATGTTAGGGAGTATTTTGTGGTGAAGTTTAGTGAAAAGTGTTATTTTGATAAAAAACATGGGTAGTGCGTAGTCGTTTCAAGACCCACCCTACCGTGATTTCAGGAAATTTGATACAATGATTAAATCCTCAGTCGTTCACAACATTGAAATTACATTTCTACTTACGAAATATATAAATTTTTTATTTAACCTAGAATAAACTTATATTTAAGGAATCAAACAAAAAAATTATGGCACATTTTTTTTATAAGGTTAGGCCCCTCTTGTACATCAAACTCCATGTTGTGCTTGATATTTTTTACTCAAAAAAAACCATTATAAATATTAATATTAATTTTTAAGAATATTGGAAAAGTATCATCCTAAGACCAATCACAAGCATGTGAGTGTGTGTGAGATTTTTTATTTACTATATTACAAAAAATTTCAACATTCTTATAGTAGGTTCTTTATATAGGAACCAGAATAGTTTTTTCTGGGCTCCTTACTACTCTTTTAAGAATATCACTAGAAAGGGATCGATGTCACTTCATTTACACAATTGGTTTTCTTTATCACCATAGATACTTTGAATACAGGTAAATATTCAAGAACACATCATGTATCTTGGATTCTTTTTTCTATATAGTTTCACATGTCATCTTCAAAAACATTTTTCTAGGATTCTTAACACAAACTTGATAGATCAAAACTGCCTGTAAATCATCAACATAACTTCTTACACATCATTCATTCTCACTTAAATTTAAGAAAAATGACCCTAGAAAATTATCTATTGAATAAAAAATAAGGAACATAATCTATTATTTCTCATATATGTTATTATTTTTATTATTCATAAATGTATAAAACATTATGTTTATCATAGAGTGGTATACAAACCAACCTTCCCCTTATTTCTCTTCTACTAGCCTTTGATTATTACATAGTTTACAGCTTTAGTATAAGATCAACAATTCTAATTCTACTTATTGAGTTATAGGCCTCTATACTTACTCAAAAAAATCATTTTGCACCTCAATTCATTCTGTATATTTAATTTATTTTTCTACAAGGCAGTTCAAATTTCTCAATAAAATTTAATTACATATTTATACACACACTACAACCATTTTTTTCTTAGGGTATTTCTCAATTATAAAATATATAAATATAAAGGAGATATAGATTATATGAAAAATATTTTATATCCATAAAATGATATTAATATCTTCTCAAATGGATTCAGGTGGGTGGTCCCCCATGTTCTTTTTATTTTTATTTAAATGGTTATATTTATGAGTATTATAAATACACCATTTTCATCTTTCTTCTCATATTTATATCAAACTAGTATATATTACATTTATACTAATTTTGGATTGATTAATTCCATATAATTATCAAGATACTCCACCAATAACTAACAATAAACATTATTCATTGTTTTCAAAAAAATTCATAGTAATAGAATCATGTAGCATGGAACTCATATTATGTATTAAGAGCTTCTCAGAAACATGTTTATAATCTAGAATGAGTCATTAAAAATATTATGGAATCCCAAATATTATTTTCATTTGTAAAAAAATACAAATTGGATCGAAAAACCATTTTTGATATCATTTCCCATTGATATTAAACTCAAGCATCATTACTTTTATTTAACATAGAATATATTATTCTAACAATCTCATCATTCTCAAAAAAAACCTACTTTAATCTCCCCTATATTATCATAGAAGATTATCTTATTATATATATTTATTTAATCATATGTAATTTTGGGATATTTAAATCATTTAAGTTTGGCACATCAATCATTTAATTTCCATCTACATTTTTATCACATATATATAATTTTAAATATTTTAATTTGTGAGTTATAGTATAAAGGTATATTAATACTCTTTATCTCAGATCAAGTATTAACAACCATATTAATCTTATAAAATTAATCATAATATAATAATATTGTTTTATAACATTAAATAGTTTATTTGGAATCATCATATTTTTTCATTATTATAATATAAATTTTTTAAATTCTAATTTTTAGAATGTGGGATTTTCAAATTTTCATCGAGACCTAGATCATATGCAGATCCAATTCACTCATGCATAGAATCAAATTAATCACAATAAAGTCCAAATGAAATTAGCATAAGTATATATGGCTTATATGTAGAGTATAATGATTCAAACATTTCTCCGCATGACTCTTATACTGCTCAGAATGACCTATATATATTTGACATTGCCTTTGAGATGACTCATTAACTGAGTTAAAATGACTCATATACCGATTCAAAATGACTCATACTTTCTACAAGTTTTTATTTAAATGAATCATATGATTAACGGAGTGACTCATACTCAAATTCTATTACTAATCCATTTTATTATCCTCAACATAGGGTTTCCATATTTTATCAAATAAAATAATAGTCATTTAAATGTTATCTCTATTATTCATTAACAACTGAAAATAATATAAGGCTGAATTTAACTATTTATTTGAATTATAATAATAGTTACAAACCTCTTTATCTTTATTAAAATATCCTTTGAATCATATAAATACTCAATGTATAGTATTTCCATAATCCAAATTATGTTCCCATTTTATCTTTATTTAGACTTCACTAACCTTAATTCAAGTGTATTTAAACAAAAAAAATTTTGAAGAAAAAATCTAATAAACATTGGAGTATTTACTTAAAAATATATGATATATTTTTTAAAACATTAAAATAAATTTTTATGCCTTTTTAATGTTAGTTATACAAGATGTTCATAACAATGAACTTCACCCAGCTCTTCTTTCTTATCTATCATCATTCAACAATATGTTATAGGAATTTAACCCTAATATCCAATCATGATTTTTCTTATCTATATATAAACAATCTATATATGCATCACAAATAATTTATTATCATTTGATTTTCCATGCAACTTTTCATGAAAAGTAACTTCATTATTTATCATTTATGATGATAATATCACATTACCCATAAAATGTATGAGAAACCATCACAGGGTATTTAATGGTTCGATACTCAATCCATCGCTGAAAACATATCATTAAACTATTAACATTTTTATTCAAAACAGTGCAACAAATTCAACTTAAAACCTCATGAAAATTCAATCGAACCCTTTCTTTTTTTCAATGCGTTGAACTTCTTCACATAAATTCATATCAATAGTAGTTCTCTTTTCTTCTCCCCTTATTGAAAATAAATAATAAGGTAAATATAAGTTATTCTACCCATTATTAATATTTCATAATTCTATGGGAAGGTATTATAAGTTAAATTTATTCTCCATATTTACTCTTTTAATTTTATGAAAAAATTATATTCTCCTCATTCGTTCTAGTCTATTTTCTCTCCCTTTTATTGATAGTGCCAATAAAATCACATGAAAAAGGGTTCTACAATGTAATTGTAAGATATGTTTCATCAAATAACCAAATCTATGTCATTTCTTATAACCGATTATAGTAAACAAGAGTGGTTAATTTAGATAAAATTTTTATTTATTAGCAAGTTAAAATGTGATACCACTTTGGATGGGTGAATTGATTATTAAAATTATTTTTAAGTCTTATTATATAAATAAAACCATATACCTATTAAATTTATTTAAGTTAATTTCCAAACACACATGAAAATTGAATAATATGTTTCCATGTTTCACCACTCAAAATGAGAAACTTGTCCTTGTAATGATCTGGATTTCAGCATGCCCAAACAACCCACTAGTATGGACATGTAGGTTAAAACGAGTATGAAATACCTATAAACTCATTTGATATAATTACATTTATTTAGATGATTTATTCATCCACTATTTCAAGGATTAATATATTTTATTTTAATAATAACAAATCCTTATGCCAAATTAGAATTTTATAGAGGAGTTGTGGTGCTTCTTCTTTATATTCTTCAACATGTATAGTTGTAGATATCTTAAATTATCCCTATATTAATTCTAGTAATTATTATTCTTCTTATATCTATATTGAAAATTATTCCCCATAATTATATATATATCACATAAAATCATATATACTTAATTTATTCATGATATAATATATTATCGCAAAACAATAGTGGAAAGTATTATTTTTATATGGAATTTAAAATTTAAATTCAAACAAGTAACTTCAAAAAGCAATTTTTAAACATTTTAACCTTATTACCACTTAATTATTCTTATTTTAAGACTATATTCTAGGTCATTATAGACTATAAGAATAACATATAGATTGATTAGTATTCTATATTGTAATCACCCCTCTTTACATCACAAAACTCACTTCTTCAGGTTTTGAACATCATTGTTCCTTTATGTGAATAAAAAATTCTGTCTTGTGCTGTTTAAACCTTGAATTAATATCACTAAAATATTATAAAGTAAAATTTTCTTCAAAAGAAAATTATTCTGGAAAACTTATAATTTTCATGTCTCGGTTTTCTAAAAATTTCAATAAGTGTTAAACATTATGAAGATAAAAAAAACATACATAAAAAAACATTACAAGGCCTATGAAACTTATTATATTCATATATAAATGTTATGAATTTATGTTTACATGAACCTTCTGAATAAACAAAGGGCACCTTACAAATTCAATGAACCTTACAAAGGTAAATAGGAACCCTAAAAAATCTCATTTATATGAATCTTATGATCTTAAACAATCTTACAAAGGAACCTTATGAAGTTTCAGAACATCTTAAAAGATATCCAAGTATAATACATATAATATAAATCTTATGATAAGAAAATTTTATTATATAGAAGTCATCAGACACATATCACATATCTTTTTCAAAACACATATTTTTTTATTACCATCTGATGTGATTTCTTCATCGTACGTCGGAATCCTATTTTTGATTTTTAAAACTTTTCTAATTTATTTAATTTTTTACTAAACTTCAATACAATATTTATCCAGTAAATAAAATAACATAACATATGATTTAAAAATATTAAAAGAGATATATTGGAAAAATAATATTGGTTCCATGAATTTTACAGATCTACATTATATATTAGGGTTGTTTTAAATAATTATATTTTAATTCCCCCTTTTAATTATTGTAATTATTTTTATATTAAATGAATGCAATTAAAATGTAATTAGTGATATTTTATAATAAATAATATTTTATGAAATGATATACAATTCATTAAAATCATGTATTAGACCAAATTAATGGGATATAAATTAAAACATCATAAATGCTCAGTTTATGTGACCTTTTTCATTTTAATGTAACAAAATTGACCCATAAATTGTGCGAAAATATAATATTATAGTTATTTTTAGAAGGGTTAATGGTGGTTAAGATTAAAATGTAATGGTATATATGTGATCAATACTGGTAAAAATTATATTTCATTAGACTATTTAGACTCAAAATAGTCATATATTAAAAAATAATATATTATGATTCATTTTTACATTAAAATATTTTATATTAATTTAAGATTTTATAAAACGCCATGTGTTTTCCACCCCTCTTTTATATTATGGCACCCTCATTTCTAATATTTACACCAAATTTATCCATATATATTGAAAAAATATAACAATTACTATTCCCCACAACCCTGAAGACATCATAGACCTTATTTTCCTCCCAAAATTCCATCCATTGAGCCCTTTATAGGAGATATAAATGAGTTTTTTCAAAAAGATATAATTTCCTTAAATGAATAATTTCATACAAAAATTAGGATATAAATATATAAATATATTCATTAAATAATAACAAAATTGTCCTAAATATAAAAACATGTTCTTCTATATATGAAAACTATGTTATACACACTCTTTCCCATCAAATGTGATGTGAAATTATTTCTCATGCACACGTATAGTGTACCATCTCTACATAGAAATATAATTAATTTTATATAACCATATTTTATTGATTGGAATTAGGTGGGATTAATATTTAAATATAATATTCATGTAACTTATATATTTTTTTAATATAATTATCATTTCTAAATTCATACATTCAAATCCATTTGGAATCAATTACGTCACTCGTGCATATGAGTGGACTACCACCTCCATGAAGTGATATGATTCATTTTTCATTTATATATTTTTTGTGGATGTAAATGAGGAGAAATTTGATGAATATATATTATGTATATGATATTATAATGATCATATAATGTTCCATTAATATTAACTTTTATTATATTCCATCTGATGAAAAATGAAAACAATATTAATGTGTATGTACATCATACCATCCCCATGAACGATGGAAGATATTTTTCTATATCTAAATTTTATAGATGAATGAATATTTATATATATTGAATATTTATAATATTGCTTTTATGATTAATGTTATGGTGGAACTGTCATAAATACTTAAAGAGTGAAACAACCATACAAAAACATATATGAAAACAGAAGTGATTTTCCCTCAAAATAAGGATTTAAATAAATAATTTTTTAAAAAACAAACAATAAATATAAAAAATTAAATAATATTAATAGTGATACATATGAGTACGATTATAAAATAATATTTAAAATATATCTTTATTAATTATATATGTGTTTTTAAAATATATGAATGAACTCGGACCTAAGGTAATGAGTTTGATATTATAATCTCATTGTTTGTCATGTTTTATTAGTATAATGTTATGATACTAAAATATTATGATCAAACTATCACTATACTCATTATGTATCTAATAGAAATTATATTTGGAGATAATTCATATTTTCTTTTCATCATTATCACATTTTGTACTCAAGATATGGAAAATATATTTTGATGGAATGTCAACTACTTTTCTATCTTTAGTTTAAAAAACATGTTATATCTTATCATTATTTTATAATAATGTTTTAATTAAGGTTATTAAAATCCTACCATGAATTTTTAAATTAAATGTTACCAGTTTTTTGATTTTCAATTTTTTTTCAAATGAATCATATTTTAATTTTCCATAGAGGGTTATTTGTAACTTTATGAGGAAAGTATGGAAGTAATTATTTTAAAAATTTTCAACATGAATAGAATTTTCCAACACCATCATATCTAACTATTTTTGAGATTAAATTAAAAGTTACCATGGTTATTTTCAATGAAAAAATTTTCCATATTATTTTTAATTTTTTTTATATTTTGAAAAAGTTATTACAAAAAGGAAATATTATTTTTCTCAAGAGTTTTTATGATATTTTGATTCATCAATGAGAAAAACATTCAAAAAATTTATTATTTACTAGTAATTTTATCCAAGGATTCCATACTTAATATTTATCTATATATTTTATTTTTTTTGAGGTGTAATGTTATTTAAACTCATTCATTTTCTACGAGTTATGAAATGATGAAATATTAATTATACCCATTTTATTTCATGGGATCCAATTTTTTGAATTGTTTATTCCATTTTTTCAGACATATTTAGGGTTTTATTTACATTATATATGGGAAATATATCCTCCTCCAATTCATTGGTTGTTTATTGATATCTTAATTGAAAAACATGACTTGAATGGAGAATGAAACAACTTTAGTATGCGACACAATCCACTGTGATATTCTTGGGACTGAAACATGGCTAGTATTATTATTTTAGAAGGGAACACAATACACTAATATTTTCATGGAATATATTATTCACTACTAAGGAAATTATTTAATATTCTAATTTTAATGCCACACGTATAAGCCATATGACAATGTATTTCTATCGTGGTTCATATTACTTGACTCTTTTATGATTTATATTTTTTGTACCATCATGATTTATGCCATGAATCAATATTATGATTTATTATATATAATTTTTGTTTTGAAATGTTATACTCATGTTTTAGTACCATATTTCTCATGTTTTTCTTTTAAAATCATTGAAATCTCCCTTTTTACCCTTACTAAGAAATAGAGAAAACCATTTATCTTATTTTCATTCCCAAGTTATGAAGAGAGGATTTTTTTTATGATATTTCTATGAAAGGTTATAATTTTTAATATCAAAGTGTGAGATGATGTAGATCTTTTATAAAAAATTATTATTTCTATGTTTTTAATGATACTAGACATATACGATTATATAATGGATCATTATGTAATGTAATGAATAATACTCAACATAGATGAAATATCTATATATTAAATGTTAGGGTCTCTCTAGTTGTTACCAAGGAAATGGTTATTTAACCATTGGTGACTAGGATGATAACAATTTAGTGGGAACCCTATGTAATATTATTGCTATTGGATAAAATTGTAATGTTTTTATTACTATCCTGAATGGAATATGATAAAACAATGTTTTTATAGAATAAGGTTTCATGATTTAAGATACCTAAAAACTATTTTTTATGATTATGTGGTGTTTCACTATCATTAATTTTCCTCACAATATGGTTTGTTTTTTGTAAATAAATAGAATAATGAGGAATCTTGTTAATGCTGAATGTAACAAATAATGCATTAATTGTCCTCCAGGGTAACCAAATTTCATGGGATATAGAATATAAATAATTGTTTCTTCCATCACAAAAAGTTCTCATGATAACTGTCATTATGGTCTTATATTTGAAAAAAATATGGTATAATGATATGTTGAGTCCTTCATGAGGTAATATCCACATTTTGTTTATTTTTTCACCAATCCACTAGACATTGAGTAATGGATCTAGGACACTAAATATATTATTTCTATGGACTAGTATTTGGAATTTGAGATTCTATTTTGGATATTTATTATTTCAAATATGATTAAAATAAATTTGGCAATATTTCCATGAATATTATGCAACATGGTGATATTAAAATGTTGTTTCTAAATAATTATAATACACATATTTTTCAAAATAAAATTTAGAAGAAATTCATTAGTTTAAATAGAAGGATGATAAATATATTGAAACATATAAGTATTATTTTAATAATAAATATGAGGTAGTATTCTAATATTTTTATCTAAAACAGAAGAAATATTAATTAATTATTCACTTACTTAAAACCAATTATTTGAAGTGTGTTATACATAATTGACATTAGTAGCTATGTAGATATCGTTCGATATGGTACCATGTGGTCGATAGATATTAGAGACTCTTATTTATATAATGGATTTTAAAAAAGAAAAAGAAAAATTGAATATGTTGGACATCCTAAAAATCAAAGATAGATGTAGTTGATATTTATTATTTTATCAAAATTTATAAGATAAATAAGATAAATGTTTTTAAGGGAATTTATAAATGACTCACGTGTGGATGGAAATGTCATTAGGATATCATTTATCAATGTGATGGGAAGAATTTAGATTATAATGAGAAAATATAGAAAGAACCACCCACAATCTAATGTTTTAAATTCAAGGTTTTTGGAGTTCTGCTGACTAGTTCCCAAATTCAATGGCTTATGATGATTATCTACATCAAAAACCAATTAATCATAGATATATTGTGAAATAACATGGGATCATTATTTTTATGAGGGATGTGACAAAAATGTGTTGAAATATAAAATTATAATCAACCCTAAACTTCTAATTTCATATTTTATTTTTTATTTACCTAGTATATAATACACAATTAAATTTTTAAGTGGTCACAATTCAGCCTAGAAAATTCATTTTTTAGTTCATTAAAAACTCCAGGAGAATCTTGATAGGGGATTCAGTTGGCCAAGTATATCACCATGTGGTATCCTGCTCTATTTTTTAAAAATAAAGGGGGATCAATGTGACTCTAAATTTATTATCATAACCATAGAATGATCTCTATCAAGAACATGTATCATTTTGCCCATATTGACGACTTGTTTGATCAACCGTTTAGAGTTAAACACCTATCAAATTATAGATATTTTTTCTACATATCCTCAATTTAGGGTCAAGGGAAGGATATAATCAATATAAAGTTCCCTATAAGGCATGGATAATAGGAACTTATATTGATTCCATTTGGTATTACTAATTAGTGGAAATTCGTCATAGATTTAATGAATAGTGATAGTGGAGAACAGATTGATCACATTGTAGTAGTTTTTATAGATGTAATTAGGATATATTCTATGTGATAGGATGAGAATAAAGATGACATATGTATTACAATGACTAACATAATGAATGCAAATATTTAGGAAAAATTTAAGAACTGTGAATTTTTTATTCAGAATGTGTAACAACCTGACCTGAGTTGTCCTCAAACCTGTATCATAAACCGTTCTATCACATACCCATAGGGAATTACCTAACCCCAAAGTTTGGAAACAATTATCTGGGCATCGAAGCCAAAACTGATGGAATGATTTCACCTAACCTGAATGGACAAATCGAATATATATAAAAACGTATTGAAGGAATAATGGAAATATATTAAATATATTCTCTATCTTTAAGAATAAAAAAGAAAAAATGTAAAACCATCCAAAATATCCATGATACAAGTCCAACTGCAAAGGAACAAAAAATTACTAGCTACTCAATGTCATAGTGTGGAAGAAATCCACTATCTCACAACCAGTTACACTAATTGGTTGACCAAAAAACACAACACCTCAATGCAGAACCTTTAATTTCCGTACACTGTAATACATTAAAAGTTCTTTGGGCCACCGAAGTAGTGAACAATGTCTGAACTAATAATATCAATAGGATCCCAAATAGTTGATCCATAAAAAATCTATGTAAAACAATTCCTATATGATCATTTCAAATAAAACATAGAAAGATAAGAAGTAAATTTTTTTTATAGAAAACATGGTAATGATTTCGCTTTTTCAATTTTCAGAAACAAAATAAGTTATATCTAATTCAATGAACTTTTCCCACTTAATTTTTCATAATTATAAACATGAATATCATGGATAAAATAATAAATCCATGTTATAAAAATGGAATAATAGGTATCAAAACCAAGGATCACAATATGTTAGACTAGTAGACTACTCATACCATTTTCAACAAAGTGTAAAAGCCATCTCCTAGAAAATAGTCCATGGAAGAAGAGAAACACCCTATATGTAAACATCCCTATGAACTTTAATACTAGTCCACTAGAACAAAAGTTCAAAAAAATAGAGGAAATCCCAATAAGAAAACCTCCCAATAATAAAAAATAATGGATGATGGACCCATGATAATCCTTCAACCAATGTACACATGGTAACCCATATTATCACTTTCAAAACTGATTTCAATAATTTAAAAACCATTTAAAAACCATTTAACAAAAAATTTAAATTCATTAAATGTATTGACATTATTTCCATTTATCAAAAACTAGTGATAACTATTTAAAAAAACAATCTTTCCAATTCCTTTTGTAAATAAATATAGGAAGAAGGAACAATAAAATTCCTCATCGTATGTTGGAGATAGAACCACATAACTGAACGATCGGTTCGTACATTCCCACAATGGGATCCACCAACAACAAAAACCCAACAATATCTATGAAGGAACTTGATTCCAATCCAAACCTAAGGATTGATCCAATTTATAAAAAACGGGGTCAGGAGAAAGGAGGAAACCCATAAACCTCATGAACGATGAATCGATAGACCACAAAAAATAATGTAACTGCCTCCACAATGATATCACACATTAGATATAGAAGAAGATACGATGAAACAGAAATATTAGACTAAAAAATTTGATAACGTAACCCACATTCACAATCCTGATCAATTGAAATGAAGAAGTAGAAATATCAATCACTTGGAGAGATTTACCACAACCTCAATGAAGACCGAACACAGAATAGAATGTTCACGAAATAACAATGTCTCTTAAAATTGATGAAGAGTTACGTTGGTCCAAGAGTTATGGAAAATAGGAATTTGAATGGAAATCCAAAACATGAGTGGTTCCATAACACTTATTTTCTTGGTAAATTACATGACGTATACTTCCACTACACATTGTGAAATCCATAGTGTTCTTGTACACCAAAAAAACCAGTCACCTAGAATTAAATTCTAGACCTAAATATAACTCATGATGTGTACCCACTCGTTATGTCATGTGACCATTCACGACAAAAATCATTATCACTACATGCACCCATCATCCATTTTATGGTGTTTAACCTAGTTACAAAAAGTGAAATTTACCTACAGCCTACATAAATATTAGAAAGAAAATTATTAAGACTCTAATCCAAACAAAAGGAAGCTGGAGAGAGGGATAAACATACTCAATAATGGTAATGAGAGGTTAAAAACTCCCCACTATAAATATTTTCTACGCCTATGAAGTCACTTGGTAGATGAAATCCATCGAAAAAGATAAGGACACTTATCCCACATCAAAAAATCATTTTCCAATGTCTCATGATAATAAGATTTGTGTTTTTGTAGAACTCTGTCCAAACTAAATGAATTACCATGAATGAATACATATTTAGAGTAAATGATCTAATTTGGTATATCTAGAATTAAAACATATGGTTATAACTCAATTTCTTCCTAACTCAAAACATTAGGGGGATCTTGATGATACATCAAGAGATGAGATGTGTGGAAAACATCATGAATATTTTTAAACTTAATTGGAAATTCTAGCTAATAGGTAAACTACCCAAGCATTTCATATACATTAAATAGTCCTACATATCTTAGAGATAACTTCCCCTAATTTCTATGATGATAATGACCCAAACAAGGAGATAGCTTCATGAAAACCATGTTAATAATGGAAAACTACAAAGGAAGATACTTCTTATCTGCATATGATTTCTATCAACTCTTGACTATAACATGGTGTTTATGTACATATTGAATAATTAATGACATATCCTGGAAAAAATATGGTCCAACGAAAGAAACTTTTACAACCTTATCCCAACAAAGAGGTTATATTCACAGTTGAACATACACCACCTAAAAGGGATCCATTCTGGTCAATTATTAATAATTATTGATATAAGAAAACTCATCTAGTCCCAAATGGATATCCCACAATCCACTACATTCCAAGAAACATGCACGAAGAAAATATTTCTAGATCTGAATCACACAATCCATTTTACCAAATTTATTTTTATGGTATATTGTTCTCAAATTTATATAGGTTTCCATTTCCTCTAAGAGACTCATATAGAACCTCATGCTAATCCTATGATCCTTATCCAAACTAATAGAATAATGATTACCATATAATATCACATTATATTGCCCATATTTCTTACACATATGTTCAAAATTAGTGGAATTATTGATTACAATAAAATGAGAAAACTTCTTCAACCAAACACAAATTACCCAGATGGAATTCTTTCCTTGGGGAGTCATGGATATCAAACCACAAAAACCAAACGATGTCTATAGAGGCCCTAAAATCTAGTCCACATCTCATTATTGATACAATTTAGAAAAATGGGCCAGTGGAAATGATGAAAACCACATAACTCATGAAAAAACACCCACCTCAACACAATAAACAATGAAACAACCTCTATAATTAGATTTCACAACAGAACTGGAAGGCGACATGAAGAAAAATGAATTTCATTCTAATAAATTTGATAAGAGAATCCATGAGAGCTACTATAATCATTATAATAAAATAATAATATAGATCACTCCCTATGAGAGATGCACCAAAACCACAATTAAGATCAAATTCTTAATGGGTCTATTTGGATGGAATAGTGTCTTTAAAAATCATTAGAGACCACCTTTTTCATTAGAAAAAAATGAAGAGAGGTAGTCGAAAGGACACAAAAAAACGAACATCTCCCTACAACATCCCTTATTGGGAAATTACAAGACATTTAATTCCGATACACATCGTGAAATCCACAGTGTTCAAGTAAACTGAAATTTTTTTTCACCTTTTATTAAAATAGGACCTTGAAATAACTCACAACATCTAACAAATCATCATATCATGCAACACTTCATGCTGTAAAGCCTTCCCATGACATGAACCCATCAAACATTACACGGATTATAATATAGTTATGTGGATTGAAATTCCCATAATGATTACAAAACAGATAGAATGAAGCTTCTTAAAACACCAAACCAAAAAATGGAAGTTGGAGAGAGGAAAAAAAAATTACCTGATCAAGGTAAAAATATGTTATAGAATGTTTCATTCTGAGATTATATTGTCTCATGAATGGATATATCAGGAGAACCTTTAAGTAAATATGTTATTGAAAAATTGACCATAAGAAAATCATTAACATTGATCCATAGTTCTATCATTATGGATGTAAAGTATCATATACTTTTGTATAATTTTTGGGGATAGTGATTCTACACTCTATGACATATCAGAATGTATTTATGTTCCCTTGTATAGATGAATGTGGGTAATGTTTTAAGGAAGTAAGTATAAATGTATAGAGTACACCAGTACATACACTAACTTACTATGGATAAGGGATATCTATCTATAAAGATACATCAATTAAGGGACTGGGATGCGTACTCTTTTATAATGATATGTTTATAACTTATACCTCTTATCAATTGAAGGTCCATGTGAAAAATTACAGACCAGTTTATTTTGGACATATATGTGGTATTTTATTCTTTAATGATATGGAGGAATTATTAATATAGGGAAATATTATATATATATATATATATATTCATCCCGATAGTTCAAATTAAATCGTCAGTCCAAAAGACTTAAACATGAACAAGAGATGTTTTTTGTGCTGATTAATAATCCTAAATTCACAATTCATTATCAACATAGGTATGAAAACAAGGTGTAGATTGATCTAAGTCAAAATCATCATGCAAGATTATATATTACGATGTTTAAATAAATACCATCTATTTATGTACATGAAATCGATAGAACATAAAATAATGAAGGAATGTGACAAATATTATCTTTCTAAATTGAATGTGAAACCATATATCAACATGAATATTAAATTGGCATATAAGAAAGATGTAAATAAAAAAAATAAGTTTATAAACATTATTATGTTCATCCAGGAATGTCATTGAATATTGTTGTTCGGGGAACATGTGTATATCCATTCGGTTCCTTATTTGAAAAAGGAGATGCCAGATTATGTTCATTGTTCAATATTCATTACTCATCCCCAATTTATTAATATGTATAATGATTTGAATTATTATCTTAGGTTGTAATAAATAAAGATGGATATTTTAGATTATGTTTCTCTATGCTTGATAAGTTATCCTGATAAGGCTAAGAGATAAAATTCGTATGGAATTCCACAATGATTAATCATACTAGAATAAAAATGGGAAAACATTAACATTGATTCTATTTTTATCTAACAAAAACATCTAAATATGATGATTATTTATGTATTGACCTCAATTACCTTCCCAAGATAGAACACTTTACTTCCATTAGAGAAGGCTTATCTCTTGCACAATATTCACAGATCATGATTAAAGAGGTTATATTATTTCTTGGGAAAACAATGTCAATTCTATCACATCAGGATCTGAGGTTTACTATGATGATTTTTAAAAATAATTACATTGTCTAGATATAGTGTTTGATGTTAATACATATTATCATCTTCATATAGATGGTTAGTATATGAGGACTATTTATTCGGTTATTTCATTTTCAGAACATACTTTATGGATTTTAATTGTGGTTGGTATCAACAAATTCCTTTGGTGTAATATTACAACAATAATATATTTTAATCTAAGATTGATATGGATACTTATTAGGCCCTCTATTATAAGAAGTTAAAAAATCCAACGATAGTGTATGTAGATAGAAAACTAAGATATATGGACCATATATAGATATAGAAAATAATAAGAAGGTTAGATCCACTAAACATAACATATGAGAACATGAGATTTGACACATGAGTTGTTTTTGAAATCATCAAAAGGATGTTGTCATTTAATTTGGTTGAAACACATTCCTATGAATACATCCATTGGATGTAGTGTAGATATTTGGAATGAAGGCCAGTATTATCCCTAGGTATATTTTTATTATTTAAATTCATGATATTATCAGGAAAATAGATTACCAATTTTCACAATCATTAAATCTATATATAGGTCATGATGTGTCCCAAATATCTCACTTGAATAAGTATATACCTAATCCATCACATTTAATGAAATTAGATGTCATAACACTACAAAGTTATATTTTTAATAATTAAAAACTGGTGGGGATTTTAGATAATATAGAAAATGTTCTACAAGACACGAACACTCACCTTGTCAATGTTTATTTTTCTTTTGATACCACCAATTTGAGGAAGTAATGTTGGAATTTGAGGATATGAGGACGTATCCGTTTCATTAGTTTTTTGCCTCATGTAACATAATTTCTTGGGAAAAATTATATAAGTGGTTAGCATGTAACACCTGGAGATTTTAGGAAATATTTTTGAGAAAATAAATTTTATTTTTTCAATACCTTATATTTCTTTTGAATGTTAATTAAGATGAAATTTTATATACTATTAAAATATTATTTTCACATATCCATTGGATTGGTGGGTTTGAATATACAAAACTAAACTATCTAATTGAATGGTTTAAACATTTATAAAATGATATCAATAGTTAATAATTAATTATAATTGAAAATAACAATAATTTGAAATAAAATGGGGTTTTTTAAATGGGTTCTATGTGAACAATAAATTTTTATCCTAATAAAATAAATTTATTACTATTTATGAATAGTATTATTGAAATTTATATATTATATATTCAAATAAAATTCAAAAAATTCACATAATTTAATAATATGCATAGGTTAATAATATATCATGTTTTACACATAAAATGTGTCTTTGTAAAAAATAGTTTTTTTGGAATTTGGTTTATTAAAATTAAAATAAAGTTTAAAAAAAATAGCAATTGAATAAGGTAGAATTATTTATATATTTATAATCATTAGATAAAA
The DNA here is from genome assembly GCA_963277665.1 of Viscum album. Taxonomy (NCBI): domain Eukaryota; kingdom Viridiplantae; phylum Streptophyta; class Magnoliopsida; order Santalales; family Viscaceae; genus Viscum; species Viscum album. The sequence continues at coordinate 608,651,948 of OY728137.1, read as the reverse complement.
ATTTGGTAGAAAGTCATATTTTATGTTTTCATAAATATAAATAGTAATCATGGTATTATTTATCCGAGTAGTAAATAAGAAATTATGTTAATTTAGGATAAAACTATGTGGTAAGGCCATAGTTTTTCATCTAAATTTATATTTAGTTAATGTAATTTTAAATTTATCACCTCAGTCTCTAAAATGATAATTAAATCGAACCTTTTCCTTGAAAGATACCTATATATTATTTTAATACTATAATGTTAAAATATATAATGCTCTTTGTTTTTAACATATAGAATGTTTTTAAATATGAAAAATAAAAAATTACAGAAGTATATAAGTGTCTATTTTGATCTTCAAGAAATTATTTTTTTGGCATAATTTTTTTTTAATTTTTTGTATTTATATATATATTTTTTAATTTCTTTTGAAGCACAAATTTAATATTTCTCTATTATTAAAAAATATAATATAAGATTTTAAAAAAATTAAATGTGATATATTTTAAAGGTTCTTATGTGTCCAATGACTTTTCTTGATAAATAATAATATTATGGAGTATTTTAATAATTATATTCTAAATCATGTTTTTTTATTGATGTATTTCAAAAAAATTAAACATAATATAGAAAAAAAATGATATTGATAATATTTTATAATAAATTATAATTTATTGAATAATATAAAATTAATAAAAAGTATCAATTCATTTTAATGAGTTTAATATTGTTTAATAAATAACCCACTGTCCATTTATGGGCCTATTTTCATTTTTTTGTACCATTATTTACCATTAAATTGTTAAAAAATTAACATTAGGGTTATTGTCAAAAGGGATTATACGGGTTAAATAAAAAAGTTAAGGGTAAAAATGTGACCCAAACTTGTCCAAATTTTGTTGGATGATAATATATAATTTAATCATTAGATTATGTAAAATATTATCTATTAATATGTATTTGGATATCAAAATTATTTTATATTACTTTATAATTTTTTTGAAATTTTAAGATAGCCCATAACAACTATTACAAAATGGTACCATCCATTCCGTTATTCACACTACATTTATTACTCTAGATCAACCAATATCTAATAGATTCACTTATATAGTTCCCTAGACACATTTTATTTGTTTTTTTCCATCCCATAATACGACATGTAGATCCCTTTTCTAGAGATTCAATGGGGCAATTTTAAAGAAGATGTAAACTCCATAACCGATCAATTTAATTTTATTTTTTCATCATCCTCAAATAAATAAGTTATATTCGCCATAATTTTATAAATACAATATACCTAGAATACATAAATGGTATTATGACTACTATAACACAATTATACACCCTCTTTCTCATTTAATGGGATGTAAAATTCTCGATCATATGGAGGAATGCATTACTGTCTCCACATAATGATAAAATTAATTTCTCATCGCCATATATTATGTATGTGCATTAAAAAAGTTTTAATATTTATATATGATATTTTTTACATAATTTAAAATCTGGAATTATATTATCATTTCTACAATGATACCATACAATCTATTGGGAAACTATAATATCACACAATCGTACTTGTGGGCTACCACCCCCAAGGATCTATGTGATTCATTTTTTTATTATATATTAAATTGACGGTAATAGGGATGAAATTTATGAATATAAATGGTATAAATGAAATAATAATGAACTTATATTGGTTATTTAATATCTACTGATCGTTTTCCCATCTATTGAAAAATGTGTACAACTTTCATTCGTTTGTACGGATTATCATATCCATGAATAATATAATTCTACTTTATATCCTAAAATTTTTATGGATGAATATATAAAAAATATATATATATGATAATTATGACATAATAAGATTTCTAGAAATGATGTAACTATAATAAAAGTACATGCATGTAGACTACAAAATGAAAAATATCATGAAAATGAAGCAATTATCCCATGAAATAACAAATTACAAAATGAATTGTTAACAAATAGTGGATAAAAGGTTAAAACTTCTTCATGTGCGGTTTCTAAAATATTAGATTTATTTTTTAATACATATTATAATAAACAGGAATTTTTTATAAATGAGGATTTAAATGTACAAATACATTCATACATGAGATAAGGGGTTCTCTGTTACATTCTGATTGTTTAATGTTAATTTTGATGAATATATTCTGATGATGAAATCATTTAATTAGCATCTAAATATACTCATGAATTTATATATCCCCTATTTTTTTAAAAAATTAAATATTTACTTTCACATTTATTAACATATCTATTGAAGAGATCTGAAATATTATTTTAAATAAAATCAACTTCATTTCTCACATGGGACGATTTTTTTCCATTCACATTATTTCAATAAAAATTAAGGATGGCACATACTCTTAAAATATGATTATTTTAATTCATTTTCATTCGTATTTTTTCATTTTTATAAATTGCTTCAAATTGAATCTTGATATCATTTTCCAAATGAGGTACTTTATAGATTTTTAGTAACATTATGGATGGAATTATTTTTAAACATATACAACATCAATAGAATTTGTATCCACCATATCTACTCAAATATATGAATCATCTCATACATGTTCCAATGGTTATTTTCAATGAAATTTGTTTCAGTTATATTTTTAATTTTTTTTATTTTAGAAAAGTGATTTTGAAATAGGTTGGACATTTTCCTGAAGAAATTTCTATTGATGGTTTAATTCATCAATGAAGACACGCATAAATGTTAGTTATTATTTATAGAAATATCCACCATGGATACCATAATTATTAATTCATTTCATATTTTATTTTTATGATGGATTGATTTTTATGAAACAAATTCCATTTCCATTGGCTATGTTACGATGAAATGTTAATGAGAACTATTTCATTTCATGGGATTCGATATAATAAATTGTTTATGATATTATGGAACACATATTTATAATTTTTATTATGTGATTTGTGGTAAATATTACTCCCTCTAATTCATTAGGTAATGAATGATATTTCATGGGATAAACCCGAAATGAATGGGGAGTAAACCCAGTTTATTAATAGACTTTCCCCTCTATGATAGTCTTGGTAGTGAATTATAACTACTATGATGGTTTGGGGAGTGATCTCATTCTACTATGATAGTATTAGAAAAAATATATGGCTAATAATAAAAATATTATCAATGCATAGATGTATGCCAAAACCTGTGTATTATTCCAATTTTATTCCCTCATGTCTCAGGTTATTTGATCCCTTTATCAATATTGTCTTGTCAACTACAATGTCTTATATCATGACACAAAATTATGATTCATGATATATAAGGAATGATTTTAAAATGTTAAGATATTCTTCTCATACAATTTTTCCACATTTTATTCTCATATGATAATTAATATCTCCTCTTAAAACCCTTATTGAGAATTTGAGATCCCCCATTCATAGGTTTCCATTCACAGGTTATATAGAATGATTTTATATTTGATATGATTAAGAAGTTTCGTAGTTATAAAGATACAAATGGGGGATTAGATAGAACTATTATGATCCAGTTTTTTATCAATCTATTATTCCGTAGAATCTAGATGTATAATGTTTCAGAGGGGATTGTTATGATATGTAATAAATATTCATATACTAAGATGAAAAATATATTTTATAATGTTAGGGTCATTATAACTGAATTATGTGAATATCTATAAAAAATAAAAGTTATTATAAGATATAATTTTCCTAGGATTCAAAGTCTAACCACCTAGATATAGTGGAGGAATCACAATCACCTATGAATGGGCTAACGTGTTTCAACAACCCAAACCACATCCATCAGTATCCATTGGGACATCCTAATGAAGAATCAATGTTCATTACATTTGGTAATCATCCCGTTCAATTAATTTTTTTTAATTTCATCAAAAATAAATATTTTTTTTTGAAATTTACAACTATCATCATATTCGGTAGTGATGCATAGAAATCACATAAAGGAAAAATGATCAAAATTCAATGGGGCTGGAATGTATGGACATCTACCTTTTTAATAATATTTCCAAATTAATTTAAAGGGATGATAAAATATTCAAAATATTTTCCAACCTCACCCATTGTATATGAGGATTTGTGTAATAAAAAACATGAAAAATTAAATAATTATAAGATAACTATAACAAATTAAATAATATCCTCAAATAATAAATAAAAAATATATTGAAATTAGAATAATGCTTATAATATCACAAGATAATCTCATTGTACCACAACCAAGAATGGATCCTCGATAAGAAAATAGTACATAACCCCAACCATAACTAAGTTAAATCGATATAAACTAACATTAAATCAATTATTAGTTTAATTTAAAAAAATATCAAATGTAATGAAATTACACTGCAGTAACATTCCCCAATGAAATAATATGGAATGAAGTGGTAATGGAATCTATAGGCATACTCATCATATGAAAATATAAAGAAACGTCATTAGTTTATAATTATACCATTATTTTGTGGAATCTTAATAAAAATTTATGATATTGATTATAGTAAATAAAGAGATAAGAGATATGAAATGCTCAATAGAGGGTATGATATTCCTTTATTCATTGATATATTATTCTAGAATACCTGGATGATTTATATTAAAGAATATATGGTTATGGAATGGGAATGAAAACTTATATGTGGAGTAATGTGAAGAAATTGGGATATCACATATTAAATTTTAGGGGGAGGGTCTATTGTACCGTTTTTATTAGTCTGTAATATATATCCGCATGTTGAGTCAATCCATGAACCGATATTACACACTACACATCCCAAGACTACATAGTTATCATGACCCGGCTTCATATTTCTCAAATGATTGTGTGAACTTTGAAACCACATCTAAAAGATATCAGAATAATTACATACTTTCCTATAGAATTTTCCCCAGTTTACTTTTCCATATTCGTAAACTATATAAGTGGAAAATTCCCTCTTAAAACAACATATGTTTTATATCCTACATTAGGGCTCCACACATTTTACCAAATAATGTGCCCCACGAACCATTCTCTCTTTACATAATTACAAAAAACTAATAAACCAAAACATGAACCCCTATAGAAAACCCAAACACAAAATGAACCAAAATATCCACATTCTATATCAAAAATACACTTTGAGTAATTACAACTCTTGGAATTTCTTTGTAAATCTATGATTAATTGTCATTCCAAATTGTAATGGAAAATATAAATTCCTTCTAAAAATTCAAATCATATTGTCAGAGGATCCAACAACCACCCAACACCATTACATTATGTTCTTGAGGTTCTGTGGTGTTCATCCGACCCCACACTCCTGACCTACCCCATTCATGATTACAGACTCAAATTGACATGTTCCATCCTTGAACTATCAAATATATTATAAAACACTACAGTCCAAAAAGTGTACATAATCCACCTAACTATATGTCATCATGCATAAACACCATATAAACACTATAATGATAGTTTTCTAAGGATATTTAAATCCATTTATAATAATATTATGATACCATACATCAACTAGGTTATGGATATCCCCACCATAGGACTATGAATGAAAAGTAAAATTTTGAGATGTAGTGCCAATAACATTTGAATTTAATATCCAAACACACCTCCACTATCCCATTAGATCCATTGTAATAGTTACCTACTATAGAACCCATTAAAACAATAATTATATTCAAACATGTACACCGATTCTCATTTTCATATTCAATGGAATAATAAATATTCCTCAATCATCCATTCAAATAATGAGCATGATCGTCACTCATTGGAAGGAAATGTATAATTCTCAAAAATCTCATATCATGTTTCAATGACAAGTACGATGTAGTTACTAGATATCCAAATATAAATATAATTGAAAATGGTGGTCAAACCCCTATATGACCAACCAATCATGAAAATGAAAACCTCTAGCTACTAGCGCACCACATGAGCCAAATATTGATATCTTAGACAACTGATACATACCAATACTGTCCAATAATGTTCACTTAATACATTATATAAATTATAATTACATATCATTTATGTTCCCCCTATTACATATTTTCATCATTGTTTCCTTTTTCGAAATATTAGAGCACTACCAATCAAATCATCATTAGATCATCATAACCCACCTTTATCCCAATACCCATGCCTCAAATCTAATTGTATGTACATCAGAACCATCATATACAATATATTGAGAAATATAGTAGTACTCTAGTAAAATTATAAACAAACATTTTTATTCCAAAAATTCATATAATGAATTTTCTAACTCAAAAAATACATTTCAATTTGGGTACCACACACATAGATGATATCTTCATCCTCACATCAGGTCCATTCTTATCACCGTATTTAAAAAAGAATATTCTTGTCCCAATATAACATGATCCCCCCATGACTATAAATAACTAATAGAAGATATGAAAAATAAATGTTTATGGAACTCAAAATATACATTTTCCTATGTGTAGTGAAGTCAGTGAAACATAGTTTAACTCTAAAAGAGAAGTGCAGAAGAAAAAATATATTTCACTTTTCCATAGTTATTTTATTAGATTTTATTTTCATTTGGGTTGAGAATTTTTTAATTTTAAAAATTATTTTTAAAGAAAAGATTTAAAAAATTTATAATATGGTGGATATGGTTAGGAATGGATATACCTACTTCAATGATATCATGGTTTTTAATTGAAAACAGTTCCTTTAATCATTGGTGGTAAGGGAGAGATTCACTGATTGATTTATCTATCTCTCTTTACCAGAGATTGATGTTAAGGATATCCCTAATTGATATCTTGTATAGATCAATACATCTTTCTATAATCATTTCATAATATTTTATCCTAATAATTAATAAGAAAAATAATTTTAAGGTATTCATATTCTCATTAAAATAATAGTTCTAACACCATTTCCACACATGTGTTGGGGATCAATTTGAAAACACTAGCTAATATTATGATTTTTCTGTCACATACAAACATGGATTGAGTGGAGCGAGATGTTGATCACTCAACATGGAAACTGAAACTATCATTTTATAACCCTAAAAAATATCATTTTGTATTAAAATGAAAAATGATAAATTGAAACATGATTATCAAGGATTTAAAAGGATTTAAAAATTAAACAAACCTCGAACATTGATTAGAAGATCCAACATGCCCCCTTCCAAATCAACCTACGTCCATACCAATACATTTAAAGGGTAAATGAGTTGATCAGGGAGTAGGATGGAATTATAAAATTGAATGAAAAGAATTAAATGGAGAAAAGAGAAATTAAGTAGCATGAGGCTATCATCAAAATCATCCCCACACTACGAAATACCATTTTGAGTCCACATAGTCTTAAATTATTTTGAATAGGTCATCGTTAAGATTCCTAAAATATTTTAATAAATCCTTTATGGGTTAATTCAAATGATTCTTTGGGGTTCTATTTCATAAAAATATAATTAAATAGAATTATTTTAATGTCATTGGTATATGCTCCTCTCCTATAGGATTTCAATAGAGAATGATTTTACACTTCATCAAGAAGAACATCACATAACATCATGACGTATTTGATAACAAGTTGTGAAGAAGATGAGGCATATGGTATATATGGATTTAAATTATAAACATTATGTCATGGAGGAATATTTATCTATAAACTCTAATACATAATATCGAATGAAATTTTTACTATAAATATCCCATGTATAATTCCAACTCCCACTAGTGACACCTGAATGTATGGTATTAACCAATATATGAATAATTAATGATTTTCAACTACAAGAAATATTTTGTTTTCTTTTCTTTTCAAAATTTAGTAATGAATAAAATCTCACCTCTACTACCTAACCAAAAATTATAAAATTTCTATTCTATTAAATGAGATTATACGACATTCCCAAATTGTAAATCATTTTCTTCATTTCAATAGAATAGAAAAAAATAATATACTGAAGGTCCTATGATCATTTCCTAATAAAAAATAGTTACAAATAATATTTCTTTCAATATAAGAGATCAGTTTGGCCATGAATAACCACAACCCATAAATAAACACAAATATATAATGAAATAATCTTAGTAGTGCAAAATTCATATAAATATAATAAATTTTTCTACCTACCGTGATAGGTCAGTCATGGCCTATTAGGGTTTTAAATAGATTGCTGTCATGTTTTCTTCAATGATATGGTATTATAAATAAAATTTTCTAAAAAATATATAATTTGATTTTCTATAGTCCTATATTAAAAAATATTCCAATTCATGTTCCATATGATAGAATGCCCCATGTTAGCTCATGAAATATTCTCACGACTAAAATAGAATGTATTTGGTATATAAATCTTCTAAATAATGGAACATATGATGTCGGGGAAATAGATCATTTAGTTATATAATAATAAAAAATATAACTAAATATTTTAAAAATTAAATATATTAAAATTTTAGTGAAACAAAAATTAGTCAAATCAACTAATACAATTAAACCCTGATTCATTATAACTATTATCCTAAACTTCCCTCAAATTTTCCAATTCCATGTTTAACTCATTTAAAATAATAATAATACTAATATGAAACATGGAATCATAGTATTCTTAATAAATTTAGGTCTCCTTGATTGGTCAAGTGAATAATAGTGACTAACTATGGGAATGTAATTTTATTTTTAAACATTAAAAGAGACTTCCAAACAAAACATAAAAGGATTTAAAAAGATAATGAATATAAATGAATGATCTTTATAAAAATAAAATTTCATTTAGTTTTTAAAGGACCTATACATTCAATTATGATATATATAATTTTTATTATGTGACTACTTTTGGAATATAATATTCAAATAATATTTGGAATTTTTTATGTTTCATGCTATATTTAATAGTTTGGAAGATGTGATTTTCTTTCATTGAGTGAATAATTTTCATGCATCATAAAATTTTCACAATATCATCTCCTTTACATTCTTCCACAACATGCCATGGTTATCAAAGACTAGATAAAAAGACTAAAATAATATGATATTAATTTTTTTTCATTATTAATTAACTAAGAATTAGGGTACGAGTTGAGGAATCAAAAAAGTATTTTCATTTTAGAAGAACTTTTTCCATGTAATATTTTCGACTCAAAATGAAATTCTCATAATAAAGTCCTTGAGAACAAAATTCATTCCCACAAAAATAATTTGGGAAGTATCCAAAATAAATATAAATTGTTAATTCATTTATAAATACATATAATTGATGTAAAACCATTAATAAAGTGTAATTTAAAATAAAAACATGGTGGTTATTAACTTGTAATTTGTTTGATGAATTATAATATCAAACAATTTTTCATGTCTCATTTCTGATGATGAGTAGTTACAATAATATGAATAATTTTTCCCTATTATTTAAAAAAAACTATAAAAGAGAAATAATTGGAATTCATCCGTATTGGTTCCTAATATATCAAGATTTTAATTTTAATTATCCTATTTTAATCAATCTTGGCCATTAGATAAGGGGTTGTAGCCTCATTAGAATATTCTTATCTATTATTAGTGGGTAATATTTCCCCTCATTTCAATGACTACATGGCCATATATTTTGTTTTAACCTATTCATATTTAAATAAATGTTTTTTCTTTTGAATTTGATTTAGAATGGACTTACTATGATCATGTGATCTTTTCTTCTACTTTGTCTGAAATTATTCATTACATATATCAATATTTTTCATGAAATCTTTTCCAACCTTGTTCAACTAATGTGATATTTTGATAAATACAAATTTTTTTCATGTTACATTATTCATACTTTATAATAATTTAATTCCTACCATTTCAGATATTGATATCACGTTTACCATCATTATGCATGTATATTTTCTCACATCACATGATTCTAATTCCAATTCTCAATCCAATTATTATAAACTATAAACAAAATAATTATTCATTTCTTCTCCAATCATTATGTCATAATTTCACAATCTTTTGGAATATACTTTTTATATAGATATTTGATGATAAAATGATATTATAGGCCTTATAATTTCTGAATCCTAACTTAATACTTAACCTATTCAGTTCCTTATTTAAGTGAGAGTGGTAAATGTGAAGGTATTTTTAATTGATGTTTCATTGAGCCAAGTGTGTTGATTATGAACCATTTTATCTTCCTGGTCAATCTAAAGTGTTACATAAGGGCTTTTGATGATGGTGTTTATATTCTTTAGGAATGGTCTCCCTAAAATTATTGTTGAGTGTGATAAATTAATATATTCATCCAAGTTCAATATATAAAAGATATCTATGAATAGTATTTATTTTTCATTCACATGTACATCTTCCGAAGCACCTATGTAAATTTTTTTTGATCTATTTCTATGAGAGAAAATAACATTGGTGGGATTTAATTCTCCAAGATATAACCACTTTTACATTGTATGAGGCATGAAATTTATAGAACCATTCTGATCACATAAGGAATAAAAAAAATCCAAACATATAATATTATAATGAATATAGAATGTACCATGATCTAGATACTTTTTTCTTATCGGGTTTGTGATTAGTTTTGAGTCATTTCGCCCTACGATGATTATTTAATTTAAACATAGTAATCCTACATTGTTTTATAGTTATGTAATAAATGTTTCATAATTGGTAATTCAATAGATTGTTTCTAATAGTATGATATTTATTTCAACCTTCTAAAAAGGCTCTTGAATTTCATTTCGAAGCTCCTATTTCTCTATCCTCTTAGAGTTGTTTTATATAGAATGGAATAATGCAGAAATGTATATATTTACCCCTTTTATATTTGAATTGGTTTGATAGACTACTTTCCAAAACATTATTTTACTTCTCCTTTCATCATTTTCTCTCCTCCTCAAGGGAAATATTGAGAATCAAGATTCAAATCAAAATATTTTGCATTCCTTTATTATGTTAATAATGATACAATCCACATTGTGATGTAATCATGTATACAATTTCCATCAGATTTGGTATTTTATGACTTGTAGTCTCCCCATGTTTTTTGTTAGAATTTCAATAAGTCTATAAAAAATAATGTGGAAGTATTTCAACAGGTACATTATTTATTTAATGTATCTTCATTTGTTTTTTGAGAATATATTTATAGTTGTTCATATACTTTTTGAGGGATAGGGGTTGAAATTATTGTTTTTAATATTACAAATGATTTTTATTTGAGTAATATTTTTTATAGGAAGATAATTTCTTTTTGTAATATTTATACTAGAAGGACCTGAGTTTGATCATTTAATTCATAGTTATTTTGATGTCTCATCTCATTAAATGTTTTTTTAAAAAATTAATCCCCGACAATTCATCACATTGGTTGGTATATTTTTTTTGTTGAACATAAACCATATACCTAAGGTGGGACATTTTTTCCAATTTCTTTATTCAAAACTATTTATTTCACTAACATGGTAAACATGGTGACATGGTTTACAAAATTTATTACAAAATCATACGTTCTAACCTCATCGATAATACAACGATATATTCTGATACTGTTGAATTGAAAAGATAATTGAGAAATAATATCTAAAATATCTATAGTATCAACTAGTGATTTTTTAATCAAGGCACTTGTAGATGAAGAATAAAGTAGGTTTTGGTCATTTTTAGGATACAATTTTACAATAAAATGATGAATTGATATAAATATATAGTTTTTTATTGGAATATTTAATAGAGTTTCTTAAATAATTCCACGTACTCAGAGAGTGATTTTGCAGTCGATAGATGGATGCCATATATTTATAAGATATTTTCTATTCTTTGAGCAGTATGAAAATAATTTTTGCATGAATAATCATATGTCTTCATCATAGTTGTTTAATTCCCATGATTTTAGTATATATAAAAATTTATTAATAGATCCCTTAGGTGAATAGGATAAATTTGTCCACACAAATTATTCTCAGCTGATTCCCTGATGTCTCAAACTAGTTTATATTTATATTTTAATTTCCTAGATGATAAAATCTGGGTTCCTTCTAATATACCATACGATTTTAGAATCACTCGAATCATTTTCATTTAAAACTCAAATATTTTTTTATCAAAATAACCGCTAGATAGATTATTTACCAATGAGTTGAAGGAATAATCCTATTAATCATTTTGTTGGGAATCTCAACCATATTTTTAGGTTTATAGTGATCATTGATGGTGTCACATAATTCATAAATGTATATTTCTGCAATTTTTTCTTTTGAATTTATTATCCTTAATTTGTTTGGATATAAGACCATATCCTTAGAAAGTACACAATCTAGAATTATGTTAATAATTTTCATTGATGATCTTTCCAGGTTTATATTTTTTGAGAATTAGTTAATAACATATACATTAAAATTTCAATATTTCATGTAGACATTTCTACACAGTATCCAATTTATTCATAAAATTAAAACTCATCAAAGAAAATAAAAAGGACTAGTTCTACGCTTTCAGTATCATTACTTTTCAATGATCCCATATTTGACCCTATTCATATTTATGTCCAGTGAAAAACATTTCAAAAATGTGGGATGATAATGATAATCTATGTAATGGATACCCAAATAAGTAAAACTTTTAGTTTTTAAAAACAACAATAAAATATAAATACTTTATTATAAGCAATACATTTCACCTTTTGAAGTATTAAATACTCTTCATTAAATATAATATCATTTATTAACCTTTTTAAATAAAATATTACCGTAAATACCATTTAACAAACACATAACATATAAAGGTAACTTAGGACAAAAAAAAACTTAAATAGAATAACCATATGGCCGACGTACACACATATCACTAAATGTAATAGCCATACTGATGAATTAATAACCAAAGGAATTAGAGTTTATAATGTAATCTGTAACAGCCCAAGATTTTATGAAAAATATTCTTTTTTATTTCACTAATGTCTTGTGTTGTACGCTACACCAAAAGGAGCTTTCACAACATGCATCCTTGATTTGCCTTGAATTACATGCAATCGCGACCTTCCTCGATAGCGTGTGTAGTACGCAATAACGAGTTTCACTAAACAACAATACGCTATTAAAATATTATTAAAACTAGCCGTTATGAATTGTAATAACCACTTTTTGAAATTTTGTAATTTTATTTTTCAAAATGGAATTCATTTTTGGATTCATAATATCAAAATTATCTTAGGGTGAAATTTTGGTACTTTTCGGATAACTTTTATTTTCTGATGAATAGTGAAAATTACTAAAATTTTAATTAAAAACAACTTTTTTAATCGAAATAATTAATAGTGATAAATTATTAATTTGAGTGGTTTTAAAGTATATTTAGAATATATTTTTACAATTCAATACAATGTTGGTCATTGAATGTAATTTCACATTTACACCAGACATAAACAAGTGTTAATTTTTTGATAGTTATTATCTCTTAAAAACATGCTATTTGTTGTGACAGTGGAAATTAATTGTAAAATTAATTAATGCAACTTATATGTTGGGAATTTTGTAAAATATAAATCATTTTTGAATTCGGAATATCAATTATAGCTTAGGGTGAAATTTTGGCATTTTTCTGAAAAACATCAATTTTTGATGAATAGTGAAACTACTAAGTGGTAGTTAAAAAAATTAATTTTTTCATAAATCATAATTTTACCACTTCTGTGAATGGAATTTCAAAAATCCAAGAGACACGGTTGATGTCAGTATGTAAAATGGGGTTCAATGAGATGAAAATAATTTTTGGTGAATAGTAACTTTTTACTTTTATTTACCACGGTTAAAAATAAATAGGGTAATTAAGGGTAAAAATGATATTAATATTACCCTAACACATGTCCTAATCCTATTGGACAATTTTATCTCGACCAAAAACAACCTTAAGTGTAAAATATTATCATTTAGTCCCACTTGGATTAGATTAGGACATTTATTATTATTTAATTCAAAGAAGAGTTAAAAGAGTTAAAATCAATGTTTATTTACTAAAACATTTTTAATATAGGGTTATACATAATATAATTTCGACTATAAATATTCATTAGAAATATAAAAATATTTCCTACATAATGGTATTTTATTTGTAATTTTTATACTTCAAATAATTTAATTTATTTATTACACAACGATGATGCAGTAATTACCTTTTTAAGCAAATATTAACATAATTGATGTTATAAATGCCCAAATAAATGTAATTTGATACTTTTTATTACTTAAACTAATTTTATAGGTTAATATGACATGTTATTGTTGATTTAAGTAACTTGTTTTGAACTTATCATTCTGTTAAAAATATCATAAAAATCATGTACCAAATAGTGTCAAAATTGACATAAATTAGTTTTTAAAACAAATATTATATTATTAATTGTTATTTAATTCCTAAAAATCTAAGGTTCGGCCAAATGACTTAGATAAGGATGTATATATTAATAATAAAAAACTTGGGGTTCTTTTGGCATGTTATAGTAAGTGTATTAACCATATAGTGTAAGAAAACAAAAAGTCACGGTAAAAGTTAAATTAGTTAACTTAGAGTTAAATATAATTGATAAGGTTAAAATAATAACCTAAACATGTCTAAATCCTATTGGTTGATAGTATTTCGACCCATACCCACTTTACCTTCGATATAAGACCCTTTGGAACCATTATAAACCAATTTTGACATTAATATAAAATAATATTTTGAGATATTCCTAAGGTGCCCCTCTCCTCCCTTATAAAAGGGCACCTCCTCCCCCTCCTCCTCACACCAATTTGAGCACTCATGCTTGGCCAAACCCTGACAAAATCCCTTCTCTACTTCCCTAGAATAATCCTAGAGGTCCGGGTCTTCTTCAAAGACCAATCTTAGTTCCCTAAGTGGAGGATTCAAAGAGGCGTTTCAAAGAAGAGGTAATATCCATTACCAATCTTTTCAATTTCTTTCTTCTTCAACTTCTTCTTCTTTATTTGTTTCATGATAAAGTAATAAAATAAGTATTACTTACATACTGATATGTTATTATAAATATGAAACAACCCTAATTCACCTTCTATCCATCCTACGAAAAAATGAAATCACCGCGCGTGCGTACGTACGGAATACCGTCTGCACGCCGTGGTGTAATCTATTTTCCACCGTCACCTTAATTGGATGGGTATAATGGTGTAATTAGAAACTATATATGATTATTATAAAGTGATATCGATACTGAAATTGTATACATACACTTCAACACAAGTTCACGATCATGAGAATGATATCATCGCTCGTGCGTACGTACGGACTACCGTCTCCACGACGCGATGAGATTCATTCTCCATGTTAACCATTTAAGAATGATTATAAAATATATATAAGAAATAACAATGAAATATATTACATTATAATGCTACTGGATTTATGTATATATGTATGTCATTTACTTACTTCCATTCAAGACAATAAGGAAAGGAAAACAACGTTCATGCGTACGTACGGACTACCGTCTCCATGAACGGTGTGTCTCATTTCATTTATCTATCTATTATATATATATATATAATGAATATATATGATATGTAAATCATGTTTTATATTTTGGAAGTAAGTAAATCATGATATAAGTAAAAATAATGTCAAGAACAACAAGTCCAAACACCTACGATAAATGAAACTATTTTACCCAAAACGCTCTTTAACATGGAATTTACAAAAGAACAGGTAAAATAAAGTCATAAGTGAACCATATATTATATCATTACAATTAGTATGATTCTGGAATAAGTCAATGACATTATTTAAATCATTATACAGGAGGTTCGGACACTTACGAAGCAAATCGGACCTATGGTAATGGAAATATCACAATCTAATTTTTATCCGAGATTGTTTATACTTTGAAATTTACTGGGGTGTATTTTATCATCCACATCCATGTTTCCTCAATATGTAATATTATTTCCATCCACCTACAATTTTTTAAAACCTATTTTACCCTTTGGTGAGTTTTTAGTAAAATATATGAAAGGAATATTTTGTCATTTTTCGTACGAGGTACATTTTTACTTTTCCGACAAAAGTACAAAAAGAATGTTTTCTTAACTTATACGGGATGAATGGATTTTTAAAATGTTATTTACAAGAAGCTTCCTTTACAAGTTTTCATGTTTATTTTTAATCAAATTCATTTAGTTTAGAATTGTACGACATGTTATGAAAGGAAAAGTGTTTTTGAAGCAGAAAGGATATTTTTCTCAAGAATGGAGTTCAAATGTTTTATCAAATTTATTTTCCATCTAAGATAATAAAGAGTTCTGTTTCTATCCCTATTATTAAATTGATTTGATTACGTTGTGATGGAATTATATTTTTATGAATCCCTTTATCTTATATGAATCGTTATATGATGTCCTGATGTTTAAGATTCCCATTTTTATTACATGGGTTATGCTATGATGTATGGTTTATGATTTTTTGGCACACATAAGAATGGTATCATTATGAGATGGGTGGGACCTATATCTCCATACAATGCATTGGGTAAAGATTTTATATCTCATGAGATAGACATGGCTGGAATGGTATGTTATACCGGTTTAGTGAAACAGGACTGAAACGAGGGTGACTCGGTTCAGAAAGGGACTTTGTCCACTAAGATAGTCATGGCAATGAGTCTTGACTAACAAGAAATGATTCTCTATGATTTTGTGTGTACGCCACAGAGTTTCATGTTTTAATTTATGATTATTGGGATTTCATTTCACTACTATGATTTATCCCATGTTATGAAATTATGCTCTCTTTTTCAGGTTAAGATTTCCAAAAGTTATGTTCTTATGAATATGATGTGATTGATTTTTCTTTTGTTTACCCTTACTGAGCATTTGAGCTCACCCTTTTATGTTTTCTTTTACCCAGGATATAAAAAAAGGTTTTAGGTAAAAAAAGGGAAGAACTTTATGGGAGATATTGAGGATCTTTCACCACGATTAGAAGATTACGTTCCGAGTTTCCAAAGACACTAAACTATTACGATCCTTGGGTGTGTGTTTTTTTTATGTACTAATTATTACGCAAAAGTAATGTAATGTTCATGTACGTTAAGCTTCGGGTCTCTATATAATCACTCATCTGAAGATTATCATGGAACCACCCAACATTTGGTTTATCACGTAACCACCCGTCAATTGTCTATGCACCATTACATAATCATAACACATAAAATATTGAAAATATCAACATTTTAGTAGTGAAATTAAATTTTCAATAAAAAAATATCATTTCAAGATATTTAAATAATCAATCAATTTTGTAAACCATTTTGAATACCAAAACACCGAAAAATGGAATAAGGGGTTTCTTTTTCAATTTAAAAACATTAAGGATTATAAAGGAAGCCAAATAACGATTACGGTAGTAGAGAGGTCATTGTCACTGCATAAGTTAAAAAAATCATTTTTCCATTTAGTAAAATGATTTATAGAAAAAATAATCCCTTTGAATGAAAATAATATTCAAAGTGGTTTATTATACACTGTATAATATAATGTGTTCTATATTATCAAAACATGCATCAATGAAACGAGATTGAGACGAAGTCTCTTTCCTCATGTCCAACTCGAATCATTCATTATTTAATTTAAATAAAAATAAAATTAAGTTAATTTAGAATTATATAAGAACATTTTTCAAGTTTATTATTCCTTTTATTTCACTTATTACCTAGATATAACAATAAGTTAATTATTTCAGTTCATATTGGACAATTTGTCGACGTTCAGATCTTGATTTAAAATTTGAACTTGTTATAATTACAAAATGTCTATGTAGATCTCTAGAATAATATTCATGATTTATATATCATATATATAATATATATCCAGTATATATTTATTTATAATATTCCATTATTGATGGATAAGAAATGAAATGCACCATTAATGAAAATGGTAAGTCTTATCTACGCATGAACACCACTTTGAATTCATTTAAATATTTAAATGAATGAAAAATAAATGATACATAGGTATATTATAATTAAATTATAATATATATGTTATATATGATACATAAGATCATTAATATCATCTATTTTATGTTCCATATATTGTATGAATAAGTCATATCACTTTGAAGGGCTAGTAGACCAGACTTCCTCAAAACAAAATTATCATATATATAAAATATGAAAAGCATATAAATATGTTATAAAATATTATTATAGAAGAAGATAGAAAAAATAAATATCATAAATATAATAAATATAATATATAATTATAGTTCTATCATAATGGCCACCATAAGAGTTGGTAGGATAATATTGAACAATAATTGTTTCGTGAAGCAGTTGTTCACCGTCCACAAAAACGGTATATTCTATACCCATTAGATAGAGGTTCATGTAAGTGTAGTTATAATACATATAATAATGAAAACCTAGTATATTTATAATAATGGGTTTTTATGTAATCAAATAATAAAAATATAACAGGTTGTGGAGAAGGAAAATAAAAGAAAATAAATAGATAGGAGACGTTACCTTTAAATTGTTTAACACCCTTTGGTTTGAACCAAAATATTTTCTTGAATTGCATTAAGCCTAGGTAAAGGCTTATTAGAGGAATATTGGTATGTTGAGAGATAATTTGGGAAGAGCTTGGATGATCCAATGGGGCTTGAGAGGTGCGAATAAGTGTTAGAGGTGATGGTTTTTATTAGGGGAAGGAGGGGCTCTTTAGGAATGTTTGAAAGTATTATACTATTATATAATGATTTTCGTTTCAAAAGGACCATGACTCATTAAATTCAAAGACAAATTGACTATTATTATAAATCTTCTCAACCAATAGGATTTAGAAAAGTGTTGGTTTTAAATTTAACCTTATCATTTAGTTTTAACCCTTTTGTAACTAATTTGACTCTTACAATGTCTTCTTGTGTAATCACTCTATATGGTTAATATAGTTACCATAATATGACAATCAAACCAAAAGTTGTTCATTAATGACATTTTAAATCTTATTTAAATAATTTGGACGAATCATATATTTTTAGGATGATTATATCATTTAATAAAATAATATTTATTGTAAAAACTCATTTTTGTCAATTTAAATACTATTCATATCATACCTTTTTTTAAAATCCAAAAAACATGATAAATTAAAAAAAAATCATTAATTCATAGATAAAAACTCAAAATCATCCATAAAATTCTTGTATGGAATAAAAATATTCTAAATAAATTTATTTGAATATTTATATTCTCATTTATTTAAAACATTCATTAATGAAGTAATCATTAAATCATCCTTGTGTCAAAAATAAATATATTTATTTGATGTATAAAAATTATAAATAAATTACCATGATGTTGGAAATATTTTTATATTTATAATTAATATTTATATTTAAAATTATATATTATAAAACCCAACTTTAATTTTTTTTTGTAACATGATTCATGTTTTTGATATTTTTAATTTTTTAATTTAAATAAAATGTTATTAATTTTATTATCCTACCCAAGTGTAATTTAAATGAAAAAAGAACCACCCATGGATTTTATTGGTCATCCATGACTCATCCAATATTTTTAACACAATAGTCAATGTAATTTTATAGTACTAGAATATTATTTTAAACTCAAATTACCCTATTTACCTTTAATTATGGTAAACAAACTTCCAAATTTAGTATTACCAAAAAATATTTTAATCATATTGACCCACATTTTACTGAATATTGATAACCATTTATGTCTATTTTTTGAAATTCAATTCACGGAATTGTTAAAATTTCATTTAAATGAAAAAGTCAGTTTTTAAGTATTATGAAGTATTTTTCACTATTCATAAAAAAATAAATTTTATTAGAAAAATAAAAAAAATAACCCTATGATAAATTTGATTTTATAAATTAAAAAATGATTTCAATTTTTCCAAATTCATAACATATAAGTTTCATTAATTAATTTAAAACTAAATATCATTGTAAAAACTGAAAGCGTGTTTTTATGAAGTGAAACCAATCAAAAGATTAACACGTATTTTTTTCCAATATGAGAGTAAAATTACATATGATGTCTAAAATTGGATTAAATGGTAAAAATATAATCCAACTAGACATTAAAACCAATTAAAATAACAATCCAAATATATAAATAAATTAGATGAAAAGGCATTTTTGAATTAAAATGCAATATTTTTCACTATTCATTAAAAAATGAATTTTATTAGAAAAATAAAAAAAATTACCCAATGAAAATATTGAGGACCCTATTCAAAATAATAATTTTATTTTGTCAAATATAACATATAAAAGTGAAAAAAAAAATATTATTTAAAATTTTTTCCGTAATAAGGTGGTAAAATGACCTTATAAAAATATTAAAGTGTTTATGCTTAGAATTGGATTCGTTCTAATTTTAAGCCTCTAAATTTTATTAGATAAATGTAATTTTTTTAACAATCATGTTTTATCATACTATGGTTAGTTATGTTCATTTCCTCCAATAAAATGTCTAAGCGTTAACTAACACTTAAAATAATATTATTATATTATCATCTTTTAAGTATGACTCATCATTGTGTGCAACATAAGTCTTTGAAAAAACCCATTGTTTCATGCCAAGTACGTCATCAAAAATAGAATCCCCTTTAATGGAAAATATAATTTTAATTAAACAATATTAATAAATTTGAAAATTTCATATTCTTTATTCACATGGGATGTTACATCCTTTCCCCCTTTTGGGAATTGTTTCCCCTCAATTCTATTCACTTATCAAATAAATGGTGGTATTCACCTCTCATAGAATTTTAAGATTTCCTTGGTTCCTCTATAACCATATGGTTTTTACACAAAACTATTACCTGATAATTTACCTAATTCATCAACACTTACTCTCTTCTGTCAAGAATCTGGTCTAGTTGTTCCTAATAAGAAATATTGTCTTCCAAATGATGTACCTCTAGAAAAAACATGATATATATCTGATATATAGTTTCTCAACATTGAAACATGAAAAAAATTATGTAACTGGGTTAACATAGAGGTAAATCCAATCTATTGGAAACTAATCCATCTTTTCTAAGATTTCATAAGGTCCAATGAACCTCAGACAGAGCTTTCCCTTATTACCAAATCACATGACGCATTTCCATAGAGAAACATAGAGAAAGACATGACCACCTACCTCAAAAAAATATCCTTCCTCCAATTCTCTGCATATCTTTTCTTCATTCTCTGTGCCGTCCTCATGTGTATATGTATCAACTATAATTTCTCTTCCATCTCTTCTACCAATTGTGGTCCGATCAGTTTCCTTTCACCTAATTCCTCCCAAAAATCTAGAGTTTGACACTTATTCCCATATAATGGATAAAATCAAGCCATCTTTATATTGGAATGAAAACTGTTATTATAAGAAATCTCATACAAAGAAATATATTAGTCCCAATATCCCTAGAAATTCATTGTAAAAGAACATATCATATCCTCTATGGTCTAAATAGTTTTTTCGGAACTCCCATCTGATTGAAGAAGAAAATCTATTCTATAATTTAATTAAGTACCCAATGACTTCTGAAGGATTCCACATTATATATGTGAACCTCAGATCACGATCAAATACAATGGAGAGGGGAAATCTATGTAACTTGACTGTCAATTTAATATTCAATCAAAAATGTTGATCACGACACAGAGTATCCTGAATAGGAAGAAAATATACAAATATAGTCAATCGATAAACAATAACCCAGATTGCATTGTTATCATGAAAAGTCTTCGGTAATCTGACTACAAAATCCATGCAAATTTTTTTCCATTTCTACCATAGCACTGGTAAAGGATGAAATATACCTTTTGGTAAGTTCCTCTACCAATTAATCTATTTTAAAGATAAACAAATCCAAATAAAGTCAACAATATCTCTTTTCATTCCATCCCACCAGTAATACTCTTGAAGATCTTTGTACATCTTAGTACTGCCGGGATGAACTGAAAATGTGGAACAATGAACATCACATAACAACTCTTTCTTCAATTATGAATCACAAGGAACACATAATATCATCTCAAACCACAAAACACTTTCTATATCAATATTAAACTCTGGTAACATCCCATTCTGATCCAATCCTACCTTTTTCTACAACTAACTATCACTTTTTTATCTTGCTTTATTCTGTATGATATGAATGATTATACTAAAACCTGAAAAACAATAGTTTAATTTCTTTCACCAAACACTTCCAATCCATATTTCATCAAATATTTAATCAAACAATATTTTTACTAATGTATCATAGTTAATGTAGCATTACTTTATCGACTCATGGAATAAGCCAATTTATATTCTATTCGTGGATGGTAATGAATCATGAAATCATAATTCTTGATTAATTATAGCCATCTACTCTATCTCATGTTCAATTATTTCTGAGTGAATATATTCTTGAATCATTTTTTATCAGTATATATTTCACACTTTATGCCATACAAAGGATTCCTCCAAATTTTTAAAACCAAAAAAATATCTAATTCCAAATCATGTGTAGCATAATTTAACTCCTGAGTTTCCAACTGACGTGAATCATAAGAAATTCCATGATCAATCTAAATTAAGCCACAAACAGGTCCATTCAATGAATCATCACTGTAGATAACTATCTCACCATTTCTGTAAGGTAATTCCAAAACTGGAACATTAACCAATCTTCATTAAAAATCAAAAAAAATCATCACATACTTTTTTTCATATAAATTTAACACAAATTTTAGTAAACTTATTCAATGGTCAAGATAAACATGAAAAATTATCAACCCACATTCAATTATATCATTCAAAACCAAGGCAACTACGAATCTTGGTCATATTTGTAGGACATGGCCATTCTTCAACAACATTTTTTTGAGCCTCATCAAATGTTATGCCAAATTTTTAAACAATGTGACCAATGAATGAAATATGTTTTATCCAAAACTCAGGCCTACTAAATTTCCCATAATTTTTTTCCAGAAAACCCTTAAATGAATTTTATGCTCCTCTTAAATTTTAGAATAAACCAAAAGATCATCAATAAACACAACCACAAACATATACAATAACTCATATAAAATTCTATTCATTCGATCCATTAATATATAAAGTGGACTAGATTACCCAAAAGGAATAACTAAAAATTCATAATGTCCATATCTAATATGAAACATGGTCTTATGAATGTATTCTTACATTACTTTCAACTGATGGTACCCGATCTCAATTCCATCTTCTAAAAATAATGAGCTCCATGAATCTGATCAAACAAATCATCGATATGAGGAAAAGGATACTTGTTCTTAATAGTGATATTATTCAAGGCTCTATAATCAAGGAAATGTCTCCTTGATCCATCTTTCATTTTAACAAACATGATTAGAGAACGCCATCCTGATGTGCTAGTTCGAATTAATACTTTATCTAACAACTCCTCCAATTGTTTCATTAACGCTAAAAGTTCAATTTGATCTATTTGATAATGGGGTTTTAAAATTGGATTAGAATTAGGAACTAAGTCAATAGTGAATTCAACTTCATGATAACGAATAATACCCAACAACTCATCAAGAAAAACATCAAGATACTCATTTATTACTAGCACATCATTAATATGAACAGTTCCTTTGTTTTCAGCAATATGTGCACAGTAACATTCATTTCCATCTTTCTCTATTTTTTCATCTTCCTAATATATTATTACATATAAGGGTTCATTCTTGGACAAAAAGTGAAATTTTTTCTAAAAAATAACATCTTTAGCTCTTTAGTCAATTTTACCATTGCAAACAGAAAGCCAATCCATTCCAAAAATAACATCAAACTCTACTAGGGACAAAAAAATAAGATTTTGTGGTAAAATCATTCCCCAAAAAAATGATAGGAAGATTATTATATTTTTTTTGCCTCAATATTCCCCCTAGGTGTTTTTACCACATGTTTAGGATTCATATCATGAGATGGAATTCCCAATTTACAAATAAATTTCTCATTAATGAATCAATGTGTAGACCCTAACTCATTCAACATAATGAAATAATCTGAAAAAACAAAAAAAATACCTGATACAACTTCACTTGATGGTCCCACATCAACCGTAGTAGTATCAAAATATTTTTCCCCACCCTTCCCTCCAATGTCCACAAGGCCTTCATTTTTTATTAATTTTTGATAATCAACCTTTCAAGATGTGAGGTGGAACCCTTACAATGTCTGTAGATCGATATATTACATTTCCTATAGGCCTTAGAGCAATTCATTGTCTTTAGGCCTCAAAAATTACATACAACCTATACTAACTACATGGAACTGCTCCTCCCCAGCATCTTCACACCATTTTATATTTGATCTGTCTGGTTTCCACTATGAGTAATCTAATTTTGACACACATTGGTTTAATTTCCAAACTCAACACAACTAAAAAATATTACCGCTATCTTTTCATTATTTTATTGATCATATTTCTTATACTTACGAGTAATATGACTAGTCTCACTACACTTTAAGCATGTCCAATACATTGATAATAATTCTTCAGGATACTTTTTTCCAGACTTCTCACTAGATGGAAATTTAAATTTCTTGTCTACATGCTTCATTGATGAATTCTTTACTTTTTCTATCAAACCAGACCTCTTATTTTTCACGCACTCTTTGAGCACTTGATCATCAGAAAAATCCATTTCTATATTCTCGACGCATCTAACAAGTTTCACATAGATTTTGAATTCACAAGAGGCTAATGCTCTTTTATATCGAGTGAAATTGATATATCTTACTATCAACATCTCAGATGAAATTTGGAGCATACCTTGCCTGTCCTGTGATCATTTCATCATATACACCCACATATTCATCCCTTATCTCAATTTGAATAATGGTTTTTCAATCCTATGTAAAACCGTTATAGGAAAATATTTTTCAGGAAACATAACATTGAATTATTCCTAAAAAAGAGAAAAAATATCCTCGTTGTCTTTGATGTTTTTAACCATCGACCACCACTGATCAGATTATCCTTCAAAAAAATAAATATAATACTAACCTATTGATTGTCTTTACAATCCCTGACATTGAAAATAGTTTCCAGTTCTTTGATCCAACCTTCAGCTTGAAAAGTGTAATATGAACCTTTGAATGATTGGGGATGTTTCCACATACAATTATCCACTATAGAAATCTTCTTCTAGGGTTGATATGGTTGATCTCATGCATGAATACCACAACCATTTATAGCCTGAGTCCACTGTTCCATTACCGTTACAAACAATTCAATTCTGATTCCAACCATCTCGGGATACTGATTCGAAATATAATCCTCTTCTGTATTCCTTCCCATCACTGTTTCCCTGTTTCCTCTATGGAAACACATTATGAACATATAAATATCTTATTTGAAGAAACATGGTATCCCTCATATTCTATATCATTTCATTCGTATCATAAAGTAAAAATAATTTTGGGATATCAATTTAACAATATCTTAACTACTAAAGTTATCTAAACTATCCTCTCATATCATCTATAAGGCCCCATACTTAAATATTACATATTCTTTAATTATGTTAAGAATTCATATTTAGGATTATTTCAGGTTTATATATTTTTAGAATTATGACTTAAAATATACATAACAATTGGAAAATTACATGTATACACTTTTACTCAGTATCCATTTTTTTCATAAAATAAAAACTCTTAAAAGGAGAGAAACATTTTTAGTTCCATGTTTTAATCATCATGACATTTCCATGATCTCATCCTTGAACATATTCCACATTATTTCCTGTAAAAAAATTTCAAAAACATGGGATTATCATAAAAAGTTCAGTAACGGATACACAAAGAATGAAAAATGTTATTTTTTCAAAAAAACAAATAATCCATCAATACTTTATCATAAGTAATAATTTTGATCTATATAAAGTTATAAATATACATTACTAAGTAAAATATCATTTTTTACCCTTTTTAAATAAAATTATTACTATAATACTCATATAAAGCAGACATACCATATAAAGGTTACTTGTGACATAAACATACTTAAATGGAATAACCATATGGTCGACTTCCACTCGTATAACTAAATATAAAGGCCATTTAGAAAACTTCCATAACAAATGAATTAGAGGTTATAATGTAACCAAATGTTCTTGATTTATCACAAAAAACACCCATCATTTGGTTTATCATGTAACCACCCGTAAAATGCCCAAGTACCAATATATAATCATAACACATAAAATATTGAAAATATAAACATTTTAGTAAGAATGGTTTTTTTTAAATCACAATATATAATTTCAAGATATTGAATACTCAATCAATTAAAAACCCATTTTTAATACCAAAACACCCCAAAATGGAATAAGTTGTTTATTTTTCATTTTAAAATCAATAAGGCTTAAAGAAGAAGCTAAATAACGACTACTATGGTGGTGAGGTCATTGTCACTCCATAAGTTAAAAAACACTCTTTTTTTAGTAAAATGATTCAATGAAAAAATATTCCCTTGGAATTAATATAAAATTAAAATTTGTTTATTATACACCATATAAAAAAATGAGTTGTATATTATCAAAACATGCCTCAATGAAAGAAGATTGAGACTAAGTCTCTTACCTCCTGTCCGACTTGACTCGTTCGTTATATTATTTCTAGAATAATAAAATGAAGTTAATTTATACTTTCTTCAGAACATTTTTCTATTATATTGTTCATTTTATATAAATAATTACCTTTCTATAACAATTAGTTAATTATTTGAGTTCATATCATACATTTTTTCGATGTTCGGAACTTAAGTTAAAAAAAACCATTTTATAATTACAAATTGTCCATGTGGTCAAAAATATATTATCTATAGAATAATATTCATGATTTATATATCATATATATCATATATATCAAGTATATATGTATTTAGAGTAGTCCATAACATTTGGATATAAGAAATTAAATGCACCATTCATGGAGATGGTAAGCCTTGCATATACATGAATGCTACTTTCAATTATTTTTCATATTTAAAGGAATTATTACAAAATTAAACATAGGTATATGAATATTTATAGTATAATATCTATGTTATATATGTTACATAAGTTCATTAATTCCACCCTTTATATTTTCAATGTATGGTATGAACAAGTCATATCACTTTGAGGTGGTGGTAGTCCGTACATTGTAAAATGAAATTATCATATATATAAAACATTAAAATCATAATGGTATGTTATAAATGATAATTAAAGAAGCATAGAGATAAAATAAATATGATAAATATCTCATGTAATTAAATTTACATCACAATTTCCACCATAAGAGGTGGTAGGAGAAGATTTAACGATCATCGTTTTGTGAGGTAGTTGTTTGTTGTCCAACGAAACAATATGTTCTATACCCATTAGATGGAGGTGTGTGTATGTGTAGTTAAAATAATTCTCATGAAAATAAACTAGTATTTTGAGGATACTAGTTTTGTTATTTAATAAAATAATAAGAATACAATAGGTTGTGGGTACGGAAAATAAAATAAAAGAACATGAAAGGAGATGTTACAT
Organism: Viscum album; assembly: GCA_963277665.1. Taxonomy (NCBI): domain Eukaryota; kingdom Viridiplantae; phylum Streptophyta; class Magnoliopsida; order Santalales; family Viscaceae; genus Viscum; species Viscum album. The sequence goes on along the minus strand of OY728137.1, from coordinate 608,624,321 downwards.
TTAAATCGGGTAACTGCTTTTGTTTTGAACCAAAAGGTGTTCCTGAATTTCTTTATGCATAGGGGAAGTATTCTATGAGGAAGATATGTATGTTGGGAGAATTTTTGGGTAGAGGATGGACGAGAAAAGGGGGATTTAGAGGTGTGAGTAAGGGTTATAGTTGATGGGATTTAATAAGGGGGATGAGGGTCTCTTTAGGAAAATTCGGAAGTATTACTTTATTATAAAAAGATATTCGGTTCCAAAGTACCATAACTATTTAAATTCTAATATAAGATAACAATTATTCAAAATCCTCTCAGAAAATTAGTTTTAGAGAAGTTTTGGTTTCAAAATTAACCTTATCACTTAGAGTTAACCCTTAGTTAACTAATTTGACTCTTAACATGTCTTCTTGTGTATTCACTCTATATTGTTAATATAGTTACCATGATAAACCAATATAACCACAAGGGGTTCATTAGTGGAATTTCAAAACTTTTATAAGTCATTTGGTGGAATTTTATATTTTTAGTATTATTATAAATGTTAATAAAAAATAATATTTGTTTTAAAAACTCATTAATGACCATTTTAATACGATACATATCATGCCATTTTAAAAAATACCAAACAACAAGATAAATTATAAAAAACCTCATTAATTAAATTATAGAAAGTCTCAATTATCCATTAAATTTCTATATGACCAAAAAAATTTCAAAAGAAATATATTTTCTTATTTATAATCTTATTTATTTAAAACATTTATTAATGTGGTTATTGTTACCTCATTGTTGGACCATAAAAAAATTTACATATTAGATGTCTAAAAATTATAAATATAATAAAATAATTTAAGAAATGTTTTTATCTTTATAATGACTATTTATAGTAAAAAATATAAACTATAAAACCTCGCTTAAAATTGTTTTAGTAAAAAGATTCATGTTTATGATATTTTTTTCACTTTAAATAAAATGTTATTAATTTAAATTTCTTACCTAATTGGATTTCAAAGTCCAAAAAATCCTCCCAAGAATTTTCATGGTCTTCCATGACACTTCTAATAAGTTTAATACAAGTGCTATTGTAATTTTATATTATTATAATATTATATTTACCATCATTTACCCTATTTACCTTTAACTAAGGTAAATAAACTTCAAAAGTTGTTGTTCACCAAAATTTTGTCATTATCTTTAACCACATTTTACATAATTTTAACAAGAATTTATGTTGGATTTTCTATATTCAATTCAGAGAAGTGGAAAATTTTCATTTAAATGAAAAAGCCAGTTTTTAACTATTATGCTGTATTTTTCACTATTAATCAAAAAATGAATTTTATCAGAAAAAAAAATTTCACCCTAAAATAAATATGATATTAAAAATTCAAAAATGATTTATATTTTACCAAATTCAAAACATTTACTTATCATTAATTAATTTAAAATTTATTCTTCTTGTCAAAACCAGAAAACGGGTTTTTTAGAAGTAAAAACAATCCAATTGTTGAGCCCTCTGGAAGATTGTTGATTTCATGTCTATGTTTGATGTTTTAATAATCACAAATCATCACATACCATTAATGCTTAATCTGGTTTGTTTTCTCATAAACCTAATTACAATCTGTATGTGAATCTGTTATCATGATTTTGTCTATGCATTATTGACTTACAAAGTATGTTGGAAGTCTTCTAGATTTAACAGACATCAGACTCACTGATCCATCAGACTCACCGATCCATCAGACTCACCGATCCATCAGACTCACCAATCCATCAGACTCACCGATCCATCAGACTCACCGATCCATCAGAATCACCGATCAAAATGACTCACCGATGCAAATGAGTCACCGATGCAAATGAGTCACCGATGCAAATGACTCACCGATCTGATGACAGACCGATGCTGATCAAAATGACTCACCAATCAGATGACAGACCGATGCTGATCAAAATGACTCACCGATCAGATGATAGACCGATGCTGATCTATCTGAGTCACCGATCATTACTCTAATGCTGATGACCTACCGATCACTTAAACATTCATAAACAACTGTTTGAATTTCTTTATCTTTATCTTTATTTAATCTAACCAACGGTCATATTAGGTATATTTTAATGCTCTGTCAGATTATTAATAAAGGTTGTCGGATGTCAGGAAACCGTACCTCGTACCTGCTGAAAGGAAACCTTTTCTGACCTATGGAGCACGTGACATAAATACAAGAAGACTTTGCTGAAGAAAACACACAGACAACAAGGAGAGAACACACACAGAGACAAGGAAGACATACGACTACTCAAGAAGAGCTTTGTGCATACAAGAAGAACCAAGCAAGACAGAGTCATAAATACAATCAAGCCTACTCGAGAAGAGTTCTGTGCGTACAAAAGAATATTAAAGAGCTTCATCGACTACATCTCACTGCCTGTGAACCTGAAGCATACGACACTCTGCTTCAAAAACAAAATAGAGAAGAGGACTCAGAATCACTTCTGATCAATTCTAAAACGAGTGCAGAGCTACACTGAAATCACTAGAGCCATTTCTAAACTCTACATCTCTGCTCTGTGATTTATTTATTCTACATTTTGAGCAGTGTGTGTTATATGCTGTATTAAACACACACACCGACTCCTGTACTTTCACTGGAGGATCTGTAAATCCTCAGAAAACCTTTTTACACTTCATTTCCCACTGTGGATAGTGGTAGAGGTCTTGTGACCTGGATAGCTGGCTGCTGTTGTTTTTTTCCCACGTAGAACTGTGGTAGAGGTCTTGTGACCTGGACAGTGTGTTCACTATTGTTAACCCCGATCCAGGGTGTGGATCATTTTTATATAAACTTTTGAGAGGACTAAGTCTCGGCTTGAGACTGAACCTCTTGGTTAATTCTCTGTGTTTGTAGTTATACTCTATATCAATACTATACATATTTATTTCATATTCCGCTGCTATTACTTTGAAATATATTCTATCTTCAAAGCTACTTTGATAATTAAATTAGCAAGTGTTTATATTTATTATAAATCAGTAAATTAGTTTCAAAAGTTAATTTAATCATAAAATTAAGTTAACTGAGAACTAATCAATCTTTAAGAAACTAATTGAACCTTTATAATCTATATAAATTCACTACAGTTTAATTTGTTTTTGAAATTGGGGGATTTTAATAGAAATTGTTTTTAACAGAAATTTTAATTGGAACTCAATTCACCCCCCTCTTGAGTGTCCACTCCGACCAACATTTGGTATCAGAGGGTGTTGAAAATACTTTTTAAAAGTACTCTGCTTTCCAACTGTGATTTTAGTTGTATTTTAAAGGTCTTAAAATTTCTGTTATATCTAAATTTTTATCTCTTTAAAATTTTCTCATCATGGACAATAGACTTGAGGGTGATGCTACTAACCGGCCACCTTTCTTCAATGGAACTAATTATGCTCAGTGGAAACTGAAAATGAAAATTCATCTAGAAAGCATAGGCTTTGATATTTGGACTGCTATTGAATCAGAATACAAAATTCCCACTACTGCTAGATCTACTTGGGATTAACCTACAAAGACTACTTACAATAACAATTGTAAAGCCATGAATGCTCTGTATTGTGCTCTAGGAGATGAAGAATTTAATAGAATTTATGCATGTAAAACTGCATATGAAATTTGGGATACCTTAGCTGTTTCTCATGAAGGAACAACTAATGTTAAGGAGATGAGATTGAATACCTATACTATTAAGTATGATAATTTTAAGATGAAGCCTGATGAACCCATTTCTGATATGTATCTCAGGTTCAATGAAATTTTCAACACAATGACTTCTCTGGGAAAGGATGTTCCAGCAAAGGAGAAAATCATGAGAATTTTGAGATGTCTACCTGAAAGATGGAGAGGAACCTCTGTCTCCATTAGAGAATCCTGTGACATTGGAACACTGCCTGTCAAGGAATTAATTGGTAAGCTGATGATGTATGAAGAAGAGCTTAAAGTAAATAAAGAAGAAGATGATGAACCTAAAAGGAAGTCTATTGCCTTCAAGACTACAACCTCAAAGAATAAGGATAAGGAAAAGCCTCAAGCTATCAATGAAAGTTCAAGCAGTGAGGAAAGTGAGAATGATTCTGACAGTGATGATGAGATGGCTCAAATAGCCAGGAGATTCAAAAAGTTTTATAGGAAAAAGAAATTCTTTAGGAAACCAAATTACAAGGGAAAGTATGACCAACAAGGCAAATGGAAAAAGGATTGGAATAAGGCTGACAGAACTGATGAAGTTGTCTGTTATGAATGAAAAAGAAAAGAACACATAAAGACAGACTGTCCAAAGCTGAAGTATAAAAAGAAATATGAATACAAGGATAAAAAGTACAAGAAATCCATGAAGGCTACTTGGAGTGCTTCAGAAGACAGCACAAGTGAAGCTGAATCTTTAGACTCTGAAAGGAATCGGGCCAATATGTGTTTCATGACAAACACTTCTGAGGTAACATCAGAGACTCCTGTTTTTAATTCATACTATTCTGGAGAATATTATGACTCAGAAAACATGTCAAAATATGAATTGTTTGAATATTGTGATATGTTAGAAGAAACATGTAATGAGCTTAAAGATAAATATAAAGGTCTAAAGAAACAGTATGCTTTAAGTGTTAAGCATAAATCTGATCTTGATATAGAAAAGGAAAATAATTCTCAACTACTTAAGGAAAATACAGAACTGAAACTGTCAAATGAACAACTCAAAAAAGACTTAGAGAAGTTCACCAATGGCAAGAATACTCTAACACAGATGCTAGGAAAGCAATTTGCACCTAGATACACTACTGGTATAGGATACCAACCTGGACAGAGAAAAGTTTCCAAAACTAGATTCATTCCTAAATCTGGACAGAAGATAGTTAATTCTGGAACTTCTTATGCCTCAACCAGTTATATTCATAGTTATGAATCTAATATGGTTTATCTTTCAAAGCATGTCAATTCTACAAATTATATGAGACCCATTAGACAAATATGGGTACCTAAAGTATTATTGGCTATCCTGTCTGGACCCAAGAAGATCTGGGTACCAAAATCATCTTCCATCTAAATCTGTTTTGTAGGAAACCTGCTTGAAGAGTTGTCACAAGAAGATATGGTACTTAGACAGTGGATGTTCAAGACATATGTCAGGAGACTTTTCATGTTTCAAGAGCTTAGTAAAAGTTGATGGAGGCTTTGTCACTTATGGTGATGATTCAAAAGGAAAAATCATCGGCTTAAGCCAGATTGGTAACACTGACTCAGTATTAATTTCTAATGTTTTATTTGTCGATGGACTTAAATATAACCTGTTAAGAATTTCTCAGTTGTGTGATGATGGTTTTTATGTGAAATTTAAAAATGATTCATGTAATGTTTTTAACTCTAAAAATGTTTTAGTATTTTCTGCTTTAAGAAATGAAAATGTTTATGCTGTTGATTTAGATTCTTTAGCTAAACAGAACATTCCTTGTTTAAATGCTTTTCATAAAGAGTCTTGGCTTTGGCACCGAAGATTAGGACACTGCAATGTGCACTCACTTAGAAAACTTTCTAGGAAGAACTTTGTTAGAGACTTACCCAAACTTTAATTTCCAGCAGACAAAGTTTGTAATCCTTGTCAAAAGGGAAAGCAACATAATGTTTGTTTTAAATCAAAGAAACAAGTCTCAACTTCTCAACCACTTGAGTTGGTTCACATGGATTTGTTTGGACCATCAAGAGTTTCTAGTCTAAATGGGAATCACTGTGTCTATGTTCTTGTAGATGATTTTTCTAGATATACTTGGGTATACTTTCTAGCTCCCAAAAGTGAAGCTTGTTCTTACTTTATTAAATATTCCAAGTCTGTAGAGAATCTTAGTGGACTTAAGATTAAGACCCTGAGAAGTGATCATGGTCGTGAGTTTGAAAATCATGAGTTTAATTCTTACAGCTCCCACAATGGCTATAGTCACAATTTCTCTGCCCCTAGGACACCCCAAAAAAATGGTGTAGTAGAAAGGAGAAACCGAACCCTGCAAGAAATAGCTAGAACCATGCTCAATGAATATGAACTGCCTATTTACTTTTGGGCTGAAGCTGTAAATACAGCTTGTTATGTCATTAATAGAGTCTTGATCAGACCAGTTTTTAAGAGGACTCCTTATGAGTTGTGGAACAATAGGAAACCCAAGGTTAACTACTTCAAAGTTTTTGGCTGCAAAGTCTTCATTCTCAATACTAAAGACAATCTTGACAAATTTGCATCCAAGAGTGATGAAGGAATTTTCCTAGGTTACTCTATCTCTAGTAAAGCCTATAGAGTTTTCAATAAAAGAACCAAATGTGTGGAAGAATCTGTTCACATCAAATTTGATGAAACTGATCCACATGAACCTAAAATCTCTCTTGAAGATGATCTCTCTGGTTTGAATCTCAATGATAAAGACAATGGACCTATAGTTAAAACATCCAGCTCTGGAAATTCTCCAGAACCTGCTTCTGTTGAACCTCAATCTGTAGATGAATCTGAAATTTCTAGCCCTATCTTTTCAAGACCATCTAGGACTCTAAAGAACCATCCTTTAGATGCTGTTGTAGGAAATCTGGATAGAGGAACACAGACTAGAGCTTCTCTAAGAAATCAGGTTGAACATCAAGCTTTTCTTTCACAGTCAGAACCTAAAAATATCAATGATGCTATCAATGATGAGTTTTGGGTAATGGCTATGCAAGAAGAATTAAATCAGTTTGAAAGAAACAAAGTCTGGAAATTAGTAGACAGACCTAAGGACACTTTGACAATAGGCACAAAATGGGTTTTCAGAAACAAAGTTGATGAATCTGGAAACATCATTAGAAATAAAGCTAGGCTAGTTGCACAAGGTTACAATCAAGAAGAAGGAATTGACTATGAGGAAACTTTTGCACCGGTAGCTAGACTAGAAGCTATTAGAATCTTACTTTCATATGCATCACATCTGAATTTCAAGTTATATCAAATGGATGTCAAAAGTGCTTTTTTAAATGGTGTTATTTTTGAAGATTTTTTTGTAGAACAACCACCTGGTTTTTTAAATCCTCATTTTCCAAATCATGTTTTTAAACATTCTAAAGCTTTATATGGTTTGAAACAAGCTCCAAGAGCTTGGTATGATAGACTTAGAAATTTTCTTATCTCAAATGGTTTTACTAAAGGAATTGCTGATCCAACTCTTTTCATTAAAAGAATTTCTAAAGATGTTTTAGTTGTACAAATATATGTTGATGATATTATTTTTGGATCTTCTAAACACTCTTTATGTACTGATTTTTCAAAAAGTATGCAAAATGAATTTGAAATGAGCTTAATGGGAGAGCTTAAGTACTTTCTTGGATTTCAAGTATTTCAAAATGAAGATGGCATTATTCTAAATCAAAGTAAATATACAAAGGATCTTTTAAAACGTTTTGGATTGGATAGTATTAAGGAAAGTGATACACCTATGAGTACTACCTGTAAATTGGATGTTGATGAGACTGGGAAACCAGTTGATCAAACCAATTACAGAGGTATGATTGGTAGTTTACTTTATCTTACTGCTAGTCGACCAGATATTATGTTTAGTGTATGTATGTGTGCTAGATTTCAAGCTAATCCTAAAGAATCACACTTACTAGCTGTTAAACGGATTTTTAAGTATCATAAGTATACTCTAAATTTAGGTTTGTTTTATCCAAAAGGACAATCATTTAATATAACTAGCTATTCAGATGCTGACTTTGCAGGATGTAAATTAGATAGGAAGAGCACATCTGGAACATGTCATTTGCTTGGAAAATCCCTAGTATCATGGTGTAGAAAGAAACAGAATTCAGTTGCATTGTCTACTGCCGAGGCAGAATACATAGCTGCTGGTAGTTGCTGTGCACAAATTCTGTGGATGAAACACACTCTATTGGATTATGGATTTGTTTTTACACATGTTTCAATTAACTGTGACAACACTAGTGCAATCAACTTATCCAAGAACCCTGTGTCTCACTCTAGAACTAAGCACATTGATGTCAGACATCACTTTCTAAGAGATCATTATCAGAAAGGTGATATTTCTCTAGAATTTGTTAGTTCTGAAAATCAATTAGCTGATATCTTCACAAAGCCCTTATGCTCTGAAAGAATGAAATTTATTAAACAAGAGTTCTGTATGATTGATCTGTGAAACGGATCTGTGAAACTGATCTGTGAAACTGATATGTGAAACGGATCTGTGAAACGGATCTGTGAAACTGATCTGTGAAACTGATCTGTGAAACTGATCTGTGAAACCGATCTGTGAAACCGATCTGTGGAACCGATCTGTCACACTGTTCTGTCAAACCTATCTATTTTCAATTACTTTTTATTAATTAGTAAATTACTTTTTATGGAAACCCTAAATGATAAAATAAATGATACACAGCTATTTATCTTCCCTAAACCTTTTACTTTTCATTTCCCGCCGAACCTCTCAACATCTCTTCCCCTCTACTTCAAACATTCGAACCTTCGAACTCCTGCCGTCCCAAAATCTTCAAATGACTTAGCAAAAGAGACCGAGCAAAGGACCAGATAGCCCTGTACCTTCAAAGAGTGCTCGAGGCGAGTTGAGAAGTACCTCTCAAAGACCAGAAAATCCGAATCTGGAAACTCGGATTGTTGCTGTAGAAAAAGAAGTCAACTCTGCGTGGCTTCTGTCAAGTAAGTCACTGTTGCTACAAGTTCTTGAATCGCAAGGATGGATAGACTGGTTTTTAGACAACACCCGAATAGATTATCCAAAGCTAGTACATGAGTTCTATATGAACCTAAAAATCACTTTTGATGGTGTGGAAGATGCTAGGATGTCGTCTATTGTAAAAGGAAAGAAAATATCTTTCTCAAACTAAGCAGTGGGCTGAATGTTTAAACGTACCTCATGTAGGTCGGTATGAGGATTATGCTGGGAATATTCCTCCAACATCTGACTATTTTTCTTATGAGCTAGCACTAGAGCTTCTGACTGGAAACAGAGAATCGAGGAGAATCACAGCTTCAGAATTAGATGGTGAAAGCAGACTCCTATTCAAGTTTATTCAGCACCAACTTTGCCCTCGAAGAGGAGATATTGCTGCTCTTAAGTTTCAAGATGTTTTTCTGTTGTTTCTGCTCAAAACCCATGAAAAGATTAAACTGTGTAGATATGTGATGGTCCACATAGCTGGAATGCTGAAACCTTCCAAGAAAGCCACCGCGTTGTTTTATTCAAAGATGATATCTACTATGCTCAAGAATCTGGAATGTGTTGATGAAGATGATGAAGTTGTTGAAACAGAGCGTACCTTCTGTCTCAACAAAGAAATCTGCAAGAGGATGAAAATAAATTGGAATCCATGGAAGAAGTGCTGGGTTGCAGATGAAGATAAATTGTATGAAGCCTACAATCCCATAGATCATGGCAAGAGGCCAAAGGATTTGAGAGACCCTGGATTAAAACCAGATGAGGAACCAGTTTATTCTGATGATGATGAGCAAGAAGAAGCTGCGACTGCAGAAGGAAGTGTGTCTTCTCCTGATGATAGGAGTGATCCTGACACTGCTAGTCCCATGAAAAGAATAGAATTTGGACCTGCTAGTCCACCCTTAACCCTACCAGAGCCAGAACCTATTCTTGGTGATGAAGAAGATTCTAATACTGAAGAATATCACAGTGAAGCCTCGGAGCCGAGTAATAATGAGCAAGGTGATGCTGATGACAATCATGATGGTGATGATGATGATGCTGATGATGTTGAAGCTGATGTTGATGGTGTTAACAGACCAGTGGATGGTCTTGTTGTAGATCAAGTAGAACAACCTCAGTCAGTTCAATAAATCCATATCAGTGGCAAGGCTGACTCACCAAAAATTAGTGGAACAACAAGCTATGAAAAACCAAAATACACCCTGTGTGCTGCTGTTTGGGATGACTACCCTAGTTATGCTATATTGGGCTTAGAATATTCTGAAGATGAAGAAGCAATGTCAGAATCTGTTGTAGCTGTGAAAAGGAACCTCCCACGAGAAGCAAGGTCTGCTCCTACTGTTGATCCTACCAATGTTAATTTACCTGGTTCTGGAATCTCTTAAGCTGATCTTGATAAGTTTAAGTTTGAATTGCTAACTGCTGTGAGAACCATAGTCAGCGAAGAAGTTTCTAATGCTCTTACTCAAGTGTCTCTACAGGTTTCTGATAATTCTTTGGAAGCCTTCTCACAGAGAGTATCTAATGCTGTGAATCCAGACCTGGCCAATACTGGTGAAGTTATTGGCATGCAAATAGCCTTTTTGAATCAGTCTTTGAAGGATCTCCAAATTGGCTTAGTTTCTCTATCAAATGAGTTCAGATCAACCATCTCTGGTATTATGGATGTTTTGAGAAATCTGATTGAACATCTTAACAAGTCTGACCTGAGGAAGTTGAAAGCTGAGTTAACTCACATAGTCGGCCAAGCCAGTACAGGCAAGGTAACCAAGATCACTACCCGTGAGATAGAAGCTCTAAGAGAAGTTGTGCATGAAGAGTTAGCTGCTGTAAGACAAATTCTTGATTTAGAATCTTTGAGGAAGATGAAAGAACTCTGTGATAACAGTCATAAGATGGCCTTGGTATATTTAGAATATGCTAAGAAAGCCCTGCAAGAGATCAAGGAAAAAGTTGATACTTACTTTTCCAAGATTTATACAAAGCATGAGATGGCTGCAAAATTCAAAGTCTTGACAGAGAATCTGAAATTACCTCCAGTCACTCAGGCCTTCAACACTCAAGTTCTCCAATTGCAGGATTTTACCCCAACCTTAGCACAGTTCATGGAGAATAAGGATGATTTTGAAAAAGCTATGAAGTGTGGAGCAGAAGTCATTCAGGACTTCATTCATCTGTTGAAGCCTTACTTGGATACACAGGCCACTGCAATTGTACTCCCTACTTATGAACCTCTCAGTGCCTCTGATGTATCTCCAAATCAGCTGTCTGTTGCCCAAGCTCTATCTCAGTTGCGGCCGGTCTCTCAGCAAGCTTCTCAACCAGCTCCTGCTCCTTCTCACCAACTCTCTATGGCACCTCCAACTGCCCCTGCCAGAGTTGTCCTACCGCCTCTTCAGCTCCGTGAACCACAACCTGCCTCCAAGCCTTCCACCTTACCTACTATTTATCCAAAAGACAAAGGGAAAGCCCCTTTGCATCCCAACAAATAGCCATGTATTGTTTTTGATGGGGTGATCTATGTATTGCTTATCCTCTTCTGTGACTTTATATAATTTGTTTTTTTCCTTTGTGTTATCTCTATACTCTATGCACCCTGCTTCTCCTTTCCCTTATCTGTTTCCCTCCTTTTTGATTATCCCAAAGGGGGAGAAAGATATATATATAAGGGGGAGAAAGATATATAAGGGGGAGAAAGATATATAAGGGGGAGAAAGATATATATAATGGGAGAACGATCTATATATATATGAGAGATGTGAATATCTCAGAGGGAGATCAATATCTCCGGGGGATAAATCTGAATATTATATATATGGGAATGTTAAATTAAGAGGGAGATTTATATATCTTTACTTTTATTCTCATTATGTTTTTATTATTGATTTATTTTATATATATATATATGAAGATTTGTGATTATCAAAAAGGGGGATATTGTTGAGCCCTCTAGAAGATTATTGATTTCATGTCTATGTTTGATGTTTTAATAATCACAAATCATCACATACCATTAATGCTTAATCTGGTTTGTTTTCTCATAAACCTAATTACAATCTGTAAGGGAATCTGTTATCATGATTTTGTCTATGCATTATTGACTTACAAAGTATGTTGGAAGTCTTTTGGATTCAACAGACATCAGACTCACCGATCCATCAGACTCACTGATCCATCAGACTCACCGATCCATCAGACTCACCGATCCATAAGACTCACCGATCCATCAGACTCACCGATCCATCAGACTCACCGATCCATCAGACTCACCGATCCATCAGACTCACTGATCCATCAGACTCACCAATCCATCACACGCACTGATCAAAATGACTCACCGATGCAAATGAGTCACCGATGCAAATGAGTCATCGATGCAAATGACTAACCGATCTGATGACAGACCGATGCTGATCAAAATGACTCACCGATCAGATGACAGACCGATGCTGATCAAAATGACTCACCGATCAGATGACAGACCGATGCTGATCTATCTGAGTCACCGATCATTACTCTAATGCTGATGACCTACCGATCATTAATCAGTCATAAACAACTGTTTGGATTTCTTTATCTTTATCTTTATTTAATCTAACCAACGGTCATATTAGGTATATTTTAATGCTCTGTCAGATTATTAATAAAGGTTGTCGCATGTCAGGAAACCGTACCTCGTACCTGCGGAAAGGAAACCTTTTCTGTCCTACGGAGCACGTGACATAAATACAAGAAGACTTTGCTGAAGAAAACACACAGACAACAAGGAGAGAACACACACAGAGACAAGGAAGACATACGACTACTCAAGACGAGCTCTGTGCATACAAGAAGAACCAAGCAAGACAAAGTCATACATACAATCAAGCCTACTCAAGAAGAGTTCTGTGCGTACAAAAGAATATCAAAGAGCTTCATCGACTACATCTCACTGCCTGTGAACCTGAAGCATACGACACTATGCATCTCAAACAAAATAGAGAAGAGGACTCAGAATCACTTCTGATCAATTCCAAAACGAGTCCAGAGCTACACTGAAATCACTAGAGCCATTTCTAAACTCTACATATCTGCTCTGTGATTTATTTATTCTACATTTTGAGCAGTGTGTGTTATCTTCTGTATTAAACACACACACTGACTCTTGTACTTTCACTGGAGGATCTGTAAATCCTCAGCAAACCTTTTTACACTTCATTTCCCACTGTGGATAGTGGTAGAGGTCTTGTGACCTGGACAGCTGGCTGCTGTTGTTTGTTTTCCCACGTAGAACTGTGGTAGAGGTCTTATGACCTGGATAGTGTGTTCACTGTTGTTAACCCCGATCCAGAGTGTGGATCATTTTTAAATAAACTTTTGAGAGGACTAAGTCTCGGCTTGAGACTGAACCTCTTGGTTAATTCTCTGTGTTTGTAGTTATACTCTATATACATACTATACATATTTATTTCATATTCCACTGCTATTACTTTGAAATATATTCTATCTTCAAACCTACTTTGATAATTAAATTCGCAAGTGTTTATATTTATTATAAATCAGTAAATTAGTTTCAAAAGTTAATTTAATCATAAAATTAAGTTAACTGAGAACTAATCAATCTTTAAGAAACTAATTGAACCTTTATAATCTTTATAAATTCACTACAGTTTAATTTGTTTTTGAAATTGGGGGATTTTAATAGAAATTGTTTTTAACAGAAATTTTAATTGGAACTCAATTCACCCCCCTCTTGAGTGTCCACTCCGACCAACACAAATTATTGCCATGTGTTTATGTCCAATTTAAGAGTTAAATTACATACAATGATAGAAATTTGACAAAATGGTAAGAATATAATCCAATTATACTTTAAAATCAATTAAAATAAAAATCTACCTATATAAATAAATTAGGTGAAAAGGCAGTTTTAAATTAAAATACGATATTTTTCACTATTCATTAAAAAATGAATTTGTTCAGAAAAACACCAAAATATTACCCAAAGTAAATTTTGATTTCCTAATTATAAATAAGGATTTCATTTTGTCAAATATAACACATAAAAGAGAAAAAAACTAGATTTAAATAGGATTTGTCATCTATAGGTAATAACACGACCTTTTAAAAATATTAAAGTATTTATTCGTAAAATTAGATTCATTCTCATTTTAATCCTCTATATATTATTTGAAAAATGTATAAAAATATAAAAAAACCTTTTTAATCCTAATATGGTTTGTTATATTTATTACCACTAATAAAATGACAAGGCATTAACGAAAATTTAAAATAATAATATTGTGTTATTATTTTCCAGTATGAATCATCATTTTCTGTAATATAAGAATTTGGTGAAACCAATTATTGTGTTTCAGGTACGTCATATAACATATAATACATATTAAAGTAAAATTAATATTTAATTCACAAATATTAATCAATATGAAAATATCATATTATTTATTCACATGGGATGTTACATTGGTGATCTTTAAATTTCACAGTTGAAATAATTTTAATGTTTATTAAAACATATCGATCATTCTAGGTTAGTTTTTTAATTTTATATTGTCATTACCTCCCCATGAAAACATAAATTTTTGACACATGATATATCTTTAGGAATGAAATAAATAAAATATTAACAATGTATTTCTGATTTGGTTATCCTTATGTTCCCTACGAAAGTGGGGTGCATAAAAAATATAATTTATATTGGTTATTTATATATATATTTATTATTTTGGATACAAATTAAAGAATTATATAAATAATTTAAAATTATATTTTAATAAACATGATTATAATTGTAATTGAGTGACATTTTTCTAGACCCACTGTCATTCTATCATGTCCTCCAATTATTATAAAATATTCTTCTAAATGATTGTATGATATAGATTCCTCTATGAATTCATCTTACTCCCTTTTCTAGATAGTGATGTTGAGGATATACCTGGTTGAGATCTATGGTTGAACAACCCCTACCTATGTCCATGGAATTTTAGAAGATACAGTTTATTTGTTAAGGGAATCTAGGATTGAGTACTGTTATTCCCTAACTACCAATAGATCAAGACGCAATTCCATAGATGTTTTGCAGAAGATTAAGGTTCCACCACCCAACCCTAACCTTGTTATATTATATACATAAAATATATGGGTAGAGGGAGATATATATAACTGACCAATGAAATTCATGTTATCATATTCTATCCCATTTATAATGGAATTTTTGTAAAACTATACATTAATTATTTATACCAGATCATTGAATATAGAAAATGTTATATCAATTTAAGTAAAAAATTAGAACATTGAAAAATTGTTTAGTATAATCCATTCCTAAAAACATGTTGTCTTTATCCATTAACATATAGTGTAAACATGTTTATGCGGGTGAGCTAATGCATCAAATGATTATATGAAGAGAAATATAAGAAAATGGAAAATAACAAAACAAAAGCCCATCATCCAAAGTTTCCACTAAAAACCCATTCTTAATACCTGATGTGATATTATTTATAGTCATTGGATATACTCAAGATACCATAAATTAAGAAATAACATCTCTACGCAACAATCAAGTGGTGTAATAGGGGTCTGTGGTCATTTAATCATTTTGGCATAGAATGATACATTGAATTGTAGAAACATCTAGGCTGAAAAAGAAACCCTCATGGTGTGAGTTATGAGTCACAAAAAAAATATCTTTTACTTCCTATGATTTATTTTATTACATATTGAATTTTACCCAATGTCCTTCCTTTATATTCACATTTTTTGTACACTATCTATTATGTGAATCTTTATTTCCCAGTTTCTTCATGTTCATTAATCACTTTAAATAATTATACACATCTTATGGACATCGCACATGAAGGGTATTCTTTATTTTATGTTGATAATTATACAGTTTTCCTATTTTACCTTTTTCAGTCAACTGTTGGATTCCACCAAAAATAATAAAATAATTCAAATATTTTCCTTATTAATCAATTAAAGTACAATGATATTATTTAATGTTAATATATGAAAACATTAAATAGTATTTTCAGTATCCAACCTCACTCTCCCTTGAGTTCTCCCTCAAAAGGATTGAACACCAAATACATTCCATTACACATGAAACATTCTCATTTTTTTCAAACCAGTCACACCATGTATCTATTATAATGAGTTTCATGTTCCGTCATCAGGAAAACTATCCCACATTACCTAATACACTTCCATGATATATATATTCATTGGGTGGATTTATTTTTTCCATTTTAATCTCTAGATCACCCCCACACATAATCATACTATCCATCATCTTCAATACACAACTCACTCAAAGCCATCACCAATTTCAACAACTTACCCTCTCTCATGTGATTCATAATACAACAAATCCAAGACATCATGCTCCATTATACATCTTACTCAATGTGATAAATTCACTATACGAACTCCACTTAAAAATAATAAACCTCACTACTTCCATAATCTATCAAATGGCCACCGTCCTTAAGGAAATGTTAATAAAAAAGGTAAACATCCTTAGTCTAAGGCATGTGAACCACATCCACACACATAGACACCACTTACAAACATTCCACTCCTGATATCCCACATTTTCTCTGACAAAAATTCTAAATGTGAATCCCAAAAAGAGGCCACATCACTTGACTAGTCTTTTTTACAAAACCAACCTCACTACCATGACACTCTATGTTCTCATCAGGAAAAAAAGAAACAATGGAATCATCATTCTTATTCCATATTCCCTGTAGCACCTCCCATGCATCGATCCAAAAAAACTGTAATTGATTTATGATTTGTAACTCATGAAATAATATAAAATGGAAAAACCCTATATTTGGTGTCTCTCAACCATGAATACAACCTTAGACTGACTAAACACTTAGTTATTACATAAATTTTATATTTCCCCCACCAACCCTAGTGGTCAATTATTTCATCAGGAAATCACTCATAAAAATATCATATAATACTCTGGGAAAATAAAAGAAACAAAATACCATTTTACAGACTCATGGGTCTCATATACATAAAAATTACATATCATTCCAATAATATCATCATAATTAGAATCAATCCTAACCGATCTTCCACTGATGGACATAATACCTTATAAAGACCATATCATTGATAACTAATACAAGAAATAATAGAGTTATCATAGATGACTCAATTAAACCAATACACATAATGTAGTTATATAAAGTAGATTTACATTCCATAGTATATATGAAAACCCTATATAGGTAAATATTGTAACCATAAATAAATAATCCTAAACAACAATAAACCACATGATTTCCATTGATAAGAATCTAAATTAATACTAACCGACCAGGGTAAATACACTTCCAATGCATGAGAACTATATTGTCAACCTCACCAATTATCCTCTCACAATAGATCCACATAATTTTCAATAAAAAAATCCATATATATGTCATCCCATTTTAGTCAAATTACACCTTTTATTTATATTGGGGAAATAAATATAAGAAGTTATTAGAACATAAAAACTAAGACATATCCATCACTAAAACAACACACATGCATTCCTATATAATTTTGAAACTATATGGTAGATATGAATCATTAAATTTCTATTAACACTATTGAAAAAGTGTCAAAATCCTAAAACTAGACCGTTTCCTACAGGAAAAGATCAATTAATCTATAACAAATCCTCAAATAAGATCCACATTTGTGTCAAAAAAAGGTAAATAAAATAAAATAACACTATAGTATTAGATACTAGTAAAATTAATCCCATATCCCTAATAACATGAACATATTAATGGATCATGTTTTCTAAACCAAGAAGTCCACTATCCATAAACAAATATAGAGATTCCTTTATATTCTGTCTACCTTAACCCAAAATGCGAAGAAAATGGAATATGAATTCTCTGATACAACTTTGAAATTACAAACCACTTTATGAAACTGACCTTAGGCCAGGCTAATGGTCAAATTAAAATTTTAGTCATGCTTTCCAATATGTTAGATTTTATTGACTAAGATTAGGGATATATTGTGGTTTGCAGTGAGAATATACCCCATATATCATATATCATGATAAATATAAAATATTCAAATATAATAAATAATATTATATATATATTTTTTAAGAAGTAAATATAAAAAATAATAATTAACAAATGAAATGGGATCAACAATAAAACATTGATATCATACATACTTCATGCAGTAAATAGTGCTGATTTCATATATATAGCAGCAAAAAAGTAAAAGTCAATGGATTAAGAACACCATGATCCAATACACATACCTATGTCCTGATATACATACAATCCATCTTACTCAATCCAATCTATGAGTTGGCCTAATCTATACCTAAAAATAAGTGAATTTATTCATACATACTCATTTGTAGGGGCATCCTATGAAATGTGAGATAATAGATCTCAACAGGGAACCACCAATGTTTCATGTACTAATGAACTTATATAGTGTTCTGAGTAGCTTTCATTATCATATAATATAAGTAAATATATATATAATGAATATATCATCCACTATCTTAACCAACATGGTGCCAGAGTGACTCTATGAACATCATTAAACCATTACTACTATAGTGATTGTTAGATAATATTTTAGATTCACCCTTGTATTGGTCCTCAGTCAAAATCCATGTCCATGCTGATCACTCGACACAATAGGTTTTCACATCACTCAATATCATTAAGATGGTTTCATGGCCTAGTAAAGTACACCAAGTTTCACCACACTATAAACATAAAATAACATTTCTCATGTTTCATATATGTGATCATGTCTCAGTAGGTTTGTCAACTATCTCATCCCAAACTCAATCTTATTAACATCCATCTTTCTAGGCATGTGAACAACAGAACAGAGAAAACTACTCATTCAACACACACTTATATGAGCCTAAATAACATATATAAAACAAATTCACCGCTAAATAAATCATATCCTATAAGCTGTAATTTACCTTCAACCAAATAAGAATGTATCACAATCCCATATAAAGAAGCTAATGTTTCTTAGTTGTATCAGCCCATGCTATTAGTAGTTGGGGTGATAAAAAAGTACACAATGTTTCTTAATGAATATTTATATACATACATTAATATTTAAACATTATAATATAATTATGGAAATTTTTTTTTATTAAAAAAACCAAGAGTGACAACTTTATTATAATTAAAAACAATAAATTTGAAACAAGGATGAATTATATTTCATTAGGAATGTACATTAGATGATCGACGTGTTTCTAATGGTTTTCTAACTAACTATAAAGGGACAATAGTATCTTCTAAGTCCCATAAAACAATTTGTAATTTATTTGAGTTCATGTGTCACAACCCAACAACGATAAATAATTAACTAGAATCATGTTTTTATTTATTATTTAATCTCTATAAACCATAATTAAATTAACAACTTTAACTAAATTTGAATAATGACTATATTCTTACTAATTGATCTATCAATGCTAGAAATAGAACCAAATGATCACTATCAACAAACGACACACCCTGGCCATGAGCATTGAAAAAAAATTGTATCAAAATAATAATTAATTTAATTTTAGATAATAAGAAAATATTTAAAAATGAATTTTTGATATACATCAATGAAATAAATTCCAAATCCTGTGGATGACATCTCATGAATTCATCTTCCTAGAATGATCAGAATCCTCATAATTTTCACCTGATTCCACCATATTCATGTGGATTTTGAATAAAAAATCTCACTTCTAATCCAAAAATTAGATCAATGAGAGAGAGGGATAGGTTAGAAAATGAGATAAAAGAAGATTTCTTCATATCATTAATCATTGATATATATGATCAAAACCACCAGTTGAATGATAATTAAGAAGTTAAGAAAGAGGGAAGGGGTAAAGATATTATTAGGATAAGAAATAAGATGATAAGGGATCCACCATATTCAAATTTGATAGTGAAAAAATTGTCACTTTTCCCCATTTTAAATGGCCTCATGGGCTTCCAATCTAAGTCCTAACAGTGAATCCCTCACATCCAAAATTCAATAACCTCACACAGTCTTCCATCTTGGTTTTTTAAACCATATTCCAACCATGATACCATCTATGTATCCTTTTTAAACTCTAACATTATTTCCTCTAAAATATATAATATTTTCCCTTAATAGTGAACCAACAATATAATGTAACTACGATATATAAAAATAAACTTAAAATTCATTCATCCATTCGATGAATCATGAATTACCCTAAAAGGTGGGTACAAAATATTATTCCATATAATGATACTAAAAGACACAAAAAATGTATACATATGCACTCATGGATCACCATTACATCAGAGAATCCTCCAATTAATCATTATACAGTTAAAAACCACACATTTATGGTTTCTAACAATATGAATTCTATTAAGAATGTCTGATCAAAATAAGACTTTTCTATTATGGATAATTCACGATATTTAGTAATTTTTAACTAACATATAAATTATATCATAAAATTATTGTCACTCTACTAATACAAACACATCACTAAAGTGTAGAAGATATTTTCATGCATATTAATTTATTTAAATATTAATTTGTATGTTCCCCCCTAGAAAATGGAACAGTGGTAGCTTATTTAAAATTTAAATTAATGGTTCATGTGAATACATAACCTTATTTATTAACAAGAAATTATATGTGAAATATATTCATTAATGATGTATTTTATCAACCATTATTAAGAATAATGTTAAATTTAAATAGATTACAAGAGATTAATGTAAAAATTCACATAGAGGGATTTAAACATAAACAAAAACATATGTTTAAAGTTAATCAAGGAATATGATTTCAAAATTAATTTCCAACATGAGAAATAAAACAATGTGATATATAATATATATATGAAGGATCAATCTATGTTATACATGATTAAGATTGAAGGTTGTAACGACCCAAAATTTTATCAATTGAATATTTTCCTCATTTTAATTATGTTACATTTTATAATATTATTAAATATAATGGAGATCCAAATAAAATAATTATTCTCATAAATAAATAATTAAATAAATAATATTAATATAAATTAAGGATCCTAGATAGATAGAATAGTAACTTGACCCTAGTTACTGTGATAGGAACTTTTGGAAAATTGATATGGACAATAAAATATAAACTAAATAATTAATCTATAAATAATATTTATTAATATTATAAATGATAATATGATAAAATTATATCATAGTATATGTAAAAACTTATTTTAAAAATGATAAATCAAGTGTTAGTTTTTTTCCAAATAAATGCTTCATTAATATTTTATAAAAAATATAATAATCTAAAACAAAATTTATTTAAGTAAAATGTTTTAATAAATTAATATTTTTTTGATCTTATAATTATATAATTATTTTATGAAACATTAATTAACTTTTTAAAGTATCGTACAATCATTTGTAATATTAAAATATGTATTTTTTAAAAAAATGATCAATTTAATTAAAAATTCAATTTTTTATATTTAGAAAATTATATCTAAAAAATTGAAATATTTTTTGAATTATACACTTCAACAAAATGATTAGATATTTATTTTATTGTATATTTATTAAATAGTTTTATTTTTGTGAATAATGAAATATGATAATTTATGATATTTAACAAATACTAAAATTTTCGAGCCATAGATAATGAATGAATGTTTATATTATATAATATAAATCTATCCCTAAATAATTAACATATTTAGTGACAATGTTCAATCTACTGAATTTCTTGAGACAAAATAATAAAATAATGAATAAAATATTCAAAAATAACTGCTCCCCCCCTAAATACCACCCATCATCACCACTTCTCCTAAAACATTCTAATATTTGAATGACATCTAAATCATTCCCAATAATTTTAATAGGACACTCATCCAGGTCTATGGTCCTTTGGTATCAATAAAATAACAAACCCAATTTCTCTATGGAGGATCTAGAGGTGAAGAAGTTGAAGAGGTAAAATCATCTTCCAATTTCTTTTAATTTCATTTCAATTTCATTTATTTTATAATTACGAACTCACCTAACCATATCAAAATTCTATCATATCTCTATTAAATTGTAAATAATTGATAATTATTATGTTAATTTAATAATCCATCTTCAAACTTCTTCCCCGCTCGCTTTATGTTAAATTGTATAATAATAATAGATATAATTGAGATCCAAATAAAAACATTATTCTCATAAATAAATATTTAAATGAGTAATATTAATAGAAATTAAGGATCCCAGATAGATGGAATAGTAACTTGACCCTAGTTACTGTGACATGAACTTTTGGAATATTGATATGGCCAATAGAATAATAAACTAACTTATTAATCTATAAATAATATTTAATAATATTATAAATGATAATATGATATAATTATATCATAGTATTTGTAAAAACGTATTTTAAAAATGATAAATCAAGTGTTAGTTTTGTTCCTAAAAACTGTTTCATTAATATTTTATAATTAATATAATAATATAAAATAAAATTTATTTAAGTAAAATGTATTATTAAATTAATATTTTTTGGTCTTTTGATTATATAATTATTTTATGAAACATTAATTAATTTTTCAAAGTTTCATATAATCATTTGTAATATTAAAATATATATTTTCTGAATAAATGATGAATTTAAATAAAATTCAATTTTTTATATTTAGAAAATTATATCCATAAAATATAAATATTTTTTGAATTATACTTTTCAAAAAATATGTAGAGATTTATTTTATTGTATATTTCTAAAATAGTTGTATTTTTGTGAATAATGAAATATGATAATTTATGATATTTAACAAATACTAAAATTTTCGAGCCATAGATGATATATGAATGTTTATATGACATAATATAGATCTATCCTTAAATAATTTACATATTTAGTGACAATGTTCAATCTACTGAATTTCTTGAGACAAAATAATAAAATAATGAATAAACTATTCAAAAAATAACCGCTTCTCCCCCTAAATACCACCCGTCATCACCACTTCTCCTAAAACATTCCAAGATTTGAAAGACATCTAAATTATTCCCAATAATCTTAACAAGACACTCATTCATGTATATTGGCCTTTGGTATCACAAAAATACCAAACCAACTTTCCTTATAGAGGATCTAGAGGTGAAGAAGTTCAAGAGGTAAAATCATCTTCTAATTTCTTTTAATTTCATTTCAATTTCATTTATTTTATAAATACAAAACCACCTAACCATATCAAAATTCCATCATATATCCATTAAATGGTAAATAATTGTTAATTATTATATTAATTTAATAATCCATCTTCAAACTTCTTCCCCACTCTCTTTTAATATAAAAAAGAAAACATTGTCTCTGTGTTGAAAATTTTTTACCTATAAGGATGACAAGGTTTCATTTTCCTTTACCAACATCATGGATGGACATTAAATAATTATAATGGTTTAAATAGTTATTAAATTTTCTATTTTATCATATTTTTATTTTTCATATCTAACATATACATAATACTATTTAATAAAAAAACCATTTCATGATGATCAAAAAGTCTCCTAATTAATCTAAATGATTATCAACAATGTTTTAAGTACCAAATAATCTTAAAATCAAATAAGATTATAAGACCAATTAAACATTGGGAGTATCATTAATAACATATTATTTCAATAATTTATAATTATTATCATTGTAAATGAACTTATATACTTGTATATAAGAGAACCAATCATGAAATCAAAGAAACAAACACTCCTCGAATGAAATATTTGATATATGTAACTCATTATAATGGAAATTAATCAACATAATAAAAAAATAAAAAAAATAAAATACATGTATATGAGGTTATTTATTTAAAAACTAATGAATTTAATTTCTTTATTTAGGAAACTAATTAGAATAAATCATTCAGATATATGGTCAGGTGATTCTCGAACCTATTTTCCATTCAATGGGAAATTTATCTGTCCTTCAATATTTCTGTGTGGATGTTCTTTAAATGTTCCCCAAAAAATAATTTTTATTAATTATTTAATTATATAAATTTTCTTAATCATATTTTATGAAAACACTACTAATTTAATAAAGAACGCTATTTATGAAAAAATGATCTTTTACTTCTCTTGGGATTGTTTCTTCTTCAATCAATAATAGTAATTACTATTCCAATAATGTTATTAATTTTTATTAGAACCCCAAAAGTTATTCATGAATGTATTATTTATGTAATGAATCCCATTCCTTTCCATGGGTTATTTTATTTCTAATATTGACATACGTTCAATGTGTCGTGCATGAAAATGTAAATGTTATGATTTTACAAGTGTGGCCTGAATTATATTATGCCCAAATCCATTGGATAATGCGATGTATCTCATTTGATAATATAAAATATGTGTGAACATGATGCTATATTTTTTTTAATAATAATGATTTTATGATAGTGCACATATGTTATGAGTGATCATGATGTTATCTTAGTTCACAACAATGTGTGGTATTTGATCACTAAGACATGATGTTTCATTTTCATGTATTTCCATATTGCATGATTTTATCCAATGAATATTATCATTATTATGGTGATGATCCCATAATTATGTTGTGATGATGAATATTATTCTCACCCATGTTATATTTATTCATGTTTTTCTATCCGCTTATTGGGCTTTGTGCTTTCCCATTTGTTTGATATATTCCCTCAGGTGATTACATGTAATAAGGACAAAATGAAAGACATTGAGAATCAATAAAAGGAATAAATTTTTTTTATGTATCATTATTTAAATTCGTTTTTATCCCTAATTAACCCAAGACAGTAAACCTGTGGATCCTGGTATTATAACAATAATATATATTTATCTTTAAAATGATGTAATAGAAATTTAAAAAAAATGTATGATCTCAATATTTAGTATAAGATAGAAGTTTATTTAATTTTGAAATTATGATTAGAAAAAATCAGAGACAACCCTTGCTATGAGACTATGTATATTTAAGAACACAAGAATAATTATTTTAGAAAAAGTTAGAACATAGTGATCCTACAAGATATTCATTTAGAGTATCTTTCACAATGGAATAAATTTTTTATTCATAAAATGCTTAATTATGTTTTGTTAAAAAAAATTCTATTTTATAAATTGGATGGAACTGGGATAAATAATGGAAAACCCCATTTTAAGAATAATGTAATGATTTCTAGAACAATATCCCTAATCCCTTGGGAATTTGAGTTCAAAATTTCCTGGTGATTCTGACCTAATTAACTCAGTCTATGAACAATAACCTAAATAATGTGTAACTTCCTAATTACCTTAAGAGGGATAATTAGATATTCATCTCTTTATGAATCAATGAACAAAGATGTTTTCTAGATCTTCAAATCCACTAGTCATTGAAACAATGGGTCAACTCAATAGAGAATATCATTTCTATTCCATTTTATTCTGAGATGGAGAATGTGACTCAGGATGATTTTCTTTTAGATAGAGAGGGTAAACAATGATGAGAATTGATTCAGAACACCACGAAAAAAATATGAAATTGATGAGAATGAGTTATCATAACTTACGAAAATATTTCATAATAATTATTTCACTCAATGAATTTGAAAAAATATGGAGAGATAATTAATAGAGATAATGTAAAATGAAGGTGTATCTATCATGGATTATGAATAAAATTGCACACATCTTGTAAGCCACTACTTATGTTATTTTTACAAAAGGATAGAAAAATAGAAAGATTCTTTAGTGATTTAAAACCACACCTCTGAATGTCTATAGAAAGACATCAAATTCTGAGTTATGAAGAAGATGGTCAATGTTATTTCAATGTGGATAAATTGATTTTGGAATGGTTCCACGGTAATGATGTTAAGTAAAAAAAGATATAATTTTACGATAGTTGATTTAATGGAAAAGAAGGAAAAAAACTGAACCACTCACATGCCAAAAAATGTGAAGACGTATCATGGTAATATCCTCCACAGTATGAATATATGGTTAAAATATTTTTTTTATGTTAATGAATGTATATAGTGAATTAATCCATTACTATGTGTGGTTAATACGTATGACCATGAATGTAGGGATCATGGGCACAATGTAAGATAGTGAACTAATCTGTGACTCCATGAGGGTAATCCGCATTAGCAACCACCAAGTCAAAAAAAAGAGTGGTAATGCATAAGAGAAGGACACCAAGATCATGAATGTAGAAGAGACATGAGGAAGATTGAAACTATGCTGATGGAAAGGATAACACCACCCAAGGTTCAATGCATTAATTATAGGGATGAAGAGAACCATGTAAGATAGTGATCTAATCTGTGACTACATGAGCGTAATCAGCATTAGTAACCACCAAATCCAAAAATAGAAAGGTAATTCAAATGACATGAATACTGATAAGGTGGAACATAAAAATGATGTGGTCATATTTACACTGGTTATTTATTCATAAATAAAAAACATACTATTTGATTCTTGTTATATGAAATATTGCATATCATGCATGTTTAGTTTAACTATTCAAACTATACCTCAAATTTTGGAGGTTGTGTAATCTATGAGAATAGAAAATTTTGAAA
Source organism: Viscum album (assembly GCA_963277665.1). Classification (NCBI taxonomy): domain Eukaryota; kingdom Viridiplantae; phylum Streptophyta; class Magnoliopsida; order Santalales; family Viscaceae; genus Viscum; species Viscum album. The sequence goes on along the minus strand of OY728137.1, from coordinate 608,597,956 downwards.
TTATTGAATCCAAATTATATAACTCCTCCGGTATAATTTTTGTGGAACGATCCTCCCAGGAAATTTTGTCTTACTTCCTTTTGTAGAGTTTGGTGCTCTATTGGGCATGGATTGGCTATCATTATACAATGAAAACATCATGTGTTGAGAACTGGTGACCACTACTCACATCATAAGTCATCGTACAATTATATACAACTTTAAGGAGGTTGATGAATATACATCAGTTTTATCATCTCAATTTTGGATATTATTTCCTTTTGAGAAAGTGTATATAGAAAAAATTTATTTAGAAAAGGGATAGAATCATGCATGAAGACATGCAGATTGTGAGAAAATAGTGTAATGTGTTACTCGAAGAATTAACTGGTCTTCCAATTGACCGAGAGGTTGATTTCTAACAGGTTTATATTTCTTGATCTCTTCTAATATCAATGAAACATTATTGAATGGACACCATTATGTCAGAAGAACTAAATAATCTGTTACAGTTGAATATTTAAAAGTTTTTTATATGCCCAAGTACATCACCATAAGGTGTTCTAGTACCCTTTACCATGAAGAATCATGGATCAATGTGAATCTTCATTGATTTTCATGATCTCAACAAAATAAAAATAAAAAAAAAGTATCCAATTACACAGATAGATGACTTGTTCTATCAACTACTTAGTGCCACTAATTTCAATAAAGTGGACCTGTATCTGGTATATCTCCAATTAAAGGTATATGATTAAGATTTTACCAATAATTCTATTCCAATGAGGTATTTACACTATGAGTTCATAGTGATGACCTTTGTACTCATTAATGATTCATAAATATTAATGGACGTAATGCATAGTGTCTTTTGAGATTAACCCGTCAAATTTGAGGTAGTATTGGTTGATGATATTCTTTAATATTGAAATAAAAGGGGGGGGGGACTGAGAAGAATTTTAATACAGTGCTAATGAACATGAGAAGGGATATTATATATATATATTAAAAAAATTGAGTTTTGGATAGATGGGGCTTAATTATTAAGCCATGTTATCACTAAAAAAATAATATTTATGTCCCCATCCAAGACAATGGAAATTGATGTTTGGCCCATGACATCATATATAATGGAGATCCACAGTTTCTTTAGTCTAACTTGACATAACTAGTAATTTTTGAATTTCATTTCATGATTTTTAAAAACAATGAATGAATATAAAGTGCATGGGAGAAATTTTTACGTAGAATGGGGAATGTGAAGACAACTTGAAAGAGTAAAAAGAGGCTTATCACCGCACCAATAACCATACATAGGAAAAGTGGGGAAATCTTTATGGTATATCATTCTTCTTAAAATATGTTAATATCCGATGTAAAAAATAAAATGATAAATAGATAGAATATTCCAAAATGAACTAGAAATTTAATTATCTAAATTATCCCATACATGATCTGGAATTGTTAGTTTTACTCTTTGGGTTGAATATATATAGGCATTATCTATATGGGTTTATGTGTGAAATTTATACTGATCATAAGTGCCTAAAATATATATATTCATGAAAAAAGATATTAATATTTTCTTTTATAGATGGTTAGTGATCATCATTGATTTCGACAGTTCAATCAAATACCATAATAGAAAATATTATATAGTGGTCTATTATCTATGTTGAACGGATCCTAGAACAAGAATAATGATGAGAATTTAGAATTTTCCAATATTATAAGATATATAATTGTCGTACATGGGAAAAAATAATGAAGTAAAGTCATAAATCCTTTCTCAAATGATTGATCAAACATCCCTTATTGAGTAAATTAAGAATGGTAAAAGAAATTATATTGAAATTCAAACTATAGTTGAAGCAATGGGATATGGGAAATGCCAAAAGTTCCAAATTTATGAGGAAGGTGTTGTAATATTTTCTTTGAGACTATGTGTACCATCCAATTTAGAGATATAAAATGAGATTTTGAGTGACGTATATAGCTCAATATTCTCTATTCACCCAGGGGCCACAATAATGTATCGAGATTTCTGATAGAAATATTGGTGGGACAATATTAATAAGGACAACATTGAATATATATCAATTTTCATGGTTTTTAAGAAATTGGTGTGTTTGTGGGAAATGTCTATGGGTATGATGCAATATTTACCCAAACAAACATTGAAATGTGGAAACATCACCATGGAATTTTTCATCAAAATTTCAAACACATATAGATGAATCAATTCTATATAGGTTTTGTGGATCATCTTAAAAACACATCTCACTTTAGCAAAATTAGACATGAATTATCACAAGATCAACATGAAAATACACACATTAGAGATGTGGTAAGGATGGATGGATTACCACTATCAATTTTATCGAATCAAGATCTATGATTCACCACCATGTTATGAAAAGTCCCCAAAATTATAGAAAGACATAGATGAAAATTATTACATCTTTTCATCCTCTAACCGATGGCCTGTTAGACCAGAAAATTATGACACTGGATGAAATATTGAGATGAATTTCTATGGACATCAAATAAGGATGGTACAAATTTTTTCTTCTGGACAAGTTCTCTTACAAAAATAATTTCCACTTGATCATCCAGGTGGATCAATATGATTCCCTTTATGGGAAAAGATTCAGAACACTAGCATGATGGGATGATGTCATTGATTAGAAGATTCTTGGTCCATAAATGCTTGATAAGATGTCTAAAATGGTGAGAACCATTTATCTACAAATCAAGGTATCCAAAAGTTGATAGAATATAAATTAATATAAATATCGATGGAACCTATAGTTTGAGGATCAATACATTATATTCAATTTCATATCTCTATAAAATAGTATTATGAAATTTGTGAAGAATGGAAAGTTGATTCCCATGAACATCATCCACTTCGATATTTTTGATCATGTTAGAGATATGGTATATCATCTAGAATATAAACCAGACATTTTTTAAGTACATAATGTATTCCATGTCTCCCTCTTATGTAATTAGATACTAGATCTCTCAAATGTACTATATTTAGCGGCAGTGCATTAAAAAAAATATCTCTCTTATGAGGAGTAGCTAATGAATATCTAGGACTATAGAGATAATTTACTAACCAATAAGGAAAAACACCCAGTCAAACTACAATGGATGAATCATATGTACGAAGGGGAAACATGGGAATTTATAGATGAAATGTAGGAAAAATACCCTCACATTTTTAAGTATAATAATTTTTAAGGGTGAAATTTCAAAGAGGGAAGAATATAATGACCCAAATAATTATAAGTCGAATTATTTTCCATATTATAATTATGTTATATATTATATATCCCATTAATATAATATATATCCTAATAAAAAATATTTCTCAGAAATTAAGAATGAAATAAGTGATATTCATAGAAATTAAGGATTCCATATTGACAGAATAGTAACATGACACTTACAATAGTATTACAGAAATTAAGAATTGTAATATGACCAATAGATTAGTAACCTAAACTATGAATGTATAAATGAAATTTGGAAAAAACATTATATAAAATATGATATATTTATATCAATTTATAAATTAGTGAATGTTTGAAAATTGATAAATTAAGTGTTGCTACTTTTATTAAACAAAATGTTTATTTAAAATTTTATAACTAATATAATGATATAAATTAATTTTTTTTTCATAAAATGTATTTATAAAAAAAGTTTCTTGTCATATGAATATAAGATAATTTTTTCATAAAATAATTAAATTTTCAATGTGTCACAAAATAAGTTATAATTTTAAAATAAGTATTTTTTGAAAAATTGATGATATTTTTTGAAAATCAATTTCCACATATTTATAAACATATTTTCATAAAATTTATTTCATTATTAAAATCTAAATATAAAAAAATTATTGTGAATTTTTGGGTTTTTTTATGATGATTATTTTTTGGTGAATAGTGAAATACTGTAATTCATAATATTTAACTAAAACTTGAATTATTGTTTCATAGATGATGTATAGATTATGTAATCTAATAATCAATAAAAACACATAGATATTTAATTTATTTAGTGATATGTTTCAAACTACTATCATTCTCGAGAAACAATAATAAAATAATTTTTAAAATAATCAAATAAGACCCTCTCCTCCCTAATAAATACCACACATCATCACCACTTCTACTCACAACATCAATGAATTTAAGATTGTAAAATTTATACCCAATATTAATCAAAATAATATTATACAAATACAAGTTCATTTTTCTCAAAAAAATATTGATCATAGTTTTTCTAAGGAGGTTCTCAAGAAGAAAAATTTCAATAAGTAAAATCCTTTTCATTTTTTTAGATTTAATTGAAATTTAATTTTTTTTATTATTCTATCCTCAACTAACCATATCTAAGTGACATGATAAATCTATTACCTATTATTAATTGTAACATTAATATTTTAATAGAATAATCCATCATCAAACCCCTTATCCTCTCTCTTTTATTCAAAAAATTAAATTATTATCTCTAATGTGTTTATTTATAACCATAATAGAAGACAAGTTATCATTTTCAATTAAATACATCATGAATGGTCGTAAAAGCATATAAGGATTGAAAGATATTCTAGTATTTATGTTATAATCTATTTTATGTTCTGGGAGATACATATATATATAATACTAAATAATAAAACAAAACCAACTCGTGCTGATAAAAAACCAACCAATTAATCTATACGAATAAGAATATAATTTTTTTATTGAATAATAATCATATCTAAAAATAATATAATATCAATTAAATTTATTTTTTTCATTAATAATATATAATTTGAATTCTATATAATTCTTCTAATCTTACAGGAACATCAATAATTTTACAAAAGAGAAACGATCATGGAAACCAAGAAACAGACACTCAGAATAAAAAAATTGACCTATTTATCTCATCATAATATACCTAAATTAAATTAATAAAATAATATAAATAATTTAAATTTATATTATTTTCTAGATTTATTAATTAAAGATTCTAATCTGACTATCCCGTATTCTATAGTGAAGAATACATTTTGACCTAAGGTAAGGGGATTCTCAAACCCAATATCCATTTTCTGGGATATCACTCTTTCATTCCTATTTTTTGAGTGGATTTTATTTTAATATTCTTATAAAATAATTTCATTTTTCTACCCTTTTATTTTATAGGATACAATTGTTTACAATTTTATTTTATTACAAACACTATTATTTTCCAAAATAAATCTTATTTTTAAAAACACATCTTTATCTTCTCTTGATATTGTTCCATCGTCACTAAATAGTGATGATTCCAACAAAAATTATGTTATTAATTTTTTTGGAGAAAATTGTTTATTAATGAATGAATTATTTATACAATGTAATCCATTACATTACATGGATTATTTTATGTTTGAGATAGTTATAGGTTCTATGTGTCCTGAATGATATTTGTAAATGTTATGATGTGACTATTGTTCCCAGAATTAGATAACAGTCTAATGCAATGGGTAATGTGATTTATCTCACGAGATAATGTAAAATATTCATGAATTTGATGCAAGATTTCTTTGAATAATTATTGTTTAAATATTCACATTTTTTTGTGAACATGACGCTAGCTTTGATCATAGATATGTCTGGTGTTTCACTACTAGGAAATAGTGTTTCCTTTTTGAAGGTTAAAAAATTCCATGCTTTTATCTAATTTTTCATCTCATGATGATGATGAAGATCCAACACAAATATTATGAATTTAATGATTATTCTCACCCATTTTATATTGATTAATTTTATTATGTATTCTCTTACATGGATTTTTTCTCACCCATTTCTTTGATGTATATTATTAGGGGAATACTTATACCATTGAGTACATGAGAGAAACAAAGAATCTTGTGAATAAGGAATTAAATATTTTTTATGAATTATTATTCAAACATTTCGTTTTTTATTTCTTTCCCATGACATGAAACCTTTTCATCCTAGCATGGTAATACAATTATATTATTTTTCGGGTAAATTATGTAATAGTAATGTCAGAAAATGTTGGGTCAATATAAAGGGGGCCAACTAAAAATTGGTTTCAATGGTTTGTAACTATGAATTATAATGGATTAGGGAATTTCCAATATTTAAATAAAAAAAATGGAACCATACATCCATTTGAATATCATGGGGGTGAAGTATGAAAATATTGTGATATATAAGATTACAATAATATTATGTATTTCAGTCCTAAAATTAATGTAGAATTATGTTTTAGAATCATGAAATTTGTTTGAAACATGAAATAATTGAAAAATGATATTTTATAAATTATAAATAGGTCTTCATTCTCTATCACATCTAGAGTATCAATGTTTTATAGAGTTATCATGGATAATTTAAGTGGGATAACATTATGATGTATATTTAAGAGTATATATATCAATGCTATATTTTTTAGAATATTGTTTATGAACATTAAAAATATAAAGGGATGATTGAATCATTGTATACATGAGTAAAATATATAATAACATCCCTAAAAATTTTAGCATAGGTCCACTCAAGAATAATTTATCCTATAAAGCTATTTTAGTTGAATTTTTTCTATTTGTAAAGACATTATTGTTCATTTCTACTCGAGATGAATTCATGCATGGTCAATATGACACATTATATATAATGAATGATTTATTGATTCATGAAGTATACCATTAAATTTAATTTTTTAATGATCCATAGTTCATATCAATGACATATAAAACCGTCCCCAACCTACTATAGTGATTATGAAATTATAAAGGAAAAAATTTATCTTCTTCAGACATCATTTTAAATTTAATTAATACTATTTTGGGATCAAAACCTAACCGTGATAGAGTTAAAAACAATAAATATATTGAATTACAGAATCCACATGTCTCCATTTTAGGCTCAATATAGGAAGATATTTTGAACTCGGATATGCTATGATAAATATGGTAAGACGAATATTTCAGGAAATGATATTTTTCTTGAAATTTTAGATATACTCTTAAATATATATAGATATATATATAAAACATAATAACAATAGATGAGTAATGATTATTGTAATCTATGGGATCTTCAAATAGATGTTGGTGATAAATTATTCCTTCATATAACTCCATAGAAAATGGTTGTGTGGCCAAAGAAGTAGCTAATGTTGATCCATAGATATATCAGTCCCTTTTAAATTCAAAACCCCATATGGATGGTCGTTTTAAAATTAGTTATTCTATTAACCACCCCCCATAGATTTATGCTGTATTCAATTTATCTCTTTTAAGTATGTATAAACATTATCAATCACATGTATTGCTCTCAAAATTTATACAGTTGGAATATGATCTATCTTATGGAAAAAACCATTGGATTTCATAGACCATAAATATAATGTCTTACATTAGAAGACACTATTTGTGGTCATTGAATTACCTCTAAATCATACGATTTGAGATTTAATATTGGTTCATGATCATTTAAAAAGAAAAACATATCATTATTTTTTCTCCTTAATGATGTTACATTACAAGGGTGAAATTATTTTAATGTTATATAATATTACATCCCAATACTATAGAAATAATTTTAAATAATATTTATTAATTATTGAGATACCAATAATTGTCGACTGAAATGATCCATGATTTGTTTAATAGTGAGAAAATATTATAATGAAATATAAAATTTAATACAGTGTGATTTTACAATTTGATATATCAGTAGGAACTTTATATGCCGAAAGAATCAAAATGTAAATAAAAATACCATGACTAGTATAACATTATTGTTTTTGAATTCTATGATGATAACAATTAAAATTAAAAAAATAAAATAATAGAAAATATCATAAATATAATATACATTTTGATGAAATTTTAAAAAAAAATTAATGACTTTTTAGATGTTTGTATTTTTACCTTTTGGAATATAGTATAACCAATATTTTTATATTTTTTAGAAATATATAAATTTAATACATGGATATTGGATATATTGTTGTTGGAAATTATTATATTAAATAGGCACATTATTTATGGTTATATTTTATCCAAACAAAATCACATTTCATAAATATTAATTGAATGAAATACAATGATAAGATTATTATATAATTCCTAAAGGTTAAATAAACATTATTTATTTTCTATTAATACCATATATTTTTATATGTTTATATATGATGAATAAAAATATAACAAAGATGAATTGATAAAAGTTAACATTATAAACATAAATAATTAATTGAATGGTTTTAAAATTATTTAATGATAACAAGAAAAAATATTTGAATGAATTTTTAATTATATATTTTATTATTTGTTTTGAAAAAATAAAAATATCACTACAAAATAATGTAAGAATTATAAATTGAATATTATTTAGAATGAAAAAGAAAAAAATAAATATTCATATTTAAAAATATATTTTAAAAAAATTTATTTTAATACATTATGAATTTATTTGAATTGAGTAAATATAATAGAGTTTAATGATAATTTCATTAAAAATAAAATTTCATAATTATAAAAAAAAATTAAAAACATTAAACGTTTTTTAAATGATATGAATTATTTATAATGACAACATTATTTTAAAAAATACATTTTCCTAAAAAAATGTTCTATATATAATGGTTTCATTTTAAATATTAGTGCAGCTTAATAGCCTGATAAACTACTAAACTGGTATCCAGATTGGGGGGTCACGTGGTACCATGTTAACCTCAATGGATTCCAAAGGAAACCGAATAGTAGTGAGTGTCTAAGGAGGTCATATTTGGGAGACTATAACCTCATTATTGGAGAAGGACAACACTGTTTCAAAAGATTTAAAAAATACAACAACCAAAGAAGTAGTAAATAAAAGATAGATCAGTATAAGAATAATATAAAGTGAATATTATTGGACAACACCAATATACAAAAATTCAGGCATTTACAGATGATGATACATGACTAATAAAGTATACATAAAATAAGGAACATTATAGTGGGAATTGCATGAATAAAGAAAAGAAATAAATTCCTAATGGGAGATATCTATGAGTAACATGAGATCCTTCTTAGTGATGTCCTCCTAACTCCAAGGTACAATAATAACAATATTATAAATATTTTTTGGTCCTACGAACACGATATATTTTCATGTACCTTGGTGAAAAGGAGGTACGATCATGGGGTCAGATAAAATAATAGTAGGTTTACATGCATGGTGTGAACTACTTAATCATGTCCATGATTATATATCTATGCTTTGTGAGAATATAATGAATAATAAAAAGATTAATATATAAATACCGGTCGAATCAGTGTCCAATAAGACACTTTCCAGACTCTATCTACATCGCCACATTATTAGAATGACTATATGACCAGTTACTATATATATATTGTAATTAAATATATAGTTTAGTTATATATTGCATCCACCAATATAGACTTAGTTTTTGCTGACATAGGTGGACATATACCTGAAAGACTAGGTGCTAGTTGGACTGGGTCATAACTCTATCATCCATAACCAGTTTGAATAATAATGTAATCTAAATCCAAGGGTGCATGCCCTATATCTCATAATGAGTGAGACATCATTCTCATCACATTAGATGGTGACTATGCCATCATGCCAATACATGAAATAGTGAGTGAGACATCATGTCAACAGTTAATGTGAGGGGAATGGTACGTTATTCCCATAGTCCAAATTTTTTCAATGATGTTAGAAGATATATGGAACTCAATATAAGACATTACATGATCCTTAGTTTTATACAAGAACATACATTGTTACAGAATGAGGGACTTTTTAGGTATATTGTTTAAGGTAATTAGGATATTAAACATACATAACAACTCATAACCATAAAAGTGTATAATATTAAGACAATATACACTTTAAAAAACACATTAAGCATTAAAAATAATATATATATCGTTTGAAAAATCACCATGAAACTGAAATTTTATTCCTTCTTTATCTTACATATCCTTCTAACCTGAGAATTTTTAAAAAAAACATTGGACGAGCACACAAGGATTAGTATGGGATATAATGGAAGAATATGTTAGTCATGTTATAACTTAAGAACCAATAAAACCAATTTAATAATAAAAATTTAAAATTCATTGGAACATCATGTAGTTTCGTTTGAACCTATTTACCATATTACTCTTACAATCACCCTAACACATGGAATAACCATTTGGTCAAATTCCACCTCCAGAGTACCCAATGAATTGGACAACTACAATGGAACTCACCAATCATATCGTGAGATATAATGGGCTCATCCAAACATAAATAATTTCCAAGGATCATATAATGGTAATAATGTATCTTTAAATCATGAGATACCACCCATGCTCTATACATATAAAAAACAATAATTATGATATTTATTAAAGAGAGTTTAAAAAAAATTAAATTGAATGTCCATTAAAATATAATTGGAGATAAATTTAATTAAAATGAATGGATACATGTATACAGTGTAAATACACATACTGAAACCTAATATAAACAAAAATTCATCACATCAATAATCAGAATACCACATAATGAATAAAGAATAATGTTAACCCAATGAATGGAAATTGGGATAAGAATTCGCTAACCTCATGTTCTTCTTAATTAAAATGGTTTTAAACCTCATGTTTAATGTTAAAAGAAGTTTCATTAATATCCAAATAAAAAATATTAATGTATATAACACCTTATATAATCAATTTACAAAATCATTAGACCAAATTATTAGAAATATTTTGTTATTTACAATGTTTCGGGTTGGTTCTTTACATTGTTTCTGTGATCATTTCATGATGTATACTCTTCTCTTTTGGAAGTAAAACTACATTATTGGAATAGAATTGTATTTAAATTTTTCCAAAACCATAAATTATACAATTTATCATTTTTATTTCTCACAAGAGTATGGTTTATAAGTAAAAACATTATTGATATTTGTTTATCTAATTTTGGTGATTCATCGATAGTAAAGAACACATTTTGTTTTATAAATTAATCAGATGTGAAAAAATTATTCCCAAACATTATACAAGATTTAATAAATAAATTATAATCTCATTCAACTATAAAAATGGTTTCATGATGTGTCTTTATGGAATTAATATAATTGAATTCACATCGTCCACAATTTCGGTCAATTGACGCATCACAAACAATGTCATAATTTATTGAATAAGTGAGAGATGAAAAGAACTATAATGGAGAATATTCCATAAACATGATGAAATAAAGAATATTTAAGATACTGGATCATTCATTACTCTTTGATATGTTGATGTGAGTAACATAGAATAAAAATAATGCATCTTAAAATAAAAGAAAAGTTGAGAAATTCGTTATGAAAATCCGGCAGCCTAACAGTGCCACTTAAAAATACATAATATATTTCGATGAGATAAAACAGGATTATAATAATTATGAAATAATATGGAAATTAATGGGGATGTTTAATAAAATATATCAACATATTCCATTTTAAATTAAAATATAAATACATAATTAGAGTTCATTGAAAAATATATTGATTTTTGAGATGAAAATTCTGCTGCAAAACAGCTATGCAACATGGTCATAGAAAAAATTAAAAAGGGAAGGGACATGGGTCACCCATACATAAATAAATAATAATAAAGTATAAAAAAATAAAAAAATTTAAATAATATCATTGTATGGAAACATAGACTTTATACCACATAAAACAAAACATGAATGGAAAATAGATTGAAGTTGAGAATTCGCTTACACTATAGAGTAACTCATACGACCTGAAGGCTGGGACCTTGGGGAATTGAAGACTCCTTTGGAAGACTAATAGGGAGGTAAGAATAATATATATTTGTTTATGAGGAATTTGGATTGAAGGTAATTAAAGAAGGAGTTGTTATTTATAGCAAAAGTGAGTGAGTATTTTATTAGTTTCCAAGGGAAACCTCATTAGTGGTATTTGAAAAAGCATTGGATTTACCATGGTATTATCCCATGGTATTGGACACATGGGAGACCTCATAACAAATTTTATTCCCCAAGAGTCGACCAAAATTATTACATAATTATTTCATCATTAATGATGTCATTGAATTGAATGAAAACACAATAATCTCTTTTTACTATACATGCAATATTAAACTATTTCAAGAAAATCACAAAATATCTCCCAAACCATTTTTGATGTATAGAATTTAAGAAAATGACTCCATTTTTTGAAAATCAATTACTAAATATTATTAATGTACATTTTTAATAATGTCATAATTTATTCAAAAACAATAATTTTAAATCTATTACAATTTTTTAACACATTAAAAAATTAATCAACATCACATTATCTTATAAACATAATAAAATAAAATAATAATAAAATTTACTAATAATTATGGTCATATTACTATTCATATTACAATTCATAAGGGTTGGTTATTGTTCACCAAAAAACATGTTGGTTCCATTAATCTTCAAATAACTTACTGATTATAATTTTAGATTACAGTTTTTTGAAATTGAAAACATAAAGGCTGAATAACTAGGTTAAAAGTATTGTTATAAATATCTACATAAAACTAAGTTTCATGCATTTAAATTAATTTTATAAAACCTTGGGGTGTTACATTATCCCCACCTTTTGGAAATTTCATCCTCAAAATTTTATTTACTCATCAAACAAGTGAGGGTACCTTTCCTTTATATAATATTCAAATTCCCATGTTTTATTATTCATCCATGTGGTTTCTCTAAAAAACCTTAACCCGGTGGATTACCTTATTCCACAATACGTGTTCCCTTCGATCAAGAACTTGAACTAGTTTCTCTTCCAATGAATGGTTCTCTCCCATATAAATTGCTTCTGGGATCAAGTCATGAGATAAACCTGTAACATACTATCTCAACATCAAAACATTATAAAAATTTTGTGCCTGAGATAAATACAGATGTAAAGATACTCGGTAGGAAACTGGTCCAACCGTCTCCAAAATTTCTCAATATTTAATGAACCATGGACTTATCTTTCCTTTCTTAACAAAATTCATAACACTTTTTAATGGTGATATTCTATGAAAAATATAATCACCTACCTCAAAGGAAATGTCTTTCATCCTCTTGTCTACATGTCATTTCTGCCTCCTTGGAGTGTTCCTCAAGTGACGCTAGATTATATTAAAATTCTCATCCATTTCATCTACTAATTATGGTCCTATCAATTTCCTTTCCCTTACTTCATCCCTAAATTATGGAGTTCGACACTACTTCCCATACAATGACGTAAAAGGTCCCATCTATACACTAGATTGATTTTTTTAAGAAATCACTACTAATGAATGATGCTGATCCAAAATTCCATGGTAATCTATGGTAAAATATCAAAGAATATCCTCCAATATCTAAGTCATTTTTTTGAATGCACAATAGATTGAGGATGAAATGTTGTACTAAAATTTAATTCTGTTGCTAATGAATTTTGAAGTACCTTTGAAAAATTTAAAGTCAACCTAAGATCATGATTAGGTAAAATGGAAAGAGTATCTCCAAGTAACCAGAAAATCACTTTGAGTTACTGTTAAGAAAGCTGATTCAAAAACATTGTATCTTGAATAGAATGAAAATTTGTAGATTTTTTCACCTAATAAAAAATATCCCAAATAAAATTTTTACCTATATAATTATTAGGTCGTATCAATATGATATCCATGGTTATATTCTCTCATTTATACTCAATAACGAGAAAGGCTGAAGCATCCCCTTCAATAAGATCCTTTATTCTTTAACCTATTGACATTTCAAACATTTTACAGTAAATTCCGAAATAATGTTTTTCATTCCATTCCACTAGTAATACCCCTGAAGGTCTCTGTACATTGTATTACTTCTAGCAGGAACTGAAAATGGTGAAATATGAGCTTAACAGAACAAATATTTTTTCAACTGGGAATCAAAGGCAAGTACAACCATTTTCCAAATCATAAAACACAATAATTATTGAGGTTAAATTCTAAAAACTTACCAATTTTAACAAAATATTCCTTTTCAATATCTCATTCTTTTCCTTTTGTGCTTTCTTGGTTCTTTCTGATAACAATAACTACATTGAATCCTGAAACAAAATGTATGTATCTCCTTCACCAACAACTTCTAATAAAAAATTCATCAAAACATTAATGAAGGGGTAATGTTCCAAATATAACATGGTTAATGGAGCATAATGTTTTCAACCCAAGGCGTCCTCCATTTTTCTTGTTTTCCCTGAATGGTAATTGATCATGAAATCACAATCCTTTATCAGTTCAATCCATATTCTTGTCCTCATGTTTAATTCATTCTATGTGAATATATACTTAAAACATTTATGGTTAGTATATATTTTTATTTGGATCTGAATAAATGGTGTCTCAAAATATTCAATGAAGAAACAACACCTTGTAATTCCAAATCATGCATTGGATAATATAACTCATGAAGTTTTAGTTTTCATGAAGTGTAATCAATTAACTAATAATTTTGCATCCAAATAGTACTATGTCCCTTCAATGAAGCATCATTGTAGATGAAAAACTCACCATTTTGGGGTAGTAAGGAAAAAACTAAAGCATTCACCAATCTATTATTCAGTTCCTAAAAAAATCACATTCTTATGTCCAAAAAAATTTAACCCCTTTTCATGTTAACATTGATAGTGGGCTAGATAACGGTGTAATGGTTTTAACAAACAAATCGGTAATAACCGAATAATCTATGAAAACTACGAATCTCTATAACATTTATAGGTTTTGGCTATTCTAAACCACTTTTGTTTTAGTAGGATCAACTGCTATTCCATCCTTATTTATAATGTTCCCAATAAAATAAATATCATTCAACAAAAAAGCACACTTGATGAATTTTTCATATAGTTTATTTTCATTTATGTTGTTCAAAATAGCCCATAATTTTTTATGCCCCTTTTTACTTCTAGAATATACCATAATGTCATCAATAAACACAACCTCAAAACATATCAAACAACTAATGAAATATTCTATTCATAGGATCCATGAATATATAAGGTGAATTATTTAATAAAAAAGGCATAACAAAAAATTTATAATGAACATATCTAGTACAGAATGAATTCTTTTGGATGATGTCATACTTTACATTCAACTGATAGTACCCCGACCTCAATTCAACCTTCGAAAAAATTTGTGCTCCCTATAGTAGATAAGAAAATCATTAGTATAAGTAAATGGGTAAAAAAATTTCAATGTAATGTTATTTAAGGATCTAGATTCAATATAATTTATCATTGAACAATATTTCATTTTAACAAAAAAGATATAATAGAACCCCATGGTGATGTGCTATCTCGGATGATGCATTTTTCTAATAATTCATGTAATTACTTTTTTTAATCCAGAAGCTCCATTTTGGCCATTCAATAGGGGCATTTAATAATTGGCAGAGTATAGGGAACTGTGTCAACAGTAACCTCAACCTCTCGATCCAAAATAACACCAGAATTATCATCTGGAAAACATCAAGGTATTCATTTACCACTGCTACATCATTAATGTGGATAGTTCCTTTATCATTAAAAATAAGGGAATGTTAAATTAAATTCCCATATTTTATCAGTTTCATACCTACATGATATGTTATCATTTGTATTGGTTCATTATTGTACAGAAATAGAAATTTATTCAAAAAAAGAACTTCTTTTCTCTACAATATATCATAGAATGATAAAAAGAAAGAAAGTCCATACCCTGAATAACATCAAAATATACTAGGAGAAAACCAAAAAGGTTTGAAGGTAAAATCATTACAAAAAAATGATAGGTAGATTCTTATAAAATCTTTTTTCCACAATATTTTCAATAGTTATTTATACCAAGAGATCTGGTTTCATTTCATTATCTTTAATTCCCAATTTTTCAAAAAATTCTCAGAAATATTGGAATGTGTAGACCCTAAATCAAACAACACATTTTTAAATTTATAGAAACCAGAAATTTACCGAATACCACCTCATTTGACATATCAATATCTTCTTAAATGGTTTCAAATGATTTTACCTAACCCTTCAGCTTCCAATCATCCAGATTTCATTCTTGAGTGACTATCTTCAGAAAAAAATTTGCAAAAGGACCTTATTAATTATAGTTAAAGAATATCACTATCAATTTATCATTAATTATCATATCATTTTTATTTCACTCATGAGAATTGTGTTAAATAATTTCACATCAGTAGATTTTTCCAGAATTCATATGACATTCACCCTGATGACGTTTACCAAACATTACATAAGAAGGGAAATTGATGTTATTTCATCCCGATTTATTTGAGTAATTCTTACCCAAAGCCTACCAACCTGACCTTTTCTTATTCTTGACATCATGAGGCATAAACTTGTCAGAAAATATCATCTCATTTTTTCCAGCATCATGTTAATGTTTCCCAAAGTATTTAAACTCTCTTGAAGCTAAAGATCTTCGCAAAAATGGTTTCAAACCAATGTAAAATTTCTTAATTTTACTATCAAAATCTGTGGTGAAATATGGTACGTACATGGACAGCCTTTTAAAATAGTCTTCATATACTTCAACATAATCAACATATTTCTACATGAGTTGTAGTAATTGCTTAACCATTATAGGTCGAAATGTTTTGGTAACATATTTTTATAGAAAAATACTCATAAAATCATCCCATTCCAAACTTTCAAGATCATCTCTTTCTCTCATACTCTTAACATGATGCCACCATTCATTAGATTTTGCTTCAAAATGATAAATGGATCATATTTCCTTTTGATGTTCTGAACATCCCATGACATAAAATAACATTTCAAGAGAAATTGATCCACCATTTTGATATCACTCGATCTGCAGTTCGATTGAATGATAGAAGATGTTTCCTCATAAAATTATAAAAAACATAAATGTTTCATCATGGTATATCATGTTCCGCTCTTTCATGGATACCACCCATGTTAATTGTTTGAGTCAACTGCGCCATTGATTTCAAAAACTACTCTGTTTCGATTCCCACCATTACGGGCCATATATTCAGACAAATATCAGCCCCTTTTTATATTTTTACATCGGCATCCCTATTTATTCTACAGAAAGACATTCTGAACATACAATACATTGATGAACCCAAATTTTAATCGTTAGATTCTATATCATTTCAAATTACCATAGAGTAAAAAATATTTATGTTATTCTTTTAAAATAATCATAACTCTTAATGTTTTCTAAACTATACTGTGATACCAACTATAAGGACCTGACCTTAAAATATTACTTAATCTTATAGTTTAGAAAAGAAAATAAATTCTTACACAATGAAGATAATTTTAGTTTAATAATTTTAGGTAATTTGGACATAAATCATACATAACATCTCATAACCAAACATGTGGTTACTATAAAAACAATATCCATTTTTGAATATATAAAACGTTACAGAATAACATAATTCATTTGAAAAATATTCAGGACATTTATGTTGTATTCCATATTTTTCTTACAAATCCTATTAACTAGTAAAAACATTTTAAAATTTGGGATGAGCACAAAAAGCTCAGTATGGGATATATGGAAAGAATTCGTTATTCAAGGGATAACATAAAAACCAATAAAACCCATTTCATAAAATCCTTCGAACCTTAATTAAAAAAATCATCTACTTTCTTTGGGAAATATTTACCATATCACTAATACAATCACCCTTACACCGGGAATAACATTTTTTTTCAAATTCCACCATTATAGTACTCAATGCATTGGGGAGTTATAATGGGGATCACCCGTCATATTTTGAGATATTATAGGCTCAACCCAACAAATATTGTTCTATAATTGGATAAAACCAACATAAATAATGTCCATGTAATATATCATGGTAATAATGTTCCTTGAAAATAATAAATACCACTCAGTCCATATAAATATGAAAAACAACCTATTTGAAAATTTTCGAAGGATGTTTTGAAAGGATTTTAAAAGGAAAGTACCTTAAAATATAATTAGAGTGTGAATTATTAGAATGGAATGGATATGTGTATACATTAAAAATAGTCATATTTCATCATAATATAGACAAAAATTCATCACACCAATAATCTTAATACCACATAATTGATAATGAAGAAGGTTAACCGAAATAATGGAAATTGGGTTAAGAATTTTCTTACCTCAAGTTATTATTACATAAAATGTTTTTATACCTCTTGTAAAAATGTTGAAAGAGTGTTATTAAAATCTTAATTTAACATATTCGTGTTTATAACACATTATATGATAAGTTTTCAACATCATTCGACACATTTTTTAGTAATATTGTTTTTATTTACATTGTTTTGGCTACGTTCTTTACATTGTTTCCATGATCAGTTCATGATGGATAGTCATGTAGATTGGAAGTGGAACTATATAATTGTAATGTAATGGTATTTACATACTTCTAGAACAATATTTTATACCATTTATCGTTTTTAATTCTGACATTAGGATGATTTATAAGTTAAAACATTTTTTATATTTGTTTTTGTCATTTTGGAGAGTCTTTGATCCTAATGAAATCATTTTGATTAATAAATTAATCACATGTGTAATAAATGACTAAAAACCCTATATAAGATATAATACATAAATTTAAGTATGTTTCAACCATAAAAATGGTTTCAATACCAGTCTTGAAGGAAGTAATAGAAATTAAAATCACATCATCTGTAATTTCAGTAAATTTAGACCTCGGAGATGGTGTTCTAATTTCTTTAATATGTGCAATATGAGAAGAATTATAATAGTTAATATTTAATAAGAATGATGAAATAAATAATATGTAGTATATTAAATCATTAATTCCTCTTGTATAATAGTATGTGATGAAATAAGTAGAAAATAAAGGATCTCGAAATAAAATAAAATCTGAGAAATGCCTTATGAAAATTCACCACCAAACAACGTCACATAAGAATTCATAAAATAATTAGATGAGAGAAAAATGGTATCTCATTATTCCTAAATAATATGTATTGTAACGGAGATATGGAATTACATATATCAGTATATACCAATTTAAATTAAATGATAATAACATAATAAGAGTGCTTTGAAAAAGAGAGAGATTTGGAGATGATAATTAACCAGTATAACAGCTATTCAACATAGTTTTTGAAAACATTAAAAAGAGAGGTTACATGAGTCTCCCATAAATAAATTAATAATAATAATTTATAGATACATAATAAAATAGAAATAATAACTTTGTATGGAACTTGAATATCATAACACCTAAAAGATAACTTAAATGGAAAAAGAAATAAGTTCATAATTATCTTACATTGTAGAGTAACTACTGGGAAATGAATTTTGGGCCCTTGGGGGATTAATTAAACCTTGGGAAGAATTATAGGGAGATAATAATATAATATATTCATTAAGGAGGAATTTTTAATGAATTTATTTATGCAATGTATATATGTTTATAGCAAAAGTTAGAGAATATTTTATTAATTTCCAAGGGACACATCATTAGTTGTATTTGCAAAAAAGTGGTCTTGACCATGTTATTTTCCCCTATTATTATTCTCATGGGACACCTCATGAAATATTATATTCCTAAAGAGTCTTCCATAATTATGAAATCAATTTTACATCATCAATAATGTCATTAAACTTACCGAAAACTGAAAAAACTATTTCTACAATTCACCAAAAATTCTACTGTTTTTGAAAAATACCAAAAATTCACGCTAACCATTTTTTTACATGTAGAATTCAAAAATGGAATTCCTTTTTTGAAATATTTTTCTAAATATTATTTATTTAATTTTTAAATAAAATAATAATTTATTCAAAAATTACAATTTTAAATCTATCACTCATTTTTTAGCACCATGAAAAAATAATCAACATCTCATCATCTGATAACCGTAAGAAATAAAATATTAATAAAATTTACTACTAATTAGGTTCATATTACTATTCATAAGGGTAGGTTACTATTCAGTATAAATCATGTTGGTTCCATTAGACACCAAATAAATTACTGATAACAATTGTAGATGAGAGTTTTTCAAAATTAAAAACATAGAAGCTGCAAAATTATGTTAAAATTATAGTTATAAATATCCACGTAGAACAATATTTCAATCATTTAAATTTATTTTTTAAAACCATGGGGTGTTATATAAGACATGCTCAAAACATGATGTAAGGGAGTGTGAAACTGTCAATATCAATAGAACCCTTACCGTTGTTTCCAAATATTGGTATAAGAGAAAATCTTATTTATAATAATATATATTAGGTATTACCTTTCATTATTTTTTTAATAATCCCATAATAACTACGAGAACCAAAATTATAACATTTCATATAAACATTTAACAATGGATGAAATAATAATTTTTTACTTACCACCCTTTTTATAATTCATTACATTTATATCAAAAAACTCATTTAATTAAAAAATCCATCATGACTAATATACCCAACTTAAATCACACTATTGTGTATATTAGAACATGGAATATTGTTTTAGTAGGGAAAAGTGCTCTTAAATGGTTCTTTATTAAAATAGGGAAATCACCAAAATGACCAGTCACATTCCAATGTCTTTTTACGAACATTGGAGGTTCTTCCATTCAATGAACACTTAATAGGAGGATTATTAATCCATTTAAGAACATAAATGTTGAAATGTAAAAACATTAAACATATCATGCACTAATATAATGTCATAGTAAAATATGAAGGACATAAAAATTCATTATATAAATAAAAAATCACCACTTTTTAATTTAGATGGAAGTGCACATCATCCAAGGGGTTTTATTATAAAAACATGTCACTGTTTATCAAAAAATACTATGATCATATTCAAACATCATAATTCAATTCATCAAGGAGGAATTTTAGAAATCCAACAAACATAGAAGAACATTTATAAGGTTTAACATTGCACTTATGAGGTTACATTATCAATTTGGAATATACATTCAATGGTAAATTCCAATATATATCTAATTTAAATGAATTTAAGGGAATATAAGCTTATAATAATTTAAATAAAAATACTATAATAGGTATGGCACAACCAAGGGATATCTGTAATCGAGGTGTCTCCACAAATTACTATTAAATGACCAACATGAGTAATACAAGAGATATATATCAATTTAAAATGATGATATTAATTATAATGTGATACATAAAAATGGATGGAATGTAGCACAACAAAAATATTTATAAGATAGTAGAACGATATAGAAAAATATACATACCACCTACCTCAAACATAGGATTCTCTATTTGTCCAACATAAATATTTTATTTAGTCCGATTGGAAGAAAATGAAAAGAAGACATCTGCCCTTAAAATTGGGGGAATAGACCACAACATGATAACATGTTTGAGATGAAGAAGAATGAAGAAATATTTTAGTCAATACAAGATCACACCATTTTGAATTCGTAGAGACTAACGGTTATCAAATACGACTTCTGATGGAGGTTATATCATCATCCATATGTTAGGGAGGAGGAAGAACCCACAATACAGATGAGAGAGTCACATACGGCTTGAGGAGTTATAGAAAATATAAAAGGGTGTAATTAGATTTATTACGATAATTTTGGTAATAACACATTAAAATATATAGCCAACTGGATTGGCCCTACTATTGACTGAAATGTGCACAAACCATGCTTCCCCAACTTCCAAATAACCCCAAACCAGTATGGGTGTACCACATGGTTTGGCCAAACCATGTGCCAACCATGTAATTAGATGTGAAGAAATATTTCATATTTTTTTAAAAATGTGCATGATGTATGCACGATTTGAAAAACCATGTATAGAAAATTCAAGGAACATCGTCTCACCAGCTGCATCTACATGGGTTTCATTGGTGGGAAAAAGTGTTTTAAGAAAAATGTTCCCCTATCTAGTCCTTCATGTTTTCATGTTTTTGGATCCGAAACTCTTGATATTTTATGGAGCACCAGAAGAACCTCTGAGGACATAACCAAAGTATTTTTTTAAGTGTTCCAACTCTCATAATTACATTCTAATACCTGGTTAAAAAACAACCCATCCACTAAACATAGAAATTAAAATTACATTGGAATTCTACCTTGGCTCAAAAAATGGGTCATTATGACCTCTCTACCATAGAACATATCATCCCCGAGAAGCGTAGGGGGAAAATTAAAACAATTCTTGACCCATATGGGTAATGAATTCTTGTTCAAATGGTCGCATTGCATTACCAGATTCCCAACACACATTCAATAATTACTAAATCACATGTCATATAATCCATGAAAACTAGATCCATCACACATTTTATGAAACCAAACAAAAAATCGGTTCTTACTCGAGCCACATTAACTAGATTCATGATCACATCATCATCTATTTGAGCATATGACTAATGGTGCTCCCCTATATAGGTTTTAATAATAAGAAGGAGACAATTCCTATAAATGTGACCTCCAAAATCAGTATTTCCTTACAAATCACACCCAAATTCAGTATAACAACACTAATATATATTTTTATTAAAATACAGTAACTTTATTACTTAGGAGTTCATATCATGGAATTCCCTAAAAATAATCAGTCAAATCTTGATCGACCTAATAGAAGTATGTTACATAAGATTTTTTGGAAGAGACTACTAATCCATTAAACTACATCTTACATGATGTGATGTTATTCTTAAAATGGTTACTTTTGACTGTATGCATCAATAACAAAGTATACCATGTCTACCCACTGCACCTGACTTACCTCAAAAAATCATTGATTATATGGATGGTGTATTACAAACTAAACCAAAATTCCTTTTTTCAATGGCCTCACAGATTACCGATCAAGACATTCAATGAAGCATATTACTAACTTATGGTGACATTCATTGGTCTGACCACCACCTGAACATTTACTCTTTCATTCCTAAAAATGATCAATGGTGTAACCTTGATCCATGACACTATAATCATCACCAATATTATACAATAGTTATGATCCCAACAACCAATCATTTTTAACATGATATTCACTTCACTTGAGTACATGTAACTAACCCAAGTTTGTCTATATTATATATTTAAAAGTTATACATCAGTACAAGACCGTGAAATCCACATCAGATCATTGAATTATCATAGCGCATCATTTTCCTTGTGGTCATGTCTTGTGAAAATGGGTGGGGTCAAGGAATCTGTTAATGTAATTCTTACAAGGGTACCCATGTATCACCCAAGAATATACATCCCATGATTAAAACCACACATCAATCATGAAAATATGATAAATAATATTTATTTGAATATATGTACATATGAAAATTTTAGCATGGAATATGAATGCTTCATTATTATTTTATAAAGGGTGATATCAAGATATGGTAAATTCAGATCAGTATGAAAGAGTACACAAAGAGGATACAAATTATTTAACAAAATCAGATAACACACATCTATTGCATCAAAGATAACGTGATCAGTAAATTTTACTACCGACCACTAGAAAGGGGAACATTCAAACAACTACCATTTGTGCTCTTAGAGGAATCTTAACTTCACTAGTAGATGCATTGTTAGTAACCTATCATAATTCATTACCACCTGAGGTGTTCCATGATCACACACACATAACCACTAAAGTTCTTCCTTGAATAAATATGATTATCAAGGTTTATATACACATCCATCCTCATCAATATTTTTCTTCTGATCAAGCACAAACATGATTCATAACATGCCAGATTAATGTCTATTCAAGCAAGAATAACCATTTCCAATGGTCCTCCAAGGATGTATTCCCAAAAATGTAGAAGGAAGTGTACATACTAGAACTGGTGTGATGCTTCCTACCATAGGAGTGTCCTTTTAATTGATATGAGAGACATTCCATCTAATCACAAATGTAGTAGAACATATTTACCTTAAATGCATGAGTGAAAAATCTCTAGGTCGCGATCAAAAACATTGTAGCTGTTAGCAAGAAAAAATGGCCAACCCAAACTGTGTGTGAAAACTAATGATCCTCTTAGAACTCTATCACACTCATTGGGATTAATTTATTCCATTAACTCCATGGTCACCCAACTATGGAGATTTATCGAGAACATAATTAATAGAACAAGGTTAAAAGTTTCCACAAAACTCAACATCTTCGTTATTTGATTTTTGAAACATGAAGTGTACAATATATATGAATACACAACACCTAGAGTTTCATAATCTAGATTAAAAATATTTTATACATTCCATGTATTATCCTCTATATACCTCTATGTAACAAGTACCCATATAGATATTTAACCCAAATTTTTATTATTGCATACAACGATTAACTCACATGAGGATGTACCAAGTTATCCATTATTGAGGAGGAAGAGAGGGTAATGTGACCTACAATGTGGCCTACAATGTCATAGGCACATGTAACTTGTAGAACTAAGCATTTCTCAATTATTAAACACGTAAAAAGGGTAACTGATACAATGAAATCCTATCTAAACAGGGGATTCACTAAAAATCTAAAAGTCCTACAAAGTACAATGACACCATAACAAAACTACATGAATTAATATAACATAATTTATGAAGTCATTTATGAACCTTGTGTTCTACCTACCATGGGGAATCCCCTTACAAAAGTATAAGTGCTGACCCTATAATTAGCTCTCAAAAAATAGATTTAACTAGTCCTCATACCTATCATTTAATCTATTGATTAAATAGAAAATGGACTGTAGAAAAAAACCATGTTTTTATTCTATGGAAACTCAAGTAAAAGCTTAATCCACCCTTACCAAGGGCTTAAAATAAGGATACCACCTATGTTTTCATTTTGAGGAAATTACAATGAATCAAATTCAATATTTATACATTTAAATGACTTAAAATAGAATATCGAATACCAATTATAAAATTAAAGAACATGGTAAATTACATGGGGAAAAATGAGGGTTTCATTATCCAAACTAGATTCATTAAAATATATCCCAACATCAGTTCCGACACTATTTAAGTTTCGAAACACCATTTGTGGGTCTTCTCAAAAGAAACATACTGCAACTGACCTACATGGATTGAGTTTTTAAATTGAAAAGCTAATCGTATATAACATCATTCCCAGGTGATAGAGTCACAACCCTTTATAGAGGAACACAATTCATTTTAGATAAAAGTTAAATAGATTTTTCATTTTAATAGTGTCAATATACATCATTCTCTTATGTAATGTTTTAATTATATGTGTGTATATATCTTATTTATGAATTCCCCATGCAATTTATAGATTGTCAACTATAACACATTTAATCAAAACCAATTCAATTTAAAATGTGATATGTAGAGACTAATAAATATGAAAAATAGTCTCTAAATAAGAATATAGCTCAAAGATGGTCCAAGTACATAGGTTAGCATTTTAGAATTAGAAGGCATCGTTAAACATTACAATTTAAAACGGGTTCCTATTTCATCAAAACAAATAAATTTAACACACAAAACCAACTAGATACCAATAAAAAATATAAATTTTATCACAAGAAATGAAAATAGAGAAACAAAGTAATAAGCATAGAAGGATGATACATCAAAAAATATACTAAATGAGAAATATCTATGTCCTATAATAGGCATAAAATAACAGTTAGTAATCATCCAAAACACGAAACTATAATGCAGGGAATCTGAATGACATGTGAGTTTATATGTTAATATAATAATGTATGCAATGCTATATCATTTCTATAAAATACAATGTGAAAATAAACTTAAATATCACAAATCAATAAGAAGTGGAAAGTACCGCAATCTGTAAAGTTTAAATATTAGTCAAATGTAGTAGAAAACAATATGAACAACAATAACATAACTAGAAATATTGAAATATCCCCATTAATGGGTTGATCAAACCTTGGAATGACAATTTACCAAGTGCCGACACATTTCCAGTCTCCTGTATACCAGCACCAAATAGTAAGACTAAAGAAGAAACCCTATGATACTATATTGTAACATCCCTTCCTAAATGACTACTAAACTGATAGCCAGACTGGTGGGCCACATGGTCTCTAGGTCTCCTCCCTATATACCAGAGGATTTTAAATAATAGTGAGTGTCTATGTATGTGATAGTGGGGAGACTATAACCTCATGATTAGGGTAGAATTATGGCATTTCATAAGATAAATTATAGACAGTAGTTGAATAAATAATGAACAAATTTCAATGCAACATTAAAATAATAAATATTATATATAAATGGAAAACATAAATATTGAACAATGTATACATTTCCGGATGAGGATACATAACTAAAATAGTGGACATTTATAAGGGAACATGATACAAGATAATACATGAATTAATTAAAGAAATAATATTCCCATTGGATATATCTATGAGAATCCCGAGATCATTCTCTGTCATGTGCCTGTAACTTCTATTTGTATTTATAAAGTCACAAGAAATCATCCAAGGTCCTATAAACAAGATATCCTCTTAGGTACCCCAGTGCAATGGGCGTTGAGTGGGGTGTGAGATAAAATTCCAATAGTTATCCATCCATAATTTCTTTAACTAAATCCAAAATTTGATAATCAATTAAATCATTTTTAAGTTATAATTAATAATAAAAAAAACTTAATTAATAAATAATTATCAACTCATGTACTAACTAGACCCCTGGCCGACTTTAACTACTGTAGCTCATGATTAGAATGAGTTTCTAATCAGTCACGATATAAATATTTATAATAGTATATATTTTTTAGTTTTATATTGCATTCCCTAATATGGACCAAGTACACGAAAGAGTATGTTTCCATATACCCGGAATACAACGTGCTGGATGGACTGAGGCATAACTCAGTCATCTATTACAATTTCTAATGAGCCTATAAGCTCAATCTAAGGGTACATTCCTTATATCTCTCAATTTGTGGAAGACACCATCCTCACCCCTTTAGATGGTGAGTGTAATGTCTTCTCAAAACTCAATTCAATTAGTATGCCTTAAATTCAACACTCAACATGAGGGAGATGGTGTGTCACGCCCACCATCCATATAGTGTGAATTGTGTGAGAATTCATGCTCAACACATGATATAAGCGAGCGTATTACCATCTTACTCAACATAACCCTTACCATCATTTCCCATCCCATATATAAAGAGAAATCATATTTAAAACAATATTCATGAGTCATTACCTCTCATAATTTATATAACAAGCCAAATATTACTAAGGGCATCATAATTATGACCATTCATATGAGCATTCGACAAATTATATAACCATAAGAGTGGAATTACCATCATTTCTATATTTCATTCCATTTATATCAAACCACAAAATTAATGGAAAAACTATCATGAATAAGATATTCTATTTAATACATGAAATTGAGTCTATCAGATCATGTTGACTCATTGTTTTAGGAATGAATTCACATATACGATTCCTTAGTCAAATAGAACAATCAACTACTTGGGAAATAATATTCCTCTATCGGGTCTAGCACATAGGAGGAGATTTGGTTCCATAACTACATAAATGTTGGTGTACTAATCTACTTATGAACATCCAAATAGCCATGTACTAACATGACACATATAAAGCACTAACATAATGTCTAAGGGAAAACTAAAGGCCATAAAACAATCAATATATAAAAAAACACCTCCCTGTAATTTATAGGAAATCACACCTCATCTGAGGGGTTTTATTATAAAAACATCAAATTATATATCAAATATTCAAATTATCATAGTCAAAAATCACAATTCAATTTATCAAGGAGGAATTTCAAAAGTCGACTATAAATGGGAATATAATTGTACTATTTTACATGGATCTTATGGGGTTCCATTATTAATATGGAAATTCATCACAATGGGAAACTCCAATATTAATCCAACAAGGTCACTTGTAAAAACTTTTGGGATTTTAATAATCTAATTATAATGGGGAGAATTGGGCCAACACAATAAAGGGGTTTCCATGATCTATGTTAAAATCATAAAATTACTAAACAACAACCAAAATAGTAATACAAGGGGTGTAGAGAAATTTAAAATGATGAAATAAATTTTTTGGTGGTGCACAACAAAGGCCCGCATGTGGCAGAAATGAAATATTTATAAGAAAATAGATACTTGTGAAAAATTATTTAGACCATCTTACTCATACATGGGATGTTGTAGTAATAAAATATTAAGCATTAATTTGGTCTAGTTTGAAAATAATGAAACAACATATTCCAAGAAAATATATATAATTTGGATTCACATTAATGTATTCGGATTTTTAATGAAAATAAAACCCCCTATTGATAAATTATATGTTTTTTATGTGAAAAAAATATTTATCATTAAAAATAATGTAATAAATGTGTTAATTGATTTGTGTAAGGTTAAAATCCTAGTTAACACTTTATAATATTCCATAAAATATTTTTGGAGTTGCATGCTATGATGATGTGACACTCTAAGACCCATATAGCCTCAAAGAATATGAAATAAATTTTTTAAATATATTATATTAATAACTCACAATTTAATCAAAATAATTGAGTATCTCAAAAATGGAGTGTCATATTAGATGTGTGAGACTACCATTAAGTCTTAGATGTGATGTTTACATGAGGAGGGGTATAACATTTGTATGTTTCACACATTTGGAAGGCTCGGTCATGAAAATGATTTTTTATATTATACTATAATTTAATTTAATAACTAAAAAATGGTAGATCATATGAACAATATGAGGCCCCATTTAGGTTTGATACATGGTGTTCTCCCATGATAGAATATAATAATTGTCACTTTCAGAAGATTGGAAAGATCACTAGTGAAAAACCCCATTTTCTTTTTAATTATTTATTTATTACAGTTTATAAATACAAAATAATTAATATATGTTAAATGATATTCCATATAAAAAATATTAGAACACTATTAGGTCAGAAATGTAGGTTTTAACCATGGTGGGGAATAACTATCATGAGAAACAAGTTTTTGTTCAGGTTTTTCATAATATTTTAATTTTTAATAATTATATTGAAATAATAATTTTAGTCATTTAATTTAATTTTTATTTTAACACAATCATTTTATGTTATTATTGACCTTCATACCAACCCATTGAAAACTCCATATCCATGCCTCCATGATCCAAAAATCCATGAAACCATTCAAATAAAAATGATTTATAAAGCCATCAGGTTTTTGTTGTTAATATGTAACAATTATCTTTTGATAATGAATTTTTTATGTTATCTTTTAATAATAGGAGAAAAATATTTTTCATTACAAAAAAATTATAAATGAATAGTATTAAGAGATTATCGAGGTAATAATATTTATTTTTTTTAAAAATAATATAATTTTAATAATAACATGTCCAGATTATCAAGATTATAAAAGGAAAATTAGGTTTATTTCCAATTGAAAATGGTTAGAATTATCAAATAATAATTTCATGATAATAGAAGTATTGTTTTTTGAAGGATACTTTCTGAGAAATTATCAATAGTTAATTA
Source organism: Viscum album (assembly GCA_963277665.1). Lineage (NCBI taxonomy): Eukaryota > Viridiplantae > Streptophyta > Magnoliopsida > Santalales > Viscaceae > Viscum > Viscum album. The sequence continues at coordinate 608,568,370 of OY728137.1, read as the reverse complement.
ATTTTGAGTAGACCATTATGAGCACACACCTCTACCAAAATGATAAATTATAAAATTTTCAAGAGAGACAAAAATGTCACCCCATTTCATAATTTTAGGATTGTTCTAAAATTATCTAGGAGATATAAAGTATCATCACACATAATATTTTATTTTTCATCACAATAAAACATATGTTTTTGTTTCTAGAAAACCATAATGAACATGAAGTTTTTATATTCTATAATAAATATTTGAAGAGGTGTTATTGATGTGTTTATCACCACAGTTTTACATCAACAACTATTGTGTTGGGAATTATTAGAATTTTGGGATTTTTTTACACATGTTTTTATACATGATTTATGTGTTGAAATATTTATATAGTGCTTGAATTATGATCTCATGTGGGTGTGTGTAGCCTATATTATTATTTTATTTTTTTCTATTAGATTGATGTGATAAATTGATACAATGATGATGTTTGAATCATATGTTTATATATATTATGAAGGTATGTTTATCATGATTTTTTCTATGATTTTTATCATACTGTGATGTGTTATATTTTTCTTTCAAGGATTGGTATTTGATTACATTATAGGTGATAGTGATGGTATGATTTCACCTTGTGGGGTGCATGCATGATGTGAAATGAATATGATAATTCAATAGTATAACAATATAACTGGGCATCTAGTTGATTCCATGTGGATTTTAACTAGATGGATGATACATGATGAATTTTGGAATCTAAGTGTCACTGGATGCCTTATGGATTCTAGGTAGGTTACAAATACTTAATTCTAGATAGATTCTGAGTATCACCCAATGCCTTTTGGATTCCAGGTAGGATGTTTTCACTCAATGCCCTATAGATTCCATATAACTCTCTATTATCCTTGTGGTTTGTTTGGATACTTATGGAAATATAATATATTTTCAGCATGAAGACAAATCAATTATAATAGAGGGTTTATGGCTTCTTAGTTAGCACACGGCCGATCAGTTGTAGATTCTGTGTTATTATACATTTTACACATTTATAATAATTTGGAATCAACATGTTTACATGAGATGCTCATTGGGGGTGTCATGTTAAGGATTCATTGGGGGTGTCACACTAAGACTTGTACACACAAAATTCATTGGAATTTTGATACACTTATAGATTTCATTAGGGATCCAGTTAATGTAATCAACCATATGGTGGATGGGTGAGAAGTGGAGGGTGAAGCTCTTAGCGGTCTGGGAAGGATTCCATAGGACCGTAGTTTATCATTCATTTATCCATTTCTTATTATATTAGTTTTTCTTTTCACATTGTGATCAAATTTATTCAATGACATAGATTCCATATTTAATTTTCCACATGTTTACTCAAATTACTTATTATGTTGTTCATTATTGATTTTTTATCCTATGAAATTATATTGAAGTTATGTTCCTTCCATTGTTACACTTGATACCCTCATAGTAGTTGGAAATCTCTTTCTAATGGGGAGGCACACATGAGTACATGTGGAAGTCATAAAATCACCATATGGTTTTGGTTGGGGTATTATAAAATGTTTTTTGAGGTCAGGACTCATTAACTTGTTTCATATCTTTGAGTGGGGATAATACATGATAGGAAATACATATGATTTTTGGGTCTCAAAAAGAAGAGCTATAATAGTTCAAGGATAGAAATTTATAATGACCTCTAAGTTACCAATAATCAGGAATTTTTTTGTTGTTGTTACTATAAATTAAACTCACCTTGGATGACAAAGGTTATTTTGATATTTGATTTATGGGATTTCAATTGAGTTCAGGAATCATGTCAAGGAATGTTTGTTAACACTCTATATATATAACAATATCTATGTTACATAATAGTTTTTTTATGTAAATGTTATTTATTATATTTCTAGGATAGTTATTGATTTGTGATATATATTTATTATAATTAATTTGTCAAAATAGGCATGTTTTTGTGTTCATATATTTATATAGAAATTGGGAATAACATGTAAGACTTTAGACAAGGGTTACTATTAGTAGGGAACATAATTGTCTACATTATAGAATCTTATGAAAACCTTGTGTGATCCCATATAAAGGTATTTATTTTTTTATTTTCTTAATGTTTATTCTATTGTAGAATATTCCACTTTGAAGACTTCTTATGGGACTGCTAGCTATGGAAGCCCAGCATGCTCCCACACAACCACTTGTGGTACCACAGACTATACCCCATCATGCTCCCATAATAGCATAAGAATATAACGATGTGGATCCTTGTCAGTTGGTACATTTTGAAGTGCCCAGATCAGTGTGATCACTGAGAGGGGGAGGGGGTGAATCAGTGATCCTTTACAACTTTTTACTAATTGATTCTTTATCAATTAAACCTCTATGGCTTGTTAAGGCCTCAATCCACTCTTCTTGTATCTCTCAGCCTTTCCTCGAGTGATGCAGTAAATGTAAAGGCACTGGACACAAGGATTTACAAGGTTCGGCACCAAAGGCCTACATCCTTGCCATGCTCTCTCAGCATGGATTCTCCCATTATAACTTGTTAGAATTACAATGGTCGATACAGAGTCCCACTGTATCTCTCCTGAGTCCCACAGGAGGGTCTTTATACTACTTCACACAGTGTTACCAGAGTCCCACTGGCCTGCTCCAGAATCCCACTGAAGACTTCTTCTCCCTGAGTCCCACAGGGTCTTCTCCTGGCTCCTCGAGTCGCACGAGTAGCTCTTCTTCACTTTATGTTCTTCAAGTATCCTCATCAGCCTGGGATAAAGGCTTCTAGCCTTGCTATGTACCTCTGATCACTTGATTTGATCAGGTATACTCGTCTTGCTCAGGATTTATCTCCTTCTTCTCAGGATGACCTGGCCTCTCTCTTCACGAATCTTCAACAGCCTCTGAAAAGGTCTGTTGGTCTTGCTCAGCAATCTTCTGATCACTTCACTTGATCAGGCTCTTCTCAATTACTGAATACTCAGACAACTGATGTCTTTAACTTCAGTCTGGTCCAGTCTCACTCACTTCAACTTCATGCACTGAGTGCATGGCAGCTCTTCATCCTCATGCACTGATAGCATGGCCTTCTCAATTCTTCAAGAACCTCCTGGTCTTGGACATCTCAAATGCACACCACTGATTGGGCTCTTTTCACGTGCGCATGTGTATGCATGTATTCATGCACTCTCCTCTTTCTCCTCTTGGTGCAATAAACCCTCAAAGGGTATATTCTCTTTGAGCACACACCTTCTCACTCCTTCACACGTTTAATTCCTTTTGATTACACACTTGAAACGTGTGTTATACTTTGTGTGGGTCTCTCCTTCTTTCTTCTAAGTGTATACACACTTCTTAGTGCACACACTTAGGTTTGGCCATGTTGTCTTTTTGCACACACTTGTTTCACTTTGCACACACTTGAGACTTGGCCAATTCTCCTCCTTGCACACACCCAAAACTCTCGGCCTTCTTTGTTCTTGTTTGCACATACACCCAAAGGCTACGGCCTTCTCTTGTTCACCTTGCACACAAGGCACAATGTCCTCAGGTCTTCTTCTCCACATGGCACACACACTGCCGCGCAAGTGTCTTGAGCCGCGGGGTGCACAAGTACTCGGGTGTGCAGGATGCAACACCACGAGGCGCGCAAGCGACAAGGGTGAGGACACCTTGGGCGCGCAAGCTACTCCTGCCGCGCAAGTATGCAGGCAGAGAGAGCTCTTCCTGTCGTGCAAATAATGCGCGCAGGGGACCTTTGAAGCCTCGGGTGGCTCCGGAACAAACTGCCGCGCAAGTGGGATGCGCGGGGGCTTCTTTCTTCGCGAGGCAGAGCACACGCGGGACTCGGATTTTCAACAAAGTTTCAGCAAACAACCTCGAGCCTCGGCCTCTCTTTTTATAGGCGAGGAGAGCCTCTTCCTTCCGCGGAGAGATATCTTTCGAAACCCCGAAGATTTCGGTTCTTTAAAGATTTTTTCAAATCTCGTTTCTTCATCTGTTTCTCGCGGGTTCTCTCATTTTTCTTTCCTCCTAGTGCATGCGATTTATAACGCATTCACGGCCTTCTTCTGATCCAAAACATGCAAAGGCACGAACCCATGAAGCCTCGGCAACTTCGTTTGCCTCGGCATTGCTTATAATTCTCTCTCGATGCATGCATGCAACATTTTAATGCATGATCGTGTTCGTAGAGGCCAGACGATCACAATGGAGGCTTCGGCTCGATCATCGGTGGCCGGGAACTCAAATTCTGTCGTCGGGAGGCTCCTGGTTCGAACGGAGCTCGCGGGTGGCTTCGGGTGGCCTTCGGCTGAGCTCGAGGAAGGAGACGGACTGGGAGCCGTCGGATCAGGCGATTGAGATACATCGGACGTCCTGGATCAGATCGCCTCGCCGCAGATCAGTTGTGCGGCCGAGATCTGGCGCGCAATCGATCATGCGGCCAGGCTCGCTCCCGCGAAAAAATTCAGCGTCCCACATCGAAACGGGATCCTGTTTTTCCGCGGTTTATCAATATGCCGCTCCCCCAGCCCCCTCAATTGAATCTTCTCCCTCCACGGTGGGCCCCGCACCGTGTTCTCCCTGCGGGCGCGCTCTGTGCCCACTCTCTGCTCCTGCGGGCGCGCTCCTAGCACCCACTATGCATCCTCGAGTGCGCGGGCTTCACCACCGCGTGTCCTCGGGGGCTTACACACGGCCCTGCCGCCTTGTGCTTGCACCATGGGATCCCCCATGGGCGTGGCGCCTTAGGCCCACAAGTGCCTTGGGGTTGAACCCGTGGGCTGGCCTTGGCTGGCCTAATTTTTGGCTAAGGCAAATATAATGACTTTGTTAAAAACAAAGTATTCCATGAGTTCAAGCCATATCAAATACCAAATGCCAAGCCACTTCAAGCCTTTCTTCCTCTTCTCCATTTCTTCTCTTCTCTTCTTCTTAAGAATTCCTCCATTCCTCTTAAACATTTAATCTTCACTTAGGAGTGAAATTCCTGAAGGTTCTTCATCTTCAACCGAACTCTTGAATCAACATGAAATCTCCAATGTGCTTCATTGATCTAATCAGAGATCAAGTTGGATCACTTCCAATTCACATGCACTAAGAGTTAGTACATGGACTTATTTAATCCACTTCACCCACTTAGAAGTTGTGGATGGATCTTCTTTCATCTCCTCATGAATTGTCAATACAATGCATGGTCTTCTATCATTGTTGTGACTTTGTATCATCAGGATACAAGTTCTATGAACTTAAAGATCAGCTCAACAATCGTCAGATATAACTAGATAATGTTTCAACCACATATCCTATGCCACTTAGTGAATCTCCTATGTGACATGCCTCTTAGTATCATGGCCATTCTCCGTTCCTCACCAACACCATCACAACCTTTGGCATTCACATCTTGACAATTCTTGACATCCATTCATTCTAAGACAACATCATGCCTCATTGACAACAAATGCAACACATTGCACTTCAATCTCCCCCTTTGTATTTGTTGTCAATACACTTCTTCAGCACATATGAATGGTATTTTTTGTCAATACACTTCTTCAGCACATATGAATGGGTCAATATGTGTGCCAATATTTCTCCCCCTTATTGGCAATCAAATGCAAATGTGTGGTGTGGTTCACTTTCAAAAATATCTTCCTCTCTTTGAATAGCATCTTCTTGAAAATCACTAAGAGAGGGATGATGCCACATGTTCTTCTTTAGCAAAGAACCATTAGTAAATCAACTCTAAGTCTACTTGGGCTAACCCGGTGTAGAAAACAAGAGTGATGTAACCAAGGAACTCAATGTTGTCCATAATTCTCTACACATGTGAGATCATGCTTAGGGGTTGAATTTTTTTCAGATATTCAATGAATTGCTGAATCCTGCACATACTTCACAAAACACATTAGAATGTTCAGGTGCAAAGATAAAGCTCCCCCTTTCATCTATTTTCTTAAGATGATATTAATCTCAGAACACCATCTTCTTCAGATTTGCTCCCCCTCAAGGGGTGCAATCCATTCAATCCAAACCATCCTCCAGCTGAGAATGACCATCATCTTCAATTCTCTACAATGTTAGCACATGTAAATACAAGTGTATAATGGAATAAGATGGAACCTCCTTGGTTCATCAATGTGAACAACAAGGTTGAGAAGATTCTCTCAACCGAGATGTCCCATTTTCACCATTCTTCACACTTGCACATTTGATCTTCAATGATGTTTGTGCTGGTGTGGATCTCAATACATCTTCATGTGAAATCTTCTTCTTCCCTTTTTCTTTAGCAATTGCCAGAGCTTCATCTTCATCTCTTTTCATATCTTTGGCAAGTTGCAACTGATTTGGCCATATGACTAGTAAGTCACTTGGAAGTGTGGCCTCAGTTCTGGATATTCCACATGGTTCCTTTGATTCTGTCAAGCTACCTCTCTTAGGCAACTTGTTTTCAATCAATCCCTTCTGCTTCTTTTGGATTGATTGTCTGTTTGAGTTAAGTTGGCTTCTATTGATTTCCATGGCTTGTTTGCAAAGATCCATGGTATGACCTTTCTTTCCACAGTAGAAGCATGTCTTCTTGGTGGTCCTACTGGATGACTCACCCTTCTTGGACTTAGACTCCAAGGTCTTCTCTTCCTTTTTCATAATCTTCTTGGGAGCATCTTCCACTTTCTTCTGCTTGCTTCCCAAGGATTCCTTCTTAGCCAGGTTCAGTGATCTTCTCTTCATTCCAGCTTCGGATACATTCGGAGATTGATATGTATCAACTCTTTGACCACTTTTGCAACCATCCCAGATGTTGTCAAGTAATCCAAATCTATTTGCAGTAAACAGATGTCTCTGGACCTGTGGATGTTGCTTCCTTCCTTCTGGCTTGCTTCCCCTTGGCATGGGCTTCCTCTGTGCTTTGGCATTCAGTGGATTGTACCAAAAATCCTTTGCACAATGCCCATACTTGCTACAACACCAGCATTGTCCCACGAATCTTGACCTCTTCAGTCCTTCTGATTGTAGGGTACTTTTCTTTACCTGTTGTGCTATTTCAGGAGAGCTCTGCTTCTTTACTGTCTTCATCCATATTTGTTTGGAATTATTCTTCCATCCTGCACTTTTTGTGGAAACACAATTAGAAGCATCAGTACAAGATGGTATGGATGGTACCTTCTTTCTAGAAGATGTTGCACTTTTATTAGAGGATGTCTTTCTCTTAGAATCATCCTGCTCAAAGCATACTTGAGTAGCAACATGTCTTCTTCCAGCTGACTGGGAGGATTCAGCTTTAGGTGATTGCAGATGTTTCAATATCACCTCCAGTTCTACGTATTTCATGTTGAGGGAGTTCTTCTCATTCTCAACAGTTCTTAGCTTTCCTTCCCAATTCTCCACCAGTTGTTTCATCTGGTCTTCATGCACCTTCTTCAATTCTTGCAATGAATTGTCCAGCTCCTTCACCAATTTTACTTTGTCTTCAAGTTGAGCATCTCTAACATTCATTGAAACTTTGTGCAATTTTTCCAGTGCATGGAAAACTTCTTTGACCACAGTTTTAAAGAATTCTTTCTCAGAAAGGCTTCTTTGCAATTCTTCAGTAGTGTCTTCATATCTTTCATTGCAAAGCGATACTGTTTCATCTTTAGCCTTCACCAGCTTTCTGAGAGTGTTGGTTATGCCAACCCTTTTTGCCAATTGGACTTCCAGAGAATTGGCTTCATCTTCTAGCTGTAATTTTTCTTCTTGAAGATCAAGGAGGCCTGTAGCTATACACATTGCCACTTCCTTGGGGACTGTCTTCTGAAGATATTTGATTGCATTTAGAAGATCATTGTTCCTTCCATCTTTATCACATCTAGAGCAGGCTTCATCAGAAGAATGATAAAAGGAATTGTCATCTGATGTGACTTTCACATTTCTTTCCATAGAAGGAGTTTCTCTGATTGCAACAACCTTCTTCCTCATCTTCTTTGCCTGTTTCTTCTTTCTATTTTTCTGAGTCTTGGCAGATATATCCATTTGAGGCTGTTCTTTCATTTCCTCAAATCTGCACTCCATATAGACTCTCTTGGATCTTTTAGAGGTAACCTCCCTCTGATACCAATTGAAGTGCCCAGATCAGTGTGATCACTGAGAGGGGGAGGGGGTGAATCAGTGATCCTTTAAAACTTTTTACTAATTGATTCTTTATCAATTAAACCTCTATGGCTTGTTAAGGCCTCGATCCACTCTTCTTGTATCTCTCATCCTTTCCTCGAGTGATGCAGTAAATGTAAAGGCACTGGACACAAGTATTTACAAGGTTCGGCACCAAAGGCCTACATCCTTGCCATGCTCTCTCAGCATGGATTCTCCCATTATAACTTGTTAGAATTACAATGGTCGATACAGAGTCCCACCGTATCTCTCCTGAGTCCCACAGGAGGGTCTTTATACTGCTTCACACAGTGTTACCAGAGTCCCACTGGCCTGCTCCAGAATCCCACTGAAGACTTCTTCTCCCTGAGTCCCACAGGGTCTTCTCCTGGCTCCTCGAGTCGCACGAGTAGCACTTATTCACTTTAAGTTCTTCAAGTATCCTCAGCAGCCTGGGATAAAGGCTGCTGGCCTTGCTCTGTACCTCTGATCACTTGAGTTGATCAGGTCTTCTCATCTTGCTCAGGATTTATCTCCTTCTTCTCAGGATGACCTGGCCTCTCTCTTCAAGAATCTTCAACAGCCTCTGAAAAGGTCTGTTGGTCTTGCTCAGCAATCTTCTGATCACTTCACTTGATCAGGCTCTTCTCAATTACTGAATACTCAGACAACTGATGTCTTTAACTTCAGTCTGGTCCAGTCTCACTCACTTCAACTTCATGCACTGAGTGTATGGCAGCTCTTCATCCTCATGCACTGATAGCATGGCCTTCTCAATTCTTCAAGAACCTCCTGGTCTTGGACAACTCAAATGCACACCACTGATTTGGCTCTGTTCACGTGCGCATGTGTATGCATGTATGCATGCACTCTCCTCTTTCTCCTCTTGGTACAATAAACCCTCAAAGGGTATATTCTCTTTGAGCACACACCTTCTCACTCCTTCACACGTTTAATTCCTTTTGATTACACACTTGAAACGTGTGATATACTTTGTGTGGGTCTCTCCTTCTTTCTTCTAAGTGTATACACACTTCTTAGTGCACACACTTAGGTTTGGCCATGTTGTCTTTTTGCACACACTTGTTTCACTTTGCACACACTTGAGACTTGGCCAATTCTCCTCCTTGCACACACCCAAAACTCTCGGCCTTCTTTGTTGTTGTTTGCACATACACCCAAAGGCTACGACCTTCTCTTGTTCACCTAGCACACAAGGCACAATGTCCTCGTGTCTTCTTCTCCACTTGGCACACACACTGCCGCGCAAGTGTCTTGAGCCGCGGGGTGCACAATTACTCGGGTGTGCAGGATGCAACACCACGAGGCGCGCAAGCCACAAGGGTGAGGACACCTTGGGCGGGCAAGCTACTCCTGCCGCGCAAGTATGCGGGCAGAGAGAGCTCTTCCTCTCACGCAAATAATGCGCGCAGGGGACCTTCAAATCCTCGGGTGGCTCCGGAACAAACTGCCACGTAAGTGGGATGCGCGGGGGCTTCTTTCTTCGCGAGGCAGAGCACACGCGGGACTCGGATTTTCAACAGAGTTTCAGCAAACAACATCGAGCCTCGGCCTCTCTTTTTATAGGCGAGGAGAGCCTCTGCCTTCCGCGGAGAGATATCTTTCGAAACCCCGAAGATCTCGGTTCTTTAAAGATTTTTTCCAATCTCGTTTCTTCATCTGTTTCTCACGGGTTCTCTCATTTTTCTTTCCTCCTCGTGCATGCGATTTATAACGCATGCACGGCCTTCTTCTGATCCAAAACATGCAAAGGCACGAACCCATGAAGCCTCGGCAACTTCGTTTGCCTCGGTATTGCTTAGAATTCTCTCTCGATGCATTCATGCAACATTTTAATGCATGATCGTGTTCGTAGAGGCCAGAAGATCACAATGGAGGCTTCGGCTCGATCAGCGGTGGCCGGGAACTCAAATTCTGTCGTCGGGAGGCACCTAGTTCGAACGGAGCTCGCGGGTGGCTTCGGGTGGCCTTCGGCTGAGCTCGAGGAAGGAGACGGACTGGGAGCCGTCGGATCAGGCGATTGAGATCCATCGGACGGCCTGGATCAGATCGCCTCGCCGCGGATCAGTTGTGTGGCCGAGATCTGGCGCGCGATCGATCGTGCGGCCAGGATCGCTCCCGCGAAAAAATTCCGCGTCCCACATCGAAATGGGCTCCTGTTTTTCCGCGGTTTATCAATATGCCGCTCCCCCAGCCCCCTCAATTGAATCTTCTCCCTCCACGGTGCCGCCCCGCACCGTGTTCTCCCTGCGGGCGCGCCCTGTGCCCACTCTCTGCTCCTGCGGGCGCGCTCCTAGCGCCCACTATGCATCCTCGAGTGCGCGGGCTTCACCACCGCGTGTCCTCGGGGGCTTACACACGGCCCTGCCGCCTTGTTCTTGCACCATGGGATCCCCCATGGGCGTGGCGCCTTAGGCCCACAAGTGCCTTGGGGTTGAACCCGTGGGCTGGCCTAATTTTTGGCTAAGGCAAATATAATGACTTTGTTAAAAACAAAGTATTCCATGAGGTCAAGCCATATCAAATACCAAATGCCAAGCCACTTCAAGCCTTTCTTCCTCTTCTCCATTTCTTCTCTTCTCTTCTTCTTAAGAATTCCTCCATTCCTCTTAAACATTTAATCTTCACTTAGGAGTGAAATTCCTGAAGGTTCTTCATCTTCAACCGAACTCTTGAATCAACATGAAATCTCCAATGTGCTTCATTGATCTAATCAGAGATCAAGTTGGATCACTTCCAATTCACATGCACTAAGAGTTAGTACATGGACTTCTTTAATCCACTTCACCCACTTAGAAGTTGTGGATGGATCTTCTTTCATCTCCTCATGCATTGTCAATACAATGCATGGTCTTCTATCATTGTTGTGACTTTGTATCTTCAGGATACAAGTTCTATGAACTTAAAGATCAGCTCAACAATCGTCAGATATAACTAGAGAATGTTTCAACCACATCTCCTATGCCACTTAGTGAATCTCCTAAGTGACATGCCTCTTAGTATCATGGCCATTCTCCGTTCCTCACCAACACCATCACAACCTTTGGCATTCACATCTTGACAATTCTTGACATCCATTCATTCTAAGACAACATCATGCCTCATTGACAACAAATGCAACACATTGCACTTCACATTTTTTTTATATTTAATGTCTAGGGAAGAACCAAATTTAAGAACATGATTGAATATATTCGATATTTATTAATCAAGTTCCCTATGGGTTTTTGTGGCACTAGTGGACCGTAAAATGTAGGGGACTGACTCAAATTTTTTGAGAGAATATTTTAACTGTTTCAGACTCATGAATAAGTGCTTGTGATCCTAGTGACCATCATGGATTATGGGCCCACTAGGAGATGGTGGATTTCTGTAATCAAATATGGGATATGATAGGGTCTTACATGGGAGAAATTCAATGATATTTTTCTCAAGTATTAACAGCTATTCTAAATTAATATGGACTATGCCAATGAGTTCATGTAATTTTGATAGGGATCCTTGAATGTTTCAGCATATTCACCCTTGGTTGTGTAGTTTCATACTTTTTTCTCCATTATTAGATATGAATGATGATCTTAAGGAATTGATGTTTGAGGTACGCATTCAAGTGGAAATCAATGGTAATATTATGGGATTTTACTTGGTGGAATATATATAGGGAATTCCCAAGGATATGTCCTTTTAAAAAATATTAGAGGATGATAGGGTATCGATCTTACATACCTCCCATGGTGGTATAATGAGAGAGTTTCCTCTCACAACTACGTGAGTTCCTTTTGGGAATATGAATATGAAGAATTGAGATGTGAAATTGACTACTAATATGTAGGTGTATAATTTTGTAGCCTCATCACCCCCTTTGGATATATTTTTATTGATTCTTTAAATGTGGACTGGTCGAATAGTTTCAGCGGTTCTATACTATACATTGGACAACATATAATTAATATTTGAAAATGGAGAATATTAAACATTTTTTCAATACAAATTATAGGACGGACTCTAAGATTGGTAGGGGTCAGACATGGCAATATGAATGGGCTTATTTAGTGTTTTCAGGCTAGTAATTGACCCTAAGGATAAGTAAGAGGAGTTGAGGCAAGTTACATGTATGTTGTGGGATAGACTCTAACAAATCATTGAGAGGGACCATCCACTATTTGTGGTAATGTCCTAATCACCACTACTTTATCTACATCTTTATTTGATACTCTTTCTTCCAATTCCTTTATATTGGAGCATGTAGTTTCTGTAATTGACTTACCAGTTATGTTATCATCTGATTCAGTCTTCCATGATACACCATTGGTTATGAGAGTGGACCGTCTTCACTGATTCTCAGAGTTTCCACTAGTCATCATCAATTATGGAAATATTTTTAAGTTAATGATTATAGAAATGAAGTTACTTGATGTTATTATCAATATATAATGGTTATCCAACAATCAATATTACACTGATAACAATAGTTGAATGGTATATTTCATTTTTTCAATGGGATGGAAGTTTATTATTATTAGAGAGCGGGAACTGGGATCATGTTTACTCATCATGGATGGTGGATTCTTCTTAAATCACTCTTGTGATTGTTCACTTTTCCCTTCATCTTCTTGTTATACCTCTATAACGTTTTTCTAGAGTAAGTAAAAAAAAATCAACACCAAGAATTTCATGAACAATAACCTAGATATTATTAATATATATAGGTGGATTCCCTTAAAGGGAATCCACTACACCTTCTAGATGTACTTATATAATACATTTAGAGGCATACCTATACACACCAAAACTAAACAAATGACAAGAAAATAAAATTAATTTTTCTAAATTGAGAAAAACATAAGAAAATATCGAGATTTAGAAAAATAACTCATAAGAAGATATTCACATCCCAATACCCCATGGAAACTTTATTCTTTTCAAGATAAGATATGGTCTATCACTCAATGAAACCTACCACTCATATCCCAAAAATCATATATCTTGTCTTCCAAACGTCACAATATAAGGACATATGTGGAAAAAACACCTATGGAACCAAACTATGTTCTAGGGGAAAGAACCCTATAGTAAAAAAAACCCAGAGGGAATAGATATTCCCAACATGAATGGAAAATTGTAAATATAAATATTTATATGTATATAATTGGGAGAAATAGTGGGAGATATATCGATATGAAATAAGGGAAAGATGACAATAGAAAAAATGAAACTCTAAAGGAGATAAAACATCCCAAAGTACAAGTCCAACATCGATTGAAAAGTAAAAAACATACTACTCCATGTGATAGTGAGAGAAAACTCCAACTATTTCCCCACTATCTACCCTGATTCTGCTGATATAAACCTCACCTCCTCATTATAGATTCTTGAATTTCCCTTCATTGAAATACATAGAATGGTTTATGCATTGCTGAATTGGTGAAAATGTTGTGAGCTAATGGGATCAACATGATTCTTCCCAGGTTTTCATAACAAGTATTTCTAAAATAATATAAACAAGCACATATTTAGAGAAAACCTATGATAATAACATACATAATTATTATATCCAAATCATGGAAAAAATATAATTCCCAATTTTTCTACATTTTCAAAATAATCTAGGTATAATAGTTTCTACGAATCTCTTATACATCAATTTAGTCAAATACAATCAAATCATACAACACATATCTTGTCAAATCCTATGTAATATAATTTAAAATATTATATTATCAAAAGTAAGTAACATAACACCATGTATGACTATACGATAGTTTATTAAGGACAATATTAACCTAGAGATAGAAAATATAATGTATAAAATAAATATATATATATATTCATCTAATATACATTAAAAATTAACATCATATAAAAGTGATTCCCCAAAAAGACTATCAAATCCCAAGAACAATAGACCTAGAGAGGAGAGGAAAAACTAATTATTGAACCCTACTATAGTATAAAAATACGAGTCCAATTACAAAACCATCCACCTATGTACCCAAGGCTTACTAAGTGCTATATATTACACCATTTAGTCAAAAAAAACTCTTTGATAATCATTTCACTATGCCTAGAAAATACATTTTATTGAACCAAAAAAGCGGAAAACCATACATTCTCAAAAACATGGTTCCGTAATAAAGAAATAAAAAAATAATGAATTTTCATTTAGGAAATAATTTATGAATATTGGATAAATATTGTTCTATCAACATATTCTAAAGAAAATAATATTAACTCAATCTCGGATTTCACATGCCCAAAATGGGATCTAAAAACATAAAAGAACACATAGAAAAAAATGAAGGACCCTGAGTTATTACACTCCTATAGAAATCATTTAAACAAGTGATGTGGTCAATGAATAGGGTAGACCACAGTATGCATCAATGAAATACCATTCCCCACCACAAACAACACAAGGGTTAGCTTCTAGTTGAATATCACATAATTGATCTATAAATGATAAAGAATATTAAGAATATTGATAAAAAATATAGTAGTTAAATAAATTAGTTATACATTGATCATAATAAATTAATAAGTATAATTTTTAATTTCTTAGTGACATGAACCATAACTAAAATTATGATCAAACCCTAAACAAAATGATTCTGAAGTAGCGGATGTCCTCACAATCACATAGTAGATATCCGTGGTTAATAGGGAAAAATCTATAAATGATTTATAAAATTTATCATCAATAAAACACCCAAATTAAAATTCTATTAGATTTACATAAAATGAATCTTTATTTCATGTTTCAAAATCTACAAAACGTAATAATCATAAAAATGTTGTGGACTTGTTTTATAAATCCTTACTTTCACAATTAAAAAATGTAATCTATTCATTGAATGTAAACCTCTCACCAGTTATGATGGTTTATGAAATATGAAAATCACACAATACTTGATGTGAATAATTTTTAGAATTTGTATACTTTTATTGATGTGTAATATTTATAAACTGTAAATAGAACTCTTCTTATTTTCCTGGTGACCATTAAATTATATTTATTCCACTTACAATTAGTGAAAACCCCATATTCCCCTATAAAAAACAAACATACATTGATATTTTCCAAACTCAGGGTTAAC
This sequence comes from Viscum album, assembly GCA_963277665.1. Lineage (NCBI taxonomy): Eukaryota > Viridiplantae > Streptophyta > Magnoliopsida > Santalales > Viscaceae > Viscum > Viscum album. The sequence continues at coordinate 608,553,131 of OY728137.1, read as the reverse complement.
TACATCATGTATTTAACACATTTTTACCTAGACCCTATCAAAATTAACAAACATATATCCCCAAACATTATGTAATTTTCATGAGAAAATGCTCTCTACTATTGGGAGTCCCAAAACATACCCTAGTGAAGAGGGAAATAAAAATGTGAGTTTAAAAATACCTAAAAGTGTGAAAAGATATTTTACACCTATTCATCTTATGGTCTATATAGTAAAGGAATCCTTTAATTCAATATTTTATTCAAGTAAAAAACATTACCTAAAATATTTAAATCATAAGACATTTAGTTTTTATCATGAGGTATCAACATTATGATCTCATATGACGTATCCAATTTCATGTATATATGAATAGAAACCATATGTTCAATAATTTAATAAATGAACACCATGTAATTTACTCATACAAAATTATTGTTTAGGTTAATAAAAATAGTTAATATTCTCATCATCTCTTCCAATGTTATCTTAGATCACCATAGATAAAATAAAAGAATCAAATTTTGATTATGATCAATCATAAAAGAAGTAATAATTATTTAATATATAATGAATCATTAATAATATACTTATAAACATATAAATGAAGACATCGTGTACATTTGTTTCAATGTCACATGATAAATATCATCGAAAAACATTAATGGTTCTACAACTTTTCCACCATATGAGATGAAATGTCTCTATAGGTTGATATCAATGAAATTAAAAGTCACTATATATATTCCTTTGATAAGTATTATTCTATTAGGTTGTATTATAGGTATTATCCAAAAAAATATCACAATATAGTAAAATAAAATATCACAATTAAAATATAGACATTCAATTGGGAAAAATAGAAGTATGTAACCCTATAAAAAATCAATGATGAAAAATTAATGAACTAGTATCTGGTACTAAAAGAACCCCTTATGAAGATAATTTATATAACCATTGATTTTTCGATAGTGTCACTAAAGTCCTTCTAATACCGTTACCATGATATACTCTAATAATTATAATTCTATAAATATCAAATATGAGGGATGTATTGGCTCATGAAAATTTCAACAAAATCGATTCTTGAAAAATCACCCCCACGACTACTACAGATGCTTTCCTTATGATGCAATATTAAATTGAGATACTAAGGGAATATACTACATGTAAATATACTGATATACACATTAAATTATTAGAGTAAAAAGTTTTTTATCCCAGGGATATTTTATATTTCACATCTTGACTTTTAATGATAATATATTTAATTTAGGAATTTATTAACAAAATGAAAAACGTCGTTCTATTGTGAAATATTTTTTAATTGATATTTATTCATATTATATTATTAAAATAAATATACATTTTAAATTATATATTTTTATATAAATAATTATCTAATATTAATATAATTAATAATTAATTTGTAATAATATTAACAACTCTTACAATTGTAAAAATTATTTAAAAATGAAAATTTTGATCAATATATTTATTTTTAAAATCTACATTTTCATATTTTAGAATTATAATTTTGCGAATGATTTTTTTATTTAGAATCATTAAATAATATTATGAGAAATGTTTTTGGGTTTTTTTCCAGAACTTTTTATTGGTGAACAAAGAATATTTATATTTTATAAAAACCAAGACATTTAGGAAATTATTATAATATTTTTATCAATTTGAAACTTATTAATACTTTTTTAAAAAATATATTAACTATATAAAAACCTTTTAGAATTTTAAAATTGTGTATTTAGTCTACTAACTAATGCAAGTTATTTTTAAAATTAATTTACAGTATTTTTGAAAATAATTTTTATTAAATTATACATTAAAAAATAATATATCATAACATATCAAAAGTGTATATATTAAAGGGTATTATATGTTTTAATTTTATGTTAATATTTATGTGATAAAATATAATTTATTATTTGGAATGAAAATGAATTACTTTAGTAACACCATTTATAGTAGTGAAAGCTAAAACTATTTACAATGTGTTATCCAATGATGTAAAATGCATAAAATATTAAAATTTAGTTTTTGAGGTTTTTATCATGAAAAAAATATATAAAATCCATTATTTTCCATTTGGGAGTCTTCGTGAAATGTAATAAATGGGATCTCATTTAATTAAGTTGATATATTTACAAAAATTACATTACGAGAGTTTTTAATCAGATCCTTGCAACACCCCTTCCATATCACTCCAATATTTCAGATTCATTTTGATACACGAAATTCATTATCTACCTTGTAATCATGATTCACAAATAAAATCTTTTGAATAAATCAATTTCACATTTGTCATCTCATTCCAAAGAGTCATCCGTGAGATGCTCTATGTTCTAAATGTATGAAATATATTATCTCTAGAATTGATTATGAAATTATCTTTCCTATCACAAAATATAATTTTAACAATATTTTATAAGGATATATGAGAATATATAATAGAAATTTTTAATGTTATCCCCATTTACACTTCTCGCTTCACGAAAATATAAACTACGTTTAGGAGTATCCGTAGATTAACGCATCCACATATACTCATTTAACATTTTCCATTACCATCATAAATTACTATAAATAGTGTATAATCAATTAATTATTTAATAAACTTTTAACAGATTTCACATTCTAAATTTAATTTGACATGTTATACATTTCATTGATTTTCTAGAAATTGGAGACATCATCACTGCATATATCTAGACAACTACCTCAAATGGCATATTTTTTCTTTATTTTAGACATTCATGGACGTACAAGTGTTGGTAATAAATGAAAAATATGGTTTTTAATATGTTATTTGTATTAATTTTAGAATGAAATTAGTTGTTTTTAATAAAATGAGAATCATATGATCTGTGGGAATTGAATAGCCTAAGTGAGTGAAGTAGCAGTGAAAACCATTTATTCAGGTAATGTAATAGATTCATACCCACTAATTATTTTTCTAATTCAATCTACATATTATTTACAAATATAATAAATCCTAAATAAAATATCAATATTCCCCTCTAATAATGATATTTCAACTAAATCACTTAATTTTCACCTATTAATTACATATTTTCATGTTTAGGTTCATCTAAAAACTTAATTGAAAAATTTTATCCAATAATATAATAATAAAAAATATGAATATTACTAATAAAAATATAAAATATAATTCCTTAAATAATGATTTTAACCACAATATGGAATGATATATTTAATATTAAATCCATTAATAATGATACCTATGTCCCATTGTTAAATATCACTGAGACATACAAAAAATTGATTTTATCATTATAGTTCATGAACAAAAATACGATTTAATAAAATTATAAAATTAAAGTTAATTTTAAAGAATCAATTAAGTACCATGTATGATTGTGGATTGATTATCAAAGGTAAGAGAATGAAGAACACCACCATTATTAGTAAATTAGTTCAAAATAATCATTATTAATCACATAGATATTGAAAATTAATAATTAATAATTAATAAAAATAAATAGAATAGAAATAAATTATTTGAAAAGGGGTATTAAATTTAAATATTTTTAATGAAAATTTGATAATATTGTTATTTTTATCATCAATTAGAAAACTATAGTAGAAATCGAGAATTTCATGTAATGGTTTCATTGTCTCAAAATTATTTATTATAGAATATATTATATTATAAAACATGAAAAATTAATTATTTAATGGTTAATTATATATGAAATAGATTTATTATATTCATTTAATTCATTGGGTTTTAATACATGTGTAGGGATATATCATTAAATGATTTTCAATTCAAAAGATACCAATTTTAAAAGGATAATTGTTTACTCAACTCCCATTATTATTATATAAATCATTGTTGAAAATAATTATTAAATTATATATTTTTACAATTATAATATTTTATTTCATAAATCATTCTCTTTGAATATTGAAGAAAATGTTCATTTTATTCAGATAGATTATCTTTAGAAATTTTTCCCTAAAATTAAATATTTTCTTGAATAAATCGCATCATATTTTAAGATAGTTTCACAACCTTGTACACATACTCATTCCTAAAAATTTTCTCTATTATATATTTATTTACATTTATATTATCTCTCATGTGACGTTCAAATTTATATTTTAAAATTTATAAAAGAATATTTATAATTTCATTTTATAGGGGTTTCAGTTGGGATATTTTAAAATTATTTCGTTGCATGTTGGTTTTTTTATTTCACACATCACATGTACATGAAATAACCATTATAAAATTTTAAGGATTCATTATTGAGGATTCACTAAAAAGGAAAATTTTTTCTATTGTTTTTATATTACCTTAAAAATATACCATATTTTGAATTTAACAAGTATCTTATTCTTTTTGACAATGTTAAAAAAAGTTTATAATATAATTTATGAATCCATATAGTTTTTAATTTTCATATAAAAAAATCCCTTATAAATTATATATCATAAATTACCCTCAAAAATAACTTTTAATTTTTTGGGGTATTAATCTCATGTAAATTCAATAATTTTTTTCATGCCAAGTCATTAGTTGAGTATTACTTTTCCTCTAATTACTTTCCTATATGAACACTATATATTTTAAATCCCTATTTTAGTGGATTTTGGTTACATGTAATAAATATATTTTGGTGGAAATGTTTTACATTACAATATTAACATTATTTAAAAATTCAAAATTCTATATACACAATTATCTAATATTAATTGTATTTATAGAAAGAATTATTGAATATAATTGGTGTCTTTTATATCATGTAGGGGTATTATAACGACCCATAGTTTACATAAATTGTTAATACTTCAAAATTGCATCACACTTATTACTACATATGCCAAAACCACAAAGGACCGTATAGGTATAGTGACTTTAGAAACTCGGAAATATAAACAACTGGTTCATAAATCTTCTACAGTGTCTCCCATTTATTTCATCATATCTTGGGTCCCTTTTAGAATATTCTACTTAATATCCATCTTCCTGACCTGGGGAAAAGAAAACATACAAAAAAGGGTGAGCTCAAATGCTCAGTAAGGGAAAATACAGGAAATAAAAATCATATCATATTTTTTTGAAAATCATAACCTGTAAAAGAGATCATAATATCTTAACATGGAATAAATCATAGATGTGAAAATGAGATCCCCATAATCATAACATAAAACTTGAAACTTTGTTTCATTCACACATAATCATGGAAAATCATTTCTTTTTAGTCATGAATCATTACCAATACTATCATAGCGGACAAAGTCCATTTCTAAACCGAGTTCACTCCTCGTTTCAGTCCTGTATCACTAAACCAAAATAACCTTCCATTCCAACCATGTCTATCTCATGAGATATAAATATTTACCCAATGCATTGGAGGGATATATAGGTCCCACCCATCTTATAATGAATCCTTTCTTATGTGTGCCACATAATCATTAATCATACATCACCGCATAACACATGTAACAGAAATGGGATTCTGGAAACATCATGACATCATAAAACAAATCATATCAGGTAAATGACTTCGTAAAAATAATTCCCTAAAAACATAATCAAATCAATGTAATAATAGGGATAAAAAAAGAACCCTACATTATCATAGATGGAAAATAATTTTGATAAAACACTTGAACTCCATTCTTGAGGAAAATATCTTTTCTTATTCAAAAACACTTTTCTTTTTTAACATGTCATAAAATTATAAACTAAAAGAAGTTGATTAAAAATAAACTTGAAAACTCATAAAGGAAGCTTCTTGTAAATAATGTTTTAAAAATGCATTCATGCCATATAAGTTAAAAAAAACATTCTTCGTACTTTTGTCGGAAAAGTCAAAAAGTACCTCGTACGAAAAAAACGAGAAAAGATTCCTTTCATATTCTTTACTAAAAACTAACCGAAGGGTAAAATTGGATTTAAACTATTTTAAGTGGATGGAAACAATATTACATATTGAGGGAACATGGATGTGGATGATAAAATACACCCTAGTAAATACCAAAGTATAAACAATCTCAGATAAAAATGAGATTGTGAAATTTCCCCTTACCATAGGTCCGATTTTCTTTGTACGTGTCCGAAGCTCCTATATAATGGTTTAAATAATGTTATTGACTTATTCAATAATCATACATATTGATATGATATCATATATGGTCATATTCTTAGCTTCTTATTAGTAATATTTCATTGTTACTTGTTACTCGGGTCTTTATTGCCTTTTGTTCTTATGCGTGTTTTGCCGAATAAATTCTTTTTCTTCTTTTAAGGTTATAGATAACTTATATCAAGAATGGTATTAGTGTAACATATATCATATTTATTCATTCAATTCATTTATATAATTACTATGTAATTATGATCATGTAGAACGAGTCCCATCACATCGTGGAGACGGTATTCCGTACGTACGCACGAGTGATGATATCGTTCCTATGATCGTGGAATTGTATTGGAGTGTATGTATACTATTTCAGAATCAATATAAATTCTTAATAGTCATATATAGTCATTATTTACACCATTATACCCATCCAAGTAAGGTGGTGGTGGAAAATAGATTACACCACGGCGTGGAGACGGTATTCCGTACGTACGCACGCGCGGTGATTTCATTTTTCCGTAGGATGGATAGAAGGTGAATTAGGGTTGTTTCATATTTATAATAACATATCAGTATGTAATTAATACTTATGTTATTACTTTATCATGAAAAAACTAAAGAAGAAGATGTTGAAGAAGAAAGAAATTGAAAAGATCGGTAATGGATATTACCTCTTCATTGAAACGCCTCTTTGAATCATCCACTTAGGGAACTAAGATTGGTCTTTGAAGAAGACCATGACCTCAAGGATTATTCTAGGGAAGTGGAGAAGGGATTTTGGCAGGGTTTGGCCGAGCATGAGTGCTCAAATTGGTTTGAGGAGGAGGGGGAGGAGGTTCCCTTTTATAAGGGAGGAGAGGGGCGCCTTAGGAATATCTCAAAATATTATTTTATATTAAAGTAAAAATCGGTTTATAATGGTTCCAAAGGGTATTATTTAGAAGCTAAACTGGGGATGGGTCGAAATCCTATCAACCAATAGGATTTAGACAAGTTTAAGTTATTATTGTAACCTTATCAATTAGATTTAACTCTAAGTTAAATAATTTAACTTTTATCGTGTCTTTTTGTTTTCTTACACTATATGGTTAATACACTTACTATAACATGTCAAACGAACCCCAAATTGTTTATTATTAATATATATATCCTTATCTAAGTCATTTTGCCTAACCTTAGATTTTTAGGAATAAAATAACAATTAATAATATAATATTTGATTTAAAAACTATTTTGTGTCAATTTTGACACTATTTGATATATAATTTTTTTGAAAGTCATAACAGAATTATATGTTCGAAAAAAGTTTATTAAATAAACAATAATATATCATAGTAACCTATAAAATTAGTGGAATTCATAAAAAGTCTCAAATTACATTTATTGGGGCATTTATAACATCAATTATGTTAACATTTCCTTAAAAAGGTAATTACTGCATCATCGTTGTGTCAAAAATAAATTAATTTATTTGAAGTCTAAAAATTATAAATAAAATATAATTATGTAGGAAATCTATTTATCTTTCTAATGAATATTCATAATCGAATTTATCTTATGTATAAACCCATATTAAAAATGTTTTAGCTATTAAACATTGATTTTACCTATTTTAACTATTCATTAAATAAAATAATATTAAATGTCATAATCTAATCCAAGTGGACCTAAATGGTCATATTATATTCATAAGGTTGTTTTTGGTCGAATTACACTTATCCAATAGAATTAGGACATGTGTTAGGGTAACAGTAATATCATATTTACCCTTAGTTACCCTATTTACTATTAACCGCGGTAAAAAAAAAGGTAAAAAGTTACTATTCACCAAAAAATTATTTTTATCTCATTGAACCACATTTTACTTACTGATATCAATCACGTCTGTCGGATTTTCAAAATTCAATTCACAGAAGCGGTAAAATTATGTTTTACGCAAAATTCAGTTTTTAACCTACCACTTAGTGGTTTCACTATTCATCAAAAATTGAAAGTTTTCAGAAAAATACCAAAATTTCACCCTAGGCTAATTTCGGTATTCCAAATCCAAAAATGAAGTCCATTTTGAAAGATAAAATTTCAAAAAGTGGTTATTACTATTCATAACGGCTATTTTAAATAATATTTTAATAGCATATCGTCGTTTAGTGAAACTTGGTATTGCGTACAATGCAAGCTATCGAGGAAGGTCGCGATTGCGTGTAAAGTAAGACAAGCTAGTATGTAGTGAAATATTCCTTTGATGATATATAAAAACAAAATATTACTCATAAAAATCTCGGGTGTTACATTCTACCCCCCTTAAAAATAATTTCACCCTCGAAATTCGTCACTTTGTAACAAACAGATGAGGATACTTCTCCCATATCATATCCTCAAGCTCCCATGTAGCTTCTTCAAGTTGGTGGTTTCTCGATAAAACTTTCACCAATCGAGTGGTCTTGTTTCGTAGGAATTTTTCGCTACGATCCAGAATCTCTATCGGTTGTTCTTCATAAGAAAGATCTTGCTCCAGCGGTACAACTTCTGAGCTGAGTACATTTGAAGGATCAGGTATGTACTTTTTCAGGAGAGATACATGGAACACATCGTGAACTTGAGAGAGATTCGGTGGAAGCGCCAATCGGTAAGCTACCTTCCCAACACGATCCAGTATTTCAAAAGGACCGATATATCTAGGGCTCAACTTCCCCTTCTTTCCAAATCTCATAACCCTCTTCCAGGGAGATATTCGTAAGAACACTTTAGCACCCACTTCAAACTCTAGGTCTTTTCTTCGGTTGTCGGCATAACTTTTCTGTCGACTCTGAGCTGCTCTTATGTGTTGTTGAATATATATGACCTTTTCTGCCATTTCATCAATGAGATCAGGTCCTAATAGCTTTCTTTCCCCAACTTCATCCCAGCAAGTTGGAGTCCTGCATTTCTTTCCATAGAGAGCTTCATAAGGAGCCATCTGAATACTGGAGTGAAAGCTATTATTATAAGAAAATTACACCAAAGGTAGGTGTTGATCTCAACCTCCTTTGAAACCATAGAGCAATCTCTCAACATATCTTCTAGGGTTTGAATTGTTCTCTCAGACTGACCGCCTGTCTTAGGATGATAAGCAGTGCTGAAACTCAACTCTGTATCCAGAGTATGCTGAAGACTTCACCAGAACATCGAGGTAAATCTCGGATCCCGATCAGATATAATTGAAAGTGGTACTCCATGCAATCTTACCACTTCCTTTACATATATCCTGGCAATCTGATCTAGAGATAAATCCTCTCTAATAGCAATGAAGTGTGCAGAATTTGTAAGACGATCAACTATGACCCAGATAGCATTATTGCATTTGGATGTTTTAGGAGGACCTGTGACAAAGTCCATAGTGATGTTTTCCCATTTCCATTCGGGTATGGATAATGGTTGTGACATCCCCTTAGACTTCTGTCTCTCAGCTTTAACTTTTTGACAAACCATGCATCGAGAGACATATTCAGAAACATCTCTTTTCATGCCATCCCACCAGAAGTACTCTTTCAGGTCCCTATACATCTTTGTGCTTCTAGGATGAATAGAGAATGAAAAACTATGAGCCTCATCCAGCAGCTCCTTTACTTCGGGTATGGGAGGAACACAAACCCGATTCCTGAACTTTATTATCCCATAATAATCAAGGTTGAATTCAGGAACATTTCTCACCTTCTTTTGTAACTCTACATCTTCTTTCTGTGCCTCTTTAATCTTCACATGTATAGATGGTTGAACATTCATTTGAGAAAGATAAGACTTTTCCCCTTCCATTATAATTACAAGATCCATCCTTTGTAAATCCATAAATATTGGATCTTTTATGATCCTCATCATGGATAAACTAGCATGGTCTTGTCAACTTAATGCATCTACCACCTTGTTTGCTTTCCCAGGGTGGTAATGGATTGAGCAGTCATAATCCTTAATCAGCTCCAACCATCTTCTTTGATTCATATTCAGCTCCTTTTGTGTTAAAATATACATTAAACTTTTATGATCAGTATAAATATCACACCTTTCACCATAAAGGTAATGCCTCCAAATCTTTAATGCAAAGATTACCGCAGCTAACTCCAAATAATTTGTTGGGTAATTTTGCTCATGGATTTTCAACTGTCATGAGGAATAAGCTATCACCATATCATTTTGCATAAGAACACACCCCAATCCCTTCTTGGATGCATCACTGTAGATCACAAACCTTTCTCCACTACAAGGCAGTGTGAGCATAGGTGCACTGGATAACCTTCTTTTCAACTCCTTGAAATTCTCTTCACATTATTCTGTCCAAACAAACTTAACTCCTTTCCGAGTCAACTTGGTGAGTGGATTAGATAATCGTGAAAAATCATTTACAAAACGTCGATAATATCCAGCCAAACCAAGAAAACTTCAGATTTCAGTTACTATTGTTGGTCTCGACCATCTTTCGATAACCTCTGTTTTTGCTGGATCCACTGATATCCCCTCTTTTGTGATTATGTGACCCAAAAATGAAACTTTTTGAAGCCAAAATTCACACTTGGTAAATTTGTCATAAATCTTCTCCTTTCTCAGGGTCTTCAATATAATTCTCAAGTGATCTTTATGCTCTTCCTTGCTCTTTGAATAGACAAGAATGTCGTCTATAAAGACTACCACAAATTGATCAAGATAGTCTCTAAAGACTCTATTCATTAGATCCATGAAGATAGCAGGGGCATTAGTAAGACCAGATGGCATCACTATAAATTCATAGTGTCCATACCTTGTACGAAAAGCCGTCTTTGGTATATCCTCTCTTTTGAACCTTAATTGATGATACCCTGAACGAAGATCAATCTTGGAAAAGTATTGAGCTCCGCGTAGTTGGTCAAATAAGTCATCAATGAGTGGGAGAGGATATTTTTTCTTGATAGTGATCTTGTTAAGTTCTCGATAATCAATGCAGAGTCTCATTGATCCATCTTTCTTCTTAACAAATTGAACAAGTGCTCCCCAAGGTGACGCACTAGGGCGTATGAATCCCTTATCAATATTCTCATGGAGTTTCTTCTTCAATTCCTGCAACTCAATTGGGGCCATTCTATAAGGTGTCTTTGAAATAGGGAAAGCACCCGGTACGAGTTCTATTGAAAACTAAACTTCACGATTTGGTGGAAGACCCAGTAATTCCTCCGGAAAGACATCATCAAACTCCCGTATGATGGGCATATTATTAATCATGAGTTTCTCACCAACCATTTGAGATAAATAACCTTCATTTAGTGGAATCAAGACCCATAAAATGGAAGAAATTTCCACTGGAAGGTCATGTTCATCCTTGCATTGATAGACGATCATAGATTGATATGGAATATGAAATGTGACTTCCCGTCTTTGGCAATTGATAAGAGCTCCGTATAAAGAAAGCCAATCCATCCCAAGAATCACATCGAATTCCACTAAAGGAAGGGTCACAAGATTTGCAGGAAGCACATTCCCACAAACGTCAATTGGAGAAGAATTATAAACTTTTGATGTGATTGATGTGCCATTAGGTGTTGTCACAGCTAACTCAACATCTAATTATCGAGGTAATACGGTGATACCCTTAGAAAATTCTTCAGAAACAAAAGAGTGGGTGGATCCAGAATCAAATAAAACTTTTGCTACTTTAGAGTGGATGGTACGTGTACCTTTCACCACTTCGTTATCGTACTCCACATCACTGATAGAAATTGCATGTGACATTCCTTTGTCTTTAGCCTTAAGAGTTTGTTGATGTCAACCATCATCATCAACCCTTGGATTTGGGCATTGATTGGCATAATGCCCCATCTCCTTGCACTTGAAACATTGAAGTGTAGTAGGTTCATTCTATGTATCCCTTCCTTTGTTTGCATCATTAGACATCTTCTTCCCATTATCACAGCATTCAAATGCCCTATGACCTTCCTCTCTACATTTGAAACATTTACTTGTCCCTTTAAGACAACTCCCTCCATGTTTCTTTCCACACTTTGAGCATAAGGGAAAGCTCATCTTCTTTTCAGTGTGCTCTTTAGATTTTCCTTTGAATTCCATTTTCCTATTCTTATCAAACCCATATGACTAATGGGTTACTCAAATCTCCATCTCAACATTGAGAGCACATCGAACGATTTCCTCGTAGCTATTGAAGTCCCTTATGGCTAACTCCCTTCGAAGACTTGGTTTTAAGCCACTAAAGAATTGATCGATCTTACTCTGAGGTTGGATAACAATACCAGAAGCGTACCTTGCAAGTCTTGTAAAATTTTCTTCATAGGTACCAACAGATTCATCATCCCTTTGCTTCAGTTCAAGAAACTCTTTCTCCATCTTTGTTCGGAGAATACGAGGGAAGTACTCATTGAAAAATAAGTTCTTGAACTTGTCCCATTCCATGAACTCAATTTCATCCATTTTCCTTGTATTCTTAATAAGATTCCACCATTGATCAGTATCTCCTTCCAAACGATACACTGCTAGGATGACTTTATCATGGTCAGAACATTGAAGAACTGAAAAAATCATTTCAGTAGTACTAATCCATTGTTCAGCAACTAATGGATCAGTAGACCCGCTGAAAGAAGGTCGACGCTGCCTCATGAAGGATTCAACAGAATGTTTCTCCTTCCTTTTCTTGTTTGGAAGTCCTGCATGATTCATATCCTGAGAAAGTTGTGTGAGCATGGCTACAAGATTTTTCATTCCAGCTCCCATATCGTTTGGTTGCTCAGGGGGACAATCATTGCATTGCCCATCGCATTCCGCATTAACACGGTTCCTTCGGGTTCCAGCCATTGACTAAAACCAAGATGAATAGTGTGAGCAACACGAATTATAATAGGAAAACCACATAATTCAAGAATAAAATTTTCATGCTTAAGGTCTTATCCTAGGTTATTCATGGCCATTTCTAAAACACTAATATTGTGTTCTATGCTTAGACTTATCCTTAGGGTTCTTACTAATACTTTCACATCCTAGTTTCCAAAGGTTGACTATACCTTTCCTCTGATACCAAATATAACGACCCATACTTTACATACATTGTTAATACTTCAAAATTGAAGCACACTTATTACAACATATGCCAAAACCACAAAGGACCGTATAGGTATAGTGTCTTTAGAAACTGGGAAACATAAACAACTGGTTCATAAATCTTCTACAGTGTCTCCCATTTATTTCATCATATATAGGGTCCCTTTTAGCATATTCTACTTAATATCCATCTTCCTGACCTGGGGAAGAGAAAACATACAAAAAAGGGTGAGCTCAAATGCTCAGCTAGGGCAAATAAAGGAAATAAAAATCATATCATATTTTTTTGAAAATCATAACCTGGAAAAGAGATCATAATATCTTAACATGGAATAAATCATAGAAGTGAAAATGAGATCCCCATAATCATAACATAAAACATGAAACTTTGTGGCATGCACACATAATCATGGAAAATCATTTCTTGTTAGTCATGAATCATTGCCAAGACTATCTTAGCAGACAAAGTCCATTTCTGAACCGAGTTCACTCCTCGTTTCAGTCCTGTATCACTGAACCGAAATAACTTTCCGTTCCAGCCATGTCTATCTCATGAGATATAAATCTTTACCCAATTCATTGGAGGGAGATATAGGTCCCACCCTTCATATAATGAATCCTTTCTTATGTGTGCCACATAATCATAAATCATACATCATCGCATAACACATGTAACAAAAATGGGATTCTTGAAACATCATGACATCATAAAACAAATCATATCAGGTAAATGACTTCATAAAAATAATTCCCTCAAAACATAATCAAATCAATGTAATAATAGGGATAAAAACAGAACCCTATATTATCTTATATGTAAAATAATTTTGATAAAACACTTGAACTCCATTCTTGAGGAAAATATCTTCTCATCTTCAAAAACACTTTTCTTTTCTTAACATGTCATACAATTATAAACTAAAAGAAGTTGATTAAAAATAAACTTGAAAACTTGTAAAGGAAGCTTCTTGGAAATAATTTTTTAAAAATCCATTCATGTCGTATAAGTTTAAAAAAAATTCTTCGTACTTTTGTCGGAAAAGTCAAAAAGTACCTCGTATGAAAAAAACGACAAAAGATTCCTTTCATATTCATTACTAAAAACTCACCGAAGGGTAAAATTGGATTTAAACTATTGTAAGTGGATAGAAACAATATTACATATTGAGGGAAAATGGATGTGGATGATAAAATACACCCCAGTAAATACCAAAGTATAAACAATCTCGGATAAGAATGAGATAGTGATATTTCTGCTTACCTTAGGTCCGATTTGCTTTGTACGTGTCCGAAGCTCCTGTATAATGGTTTAAATAGTGTTATTGACTTATTCCAGAATCATACATATTGATATGATATCATATATGGTCATATTATTAGCTTCTTATTAGTAATATTTCATTGTTACTTGTTACTCGGGTCTTTATTGCCTTTTGTTCTTATGCGTGTTTTGCCGAATAAATTCTTATTATTCTTTTAAGGTTATAGATACCTTATATCCAGAATGGTATTAGTGTAACATATATCATATTTATTCATTCAATTCATTTATATAATTACTATGTAATGATAATCATGTAGAACGAGTCGCATCACATCGTGGAGACGGTATTCCGTACGTACGCACGAGTGATGATATCGTTCCAATGATCGTGGAATTGTATTGGAGTGTATGTATACTATTACAGAATCAATATCACTTTTTAATAGTCATATATAGTCATTATTTACACCATTCTACCGATCCAAGTAAGGTGGTGGTGGAAAATAGATTACACCACGGCGTGGAGACGGTATTCCGTACGTACGCACGCGCGGTGATTTCATTTTTCCGTAGGATGGATAGAGGGTGAATTAGGGTTGTTTCATATTTATAATAAAATATCAGTATGTAAGTAATAGTGATGTTATTACTTTATCATGTAACAACTAATTAAGAAGAAGTTGAAGAAGAAAGAAATTGAAAAGATCGGTAATGGATATTACCTCTTCTTTGAAACGCCTCTTTGAATCCTCCACTTAGGGAACTAAGATTGGTCTTTGAAGAAGACCAGGACCTCTAGAATTATTCTAGGGAAGTGGAGAAGGGATTTTGGCAGGGGTTGGCCGAGCGTGAGTGCTCAAATTGGTGTGAGGAGGAGGGGGAGGAGGTGCCCTTTTATAAGGGAGGAGAGGGGCACCTTAGGAATATCTCAAAATATTATTTTATATTAAAGTCAAAATCGGTTTATAATGGTTCCAAAGGGTCTTATTTCGAAGCTAAAGTGGGGATGGGTCGAAATATTATCAACAAATAGTATTTAGAAAGTTTAGGTTATTATTTTAACCTTATCAATTAGATTTAACTCTAAGTTAAATAATTTAACTTTTACTGTGTCTTTTGGTCTTCTTACACTATATGGTTAATACACTTACTATAACATGCCAAACGAACCCCAAATTGTTTATTATTAATATTTATTTCCTTATCTAAGTCATTTGGAAGAACCTTAGATTTTTAGGAATTAAATAAAAATTAATAATATAATATTTGATTTAAAAACTATTTTTGTGTCAATTTTGACACTATTTGATATATGATTTTTGTGAAAGTCATAACAGAATTATATGTTCGAAAAAAGTTGATTAAATCAACAATAATATATCATAGTAACCTAGAAAATTATTTTAATTCATAAAAAGTCTCAAATTACATTTATTTGGGCATTTATAACATCAATTATGTTAACATTTCCTTAAAAGGGTAATTACTGCATCATCGTTGTGTCATAAATAAATTAATTTATATGAAGTCTAAAAATTATAAATAAAATATAATTATGTAGGAAATCTTTTTATATTTCTAATGAATATTTATAATAGAATTTATCTTATGTATAAACCCATATTAAAAATGTTTTAGTTATTAAACATTGATTTTAACTATTTTAACTATTCATTAAATAAAATAATATTAAATGTCATAATCTAATCCAA
Source organism: Viscum album (assembly GCA_963277665.1). Taxonomy (NCBI): domain Eukaryota; kingdom Viridiplantae; phylum Streptophyta; class Magnoliopsida; order Santalales; family Viscaceae; genus Viscum; species Viscum album. The sequence continues at coordinate 608,536,995 of OY728137.1, read as the reverse complement.
GTGGACCTAAATGGTCATATTATATTCATAAGGTTGTTTTTGGTCGAATTAAACTTATCCAATAGAATTAGGACATGTGTTAGGGTAATAGTAATATAATATTTAACCTTAGTTACCCTATTTACTATTAACCGTGAAAAAAAAGTAAAAAGTTATTATTCACCAAAAAATTATTTTTATCTCATTGAACCACATTTTACTTACTGATATCAACCGTGTCTGTAGTATTTTCAAAATTCCATTCACATAAGTGGTAAAATTATGTTTTATGCAAAATTCAGTTTTTAACCTACCACTTAGTGGTTTCACTATTCATCAAAAATTGAATGTTTTCAGAAAAATACCAAAATTTCACCCTAGGATAATTTCGGTATTCCGAATCCAAAAATGAAGTCCATTTTGAAAGGTAAAATTTCAAAAAGTGGTTATTACTATTCATAACGGCTATTTTAAATAATATTTTAATAGCATATCGTCATTTAGAGAAACTCGGTATTGCGTACAACGCAAGCTATCGAGGAAGGTCGCGATTGCGTGTAAAGTAAGACAAGCTAGTATGTAGTGAATGATTCCTTTGATGATATATAAAAACAAAATATTACTGATAAAAATCTCGGGTGTTACAGGTATATAATTTTTTTAGGATTTAGGGAATTAAAAATGTTATTGTCACGTGATAACATTTGAAAAGAACATGAAAGAGATTATTTATTATTGGGTTCCCTATGATATGATGATAATGTATTTTTTTTGGAAAACATATTCATGGATAAAAATTTATGCGGAAATGTATCTGCCTAAAATAAATTAGTTTAGTTTGAAATATGAGGATATAATAATCCATATAAATAATGATTTTTTTTATAATTGATCAATAATAATATTTTTGGTCTCATTTTAATTCATTGAAATACTGGGTTTTTTCATAAAGTAATATTAAAAATGAGTTTTGTCAAAAATATTTATCTTTTTTTATTCACAAAACCATTCAATATATCATTTATTTTTTATATTATAAGAAGTTCATTGTTTATTATTATTTTCTATGATACTATACACTTTTACACACTAATAATTTAGTGTTCTTTATAAATATAAATTGGCCAATATTTATTGTATATCTTCGATATGCATAATTTTTGTGATATTTCTTAAATTTTCTCATGCCTTATTCCATTAGGTATGATATATTATTTATTGGTTATAATGTTCCTATATATCATGATCAGGGAAATACTCTCATCTTATGTATAATTGTGATCTTTGATAATGATCAATTATGTTCAAAATTATTGAAAATTTCACATTTTTTTATTTCACTCTTTCATGAAGAAAATTAATATATATGATGTTTTTAGAAATTTTTTTTCATTTGATAATTTGTGTCTGATGTTGAAGAATTGGTTTATATTGAATAGATTCTTATATACTGTGAAAAAAATCAATTACTTGAAAGAACATTGGTTAATAAAGTAAAATTTTTTCCAGAATTCAAAAAATCCTATAAAAAAGATTATGAAAATTTATTTAAATTGAATGTTTTCATTTATCAAGGTAGTTATAACACTAAAAAAATAGTAATATTTCATTGTTCATATCAAATTATATTTTAATTTTAATTTATAATTTGAGATGTTTATTAAGGATTATATTAAGGTGGATAATTTAAGGTTTACTTTAATCACAATTGTATAGATTACAATTTATTTTATTTGTGATAATATTCAATATTTTATATATTAGGAAAACTGAAAATTTTTGAAACCCAATTAATTATTTTATGGGATAATTATATGTATAATAATAAATATTTAGGTTTGTGGAATGTGAAAATTTTGTGTTTCTCCAAGTAATTTAATCCATGTCATAATAATATAATAGGATCCATGGTTTTTCTAAGAGGAATGGATCGCTTTATTTTTCGGTGAAACTCTTATTTATGTTCCCGTTATGGATTAGAAACCAAATCCATGCTTGATAGTAGGTGTTGTTTTTTGGGAATGGAATATGTAGTATGGTTGTATGTATGTTGTAGGCCAATTAATAGATATGTATCTAGTTTAAACGATTTATAATCATTAAATGATGTGTAATGACATGGGAAGTGACATAGACGACATATAAGGTTTTTTCCCAAGGGAATCCCCTGGGAATTACAGGATGTGTAATGAATTTACATGTTGGGTTCATGACCCAACCTTGTATTTAAAATAAAATTTTTGGCCACTATTTTCAGCAGAATTACCCCCCATCAATTATTTCCCCCATTCAAAGGATAGAACCTAGAAGAGTCCCCCATTGTTCCTAACATAGGCTTTGGTTCTGTTTTGTGATCCAGAATCCAATTCTTCAACTATTGGTCTAATTGGATCGACACATTAGAATTATTTATTCATCTTAAATCATTCTTAATTTGACATAATATGGATTCTATTATTTTTTTTGAAATCTTATATTACTTAGTTATAGAGTTTTCATCAGTTATTCGTTTTTTTAATCCAGATCGACTAACGATTTGATACTAAATGAGTGTAATATTTGTGTATAAGTCAGGTGGTCTCTACATTTCTCCCACGTAATGGTGTTTTATATACCATTTTATAATTTGTACACATGTTTTACTTTTAGGTGTCAGCTTAATATTAATTGAATTTTTCAATTGATCAGATTTAATCTTATAGGGTTACCTAATGAATGCCTTTTTTTCATTGAATATCGTTATCCCCATCCTAGGCCACCCATGGGGTGTGTCCTTATATATGGAATCTTATATAACACCCCACATGGTTACTGTGAGCTCACCACTAAATTTTTGATCCTTAATAAATTGAATGAAAATTGAATGTTTGATAAGGATAATGTTATTACTTCTTTTCATGTGATTACAGTATGTTAAATTATTTAATTATTCTTGGATAATGTTGAAATGGGTTGGATGAATTCATGAAATAAAAATGATTTTTAAATGGAGTATGAATTGAGGTAACAACTTTATAATGGTATTGGATTAACTAGACAGGATCCATTGATATTAATTTCATTGGATACCATATACATTTATACTCTGTGGATATATACTAATTAGAGAAGTGTATGTCTTTGTCTTCTATACCTTTGATATAGATTCCATAGGATTCCTAGGGAATTGATACCCATATGATCAATTTTACTAGGAAACTCTTTAGGATTTTTTTTTGATATTTTCCTTAGACTCCTCTTATTTAATTACCTTGCGTCTATCATGATTCTATACGGAATTGAAATTGAGGTCTTGGTCTTCTATAACTTGGTTTTGGGTGTTGTGGTCTAAAAAATATTACATAGAAAATTTCTTCGTAGAAGTTATAAAATGTAATAAACTACATGGTTATTTTGAATATTTTTATTTTCATTAACGATATCCCTAGTATGGGTATTAAATTATTGTGGTTAGACTAGAAAATAACACCCATACTTAGTTATGAATTATTTTTAGCCAATGCTTATAGTACATGGTTATTGTTCCTTATCAATCCATGTTGGGCCGGACATGCTCATATATTCATATGTAAAATTACATTATTTACTGATATACCTAAGATATACTGCATACAACATCTCACTATATTAATCATAATGGGAAATTAATAGAAACTGTTTGTGGTGGACTGCATAGTGTTTTCTCACATTCTATTCGGGAGACCATTGGGTATCCAGACATACTTTATAGATGAATGTAGGTACCGAAGAATTTTTCTTATATACAAAGCTTCAATGGATGTTCTTATGATTAATGAACACAACATCAGGTATGGTTCACGATACTAGCAAGAGATAGTAATTTATGGTATATTCATCCTCTTGATACATCAGTATGTTATTTCCTTGATTCCAAGTATTTTATTTTTTTATATATATATGAAATGATAATAATATTTTATAAAAAAAATACTTTTTTTATTTATTACTATTGTATTCTAGATTTTATCATTTGTACTCTTCTAATTTATTTTTTCTTCTTCAACTTCCATATAGTTTTGATTGTAACTAATGTTATAAAGTCTTACATGATACAACAGTATCCCTAAGTAAATAACCAAGGCCATGAAAACTATTAGGATTCTGATGTCATCCAGGGATGTTCTATTGGGGCCATGTGGCCTACCAAAAAATGGTACCGTTTAGTTGATTCTAGTTTGGGATGTTACAATGTGGTATCATTTTATTTTAGTTCATTTTTCTTCTAGATTTACTCTTGAGATAATTTATATAATATTAGAAGGTATTATAATTTGGAAATGATTTGTTACTGTGAGTAGTAAATCCACACATAGGAAAATGATTAATTTTTTATAATGAAAAAATCTTGTTTTTATAATTTTCTTATTATAGTAGATTTGATTTCACCATTGGGTGATGCACTTGATGTTGTTGTTAATTGTGATTATGTATTTTACTATTTCAAAAAAAGATGATGCTATTTCACATAATTCATAATTTTAAGCACATTTTTTAATTAAAATTCCATTCATTATTTCATTTCATATAAGAAACATTTCAAAAGTACATGAAATTTAATATGGGTTCCTCGGGTGATAAAAATTTTATTTGATAAATATTTTTCACAAAATTGAGAAACATTGTGGGTACTTAGAGTGATTTACATATCATAAATTTTGTTTCCACTATAATTTAAAGATGAAACCCTAAGAAGTCAACTATATAATGTTGAGTCGTGGACCATAGGCCACATGGATTATAGCATGTTATGGATTGGATTTTTTGGATTCTAAATTATGGTTTCTATAGTGTATGATACATTGTGTAATATAATTTTTGAATCATTTTTTTCACCCATTAAGTGATAATATTAAATAAATATGAATTTAAATGGAATGTTAATTGTGTAAAAATAGAATTTATCCTTTCCCCATAATTTGTAGTGGGTATTAGGAAGTTTCAATGGTTCTTTTCATAGATGTTCCTTTTACCCAGTCTTGGATTTATGAGAACGAATTAGGGTGTTTTTTTAGTAAGGATTCCACTTTCCTACTCGTTTTTCTATGATCTTATCATTATCTATCTTTTTAGAGTCATGGGGATTGAATTGTAGAGATATGCCGCCATTATGAATTCTAGTAGTCTTCCATGAGGGTGGGGAAGAGCAAGATATGGATGTGGGGGGACCAAGTATACTATTAGAACCTTGTTTAGTGATAGTTTTAATAATATTTGTTTCAATAGATATAGATGATAAGGTAAAATTACATGATGGTTTCCTTAGTTTTTTGTAAAAAAATCAATGATCTGTATAGCCTTACTCATCTATGGTAGAGCTGATGCATTTGTTCCAGCAGCATCGTGCTATTAAATTTTTGGAGAATAGAGCTCCATAAGAATATAACCTGTGGATTAAGACAAGATTATTAATATTTTAGAATCATAATACACTTTATAAGATGATAGTGAATCTTGTTACATATATCATATGGGGAGTTGATAATTAGTAATGGAATATTTTTAACTATGATGATGCATTTTAGTTTAGGGTTTAAGAGGATTCTCAATCATTGTTCTATGTTTAGTTATATCATAAGATCTTGATTGTTAAAAGGGATAGTGAGTTTATGAATTTGAATTTCTGAATGATGACCGTTTTGGAGTGTCAAACTCACTTTATATAGTTTCTGAGTTTTATTCTAATGTATCTTTTTGATGAGACATCAAGGATGATACACATTGAAGAAGGTATCAAAGATGTCATTGAACAGCACATCAGTGTTTTTTTGGTTCACTACTATTATAGATATAGGAAATAAATCATTGATTACTAAATGAAATCTAATGGAATATAGTGTCCAAGAGTAAGCTCGTTCAACCCATTGACCAATTGGTTGAGTATCAGGTGGGAGGATTCAACATTTCAAGGAATATCATGAGGGAAATACTAGCCAAGATGTGAGTTCTGGTTATGTTCTTTTTGTAATCAGTGTCATTGATGTACAAATATGAATAATCTATGTGGAAGATAACCATTTGATTGTCGATCATGTGATAGGATGGTAATATACATCGATTCAATGAGAAATTACCTCGAGAATTCACTGTATGGGGATCGACTCTAAATACATGTTCATGAGGAAGTATTATTTCTCCCTAACAGGCTGAGAGATAGAGTACTACTGGTAATTCTAGAAGAGGTGTTGGTAACAGTCGAGGTTTCCAAAAACAATTTGTACATAGATAGTAGAAATGACCAACTCCATGTAATGAGGCTTGTATGTAAGGTTGAAGTCCATGATACATGTCTTATGTATAGTCTATAAATGATGAGAAGAATTTCATTACATATCAAGTTATATGTATGATCTTAGTAGCCTCTACTACTGTATATATTGTTTTTTATATAGGTTCATCATAATTGTTTTTATATTTACCACTTTTGGAGTGTTTCAGGATTATTATTTAGTTACCTTCTTGCATTATGACACTTGATACCATGTTTGGGGAATATAATGGAAGTGGTACACTAGTTTTGGATGTTCCCCTAGATATTCGATGTTTTTACTTCACGTGGAAACTCTTTTCCCAATGATAACCTAGTTTTACACCATACTCAGGTTGAAATAGCTATTTACATATCTATATAATGTTGACTATTGTCACCAAAGGGAGACTTTCACATCTCTGAGGGGTATGGTTTTATTCACATTGGTGAATTTGATGTATAGGAATGTAGAAGTATAACAATGAACCTTGTACTGGGGAGGACGACTACCAAGATAAATATTTTATATATTTAAGATCATGGAACATGACGAAAAGATTTCATATAACACCCTGAAATTCTAATGTAATAACATTTTATTTTATAGCATATATTACATGAAACACCAAGAGTAGAAATTTATAAAATTTCATTGGAAATTATAATATATTTAATATTTTAAATAAATCAATTTTATATATTTAAATGCATGAAATATCATTTTAGCTTTCCTTAAATGCATAAATGACTATGTTAGACATTTTTCATTAGAGGGAAGAAAAAGTTTTATCAAAAATAATATAATATTAAAATATTATTATTTAATATAATATTATATAACATATATGTTATATTAGAGGATATGAATATTATTAAATAACTTATAAAAATATATGGTTTAATTCATTGGTTACTAATTAGTTCTAAATTAATATAGAACCCAATTGAATATAAAAGAAACGGTTTTTATACAAAAACTATTTTTATGTGGAGAAGGTGTATTATATAAATAAAATAAAATTAATTACCATTAATGGATACATTTAATGAAATTAATATACTTAATATTCAGTAAAATATATTTCATATTCGTCCAATATATTTTACAGACATAAGATAAGCGCATACACAATATTATGCACAAAAGGTTATATTTTTGTAAAGAATTTTTTGTATCCAATTAATGGTGTACTAATTTTAAATCTAAAATTTGAAACTATTACGAAAATTACATTAAAAGATAAAAATTATTTTTTAAATAGGAATTTAAATTTTATGTTATTGTGTTTTTTTGTTATTTTTCTGAGAAGTTTCATTTTTTGAGGACTAATGAAAATTGCAACATTTTAATTGGGAAAATCTTTTTCATCTAGATTTTTTATGTAGTGGTTTTTTTATTATATTTTAAAGTTTTATTAGATCAATTTTATATTATTTACACAAATTTTGGACATTTTAATCAATTTAAAATTTTATTTTATATAAAAACATTTAAAACTTTTTAATATATTCACTTCAATAACTCTCTTTGTCGTCATGTTTGTGTGGTTATTTTTAAACTAATTTATACCACTTAAGTGATTTGAATTGTACAAGATGGATTAGAAATTTCCTATCCTGATAAATTATAACTTCTAATATATTAATAAAACTTTTTATTGGGAAAAATTAGAGAATGTAGTTAAAATTAATAACCCAGATTGATGATAAATTATGCTTAATAGGGGACTAAACCTTAATCACAAGGGCCCAAATACCTAGAAACATGTCCAAAACATATTAGTTGGAAATATATCCACCATAAAATCCATTTTAAATAATTTTTATTATTATTTTAGAAATATTATATATGGAGGACCTCTCAATGGTGTTTACAACTTTATATTTACAATAATTCCACTCCTTATCCACAATAAAAAGGTAATCACCCATCATAATTATTACCTCCTCTAAATCCAATTGGATCGACTAAACTCTAACAATATAAGGTCATAAAATCCCTAAAATCATCATAGAAGAGCCAAATTGAGTATAAATAAATTCATGTAAGTCTTTTTTATAACCCAAAAGGAGTTACCCAAATTAGAGGTAACATTATTGAACTATCACTTTTGTTTTATTAAAATCTCCACAACTTCAATTATTTAAAAATAATTAGTATAAAACAATTTGTTTTTATTCAATATATATATATATATATATTTTATTCTATTATTTTACCCTATAATTCTTCACTCATCCATCAAATAGTATATATAATTATCATTTGTGTGTATTACGAAATACCACCTCCCAAACCGAAGTTGTTCATAATTCCATTTAACAAACTTAATGGAAGATAATAATGATTTATTTATAGTTTATATGTGTTAAAATATTAATTATAATTTATTCATGCATATGGAACTCTTATTTTAAGTATATATTCATCTTTTCCAATTTTTGGGAATATGATAACATCGTTTGTGGACATGTGGACTACCAGCTCCTCAATGAATTTTGATTCATTTACACATTATATGAAATGTATTTATAATTGATTAAATAATAACATGTTAAAAATATGAATTAAATATGATACTATCATTTTAATATATATATATATATATATATAATTTAATGTTCATTATTTTAAACATGACAATGAAATAGAATTAGCATTCATGTGTACACGCAACCTACTATATCCATTAATGGTGCATTTCATTTCATATGATCATATATTAGGGATTTAATAAATACATATAAAATGAATATATATGATAATTAAATCATGTATTATTATTTTGATATTATGAAATACTGATCAAGGTATGATGATTAAAATAACAAGTCAAAACAGACTAAAAAACCAGACAATGGAAACAATAAATTGTGACAGTGATGAACAATTATTAACAAAATGGGTAATAATAAATTATAAGAAGATTATATAGATTATTATAAATATTTTTACTATTATATTATCTGTTTTTATATATTTTTAAACCCATATAAATGTCTTTAAAATATTTTCATTCAAAAGGAAACACAAGGTAAAGGATTTCAACTCAATGTACATTCCATTATGTCTTATTTGTTATTATACACCAATAAAATAAAATGTGCTGTATAAAAATACCCTTTTTCATTTCCTATCAAGATTCAATAATTCAACATAATATTTTATATTTCACTTTGAAATATATCATTTAATGTGTTTTGACATGAAAATTACCACATAATAAAATTTATATTTTTCATATCACTTTCTTTTGTGATTTTAAAAATTATCTCAAAATGTCACATTATCATTATCATTTTTCATAGAATATTACATCTCATTATGATATAAATATTAATTTACGATGTATATTATTATTTACTATACTGTATACTAAATTTCTATACAATTTTTTACTTTGAATGTTATTTGATTTACTGGGGACAAAATAAAAAATTCCTATCATGGACTCAAAAAAGATAAATTTTTAGGAAACTAATTATGAATTTAAATCCATTATTATATATATGAGGAATGATTTGGATAAAAAAAATGGTTTTAGGACCTGATAATATAATCCACTCAATGAATCAGTTGGCAACTGATATGAAATTAGTTGGCGAAATCCCTTTGAATTTTTTTCTAAGTAGAATAGATGGGTTTATACCCACATATTTAAAATGTATGGAGAATATATCTTGATGGTAAATGTTTCAGGTGCGACGGATACATGAAATTCAATTACTATTAATTTCCATTATTTATAATTTATTTATTATTTTATATATGTGATATTTTTTATTTGATATTATCAATGCATTTTTTTCATTCTCATATTACTAATTAAGTGTCATTAATTTTAGTTATATTACATATCACATGTACATTGACTTATCCTAATATTTAAATGGAATTTGTGCTCAATTATTTACAATTATATGTTTATTTATTCTCATTGATTCATTTGGTTTAATGCTTTACGTACCCTGAATGATCATTTCAGATCACCCTAATTTTGTTTCTTTCCCAAAGTTATGAAGAAATGATATTTGAAATATATTTCTAGAATGTAAATTATTATACATTTTCATGTATTATGATTCATTTTATATTTACCAATGTATAATGGGTATCATACATATAATATGGTTTTCCAAAACTACTAATATTTTTGTCCTTTGGGATTTGATTTCTTGTAATCTTGCCAATGTATCAATGTTGGGCATTGGACTCGGGCTAATATATTCATGTCATTACAGTTGGAATCAGAGTATGTATATAAAAAACCATGGAAAATATATTTAGGATAAAATAAATTAGGGAACATAACACTTAAATGTAATTTGAGGATATATATATAAGAATATCCTAGAATTATTTGATGGTAGAGACTTTCCGAATCTTCATAGTAATAAATCTACATCTTGATACAACAAGTGGACATGGTTATACTGAAAATTAACCAAGGTGTATCAATTATGAAAATTTGAATCAGACTAACTCATGAGTGACCTAGTACCATAAAACAGGGCTTACTAAAACCAACTTTGACCCTCCTCGGGGATACCCATTGGATAATCCACAATTTCATTAGAAAACATTGCGATGGATTTGAAATTAAAAATATCTCCAAAGAATCCATTTTTATTATTATGATATTTTTTATGGATTTTTTTTCAATATATGATATGTTTTTCACTATTTTGTGGATTATACATTTTATTACATAATACTACGATCTAATCAAGTATATACTATTGTATAAAAATGGAAGCTAGATTGAAAAAGGATATCAACACTTATTCCTAATGTAGAGGTTTCAATAATAAGGATCTAAATATATGTGGTATTATAACTGAGAATGATATGGACATATTAGTAATCTTAATCAGTTTATGGAACATAATATTTCCTTGATTAAGAAAACCGTTCCAGAAATAGATTCTTTGATGTAGGAGCACATTATGCGGGAAAGGACCCCATATTTTAGTAGGACTACTGATCCATTTACATATTATAAATAGAATAATTTCTAGGGGAATATGTATTTGTATTTGGGATATAGTTAAAAGGAAAAAGGATAAAATTAAATTATATTTCTTCAATGAGGATATAAATAGATGGTGGTAGTTGATCCATAACACTAGGTTTTAAGATGAAATAAAACTCATCGAATGGAATGAATTTACATGTAAATTATTTGATAAATACCTATCGCATGAAAAACATAGAAATTAATAGAAAATTCCAAGGAATAAAAAAGGGAATAAGAAATTGTTACAAATTATGAATATTCCATTAGATGATTATATAGAGAGTCTTAAGATAACATATAGAACACAGTCCATGATTGACTACTTATTTGATGGTATGAAGCTAAATACATGAGGGGTGCTATTTTCTTATACATTTTCACCATATAATGTAATAGTTTTATGTTCCATAAAATTAGAGAAGTTATTTTCTAGGATAAATATATTCTAGGGGAATTAAGAGAATAATGTGTCTTCAGAACACCAAGATAATGAGAATGTATCAAATATAAAGGGGACAAAATTTCTATCATGAGAGAAAATGGGAAAGAGTTACCTAGGGAAATTACTAAAATTATTGGAGTGTGTTATATGTCTGGAGAAATTTGTAACCAGGAAAAATAATTCCATGTAAATATGGAAATAACTATTATTAATTATTATTAGAACAATAAGACATTTCACATTGAAAATTAACACCCCAATATTCATAGTAATGTACAGTAGAAAAATCTTATAGATCCAGATCAATCATTTGTTATTGACATAACTGAAGTAGAATTATTAATGTGATTATTTATTTGGTTTGAATAACTATGATTTATGTTTATTCTTTTAATGATTTTCCCATTATATTTATTATAAAATATACAAGTATTTTACTATAATAATATTGATATTAATTATTGTATTTTATATATTGAATGGTACAAAGAAAATTGTTTCATAATCTTGTTATTGTTTTTGGAAAATACATATTTATGGGAACAAAAACCATTAATATGTTCATAATGTTGAAATGATGATATTGTGATGATCATATGAGTGATGTGGATAATATAAATTGGATATTATATAGTTCATTATAAAACAATTAATTTTTAAATGATAATACTTGGATGGTTCAATAGGTTAACCATTTGTGAAATGTATTATGTTTAAATTTGAATGACCTTTTAGTGATTAATGTATTACTGCACCATATGATCCTACATGTGATAATAAATAAAGAATAAATTGGTCAAGGAATAAAAAAATTATATCATTATGTTCATAAAATATAAATATATATTTAATGATATTGTTATATAATGAAAGAATTGATAATCTCTAAGAAAAATGATTTTCAAGCTAAAATGTTGCCAAATTAGTTAATTTTTTGATGATATTAGTGACAATTATTAAAACCTATTGTATATAGTTTTTCTGAAAAATTTATTATCATTAACACGTTCTATATCACATTCCATCATTACATGATGTTTATATTTATTTTATACAACTATGTTTCACTAATGTTCTACTATTTAAATGCGTATTTTTTCGTGACATTAACATTTCCATTTACATATTATTAAGAAAATAAGTTTTTAACCCTATTAAAGATGTGGGGCTTTCAAAAATAGGTTATCATTCATAGATAATTCTATTGATTACCAATATCAAGTCTAAACTATGGGGATACATTTTAATTAAGGTTTTGAGATTGAAACACTATGAAATTCTAAATAAAGAACATCGTTTTTAATAGGGTCTGTGGAAAAAATAGTAAAAATGAATATAATGTCCTAAGAAAATATGATATATTAAATATTTTTAAAAAATAAATTATATATCATTTAATTTATGCAACAGTGAGTTATCTTGTGTTACACAGATGAATGAATTTGTTCGATTATTGACTTTACACACAAGGCTGAGTTTTACTAAACAACAATATAACATTAAAATACAATTATATAATATAATAATATATAAAATAGTCCTTATGTTGAAGGTTATGAATATGATTAAATATCTTATAAATGTATATGGTTGAAGTCATTGTTTACAAAGTATTTATAAATGAATATAGATCCCAGTTGAACATAAATGAAATGTTTTTGCGAAAAACTATTATTATGGGAAGAAATTATTTTATATTAATACAATGAAATTAATTAAAATTAGAGGAAAATTTTATTGTAATATATATATATATATATATTATATTCACTCCAATATTTTATAGATTCATCCTATAATGTTGGAATAACTAAATAATAAAAAACCCAGTATTATGAATGAAAACATTTATTTTCTAAATGGCGGTGTTTCTAAATTTAAATTGTGAAAATTTTTATATATAAATTTTAAATTATTATATATTATATTTTTGAATTTTTTTAAAATTCACAATATCAAAAATATGTTATGCTTAATTTTTTTTATTTTTATGAGAAGATTCATTTTTTGATGGATAGAGAAACATTCTATATTTTAATTGAAAAATATAGTTTTCAATAGTTAACCTATAAAGTAAAATTATTATTTTTATATTGTTTTAATGTATAATTATAAAAAATTTATTTCATTTAATAAAATATATATAGTTGGAAAAATTTTCATATTGAAATTCTATATAAAATCCTAGAAATCTTTTGAACATATTCCCTTTTAAAAAGGGCTTCGTCGTACATTCTATTAAATTAATATTAAATAAATTTATTCAAATTGAGTGATAGAAATTTATCATAAAGGATTAATTTTTTTTAATAATAATAATTTATAATTTATATAAATTCATACATAATTTTAACTAAAAATTTTAGTGAATGTAGATAAAATTAATTATAGAGATTAAGGACAAATCAACGGACTAAACCATAAATTTAGGGACCACATAAAATTGAAAATTTTCCAAGACCTATTATCAGGACATATTTAGTCAATATAAATATTTGGATATAATTTGGTCTATTTTTTAAGGAAAATTATGTAAGGATGGCCTCTGAGTAGTGGTTACCTTTTATATTTACAAGAATACCACTCCTCCTAGACTATAGAAAGGAACTAATCCCTCCAATTTATTCCCACCTATGAATCCTTTTGGATCATACAACCTATGAAAAAATATTCTCCTAACATTCCTTCCCAAATCATATTTACCCCATGTTTTTTAGAAATAATACCATGGTTGACTATCGGTATAAACCAAAAGGAGTTACCCGAATAAGAGGGAACATTCATCAACAATCAGTTTTGTTTCATTGACTAATCCACCAATTAAATTATTTTTCTATCATGATTATATAATAACCACTTTTTATTAAATATATTGAGTTGTTTTTATTCTTTTATTTGGACCTACATGTTTACACACATTAATCAAATGGGATACAGAATCATCATTCTTCCATACGGCAGACTACTACCTCACAAACCGATTTTGTTCATTCTTCCATTTACCACCTTTTATTCATGGTAAAAAAGATAATATTTAATTATTATATATGAAATATATTTTATTAATAATTTATTTATTATATTTTAGATTTTTATTTAACCATACATTCATTCCTTCCATTTTCTAGGAATATGATAACATTGTGTGTAGTTGTGTGGACTGTCGCATCCTCAATATGATGTGATTGATTCAAATTTTAAATAGAATGTGATAAAAATGGTTTAAATAAAATTATGTGAAATATATAATTTAAATATCAAAATAAAATTATAATATTCATATACATCATTTTCATTTTCATTCATTAAAATGTAAAAAAATAAATTGAAGTAGTTTTCATACGTATATATGACCTACCGTCTCCATGAATGAAGAATTTTATAATCTATCTCATAATATTATAGATTATTCTAAATAAATATATAGTAAATATATATATGATAATTACATCATGTTATCAATTAATTAGATTATTAGATCATGATCATCTTTAGAAGGAAAAATAACAGTAAAAATAAACCATAAAAATTATGAAATAATCAAAAAAAATAGTGAGAATGATGAAAGATAACTAATTAATGGGTTATAAGATAATATATGAAGACATTATAGGATATTATTAACGTGATTATGTTTCTAGTATAAGTTAGTAACATGAATAAAACCCTTATATAGGAGGGTAAATGGCATTCACCACATAAGAAAAGACGAGGCAACAAAGTTCATTTTAAATAACTTTCTATTGACTCGTATTTTTTATTATACAATGAATTCACATTTTTCTGGTTTATATGATACACAATATTTATTTTTGATCATTATTCAGTCATAAATCTTGGAATTTAATGTTTCACTTTCTGCTATCTCATCCAAGGGGTTCTGGATTGAAAATAACCATGTTGTAAGTGTTTTATTTATAATATCACTTTATTTTGTGATTGTTAACATTCCCTCAAAACAATAACATTATAATAATAGTTTTTCATTGTTTATGATATTTAATTTTCATATCAATATTCATGTATGATGTATATTATTATTTCATAAACGATATATCATATTTATTTGTGGATTTTAGATGGAAATTTATTTGATTTACTAGGGAAAATATTGAAAAATATGTATCTTTGTCTCAATACCGATATATTATAGGAAACAAAAATAATGATTTTAAATAGATTAATATTTATATTATTATTTATTTGGACAACAAAATTCATCTATTTGGGACTAGTTAAGGTAACCCCATTGAGGCATCGGTAGTCTCATGATATGAAACCAGCTGAAAAAACCATTCATGTTTGATTCCAAGAATAATAGACGAGTTTCTATCCAAAGGTTTAAACTATTAAGATAATAGATCTTGCAGGTAAAGGTATTATGTTCCTAGAAACCATTAATTCCAATAATTAATAATTATATTTATTTAAAATCCAATTTTTATTATTATCCCTGATATTTTTTATTTCACATTATCTACAAATTAATTTCATTATCTGTTTTCTGATTAAATTCAATGTGATTCTATTATATACAGTTCCATATTTCTTAATCATTATCCGTATATTTATATGTAATGTGTGATGAATTATTTACCTTTTCATACTGATTTATTATCATTAATTTATTATTTCATCCTAGTAATTACAAGTACTTAGCATTTGGGATAACCCTTATTTTGATTCCATTCAATACGTTGCGAAGAAAATATCCTTGAATTAGTTTTCAAGGATGTTATTTCACAGAATTTATTGTGTAATATGATTATTTTTATATTTACCACTGTAAAATGTGTATTTTATAAGTAAGTTATATTTCCAAAACTATTAATCATTTATCCCATCAGTATAAAATTCCTTATAATCATGCCAATGTAATAATATAAAGAACTAAATTTAGTATTCATGGGTCAGGTTGTTACATTTCCCACTAGTAGTTGATCATTCCTAGGATGTTTTCCCAGATGATGTTTCTGGCATTACTCTTGAGTGAGTGGTATAAGATTCAATAATTTTAGTTCCTAGAGCCACACGATTATCCATTACACACAATTTGAAGGATACTATAGAGCTATAGGACCTCTAGAGGATGATAGAGGACTTTGAATTGAATGGTTTTATAGGAAGAAAACCATCTCTATATCCAGTCCCTTTGAAAAAAAAATGTTTATAAAACCCTCTTGTTTTGTTTGGAATATCATAAGTTGATCTAATAAATGGTCAAGAACTAGTGTCCCTTATAGTAGATTGGTGATTTATTTCACCAACTACAAAGAGTTTTATTTTTCTCTAAGATATATTTGAGGACATGATATCACTAGGGATTTTTTTACTTATTGAATTAACATGTACAACATTTCATAACATTTATGGTCTATATAAGTATCTTGATATATCGTTTTGTCTCATGAATGTTCCAATAATTATCATGGAACTGATAAAATGTTTTTTCCATCTTTATCTACCTTTTTTGTGGTGGTTTTCATGGAAGATATCATTGTGTATTCTCAACATTTATAGGACTATGGAAAACATATTTACATAATTTTGGATACACTAAGAGATAATGATTTATATGATAAGATAAAAATTAAAAGCTTTAAGATGGATAAAATTCACTACATATGGAATATTATCTTAGAGATTGGGGTATTAGTAGACCTAATTATGGTGAGAGCTTCAGTTCATAGGATGTATCCCAGATATTCCATTGATATAAAGTGTTTCATTGGGATAGATGGATATTAAAAAAATTCATTCTTGTAATATAATGGTTTGAATATCCTCTTATGAGTTTGAATAAGAATATCGGGTTGTTTTCATGGTCATATTCTTGTGAGTGTACCTTTCAAGATTATAAAGGGAGACAGACATATGTTTTTATCCTAACTCTACATGAGATGAGGATGAACTTCAATTTGTATTATAATGCTTCAGGTATTATTACTGAAGTATTTCTAATATAGGTTGGATATATTGGTTGTATACGAGACTCAATAGTTGAGACCACATTAGAGTAATTATGCAATGCATGATTTCAAGTTATTCATTGTTGTAAATTAGTTTATTTTTTAGAGTAATTATATACCAGGATAGTGTTTTGTGGTTTTAATAGCCCAAAATATCTTCATGTATAAATTTCCATAGTGTGAATTTAATATGAGGAAGCAATAGTCGGTTGAGTACACATAGTATTTCAGAATCAATTATTCCTCTACAAATTGAATGGGAAATACGGTTTCTAATCCACTCAGTTGGAGGAATTACAAAAAATCAGTTCAAATTGACAGTAATAATTGATAACTTATGGTCTTATTCTATGAGATAAACATGGCGACACATGAGGAAAAATTGAATATTTTTTTTGTTTTTAATAGAATATTCAACTCTATTTGGTAGAGTTATAATGAGACAATTATCTTATTTAGAGGTCCTAGATGTGTGATAGTGTGGATGGTTGATACCATACTCTTAGTTGGACCATGGGATATGAAGAAAATCACAATATTCATGGTCATGTGTGGGTTTACGGGGATAAATATGTGGAGATAATATGATAGTTTCATTCTTAATCTTGGGAAGTCCATCTTGGCTCAAAAATATATTTCATTACTTGTACGTTTAATAATAGTGATCGAGTATTAAATGATAGGTAGATGGTTTTTTACAAGGTTTTCCTCCAATAAAAAGGTGATGTTGGAACATTAATGAACTGATGGGATTTTATACCAGTTGACTATTTCTGATAGGAAGTATGATAAAATTGAGATCAATTTTATGACTATATAGTAGGGGTCACATTCAGTTAGTGATGTTTTGTGGATTTTTTTGGACATTCTCGTGAGTTATGCACATTCACAACATATTAGGGAGATCTTATCAGCATTTCTGATTAATATTATTATATATGTGAAATTGTGAACATTTAATGTGATCATCATACCATTGTATCATATAGGGATAATTGGATTAAATATAGGTTTTATAAATGTATATAGAGTTTGTTGGATAAACAAGTAGTTTTGATCCTTAAATAACACATATAGACGGATGGCTTATAGTGCCCAAGATTTAGGTGCTTAAGGATATTCATAGATAATTCTTCCAAAATTTTGGGGGATCTTTGAAGAGGAATGTAATCGTTGTTGAATTTACCTCCAACAATATCTAACAGGAGACAATACCGATGGAACCATATGAATAATTATACGGTAGGAAATTCCAATCACCTCTGTGATGGTTAGAGGTAGGAGAGGTAGCATTACTTAGCCATCATCTCATTTTGGAAACTGTAGAGCATGTAGAAATGATTCAAAGGTGGATGTATAGTGAATAGTCTATGCATAAATGTCACACTGATCACCATCAATGATCCCTAGAGTCCATGGTAGTGTATCAATACCTTTTAAACAACTATCCATGTATGGGACACATATACATTAGGATACATGGTATGATTCTACCATGATATGATAATACATTAAAGATTATGTGATAGTCAGACTAGTAGCCTATTAGTAGTAGTCACCTTAGAGATATCAGGCCAAGAACAATGTCTTCCATTTATCTCATCTATGGTGAAATCATTCAGACATGTCTCATAAAATTAATTGGAATGATGTTTAGTTACATGAAGATGTTTCCTTTTTATATCATTTCATTCAAATTTTTGGTATAATATAAATGTTTCTCTAAGTTCAGTTAGTTCCTCTATTAAGGGTTCTATGGGAAAATCACTATTTATACGAAGATACATGGGACATTGAGGATGATAAACATGCATAATTGTAGGAGTTATTCATAGAAAATGGTTTACCACCAATGAAGGGAAATTTGGGGATGAATTTTTTTAATGGTCAAGATTGTAATATAGTTGGTTTTTGTTTTAGTTAAATATCTTTTTAATTTCCTATTACACTCTTAACTAAGTTATGAAATTGGATTATTCCCTAAATTCCAGCATCATTTCTGGTTGGGTTTTTTCCAAAGGATGTGCCAGGAGGGTTGTAGGTTTGCGGTTGGCCATTTTAATGAATTTTTTTACATTTTGTTTAATTAACAAGGTGGTTCAATTAATGATGTGTAATGGGTAATTCCTTGGGGAATACCATCTAATTAAATAATATTTAAAGCATTCACATTTCATTAAATTTCAACAAGGCTATTTTTAAAATAATTGGTAGAGCTTATATTTTTGATAGAATCCCCCTCAGTCATTTCCTTTCCCATCCCGCACTTGAGAGAAACTGGTGGAGCTTCCCCTTTATCATAATCATGTATTTGGTGCCACTTCATGACCCAAACAATGATTATTCTTTCCCAAATCTCATTGTATCTTTTATAGTGAGTTATTAATTATTATTTTTATTTTTTTCTTTTAGTCATATCAATTGAGTTACTTCAATGCAATATAATATTCCCTATTTCGATGTTTTTTGTATTCTTCCATTTTATTCCAATATAACTCAATTTTGGAGTGGATACTAGATGAGTGTTAAACTTTGGTTATAAAGTAGGCGTTACATACCTTTCCCATAAGGTTTGGGGTTTTATATACCAAGTTTTAGTTTTATATACCATGTTTCAGTTTTATAATAAGTCTCTAATTTTTTAAAAATTTCAGTCACCCATGATTAACTCCTTTTTGTTATAATAATGGAATAAGACTAAATTAACCATGATAACAATTGATTTCATAGAAAATGTATTGATATTACATCTAATAATCATATAAGGATATGAACTGATGTGTGAAATAATTTTATTAATCAACATATACAATAATGAATCATGAATAATAACAGCATCAATGTTAAATTTCTAATGAAGACAAAAAAAGTGAATGAAGAACCCTCATGGATATTTTTTTAGGAATTATGTTGTTGGAATGGATATTAAATATCTTACATGTAAATATATATGGGATTACTCCCAATTTAAAATGAATCAGTGGAATTGGGTTATGTTTTATGTATAGAAAAAGAGGTTAAAAATAAATCAATTGTTAATGAAAAGTGATGTTATCAATCAAAATAGTGAAAGTAAATGTCTTTCGTATGGTAGTACCAAATATAGGTCAATATTATCAATGAGGGATATGTAAAAAATCAATAATTAATCCATAATAAAATGGATAACTTAAATTATATGAATAAGAAACATCCATGATCATATAAAGATAAAGTAACTGCAATTATATAATTGGGTTCTAAAAATGATATATAATGGAGAAAAAAAATCAACAAAACATGAACTTTGATTTTTGTATTATAATCATGTTAAAAATAACACTATATAACTAAAATTGAAACTAAAAATATATAATTCCCATTTTGATGATAATATAATGACTTATTAATATATATTTTTAGTGGTATGATTATTGAATCTCGTGTATATACTTTATCTCTAGTATCTCTTCCTATGATTATACTTCCTAATAAAACCAACTATATTTTACTAGTAATATTTATTATGATTTTTTGATTGGATTAGGTATCATATCCACTAGAATCAATTTGTAGGGTCGGGTATGAGTTGATATTATCATTAGTTTCATTCTCTGTAATCCATCTTTTGGCAATAAATTTTGTGGTTTTAACATAGTGTCATGATGAGAGAGTATTTTACGGTTAAATTCACAGACATAACCATAAAAATAAATTATAATAAATAAAAATTATATTATTAATTGAAGAGAAACATATATAATGATGCATGAGATAATATAAAAAATATTAAAATAATCTAAATGAAAATTCTATAGTTATAATAAGAAATAAAAAATTAAAAGAATTTATGAATCCAATGTGGAAACATAAGAATTAATAAGGTGAAACCATTATAAACTCAACGACTCTACCATGAATCAATGATATATTTTTAAAAATCCATGAAATAAATTTTTATGGTTTTTTATTATTCATTTGTGAATCATGTAGGGTTTTAGTATCAAAAAATTCATTGTCAATATATATAATGAGTAGTATATAGAGAGATGATTATAAAAATCCATAAAACCCTATTATGAATTTGTCACATGCCACTACTACTAGAATCATGTTACATCAATGTTTCATAAAATAGAAATTGAAGTATCATTTTCAATTTAACTATGTTTATAAAAATATTAAATTATATATTTTTTTTACCAAAGTTGTTCTTAACCTGAAATTAGCTTCTCAATACAATTATTCGTCCCTTTTACAAACAAATATTTATGTTAGAAAACATTAATTGTTTTTCAAAAATCATGTTATATCCCTTCCATCATTCCACTAACTCACCGAAGAAAATATAGACCTCCAAAAATGGTCTTTTGATCAAAGTATCTTATATCCATTATCCATTAAAAAGTTGTTTAATTAAAAAATATTATCATTTCAATTCCATGTATATAAAAAAAACACAAATACTAATGAATAACATGAACATAAAAAAGTGATCATATGATCCACCTGAATTATGAACCAGATTTTTTTAAGATGCATAAGAATACCCTAAACGGAATCCAATTCCATGAACACCCATCAAAATAATGTTGATATGAAAAATAATTTCTTCCCATAACCCGTAAATTCCAAATAAAATGTTCTATCACCCACATCCACAAAGTAATATTGAAAAAACCTTATGAAATTTATTATGAGTTTTATATGAATATTAGTATTATAATTTTTATAATATTTTTATATAATTAATTCAAAGACATTAGGTATTTTCAATTCAAATAATAGTTGAAGGAGATGAAATACTCCTATGTCAGATATGTTTTGTAAAATTATTTTTTATAATTTCTCACATATCATACCACATCATTTAATTTACCTAACACATCCCATTAAAAACAATAAAAACTCATTTTATCCCATATATTTGAGTATAATAGGACCAAACTAATGTTCAATTTACGAAGAAGAAATTAGGATCATGATGGAAAGATTTAACAATGTACTTCCCATTGATTTCAAGGAGAATATAATCACATTGTCCTTATAATAGGAGTGCTGATGTTGATTACCATTTAATTTACCCTATGCATAACATGGAAATCGTTATTCTTATTAGGAAGGAAAAATATATTTAAAAATGAATTAAATGTTAGAGAATATTTCTCAACAACTTTTTTATTATCTCATATTTAGGATTCGTGATTTTTCACACCATGGACTAAAAGTGTGAATAATTAATGACTCAAAAAATTATATGACTCTTGTTTACCCAACCAATTTTCTAAGCAATGTTATAACCATGTTCTTTAATAATTTCCCCCAAAATCATCATATGTTTTTTTTTCAGACATCAACATGGTATCTCCAAACAATAGTTATACCATTCACTTTAAAGAATGTATTATAAACCTTTTCAATCATTATAGATATATAAAATGACTAAAATAAAGCATTATAAAAACATGAATAATCATTAAAATATAAAAATACACCAAGAATGGGGTGTTAAGGTCTCACTACCATGGAGATTTTTATCCACAAAATGCTTTAATAATGTCATTCACTATTGTTAGAAAATATTTAGCATTTCAAAGATTATTATTGAATTTAAAAAATATTACATAATAATCATACAACTAAAAGAGATCTTTTATACCAATTTATTATTATTTATTTCCATTGATATAAATCAAGATATAGTGAACAAATAGAATCTAACCAATAATGTACCACCTATGATGATTAATATAAAAATTATAAAATCTATGTATAATTTATTATAATAATGATTATTTATTCATTAACGTAAAAAAACTACCAAATATTTATAAATTTCATTTTCCATTCAAATTATGTTTCACATAAAATTGATTTTTATCACATTATTTCACATGAAAATTATAATTGGTTTATACCATGTTTTAAATTTTACTTTAGAAAATTAATATATAATTTATATTCATCTTTTTAATAATATCATGTGTTAAATTTTATGGTCTTTTTTAAAACACATTTTTAGTGAATAGAAATAAATACCTATTTTGGTAAAAAAAATGTCATTTAATTTCATATTAATGTCCAATTATGTTATGAATTTGATCATAATGTAACATAATAATTATTTAATTCCTAATAATACAATTAATTACCAAATTATCATCACTATACTTTACTTTTATATAAGTTCATTTTTGGGATCAACTGTATTTCTCTAAAAACTATTTTTATTCGAGAAATATGTTATTATGAAGAAAAAAAAATTAATATATAATATTTAATGCATTTAATGAAATTAATTGATAATATATTTAATTATATATTATTAACTTCATTATATTGTTTTTATATGGAATTAAACTGAAGTAAATATTTCATTATTCTAAATAATTCATTCTTCTAAAACGGGGTTTTGTTGTAGGTTTCATGCTTATTTAAAATTAAAAATTTTCACTAATGTAAATTGATTATTGTAACTTTTTTTTCATTTTATGATTCTTAATTATTAATAAAATCAAATTTATTAAATGTATATTTTTTTAAACATAGTTAATAGTAAATATTTTTTTTAATACAATTGTTAAGGCCAGAAAATGTTTACCAAGGTGGGTTAAACCTAAACATAATTGTAGTATTATCCCCCAAACCAATCAAATATTTATTATTTGAAGAAATATGATCATTATATTATATTACATTTGAATATCATTCTATTTGGAGACACATTCAATGGACATAGACATTATATCATAACATATTTCCTAAAATTATTTGTGTGTGAATACCATTACTTATAAAAGGGCATCTAATCTCCTATATTAATAAAAAAAAAATTGAAATATATCTAAGAAAAATTATATTAAAAATCATATAGAATCCTTCACATCATATTAGATCTTCTAGTAATCTATTAAGATGATTCTTTCATGGATAGAGGTGTATGGAAAATGTGGTCTCTCAAAGAAGTTGTATAGATCTTAACAAATATTTTAAATATTTATTTCTTTTTAAAATTCTGATAAATTCTTTTTATACAATAAAATAATTTATAATACCAAATAATAAATATATTTAGATATTATGTTTGGTGATAACACAACCATTTAGAACCTCTTTTCAATCAATTTGGAGTCCAAAGCATCGCTCATTCATATGTGTGGACACCCAATTCCACATTTTTATGAGATTCATTTTCGTCCACTATATTTCATGGTAGGTTTTTATTTTATATTTAGATTATATATATAATATTTATGTTATTATTAGTTTTATTTATGGGGGAATTAATATTTACCATTATTTTGCCGAATCTGCTAAGAAATTGTAGCAGCCTCCACCTAGTGATGTTATTCATGTTTCAAAACCATCATTCATAGTATTTTATTATGGTAAAATATACTTTTATATAATATATTTAATTAATAATAGTGAATCTTTATGGTTAATTTAATATTTACCATTATTCTATTTTATCAATTATTAATGTAAAAAAACCTTGTGTACGTACTAACTATCTTCCTCATAGAGTGATGTAACTAATTATTCCTGACCTGTTTATATCAATGGTTATAATTATAACTATATTGAAGATATATGATATTTATAAATTAATTAAAATTATTTATATTAGGGATCCATTATAAAATTTAATGGACAATAAATTTCAAACCAATATATATTTTAAAATTGATTAGTTAACACATGAAATGTTGATGATAATGAATAATTGTAAATAAATCGGTGAAATGTTGTTATAAATAAAAAAAGTGTACAATAAGTATGATTACAGTTTTAGTGAATAATTATAATAATATATTGATTTATTAGATAGTAGGTAAGGGTTATAAAAAATTATTAACACAATATATGGGTTTTATATTACAATATCATTTTAACCTAGATTGTTTATGATATAATTTTTGGACGATAAATTATTATGATATGTCTTTGAAAAAAACATTAGTTTTCTTATACTATGGTAATTTAAAGATATTGTATAATTTTTTTCATTTTCTACTATTTATTTCCACAATATATAAAAAGTAATATTTTAGGGGAAGCTAACCTCAATTTTCTCTTTGATCAATAATATTTTCTTTCAAATTTGATCATCAATATTTTTACTAGTCTCTAATGACAAAGTAATGTCATTTTTTAATATAATTTACATTATTTAATTATTTTAATTGTTTTTGACATTTTCCAAATGATAGTCTTTAAAATTTTACAAAAAAGTGGAAATAATTAGTGTTTAATATACAATTCATGATTTTATTCACATTATTCATGAATAATATTTTATTTAAAGAATACATTATATGTTTCATGAAAATTTTATAAGAAAATAATTTCCCCAAAAAAATTCTATTTTTGTATTTTAAATAAATAATTTCATCTAAAAATGATATTTAAGTTTAGAAATATTTTATTTATCAATTAGATTTATATTTATCTATATCATCATCCTTTAACGAATTATAATATTTTCTAGGGATATTATCAAATCTTGAAAAGATTATTCTTTCACTGTATAGTTTATCATCATGATGGTAAAATGTTTATAAAACATGTATCCTTTTAATAGTTTATGATTTGATGATATGATTATCTTTTAATGATATTGAATCACAGATATTCAAGGTGTTCATTATGTGATGGGTGGGAATTGTCACGAACTTCCTTCACCAAGATGAGGGAAGGGATAAAAAATTTCCTGACCCTTCCTTCTTCATGTTGAAGGAGAGATAATGACCCCCGAGACACGTCTTCATTAGGTCCCGGAGTGGAGACTAGCACCAAGGGTATAAAATCACACACTAGTTGGAAAGAATTACCCTTTTTCTTTAATAGGATCAGGAGATAAGACAGTAACCCCAACAATACCAAGCTTAAAGTAAAGGTAAATCCAAAAGTAACCCATTCCCATATGCATGTTCAATAGTAAATGACACAAACCACAAAAACTTCAATGGTAATGTACCAACAAAAGGAAAAGAAAAACATAAACTGCTCCAAGGCCCGAGCTAGTACAGTCTTACATGATCCCTGAAGTCCTCCTGGAAACCTGAAATCAGTTTTATATATTTAGAGTGAGCATACAAGTATACTTATTAGAAAAAACAAAAGCTCTCATGCACAAGTGGGGAAGCATTCTAATGCCTTGTGATAAAAAGAGACCAAAGCACCAAGCAAGAGAAACTATCCACCCAAGCCTCACCAAGGCACACTCCCCAAATAACGCAGGTCAATTAAGGTATAGTAATAGAACATTGATGTTTGGGAACCCCGACCCACTTTCCCACTAGTTATTGGAGACATCTTACGCATCAAACCAATCCTGCCATTCTTACCATAGTCCCACTGCCAAACCCTGACCGCACACACCTGGGCCATAACCTCACCGCAGTCCCACTACCAAACCCTGCCCTCACACACTTGGGCCATAACTGCCATCCCGCCCACAGAAACTTGGGCCCCAACCCCCATGCGTTACCACACCCCCAAACACTTGTGTGAGAATAACTACTGCCACACCCGAAGACACCTGGGCCTTATCCCAAAGACACATGGGAAACAACCTGCATGAAAACACCAGGGCGAACCACCAAAACTACCATGCCCGAGGATTCTTGTGAAAATATGGACTTCAGGACATCACAACTTTCCCGAAGAGTCTTAGGCTATTTGGGAAAGGGAGCAGAAGAGGATCTAATAGCATTCACTC
Organism: Viscum album; assembly: GCA_963277665.1. NCBI lineage: Eukaryota > Viridiplantae > Streptophyta > Magnoliopsida > Santalales > Viscaceae > Viscum > Viscum album. The sequence continues at coordinate 608,509,616 of OY728137.1, read as the reverse complement.
ATATGAGTGTTGGGAAAAACACCGTCCCCCTGAAATGGGGTGTTCGCCACTAGGTTCTAAACATGGGAGGTAATTCAATAAGAAACAAATGAAATACAAATATATCTATAGGTAACAACACTCATCCCAACTAGGGGCTCCAAAACCTATGCACAAACACCCTCATAACTATTCATTCATAAAGAAAAGCACCACACTCGCGGCCAATTCACAACTCATCCCAAAACCAATTCCCCATTTAAAACATTCTTGTTTCCATGTTCATGTGATCCCATTTGGGTATAAACTACACTACTGGGCAACTAACAGGTGCAACCACGAGCTAGAATAGAGAAACAACCAAATAAAAATTTAAGCATTCACACCCGGTTGTCTTGTAAAGTTACATAAAAAAAGGGGATTAGTGAGATCTCTCAAAGTACTGGAACCAAAGAAAACCACATAAAAAGGATAACTGAGATCCCTCAAAGTAATAGAAGCAATGAAAACCCCAAGACATATCCCCATGTCCCCAAGACCAGGAACCTACAATTTCTCAACAATAATGGATCCCACCCGAGTTCGTGTTACAACAGTGTGACCACACAATATCAGATTCATAGCCAACAACCATACCACAACAGAGGATTCCATCCTTATCCACATCATCCCACAAGAATCATATAGAACAACACACCAACAACCAAAATGTAGTGGTAAACATCTAGGTTCAAGCACTTCGTTCATTAGGTTATTCATTATGTTTGTTAACCGGGGTGATCATACAGGGATTCTTGTTTTACTGAACATCCATTCAAAACAAACTGAGTTACGTGACTAACCAATTACATGTTATTGTTATTTAGTCATCAAAGAAGACATGGTTTATTAGTTCCCAAGGAAAGACCACCAACCGCGTCAAACTTCAGTGGGAACAAGCTCATACAGTTCACAACACATATCAACATAAAAGAATACAACAGAACAACGATCACAAACCCTTCATACTTTAAAGGTCCATTCATTATCTTCATTAAGTTCAGTTTCATCAATACCCACAGAACAATAGCATACCCACCCCGCATGATATGCTGTATGGGGAGATGAAGGAAAACCCCTACTTAGTTGATCAGAGATCGAAGTTTTCCACACTCCAAGAATATCGGGGACCCCAAGGGTGAGAAGAATGGTTCTAGCACAGGTTCACCTCTTTGTCTTGGGAAGGGAGAATCTAAATGCACCTGGAATAAAAGGATGTCATCCAAAAGGAAGAAGAAAGGGATTAATTCCCATGCGATATATGGGTAAGTTCCTGTTGTTATGGGATATGGGGATTTGAACATGTTTAATGTCAGATCGTGGTTTCCCATGTGGTGGGGTTGTTACACACAACATGACTAATTGTTATTTAATGATTCCCATCCGGAAAGGTGGTAACATTTGTGATTTTGAGGGATTCTATATAAACGGTGGGTAATGATACGCGGACACACACATGGGTTCGTTGGGGGTCACCCCACCCAAAAGAAATTAAAAATTGAATAAGGGATTAAAATGGCCATAAACCACTTTAAAAAAATGTAAAAAGGGAATAAAAGAGGCGTTACGGGAAAAACTGTTGAAGAGAAACCCGACAAGGCTAGGTGACACCATTCAGTCGGGCCGATCGGTCGCACCGATCGGTCACTCCGATCGGTCACACCGATCGGTCGCACACCGATATGATGTCCTACCACTGAGACGTCACCCTTATGATCTAGATTTTTTGGCAAAGGGGTGGACCATGAGGGTCTGGGACCTTACATCAGATACTTCTCAAACTATTCTTTCCCTTGAGAATCAAAACCAACCCTGAATGAAATAGGGGTTCCGAACAACTTCCCTTAAAGATATCTCTCAGGAGTGAACCTCTCCAACATCTAGAAACACCTCTCCCTTAAGAAACCATGCAACATTTAAGGTTCAAGCTATCCAGTCATACTGGTTAGGGAGTTTCTTCCTCCATGTTAAGATATTATCTTCTTTGGGTGGGACTGACTCGCCCGTCGGAGTTTAATCGCATCCACCTTAATGCGTCTTGATTAGGGATCATGTCCTCCCATCCTTACAGTTAGGACTTTTCACATGCATCTAGAGAATAAGGGAAACCATAAATTCTATAGTTAACAAGGAAAAGAGTTCCATCAAAAACTAATATAATAGATCAAAACTCAAAACATCTCGGGGTATTGGGCACGCATCAGCACCTCCCATTCCCTGGTACATTCCTCAAGCCCACCATGCCTTTATAACACACAATCTAGAGGAATGGTCTTTCCATGAAGAAACTTCTCCTCACGATCCATAATCCTCACTGGTCTTTCCACAATGGTCACATCATCCTTGATATCCATCTTCCCCCAGTCGAGGATTTGTGAATTTTCATACAGATACCGACAAAGCTGGGACACATGGAATACATCAAGTATTATTAGTAGCGGTGGTGGTAACTCTAGCTGATAATCCACTTATCTGACCATCCACAACACTTTGAAAGGTCCGATGAACCTTGGAGAGAGCTTACTCCCTCTGTCTAACCTCTGTTGTCCACACAGAGGGGAGACCTTCAAGAATATGTGGTCACCGACCATGAACTCCAAGGGTCTCCTCCTATTATCGGCATTCAACTTTTGCTGGTCCTAAGCCACCTTCATCCTCACCCGTATAAGCTGATCCATGTCCCTCGTGCTTTGTACTACCTCCGAACCAAGAAAACTTGTTTCTCCAACCTCGGTCCAGCACATGGGTGAGCGTCACTGCCTTCCGTACAAGGCTTCGAATGGTTCCATGACAATGGTAGAGTGATATACATTATTGTAGGAAAACTCTATAAGAGGAAATATTTGCACCCATGATCCCCCAGATTCTAGAATACATGACCGCATCATGTCCTCCATTGTTTGGATGGTGCGTTCTCTGTGTCCATCTGTTTGGGGGTGGAAAGTGGTGCTAAGATGTAGTCGGGTGCCAAAAGCATGCTATACTCCTCTCCAGACTCATGAAATAAACCGTGCATCCCTATTCGAGACTATGGATCTCGTAAATCTGTGAAACCACACCACCTCATCGATGTAAATTTGTGCTAAGGCATCCACTGCACCCGACTCCTTGATCACCAGAAAGTTAGCAGATTTCGTCAAATGATCCACCACTTCCCAAATAGCATCACAGCTTCCTTGAACCTTGGGTATCACTGTGATGAAATCCAACGAGATGTCATCCCACTACCACTCGGGAACATCTAAAGGTTGCAATAAACCTCCTGAAACATGGTGTTCAGCCTTCACCTGCTGACACAATAGGCATTTGGTCACGAACTCTATTACTACCAGTTTCACCTCGTGCCACCTGAACTTACCCCTCAAGCCCCGGTACTTCTTGGAATCTCTCCGGTGCACAACTAGGGGTGAGTTGTGGAACTCACTAAGAACCCTCTCGCGGATAGCCTCTGGAACAAACAGATTCCCTCGGAAAAGCAACCGATTCGGACCATCCTCTGTCCACCCTTCCGGAGCATCACCTTGGTTAACCCGGTCACGTAACACTTCGCTTTCTAAGTCTCCCCATTGAGAATCCTCTACTTTCCATAATAGAGAATACTTCACTATCATCTGGTACATGAAACCTATTCCACCTTCCATCGTTGCATCTAGGTGCAGGGCATCAAACTCCTCCATCGCCATCCATACATCTACCGACTCTCGAACTGCATCGATCTGTGATTTTCTGCTCAAGGAATGTGCCACCACATTCCCCTTTCCAGAGGTGTAGGAAATCATGATGTTGTAGTCTTGAAGGAATTCCATCCACCTTCACTATCGTATGTTCAAGTCCTGCTGGGAGAAGATATACTTAATGCTTTTGTGATCCATGAAGACCATGAAGCGCTCCCCAATGAGGTAATGTTTCCACAACATTAGTGCGAACATGACCATTGCAAGCTCCAGATAGTGGGTGGCATAATTACACTCATGAGGGCGTAACTGTCTAGACCTATAAAGGATCACACCTTGCTGCCGCATCAACACAAATCTGCGGCCTTTCCCTAAAGCATCACAGAACAACTGATATGTTACCCCTTCTTCTGGGAACCTAAGCACTGGGGCACTAACCAACCTCCCCTTCAGATAGCAGAAGGCTGCTCGCACTACCCATCCCATACGAAAGGTCGATCCTTATTCATCAAAGCTGTCAAAGGTGCTGCAACATGGGAGCTGATGGGCATGAACCTCCACCACGTTCTTGGGTGATGCCCAATAAACAACCGCCTCAACATTTAATGGGTCCACTGCTATCCCCTGCACGGACACCACGTGCCCAAGGAAGTGCACTTCCCGTTGTCCAGAATTTTCACTTGGACAACATCCCATAGAGTTGGTGTCATCAAAAGACATCTAAGACCATTCTCAAGTTCTCAGCGTGTTCCTCTTCTGACCTTGAGTGGATCAGGATGCCATCAATAAACATAACTACGAACCGTTCTAGGTATTCCTAGAAGACGGAGTTCATGATCCCCATGAACACAGATGAAGCGTTCATAATTCCGAATGGCATGACCACATACTCGAAGTGACCATATCTGCACCTGAAGGCTGTCTTTGAGATTTCACCCTCCTTCACCCTTAACCGGTGATATCCTGACTGCAGGTCAATATTGGAGAACCACCATGCCCCTTTTAACTGGTCAAAAAGGTCGTCTATCGTCAGGAGAGGGTAACAGTTCTTGATTGTTATCTGATTCAGTCTCTGGTAGCCTATGCATAGCATGAGACCACCATCTGCCTTTCTCGTGAACAAGACTGGAGCACCCCATGGTGACGGACTTGGTCGAATAAATCCCTTCATCATCAGATCATCAATCTGAATCCGCAACTCACGTAGCTCCAAAGGTGCCTTCCGGTAGGGAGCCATAGAAATTGAATGAGCACCAGGTTGCAAGTTTTTACCAAACTCGATATCACGTCGAGGGGGTAGATTCGTCACCTCCTCAGAGAGGCCGTCTATAAACTCACTAAAGACCCCTGGAACATCCACCATCTCTCCATCCACCGACTCTATTAGTAGTTCAGCTAACAAAGAGAGGAGGGGTTCCCCTCTCTTGTTGTTTCCCTAGAAACTCCGCTCACTAATGAATGTCACCCGTCGTCCGCCCATGTTTGAAAACACAACCCTTCATCCGAAGCAGTCAATCACGCCACATATAGAGAACTGCCAGTCAATGCCTAGCATGAAATCATATGGTTGTATCTGCAATAGTAGAAGATCACGGACTAACTGATGTGGACCTATTATCAGTCTCTATCCTTGACAAACATACAGTAAGTCGGTCCGACCTCCGACTGGTGTGCTCAGCACCAGGGGCACTGGAAGTCTCTCGGCATCTAAACCCCGAGCATGGGCCAGACTAGGTGTAACAAAGGAGTGCGAAACTCCTGTATCGAACAAGGCATATGAAAGGGTAATAAACAAAATGATCATACCTCGAATGAATTATGGCGCTATTAGAACTGCTATCTCCGCGATGTGCAACTGAACACGCCCATCTCCTCTACCTCTCGTCTATCAGCCACCCCCCCCCCCCCCCCCCGCAACCAAGCCCGGGTCACGCTCCCTGAGGAGCACCCTGATGTCGGCCTCCTCCTGCAATGTCTGCCCTCGGTGGAGTGGGAGCCCAGTACCCCTACTGCTGCTGCTAAAAGGGCCTAGCTGGGAATTGATGCTGCTGAGGTGGGCGCTGAACCTACCCACCCCCAACATACTATACTCTGTCCGGGAACTAGTTTCGAAGGTGCCCATGGCTTCCATAGTCAAAGCATCTCGGCCTTGGTCCTGAATGAAAAGGGTGAGGGCCGGAAGGTCGGAACTGGAATAGCTGAGGCCAACTCCCTGCTGGTCGAAACCTAGAGGGTCCTGATGCTGGATTCCTTCTACTGACGGCCTTCACCTTCGACAAGCCCAACTGGATCCCCTCTCATGACACACCTCCTAGCCTGTGCATCCTCTCCACCACTTCAACCTTCTTCTACACCTCTATGTTTGTCAGTAGGGTGATGGTAGTAATAGCATACTTAAGAGATGGTCGGAGTGCCTCCTCAAAATGTCTCGCCCGAGACTCCTCATCCGGAAAGAGGTCCAGAGGAAAGTGAAGGAGATACTTGAACTTGATCCCCAACTCTCGCACCAACATACTCCCCTGTTGGAGGGAGAGTAGCTCCTGCCTCTTCTCAGCCTTCATCGTGGAAGATAGGAATTCCATCTCAAAGTCCTTCTCGAAGTCTTCCCACGTCACCTCGGTCTCCCTCTTCTCCCCAAGGTAATGTTTCCACCACTGACGTGCTGCTCCACACATCTGGATTACAGCTAGAGGACCCCAGTACTCCATTGGAGCCCGGATCAAGCTGAAGACTATCACCAACTCCTCTAGCCATCTCTTCATCTCCACGTCTAAGATACTGCCCTCATACTTCTTGAGGGTATATCGCTGAAAGGCTCGAAGCGTCCTCTGCCACTAATCATCATCCTCCTCTCAGTCAGTCCTCTGCCGATCAGCCAAGTCAACCTCTTGGTCCTCGATCGCCCATTCTACTCATGTTCACCTCATAGTTTCCATAGCTGCAAGGTAAAAAAGGAATTCTTAAGCCCACGTAGTGTAGAATATTGTTCTCAAATTTTCATAGACTTCTTTATTTATTTTGAATTTCCAAGTCACCCATGAAACATAAGAACAAAAGTCATTATGATGCATGTAACTTTCCTAGGGTCTCTACCCTATAATCAGTGTAGCCTCACTTGGTCGTTTGTTAGGTCCAGAGTCCTCGTATTGGATCACAGGGGGCCCTAAAATCCCTTGTCCTAGCATTTCTTCCCTATCCTAATTCATGCACCAAGGACACCCAACACTGTTTCCCTACCACCCCATGAAATCCTCATTGTGCCAAACTCCAAACTCCATCCTATCTCTCATCCCTCTTCTGATACCATCCTGTCATGACCCGACTTCACCAAGATGAGGGAAGTGACAAAAAATTGCCAGACTCTTCCTTCTTCATGTTGAAGGAGAGATATTGACCCTCGAGGCCCGCCTACAATAGGCCCCAGAGTGGTGACTAGAACCAAGGATATAAAAGCACACACTAGATGGAAGGAGTTTCCATTTTTCTTTAATAGGATCGGGAGATAAGATAGAAACTCCAACAATACCATGCTGAATGTAAAGGTAAAGCCAAACGTAACCCATCCCCATATGCATGTTCAACAGTAAATGACATAAACCACAAAAAATACAAAGGTAAAGTACCAATGAAAGGAAAACAAAAACAAAAACTAATCCATGGTCCAAGCTAGTACAGTCCCGCGTGATCCCTGAAGTCCTCCTGGAAACCTAAAAATAGTTTTATATATATAGGGAGAGCATACAAGTATACTCAGTAGAGAAACCAAAATCTATCGTGCGCAAGTGGGGAAGCATTCTAATACCCGGTAAAAAAAGAGACCAAATCACCAAGAAAGGGAAACTATCCACTAAACCCATGCCATGGCACACTCCCCAAATAACTAAAGCTATGTAAGGTATAATAATAGAACATCGATGTTTGGGTACCCCGCGCCACATTCCCACTGGTTATTGAAGACATCCGGCACATCGAACCAATCCTGACATTCTCACCACAGTCCCACTGCCAAACCCCACCCGCACCCACCTAGGCCATAAACTCATCACAGTCCCACTACCAAACCCCACCCACACACACCTGGGACATAACTTCGATCCTGTCCATAGACACATAGTCCAAAACCACCACGCATAACCACACCCGCAAGCACCTGGGTCAGAACAACTAATGCCACAACCAAAGACACATGGGCCTCATCCCGAAGACACTTGGGAAACAACCTTCCCCCAAACACCTAGTATAACCACAACAACTACCCTTATCAATGAATCTTGGGTTAATAATGGACTTCAGGCCATCATAGCATGCCCAGAGAGTCTTGGGCTATTTAGGAAAGGGATCAGAAAAGGAGCTAATAACCCGCAACTCATTAGAGTGTTGGGAAAAACACCCTACTCATGAAATGGGGTGTTCACCACTAGGTACTCATCTTGGGTGGGACATGAATAAGAAACATAAGAAATACAAATATATGTATAGGTAACAAAACCCATCCCAACCTAGGGGCTCCAAAACCTAAGAAAAAACACCATTGTTACTATTAATTCATAAAAAAAAGCACAACACTCGCGACCATGTCACAACTCATCCCAAAACCAATTGCCCATTTAAACAATTATTGTATTCATGTTCCAGTGATCCCATTTAGATTATAACTACACTAATGGGAAACTAATAGGTGCAACCACAAGCCAGAACAGAGAAACAAAAAAATAACAATTTAAGAATTCACACCCGTTTCTCTAGCAAAGATACATCAACCAAAAAGGGGACTAGTGAGATCCCTCAAAGTACTGGAACCAAAGAAAACATCACAAAAGGGATAAGTGAGATCCCTCGAAGTACTGGAAAAAAAATCAAACCCTGAGACACCGCCCCATATACCCAAAACTAGGAACCAACGATTTCTCAACAATGATCTCGCCCCAGTTCGTGTCACAGCAGAGTAACCACACAGCTTCAGATTCACAGCCAACAACCATACCACAATAGAGGATACCATCTTCATATATATCATCCCACAAGAATCAAATTGAACAACACACCCACCACCAAAATGTAGTGGGAAACTTCTAGGTTCATGCACTTCATTCATTAGGTTCTTTTATTGTTTGTTAATAGGGGTGATCAGACATGGATTCTTGTTTTACTTAACATCCATTCAAACATAAATGAGTTAGGTGACTAAAAAATTCCATGTTACAGTTTTTTAGTCATCAAAGATGACATGGTTCATTAGTGCACGATGAAAGACCACCAACATCCTTGAATTTCTATGGGCACAAGCCCATATTTTTCACAACACAAATCAACATAAAAGAGTACATCAAAACATCGATCAATCCCCCCTTCATTCATTAATGTTCCATTAATTATATTCATTAAGTTAGGTTTCATCAATCCCCAGAGAACAATATCATACCAACCCCGCATGATACGCAGTATGGAGAGATGAAGGAAAAACCCTACTTGGTTGATCCGAGATAGATGTTTTCCATGTTCCAAGAACGTCGGGGACTCCAAGGGTGAGAAGAAGGGTTCTAGAACAGGTTAACCTCTTTGTCTCGGGAAGGGAGACTCCAAACGCACAAGGAATTAAAGGATTCTGGCCAAAAGGAAGAAGAAATGGAGGAATTCCCAGGCGATATATAGATAAGATCCCATTGTTATGGGATTTGGGGATTTGAACGGGTTAATGTCCGATCGCGGTTTCCCACGTGGTTGGGTGGTTACACACGACGAGATTAATTGATATTTAATGATTCCCATCAGGAAAGGTGGTAACAGCTGTGATTTTAAGGGATTTTATATAAATGGTGGGGCACGATACATGGACACACAGTTGGTTCTGTTGGGGGTCACCCCACCCTTAGGAAAGTAAACATTGATTAAGGGATTAAAGACGGCCTTGAGAAACATTCAAAAAGGTAAAAAGGGCCTAAAAGAGGCGTTACGGGAAAAACTACAGAAGAGAAACTCAACAAGGCTAGGTGACACTGATCGATCACCCCAATCAGTCAAACTGATCGGTCACGCGGATCGGTCGTGCCGATTGGTCGCACACTGATATGACGTCCTTCCACCGAGACGCCACCATTAGGATCCAGATTTTTTGTCAAAGGGGTGGACCATGAGGGTCTGAGCCATTATAAGAATATAATTAAATATCTTTATAATTAGTTTGGTAATGATTGATTTCTAATTTGACATTAATTATAGAATGGGTTATGGGAATAGATCATTAAGGGGATTTGTCTAGTTGGATACTTTTGGATGTGAACCTTGACTATAGAGTTGATGGATTGTTGAAGGAACCGAATCCACTATAATAGTATTAGTAGTTAGACTTGACTAAGGAAACTTTTTTATAAGATATATTTCAAGATAAATACTTATTTATTATGTTTATGATTTATTTTCATAGATCCTGATTAATTATATATGATTCCACACTCTTATTAAATATTTCATCTAAGTGATAAAAAATATTCCATATTTAGTTATTATGATATATGGATTAATGGGTATGATATGATAATATAGCAATCATGTTCTATTAGTTTTGTACATATCATATTCTGACTTATTATCCTTGATTGATATCTCTTATTTTAACCATTGATAGGAATTTTTTCTCTACCATTACTATTTTCCCATTCACCATGATATGGATAATGGATATAAATATAATAAATATATGAAGGGGTTTAGTTATTCAGAACATATTATTAAACCATAAATATTATTTTGGGAACAATGGTGTATATATCACTGTTTCCAAATACACTAAAACAATGTGGATATTGTGTGGATAATATTATTTATAATTGATATATCTTCTAATAGAAATTTTTTTATATATGATAAAGTTTGGTCACAACATTTGGTATCTGAATAAGGTTTAGAAACATTTAGAATATATGATGATGAATCATTATTGAGAACCCGTTTTATAAGGAAATATTTAGGGTACCATCCTATGTTATTGAAATGAATGGTGTATGGTTTCCCTACGAAAATACATCCATGTATCAATATTAAAAGTGGGTGATGTTTTTCTAATGATTTATCTTATGGTGATAACACCAAAAAATTGGTGAATTTAATATTTGAAATAATTATAGTGAAAGGTGAATAAACCATTATTTTTCATATATTTAGACTCCCCCAGGGTATATTTATAGGTTAATTCATAATTTCTCTAATATAAATTATAAATTAATTGAATAGATAATGGCCATATATGGATTATGTTAAACCTAAGTGGTTATAGATTGAAAATTATGGGTTTTGGTCGACAAAATTAGGTGTCTTGGTCTAGAAATACGAAAAATAATTTAAGATATTATTAATTTCATGAAAAATTATATGTATTATTTTATATTAAATCCACATTTATTATTTCTTTTTACGCTACACAAAGTTAAACCTTAACTATACACAAAACATATTTTCCTTTCATTTCCTGAAACACTAGGTTTTAATGAATCCTAATTTTATTATTATAATTATTTAACTGAGATACTTATAACATAGAAATTTATCTTTGTATAATTAATATTACAGAATAATTTTTAGATATTATTTATAAATTTTTCAAATAAATAAAATGCATTGATAATGAAAAATATAATTTTTATTAATGATATTATAAATTTTAAAATATACTTTCCTCAATGGAATAGTTTTTTTATACCCTCATATCAACAATAATAAACTTAATTTTAAACCCATATATAAATTTAATATTATAAAATAAAATTTATTTTTGAATCAATAATTTCATAATTAGTATAGGGAATTTTTTTAATTATATCGAGAACATTGTTTTGGATGAATAGTGAAAAATAAAAAATTCCAATTCAAAACATATTTTTTCCTAATATATATATATGTGTGTATATATATATATTATACTTTATCTTGGTTTTAATGATTAAATATATAAACTTTATAAAAATTAATTATATTTTGGTCATTAGAAAAAAATTACAATGAAATTGGACAGAAAATCATTTCAAACTGCTAAACATTTTTGGTTTAATAAACTGGTTCTCACGACCTGTCTGTGGGATTAATTATAAACTAATGTCTTTCACTTATATGATGAAAAATTAGAAAAATGGATCCAATATTTTAAATTAGGGTAATTTATCGTATCAAATAATTTGAACATAGTATTTTAAAAAATATTAGTGAAAGTGATTAAAATTAATTACAATGATTAAGAGTTAAATAAACTCAATAAGGGACAAAAAATTAATCATATAGCCCAAAATTACATAAAAACATTTCATAAATCCATTATATGTATTAATATAAACCATATAATTTATTTCATCACATTTTATCATTATTGGATCCAACTATCAATTAGAAAATATTAGCGGAATTCCCTTTTTATTTTTTTTAAAGAATGTCCCTTCTCCTACACCATAAAAAATAAATCAATCTATCACATACTCAAACCTATGAAGACCGTTTTTTCAAAAATAAATCGGCCAAATATAATACTAAAATCAACAAAAAATTATATATTCATATATTTGGTTTGAAATCCATCCTTGTAATCCCTTTGTTGGAAACTAATAAGAGTATCCCAAAGAAAAGGTAGCATCTTTCCACTAGTATCTTTTGTTTTATTTTCATTACAATCCTATTATGATCATCTTATTACATGATTATATAATAAAATATTTACCCTCAATATACTAATATTATTTTATTCTAAGGTTTCTACCTACACCTACACACACTATCAATGAATGGGAAAAGAACTCACTGTTATTGTGCATGACAATCTACCACCTCACAAAACATTGTTGTGTGTTTTTTCCATTAGCCTCTATAATGGTTGGGAATTATGATGGAAATTATTTGTTTATATTATAAATATATATTATATTTATAATTTACATAGTAGTATAGAATAACTATAATAAAAACCTTCAGGATTTATATTGTGTTTAAATACCGTAACATCGCTTGTGGATGTGTGGACTACATCCTTCTAAATGCAATGTGATTCATGCACACATTGCGTGGAATAGATTTAGTATGGGTTTAGTAAAATTATATGATATATATAAAATAATAATTCTAATTTAATGAATATATATATATATTTATATATATATTCCATTTAATTCCATTCTTTCAATAAAACATCAAAACCGAACGAACGTTATCCAAATGCACGACATACTATCACCATGAACAGTGTCTTCCAGTTTGCATTACAAAATTTAATATATTGTTATAAATATTTGTATTCTGAATATATATTATATTAAAATAATTTATTAAATTATGGATATATGTAAAGAAGTATCCATATTATAGGATCATGAACAAAAACTCAAAACATATACAAAAAACCAAAAATACATTACCTTAAATGCAATATTTACATGAAATTAGAAATAAATGATTAGTATAATTCCATATTAAAATAATATATGATATGTTATATGGTAATATTTTTTAATTTTTGACTCATAATGGACATATTATTATTATATTGTGGGATTCAATGTGTATGAAGAAAGTTGAGACTTACGGTAAGGGTTTTCACGTCTCTCTGTTATTTCAGTGTGACATATTCATTATTCACCCCTCATTTCTATGGTATGGTATATATTATTACCATGAAAGTATTATATAATTTATATAATTAAATTTTTGGGTATTTAGATATTCATTTTATGATATTTATAGCCTCGGGTTTATGGTTTATAAGTTACCAAATTGGCAAAGTAATTTTGGTCTTGATTTTCCTTTTCTGAGATACATGCCATGTTATGCAATAATATCTTTCAATGAAATTTATATAATTCACAATAACATGATATCTAATGAATATACTTATTTAATAGTATTTTATTCTTCATTTTATGTTATTATATCATGTGGATTGTGAGTCAGTGTTACCATAGTGATAATATTTTATTTATACAATCCCACTATTTATCGGGATTATATATAATTATGCTACCATTGATGAATAATTATGATCCATATCATAATTACAATCATGAATTTTATTATCATATTGATTTTCATTATATATTTATGAAAAACTGAATGTTTGTCTCTATTCAATTGAAAAATACCTATTATTACAAAACCATGTTTTCTGATTTTTTTTTCAAAAATGTTTTATAATTAAAATTTTTTAAATTTTTTATTTATTTTTTTTATATGTTTTCAAATAAATATTATTCCAAATGTGTTAAACATATTTTATGAATGTTTATGGAAATATTTTTTCAAAATATTTTCATCATTATTTTATATGTTTTGAAGGGAAAATATTTTTGAAAAGTTTGTGTAGTTTTATTTTTCTGTTTTACAAGTATTCTCAAACACGAAGGTTTTAATTTTTTTTGTTTTACTTATAACATTTTAATGATTTTTTAAAGAAGGAGAGCTTCCAAAATATTTATTTTCCTACATTATTAGTTTTCAATGGTATATTAAAATAAAAATATTTTGATATTGATATATATTTTAAAAACAATGTATCAATATGAAAATATATTTTCATCAAGAAATGTTTAAAATGAAATTGTAAATATTTCATTATATGAAATGGATGTTTGAAAATATATTTTGAAATAGTGTATTTAGAGAAAGGATATTTTCCTTAATAAGTGTTCCATATGGTCCTTCAAAATTCATCTCCATTTATGATGATGTAATTTTATATAGATTGTGATTTACTAGGGTTAGGTATCCAGAATACCAATAAATTTATTTATTAAATATTTTATTTTTTATAGAATGATGTTTATTAAACCCTTTTCTAATTTAAGGGTTATATGAATTTTAAACCCACTAATTTTCATTGTATATTCATTGTTAAAATGATTAGGATACCTATATTCTCTCAATATGTAATGATATTATGAAATGTTTATGATACCAATTACATTTCATGTGTTATGATATTATCTTTATTAAACCAATATCTATTTATGGAACAAGTTATGGCCGATTTTTTATTATTTTATGGATCATGCATATATGACTCTATTTCTTGATTGGTGGGACATATATCTCTGCCAGTTACTTAGTTAACTATTTATATCTCAAGAGATAATGATGTAAACAATGATAATGTTCATAATTCACTCTAGAAAAAAGGTGTGTCCTGATCCAAAATGTGATACAATTGTGTCCTAATATGCTAGGGGAGTATGGGGGAATCTGATCCACTATAGTAATAGGGGAAACCCGATACACATTGGGATTATATGGAATCCCGATCAACTATGGGAATATGGGGAAACACAACCCCTTATAATGAAAAGACTACGACTAGGGAAGAATGTGTATTCCGCCCAGTAGTTTTACTCCTCTATAAGGGTCCTAAAATGTTTTCATAAGTTAGCCTTGACTTATAGGGAATGATATTACATGTTTATATTTCTGCCAAAATTTCTATGTCTTATGTATTTGATATGATCACATGGTTCATTGTGTTAATTATCATATGATTCATATCATATGAATTTCAAATATTTATTCCATGTTTCAATATTCTAATCTAATTTTTTAGGGTATGTTCTTCAAATATTATTCTCTTGTTCTCATTCCCTTATATTCAAGTTATGTTTACATATGCCCATTATTTACCCTTACGGGGAATTCAATATCACCCATTTATTATGTTTACTTTCCCCAGGTTATGAAGAATGGTTTGAAGTATGAGTAATAAAGGGTAATAGCGTTAAGAATGTTATTTATGATCTTTAAACATATTAATATAATGTATTCCATGTTTCCAATGATAATGAACTATTATGGTCCTTGGGCATGTATTTTTATAATGTACTGAATATTACTCTAAAATGATGGAATATCTATGTATGTTAAACATTAGACTCTATAGTTGAAATAAAAGTAATTTTTTACTCATCATTTGAAATCTAGGATGGGAAATACATAGTGAGATCCCTAGAGATATTTATAAGGATATGTCTAGGGATGCTTATATGTGTAAGTTTAAGGTTGATTTATTTTTTAGGAAAATGTCCAAAAAAATTTGTAATAGATAGAGTAATTAGTTTCCTACAAAGACAAGCCTTTTGGATACTAGAAGTGGATGTGGATATGAAATTTATTTATATCAAGAAAACAAAACTAAAAAGACCATATTAATATAGACTCAATCAAGAATTGGTGCATGACAATTGTGCTTGTTGTACACCTAGTTTGAAACTCTTGGGGGATTTTCTTTGGTAATTCAAAAATTAATTATGAATAGTAATGAATGATTTAAATATTATATGACATTAAGTAAACTAGGATAAATCAATGAATTAAAAAATAAAATATGTAGGCATCATGATATAGGCATCTTATAAGTAATTTTTCATGACAATGTTGATTTCTATTATGATAAGTGTTTCCCTGAAAATTTAATACAGTATTAGTTTTTGGAATAAACTAGAAGCAACATGGATAGAAATTAATTATTAATATGTGGAATGTATATGAATTTTAATAATTTCTTTTCTAGGTTTTAATCTCATAATGATAATCAAGAAGGTGATTCGAGTATTGTTTATACTGCAGTATATAATGGGACCGAAATCAATAAGAGAAATGTATGTGATTTTCTTCTAGTACTGTTTTCCATAAATATAAGAAGCATTATATATATAAAGGTTGATGAAACTTAACACGTTATTAATATATCAAATTATAAAAAAGTGTAATTATGGAATAAGTTGATGAAACATGATTAGTGGTATAAGAATAATGTTTATTGAATGAGGTGTATACGTTTTGGAATTCAACTATTAAGTTATATGAATCCTGAAGTATATAAGTACTATTTGTAAAAAAATATAATAAATTATTCAATATAATATATCAAATGATAATGATGAACATGATAATTTATTTAATAGAAATGTAACATTATGTGAAGTAAATCATTATTATGTACATGAGGTTGAGAAATTTATATCTTTTATTGAAAATGAGATTATTATATAGATAAAGTAAATTGGATAGTATTAATGACATCATAACTCAAAATTGATTTGATGAAAAAGTGGTATATGCATTAAAGGAGGAAATTAAAAACTTCTTGGAATTAATATATATATATATATATATCAAATAATCATTATAATAAGTATGTATTCATGTTTTACAAAAGAATTTATGGTAACTCAAGATATTAAAATGTTTAAAGAGAGTATACAACGTGGGTATTAAAAATTTTGGAATGTGACAAACAACTTCTTCATTATGATATATGGGGGATAAAAGTTAATGTTATTAAATAAAATTAATTATAATGTTTTTTTATTTTCATATTTTGGAAGGGTTATAAGGTTAAACATTTATATAATGGTTTATCTTAATCATCAGATGAGTTTTTAGAGATTAATTTATTATCTCACCAAATAGAGATTTATTCATATTTGATAACATTTTATCACTATTTTGTTGTGATTTGAATTGATGTAATGACCTATCAGTCTTTTTATGGATCTCATGATCTGTTAATGCTTCAATAATGAAAAAATGACATTCATTTGTTGGAATAATAGTTGATATACATGTTGATCATGGAACAAAAAAGGTATGGTTTTCCCAATAGCATGTAAATATATCATTATAAGTAAATTATTAAACATTAAGAAAAAAATATTTAAATAAAATGTCATTAATTAATTATAATTTTTCATGATAGCAGTTATATTTTTCATTCCATTATGGGTTATAAATTTTTTATTATTATCATTATCCTAACTATGTTTTCCATCACTATCTTTTATAACTTGATAGTTAAATTTCTCTTTCATTCCCATGTTTTAAAATTCCATATTTATTTTAAATTGTGGAAAGATAGTTATGAGTTACATTGGGTAACTATTATGTTTCCAACTTCCCGTTTTTAAATGCTGTTTTTGTATTATTTTTTATGATGGTTAGAAAATTCATGTATTAAAACATTGAAAACCCAACTGAATTTTGAGGGAAAATTACATTTTAATGAGGGGAAGAATGTAACACATCGAGAATTATTGAATTATGTTTTTCAAAATAATTTAATTTTTTGATATTCATTATTTCATGAAAAATATAATATTTCTTTTCTAATATGAAATTACATAGTTATTCCTGATTTATACAGTAAAACATGTTATACATGAACTATAAAAAATAACCAATTTCCATGTGATAAACATAACACTGTAGAGGTATTCTCTTTTCAAATATTAACATTACATAACAATTGAAGAATATATAAAAGATTATACAAACATATGCCAAATTTTTGTACTATTCTATTGCCTTTGGAATCTTGGTAACATGAACCCTGGTGCATAAGTGAGATACAATATTCCCGACATAGTTCTTCATGACTAGAACCCTTCTTAGAAACATCAAACACAATACATATCTTCATAACCTCAGGAAGGAAAAATAGAAAAGGGTTATCTTAGATTCTCAGTACGGGTAAAAAAAGGATACATGTAAGCATAGACCTAATTATAGTGGTATTAAAACATGATCCTGAAAATTTATGATCATAACCTGTATATCCATGATAATAAATAGGAATCACGGAATAAATATTGATAGTTCAGAAGACCAGAATCACAATGAAATAAAGAACATAAGATATGAAATAATTACCTAGGAATAAAACATGGAATTTTGGAAAACACATAGGCATGTAATATAATTTCTGTAGTTTCTAAGGATCCAATTCCAAGACCATCATTTTATTATGGGTTCAATTATTATACCATCTTGGTAGTCATGGTATACTCTCATAGCAATTTTAGTTGCATGATTTCACTTCTAATACAATATTTGTAGTTATGGTTCACATATATTTCTATATATGTATTAAAGGATAAATCCCAATACCAAATTATTCTATCTCATTAAATATTAATATTTACCAAATGCATTGGAGGAAGATATAGGTCCCACAAATTTCATAATGAAATCATACTTACATGTGACACAAAATAATCATAACTTACATCATAACCCTGAAAATAAAATGAGTATCACAAACAAGTAATCATACCATAAAAATTGTAAAATTTCTAATATTTTATTATCAATTCAATAAAATAAGAACTCGTGAATGTTAAATAGATCTCATAACATATAACATGTGGAAGATAAATAAGATTCATTAAGACCCTGACAATAATAATAATCAATTTAGAGAATGATTAAAAATTGATTCTTTATATAATTTTATAGAAAGTAATGAGTGACATCAACATATATCATCATAGATCAAAAATAACATTGAAATTGGTTTGAAGAAAATATTTCTTGAGGAAAATATCTCCTCTGTAGTGAAAAATGATTTTTAAAAAATTCTAACTTTTTGAAAAAATTCTTTTCATTGAATATATATTTGAAAACATATAACATAATACTTATATAAAATAAAATTGTTTTAAAAGAGTTTTTCCTTGAAAATTGTATTTATAGAACATTTGAATGCATTTTTGAAAACTATTTTAAAACATGTATTTTGAAATAAAAATTATTTCCAACCTAAGTGATAATTAATGATAGATTTTCATTAAAACAAATTAATAATTATGATAATTAAAAAATAGTGGAAGAATGTTACTAAAAATTGATATAACAATTACAAATTTATTATAAGGAAACTCATGAGAACTCTTGAGAGATAGATCACATGATTTCATCAAAGGGAACATAATCGTTGATAATATCAAAAATTATTTAGATTGTTTCAATAAAAACATAATAATAACTAACAATGGATCACAACATTCATATAAGAAAATTAAATTAAATAAATAATATAGTGTCATGAAAAGAATAATATTAATGATATAAAATTAATAATATAAGTATTTACATCTCAAAAAATAATTTACATTTGTTACAATACATGAGTATCAATGAAGGTGTATTGAGAAAAAATTGTCTTACCAATTTGGAATAATTTGAAATATAAAACCCATTAAATAATGATCATTAAATGGATAGGTAAATACTCATATAATTATGTATAATATACATATAATATAGTCATGTGAATTACATACACCACACAAAATATGGGAGTGATGAATAAGGATTGTGTCTAATAGAAATAAAAGTGAGATGAAATTTCCCTAAACCTATTTGATGACTCTTGTCGTACTCATTAAAAATAACTGCATAATTAATACAAATATATTAAAAATATTTAACAAAACTATATTCTTATTTCTAATACAATATATGGTTTTATTATTACATTATATTATCATATTTTTTAAAATATTATGTTAAGGTTTCACTTCGGGTAATATTATATTTGTTCTTTGCATGTGTCTTAAAATTTTATATCATCAATCCTTATACATATATAATAATACCAGAATTTATTATAGGATATAAATATAATTTATTTTTATTAACTTTTTATCATAATGAAATATATAATATATATGTTTGAACAGGAATACGTCATTCTTAGTGACTTTAAGCGGTATGTATACATAACTGATTTTTCCATTTTTACTATCATATTTAACGATATAATAGAAATGAATTATTTTCATATATATATATAAAATGATCAATTTATAATTATAATTTTATATATTCCAAATATGTTCACAAAATTCATCCTTATTACCTTCCAGGAAGTGTGTGAATGAATCACATCACCTTAAGAGGGAAGTTGTCCATACTTCCTCAATTGAAATTATTATATTTTCATGAAATGGATTGTAAAAAAGATATTTTTGTAAAAGTAATATAGAACATTAAATACATAACAAATATATTATAAGAAATATGTAAATAGAGTTTCCATTATAATGTTTAACATGACAAAATTTAAATGAAAAAAAGAACAATCATTATTTTGTGAGGATGTAGGTCACTATACAAATAAAAAATATGTTTTTTACTTATTATATAGTGGTTTATATAAGTGTAGGATGAAAACATTTCAAAACCAAATACTATTATACTTATGATATAGATTTTTTATACAATCATTGAATAAATAGAGAGACGGAGATGGAAATAAATTAAAGAATCTTGAGAGTAGACGTCACATTTGAATCAGGTAAATCCTTTTGGTTTCTTCCAAAAGGCCTCCATGGATTTTTTTCAATCATGAAACATCCCCTAGGGCCCATTCCATGACTACCCAAAACCCAATTCTTATAGGTTAGGGCCATGAGACTAGTTCTGAGTAGGAATATCCCACACATGGGAGGAATTTTCCTAAGAACCTGTACACACCAACACAAATCCTATCGAAAGATGATGGAAAATAAAAGCACCATGTCAAATAAATGAATTAATTCCACTACAACCAAAAATAATATAATGATGAGAAGAAAAGAAGAAATTTAAACCTGGGGCAAAATACAAACCCATGAAAAACAAGACAACTACATGGTTCGTGCTACAGACAAGGGTAGTGATGCTGTACTAGAAAGATATCGGGAACACCGAGGCCCATCTGATCTCACAAGGCAGCATTAGATTTCGGTCCTACTCATCCTAGGGCTCTGTCAAACATCGTTCATATTACAAATACATAATACAAGTAGGAAAATCCCACGAAGGGGTGAGAAACACAATAATAAGAAGGATACCCTAAAAACACAAAGGAAGAACCACAATAGAACATATAGTCATATATACATATGTATATGACCTTACATATTCCATGAACATCGAGATATACTCAAATACTAGAAAAAAGTATAAGGATAAGTCACAACTACTTATACTATCAGACTCCACTAACATGGGCCCCACCTAAGGAGAAGACTCTTGTCAAGGGTCATAATATACATATTAGGATTCTCTGCAGTGAATACCACACACCCAATATGTATTACCTTGAAGTATAATAGATTATTAGAGAATACCACAAACCCCAAGATGCAGCTCCTCACATAATGTAATTTGAAGAATACAACAAACCATACAATGCAACCCACTAGATATAAGATTAACTCGCTTCACTCGGAGGTCACGTATATACCCAAAAAAACTCTATCAGACATGATAGAGTGTCAATCAGTCTCACAGACGATTCCCAAACTCTATTTGGTTCTCTATCTATCGAGGGTATTTCCATGAAATAATATACTAAATCCCCAAGGATAGAACCCATGGGAATCTATACACTAATACTATTACATAAAAAACACCCAAAAAGACATTTAAAAAGGGTCACCCTATCTCTAGGGTCTCAAAGCCACATATGGATCATCAAACAGAATTATAGTTTGAATGATGTTGGATTTTATGTAAAATGGGGTCATTCATGTCCGGGCCATGGCCGACCTGGTTGGCAGACCAAAACCAATCTAGCATGGGGTCCTCTAACATGACCCGGGCCTAACCCGACTCGCTAGGTTAGACTAGGTGGGTCCAATTCAGCCTACTATAGTGGACCAACCAGTAACATGGACCATGTCCAAGGTGTGGGCCTTGGACCAAAGCTAGCCTGCCTGACCATCCCGATAAGATGGAGGGGGCCGGTCTTCTCCACCCATGATGTGATGGGACCTGCATCTCCAACCACCTATAGAAATAGCCACATGTCTCCTCTATAGTCCATATAGACCAGAGCCTCCAACTGCATCCATAGAGACCGCTACTGGCCATTGTAAGTTGCCCATGTCTGCCACAAACTACATAGATGCTGGCTTCTTCCACTGTATCACACACTGCCTCCCATACCACAGCGTCCTCCAAGCTGTGGACCTCTGATCGTCTATCACGGTTGCTGCTGCGAGGTCCTCTGCCTCCATCCATTGAGATGGCAGTTATCCACCTTCAGGATTCTAGTGCTACCCTGCACTAGTGCTCATTCTGTGGTCTCCCGTTGTATTTTTTCCCGTATAAATTTTCATCTAGGAATTGATCCTGGATCATCAGGTCCTAATCTACACTAATACAGTCTCTATTGTAGAATCACCTTTGATCCGGGGGTTTGATAATTTTTAGAACCCCTTGAAAATAATTGAGTCCTGACCACAAAGTTTTAATTGATAAGCATGAAAAATGGGTTAAGAAAAAGCATCAATAATGTCAAAAATTGATGGATCGTGGCCATATATGTTTTGGCCTCGATCCATCCATGATAGATAAAGAAAATGTTGTAGATTATTCCAAACTCTAATTTTTATTTTATACAATTCAAACCCAAACGATTACCCATCCTACAAGACAGACATGATTCATGAATTGATCCGTTCATCGACGAATTCACATTCATCATGTAAAGGATCATGAATAGGGATTAAACCAAATAAAACAAGACTTACCCATAAAATTGTACCGGTTTATGATGAACATTAATGTTCATTTTTTGTCAATCTGTCATCGATCCACCAAGAAGTGATCACGATCCCTGATTTTTCATTAGTCACTTTCCCATGCTTCCTTCCAAGGATCCCCCTCATGATATACATCAAGGAAATCACACGTTTATAAATTGTAACCCCAGTACCATACCCCTAGGTAAAAAGGAAACTGAATCTGTTGTGTCATTAAAATATTTTTATTTAAATATTTAATGATGGTTATGTCAAAAATATATCTTTTTTGTTTGGCCTACGCCAGAAAATGTTAATCCCTACCTAAGGTGAAGTCATTGATCCCAATGCAACAGTGGCCTTATATTTTCTATATAGGCACCCCAATAGTGAGTTATACAAAAGCAATGTTAGCCTCTGAGAATTATTAATTTTATAGATATATTTAATAAAAAAATTATATTTGACACAACGGGACTCAAAATCTTATGTTTTCTCAGTTACTGATCTCTGAATCTTCCGAATTAATTTACTAAAATAGATTACAGAAAAATCCGAGTTATAAAATTCTCCCAAATTGAGGGATTTAAGTCCCCAAAATCCAATACAAGGTATAATAAAAAAATTGGTGATGATCATGCATCAGAGCCTCCCTCTCCCAAGTGCTCTCGTAGAGGTTCCCATGCTACCACCGAACACGTACTCGTCGAATCGACTGCCTATGAAGGATCCTTTCATAATGATTCTCAATCCTCATAGGGAACTCCAAAAATGCATCCCAAACATCAATTACCTTCTCGCCCCAATTGATAATGTGTAGTGGGTCATGCACGTACCTCTTCAGATGCGACACATGAAAGACCAGATGCACTCAGTTACACTATGGGGGTAGAGTTAGATTATACAACAACTCAATAACAATGCTCATAATATCGAAATATCCAATGAACCTCAATGAAAATTTTATTCCGTGGTCAAGTCTCTAAAAATCTTGTTGAGTTGAGATATGATGGAAGAAATGGTCTCCCTACATGAATTTTATGTCCCTCTATCTCCAATCATCATAAGACTTCAACTGGATCTATGCAGTCCTCATCTGCTCCTAGATGATCTATGCCCTCCCACTAGAAGCTCGTGCGAACTGTGGTCCCACAAGTTCTAACTACAATGGGTCATTCCAACATAACGATGATATGCAAGGTCGCCCATACAAGGCCTTGAACGGTTCCATACCTATGGTGGAGTGGAAACTGTTTTTGTTTGAAAACTATGCTAGTGGTTTGTGGTCCTCCCAACAATGAAAAAAGTCCAAAATACATGCACAAATCATGTCCTCTATAGCCCAGATGGTTCTCTCCATATGACCATTTTTCTTGAGATGAAATGTTGTTCTCAGCTCTAACCGCACCACAAAATCCTCCAGAAAATCCTACAAAATTTAGGATGTTAAATGAGCATCATGGTCTGAAACAATTTTCGATGGAATCCCATGAGTCCAAAAATATTTTTGACGTAGATTCATCTAAGGATTTCTATTGAACACTTATCCATGATATATAGGAAGTGGGCCAACTTGGCGAGTTGTTCAATGATCACCTTAATGGTATCATGTCTCCTAGACATGTTTGGTATACTTTTCATGAATTTAATCGATATCCCATCCAATATCCACTATGATACATCGAGTTGATGAGTCAAGACTACTGAACTTGTTGCTCTTCCTTCACTTTGCAAAAAAACGAGGCATTGAGAAATGAACTCTACCACTACCTTCTTCATCCCTGGCCAACATAACTAGCATTGAAGGTCCTAGTACATATTTTCCACTCTTGGATGTACCACCAGGGGGGCATGTGAAATTCGATCTGGACCTCCTCCCGCAACACCACCAAATCAACCGTTCTCCCTATGAAAATAATGACATCATCCTCACCTGTTAAAACCCCATCAGGGGCTATCCATGAGGATAACTATGGACAATAGTTCTTTTAGTCTATGTCCCCAAGTTGTGACCCCATTACTGAAAAGTGGAGGGGAGACATCTATAGACTAAAGGAAAACATCTACATAGTCATCGAAGAATGATATATATAGTGAAGAAAACTGCTCTGACACCTTACTCAGCAACTACAAGTTGGACATCTTGCTGTGCGCATCTACCAGCACATTCCCCTTCACCAGAGTACAATCAATCTAAAATTACTAATCCTGGAGGAACTCTATCCACTACCTATGCCTCAAATTCATTTCCATATGAGATAATCTATACTAGAGGTGATTATTGTCTATGTAGATGATAAAACACTACCACATCATGTAATGCCCCCAAATTATCAAAGTGAAGACCACTACAGCCAGTTCAAGATCATGGTTCATGTAGTTCTTCCCATGTTGCCTCAGTTGGTGTGAACCATGACCAATTAGTAATTTCCCCTGCATCATGACATATCCAAGTATAATCCCTAATGCATTGAAGAAAACCGCATACCCGACACCCTCTTCTAGTATCGTTAGGATGGGAGCATTCTTCAACCTCCATCACAACTCATAGAAGGAATAATAGAATTTTTATATGCACATAAAGGGTTTTCCATTCTATGTCTTCGTTGTCAAGGGTGTTGCTACCCTGGAAAAGTTGGGCCTGAACCTCTGATAATACCTAGGCAAACTGAGAAATCTCATTTCCTCGGTCACTCTCCGGGTTGGCTCCCTTGTAATCCCAGCCTAAATCTTCACCATATCCACCAAAAATCCATCCTCTAAAATGACATGTACCAAAAATTGGGCCTCTAAAATGCAGATATGACACTTAGAGAGAATTCCTAAATAATGGTTCTCTTAGAGTATATCTTGGACCATCCTCGGGTGTATTGCACTTTCCTTCCTGGTTACTGAGTACAACATAATGTCATCAATGAATACCACATCAACCCAATTAAGGTATTGTTGGATGCTCGTGTTCATGAGGACCATAAACATAGATGGGATGTTGGTTACACCGAATGGAATACCCAAGTATGCTTAGTGGACATACAAAAACATGAAGGCAATCTTTGGTATATCCTCAACCTGTACATGAAGCTGATGATAGTTTGATCTGAGTTCTATCTTCGAGAACCACCACACTTCCTTCAGCTGGTCAGAGAGGTCATCAATTCTTTGCAGTGGATACTTTTTCTTCTTGGTCACCTTATTTAGACGCTCGAAGTCCACACATTGCCTCAATATCACATATTTCTTCTTGGAAAACAACAATAGGGCTTCCCATGGTGAGACATTGGGCCACATGAAGACCTTCCTCTTCAAATCCTATAGTAGTACCCTCTACACCAGAAGCTCCATGAGATATATCTTATATGCAGGTGTGGATATATGTGCCTTCTCTGGGTATATATCAATGAAAAAGTCAACCTCTCTACAAGGAGGTAATACTTGAACATCATTGGAGAAAACATCCTCATACTCATCCACCACTATAGAAAACTAGGGATTACTCTCATCCACTACACCGACTTCAAGGCTAGATAACTGAAGAGGGATTAGTTACACCCTCTATTGATAAATCCAATCCAACGCTTCATGCTTCTCCTCTTTTCATGTGAAATATAATCTGGTCTCATATCTACCATCATACCACAATCTATGAATAAAATTGTAAATCTTAGCAAGTAATTTGGATATCCAGTCCATACCTAGAATGACTTCTTAAGGCCTCTATACCGATACTAGTTGTTTCGTTCCTATGCTCCCAATTCCAATAGTAAACTCACATTATCGTAAATTTTGCGTGATCACTGAATCCCCTTCTATAGAAGTCTCTAAACAAAATCTTGGAGCCAATGACTCCACCAGAATCTCTGAGCACCGAACATTGTTCATAACTTGGAAGAAGTGACTAGAACCTGTGTCTATATGAATTGTAGCTCGTGTGGAGAATACACATATTGTACATTGAATCATATTTCGAATTATAGGGTCTTAAGCTTACATCTCATGAAGCTGTCCTATCCCCTATCCATCGGCTCCTTGAGCCCATGGTGGACCCCCTCTAGGTTGTGGTGGTAATACCTCAAACCTACGACCACCACCCGATGCTCTACCTATGCCCCTTCCATGTCATCCAAATCCTTACAGTCCACCCTACTCAATCCTTTATCTCTGCCTTGGAGGTCCCTCAACCATATGCTAATCATTTGTATGGATTGATGGTAAATCCCAAGCCATGTTTTCAAACTACCGCACCTGAAACAAATTCTATCCTTTGGCTGTCCTGCTTTTCACTAGGTTCCATTCACCACTAATCTTGTATCCTAAGGATTTCTCTTGAATAACTATCCCTCTTAATCCCATTATTCTACTATCGGTTTCACACCATTGATGATTTATAAAAATGGTGCATGTTGTTAGCTCTTAGTACTGGTGTTTGATCCACTAGAATGGTCACCATTAGCATAGCTCACACCAATACATCATCTTGAGTAGGGATATAAGGGACCCCATGGATGCCCTAATCTATGGTTTTAGTCCCATATCTAAATATTAATCCCTAATGAATGACTATTTCACCATATATGTGGAGTAGTAACAAAGCACGATGAATCTCGCTGAGTACTCTCCAACTAAAATGACGCCATGTTATAGGTATAGGATCTCATGGAGGTGTGTTGAGAAGAAGGTCACTAGAAATAACTCCTCCTAGATAAATAACTCTATGTCAGCCCAAGAGATGGTCATGTTGTCCTGCATATAGATTGGTAATCTCCACAACTGACCTGCTGATCCCTATAGAAGGGTTCTGACTATGACTCCCATCTAATCAAGAAGTGTCCTTATAATGAGAAAGACACGTTGTAAATGCCTCTATCCAATACTTAACTATCTATGGGTTTTTATCACCGCAGAACATGGGAGGTCACTTCCTCTTGAACTCATGCAATGGAGTGTGCCTTTTTGAATCCTCTTCCAAAAGCATTGGTTGAAACTGCAACTCAATGGGTGGTACTACAGGAAGAAGATCACATGGGGTCCCATATCATGAAATGGCATCTGAACTAACACCTCATCACTATGTGGATCATCCTCATGATCATGTATTGGGATCCTGGATCTCTTTATTCGTAGAGGTATCCTAAAACCGGCCAATATGAAGCATGATTAAAAGAGTATATCTAGAGAGTTTTCCCAAGAAGGACATGGAAAACAGAACCCATTCCAATATTTTGCATGTCCATTCATTTCCCGGCAATAAGTGTTTTCATGAACTAAGTCGGAAAGAAGGTTCCTAGAGTTATAGTTTATGAATACATCGGCCATCGCACCAACAATGGATTTCTGAGCCTGAAAGATGAAATCAAGACGCATAACACTATTTACCCAAACTAATTTCAATGACTCTGTGTCCTAATGTGAAATGGGTTCCAATTTGATACTAATATGTCATGAAACATCCCTTAGGTATCGTTTTGTGACAACACCAATCCCACCTTTGGTAGGCTAGGGGTGGCTACTAGCATCGTGTAGGCATATCCCACACATGGGAGGAATTTTCTTAAGACCTAGTACACATGCATACAAATCCTAGCCAAAGATTTTGGAAAGTGAAAACACTATGTCAAGAAAATAAAATCATACCACTAAAACATGACAATAGAGTATGCTAGAAAGCAACGCAGTAAACTATAAAAGTGATATAATACAAACCCCAAAAAACAGCAAAACTAAATATTCTGACCTATATACAATGGTACTGAACCCTCAATAGAAATCATCCAGGCACACATAATCTTGTTTGTTCCCTCAAGTTTCATACCAGTCCTTTTCCTGGTCCTGCTCCGCTTAGGGCTCCATTAAGCATTAATCTTCTACAAAAGACATGACATGTGGGGGAAATGCCTATTTAGGTGTGAGTAACACAATACTATGTCGGGCACCAAGAAAAAAAATGGAAGAACCCAAAAAAATGAAATTTTATCTCTATATTGGTATATTCACATATATATGCTATGAACATCTAGATATACTGAAATACTAGACACACAATAGAAGGATAGGTGATTGCATTTTTTCCCACAATAGTTCTCTATCTATGGTCCCTCCCAAAGAGAAAACACTTATCAATTGTCATAATATATATAGGGGATTCTTCTCAAATAATATTCTGAAAATTATATATACGACCCCACAATGTAAGTAATTGTCAGAGAATACAACATACCCTACGAAGTGGCTCATAACATAGGGGATTTTGAAGAATAACATGAAACCAATGATGTGGCCCACTAGATATTGCATTAATTCCATTCAACCGGAGGTTATGTTAAGACCCAACAAACTTCATGAGGGGTGATAGATTATCAACTCATTAACAAGGAGGATTCCCTAACTCTATTCGAGACTCTATCTATCGAGGGGATTCCCATTTAATTCCATACCGAACCCTCATGGAACGATCCATGGGGAAGCTCCACTATAATATTCCTTTATAAACACCCACAAAGTTATATCAGAAAGAATTCCTCATAGCAAGGCTCCCAACTCCACAAACATCTCATCAAATGTACTTACATTATGAATGTTATGGGTTTTTTTTGTAAGAATAGGTTTGTTGTGTCCAGGCCCAGGCCGACCCGGTCAGACCAACCCGACCCGATCCATCAGGTGGTCCATTAACCAGACCGACTGGGTAGGATGGCCAGTTTGGCATGGACATGACTGATTAGGTCTGACCCAACATGTCATGATGAATCAGCCATCAATGATGACTGGTCCCGCTGCGCTGGTCCTGCCTGATATATGATGCTCAACCAAGGGCTTCCATTGCCCGAGGCATTAGTGTAATCCTGGAGTCAGCCCGCCTAAATAACCTATCCTACTGTAGTGGGCCGATCTTCTGCAACCATGATGTCGTGGGAACCATGTCTCCGAACCACCCATGGAAATGGCCATGGGTCACCTCTGTGGTGTATCTAGACAGCAACCTCTAGTTTCATAACGCGATAGCGAGCCACGTCCACCAAGACGACCAACAACCATTGATGGCGGCTCCTATCAACCACCACCAGCATAGACATAGGCCTCTTTTGGTGTCGCATGATGTGCCTCCAAAATCTCCATGGTGTCTGAGTTTTGGTCCTCTATTCTACACCTGCAACTATTACTACGGGTTTCTCCACCACCGGTTGTTGAGCTGGCATCCGTTCACCATCGGGTGGTCACACCGCTGCACCCTGATGCTCCTTCCACGATGTCTTGTTCATTTACCATTGGCCAAAAATTCTATTTGGTCATAGATCTAATATCCCATGGTCCTGATATACACTGATCTGGTCTCTATGGTCGAATTACTTTCGATCCGATGGTCTGATCGCTTATGGAACCTCCCTGAAATCTTTAGTTCGTGACTACAGGGGTTTAACCTTGAAGTGTGATGGACATGGTAAGAAGAAGAATCAAGAACACCCAAAATGGTTGGATATTTTATTTCATTGGGTTGGCATAGATTCTTCCATGTTAGATGAAGAACATCTGGTATAAGAATCTAAATTCTAAATTTGATTCATCTCAATTCCACCACAGATGTTTGACTATTCCCGTAAGACACACACGATCCATGAAATGATCCGTTTGTTGATTGATTCATGTTCATCATGGTAAGGATCAAGAACGGGGAAAAAACCAAATAAAATAATGACCGACCTTAAAAATTGTACCGGTTGATGAATAATGTTTGTGTTCGTTGTTCTTCAATATGCCATCGATCTATCCACAAGCAATCACGATCCATGATTTCTTGTTCTTCACTTTCCAACTCTTTCTTCCAAGGTTTCCTCTAACCATAGCCCTCATGGAAATCTCAGGGTAATGAATTTAAACCCTGAACCCCTACCTATGGTTAATAAGGAAATATAATATATTTCGTCTTGAAAATATTTTGATGAAAATATTTAATGACGGTATCATCCAAAATCTATCTTTTTCTTCTATCATGTTCCATATGATGTGTGGCGCTATATAAGGTGGAGCCACTATTCTAGAGGCAATGGTGCATTCTGATTTTCAATTTGGGAAACTGTTTTGGGAGTTATAAGAATTTTAAAAATTCTGAAAATTAATGTAAATTTTAAAGAAGATCTTTATTCCAAAATTTATTTCAGGTGCACTGGGCCTCATAATAACATGTCATCCTAACACTTGATCCCAGTATTTTGTTAATTAAATTTTTAGAAAAAATGAGAGGAAATTCAAATTTGTCACAATTTCTAACAATGGGGAGCATTATTGGATGAATTTTAGGATGTTGGGAGCTTAGGTGAGAATATTTTTTACTGACCATGGGTCCTGATTAGTTTGATGAAGTGGGATGAGTGGTTCCAGTTTATTAGAGGAGGAGGAGTAGTACTCTTGTTAATATTTAAAGATATAATTCCTCCACATTTTTCATAATTAATGTGGATTCAATACATGACCAATGTAGAGTCAAGGTATTATTTGGTCGACCTAAGGAAAATAATAGTGTCTTGGATAAGTTCTTATGTCATTTTGAATTATAAATTTATGGTTTAGGCCATAGTTATGCTTAATTTTACCTTAAGTGATTTAATTAATTTTAATCACTTTCATGAATATTTTAAGTCAAAATCTAATTTGACATTATTAAAAATTTCATATTATTATGATTCCAAATATAGAATCTACATTTCTAAATTCCAAACACATAAGTCGAATAAATTAATTTAAATTATACATGCTGACGTGACGACGCTACATTTCTTTAATGTAAAAATTACTGAATGTTTTCTATGTATTTATATTCAATTTAAATAATAAAATGGTTCCAAGGAAATAAATTGGATTAATCAATAGAAATATTATATAATTATATTTTGATAAATATTTAAAATAGAATTTATCTATATAAATAAAATAAATGAAAAATTAGTTTTGAATGGAAAATCAATATTTTTCAATATTAATTAAAAAATGGTACGTCATACAAAAATAAAATAAATTTTTTAATAAACTAATTCTTATGTTACTATTTAAAAGGTGGAGTTTTTTTTAAATATTAAATCAAAAAAATTTCTAAAAAATGGATTTATAATTGGTGTCTCTAATGAATGGTGTTAAATATACCATGATTTTTAATAATAGTTTTTAAAACATATAGATAAATTTTTCTAAAGTTACATATATCAAATATGTTTTATATATATCAAAAATATTTGATTGAATATATAACATATATATTATATTAATATCACACACTAATTAATTTAATTTATTAAGGTAAAATACCTCTGAGACCATATTAATATTGTTATTTATATGCAATTAGTTTTCATATTAATCTCTAATTAAATGGTATCATATGAACTAATATTATATTTTTATAAACCATATATTTTATCAAATTAATAAAAAATATTAATATCATATAATTGAAAGGATAGGTTATATATTATTATATTGAATGATACCATTTTAATATATTATTTTTCAAAAAACTTGGTAATTCATGTAACTAAATCTATCTAGCAAAGTCATTATTGTGTTTAATGAAATAAAAATTCGTTTTTCAATATAGAGAAAGCTAAAAATTATGTTGTTGTGTAGTACATGATTACTATGATGTTACACATAACAAAAGAAAAAAATATTTCTTTAATAAAAAATAACCTTTTTTTCTGTGTTGTGATAAATGAATAATATCATCAATCATAAATTATTTCAATCAAATATTTAAAAAAATATTGTGGTGATTCAAACACTAAGTTTCTAAAACAAATTTTTTTTATTATTTTAATTATTTAAATAATTATGTTATAATATATACATTAAATAACATAATCTAAATTTTTAAAAAATAAATTTAAAATAATATTTATAATGTTTTCATAAAGATATTAAATTTTCATAAACAACATATAAATTTTGTTAAAGAACATATATGTTTTAAAATACTATTTTATAAAATGAAAATCCTTCTTTGTATTTTTGTGAATAATAAAAATTTAATTTTTGGAGACTTAATAATTTAATTTGATAAAATTATCATTAATTTTAAATTCATAATCTAAAAATTATTTGACGGTAAATATTTGGGATATTTCTCAAAAACATAAATTTTGGATGAAAAGTGAAAAATGGGAAATTTAAACCCAAATTATACTTTTTTAAAAAATTAATTTTTATAGTAAAATTATATTTTAATTTGATTTTAATTATTAATTGGATAAATATTATACCAATTTTTCTATTTAGGTTATTTGAATCAATTTCACCATGAAATTGGCCATAAAATTATTTCATTATTTTAAACATTTTTGGTTAGAAAAACCTGATGTCGTGACATGTTTTTGGGATTACTTTTAAATTTATTGGTTATAATTATATGAGTTTAATCTTGGAAAATTTAAGGTATATTTATTATCATAATAATATGTAATTTCAAATATTTTCATACTCTTTTTGATCAAAAATATTTATGAATGTGATGAAAATTAATTATAGAGATTAATAGAAAAAATTCTTTAGTAATGGACTAAAATTTATACTAAAAGTCCTAAATGACCTATAATGTCGTCCAAAAGACATTTTATGTTTATAGTTAATCCATATCCATCATTTTATTAGATTCAGACCATTATTGGAGTAACATTACATTTGAAAAATGGTGATGTGATTCTATTTTTTTTTGAAATTTACGAGAATTCAACTACACCACCACAATAAAAAGCACATACCCCTCTAACTTACTTAGTCATATAAAGAAGATATGTATCGACAAAAAAAGAATAACTCTCGTAAAAAAATCACTATAATTATCCAAGAATCCTCTCTTAGGGAATAAATCTATCCAAGGAAGACCTATGGTGTAAACCAAGAGAAGTTACGCAAAGAATACGTGACATCCATCCATAAGTTAATTTGTATTATTTTTATCCTCCACCACTAAACTCTTATTATTACATAATTATATCTTAATTTTAGTATCTTAAATATTCTAATATGTTTTTTTTAAATTGTTTATACCTACACCAACACACACTTCTATGATATGTGTAATGAATTTACCATTCATGGGTATGGAAAACTACTGGCTCACAAAGTTATGTTGTTCATTTTTCCATTACCACCTAACATAGGTGGGAATTGTGATTTAAAATACATTTTTATACTATATATATACAAATATATATATATAATATTTATAATTTATATATTCTTTTCTAAGTCATATTACACTTACATTAATTCATTACTTTTTTATGTAAATATGATTACTTCATTTGTAGATGTGTGGACTACCCCTTCCTCAAAGCGATGTGATCCGTTCACACATTATAGGGAATATATTAAGGATTGGTTTAGTGAGTATATAACATGTATTTTAAATATTAATTATAATATAATGATATTATATATATATATATATTCATATATTCCATTTACTTTCTTCCTATCAATACGAAAATAAAATGGAAGCAATGTTAATACATATATATGACCTACCGTCTCCAAAAGCGGTGCATTTAACAAGAAAATTTTAATAATAGTGTGGTTTAAGGTCATAATAAAATAATATATTTTATGATATATGATAATATTATTTTTTGGAATAGGGATAATAAAATTATACATATTATACATGAATTTTTATCCTTGATGAATAATGTAATTACTTAATATATTTGTTTTGTCGTCTCACTTTTATTTCTATGATACATATGCATTTTTCACCAATAATTTATTTGTTGTTCTATATATAACAACTCTTAATGTAATATATGATAATATAATTAAGTTTAAAGGCATTTATATATTCATTTTCATATCTCTATTTCATGGGGTTTTTGGATTAAACATTACCAATTCGGTAAATTAATTTGTATCTCAATTTTATTTTTTTGATATACAAACCTTTTTATGCACCCATATTCTTATATGGGATGTATATAATATCTTTTGAAATTTTAAATCATTAATATAATTATTAAATTATATTTTAATGTTTATTAAATTTTATTATCTCATATGAATTATGATTGAATGTTATCAATGTAAAAATAGTTTATTACTACAATACCTTAATTTATAGAGGCTATTTAGAATTATGATAAAATTGATGAAATATTATTATCCATATCATTAGAAAAATCAAGAATTTTTTTATCCTATCATTATTTAGGATATCTTAAGTTATTGGTACCATATTTCTACTTTTGAGGAATTAATAAATTTAAGAATTGTTTTAAGAAAATATGACTCTATATATATCTTCATTCATAAATATTTTATAATTCAAAGCCATGGGTCCTAAAAAAGTTTTAAAATATATTTAAATTATAATTTTTATTTATAATTTTTTCAATATTATTTTATATGTTTTTAATAAAAAATTATTTAATTTTTTTCAATATAATTTTATAAGAATTCAATGAAAACAGATATCAAAATTTTTTGAAGCTTCTGTAAGAAGATTTCGATGAAAAATGTTTCCAATTTTTTTGATGATTTATTTTTATGTTTTTAAATTATTTTTATTGAAATGTCTTTTAAAAATGTTTTGATTTTTCATTTTGAGTATTAATGTTATTTTAATGAAAATGGTTAATTTTTTCAAGTTTCTATTAAAATATTTAGATGTTATTTTGAATCCATAATTTTGGGAAAATGATTATGTTTTAAAAATATTCAATGAAGAGAATTTATTTTCTTAAATAACTATTTTAAATTAAATTGTGATACATTCTTTATAAGAAAAATAGGTTTTAAAAGGATTAATGAAAAGTATATAGAAATAAATAATATATTCCAAAAGAAATCTTCCATATGATCTTTGAAAAAAAAATCCATATATGATAATATACATGGTTATAGATTATAATTTACTAGGTATATGATCAAAGTATATCTTTCATATTATTTAATGAATGGTTTATGTTTTTATGGAATAAGTTTTACTACACCATATTCTCTTCCACAAGTAATATGTAGTTTAAAACATCATATTTTCACGGGTTATGCTTATATGAATGGATTTTGAGACCTTTCCCCCTTCTATAAGTAATGTTATGAAGAAGTTTTATGATACCAATTTCATTTCTTATGTCATGAAATGATGTTAATGATTCCCATATATTTTTTTGTGCCATGATTTGATGAATTTTATTTTATATTATGGCACATTAATGAATAATTTTAATATGTTATGGGTGAGACCTATATTAGCATCTCAAACATATAGTAAGTATTTATCTCTCTTGAGATAATGATGGCATGTCCATTGAAAACCATGATCCACTAAGGGAAACAGGTGAGTCTTAATCCAAATTGGAAAAAATGTGTCTCCGAATGACTAAGTGAAGAATGGGGAACCCTATCCACAATGGAAATATAAGTAAATAAAATCCACTATGTGATGATGGGGAAAACCGATCCACTATGGGATTTTGGGGAAATGGTATCCCCCATATGGAAATGTCTATAAATGTCGATTGTGATCAGTCTTTCCTATTAGGTATAGTCCCCGTGATGTTCCATGATATTTTTTTTGAAATGATCATTGAATTATAGTGAATGATATTAAATGTTTATGTGTTTTTAAAACATTCTATTTCTTATGACATTAATATTCTCACATCTTCCATGTTCGTGAATATTATAGGATTTATATTTAATGAACGTCCACTCTTTATTCCATCTCACATAATTATGATATCATTTATACATAGTATAATCTTCAAATATTATACTCATGTTCGCAAACCCTTATGTTCATGTTATACGTATATATTTCCTATATTTTCATTTATAGAAAATTCAAGCTCCTTTATTTTTTATGTTTTCTTTCCCCATGTTGGGAATAATGGGTTTAAGTAGGAGTACTAAGGGAGAAGATATATATGTAAGAAGATGAATATAATTAACCGAACAAGAAAATGTTGTTCCATCTTTATAAAGATGCCAAATTATTATGTTCCACAAATATGTATATTGTAATTTGATTAATATTATTATAAAATTATATATATCGATGTATTTTAATCCAATGTTTCTATAATGAGGAACTGCAGAAATGTTAAATTTGATGTAAAATAAAATAGTTTTACCAAATCATTTAATATTTTATATATTTCGAAGGAGAATTGGAATGAACATTGTAATATTTATCCCTCAATGTAGAAAAGACCACTATTTTAATTGGATCCAATGATCTATAAGTTATATGATATGTATTATTACAACTGAATTAATATTTCTTATTTTACGGTGCTCTGAACATGAAATATTTATCTTATTTTTTTATAGTTTTGATGGTGAAGAAGATCAATGGAATAATGTTATCTGAATGTGAGGGAAATAAAATAAACTTTAATCCCTAAAATGGGATGAGTTATGGGATTATATTTAATTAATTACATTACCCATATTATCCCTATGAATATTGAGAAATAATTACATGAGAATGACAGTAATGATGATATGTTTGTTTTTACATGTGTGGAAAATTTTTAAATACTAGAAATGTATGATTATGGTATTATTATTGAATATGACTATATGATTGATCAATTTTTACGTGGCTTCAAACCATGTCTCAAAATGGAATTTTCCATAAGAGACTTAATTATATATGAAGAACTCATTCTATGTTCTATCTAGGAGAAAAATTGTTATTTTATTCACAAATCAATATCATTTTTTTGATAAGAAAATAATGACTACATTAAAATTAAATTATAAAAATCCATGGAGTTAAAAAGATGGATTTTTCTTATTCTAGAAAAGTTGAAATAAAATTGAATACAATTATTTTATAGATACTAGTAAATGTTTAATGTATGAAAAATATGGCCACAAGAAAATCATATAACAATCTAATGGAATGAAGACAACTAATTATGAAAATGGGGGACAAATTTCCATAGAATTAAACATCCACACATAAAATCTACAACTACATATATTATAGAAATTTTGATAAAAATTTAACATAAAATATTTTTTAAGGATGATGATCGAACACAGAATACATATAAGCCTAATGAAAATTGGAAATATCATATGGTAACTATTGACAAAGTGGGTGTGATAAAAAAGTGGATAAAAGTACACGTACCTTCAATTACCAAACATATATAGTCCTATGAAATTATGGTTATACCAATTCAATTATATCTAAAGTATTTTTTATGGGTGTCATATTACCACCTCAATAATTAGATGTTGAAAAATTATTAAAAACTCATAATAGTATAATGATCACAACTCAATTCTATGAATCGTCTAAAATTTATGAATCTATGAATGCTATTCGTAATAATATTGTTCTTATTCCTCTTGTTTAAATTAATTTGTTTTTTGGGTGGAAAAGATTTAATTATATGAACTCAATATTAATATCGGAGGAAGGGATACAATATAGAATATTCAAAACTAATATGGGATTATAAATTTTTGGGAGGATAAATATTAACATATAATGTATATTTCTTGTGTTTAATGGGTATTAAATCCCATTAAAATGGCTTATTTTTATCATATGTTTAGGTATGAACACACTATAAAATATATTATAATTATTATATATTTCATGGTTGTCTTTCTAGAATATGCGCCTAGTATTCTACTAAAAATATAACATGAGTTTCCAACAGAACTCAATACTAAATATATTTAAAATACCTCATATAGAATTCCCTCAATTGTTTTTTAGTAATTGAATAAGAAAATAGAGCAAATTCTTCATATTGGATTCATTCATCTAACCGTATGATCATGTGGTGCCCCTATTCATTTTTTTAACAAAAAAATAAGATTCATTGCGACTCTACATTGATTATTAGTATATTAACAAGATCAAAATCAATTATAATATCCTCTTCCACATATTTATTCTTCTTCAGTGATTTAAGAGGATCTCTCTATTTTTTCAAGGACTTATATTCGGACATTATACTATCAATTGAGGGTTAATAGTGACTAACCACCAAATAAATCATTCCAAAAGTGTTATTAAAACTATTAATTTATAGTGATAATATGTTGACTTATTAATTACAAAATTATATACACAGATATAATGAATAAATTCTTTATTTATAACTTTTACTAGTTTTTTCTAGTCTTTATCAATGATATTCATATATATTCTTTATGAAAGGATTATATTTAATAAAAAATTAGGAATGTAATTATGATAGTAATCAAGGATATGATATAGAAAAAATTTTCAATGTCTGCATTTTTCCTATAAAAATATTCATTTTTAGGTCATATAATCAAAGGAAATGTTTTATCAGTGGATCCATCAAAGAGAGAATTTATTGATCATTTTCATAGAAAATCCATTGTTATTGAAATCTATATTTTTATGAGGTTAGATTCATATTATAAGTAGATATTTATTATTTCTAATTGTTATCTAATTAAGACACTATTTTAACACAAATGGTAATTATGTGCCTTTAGACATATAAATGTGATGATTATTTCAAGGAACTGATGAAAATATTAGTTTTATTCCTTTTCTCACAATAACCGGAAATGAATAAGGATTTTTGATTTATATTAATTCTATAAAAATGTATATGGGTTATATTAAAATGTACAATGTTACGATGATATCTTATCCCCAAAATAATTTCATTGTTGAATAGAAATATTAATCAAATCCAGATTTAAAAATATCATGGATAATATTTTCATCAATGATCTATTGGAGTTATATTTATTGAAAATGTTGGGAAATATATAGTGAAAATAAATTTTAATGTGTATATTCACCCATAAAATTTTACTATATTCAAAATAATATGGTTTTATTTTATTAATTGTTATGACATCAATATATATAACCAACCCAGCAATGATATTAATTTTCCTTTTGGCTTTGAAAAATAGAACATGATATCTTATATATGATGCGGATCATAAAAAAACAATTTTTGGGTATATAAAGGGTGTAACTAGAAATAATAATAGAAAATGACAAATCCTATCATTCTCAAAGGAGTGCTCAACCATCAATAAATTTAACCTTTAATGATGGAAAAAATTTGGATTAGGAGATATAAACGATTATATGAAATGTTCCATATTTTAACCATGATTTTTATAGAATTATATAGTTCAGTAATGGAGTTTGTGTCATATTATTATAAGATATGAAGAGGTTATTTTTTAATGAATCCCATTGATCATCATTTTAAATTAATCTTTAAAGTAAAATGACTTATATAGATCTGGATAAGAATTTATTTTATGACTATATGAATTTGATATTTATTATTATGTGTCTTGGTACATATTATTTATAAAATTTAATTCCAAGATATTTATTAATAGGGGATGTTACAAACATTAACCACAATATAATGGGAATGATAAAATTAAACCATGGATTTCATTATTGAAATCTTAATAATATATAATGGTCATAATGTTATTAGGGATATGTCGATCACCATATAATGTTGGTTCACTTTATTATAGTTAATTAATTTTTCAATATTCATATTCATTCAATGATATAAATTATGTAATGAGTAATTTTACATCTGGTAACACAATATATTGTAACTTGTTAGGAACCACTATTTATATCAAAGTTTTAATGTAGTATTAAGAAATATTTTGATATTGAGTAGTGGTTTAGTACAAAATATTATTCTTAAATAGATGGTAAATCTAATAGGACCATTCGAACCATGGTGGATATATTGATATCTTTTCCATTATGTTTCAATAGTTTATGGGATCAACAAAATCATAATGATGAGTTTTTAAACAATTATCTCTATTAGAAAATTATCAGTTGGATGATTTTGATATCGTTTATTTAAAGATATGTATAACTCAAAAAAATTGGAAAAAAGGGAAAAATATTGGGAGTCGATCTATCTAAGGAAATGTTAGAGATAGTTACAAAAATTCCACAAAAAATCAAGGTAGCTATTTGTAGAAATATGCGTTTTTCTAGTAATCATTACTGGGATCAATAATTTGTTATCCATGATAAATAATTCATATAATTTTACCCACATAATAAGGTTATGATATTCAAATATAATGGAAATATTATCTCTATGAATATTGTTCACATTGATTATATTGGTTGGTTATATGTTGTTTCTCATTTCTTGGGAATCACACGAGACAACATTCTTGTCAAATATTTTTTCTATGTATCTCTCTTATGGAAGATCATTCCAAATCATTCACAAATACTAAAATAATATGTGATAACATTACAGAATTATAATTCTAATGAAAAATATCCATTACAAATAATTTTCATAGAGATAACATTTTATAAAACATTAGTATTTGACTAGTTAGTGTTCATTAGAGGAATCGTAAATTTAAGGAAGATACATGGGATCCAAAGGATGTGACGAAGTATATAATTCATTATTTTTTTATATGAGTGTGACATAATTATTTGGATGAAATTCAATATTTGGGCATTGAATGTAACACTACAAGAAACTGTATTAATTTTTTTGGAAAAAATGTGATGTATTTTAAGTCATGACTTACACATAACTCTGATACTATATGAACCATTATATATTAATCTATTATAACCCTACTTTTTAATAGTATGTATTAATATTAATTTCACATTTATATAAAAATTCATAAGCTATTTTAATCATGATATTATATTTAATATTTCAAAATAAATTAGTAATTAATTTTCAGTAATTTCACATCAATA
This sequence comes from Viscum album, assembly GCA_963277665.1. NCBI lineage: Eukaryota > Viridiplantae > Streptophyta > Magnoliopsida > Santalales > Viscaceae > Viscum > Viscum album. The sequence goes on along the minus strand of OY728137.1, from coordinate 608,467,896 downwards.
TTATAAATATATTTTCTCTTAAAGATCAAGTTTTATATTCGTTTTTCACATAAACATTAAAAATAATTCCATCCATTTTGATAAATATACTTTTTTAAATTAAATTCATTTTTAAAATCATAATTTCCATATTACATTAGTGCTATTTGTTGTTATTTTTCTAAAACTATTTATTTTTTCCATGAATAGAGAAAATTATATATTTTTATACAAGTTTTAATTTTTTTCAGGTAATGTTAAAATTATATTTTAATTTTTATCTTAAAAATAATTATAATTTAGGTATAAATTTTCTAATTATATTCATGAGTATTTTTATTATACTTTGTTTTTATAAATATTCATTCTTAGGCTTATAATAACATTTTGGTAAATACCATTTTTATATACGAAATGTGTTTTTATCCAAATTAATTAAAATGATATATTTTTATTAATTTTTTATAATTAAATTTATATATTAAATATTTCATAATTAGTATGAATGTTACTCATATTATTTATACTATGAAATGGATATAAGCAATTTATGTTTTTTCTTAATAATTTATTCTTTTAAAATTTGACTTTATTGTTGGTTCCATGATTATTTAGAATTATATTCCCTCACTAATATAAATTGATTATGGTAAAATGATTTCATTAAATTTAATCACACTATCTAATATAATTGAATATATTCAACTTAATCTTTTGTCACAGTGAATAGTGAAAATAGTTAAATCTTATTACCATGGTTTCAGTAAAAAGGGATTCATTGATTCTTTTAAACCAAAAGATAAATATAGGATTTCAACTCAAACCAACAAAATTCTATTTTTTTGAATATATTTTTACATTTAATAACGTTACATTTTATATAATTGTAATTTTGAGCCACTTTCCAATTAAAGTAACCCTATATCTCAGAAATCATTAATGAAATTCCAAGATTTCCCCTCACCAAATTTAATATATGATGCCAATTATAGTCACTTATCTACACTATATAATAATTATAGATCTTGGAGAAAAATAATCTAATATATTTATTGAATAATTACCTTCATCCTATATATTTTTTATTCTACTAAGAAAAATACTTCAAGTATGTATTTGTATGTTAAGGGATGTATGTCAAAGAAGATCTGTATATCTTATCAAATATATATTAATTTAATTTCTTCATCGATATAATATAAAAAAATTATATATAAAAATATTATTAATATAGTATCATAAATATATTATAATGATATTATTCATATTTCACATTCATTTATCACATCCTCTCAATCAAATGGGAGTATAAATTATCACTTGTTTGTAAATGTGAAACATCATAAGTGGGTATTTGTCGACCACATTCCCCATGTAGGAATGTAATTAATTTTTCATCAACACGTAACTTGAATTGATATAATTATTTACATAAGGAATATATATTTATGATATTTATATCATTATTAAACTTTTATTTATGAAGGAACATGCATCGATGTTCATGGACCATAATCTATGAACCGAAACGTACTTGATATGAAGAATTTGACATATGAATTTGAAATGATAATGAAATATTCTCAAAGAATAGGTGATAATATGATATAATTAATAAATTTATGGTATTATAGGTACTATTATGGTTATTTTATAAAATTATTATTAAATAAAAATTTATAATAAATGATAATAGAGTTATTTAAACTGAATATGAACAAGATGTTATGGTTTTGTGTAAAAATCATATATTTACATGGATTATTTATTCTTAACATTTATGATGATGAAATTATGTTAAATATATTTGAAAAATAATCTTTTCATTATTATTATATTTTTATTTTTATTTTTGATATTTCATGTTTTTATTTTATTTTAATCTATAAAATTATTTAATAAGTAGAACAAATATTTTAATTAAAAATAACTCCATTTTTGCGTTCACATAGAAATCTATCCTTCAGTGTCAGTATTTCCTTTAAATTTGTATGAAAATTTTTTCCATTTTATTTTAAATATTATTTTATATTATTTTCAATTTTTATATTATATTCAATACCGTTTATTTAAAAAAAAATTATTTCGCCATTTTCAAAATATAAAACATTTTTTATTATTATAATAAAGTTGGAAGGAATTTTTTATTATAATATATATTGACTAAAAAATTCCTTATCATTAAGAATAAGATTTAATACAAATATTACATTATATGTTTCCTTTTTTATTTTCATTTAACTTTTTTCCATAATTCTATTTGATATTTTTGGATTCTAAATATATGATTTTAAATGAAATGGGATTTCCTCAAAAAAATGTTCTACATATCTTTAAAAATGAATTTTAATACTTTAGAATATCCTTTTTGTTTATTATTATTTTCTAAGGATATTATCGAGTTCTTTTATTTGTATATATTTTATTAATTTTTTTATTATGATGATGAAATTTGTATGAAACTCATATCATTTTCAATTGAAATGAATTTTTTATGTGATGAATCTTTTATAATCTTATTTGAAAAACATGAAGGATTTTCATAATCTGATTAGTGCGTCTAGAAATACATGAAACTCTAATGAATTGGTTAATGAGGTATATCTCTTCAGATAATAAGGACATCAATTTAGATTGAACGCACTTCATATTGAGACTTTATAAAAAAATTATCTTTAAACTCAACCATAATAGTGGAAATAATTTAATGGAGAGTGAAAAAATCTTATAATAAAATATTATTTGTTATAACTTCATATGTAAATTTTTTTTCTATACTTATGTTCTTTGAAAAAATTCCATATACCTGGTATATCTTATAATCAGTACTAACAAATTATTGATGATTTTATAATCTTATGTATTTTTCTAATCGGTTAAGAAAACGTCATTATTTCCGGAATATGATATATCAATTTATGGTTATTAATTTTTAATGTTAATTTCATGATATCATACACATATGTGTATCTTATTATCACTTACTATCATTGATTTATTTAACTTACATTAAAGATTACTTGGCATCTGCGCTCAACCTTTAATATGTTTCCCTTCCATAGATTATGGAAAATAATTTATCTCTTTAAAATTAAGAAGAGTTATTTTATGGATTATATTAATAGTAAAAGATATATATTTTTATATAAAAATTCTAGTGTATAATGTTACTAAAACTATTAAACAATTGTTGTTATGGAATGGAACGTATTGAAATGTAATGGATATTTCAGCTAAAAAAGGAAATTTTTATGTGGGGAAAGTTTTGGTCATATTAGATCACCCTTATAAGGTATTCTCCCATTCAGGAAAAATTTAGTCTCATTCAAGGATAAACATCACACCTGAATATAAACATACATTATAATAATGATCTAATTAGTTTGATTCATCTATGACATTACCAGTTCCGTGACATGAAAAACATTAAAATCTTAATCGAATCTTGGTGAAAATGAAAACAGGTACGAGACATTGTCAATTTTTTGAAAACTTCAAATGGTCTAAAGTACGCTAGATCCACTTTCAGTTTCCTTCCCAAAATAATGTTACAATGTATTTTAGAAAAAATTTAAAAAATACCTTACTTATGAAATTTAATGAAAACATTCAATGATGATTATATATAGGTGATTTTGGTCATGTCTGACCATTAATCAACTACATCCTAATATTTTGGATCTTTTCTGTAGTCTTGTGGTTGATGATATGTCCAATTAGTAAATTCTTACAATTTTACACCATCTAGAGTTGTGAATTGAATGAAACACAATTAGATACCCAAAATATGGCCATATTTATTATGTTCTACTAACAATTATTATATGATGGAACCACTATAGAGTGATGAAATTACCATCATCCAATGTTATCCATTGCACATTCTAATATAATTTCTCGAAATGTATTATTAATGTATTATAACTTCACATCCATAAGATTATTAAATTTCATGGTCATGATCAATTGTGTTTCGATACCCTGTTTAATGGATCTCCAAAATTTAGAAGTGAATCTTGGATCCCTATAATAGATGATGTAAATTGGTAATATTTTTTTTCTGGGAAGCATTTCAAAAATTTAGTGATGATATATTTTATACATAAATGTACACTCTAATTGACCTAAACTTTTTCTACATTTTAATTAAATCAACATTATATGAAATGTCATTTTGATTCTGAAGAATATATGATAGACTACTGATAGTGTTCATATCAAAATTCTCTTATTTACAAACATGTATGTGAATATATTTCATCATCCCATATGTTTTTTTGATACTAATAGTTAACCAAATAAAATGTTATTTAGTTCATAAAATAATATAAAATCATTATTTTCATACCTAAATTCTTGAAATGAGATTTAATAATAATTTACACTTATAGAATTTCCATCTGAAAATCCCATATTGAATAATTATGTGGTAAATGATTTTTTCAAAGAATTATTGAGGAAATAATATTTTAATTCAAAAACACAAACTCAATTTTGTTTCAGGAGTCCAACTATCCATAGAATATGTATTTTTCATGCTCAACCTAATCGTAATGGAATGAAGATATGGTGATTTACCCTTTTGACTAAATTTTTTAAATTCGACATATGTTTTTTATCTAAATGAAATATACATTATGTTTCTACTTGATCCAATCTGTCTATATAGATATATATAAGTAGTAACACTCATCAACTAAAATTGTTCATGCGATGCTCTAAAAACATTATTATAAAACATCAGACTCAAGGAATCTGTCATATAATTCCCTTTATCATGTATATACATCATGTTGAAATTAAACACTATGAGAAACCCCATCCATCATTGTTTTATCAAGATCATGTATGTATAATAAAATACATTCTACAATATTTGAAGATTAATTTATAATGTGAAATATTATTCAAATAGATTATTTCACCATGTTTTCAAGGAATAGAACACTGCTTATGATCCAAGTTCTTGTATTAGATAATTCCTTCCATGTATTCTCACTATCCTTGAGCTGTAATGAACCAAATAATCATCCTACATGAAAAAATCATTCTATAATAAATAAACATTATAATAAAAAATATAAAACATAAATTATTCTAGATGGATGAGGATGTCTGTCAAAGAGAGCATCGAATTAACATCTGGTCTGGATTTTGAATTGGTATCATCAAATTTATTTGGAATTTCATTCATATTGAATGAAGAAATAGTAGAATAAAATATTAAAATAATATAAATAATGTTATGGTAATAGATTTCCAAATCATAGAAAATATTTAATCTTTAGGAAATACCTAGAGAATTAAAAAATGACTATGTTAATCATTTTAGGATTAATTGGCTTTCCATATTCACAATGAATGTGGCCATGGAATAAAAATTATCGAATGTAAAATCATCACGTATAAAATTTAATATAATGTATAAATCCACTCAATGTGTTAAAAAATACATTATTATTCCTCATGGTCATTCATGGTATATTAATAAATAATAATATAATTGCAAAAATTAAAAACATATTAATGTACCTATGAAATATATGTTTTATCTTCTAGAAAAATTACAAGTGAATTAATTTTCATATAGGGCATGAAAGAATAATCATAATGACTATATTGAATTCAAAAATGTTGTGAAAAATATTTTATCATCCTTAACATGTTGTAAATGGTATCTAGATTATATATCTATCTTAAAGAAAAAAATTCCTCAACATAAGTTGATCAAACTGATTATAAATATGATGAATAGGATGTCAATTATTACTCATAACATGGTTTAATATAGTATAACACAAACATATTCAATGTTATAATTTTTCTTTTTTTTAATATAAAAAGATATTCCCAATGTTATTTTATATATGCCATAAAGCATTCCCCTCTAATTATTATTGTAGGACCTCTAATTCCAGTAGTATTATATGGTCCATTATATTTCATGTATGATATATTGTACTTGTTTCTTTGATAATATTAACTAAAACATTATTTAAATATATATAGTTATCCCAAATAAATTATTTTAAAATACATCCAGGATTCATACCATTATAATATTTATAGTATTATTTTAGTTTCATACGCATTTCTCATTTTTTTCTGCTATCAACATTCCAGATATGGTTTCATCCACCATTACTAATAGTTATACTCTAACTATGTTAATATCCCAATCAACATTTAATACATGGAGGGTTCCCAAAGGGGTATTAAATGTCACTAGATGAGAAAATTAGTTAACATGTTCTTTTAAATTTAATACTTAAACAGTAACAATGATTAGAAAAAATATTTCCTTATTAAAGACCATAAAATCATAGTGAAACAACTATACATAAGTGGTAATATAAAATTATGTGAACATGATTTCTATAAAATAAAATTTCCCAAGTGGTATGTTAGGACTCATGAAGTGAGGAATTATTACAACATGAAATTTACAATTTTATGCCATATAATAATAATTTGTGTAATGAAATGCACTTTTAACAAACAATGATAACATAATATTCAAGATCAATGTGATGGGGCCTTAGACAATATAGGGACATTGCTAATAAGTAGTAAGATTATTATCAATTCATTATAGTTATAGATAATCCTCTATCCAAGAGTTATTTATCCATTTATGAGGTTTTAATTTGAACGCTAAGATGTTCAGGGAGTTATTTTTGTTCACTTTATTCATGGGATGATAAATACTATATTGAAAATTTTTCTAATGATTATACAATATATAAGGAAGTGTTTTTTAAGATCTGTCAATTGAATTTGATTTTTAGTAGAAGGAAAACGTTATCTATAAAATGTATTTACTACATTGGTTATACAATACAATCCATATTTCTTGGATGTAGAGATCCTCTCAAGAAGAATCTAGGTTTGTTGCTTTGATGAGAAGTATAACATATTTTTCTAGTAGTTCAGTTCACCAGTTCCATGGTACCATATTATTATCCATACCCATTACACATTTATCATATTATGGAGTTCATATTGACATATGTATGGTGAAAAATTTCATTTAAAATAGGTTTTCCTACCTAATTAGTTTTTCTAATCTAGTATATCTTACTATTTAATTATAATATTTCAGAAAAAAATATGAGTACATTATATCATACATCTTTTTATAGTCATTCATTGAATATTTAATCTTTTAGTGTTTCACTTGATACTACCTCTAGGGTGAATAAAACCATGTGAGTGAATTGAGTAATTCACATAATCATTGAAATTTTTACTATTTTTTGGAAGAATTTTTTGTTTTATTCTATATAGATGATTTTTGTTGAAACCAATTTATTGAATAGTTTCCAAAACTCTTCCAAAGCAATTATATAGTCCAATATTCAATAAAAAGTCATATCCCACAATTTTTTTTATATATATGCACTTATTTACATCACTATATTTACAATATTCTTAAATTGTGTTTCAATAAATTATTATATTTAGTTTTTCAAATTCTGGAAAATTTATATTTTTGAAGATCATGAATCACCTTATAATCTCAGTGTTTTACCCTTATGTAACTCTAATGACTTCTTCACATGAGGATGTTCTCCTTAATAAGGTCCCTTTTAAATATTTTTTAATGACTTAAAAATAAACTAAACATATTTTCGGTTTACCATTCATTTGGTTAGACCCAAAATCATTATTAAATCCTTTATCTAGTTTCTATTTCTTCTCATTGGGGGATTATTTATTCAAAATCAATATTAATAATCACTAATTAATTTCTTTTTTTATCCTCTAATCACTAGATTTATAACATATATCACATAAAATAAAATCATAATATTAATGTTTTAATGTAAAATAACCAATTTAGTAATATTGGGAAATATATTTAATAATTCATGACATATGGAACTCATCTATTAGACCCATGATAAAAATTTAGAAAACTAAAAGTTTTTTGAAATATTTTTTATACTCAGAGTAATCTGGTAGCATGATTTTCATTATGTAATGGTATGATAGAACTAATTATGTTTTACATTTATTATGATGATACGTCATATATACTTGACACCATACTAACTATTATATTATAAAAACAGATAATGTTTCTTACATCCCCATAAAATCCATTATATTGGTCCACAAGGGATGTTCTACTATAATGAGGTCTCATTTCTTGGACACTCAATGTTGAAAATAAATACCAAATTTATAATTCATGAATTTGTTGGGGAATTTATTTCCCATAAACCATCTCTCACAACTATAATTATTATCAATGAAAATTTTGAGCATACAAAGAGTGATGGATAAAATAATATGTTGATTTAAGAGAAAATATCAAATAATAGAAATGAATGAATAACATGAAATCTTATTAACAACAGAAATCATATTTACCAAAATATCTAATACCCAAAATCCAAAAATGGCATAGAATAAAAGTGGAACCACATAAAACTTGAATACATCACCATGAATCAATAAACTGTCTCCAACATCCACAACAACCTCAAAAATGATGATCCACAAGTTAGGTATAAAAAAATTCCTTTTTATGTATTATAGATGTCAACATCAATATATCAAGATAGGTGCATTTGAAGAGGAAAGTATAACAACCAAGTAGGAAACCCTATGGTATATTTCCCAAATTCTATTTTGATAATATCCATTTTAGGATAGTTTTTTATAATATAAGAGAATGAATGTTATAAGAAATTTAATTTAATTAAAACATAAAAAAGAGATGTAGATATTTAAATAGATTAAATTTATACCAGAAATAATGTGATCACAACATTTTTTTTAAAAGGTAATTTTTTTAAATATTAAAAGGAACATGAAAACTATTATCATAATGTCATAGAATTTCATTTTTCGGATTCAACTCACACACCAATGATAATCTAGACCTAAAATGGTCCAATAATAATGGAAACTTCCATCCATGTCTATTCATAATTACTTAATTGAAAAAAACTTTTCATGTCAATAACTTATCCACAAAATACAAATACTAAATCAAACAAAAAATAGAAATGTCAAACCATATATTCCCAAAATGGTCCTATAATCATAGTCATATCTATCTATTTTCCATTTTCACAATGCAAAAGAATACATGACACAAAATTCATACAATGAACACCCATAAAAAACAAATTTATATACCTAATGCTTCTTTTTCAAAATCAATAATTTAAAAACCCCTTATGTGTCTAATATTTTTTAAAAAATTATTATTGAGAACATAGAGATAAAATACAATCATTATTTTAATGGATTATTGTAAATTAAATTTTCATTCAAATATATTAGATTTCATTCATAGGGATGAGAGATTGCATGTTCTCTGAAAAATTAAAGGAGTTAAAGACCACAAACCCTACATCAATTTAGATAAATGGGTTTTTAGAAGATACCAAAATTTAAACCATTTTTTTCTTATATCCTTAAAAAATAATGTCGAAATTACGTACAAATTATTTTGACACCCTATATTGGGTATACCAACTCTGAAATGAGTATTTTTCATGAAGTATCATGATGATCCAAAATGGGAGGTATGAGTGTAATCCTATATATTTATTTCCATGGTCAAAATATTAATCAATTTTTAATATAATATTATAAATATTTAAGATAATTAAAACCCTACTAGTGGTCCATGTGAATTTAGGTTCCAATCTCATTGGATATGAAATGGTGTTTTGTAAGAAATTATTAGTTTTTAATAAAATTTATATATATTTCCTTTAATTTCTCATGTTTTGTCTATAGGATTTTAGAAAATTTGTTTACACCAAGATAATTGTCTTTATCCTAATGATTTATATACTGTACTATTTTTATAAACCATGTGTCATCTCAATGACCAAAAAACTCCTCATAAGGCTTTCAAGATACTTCTACATGATTTATTCTACGTGTTATAATTATTTATACAATCCAAAATTCTTCCATATCACTACGAAAATATCCATTAACTTTTTGATTCATAAATAAAATTCAAAACTCAAAATAAGCTACAAAATCTGTAATTTCATTGAATGAGTGGTGTCTTAAAATTGTTATCTTGGAATAATGTTTTTGATAAACACTATGAAAGGAAAATAAAAACAATAAATCCACCAATGGGATCCTATTATGGATGACTATAATCTATCTATGAAATGTTTACTCCCAAAATATTGTTGTCTTTAGCACAAATGTTTATTGTAAAACTCCAAATATGATCTATTCATTTTATTATGTATAAAAATATTATAATAATCCTACTAAGGATAGTGGGGTCTAAATACCATTATAAATAAAATCAGATGTCCCGACAATCTTATGGAAATCCTTTACTGCTTCATTGTTCATGAATAATTATATTTTGAAGACATAGTTTATTTATTGAGGTTGAATCTAAGGAATATATATTATTTTATGCATTTTTCTTAAATATATATGACACTAATATGGTTTTCAAAATGACTCAAAAACATAAAATGAATAAATGAAATGTAAAAAATAAAATTTGACCACTATTATATAGCCATTAAATTATCAGGTATATAAGGTAGTAAAATAATATGAAAACTATAATGAAAAAGTAATAAAATGGAATCTTATAGAGGAATTTTTCCTTATGATGCTCATTTTTTAGAGTATGAAAAGTAGATACCATCACTATGGTTTACACTATTCAATTCCCTAGAAATATTGAAAATTTAAATATGGTATGAATCAAATGGAAAATATGTTAACGATTATTTATGTTACTACATTATTCATACTGGTATAATAACTATCATTGACATCCAATATAGATTACTTTCCATATATATTTTTCAGAAACATGATAGGGTTCCAAAACATGAAATTAGAGTAAAATAAACAAGAAATTTTTATTGTAATAAATTTATTTTCAAATATATTTTATTTATTTCACATTTTTAAATTAAAATAAAATGTAATATTATTTACTAACACAATTATAATAATATGCATATCATATTTATCAGTATATTTAATATTTTATAGAGAAATATATTTTATTTTATTTTTACGATGCTAAATATATTATATATTAGAAATGTTTTCCACATGAAAAAATTATTAACAATATTATAACTATTTATTAATTGAAAAAAAATTTAAGAACTGTTAATATTTTTAAATTTTATTTTCCCATGAAATTTTTCAATTAAATTAATAGGTAAATATTAAATTCTAAAATTATATATTATTATTTTTATAAAAAGGACAAAAAATTAATTTAAAATTATTAAATTATATATTTATTAATATTTAAGATTTTTTTCTCAAAGTATTTATTTTTTGGTGAATGATGAAAAATTATTTTTTAGAAAATACCGTCAATCTCTGACATTCCTACTATTTGAGAATGAATTAGAAATTTTTTAAAAAATATAATACATATATTATGAATTTAATAAGAGATATCTTTAAAAAATATTTATTTGATTATACAATCCATTATTTTATACTTCATTATATAAGTTACAGTATTCCCAAAAAATTATTTGTAATACAATAATTATTTAAAATTCTGAAATAATTTTTTATACCCTCTAGATATTAGATGTGATAAATTGAATTGAAAATTTCACATTATAAGGTTTGAAATATGTAATTGGGACCATTTCAGGTGAAGAAATAAATAATAATTTACATAATTAAAAAACTAATTATCACGGTAAAATCTAAAAAAATATAAAAATGGGTAACCAAAAGTGTACATGGAATTGCAATTTAAACACATGATTATAATTGAGGGGTTAAGGTGTGTCTCAACAAAAACATTTACCCAATCCATTATTTCAAATTTTTTACGTTGAAATGTTAAAATCATTCTTTCCTTATATTAAGATGAAATATTTATATGAATTTTATTTAACCCCGCTTAAAAGGGGCCTCTCATAGCCCCATCTATAGTAATAAAAATTTTGAGTTTTGCTATGAAAATATTACCTAATAATTAATTATATAATCCTAGTTTCCTTACTTAATCTTATATACACATGATTTGTGCATAAGTTCCCCATTTACCCTGAATACTCAAAGGGAAGCTCAAGGTTGTCAACATAAGTACTAATATTTCACTATTGTTGTTTCTTTTATATATATATCATGTTAGTATATTTTTTAAAAAATTATATGTTGAAACATGTAATTTTAATATATTTAATGTTTTTAATAAATGGAATAACTATTAACTACAATTACCTTTTTCCTGTAAAGAAAACATAAACAATATTATTGATTATGTGGAGACCATAGCCTCAAAAATGCATAATGTTTCATCATACCCCACAATATTAAAATGATGATCCAATGTATTAAATAAATAGGTAATAAATATATTTATACCTTTTTTTATTCTAAAACAATTAATAATTTTATACAATTCACCCATAATATTTAAGATTAAAACATCATCAATGTGTATGTGTGGACTCTCCCATTCTATGGAACAATGTGATTTGTTTTTCATCATGTCCATTCATGGATGGTCATTAGAATGGGATGAATTGTTTAATTTTATTCTATTTAAATTATTAATATTATGGAATGACTTGGTTGTAATCCTACTAATAATATGGAAACAAAACATCAATGTTAATTGAAATATATAAAATTAAATAACTATGAGGGAAAAAACAATACAAAATATATAAATGTTTCAAATTAATTGCCAAATCATCCAAATATATTATATTAGCATTTAACACATTAATTAAACCAAATATGTTGATAATAAATCTTGAATAATTATGTTACAACATAATTTCTTCATAATAATCCATGAATTATTTAATGTTCATATTTGGGTCGGTCAAATGACATATTGGAAGAATTCTATAAATAAATATCATGGATGAATATGAGAATATAATTATAAATAATATTTTATATAAAAAAATTAAATCATGATTTTATATCGGTTTTGGATTTTCTAATTGATAATAATATCATTAATTAGATTACCAACATTCATTTGTTAAAAATCACTGAAACTTATTCATTGACAATTTCACCATTATCAATCATAAAAATATCAATAAAATAAGATAATAATATTTTAAATAATATTTATACATGAATTACTACCCTATTTATGATCTGTGATAGATGATCTTTGGTAAAATAACTAATAATACCATCAATTTTTGTAAAATAGTTCAAAATTATCAAAATTTACTCAACCATGATATTAAAAATATATAATAACTAACTAATATGAATATATAAAATAAATATAACTGATTATTATAAAGTAGTATATATATATATGTTATTTATATTTTTAATGTATATATTTATCCCCTTATATATTTGATTCAATGGATTTTTTGGAATTCATGAATTAATGTATGTGGTTCTCTTACTAAATTTTAATTCTGTTACCAGTATATATAATATTTCTCAATTATTTTTTAATATTGTATGATTAATTTTTATTGACATTATTTTATATTATTAATTGAATTAATTTTTTTGTAAGATGTATATTAGTTTCTCTCTTTAATGGGTGTTAAATTAAAAAGTAACCATTTTTATAGGAATAGTTTTTACACGACTCCCTTCATATAGTTATAATTATAGTTATTGAACACCATTCATGTATAATAGGTTTCTTCTAACCATATATATTATTTCATTCCAAATTATCCACAACTCTTATTGTAAATGACCAATTAATTTTTATGTTTTAATTGTGTAAATTTTCTTACACACTAATTTTATCAACATTTAAAAATTTATCATTATAATTAATGATGGATTCACCTACATGAACGTATTTTACATCCTTCTAATGTTCCTTATTACAGTTTGAGAACAATTTGTGTGAAATTTGAATTGATCACTACATTAATTATTTCCACATTCCAAAAGTTGATTTATTTTCATTTTTTACTATGTGGGATTCAATTATTTTATTTAAAAATGTTTTACATCAATGATGTTTTGTTTTATTTTCACCTAAGAATTTTCCTAAAATAACCATCAAATCATTTCAAGTATCTATTATTATGAATTTTTTTAAAATAATTGTTTTAAATGGGTTTAACATATCATTTTAAAAAATCTAATGAATGTTAATTGTAACATGTTATTATATAACATTATTAATATATATTCCTAAATACTATTTTATGGTTTACCATTCATTTTCACCACTATATCCAAATGATTTTTTACATTGAAATTTCATTTAATGACTTGGTTACTAAATTATATGCATTTTTCATTTTTCTTTCATAGAAATTATATTATTATGATTCTTCGTCCAAATCCATTCCTTTAAGAAGACACGATATTCCCATCCATTGATTTAAGAGTGCTCATAAATATTCCATAAATTCATATGAAAGAAAATATTTTTGACACAACCCTATACCCTTTATCTGCTACATTTAAATATCACATTAAAATTTATCATGATTTAATTTTTTTCTATAATGTTTCATAATATATATGGATTCCATTTTATTTCCACATTTATATCATTTTATTTTTATGTAATTATTAACCATTGATTTTTCTAGGGGTTCATTATGATATAATGATGATTAATGTTATGAGGGACAAATATGAATGGATTTTGATATTTCTGTTCTTATATATCTCACGAATTCATTTAACATATTTGATATATAATTTTATAGTGTTATATGGATATAATGAGTTCATCCATATAGTTAGGAGATTAATTTTGTTCCATATATATTATTAAGTGGAAATAATGATATTATACAAAAATGATTGGAAATAATGTTATTACAAAAAAGGATCCATTTTATTATTATTATGTAACATTAATATGATTAATCTCTATTAATTCCTTGTTTCATTCTAGGATTCTACCATATTTCTAGGATATTCTATTTTTTTCAAGACACATGATTCATAATAATTATTTTATTCATCTAATCCTTGTTATTATTTTTTAACCTCATTGATATGTAGAAATTAAATGATATGATTTAATTATTTTCCACTCCATATATCGTGATTTCTAATCTTTTATATAAGGGGTATACCATTAATATATATATCATTTTATATAAATATTCTCATCTTATGTGTAATTATGATCTTAGATTTTTATCAGTTATATTTACCAACACTATGAAAATGATATCATCCTAATGATATGATTATATTTCACCATATTATATAGAAAATTAAAGTAGAATATGTTCTTTAATGAATATTTTAAGAGGTTAATTTTGGGGAGATGTGAATGCCTTGTTAATGATTAATATTTTCTTATGTAATTTGAATATTTTCTATTAGTCAAAAAATAAATGGTTTTTTCAATTAATGGGTTTTTCATAATACTCCAAAACATAAAACCAAAATGATCATCAAAATATAATACACTACAATACATTCTTTATGTTATGTGTCTATAATATTGTCATGGTTGTGGGTTCCCATAGGGACCTATCATCTTAATAATACACATAAAGATATATTTTAATAATTTTTTTGTATTTATGTATTTTGTTGTCCTTATATAATCATCATGATTGTAAAGAAACACAATAAAGTAAATGATGACATTAATTATGAATACCATGAACTGATACTAATTTTTTAGATGCTATAGATTTTGAGTGATATTAATATAGATTTGAAATTCATTATTCCAATATACATTACTAGAAAATGATAATATATCTAGAATCACCTAAAACTAAATTTGGGTTATAATACTTATTAAATCATAAATGGTGGCATATGGATGTGATATAAATCATCCAAAACAAAATTTAGACCTTCAATTACTCAGTGTGGTTTCAAAATAATGATAATTGGTATTTTCTAAATCACTACCTAAATTTGGATGTGATCTTAAATAAAAAGAATCATTCTCATATCTTACTTTCAATGAAAAAATTATTTAGCTACCTATGGTGTCAAAATATGGCTGATGAATCTTGTATCACACCAACCCATACCATTATCTTGGTAGGATAAAGAGGGTTTCATTAATTTAGGTGAAAATACAACGTAAAAAATCTATAGAAATGAATTCCAAGGGGTTTACCCAATCATGGGGGATTATTTTCCCATAAGAAAACAACTAATAAACACAATTAGATTACCTAATATTTTGAATTAAATAATACAAATGGAACAAACATAATATAAAAATTAAGTTAATCTGACTGAACTTGGTAAAAAAATGAAAATAATGTCTAATTTTTTTTATCATTAGTGTTTTAATGGTGAAAATGTGAAACCACAATGAATCCAGAGCATAAAGACATCCATTATCCAACAACTATCAGAAGTTACATCAATATCAGAATACATCGGTAGAAAATCAATAAACGTTTTCTATTCATGTATCATAGAAAAACATTTGTATACACCTAACTAATTATATAATGGGTGAGTACAAAAAATCATTTTTTTAAAATGTGACTTTCTATGAGTGGATGTAAAAAGATAAAAATGTAGAAAATTGATTCATATAAAAAATTGGATGATACAATCAAATAAATATAAAAAATATATATGATTTATTAGATATAGTAATTCTATTATATTTATCGTTCTATATTATATTAGAGAATTAACAAACCCAAATCAAGAATACCACATTTGAAAATATCTCCCTATATGGAATTTTAGTATAAAATTTCAACATTATGTTTTAACATAACCATTTACCAATGATGCCTATCGATACAAACCCAAATTCTTTAAATGGAATGGGCCCATCAATGTATATATATACATACAGTAAACCAGTATGTAAGGATATTAACTATTCATTTTTTATCCCAAAAAACATTTTTTCAACCATTTTATAATCACCTCATGATTTTTACCAATCATTCATAAATAAAAACCCAATAAAAATCATGTAGTCCCATTATGATCCCATTGCGTATTTTTTAAGAAAACAAAATAATGGAATATAGAAACATATACATTTATGTTATATTGAAAAACTTAAGAGAGATGAATGATAACTATCCAAAATGGTTGATTTATGATTCCCCTTATGATACATTATGAATAGATTGATTCACAATGGTTTATGTATTAATATATAAATACTTCAGCCCTCAAATCAAATTGATCATCCAAAATCATCCAAATGTTGGGTTTGAGTGGAATTTGGGAGAGGCTTTTGGGGATCCAAGGGAACAAAATTTTATTTAAACATCTTCATAAAACCAAATTCATATTCTTAATTATAGATTCCTATCATGAATTTTATGTTTTCACATATTCAAAAATTGAATATTACTTAAATGAAAATCCAAAAAACAAGTTCATTTCCATTAAACTGATTCATTTGGTGAATGCATGTATCCAGAAAACTACTCACACCTAAAAGAAACTCATGAAAAATTCACAGAAACTATTCAAATAGTGAATAAAAATTCATTTTGTGAAACATATAATAAATATAGATCTCATAAAAAAATATATTTCCTACCATAAACCCTCATATCCATTTACGTTAAAAAGCTGAACAAAAAATAAATAACATAGAAAAAGAAAATACCTCAAACTAGGGGCATGACATTCTACCCACCATTATGGTCAATTCCACTAGTTCTCTAGAAATGATTGGGGAACATCTCTTATATATGTTCTCTTATTCCGAAATGTATTATTTTAGTTGACAATGTTTTCAACAAACACGCGCTAATTATATAATTATATGGTGAAATACATTTTCTTGCCTATGAAAATTATGATCGTAGTTTTGTACAATAACCACATCATGTTCAAGAGTTTCATGATCCCTACTATGATATTAGCAGATAGTAAGTTGGTACTTGTATGATTGGAGTCAATATAAAAAATTACAAACCAAACTAAATCATGGTGGTTTAGAAAAAATATAAGTGACATTAATTATCCATTATAATATTTCAAATTCTCTAACTCTAACAGCACAAACTAGTTTCTTCTAAATTGATAACCTAATTTGGATCATCACATAACCACATGTGTTCCTCCGTATTTTCTAGAGTCTAGTTACTAGAAACATAGGTCTAATAAGGTATGTCGGGATACTGTAACCTTTTTAGAGTAAATAATCATCATAAATAATATAAAGCATAGAAAAAACTAGACAGCCAGAAAAATCATACATCATGTTACCAATTAACAAAACATGGTAAACTCCCACAACCAATATATTAAATATAGCATTCCATAATTACATATTGTCCTAAAAAAACAAAATAATAAGACATAATTAAAATATATAAAATGAGACCATAAATATTTTTTCCCCTCTCCAATGTTCTTTCCCAAATACAAAATCATCATTGTAACGTACTGTTTTTCCCTTATTCTATCCTAAAACTATTATTTATTTTCATATAATAATATTCGAACAAGAATGTTGTATGTTTTACATAATAGACCACCACTATTGGAATCTAAATGAATATATATTCTAATAAAAGTGTTTTTAAGGAATAGATAACGATAAAAATTACATATACATATAAAAAGGATCCATATTTTGACATCATATAATTAGACACATCGGCCACCAGGTTCCTAGTGACACTCTATCCCATCAAAACAACATTGTCACATGTTGATTATATAAAAAATACACCTTAGGGGGATAAATTATTGTCATGAGTTTTTTAATCCTTTAAATATAATCCAGTGTAACATGGAGCATCACTCTAGGTACTCATATAATGTCAAAACAATGATAGAAGGGATAATTAGTTTAGAATCTAAAACTGAAAAACACATTGGTGGTCATATAAAATTTGTCGATCTGAACCCAAGGATGTGGCAAATCAGTCCATCACCCTAACTGTAACATATATCCATGGGAACAAAATAATAAGTCTAACAGACCCAAATATGAGGGGCATCATTCCAACATCCAAACCATATCTTGTTCATATATTTCATTATTTTAACATCAGTGATATTTTTATCTATAATCTTGAAATGGATGAAGTTTTTAATTTATCAATATTTTTCATTGTTCATTCCATTTGAAATTATTAACATTATTCCTGGACTATCCCATTTTTTAGATTATTCATAACCACAATAATTAGGAAATAATTCCAATAATCAATTAATATAGACATTTCCACTGATAAATTTATCACATTTACCAATATTTGTCTCAAAAAGAATTTTAAAATTTTATGGTAGTACATACCACTATTTACTCCAACCATCATTTTAAACAAAAGTAAAAACTATTTAATATTATCAATCCTCCCATTCATCATTTATGAACTACTTTTACAATTTTTAATGGAGTGGATCAACCCACTGGTAACCATTGTCCCAATCTAGTAATTTTTAATAGATCATATAAGGTCCATAAAGGGCCTCCCATATCAACTTGTGGTCTAATTTTACTTTTCATATCCAAGGAAACAAATAAACGGTATGGTGGCAGAATGGAAAGACCACATACAAAAAAAATATCAATAAAATAGTATAAATCAATATACCACCTACTTTATGGTCGTAAGAGAACAATGGTCTATCCTCCGCACTTAATTCAAAATAGTACATCTGAATTAAAAAAAATGAATCCTTAAGAAATAAGAGACATATTATTCATAATATTATGAATAAATAACAAAATATTAATTTGGAAAATTGAAGAGAGTACATATAGATTCATAACAATATATTCAAGTCACAGATAATAATAACACTAAATGACTAAAAATGATTTAGATTGATACATGAAACTGGAGGTAGCTCTCAGTTCACACCCCATTATACTATAAGAAAAATAGACGTGAAAATTATTAATAAATATTTATTACCAATAGGGAAAATTTAAAATCTATCATTTTAAAAGTGATTCATGGTTTTTCACCATTGTTTTTGGAACTATGCGCCAACTATGATGTTTTCTCAATCTAAGAGGAACCCATGTTGCATGGATTATCCTGGATACCAGAACTAGTTTAGATACCATAAATAGGCCATGAATTAATCTATTTACAAGGATAAATGATCTTCAAAGTATCCTTAGGAACCTATTTAATTATTTAAAATAATCAAACCCCAACCCCGTGTAATACTATTTTGGGGAATGGTTAGAAAAAACCATGTGCCTTTCATATTTGTTCCATTTAAATGTTTCCACATCCTGAAACCCATGTACTTTTAAAACACCTTCCCTTCTCTTGGGAGGATTACAATGAATAAATTCACAATGTGTTTATTAAAAACTAAGAAAAACACCTTTTCAATGTCTATGATCCTAAAAACTACCAACATTATAAAAAAACAATCCCAAAAATCACTACCAAACCTCACTAATCATTCAAGGAATTATGTTTCGGAAAATAAGCATGCATACCCACTTCTAAATCCATGGTTTCCACCTGAAAATTTAATCAATTCCTTATTATTATTACTAGTGGAACGATATAACCCCACAAAATGTATCCCCTATGATACACAATAAGAACCAGATACAGCTCACGAGATTCATTACCATAAATATCAAAATCAAAATCCTAAATAACAAAAGAGGATTTGGGGTCATATGATAAAATATTAGACAAGTGAAAAATGTCATGTTTGGAACTAAAACTCAAGATAAAAACATTTTAATAAATTACTATACTAATCCTATCTATGTCATCGAATAACCAGACATGTCTATGTTCCAAACTTCCAATTTTACAAATTTTATGGTCACAAAATCTCAGTGAAACCCAGTAGGTCATGTGGTAACCCACTATAAACTCAGGAGGTAAATGAAATAAATAATTTTATGGACTCTATTTATATTTCTGTATATCCATATTCTGATGGATCAACTGTAAATGCTATGATTTCTCCTATATGATACTCAGGACCAACAATTATACTCTTATGTCTATCATATAACAAGAATGTGATCTATATATCCATAAATAGTGTTCCTTATATAAATAAATTAAAATATATTATGATAATAGTTTTTATTTGATTAATTAACAAAAACTAGTTAATTCTCCCAAGATACAACAAAATCATTAAGTCATGAACCCAATATTCCAACTATCACAATGATAGTAAAATCCAATTTATAGTCAATTTTTTGGTGTAAATCTATAATTAAATACAACCGAGCACCCAACAAAATATGTAATCCATCTTAAAACATCCATATAAATTTTAGATATTGATATAAAACATTACTCTGATGCACATCAAGAAAACACACTATCTCTCAATCATATAAGTTGTTCAACAAATAACCAGTGATTGTATATTAAATTCCATGAAATTTTCTACGTATTTATTATAATTAAGAACACCCATTTAAAATCATTATTACATGGAGAACTCATAGGACATAACTAAAAATATATAGTAACCTCATCTCACATAAATTATTAAAATTGTAAATATATTAACTAATTTGATGTTCAATGATTCTCTGCCTCCCCATACTAAAAAGTGTACCATCACATAAAAAAACATGCAATATTAGTCACCATTAATCGAAACCAAAAATATCAATGTTTTTCATGGTAAATATTGATCAATATTGGATGCACGTCTCCAAGTGAGGAACAAAACTCTAATAGAATATCCCCTCATGTGAAAGTAGTCACAAAAACACCACCATGAAGATAGAAAATATCATCATCATCAATTTTGATGTTAAAGAAGTTGTTTCAAATCACTAATATTGTCCCTCAATTCTATACACTTTAGTTCCACATTATTAATTTCTATATTCTATCTCATATGTGTTGGGTCAATTGATATGATCCCAATTATCATCTAATCACACTCATCCTGAACAACTATGTGCATATCAGCAAAAATAGAAATTATATTCCACTAGAAAATATAATATTAGACCACATAAATATGTGTATTTCATCTTAAAATCATCTAAACCCCTATTTACTATATTATTCATATAATGATTCATTAAATTAAAAAAATTCATATAATCATCCCATGTCCACTTTCAAAGATGTGGATCCTATTGAGAAAATATATAAATAAGGAATTTTCTACGAAATATAAAAAATAATATATTCACCTTTATTGTATAGTCTTTATCTCTGTAATGCATAAATCACTGTGAAGGACTAGATATCATGTGAATGAACGTTTTATTCATACATAATGATATACAATGTTCCATATACCATGCCAAAATCTCACAACATCATCTCAAACACAAGACTGAGTATGAACACATCTTAATACAAGGTATACTACTAAGATGTCTTGGTTATGATCATAATTAGTGTAGCGTTCTAAATGATCATAAAGTCCTTATAGTAATTCACACATTCTCTTGACCACTAAACCAATATAAACTTCTTGTATAGGCCTGAGAGTGGTGGTGCTAAGAGAAAAAAGTCATTGATATCCTCTGATATAAAACATAGAATCCAAATATGTATTAGAAAAAAATACATTCTTTTGTTACTCCAAAGAAACAATACCTTTTAAATTATAAGAGACAACTAATATACCTTCCACTAAGATAATGTTACCCATGAGGCACATCTTTTTGATCTAGAAATGATAATAATATTTTTTTCATATAGCTTATTCTCTCTAAGGGTACTCAAGATGATTTCCTGATGTAGGTCTTGATCACCTTCAGTTTGAGAGTAAAAAAATATTTCATCAATGTAAAAAAATAGTTTCATGAATTGGTGAGTGATTTAGTTCATTAAATCTATAAAAAATCTAGAGAAATCATTAACCATAATTACATCACATCAAACTCATACAGGCCATACCATCTTTAGAATTTAGTATGTTGTATATCCTAATAACTCAAACATAGTTAATAATATCTTGATCTAACATATATCATAAAACAAAATGCAGTCCAGTCATAGATTTCAAAATCCAAAATCCATGAAAATAAACTTTATTAATAAAATATTAAAACATACATGGTAAACATACATTGTAAAGAAATATGTAGGTCTTCATGATTCCATATTACCCAGAAAACATCATCTATCTTTTGGATATCGCCCACACCAAATGTCTTGGTCTTTGAGGGCACCACAAATTCTTATTTGGAATACATTGAGGATGAAACATCTTGGGTAGACAAAACCCTAAATATACATGATAGATAATGAAAATAAATGTCTTTTTGTAGAAAAAATACATTTTCGAAATTAAATGATAAAAGCCTATGCACTACCATAAAATCAATGTATTTGAAAACCTTTAGTTCCATTACTGCAAAAGGTCACCTGATGTGGTGACAAATACCATTCTGCCACTTCCTTGATGGTTCCATTGATCGGTTTCTCAACTGCATGTCCTTCTATAGTATAGATATTTTAATTCATTTCCTGTGTGGTTGTAAACTCCTCATTAGTAGAATTCCCAATTGATCTATAATCCAATTTCATTAAATCAAAGAAATGGGGTGGATAAGTACACTCTGCAATAGAGTGATCAATCTGCATAGGACAATGATTCATTATATCACGTGTCATTATAGGTGGGTTCACCTCTAAATAGGGAATCACATGGTCAAATAGTGTTATAGTTGCATGCTCATTTTTAGTCCCACAGACAAATGAGTTCTATACTTTTTCGAATTCACCAACTAAAAGCCCTCATCATCAATTATTTTGGACTTTCCACTAATGTTCTTAGACAAAAGTGACTCATGACTCATGTGATAATTGACCTCATCCTATATCATATTCTCATGGTTAAACTGATTTTCCTCCTCAGCATCCACATCATCCCAGAATGTCTATTTTTCACTCATGCCCACATGGTAATCTGTAGAATCTTCCATACATACGTAACCCTTTTCAGTTAATATAGGACGGTTAAATTATTGAGAGATAGAAAAAAATCCATTAGAAATTTTTTCATGTTCAGTTCTATCCAAAACCATTTTGAAATCATTTGTAATGGATTTGGCGATAGCATATTCAGTATCATTCTTCTTGAAAACCATATTACTCTTCATCCCTTCTTCATGTTGGACGAATTGATTGGGGGAATGTATTGAACTCTTATTCAATTATAATTGGTTGTTAGAATGTCCAATACAAACATAGTTGTCACAAAAACCGGGCATCCACTCAAAAAAAATAGACAAATCATGTTTTATGTCACACCCAATAAGTAAAAATAGTTCAATAATTTCATATGCATGATCAAATAAAATTAGAATACAAACAATGTGTCCACATATAGAATCATTAGTATCTTTATGATTTTTGATTGTGATTCCCACAGTATAACCAACTTCATAAGGGATCAAACACTTCCAATTAAAAGAGATCCAACCCATGATCCTAATCTTGGTCTACATTGAGATCGGAGTTGATAAGGGACTGAAGAGAGGATTCCACTATTGTAGGGTATTAGACCTTTGTTAAAGATGCATCAACCAATTGATCTGCACAAACAGATGGAGTTTTTGTCAAAAAAGAAGAAGAAATGATCATTTCTTGATTGAGATAATTTTCTAGTTAGTGACACCCCATCATTTTTGGTTGCGATTTCATAAATCATCAATCTTCCAGTGAGACCTGGATCCCTAGATTCAATAAATAAGGTAAAACATACACTATTAAAGTTGATCTAAAAATCTGAGAATTTTCCAACATGAATGAAATCACACCGTTCTGAGTGATGTGATTCTCGAGAAAAATTGAATCAT
The DNA here is from genome assembly GCA_963277665.1 of Viscum album. Classification (NCBI taxonomy): domain Eukaryota; kingdom Viridiplantae; phylum Streptophyta; class Magnoliopsida; order Santalales; family Viscaceae; genus Viscum; species Viscum album. The sequence goes on along the minus strand of OY728137.1, from coordinate 608,443,274 downwards.
GCAGAGCTTTTGAGAAAAACTACTTCTTTGAAGTAGCGTTCACCCGATCAACTAGATATCAGGGTTTCATCTGTGTGGCCACATTATCCCAAACATTCATAACTGGCCACAAAACAACACCAAGAAAATAGTGTGTGTTGAATTGGCCATGAGGTAGGAACGATTATTCTTGGAAAGGAGATGATTAAGACCCCATCTAAAATATATCATATAGAATACATAATCACAAATAATCTAGTAACAATGTTCGGTGATATGATGAAAAAGACTATAGTTATCAATATTTATTTTGTTAAACTTTTCGTAATCGATAGTAATAGTTGCAAAAAAACTTCAGTGGTCCAAATTGTGATATACTATGATGGATAAAAAATTTATTTTATAATTCCTATAACTAAATATTGAACTTATTAAGATCCACATGTTCTATTGATATAGATGAATTGAAACTTTTTCATCTCCAAGAATAATCTCATTCATATATTCAACTTCTATCTTGGGTAGATCCACTGGTAATTCCCCAGGAAACACATCCTAAAACCGATTTAATATGCGATTAAAGGATCAATGAATCATTCCCCCATCATGCTATAAAATATTCACATCTTGTGTAATGATATCTCCTAGTTTCTGATGATCTATCCCTACACATAATTCCTATATATCCCTTCCCCATGAGAAAAAAATGTCAAACTTCTGGGACATGAAGGTCACTCACCTATGGTAACATTCGATTTGGGATTGATATAATACCAAGTATTCCATAACCAAAATTATTTCAAAACCATACATCCCTAGAATATAAAAATAAAATATTCAAATTTTCTCACCTACCGTAAGGGAAAACCTATTACAATGTCATATAAACATTTATATGACCACTAAATACGCGTCATTTGATATAACCGAAGATGTAAAATCCTCTGCAAGGCCCAAACCATCCACAAAACGGATGATATAAATGAATTGAAAGTGACCGTACCAAATAATGTGATATATTATATAAAATTTATAAGAATAATAAAATGTAAAATCAATTTCCTTGCCTCAGTTCATATAGTTTCATGTTGAACTTCATCAAAGATAACATTCCCCTCTACCATTTGATCCATTTTGAGTTACATGTGTCACACTACACCCCAAATATTGATGATTTTATCTAAAAACACAATGAAAACATAGATAATTTTTATGATATGTTTAACTCCAACTACATGACTGATATAGGATAGAATATATCCTTCTAGTGCTCGATATCTTCATAGTTCCTACTTCACTACCCATCTGTGGTGGTTTCCTTTAGAACCACTATAGTGTCCAATCCCTCCACATGCATTGTACTATACAGGTGGTAAGAGATAATCACCACCTATATTATCTATCATACCCAAAAATATTATATTACCTAATAACTAATGTGGGAGTAATATCCATTCCCAGTAATACTCTATATTCCATACCCTAGATTAAGTTCTCTTAATTAATCTCCCTATAATCAATGGAAAAACAAATAGATAAACCATCAAAGATTATTTATCCACTACGAGAGGCCTTTTATAAATTCCACTCACAAATGAGATCCTTATTCATTACATAATTACACATCCTAAAATGAAATATATACAATTCAGAAATTATCTCACTGTAAGCCAATCCTAATAGCATATAGCCATAGAATCCTCATATCCTATTAGTGAGATAAAAAAATACTACATGTTGATGTAGTGGAAAGAATAATATATCACTTATATGCCCCCCTAATATTAACAAATTAACTCCCTAGATCTCTATTTCGTTAGGGTCTTAGGGTAAACATGTTTGTGGATCATCTCATGAAATTACTCACATACCATTTACTCAAACTACTCATACTATACATGAATATCCCAATAGAGCGTCACTGGTCCTCATTAAGTATATTCTATTAACAAAAAGCTATTCTATGAGGTGGTCTCTAATTGATCCTGAATCATCTATATAGACTCGATATAAAAACTTATCTACCGTAGGTCAACCCTTCATAGTGAATGTTTAATGGTTCTAAAGCTATAACCCCATGTTAAATTAAACAATCATTGAACCCTCGACCATGGATATATCACCATTAACTATATAATCTGACTGAATTTTACATGTAACTAATATTCTTCCCTATAAATGGTATCAAAAAGGGTTCTAGGACTTCTACTATACGTTAATTCTCCAAAATGTTTTACTTTATTCAAATTTTGAAACATCATCATAGACGAATCACTATAAAATTACAAGAACATGTATTGTGACACACATCCCATCACCTTCATATTCTAACAAAAATGAGGATTTTACAGATATCCATATACTGTAACTCCACATTCAATATCCTGATGATCCTAATCAAAAACTACCTCTACCATCATTTTTCATTATACTAGGACAAGAATAACTCTGTGTAAAATAAACATTCCTTAATTTCTTGATTTTCATTACAAGATAATTTAACCATTAAAATATACAACCATAAATTTAAACATTTTTAATCTCTTCATTTCGAAATATTTCATTACGACCATGTATTAAATAGAAAATATATTTATTCACACATCCAAACTATAACATAATTTCCCATGTGTGGAAAATATGATGGAAGTCACCTAAACCCCAATGTTCATAAAAGGACACATTCATAAAATAATAGCTTGCTACACTAAACCATGATAAATTTTCTAAAAATGATAACATAAAAAAACAAGTGAATCACTAAAGGAAAAATAACATTCAACCATCAATTTTTTTATAGTTATTCAATCCAACCCTTAGACATTAGCGTTTCACCCAACCTTGAGTGAGATAAATTTAGACATAATATCCTTACCTAAGACAAAAACATACAAGTTTTATATATAAAAATCCAATATAGTAAAATGATGGAAAAGAATAATCCTATAATATTACATTATAACAGACTAACAGAGGTTCAATTATACTGATGCAATTATCTAGTTCACACACATGTCCTCTTGTGTGCCTCCCCATAAACTAAAGGATCATGACTAATAAAAATGATTTTATAAAGTAAATTGGGAGATTATACCCACATTACTAGAGTATATAAATATTTAAAAGATATTGAATCATAGAAAAATAATTCCCCAAAATATCAAACATCATGTATCTAATTACTAAAATACAGTGTATTTCAAAACAAAATATGTAGTAAATTTTATATACCAATATAGGGTAATGTTCTAAATGAATATAAAAATAATGGCACACTCAAAAACTCTAAAATTGGTCCAAATAACATATATTATCCCCTAATACATGCTCCATCCCAAATCATACACCCTCCATTAAATATATTAGTTTTTCACATAACATTTCATGCATATAATATGTCAACATTGGTACCAATGGAAGCCCATGAAAAGTGTGTGTAAATATTATAAGGTGACCACCAACATTGTATGAATAAAAATTCAATATAAAAATTCTGTTTATAGAGGTACATGAATTACATATCATTAAAACTAATTTAAATAGGTTTCAAATTTTAGCAGAATAAAATTATCCACATCTGTATTAATGTTCCTGATAAAACCTATGACCATGATATATACATTGGTAGGAATAAAACATATGAACCATTAATCTTAGGGTATTAAATATCTTAGTCATTAGGGATTTCTTAATCATTCCACATTAATCTAGTGTAATTTGTAGCAGTTTTCGAAGTACATATATTAGGTTTAATACATGGGTCATGGAAAATTAGTCTAGTATCCCAAACCACATAACACAATAATTGGTATAGAGAATTAGTCTTGAAAAACCTACAGATGAGAATAAGTAGTCCAAAACACAATGAGTACAATACATTGACGGGGCATAGATGATTATTCTTTCAAACCAAACTAGGAGTAACATCATTATAGAATAAAAACTAGACAATTTTTTATATCTATCCAAGGTTTATCATCAATGTCAATGTTATCGATAATACCAAAATGGGTGTACAATCTCATTTATCATAATTTTCATGGTTAAGTATATTTTTCAATATTTACATAAATCAATTATTATCCTATTATATAATTTATTCATAACCAAAACCTTTAGGAATTAGTTGAAACCATTTAAAAATTTAGACATATACCCTTAACCATTTTTCAAATTTTCCAATATTCATATAAAAACTAATTTATCACTAACTTGTTATTATAAAAAACACAGTAGAGAAACTAGAAATGTTAAATAAAGGAAAAAATGGATATATTTCATAATAACACTCATTCTCCAATATAATTATTATTTCACTATTTTCATGGGAGTGGAAAACCGCATGGATGATAATAAGCCATGTCTCATAATCATCAATGGACCTGAGGAGGTCAATGATGGCTCTCACCCTTAAATTTAATATCCAAATTTACCATTCATATTAAAGTATACAAATTAACATTATTATTTCACAATGAATCAACCAAACAAAAAATAATAACATTTTGGATAATAGAGAATTCTATATAATACCTACCTTTTGAATGTAGATTCACACTCATCCTACCTTGGACATTGATAAAAACTAAGACTCTTGAGATCCTAAAGTGAATGATATATTACACATATTAATCAATTTATTTGAGTGAATAATAATTAGAAACCAAATATTATTCAAGAAATTATATGTTAATTATGTTATATAATTACACAAATCTTCTAATCCAATGAAAAAAATTCCAGACTCTAAAGAGTCAATGGAGAATAATTCATGTGAGGGGGGAGATATTGGTTTATATCCCTTGATATTAGATGATAAATGGGGGTAATAAATGGGTTAATAATCATTAAAACTATGTTTTAAAAATGAAAATACCATATTTTAAGGGGTTCTGTGGTTTATCTTCATTGTTTTTCAGATCATGTGATGACAATGTGGTTCCCTTTTTACAAGAAGAACCCAGGCTGAACAGTTTGGCTTGGCTACCCATGTAGATTTTATATCCATTTTTTGTTATTTTATTTGTATCTATAAAATGGGGATTAAACCCTATGGTCTACTAGAACACAACTTTCTTGGTCTACAATATATGGCTCCCCCTATCACCATGTTACATGATTCAACTAACTGTGTGCCAACCATGCCCCATGCTCTATTTGGAAGATTTTCCATGTCATTAAATTTCCAAAACACTATAACATCACCATGACCATCCCTATACCAGGGATACATCTCCATAACTTTTTAAAAACGAGTTTCTATAAATAAAAAAATTGTAGCTGATAAAATATTAGGATATTAGTCCCACATACCAAGGATCTATCTTCCCTTGATTACACAAATACATAATCTTGAGTATATGAGAGTCAATAAAAAGTATAGGGTCTAATACTGAAAAATATCACTCATGATGAAAATTATTGATTTAAAATAAAAGGTAACAAGGATATAGTTATTTTCTTCCTGATCATCTATATCATCTTATTTATCTTATGAATAAGGCTCGGTCTAATTAATGAAGTTTTATTAGTTTATAAAAATTTCAGATCAGCATGGATTACTATAAAATGAATTAAATGAGGATATAAGGATAATCACCTAAAAATAATCTATCTAAGAAAACCACTAAAAAAATAGTACTCCCATGGGCCATACAAATCAATTTAAAAAATCATATCATATCTTCTAATCTCCAAATTATATATTCTAATTAATCATCTGTTTGATAAATATAATCTATTTTGTTTACAAATTAGATTATAAGGTATCCTTTCTAGTAGAAAAAAAATATCATGATGAATATATAGTCCCTATTTATTATAATATAAAATTTTAACTGATGTACATTCACCAATTATGGGATTTCCTACTTTGCAATTTCGTATACCATATTGTATTCTTGTTTTAGAATTATGTGGCATGACATTGAGAGTTGGTCCACTATAAACAAAATTTATTCATGATATAGGTTCACTATAAAAATTTAACGAAAATTACAATGAAAATATATTCCATTTTCTTGATAAGTTGATATAATGATTGTAATATTCTTCATATTCATTATTTATCTTCTATGACTTGTTCATAGATATAGAATTTCATAACCCAATCAACCACTATTAATTTCATACCTGACCAACAAAAAGGGGTCCTGAACACATGTTATATCTCTAGTATTCAATGATGAATTTCTTCATTATATGGTGATTAACTAATGGAATATTTTCCGGAAAATGTGAATGTATGACTATCCGATCATGATATAGAAGCATGGATCTCTAACCATATTTCCATTTAGTAGTGGACTACCCACCACTATGTTATAATGTAATTTTTTGATAACTATGATCATATATTTGGGATTTGATGAATTTATAAAAAAAATTATGTATAATATTCTTATAGAAATAGATTGTTTCATTATTCGACTGTATGCACTAAATGCATGATTCTTTAGATACCCTCATCTCTTTCAACCGATGAGGATTTATTCTTGAAAATTGGATTCACGACATAAATCTCTATCATTATCTAGATAATTTCACTTATAAGTATAATAGATAAGTCTAATTTCAATCAATTGGAGATACTCTATCCATTTTTGTTGGTTTAAATTCATATTTATTTTTGAAATTATGATTTTAAAAATAAACTATAATCCGTGAACAATGTTTCTTTATCACTAAAAATAAAATCGAAACATGTTTTTTATGTACGTACCATCTCAACTAGTTCTATTTGAAGTGAGATGTAATTATTTACAATCACTCATAATTTTTGGGATCCAAAATATTATATACAGTCTCCTTACATGAGTATATATCAAAAACTCGATCTAATGGAATGTTAGTAGAACATATAATCATTACCAAAATCATTCATGTTTGGGATGGGTGTTGAATTTAGTAGTATATAACACTCAACATTGGTTTTTTAGAAATCAATACTCTATTGAAATGATGTAACATTCCCCATCCGAAAATTCAATGAGGAAAAGGGGCACAAATATTCATGAACATAGTGGACATAGTAACTTGGGAAACCTAGAAAGTTTGGTTTCCCAATATTGTACTTCGATGATTGCCAAGATATGAGGTCTTATATAATTGATCATTCTGTCATTAATCCATTTTATGTTATAAATTTCCAAAAAATGGGATCATTTTTTATCCAAAAATCACACATAGTGATTTTTTTATTGATTCCATGTTCCCATGAGAATATGAAAACAATTTCAAAGGGAATACCATCATCGTATAATGTTTTAATTTATAAAAAATTATTCTTGAAAAATACCAATATAATTTATTTATGGTACCTCTAATTTATTTAGTTCATCATTTACATAAATATTTTTTTATTTAAATTAAAAAAATTAAATAAATTAAATTCAAAATAATAATGACAGTTTCAAAAATATTTTTTAATGAAACACTAACAAATGAGAAGCGGATGATACCTTGGTCACATTTTAATTTTTGAGAGCCATTTGGATTTATTATGATGATTTAATATTCCTTCAATAAAATGAAGAGTGTATTGATTAATGATCATAACCTAATATCATTTATCATACTCAATATATAGAAAATTTGAATCTTTTGGTTTCTTTACAACATGTATAAGAGATTCCAAAGGATCTCAAAATTATATTTTGAATATATTACATTATAACCCCTCTATCCTGAAACAATATTCCTTTAACTCTACATTTATTATTCTATATGAATTATGTAAAATATTTTATGTTCTAAAATGTATGTCAATAAAAACTCATCATTTATTTCCAATTGAAACTCAATGAAATTTTATAAAACTCATTAAGAAAATATTATAGTAGCATAAAAAATTTGGCCACAATTAATTAAATATCCCTAATAAAACTATTATAAGATAAAAAGGACAATTATAACTCTCAATTACATAGGTCCCTCTCTTCTAATGTTGAAAATCAATTTCAATTTAATGTCAAAATAAAATAAGTAATTATTTTTTAACATCACTTGTGAAGCATAAAAAAATTGGATTTTACAGTTACTAACTAGTTTATTTACAAAATTAAATTAAATATATCTATTTTAAGAATATGGATTTCTAAAAAAACTATATACAATATATTTTTTATAACAAGATTCAAATTTTATTTCTATAAAATATTTTCATTGAAGATGTCTCGATTACCATCATATAATGCATGATTTTCATTATGAACACCAATTTATTATTTAAATTAGAATAAATGATATAATGGTTTTCTCATGTAAAAAAATTAAATTTAGAAGAGTATAAGATGGAATGATGGTTCCCCACATGTTGGAGGTTATTTGTTTCTCCTCAATGAAAATCATCTCAGTATCATACAATTTTTGGGCTTCTTCTTTATGGTAATCTATTATTTTCAATTGGGGTTTCATAATCTACTGTATATGGGTGATCTTAGAATCACCATTACATACTTTAGTTTCAGGTCTATAACTATTCCACCTTGATCGACTAGTCTTATAATGAGAGGATTAGTTCAGATTAAAATCATTCTCGATAGATATATTTGAATAATTAATAATGTAATTATGAAAGTATCCCACTAGACTATGTCAATATTATTCTCATATTTGTTCAACACTAATATTTAAATTCTCTAATAAACCTTATTAAAAACATGTTTGATTATTAATGTGATAAGAAATTTGAAAGGATATTTTTGAAAACTTTTCTAGTATTACACATCAATGGGAATTGTTCTCCCATATTTAAATACAAAACCATTATATTTTATAAATTATGTGGACAATTAAAGATAATTTTCATTGATATACTGGGTTACACACAACAATGAACCGAAAAAATCAAGAAACATTATTATATTAATTTTATAACATAGTCGTTAAATTATATGGTACAATTAGTATTAAATAAATTTTATTGAGATATATATTTTGGCCTAACTAATGTATAATGAATTAATTGACTAATATAAAATAATTTAAAAAATTATTAAAGAAATATTATAAATTAAAAATATGTTTCCTTGAATGTAGATATCTACGTATTTTTTACGTTAGGATCAAAATATAATTCTTTAAAAGAAATATTTCCATTAAAATTATTAATATAATATTTAAATGAAGAAATGATACTAAATTTCACTCTCATAATTTTAAATAACAAATATGTTTTTACATAGGGAACATATAATTATGTGAATGAATATTATTGTAAATATTTTTTAGAATTATTTAATATTCATGATTTTAATTTTTTTTGATTATTAGTGATTAAATTTTTTCATTATTTTTTTCTAACCCAATATAGTATTAAATAAATAATGATAGAAAAAAATATTTAGAAAATAATAAAATTAATTTCATTTTAATGGTTTATATTTTTCCAAAAAAATATTATATATTTTTGATATATAAAAGGATTAAACTATAATATCATCTTTTTAATTGTCTGTATGATCTCATATTAAATGAATGTTTCCAAAAAATTACTTTAATGATATTTTATGGAAATAATATTTTTTAAAATAAAATTAATATTGTAGAATATCTTAATAGATAAATTAGGATATGATATGATCACAAATTTAGTATATTTTTCATTTATGAGTCAAAATTTACCTTATATGTAATATTATAATCCTTTTAGAGTGAATGCATTGTTACCATGGTTAATAATAAAATGGGTTATATAAGGGGTTAATCCAAAAGATATAATTTATATCAAAATAATCATGTCAAATTTTTATTGAATGATTTCATTACAAACACATCCTACCTATTATTCAAAGTATATGTCTATTTGTAATTACTTTCCTTGTTAATTATATTCTAATAAGTTATTGTTTTTATAAATTCCTAATCTATCACTCAACTCAATTATACATGGGAACCTCCCCCCCTCAAAAATTTACACATTATAATCCTTATATCATGACCATAAATTAAAAAACATATCTTATCAACATACTTATGATGATTAACAATGTTCTAATATTACCAAAATATGATCCCCAAGTCCATTAAGAGGAGATCATATGGAGTTCATTTATAGAAGAGGTAATTATTAGGAATGATCACAGACACTTTACTTTCTCTTTTACATCCTACAATTCAATTTCATTTTTAATGAAATGATAAAAAAAATATTCCTAAATATTACTGAGATTTTATCATGATTATGAAATCACCATTATTCACCTTGTTTAATATAAAATTTAAACTAAAATTATCACTCATGCATAGATAGGACTTACCATCTCCATAAATTGATATAATTCATTTGACACACCATCTTATTTGGAAGGGTTATATGATGTCATTAATTTTTATATATGATACATAAGAAAACATTTATCTCCTTGAATAATATTTTCCTATCAACATTCCTACCATCCAATCTGTTGGAAAATGACAATGTCCCTCGTGAAGATGTGTGGGCTACCACCTCCGCAAAGAGATTTTATTAATTTTTCCTTTTCATATTAGTTGGATGATAATTAGGATATATTTAATGAATTAATATGATATATATGATATAATAATTATTCTTTAATATTTATTAATTATTTACATTTCTATCTTTTGATACATCGATTTGTGAAAATAACTTTGATGCATATATAGAACATAATTTTTCTATGAAAGGTGTCTTTAATATTTATGTCACTAAAAATTATGGATTTAAATAAATAAATAAATATAGATATATATAAAAATTTATGTTATATTCATATAAATATTAACATTGTGGATGTGATTTAACTATGATCAATGTACAATAACTAATACTGCCAGACCAAATAATATATAAAAAATGAATCCATAATAAATTGGAATTTTGATTTAAATAAATCTTTATAAAAATATTTTGATAAAAGGATATAAATTAATAATACATGGGTTGATATATATGATTATTTTTTATTAATATAACTTAAAAAGTATATCTATTATATAAAAGTATTTAACAAGTATGACAGATATAGGGAATGAGGTTTGGGTTTGTCAACTAAAATTGTTTTATTTGTCACATCTGACATGATATCCACCTATCATATATTTGTAGTCTGACATACATACCAATAAATATGTTATATAAATAATATCCTTATTTTTTACATATTTAATGAATATTTTTTTTTCATTAATGAGGGTTATGATTTAAATATTTCCAAAGTTGTAATAGTATTATATTAAAGTCTCATTAATTATAAGGATTATTTATGATGGATATTAATTGATGAAATATTTTGATCTAAATCTCATGAAAATATTTGATTTTTTTCTACTATTATAATTTAATAAGAATAAAAATTGACATTTAGTTTTCTTCAATGTTTATACTCAGGTGACAAATATTAATTATTATGGAAATCAATGTTTTATTATTTGAACATGAATCCTCCTCCTATATATCCATGTCTTATTAATTATCTTTCAATAATCATCTCAATAATATATCGATATTGTTTAAATTCATTTTTATTCATGATTAACATTCGGAAAAATTGTTTAATTGTAGTATTATTTTTAATTTTCAAATGACATACATTTCTAATTTTTAAAATTGTGTTGAATGAATGTTCTCATATAAATTGTGTAGTATAAAAATAATTTCCAACCTCAATGAAAATTAAATATTTCAATGATTCCACTATATTTTTTCATTATTTTTTATATAAAATAACTTCATTAATATGAAGATTTTTTTAACATGAATAGATATTTTCAACTGGAAACGAGTATTATCCTAAAAAAATAATCTATGTGGTTTTTTAAATATATTAATCATGTATCATTACATATTTTGTTGTTAATTATATAATAAATGAATTTTGATCCAATGATACCATCCAAATTATTTGACTTAAAGAATTATTATTATTATTATGTGATATTTTTGGAACTCATATATTTTCCATAGTTAATGTTATGAAGTAAAAAAGATAAATTTATGACCATGTGGAACTTATATGAATGGATTATAATTATATGATAGTTTCATCAATTAAATACCCTTGATGCATTGGGTAATGATACAAAACTCATTGGATAAATATATTATTTGTTAACATGATGTAGTTGTAATATTTTTATTCATTGACATACATTAATGTTCAAACTTTTATATTTGTACCTAATATTATGTTCAAAAACATATATAGGGACCGAGTTTCATGTCTAAAATTTTAGTTTTCGATCTTATTTTAAGTCCAAAAGTTTATTTGTGTAACTTATTTTAGGTCTATAATTTTATGTGTGGACTTGGATTCATGTTCAAAAGATTATTTTTAAAGGAGGACTGAGGTCTGTGTGTTTTTTTGAGGGACTGGTTTTATATCATTAATTTAGTGACTAAACATGTATATATTAAAATATATTAAAATATTTAATGACATATGTTTTTCCCGATTTATATGCTCACATTATTTTTTAAATAAACCATGTTTATTGGTACCATTATGATTCATGACTTATAAAAATGCAAGATTTATTCCTTTTCTATAGATTATGATTAATGAAATGATGGCCATGAGTTTTTAAATGATAAGATATTGTCATCACCCTCCTATTATTATTATATCAATTATATCTCATATATTTTACCCTTACTGGGAATCTTTGTGCATCCCTTTATTATGTTTCATTTTCCCATGTAATGATGAAAGGTTTGAAGTAGGGTATCTTCATAATGATATCTATGTGGGATGATAATTATGGGAGATGATGAAGATTGTTCAATAATTAATATAACAATGAATCTAGTTTCAACGACACAAAACATTAATGTTATATGGTTGATTACAAGTGAAGTGTATTGACTATTTAGAAGGAACGAATTGGTATTTATTTAAGAAAATCTTGGTTTACTATAATTTTTAATAGAGGATAGGTTTTTTCAATCAAAGGATATTGAGAAATAAAAAATTTCATGAAAACCATAGAAATATGTTTTTGTATAGGTGAACATCTGAATGTTTTCTTAACAATAATGTATAAACATTGGTAAACATAAGGATCGATATTCTGAGAATAATTTATACTAATTTATACATTATATGAATTATATTTCATGAGAGATCAATCTGATTAATATATCATGAATTTTACAAATTATTTATGTTTTTCAATGACTGGAAGAAGAAGACACACTTCAAAAAACATGTGTGATGGATAGTGTGATGATTTTTTCCAAGAGAAACCAAATTATATAGGAATTGGAAAGTTGAATATTTTTTATACTATCATAATTCAATCTTTATACATGAATCATGATGAAATTATAAATGATCAAAATGCAAAAATATCATTTTTTACCATTTAATAAGAAAACTTCATCCTTTTTTAGTTCACCATTTGATCAATTAGTTATTGAGAAATGGATATGTAACATTGAAAAGATATATTAGATTCTCTATTATTAGAAACATGAAAATGTTATTTTGATTATTTATAAAAAACAAGGAGAATCTGTTCAATGGTTTGATCTTATAAAGAATATGATGAAATTATGGTAAATTAAATCCATATATTAGGAAGTGCGATAAATAAAATTTTTATTAGAAATAGTGACGGTCACAGACAAAAACCCATGGGCAAGAGAAATTTATTTAAAATTATATAATTCAAACGGAAGAAATTTGGAGTAATAGAATAAATTTAACACACATGTCACTATTAAAAAATAAGAAATTATACACAATCATAAATTTTGGTTTCTACCGCCTCTCCCTCATGTATCAAAATGGCGTTTGTGGTTTCTTCCAAATCTCAATTATTTTGGATTGTTCTGTGCACCACCTTGATCATCCATGTCCAATGATTCCTCCTTATCACTATTAGGGTCATCAAATTGACCTCCATCCTAAACATTTCAGAAAAATGCATATTGATTCTCATGAACATCATCCATGGATTTGGTACTAACGTTAGAAAAGGAGTCAATATTATCCATAGGAATTTCATGAGTTAGTGCATCCCCAACCAAAGGATCCTCATAAGACAAATCTAACTATTGAACGAAATTCTCAACCTACATATTAGCATAAAAGGTTAAAAATAATTAGCAACTAAAACATGTTGTGCGGATTATAGTATCCTGCATTTATTTTTGATTCATTTATTCTCATGTATTTCAAGATAGAAAGAATCACATTTCATTTTATTTTTTGGCTCTAGAATCTAGCATTGTAAAACAATTGGATGAAGTGACTCCCACATACCGAACTCTTTGGTCATCCTGAGCAATATATATAGAGTGATAGATAAATAGTCTTGTTTATCACCAAGTCATAACTCCACATCTTCTATAACCTCTATAACATCATTCATAGCTGAGAGACCTACATATACCTGCTTTAAATGACCTTTACATATTTTTATTTCTAATTATATGAGAATGTTTTGTTAACACTTTTTATGACGTCGGTTTCCATTTTGGAAATTTAAATGTAAAAACCTTGATTACTGTGAACATGTTCAAATTACATGGATGAAATTTATTAAATGGGGATGGGGGTGAATGTTAAACCTAGATATTTTATTATTATTTTCAATTAATTTCAACTTCTTTGATAGCTTGTGTAGCCCACAACACCCAGACTAAACAAACCAAGAAATAATTTTATATGGTTTTTGTAACATATGGACCTAAATATATGGTATGAATTTGATTAAATATATTATGAAATATGTATATATTCCAAAATCAATATTCATTTAGTTATTAATTAATATAAAATAATTAATCTATTTCTAGTAATGTTAATTTATTTTTAAAAAATAAATGTTATTCAAAAATGATTTTTCTAAGAAAAAAAATTATAATTAAATTTTAGAATGATTAGGAATATTATTAAATAAAAATATTATAATATTTAAAATAAATATAACATTATTTTCTTATTTTTAAATTAATTAATTTTATGAAAAATTTGAATTTTCAATGAATAGTGAAAATTAATGATATTTTAAATATTAATTTATTTTAATGTATTTACAAATTAAAATTCAATTTATTATTAGTATTAAATAATTATTATTTAATTATGAATAAAATAATTCCATTTATAGTATTTAAATTTAATTTTATAATTAAATTGGTTTTAAAAATAACTTTATAGTTAAATTTATTTTTTCTAAAAAAATTATTTATCTGAATAGTTTAGTGTTTAATATTAAATATAAAAATTCACCTTATAGAAAATGAATTTTAAAAATCGATTGAATATTATGAAATAATTTTTTAAATATGGTAAATATGAATCTTTTATTTTTGGTGAATGTTTTTAGTAATCGAGGTAAAATTTATCACCTCTAAAAAAGTGTAATTTGGGATAAAAGTAGTTAAAACTAATTTTTAAGTTCACCATTATTCAGATTAATTCTTATTTGATGATGGAATTTTTACCTGATTCTCGGTGTACTACAAATTTATTTATCTAATAGATAATTTTTTATGAAAATGTCCTATATAATATTCATATTAATAAAATATTAAAGATGTCACTCCCATGGATTTAAATATCCCTTACGTGTTCACATAAGTACAAAAATAAACTGTAAAATGAATATTAATGTTAATTTATTTAATTATAATATTATATTAATGATTTTAATTTAGTTCTAATCTTCATTAATTAAATTATTTCTTTAATTGATTTACCTCCACTAATACATTATTTATTCAATAAATAGGAAAGTAAAATAATTATTGTTTTAAAATATTAAAACCTATATAAATTGGGTATGTTATAGTGTTCCATAAAATTTTTGAATAAATATAAAATATTATTTATTGTAAAATTATTAAATTATAATTGCATATTATTATTTGTTTCATTAAATTAAATTTAACAGAATAGTTCCAAAAAATGTAATTAAAGAAATTTGGTCGAAATAATATTTTATTAAATATAATAAAACTATAAAATTACTTTATGAGGAAAAATTTTATAGGATATGATCTATGTATTTACCTTTTCCATTAATAAGTCAAAAATTAAAATATAAGTAATATTTTCACTCTTAAGAGTGAGAAATTTATTACTGAGGTCATTTTTAAAATTTCATAAGGAGTTAACCAAAAATAAAAGTTTTAAAAAACAACATAAACCAATCCAAAATATACCAATTTATTGTATTAATAAAATATACTACCATATATTCTAATATATGGCTATTTTTGTTATTTTTTATTAATGAAGACTTTATTTTCATTTAATCATTTATGAAATTACAAAACTTCTCGTCATATAATTTATATAGGTGCACCTCCTCCCCTAAATTCTTCACACCATTTATGATTTATAGTTCTACTATAAACATAAAATTTAAAATTTAAAATTACTTATTCTTTTTATAAAGGTTATTCTATTCCCAAAAGATTACCCTTTGGGAAATTAAGAGGTTATCTAATGGTGTTATATCATGGAAGAAGTAATAACCTTAAATGGTCACTTAATCATTAATTACAATTTTACAAAGAGTAATACAGTTTTAGTTGTAGTAAAATTTAAAATTATGTATCCTATAAATATATGAAAGGTATCAAGATTAATAATTTTATGACCCGTCCCCTAGGGCCTGTGCTGTGACTACCCCAAGCCCACCTTCCATAGGCTAGGGGCAGGTGACTAACACCAAAGCTATATTCCCTAAAACTGGGAAGGAATTTCTTTTATAACTTGTAAGAACGCACAACTAAGCATACAACAAGATACAAACTCAAGTAATCTGAATAGTAAACAGAGTGAGTGAAGAAAGTACAAGGGTCCAGAATAAAATCCCAACTTGAAAGTACAAGAAACTCAAAGTAAATGTAAACTGGAACAACTCATGTGATCATCCGCAAAGGATCCTACCTGAAGGGTAGGTACAGCTCTCGATTGGTCGTCTTTGTGGAACGCCCCGTCTAAGGTCCACATCCAAGTTACCTCTAGTCCTGGTACCCTCGTCCCCAATCAATGTTGTCTATCATCTACACGAAACATAATGAAGTGTGGGAATAGATCATACAAGGCTTTGTATGATGATACTCAGTAGGGACCCCAAGACCCACAAGGTCTCTCAAAATACACCATGGATAACCACTCAAAAAGAAATCAACTAACAACCTACTTAGGTAAATTCCCATACAAATACCTAAGTTATCATGTAAACCCATCTCAATATTGAGGAAAACACAGAGTCCAACTCAAAGTCCAAATCTCAACTATTCCATAAAGGATGGAAAATAATGAAGGAAAGTACCACACAAGTACGCCACATAGAAGAATACCACCAAGGTATTACCACAAAGGAAAGAACCACAAGGAACAAACTCAGCTCACACCAGTTATAACTTAAGTATAGTCGTAGAGATGATTAGATATAACTAATCATTCATCTAACTCTGTTAAGAGGCTCTGTTGGAAACCCACACATGATCGCTCTTTGCGGACCCACATATGATCGCTCGGTTCTGACCCACACAAGATTGCTCTTATTTCTTCACGTCACAGCCAGCTACTGGGTTCCCGTACTACGCTCACTTTTCTCCTAGAGGGTCCTCTCCAAATTCCACTAGTCGATACTCCATCTTCCACTATGTCCCATGAAGAATTATCCTAATGGACCACCATGTCATATGGGTTTCAAAGCAAGAGCCGGCGTTTCTATCAGATTCCCAATCTCTGTGTTATTAGCCTTTTAGCCCCGAGGGCCCAGTTGGATTCATGCTCGATCCAACACAATAATTCCCCAACATTATCCAAATCTCTAGTGGGGTATAGGAAAGGGACCTTCTCGCTCAATGGTTTACAATGCCGCTGACGGTTCGTCAAACAAATGGCTCATGCCAATGTTATGGACCAAGTAAACTATAGGGTCGTATCTGGTCTGGGTACGGACGACCAGGTCAGACCGACCTGACCAGATCCGTCCTGGGTCAACCCGGTTCGAGTCAACCCAGCCAGACCCTCATGGTCTAGACCGGTATTCTGGGAGGGACGCGAGGGGCCGTTGAGGGCTGCGGGTGGCTACATGGCCGCAGACGTGCCGTGAGGGCCTAGGGTGGCTCACCAGCAAGGGGTTCTGCAAGGGTGCGAGGCATCTCGGCCATGGGGGTGCCACGAGGGAGTGCGCCAGCTCATCCATGGTGGGTGCCATGATGGAGAGGGACGGCTCGACCTTGGGGGTTCCCTGAGGGCGCGAGTCGGCTCATCCAGGGGGGGGGACCGTGAGGGCATGCAGCGTCCCTACCACGGGGATACCGTGAGGGAGAGAGGTGGAGCGACTACTACTGTGCCGCGAGGGAGTGAGGCCACAGGGTGGCACGGTTAGGGTGGCTCAGTCTGGAGGATGGAGGTCTCTGTTGACATGGGGTGACTCAGCCAAGGCAGCGCGGCGAGGCCGCGGGGCGGCGCGGAGAGGCCGCGGGGCGGTGCGGCGAGGCTGCAAGGCGGCGCAGTGAGGCCGTGAGGCGGTGATGGACGTAGACGGTGGAGCGTCGTGGGGTGAATAGGCTACTAGGTGGCGGGGATCCATTCCTTCATCGGCAATTCTCGAGTTCCATCGGTGCCAACATCCAGAACCGGTCATCGTCACCAAATTCACATTCTTTCATCACATGGGATACACCCTTCAAGAAGAATGACAGAAGGGTCAGGAAATTTTTGGTTGGCTCGCACCCTCCAAATTAGAGTGGTAGCAAGGGGCCCAATATAATCATGAATCAATAATTTTTATGGAATATATTTTAAAAAATAATTCCCTAAAACCTTCATCAATAATTATTCCCAATCCCACAAAAGAAAATAAATGTGGATCAACTATTTTATGAGAATTGATCCGTGTTATTAGTTTATAATGGAAGAACATTTAAAGTGATAATCACACATAGATAAACCCCTACCTTGGAAGATTTTTGATGGAGATCGTGAGAAAGAAGTCAAAGAAGGTGGAGGGGGTGCGAACAATCGTTGTTCATGAGACCACGCTTCGATGACGGGCGTGTACGCCGTCCTCTTCCTTAATTTCCAAAGAACGTTCTTCATTGGCATTCTTCAAGGGAGAGATTTCTCCCAACAGTTATTCTCTCCCCAATTCCTCCAAAATGAAATGTATCCCACATAATAGAATAAGATATCTATTATCTTTGTTGGCATAATTTCAAAACAACATAATTAATTAATTTATGGGTTGTCTTAATTAATTAAAGGGGAGAGTTGGCATAATTATGTGGGGGAGCTCAACATGTTCCTCCCCATTAAGAGGGAGTTCAAAGGGGTTCAATGGGTTTTATGTCTCATGTGGTCCCCACCACCATAAATGACATGGGTGGTTTTAGTACAGGTGGTCCCCAACATTAAAACATCCACATAGAAGGTTTCAGAAAAAGAAAATAAAAAGTTTACTCATTTTTATTTTATTTTATTATTTCAGAAAAAAAAATACTAATTTTCACTCTCGACCCACTGCGGTCGTGCTAAAGGTCTCTTTAAGAGAATACCGGCCTTGCGAGTTCAATGGTGCCCCCAAATTTCAATTCCAAGAACCAGTTCAAAAGTTATAAAAACCCACTCGTACGTGTACTGAAGGTACCCAAAATAAATGTTAATAAATTCTTTCTGGGAACCCTGGGCCTTGGAATCATGCTCTTTCAATATTCACTTACTCTTAAAATTCCCATTTAATTAAAAAACTTACATCAAAATTCTGGGTCTTTACATTCTCCGCACCTCAAGGTTTAATGTCCCGGTAAGGCATAACTCAAAACTAGGTAAAAAGTGGGAGTACTGAGCATGTATCTGAGCCTCCCGCTCCCAAGTGATCTCCTAGAGGTTCCTGTGCTGCCAAAGAATGCGCACCATAGTTATCAACCGCCCACAAAGGACCCGCTCTTGTCGATCCTCAATATCTACCAGAACATCTCTAAAAGTCACCCCATCTTTGATGTCCAACTCTCTATTGTTGATAATTTGATAAGGGTCGTGCACATATCTCCTCAGCTGGGATATGTGGAAGACGTCATTCACCCTGTGCAACATAGGTGGAAGTGCTAAGAGGTAATCTATCTCACCACCTTTACTAAGGAACTGAAAGGGTCCGATGAACCTTGGAGATAACATGCCACCACACCCAACTCACTGCAATCCTCTTCGAGGTTAGACCCATTGAAAGATGTGGTTTCCATCCTCAAACTCCAAAGGTCTCCGTCTCCTGTCGGCATATGACTTCTACATGCTCTGTGCAGTATTCATCCACTCATGGATGATCTATACTTTATCTACGGTAGCTCGTACAATTTTTGGTCCCACTAGTGTTGACTCCCTTGGGTCAGTTGAGCACAAAGGTTATCTGCTAGGTTTCCTGTACAATGCCTCAAAAAGATCCATCCCAATGGTGGTGTGATAGCTTTGTTTTGTATGAAAACTACACCAAAGGCAAGGGATCCTCTCTACTGCGACCAAATTCGAGGTTGTAATAATGTGGCATGTCCTCGAGGGTCTGAATAGTCCACTCAGTATGGCCATCCTTATAAGTATGGATGGAGGTTCACAAATTAAGCTGCGTCCTGAAAGCCTCCAGTAACCTCTTGCATAACCAGGAATTAAATCTTGCGTCATGATCGGACACAATAGTTGAGGGTACTTCATGTAACTGGACAATCTCTTGCACATTGAGGCATCCCAAGCTCTCTACTGAACATTTCTATATGATAGGTAAGAAGTGTGCTGACTTGGTGACTTGGTCGATGATCACACAAATTGAGTCATGTCCCCTGGATGTATATGGATGTCCTGTCACAAAGTCCATAGATATCGAATCTCACATCTACTCTGGGACCTCTAAAGGCTGAACCAATCCTACTAGTACCTGATGCTCTACCATCACTTTCTGAAAAGTAAGGCATCGTGAGACCAACTCTGCTACTAATTTCATCATTCCCGGCCACCAGGGCTATCGTCGGAGGTCCTGGAACAACTTTTACAGTGGTGGATGTACCACTAGATGGGATTTGTGGATCTACCTCCACACTTTTTCCGGAAGCGAAAATGGCACCATGGTACATCCTTTAAAGAGAATGACGTGCTCCACACCTTTAGAAAATCAAAAAACGGCATGCCCTGTGGATATCTGAGCATGTCGAGAATCGCAGTCAGTGTCCCCATGCTGCCCCTCACTTAATCATTGAAGAATTGGGGGAGTGACTTTAAGAGACTGAAAAAAGTTTCTCCATCTCAATCCACAATATATATTTGCAAAGTGGCCAGCTACTCCGTCACCTCGGCTAGCAGCTGTATACCAAATATCCTGATGAGTTTATCTGCAATAATGTTCCCCTACCCAGAAGTATTTACTATCTCAGAGTCATGGTACTGGAGGAACTCTATCCAATTTCGCTATCTCAAGTTCGGATCCTTCTGAGAGAAGATATAACTGAGAATTTGGGGATCCGAGTATAATGTAAAGAGTTTACACATTAGATAGTTTTTACACTTCTTCAAAGCGAAGACCACTACTGCTAAATCTAGGTCATGGGCAGTGTAGTTATTCTCATTCTGTCTCAGCAGTCGAGTACCATATGTGATCACCGATCACTCCTACATCAGGACACATATGAGTTTGGCCCCTAATTCATCGCAGTAGACTATATACCCTACGCCCTCCTTCGGTAGCCTCAAAATTGGAGAACTAGTCATCCTCTACCTCAGATCCCAAAAACTCTATTGGCATCTCTATGACCACATGAAGGGTGGCCCCTTCTTCTTCAATGCTGAATGTGGTGGTGGAACTCTGGAGAAATCTAGCACCAATCTTCGGTAGTGTCCGATCAAACCCAGGAAACTCCGAATCTCCATCACACTCTTACGTGGAATCCATGCATGTTATACCTCAATCATCACTGGATCTACTGCAACTCCAGCCTCCAATATGACATGTCCCAAAAATTGAACCTCTCAGATCCAGAACTAGAACTTCGAGAGCTTACCATAAAGCTGGTACACTCGTAGTGTGTCCAGTACTACCTTAAAATGATAGGCATGATCCTCTTTAGTAGTAGAGACTATCAGAATGTCATGGATGACGACTACTACACAGTGATCATGGTATGGCTGAAAGATTGTGTTCATGTGTCCCATGAACACTGATGGATCATTGGTTATGCCAAATTGAATAATCAAGAACTCATAGTGGTCGTACTGACATCTGAAAGTCATCTTCTACACGTCCTCATCCTGTACTCTGAGCTGGTGATAGCCTGATCTGAGGTCTATCTTCAAGATCCATTGTGCGCCCTTCAGCTCATCGAAGAGGTTTTCAATCCTTGGAAGTGGGTAATATTTCTTCACAGTCACTAGGTTCAGGCCCTGATAGTCAACACAAAGTATCATGCTCCCATCCACCTTCCTGGTGAACAAAATCGGGGCTACCTAAGGGGAACCACTATGTCGAATGAACCCTTTCCTATTTAATTCCTCCAGCTATACCCGCAACTCACGAAGTTCCATGGGATCCATACAGTACGCTTGTGTAGATATTGGTGTCATTTCTGGGTACAATTCAATGTAAATGTCCACCTCCCTGGGTGGAGTAAGACCCAAAACATCATCTTGGAAGAAATCCGCGTACTGGTCCACCTCTATAGGATAAATTAGACTACTTACATCAACCACTCCTGGGGTAAGGCTAGCCAGTTTATGAGTGATTAGCTTCACCCTCCTCCGGGAATGTCCATCCTGCACTACAAAGGCACCCTTCTCGTCGGTGAAGGTAAACCAGGTCCCATCCATGAAGACACACTACACTTTGATCCTAATACAGTTAATCTGAGCATGGACTGTAGATAACTAGTCCATTCCCTAAATGACGTCGTAAGGCCTCGACGCCGCTACTATGAGATCCCTGGAAAAGCTCTCACCTCCTAGAGTAATCTCGTACTACCGACACCAGTGCTTAATCATCGAATCCGCTTTGGTGGGAGTCTTTAGCCATAAAGATCGATCCAATGACTCATTGGGAATCTTCGAGATCCAAACACAGGCGGTGGAAATAAAAGAATGTCTGGAACCTATATCTATAATTACTGCAGCTAAGTTTGAGTAGACATAGATCCTACATTGTATCATCTCCGGAGCACCAAGATCATAGGCCTCAGCTGCCTGGAGATGAGCTCACCCCTGTCCACCTGCTCCATACAGTCGGGGTAGACCTCCTAGTGGTGGTGACAGTAACATATTGAATCGTCCTCCATTGCTAGCTGCATGACCAGCTCCTCTGCCACGTTCGCCTGCACCCTTCGGACCTCCTCGGTTGAATCCTTGTCTCTGCCTGGGAGGTCCTTCGACCGTCTGCTGATAATCCCTAAGACTGTCCGGATAGTCATGAGCCATGTGACCCTACCCGCCACATGCGTAACAATGCCCGCTCCATGCATGAATGGATCTACCTCAGGGGCCCTACACAACAGACCATGAATCTTGCAGTTTTCCACCTGTAGGTCTTGTCCTCTTGGAACTCTATGTCATTAGCATTTTTTCACCTGTAGAAGACTCCGCTACGTGATTACTGATAGTGGGTCTCACTACTGGTGACTTCTCATCAAGGAATCTATCGACTAAAGGGCTCTCTCTAACACCCCCGCCTACGTCAGGATTCTGAGTGAGATCATCGATGCCCTGATCTTCGACCTGTATCCCTTCTCGAAGGTTCAGGCCCTGAAAAATGGGTCACAAACCATATTTTTGGTGAAGCGTGAGAGGTTAGTGAACCTCACTGAGTAATGATCCATAATCAAGCTTCCCTGGTGCATATAAATTATCTCCTGAATGCGTACTGTGTGAAGAGTCGTTCGGACAAACTCTACACAAAACAGGCTCTCAAATCCTACCTAGAGAAGATTCACCTTTTAATGAGCCAAGAACATCAAGATCCACCATCTCCATGCTTCTTCTTGTAGAAGGCTGGTAGCAATGATCACCATGAGATTATTTGGTGTCACTACTAGTCGGAAAACTCTCAGCACAACCTCTAGCCTAAATTCAACCGCTTGTGGGTCCGTATCTCCCCTTAACGTAGGTGCCCTCAGGCACTGGAACTCATACAATGGGCTCAAGCAGTTTTCACCCTCTGAAGCTAGGGCTGGTGGAATCGATGTACCAACATTTAATTGGACTACTGGTGCCTCCGCTGGTGCCCTTATTGGAAAAGAGACATGTACCGAGGCCTCGTTGTTTGGTGGGCTATATCTGCGTACTACTCTCAGAACCCGAGCTGGATTTCTTCATGGAGGCATCCTGAAAAGAAACAAGTGCACCACGATTAATAAGTTATAAATGGTGAGCTGAATCAATTGATCATAAATAAAACTCTTAAAAACAAACATACAATCAGTGTTTAAGTGCATTGAGTTGGAAATTTGAAGTCAGGGTCTGGGTGTATACAAAAGTCAGCCGCCACACCAACACCAGACTACCTAAACTGATAACCACACTCACAACACATAAAACTATTTCTGTTAAAAAGAAATAACAGAGACCTATGTTATATGGAATAACTAACTCCTATGATACCAATTTTTCATGACCCGTCCCCCGGGGCCCGTGCTTTGACATCCCCAAGCCTTCCTTCCATAGGTTACCTGTTGGAGACTTGCACGAATGCCGTATTCTCTAAAAATGGGAAGGAATTTCCTTTATAACCTATAATCACATGAAACTCAGCACACATCAAGATAAAAACTCATGTAAACTAAATAGTAAACAGATTTAGTGTTGTAAGTAAAAGGGGCCAGAATACAAGCCCAACTGGAAAGTACAAGAAACTAAATGTATAAGTAAACAGGAACAGCTACTGTGATCATCCACTGAGGATCCTAAACAAAGGCCAGATATATCTCTTGATCGTTCATCTTTGTGTTATGCCTCATATAAGTCCACCTCTAAGATACTCTACTCCTAGTACCCTTATCCTCAGTCAGTGTTATCTATCGTTTGCACCAATCACAACGAAGTGTGGGCATAGCTCATGTAGGAGTGAGTATAACGATACCCAGTAAGGACCCCAAGACCCTCAAGGTCTCAAATAATCCACCAAGGATAACCACACAACATGAAATCAACTGACAACCCTACTTAGGTATATGCCCATTCATATACCTAAGTTATCAAGTAAACCCATCTCAATCATGAGAAAAACACTAAATCCAACTCAAAGTACAAAGCTCAACTATTCCACAAAGGAAAGAATATCACGAAGGAAAGTACCACACAAGTAAACTACACAGAAGAATACCACCAAGGTGTTACCATGAAATAATGTCCCACAAGGTACATACTCAGCTCACACTAGGTATAACATAAGTACAGTAGTAGAGATGATTAGATGTAACTACTGAATCATCTTACTCTGTTAAGAGGATCTGCTACTTAACCACAAAGGATCACTCGGTGCTGACCCACATAAGATCTCACGGTGCAGACCCACATAGGATCGCTTAGTGCTGACCCACATAGGGTCACTTTGTGGTGACCCACATTGGAATTCTCTTCTTTCTTCACATCACAACCTACTACTTGGTTCTCATAATACGATTTCTTATCTATGAGAGTGTCCGCTCCACATTCCACTGGTTGATACTAAAACTACCATGAATTCCCGCAAAGGTTTATCTCAATAGACCACAACGTCATAGGGGTCTCAACGCAACATACATCACCTCAATCGGATGCCTGGTCTGTGATTTATTAGGCTTTTAGTCCCGAGGGCCCTGTTTGATTCATGTCAATCCAACCTAAACAATCCCCAACTTTATAAAAATATACAGGGGGTATACCATCAAGACCTTCTCTCTCCAAGGTTTCCATCGCCGCTAACAATTCTTTAAACGGACACCTGGTTCCAAAATTATGGCCCAAGTAATGTATGTCGGGCCGACCCGGACCGGGTTGACCAAGCACGACTTGCTGGGTCCGCCCTAGAAGGCTGCAAGTGCCTCAAGGGGCCATGGAGGGAAGCGGGTGGCCGTGAGGTCGCAAGGCCGTGAAGGGGCTGTGAGGGTGCAGGGCGGCTCGACCGTAGGGGGTGTCGCGAGGTCGCAGGGCCGCTTAGCCACAGGGGTGCCGCGAGGGGGCGGGGAGGCTCGGTCATGGGGCTACCACGAGGGTGCGGGGAGGATCAGCTATGGGGATTCTAAGAGGGAATGATTCAATGTGGTATCTCGGACAGGGTGGCTCAGCTTAGAGGGTGGAGGCCGTGGATGCCACGGGACGGCTCGGACGGGGCGGTACGGCGAGGCCACGGGGCGGTGCGACAAGTCTGCAGGGTGGTGATGGCCACAAATGGTGGATCTCCATGGGGAGCGGAGGGCGTGGGGAGGTGGGGAGTCATTCTGTCTTCATTTATTCTTGAGTTCCACCAGTTCCAACTGTCTACACTGGTTTCCGTCACCAAAGTCTCTTTCTTTTTTCACGAAGTATACATCGTTTAAGAAGATTGGCGGAGGGGTCGTGCCATGTTTGAATGGCCCGAACCCTCCGCATTAGAGTGGTAGCAAACGGCTCAACATAATTATTAATCAAGAACATTTATGGAAGATATTTTAAAACATAAATCCCACAACCTTTTTCAATCATTATTCCCAATCCCGTAGAAGAAAAAAACTGCGGATAAACTAGTTTACGAGAGTTGATCCATGTTCTTAGTTTTTTAATGGAATTACATGGAAAGTGATGATCAATCATATATAAACCCCTAACTTGGAGGATTCATGATAGAGATCGTGATAAAGAAGTCATAGAGGGTGGAGGGTGTGCCAACGATCGTTTCTTCTGAATCCACGCTTCGATGATGGGCTTGTACGTCGTCCTCTTCGTTGATTTCTGAAGAATGTTCCTCGTTGGTGTTCTTTATTGGGGATATTTCTACCAATAGTTCTTCTCTCCCCAATTCCACCAAAATGAAAGGTATCCCACATAATAGAAGAAGTTATCTATTGTTTTTGTTGACAGAATTTCAAAATAGAATAATTAACTAATTGATGGGTTGGCATAATTAATTAAAGGGGAGAGTTGGCATAATTATGCGGGGGAGAACCCGAGGATTCTCCCCATTAATAGGGAGTCCAAATGGTTTCAAAGGGTTATATGTCTTGGGTGGTCCCAACCACCATAACCCACATGGTAGGTTTTAGTACTGGGGGTCCCCACCCTTAAAACATCCACATGGAAGGTTTCAACATAATAAAATAAAAATGTTACACATTTTTATTTTATTTTTTCAATCTCCAAAAACTCAAAATCTATCTATCACTCTCGACCCACTACGGTCGAGGTGAAGGCCTTCTTAAGAGAATATTGGTGTTGCATGTTCAATGGTGCCCTCAAATATCAATCCTAAGCATCAGTTCAAAAGTTACAAAAACCCACTCGTACATTTACTTAACATACCAAAAAAAAGTTTAGAAATTCATTCTGGGCACACTGGCCCTCGGAATCACGTGCCGCTAATTTTCAAGGACTCGTAAAATTCCCATTTAATTAAAAAAATTACATGTAAATTTTGGGTCTTTATAATGAAACAACCATTTACTACACTCTTTATTATCAAAATAGATTTTAAAGTATCTCTATTGTGTATGAATGACTGAACAACTCCACATAGCAATGCAATTTGTTTTAATGTAAATATTCTATGGATGAGTATTATGATATGTTTAATATTTGATATATTATATTAATTAAATGGTATTATTTTTTAATTAAATTACTATATTAACTTTCTTAACTTCCAATCTATTGGAAAAAGATAATTCCACTCATGTGTATGTGTGGAAAACAACATCTGTGATGCGATGTGGTTCATTTTTTGTTTTCAGTTTTACATGGATGGTAAAAAATATAAAAATAATGAATCAAAGTGATATATATTTTATAATATTTTTCATATGTTAAGTATTTTTTTAATAATCATTGATTATATCCATTAAAATGTGAAAACAACAATCACGGTTATGTACAGACTACTATCTCTATGAACATTATAAATAATTTCAATATCTATAAATTTTATGAATGAATCAGTAAATATATATATATATATTCAATATATATTATACTTATATAATTGTTACTATTAAAAATTTTATGGAACCATGACCAATGTAGAGGTTCCAAAATTACTGAACCCAAACATACATTAAAAATGACTTTATAATCTCCTAGAAAAATGATATTCATAATGAAATGCTAATAAAATTATGTTAAACATGTATAATTAAATATTATACAGGATTATATATATGATTATGTATAATATATATATATATGTATCCTATATTTATTATAATTTACTTTTAAACATGTATGATTGAATTTAGAACTCAGGAATGGGGTTTTCTTCTAAAATTGCCTTATTTGAGACCTATGTTGTGCTTTGTACCTTTCTTATATTTGTAGGTGTAAATAAATATCAATTGATATGTAATGTGATTAAAAACCTTACTTTAATGTAATTTATTATTTCCATTATAATTATTTAATCATGGGGATTCTTATTTCGAAGCTACCAATGCGTTAAAAGTTTTAGGATACCATATCATTGGTTATGAATATATTTTATGAATAAGTTTAATTGAAAAAAATTTATTGTATAACTCTTATTAAAATATTTTATATTTTCCTCCTATAGTAAATTCACTATAATAAAATTTTTCCAACATTTTCACACATTTCTGTACTATTGTTACTGAAAAAATGCGTTTTTGGAAAATTGACAATAATTAATGATTCGGTCATGAATATTTCTCTTCCATTTCCATCATTTCAAAAAAAAACATACGATATTTTTTCGGTATTATACAATTATTTTTCAAATTCATTTTTACCAATTCATGAATTTATAAAAACAATTTAAAATGAACCTTTTTTTATTTTTTCAAAGGGGTTATTTTTTAATTTTTATAAAATGTGGGAATGAATTGTTTTATTTTAACTTATACAACATGAACATAATTTTCTACCACCATGAACTGTCATGTATTTTATTCTAATTTTACATTTTTTCACTGTCCAAATTATATATTATTTTTTTCTTTAATAATTGAGAATTTTTAAATAAAACACATGATATCAAAGTGAAAAGTTTATTCCCATCATAAAACATTCCAAAAGTTCTTTCAAATATAGTTTAATTTCTTATAATGTAGATTTATTTTAATTATTATTCAATGGGTTTATGAAGTAAGGATTCGATGCTTAATATTTCTATGGATTTATTATTATAATGATAATAATATTTCATTTAATCTTATTTATTTTTTATAGGTTATGTTTGGATTTTATCATAATTGATTTATGGAATAATGTCCAAAACATTAATGTATAATGATAATATGATGGTTTGGTCCCTTAAATCCCAAAAATGTGTGTGAAAAATATAGATATTAATATTTTTGAACCTTATTTCATTGTAACAATATAATGAATTTTCATATGATCCAGTATAAAAATTAAATATTGGTCCCAAATTTTTGTGAAATGGTTTATATGTAGAAATAATTTCATGAAAAAATGTTTATTTGAGGACCTACTTTCATGTCCACATGTATATGTGTGGAACATATTTCATTTTAAAAAGTTCATGTGTGGACCTTTTTCATATACATAGTATTATGTGTTGAATTGTTTTCATGTCCATATTTTTCTTCTCATGGTTGGGTTCTTGTAATTAATTTAAAGACTAGACATGTTTCTAGTAAAACATTTTGAAATTGATTTAATTTTTTTTTGTGAAATTTCAATGCAAATATTATACTCTCATGGATCATGTTCATTGAATCCATTATTATTCATGTGTTATGAAATTCAATATTTATACTATGACATACAATTATGATTAGTGAAATGTTGAGTGTGTTTTTAAAAAATTATGTTCTTTTTTTATATCATTTTGATCATGTTATCATTGATATCACCCTTTTTTAAATTATTAATATTTGTTATAAGAACTTATTCGCCATTCCATAGGAAATGGAGAAATATTTCATGTATTATTAGTCTCTCAATAATACTATGGGGGATGATAATTGTGGGATTATGGAAGATATTTCATGAAATATATTCATCGCGTACCTATTTCTAATGATATTAAAACATTTTGGTCATTACTTGTTTATATATGAAGTGTACTGAATATTAACCTAGAATAATGTAATAATTTAATTTAAAATTATTGTGTCTTTATATGCATATTATTGGATACCCCACCTATTAATAAGTGGAACAATATTATATCATCCAATGAATTCCAAATGATATACCTTTTCCAATAGTGATTCTCTTTGACTATTTCTGTATAAAAATAAATCAAATATAAAAATTCATAGTCCAAATTTCTAGTTAGTGTGATATATTAAATATTCATACCTATCAGTACCCACTATAAGTTACATCAATTGAAAAAAAATGAATTTGTAAACCTAGATGCATACTCAACCCCAAAAATTTTCACATACATTGAATTGTAGAAATAATTTTTTTGCGATACATTTAAGGAATGAAGAAAATAATTAATATTAAAAAACCATTCAAATCCATTCCAAATATGTTATTATTAATTAATAATTTGATCATCGAAATTCCACTATTATCATGCGAGATATTATAGAAAGTATAATACTATCAGGACATTGTTATTAGATGGTGATCCATGAAAATTAAAAACAATTATCATAAAAGCACGGAATTATTCAACTTGTTCTGGACTAAAATTGCATGAGTAATCGATGTATTTTATCACTAAATTTTGACAGTGGGGTCCATATAGTCTGGTATTAAATTTCTATTTCCACTTTCCAATGCATAAAAATCCTGAACAATACTTTATAAAAGTTTTTTGTAAACATAAAGTTTTGTTTAAACAAACATATTTATTTTACATTAATTCATGATTAAGAATTATTAAAAATTGTTTCATTTCCCCATAAACAATAACAACATTATCTGTTAGTCATAAAATGAAATTTTACTTATGGAATATTATAATATGAATAATAAAAAGAAAATTTATCATAAAAAAATCAAAAATGAAATCAAAATATAATGAATGATAATATTTTAAAGGGGAGTCTTTGGGATTATTCATGATACTATATTCTCATTAGCTAAACCCACAACAATGACCTGAAAAATTTTCATATCAGTGTTTAAGACCACTTTTTTATATGATAACTATAATTCTAAATTAATTTTTAACATTAAAGCTATAATTTTGTCATTTTATGATATATATTTCAAGTATATACACAACATATATCCTTGTTATCATTACAAATGAATGTTAGACCAAATGGATAACAACAATATCATCTCATACAAACTCATTATATTGTGATGTGTTGAGGGCGTTACTAACATTAGGTGATGTCCCCAAGACCCCAAATGTTGCAAAAATTAAAACAAATTATAAAACCATGGGTGTGATTTTTTTCTCATGAAAATAAAATATAAAAATCATTACAATTGGATATAAAAGTACACATGTCCAAAAATAAATAATGAATGATACATAATATAAGCTAGATGATAATATGTTTGAACAAGATATAATAGTACAAAAAATATATTTGAAAACTAAATTCAATAAAAACTACAAGGCTGTAATGTTTCACAATGAGGCCTCTATTTCCAGAAGACTACAATTATAAAACTCTGAAAATTCTAGCAAGATCAACCATAATACTCTAATAAATAAGTAATAAACATATATATTTTTAATTTAATGAAAAAAAATTGTATATGAACCAATGTTCATATAAATAGGGTGGTTAAACATGTTTTATAAGTTAACACTCTTAAATTACAAGAAGAAAACTAAGGAATCATCAAGTGAGAAAACAATTTAAAACAATTATAAGAATATATGATAAATGTTTTTTTGAAATATATTGTGTTACAGAAGTAGTAAATTTATTATATTGAATTTGGAGTATCATTAAAAACCACCAAGACCCCCATTTCAATCATCCATCATTTTAAAATTCATGACACAGGTGAAAAATCATGTCCTTCACACACCACGATATCTATTAGTCATTTGGAAATATGCTTTGATAAAACCTTCCCTAAGTCCTTAACCAACAAGGGTGAATAAATATATGAATAAATTAAAACTAACCAAGTATTCCAAGTCAATAAATCAATGTTTTATTATAAAGACATACATTTTTTAAATATTTCTAGAAACAACTCATGGGATTCACCAATCATTCCCAATCCAATAACCAATAACCAAATATTTATTTTTAATAAGAAAACATCAATGTTATTGAATGAAAAAACTAGATGATATTTTTGAAATCTAAGCCTCCATGTTCTATATTAAAATTAGAGATATAGGAAACCCATCTACCACAAATGGTTTGTTCTTTATTCCATTCTGTTAATTTATCAATACATTGAATCCCATTGTTCAACACTTTTTAATACGATGTAGTTATCCTTTATAGTGATGTGATCATTAAAAATTCACATAAATATTACCACGTGTTTTTTTATGATTGTTGGATATGATAATGAAGATCAAAGGGGAAGAAGAAATAAATAAATCTATTAGACCCAAAACCATTTTTTTTAATGATTTACTTCCATAATGAATCTTAATGTTTACCAATATATTGAATATAAAATATCCTCAACATAATATAATTACTATAAGTTCATATCAGTAATGGAATATGTTTCTATAAAAAATATACTAAGAATACCCTCAAATTCATAATTTAAATTCAGGAAATATGATAAAATTCATTCACATAATGAATAACCATTCATGGAATGAATATGATCCTATAACCATATATCATCTTCTGATCTATTTCCCCCTTTTCACACTTCTATTCATTTAAAACAATTAGTAAAAAATAAAAGAGACTACATAAAACAAGGGTGTATCTAAAGATAGGGGAACACTAAAGGGATAATTTATATAGTCCTTCATCAATATATTTGTTACCCAAAGATCTGTAGGTGCTATATTATGTATTAAAGATGAGATAATTACGGTATTAGGGTAAAATATTTCCTAATTATGATCCACTAATGAGGGGAATACACAAGAAAATCCATTCTAGTAATGATCATGTACTCCTATACTTCAAAACAATTATTATCATTGGAATATATCCCATAACACAGTGCTAAAGTAATAAGGTAATATTTTATTATCTAAAGCTAACTATGAATGGGCCCTGTAGAATTTTCCAAAATGTACAGCTCACATATGAATGAAAATATCGATCACTCTATTCGAATAGATTAATATCTCTACTCATATAGTTTAATATTGTCTAAGACATACGATATCTTATTAATATAAAAGGTGAAATTGTATGGATTTTTTAGAGCCACTACTAATTCTAATTTAATCTGATCTCTAATTAGTAATTTTTTCTCATTGAGAGATGTGGGTGACAATTTTATCAATCTCCACGGTATCCTCACACTACATTCGTTAGTATTATAGATCTATCCTAATTTTATTCTCATTAAATTTTGATAAATTATTTTTGACACCCCTATGATTTTAATCTATGTCTTCTTTTAAATACGTATAATATTTTTATATATTTATCCACATGAAACATATGACATAAAAAAATTAGTTATATATTTTTTTAAATTTAAAAATATTATGTATTTCCATTAAATCCAAGGTATTTAATTTGAATAATTGAATAAAAATTATTTCCCTATGTTATATATGTATAGTATGAATAAAAACTAGTTTTATTATGAACGAAATTAAATTAGGTCACTTTAAATGACTGACAATATCATTTCTTGTTTTAAGTCGTATCTCTCAAAAAATTGAATTCTAATTCGACATGAAATTATATTTCATGAAATTCATGATCAATGATGATAAAGATTATTTTATATGAAAATAATTTTAGCACCATCATAGTAATTAAGAGATAGAAAATTCAAATATAAATAGTTTATATTTAAATTTTCATGTTCATATAAAAGAAACTTTTGATTATATCTCAATTTTTTATAATAAAAAAATTAATTAGTTAGAGAATATTAATTTAAAAAATATAATTCATTTATAAATACGAATACAAATATTTATTTAATATAACCATTTTCCATTTTATTGTAATAGTTGTTTTAGGCAGATAGTAAAAACTACTAATTTTTCTTAAAGTTTTCACTTTTATTATATTATGATAAAATTAGAATGAAATAAATAATTTTGGAACCTATTTCTAATATATATATATATGTAATAAATAAATAAATATATGAACTTAATATTTGAATTGCAAAACCAAATATAGTTTTTTGAAGAAAAATTAATATTTTATTTTAAGAACTAATTTTATTTTCTAGCGTGAAAATTTATTTTCTTCAATTATATAATGAAAAAAATATTTCCAATTTTAGATCAAAATTAATGTATAGTTTAATAATTCAAAATCATTTTTGGGGGTGAATATATGATTATTGATATAAATGTTAAGGAAAATGATAATTATAAAACAGTTTTTTTATTTAATATTTTTATTTTTATATCCTAATTATTATCTAATAAATTATATTAAATTGTTTTGAATTATGATTCTAAAATTATATTTAAAGACATATATAATTATTTTATGTTGAATAACATATTAACATAATATTATGTTAAAAATATTTTTCTATAAAGAACTATTTTTCAATGTATAATTTGTTTTCATTAAAAAGAAATTTTTATCATATTTATAATTTGAGCAACAAAAAATTTATATTAAATTTATCTAAATCTCACCATGATTTATTATATAGTATTTTTAATAATTATAGTAAAAAATTTGAATTTATTAAAAATTATTTACCATCTTAAAAGAAGAAAAATTTTAATACAAGAAATCAACTAACATCTAACATGTTTTATTTTTATTTAATTAATATTTTATGTCATCGGTGACCTAAAATTACCCCCAAACAATTTTAATAATAATTACAGTCATTAAAAAATAAATAGTGTAATTATATCATAGATAATTAAAGTGGAATCAATTTTTTTTAGTTTCTTCACTATTAAAAGGGGAAACATCCACCACATTATGCCCCACCAATGCCTTTGAATGTTCTTATGAAATGATAAAATATTCTCATTAATAATTACAATTTATAAATTAGATAACCTAAATCCTTTATTTATAATGCTACATTTAAGAGAATCTTTATAATCCAAAAGTGAGTACTATGTAATCATTAAAATTTTCTTCCTAATCATTCATGATAAAACCAATCCACATCAAAGTAATATGAAATTTTTTTTCTTAATATTTATAGTTAAGACCAATCCACTTCGATGTAATATGAAAAACAAAGGGAAAATATTATACTAATTGAATATTATATTCATGGAAAACCCTATATTTATTAATATAAATGTAAAATGTTAAAATAGGTCTTAATCATTAATTGTGAGGAGTATCATCTATATGACCTTAATTTTTTCATTATCCATCTTAATTTCCATTAATTATAAACAATTTCTCATATTAATAAAAAAATAAAAACACATAAATAATTTCCTTAGTCTTATTTTATAATTATATTATACAATTCCACAACCATACTCACCCATATATTTATAGGTTTTTCTTTATCAGGGTTCTTTTAATTAAGAAATATAATAATGTTTTAATAAACTATGATGGTTGACTATTGGAAGTCATGTAAAAATTTAACTAAAAGTAATTAAGCAATAAATTTTTTATAATGGTTATAATAAATAATTAAAATATTATAATAAGAGTACAATTGATCATTTATGTTAACAAAATAAGCTGACAGTGATTCAAATTTCATGCAAGCTATAAGAAACATTATAATTAAAATATTTCATTTGATAAAAATTCTTCATATTTAATTAAATATAGATGAATAAGGTTCAAAGTAGTGTATCAATGTAAATTAATTTAATTATTAAAGAAATTATGTTAATGTTTAGATTTAATCTGGATCATTGAATTGGTTTTCCCTCTTAAACTCTTTATATCGAGATATGTTTTTTTTATAAACCAAATTTAAAATTAAACAATATATATTTTTCAAATTTTACTTTCTATTCCTTGATTAATATTTTATTTATTTCATATTATTTTAATGTTAAATATCCTTCCTTCATGAATATATTACTAAAAATTAAAATGATTTATGTCTCTATATTAACCTTTTATAATATATTTCATATTTTACACCATGTTTTCATTAGAATAATTGTATAATACCACATTAATAGTTTAAGCAATTTCACCTAATTATTAATTTTATTTTTTGTTTTTTAATTATATATGTAAATGGGTTTTGAGGTTATTTTTTCTATTGGAGTTAGGGTTTTCTAGGTCTCAATTTTCATTCAGAAAGTGATAATACCATTTTTTACCAAGATATCTATGTATGTGTTTTTAAATGAATTATTTTATTATTATCAGACAATCAATATATCATGGGATTTTCTATATTAATTATATTCATTTAATAATGTGCATATTTATTTAGTTTTTTCTAATAATAATGATTTTTTTAACTCAATATTTTTTTCATTGTGTTATCTCATTCCATAGAGAATGTTTCTTATATATCAGGTATAAACATCACATTTATTGAATTATGCGATATAAATTCATTGGTTTTTGGAGATAGACATTCCTACAACTTAATAACATTTAAAATTATTTATCACATATTTGGAAAAGTTACTTTTATGGTTAATTGGTATGTTAAATCTATTTCATTGAGTTATAATGTTTCATCTAGTAATTTTATAATAAATTTTTATTATCTTCGACAACAATATATTTTTATCTGTTAAATAGTAATCCTTTTCTAGAAGGTGATGTTTAACCATAAATAATTTTTCAGTAATCCATTTTCTTCATGAGTTTAATTCAATGATATATTAATAAATACTAAATAAATTCATAAAAATGTGTATTCTATATTCCAAATGTTATTTTATTTGGGGATCCATTATGTAATTTTAAAATCACAATTTTTTTATATTAAATTTGAAATAAAATGTTATATAAAATTTTCAATTCCATATTTGGTAAGTAATAATCTATGAGGACTGCTAACATTGTATAATAAATTATGTTTAAAATGGTTTATAACAATAATTTTATATATTCCCTACCAATTACATTATGAAATTCAAAAAAAATTACATTCATGGATTTTAATATTCATGATTTATATACTAATATAAATATTTATCATTCTTGGATGGAAATAATGCTATAAAATTATTCATTTCTTGATCTCATCAAACATGATTCCATTCAATGCAATCATTTAGAAGGTTATTTTTCATTAAATTGAAAATCCTTATAGGATTAAATTATTAAATTTGGGATATATTCTTTTTCTATAACCCACATTTTTATCTATTTTGATTATGATCCCATTATTATGATATTTTTTTATAAAAATAAACATTTATCTATGTGATGTGAACATCACCTTTTATATAAGTCAGATTAAATGATGTTCTACTAAAAAATTATAATTCAATTGAAAATAAAAAATATATTGGTGTTGTGTATGTTTTTATTCCAATACGTATTATTAATATCATTTTTAATTGAAATTGATTGTCTATATAATTACTTTTTTTTATAATTATATTATTCATTTTATACAATTTTTGAAGTGTATTGGTGTCCAATATCATTATTTCAACATATTTTTTTATTATAATCTGACTATTTAGTGTTTTATAATCAACATCATTTTTCTATATGGTTTATGATAATTTTTTTATTTATTCACATTTGGAATAATATTGTAATTCATTGTGATTTTTTTCCAATAAGGGTGATAATTAGAAAAGATGATTATTCATTATTTTCCCGTTATCTCATATAATGAATATAGAGATAATAAACAACTGACATGTGGTTCTAACATTACATATTCTCTTTATACATTTATATTCATAATGGGATAAAAATAAATCATTTTTTGTTTTTAGCACTACCCATATCATCATACTATCTTAGAATATGGTCTTAACAATATTTTCTAATGTCTGAAATTAGGAATTACATCTTTATGAGATCAATAATTATTTTTATCAAATAATAATTTTATTATCATTAATTTACCATGCTTATATTTTTTTTTATTATTGATTTGTAATGATTACTTACTCCAAAAATAATTTTTAATTCCAGTTAGTTCCCTAATTACATCAACTTTATTTTTCCCCAATTTAGTGTTTGATCACCCCCTCTTATGTTTCCATTTCACCATGCTATACAAAAATATATTACGAATGGTATCCCTAACATTATATATCATGTAGAGAATATGTGAGGGATATTGAAGAATTATTAATGATTATGTAGTTCTCATTGTGTATGGATAAAATTATGACTACTTATGAAATTCATGGGATTTAATAAATTATGATTTGTCATAATTTTAAAAATATCAAAACCAAAAAATAATTTGAAATGTATTTCACATAAAATTTTTATTAAGTTGTGTTAATATGGTAAAGTTAACTATGATAATCTTTTGTTTGTGTTGCGGATATTATGCAATGTATGGGTTCTAGGTAGGTGATCTGTGAGTGTAGGGTTGGGGCATCATAGTTGTAATCAAATACAGGATTCGATATCATTAGATATTTATATATTTTATGAGGATATTTTAAAGTCTTATAAGATTATGTTGATTAAAATTTAAAAGGTATAAATAAAAATATGAGATAGTATATGATATAATATAAATATTTTATAATAGTTTTTATTTGGGATTTGGATATTAGAACATTAGGGAAATCCATTGGGATAATTTTATATGAGAATACTATGTATGAGATAATATCCTAATGTATTTAAGTAAATGTTATGTGGTTATCCTAGAAAAACATCTCTATCATGGTATAACAACAGGATGTAGTCAATCGAATAGATGTTCCTATGGGTGATAACCCTTTAGAGGATATATTAGTTATTATCATGATCATCACATGTTACATGAGGAGGAGGCTAAACTAAACATCTTGATTTATACTCCCAGGCAATATGCTTTGGCAAATCACATCACACTTATTAAACATAGTTGAATGAATTTATTATGATTCTATCTGATGATGTGAGTGAAACTGATGAAAAAATGGCCATTAATAACCAAGGACATAACAAAGTGGGACATATATTAAACCAGATGTTATAAATATTTAAAAGTAAGGTGTCATTATGGAAGAAATATTATAATTTATTTTTTTATACATATTTTGAAAATTTCCATTTAAAATTTTCTTTTAGTATTTGGTAAAAATGGGTCAAAATAAATTAAAATGAGAATGGTATGTATATAAATAGAACATTGTATTATAACATAATAAGTTTATACCCCTAAATGGTAGTGGATATTAAAATAATCATATTACAATGGAAAATGTGACTTTTTTATTTGTTAGATCCTAGCATTTATAAAGATTTATTGTTCTCGTTTTCAGATACTCTATTACCCTAGTTATTGTTATACATTGGGTGTGTCTTTAATTGTGGTTGTTTTTGGTGAATTTAAAAATTCTTTAAAATCCCATGGGTCTGTGAATGGTTTTCCCATGGTTTGGGAAAATCCTGCAGTTTTCTGACTAAAACGATGCACCCCATTTTATGAAACCTAAGGGGAAAGCACAGTTTGACCAAATCGTGCATCCTCCATCCCAAACTCATTAATCCTTCAAGAGATAATGTTTTTTTTTTATTTTAATGGATTGAAAAAAAAAATCACCCACATAATATAAACCATGCACCCCAAAAATTTGGCTGTATAGTTTATTATACCTTTTTTCTATCTATTTCACCAAGCGCATTATATAATAAACCACTATGAAATTAATATAAAAATTATTGAATCCCTAGTTCACATCCCTAATCACCCTTATTTTACCTAACATGAGTTAGATTTTTTATATCCCCCTAAGAGTGTTCCAAGGATCCTTGAACCCTATAATTTTTTAATATAAGACAAAGTAGATTAAATCAACATCTCTTCATGTTATTCTCGTAAATTTTACTCATCATTCTGATTTGGGTAGTTCTACATCAAATTATGGGCTCTGATTTGGAATGCATTCAACCAAAACAATTATATATGTGTTATAACTGTTAATTACTAATGTAATGATCAAATGTATGTAAATGGTCAATTTCAACTCCTCATTGTGAAATTTCTATGAAAATTAAAAATGTGAATTTAATTCACTGAAATTATAACACCCTTTATAGTATCCATTAAACCCTTTGGAAATTATAATATCAGGCATGTTATAAAACCATTTTTGGGGTAATAACCCAGAAATAATGATAAATGGAATTTTAATGGAGATATTATGGGATTAACAAATTTATCTAAATCCTTGTATCATGTTTTGATGATGCGATATATATGTTGAATGGAAAAACCATTAGGGTTTAATGAATCATACATTTAACTATGATAAATTGATTAGTGGGATATTATTCATTTTATTCATTGTGATTAATTTAAACAAAAAATGTTTTTGATTGAAAAATGAAAGGTTTTCCCATGTTGTTAATTGTTTTATGAATGTTAATGATTTTTAACCATTTTGTATAAGTGTGATATTATAGAATAATTGGTCGATGATTTCTACGTTAGGAACTGATGACTCAAATACACAAGGGGTTCTAGAAGTTTTCAATTGTCCATAAAGATAATGGTGTTGTATTGATATTCCAAGGGGTCTTTATAATGATCGTAGTCTAATGCTCTAGGATACGAAATGAAATTTGAATTAATGTATAAAGAAATTACATTAATGAATTATTTTTAATATACATATGGAATACAGAATAAACATAGACATAGTCCAAAGTAGCTATATTTTGTTAGGGTTTCATTATAAACATTGGGGCTTATGTTTTTGATCAATTAATAACAAAAGGGAATCATTTTTTAGATTTTCTATTTATTATTTATTATTTAGAAAACAACATACATTTTTAATGATTCTATATTTCTTTAGATATCAGTGGTGATGGCCTACTGGATTTTACTCAAACCCTTCCTGGTCCTCCAAATTGGTACCCAAATAGACATCATGATTACAGGAGTTGATATGGGAAATATCCCAATGATATGAGGTTTCGCTAGGATTTTGGAAGGAGCATGGATAAGGGAACTATAAATGATGTCGGGACCCATTATAGAGTTTTTATTATGTTATTGTTATGGATTTTCATTGAAATACATGAAAATTTTATGGTATTTCATATTTAATGCCTTGGTTTAGGGCCATTTTTCCTTTTTTGTATTAATTAATGTTTTTTATTGATTAATGGTTATTTATTGTTTCCATTTTGATATTGTATATTTATTTAAATTATTTTTATACTTTTTTAAAGATAATATAATATCACCACATTTCATATTATACCATCACTACATTTTGGTACCCTCTAACATCTGGGGAGGTATACTTGAGGTCCCGTAATGCACCGATTCATGGGACCAATTTGCCACACAAAAAATAGGGTGTTACAATGAGATATCATGGTATTATTTATTTTCATTTTAGTTTTATTTTTATTTTTGAAATGTATAAATGATTCTTGGATAGTACAGTACTTGGTTAAAAGATAATGTGTGGGAGTAGTTGAACCATGTGTTTCAAAAAACTCATGTTCCCATGGTTGGATTGTTGTTCATTATTTCTTTTTCAAATTAATGTTATTGGACCTTGAGTGTTTCACATGTTGTGTGATATTATGTTTTTTTCACGATTTTTTAGGGATCACTACCGAATAAGAGTTTTCTCTACATGCATCATTATAGGAACTTTGAATTTTATATGAAACCTATCTTTTTAGGAAGGCACAAAAAACAAAATTTATGAGTGAGATTTGGGAAATGAAAATGATTTTATTTAATTTAGTAACTTATACTAAAATGGTTCATAATAATAAATTTATAAATTTAAATGATTCAAAATGTTGCAATTTTTAAATTTTAATAAATTGGTGTGTGATGTTATATTTATAAATAGGAAATGTTTTTTTCTTTTTGGTAGTCATGCACTATGCTAGGGATGCTTGAGGTTTGTGATAGTGCCTCAATTTGGAAAATTGGTTGGTATATGTGTGAAGAATATTTTTGGATTTTTGAGAATGCCTCTTAGGTAAATTTATTATTAATGTGTTCTACATCTTAATATGTATTTTTTCATAGTATAGAAATACCTTCATAATGATGTTTATTAAAAATATGATAGGGGGAAATTATTAGAAATATTTATCTAACAATGGAACTAGAAGACATAATTATTTTAGGTGAAGGTATGGGATAACAGTTCTATGATAGATTTTATATCATTATGCTATTATTTGAATGAGACCTTGGGTGAGCTATGAGAAATATATATAATCTGACCTAGGAGTACAAGTTGCTGCACAATAAAAATTCACTATATATGGTGAACTATATGAAAATGAGTTCTTGATCGAGTCTATATAGATAAATATGGATAATTTAGAGACTCCTTATGATAAAAGACTCAAGTTGGATGCTTATATGTTTCAATTGTTATTAAATATATTGATGGATATTAATTCTCAGAATAAAAAATTGGATGAATTTGTATGGATGGAATTCCATTATTTGTTCTTGGAGAACATAAATCATGTGATACTGGGATATGAAATGGAAGAAAATTTTATGAAGATAACTGTAGGAAACATGTCAATAATTGACTATGACTTCCACATCACAGACTTGTAGTGTCTTTTCATAGCATTGGTACGAGATTAGACAAATATGGGAAAATGATTTCATTATAGACTTATATGTGAGAAAAATTACCATGTAAAAATATTTTATTTGAAGAAGGTTCTTTAGGTGATGAATTAGAAACTAATTTATAATGGGAACCTAAATGTGGCTTCTATTGGAGGAAAAGTAGTTTTTATAAGATCTCTAGGATGTACATATTTCTAGGGTAGAAAGTGTTGATATAAGAATTATAAAAAATGTAAGTTGTGAAAATTGTTGTTAGGAAGAGGGATCAGTTTATCAGGTATTTACTCATGTCCGTTGCAATTAGTGAGGTAGGATGGGTCACCTTTATAGTCAGTGTTTTCAAAAACTAATATAATGATGATCTTATGGGATTATGGAGTACTTAAAATTGTTTTATAAGAATGCACAATAGATAAATTGTGGTGGAGGAGCAAGACCACACCAATGTTTGGGAAGGGGGTCTTTTATACCATACCAGTCACAAAGATGGAGTTCTACTGTATGTTCTAGTTAAAAAATTTGACATCGTACTTCCGGGAAAAAGAAACCATATCATAATGATAGTCTTCTACATGATGCTCACACATGACCACATGTAATAGGGAAAAATATAGTTTATTTATTTCATCAAGCACTT
The DNA here is from genome assembly GCA_963277665.1 of Viscum album. Lineage (NCBI taxonomy): Eukaryota > Viridiplantae > Streptophyta > Magnoliopsida > Santalales > Viscaceae > Viscum > Viscum album. Next base: position 608,399,834 of record OY728137.1, on the reverse strand, counting down.
GTTCATAGTGATGTTTGGCTATCAATAGTCAGTGGTAATATTCTTATAGCCTCTAAACATTATTGAGATTTATTTCATATAACAACGTCACATTATTTTATATTTACAAAAACTGTAAACAATATGTGTTTGAAAGTGCATTTTTTGAGTGGGGTTGTGCTTATTGACACATCATTAGGAGTGGGGTAAAGGGGCATATATTTATTCAAGGGGAGTACCCCTATGTTTGGTGAGAATAATTTTTTTTGTGATCACTACATACTTGCAATTTCATATTTTGACTTTATTTTTGTATCAATTAGTTGGTATCATTACAATACCACGTTGATTGGATCCACAATAGGGTAAAAATTGCATCCCTTGAGGTTGAAAGATATAATATTCATGGATAATTTTATATCCATGAAGTAAATGTGGGGGTGTTTCATCAGGAACAGAGAAACCACATCGCCCTTGGTTTGAGACTTCTAATGGATGATGGGGGTGTGAAGAATAGTGTCATACCACATGCAGTTCATCAGTTTCAAAAATTGTTTCCTGATGAGTTATTAGGATTGGAACTTGAGAGAGATGTTGAGTTTATAATTGAACTAATTCATAGAGTCAAACTACATTCCATTCCACCATACCAAAAGGAACCAACTAAAAATATTGAGATTAAGAGTTATCTCAAAGAACTTATCGATAATGTATTTATCCTTATGTGTATGTTGCATTTGGGATCCTGGTTTGGTTTATTGGGAAGGATGACTAGAGATTGCATTTATGTATTTACTACTAATATTTGAACGAGATTACTGTTAAGAACTGGAATCCAATTCATTGTGTTGATGATATATTTGAAAAATTTAAAGGATAATGTGTATTATTCCTGATTTATTTGATGTCAGTGTATAATAGTTTGAGAGTAATACATTTTGATACACCCTGAATTATATTCAATAGTATTACATGTCTTTATGAGTAGATTATGATGATGTTTTTATTAAAAAATACTCAATTTATGTTTATGGCCTTGATGATCTGAATATTCTAACCGTTTATGGATTTTTATTGTGTTTTTTTTATGAAATCTAGTTGAACTCCCAGACACATGAAGATCATGCCAAGTATCCTAACAACATATAGATTACACTGCTAGAGAATAGTTTATATTCCATGAAACCGGTTATTAAATTTTGGATCAATAGAGTATACTTATTGGGTCACATCATCATTGAAGAGTGTATCCCAGTAAACAAAAATAACGTTCAGGTAGTTCACTCTTTGGAGTATCCCAAGAATGATTTTATGTCAAACGATTCCTAGATTTATTGGGTTATTAATGAATATTCAGCCACAAATATTACAATTTGTAAGAATAAAATTTGTGAATGACCATGAAGTTGATACAATTCGAATGGTATGGAGCATGTGTAATTATTTCAAGGTGTTGATGATTTTTTTCTAAAATATCCATTTTGATCATATCTAAGTGGGGTGAGGATTATACCTTGTTTTATGATGCACATGGTCCAAGACATGGGGATCTTCTAATGCAGAGTCATCAAGTCATTGTGTATAGATCAAGACAGTGGATGCCACATGAAGGGAATTATATTAGACATGATTTCTAGTAATCCTTGGTGGTTTATGCATTAATGTGTTGGTGGAATTGCATGTTTGGAGAAACATTTATTATTGATAAGAACCACAAAATATAATTTATATCTTTTATAGGTGACATTTGAATCTACAATAGTTGAGATGTGTTGAGTATATTAATTTCTATGCTTTTGAGATAGCCTATATATTAGGAAATGAAAACAGTGAATCTCATTTGTTCAGACAAAAGCCCAGACATAAGTGGTTCAAGATACTAGTTTTAAGTGGTTGATTATTAGATTGTTTGTTAAGAATAAAATTGATGTTCAAGAGGGATAAGAGAAGATGAACCTTATATCATAAGAATTTGACTCAACATTTCCAATCCCATCAAGAAAATATATTGTGAGGATGTGGAGTTTCTAACCATGATGGATGTCTTAGATGTTATTGATTCAAAATACGATTGGACTATAAATTAGGATGAGATCATATGTGTTAGAATAAGTGTTTTTGTGCATATGTCTATGCCTGAGAAGATGATGTGTGAGTTTCTAGCCTCTAATTAGGGGGTGCATATTTGTTTGAAAAAAATTTATTATGTCTTATTTAGATAATATTGGTGGTCGGGCATGAAAAGATATATTAAAGGTTTCATGACATGAGGTTACACCTTTCTATAGGATAAGGTTGAAAATTAGTGATCTGGTGGGTTTTTATAGTTGTTTTTATAATATAAAAGATGTTGGAGGATGATACCAATGATTTTTTGTAGTCCTTATGAATAACCCCTATAAAAATGTCTCTTTATTGGTAATTATGAACATATTAATGGATGTTTACAATTTATTTCCTATCTATGAATCATGGATAGTTGATTAGTTGAGAGACTAAATTTAGTGAGATATGGACCAATTTCATGTGGTGCCATGGAGGATAGTTTGGTATAATGATTCTTATTTTACATTTCACTTTTTGAATGGAATAAAATATTCTTTTGATGTCTAGGTGTTTAGGAGTATTTATTTTCACCCATAGATAGATAAACAATAAGATCCTACTATTCCGGTGATGAAGTATATGATGAGGGAATGATTATTAGAATGTGGAGGACCTTGGGAGAAGTAGTTGGCATTGTTTGAGTTCTCTTATAAATATAGTTAAAATGAGAAAAAATAGGAAAAACCATATGAAGAATCATATGGTAGGATATGAAGGTCAACAATATTTTGGATGGAGGTGGGTGAGTCAGTGTTATTGGGACTGAGTATCAAGAAGTGGATAGGGGAATATGTTATGTTGATTTATAAATTTGTGGATATATTTCTAGGTCAATATATGTGTTATGTTTATCGAAATCATTGAACTCTTTAGTATATAATTAGCGACTGTGTATTTCATTAGGTTTATCTGATATTGGGTCAATATAGTATTCTAATTCAAGGAATGTTTTCATAATGGTTTTTCAGAACCTTTGACATTGTGGAGAGGATCAAACTTCTGGAATATTGATTGGATATTCTATTGTTATATAGTTATATTTCTTAGTTTTTTCATCATTAATTTCATTTAAAGTACCTCACCAACCATTATCATGTGTTTTACATTGATGATTATGATCTTGATTTTTATGTATTTTTTGATGAATATTTGATTCATGTGGTGTATCACACTATGAAAATATTTTGGGTGAAATAATGTGTAATTAGTTCTATTGTTGCTGTACTATAGATGTGTTTCAGAGGAAACAAGGGGGAGATAAGTATATATGTGGTCTTAGTGTCCAATCCTTTTTACCTCTAAATATTAATTATTATTATGAGTATATCTTGGGGAAGATCACATATTAGGTGGGGAGATTATATGTTCCCGACCTTTCTAGAGATGTTTCATGATCATTACGATATACTATTTAACCCATTTTTGTGTATTCTTTGGGTGGGAATTGATTCAAAGATGTTTTGAGTGAATTTGTAATACTTTAGATGCACATGTGGATGTGAAAAGTTAGTGAATGTATAGTAAAAATAGAATGGTTTTACCTAGAAAATTATGCACCCAATTTCGACTCACAGGAAGGGGGTACACGGTTTATACAAACTATGCAACCACCATCCCCATAACATAAACCCTATTATAGAGGGGGTTTACATAGTTTGAAAAAAAAATTAATTGATCCCCAACCTAAGAGTAACAATGAGCACCATAAAATAAGGGTTCATAGTAAAGGAACATGGTTTTAAACCTATGTGGCTCGTTCTATAAACCATGCATAAAAGTAAAGGAACATGGTTTTAAACCTATGTGGCTCATTCTATAAACCATGCATAAAATATTTTAATATATTCCATAGAAAATATATGTTACATAAAGTATCCCCTAAGAGTAATATAGATTTCATATTAAATGTTATCTCCAAAATGTGGATTATGATAAGAATGTCATCACTGTTGTCTTTGATTGAGTTAAAATTAATATTATATTGATATAATTTACATAAGAGTGGAGAAATTTTCACCCGATCATTTTAATATATGACTTCTTTTAAATACGATAATGTTTTTGTGGCTTCCTCCACAAATAAAACTAATGTTAAATTAAACGAAGAATAATTTGGATAAAAATATTAATATTATATATGATCATTAAAAGATGGATGTTTAATTATGAAGAAGTAACTGGATTAATTTCATTATGAATTATATATATCATGAAAATAATGTATAATTTAAAAATATATGAAATTATATTTGTTTAACTAAAACAACTAATAGGATTATATATTGTTTAGAAATGTATTTATCAAAAAAAATTCCTTTTACTATGATTTGAATTCATTTTTCATGAAATAAGATATTAAATATTATTATTTATATTTTTTATTTTTAATGTTTCAAAACAAATTTAGTAAGTAAACAGTAGAAAAAATTAATATAAATAGTTAGTATTTTAAAAATAAATTCCTATAAAAATAGGTTTTCTAGATATCTCATATTTATAAATAAAAATTCAATTTCAACATTTAATAACATGAATTTGAAAAATTGAACATCATTTTTGGATATATCATAATAATATTTACATATGATTTTTTTTCATTTTTCTATATTATAGGTTTTTAGGTGACTACTAGAAAACATCGATTATTCTAGAGACAATAAGTTTTAGGACATTACAATACATCATGAATGAATAAAATATTTCTTAAATTTTTCTCAAAATATATATTTAATTATATGTGAGGTAAATAATTTCATATTATCATGTAGTGTTTGTAAACTAAATTATATCATTTTGGAATCCTAAATAATTTTTTACTAAAAAATGATTTTATTTTATTATTTTAACAACTATATTTTCACATGTATAAAAATAATAATAAAATAAATTCTTCTTCTCATTCAACATGATCATATAATGATATATTTGAAATTAGATTTGTTAAAAAGTCAGATTAAAATGATTAACATTAATGACCATTATAATAGAAAACCTATTGTTTTCCTAGAGTAGTTTCACTAATATTACATAATTTTTATGAAAAAATAAAACAATTTTTTTTTTCATAATTAATATCATATTATGTTAAAAAATATATATCATTTTTTAATATAAATAATTTTAACAATATATTATGGTAATAATACAATATTTCTGTAAATAATTGCTTATCTATATACAAAATGACTAAATTTATAAATTAATTTTCTCATATTTTGAAATTAAATTATATCCAATGGAGATAAAATATAGTTTAATTATACCAAAATTTGGTTATAAGGGATATTTTATAATTTTAGTAAATGAAAAATTACTTTTTTAAAAACTTATTTCAATAGTAGAAATAGCAAGGTAAAAACCCCCGAGAAAAATTTACATATAAATTTATATAAATTTTTTTGGAAATACATTGTTTTGAAATTAAGGATTGAAGATAACCCCACCCCCAGTACATTTATTTATTATATTTAGAGTTTTTTACACTAGATTAGTTTAATGGAATCATTTTATAGCAATAGGGTATTAAAAAAATCGATGTTGTTAACATATAAAAGGGGAGAATTTCACACCATCATGCCACACAAATTTTGTAAAATTCCATCCATAATCTCCATAAAATTTCTACAACTAGATTAATGTTTTAGTTTAATAATTAAATTTTTACAAATAATATCTTAATTTTCTTTATTTTCATGGAATCCTTCAGGAGAGGGCACAATGTCCCAAAGTGATTGATTCGTAATCCTTAACAACTTCATTATAATATACGTCTTACAATTAATATACCGTTGTACTATGATAACCTAGGAACCATTATTATACTTTTAATTTATTTTTCCAATGTAAAAACATGTATTTATTCATTACCATCAACTTTGAAAATAATTGACATTAACTATGTAGTTGATAAACTACCACCACAAATATATAATCATTTTTAGTTTTTCATTATGATTTCATTTAGTTATAAAAAAGACATAAAATTTTAATTAAATTTTAAAACATATAGATGATTTCATTAATTATTAATTATTCTGATACTATTCACATCCATCATAATAACCACCCATTAAGATATATCGTTTTCATGTTTGTGTTGGTTTAACCAAATACAAGAATAATGATATAAAACTGAATAATAGATAAATATGGGAACACAAATACTATTGTTATTATATTTTGATTAGAAATATTTTTTTATATCCATATTACATAAGAATTTATTTCAATTATTTATCACATTATTAAAATGTAATATATGATTATTAATATACCAAATGTTAACCATCAAAAATTAGACTATTAGAGGAAAATATAGAAAAAAATATATTAAATAAAAAAAATATGAATACAAATGATCCCTATTATAGTAAATATTGATTAATAAGATTTCTAATATGGTATATACAAACCATAAATATTTTATTTAGTATCTTAGGTCTATACACATAATGAATCGACGTCAACTTAAGGGTTTTCTGTATCAAACTCTTTAATTTGGGACACATTTTGACTATGAAATTAATTAAATTTTAAATTGACTATTATTTCCTATTTCATATAATGTAAAATCATTTACATTTTATTCATCATATTTTAGTTTCATGTTAACAATAATTCTTTCACGGTTTTTAAATTAACAAATTACTCATGTAGTAATATTTTTTGTCTCAATTATTTCCCCTTGTGATAAATTTCTTATTTTATACCATTTGTTCTATGTAGTGGTCTTTTAAATAAACCTATAATATTTTTTATCATCATCCTATTAGAATTCATAGAATTTTATGATTCGTATGAAATAATATACTTTAGTGGGTTTCAAATGAAATGTTTCTAAATTTGTAGGCATTCTCTTAGATTAAATTCAAGCCACTGATACAATGATCATTTTTGTACCATATTTTCCTTTTCCATACAAATAATTTTTTTTATCATTTTTTTATTTTAGGCTATTTACATACCTATAATTTTACCTTTATTCAACTAGCTAAATATTTAGTTTTTTATGAAATATTATGCATTGCTGGTAATAAGAAAACAATATATTATGTTTTTATTATTCTCTTAAACATGATTCATTAGATTTTTCCAATTTATCCACTTTATTTATTTAATGAGTTATGATATATATTTTTTTCACTAATCTTTCTTCAAACCACATAAATGAATTATAAAATATATCTCTCATTTTCTAATATGTTGCTTGTATTGGTTAGATTAATATCAAATATCCTTTATAGAGTTGGAATGTTCTCTAAGGGAACATTGTATTTCACTAATTACATTAATCCATCAAAGTATTTTAATATACGGTGTTTTATAATCCCATTAAAGAAAATTAATTTTCTGTTAATATATTGATTCACTTATTTTTTTAAAGTGTGGGTTGTAAAAAAATATATATTATTATGTTGTAATTGTGTTTTCTTCACAAAAGAATTTGATCTACCATGTAGAACAAATTTTACTTATGAAACCATTATATAAATATTAATGATATATTAGATAAGATTATTTATAAATTTAAATGATTCAAAATTTAATAACTTTAAATTTTGGAAAATTACATTCAATAGTGAAACATAAATGTTTCTCTTATGAAAATGTTAAAATTCTTCTCTAAATTTTATATTATATTTTCTATTATTATTTTCTTATCAATATAAATATGACTTATCATCATGAGGTTGATGTTATAGGATTTATCCTCTAATATATATTATATTTGTGGGCATTGAACTATCTGTAATAATGAAATATTATTTTGTATCCCTTATTTCATGATACCATTCGATTATTAATTTTAATAGGATAATTTTCATCTATTTCAACATCCTTTTGTGATTCCATTGATACAGTGGGGTTATAATATTATTGAAACAATAACCATATTTATATTGATGACTTGTGATCAAATTATTACAATATTTACTTAGATATATAGTCATATATCAATAATGTGTGGATATAAATTTTTTTGAAATTCAAAGTGGGTGATATTCACCTATAAATAATATTATTCAACCAACATGAAGAAAATTACTAGAGTTCTTGTATATTGTTATTCCAAAATAGTTTATTATTAGAATGTGGTAATAGTATTATTAGATATTATTTCTTGTTGATCAAGATGTGTTATTATAAATTTTTCACATTTATTAACATGTGGATTTCAATAACCAATCAATAAAACATTATTTCTGTTGTAATGATTATTGTAAAAATTACTAATTAATATTTGACCATTAACCATGATTACTTAAAATGGTTATTATGATGATATCTCTTTTATAATCAAGAAAATATTTAATTTTGGTCAATATATTGTTATTCAAATAGAGGTAATTATTTGAAAATTTCATTAGGTATTTTTTTTCTGATTATCTCATATGATGAATTAATGGGAGTGATTTATAGAGACTATAATGTATTCTCTTGAAGGAATTAATTGGTCTCATGATAAAAATAATGTGAATGTTTGTGTATATCATTCTATACATCAGTATAGTGTCCTAGAACATGGATAAGATAACATTTTTTCCCAACAATATGAATTCCACCATTATGATATTAGACATTATTATTATCCATGATTTTATTACTTTTCACGGATTTTCAATGATCTTAGTTTTAGTAATATATTAAATTATAATAATATATTAGTGTTAAAATAATATTTATACAATGTTTTAACCATGATATCCTTATATTTATGTTTTACCATATATATAGATTTATATACTACCCCCTTATTTTTCTATTTCTCTACATTATGATGGATATTGTTATATATTTTATGTCAAAAAAATTCCATTGATTTTTTTGGAGAAGTTGATGAGTTAATATAGAAAAACTAGTTATTACTCAGTGGGAGAAAAATTAAATTTGTTTCTAAATACATGGTTTATTTCAATTTATTATTTATCATAATTATATAATAATATAAACATATATATCCTTTGAAATGGTTTCAGTAAAATATTTTCTTTATGCCATATAATTGTCGGATAGTTATTTTTAGGAATCTATAGTTCATATCAGGGATAGTATGTAATGTATCTAATTTTGGTGTTTTATAAAAGAGTGTGGGTTACATGAAACATATAAATAATATAATATCCCACACTGATATCATGTACTATTAATACTAGTTATTAATATACATAAATAATAACTCAGAATAAGTCTGTTACAAAAAAATGATTTTTTTCCTTCTCAGAAAGATCACATTTTTTGGTTAAGTGAGACCCTAAGAAAATGAAACCATCCAATAACAGATATTTCACAGACCCAAATTTTCAAACACCCCCACAAACCATAAATAATATATCCCAATATCAATTAAAATTTTATACATTCGAATTTCAAAAGTGAACACCCTAAAATATAGGTCTCCCTCAATCCAAACACTAATATTGGGACTGCACTAGGACAAACCAGCTACCATCATAATTAAACAATCACCACAATCATATATAATTTTAACTAGAATGTAGAACAGCCACCACTATCTTTTGAAAAAAAAGAACCACTTAAAAAATTGTCTCAATCCAAAAAAATGATAACCTTAGTGACCATCATCCACATCCCCCAAAAATTAATATACAGCAGGAAATAACATTAGAGAATTCCAATGAAACCAATGCATAATAGATACTTCCCTTGAAAAACCAGAAGAGCATCTAAAAAAAATCTCAAATGGAATCTTTATGTAATAAGAGAAACCCACACATGACTCCCCCCCCCCCCCCGAGGTTACTCTCTTCTTACAATACACATCCATGATCCTCCCAGAGAACCACTACATTAGACCACTCTACATGGGAGAAATGGATACCCATGAATCTAAAAAAGTATAAGTAGAAATTCCATCAATGTGGATCCTTGAATATCCTGTACCTTCATCAATTAACTTCAGACCCATCATCATGTACATCATAATTACATCCCATCATGAAAATGCCAAAAATTCCATCACGATGTCCACCATCAGGAATTATAGAAGGAGATCATCTGATGAATGATTTTCCTGGAACATCATCAACCACATTTAACTCACATCCCAAAACATCTTTGAAGTATGCTTCATTGATCAAACTAGGATATGATCGAATTATAGTGAGGCTAGAGTACATAGAAATAAACATAGGGAATTAATTTTATACCACAATACAAGTAAGGAAGATGATTAAAGAACCACATAAACACAAAGGAACAGTACTTGAATCATAATCACTAAAATGTTTATAAAGATGTTGAGGATGAATCTTTAAAAGATTCATTTTTAAAATAGATAGCCAAATCTAAATAAGGAGCCATCGAATCCAAATCCCTTTGGATGGAAAGTCATGATAATTAAAGAAAAAATGGCGTAAAGAAACCCTTGATCTAAGGGAACAATCTGGGAGAGGATAAAGACTGTTAAGACAAGGAAATGGGAATTGAATGAGTAAAGGGAAAGTGGACGCAACACAAATTGGTCTGCCCCTATTGAGACATTGTTTTGAGGAAACTATGCATGAGAGAGTTGGGAGAGTTAATCCAATTAGATGTATATATTCTAAAGTCTATTAGAACTAATTCATTTTGAATATTATCTATGTTTTATATACTTCTATAAAAATGGTACCATGGGTTTATCATAAATAGCCTATTAATGGTTAGGGTGAATGGAGATCACATCATCATTTACTTCAATGAGAACATAGTTGACCAACAACACCATCACACCAAACTCCTCCTAGTAAGAAAACCTTTCAACAAAGTTGTGGTCCCTAATATGTCCATTTCAACTTCCCCAATAGATTATCAATTGTACCACATTCAATACCCTCTATTTCATATGGAATATCATATTCTATGTTTATATAACCTTTTTCATTATACTTGTATAAAAATAGTATTTATAATGCATATTCCACTACATGAGTGTAATGTCCTCAGTCTATATGAATAGCACTCTATACGATTATTCCTCTACTGTCGCAAACCCTGATGCTCCAAACAACTAGGAAATAGTATTCCATATATTACATTATATATAAAAAATATATTACATAATTTTCACCTCATATAAGATTGTCATGATCTATATATCATACTCTAGGACCCCAAAATGTGTTCATATATTTAGAGGAACAAGACAATAATTAATGTCTCTATAGAGGATATCCCGGAACATCCTCACATAAATGATTCGATTCTAAACAATATAACATGACCACCAAATGGGTTATTAAAATTTAAATTTAGAATCAATGATAGATATTAAACAATGATATAATCTAAAACACACTTTCATGACCATCTACCCAATAATATACAAGTAATACTCCACATAATAGTTTTGCAAGAAATCATACCATAATAGATTCACCCCATTATTAGATTAGAGGGTTGAATTATTTCAATGACTCAATACATTATAGATTATAATGTATAACTCCCTAAGCCCGCTCTTCCGGATTCGTTGCATGAAAATTGTTGTGTAATTTTTTTAAAGAAGTTGAACTATTACACAACACTTTACACAATGAGGACGTTTTACCGGTCTAGAATCTAGATAAATTAGAGTACATTTCTTATTTTATCAAAGTTTAATGAAAATAAATTTCCACAACATGTCTTCTTAGCTAACTCCGATAGTGATGACAATTGTAAATAAACATCTATGATACCTGTGAAAAATCATTTTAAAACGAAGGGTGAGAATTAAATTTCCCAATAAGGGTTTTTAAAACTGTTGGTTTACCTTTTAAGAAATAAATCTTTGGAAAATTAATTTTGGATAAATAAAATTGGATTTCTTTTATAACTCAATTGAAAATATTGTCAAAATACTAAAATATTTATACTTTAATAAAGATATCCTTGTTTTGAAGATTTTCATACTTTGAAATTTCTTTAGAACTAGTCTAATGATTTTATTTGGAAAATGTAAAGAAAAACTCATGAAAAAATCATTGTTTTGAGGCCATATATTTCGTTGGAGGCTATATTTAGCCTACCTACTTAACAAAAGATGGGTTCAATCCCCAATGACCTTTTATTTTAATAATGAACAAGAACCATGATTTTTTTAATACATTTAACGATTTCATTACATAAATAAATAAATAAATAAATATATGAGTGTTTATAAGTTGTGTTTTTATTTTTAAATACACCAATGTATTAAAATACACATTCACACACACACATAGATATATATATTAATATACAAATATATATAATTTCCTTTTCATCATTTTCATGTTTGGTTACTGCCAAATATTTTATCAAAATGACAATGCATACAATCATTCTTTCTTTCACGAATCATATTTGATGCTCCTATGAGCAACTCAATTTTCCTAATTTTACCATAATGATTAATAAATTTACATAATAAAAATTTAAAGAAAAACTTTTAAAACAATTTATATGATATCCATGTCATTATAAATTTCAGCACGAAGACTTAAAAAAATACAATTAAAACATGATGTGATTTTAAATGCAACGGGTGTCGATGAAATACACAACACATGGCCATGTATATATGCAAGTGAGATGCCCAAAATGTCAACAAAAAGTGATTACATATTATTCTCATTTTTCTAGAATCATCACGATAAATTGAAAAAAAATATAAACATGATAATAACCATTTCATCCATATATACATCTATATAATAGAAAAATTTGAACATGAAAGTAAATAATAAATAAGTTACACATAGTTCAATTAAACTTAAATTGATAAATATTAATAATTATTTATAATCAATGCTAAATACTAAAGAATAGTCTCCCTTACAGAAGAAAAAAAAAATCATGTATGGTTTAGAAAGAATCAAATAAACATATCTTCTTATAATTTCATAACACACACTTCAAATAATTGATGATTTAATTAAATGGTAATTAGAAAATTTATGATAAACATGAACTGTAAGTAACATAAATACACCCTTAATAAATATAATTGAAAATAATTATAATTCCCATCCCATTTATGAATTTATGAACATAACGCAGAATAATTTTAAACTAAATTTCTAATATTATTTTTTAAATTTTAATTTTTAGAAATGTAATCTGTGTTATAAAATGCCTATCACCCACATAAATAAAAAATATAAAAATGATTACAATATATTTAATCTCACTTTTGAAAATATAAATGGAAATTTCACAGAATGTATTTAAAAAGTAATAAACCCCTGAAATTTATTTGTAGAGACTTCCACATGCGAGCATAACTTATTTCCATCAGCAAAGACACAAAAACTACCTCTAACACTCCCTTCCCACTAAGTGCAACCACACATAACATGAAGTAGAAGAAATGAAACATGATAGGTAGTGTTGAAAAAGGAAGCTGCAACACTTATTTATAGTAATAAAATCATTGTATATTTTATTTAAAATTGTGAGGATAAATTAATTATCGGATTGAATGAAAATATTAAATAAAATACTCACAACCATTACGGATATGTGCATATAGTATGATAGAGATATTTATAATTTAATATGTTTCTGATAACATCACATAGAAATCATCAACACAAAAAATCCAAAAATATAGATGATATTTAATAAGTATAAATTCAAAAACAATAAAAACAATCCTCAAAAGATTTTAAATATGAAACAAAAATAATGCCTTCGTAAACAGATTGAAGAATATGACAAAAGAAGATAATACACTAAAATATATTCAACAGGTATGATTAAGGTGAATTCAATCTTCCTCTTGAAGCACCGGTTTATAGACACACAACCCATGGAAAAATTTTACAACTGATAAATACACCAAGTCAAATACAACATCATAATAAGGTTTTTAGTACATAATAATCCCCAAAATAGATCACAAAAATCGGAGTACTTCACTTTTTTAGAGGAAAAAAAGAAATTGTAATCATAGGATGCTATTAACCCATCTCCATCATTATTTATACAAATTTCGAAAAAATGGAATACGATCGACCTACCTCAAAATAATTTGAAATCCAAATCACGATAGATTCAGTTTTTATCGATCCTTGATTCCTCGAACACCTATTCCCTCGGACGAACCAGGTTTGGTTTTCCTCTTCTCCCACTTCCAACATTGCTTCGGACCACCATCGTCAGTGACAAGGACATGACTACCAGTTATGTTAACCATCTGACTCGTGCTCGCCTCTCTTTCTTGTTCCAAAGCTCGATGGCTTCTCACATCTCGAACTCGAGCCATCTGCTCCACCGATGGTTAACCTGAAACCCTCAAAATGAAACCCAAACTGTTTAATCTTGAATTCTAGTATTTATTCATTTTTAATATTTTCTTTTAATTATATATACACATATTAATAAAATCAATATATAAATTTCATAATATAAATTCCAAATTATCATATTAATTTTAATGCTTAAAACATTATATATATATATACAATAAATACATAAATTTTGTTTAATTGGTATCAATTAAATGCTTAGTAATAATATATATTTAATGTTTTTCAATATATATATATATATTTATTTATTTTATTAATTGTTATCAAATGAAATTTTTAAATATTACAATTTCTAAAGGAATGTTTTTATAACAGTCATATAAAATTTTACAAATATCAATGTATAAGGGCTGTTCAAACACATTAAAAAAATGCCTCAATTCTCACTCCACATCTTTCCAAAATTGTTTTATATTTTCCTGTTATTATTAGTTTCATTGCTATTATTCTTGCAATAAATTTTGTGCTTCTATCAGATCCAAAATATGTGAACTACCCAATTGGAATAATTGTGTTTCCTAGAGGAATTCTAATTGTTTTATTATCGATAGCGATAGGTTTAAAAGGTTAGTTCTTATGTATCAGAGATGTATTCTGATTTTTTTATAAATAAGGTGCTCACTATGTATATCTCTGTGTTTAGAAATTTATGTATTTTGTTTCATTTTGGAACATTGAAGAAACATACAACATAATTTTAAACATGGGGTGTTATATTCAACCTCAATTAATTGAATTGAACCCCCACCAATCATTTACACTTATAACATCTAATTTCCATCAATTCTGAGTCTTTCATGATAACCCCAAGGTCTTTAAAGTTGACTTCCACGATTACCATGTCTTCCTATGGGATTAATGTTTTATGTGGCTTCAAAATCCACCACCTCTTTTTCCCAAATACAAGTTGTGCAAGAGGGTTGTATGGATGTAGGTACTAGATGAAAATCCTCAATGAATGATAATAAAATAGGTATCCATGAATTTAATCGTCAAATTGATTCGTATTAGAAAGTCTCATTTCACCATCTTTAAATGTTTCAAAGACATCGTAAATTCAACATATGAAGAAAAAGCAAAAAAGTTGACACATATAAGTTGTGTGAGGATTTACTTCTTCTGCAGCTCTATAAAAGGCTGAGATTGATTCCAGCTTCTCAAATAGGGTAATAAACCTAAAAAGGTCTTCATAATATTCCCCTTGGAGTCTATAGAATTGAAATTGAATATGTATGATGTCTTTAAAGACATAACCCAAACCACGATGAAGACGATGAATATCAGTCATTCCTGGTACAATGTAATGTCGTCTACAAGAAATATGCCTGGCTTTATAGAGATTAGATTCATCATTACATGATTTTTCTATATTAATAGAATGTAAATCATCTAGAAGTACAAGGAGGCCTGACTGAGTTATCCTTCCTTCCATCGAAAAATTATAAAGAATAATTTTTTACTATGAAAGGATACTCAATATATCAAAGGGTTATAACTTTCCAGATTTATCTTGACCGTGCCTCTAATAAAAATTATAACCCCTCGAGAACACTCTTTTAGACTCAATGATTTAAAAACACCATTCAATTATTTTTAAAAAAGTTGAACACTTACACAAAACACTAAAAAACTAGAACTTTTTACTAGTCTAGGTTTTGGAGAAATTAGAGTACCTTTCCTTTTTAATCAGATTTGAAAGAAAGAAAAATTCCACTACACTTCTGCTGTGGTAGCTTCGAAAGGGTGGAAATCTATAAATGAGCTTCTATAATATCAGTGAAAAATCATTTTATAATAAAGGGTGAGAATTAAATTTCCGAATTAGTGGTTGTAAAACCGTTGATTTACTTTTTATGAAATGAATATTTTGAATATAACTTTTGGTTAAATAACATTGAAATTATTATTGAGTACTCAAATGAAAATATTTTCAAAATTATAACATATTTATAGATTATTAAAAATATCTTTTTTTTGAAAATATTCATACTTTGATGTTACTATAAAACTAATCTAGCGATTTTCATTGGGAAATATTAAGAAAACTTCTTTAAAATAAAACATTATTTTGAGGCAACTTAATTCATTGAAGGCTATATTGGGCCTACACACATAATGAAGTATGAACTCACTCACCAATGACCATCTAATTTTACAAAAAACAAGCACCATGATTTTTGGAAAACATTTAAAGATTTATATATATATATATATATGTTAGTGTTTTTAACTGGGTTTTTTTATTTTTAAATACATCATTGTATTTAAATACACATTCATACTTATATACATATACATAAATACACATATATATAAATGTATACAAATATATATATGTATATAATTTCCATTTCATCATTTTCATGTTTGGTTACTACCAAAACTTTTATCAACTAGTATTTGCATACCATCGTTATTTCATTCCCGAATCACCATTCATACTTATATGTGAAACTCAATTTTTTTAATTTAACCACAATTATTAATAAATTTCTATACATATAATTTTAAAGGAAAATATTGAAAACATTTTTTATGATATCCATGTCATTAATAATTTTAGCATTATGCCTTAAAAATTTATATTAAAACATGATCATATTTTATATGTAATGGGTGTCGATGTAATGAACAATGCCTATCCATGTATATAGGCAAACACAATGCCCAAAATGTCGATAAAAAGTGATGACATATTATTCTCATTTTTCTATAATCTTGATGATAAATTGAAAATAAATTATAATCATGATAATGACCATTTCATCCATATATACATATATATAAAACACAAATTTGAATATAAAAGTAAATAATAAATCTCTTACACATATTTAAATTAAACTTGAATGGATAAATATAAACAATTCTTTTAATCCAACGCTCAAAGCTAAAGAATAGTCTCCCTTACAGAAGAACTAATTCATGTATGGATTTTATTGCATGAAATAAACATATCTTCTTCTAATTTCATCATACACACACTTCAAATATTTGATTCTTTAATTAAAAGGTAATTAATGAATTTATAAAAATCAAGAACTGTAAGTAAAATAAATATGCCATTACAAAATATAAATGAAAATAATAATAATTCCCTTTCTAAATAATAATTTATGAACATATGAATAATTCTTTTTAAACAAAATTTATAATATAAATTTTAAAAATAGAATTATAAGAAATAAAATTTTCATTATAAATATCCATTAAAAAAAATAAAAAATATTAAAATGATTAAAATATATATAATCTCCATTTTGAAAATATAAATGGAAATTGAACAGAATGTATTTGAAAAATAAAAAACCCTTACAATTTGTTTGTAGAGACTTCCACCATCCAGTGTAAGATATTTTCTTCTACAAAGACTCATACACTACCTCTAACACTCACTACTCTCTAAGAGAAACAAAACGAAGCATGAAATAGAAGAAAAGAATCATGATAGGCTATGTAGAAAAAGGAAATTGAGACACTTATTTATAGTTCTAAATTCATCAAACAATTTATATCAAAATGTCATGCTAAATTAATGATAGGATTGGATAAAAATATTAAATAAAACACTCACAACTATTACAGCTCTGTGCATATAGTATGGTAAATATATTTATAATTTAATATGTTGCTGATAAATTCACATTGAAATTGACAACACACAAAATCAAAAAATGTAGATGTTTTTTTATAAATTTCAATCCAAAATAATAAAAAAAACAATCTTGTAATATATTTAATATGAAACAATAATACTGCCTTTGTATACAGATTGAAGAATATAACAACAAAAATTAATACATAGAAATAGATTTAGAAGGTATGATTAATGGGTCTTCGATATTACTATCGATTCATCGGATTATAACCTCACAGACCATGGAAATCAACAATAACTAATAAACAAACAAACTCAAAAACATCAACAAGATATGGTTTTGAGTACAAAATAATCCCAAAAGAATGTCACAAAATCGGAGAACGTCTATTTTAAGGAGAAAAAAAAAGAAATTGTGAACATAGTTCTCTATTAACCGAATGTAGTCATGAATTATACAGATTTCAGACAAAAGAAATAGGATCCACCTACCTCAAATGAAATTGAAACACTAATCCTGATAGATTCTGTTTTTATCGATCCATGATTTTTCGACAACATATTCCCTCAGACGAACCGTGTTTTGTTTTCCTCTTCTCCAACTCGCAACATTACTTCAGACCACCATTTTCCGCGATAAGGCTATGAATCCCAGTCACACTCAACCATCCGAATCGCGCTCGCCTTTCATCCTTGTTCTCGATCTCGGTGACTTCTCCCATCTTGAACTTGAGTCATCTGCTCTGACGATGGTTAACCCAAAACCCTCATAAAAAAACCCAAACTCTTCAATCCCGATTTCATTTATTTTTTTAATTTTTTTTATTTTTATATATTTATCATTATATATATACATAGTAATGATATTCATATCAAAATTTTAAAATATAATTTTCAAATTAACCTATAAATTTTAATGCTTAAAACATTATTTATATATATACATTAAATAAAAAATTGTGTTTATTGAATATCAAATAAAAGTTTAGAAATAATATTTATTTAATGTTTCTATATATATATATTATTAATAGTTGTCATAAATTTTTTTAATATTAAAGTTTCTAACATATATTTTTTTATTATGATCAGATAAAACATTATAATTATTAATGTCTAAGGGTAGTTTAAACACACAAGAAAATAATACCATGATGCTCACTCCATAGCTTTGAGAAATGGTTTTATATGTTCCTTTTATTCTTAGTTTCATTGCTATTAATCTTGGTATATCATTTTTCCTTCTATTAGATCCAAAAGATGTTAACTACCTGATCGGAATCTTTGTGTTTATTGGAGGAATTACTACTTTTTAATTATCAATAGCATTTTATTTATTGGGTTAGTTATTATATGTCATAGATGTATTCTGCTTTTGGTATAAATTATGTTCTTACTACGTATATATCTGCATTCATAATATTATGTATTTAATTTCATTTTGGAAAATTCACAAAACATTAAACTTACGTTTAATCTTGGGGAGTTACAATCTCTGTGTCTAAATTGAGTTTCACCCTCACAATTCATTTACACATATCAGATTTAATTTCCATCTTTTCTGAGTATCACATGATAACCCTAAGGTCTGTAATGTTTTCATCAACGGTTACCATGTATTCTTATGAGATTAAAGTTCAAAGTGGCTTCAAAATCCTATACCTACTTTTCCCAAATACAACTTCTGAAAGAGGGGTTGTTTGGATGTAGGACCTGAAAGACAGTCCTCAAGGAATGATATTGAAAATAGTATCTGAGAAGTTCATCTTGAATTTGATTCCTATAAGAAGGTCTCATTGCACAATCTTAACAAGTTTCAATGACATCGTAAATTATTTTTGGGAATAAAAAGCGTTAAATTTGACACATATTAGATGCACGAAGATTTCACTCTTTTGCTGCACTATAAAAGGATAAGATGGATTCTAGCTACTCAAATAGAGAAAATCCCCTAAAACATCTATCTTAATTTGCCCATTGGTGTATATAGAAGCGATGTTGAATCTTTATGATGCCTTTGAAGACAAAACCCAAACTGCAATGAAAACGAAGTATATCAGGCGTTCCTGATAAATTGTAAAGACGTTTATAAAAGATCCACATGGCTCTGTAGGGCTGAGATTCTTCTCTGCATGATTTTTCCATGATCATAGCATTTATTTCATCCAGAAGGCCTACGAGAATTGTTTGAATACTCTTTCCTTCAGTCTGAAAATTATAAATAATAATTTTTTGACTATTGAAGGATACTCAATCTATCTAAGGGTTCTAACATTGTAGTGTAATCCAGAACGTGCCTTTGATAACAATTATAACACCCCGAGCCCGCTCTTTTGGACTCAGTCCTTGAAAAATGCTATGTAATTTTTTAAAAGAATCTAAACAATTATACAACACTCTACACAACGAGGAACTTTTACCGGTATAAGTTCTGGTGAAATTAGAGAAGATTTCCTATTTTTTCAGAGTTGAAAGAGAACAAAGATCCATTACACTTCTATACTGATAACTCCAATAGAGATGAAATCTGTAAATAGACATCTAATATACATGTGAAAAATCATTTTAAAACAATGGGTGAGCATTTATTATCCAAATAAGGGTTTTTAAAACTATTTATTTACTTTTTATGAAATCTATCCTTTAAAAATAAATTTTGGTTAAATAACATTGAAATTATTTTTGAGAATACAAATGAAAATATTTTCAAAATACTAACATATTTATACGTTGATAAAAATATCTTCATTTTCAAGATAGTCATACTTTGAAATATCTTTAAAACTAATCGAGGGGTTTTCTTTGGAGAATGTTAAGAAAACTTCGTGAAAAACAAACATTATTTTGAGGAAAATTAATTCGTTGATGGATATCATGGGGAAACCCACTTAACGAAGGATGTGTTCACTCCCCAATGACCTTATATTTACAACAAACAGACGCCAGGATTTTTTTGAAAATATTTAATGATTTCTTTACATATTTTTATATATTAGTGTTTGTCAATGGAGTTTTTATTTTTAAATGCCTCAGTGTATTAAAATACACATTCATGCTAATATATATATATATATATAAATGTATACAAGTATATATTTATATATAATTTTAATTTCACCATTTTCTAGTTTTTTTACTACGAAAACTTTTATCGACTAGACTACATACAATTTTTCTTTCTTTCACGAATAACCTTTGATGATCATATGGGAATCTCAATTTACATAATTTTATGATAATGATTAATAAATTTTCATATATAAAAATTTAAAGGAAAATATTTAAAACAATTTTTATGATATCCATGTATTTATTAATTTTATCACTAAGCCTTAAAAATTTAAATTAAAACATGATCTTATTTGAAATTATATAGTAGTCGATGTAATGCACAAAGCATGACCGTGTATATATACAAACGTGATGCCCAAAATGTCGATAAAAAGTGATGACATATTGTGCACATTTTTCATTAATAATGATGATAAATTGAAAATATAATTAAAGACATTATAATAACCATTTCTACCATATATCCATCTATATAAAACAAAAAATTTATCATTAAAGTAAATAATTAATTCCTTAAACATATTCAAATTAAACTCGAATGGATAACTATAAATAATTATTTAAAATCAATGATCAAAAATTAAGAATAGTCTCCCTTAAAAAAGTAAATATTCACGTACGGTTTTGATAGAATCAAATAAACATATCTTCTTGAAATTTCATAACACACACTTCAAATATTTGATGCTTTAATTAACAGGTAATTATAAAATTTATGAAAAAAAGAACTACATGTAACATAAACACGCCCTTAAAAAATATAATTGAAAATAATAATAATTCACTTACCAGATATAAATTTATGAACATAAGGCATAATAATTTTTAAACAAAATATCTTATATAATTTTTCAAATTAGAATTATAAGAAATATATTTTTCTTTATAAATTCCAATTCAATAACACAAATAAAATCTATGAAAATGATTAACATCTATATAATATCCCTTAAAAAAATATAAATGGAAATTAAATCGAATGTATTTGAAAAATAATAAAGGCTTACAATTTATTTGAAGAGACTTCCACTTTCCAGCGTAAATTATTTCCTTCAGCAAAGAATCATACACAACCTCTTACACTAACTACTCTCTAAGTGAAACAACATAGAGCACAAAGTAGAATAAATGAAACATGATAAGAAGTATAGAAAAAGGAAACTAAGAAAATTATTTATATTTATAAACTACTTTTATATTTTATTTCAACTTGTCATGATAAATTAATGATTGTATTGGATGAAAGTATTAAATAAAATACTCCAAACTGTTATGGCTCTAATTTTATAGTATGATAGAGATATTTATAATTTAATATGTTGCTGATAATTTCACATAGAAATAGACAATGAAAAAAAATCCAAAAATGTAGATTATATTTAATAAGTGTCAATCCAAAACAATAAAAAATGAACTTGAAAGATATTAAATATTCAACAATAATACTTCCTTTGTAAACATGTTGAAGAATATGAAATAAGAAATTAATATGATGACATTGATTCAATAGGTATGATTAATTTTTATTTTATATTCCTCTCAATGTATCAGTTTATAACTGCACAAACCATGGAAAACAACTACAACTGATAAACAGACCAACTCGAAAACAACAACAAGATATAATTTTTGGTATAAAAAAATCCCAAATGCAGATCACAAAATCAGAGTAAATCAATTTTAGGGAGAAAACAAATAAGTTGTGAACAAATGTCGCTATTAACACAACTCTGTAATTAATTATTCAGATTTTGGAAAAATGAAATCGGATTGAACTACCTTAATAGAATTTGAAACCCATATAGTGGTAGATTTGGTTTTTATCGATCCACGATTCCTCAAACACATATGCCCTCTAATGAACCAGCTTTGGTTTTCCTCTGCTCCCAATTGCAACATTTCTTTAAACCACCATCACCTGAGACACAACTATGTCTCCCAGTCATGCTCAACCATCCAACTCGTTCCCGCCTCTCTTCCTAGTTCACAAGCTCGATGACTTCTCCCATCTCGAACTCATGTCATCTACACCGCCGATGGTTAACCTAAATTGCTCAAAATGAAACCCCAACTCTTCAATCACAATTTATTTTATTTTAATAATCATTTTTTTTTATTTTTTATCATTATATATATTTATAGTAATCATAATAATATCTAAATTTCCTATTATAATTTCCAAATTAACTTATTAATTTTAATGCATACAATATTATATATATATATATACATTATATTACAAATTTTTTTATTGGAAATCAATTAAATGTTTAGTAATAATATTGATTTAATGTTTCTATATATAATAATTTCTTTATTTTGTTTGTAGTTGTCATATTTCGTTTTTAAAAATTACAATTTCTAAAGGATAGTTTTTATAACAGTCATAGAAAACATTATAAATATCAATGTCTAAGAGCCGTTCAAACACACTGAAAAAATACTGTGACGCTCATGCCATTACATTGTGAATTGGTTTTATATGTTCCTCTAATTCATATTTTCATTTCTATTGTTTTGGAAATAATACTTGTGCTTCTATCACATCTAAAATATGTGAACTACCCTATCTACATCATTATGTTTCTTGGAGGAATTCTAATTGTTTTATTATTGATAGAAGTGGGTTTAATGGGTTAGTTCTTCTATGTCAGATATGTTTTCAATTTTTTGTATAAAAATAGTTCCTACTATGTATATCTCTGTGGTTAGATGTTTATGTGTTTTATTTCATTTTGGAAAATTATAAAAACGTAAAACAAACTTTTATACCTAGGGTGTTACATAATGGATACATTTAAAACTATATTATCTATATGAATCAATACTCAATACTACAAAAAATGGGTTTATCTAGCACTATGTCTTTAATAGCCCTATATTTAAACACTCTTAATGACCCCTTTTATCAGTACTAAAAAATAAATGTTAAAGTGGGTATTTGAAAATGATCTTAAAAAATCACTAATAAAGGATGACTTTTATCCTAGCTTGATAAGAAGAACAGATAGGGGTTACCGGTTCATTTTTAAAAGCGCACAACCCCATTATCATCTATTTCTAATGTAGTGCTGATAATGGTATACTTAAAAAATGATATTTCATTAAATGTAATATATTAATATATCAATATAGATATATTATAAAAAATAAAATATGTATTTTATAATTTTTTTAGATAATTTAAATAGGAATTTACACTTCATATATAAGAATTTTTGTGAGAATAGCTTATAAAATATTTGATAAAATATTTTTTATTTTTACTTTTTTTATTTTAACTGAGTAATAGTTATTTAATATCAATTTGAAGATAAAAAGTAAAAGCAATTGATAAATAATGTAAAATATGTTTAAAATGTAACTCAAACATCAAATGACCATGCATTTAATCTGGGGGGAGGGTCCACTTAGGCTATACCACATATCAAATTGAGGCATGTGATGAGATCTATGCCATTGGTGACACCCATCAACCTCAATCACAATTTTCAAAGGAAAAATGGCCAACATAGCCTCTAAAACTGATCTTTCAATCGGGGTACCCCATATTTTAAACATTTTGTTGATTTTCATCTTCATCTAAGGGGGTTATATTACCTTTTTTGTGGATTTTTAATTTATTCAATGTTCTTACATTTATATTTATATTATAGTTTTAAAATTTTATCCTTTTTCACAATGTCATTTAATTTAAAATTAAATATATGGATTTTTTATATTGAAAACTAATAAATCAATCATATAAACACATATATCAACATATTAAAATAAAAATGAATATTTTAATATATGTAAATCAATACATATTAAGAAAATGCATTGAAAACCATATCTATAAATTTTTTACATTATAAAAATATATTTATAATATATATATATATATATATATCAGTGTGTTTCATAAAAAAATCAAATTATATTTATATTATATTCGAGTATATCTAAATAAATATGATATTATATATTTTTAAATAAATATATGTTTATATATCACAAAACGTCATTTATTGGATGAATGTATTTAAAAAAAATTATAAAAAAATTTATAAAAAAATTTAAATAATAAAATATAATTAAATATATATGTGGATATACATATTAATAAAAATAAATATTGTCAAAAATAAAATAAAACAACATGGTGTGGTTGTAAGGGTGTTTCATCTTCAAAGGAGAGGTGTAGGGTTCGAATCCAGCTGGGTGTGCATGAGTCTAGAAATTCACAAAGCACTGATAAAAGTAGTGGTGGGGTGAGAAGTGGTAAAAAGGTAGGGGATCAGTATTAATCGAGTTGTGGAAGTGCTAGTAAGGGGGTCAAGCTCAAGGGTTTTTGAAAAAACATGATTTTACCCCCGTTAATAAAGCAGCTATTATCAATGCTAAAAAAGTTATGTTCAAGGACCCATTTAACAGAGCTATAACATTTGTTGGTAATAGGGACCTGAAAAAAGTTCTAAAAAGGTGATATTAAAGGACCATTTTGACAACAATTTATTTAGTGACGTTAAAGAGAGATTTTAGGAGTTTTTAGCACTTATAAAATATTAAGGCTTTTAACTATGCTAAAATTATCCCCACTTTTTAGAAATGATAAAGGCATATTCTAGTTGTCACGACCCGTCCCTCAGGACCCATGCTGTGACTACCCCAAGCCCACCTTCCATAGGCTAGGGGTATAATCTAGCACCAAAGGCATAAATCCCTAAAGTGGGAAGGAATTACCTTTATAAATTCAAAATGCACACAACAGAGTACAAGAAGGAAGAAAAACACTAAGTAACACTGTATACCAAATATTTTTGAAAAGAAAAAGGTGGCTCAAAATACAAGCCCAACTGTAATGTACAAGGAAATTAAAAGTACAAGAAATGGACTAAGGGAAAACGACTCCTGGATTGTCCACCGGGAAATCCTACCTGACGGGTAGGTACAGATAGCTTCCCCCACACTCCACATCTATCCTTCTCTACCATGTACTGTCACGCCATGTGATCCACCTCTGGGTACCGTCCACTCCTGGTATACTCAACCTCAGTCAGCGTTGTCCGTTGTCTGCATCCAGCACAACGACGTACGGGCATAACCCATGTAGGTGTAAGTATAAAGATACTCAATAGGGACCCCGAGACCCCCAAGGTCTCACAAAATCCAACAAGGATAATCCAAAAAGTATAAAATCAACAAATAACCACACTTTTCTATATGCACATACGTATACCTATGTTAACAAGTAATCCTCCTCAGTCATGAGGTAAACACAAAAGTTACATACTCAGCTCAAACCAGAATTTTATTCTAGGGGTAGTATCAAGTAACATCCCCACTCACACAGTCAAAACCTCGACTACTGGATAACTCCTCCTCTATTAAGTACAATGGGACAACCACATCACCAATGTGATTCCCACTAACCCTGTACTACTAAGGTACTCCTTTTGTCATGTATTGTGGGTCTGATGCTTCACCAAAGCACTCCCAAACGTGGGTCTACCGTGACACCAAGGCGCTCCCCACTATGAGCCTACCGCAACACCAAGGAGTTCCCCACTGAGTCAATAGAATCACTATGAGTCGAATCGGTCAATAGTTGCCAGGTCTCTTCCACCTACTAGGTCTCCACACTATGTTTTCTCATCTCAGGGATGATCCGCTCCATGAGCTACATATCGATATTATAACTACCACGAACTCCCACATAGAAGTATCTCAAAGGTTCTCCACGCCATAGAGGTCTCAACGCAATAGACGACATGTCAATCGGGCGTCCGGTCTATGAGTTATATGCCATTTCATCCCGGGTGAACTATTGGATTCGTGTATGATCCAATATGACTGTATATCAACTAAATGCCAAACTCTAGTTGTGTATACTCAAAGGGACCATCACGATTCAATATTACAAGTGTCTTTGATGATTCATCAAACAGTTGTAGGGTGCCAATGATATGGCCAAAGTAAGTAAAGCGAAGGTAGTGGGCCTGGGTCCGGTCCGACCCAATATGGGCCGAACCAGTATGGATCGACCCAGTCGAACCTATTGGGTATGGCCCAGCCCATCGGGAGGGATGACCAGTTATGTTCTGCCCGGCCCGCTAGGCCCCGCCCATCAGGTCGCGTCGGCGGTTCGGCCTAGGCTCAGGGAAAATTCGGCCCGGAGCGTTGTGAGGGTGCAGTTAGGTGCAGCTCGGCCTGAAGGGTGCGGCTGGGGCTGGTTTGGCCAGTGTGCCACAAGGCAGTCCACGGGCCATCTTGGGAGGCCGGCGCGGCTAGGGCACCTGTTCGGCCGTGTGGCTGGCGTAGCTTGGGCGGGCCGGCGGCTGGGAGCTGGGAGGAGGCTTGGGAGGCCGGGCGATCAGCGGGCCAGTGGATAGGCCGAGGGACCACCTATCAGGGCAGCTAGTAGCTGGGTGGAAGC
This sequence comes from Viscum album, assembly GCA_963277665.1. Classification (NCBI taxonomy): domain Eukaryota; kingdom Viridiplantae; phylum Streptophyta; class Magnoliopsida; order Santalales; family Viscaceae; genus Viscum; species Viscum album. Next base: position 608,372,386 of record OY728137.1, on the reverse strand, counting down.
TGGGAAGGGCAGTGGGCAGTCAGACATGCTGGCCATCGTGACCGGCTGGCGACTCGGCAGGCCGGCTCAGCACAGTACGTGCCGGTGCAGGCCTGCGAGGTTACAGCCGGGACACAAAGGAGGCCAACAGAGGCTGGGAGCTAGGATCCATGAGCAGGCTGGCGGGTGGCAGGATGGCTGGCGTGGCTCGGGCCTACGAGCGGAACGGTTTAGCCTAAGGTGGCCGAGCCGATTCGATCGGAGCACCGCGATGGCGGCGCGGTTCAGAGACCGCGGGTAGCGTGGCCGTTTCCTTCATCATTCAGTCGCATCATCGTCATGCCGATGATTATCACAAACAAGAATGATGGAGGGGTCAGGCCATGTAGGTTTTTACCCGCACCCTCCATGTTTAGGGTTGTAAAATTTTTCTCGCCAAGAAGTAATAAATATTAATTTCAATTTTTTTACAACCATCGAGATGATTCCTTTCATACCGAAGAAGAGAAAATGAATGTATTATTACTCAAATTAACCCCTATGTTTGTTAGTCGTTTGTCGATGGAGTTGTGGGGAAGAAGACGGTGTTGTCATCATTCGTCGCATCCGCCACACACTTCCAATCCCGAGATCGCACGTCGGTTGTGGAAGACATTCCATGTTGATAGAATCTGAGGAAGGAAGTCAAATCAATCCTCACAGACGTTCCTCATTCTTCGTTCTTCTTTATTTGTTGGGTGCTTTTCTCTATTCTCCCACGTTCCACCAAAAGAGAAATTCCAACCAAAATAATAAGAGATTATGTTATTTTATTAATTTCTTGGCACAATATTTTAATTCAATGAATTAATTTAATTGGCTCCACCTAATTAATGTGAATGATTTGGCAAAATAAATTATGTGTTCGATCAAATAATTAAAGGGGTGGTGGTGGCACCATAAATGGTGGTGGAGGTCAAGAGGATACCCCTAATTAATGAGGTGAGTTGAGAGATTTTACTCTCCTCCCATTAATAGGGGGTTTAGTCACATGTGGCCCTCATGTGTTCACTTCTTGCATGAGGTTAGGTTCGGGTGGGACCCACCACTATAACCCATCATGGGAGGTTATGGTGTGCTGGTACCACCTCCAACTTCTAACCTCCTCAAGTAGGTTATAGATCCTATGTGACCCACCTCTAAACACCCACATGGAGGCTCAAATAAAAAAATCTATGATCACTTTATTTTATTACTTTCAATGAAAACCCCAAAACTAACATTTAATCTCGACTCACTATCGTCGAGGTGAAAGTACACTTAAAAGAAAACTGGCACTGCAAGTTAAACGGTGCCCTCAGATTTCAATTCCAAGCATTGGTTCAAACTTTATAAAAACCCTCTCATAACTTTACTGAATATACCAGAAAAAAGGTCATAAATTGATTCCGGGAACACTAGGCCTCAGAATCATGCGCCATAAATTTTTAATGACTCGTAAAATTCCCATGTATTTATGAAAAAAAAGTCCACAGAAATTATAGGTCATTACATTCTCCCCACCTCAGATATTTACATCCACATAAGCTACAACATGAACTAAGGTAACAAGTGAGGGTACTAAGCACGAATCTGAGCCTCCCGCTCCCATGTGCCCTCCTGGAGGTTCCTGTGATGCCAGTGAATATGAACTAGAGGTATCGACTGTCCATATAGGACCTGATCTTATTTATCTTCAATCACTTCTAGAACCTCTGTAAAAGTCTCCCCATCATCGACGTCCATCTCTCCATGGATGATTATGTGAGAAAGGTCAGGAACATATCTCCTCAGCTAGGATAAGTGGATGATGTCGTGCACCCGATGCAACTGATGTAGAAGAGCCAAGTGGTAGACCAACTTTCCATCCATGTTGAGGACCCGGAATGTTCCGATCAATCTCAGAGATAACTTTCCACCTCAACCAAATCTTCGTAAACCTTGTCAAGTTGATACCCATACAAATAAGTGGTCTCTATCCTAGAACTCTAGAGGTCTCCATCTCCTGTCAGCATATGACTTCTTCCTTCTATGTGTAGTCATTATCCGCTCCTGGATGATCTGCACCTTCTCTGTGGTATGTCGTACCATCTTTGGTACCACCAGTGTTGACACCCCTGGGTCTGTCCCACATAAGTGTGATCTGCAAGGTCTCCCATAAAACACCATGAAAGGTGTCATACTAATGGTGGAATGATAGCTGTTGTTTTATACAAACTCCACCAAAATTAAGTGATCCTCCCAACTAAGACTGAAGTCGAGGATGCATTCATGGAACATGTCCTCGAGTGTCTGAATGGTCTGCTCAGTCTAACCATTCCTCTGGGGATGGAAGGCGGTGCTCAAACGAAGATGTGTCCCGAAAGCCTCCTACAACCCCTTCCATAGCCGGGATTTAAACCGTGCATCACGGTCAGAGACAATTGATGAAGGTAATCCTTGTAGCTGCACAATCTCTTGTAAAAACAGGTATCCCAAGAACTGTACCAAACCCTGCTTTCTGATCAGTAGGAAGTGGCCTGACTTGGTGAGTCGGTCGACATCACCAAAATCGAGTTATGACCCCTGGATGTACATGGAAGTCCGGTCACGAAGTTCATGGATATCCCATCCCACTCCCACTCTGGGACATCTAAAGGCTGCACCAAGCTTGCTGGTACCTAGTTCTCTACCTTCACTTGCTGATAGGTGATGAACTGAGAGACAAACTCTGCAACTACATTTTTCATTCCTGGCCACGAGTGTTGTCGTCAAACGTCCTAGTACATCTTCTCCACTTCTGGATTTACTACTAAAGAGGATGTGTGGAACTCCCTCATCACTTCCTCCTGAATAGACACTGGTACTATATTACGTCCCCTAAAGAGAATGAAAATTTCCCCACCTTCAGAAAATCAATCAGGTGTTTGCCATATGGATATCTGAGCACGTCGTGTCTCGCAGTCAGCATCTCCATGTTGTACCTCCCTGGCTCATTGAAGAAGTGGGGGAGTGACTGTAAGAAACTGTAGAATGTCTTCTCTATCATTATCCACGAAGGATATCTATAAGGAAACCATATTCTCTATTGACCCAACTACCAGCTGTATACCCGATCTGTTGCTGAGTGGATCAGCTACAACATTCCCCTTTCAAGGAGTATAAACTATCTCAAAGTCATAGTCCAGGAGGAACTCAAGCCATCCGCACCATCTCATGTTCACTTCCTTCTGAGAGAAGATATACCTGAGACACTTTTAATCAGTGTACATGGTAAAATTCTCGCCAATTAGATAATGTCACCACATCTTCAAGGCGATGACCACTGTTGTAAACTCTAGGTCATGGGTAGCATAATGATGCTTGTGATGTCTCAGCTGCTGAGAACCATATGTGATCACAGCTCACTCCTGCATTATGACACACCCTATTCAGGTCCCCCATGAGTCTATGAAGACTACGTACCCTACGTCTCCCTCTGGAAGCCTCAATATTAGGGAACTAGTCAGCCTCTACCTCAACCCTTGAAAACACTATTAGAATCTCTCCGACCACATGAAGGGTTTCCCCTTCTTCATCAAGGATGATAGTGGTGCTGCAACTCTGGAGAAGTCTAGAACATATATATGGAATTATCCACTGAAAACAAGGATACTTAGTATCTACGCCACACTCCTGGGTGGCTTGCAATAATGTACCGCCTCAATATTTGTTGGATTCATAGAAACTACAGCCTCCGAGATGACATGTCCTAAGAAGTAACCCTCTCAGATAAAAAATGTTCACTTCGAGAGATTACCATAAAGATGGTGCTCTCAGAGTGTTTACAGTACTACCTAAAAATGGAAGGCACAATCCCCCTTAGTAGTCGAGTAGATCATAATATCGTCTGTGAATACTACAAAAAACTGATCGAGGAAAGGCTAGAAAATCCTATTAATTAGTCTCATGAACACTGATGGAGTGATGGTTACACCGAATGGCATAACCAAGAACTCGTAGTGGCCATACGAACATCTAAATGTCGTCTTCTACACATCCTCATCTCGAACTCTGGGTTGGGGATGACTTGATCTGAGGTCTATCTTCAAGAACAATCGTGCTCTCATCAGATGGACAAAGAGGTCGTCAATCCTCGGGAGTGGGTACCTGTTCTTCACAATCACCTTGTTTTGGCAGCGGTAGTTGACACAATGTCTCATCCTCCCATATACATTCATGGAGAACAGAATTGGGGCTGCCTAGGGAGAAACACTGGGAAGGATGAATCCCATTCCCTGCAAGTATTCTAGCTATACCCATAGCTCTCGAGGCTCTACGGGAGCCATCTGATACGATGGTATAGATATCGGTGTTGTCCTGGGGTACATGTCAATTTAAAAGTTCACCTCTCTATGAGGAGGTAGACATGAGACATCATCAGGGAAAACAGCTGTGTAATATTCCTCCACTACATGATAAGTGGGACTCTCCACATCAACTGCTCTAAGGGTAAGGCAAACCAACTGATGAGTGGTCCGCTACAACCTCCTTCGAGTAAGTTCGTCTTGTTCTGCAAAGGCTCCCTTATCGCCGGTGAAGGTAAACCTAGTCCCATCCATATTGACACACCATACTTTGCGTCTAATATATTCGATCTGAGCATAGACTGTAGATAACCATTCCCAACCCAATATGACATTATAAGGCCTTGACGCCGCTACTAGGAGATCCCAACCGAAGCTCTTACTTCCTAGAGTAAGATCACCCTACTGGAATCAGTGCCTAATTATCGAGTCTACTCCCATAGGAGTCTCTAGCCGTAAGGATCGAGCCAATAGATCCTTCAGAATCTCCGAGATCTAAATGAGGGTAGTGTCAATGAAAAAGTGATTGTCACTCATGTCTATAATAACTACAGCTAAGGTTTAGTAGACACAAATCATAACTTGAATCATCTCCGGAGAACCATGATCATAAGTCTCAGCTTCCTGGAGCAGAGATATCACCTTTCCACATGCTCCCTGTGGCCGGGTTGGACCTCTTGGTGGTGGTGGCGATAACACCTCGAAACGTTTCCCACCACCAGCTGCTCGACCATCTCCTTTACCATGTCCTCCTGCGCCATGCAGAACTCCTCGATTGAATCTTTTTCTCAGCCTAGGCAGTCCTTTGACCTTCAATTGATCATCTAAACGATGGGTCAGACATTCACGAGCCATGTTACCCTGCCGACTGCATGAGAAACACTGCCTACTCCTAGAATGTATGTCTTGGTCATGGGTTCCCCTCACATCCGATCATGAGTCATGCAGTCGTCCACCCATGGGTCGGGTCCTTTTGGACCACTGTGATAACTATATACTGACAGTTGTAGAAGACTCCACTACATGTCGACTAGTGGTGGTTCTCTCTTCTTGAGACTTATTAGAAAGGAAAATCTCAACTAAGAGGGGTCGTTCCCACACCCCCTCCTTCATCGGGATGTTGAGGGAGATCATCGAAGCCTTGATCTCTGGCATGATCCCCTATTCGAAGGACTGTGCCTTGAAAAAATGATCCCATACCATATCTATGGAGTAGTGGGAGAGGTCGGTGAACCTCGCTGAGTACTGTGCCACTATCATGCTTCCCTACTACAAGTGAAGTAGATCATGTATCCACATTGCATGTAGGGTGGCTGGGACAAACTCTGACTGAAACAGGCTCTCGAATTCTTCCCATTGTAGTGTCGTCTCATCATGCACATGGAGAATCAGGATCCACCATCTGTCTGATGATGCCTGTAGAAGGATGGCAGCAGGAATCACCATAAATTATGTTAGTGTAACTTCCAGTCTGAAGACTCTCACCACACCCTCCAGCCATTCCTCAGCTACCTACGGGTCCGTATATCCCCTGAACCTGGGCGGCATCTGGTGATGGAACTCATTAAATGAACTCAAGCGGCGTGCATCGTCTACTGCTAGGGTTTGTGGAATCGGTGACCCAACGGGGGGTGGTACCACTAGTGCCTCTACTGAAAAAGTGCCCTGCACTGAGGCCTCACTGCTCGTTGGGCTATCTGTGCATACAACTCTTGGTAATCTCGCTGGTCTTCTGCGAGGAGACATCCTAAAAGAAACAGATGCGACATAGTAAAAATATTAAACCTAATTAGCTAACCTGGTTCAGATGACTTAAATAAAACTTTTGAAAACCCATACACAATTAGTGTTTTCATGGACTGATTCTGAAATTAGTATTCAGGGTCTTGGTGTATGGATACGTCAGCCACCAAACCAACACTGGACTCCCTGATCTGCAAACCACACTCAGTACCCTTAAAACTATTTTATTACATAAAAGACCAGAGTCCTAAGTTCTGCAGAAAAATCGACTCCTTTGATACCAATTTTTCACGACCTGTCCCACAGGGCCTGTGTTGTGACTACCCTAAACCTACCTTCCATATTCTAGGGGCCAGCGACTAGCACCAAAGAAGTTAATCCCTAAAGTGGGAAGGTATTGAATTTATAACTTGAAAAGGAACACAACAGAGTATGAGATGGATGAAAGAAACTATATAAAAATGTATACAAAAGAGTGATGAAAAGTAAAATGGGGCCATAAATACAATGCCAGCTTTAATGTAAAAGGAAAATAAAAATACAAGAACTTGAAAAATGGAAACTTCTCCTATATCATCCACTAGGAAATATTACCTAATTGGTAGGTACAAATATCCACCACAGCAATCCACGTCTGTCTGTCTCCACCGTCTACCATCACATTGTCTGATCCACCTCCAGGTACCGTCAAGTCATGGTACACTCAGCCTCGGTCAGCGCTGTCCGCCATCTGCATCCAACACAATGAGGTGCGGCCATAGCCCGTGCAGGGGCGAGTGTAACGATACTCAATATGAACCCCGATACCCCAAAGTTCTCACAAAATCCAATAACGAAAACAGAAAATTATAAAATCAACAGATAAACCCACTAAATTATATATCCATACATATACCTATGTTATCAAATAATCGATCTCAATCATTAGGTAAACACAAAAGTTACTGACTCAGATCAATCCAAAATTTAATTCTAGGGGTAGTATCAAGTATATCCCCAGTCACACTGTCAAAACATTGGCTGCTAGAGAACTCCTCCTCTATCAAGTATAGTTGACCAACCACATCACAATGGTGCTTCCCACTAATCATGGACTACTGAGGTACATTCCTATCGAGTGTTGTGGGTCTGCTGCATCACCAAGGAGATCCCCACTATGGGACTGTCGTGTCACCAATTTGCACCCCCCTCATAGCCTGCTGAGGTACCTCTCCTTTTGAGTACCATGGGTCTGCTGTGACACCAAGTTGCTCCCCACTATGGGTCTGTCGTGAAACCAATGCGCTCCTCATCGGGCTAATTGAATCACTCCGAGTTGAATTGTTAAGCAGTCGTTAGGTCTTAGCCAGCTACTAGGTCTCTGCACTATGCTCGCTCGTTTCTGGGAGGATCCGCTCCACGAGCTACATTTAGATACTCCAAATTACATGAATTCCCAAGTATATGTGTCTCAATGGTATGCCACCACATTGTGGACTCAAAAAAATAGACGGCGTGTCAATCAGACACCCAGTCTGTGAGTTATTGCCCTTTTAGTCCCGAGGCCCGACATGATTCGTGTACAATCCTAACTGACAGTATCTCATCTAAACCCCGAAACCCATTGGGGTATACTCAAAGGGACCGTCTCTCTTCATGATTACCAGTTCCACTGAAAGTTTGTCAAACGGTTGTCCTATGCCAATGATATGGACAATGTAAGTAAAGGGCCGGTAGTGGGCCCAGGTCCGGTCCGACCCGGTCGGACCGATCGGGTCTGACCCGGTATGGGGTGATCCGGTCATAACTGCTGGGTATGCGCCGACCCATTGGGTGGTCTATCCTGTTAGGTTCGGCCGAGCCTGCTGGGCCTAGCGCATCAGAACGTGTGGGCGTTTCGGCCTATGGTCGAGGCCAATTAGGCCCGGAGTGCCACGATGGTGAGGCTCGGCCTGAAGGGCATGGCCGGGACCAGGTCTTCCAGGGTGCCATGAGGGGGGCTACGGGCCAGCTTGGGAGGCCGACACGGTCAGGGCGTCAGTTCGGCCATGTGGCGGGCACGACTCGGGAAGCCAGGCAGCTGGGAGCCAGGTGGCGGATTGAGAGGACGGGCGACCGGGAGGGTGGCGGGTAGGCCGGGCGGCATGCGGCTGAGAGGCAAGCAGCCAGGCCAGTGGGAGGCCTGGGTGGCGGGCGTGCAGGCCGAGAGGCATGGCCGGGCAGGACGAGAGGCACGTCTGGGCAGGCCGGGAAGGTTGGATCAGCGCGGTTTGGCCCAGCGTGGGCTGGCGAGGTTTCAGTTGTGGCACAATAGAGGCCGGCGACGATCATGAGTCGGGGGGCGCGGGTAGGCCGGCGGGTGGGGCGATTCAGCCAGAGGTGGCAGAGCAGATTCAGTCGGAGCACCGCAAGGGTGGAGTGCTTCACGGAGACCGCGGGTAGCACAACTGTTGCGTTCGTCGCTCAGTTTCTTCATCACCATGCCAAAGATCGTGACAAACTAGAATAGTGGAGGGGTCGGGCCATGTTGGTTTGGCACACACCCTCCACATTTAGGGTCGAAACAATTGTTTCATCAAGAATTAAGAAAGATGAACTTCATTTTTTTACAACCACTGCAAAAATTCTTTTCCAACCGAAGAAGAGAAAAGGAAATTATTATCACTCAAATTAACACCCTATCATTGTTTGTCGTTCATTGACGCAGTCGCGGGGAAGAAAAAAGTGTTGTCACCATTCATCGTGTGCACTGCAGACTTCCAATTCTGAGCTCGCAAGTTAGTTGTGGAAGATGCTCCCAGTTGGTAGGATCCGATGAAAGAAGTCAAAGTCACTCCTCTCCAGCGTTCTTTGTTCATCATTCTTTGTTGGGAGATTTTCTCTCTTCTCCCAGGATCCACCAAAAGAGCAATGACAACCAAAATAATAAGATATTGTGATATCTTATTAATTCATTGGCACAATATTCAAATTGGACGAAATAATTTAATTCACTCCACCTAATTAATTTTATGGATTTGGCTTAATAAATTATGCATTGACACAAATAATTAAAGGGGAGGTGGTGGTACCATAAATAGTGGAGGAGGTGAAGTGGATCCCCCTCATTAATGAGGGGAGTTGAGAGATTTTCCTCTCCACATATTAATAGGGGGTTTAGTCACGTGTGGTCCCCATGTTGTAATCTCTCGCGGGAGGTTAGGTTTGGGTGGGCCCTGCCACCATAACCCCTCATGGGAGGTTAAAGTGTGGTGGTCCCAACACCAACTTCCAGCATCCACATGGTGGTTATAGATCCTGTGGGAGCCACATCAAAACACCAACATGGTGGCACAACTAAAAAAAGTGAATCTCAATTTATTGTATTACTTTCCACGAAAACCCAAAAATTAACTTTTATTCTTGACACACTGTTATCGAAGTGAACGTCTCCTTAAGAGAAAACTGGTGTTGCGAGTTTAGGGGTGCCCTCAGATTTCAATTCCATGCACTATTTCAAAAGTTATAAAAACCTGCTTGTACATTTAATGAATGTACCCAAATAAAACTTCAGAAATTGATTCCGGGCACACCAACCTCAGAATAATGCACTATCAATTTTTTCGGAATTGTAAAATTACATTTTATTTAAGAAAATAATATTTCCACAGAAATTCTAGTTATTTACACTAGAACTCTTAAGTGCCACTTTTATAGTAGTTACATTGAAGAATAAACCACTAAATAACATTAACCAGTCATTTGTTTCTATATGATTAGGTTCAACTTTGAACCTCGGTTTCCCATGCTATTATAACATGTGATGTATAATTATCATAAAAAATCATCATCCAATTTTATTGGAATTGTAGTTTCCCAATGTGTGGAAGCTATTTCAAAAACACTTTCATTAATGGTTTCTCTCTCTATAATACTTGTACAGGATAAACCCCCACACCTAGTAGTGTGGATATATTAGTATTTAATTTTTGGAATGATGGATTGTCAGTCAATTAGTTTGTGAATAATTGATTAATCTCTAGTAATGGTATATCAAATTTCTATTTTGATCCATGATTGTCATCCTAATCATGAAATCATATATTTTCATAAATATATTCATCCAAATTAAATTAATATTTTGGAAGTGATTAATGAGAGAAAAAAAGTTTATCTAAATATAGTTAATGTAATCTAATATACATACCCTATAGATGATGAGTTTTAGTTCACTAAAAAATCATTGTTATGTGATTTTTGTTCATTCAATGAATCATCCTACAAATTTTCAATTGGTTATTTAATATTAAATCTAAACATTAGTCGCCATGAAATCATTACCATATATTCCAAAACATGTCATAAACTAAAAACTATCTCAAAACACCATATCAATGATATACCTATCTTGAATACCTCCCTATTATATACCATCTAAATTTAACACCACCTATGTTTGTAAGGAAAATTGTGTGCCTCCACAGTAGAACTTCTAATATTCAAGGGGATGGTAACTAGCAACGACTACTAATATAACACATTATAGGAATATATATATATATATATATTTGATAACATAAATATTTTCAACCACTATTAAATTAATGAGATATTATACATATATTTCATGATATAATAAGTAAATGGAATATTTTTGTCAACTAAAAAATGTGATGATTTGTAAACATAAAAATCTATGTGTTATATGAATAGTAAAGGGGGATGTTCAATCGTGATAATCCCAAATTAATGAAACCTACAAGATATATCTATTATATTGTGATATATACAATGAATCGACAATATATATGAATATTTTATACCCCCATTAACCATGGGGAATCCCCTTGATATTTTATTTTATAATTTCCATAAATATATAATTTATTGATTTGTTAGTGTGATACATAACACCAATCCCAACATAAATAATAAGTTTTAACAAATTTAATATTATCAACATTAAATATTTTAAATTTAATTTTAAGACATATTATGTAACACTCAATGGTAATTAATATAGAATAAGGTTATATACTCTTAATGTTAAAATGAATCATTTTTATAGAATATAATTTTTTCTATATATTTTATATATTTATATAAATTATAGATTTTTTAAATTAAGAATTTGAATTTAACGGAAATAAAAATATCATTCATTTAATAATTTCAATTTTACATTAAGGTAAATGTATAGTTTTTTTCTAAAATGTTTTAATTTTTGGTTAATAGTGATAAATATATTTTTTTTCTTTCAGAATATATTTTATGAAACTATCGTAATATATTACTGAAATATAAATATTTAAATTATTTATCTCCAAAATATATCAATTTTAATAATAAAATAACTCATTTAAAATCATATGATGAAAAAAATTAATGATTCAAATTCTAAAAACTAATGTAATATTTAATCCCAATATAAATTATTTGCAGTTTTCAATAAAAAAATATTTCATAAATTAGAGTTAATTTTTGAATTTAATTAATGTCCACATAAAAATTGTAAAATCTACTAACAAACCATAAAATGACATGAAAATTAGTAACCACTATAATATTACCCTAACACGATTTTTATGATTAAAATATATGTTTTTTAAGAACTATTTTTAATGTGTTATAAATTTATTATTTTTTTGATAATTTAATTATATTTTTTGAAATTGTATAAATTAAATTTTATTTAATATATATGATCATCATGTAAAAAGTATTTAAATTTACAAATATATTTTTTCAGTGAATAATAAATTACCAAGGTAAATGTTAGTCCCCAATTTAAAAGATTAAAATTGTAAAAATAAAAAATAAATTTTGAAAATATAAATTCTCTTCAAAGATAATCTAAAAAATAGTGAAGGAAGAAATTCTATAAAATTTTTCTATTCCATTATTTATAGTAAAATTTGGATCCACCTGCATCACTATTTGGATTAATTTTATATTAATTATTATGTATTTCTAAAGGGTTACACTTTCATAATTAATATATGAAATATGTTTTCATGAAAATGATAGGGTAAAAAATTGAATAATTCAATATTAAAATATTAATGATTATTAAATTGTGTTTTATTAATAATTTATTATTAATTTTAAATTATTTTATTGGATTTTAAAAAGAATATGTATGGCCAACACAATGCTTCACTAATCAATAGAAAAAACATTTAATTTTTTAATAAATATTAAATATGATAATTTTTTTAATAAATATGGTTAATTGTGAAATTTAGGGGTAAACTTGAAGGATGATCAATGATTTCTATTTTTACCTCGAACACCATAATATTAATGATGTATTTATTGTTAAATTATTTTACTAGAGCTGATAATGAAATTAAGGGTATTTAATATTAAATAATATTTTAGTAATTGATAATAAACTCTTAATAATAATATAATTCGATAAATAGGATTTAATAATGTCTAAAATTCAATTCCAGGTCCATTTCTAACCCATTTAACTTTTTAACAGTATATTTTAAACCATTATAGATTTAATATTTGGAAACGCCCCATTGATTATTTCGTTATAAAAGGGACAATTTTTATCATTTCCAAATACATAATTCAGTATGAATTTATATTAATATTCTATATAAAATGACATAAAATATTATTATAATACTTCTACTCGCCTTTCACCTAACTATATAACTCACATTCTAAGGAAAAATACATAATCAAAAGGTAAAAATTAAAATATCATTGTATCGACTTCCACGAATCCTTCAAATTTAATAATTATTATTCATTATTTTGAAAACATATTAATCATTAAAATATTTTTCACAAATGATTAAAATTTTATATTTTTCCTGACCAAATTTTTCAATTTATGATGGTAACTTATTACTTCTCCCCAAACTCTTTTCCATGATCTATTACAGAGTTAAAATAATTTTTTTAAAGAGTTTCATTTCATTAAAATTATACTCCTACACTTTAAATAATGATGTTATTTAAAGAAATTTCTCCTGAATTGACGATTTATATATAATATATTTCGATTAAAAAAATAAATTTTATCTTTGTTGTTTTTATTTTAAATTCTATTGAATATCATCATTCACCGTGGTTGTTTTACAAAACCTACTTGAACGATGATGTTTTTAGGAATTTAAATTTTTAGTGGGTATTATTGAAAACAGATTTTATTATTTAATATAAAAACTATGTCCATGTATTTTTATGTTTATTAATATTTAGTGATAATTTATCAATTACAAAAATGAAAAAAGTAAATGTTAATGGAAATTTTTAATTCCAAAAAGCATTATTATGATGAATGAATACGTGAATATTATTTATTTAATTACATATTAATTAATTTTTTATTTGAAATAATATTGATATTATAACCATAAAAATATGGATACATTGAAACTACATATTATTGTGTTGTCAAATTATACCTATATAGTTGTGGTCGTGAAGATTATAAACAAAAGGACCCCAAAATGGATAACATATACGTTATAATATTTTTTATTGAGTTGAATAAGTTAAAAAATTTACTATGATATATATAATAAATTATATGAACATTTCATGTTTATATATAATGAAAATAATATTTAAAATATTATTTGTTTGAAGGAAAAAGGATACTGTATGTATATCTAGGCAAGAGGTAATGGGGTTCCTAACTGAATTTACATTTATTAGATCATCTAAAATATTAATATAATATTAAATTCAACGATAATGTGTGTTAAGACCTATTATTATTTATATAATATTTAATATTTTTAGGTGGACTTATATTCGTTCCACAAAATCACATCATTGGTTGATTCTTACATCAATTTTATGTAATATTTTTAAGTGGATTTCAAATCAAAAATCATGATATAAGGAATGTTATATATTATGAAAAAAATTATTTTACATATTGTGTGCATATTTAATATTAATAATATTAAATTATTATTACAATATATTCATGGTAATTCCAGTCCTATTCTATTTTTCCTATTCAATGTGTGATTATTCAAACGAAAACAAAGGTGTATAAGATTTTGTACAGTCTATTCCATATTGTGGAGTTATAAACCTTATTAATGAAATTCATTTTGGTAATATTTATTTATTCAATAATATTGTTGTTTTTTCATTTGCTTGTTTTTTATGAAACTTACAATTTCATATAAAAGTATTGTCCATTGATGAATTTCATTCCTTATAAAAAATGGAATGATCCTAAGACTATTCTGTATCACCTTTAACTGCGCATTCAATTACATTTCTATATTTTTTTTAATTGATTGTTTACCATCCGTTTTGATACTCAGAAAAATATTATATCATACAAAAATCATATTTCCCTTTTCATCTATTTAGAAAGAATATTGATCACCCTTTAAATGTTTAGGAATTCAAGAATGAAACTATAAAGTTTTTTTAAAAAAATTTCTTTTCATAATACGAATTTTAATATTACACTGAAAGTATTTTTTTACACAATGAGATTTAAAAATTATAATTTTTTTATTACATATGTGATAAGAAACATCGAGCATAAAAATCTGATGAAATATTTTTCTTTAAATTTAATCTCTTGGATCTGTTGCGAACACGCAACATTGAGTATAAATGAACAAAAATATAGTATATCATTATAACCTATGTATTATTTTTTATAATATTAAAATGTAAAATATTAATACTATTTTCTTCTATTTATTTAAATTAAAATAAAAATCACCTAAAACAAAAAAATGATTTTTCTTTTTTAAGAAATTCTTTATTTTTTTCCAAAAATCAAGATTAGTCATGCTTTTTTCGCATAATAAAAAATAATTTATACCATATAAATAATTTTTTCTAAATAAAAGGATATTTCATTAAATAAAAAATATAAATAAAATTACTATTAAGTTTTTTTGAGAGGTTTCATTTTTTATGAATATTAAAAAACCCAAAAATTTATTTCAAAAATGAATTTCTATTTAAATTATTTATAATGTAAAATTATAAATTGATTCAGTTTTAGTGTTATATTAGTTGAAATATATAAATATATATTAATACCATTTAGGTAGTTTTTATAATTTTCATATTTATGTTATATATAAAAATATTGTAAATATTTGAATTTTTTTCATTAAAATAAATTTTCTCAATGCGTGTCCGAGATTAATTTTAAATTAAATATTTCCAAAAATGAAATTTTCATTTGAAAGTATGGATTACATAATATTTATTATAATAATATATACTATTTAATATCCTAATTTAAATTTTTGACTAAAATGATTAGTAAAAATGATAAAAATAATCTACAATGATTAATGGTAAAAATGGATTTATCATTGATTAAAATTAAAATATTTGTGTTAAATAAACAATAAAATTTTCTAAAAATATTATATGAACATATTTTAACCTTATAACGACTATTTTTAAATAAAACCCCATTTATAACAATTATGGCATGTTAAAAATCATAGGAACTGTTTTTTTTTAAACTTTACAAGGGTTCTTCTCACCTCACTTAAATAAGGCATCCCCTCTTATCTATTGATTCATTAAAAGAATTTTAATCCATCCAATACCAGCCCAAATCACATCCAAAATTACATAATATCTTCTTAGAATCCATTTATTGCGCCTAAAAGAAACGTATCAAGGATATTGTTGAAATCCTACAGATGATACCTGAAGAATATGTAACATTCTTTAATGAGAATTTTTATTTAATATCTTGTTCCATCCCATGTAAATAAAATGAAACTAAAATAATATAATGAACCCAATTTCATGCATATATGAATTTTTTATGTATTATTAATTACCTATATTAGTATCCACTTACAACAAATTGGTTACCCAAATCACCATTCATGTGTATGGAGAACAACCGCATCATAAACCAATGTCATGCATCATTCCATTACTAACTATTAGTGTAGGGTATTGTGATATATATAAATTATATATACGATATTAATAACATAATTAAACCTATATTGTAATTATATCATATATAACATTTTTTACATTCCATTTTATATGGGATAAGACAACATCACTCATGTGTATTTTGCACTATCAAATAGTGATAAAATTTGATTCATTTTTTACTAATGAATTACATGGAAGGTAAAAAGGATAAATATAATACATATATTTTATATTAAATAAATAATTATTATATTAATTTAATCTTTATCATTCTTAAAATATATTATATCATTTTCTTTCTTACACTAAAAAATTAGGACATCTTTTTTTATGCGTGGAATTCCACCATAATGAAGTGATGTGATTCCCTATTCATCACCACACCACATGGATTATATATATATATGTATATTTAATGGAAAAATATATTATTTATGATAGTATTCTAATTCATTAAATAAAATTTATTTATTCCCTCTTTTTCCTAATGATCATTGAAAAATTGAATCGTTACTCAAGCATACATACAGCCTATCATCTCCAAGATCATAAAATACTTAATTCAACAAAAAAAATATTACATGATTTTTAATAAAAATTTTATTGATACATAAATATTATAATTATTTAATAATTATATTTCATTATATTATTAAACTATATAATATAAAAATGAATTGTATGTTTTATAAAAATTTTAGAAATGAAAAACATGGAAATAAACACATGAAACAATCTAAATAATGAATTTTTTTTAATGAAAGGGGGATATGAATTTTCAGGTGCACAATATAAAATATTATCAATATTAATATTTATTTATAATAAATAATATGTTAAAATAACTATTCATGAGGTTAAATCATATTAAACCAAAAGGAAGTCTGATGTAAGGGATTTTTCTCAATTTACATTCAATTAAGACATATTTTTAATTATGTACCCATTAAATTTTTTTGTGGAGTATATACTAAATATTTGATTTATTTAACTTGAATATCAATTTATTCCTGATTTTATATGTTTTAATTAAGAATTATTTTTTGAAAGGGTAATAATTTGAATCTTACCTAAGTGGAAATTTAATTTATCACTATTTCACTTAATTGAGGTATACTGTATTGTTATAACCTTATAATTTTATATTGTTTATATAATACATATTACAAATATGATGTCAATATTAATTAATAATACACGGTATTTTCAATTTGTAAGGTAATTATTTCATTCAATTAGATTTTACATAAGAGTTTCCAAGTCATAAAGAATTTCATAACTCAATTTCTGTTCAATGGGTAATAATAATTCATCATCAAATTTTATATTATGTGATTATATATTCAATGGAATTAGAAAATATTATGTTGTATTTCCTCTATTTTTATGTGGATTTATAGTTGATACCCATAATTTATTCATTGAATAATTATCACTTTAATGCTATTATAATAGTAATTATTTATTTTATAATCCAATTTACATCGATATTGTTTGATCTTGATTTTTAGTTGAGGAAGAATATTTTATCATTGTTTAATTATAGTATATATTTTTTCCTCCTTTTATAATTCAAGATAATTTTAATTAATATTACTATTTTTTTACACATTGGTACATAAAATAATATAAAATGATTTTAAATAATATTTGGATTCATTTATATATTTGATCAGAAATCTATTTTTTTCATAAAATTTATATTTTAATTTTTTTAATATTGTATTTAACATTTTATATATGATTTATTAAATAATTTCTTAACAAATTTATATTTTGTTAAATTAAAATTCAAAATAACATTAATTTCATTTTTTAAAAACTGCATTTCTTTTACTGAGTAATTGATAGGTTTCATTGTTTGAACATGTAATGTATGAATGAAATATCTAGCTATATTGACCATGATTTTAAAAAATATGTATGTTTCAAAGAATTTTTTTGAATAAAATTATATTTAAAATATATACTAAACATTTAGCTTGAATTTTTTCTTTATAATGAAAATGATATTTACCTCAAGACTGTCTTAAATATACCTTTATGGAATTTTATCCATCAATGATCGAAACCCTTGATTCTAAATCCAATTTTAATATGTTGTATTGATATCACCCTTATTATTCCTCTGATTTTTTAAAAACATTTTCACAATGTATGTTACTAAAATTCACATTCATGATTAATTTCTTAGTTAGTATCTTTCTGTTCATTTATTCACTTTTTTGGGGACATTAAATTTTCTGTAAATATCCATATTTTCTATCATTGATATGTTTACTAGTTAAATAGTATTTAATTTATACATACTGTTCACTACAATAAATTTATTTTTTTCTTGTAAAATATTTATAAATCTATAATTCTTACTCTATATTGATATTTTATGATAATCTACATTTTACATTAAATAAAAAGATTATTAGAAATATGCGGAATCATTTCAAGATAAATAAATGGGTGGGACACATTCACATATTTCATCATTATGTATCACTAGTTTCATAAGATGAACTAGTAATTAACATGAAATTATTTGGGAAAACCATATGGGTGTGTACCAAGTTGTTTTAAACATTCTTGATAACTCTCTAGTTGGTAGTGATATGATGATCCTTAGTTTATGATGCCCAATAATAAGGCACTTTGATTATTCAAAATTCCGTTATTATTGTCCATAATATTATCCCAATGATATTATCTCAAAATTCATTTAATTATATGGTATTGGTTAAATGACATATAATTTTAGTTATTTTCCTTTATATATTTATTATACCTTATATTTTCCTGATTATCAAGTAATTTAAATTGATATTTTGTTCGGTTATTTACCATTCAATGTTGTTTATTTCTTGTATATTTACGGTATCCATGTTATTGATTAAATTGAATGTCTGTTCAGTTATTTTCCTTGACATATTTTAATAATAATAATAATAATAATAATAGCTTCCTCAACACATAAAACGTACTGATCTTTTAGGATCACTATTATTTTATATTTTTTCACTCTAAATCATTGATGTTTACCATGATTGATATGAAAGGATATACTTGATGAAATAATTTTATTCCAAAAATATTATGTTGAAACATTTATTCTCAAATTTAACAGAATATGTAAGTATTTATAATGTTTACCTAGATTAATAACCCTTTAGTTCCTTTAGTATGTGATTACATTTATCTTATTATAATGACATAAAGAATAAATCCACTTTTGGATACTTTGGTATGTGTCGCTACAGTTGTAATCAGAAGAGATTTAGTAGAAAACTTGTAAAATAGATTGAGGAAAACATATAATAATGAACATAACCCCATTATATACATTTAGGATACATGTATAAGAATATTATAATATAATGGAAAGAAATATATTATATGGAATTTCCTAAAAATTCATCTCTTTCTAGATATAATAGGTGTAGGTGGTTCTAGAACAAATGTACCTATAGTAAAAACACTAAAAAGGAAAAATTGGGCTCGACCTGATCATAACTAGGTGCATGAAAACATTCCTTACTGAGCACCTTATTTTAAACTCCCAGATGATATTCTTAGGTTAAATAAATTTTTTTCACAATCCATTACTATGGATTTGAGTAGATAATGAAACTGATTAAAATAGATCAAACCTATGTTGTCTTAGATTCAAGTATGGTTTCTTAAATGAATGGGAAAAATATTATTTATAGAAAAGAAAATAATCATATTATGATTTTTTGATGGAATATAAGGAGTACAATTGGAGGAAACAAATCTCATCCAAGGGATCCATTTATAGTCCCATGAATTAAATGTGAAGAATTTGGTAATTAATTGAGTCAATGACTTATTTTAACAGTTAACCTCTATTCTGAAAAATAACCTATGAGGTAATTAAACATATTATGTATTGGGATTCAAAAATTAAAATTTATATGTTTTTTTACAAATGGTATTTTGGTTAAATGTTTTACGAATCATTTAATGATTTTTTTAAAATTTCAAAAGAGTACATGTATTCATAAAAATAAGATATTTGACTATGATCAGGGTTTAATGAGATTATGTTTGATAATATTTTAAATATATTAAACACCCTTTTATAATTTTTATGTGCTTGGTGTCTATGAAGATTATGGATATATTGGTAAATATTTATGGTAGTAAAATCTATTGATTTAATATTTGTTTTAGTGAAAAAATAATTTATGTAAGAAATACCTTACATTTAGTGGGAATAATTTTAAATGTCTTAACAACCATTAGGGTAAATGTGATAAATAATGAATTTTTAATAATTTTAAAATAATATTATTATAATATTCAACAAAATATTAAAAAACATAGTAAAATGGTATTAAAATGATTCAATTTGTTTTAAGGAATTACATATTATTTATTGGGAAATTTACATAAATTATATTAATATGATTTTAGAAAAAGGAAAAAATCAAGTTATTTGATAAATTATTTTGTCTAAAAACGTTTTAGGTTTGCACTAAGAACCGGATGATAAGAGTTTTACACATTACAATTTCCTAAATGATATCTTGGTTAATATGTCATCATAAAAATTATTGGAAAGATAAATATTAATGATGAAAATGTTCTGTTACTATTTCAGTATGCATATTAATGTATTACAGTGGATAAAATGAGATGAATATAATTTATTGGGAAAATAACTAGTGACAGATAGAATTCTTTTTCACTCTTTTTGGTTTAACGCGACCTATTAAAAGTGAATTATAGTTATTTAATTATTAAAACTTATTTTGGGATATTCATTTCATTGAGGTAATGATGAATTGGAAGTAGATCCATGTATAATTGAAGGTTGAAATTGTAATCTATCATGCGAATATATTTACATATATTCAAAGAGAGTAAAATAATTCCTCAATTATAGGAAAAGGATATTGAAAAAAATGTAGTTCTATTATTATTATTTTTTATGATATCAATGAATTTTTTCACACCTCTCTGCTTTATTTGTAGGTAATGATCCCATACACAACCACCCAGAGCTAGAGACTTACATTATTACTTTGGAATTGATTCAGGATTCAAATCCAAAAGTAATGAACAAGTTATAAATTTTGGAATTCTAGATTACATAAATTGTTCAACTATTACATTAGGAATAAAATATGGAATAAAAAAATATAATCCAATCATCCTTGAATCTAATTTAATGAATTCCTATTCATATTCTTGGAAGAGGAAAAAAATAATAGTGATTTCAAATTATCAATAAGGTTTATGTGTAGAGGAAGATATCTTCAATCAATAATCATAGTGAATATGGAAAGGTAAATAACTGAAACATGATCTATTTAATCAATAAATGAAAATTTTAATTCAAAAATAGATAATGTCGAAGAAAAAATATCTTTGATAATAATAATAAATGAATTACCAATAATGTAAACACAAAATTATTGGATGACACTTTTTTTTGGTATGTTGTATCGTTACCATCAAGTCCTTTCACAAGGATTTTAGCAAACAAAGTAGAATCCCATCTAATATAGGAAACTGATTTGTCTAATGAGACTACTGATTCATTGTTGGGTTACATTAAATATTCCCCAACCCATGTATTACTAGTCCATGGAATACCTTTTATATAAAATGATAAATTTTCTATATAAATAATTTTCCTTATCAAATAACCATATTGTGTATAGGATGTAGATATAAAAAATTTTCCCAATAAAATCATATGATATTAAATACATGTAGTATATATAGATATTGTATAGTGTTTAAAAAATAATAATATCCATCATAAAATAATTATGATATTTTTGAGAAGTACAACTTCTAATGAAAAATGATTATAATAAATTGACAATTTCAAGATTATTTTAACAATACCAAAAGGAATTGATATTGTGTGATAAATTTTACCCCAATGTAAATATCATATCAAATAACCTTATATGAGAGATAATTAAATGTGAAATAAAAAATACATATAATATTGATTTATTACTGATATTAAAATTCAAAGGGTTGTATATACACCATATAAATGTGAATTGGTTCAAAACAAAAAAAAATTCACAGTACAATGCAAATTTTGATGAAATCCCTAACCATAAGTCTAACTTGTCACATGTGTCTTTATCATTTCTAAAAATCAAACGTATGTAAAATATTTAAATGTTTAAGAATCTATTTAAAATCTACTATCATGATTATGTCCCATATTAAATTTTATTATTCATTTACAAAATCAATTAACTTTAACTAAGATGTATTTTTAATATTTGGTTATGTGTCAAAATAGAATTTGGTAGGACAATTTGATCAAATGGAGAATTATTTAGAAATATCTATAATAATATTCCATAAAAAATTATTATATTTATACATAATTTATACTATTATATCTAATTATGAAATATGGTTATGTAAAATGAACTAACATTATGATTAGTGAGACAATAGGTCGTATGTATGCATGAGTAATGTTTCAATTTTTTATTTATCCTTATGGAAAGAAATTAAGTGAAATTTATCATTCCAGAATGATAATTATATATTGAGTAATATATTATTTAGTAATATATATTTTAATATATAATAATTTTTATAAATGTTGAATCAATTATTTTGAAGTGGTAGTAGTCCACATGTCCACGAACAATGTTATAACCTTTTTATTACATGAATTTGTAATAAAGAATAGAATATATTATATTAACAGATATTTAATTATTTCTCTAATATAATAATGATTTAATTTTTATGATATATATTCAGAACATATTTGTTTATATAAAAACATAATATTTAGTGATGGGAGATGAAATTCACCATTAATGGTGATAGCGTCACGTACATATTCATGAACATTGATTCCATTTTATATCCATACTAATTTAAATAATGATAAATGATATATATGTATATTTAAATTACACTATCATATTTGTGTCATATATGTTAGATATTACTGTTAAACCAATCCATAATAAATTTCGTGTGATTCATGAAGGAATCACATCAATTTGGGGATGTGGTAATCGGAAAATCAACAGACGATGTTATCATATTACCAGAAAATGTAAAGAATAAAGGTATGTGTTTTTTAAAAATTAAATAACACTAAATATATTAGATATATCAAATAGATTGCATAAAAACTATAAACATGTCATTATTACCAACCATAATAGTTGGTAATGGAAAAACTAACGACATAGGTTCGTGAGTCGAGAATCATCCATACCAACAAATGATGATTGTATATCACATTTGGAGGAAGTGTGTGAATTTATATGGTGTAACACAATTTAGAAAACATATCAGTATGTTAAATATGTATAATATTAAGATAAAATTTATAAAAAATATAATGGTTTTGTATAAGGAGTTAAAACGAAAACACTTTTAGAAAAAAATTACAAATTTTTTAGCTCCCAACCATAGGTTTTCACTAAAATAATGAAAGGATTTCTTTCATAAAAAAATAATACTTCTAGGATGATGTTAGAGAAGTTGGGGTGTGAAATTTTCAGAACATGGATGAATCGTAGTGGTTTTTGAGTTGTGAATAAGAGGAGATGGGGATGCCTTTAATAAGTGGTTGAGAGGACAGACATGTCATTTTTGAAGATAATTGTACACTTATTTGGTTTTTACCAACCATGAGACTTAAATGAAACAATAAAACTCTAAAATGAATGTATGATGTATAAATATGTTCATAAAATTGGGGTTTTAAAAATTTTAGTCTCATTTTTACACCATTTACCCTACATTTAATCATTAATAAACATGTATTTACCATAATCACTATAGTCAATTTTAATTAATTTCAATAATAAATTTGGTGGAAAAAATTGGAACTCACAAGTGAATTTATATTATTCTAATTAAAACGTTGTAATACATTTTTTCATAATCAAATAATATAGGTGGAAAATTTTAATTTAAACCCAATCTCATGGACGGGATGAGAAAGTTTCTTTTTAAAGTGAAAATATTCAAAAATATTGAAATTTCATTATTTAAAAATTAAATATAAAATTGATCGAAATAACATATATTATAATTATATATATATTTTTTATCTGATAAAAATTAAAAAAAGTAATACTATTTAAACTTATATATTATTTAAATAAAATTCATTTTTTCAATGAAAATATAGTATTTTCACCATTCATCAAAAAATGAAACTACTTAAAAATATAACAAATAATTTTACATATGATAATTAGGAAATTTTGATTTCAAAATTATTTTTTTTCAATATATAAATTATATATGTGTCGAAATATATATTTAAAATAATTATGTCATTAAAAGGTGGAAAACATGATTTCAGAAAAATACACCTTTTTCTGCATAAAATTTGATTTGATATTCTCCTATCCCAATAATATATATTAAATGAAATTAAAAAATATATTATTGAAAATTATATATATATTTATTCAATATTATTCACTAATATTAATTAATTTAATTAGTTTAGGAAAATTTATTTAGGGCGTATAATTTTTTTTATAAAAATATAGCCATTACATTAAATTAGTTATTATTTAAATTTATAAATAATTAGTATCTAATGAATTTAATAGTATATTTTCGTAATTTATTAAATCATATTTTGAAAATTTTCTTTCATGGTTGATGAATAATATGAATTCTATGTAAAAATAGAAAAAGTATTCCGTAAACTTGTTAATGCGTCTAAAAGAAGAAAAATTTGGGCTTCCACGTAATGAATTTTGAGAATCACATTGAATGTAATAAAAAATAAAATAAATTTTCTATGTAGAATAAACATAACATGGTGTTTTTTATAAATAAATATAGAATAAAAATAAAATTTATTGTCAATGGAATATATGTTAATATCTTGGAGTGTAACATTCTCCATCATTAGATAAATTACATTGAAACAATTCATAATTTTTCTCGATAATGGAGCATTTGATATTTGAAAATAATATTAATAAATAGACCAAATAATGAATAGAATTATTGAAAATTCAACTTAATAATAGGAAATGAGAAATGTGAATGCCAATATAGAACAAGGATTTTGAATAAGAAAAAATTAGTGAACAAATTGGCATTGAAGTTAAATATAACTATAATGTTCTTGTGTAGAGTGATAAAAAATTGATCCATAGAAAGTGATAGATATAGATAAGGTTTAAAACAAAAATTCCATAAACTACATTGGTGTAAAATGTCTGTTAATATCCAAAATAATAATGATATAGTAAAAGACTTTGGTCTGAAGATCCTTTTTCCAAGAGTTGTGAAATTATTTCACTTTCTAGTTAACTAAAAAGTCATACTTACTATATTTATTTATATTTCATATGAAAAATATTATCCTGAGGTTATTCCTTGAACTATTTATACTTAATCTCTTCTCACATGTTGTATTATATGTCAAAGTTATTTATTAATCTCCAAAACAATTCCTATAGATCAACATTAATAATTTCATATATTATGATCCTTATAAAAGATAATTTTTTTATTATTATCCACAAAATTAAAATAATTTCAAACCTTGTTAGTAGTATACAACATACATTACCAATATCAATCATCTAGTTAACCAAATATCAATATATCAACACCGAAAAAATATAAAGTAAAATCATTCCATATACAATGTCTTCTCAAGAAATAATTTACTTTATAATCAATCACATACAAAGATATAATTCAAATAATAATCTCAAATACATAATGAATTAGTAATTGAGTTCATTCCTAATATAACATATAATTAATATGATGAGAAAATCATAAATAAAAAAAATTGAAACATATTTCAAATATCTAAAAATAAAATCACATCAGTCAATCCACATCAGATAAATCAATAACATATCCTTGACCATGATCACTTAGCTTCTTCTGAGGTATATTCCATTGATGATCATAGAATTTGATTTCAATTTACCTCATATCAATGTAGTTGTAACACGGAATTGCAGATTCTTCCTTATTATCCATTCATTATTCAATATGGTGACCCCATTGTCAACACTTATAAAAAACACCCATTCTATTCCTGAATTTTTCTTGGTGATTCCTTCTATAGTTATCACATTATAGAAATTTATTATTCTAAATTTATGAATTCATTTTCTCTTGGTGATCAAATGAAATGTTCTTTTCATGATTCCATTTGAATATATAGATCCTAGAAAATTCATTATTTTTATGATATAATATTAAACTCTATTATTATATAATAAAAAATATTAGATGACTGATGCCCTACATAGAATATTTATAACACCCTACCCCTCCTCATTAGAATGAGAGGAGTTAAAGTGGTCCTATCCTTATGTGGAATCACCAAGACAACAAAGGATAGAAATAAATACAATAGTAACGACTGGACATTTGTGGATGATATTTCATAATGAACACAAACCCCATAAATTGATAACATCAGTTATTGTCCAAATTATTCATAAGAATAAATAACATAAGTCATTGCAATACCAATATATAATACATCATAGTACAATGTAAAATGGAAATAATGTGAAAGAATATACTATATGTATAATGTATTTTGATTAAAGGTGGGACATTCCCAAAAAAATGATGAAGAAACTCTGAAGTTATAACATTAGTAATCAAACAATCATTAATAGGATCAACATAATAGATATATACTACAACACTCTTCAATGAATCATTGTGGATGAAATTGAAAAACACAACAAAAAGTTCCCATGTATCTGGTGAATATGACACTCAGTATGATTTCCCTACAGACTTATCATTACACACCACTAGGAACAGAACATGTTTTCACATTTTAATAAAATTATAGAAATGTATATATGAAAAGTATACCAATTTATTGAATGGTTTTAAAAAATAAAATATTCTGTTAAATCATTTAAAACTATTTCACTACCATTATCATGATTTACCCATTTCAAATCCACACACAAACACACATATAATTCATGAAACCATACAACTCTAACCACATGTGGATTGTAATTCATTATATCCCCAAGACACCAATTGGTGACCAACTTGATGGTTCAACTTCTGACTACAATACATCAGAAATTATTAGTATTTGATGGTATTGATTCTAAAAAATTATCCATCACAAATTATTATTATTTGATTGTTGTACTTATGACTATTACCCATCCCACATAAACATGAACACACACCACACCATTATTGCAAAATTTCTAATAAATCATTCATTTAATAAAATCACATTTTTCAAAACCCATCGAATTAAAATCACATCACTAGTGGGTTTCCAATAAATTTCCAAAGATATTCATACAAAAGAAAAAAACTGATTTAAAAATGAAGAATCCAACATATTCTAGAATGGTATACTAGGAGATAAATCACTTACCATAATAATATTATTGCAATGTATCCAATATGATTCCACATAATCATCAATTTTTTATCCCATTCCACTCTCAAAGTCCAAGAAGGTCTCATCATTATGAATCCAGACACATTGATCTAGGTATAACAACTAAAATATATGGTTCTAATGATGGAATAATGAGAAGATCCGACATGGGAAGGGATAACATAATCCCATCCTTTGATTTTTTAAACTACTGCTTGAAGATTTGATAACACCAATGTTTGGACATCAGATATTTCCAAAATTCATATATGGGAACCATGTGAGTCAAGAGGGATAAACAAAGGATGTGTGAGGAGAAAACACATGATTTATATAACATAACATTATAGATATTGATATTTACATTAAATTTAACTCATATAAACGTCGTGTATCTTCTCAATGACATGTACACAAAAAACAATGTCTCATTAATTTCAGTTTTCCAAAATATGTATTACCTGACATGTAACATTATCATGTAATTTATTTTTGATTTTGTTTTTTCTAATAACCAATAATTTTTTTCATTCTCCCATATAAATTAATCAATGACTTTAAGAAAATTAAATCATTTTGATAGCGACATACACAATACCATAGGAGATAAATTCTACACACTATTGGGCTTTCTAACCTCATAACGTTGGAATAAATTTTTCTATAATTCCCATATATAATTTTCCCATTCCCATGTTTCCTATTGACCCTGAACCTATTTCCATATCACTAACAATAAGGGAAAAATATCTCCCTCTAAGTGTACTTTCTTTCCTTTCCAGAACCTGTACCGATTCATGGATAAAAGGCGCATCAAGATCATGATAAAACTAATACCATATAATCACATATTTAGGATATGGGTGGTATTTAATCAATTGAGAAAAATTGATGAATTTATTAATGTAAATTAATTATGATTGAAATTCAAACTGATGCACAACTATTCAGATCTGTTCCATAACCTCAAACTTTAACACCCTGAGTTTTTATGAGATATTTGTTTTTAATTTCTTTGATTTATTATTATATTTGATACTCCCTTGTCAGCTTGTTCTATATGAATCAATGTATTATCTTGCAGTATACGCAACACTATTCTTGTTTTCTGTTACACATAAGAGTGACCAACCTCGATAGCATGAGTTGTACACAATAATGAGTTTCACTAAACAACATTATATTAGTACATGAATTTTATATAATGTGATATAAACAAGCCATTTTGAATATTATTAACCAAAATATGAATTTTATATAATTTTTACATTCATCATATGTATTTTTTATACATTATTCAAGAACAAAATAAAATTTATTGAATAAAAGATGTATTTTCAAAAAAATACATTTTTCCGCCTTTTAATAGCTCACCCATCTTAAATATTGTTTTTAACACTTTAATATAGTCTATTAGGTAGATTAAACTTATTAATTTAATGAAAAATATTGAAATTTATTTGGTTTAATTTTTCGTATCTTTATGATATGTTTCATTTCTTCATGATAAATAGTGAAAATACTGCTTTTTTTATTTTAATGTCATTAATCCATAATATTAGTTTATGTATTAGTTTTAAATTTTAATTTATTCACTTTTATTAAATTAAGGGACATGAAAAAAAAATTTATCCATGAATTTATAATAAATACATTTTCTTTTTAAAAAGATAATTTTTTTAAAAAAATCGTGTCATTTTAATAGTTTTACTTTAAATTTAATTCAAGAATTTTTTTTGTGGTAGATTTTGTTAAATGGGTGTAAACTTTGGATTCAGAACTTTCAAATTTGGTAATTAGGTCCCTTTTTATTTTTGACCAATTTAAATAGTAATCATGGAAATTTTTATTAACACAATAAAGAGTAAATTAGGTATTTGATGTTAAAAATAAAATTATAATTACTATAAAATGACCAAAAAATGAAAAAAAATTATTTGATGAACTGAATTATACCCTTAACATTTTAGGATGGAAATTATTTCATTTCAAATAATCTTGTTCATTAACATGACTTAAATAATATGTAAATCAATGAAAGACACAAAGTGTCATTTTCTTTGTCATTAATATCTTCTATGTGTTCACATATGGACAAATGGGTGATATCAATGACTTTAAATTAAAATATTTAAATTAATAAACACATTTTTGTAATATAAAATATCCTATGAAGTTATTGGGGCCATTTGGGAGATATTAGGTTATTTATAATATTTTTTTAATAAAATGTTAATGATGTCACATTCATGTTTTAAATAATATATCATTTTTTAAATATGGTTATACAGAAGATAAATTCTACCATAAATAATTATTTTAAAGATAAAATCTTTATATTTTTCATGGTAATTTATTTTTTTAATATTTAGTAAACAAATATTTAACATAATGTTTTATATAAGGAAGATGAAAAAAATATTTATTTTATGAAAAAGAAATTAACTAATTATTATTAAAATGATAATAACCATTAAAGGGAAAAAAATTATAAAATTTTATTTTTGAAGTATATATCGACCATAATCAATTAATGGTCAAATTATGAACCATTTGGAGCCATATTAAATTGATTAGGATAATTATATTGTTATATTTAAAGTAATGCTAAAATTTTCAAATTTAAACTTTAATAAGTATTAATATTTTTTGTTGGATTTTGATGTAGATAAATTTTAAAACATGTATTATTATGAAATATAGTAAATTTATATTCATAATTCTAATTTAATTTTATTTTTTTTATCATATAACTATATTAATTAATTAAAAAATATTAATGTAGTAATTATTTTATTAGAAGAAATATCATTTAAATGTTATGAAAAATATGAAAATAAATATAATTTTGGAAAATTAATTAATCCAATGATTTTTTTCGATTCCCTTGACCCATTATGGATATAATAAAATATTTGGTTCAAGGATAACTCCTTTTCAAGGTATTTCTAAAAACCCATGAAATGAATAGTGTCAAAATTGACACCATTAATATTTTTTAAAAATAATTTATTATTAAATTGTTTTAAAATAATAAAATATATAATAATTATTATATGGTATAACATATTATAAATTATTTTCTTATGATGTAATTTACGTCAAATAATCAAATATTTTACCCTATTAATATCAAATTATTTTTTACACTAGTAAAAAAGAAATATAATTACTAAGTGATAAATTGAAAGGATAAGGGTTGAATGGACATATAAACTTGTATAAAATTTATTGGTTTATTATATTAAAAATCTATCTCACCTAATCTTCCAAATTGAGATATTTTTTAGGTTTTTTATGGGGTTTTATTTTAATAAAAATTATTATTTTTGAGGTTTCCAAATATGAACATTCAAATCAATTATAATTAGGAACATCCTCCCTCAATTATCCACAACTCATATATCTTTAAATATCTTCCATCCCCATACAATTTTTCCTATAATATTACCTAGTTATATTCAAGAGGTTCTAGTATTCTCAAGTTACCAACTCTATTTCCATTAAGAGGATATCTAAAGAAATCACATCAAAGAATAGGTAATCTCACGTACTGATTCATTCACATTTCTTTCTACTTTAACATATAATTAATCAGTTGTTTCATTATATAATAATAACTATAGTAGAAAATGTATACTGAGATGTTATTATAATTAATAAACAACCATATTCAACTTACTATCCATCCAAAGAGAGATGAAATAATTATGCATGTGTACATACGACTTACCATCTCCATGATGTGGTGTAATCTGTTTTTCAGCACCACCTTACATGGATGGGTATAAAAATGGAAGCAATAAAAATATATTATTATTATAAAATTATATTGATTCTAAAATTTGTTAATCCATTCTAATATATATCTCTCAAAAATTATGGGAATGATATCGTCGCTCGTCCATACGTATGCCCTACCGTCTCCATGATGTGTTGTGATTCATTATACATGATATCTAATCAAGAATATTTATATAAATGTAAATAATTATTAGATATGTTATTTATTATGTTAATATAAATTTAAAATTATATTAATATGACCAAATTAGGAGAAATATAACTAGTTTTACAAAACATGCATATTATCATAAAGCTGTTAAAACCTAAATAAATAGTAACAATGAATTGCTACTGAAAAAAGAAGGATAATATGACCATATAAGATTAGCATGATTTTTGAATAATTTATTAAAATTATCAAAATCATTATACAGGTGGTTTAGACACATATGAAGTAGATCTGTTTTTACTTGAGAATGTTTATACTTAAGTATTTACTGGGGATTGATTTATCATTTATGTCTATGTTTTCAAAAAAAAATCCCTAATATATTTTTATTATATGTATGTTTAAATTCAAATTTACCCATTTTTTACATTTAATACATGGTATGGAATGAATATTTCTTATTTTACCATACGAGGTAATTTTTTGGCTTTTTCATCAAAAGTACAAGGAGAATGTTTTATTTAACTTATATAGTATGAATGTTGTCACGACCCATCCTCGGGGTCCATGCCTTGACGGCCCCAAGCCCACCATCCATAGGCCAGGGGCTGGAGACTAGCACGAAAGACGTAAATCCCAATAAAAGGGTAGGCATTGCCTTTATATAAGAAAACAAACTCCACAGAGTATGCAAGATGAAGTAAACACTATTTAAACTCAGTACAAAATTAAGTGCTAGAAAGTAAATGGTCCAGTATAAAAACCCAACTGAAAGTACAGTACAACTGAGAAATGAAAGTACAATAGCTGAAAAGTAAATCATCAACCACCAAAACGTCCTCTGGGAATTCCCACCTGAAGGGTGGGTACATATAGTCTCGTCGGCTCCTCGACTCTGGCCGTTCGCTCTGAGTACGTCCCGCCAAGTGGTCCACCCCTAGGTACCGTCTAGCACCACAAGACTCCACCTCGAACTATGATGTCTATCATCTGCATCCAACACAACGTAGTGCGGGCATAGCCCATGCAGGGGTGAGTATATGATACTCAGTAATGACCCTGAGACTCCCGAAGGTCTCCTAGAATCCGAAAAAGATTAATCCACAAAGGAATAAGTGAAACATGAATTATCAACCAACACTAGTTAGGTATATTCCCATATATATACCTAAGTCAGCAATTCTAGTTCGGATCCAACTCTTGAGCCCATGTATAACCCAGTCCACACTGGAAAGTACAAATTAGTCCACACAGGAAAGCGAGACAATCATATCGAAGATAATGATTAAAATTCCAGACTCAGCTCACACAGGTATACTACTCACGAAGAGGGGTGGATATGATAGATATAGCCTCTGAATCATCTCCCCTACCGAACCGATGAAGGATCCAAGTACAGAAGTCGTCGATGTTGAACCCACGTTGGATCCTAGTATAGTAACCATCCCTGCCGAACCCACGTAGGATCCAAGTACAGTCATCATTGCTGTTGTACCCATGGAGGATCCAAGTACAGTCGTCCTCGCTGTCGAACCCTCATAGGATCCAAGTACAGTCATCATCGTCATCACAGTTGCAGCCAGCTCTAGGGTTCCCACACACAGCACGCTCAATTACCGGAGGGTCCCTCCTCGATTCAAAGATCGATACATCAACTGTCAAGAAGTCCAGAGTTGATGTATCCCGTAGTTTCGTCCCACATCATAGGATAAAAACCATGCAAAACAAGACCAAGTCATGGAGAACAAGACAACCAAGCGATTTCCCTAAAGTACACGGCGTTTAAGTAAGTGATACAGGTCGTGTCATCAGACACTTGGTACTGCCCATGTGAAACGGACCATGTCACAGGGCTGGTCATGTAGATCAGTAAGTACACAGTGTTTAGTATGGTTATACTCTGTGTCTAAACCTCTAGGGTCAGTTCCATGTGCACTGGCCATTCTTGGTCATTTGGTGGATTACATGCCCGTGTACTCCACCCCATGTCTGTGTATTTTCCGGAATACACGCCGAGTGATCACGAAGCCAATTCTGCCATGGAAAAGCTCGTACACACCGTGCCTGTTGGCCGTGTGGTTTTACCTATGTCCGTGTATCTCCCAGATTACACGTTGAACCTCGCGAAGCTTCTTCTACCTTAGTATGAAGAGAATACACGCCGTGTTACTTGGCCATGTATTTTTCTCCGTTTCCGTGTATTTTCCCAAAATACACTCCATGTCCATCGAAGTCTCCTCTGGGAAATAGTGTGGAGAGTTCACGTCATGTGTCTAGAGTCACATGGTGGGTACTACTTTTATATCGTCTGAAATGGAAGCCATAGTACGCTTGTACAACACATTGTGTTCTCTTGGAGTACACATCGTGTGTTCTGGAATTTTCTAGAAAAAACACCTCTAGATAGCATACCTCCTGAGGTGTCTGTTCTTTCTTTCGATGATCCGATTTCTACAAAACTTCTGCTTCTAGGTTGCCTCGATGCTCTGAGGCCGTTTACGATGTTTTCAGGCTTCCTATTGACTCTCAAAACATAAAATGATTCACCGATCAAGAACTCTTGAAGAACACCACATATTCACAAGAACAACGGAGGAATCAGTCTGTGTTAGTTTGGTCTGGTCCCTTATCCATTAGTCCGATAAAAAGTGGATTAAGAAAAACAACAACATGAAAGGAAAACCAATCATTACCCAATTCAATCACAACCCTACCTCAAAGTAATTTCACGGTTGTCAATCACCGCAGATGATGGCTTTGTTTTCATCGTCGTCGGTGTCTCCTCCCTTATCGTGGAGGAAGAAGAGGATATTGAAACTGGGGTCGCCGATTTAATATTCTTCGTCGGAGAGTTGGATTTCTTCGTTGAAGAAAAATTTCTTCAAAAGTAACTAGAGTTATCTCTTCCAATTATCAACACAACAAGCCAACCCCAAATAAAATAAGGCTCCTCTAATTTTATTAAAACATGCCATACATTGAAATTAAAAAATTTAAACCCTTAATTCATTTAATTTATTAAGTGTGTGTTGGCATGAATTAATGTGGGAGAGTGGGGAGAGGAGGATTTACCCAATTAAATACATCGAGTTTAATGGGAGGTTTAAGGGGTTTAGGTAATGTGAATGGTTGGGGCTCGTGTGGGCCCCACCTCACAATTATACTCACATGGGTAGTTAGGAGTTTGTGGGTCCCATCCTAACTACCCCATGTAAGATATAACCACTTAAGATAAAGAATACAAATTGTTCTATACTTTTTATTAAATTATTATTTAATCCACAAAATTAAAATCCTTCTCTCATGAAAACGCATCGATGGTAAAAGTCCTCTTAAGAAATATAGGCATTGCAGTTCCATCGATGCCCTCAAGTTTCAATTTCGAGCACCAGTTCAAAATATAGAAAAAACCCGCTCGTTCGTTCACTGAACGTACCCGAGCTAAACTTAGGAAATTGATTCTGGGCACACCGGGCCTCAGAATCAGGTGTCGTCAAGAAACTATGTACTCATAAAATCCCAATGAATTTAAGAAAAAAAAATTCTTAAAATTTACGGGTCTTTACATTACTCCCACATCATGTCTTTACGTCCCCGTAAAGCTTCATCATAATCTAGGGAAACAAATGAGGGTACTGCACAAGAATCTAAGCCTCTGGCACCCACGTACTCTCCTAGAGGTTCCCATGCTTCCACCTGATTAACACTAATGGAATAGACCGTCAATGAAGGAACAGCTCCTATCGATCCTCAATCTCCACCGGGACCTCCCCAAAAGACGCCTTTTCATCGATGTCCAACTCCCCATGATCGATGATATGCATCGGGTCATGCACGTATATCTCCTCAGCTAAGATACATGGAATATGTCATACACCCGGTGCAACAGAGGTGGATGAGTCAGGCGATAAGCCAACTCGCCAATCCGACTGAGGACCTGGAATGGTCCGATGAAGAACAGAGATAACTTGACGCCCCGGAAAAATCTCCTTAATCTGCGTTGAGGTGAGACCCATTAGAAAATGTGGTCTCCACCCTCGAAATATAGTGGTCTCCACATCCTATCACCATAGGACTTCAGTCGGCTCTGTGGAATCCTCATCTGCTCCTGGATGATTTACACCTTGTCTCTCGTAGCCGGAACCGTCTGTGGTCCTAGGAGTGTAGACTTCCCAGGGTCATTCCAGTACAGAGGCAATCTGCAAGGTCGGTCGTACAATGCCTCATATGGTTCCATCCCGATGGTGGAGTGGTAGATGTTTTTTGTATGAAAACTCCACTAAAGGTATATGATTCTACTTGTTGTGACCAATGTCAAGGACACATGCACAGAGCATGTCCTTGGGAGACTGAATGTTTCTCTCCATCATTCCATCCTTCTGATGGTGAAAGGCGGTGCTCAGGCGTAGCTATGTCCAAAATTCCTCATGCAACCCCTTCCAAAGCCGGGAAGTAAAGCGAGAATCTCGATCGGGGACAATAGACGATGGTACACCATGAAGCCGTATGATCTCCTGATCGTAGAGGCGTCCCAAGCTCTCCACTGAGCCCTGATCTTGGATAAGTAGAAAGTGGGCCGACTTGGTGAGTTAGTCAATGATCACCTAGATGGATTCACATCCTCTAGATGTATGTGGAAGCCCCATCAAGAAATCCATATATATCCAATCCCACTTCCACTCCGAGACCTCTAAGGATTGTACTAAGCCTGCCGGTACCGGGTTCCCCTCTTTCACCTGCTGGCAGGTGAGGTATCGAGAAACGTACTCTGCCACAACCTTCTTTATACCCAGCCACCAGTGCTGCCATCTGTGATCATGGTACATCCTCACTACTCTAAGATGTACCACCAATGGGGAAGTGTGAAACTCCCTCAGCACCTCCTCATGTAATGCAACTGGTACCATGGTAAGAACCATGAAAAGGATGGCGCACTCTTCTCCTACAGAAAATCCATCAGGTGCATGTCATATGGATATCTGTGCGCGTTTCATCTCACATTCAACATCCCCACATTGTGCCTCTCTGACCCGCTGAATTAGGGGAGGAGTGACTATGAGGGACTATAGGAAGGCTACCTCATCTCTATCCATGAATGATATCTGCAACATGGCTAACTTTTCTGTCGCCTCTCCAAGTAGCTGAATGCCCATCCTCATGCTGAGATAATCAGCTACTACGTTCCCCTTCCTAGGAGTATAGACTATCACAAATTCATAGTCTTAGAGGAACTTGAGTCATCTCCACTATCTCAGGTTCAGGTCCTTCTACGAGAAGATATACCTAAGACTCTGGTGGTAAGAGTAGACTGTAAAGCATTCACCCATCTGATAGTGTCGCCACATATTCAAGGTGAAGACCGCTGCTGCTAACTCTAGATCATGGGTAGTGTAGTTATGCTTGTTCTGCCTCAACTGTCATGAACCATAGGCTATCACTTCCCACTCCTACATCAAGACACACCAGAGTCCAGTCCCTGATGCATCGCAGTAAACTATGTACCCCACTCCCTCCTCTGGCAGCCTAAAGATGGGTGCACTGGTCAATCTCGGTCCCAGCTCTTGGATGCTCTGCTGTCATCTATCTGACTACACAATGGGTTTCCACTTCACCGTCAAATATGAAAGCGGTGTTGCAACTCTGGAAAAGCTATCACAAATCTTTGATAGTGCCCTACTAGACCTAGGAAAATCCGTACCTCTGTCACACTTCTGGGTGGCTCCCAAGCGAGTACTTCCTCGATCTTGGCAGGATCCACCGCAACTCTCTCCTCAGAGATGATGTGCCCAAAGAAGTGGACCTATCGAATCTAGAACAGGCACTTAGAGAGCTTACCATAAAGCTGGTTCTCTCACTATGTATCCAGTACAACCCGCAAGTGGTAGGCATGCACCTCCTCAGCAATCGAGTAAATCAAAATGTCATCGATGAAGACTACCACATACCGATCGATGTAAGGCTAGAAGATCCTGTTCATAAATTCATGAACACTACTAGAGTTTTGGTTACACTGAACGGCATAACCAAGAACTCATAGTGGCCATACCGACACCTGAAGGCCGTCTTCTGCACATCCTCATCTTGAACTCTGAGCTGATGATAGCCTCACCTGAGGTCTATATTCGAGAACCATCGTGCTCCCTTGAGATGATCGAATAGGTCGTCTATCCTCAGAAGTGGATACTTGTTCATCATGGTCACCTGTTTTAGGCGACGGTAGTCAACACATAGTCGCAAGCACCCGTCCTCCTTCTCGGCGAACAAAATCAGGGAAGCCGATGGTGAAACACTGGGTCAGATGAATCCCTTTCCCTTAAAGTCCTCCAGATGTACACGTAGCTCACAAAGCTCAGTGAGAGCCATCCAATATGATGGAGTAGATATCGGTGTTGTACCAGGGTACATGTCAATATAAAAGTCTACCTCTCTTCGAGGAGGTAGTCCTGGAACATCTTCAGGGAAAACGTCCATGTACTGATCCACCACAACAAGAAAACTCAAACTTCGCACATCAACCTCTCCAAGGATGAGACTATCCAACTGATGTGTGATCATCTGCCCTCTCTTCTACGTATGTCCATCTAGTGCTGCACAGGCACCCTTCTCACCAGTGTTGGTGAACCTTCTCCCATCTGTGCAGACACACCGCACATTGCGTCTAATACAGTCGATCTGGGCATGGACTGTAGATAACTAATACATTCACAATATGACATCGTAAGGCCTCGATGCTTCTACAAGAAGATCCCAGCCGAAGCTATCACCTCCTAGAGTAAGCTCACACTACCGGTACCAGGGTGAAATCGTCGATTCTGCTCTCGTAAGAGTCTCTATCCATAAGGATTGAGCCAACTACTCTTTCAGAATCTCCGATCTCCGAACAAGGGCAGTGTAAATGAAAGAATGACTCGCTCCTATGTCTATAAGAACTAATGGAGGGGTGTAGTACACATTGATAGTACCTAGAATCATCTCAGGTGCGCTGTGGTCGTAAGAATCCACTGCCTAAAGGTGAGCCTGCCCCTGTCCGGCAGCTCCCTATGGTCGGGGTGGACCTCCTGGTGGTTGTGGTGGTAGAGCCTCGAAGCGTCATCCACCACCTGCTGCTCTCCCAACTCCTCTACCTCATCCACTTGCTCCCTGTGGACTTCCATGGTCGAACCCCTGCCTCTGCCTGGGAGGTCCCTCAACCGTCTGTTGCTTCTTTGTATGGCGGGTCGGGCAGTCACGATCCATGTTTCCCTGCCCTCCGTATGCATATCACTACATGCCTCTCGTATTACTGGCTCTACTACGTGTGCCCCACACATATGAAAAAATATCCTGAGGTTGCCCACCTAATGGCCTGGTCCACTTGGACCTATGCGTCATCTGTCTACTGTCAGCTAAAGAAGACTCTGCTACGTGTTTCCCAACGGTGGGCCTCGCTGCTGGCGTAGGCTCTAAAAGGAAGCTCTCTACAAGTAGAGCTCGCTCCAGTACTCCTGCCTATATCGAAATGCTGAGGGAGATCATCAAAGCCCTGATCTCATGCCTTAGTCTCTGCTCGAAGGTTTGGTCCTAGAAGAATGGTTCCCGTACTATGTTCGTGGACTAGCATTAGAGATCAGTAAATCTCACTAAGTACTGGGCTACTGTCATACTTCCCTTCCGCAGATGTAGTAACTCCTGGATGGGCACCGCACGAAGTGTGGCTTGGAATAACTCCGAGTGAAAGAGGCTTTCGATGTCCATCCAAAGTAGTGATTCCTCGTCATGCAGCTGGAGCATAAAGTTCCACCATCTACTTGTTGCTACATACAGAAGACTCACCGCAAGGATCAGCATGAAGTCAGCTGGTGTCCCTACTAATCTGAAGGCTCAGACAATAGCCTCCATCCAATCCTCTGCTACCTGAGGGTCCGTCTCTCCATGGAACCTGGGTGGCCTCTGATGCTGAAACATGTGCAGTGCACTTAGGAGACATGCACTCTCAGCTGCTGGGGCTGGTGGCATCGATGGCTCGATGGGTAGAGGTATCATCGGTGCCTCCTCTGTAAAGGGGCCCTGCACCGAGGCCTCTTCACTCGATGGCATACCATCTCGCACAAAGCTAATCACCCTAGCTAGCTGCCATTGTGGGTCCATCCTAAAAAAGAAATAGGTGTTCCATGGTTAATATAGTAAACTTGGTGAGATAAAACAAAGTAATCACAAAGAAAACTTTTAAAACACACGCAACCAGGGTTTTCGTGCACTGAGTTGGAAATCAAAAGTCAGGGTCCTAGTGTATGGATACGTAGGCCACTGAACCAACACATAACTCCCTGGACTGATAACCACACTCAATATCCTTAACACTGTTGCCTCACATAGAAGAAATTATCAGAGTCCTGAGTTCGGTGGTAGAACCGACTCCTCTAATACCAATTTGTCACTACCTCGTCCTCGGGGCCCATGTCGTGACTACCCCAAGACCGCCTTCCATAGGCCAGGGGCTGGCGACTAGAACAAAAGGCATAAATCCCATTAAAAGGGAAGGCATTGCCTTTATATAAGAAAACAAACACCATAGATTACACAAGCTAAAGTAAACACTAAGTAAACTGAATAAAAAAGTAAGTGCTAGAAAGTAAAAGGGACAGTATACAAACCCAACTGAAAGTATAGTACAACTGAGAAAAGAAAGTACAACAACTGAAAAGTAAAGCAGGAACCACTAAGACGTTCTCCAGGAATTCCCACCTGAAGGGTGGGCAGTGATAGTCTCGTAATCTCCTCGGGTCCGGTCGTTCGCTCTGAGTACATTCTGCCAAGTGGTCCACCTCCAGGTACTGTCCAGCTCTACAAGACTCCACCTCGATCACTGTTTTCTATCGTCTACATCCAACACAACGTATTTCGGGCATAGCTTGTGTAGGGGTGAGTATATGATACTCAGTATAGACCCCGAGACTCCTGAAGGTCTCCCAGAATCCATAAAGGATTAATCCACATTGGAATAATACAAACATGAAGTATTAACCAACACTACTTAGGTATATGCCCATACATATACCTAAGTCATCAATTCCAGTTCGGCTCCAACTCCTGAGCCCATGTACAACCCAGTCCATATAGTAAAGTACAACCCAGTACACATAGGAAAGCTAGAAAATCATATCGAAGATAATGATTGATAGTCATGACTCAGTTCACATAGGTATACAACTCAAGAAGAGGGGTGGATGTGATAGATGCAGCCTCTGAATCATCACCCCTGCTGATCCCACGTAGGATCCAATTATAGAAGTCGTCACTGTCGAACCCACGTAGGATCCTAGTACAATAACCATCACTATCAAACCCACGTAGTATCCAAGTACAGTCATCATTGCTGCCGAACCCATGGAGGATCCATGAACAGTCGTCCTCAATGCCGAACCCAAGTAGGATCCCAATACAGTCGTCATCATCATCACAGTCGCAGCCAGCCCTATGGTTCCTGTACAAATCACGGTCGATTACCGGAGGTTCCGCTCCACGAGTCAAAGATCGATACATCAACTGTCACGAAGTCCATAGTTGATGTATCATGTAGTTTCGTCCCACACAATATGAGAAAAACCAAGTAAAATTTTCCCATTTCATGGAGAACAAGACAACCAAGAAATTTCCCTAAAGTACACGGCATGTAGGTAAGAGATACATGCTGTGTCATCAGACACTGGGTACTTCCTATGTGAAACAGCTCGTGTCATAGGGCTAGTTGTGTAGATCAGTAAGTACACGATGTGTAGTATGGTTACATGTCGTGTCCAAACCTCTTGGGTCGGTTCCATCTGTGCTAGCCATTCCTGGCCGTGTGGTGGTGTACATGCCTGTATACTCCACCTCGTGTCCGTGTATTTTCCGGAATACATTACGAG
This sequence comes from Viscum album, assembly GCA_963277665.1. Taxonomy (NCBI): domain Eukaryota; kingdom Viridiplantae; phylum Streptophyta; class Magnoliopsida; order Santalales; family Viscaceae; genus Viscum; species Viscum album. The sequence continues at coordinate 608,331,217 of OY728137.1, read as the reverse complement.
TCATCACGAAGCCGCTTCTGCCATGGTGAAGGTAGTACATACTGTGTCTCTAGGCCGTGTGGTTCTGACCATGTCCGTGTATCTCCCAGATTACACGCCGAGCCTCGCGAAGCTACTTCTGCCTTACTTTGAAGAGAATACATGTTGTGTTACTTAGACATGTATTGTTGTCCATGTCTGTGTATTTTCCCAAAATACACGCCATGTCCATCGATGTGTCCTCTGTCAAACAGTGTGGAGAGTACACCCCGTGTGTCTAGAGTTACACACCGTGTACTACTTTTCTAACGTCTGAAATGGAAGGCACAATATGCTTGAACTACACGGAGTGTGCTCCTGGAGGACATGTCGTGTATTCTGGAATTTTCCAAGAAAGACACCTCTGGCTAGCACGCCTCCCGAGGTGTCTGTTCTTCATTCTGATGATCTGATTTCTAAAAAACATCCGCTTCTAGGTCACCCGGATGCTCTGAGACCATTTACAATGTTTTTGGTCCTCCGATCGGCTCCAAAAACATAACTTAATTCACCACTAAAGAACACTTGAAGAACTCCACATATTCACAAGAATGACGGAGGAATCGGTCCGTGTTAGTTTCGTCTAGTCCCTTCTGCATTAGTCCGATAACAAGTGGTTTAAGAGAAACAACAACATGGAAGGAAAACCAATCATTACCCAATACAAACACACTACTACCTCCAAGGATGTTCACTATTGTCAAGTGTCGTGGATGATGGTGTCATTTCCGTCGTCATTGGTGTCTCCTCCCTTATCATGGAGGAAGAACAAGATAACGAAATCAGGGCCACCGAATCAACTTTCTTTGTCAGAGAGATGGCGTTCTTCATTGAAGACAAAGTACATCAAAAGAAACTATAGCTCTCTCCTCTAATTCCCAACACAAAAATACAACCCCAAATAAAATACGTCTCATCTTATTTTATTAAAACATGTCATGAATTCAAATTACAATATTTAAGCACATAATTCAATTAATTGATTAAGTGTGTGTTGGCATGAATTAATGTGGGAGAGTGGGGAGAGGAAGAGTTACCCAGTTAAATACATGGGGTTTAATAGGAGGATTAAGGGGATTAGGGAATGTGAATGGTTTGGGCTCATGTCGGCCCCACCTCACAATTATCCTCACATGGGTAGTTAAGAGTTTGTGGGCCCGATCTTAACTACCCCATGTAGGATATAACAACTTTCGATAAAGAATAAAAAATGTTCTATAATTTTTATTCAATTATTATTTAAACCAAAATATTAAACTCCTTCTCCAATGAAAACGCATCTATGGTAAAAGTCCTCTTAAGCAATTACCAGCACTGCGGTTCCATCGGTACCCTCGGATTTCAATTCCGAGCACTGGTTCAAAAGATAGAAAAAATCCCGCTCGTTTGTTCACTGAACGTACCCGAGCTAATCTTCAGAAATCGATTCTGGGAACACCGGGCCTCAGAAACAGGTGCCATCAGAAACAACATACTCATAAAATCCCAGAGAATTTAAGAAAAAAATTTCCTTGAAAATTAAGGGTCTTTACAAATGTTATTTTTTTCGGTTTCATTATAACTTATGTCTATGAACATTCCATTACACTATTTCAACAATAATTTTAAGTACATATTTTTCTTTTAAAATTTATTTTCATTTTTTGAAGTGAAACATTTTTGAAAAAGAAGGTATATTTTCCTCAAGAATTATATTCAAGTGGTTTATCAAAAAAAATTACATCTAAGATAATTGCCTTTTAATAGGGTTGTGTTTATATCTATATTATTACTATGATTTGATTTTATTAATGATTTAGTGATATTTTATATGGCTTATGTTATGATTGAATAATGTCTAAGAATCCAATTTTATTTCATGGATTATGCTATGAGGAATAATTTATGTTTTTTTGGAACATGTAGGAATGATTTCATTATGAGATGGGTGGGACTTATATATCCCACTAATTAATTGGGAAAATTTTTATATCTCATGATAAAAACATTACTATAATTGAATGTAAATCTGGTTCTTTAATAATGGGAAGGAACGACAAGTAGATCTGGTTCAGAAATATATGGTAGGAAAGACATGTAAACCTAATTTAGTAATGGACTTTGTGCACTATGATGGTCTTGGAAGCAATGTCTTGGATACAATGGATATTATATTGTGCCCTTATTTGTTTTCCACAATTTCATGTCTTATGGAAATTATATTTTATCATGGTTAAAAATTCATTTATGATATATTCCTGATGAACTTCCCATATTTAATTCATGACTCTTGATTTTGATATTTAATCATTATGTTCTAGTTTTTACATTCTCAAGTTTATGGTTTGTTTTATGTTCTGAATCTTTACCCTTAATGAGAATTTGAGCTATCCCATTATATATTTTCTTTTCCTAGGATATAAATGAATGTTTTAGGTAGGAAAAAAGGGGTGGATCTTTATTGGAGATTTTGAAGATCTGTTACCATGATGGAAGATTATATTCCAAGTTTCCAAAGATACTAAACTAATATGGTCTTTGAGCATCAGTTTTTTGTCATGTATTACGTATTCTGCAATGTAACGTTATGTTCTTGTACATCAATCATGGGTCGTTATAGTTGGTATCAGAGAGATGGTTTAGTCAACCTTTACAAACTAGGATACAAATATGTTTGTGAGATCCTTAGAGTTATTTATAAGGTATTTTTAGGGATGTTTGAATGGATATTTATAACTTTTGGTTACAATCCAAGAATTATAGAAAATATCATGATTAATCTAGTATTAAACCTAAGATGTTAGAGATTGAAATTACTCTCCCTTGATTATATTAATTTTCTAGTCATGATTTTCACCTCTCACACTATTTTTTTTGTTTTTAGAAAATTGGTATAAATTGGATGATTCATGTTAAAGAATATTAGGACGGTCAATGGAATGATATTCTTCCTGAGAAACCAAATGAAATGGGTTTTGTAGGGTTACACATAATTATTATACAAAATTGAAAAACTTAAAATCTGTTCAATAATATCGTCTTTGGTGAGTTTCTTGACCCAAATAATAAGATAAAGATGAAGTATGATGGTGATCACAGAGGAAATAAAGTTCAATTTTCCTCATGTAAATCATGTGGGAAGAGGCATCAATTATAATGTTTCAATGGAACTAGAAGATGTATTGGATGTGGAAAAGAAGGAAATTTTTTGTAATTTTTAAATAGAAAACGTTCATTTAACACAATGGATAAGGATAATGGTATTTCTAAGACATCAACGATGGATAAATGTTTTAAACATGGATTGTATAGTCATTATTCATATCTATGACCTAATATAAATATCACGAAGAGAATCTATATAGTCACATGTGTTTTATTTATGTTGATGAAAATAAAGAGACTAAAAATGATATATGAGATGAAAGAAGTGTTATGATATAATATATTGAAGCCCATTCATTGGTTTATGAATATAATTAAATTATTACAGGATCATCCAGAAGAATTTTGTATTAGTAATTTTATATTATTATGGATTAAATAATCATATAAGTATAGTTACACTCTTTTCTGTACATAATTATTTGAATGTATAAGTTAAATGATACAAGTAACCATCAATTTTTTTTCAGATATATTTTTAGAGAACAAGGTATCTGAATAATCATGGGACAAATATATAATTAGATGTTTTATAGTATTAATTACTTCATGATTGATATTAGGACAAAGTGATATCGGGTTTTGAGTGTATTGAATTTATAGTGTGTGGTAGGAGTAAATTTTGATAGAATGCAGGTTTTTGATAAGGTTCTATGGTAATTTATGTTTTATCATGTTTCAAGAGAATAAATGATTAAAGTATTCACATGTTTGATATGATACACCCAAGAACTACCATATTAGATATAGAAGATAATTTCTATGTCGATTTAGTTCACCTCTTTCAAATGAATAATATTTTAAATTTGGAAGGATTGTAATGTTTTCTATTTATGGAAATTATAATTTATATTCCATTTGAACATTGTAAGATTAATGTATTATCTCACTATATGTGAACTTATGCATATTTGATAACATGTTCTATCCATTTTGTTCGGTAGATGTAATGATGTTTTCATTCTATCATATGATCTTCCAACACATCAAGAATGAAAAAGTCAACCTCATTTATTTAAACAATAGATGAAGTGGATTCTTATTAGGGAACGAAAAATAATGGTAATTTAATGAAATCTACTTAGTATTTATCATTGTGAAAAAATCCCTTAAATTTATGAAATTGATCTTGAATCCAAAAATGTTATCCTAGTACGTTCTTGTCTAATGAATTAGATGGTCCTTTAAACCATCAAAATTTTATATCTATATGGTTGATAACTTTCTATATACATTATCCTCTATCACTGTCCATCTAAACATTATAGTTGGATTTCTCTTCAATATCCATGTTTTCACTTCCCACCTATTTCCTCCTATGTGCAAATGAAGTGATGCGTTACACTGGGAAACTATTATGTTTGTAACATTAATTTTTAAAATGAACTTTTAGTATTCCTTTTTACGATGTGGTTTTATATGGAAAAAATATTCAATTAGTAATCCATTTATATCCCTTATGAATTTCGAGGGTGAAATTCATTTCAAGGGGGTAGAATGTAACACCACAAGATTTTTTGAGATGGATTTTTTTATCTCTTTGATTTCATGTATTATACCCCAAACTAATATAATATTGTTCTATAGGAAACACTATATTATATTTCTATATAAAAAAACACTATTATTGGATTCTTTTACACGCAAGAGTGACATTCCTCGATTGCTTGCGTTGTTTGCAATATCGAGTTTCACTAAACAACGATATTTTAATAAAATACTAGTATTTATTGGGATATAAACTAGATGTTATGAATATTATTGACCACCTTTTGAATGTTATATAATTCTAAAATTAATATTATTTATTTTCTTTATTGGATATAAGAAAAAATTCAATTTTTTCAGATAAAAAATTAATTTTTTTCAAAAAAATGCAGTTTTTTCACTTTTTCATGGTGCAACCATCTTAAATACGGTTTTTAAGAAATTTTATATATTATATTTGAATAAAAAATATTATTTTTTATTTAAAAATATAAATACTACTTTGGTTTAATTTTTGGTATTTTTTTTGATAAGTTTCATTTTGTGATTAATATTGAAAATACTTATTTTTTTTATTTTAAAGTCATTAAATTGTAAAATTGTGTTTCAGATTAGTATTAAATTTCAATTATTTTATTTTCATCCAAATATGGTTTTTTAAATTAATATTAATCATTAATTTATTATAAAAAAAATTCCATTTAATAAGGGACATTTTTCCAAAAACTGTCTTTTGTGACATTTTAACGGTATTATTTTAAATTTATTTATGCAACTTCTATGTGCTAAATTTTGAAAAATGGGTGTAAAATTTGGATTCATAAGGTCCAAATTTGTAAATGAGATCCCTTTATATTTTTGACCTATATTTATAGTGACCATGGTAAATTTTGTTACCACGGTAAAAGGTAAATTAGGTAATTTTTGATAAAATAAATTTATAATGACTATTAAATGACCAAAAAATGAAAAAGATTTTATTCGATTATATAAATTATACCCTTAACATTTTAGGATCTAAATTATGTAATTTAAAGCATACTTTTCCATGAAAATGACTTAAATAATATTTAAATCAAATGGAAGACAAAGGACGTCATTTTCTTTGTCAATAATATATTTTATGTGATCACATTTGAATCAATGGGTAAATTAAATGAAGTTAATTGGTAACTTTTAAATTCATAAAAAATTTCCAAAATTTAAACTTTTGAGGCTGTTGGGACCATTTGAAAGGTATTATTTTTTATAATATTTTATTTAATGAAAATTTAACGATATAACATTCATGTTTTAAATAATATATCATTTTTTAAACACGGTTATAAAAAACATAAATTCAAACATAATTTTTTTTACATATAAGATGATTATATTTATCATGGTAATTTATTTTTAATTTTTATGATATGAATAATTACCTTAAATTTTTATATAAGGATGATGCACAAAATTTTTAATTTATGAAAAAACAATGAACTAATTTTATTATAATTCTAATAACCATTGAAAGTTAAAAACATTAAAAAAATTTAATTTTACAGTATATATCAACCATAAGAATATAATTGTGGAATTATGGACCATGTGGAGCCACATGGAATTCCATTGGATGATTATATTATTTTATTAAAATTAATTATAAAATTGTCACATTCATATTTTAATGAGTATAAACATTAATTTTTGATTATCAAGAAGAAAAATTTGACTAAATTTATTATTTAGAGATATATTAAATTTATATTAATTGGGAGTATTTTGTTTTTTAATTTTATTCTCAAATATGTATATTAAAAAATTAAAAAATATTGTTGTCGTAATTATTTCATTAAGGTAATTATCAAATAAATGTTATAAAAAATATAAAAATAAAAATAATATGGTCTTCTGAATTTTTATGATGATTTTTATAGATTCCCTTGAGTCATTAGAGATATAATAAAATATCTGGTTCATGGATGACACCATATCTTGATATTTGTAAAAATCCATGAAATGAATAATGTAAAAATGAAACTATTGATATTTTGAAAAAATAATGTATTATTAAATTTTTGAAAATTCATATAATATATAATGATTATGAAATGGTGTAAAAATATATAAATTATTTATTTATGATAAATTTTACATCATCAAATAAGAAAGTATTTTACCCTCTTAATAATGAAATATTTTTTACCCTACTAAAAATGAAATAGATTAACTTATTGTTAAATTAAAAAGATAATGGTTTAATGTACCCATAAAAGGTCTAAAATTATTGGATTATTATATTATAACTCTATCTAATATCATCTTATAAATTGGAGCATTTTTTAGGTTTTTATGTGGGGTATGATTTTATTATAAGTTAATATTTTTGAGGGTTCCAAAAATGCCCCTCAACTAAATTATAAAAGGTAACCACCTGCCTCATTTCTCCACAAATAATTAAGCCTCCATGTTAATCCATACCATACCAATTACTCTTCTCAACTTACATAGTTACATTCTAGAGGTTCTATTCATCTCAAATAAACAAATCGTGTTCCATTGAGAGGAAATCTAAATAGAGCATGTCAAATAAGAGGTAATCTCCTCTACTGATTTTTCTCTATTTATTTTTAATTCTAATTAAAATTCATGCATTGATTCATTATATAATAAAAAACCATGTATAAATTATAGACTAATATTTTATTATAATTATGAAACTACCATATTACACTTTTTATCCACTCTATGAAATATGAAATGACCAAGCGTGCGTACATATGACTTACCATCTCCACAGTCTGGTGTATTCTGTTTTTCACAACGAAAATACATGGATGGGTATACAAATGGTTATAATGACAATATATTATAATTATAATATTATATTAATTATGAAATATATTTCATTATGCAAATCAATACCATTTATCAATTAAGGTAATGATATCGTCGCTCATGTGTACATACGACCTACAATCTCCACGATGCGATGTGATTTGTTCTACATGATCACAACTCATGAATAATTATATAAATATAAATAATGAATAAAAATGGGATTTATTGTGTTAATATCATTTAATAATTATACAAATATGATCTAATAAAGAGAACCAAATCTTATTGGACAAAAACATCCATACGATCATGAAGTAGTTAAAACCCGAATAACGAGTAATAATGAATTTCTATAAACAAAAAATGTATAATATGAGCATATTTTAATACATTATTCTGGAATAATATAGTAAAATTATATATATCATTATATATAAGTTTTAGACACATATGTAGAATATCACACTTATGGTAATGGATAATTTTGAAATCTCACTGTTATCAGAGATTGTCTATATGTATGTATTTACTGGCGATATATTTATCATAAATATCCATGTTTTCTATAAGATTTTTCAAAAAATGTTTAATATTATTATATGTACGATTAATGTAATTTTTACACATTTTTTAATTTTACCACATTGTTTGGATGGAATCAGTATTTTGATTACCATATGAGGTACTTTCTGACTTTTTTGGTAAAAGAATGTGGAGAATGATTTTTTAACATACAAGGAATGAATGTATTTTTTTATGGTATCATGACGCCTTATATTCAGGAAGCTTCCCCTAAAATGTTTCATGTTAATTTTTTAAAAAATTATTTTCATTTTAGATTTCATTTCATTTTGAGAAACGAAACATTTTTGAAGAAGAAATAATGTTTTCCTCAAGAATTAACTACAAGTGTTTCATCAAAATTATTTTACATCTCAGATGATTCCCTTTAAATGGGTTTATGTTTCAATCCCTATTATTACTATGATTAGATTATGTTAATGATGGAATGATATTTGATATGGATAATGTTATGATGGAATGATGTTTAAGAAGCAAATTTTATTTCTCAAGTTATTCTATGATGAATGATTTATTTTTTTGTAGAACATGTATGAATTATTTCTTTATGAGACGTGTGGGATATATATCTCCCTATAATTCATTGGATAAAGATTAATATATCATGAAATTAGAATGAATATAATGGAACGTAAATCATGATTAGTAATACATGACTGGAATGACTTGTAAATCTGGTTCAAAAATATATAGTTGCAATGACAAGTATACCCTGTTATGTAAAGTACTTTATGCACTATTATGGTCTTAGCAATAAATGTCGTAGATACTATGGAAATAATATTATGAGTTTATTTGTTTTAAAAAATCCTATATTTTATTCCAAATCTATTTTATCTTGGTTAACGTTCTATTATGATCTATTCCTTACGAACTACCATGATTTTTTTCATGACTCATGATTTTCATATTGAAATGTTTTGTTCATGTTTTTATATTCTAATTTTTATAGTTTGTTTTGTGTTCTCAATGTTTACCCTTACTATTCATTTGATCTCACCATTTTTCTTTTTTCTTTTCACTAAGATAAAAATAAAGGTTTTAGGTAGGAAAAATAAAGGGCGAGTTCTTTATAGGGGATCTTGATGATCTTTCACAAATTTAGAAGATTATGTTCCACATTTTATAATTCACCAAACTAATATAGGTTTTTGGCATCTATATTTGACTTTCATTATGTATTCCATAAAATTAATATAATCTCTATGTACATCAATCTTGGGTAGTTAGAAAAATTATCCAACATACCATTATGTTAGCTTCCCGTATTTTATAAAGTGTCGTTTACCAAGTCATAATGACACATTCAAGAAAACATGGATAGTGAAATTAAAAGATAATGGTTGGTGATGATTATATTCATATAGATTCTATCTATATTGTTCCATTTACATTCATTTACAAATCATTTGGATTTTCTCTATAGTTTCATGTTCAAAACTCTATCCAATCATGGAATATTATTTTTTTTACCCAAAAAATGGTGAATTTTAAGGCAAAAAATATAATGAATATTCCAATAGAAATATGTGAATTGTTTCTGATAACAATAATTATAAGAAAATTCAAAAAAATGGATATGATCCTCCCATGTACAATACATTTCAATTATATAATCTCTAATCTTATCACCCAATGTCTAAACTGTGTGTTCTGGATTTTCATTTACCTATGGATGATATGATGTTCTCAAAGTCGGATGACATCAAAGATCATATTGTAATGATATCCAAAATTAATATTTGTAGTGGTGGTCTCTGTCAGATAAAATTGAAATTTTATCTCCATGTAACATGGACTCTTCATAGACATATATAATTTCAATATCCTATCCTTTGTTGGATTATTTTATTTGCACAACGAGTGGATAATTATTACATCAGTCCATTAACTCCCTTATAATAACATGTTTACATAATGTTTTCAGTATACATTTGATAAAATCCAGCACAATAAGCTCCCACATACATAAATGTATAGGATTATACTGTAGAATATCATCTATCCTTTTATGCTACATTTTACCTATTATAATGTTAATAATGTCATCACATAATCAATAATACAATGTTTCATTCCTACCCAATCAAACTGTGATTTCATTCCATTCTAAATTTTCTGACACCTATTTGAATAAACCATTCTGAATGGCGATACAATGAATGGATTTTATCATCTAAAGACAGATGAACTATGACCCATTTATGAAAATTCAATAAAGAGTTACCATCCTTTTTCGAAATTTCCAATGACACCCCATGATTTTGGTTATACCTAATGCTGATGTAGTCAAAATTTTACATTTTATATTCTTTTACAAAAAATATCATGTATGGAACAAGATATAATAGAAATAAAATTTCATATTTACACTATGAATCATAATATAAATTCATATATGCCATAATGCTTATCAAATATCAATTGTCATAGGCTTACTAAACAAATTAAATTTTTTACACCCAACTAATCACAAAATCTACAAAATTTACATTATTGAGTGTTAGTATCAAGTTTAAATCGAACATCAAGAGTTACTCTATCCATATTCATTTCCATAAATTCATGTCTCATTGAGAAAATCTATATTTCATACTCATATGATAAACAAAAATTGTGAAATTTTACCCTAAGGGATAATACATCCATATTTTTATGGAATGTAAACCTATTGTTAATTATAGGTCATGTACAGGATAGTCCATATCATGAACTTGTATCTTACTTGAATAATAGGCTACAATAGGGTCTCCATGCATTTGACTAGAACCAAGATCAAATCCAGATGCCTCAAAATATTCCCAATATCCATTACATTGTTCCAAAAATAATAGAATGGATGATGCGGTTAGACTAGTCATATGTTACAATTTTTTTTACATTCAGTACTCTAAATGAATGGATCAAAATTCGTTATTAGAAGATTCATGGGAGAATGTCTAGTAATATCTTGAACAATGTGCTGATAGTAACAATCTAATCACACACAATTGCATACCTACGGAATATTATTCAACATATTCCAAGAGAGTATGACATATATCATTCATGGATAAACACATATTTCTTCTTCATAAATGAACTATGTAAGGAAATGGAATTCATGTATCTAGAGGTCACACTTAAAACCCCAAGAATTAAAATGATGTTCTCATAACATACATAGTATAATTCAAAAGATTTCTTGACGGGAATTCATGCCTATTTAATAAACTAGAATATCATTATCAAAGACCATATAAACATAATTTTGGTACCTTTGGAATATATGGTTCATTAAAACCATTAATATTTATGGTGATTTCATTAGGACAAATGGCATGATGAAATATTCATAATCTCCCTAGAAACATCTATTTTTTTGGGATACCCATTCTTATGACACTTAGGTGACGATATCCTAAGAATAGATTAACTATAGAGATCTATTTGGCTCACATAAAGAGTTCAAATATGTCATCAATCCATGAAATATGATATTCAATTTTAATCATGGATAGAATATATTTATGATAATGAACAGATAACCTGAGAGTACAATCATCTATATTTACAGAAAAAATAGGTGAAGTCCAAGAAAATGTACTTGGTCTGATAAAGAATTTACATTCAAGATCATCAGGGTATGATTTTATCTATTATAACTATTCTAGATATTTTATATATGAATGTAAGTAAAAATGATATTTTCCTAGGAGGAAGTTGATAGCCAATTTAATATCTTGATTGATTGGTAACCTAATGAAATCATTTGAAAAAAAAATCGGTATCAATCCACTTCAATAGAAAGAATCACATAACATTATTCATCAACATCTGTAAAGACCCGAAGATTGACGTACATGGACATTACATTACTTTTACGGAATACATAGTACATATCAAAAACACACACACAAGGACCGTAATAGTTTAGTGTCTTTGGAAACTCGGAATATAATCTTCTAATCGTGGTGAAAGATCTTTAACCTCTCCCATAAAGATCTTCCCCTTTTTCTTACCTAAAACCTTTCATTATATCCTGGGGAAAAGAAAACAAAAAAGGGTGAGCTCAAATGCTCAGTAAGGGTAAAGAAAATAAATATCAATCACATTATATTCATAAGAACATAACATTTTGGAAATCTTAACCTGCGAAAGAGAGCATAAATTCATAACATGGGATAAATCATAGTAGTGAAATGAAATCCCAATAATCATAACATAAAACATGAAACTTTGTGTCATAGACACATAATCATAGAGAATCGTTTCTTGTTAGTCCAGACTCATGGCCAAGAATATCTTAGTGGACAAAGTCCATTCCTGAACCGAGTCACCCTTGTTTCAGTCCTGTTTCACTAAACTGGTATAACCTACCGTTCCAGCCATGTCAATATCATGAGATATAAAATCTTTACCCAATGCATTGGAGGGAGATATAGGTCCCACCAATCTCATAATGATACCATTATTATGTGTTCCACAAAATCATAAACCATACATCGTTGTATAACCCATGTAATAAAAATGGGAATCTTAAACATCATGACATAATAAAAAAATTCATATACGATAAAGGAATTCATAAAAATAATCCCATCACAACATAATCGAATCAATGTAATAATAGGGATAAAAACAGAACCCTTTATTATCATATATATAAAATAATTTTGATAAAACACTTGAACTCCATTCTTGAGGAAAATATTTTTTCTTCATCAAAAACATTTTACTTTCTTAACATGTCATAAAATTTTAACCTAAAAGAAGTTGATTAAAAATAAACTTGAAAACTTGTAAAGGAAGCTTCTTGGAAATAATGTTTTAAAAATCCATTCATGCGGTATAAGTTAAAAAAACATTCTTCTCGTACTTTTGTCGGAAAAGTCAAAAAGTACCTCGTACGAGAAACGACAAAAGATTCCTTTCATATCATTTACTAAAAACTCACCGAAGGGTTAAATAGGATTTAAAAAAATGTAGGTGAATGGAAATAATATTACATATTGAGGAAATATGGATTTGGATGATAAAATACACTCAGTAAATACCAAAGTATAAACAATCTAGGATAAAAATGAGATTGTGATATTTTCCCCTACCTTATGTCTGATATGCTTTGTACGTATCCAAACCTCCTGTATAATGATTTAAATAATGTCATTAACTTATTACAGAATCATATTAATTGTTATGATATCATATATGGTTCACTTATGAATTTATATTACCTGTTCTTTTGTAAATTCCATTTTAAAGAAGCATTTTGGGTAAAATCGTTTCATTTATCGTAGGTGTTTGGACATGTTGTTCTTGACATTATTATTACTTATATCATGATCTAAATACTTCCATAATATAAAACATGATTTATATATCATATATATTCAGTATATATGTATATATAATAGATAGATAAATGAAATGAAACACACCGTTCATGGAGACGGTAGTCCGTACGTACGCATGTACGCTGTTTTCCTTTCCTTATTGTCTTGAATGGAAGAAAGTAGATGATATAAATATATATATACATAAATCCAGTAGATTTACCATGTCATATATTTCATTATTATTCATTATATATACTTTATAATCATTTTGGAATGGTTAACATGGATAATGAATCTCATCGCGTCGTGGAGACGGTAGTCCGTACGTACGCACGAGCGATGATATCGTTCCCATGGTTGTGGAATTGTGTTGAAGTGTATTTATACTATTTCAGTATCAATATCACTTCATAATAATCATATATAGTTAATAATTACATCATTATACCCATCCAATTAAGGTGGTGGCGGAAAATAGATTACAACACGGCGTGGAGACGGTATTCCGTACGTACGCACGCGCGGTGATTTCCTTTTTTCGTAGGACAGATGGAAGGTTAATGTAGAGACCCGTATCTTGACGTACATGGACATTACATTACTTTTGTGGAATACTTAGTACAAAACAAAAACACACACACAAGGATCGTAATAGTTTAGTGTCTTTGGAAACTCGGAATAAAATCTTCTAATCGTGGGGAAAGATCTTCAACATCTCCCATAAAGATCTTCCTTTTTTTTTTACCTAAAACATTTCTTTATGTCCTGGGGAAAAGAAAACATAAAAGGGTGATCTCAAATGCTCAGTAAGGGTAAACAAAAGATATATCAATCACATCGTATTCATAAGAACATAACATTTTTGCAATCATAACCTGCAAAAGAGAGCATAATTTCATAACATGGGATAAATCATAGTAGTGAAATGAAATCATAACATAAAACATTACTCATTGTGGCATACACACATAATCATAGAGAATCATTTCTTGTTAGTCAAGACTCATTTCCAAGACTATCTTAGTGGACAAAGTCCCTTTCTGAATCGAGTAATCCTCGTTTCAGTCCTGTTTCACTGAACCGGTATAACCTACCATTCCAGCCATGTCTATCTCATGAGATATAAAATCTTTACCCAATGAATTGGAGGGAGATATAGGTCCCACCCATCTCATAATGAATCCTTTCTTATGTGTGCCACAAAATCATAAATCATACATCATTGCATAACCCATGTAATAAAAATGGGATTCTTAAACAACATGACATCATAAAACCATTCATATAAGATAAAGGAATTCATAAACATAATTCCATCACAACATAGTCAAATCAATGTAAAAATATGGATAGAAACAGAACCCTTTATTATCTTAGATGGAAAATAATTTTGATAAAACACTTGAATTGAATTCTTGAGGAAAATATCCTTTTTTCTTCAAAATCAATTTCTTTTCACAAAACATCATGAAATTTTAAAAGAAAGAGATTTTATTGAAAATAGTCATGAAATCTTTTAGAGGAAGCTTCATGAAAATAAGGCTTTATAAAACAGTAGAAATCCCTTCGTGCCGTATAAGTTAAAAAAACATTCTTCGTACTTTTGTCGGAAAAGTCAAAAAGTACCTCGTACGAAAAACGACAAAAGATTCCTTTCATATCTTTTACTAAAAACTCACCGAAGGGTAAAAATGGATTTAAAAAATTTTAGGTGGATGGAAATAATATTACATATTGATGAAACATGGATGTGGATGATAAAATACACCCCAGTAAATACTTACGAATAAACAATCTCGGATAAAAATGAGATTGTGAAATTTCCCTTACCTTAGGTCCGACTTGCTTTGTAAGTGTCCGAACCTCCTGTATAATGATTTAAATCATGTCATTGACTTATTACAGAATCATATTCATTGTTATGATATTATATATGGTTCACTTATGATATTATATTACCCGTTCTTTTGTAAATTCCATGTTAAAGAAGCGTTTTGGGTACAATCGTTTCTTTTATCGTAGGTGTTTTGACTTGTTGTTCTTGACATTATTATTACTTATATCATGATTTACTTACTTCCAGAATATAAAATATGATTTATATATCATATATATTCAGTATATATATATAGATAGATAAATGAAATGAAAAACACCGTTCATGGAGACGGTAGTCCGTGCGTACGCATGAACGCTGTTTTCCTTTCCCTATTGTTTTGAATGGAAGTAAGTAGGTGACATACATATATATATATATATACATAAATCCAGTAGCTTTATAATGTCATATATTTCATTATTATTTCTTATATATACTTTATAATCATTCTTAAATGGTTAACATGGAGAATGAATCTCATCGCGTCGTGGAGACGGTAGTCCGTACGTACGCACGAGCGATGATATCATTTCTATAAATATTGAATTGAATTGGAGTGGATTATAAAATATATCAGAATCAATATGATGTTGTAATAACTATGTATAGTTATTCTTTACACCATTATACCCATCCATGTAAGGTGGTGGTGGAAAATAGATTACACCACGGCGTGGAGACGGTATTCCGTACGTACGCACGCGCGGTGATTTTCTTTTTCCGTAGGATGGATAGATGGTGAAATAGGGTTGTTTCATACTTATAATAACATATCAGTATATGAGTGATACTGATGTTATTACTTCATAATGAAACAACCTAAGAAGAAGAAGTGGAAGAATAAATAAAGATGAAAGAATTGGTAACGGTAATTACCTCTTCTTTGAAGTGCCTCTTTGAGACCTCCTCTTAGGGCACTAAAATTGGTCTTTGAGGAAGACCAGAACCTATAGGATTATTCTAGGGAAGTGGAGAAGAGATTTTGGCAGGGGTTGGCCGAGCTTGAGTGCTCAATTTGGTGTGAGGAGGAGGGGGAGGAGGTATCCTTTTATAAGGGAGGAGAGGGGCACCTTAGGAATACCTCAAAATATTATTTTATATTAAAGTCAAAATCGGTTTATAATGGTTCCAAAGGGTCTTATTTCGAATCTAAAGTGGGTATGGGTCGAAATCCTATCAACCAATAGAATTTAGACAAGTTTAGGATATTATTTTAACCTTATCAATTAGATTTAACTCTAAGTTAATTAATTTAACTTTTACCGTGTCTTTTTGTTTTCTTTCACTATATGGTTAATACACTTACTATAACATGCCAAACGAACCCCAAATTGTTTATTATTAATATATATATCCTTATCTAAGTCATTTGGCCGAACCTTAGATTTTTAGGAATACAATAACAATTAATAATATAATATTTGATTTAAAAACTATTTTGTGTCAATTTTGACACTATTTGATATATGATTTTTTTGAAAGTCATAACAGAATTATATGTTCGAAAAAGTTGATTAAATCAACACTAATATATCATAGTAACCTAGAAAATTAGTGGAATTCATAAAAAATCTCAAATTACATTTATTTTGGTGTTTATAACATCAATTATGTCAATATTTCATTAATAAGATAATTACTGCATCATCGTTGTGTCATAAATAAATTAAATTATTTGATGCCTAAAAATTACAAATAAAATACCATCATGTAGGAAATCTTTTTATCTTTCTAATGAATATTTACAATCGAATTTATCTTATGTATAACCCCATATTAAAAATGATTTACTTATTAAACTTTGATTTTAACTATTTTAACATTTCTTTAAATAAATTAATAATAAATGTCCTAATCTAATCCAAGTGGGCCTAAATGGTCATATTTTATTACTAAGTTTGTTTTTGGTCGAATTACACTTGTCCAATAGAATTAGGACATGTGTTAGGGTAATAGTAATATCATATTTACCCTTAGTTACCCTATTTACTATTAACCGCGGTAAAAAAAAGTAAAAAGTTACTATTCACCAAAAAATTATTTTCATCTCATTGAACCACATTTTAGTCCTTGATATTAACCGTGTCTCTCGGATTTTTGAAATTCCATTCACAGAAGCGGTAAAATTATGTTTTATGAAAAATTCAGTTTTTTAACTACCACTTAGCAGTTTCACTATTCATCAAAAATTGATGTTTTTCAGAACAATGCCAAAATTTCATCCTAAGCTATATTTCATATTCCGAATTCAAAAATGAAGTCTATTTTACCAAATTCATAACATAGAAGTTGCATTAATTAATTTTATAATTAAATCCCGCTGTTAAAACAAATAGCGTGTTTTTAAGAAACAATATCTATCAAAAGATTGACACTTGATTATGTCTGGTTTAAATGTGAAATTACAACCAATGACCAACATTGTATTAAATTGTAAAAATATATTCTAAATATACTTTAAAACCACTCAAATTACTGATTTATCACTATTAATTATTTCGATTAAAAAAGTTGTTTTTAATTATAATTTAGTAATTTTCACTATTCATCAGAATATTAAAGTTATCCGAAAAGTACCAAAATTTCACCTTAGGCTAAATTCGATACTCCGAATCCAAGAATGAAGTTCATTTTGAAAAATAAGATTTAAAGAATTTTAAAAAGTGGTTATTACTATTCATAACGGCTAGTTTTAATAATATTTTAATAGCACATCGTTGTTTAGTGAAACTCGGTATTGCGTATTACACACGCTATCGAGAAAGGTCGCGATTGCGTGTAATGCAAGGCAAGACAAGGATGCGTGTTGTGCAAGATCCTTTTGGTGTAGCATACAACACAAGACATTAATAAAATTAAAAAGAATATTTTTTTATAAAATCTTGGGCTGTTACATTCTACCCCCCTTAAAATGAATTTTTCCCTCGAAATTCATCGGGGTTATAAATGGTTTACTATTCGAAAGTTTCTTTAATAGAAACCTACATCGTAAAAAGGAATATCAAAACCAATCTTTAAAAACAAAAGTATGAAACGTAACGGTTACCCAAATAAACTAATCATTGGGTTTCCACATAGGTGAAAATATGGATATGGAAGAGAAATCTAACCATCATGTTCTGATGGAGAGTGGTAGAGAACATGGCTATGGAAAAGCCAGTAATCACAAATCCATAGATTTGTGATGATATAAGGTACCATCTGATTCATCAGGTATAAGATCACTAGGACAACATTTTTGGTTTTCAAGATCATTTCCCTAAAGTTGAAAATTTGAATTAGAACAAATACTTACTTTATTTTGGTACAATCTCACTGTTGTTCGTGCCTTGAACATTTTCCACTTCATCTCTTAAATAAATGAAGTTGAATTTGTTATTCATGAAGTGTTAGCAGATCATGTGATAGAATGACGGGTCATTCCATCTGTCTCAAACAAAAGATTAGCAAAAATTATATGCATAAGTCGATCTATAGTGAGATTAATCATATATGGTTCCTAAAATGGACTTATACTTCATATATCATACTGCTTAATATAATAAAACTAGTTTCTACTAAACAGGGACTTCCTGTAGGCCAGTGGTAGGCGATAAAGGCCAGTCGCACTTCGGTTGTGGGTTCGATTCCTACAGCCTTGTCCGAAGCGATGGGCTGTCGCCCGTCCTGCAGGTTGTCCCTTTTTCTAAAACTACGTTACTATAACATCCCATCAATAATATCGAAAATCTTCTATCCTTAAACAATACTAACTTATGTCCAACATAATCCAGTCTATTCTTTAGGCTTATACATAATACTGCAGTCCACTCTCATAATATAGTGACATCGATTACCAGAGATTTAATACTGTCGTTGATCCCCACATATCATAAGATATGTCTTGTTGGTCACATTCCAAACATTCAAAGTCCTTAATCGTGTATTCTCTTGAATACCTTAGTGAAAACATGAGTGCAGTTAAAAGTTAACACTTTCCACATACCAAAATCCTCAAAATTCTATATACTCAAACCATGATATCACTTAGTCCTTATATCAATCATGAGCTCATGAATACTATCAAACATTTAATTTTATTCTTATCCCTTCATTATACGCATATCATCTACATTCCAAAAATATCTGAATAACCTTTCATGGATACTGGTAACATTAATCATACACTTTCAAAACACAAGGAAAGGCAACAGTGTAACAATCCATAGATGTCTCTTTATTCCAAAATTACACATGATAAACATGTAATCATTCCACTACATTCTCAAACCATTGACCGAGCTTCAAAAATTCTTTCATCTCACATATCATTTGTAGTCTCTTCATCATCATCCACATAAATACTACCCATATGACCATACTGATTCTCTTCATGAGTCTTTCCCTTAGGGCATTTGTTTGCATAATGCCCATACATTCCACATTTAAAACACTTAACCATTTTTGATGTCGTAGCATTACCATTATCATCATCCATGGTGTTAACCGACCCTTTTCCTTTGCACTTACTTGCTTTGTGTCCTTCTTTTCCACACCCAAAGCATCTTCCAGTTCCCGTGAAACATTCTCCTTGATGCCTCTTCCCACATGATTTACATAGGGGAAATTGAACTTTCTTTACTCTATGATCATCATGGAACTCCATCTTTCTCTTATTAGTCGAGTCAGGAAACTTACCAAATTTTACTTTATTGATCATATTGTGAGATTGCTGATTTGGCATAATAATGATGTTTGGACATCCAAATCCCATTTCATTTGGTTTCTCATGAAGAATATCATTCCATTGTCCATCATATCCTCCATTATTGTGAATCATCTTGTTTCCAGCCATTTTCTAAAACCAAAACAGAATATTGTTAGATGCAAAAATCATAATAAAGGGGGAGTAACTTAAATATCTATCATCTTTGGTTTAATCTAATATCGTTACCATAGTTCTAGGACTATATCCTATACGTATACTTATCCTTAGGGGCATCCCTAGACATACCTTAGAAATATCTCTAGGGATCTCACTAACGTTTTCGCATCCTAGTTTCCAAAGGTTGACTAAACCTTTCCTCTGATACCAACTGTAGAGACCCGTATCTTGACGTACATGGACATTACATTACTTTTTCGGAATACTTAGTACAAAACAAAAACACACACACAAGGATCGTAATAGTTTAGTGTCTTTGGAAACTCGGAATAAAATCTTCTAATCGTGGGGAAAGATCTTCAACATCTCCCATAAAGATCTTCCTTTTTTTTACCTAAAACCTTTCTTTATGTCCTGGGGAAAAGAAAACATAAAAGGGTGAGCTCAAATGCTCAGTAAGGGTAAACAAAAGATATATCAATCACATCGTATTCATAAGAAGATAACATTTTGGCAATCATAACCTGCAAAAGAGAGCATAATTTCATAACATGGGATAAATCATAGTAGTGAAATGAAATCATAACATAAAACATTACTCATTGTGTCATACACACATAATCATAGAGAATCATTTCTTGTTAGTCAAGACTCATTGCCAAGACTATCTTAGTGGACAAAGTCCCTTTCTGAATCGAGTAATCCTCGTTTCAATCCTGTTTCACTGAATCGGTATAACCTACCATTCCAGCCATGTCTATCTCATGAGATATAAAATCTTTACCCAATGCATTGGAGGGAGATATAGGTCCCACCCATCTCATAATGAATCCTTTCTTATGTGTGCCACAAAATCATAAATCATACATTATTGCATAACCCATGTAATAAAAATGGGATTCTTAACCAACATGACATCATAAAACCATTCATATAAGATAAAGGAATTCATAAACATAATTCCATCACAACATAGTCAAATCAATGTAAAAATATGGATAGAAACAGAACCCTTTATTATCTTAGATGGAAAATAATTTTGATAAAACACTTGAATTGAATTCTTGAGGAAAATATCCTTTTTTCTTCAAAATCAATTTCTTTTCACAAAACATCATGAAATTTTAAAAGAAAGAGATTTTATTGAAAATAGTCATGAAATCTTTTAGAGGAAGCTTCATGAAAATAAGGCTTTATAAAACAGTAGAAATCCCTTCGTGCCGTATAAGTTAAAAAAACATTCTTCGTACTTTTGTCGGAAAAGTCAAAAAGTACCTCGTACGAAAAACGACAAAAGATTCCTTTCATATCTTTTACTAAAAACTCACCGAAGGGTAAAAATGGATTTAAACAATTTTAGGTAGATGGAAATAATATTACATATTGATGAAACATGGATGTGGATGATAAAATACACCCTAGTAAATACTTACGAATAAACAATCTTGGATAAAAATGAGATTGTGAAATTTCCCTTACCTTAGGTCCGACTTGCTTTGTAAGTGTCCGAACCTCCTGTATATTGATTTAAATCATGTAATTGACTTATTACAGAATCATATTCATTGTTATGATATTATATATGGTTCACTTATGATATTATATTACCCGTTATTTTGTAAATTCCATGTTAAAGAAGCGTTTTGGGTACAATCATTTCTTTTATCGTAGGTGTTTTGACTTGTTGTTCTTGACATTATTATTACTTATATCATGATTTACTTATTTCCAGAATATAAAATATGATTTATATATCATATATATTCAGTATATATATATAGATAGATAAATGAAATGAAAAACACCGTTCATGGAGACGGTAGTCCGTGCGTACGCATGAACGCTGTTTTCCTTTCCCTATTGTTTTGAATGGAAGTAAGTAGGTGAAATACATATATATATATACATAAATCCAGTAGCTTTATAATGTCATATATTTCATTATTATTCTTATATATACTTTATAATCATTCTTAAATGGTTAACATGGAGAATGAATCTCATCGCGTCGTGGAGACGGTAGTCCGTACGTACGCACGAGCGATGATATCATTTCTATAAATATTGAATTGAATTGGAGTGGATAATACAATATATCAGAATAAATATGATTGTGTAATAACTATGTATAGTTATTCTTTACACCATTATACCCATCCATGTAAGGTGGTGGTGGAAAATAGATTACACCACGGCGTGGAGGCGATATTCCATACATACGCACGCGCGGTGATTTTCTTTTTCCGTAGGATGGATAGATGGTGAAATAGGGTTGTTTCATACTTATAATAACATATCAGTATATGAGTGATACTGATGTTATTACTTCATAATGAAACAACCTAAGAAGAAGAAGTGGAAGAATAAATAAAGATGAAAGAATTGGTAACGGTAATTACCTCTTCTTTGAAGTGCCTCTTTGAGACCTCCTCTTAGGGCAGTAAAATTGGTCTTTGAGGAAGACCAGAACCTCTAGGATTATTCTAGGGAAGTGTAGAAGAGATTTTGGCAGGGGTTGGCCGAGCTTGAGTGCTCAATTTGGTGTGAGGAGGAGGGGGAGGAGGTATCCTTTTATAAGGGAGGAGAGGGGCACCTTAGGAATACCTCAAAATTTTATTTTATATTAAAGTCAAAATCGGTTTATAATGGTTCCAAAGGGTCTTATTTAGAAGCTAAAGTGGGTATGGGTCGAAATCCTATCAACCAATAGAATTTAGACAAGTTTAGGATATTATTTTAACCTTATCAATTAGATTTAACTCTAAGTTAATTAATTTAACTTTTACCGTGTCTTTTTGTTTTCTTTCACTATATGGTTAATACACTTACTATAACATGCCAAACGAACCCCAAATTGTTTATTATTAATATATATATCCTTATCTAAGTCATTTGGCCGAACCTTAGATTTTTAGGAATACAATAACAATTAATAATATAATATTTGATTTAAAAACTATTTTGTGTCAATTTTGACACTATTTGATATATGATTTTTGTGAAAGTCATAACAGAATTATATGTTCGAAAAAAGTTGATTAAATCAACACTAATATATAATAGTAACTTATAAAATTAGTGGAATTCATAAAAAATCTCAAATTACATTTATTTTGGTGTTTATAACATCAATTATGTCAATATTTCATTAATAAGATAATTACTGCATCATCGTTGTGTCATAAATAAATTAAATTATTTGAAGTCTAAAAATTACAAATAAAATACCATCATGTAGGAAATCTTTTTATCTTTCTAATGAATATTTACAATCGAATTTATCTTATGTATAACCCCATATTAAAACTGATTTACTTATTAAACTTTGATTTTAACTATTTTAACCTTTCTTTAAATAAATTAATAATAAATGTCCTAATCTAATCCAAGTGGGCCTAAATGGTCATATTTTATTCCTAAGTTTTGTTTTTGGTCGAATTACACTTGTCCAATAGAATTAGGACATGTATTATGGTAATAGTAATATCATATTTACCGTTAGTTACCCTATTTACTATTAACCGCGGTATAAAAAAGTAAAAAGTTACTATTCACCAAAAAAATTATTTTCATCTCATTGAACCACATTTTAGTCCTTGATATTAACCGTGTCTCTCGGATTTTTGAAATTCCATTCACAGAAGCGGTAAAATTAAGTTTTATGAAAAATTCAGTTTTTTAACTACCACTTAGCAGTTTCACTATTCATCAAAAATTGATGTTTTTCAGAACAATGCCAAAATTTCATCCTAAGCTATATTTCATATTCCGAATTCAAAAATGAAGTATATTTTACCAAATTCATAACATAGAAGTTGCATTAATTAATTTTATAATTAAATCCCGCTGTTAAAACAAATAGCGTGTTTTTAAGAAACAATATCTATCAAAAGATTGACACTTGATTATGTCTGGTTTAAATGTGAAATTACAACCAATGACCAACATTGTATTAAATTGTAAAAATATATTCTAAATATACTTTAAAACCACTCAAATTAATGATTTATCACTATTAATTATTTCGATTAAAAAAGTTGTTTTTAATTATAATTTAGTAATTTTCACTATTCATCAGAATATGAAAGTTATCCGAAAAGTACCAAAATTTCACCTTAGGCTAAATTCGATACTCCGAATCCAAGAATGAAGTTCATTTTGAAAAATAAGATTTAAAGAATTTTAAAAAGTGGTTATTACTATTCATAATGGCTAGTTTTAATAATATTTTAATAGCACATCGTTGTTTAGTGAAACTCGGTATTGCGTATTACACACGCTCGTGATTGCATGTAATGCAAGGCAAGACAAGGATGCGTGTTGTGCAAGATCCTTTTGGTGTAGCGTACAACACAAGACATTAATAAAATTAAAAAGAATATTTTTTTATAAAATCTTGGGCTGTTACAGTTAATTAGAGTTTTTCATATTTATAATAATATATCAGTATATAATAACTACTTATGTTATTACTTTACCATGAAAAAACTAAATAAGAATACGTTCAAGAAGAAAGAAATTGAAAAAGATCGGTAATGGATATTACCTCTTTTTGACGCACGTTCACTTAACCTCCACTTAAAGAACTAAGGATGGAATTTTAAGAAGACCAGGACCTCTAGGATGATACTAGGGAAGTGGAGAAGAGATTTTGGCAGGGGTTGGACGAGCATGAATGCTCAAATTGGTGTGAGGAGGAGAGGGAGGAGGTGCCCTTTTATAAGGGAGGAGAGGGGCACCTTAGGAAAATCTCAAATTATTATTTTATATTAAGGTAAAATTCGGTTTATAATGGTTCCAAAGGGACTTATTTCGAAGTTAAAGTGGGGATTGGTCTAAAGCCTCTCATCCAATAGGATTTATAGAAGTTTAGGTTATTATTTTAACCTTATCAATTAGAATTAACTCTAAGTTAAATAATTTAACCTTTACTGTGTCTTTTTGTTTTCTTACACAATATGGTTAATAAACTTACCATAACAAGACAAACGAACACCAAGTTGTTTATTATTAATATATATGTCCTTATCTAAGTAATTTGGCCGAAACTTGTATTTTTATGAATTAAATTACAATTAATAATATAATATTTGTTTTAAAAACTAATTTATGTCAATTTTGACACTATTTGGTACATGATTTTTATGAAATTCATAACAAAATGATAAGTTCTATCCAAGTTACTTATATCACCAATAACATGCCACATTATCCTATAAAATTAATTTAAGTCATAAAAAGTCTAAAATTACATTTATTTCGGCATTTATAACATCAATTGTGTCAATATTTCATTAATAAGACAATTACTACGTCATCTTTGTGTCATAATAAATGATAATTATTTAATCCCTAAATATTCTAAATAAATTCATATGATGTAGATAATTGTATTATCTTTCTGGAAACTATTCATGTATGAAGTTTCATGAAGTTTTTCACTAAATTAAAATTATTATACTTATAAGGTTTAAGAAAGTGACATGTTGTCACATTCTTTGGTTTTAATAATAATTAAATTATTTTCATGGACACAAGTCCATAAAATGATTCTAATATGACCCTTAGGTTATATGGGTCTACTTTTATCCATCCAATAGGATTTTTCCAAGTGTTAGGGTAATTTTATAATATTATATTTACCCTTAATTACCCGATTTTCCTTTAACTATTATAAATATAATTTACCGTAGTTACTATTCACAATGCCCAAAAATAAAAAGTAGCTTATTTACATAATTTGGACACACTAATTCCAAATATGGAATCTATTTTTCGAAATTCAATACACAAAAGATGCAGAAATTAAATTAAAATTAATCCCGTTGTCGAAAGAAAACGGGTTTTTCTTTAAAACATTGCAAAAGATTGAATTGATTTAACCTACGAATTCAAGTTTAAATCAATGCTAATGACATACATTATATTAAATTGTAAAAATATATTCTATTTATAATTTAAAACCATTCAATATTATAATTTAACCACATAATATATTACGATGAAAAAAGTTGTTTTTAATTAATATATAGCGTGTTTTTACTATTCATTGAAATATGAAAGTTATCGGAAATATATCAAAACTTTATCTAATGTAAATTTTTATATTCTGATTCAAAAGAAGAATTTTAATTTGTCAAATTGAACATATAAACATGTCAAAACTAGATTTAAAGTGGGTGCTCCATCAAAAGGCGGAAAAACTGCATTTTTTGAAAAAAACTTATTTTACCCGAAACAATTATTTTGTTCTTATACCATGTTCTAGAAAATGTGTAATATGAATAATAATGTTATAAAATTCAAAATTTAGTTAATAATATTCATAACGGCTAGTTCATGAAAATATTATAATAATATATCTTTGTTTATTAAAACCTGGTATTGCGTACAACACATGCTATCGAGGAAGGTCGCGATTGCGTGTAATGCAAGACAAGTCAGGGTTGCGTGTTGTGAAAGAATCCTTCATTGTTTCGTATAAAAAAATCCAAACATATTTCATTTATACATTGAATATATATATATATATATACTCAATGTTGCGTAGAATAACTATCATCAAAATTGTGTGTAACATGATCCAAGAATAGTGTTGCGTATACTGCATGCTAATACGGTGTTGCGTATAGCGCAAGGTAATCTTGGTGTAGCACAAGACATTAGTAAAATTAAAAGAATATTTTTCATAAAATCTAAGCGTGTTACATTCTACCCCCCTTAAAATGATTTTCTCCCTCGAAATTCGTCGGGGTTATAAATGGTTTACTACTCGAAATTTGGTTTAATAGAAACCCACATCATAAAAAGGAATACCAAAACATGGCTTTTAAAAACTAAATTATGAAATGTAACTGTTCGACAAATTAACTCATCACGGGATAGGATAACATAGGTGAAAATATGGATATGGAAGAAAAATCTAACCACCAAGTTCTGATGGAGAGTGGTAGAGAACATGGCTATGAAAAAGCCAACAATCACAAAGCTATTGATTTGTGCTGATCTAAGGTACCATCTGATTAATCGAATATAAGGGAACAAGGACAACATTTTTGGTTTTCAGGATCATTTCCCTATTGTTGATGAATTAAAAGAAATACATGCATGATTTTGGTTTAATCTCACTGTTGTTCATGAGTTGAACAATTTCCACTTCATCCCTTAAAGAAGTAAAGTTGAAATTGTTATTCGTGATGTGTTAGCAGATCATGTGATAGAATAATGGGTCATTCCACATCTTTCAAACAAATGGTTAGAAAAAGTTATAAGTCCATCTTATGGTTAGATTAATCATATATGGTTCAAAAAATGAACTTATACTTCATATATCATACCGCTTAACAAAATAAAACTATTTTATACTAACCAGGGACTTCCTGTAGGCCGGTGGTGTGCGATAAAGGCCAGTCGTACTTCGGTTGTGGGTTCGATTCCCACAGCCTTGTCCGACGTGATGGGCTATCGTTTGTCCTACAGGTTGTCCTTTTTTCTAAAACTATATTACTATAACATCCCATCAATAATATCTAAAAAACTTCTATCCTTAAACAATACTAACTTATGTCCAACATAGTCCATTCCAATCTTTAGGCTTATCCATAATACTGCATTCCACTCTCATAATATAGTGAAATCGATTACCAGAGATTTAATACAATCGTTGATTCCCATATATCATAAGATATGTCTTGTTGGTCACATTCTAAACATTCAAAGGCCTTAATCATGTATTCTCTTGAATACCCATTGAACCTTAGTGAAAACATGAATGCAGTTAAATGTTAACACTTTCCACATACCAAAATCCTCAAAATTTTATATAATCAAACCATGATATAACCTTCTCCTTATATCAGTCATGAGCTCATGAATACTATCACACAATTAATTTTCTCCTTATCCCATCATTATGCGCATATCATCTACATTCCAAAAATATCTGAATAAACATTCATGGATACTGGTACCATTAATCATACACTTTCAAAACTCAAGGAAATACAACAGTGTAAAAATCTTTAGATGACTCTTTATTCCATAGTACCATGAGATTACTTATACAACATTACACATGATAAGCATGTAATCATTGCACTACATTATTAAACCATTGACCAAGCTTCAACAATTCTTTCATCTCACATATCATTTGTAGTCTTTTCATCATCATAAACATAAATACTACCCATACAACCATACTGATTCTCTTCATGATACTTTCCCTTAGGGAATTGGTTTGTATAATGCCAATAAATTCCACATTTAAAACATTTAACCATTGTTAATCTCGTAGGAATACCATTATCCTCATCCCAGGTGTTACCTGAAACTTTTCCTTTGCACTTACTGGCTTTGTGTCATTCTTTTCCACACCCAAAGCATCTTCCAGTTCCTTTGAAACATTTTCCTTGATGCCTCTTCCCATATGATTTAAATAGGGTAAATTGAACTTTCTTTCCTCTATGATCATCATGAAACTCCATCTTTCTCTTATTAGCTGAGTCAGGAAACATACAAAATTTTACTTTATTGATCATATTATGAGATTGTTGATTCGGCATAATAATGATGTTTGGACTTCCAAATCTCATTTCATTTGGTTTTTCATGAAGAATATCATTCCATTGTCCATCATATCCTCCATTATCGTGAATCAACTTGTTTCCAGCCATTTTCTAAAACCGAAAAAAGAATAGTGTGAGAGGAAAAAATCATAATAAAGGGGGAGTAACATCAATATATAACATATTAGGTTAAATTCTAAGATCTTTACCATAGTTCTAGGACTATATCCTATACGTATACTTATCCTTAGGGGCAACCCTAGACATACCTTAGAAATATCTCTAGGAATCTCACTAAAGTTCTCGCATCCTAGTTTCCAAAGGTTGACTAAACCTTTCCTCTGATACCAACTGTAGAGACTCGAAGCATGACGTACATGGACAATACATTACTTTTGCGGAATACTTAGTACATAACAAAAACACACACACAAGGACTGTAATAGTTTAGTGTCTTTGGAAACTTAGAATATAATCTTCTAGTCATGGTGAAAGATCTTCAACATCTCCCATAAAGATATTCCCCTTTTTTTACCTTAAACTTTTCTTTATATCCCGGGGAAAAGAAAACATAAAAGTGTGAGCTCAAATTCTCAGTAATGGTAAAAAAAAGATATATCAATCACATCATATTCATAAGAACATAACATTCTGGAAATCTTAACCTGCAAAAGAGAGCATAATTTCATAACATCGGATAAATCATAGTAGTGAAATGAAATCCCAATAATCATAACTTAAAACATGAAACTTTTTGGCATACACACATAATCATAGAGAATCATTTCTTGTTAGTCAAGACTCATTGCCAAGACTATCTTAGTGAACGAAGTCCATTTCTGAACCGAGTCACCCTCGTTTCAGTCCTGTTTCACTGAACTGGTATAACCAACCGTTCATGCCATGTCTATCTCATGAGATATAAAATCTTTACCCAATGCATTGGAGGGAGATATAGGTCCCACCAAGCTTATAATGATACCATTCTTATGTGTGCCACAAAATCATAAACCATACATCATTGCATAACCCATGTAATAAAAATGGGAATCTTAAACATCATGACATCATAAAACAATTCATATACGATAAAGGAATTCATAAAAATAATTCCATCACAACATAACCGAATCAATGTAATAATAGGGATAAAAACATAACCCTTTATTATCTTATATGGAAAATAATTTTGATAAAACACTTGAACTCCATTCTTGTGGAAAATATCCTTTCTTCTTCAAATTTTTTTTCCTTTCTTAACATGTCATACAATTTTAAACTAAAAGAAGTTGATTAAAAAGAAAAATGAAAACTTGTAAAGGAAGCTTTTTGGAAATAATGTTTTAAAAATCCATTCATGTCGTATAAGTTAAAAAAACATTCTTCTCATACTTTTGTCGGAAAAGTCAAAAAGTACCTCGTACGAAAAATGACGAAAGATCCCTATCATATATTTTACTAAAAACTAACCAAAGGGTAAAATAGGATTTAAACAAATGTAGGTGAATGGAAATAATATTACATATTGAGGAAACATGGATGTGGATGATAAAATACACCCCAGTAAATACCAAAGTATAAACAATCTCGGATAAAAATGAGATTGTGATATTTTCACTTACCTTATGTCCGATATGATTTGTACGTATCCGAAACTACTGTTTAATGATTTAAATATTGTCATTAACTTATTAAAGAATCATATTCATTGTTATGATATCATATATGGTTCACTTATGAATTTATATTACCCGTTCTTTTGTAAATTCCATGTTAAAGAAGCGTTTTGGGTAAAATCGTTTCATTTATCGTAGGTGTTTGGACTTGTTGTTCTTGAAATTATTATTACTTATATCATGATTTAATTACTTCCAAAATATAAAAAATGATTTATATATCATATATATTCAGTATATTTTTATATATAATAGATAGATAAATGAAATGAAACACACCGTTTATGGAGACGGTAGTCCGTACGTACGCATGAAAGCTGTTTTCCTTTCCTTATTTTCTTGAATGGAAGTAAGTAGATGACATAAATATATATATACATAAATCCAGTTGATTTACCATGTCATATATTTTATTATTATTCATTATATATACTTTATAATCATTCTGGAATGGTTAACATTGATAATGAATCTCATCGCGTCGTGGAGACGGTAGTCCGTACGTACGCACGAGCGATGATATCATTCCCATGGTCGTGGAATTGTGTTGAAGTGTATGTATACTATTTCAGTATCAATATCCACTCTATAATAATCATATATAGTTAATCATTACACCATTATTCCCATCCAATTAAGGTGGTTGCGGAAATAGATACAACACGTAGTGGAGACGGTATACTGTACGTACGCACGGCGGTGATTTCCTTTTTCCGTAGGACGGAACGAGGCTCTTGATTTCCTTTTTCCGATGACGATAAGCTTTAAGTTATTTATAATAACATATAATTATATAATAAATACTGATGTTATTACTTTACCATGAAAAAACTAAATAAGAAGAAGTTGAAGAAGAAAGAAATTGAAAAAGATCGGTAATGGATATTACCTCTTTTTGACGCACCTTCACTTAACCTCCTCTTAAAGAACTAAGGATGGTCTTTGAAGAAGACCAGGACCTCTAGGATAATACTAGGGAAGTGGAGAATAGATTTTGGCAGGGGTTGGCCAAGCTTAATGCTGAAATTGGTGTGAGGAGGAGTGGGAGGAGGTGCCCTTTTATAAGGGAGGAGAGGGGCACCTTAGGAAACGCTCAAAATATTATTTTATATTAAGCTCAAATTAGGATTATAATGGTTCCAAAGGGTCTTATTTCGAAGATAAAGTGGGTACTGGTATAAATACTCTAATAAAATAGGATTTAGACAAGTTTAGGTTATTATTTTAACCTTATCAATTATATTTAACTCTATGTTAAATAATTTAACTTTTACCGTGTCTTTTTGTTTTCTTAAACTATATGGTTAATAAACCTACCATAACAAGCCAAAAGAACCCCAAGTTGTTTATTATTAATATATATATCCTTATATAAGTCATTTGGCCGAACCTTTTATTTTTTAGGAATTAAATAACAATTAATAATATAATATTTTTTTAAAAACTAATTTATGTCAATTTTGACACTATTTGGTACATGATTTTTATGAAACTCATAACAGAATGATAAGTTCCGAAAAAGTTACTTATATCAACAATAACATGTCATATTAACCTATAAAATTAATTTAAGTCATAAAAAGTCTCAAATTACATTTATTTGGGCATTTATACCATCAATTATGTCAATATTTCATTAATATGACAATTACTGCGTCATCTTTGTGTCATAATAAATGATAATTATTTAATCCCTAAAAATTCTAAATAAATTCCTATGATGTAGATAATTGTATTATCTTTCTGTAAACTATTCATGTTCGATGTTTCATGATTTGTTTCACTAAATTAAAGTTATTATACTTATAAGGTTTAAGAAAGTAACATGTTGTCACATTCTTTGGTTTTAATAATAATTAAATTATTTTCATGGCCAAATTACATAAAATGAATCTAATCCGACCCTTAGGTTATATGGGTCTACTTTTAGCCATCCAATAGGATTTTTCCAAGTGTTAGGGTAATTTTATAATCTTATATTTACCCTTAATTACCCGATTTACCTTTAACTATAATAAATAAAATTTACCGTAGTTACTATTCACAATGCCGAAAAATAAAAAGTATCTTATTAACATAATTTGGACCCACTGATTCCAAATATGGAATCCATTTGTCCAAATTCAATACAGAAAAGATGCATAAATTAAATTAAAATTAATCCCGTTGTCGAAAGAAAATGGGTTTTTCATTAAAACATTGCAAAAGATTGAATTGATTTAACCTAAGAATTCAAGGTAAAATCAATGCGAATAACATAAATTATATTAAATGGTAAAAACATATTCTATTTATTCTTTAAAACCATTCAATATTATAATTTAACCACATAATATATTACGATGAAAAAAGTTGTTTTTAATTAAAATATAGCGTGTTTTTACTATTCATTAAAATATGAAAGTTATCGAAAAAATATCAAAACGTTATCTACTGTAAATTTTTATATCCTGATTCAAAATAAGAATTTTATTTTGTAAAATTGAACATATAAACATGTCAAAAACTAGATTTAAAGTTGGTGCGCCATCAAAAGGCGGTAAAACTGCATTTTTTTTAAAATACTTATTTTACCCGAAAAATTTATTTTGTTCTTATACCATGTTCTAGAAAATGTGTAAGCTAAATAATAATGATATAAAATTCAAAATTTAGTAAATACTATTCATAACGGCTAGTTCATGACAATATTATAATAATATATCGTTGTTTATTAAAACCTGGTATTGCGTACAACACATGCTATCGAGGAAGGTCGTGATTGCGTTTAATGCAAGCCAAGTCAGGGTTACGTGTTGTGAAAGAATCCTTCGTTGTTTCGTATAACAGAATCCAACAATATTTCATTTATACATTGAATATATATATATATATATACTCAATGTTGCGTAGAATAACTATCATCAAAATTGTGTGTAACATGATCCAAGAATAGTGTTGCGTATACTACAAGCTAATACGGTGTTGCGTATAGCGCAAGGTAATCTTGGTGTAGCACAAGACATTAATAAAATTAAAAGAATATTTTTCATAAAATCTCGGGGTGTTACAACATCTGCCCAGGTCATTTCAACTAACTGATCCGATATTTCTCTATATACTATCACTAAATGTCATTCTTTACATTTATTTATATCTAAATAAATTATAAATACATGAATATATCCACCCATGGATATAAATGAAACATTCTGAGCATTGTAGTCTATATTTTCTTTAAATATTTCCCTCCGGTCTATTACAAAGATCAAGTAAAACATATCCAACTCCAAGATTGTAAAATCCTATAGAAACTGCATTTTGTCATTTGTAATGGGACATTCTATTATTTTAAATCCTCTTCAACTAGTTATCCAAGGGGCGTCTTGATATTCATGATGCGATGTATCATCTATTGTGGAATACTAATTGGATAACAACATAAGAAGAAATTAATGAATGAAATGTTCCAATATCAAAAAAATGAATAGGTGTAATGTTTAAAATAATGGTACCTTACACCATAGAGGACCCTATTTTATCTCTCAAAATATCTCATTCTGCTCCATAAATTTGTGACTCATATGTCACAAGATAGGTGTTTTATCCTTGTTTTGGTGTCCACTGAAAAACTACCGTGTTAATGGAAACATCCTAGCTACTTAGTGTACGAGGATTAAAACAAGTATGCTGGTATCGTGCCTTCTAGGAATCTAATGGATAAGGATATAAAAAGCCATATCATCCCACTAAAATTTGATGTTTTTTCAATACATCTTAATATGGACATTCATGACATAGTGGCTGCAATTTCGTGGTGGTTATGTTCATTCAATCTACAT
The DNA here is from genome assembly GCA_963277665.1 of Viscum album. Taxonomy (NCBI): domain Eukaryota; kingdom Viridiplantae; phylum Streptophyta; class Magnoliopsida; order Santalales; family Viscaceae; genus Viscum; species Viscum album. The sequence continues at coordinate 608,297,040 of OY728137.1, read as the reverse complement.
GTTTGTTAAGGACCCACATTGAAAACAACATGTTTTTATATCTGATCTTTGTGGATGATTAACTAATTATATAGTCTAGGTATGGGGTGTGTGACCTCTTTGAAAATAGACATACCTTATTCTATAATTTCTTGAACTAGAGTAAAAAACTCTCCCCATGGGAACAAACAGACTACCTCCCATATGATTAACTATAATATATTTTCAAACCATGTTTTCCATGTTAATCATATTTTTATAATCCATAATTGAGAGAGGATCTATTTTGGATCAAATATATTGTGGTATTCCAAACTCATTTATTTTTACCATCAAGGATGTACTAGATACTATATCTAGACATAAACAAACCACATTCATAATGATTGCTACAAACTCCATCATAGAGAAATTTTCATGCTTTCTACTAATGAAATATGTGGTTCATACAGATTTGAGTATTTGGGGATATATTAATTTGTTGATCATTTCTTCAAAACCCCCACACAATTCCAAGATCTTCATTATCTTGGATAGATAAATCACCCCATTGTTATGCATGATCATCCATAATATAAGTATCCAACAAATTCATTATCCCTAGAACTATATAAAGAAAATAAAAAATTCTCTTTATTCAGTTTACAAATGGTTTTACTTTTCTAGGTTCCTAATCCCTCCAAAACATCATTAGATTATACTTATGAAATTGTACTGAATGATTCAGTTACCCTTGTTCATCAGTTTCATTTCCTCTATCAATTTTTGGAAACACATTCCCAATCCTCAGTACAACTTACTAGATCACAATCTGTTCATGTAAAACAACTTTTTCAATAGCTTCTACTTTCTAGTTTATATGATGTATTCTTCATATAATATTATATAAGTAGAAACTTATGACCTTCCGATTATTTGTTTCTTATAACTGAATGATTGGATAAATTCAAAAACATCATAAAAAATAATCCCTAACCTAATCAATAACTAGTGAAACCATAATTTCGATGATAAACTAATTTATTGGTTTTTATAATCAATATTAATAATTCATGGGAAACAGAATCCATGTTTTATTTCATATCATAATTCATGGTATGAAACACTAATTCGTTAATCCCACTATGATGATATAAAAACACCCTAGAAAGTGTGTTATAACCCTAATGTACCTAAAAACACCATGGTAAGTTTAATTTCATTATAAAAAGATTAACCATTGATTTCTTTTACAACATGTTTCATGTTTTGGAAGTCCAATCTCATTACAAACAACATAACTCAAGGATAAAAAAAATTACTATACCAGTAATCTCATGAACCATACAAATTTATAAAATATTACTCAAAATATAATTTGAGAGACCAAGACTAATATGATTTGTTACCACCCACCAATCCATATTATCTTGAGATTAGGCTCTATAGTACTAGACTTGGGTAACATTCGTATGATACCAAATGCTATAAATAAATTCCAAGGGAATTAGAGGACATTGGGGGGTGATTTTTCTTTTAGGAACACACAACCCGTTAAGAGATAACACATTTGATAGACCAAATGATGCATGTTAATAAATAACATAACATAATAAAATACCAATATATAAAAATTCAAAGAGAAATGGAAAATATAAATAATGTTAAATAATAAAACTCAAAGTTGAATGACATTGGTACCATGGTGCCACCATCCCAGATAGAGATGAAGAGACTACCAATATATACTTTCATTAACCGATAAACGTGGTCAAGGACCAATACTTGGGAATTATGAAATGTGACACTTCCATGTATCTTAGTAGATGAGATCTTCAAATACAGAAAAGTGACCATGTAGGGGAGAGTATAGAAATCAGTTCAATTTCCCTGAATAATTCCCACAACATTCCATTAAGCCAATAACGTGCTGGTATATTGACATAAACCAAGTGAGAGGTAGATACAAAAAATAGAAAATACTATATAAAAGTTCATATAATAAAACAAAAATATAATGATTATAAAACAATATAAAATCCATTTTTATATTTCACCCATATCACACCCGCATACACAATAACTCATGCAACCATGGACCTCCATATACTTATGGTAGGTAAGTCATCTGATCACCAAGCCATCTCTTGGTGACCATCTAGAAGGTGGTACTTTCAACCATGATCCATCCAAAATTATCATTATTTGATAGTAGCAATTCATACTATAACCCATCCCAAATAATAATTATTTGATTTTGGTACATCATCCCATTAACCATCCCTCATAAACAAAAAATCATACAAAAAAATTATGTCAAAATTTCCAAAAAAAACATTCATTTTAAAAATTCAAATTTCTGAATACACACTTTGTTGAAATCACGTATCTAGGGATTTTATAATAAAATTCACAAGAGATTCATAAAATAAAAAAATATTATTTATAAAATAAAAAACAAAATATGTTATAGAATTATACATTAGGATAGAAGCCAACAACCTTGATAATATTGGCACAATGGATCAAAGATGATTTTGTGGATTATATCCTTTTTCTATCTAGTTCATTTATCAAAATACAAAAAAAATTCTTAATCAAAAATCTGAACACATTGATCCTAGTATAAAAATATTGATCAATATTTATAATCTAAAAAACTTGAGATATCCAAGATAATAAGGGAGAACTGAACCCACTCTCTTAATTCAACATATGATCGACCAAAAAGTCGATGTCACCAGGGTTTGTACATCTAGAATCCCTGGAATTCATTTATTGAAACATTAGGAGTTGGGAGGGAGAATAAAATGATGTGTGAGGAAAAAAACATATTTTTCATAACTTTAAATTTTGGGCATGGGATTTGACACAACATAAAGACTATATGCACATTTTTTATATCATCATGGTCGTGTATTGGAAAATTTAAATCACCTCAGTATTATGTTAAAAACTAGTTACAAGATAAGTAAATTTTACTCATTGTTATTTTTAGAAACCATCCGAATGTTTTTATTCTTAATAAAATTAAATTATGACTCCATAAAATTAAAATTCTATAAATGAAGGCATACCTTAAACAGTGGATTTTACACTTGGCTTAAGACCATAAAACACGTTTCGAATATTGAAATTCATATTGGGTATGTAATTCTTAACATACCTGAATATTTTTATGAAGGTAGTTTCATAATATGTGAAACTTTATTGTCCCTTTTTAATTATTCTAATATGGATTCTATTATTCTCAATTTTTTTCTAAGGAGGGAAATAGTTAACAAGGAACACCTCCTTAAAATTGTTCTATTTGATGAGTTCTCTATCTTATTCCTACCTATTATTCTGGATTAATAAATACCATTTAATAGTATCACCATTGAAATAATACAGTAAATTTGTTACAATTTTTTTTTCACTACATCCTAATTCCATAAATATCTTTTTTAAATACTAAATCCATTTCACTTATTCCACTTGATCAGTAGTCAATGTAAATAGAGGGAGAAATTGTCTCAAAAAATAATCTAATTTATGACATTATAATCACTGAAAAGGATAATCCATTTAAAAAAATGACATGTTTCATTACATGATTAATATACCCTAATATTCCTAGAACGTTTAATGTTATGATACCGTCTATATTGGAATTCCCAATTGGGAAACATCAATATTGGATAAAGGTATTGATACCCTTCTTATTTTTGGGATCCATTTCTAAATAATAGCACATAAAAGATTAGATCATATCATAATGATACATAACACATATTTCAAAAAGTACAAAAATACATATAATAAATTTAAAAAGCTATACTAATATAATAAAATACTCATAAACATGGTTTCATAGGGATGTTCTTCTACCCTTGTCCTTAAATTCTATCAAAGGGTTATGTTTTCAAATATATTTTTTCAAATATATGTTCTCAAATATATGTATTCCAATATCTAGTTTTTATGGAGTCAACTATATTTTCAATGATACCAACTGCTACAACCCTACACGTAGTCACAAAGAAATGAAGAATTATTTTATTACTTTGTTATAGATAAAAAATGTGATCCCAAATGATCAAAAAATTTATTATTGTTGGAAAAATATATTACATACATGATACCCACATTACATTGGAAAAATAAAATAAAGAATAAAAAAATAAAATCCATGAATTCTTAGAGCTCATTAAAAGAATTCATTTCATATCCTATGTAATTAAACCAAAATAATGGTTATCCAAATTATCAATATGGGTTAAGTATAACAGGATCTATCATTAATCAATAATAATAATCAACATGGAAAGATAAATAACTAATATAAATTTTATTGAATAATTAAACTAAAAATGAAATGCATACATAGATAACCTCAAAGATAAATTCACATGGATAATATTATATAATTTATTCTCAATTATTTAAATGAATAACCATTGAACTCCAGGTTTCCTAGGTACATGGTACCTTTACCGTCATGACCTTTAAAAATACAATTTAGGATACCAGGTTGAAAACCATCAGATTTTCCAAATAGTTTTATCTCATGAGATTATCACTTATTCAAGGGTATTACAGTAAATTGAACCAAAATAATGAAATACCAGTACAATTAATTCTATATATATCATAAAATCGATTTAATTTATAAAAAATGTTCATTATCAAATATCCCTTCTGATTAAAGGGTTCATATTTATCAATATTTATAAAATAAAAAATTTAAAATTCAAAGTAAAAACTATATATAAAAATCATATATGGTTTATGAAACAATAATATCCACTAAAATATAATAAGGATATAAAAATAAAAATAATTTCAAATGAAAAATTATTACATGAATGTGATAGTTTCATGATAGAGGAATCAATCACAAAATGAATTGATATTGTGCCAAAAATTTAACCACCAGGTAATATTCATATAAAATCCCCATGGATGAGATAATTAAAATTAAAACATAACATAACATTAGTAATGATTTATTCCAGATATTTAATTTCATAGGGAATTATATTCATAATATAGAAGTGTATTGGTGCCTAATGATATATTAGTCCTAATGGAATGTAAATTAATGGAAAATCCCAAAACATGAGTCTAACATATCACATGTGTCTTTATCTTCTAGAACAGAAACATTTGATAATTATTAAATTGTTTGAGAAACTTCATGAAGTATTTTTTTATTTTACCTATTAAAATTATATATACAATTACTAAATCATTTATGTAAAATGATGACGTTATTACCATATTTAGTATATGTGTCTAAAAATATTTGGTTGGTCAACTGTTGAAAAAAGTTAATTTTTTAAAAATATCTTGAATAATAATCATTAAAAAATTATCATATTTATAAAAATTAATACTTTTAAAAAAAATCATTGAATGTGGTTATGAAAATTAACTATTGTTATTATCACTTAGACTTTTGGTCGTATATATGCACGAGTAACATTTCCATATTTTAATGATAATTATAGAATGATGGTATGAAACATTTATCATTTCAGAATGATAATTATATCTTAAATAAAATATTTTTTAGTCATATATGCTTTTATAGGTAAATTATGTTGTGAAGATGGAATAAAATTACTTCAAGGAGGTGGTATTCCATATGTACATGAACAAATTTTTTCACATTTTCAGTGTGTGATTTTGTAGTAATGAAAAATATATATTATATTTATAAAAAAGTAATTATGTCATAAATATAATATTAATTTCATTTAAATAATATATATTGTGTATATATTTATTTAATTTAATACATAATATTTAGTGATAGGGTATGAAATTCATCATTCATAGATACAAAATATAGTATATATGCATAAACACTACTTCCATTTCTTTATTGTATTAAATGAATGAAAGATAAATGATATATATTTATATTATAATTAAAGTATAAATGTTATCTACTATAAAAAAATATTTTTATTAAACCAGCTTTAATACCATCCTAGTAATGTGTGACCGAAACACATTACATTGAGGAGGTGGTAGTCTACCCATCAACAAGGTATGTTATCATATTCTGAAAAAATTTAAATAATGAAGCTATGTGTTATATAATAATTCAATAAGAATAAATAAATCATATATATCATATATATAATATATATACTATAAATAAATCATTATTCCAAGCCACAAACTATTTAAATGGAAGAATGATTGAAATTGTTTCGTGAGATGGTAGTCCTCCGTATACATGAAAGATGATTGTATATCCCATTTTATGGATGTGTTTGATGTTGTATGTCATTCCCTTAACATAAAAACATGTCATTATGCTTAATTTTGTAACATTATTATATAATAATGATTTAAAAATAAATAATGTAGTTGGAGAGTGAGATAACAATAAATTTCCATAAGAATAACATTAAAACTTTTTTGGATTCCCCAATAAATTTTCAATAATACTAGTAATGGGATTTTAATAAAAAAAAATTATCCTTATAGGATAAGGGGAGATGATTTAAGGTGTTAATTTGGTATTTAATTTATGATATAAATTTGTTTTAGGGTTTTAAATAAGGGGAAGGGGGGTTATGCCTATGGGGGGGACACACATGGCCTTTTTTTAAAAAAATTGATTTCTCCAAACATGTTTACCTAGAAAAATGTATCCATGAAACAAAACATTAGATCCTTGATGTTATATGAACATAATATATCCATTACATGGGTGTTGGGAAAGTGTAGGGTAATTTTTACACCTTATAATCTATGTTTAACAACTATGTAATCCTTTTTCTTCCATAATCACCATATTTAATTTTATTTCATTCAATAATATTTAGCCAAATTTTTTTAACATAGTGGAAATTTTTAATTATTTCTATTGAAAATATGGAATCCATTTCACCACATTATAATCAGGGTTTTGGTAGAAATTAGCTTTAAATTAATCCCATGGATTGGATGAGAAATCCTTTTTAACATGAAAATGTTCAAAAGAATGAAATGTTTTCCTATCAAAATTCAATAAAAAAATTTGTCCTAATTAAATAAATAGGATTAATTGATGTAAATTTGATCTATATAATCTTGAGAAATATAAAAAATTAATTTATTTTTATGATTTATTTAAATGAAATGGTTTTTTAATTAGAATTAAATATATTAATTATTAATGGTGAATGGAAACTTCTCATTAAAATATCAAAAATTCACCATATGGTAATTTTAAAATTACTCATTAAAATTTTATTTTTTTGTCAAATAAAATTTAATAATGTGTCAAAAGTCAAATTTTAAAAAAGAGCTCGATTATAAGGTGTTAAAACAACAATCATGAAAATCTATCTCTTTATTGTGAAAATATTATGTTTCTTATCTTGTGCTTGTAAAATCAATTAGATGAGTGTAAATTTTTTTAATGAATATATAATATATTAATTTATTTAATTACATTCACTTATAATAATTAATTTAATTGATTTATATAAGACACTTATGGGAGTATTAAAATTGAATTTTTATAAAAACATCTCTTATACATTCAATCGGCTTATTTTAATTTTCAATTAATTGGTCACCAATGAATTCACCAATATATTATTAGATGTTATTTAATACTACTCATAAGCACAAATTTAATTTATAATACATAATTTACTTTTTAAATAATAGTATTAATAGTATTACATAAGACCCAACCTTGCATGTAAATGAAGATAAATTTGGGGTTCCTCATAGAGCATGTAAAGATTACCATTATCTATAATGCAAGATAAAATAAATGTTTCGTTTATAATAATATTGACTTAGTTTTTATTATATATAATGATATAAGAAAATTAAATATTTTGTAAAATGAAAATATTTTAATGTCTTGCGGGGTTAATGTATTTTTGGTTTTTAATCTTATCTCAATCACCCAATTTCTTATGATCTATGAACTATATCTCAATCCATTAATGCTTAGGAATTAGTATTATCATGAAATTAAATGATTACATTTCTAACTCATTTTATCCAAATATTAATCATAGTAATTGGATTATTCTATATGACACTTGTACATCCCTTTCACCCTTAGTAGATGATTTTTTTATTAACTCGTATTAATATGTCAGTTTTCATCAAATGAAATGACAAATATAAAAAACACTAATTACCAAGATAATGATAAAATTGTGAGGATGATATTTATTTAATATGATTATAATGTAACACTCTCATATTTTAAAATAGAAATATTTTTTGATATAATATGTGGCATAAAAAACTGTGCATAAACAACCCCTAAAATATATTTCAGTAAATATAATCACTTCGATCGATTCTGGAACACAGAAACCTTAATATAAATAAAATGAAATGTTGTATGAAATTGATACCAATAAATTATTATTATTATTATTATTATTAAGAAATAAATTTCTAATTTTATGTTAATATATTGATTATAAATAAAATAAAAAATCATAAAAATGGAAAAACAATTTTTTTCTAAAAAAAATTATTTTTTCTAAAAGACGGTTTACTCTAGCATTGCACACATAATTTGAAATTCATTATAAGAATTTTATAAAATTTTATTTGATAAAATTAACATCATACTTTAAATATAAATTTTAAAATAAGAAGACTCATTTTTTTGAAATATTCTTTAATGTTTCGTTTTTTGATGAATAGTGATAGATAATAGTTTTTAAATGAAAAAATCATTTTAATTTAAACAATTTATATAGGTAAGTTTTATTTTAAAATTTTTTAATGAAAATTTAGTTTAATAATATATTTATTAATCATATTTAAACAAATTCATTCATTTTCTATTGATTTATGATATAAAAACTATATAATATGTTAATGATTTTATCGTTAGAATAATGTTTTCCCATAACATTTGTGGGATTAGTTTTAAATTTAATTTTTTCATATTTCTGATTTTAATTAGAAAAAATGTGTATTATATTATTCATAATAAAATTTTATAAAATATAATAAATTATAAACAAATATTTACCTAAATAGATCCTGAAAACAATTTTTGTACCACAATTAAGGAAAAATGAATTTATGAGGGATTGAACATAACAAATATTGTTAAAATGACCTTTAAAATTTTCTAAAATCATTTAAATGTCCATATATCGACCATAAAATATATAATTATCTAAAATTTTATTTTTAACAATTTTTAATGTGAATAATGTGGATACACCTATTCCATTTATAAATTTAAAATTGTGCAACTCACCTCAGTTATAAAAGGATAGCACCTCCCCTCTATTCCTAAAAACATTAAAACCTTTTTTATTATTCTAATATATTTCCAAATAACTTAAAAACATTTCTCTTATAATTATATATGACATTAGTTTTGAATAAATCCTATCTGGGAAGTATTTTTTTGAAATCCTATATAGTTTACATGATGAACATGTAATGTTCTTTAATGAGCTTCATTAATTTATTTCATCCCACATATATATAAATTATTATTGTTTCATTTGGATATAATATTTTCATTATGATTCATATAATTATATTTTTTTAGTTTTCATCAATGACCTAAAAACATATCCACTTTAACTTAATTTTTTTTGGAATCAACGATCGTGTGTAGAGCAGACTACTACCTCATGAACCAATATCATTTTATTTTTTCCATTAGAACCTATCAAATTTGGGTATGATGATTTATATAATGTTTATATATTATTTTTTAAAAAATAATAATACATATATAGTAATTATATCATTTATAGCTTCTTTACTTTCTATTTCGTATGGGATATAATGACATTGTACATGATTATGATGATCTACCTCTTCACTAAGTGATGGGATTTTATTTTCAATAAATATTTACATGAAAGGTAGTAAGGATAAAAATAAATAATATATATATATAAACCTACACTTAACATATATGTATATTACATCATTTTAGACTAAAATTCATCACATTACAAAAATATATGATCGAGGACTGTTACAGTTTAATGTCTTTGGAAACATAGAAAAATAATATTCTACCATTGTGAATGAACATAAACATCTCCCTTAGATATCTATCCATTTACTAAAACTATGGAAAAAAATTCCTCATAACCCATGGAATAGAAACAATATAAATGTGTAAGATCAGATTCCCAGTAAGGTTTAAAAATTACTATATGTAATTATAACATGAGAATAATTATATGAGAACATTATTTTGACATCAAAAGATCATACCCTATGTATAATGAATCATAATAAAGAGTTATGGAGTAAATATATGATATCCATAAGACAATATTCCATAGGCTGATTAACCAACCTATGTTATTCATAGGCCATAATCTCATTTAATATAAGTGTATCACAATTATAGATAAAGAAATCCATTTCATGAGTAAAGGTTACATACCAAGACCATAAACATAGTGGATCACAACACACATATTAACCCCATTGTGGATTAAGAAAACACATATACCCCATGGTCAATCAGGATACAACTACACCCCATAGTTGATCTGGTTACCTCGTTCTTCAATAGTGTATCATATTATGTATCATCGCATACTATATTAGGAACCACATGTTTACCATTTTGGATCATGTCACATGTGTTTCCCATTATAGATTAAGCTCATCGACTAGTTTTCCATCATTATCTCATGTCATATAACTCATTACCCAATTAACTAGATGGATATACAGGTCCCACCCACCACATAAAAAATCATACCTACATGTTCCACAAGATAATAAAACATGCATAATATCATTACCAACAAAATGGGATGGGGTTCAAAAACATACTATCATAACCAATGAAATGATATTTTTATCATAAACATTTCATCATATCTATACCTATAGAAAATATATAAGTTATATAATAGTTTCATGAAAACATAACCCATGAAATGGTGTGGGATTCAAAATGATTTAAATTGTGGAATAGAAATAGTTTTCATAGACATAATTCCCTCAAAAAATAAACCAATAAATAAAGATTATGAATGGTATTCTGGGATAAAATAAACTGTAAATAATAATATATAAAAATTATGTTATAATATATGGATAAATATTTTGAAAGGAAAAATGAAACCATTTAAGTAAAATATATTTTCATAAAAAATCCTTCTCATAAAACCATTTCAAAAAACATTTTCTTATAAATAAGGATTTACAATTTCATTTAAAATAATTCATGAGCAAAAAAACATTTCATATTTTAAAAAAACATTTTGAAACATAATAAATATTGAATTTATTTTTCTTTTGAAATATATTTGAAAACATATAAAATAATCTTGATGATATTTTGAATTCTATTATCTTTGGTAACACATTATAAACTCATTAAGAGAGATTAAAAACATCTTTAATACCATTTAATATGGAAATACATTGAAAAAATAAAAAGAAGGCTTGAATTCATTCTTGAAGAACATTTATAAACTATCGATTTTAATCATTATAAAGAAACTATAAATTCACAAAAATCTTTTTCATTGAAAACTACTTTTTAAAAACATATAAATGATGATTAGAAAATCATTTATAACAATATTTATACATGAAATTTTTTGGAAAACCAATTTCATTATAAAATTTTTGTAAATCATGCATGACATAGAATATTATGAATATTTTTATTGAAAAATAAAATTATAGACATTGAAATGGATTATCAAGGATATAACAGTTAAGATTGAGGGTAAATCGGTGTATCCCAAACATTCCTTTTCCAACATAAAATGGTTTGAATAGTCTGTTAATTGGAAAAGGATAAGGGGATTATATTTAAAAAATAGATATTAAAAAATTATGTAAATTGTTTTTATTCATTTGAGGATAATAATACAACTTTATTATAATCATTTTTTGAAAAAACGTTTTTTAAAGAACATATTTTATGACTAAAAGGGTAAATATTATCAAATTTTCACCAATTGTTTTCTTAATAATCTTTAGTACTAAAGAGTGAAAACTAGTTCCATTACTTGGAAATAATATTAACAACCATAATATATTAAATAGTGTTAGAGTTCATAAAATCTTAATTATTATATTTCATTAATGGAAGATTAATCATAAATAATATTGATCAAAGATGAAATATTGAAATAAACTCTTACAAATATAAGACCATTAAATCATAATACCCATGGTATAATAACAATACATGACACATGTAATATCATTAAATTAATAATATTCATGATAAAACATATCAATGGGAAGTATATAAACTCCAATGAAAAATATATGTGTACAATATGGCAAGTCTCTCTAAGATGTAAAATTGAGAAAAGAACTACATTACTGATTTGGTAGCTTTTGAACCGTAAACCCTTTGAAAGATAAATAATAATGTGGATATAGAAATATAGATAAATTTAATAATATTTAACAAAAAATACATTCATTATAAGTATATAAACCACATAAAAGTTATTAGTGGTGTACATGGCATGTATATTAGAGATATAAAAAGTGAGATAAGAAAACACTTACCAAAAGTATTTATTTTCTTCGTAAACATAATAATATCCAATATAGTAAATATTATTCTATTATAAATATTACACATATAAAAATATTATATCTCACACCATATATGATTTTATTAAGACCTTATATGAGATATTAATTATAAAATCTATGTTTTGGTTATGTCTCATGTTATAATCACTTTTTGTAGATTATTTGCCTTTTTATTCATGGTCTCTTTACGTACTTCATTATTTACCTAATTAGTAAATGTAAATCACAGCATAAAATTCATACGTATTTATTATATGTTAATTTATAATAATAAAAAAATAAAATAAAAAAATGGAATACACCATTCATAGAGATAGTATTTCATACATTCACATGACTTTTGTTTCCCTTTTATTATTATTTTATAAGGAATAATATAAATGATATATATATATATTTAATATTATATCATTTTAATTATATATATATAATATATATTTATTAAAATAATCCTTAATACAATCCATGTAATTTGTGACTGAATCACATAGCTTTGAGGTGGCTGTTGTCCACACATCAAAAAATGGAGTTATTATATTTTCAAAAAATGGAATGCATGATGGTAGGTTTTATATAATCATTAAAATAATAATAAATTAAAATCATATATATGCATATAATATATAATATTATGTTCATTATAATTCTCAACCATGATAGGTGGTAATGGAAAATCGAATAAAATTGTTTCGTGAGCTGGTAGTTCATTTTACACGAGAATGGAATGTTTGTTTCTAATTAGATAGTATTGTTGGTATGTGTAGGTAAAATAATTAATATAAAAAATCAATTTATATTTAGAATGACTTGGTTATTATATAGTCATTAAATAAGAATACTCGAAGTGGGATAATGAAAATAAAATAAAAGATCTTGAGAAAGGATGTTACAACATATTTATGGACGTCCTTATGGTTTTCACCAAATAGATTCCATAGATATATATATTATAAAATAGAGAATTATATTATTAAGTGATGGATTTTTTATGGAGTATTGGTTATATTAGTTTTTATCCAAAGTGTTTTATTGATGTGAAAAAATTGGAGGGTTGATTTCCTTTTTATTATGGAGGAGATGTGGAATTCCTATAATTTTTTGAAGAGGGAATTAATCCCACATTTTTCCAATTTCACGAGGATCTAATGATACTCCATATCCAAGAAAAAGAAGGATATGCAATTAAAATTACAATGAAATGGATTTTTTACATTTTTTGTCTCAATTTTGTCCTTTTGTTTAAGGATTAGTACAATGTTACGAATTTTTTTTCTATTAATCGCATCAAGTATTTTTAATCAATTTCACTAATGTTATTGGTAAAAAACTATGTTGATCTTATTATAAACTATAAATCTTTCTTATCAATAATACAGAATATATTTTCCAAATACGAAACACAATATTGGTAGAAATATATTTATTTTTAATCCCATAGACTAAAAAACAAATCAAGTTTTTAATGTAAAAAATATTAAAATATCAAGAAAAAATCTATATCCAATATCATCGATAAATTAATTAAAATGGCCTAAAATGGAATAATTAATGTAAAATTTATATAATTTAACATTATAATAATTTCAAAATAAAATTTTACATGATAAATGATATAGATTAAATATATTTTTGAATTAAAATGGTGTATTTTTAACTATTCATTAAAAGTGAAACATCTGATAAAAAAATAACCCCAAGTAACTACTGATAATTTCCATTAAAATATGTTTGTTTTTATAAAATAATTATTAAAAATGTGTCAAATTTGTGACAAAAAATGGTTTCTACATTAAATGGCGGTAAATATTCCTTTTAGAATCATGCATCCATTATTAATAAAATTTGATTTCTTATTATATTATAACTATAAAATATATTGGATGAGAATAAAATATATTTATTGAATATATAATATAGATATTTTATTTAAAAACTTAATAAAATTTTGTTTGTTTAATTTATTATGAAAAATTTCTTCTTGTAAATAGGAAAATACTTTTCATCGAAAAGAAATATCTTTATTCTCAAATTTAACATTTTATAATTTAAAACTAATTTATTCTTCAAGGATTATTTTTATGCTGATGTTTTTCCCATATATTAATAATTTAATTAATATAATTCACATATTTCATTCTAATGGAATGGTGATTATTATAATTGTTTATTAATATTTTACATTATAGTTATATAATACACATTATTCTATGTTACAAAAGCAATCGAATGGACTAGTTATTATATATAACATTAGACAAACAGAGTGTTATGGGTACATCATACTATAGTTTATTTAGTGCATGATTGACTTGGTGTTTTTTGTAATGCAATATAAATATAGTGATTTTTTTAAAAAATGAATATATTTATTTCCATATGAATTGATAACAAATATCTGATATATTAAAAAAATCCAATTTATTTTCAAAAAAATGTGAGGTTGTTACATTCTACCCATCTTAAAATGAAATTATTCCTTTAAATTCATTTGGGTTTTAAATTTTTTAATTAATGAATGTCCTTCATGGAATACCCAATCATAAACATGAATACTATTACACTTATTAAAAAGTTAATGCTAGAAACATAACTATAAGGACCCAAGACTTAAACATTACATAATCATGAATTATGTTAATAATTAACATTGAGTATCTATTCATGTTTAGAGTTTTAGAGAATTTGGCCCTGACTATTCCATTAAATCTAAAAAATTACAAAGTAGACACTTCTACTATTTCCAATTTTTTCACAATAAAAAACTCTATTCATTAAACAATGGTTTTTTTCTAGATACAAATCTTCTTGAATAATTCCTTTCTCTTATCCTTCCTTATACCATTTGAATACATTTAAAAAACATGGGATAACAATAAAAATCTTAATAAGGGTAATAAAATAAAGAAACAAAACATTAATCAATATGTACATACAAAACATAAACTCTTTAGAAAAACCTCATGAAATATTATTATTTATGAATAACATATAGAAATCATAAATCATAAAGGTAACTTGTGACATATATATCATACTTATATTTTAACTTTCATAACTACATAGGGAGTTATGTTTTGAATACCCATCTAATTATATTACCTAAATCTCTTAGGGTAAAAATTAGCATTTACCTCCATCATGATACCCAATAAATTGAATATCAATCTCAGGCTCACCCACCCTAGGTTTATCATGTAACCACTCATATATGTTAAAATTTTCCAATAACCATAACATATTCACAACACATAAAAAATATAAAGTAAAGATTACATTTTCACATTGTAATCAAAATATAAGATTTAAATATATTGACATAATAAATTTATTATAAAAACCATTTTCAATAAAAAATATTTAAAGGATTATATTGTATTTATTTTCCATTTAAAAACATTACGTCTTGATAAGGATGCCAAATATCAAATAATGTTCGCTGCAGCAAAAGGGTCGCTGTCACTACGTAAGTTTAAAAGGAACTTATATTTTTTTTAGTAAAAATCTATAAAAAAATATTCCTTTTGAATAAAATTATATTTAAAAGGAGTTAATACACCATATAAATGAATGTAGTTTAT
The DNA here is from genome assembly GCA_963277665.1 of Viscum album. Classification (NCBI taxonomy): domain Eukaryota; kingdom Viridiplantae; phylum Streptophyta; class Magnoliopsida; order Santalales; family Viscaceae; genus Viscum; species Viscum album. Next base: position 608,280,979 of record OY728137.1, on the reverse strand, counting down.
AAATCAATGTATGCATCAATGAAAAGAGATTCAGACGAAGTCCCTTAGAATGATTATTTTGTAAATAAAATTTATTTATAATTTTTATTCACTATAAGTAAAAATATAGAAAAATATAAATACAAGATATGATATAAAAATTCATTTCTCACATATTCATATCAGGGAATAATCAATAAGTAGAAAATTAACCCAATTAATGTAAATTAGGGTAATAAGTTCCCTTACAAAAATTCGATAACCTAACGACGTAACATTAAAATTCATAAAATCAGTTTATGAGATATTAAAGGTTATCTCATACCATGGACATAAATTTTACATCAATAAAGATATATAATAACATATACCCACTTAAAAAATGAAATTTTAAATAATTAACATAAGAGAATTCTTTAACTAAAAGAGGAGGGTGAAATGTTTCCTTACCGATTTGGTAACAGATGAAACATACACCAAATGATAGAAACACCATACAATAAAGATTTAATTACCCATAAATTAAATTATATTACACAATTAATACATTCATGGGCATTACATACACCAAAAAAATGAAATAGTGGAAAATATAACATGAATCTCACGAGAATAAAAAGTTATACGAAAACCCCTTACCTCAAGTCTGGTTTTTCTTGTATGTTACTTTTTATTCCTTAATAATAAGATAAATTTAATTTATAAATTCATAAGGACATTTTTATAGTTTATTATTCCTTCTAAATAACTTATTACCTTGCTATAACAATTGGACAATTATTTGAGTTCATATCGGACATTTAGTCGATGTTAAGAACATGAGTAAATAATAAACTTGTTATAATTAAAAATTGTATTGTTTTCCAAAATTACATTATCTCCATAATTATATTCATGAGTTAGATATCTTATATATTATATATATACTGTTCATATGTATTTATCATAATCCATATTGTTTGAAAATATGAAAGTGAAATGCACTATTCATGGCGATAGTAAGCCATACGTACGCATGAACACAAGTTCCATATCAATTTTTTTATTTTTAAATGAATGGATACCAAATGATACATAGGTATATTATTATTCTAGTATAATATAATATTTAAATATGTTACATAATTTTATTAATAACATCCTTTATATGTTCCATGTAATGTATGAATGAGTCATATCCCTTTGAGGGGGCGGTAGTCCACACTTCCTCAAATTAAAATTATCGTATTTATACAACATGAAAAGATTAAAATAATGTTCTATAAGATATTTAACGAATCATAGAGATAAAATAAATATCATAAGTATAATATATAATTAATGTTCCATCATAATGGCCAACATGAAAGGTGTTGGGGGGAAATTGAACCATCATCAATTCGTGAGGCAACATTTCACTATACACAGAAACAGTATGTTCGTATCAATTAGATAGAGGTGTGTGTAAGGGTAGTTCAAATCATTGTAATAACCACAATATATTATATTTATTATACTGGTATTTTTATATAAATAATGAATTATAATATCATATGGAGTGGAGAAGGAAAAGTAATGGAATGAAACTTGAGAGAAGACGTTACCTCAAATTGTGTAACTTCTTTTGATTTGAGCCAAAGGGATCTTTGGTATTGTCATCTGCCAAGGAGAAGGATTATAAGAGGAAGAGGGGGAAATTTTGAGTGTATTTTGTCAGAGGGTGAACAATCCAAGGGTTTTATAAGTGTGAGTAATGGGTTAGAGGAGGTATCATTTTACTAGATGGAGGATGAGCTCTTTTTTAATTCATGAAGGTATTATTTGATTATAAAATTATTTTCTGTTTTAAATGGTTCACAACTCATTAAAATTGAAGATAAGAAGAATATACGTCAAAATAAAATCATCCATGTAATCATTGGAATTTTTGTGGATATTTATTTATCCTTATCATATTTATTTAACAATTTATTAACTTATTTATCTTTTTCCACATCTTCTTGTATATTAATGCAATATGGTTATTATATATTTAGTAAAATTACAAGAGACCAAAATTGGATCCCTAATGACATTTTCAACATCTTATATGTCATTTTGATGAATCTTATATTATTTATGACAATTCTATCATTTAATAAAATATTAATTTATTTAAAACTCATATATGACAACTTTTATACTATTCATATCATGAATTTTTAAAAATCCATAACAAAATTATATATTATAAAAAACATCATTAATTAAAATCTAAAACCTTATAATCATCAAAATATTTATCAGATAACATAAAAATATTCAAACTAAATTTATATTGATATTTATAATATCATTTAATTAAACAATTCATTAATTAGGTAATCATTACATCATCATTGTGGCATAAATAATTTTATTTATTTAATGTCAAAAAATTATAAATAAAAGACCATGATGTAAGAAAAAATGTTTATCTTTATAATAACTACTTATAGTGAAATATATCAATTATATAACCCCACATTATTTTTTTTACTCGAAACAAAACATGTTTATGATATTTTTATTTTATACTTAAAATAAAAAGATAATAATGTAATTATCCTACCCAAGTGGATTCCAAAGGCATAATGTTATATCCAAGGATTATTATGGTAATCCATTACTCATCAAATAATTTTATGACAAGAGTTAAGGTAATTTTTTATATAATATTTTTCATGGAATGACCTTATTTACCTTCAACCGCCGTAAATAAAAATCAAAAGATACTATTCAATAAAAAATGTTTTCATCCTATTGAACAAAATTTTAATTAATTATGAAAACCATGTATTTCAATATTTGGAAATTTAATTAATAGAAATGGATAAATTTAATTTAAATGATAAAGTATGGTTTTAACTACTATGTAGTGTTTTTAACTATTTGTCAAAAATTGAACGTATTCAGAAAAATTAAAAAAATTCACCGAAAACTAATTTTGATACTATGAATTAAAAAATGATTTATATTTTACAAAATTCAAAAAATAGAAGTTTCAGTAGTTATTTGAATATTAATTTCCATTTTCAAAATAAGAAAGCGCGTTTTTAAGAAGTAAAAACTACAAAAAGATTGACATGTATTTATGTCCAATTTCAATGTGAAATTACATGCAATGAACAAAATTGAAATAAATTGTAAAATTAAAATCTAATTACACATTAAACCCCTTTAAAAATATAATCTATCCATATAAATAAATCATATGAAATGATATTTATGACTTAAAATGTAGTATTTTTCACTATTCATTAAAAAATGAATTTTATCAGAAAAATATCAGAAATTCACCCAAAGTCATTTTTTATTTCCATCTTCTAATGAATAATTTTAGTTTTTAATATTCGACATATAAAAGTGAAAAAAACTAGATTTAAAATTTTTTCTCTATCAGATGTCAGTAAAACTACCTTTTAAAAATACTTTTGAATTTTTGCTAAAAATTATATTCATTCTCATTTTAAGCCACTAAATTTTATTGAGTAAATGTAAAAAAATTTAACATATATGTATAATAATATTTTATTTATTTACTTTCATTTCAGCAAATAAAATATCTAGGAATTAAATACCAATTAAAATAGGATTATATTAATACTTTTCAGGATGACCTAGCCTCGTGTGAAAAATGGGATTTTTGAGAAATCCATTGTTGTGTGTTGATTATTCCATAGAACAAATCATAACCATTAATGTAAAGTTAATATTAAATTCAAAAATATTAAAAAATAGGAAAATATCATATCCGTTATTTACCTATGATTCTAAATCATTCCCCCTTTTGGTAATTTCATCCACACAATTTTAAAATTAGAGTTGGAAACATCATTGAATGTCCTGTATCATGAAAAAAGTCAATAAAACTATCAGTTTAAAATAAATAAAAATAAGTGCATCGGTCAACTGAGATAAAACATAATAGGGTTACATGAATAAATGGATTTGTAAGAGGAAACAAACCATCATGATCTAATGTAGAATGATCAATAAACTTATTAGGAGAAAGTTCACAAAAATAAAACCACAAACTTGATTTTGGATTAGAATTCATTTGTTTCCTAGTAGAAAAAGTAAACAAAATTTTTTTTGTTTTATGTTCCATTTCATAAATATGGAGAATTTATTTATGATATTGACTAAGGACATATGAAAATATACATAATTTCCAAGTAAAGTTTTGTCCTTTAATAAGATTGTACAAAAAACTCTTCTTTTCCCCTAACGATGAGTATTCAAGATGACTTGGTCACACCTGAATTCCTAGAATAAACATATAATTAGTAACACTATCCACAAAATATGAACCATATATTTTAACTACCTTAAAACATTAACTAAAACCATAATGGTGATTACATGATTAGATAATCCCCATAAAGAATAATCTTTTACAAAAAAAATATTGTTGTAAATCTCAAAAAATTAATGAACAATAACCAATATGAAACAAAGACCATTAAATAAACAATTTCCCTTATAATCCTACAGTATTGTCAAAACTAATATTGAAACCCAAAACATAGAAAAATTTAATCACATAGTCTTCTATAGTAAATAATAACATTTATCTCTAAATAACATCGACCACTCATAAAATCACATACTGTAGTGTAATTAACCAAAACACATATTCTCAATGATAGGTTAATCATTTCCATAAATAACCCAAATCACCATATTCCTATAATAAAAATATATATTCTTCCAAAATAAAATTTCAAAAGTTACTCCAAAAATTAAATCCATTAGTATTCTATTTTCCCAAGGCATATAGTGTTCCCCAAAAGAGAGAACATCTTACAAAATATCCTTTATCACATAATAACCAAATCATTTTCCTATACTAATTATATCTATATGATAAAACATAATTTCATAAATTCCACTTATTCTTGATCCAAAAATTCATTTAACTAATTGAATTAATCATACTAACCAGGAACTTAACGTAGTCCAATGGTAGGTGATAAATCCCAATTAATCATTGGTTGTGGGATGGATTCCCATAGTGTTGTCTGATGTGATGGGTTTTCAAACAGTCTATGTATTGTACTTTTTCAAAATTATATAATTTTATATCATTCCCAAAAATTAAAAAAAAATCTTCAAAAATAACCATAACATATTTTAACCACAATTTTTATCTCATTCCTCATATTTTCATCCAAAAATGTAATAAACTGTGATAGCCTCAAATTCAAGGATCATATAAACCCAAATGGTTCATTATAACTATGTCAAAAAAAAAGATAATTCATTCTTGAATTAAATTTTTACATTTCAAAAAGAATTTTTACACATACTAGAAAAAGACATCCAATTTAATCCTATAATGAATACATATATAAATATCATCATCAATAGATCCAACACAACTCTTTAATTCCTAAAATGTAGATATCATAATTATCGAACATTAATTATGATTCATTATCTATGTTTTCCATATTATTATTATATTCTTCTTTCCTACATAAAAAATCATGCGTAATGTCATATGATTTCTGTAAATTCAAAACATGATCTATGAAATTATCCATATATTTTATAGGCCATTTTATGTTTTCTAAAATCTAATTAGAATGGAATTAGGAATTGGTAATCAGTCATTTGTGTGATTTTCTTGATCCCACAATCAAACATTCTTTGTAGGACATCTATTTGTATAAATACCATGGGCACCACATTTAAGTCCTTTAATTAATCATTTGTTAAGAACATATTTCCCTTTTCTGGAGTCAACATGACGCTTCCTTTTTACATGGAATGTTCATTCTTTATGGCCTTAATTATGAAATATATAATATCATCCTATCCCTTGATATCATTTTCCTAGGTGTTCCTTTCAATATCCTTGACACATAGGTCTTTTATTAAACATATATTTATAGTTATCACCTGAACTACCATTCGAATCATTTTCACATATACGATGCCATATAAAAATCAACATGGTTTAGGTGGTCAATCATGACTCTAGATAGTTGGTTGAGAATAACCACAAGAGATTTCATTGCATCTCCCATTTCATTAAGTATCTCATTCAAAAAACCATCACAGTTTTCTTTGTATCCATTGTTACTTTGTTTCCTAATAGATCTAGCCATTTACTAAAACCTAAAAGGCCTCTGATAGTATATCAATAAAATAATACAATAATATCCTATGAGGAGGGTAATTGCTATAATATACTTATTCATGTTATCTTAAACCCATTCAATTTTTCTAATATAACTATGACTCTTTCTAATATTCTAACCACCATGGTTCTGTAACATATTCTTAAATAACACACTAACCTCTAAAGTTATATAAACCGACCTCTAAAACTTACTATAAGTCCCCAAGACATAAACAGTACTTAATTATGAACAATGTTAATAATTTTCATTGCAGATATGTTCAGGTTTAGAGTTTTAGAGAATTAGGCCGTAACTATTACATTACATCTAAAAAATTAAAATATAGACCCTTCTAATCTATCAAATATTTTCACAAAAAAGTATCCTTAAATAAAACAACAATTATTTTATTGATATAAATCTTTTTTAATGATTCCTTTCTCTTATACTTACTTAAACCCTGTGAAAAACATTTCAGAAACATGGGATGAGAATAAAATCACAGTAAGGGTTATAAAATAATAAATTAAATCATTAATCCTTCAATTCATACATATCATAATCTCTTTGAAATACCTCATGAAATAGTAATTCGTATGAATAATACATAGAAATCATAAATCATATAGTTACCTTGTGGAATCCATATCATACATATATTATTGATTTCATAGCTACATAGAGATTTATGTTTGGAATTCCCATCATAGTTTATTACATAAATCTCTTAAGACAAAAATTATGATTTACCTACATCACGTTACCCAATGCATGGGAGAGCTATCTCTGGATCACCTACCCTATATTTATCACGGGAAAACCCATATACGTAAACAATGCCCGAAAACCATAACATATTCACAACACAGAAAACAAGCATCAAGGAAAGATAACATTTCCACATTGAACTCATAATATATCATTTAAAGATATTTATATAATAAATCTGTAATCAAAATAAATTCAATACAAGTATTCATAAATGAGTATATGGTATTTTTTTTCCAATAAAAAATATTATGGCTTATTAAGGAAGCCAAATATCAAATAACGCTCAGGGGGAGGAAAGGTCCTTGTCACCACATATGTTCAAAAAAACATTATTTTTTCGTGTAATAAAACACTTCGTAAAAAATGTTCCTTTTAAAAAAAATTAGATGTTTATGGGGTTTATACACTGTATAAAGGCTTTTTGTGTATATATCAAATTATTCCTCAATGAATGGAGATTGAGATGAAGTCTCTTACAATGATCATTTTGTAAACAAAATATATCAATAATTTATATTAACTATAAGTACACATAAATCTATTATAAATAAAATATAGGATATAAAAATTCATTTCTCAGATAGTCAGATCATTACATAATTAAGAAGTATAAAATTTACCCAAATAATGGTAGTTGTGTGAAGAAGATGCCTTACAGGTATTTGACAGCCTTACGGTGTTACATAAAAATTCGGAAAATGAGTGGATGATTGAGAAAAGGTCCTATCATAATATGGACATAAAATGAATTGAAATAATGATATATAATAACATATACCAAAAAAATAAAATGTAAATGTAAAATACCTAATATAAAAGAAGTCATTAACTAAAAGAGGAGGGTGAATGGTTTTCTTACCAATTTGGTAACTTATTAAAGATATAGCAAATGAAAGAAGGATCATAAAATGAATATGGAAATAACCTTAAATTAATGTATATTAAAAAATAGATAAAATAATAGTAAATGCATACACCACATAAGAGAAAATAGTGGCATATATTTCATGAATCTCATGGGAATAAAATGTGAGATGAAAACTGCTTTTCCCAAGTCTGACTTTTGTTGTATGTTCCTTATTCTGCCGGAATAATAAAATTGAGTTAATTTATAATTTTTTAAGAACAGATTTATTGTTTATTATTCCAATAATATCACTTATTACCTTTCTATAAAAATTAGTTATTTTTTCAGTTCATATAATACATTTAGTCGATGTTCGGAACATAACTCAAATATGAACTTGTTATAATTACAAATTGTCCATGTGGCCAAATGTACATTATCTCCAAAATGATATTCATGATTTACATAACATACATATCCTATATATTATGTTTATATTTATTTATAATAGTCCATATTATTTGGATATAAGAATGTGAAATGCACCGTTCATGGAGACGGTAAGCCTACATACGCATTAACGATACATTCACTTCTTTTTTTCTCATTATTTAAGGAATATAAACCAAATAATACATAGGTATATTATAATTATAGTATATTATCTAATTTTATACAAAATAAATAACTTTATTAATAGAATATTTCATACTTTCCATATATTGTATGAATGAGTAATATCACTTTTAAAGGGTGGTAATATGAACTTCCTCAAATGAACTTTTCATATTTATACAACATGAATAGAATAAAGGTATGTTATAAATAATAATTAATATAGAATATAAATAAAATAAATAATGTAAATATAATATATAATTAATGTGTTATCATAATGGCCACCATGAGAGGTGGTAGGGGAAAGTCAAACAATCATCGTTTCGTGAGGAAACTATTCGTCGTAGACAGAAACAATATGTTTGTATCCATTAGATGGAGGTGTTTGTAAGTGTAGTTTAAGTCCATCTCATTAAAAAAACCTAGTGTATTAAGTATACATGTGTTATTATATAATAATAGAATAACAAGATAATTGGGAGTGGAAAAGGAAAAATAATGGAAATAAACTTGAGAGAATATGTTACCTCAAATCAGGTAACTTCTATTGATTTGAGACAAGGGGATCTTTATAACTTTTGTCTACCATGGTGAATACTTCTAGGAGAAAAATAGGGATGTTTGGTTCTCATATTGGCAGAGTTTGGATGATCCAAAGGGATTGAGAGGTGTGAGTAATGGGTTATAGGTGGTTTCATTTTATAAGAGGGAGGAGGGGCCCTTTAAGAATGTTTGAAAGTATTATTTTATTATAAAAATATTTTCAGTTTTAAAATTTACAAAAGTCATTAAATTATAAAAAAATATGAATATAAGACTAAATAAAATCATCCAATAATAATTGTATAGTTTATGGATATTTTTTAATCCTTCTATATTTTATATAACCCATTGTAAACTTATTTATCTTTTACCATGTCTTCTTATATATCAATATAATATGGTTAATATATTTACAATAAAATTCCAAGAGACCCAAAATGGATCATTAATGATAGTTGTAATATCATATATGTCATTTTGAATGATATTATATTTTTAGGCCTATTTTATAATATAATTAAATATTAATTGATTTAAAAACTCATTTATGTCTATTTTTATACTATTTATATCATTAATTTTAAAAAATACATAAAAACATGATCAATTCAAAAAACTTCATTAATTAAAATATAAAAATTCGTAATCATCCTTAAAATTGGATTGTGAAATAAAAGGTTTTAACAGAGATTATTTTAATATTTATAATCTCAATTATTTAAAACATTCAGTAATGAGGTAATCAATACATCATCATTGTTTCATTAATAAATATATTTATTTGATATCTAAAAACTATAAATAAAATACCATTATGTAGGAAATATGTTAAGATTTATAATGACTACTTATATTCAAAGATATTAATTATATAACCCCACATTAAAATAGCTTTGGAAAAACAATACATGTTTATGATATTTTTATTTCTTACTTTAAACAAAAACATATTATTGTAATTATCTTTCTCAAGAGGTTAGAAAATTCAAAAATTTCTTCCCAAGGATTGTATTGGTCGGCCATGACTTATTCAATAATGATAGGACAAGTTTTAAGGTAATTTAATTTTATTATAATATTATTTTACATTGAATTACCCAATTTACTGTTAACCACGATAAATAAAAATCAAAAGTTTCAATTCACTAAAACTTATTTTCAACCTATTGAACTACATATTAATTACTAATTAAAACCATTTATGACAAATTTTTGATATTTAATTCAACAAAGTGGAAAATTTTCTTTTAAGTGAAAAAGTCTATTTTTAAGAAAGATTGACATGTGTTTATGTCCAAATTCAAAGTGAAATTACTTCAAATGACCAAAATTGGATTAAATGGTAAAATTTCAATCCAATTACACATTAAATCCTTTTAAAAATATAATCTTTCCATATAAATTAATTAGATTAAAATACATATTTCACTTAAAATGCTGTATTTTTCACTATTAATTAAAAAATGAACATTATGAGAAAAATACCAAAAATTTACCCAAAATAAATTTTGATCTCATACTTCTAAAGAAGAAGATAATTTTAACAAAATAAATATATAATAGTAACAAAAAATAGATTTAAAATGGGTTCTCCTTCAAAAGGTGATAAAACTAACTTTTAATAAATTTATAGTATTTATACTTAAAATTGGATTCATTATTGTTTTAAGCCTCTAACATTTATTAGATAAATGTAAAAACATTTAACCAACATGTATAATCATATGATAGTTAGTTCTGTTCATTTTCACAAATAAAATAGCTAGGCCTTAACTACCAATTAAAATAATATTATATTATTATTTTTAAGTATTACTGAGCCTTGTGTGAAACATGACATTTTGGAGAAACCGATTGTTGTGTGTCAGGTAATCCATTGAACATGGCATCCTCTTTAAAGTAAAATTAGTTTTTAAAACAGAAATATTAATATATATGAATATATCATATACTTATTTTACATGGGATGTTACAATAACTATTACCCAATGTAACTCATAAATAGGTTTAAACATAAGTGAACAGAGGTGTCAAGTAAAAAAATTCAAGGAAGAAATCATAAAAAATCTTAGATATTGATAAAGATAATTTATCAAAATAATTTAAATGATCCAGAAAAAGTTAGAAAAAAAACATAAACTGATGAAGTGTGAAAGAGATCATTGAAATTATTAGATTTGTTGACAACACGGTTACCATTATTTCATGATAAATTCCAAAAGATGAAGAATAATTAATACAAGGTATATCTACATGATTTCTTCACAATCTCACTATTTTTTTTCACATTAATCTATTTCCAAGTCATTTATAGATATATGAAATTATTGTCATTACATTATATATGAAGCATAAAAATATCACGAGATCCATAAATAGATTGATAGGTCATTCTATCAGTATTTATTTAACATCACAAAAAAAGGTTAGAACATGTTATATTATACGCATAACGCCTAATAAGTAGATACACATCAATTTTCTTTAACAACTCATCCATGTTTTACATAATCTATCGCATAAATTCTTAAACTTATAGCCCGTAAAAAATAGGAAAACCATTGATTTTGAAAAAAAATGTCACTAAAAATCATAACATTGATCCCCTGTATAACATACGGTAGATCGTGGTTGTCACATTCGAAACCTGTAAATATATTATTCATGTATTCTCTTGAAACATATAATTAACATGAATTTCGATAAAATATTATTGAAATAATGTATGATTTATCATGCTATTGATTATTGGATATATTATTTAAATCCAAAAAGATGTATAATTTCTCTATGATAACATAATTACTTTTTTAAATAAATCCGTAATTAGTTCAAAGAAAATGTCTACCATTCAATTTACATATTCAAATCCAACACATAATTATCCAAATATCTTTATGTCAAAATAAAGAACAAATTACGGTTTATCATACCTTATTCATAATGTAACCATTACATTAAATCACATTTCTAGGTCATTATTACCATTCAATATATCCTAATCAATCATTAATAAGGAACTAATATTGAAAAAAAACGTGCATATTTCATTATTCATATATCATAATCATTAAATTAAAAAAAACTTATACATTTCAAAAATCCAACATCAATCTTAATCCACATATCGAGATTCATCAAAATATTACTTAATAACCCTTTTCTAGAATATTAAATATGAATAATGTCATATGGTTTCACATTCTCAATCTAATCATGTTACATAATTTTAATGTTACAATATTAAAAGAACATCCCATAAATTTCACATGTCACTTGTGGCATCATTATCCTCTGTAGTGTACCCAATACACATACAATCATATTGATTCTCTTCATAAATATTTACACAAATGACATCAATTGTATACTTCCAATAACTTCCCTATTTTAAAAATTCAGTTTTTACCAATTTCCTTATATTTCAATCTATTTCTTAAGAGCTGAAAGCGTAGTGTGAGTAATACTTATCACAGAAGAAAACAAATTAATCATTATAAATTAATTTTTGGATACCTAAATCACAACACCTAGATTCAAATAAAAAACACCATATGATTAAACATAGATACATCCTTATACATATCTTTAGATATATCCCTAGGGATATCTATAATGTTTTCTCATTCACTATTCTAGTGGGTGACTAAATTTTTTTTTTGATACCAATGATAACGACTGAATATTAGCAGACATGGATATTAAATCATTTTATATGAATATTTATAACAATAAAAAAATATTCCCAAGGACCATAAAAGTATAGTGACTTTGTAATCATGAAACAATAATATTTTAACATGGTGAATATTCTTCACCATATCGCATAATGATTTTCCGCTTTAGTAATCCTATTTGTAACATTTCTTCATAACCTAGTGAAATGAAACAAAATAATGGGGTGAACATAGAATCATATTACGGGTAAACAAAGGAGATATGTAACCATGACAATAGAATAAAGGTATGGTAACATGATATGAATATTAAAAGATCATACACTATATATAAAACATCATAATCAATTGTTAGGGAAAATAAATCGTAACTTCAATATACACTAATAATAAAGGTGATAAATCCTCATAAATCAATCATAAACCATAGTTTCATGTCATATAAGTGTGTCACCGTTATAATTATAGAAAAAATATCATGTCCCATGGTTACCTATCGAAACCATAAATATATTGGATCCATACACACTTGTATATGCATTTGGATTAAGAATCACGTGTTTCCCATAATGATTCATGAAACACCGATTTCCCAAAGGAGATCGGTTTCCCCATCTCCCAACAGTGGATTAGTTTTCCACATTATCCCATATTGGATCCGGACACACCAAATTATCATTTTGAATTAGGAAACACCTGTTTCCAATTATGGATCAATCCTATCAACATTTTTTTAAAAATTATCTCATGAGATTTGAATAGATACCCAATACATTTTAGGGAGATATATGTCCAACCCATTAAATAATAAAATAATACACACATTTTCTATATGTTAACGAAATCTTGAATCATATCATGACCCATTAAAATAGATTTATTTTAAAAACATCAAAACATAAGCCTTGAAATGAATTGGGTATCATAAAAATTTCATCATATCATTACCTATGGAAAATATCTAGGTCTCAAAATCATATCATCAAATAATGACTAATCAAAATAATTTGGTTTGAAAATAATATAACTAATGGAATATAAAGGTGTAACATAAACACCATTTCATCAAAAAATAACATAGTCATCTAAGAATATGAAAGGTATTCATGGATCATATCCCCATAAAATCATAAAATATGAAAAATATTTTCATCATAGATGGATACGTATTTTTAATGAATAATTATAATTTTAAAAATGTTAAATATATTTTCTCCAAAATTTCATTTTCTAATAACTTTTCAAAAGTCCTTCTCTTATAAAGATAGATTTAGAATTTCATTTAAAACATTTATTGTGGAAAATATATCTTCCTCTAAAAAAACGTTCAAAAAATAACGTATTTAGAAAAAATTTTCATTTTAAAATATCATGGAAAACATATAAATGAATCATAAAAATAATTTTATACAAAATCTCTTTGAAAAAACCTTGAAAACTATTAATGAAATATGAAACACATTTGGAAACCATTATTTTTTTAAAATAAATTTAAAACATTAAAATAGGGCATAAATATATTTTATAGAACTATATCCACAAAATGGGTACGAAAACATATAATTAAATCATTAAATAATTAAATTCATATTCTTTGATAATTATTTTCCAGAAATATAAAATGGATGTTTTGAAAATCATATATTATTTTTAAAAAATTAAAAAAATTGAAAACCTTTTTCATTTAGAACAATTAAAGAATAAAAATATTAAAAATATTAGTAGAATTTTTTTTAAATATAATAATTTAAACTTCAAAATGAATAATTTGGGATATAGTGTTCATGATGGATTGTATATCCATAGCAATAAACTATTACAACATTGGTAATATTAAATCATAATTCCTATGTGATAATAAAATTACATGAGGATTTTAATATCATAATAGAATAAAATTCCTAATATAACATGTCAAAGAGAAATATACACACACAATTTAAAAATATAGGTGCATAATATGGCATTTACCTCAAAGATGGGAAAATAAGACAAAAACTAGTTTATTGATTCGGTAAATTTCGAATCAAACCCCAATAAACAAAGGTAATAAAATGTATATTTAAATAACCATAAATATATTTATATTTAACATAGAATAAATTCATGGGAATTATATACGCCAGAAAAAAACATGTTGTGAACATGTTATGTATCTCATAGATATATAAACTGAGATTTGAAAACACTTACCTTAAGTCTTAAATTTATTCATACATATTCAAACATCATTTATAATAAACTTAAAATTATTATATGTCATATTATATTTTTTTATGACATTATATTTCCGATTTATTATTAATTCCATTTTTGGTTATGTTTTAGATGATAACCACTTTTTTCATACACAATTTTCCTTGTTATTAGTGGTCCTTTTTATTAGATAATGATTTCCCTATTTCCTAAATTTAAACCATGAAATATATGCACCATATAATTAAGAATTTATTTCATTACAATAATCTATGAAATATATAAATAATAAGCAGAATACACCATTAATGGAGATGGTAGGCCATACATATGCTAGAATTTTGTTTTGTGTTTATTGTTGTGCCCAAAAAATAATGTAAATATTAAATAAATAAATATATAATAATTAAATTATAATTATTATTTTATATATATCATATATGATTACTAAATTCATACTTCAAATATTCCATGTAATGTTTGATTGAATTACATCATTTTGATGAGGCGGTACTCCCAACCTCCTCAAAAAAAGTTATCATATTTCAAGTAATGGAAATAATGATGTTATGTTTTATATAAAAAATATATAAGAATAAAGACATCATAAATTATATATATATTATAAAAATAGTTTTTAAAATATAATTCCAAACCATGAGAGGTGGTAAAGGAAAAATGAACAACACCAATTCATGAGGCAGTATTTTGTTATACCCAAGAATGGTAAATTCATTATCCATTAGATGAATGCGTGAGTAAGTGTTGGAAGAAGAAATATAATTAAAAAATATAATTATATATATGATACTTTTGTTATTATATAATATTGAATATGAATACTTTTGAGGTTGAGAATTCAAATATAACAAATGAGTTTGTGTAATGGTGTTACATCTTCATTGGGTTACCACTTTTTAATTTCACCAATAAGATTCCTTCGATGGATTTATTCCAAAAGGGTTCCCTATAGGATGAATATATGGATATTGGGAGTATATTTTATTGTGTCTATAGATGATTAAATTTGATTTATATGTGTTAATAAGTGGGATATATGATTGAATTTTTATAGAAGGAGTTGCATTCTTTTATTTTTTTTGAAATGAAATTTCACCCATGTATTTACCATGTAATGTGGCTGCATTAATATAAAAAAATAATAAATATATTTTTTAAGGAATAAATATTAAAATAAAATGGATTATGGACTAATTTATAAGTCATTTTGGGCCTTATGATTATGGTTTTAATAATTTGTTATGCTAATTATGATCAAAATCGATTAAATTAATTTTAATCACATGAAACTAATATTTTTTTGTAAAAAACGATATTTAAATTATTAGACATTATAAGTTATTATTTTTGAAAATTTGGAATCAATTTCTTGAAATTAAAATTATATAAGTGGAAGAAATTAATTTAAATTTAATCTTGTTGACTGAATGATAATGAAGGTTTTTAATGTAAAATTATTCAAAAATTAGAAATTTTTTATGTCCAATTTAAATGTTAAATTAGTTCCAACAAAATATATTTGCTTAATTTTTGTAATATTTATATAATTAAACTTAAAAAAAATAACTCTATAAATTTTTTATAAATAAATTAATGTTTGAATTACAATGCATAATTTTTCATTAATCATCGAAAAATGAAACAACTCAGAAAAAGCCAAAAAAATTCACCTAACATAAATATTTATATTATACAATTAGAAATGAAGTATCTTTTTTTAATTATAAAACTATCACAATTTATATTTTAAATGTGAATTTTTTTAATTGGTGGTAAAATTACATTTTTGAAAAATAAATCGTTTATTCATAAAAACTGATTTATTCCTATAATATATATATATTATATTGAATGTGAATAAATAATATTTATTGAATATATAATATATATAATTTATTTAGAAACATAATCAAAAGTGGTTTTTTAATTTATTATGATAAAATTTCGTTTGTCCATAGTGAAATTGATTTCATAGAAAATGTATTTCCTTATTCTAAAATAGTTCTTATAGTAATTTGGAAATAAATTTTTAAAAAAAGATTCATTTCATATACATTCTGAAACCATATTTTCATAATTTATTTAGTCTAATGCATATCTTCTATTCTAATAGGTAGATGTTAAATATAATAATATTTAAAAATAGTACAATGTAATTTGGTAATACACTTTAGTCTGTGTAAAGAAATCTATTGAAAGGACTTGAAAATGTGTGCAACACAAGAAAAACATCATGTTAAATGTAGCTTAATCTACTATGTATATTGTTTCTAGTGCATACTCGGCATGGTTTTGTGTATAATAATCCCAAAAATAGTATTTTCGTATAAAAAATTATTTATTTTGTGTAATGTAAAATTTAATTTATTTTGGAAATTTAAAAAAAATTAAAAAAATTTACAAATATTGAGGGAGTGTCTTTCAACAATTATTTAAATGAATTTCAACAAAGATATTTTTTTTTATTAAGTGTTTAATACTTGAGAATTATTCAATAAAAACCCAAATCATAAAAAATTAATATTGAAACATATATTGAAAAGGTAATGTTATAAAAATAAATGTTACCCAAAGTAATTCATCGATATGTTTCCACATAGGAAAGCATAAGTGGAAAGTGAAAAAATATACATAAAAGAAAATCACAAATAATCATAGATATTGATAAAGATCAATGGTCATAATAATTTGGATGATCAAGATAAAATTAACAATAACAAAATCATAAAATGAATAACCATGAAAGAGATCCATGATATCATTATAAAAAAATGATAAAAAAACTATTTATGTCAATATCCATTCCTAATGATGAAAAATTTTTACAAGGATATATACTTACTATATTTCAGGACAATCACAAACATTTTAATGACTTAATCAATTTCAACTTCATCTCTTATATGAAGAAATTAAGTTGAATTTATCATTTCTCTAGCACTAACAGATCATGAGTTCCATAAATATAAAGATAAGTCATTTTATATTTCTTTATATAAGATCACAACAAAAAGGTGAGAACATAATATCCAATATGTACAATCCTAATATGTAAATACAATGCATTAATCTCTAAAAATTCATCCAATGTTTAACATAAACCATTCAATTAATAGATGTCCTTATAACCCTTTTTAAATATAAATTTATAAAATATTAGAAATATTATTAGTAAATCCTCATAAAATTGACCACCAATATATCATATGGTATGTTTTGGTTGTAACATACCAAACATGTAAATATATTTATCATGTAATATATTAAAACATAGTAATAATTGAAATACCATAAAACCATTATGAAAACATTAATTTGTTCTCATTATAATCGATATTTGATTTATTCCATAAATATGATAATTTCTAAACCTCATCCATGATACGGTAGAGCAATTTATTAAAAAAATCCATAACGAGTTCCACGGTAATCCATAAAAACCAATTAACATATTCATATCCAACATATAATTATCCAAAAATCATCATAATAATATAAGGACCATATTAAGGGTTGTATTCTCGTATTAAAAATTTCAAACTTACATTAAGTCACATTTCCAGGTCATCAGAACCATAAAAATATCCTTCTCAATATTTAATGAAAAAAATTCACTAAAAATACATATATATTTCATTATTTGTATAACATAATCATGGAATTCAAAAACATGTACACTTCAATAATCAAATGCAATTCTAAAACCATTACTGAGACTTTATCATTTTATACCTTGATAACTCTTTCCTTGAATATGAAATATGAATCATGTACTATGGTTCATCAAAATCAATCAATACATGATTCTCATGTTTAGTTTAAATAATAATAGAAGTTCATACTATACTATTCAAAGTATATGTGTTGTCACCTTATCATATTTAGTATAACTAATACTCATGCCAACTTCTTCATTATCTTAATGAGACTTCTATATAAGAAATCAATTATATAATTCCCTAACTTTCTACATCTAAAACATTCAATATTAATGTAGTTCCTTCTATTTACCACTATTGGAAATGGCGGGAAAGCATTGTGTGATCAACAATTATCCCAAAAAAATCCACATATTCATGAAAAATAACTTATATGATGACAAAATCATGACACTTACTTTTACATTTAAAACAACATAGGTTTATACTTAGAGAAATAACTAGAAATATCCCAAAAAATATCAATATGGATCTTACTAATGTATTATTTTCATATATTTTAATGGATGACAAAACCTTTCCTTTGATTGAAACTATAGATACCAAGGATTAACTTATTTAGATATTACATCATTTTTTATAAATATTTAATAAAATTGAAAAACATGACTGAGGATCCAAATAGTTTAGTGTCATTGGAATCATGGATACATAATCATCTAACTTGGTGAATGATCTTCACAAATACCTAAAAAGATCTTCCTCTTTAGTACTAATACATACAAAATTTATTCATAACCATGGGAAAGTTAGCATAATAAATGTGTAAGATCAGATGCTCAGTAAAGATAAATATCAGTGATTTGGAAGAATAACATGAGCATAATAGTATGGAAATATAATGGTATAATTTGATGATTATATGATAAATATCAATTATCATACTCAATAGTCATTTTATAATGTTTTTAAGTTCATAAGAATAAAATCATAATGGTGATAAATCATCATAAATCAATCATAAACCATAAAATCCTATCATTTAAATATGTAACCATTATAACTATTAATAAACATTTAATGTGTCTAGGTTTACTAAAAAGTCCATCGAAGCTGTGGATCAGGGCACACATGTTTCCAATTTTTGGACCAATACACACTTGTTTCCCATAATATATCATGACACACCTATTTTCCATACCAGATAGAGGTTCCTTATATTCTTATATAGGTTCATTTTACCCCATTGTTTTATTATAGAATAGGAAACACCTATTTTCCATTTTGGATCGGGACACCCTTGTTTCTCCATTTTAGATTTGTACACACATGTTTCCAATTGTGGATCAGGACACACCTGTTTCACATCATGGAACAGGAATCCCTATATACACACAGTGGATCTAGTTTCTCCATCTTTCAATTGGGGATTATGATACAATTTCTTAACTTTTGGATTATGACACACATGGTTCCCATTTCTGATTAATCCCTTCAACTTGTTTCCCATCATTATATAATGAGACATAAATCGGTACCCAATTCATTGGATGGATATACATCGGTCCCACATAGCTCAAACTAAAAACAAATGTACATGTGACATTGGAATATGAAAAATGAATCATATCATAACCCATAAAAAAAGATGGGTTTGATAAAACTCAAATAATAACAAATAAAATGAAACAAGTATCATAAACATTTCATCATATCATTAACAATGGAAATAAGTAAGTCTCATAATCATTTCATCATAGAATAAAACATGAAAATAAAGTGTTTAAAATAGAATATAACTAGTGGGAGAGAAAGAGGTTTCATAAATATATTTCACTCACAACATAAACCATTCAAGAAAAAATATGAATGGTATTCTTGTATCATTTCCCCTTAAAATTATAAACTATAAAAAATTATTTCTTCTTCGATGAATAATAATATTGAATTATCACATAGAACATTTATAAATAAAAATATATTTTCAGTCGTAATCATTATCATAAAACTATTTCAGAAATTTGTTTCTTATAAATAAGGATTTAAAAATTCATATAAAAATTTTATTTGGGAAAAATATTTTCCTCGTTGAAAAACTCATTTTAAAAGATAAATCCTTTTAATAATCATTTTTCTCATAAAATAGCATTCAAACTTTTTCCCATTGAAACCCCCTAGAAACACCTAAAGAAATCATGAAAATATACTGAAAACCTTTTTTTGAAAGATGTTGAAAACCTTAAAATACGGATTGAAATTTTTTTGGAAACCCTTTTCTAGAAAATGGTTTTGGAAAATTATAATGAAATCTAAAAATCCTTTAAATTTTTTTCTTTGAGAAAAAAACTTTTCAAACATATAATTTATTCCTTTAAAATAATTAAAATTTATTTTTAAATATAAAACATTGTATGCATACTTTCTCATTAAAAAATAATTTAATATAAATAATGTTTTAGAATATTTGGAAATAATCTTATTTAAAAGTAATCATGTAATCCTTGAAATGAATAATTAAGGAAATAATGGTTATGATGGTGGGTAAGTATGCTCATTGAGAACATTAATTTTACACCATAAAATTTATAGATAAGTTCATTGATGGGAAAATGAAAAGAGGATTAATTTTAAAACCATTTTTTAAATAGTAAAAGCATGAAATTTATGAAATTTATGAATCACAAGATAATAGAAAACAATTTTTACAAACACATTTTTCAATGAAATAATATTTCTAACCAAAGTTGAATGAAATATATATTTTCATTAAAACAATTTATTAATTATATTATATACCAAATAATGGAAAAATGAATAAATTAAATGGATATGACATGAATTATTAGAGTTGAATTAAAAAATTTAGTGTTTTAAGAGAGGTATTATGATATTTCACTAATAGAATCATAATCAAAATCAACCAAGAAAAATGATGAAATTATAGAAATAAACTCTTCCCACATTAGGATCATTACATCATAATAATCAAAAGATAAAAACATTACCTAAGGATTTTAATATCATGAAAATAATTACAATCATTTTATAACATATCGAGGGTAGTACATAAAACACTTAGGATAATATAGGTTTATAATATCACATGTATCTAGAAGAAGGTAAATTAAGAGAAAAACAAATTTAACAATTTGGTAACTTTTGAACCATTAAATCCATGAAAGATATATCATAAAAACTGATATGTATATATAAATAAATGTAACTATATGTAAAATATAATAGATTCTAGTAACATATATACACCACACGAAATAAATTACTGGTGGACATGCCAAGAATCTCAGAGATATATAACATGAGAAGGGAAAACCCTTACCTTAAGTATTTTCGTAAATTGTACATGTTCAATCCACTAGTATAATAATTATAATATTATTATAAATAATAAAATAAAAATATTATTATAAATAACACTGTATATTATTTAACTAAGTTCTCATATTACTCATTCATTAATAATTCGATTTTTATCTTATGTTTCATCTAATAACCTCTTTTCGTTACAAGATTTGACTTTTTAGTCTTAGTCCTTTCACACAGATCATGATTAAGTTGTTTTCAAAATGTAGAAAATTTTATAATTTTAATATATATTTTATATATTTTAATTACATTATTATATAAAATATAGAAATATAAAATAGAATGCATCGTTTAGGGAGAATGTTGGTCGTGCATATGCTTGAGCGCTGTTTTAGTTTTATAGTTGTATTGAAAGAAATAAATAAGATGAATTATATTTATATATAATAAATATAGATATATTATATTTTTTATTTAATATATATCATAGAAATATACTATATAAATCCTTAATACATTCCATTTAAAGTTTGAACGAATCACATTGATTTGAGGAGGCGTTTGTCCACCTGTCCACAAACGCAGGCATCATATTTGAAAAAAATGGAAATAATGATGGTTTTTTGTATAATAATCACATAAAAATAAATAAATCATAAATATAATATATATCATAAAAATATATATTTAATCTTAATTCTCAACCATGCGATGTAGTAAATGAAAATTGAACAATATCGTTTTGTAGGGTTATGGCTCTCCATACATAAGAATAGAAAACGTAATACCTATATGAAGGAGGTTTCTATAAAATTACATATAAAATAGATTAAGAAATTATAATTAAATATTTTATTCTTATATTATTATATAATCATAAAATAATAATATTTTATTTGGTGAATGAAATAAAATTAAACAATTGTTCTTGAGGAAGGATGTTGAATATTCTTTAGGTAACCTTTTTGGTTTGAACCAAATGGAATATATTGGTGGATTTATTCCCAAATTGAGTATTATATAATTAATAGATAGATTTCAGGACGACATTTGGGGAGATTATTTGAAGTTAAAAATTTATTTAGTGGTGTGAATTAGTCAGAGGGGTGAGTGCCTTTTTATAGTTAAGGAGGAGTGTCATTAATGTATATATTTGTAAAGGAAATTTCACCCAATATTTATCCATGTAATTAGGATGAATTTATGGTAAAAAGACTATCCATGTGATTATAGGTTAGAAATATGCACATTAAATGGATTCTTGGAAAATTTCTATGTAATTTAGAGACTTTTTTTTAAGGTTTGGTCTTTTGTGGAGCTAATTTTTATCTTAATTGTGGAAATGATTTTAATCAATTTCACTAATATATTAGTTCAAAAAAATAAAATAAACTTTTTAAGAATTAAGAATTATTATGAATTGAAAAATTTAATAAATTTTTATTAATTCCCATCACAAAATTGGAATAAATTATTTAATATATAATCCAATATAAGGTTCTACCATGGGGTATTTTAAAGTACCAATGTTCAATGTTTGAATAGTGTTTATATCCAATTTTAATCTGAAATTGATTCTAGTAACCTAAATTAAATTAAATAATTTATTATTTAACTAATTAAAATTTTAAACCAATTCAAAAATATAAGTATATAAAATAAATTGTTAAAATGAAAAATTAATTTTGAATTAAAATTCAAAATATTTCAATATTCATCAAAATATGATTATTCACAGAAAAATACCCCAAATTCACCTGAAGTAAATTTTGATGTAATTATTTAAAAAATGATGTTTATTTATTCTAATTATAGTTATAAATTTTTCAAAATTTTGATTTCAATTATCCTCTCCGTTAAATAATTTTTATATTATCTTTTAGAAATAAAAATATTTAATTAATAAAATTAGATTAATTCATATATTATACCTATCAAATATATTGGATTATTTTCCAAATAATTCATTGAATATATAATAATTAAATTATTTATAACATTAATCAAAATTATTTTGCAAAATTTATTAAGATAATATTGTTTTTTATATATATAATAGTTTGTTTTAAAAAATATTTTCTTTATTCTCAAATAGTTCAAACATTCATTTATAACTAATTTATTATATAAAGATATATTTTATGTACATTTTTAAACCTAGTTCCATAATTTGGTAAAGTTAATTCATATCTTATATTATATTAGCTATGTTCTAATTATAATAATATATAAATATTGTACATTGTGGTCAAGTAATACTAGGTCTTACATGTATCATAAGGTATTGTTGGGACTCAGTAAATAGTGTAACATAAACCAGTCATAGTGTTTCATGTCCCAAAACACACTATAAGTTTTTTTGCAATAAAATATTAACTTGGTAAAGTGTATAACTCACAAAAAACATATTTCATTCATATTAAAAATTTCATTATTTAATGAAATTGAAAAAATAACATAAAGATAAAATTAATTAAAAAATTCAAAAAATATCATGGTGTTACAATATATGCCAAAAAATATTATAATTATAAAATTCTTGATCTCTTGAACCAATCTAGTGTTATTTCCATCCTTAAACTCAACCCATCCCATGACATGGCTTGAAGTGAATTCTTGATCCCCACAAGCTGTCAACTAGTTCCGGGGTATCAATAATACACATTTGGGAATGATTTAACTCATGACAAATGACATTAGCAAAATATAATTCATAAAACATCACAATAAGATCAATATCCATAATAAAAATTTATAAAACCTTTAAATTTAAACATTTTACAAGTTTATCCAAATCCCAAAAATACAAAAATGGAATGTAAAAAACTAGAACAGTGCCCAAATCCCCTATAAAACAAGAGATACATTACCCTTCATCCATATCAACCAATATCTACAATAAAGGAACACTAATAATTAGATCCACCATCACCACTACATAACATCTTGATGTCCCCCTAATGATGAATAATAATTTCTACATACATCCAAGGTTTTATATAGGGTGTGAGATATAGCCCAGTAGTATAAAACCGGAAATAAATATGAAATTCCATAACATTAGATGAAAAATACCCATGAATGTTTGAATAAAGAATTTTGATTCAATTTTAATTAAATTTTTTAAGAATACATTTTTAAATAAACATAAGAGTAAGATAAACAAGATATCAATGGTAAGCATCAAATCGAAAGATAAAAACACTCCATGGAACAATTGTTATAGGTAATATAACATGTGGGAACCTAAGAACCTCATATCTCTATGAAACAAGGAATAGTAACAATAACCCAGTACATATACGAGCATGAGCCATTAGCAAGAAATCTATATAATTTTATTGTGGTTTATAATCATCATATTTATAATTTATTTTGTGTTTTAGAGTCAATCATACAACAAGAAACTATGACTTGTCCCAACTGAACATACTATCAAAGTAGTTTAAGTCCTCCCACATACATAACTAGGATTGATTTTGTGCTCAATTTCAAGTTCATATGTCACATAGATCACCACATTCACATACACATTCAATGAAATATTATTTAACATGAAAACTACCTTATTTAATAGAGAAACCCTCTATTAAACAGATATGCACACCAAAACAATTTTCAAACACAAATCACACCACCTAAAAAATTCATTGAACACAATTAAGGTAACAACAGGTAACCACATGTGAAATGTACCAAATTTCATTAGGTAAACAACCATTCAACACATAAAAACATTAAAAACTTATGAAACTAGATTTCTCACATTTCATTCCACTAACTAAACACATTAAAGAAGAAAGGAAACCATATCAAAATCATTTAATAATGATGAAACATTGACCCACCCACCTAAATCATGAAATCATTTATAATCCTATGAAAACTATGAAATAGCACCACAATGGAACCCTATAATGGAAAGATAAAAACATAAACCTAATTATTAAACAAAAAGAATCCTGATTTAAGGCTTTTTTTGTAAACCATCCAAAATGAGAATGAAATTGTGTTTCAAAAGAACAATACTCAGGGTAGAGAAATGAGTTTTATCAAAGTCATTCCAACAAATCATAAACCAGTTATGATAGTATATGATTGGTATTATTGGATCATATGCTTAGTAAACCAAAAAATATAACAAATCCTGTCATCTTAGATTGATGAAGACTTTAAACATAAAATGAAATATATAATAATTAAAATATCATTTCCTATAAAAATCATTTTCTTAAAACCATTTCATATATCCATCTCTTAAAAAGAATTATTTAGAATTTCATTTAAAACATTTCATGAGGAAATATATTTTTCCTCCTTGAAAAAACAATCTAATATTTACATAAATTTTAAACATAATTTATATTAAAATAACATTCAAAATATATAAATGAAGCAAGAAAATATTTCTAAAACCATTCCTTTTGAAAAATAATTCCAAACTCAAAAATAATTTATGAAAACATTTTGAAAACATTATAATCTGAAAATACATTGAAAAAAATAATAATTGTATACATTTTGAAAACCATATTCTTAAAAATTATTATGAAAACTTATTATTAAATCATGAAATCTATGAATTCATTTTAACAGAAAAAATATGTTGAAAACATATATGAAAATATTTTCAAATATTTAATTTTTTTTAAAAAACATCACATTTTTATATTAAATATTTTTTTGAAAAAAATATAAAAATACTAACATCATCACTAAATCACATTCAATAAATAATGAATATTAATTGTATAAAATAATAATCTACGATATAATTTTCATGATTATGGGAATGTTCAGGCATGCCAAACATTCCTTTTTTCACTATAAAATGGTTTGAAAAGTCCAATGATCAGAAAATGAAAAGAGGATTCCATTTGAAAAAGATATTGAAAAAGGTAAATCATGGGTAAAAAATGTATTTAAAATCATATTATAATAGTAAATCGTTATTGAACTCATCTTTTTGAAAATGCATATATTTGCAATTGAATATGGGAATATAAAAAAATTTCATTAAAAATTATTAATTATTTCAAGAACCAAAGTGGGGAATAATGGTACAATTACATGGGTATAACATGAATTTACCATAGGTGTGTAAAATTCCTGAGGACTATTATAAAATTTGTTATTATATTTCATCAATGGAAATATAACCCTAAACAATTCGGATAAACATATAGATTTTAATAATAAACTCTTACAACTTTGGTATCAATATATCATAATCCCAATGAGATAATAAAATTTCATTATGGTTTTAACATAATTAAAATAATAATATTCAAGATATATCATGTCCACAATCAATATAACAACCCCATAGAAAAATATATGTGTATAATAAGAGATTTATCTCGAAGAATGAAAATTGACACTAAAAGTACATTACTGATTTAGGGAATTTTGAACAATAAAATGCATGAAAGAGGGATAATAAAGTATATATGAAAATACACATAACTTTATTTATATTTATGAAATATTTAATTCATTGTAAATTTATACCCAAAAAATAAATGAGCGGTGAACCTGGCATGTATCCCAAAGGTTTAGAAAGTGAGATGAGAAAACCCATAACTTATGTCATTAATTTCTTCATAAACATTAAAAAATCCTTTATAAAAAATTTACTATTATTATAAATATACCACAGAACAATATTGGTATATTTTATACCATATATAATTTCATTATTTATTATATTTCCCATTCATGTACAATTATAGTAGTAGATTATGATTCATATAATAATGAATTTTTTCGTACATGATTTGACTTGTAAATCACGGCCCATTTACATAAATAATTAATTCCTTCTATACATAATGTAATCCATGGTAAATATATCATATATATTCAGTATTTATTTATTTATAAATATATATAATGTATATAAATAAGAAATGGAATACATGATTATTAGATACGGTTGGCTATACATACACAAAAATGTTGTTTCAACATTATTGTTGTGCTGAAATAATGAATGTAAATGATATATATATATATATATTATCATCGAATTATAATTATTATTTAATAAATATCATTTAATATTACTAAACCCATTGTGGATACATGCCATGAAATGTGTGAATGAATTCCTTCGCTTCGAGGAGCTGGTAGTCTACGCCTCCACAAATGAAGTTATCGTATTTAAAAAAAATTGGAATCAATGATACTATATTTTATATAGCAATTAAATATTCATAAATACATCATAAATTATTTATATATCTAATGAAAATAGATTTTACAACATAATTCTATCCCATTAATGGTGGTAAATGAAAAACAAGCAACATTATTTCGTGAGGCAGCAGTTCATCATACAAAAGAACAGTAAGTACATAACCCATTAAATTAATGTTTGTGTAAGTTTAGGAAGAAAAAATTGAATAAAAAAATATCAGTTTATTTATTATACTTTGGCTATTATATAATAATAAAATCATAATATTTTAGCAGGTTGATAATTAATAAAAAAAAGAGCATCAGGAAGGATGTTACCTCTTCATTGGGAAACTCCATTTAGTTATCACCAATTGGGTTCCTTGGATAGATCTATTCCCAAAGAAAGTATTATACAATGAATGGATGGTTTTTGGGATGATATTTTGGGATAGTAGGCATGGAAAAATATTTATGATATTTGTGAATAAGTGGGAGGGGTGAGTGCCTTTTTATATTGGAGGAGGGGTTATATACTTTTATGTTTTTCAAAACAGAATTCCACCATCATTTTTCCAATGAAAACATTCTCCAATAGTGGTAAAAATAATTAAAATATTTTATGGGGGATAAAAAATTGATTTCGAACATGTTTCTAGGTCATTTTCTGTCTAATGCTTAGGGTTCAATCCTTTATTAAGATAATTATTATCTTAATCGTTGTGATTAATTTTAATCACTTTCATAAATATTATTTATAAAAAACTAAGATGAACTTATTGAAAATTATAAATTATAACTAATCCAAATATGGAAAACATTTATCAAAATTAAAAATATATAACTGGATGAAAATAATTCAAAATTATTCTGATAGGTGGGGCGACAAAGCATGTTTCTAAACTGAAATTGATCAATCATTTATAATGATTTATATCCAATTTCAATGTGAAATTGATTAAAATGACCTAAATGTGATTAATTTATGTAAATATTATATAAATAAAAATTTTAATAATCTATATTTATAATTTATTACAATAAAATGTTTTCATAAAAATCAAATTTGGAATTAAAATTCAATATTTTTCATTCTTCATCAAAAAATGAAACTACTTAGGAAAATACCGAAAATTCACCAAAATTAAAGATTGATAAAATTAACTAAAAATAAAATTTTATTTTGTAAAAACCAATTATAAGAGGGAAAAGAAAATGTATTTTAATGGAATTTCTGTTAAAAGGCGGAAAAATTTCCTTTTAGAAATATATATCTTTTATTCCTAAAAACATATTTCTTACTATATTATATCTATAAAATCTATTATATAGATATAAAAATTATTTATTCAATATATAATATATAGTATATATTTAAAACCATATAAAAAATTGTTTACTTAAATATATTATAATAAAATAGTGTTCGTACATTAAAAAAATTCATAGGAATCAAATTTCGTTATTCTCAAATAGTTCTTAGTTTCATTTATAACAAATCTATTACCAATGGATCTATATTATCAACATTGTTTTAAAATATTTTAATAATATAGTTAATATAATTCAAATATTCAAATTTAATAGCTCGTTGATAATTATAATTACATATTAATACATTATAATCTAGTTCGGTAATACATAGTCTTGTGTGTAACACAAGCTAATGGGACTCGATAATGTCTGTAACACATGACAAACATAGTTTAAAGACTATTGAAAAATACTATATATTTTGTTTGTAGGAAAATATATTATTGGTTCCATGTATAACTCATGAAAAATATTATTTTTTTATAAAAATATACATTTAGTTTTAGGGTCAAATGAAAAAAAATATTTTAATGATTCAAATAATTTGAAAAAATATTTACAATATATCAAGGTGTTTCATTTTAACCCCTTAATATGAATTTATACTTTGAAATTATTTCAGGATATCTATTGTTTAATACTAGAATGTCCAGTTCATTAATACCCATATTAAAAAAATTAATAGTAAAAATTTAATTAAAATTGCAATGTTATAAAAAAGGGTTAAAAAAGTAACGCCTCACTAGGTTTCCACATAGGAGACGATAGTTGAAAATTGAAAACACATACATTGTATAAAATCATAAATAATGTAAGATATTGATAAGTATCTATGACCATAAGAATGGGGGCAATCTAAAAGAAATTTAATAATCATCAACTCATAATGTGAATAATCATAGAAAAGATTAATGATATCATCAAAAATGATTATAAAAAATAATCTTTTATTTACAGATCCTTTAAAAAAGATGAAGAATTTTTAAAATGAAGTATACTTAATAGATTTAAACACAATATCTCTCTTTTTTGTGCCTTAAAAAAATTTCAAATTCATTTTTTATAAAATGAAGTGACGGTGAATTTTTAATTACTAAAGCACTAATGGATAATGAGATCAATAAATAAACTTATAAGAAATTCCATCATTCTTTATATAATA
This sequence comes from Viscum album, assembly GCA_963277665.1. NCBI lineage: Eukaryota > Viridiplantae > Streptophyta > Magnoliopsida > Santalales > Viscaceae > Viscum > Viscum album. The sequence goes on along the minus strand of OY728137.1, from coordinate 608,250,563 downwards.
TCACAGTAAATGGTGGGCATATGTTTTCCAATATGCATAAAACTAAAATGGTGGTACAATACTTCAATATTTGACAAATTATCCAATGTATAATATAAAACATTCCATAAATAGTTAACCTTACGAACCATTTAATAGACGAAACACTAATTCATTAGAAATAAGTTAACTAAAAATTCTGAACAATTAAAATATATATATCATAATGTAGTTTTTGGTTGTCACATTTTTCACATGGGAATAAATTTTTCAAATATTCTCTTGAAACACATTATTAACATGAATTACCCTAAAACCATTTTGAAAACATTATTTCTTTCTCATTTAAATGATAATAATATATATTACATCAATCCAAAAAGTTGTAAACACCATCCATGATAACATAAACCAATTTTTCAAATAATATATAATCAATTACAAGGTACTCAGTACCATCCAATTTACTTATTCATATCCAAAAAATATTTTTCCTAAAATAATTATCTTAATATAAGGTTTATATTTGGTGTTTTATTCCCTTATTAAAAAATTCACCATTCTATTAAATCGCATTTATTGGTCATCAACACCATTAAACATATCATTTTCAATCCTTAATGAAAAACTTACACAAAAAATACTTATGTACTTCTTGATTCGTAACACATAATCTTATAATTCAAAAACATATACACCTTAATAATTCGTAATTATACTTAATCAACTAATGATGATTCTTCAATTTATTCTTTAATACCCCTCTATTAGAATATGAAATATGAATCATGGTTTAATATTCTATAACCTAAATCTTCTCATGATTCTTATGTTTAATATAAAAAATAATGTAATACCATCCCACATGTTTCACAAGATATTACCAACCACATTAAATATAGAAGTATGACTAATACTCATACAACCTTATTGATTATCTCCATGATATTTCCACATAGTTAATAAATTTTATAAAGACAATACATTCCACATATGAATTATTCATTGTTAACCCAGTTCCTTCTAGTTCCCAGTCTTATAAGAGACAAATTAGAATAGTTTGAGAAACACATATCATCACATAAAACCACATAATCATGATAAATTACTTATAGGATGACTAAATCATAAATCCTAATTTTAAATTTATATCACCCTTGGCTTATCCATATAAAAACCATATATATCCCTAGAAATATCACCAACCATCTCAAAAAATATTTATCAGCATAGTTTCTAAAGGATTAATTAAAATTTCCATTAATAACAACTATAGAAAACAAGGATTAACATAAATGGATATTAAATAATTTTATAATAATTTTAAACACATTAAACAAATTAATGTATGATGAACATTATTGTTTAATGTATTTAGAGACATTGAAGCACAATCATCATATATGGTTAATGATTGGAAATATCTCCCTCAAATATATTCCCCTTAAGTACTCCTACTCAAATAATTTATTAATAAAATGGGTAACATAATAATAATAAAGGGGTGATCTAAGATTCTTAGTATGGATAAACAAGGGAGATATATAAGCATAACATGATAATAAGGGTATGGTTACATGATTGTAATATAAAAACATTATATGCTCCATATAATATATCATAATAATGTGACAATGTATACATATTTTAATTTAACTGGACATGAATCCAAATGGTGATAAACCCTCATAAATTAATTATAAACCAGAATATCATGTCACATAATTAGGACCCCACTATATATATTGAAAAACTATTAATGTTTCAATGTTAACTACAATCACCACCAACATTTTGGATTATGACCCACATTCTTCACATTTTTTGGATCATTACACACTAATTACAAAAATTGGATTATGATACACCTGTTTTTCATATCGTTTTGGGATTCCCCATTTTCACATAGTAGACCTGGTTTCCCCTTCTTTCCACAGTGGATTAGAACACACCTAGATCCCATTTTTGATCATAGCAGACATGTTTCCCATTTTTTTACAAGCAGACACATGTTTCCCATAGTGGATCAGAACACACATATTTTATAAGAGGATCAGGTTTCCCCATCATCCCATAGTAGTTTAAGAGACAATTGTTTCCCATTTTGGATCAGGACACACCTGATTCCCACTATTGATCAATCTTGTCAACTTATTTCCCATCATTATGTAATGCGATATAAACCTTGACCCAATTCATTGAAGGAATATATAGGTACCATGCTTCCCATAATAAAATCATACATACATGTTCCGTAATATACTGAAACGTGCATCATATCATGGCCAGTAAAAAGATATGGGTTTCATAAACAAGAAATCATAAACCATCAAATGAAATTGGCATCATAAAAATTTCATCATATAATTACATATAGAAAATAGGTAGGTCTCATAATAATTTCATCAATTCACAAATCGTTAAAAGTTGTTGGTTTGAAAATAATAGAACCTATTGATGAGAAATGGATTTCATAATGTCTGATCACTAAAAACATATTCTATTCCAGAATTACTTTGGATGTTATTTTTGGATTAAATTTCTAGTAAACTATAAACCATAAACAATTATGTCATGTTAGTTGTATAAATATTTCTAAAGATCACATGTAACATTTCTCATGTAAAATAAGATTTCATCGATAATAGTTTTCAGAATACCATTTCTAAAAATCCATTTCTTATAATGAAAGATTTATAATTTCAATTAAAATATTACGTGTGGAAAACATTTTTCTCATTAAAAACTCATTTTTAATCACAAATGATTTTTAAAACATTTTCCTCTTAAAATAGTAATAAAACCCATTCTCTTTGAAAACATCGGGGAAAATCCTAAATGAATAGTTAAAACATTTTGATTTCACTTTTTTAAATTCTTTGAAAACCTATAAAAGAAGGATTGTAATTATTTTGGTAACCCTTTTCTAGAAAATGTTTTTGAATAAATATAAATAAATCTAAAAATTATTTAATAGTATTCATTTAAAATAAAATTTTCAAAACATATAATGTATTCTTTAAAAATGGTTTAAAACAATTTATAATCATAAAACATTTTCTAATATACTTTTTAATGGAAAAACACTTTAAACTAAAAAATCAGAATATTAGGAAATAATTATCTTTAAAAATAGTCTTGAAATATTATAGTGTATGAATCAAGGAAATAAAGGTCCTCTTGACATGTAAGTCCATACATGATGAATGATACTCTTACATAGTAAAACATATAGAAAAATTACTCGATTAAAATAATGAGGATTACTTTTAAATTGATTATTTAAAAATTAAAAACATGAGTAAACTTTTTAATTTAAAAATCATATGAATATAGTAAAGAAATTTAAAAAAAACATTGTTTTGAAATAAAATATCTTTCCAACCAAGAGGGGATATAATGTATGATTTTTATAAATAAAATATATTAATTATCTACATTACCAAAGAGTGGAAAAATGGAAAAATTACATTGTTATAATATGAATAATCAGAGTATATGAAAATTTAAAATAATTATTAAGAGATTTATCATTTTATTTTCCTAATGGATGTACAATCATAAATGATCCTATGAAATTATGATATTGTAGAAATATAATCTTTCTACTATGTTATCATTAAATTACAATCCCCATGGAATATTAACATTAAATGTGTTCTATAATATCATTAAAATAAAAAATATTAACTATAAAACATTTCTGGGTCAGTATTTAAACCTCATCTAAAAATATTTCGTCATAACATAGAATGTATCTTAAATAAAGTAAAATGAGAAAGAAATAACTTTACTGATTTGGTAAATTTTGAACCATAAACCCCTTGAATGAAATATAATAAAAATGGATATGAATATTCACATAAATTTAACTAATTTTTTCATGAAATAAATTCATAGCAAGTATATAAACCAATCAAAAGAAAAAGGTGGTGAACATGTCATGTGTCTTATGGATATGAAATATGAGATGGGAAAACCATTACATTATGTTTTGACTTTCATCGTACATGTTCAAAAATACAGTGTAATAAATAAAGGTTTGTTTTAAATATACAAAATAAATATTTTATTATATATAATAACATATATTATTTTATTATGGTCTTATATAAACCCTTTTTTAATAATTCCATTGTTAGGATACATTTTTGTCTAATTACCTCTTTTTAATACAAAATTTGTCTTGTTATTAATGGTCCTTTTATTAAGATCATGATTTAATTATTTCTAAATAGTTATTGATGGTATAAATAAAATATATATTAAATATATATTTATTTATAATTATCAATAATATATATAAATAATACAGGGAATACATCACTCTTAGAGACGGTAGGTCGTATGTACGCGTGAATGCTATTATCATTCTATAGTTATACAAAAAGAACAAATGTATGTGAAATATATGTATATATATGTTTTATAATCACAATAGAATTATTATTTTATATATATCATATAAATTTACTAAAATTATCTTTAATATTTCCCATGTAATGTTTTAATGATTCACATTGATTTAAGGAGGTGTTAATCCACACATCCACAAATGAAGTTGTCATATTTCTAAAAAATGGAAACTATGATGGTAAAATTTATATAATAGTAAAATAAAAATAAATAAATCAAAAAAATTATATATATAATATAGAAAAATATTTTTCATCATAATTATAAACCATTATTGGTGGTAAATTAAAAATGAACAAAATATTTTCACGAGGATATAGTTCACCGAACACAAAGACGTTAAGTTCATTACCTATTAGATAAAAATGTGTTTAATTTTATGCCAAAAAATATAATAAAAATGTATTATTATATTTAGGAAAATTATATTATTATGTATGTAATAAATAATAATAGTATATGTCGTGGAGAATGAAGATAAAACAAATGGCCTTGAGGAAAGATGTTACCTCTTCTTTGGGTAACTCTTTTGGTTTTCATAAATTGGATTCCATGGTTTAATTTACCTCAAAAGGGAGGATTATATGATGAATAGAGGGATACTTTGAGGATATTTGGGAATATTATGGTCATGAAAAAGGGATTTATAGTTATTAATTAGTAGGAGGGGTGATTACCTTTCTATAGTGGAGGAGTAGAGACATTCTTGTAAATTTTTTAAATGAAAATTTCACCCACGTCATTCCCATGTAATGTGGCACAATTTACGTTAAAAATCAATGCCATTGAATTATATGGTTTAAATATGAACATTTAATGGATTTTAGATATGTTTTTATGTAATTTTGGGCATTGTGTTTATGGTTTTTTCCTTTGTGAAGCTCATTTTTCAGTTATTCGTTTTAATTAATTTTAATAACTTTAGCTAATATTTTTTTCCAAAAACTAATATGACCTCATTAGAAATAAGAAATTATTCATATTAAAAATATTTAAACTATATTTATTAATTATATTTAAAAAATAGAGAACATATTAATTTAAATTTAATCCCATTGAAGGGACAATAAAGATGGGTTTTAAGGTAAAAATGTTTAAAGGATTGAAATATGTTTATGTCAAATTATAATTTGAAATTTATTCAAATAAACTAAATTTTATTAAATGATGTAAAATTCATCAAATTAAACATTAAAATAAATTTAGTTTAGAATTTTTCCTTATATATTAACTTTAATAAAATTAATTTAGAACTAAATGTCATTATATTTCAAAATTCATTAAAAAATTAAACTTCTTCGACAAAATATAATAATTCAACCAAATTAAATTTTGATATTCCTCTTTTAAAAATGAATTTAATTTTTTCAAATAAAAAATAGAAATATTTTATAATTTATATTTAAAATATCATCGCGATTAAAAGGCGATAAAATAATCATTTAGAAAAATAAATATTTTATTCATAAAATTTGATTAGTTATTATATTATACCTATAAAATATATTCGATTAGTTTCGAGAATATTTTTTTAATATATTAAATACACATTTTATTGAAAACATGAAAACATTATTTTTTATAATTTATTGAGATAAAATTATGTTTCTACATGGAAAAATAGTTTTCCTAGAAAAAGGTTTTTTTTATTCTAAAATAGTTCAGTCGCTCAGTTAAAACAAATTTATTACCAAAGGATTAATTTTATATGAATATTTAAACCATAATTTCATTAATTAATCAATCCTAATCATATCATCCATTATAATAGCTAGGTGATATTTATAATAATATATTAGTATTGTACACAATAGTTTGGATATACTTAGTCTATGTTTAGGAATTTTTTAATGGACCCTACAATATAGGAATTATAAAACAAAAAGAGTGTTTCTTATACCAAAAGATACTCTATGTGTTTTGTGTACTAAAATATCATCATTCTATAGCATATAATGTGCCTGATATTATTTATTTCATATAGAAAATATATATGATGTGTTTTAGTTAAGTGAAAATAAAATACATAATTATTAAATTATTTTGACAAAATTCATTAAATTACAGTGTGTTATAATTTATTTGATATAATCAAATTAATATCATATTCTTGTGGTCAAGAGATAATCAAAGGTTCTATCAAACCGTACACATGACTTGACCTGTGGTATGTCCCAAAGGGTATTTTCATAATCCCCACAGGCCGGAAATTTGTTCATAGGTATCAAAAAACACTATTGAGAATGATTTCACCCATGATAAGAAACCCTTAATAATTCTCAATAATAAAAAATCATATAATTTTGAATATTCGTAACTAAAAAGGGATACAAACATAAAAGGAAAAAAATTTACATGTTTATCCAAACAAAAAAAAATACCAAAATGGAATGGAACCAACATGACCATGACCCAAAACCGCCATGAAACAAAAGGGAAATGATTCATAAGCCACCTCTACCAGGACATATAGAAAATAGAACTCTAGTAATTAGATCCACCAAATGTAATATAGAATATGTCGCCATTACCTTGGTTAAACATTACAAATTCTACACACACCTAGGGTTGTATGTAGGGTGTGAGAAAAATCATAATAGGGTTCCACCCAAAACAAATATTCAATTACAAAACAATAAAATGGAAATAATGATGTATGATTAATGAATGAATTTTCAAACAATTTTAAGGAATTTTTAAGGGTTTTTTTTCAAATAATCATGTTTTAAATATAAAAAAAGATTAAGATACATTGTATGCTAATGGTAAACATCACGTTATAAGATACAACCACCTCATTTGAAATCTCAACAGGAACTAGAAATAGTGGGAACCTAAGAACATGTTTTCAAAATAAAACATGGTATAACAACCATATCCCACGACATATTCATTCATGTTCCACTAGAGAGGAATCATTCCAATGTTCTAGAGGTCTAAAATAATCATCATTAATGTTTAGTTAGTGTTGTAGCATCAATACTACTATATCAAACTGTTCATGGGCCCTATAGATTCGTCTAGGATAGTAGTCTTAGTACACCCACCTACTTACCTAGTATTCACTATGTCCTTAATTGAATATTAAAATGTCACAAAGACCACCACCTTTTGAAACCCATAATAGGAATATTTTTTCACATGAAAACCACCATTTTTAATAGAAAAAAACTCTTTCAAACAGAATCACATCCAAATACCATTTGGAAACACTGTTCGCACCACTTATAATAGCCATGTAACACAATTGAGATGCATAACAAGTAAGAACACCTGAAACACAATCATTTCCACTTGGAAACCCATATTTCAACACATATACACTTCAATACATTTTTAAATACATTTATCACATTTCATAGATATCATGGAACACATTTAAGAAGAAAAATAAATATTCCAAAGTAATATAATAATGATAATTCATGGAACCACATAGCTTAAACATGGAAACATTTAGATCCCTTGAAAAACCACAATCATTGCACAATGGAACCCAATAAAAGAAATATATAACACCAAACATAAATATTTAATCAAAAGAACTAATATTCAACCCCTTTTAGGGAATACAACACACATGAGAAATGATAACCCATGAAAGAGGAGAGAAGAACCCTTGAAGTAGAAGTAAATTATGAGAAAAATAGCTTACATGATGGTTCATGAAGATACCATCCAAATACAACAAATAGATAGTGTTCAAGTGGGATAAGAGGGTGAGGCAGAGGCTATTATGGATGAACATTATATATAGTTCAGATTTGGGGAGTTTTTTGTTAATATCATCGGAGGGTATAAAGGATATTCACAAATTTTAATGCCTTCGATATGCTACATGATATTTTATTGTGTGCATTCTACTATATCCATCAAGAAACTGACCACATGTTTTATACCGGATAAAACATGCCTCTGTATAATGTCATGTTTCATTAATAGTATCACTATCTAGGGAACATGATTTCTTCAAGGATGGGGAAAATTTTCCTGTTACCATGTTCTAATAATCCATCGCGAATAGTGGGGTTCCAAAAAACCATATTTTGAAAACAAAATCCATGAAAACCAAGTGATAACATCTAGAATATAAGTAATAAAAGGAATACCTAAAACTAATTGAACAAATTTGACAATTCTACACACCATGAAAACCTTCCACCCATAGAAAGTCATCCTAGAGTCTGACCAGAGATGAAAAATAGATTCCACTTCTAAACCCAAGACATATTATCCCATGTCTCATGATCATCATTTCCCTACATCCATAGATCATGGACCAATATTATGGAATTCCCACTAATCAATTTATCTTTGGAATATACAATCTGTATGGGCCACTCAAACATCGAAAAACTATAGTCTAACTCAAACAATTCAAAATTCAGCACATGTGACACGTCCAAATTATAATTTCTTGGTTGGGAGACATGGAAAATTTCTGGAATTAACATCAACTAAGAAAGATAAAAACATTCCACATTAAAATCTCCATAGGTGACCGCAAAAGGTCTGACATATCTTCATGTTAGCTTCCCTTACTTACAAAGACGATAGTGACCCAAATGATGTGCCACATTTAAAAACACCTAGTAAACCCCTAAGAACTCCAAGGCATGGTGATTATGATCATAAAATGACTTGTAGATAATATACAATACAAAAAAATTATTTTACCCCAAATTGACATTACCAGATATTTCTATCACCAAGCTTTGTCCCGCCAAGGAGGTCGCACCTACCTCAGCAGAACACAAAGGAAGCTAGCACGACTGAATATAAAATGCCTAAAATATTTTCATTATAATTGTGAATTTTTAACTACGAATATACATAAACACAACTAAAACCAATTTTTAATCCCATAAACCTCTAAAATCCAACACTCATTCCCAGATCATGTATTCCAAGATTTGATTCAACCTCTCAATCTGACCATCAATTTGGGGTTGGTATTCAGTAAATTACATGATATGAAATAACATATCCTTCTAACATCCTTCCCAACACTATGAGGTTAAACTGGTGTCTATGTTTGACATAATAACCAAAGACACACAATTTGAATCTCATTTTCTTGTGAACATACATATGGACCAACTCATCTTCCTTGAAAAAATCACTGATCAGAACTAAATTGTATTATTTATTCATATAGTCAATATCCATCCTTATTGAATTCCTCACCTATCTTTTAAAAGTTAATACAATAATAAAATCCATGGTGACCCCATCACATTTCTAGGTTTGAATGGGTATGGGATGAAGAAAACTGAAGGGGATTTTACACTATTCATTGAAATACTAAAACATATAGCAACAGGATATGAGGTCACATATGTGTCATCTCATACATGGAAACCAGAACTGACAACACGAATCATAAAACATCTTTGTGGTACCAGGATTAATGATCCACAGAGACTAGTGGTTATTCTACACAACAAAATTCTAAAACACAAAAGAAACTATGATGTGACCATTGAATAAAAAAACTCCCTCATGGGACAATGACCACCAACTATGAACCTAACCACTATTTAGGAACTTCATAGAAAGACGGAATAACTCATCATTTGGCTAGTCCTATTGAATAATCTTTAAAATGGTAAATTCCAACTGAACAACGGAAATTAATGCATCTCCAATATGATCCTTGTCATATAGTGTCATCTACCTGAAAAGAACCATAAAAAACACTCATCACTGGGATCTTTCTATTTTTGAACCATCACTTTCCTACATTAATAATTTGATACCACATTCCCATTACCTAGGATGTAGAAGATATCAAAATCATACCCTTAAAGGAAATCTACCTAATAGTGATGACATAAATTCATATCTTTTGGGAAAATATTTTTTCCCTACAGTTATCACTGAAATATACTAAAAACAACTCCTGAAAATGTTTATGTAATCATGTTTTCACGTAATGAATCATCTTGCTAAATCAATTTCATGGGTTGCGTAATTCCACTCATGAGGACGAATTTGGGGAGAACCATACACCACCACATGGCCATCCTTAATTAAAAAACACCCAATACATAGACCATAGGAATTTCAATAGACCATTTAACCCCTCTAATTTTTTATAAAGATCTATAGATGGTTTGTGACCAAACATCACTTATATTATTCAATGTATTCCTCTAATATTGGGATTCACACAAAATTTACCACATTCTAGGGAAGTGTCATTATGGGCAAGTAAGGTTGAGATAAATCTTGAGAAACCACATTTAATATCCTTCCAAGCCCAAAAATCTATTGTCTTTAAAGACATTTTTTGACTTCTCCCAGGACATCACAACACCGATCTTCCTAGGGTCCACCAAAACCCCTCGTTGTATGTTTACTTGTCTTAAAAACATCACCTCCCTGGTCTAAATGCTTCAATGGGAAAACATCATATATAGATGATTATATCAAAGGGTGACAGACATGATCACCACGTTTTTCTCAAGATCCTCCTCTAATCTGTAATAGAATAGTGTTTCATCTGTAAATAAAATGAAAAAGGAACCAAGGAACTATTTTAAATATTGGTTCATGAGAACCAAGAAAATTATTGGAGCATTCAATAAGCCCAATACCATCACTAGGTACTAAAAACGTACATACCTACATCATAAGGATGTATTTCTAACATCGAAAATTTTTACCGTAAATTGATGATACCTATAGTACATATCAATAATGGAGGGCCACCTTCCCATATAAGATGAACCAAATGGTCGTCAACATGGGAAAATAAATTTTTTTCGTTATCTCCAACATATCCATCTTCTATTAATGAATAAATAAAATGTTATATCCATCATCCTACTTTGAAAATAAAACTAGGGGGCCTAAGGTGAGACACTCAGATGAATTATTCCTTTGGATTTCAAATAAACCTAATATACCAATAATTCAATCAACAAGGTGGGGACTACATGGTATACAAAAAGATATAACAGATGTGTTCTTCGTGGAAAATCAATGGTTATCTCCACATTTCTCTTGGGTGGAAAACCCAATAAGTAATTTAGATACAATTCTATGAACTCATCCACCAGAGGAGGGGATCATCCCTTAAATCTTCATTCATCAACCGCCTTTATGAGAGAAGGTATCTTATAATATATACTTCTCAAATCTAGAAGTAGAGGTCTAGTACATCCCATGAAAGGGTACAATTCTCAATGAATAACCGTGGTACTCCCATCAGGTTCCACAAAACTCACTCATCATTAATATAAATAGATGAATGCCTGGAAACACAACATCTAATCCCTACCATGAAGCATGTCACAGTGGTAAATTTCCAAAACTTGAAAATCACATTCTATCTCAAATCCAAACACCGTTAGTAAAGAAGATAGACACCAAGAAACATTCCCTTGTTTCATACCATGTGATGTCACATGCTCCATCACAGAAGACATAAGCTCATATGATAAATTCAAAACCGAACATTGTTGGATGAAATGAAAGAAAATTAGTGACTAGTTTCAAACTGAATAGAAGATATAAATGATTCAATGAATATCTTACAATAAACTATTGAATATCCAACATCTGATTCCAAAGTTTATTGATCCACTATATGATTATTCCCCCTCTTTTCTTATTCTTGATAACAACCACTGCTCTTTGGCTATACCTTGAACTGATTCATACCAATATAAGATCCATCCTTACAGCTATGTCCTCAAAACAGGGAACCCATCTTTCTAGTTGGATCAAACAAGATTGACATCCTACTAGAGTCCACGGAACCTGTTATACCATTATATGGACAAGTTAATATGTAAATATTCTATAATTTCCATGCCATCCACACTGATGACAATGTCTTGTTCGAAATGATCAAATAGACCACACATTCCATACCTTCGCACACTTATGGCACATGACTAGTCTAACATCTCAAGACACTGATGAAAAATATTAAAAAGGTGGCATGAAATTACACCTTCTTTCTTCTCCTACTTTTTCAACATCCTTTACTTTTCAGATGAACTTCTAGAACCATGGCCCATAGCTGACATTGATCCAATGAAAATTTCCTTTAATAATGATCGATCTCAACTATAAAATCACAATCAACCACCTAATAAAATTTATTAAATTAAACAAACATAAATGCTATAATTTATCTAGTCACACCTTATTTCAAACATTTGATTCTTCAAAAAATCCATAGAAACTTACTCGGGTGTAACACAAAGAAACACTATAGAGTGTTTGACGGACTCTGTCACAGTTGGATCCCCGATTTGATGATCCAAAAACTATTTAATCTTAGAGAATGAAAAGTATTAGAGAAATACTAGTCATTTAAGATGACCATGAGGTACAAACAACCCATAAACTCATGCATTCAATCTAGAACAATAAACTCCCACCTCCTTAGACTCAGACCTTCTATTAAAAAATAATCAAAGATCACCATGATAACCTCAAGAGTGTCAATAAACAGAACATCACCTCAATTATCTAAATACAATCCTCAATATTTTTACATGTTCATTTTTTCCTGAATGAAAGGTGGTTTTTTTCATATGTACCCCCTGATCTTTATCCTTTCACAGACCTAGTTCAGCTTACCAACATTATCAAGACCAGATCCCACTCCCTAACCCGAATTGTGGACAACCCGAAAAAATTTTCCACTAGTCTCTTCTAAACTATCGAAGTGGGACTCTCTCCGCCTACTTCCCATGGATTAAAAGGATGTTTTTGGGAAGTCATCATGCTACATCAAGAATCAAATTAAAATAGACGCCATAAACACACCATTTTTAAATCATTAAATATAAATGAAAAATTGAAAACACTTATGTAAATCAATATAATCATAAAAAACTCAATGAAAATTCAAACCACCTCACCCCCATCTAGTTTTCATGCATATTATAAAACCAATACACCTCACTAGTAGGGGGAGTCAAAAATTTCCTAACAACCCATGGAGCCACAAGAGATATAACGAGGGATGATGTTTAGACAACCCCTTACAATGAGAACATCATCCAAAAAAAATACTAGCTCCATTATATCTAGACACTCCCAATGATATTGACATAAAAAAAGAGGAACCTCCTTTGATTAATTTGTTTCACATAACCAGAAAGGGTTTCATCCATCTGACACTCGACTCATCCCATGACATGGCATGAAGGGTGTTCTTAATCCCCATAAGCTATTAAATAATTCATGGGTATCACCAATACGCTTATGGGAATGATTTGAACCACGATAAATAAAATAATAATAATTCTAAATAAAAAACATCACACCATGATCAGTATTCAAAACCATAAATGAAATAAACCAATAAATTTAATCATTTTACAACTTTACCCAAAACCTAAAATACCAAAATAAAAGTGAAACAACTACACCAAAACCCAAAACCAACATTTAACAAAAGGGTAATCACCCTTAATCCAATTATGAAAACAACTACAAAAAAAGAACATTATAAAATAGATCCACCATCACCACGATAGAACCTCTCTCATTTTACCGTGTCAAACATAACAAAGTAATCAATCAACCAATGTTGTATGTATAGTGTGATCCAATTAGCAATTGGATTCCTGCAAATAGAAATATTCCATCCCTTTACATTATAATAAAAATCATCCTTAATGTTTAATGGAAGAATCTAGATGTAGATTTGAGGAATTTTTTTAAGTAAATCAATTTTAATGATTCATGCTTTACAAGTAAACATAATTGTATGCTAAAAAATAGGCCAATTGTAAGAATAAAATCCCATAAGATCACTATTTTATGGGAAATCATTAAAGGTACTAGCACCAGTGGGACCATATGAACATCATAAATCTATGTAAATGGTATAAAAACCACAACCCACAACATCGTCTTATATCAACCACTAAAGAGGAATCCATACAATGTTCTAGTGGTATAGAATCATCATCATCATGTTTTATTTATTGTTGTAGAATCAATCCTGTTATATGGAACAATGAATTGACATCGCTGATCTGACTAGCATACTAGTCATAGTCCTCTTAATTAGATACCTAGGATTATATTTTTCAAAAACATTTATTTCACATGTCACATAGATCACTGGTATCTCTTACAGATATCATGAAATATAATTTCACATGAACCACCATTTTCATAGTAAAAACACTCTTTAAAACCATTATTACACCATAAAAAATTGTAAGAATACTTAATATCACATACACAATTCATAGAACACACATGAGGATCATAATAAGAAAACCCAATTGAAACGCAACCAATTCCATTTTTAATACTAAATTTAAACACGTACACACCAAAAAACCATTTGAAAACACATTATAAAAAATTCAGGAAATCCATGAAACAAATTAGAAAACAAGACAGAGAATACCAAAATCATCTAGTAATGATAAATTAGGCAATAACCTACCTCATTTTTGAAAATATTTTGAATCTGAATGAAAACCACAACCGTACAATAATGGGACCCTACAAAGTAAATATGAAAACATAAATATCATTATTAAAACCAAAATAACCATGATTAGTCAATTTTAAGATAAATAATCCTAATGTAGAAAATAGATCCCAATAAAGAGGAATGAAGAACACTAGAATAATGAGGATATCAAGAAAAAAATATTTTTCTTGATGATTCTCAAAAATCCCACAACAAATCCCCAAATAAATTATAGTTTAATGGGTCTGAGAGGAAGAGGAAGAGGCTTAATGGGAAAATATTTCAATATGGTTCTCATTATGGATCGCTTGGGATTAAAATATAGGGAATATAGAAAGGTAATTAACATATTTTAATGAACTGGATAGACCACACAGTTACCCATATAGTTTTCTAAATAGTGTAAACACTATGTCGTCTCCTCTGTCCAAGAGGAAATCATCTGCACAATTTCTTGGGGGAGGGAACGCACCCATGCGTCAATATGTGATTCATAGATAGTTACAACTTTCAAGATCCACAATTTCTTCTCACCTGGTCCTTGGTTTCCCCCCATCCTGGTTCAAACCATGCACTACCTTTTGTAGGGTCCAAAAAAATTATATTTTTCTCTAAAACTCCATGGAATCCCAAGGGATAAATTTCAGAGAAAATTTATTAATATAAATAACATAAAATAATTTATTTAATTTTAAACCTGAAATAATTATCATTATGAAAATATAATAATTTTTTCCCTTCATATAATGAATATTGATAACATTGTTCGTGTATGTGTGGACAGCCACCTTCGTGATAATATGTGAATCTGTGTTTGTCACCAAAAATGGATGATATATATATATATATACAAATAATAATAATTAATGTAATCATATTATATTAATGATATTATTATGTTTCTTTAAGAATAAAATATTACTTACATAATTTCTATAATGAATACTTGTAAAATGGAAATTTTTCTCATGTGTACATATGGCATGTTGATTCATTGATTGTAACAGACATAATTTCTCAAAAACCAACTATTATGATTGGTATTAAAATTAACATTGAATGATAAATATGATAGGTATTCAATTGTGATTATTTTGGATATTTTATAACTTTAAAATATCTACATGAAACGAAACATTCATAAAAACCTATGAAATATAAAACCTGGAAATTAACACCTAAGGCAGTGGAAATAAAGAAATATTTTTAATGAAAAGGTGATAATATTTTATAAAAGGATAATATATGATATTATAATTAATAATATGGTTCATAAAAAAGTTAATATCATTTTTAAAACTACAATATCTTATATTAATGCACAGTCATCCAAAAAAGAAACGTGAGTTAAGTGATTTGGTCACAATTTACATTACACTGATAAATATTTGTTATTATCACCCAATTAAATTTTAGGTAGTTAATCTACTACCCCTTGGGTGTGTTTAACATGAATAAATATTTATTCATAATTTTTATAGTTTCAATTCATAATTATTATTTCATGGGTTTATAATTTCAATGTTACCCTAGTGGTAAGGGAATTTATCTCAATTTCCATTTATTATGACATATTATATTGGTATTCCCATAATTTAATTCATATGGTATATATAAAAAACATAATACATATAATATAATAATTTATTAATAATTAGTTTAATTTAAATACTAAATTTTAATTATTTCATTCCTGGTTATTTTATTAAATATTTACCAAGTGATAATGAATTTCAAGACTCAATTTCTTTTTTGTGGTTTATATTACATCAACGTTGTTTATGATATAAAAATATTATGTGTGTAATTAAATTTAATTATATTATGTTTCACTTATTTTATTATTATGTGTATTTATGGTTGATATAGATTATTAATTCAATGGATAATTATCACTAAACAATAGTATCATTGTAAGATTTTATTTCATAATCTCATTCTAAATGACATTGCTTACTAATGAATTTTTGTTAGAAAAAATTATTTGATTATTTTCTCCTAAACATATATAATTTTCTCGTAAGATAGTTATTTATTTAATTTTCATGTAATAGTTCAATTTTTCCAAATCATTGGTATTTAAAATAATTGAATATTTTTAGTAATACGTTACATATTTTCAATCTTTGATCAAATATCCATTTTCTAGGGACACCATTTTTTCTAAATATTATTTTATCCTTATCCATATGAGAGAATAAATTAAATTTTATTATTTTTAATTTTAATTTTATAAATTAAAACAATATTCATTTCTTTTCATTATAATTCTAATTCATATTTTACCGAAAAAGTGAATGAAATATTTGTTTAACCATGAACAACATGAAGAAATTTTTTTCCGTAATGACTACACAATTGATTTAAAACTTATATTATATTTCTAAATTATTATACATACAGAAAATTAGTTTAAAATTTATTTTGGACATTTAGTTTTAAAAAGGATTTTTAAATTTAATATGATATTTTTTCAAAAAATGTGTATAAAGAAATTTTTATTTGATTTACATATTTATATAAAAACACAATTTTTAGTTCATTTTATATATGATGTATTAATATTATTTTTATTCTTCCTCGTTATTTATTATGACAACTTTCAAGAATGAATTTATTGAAATACACTACTTTGGTTCATTTTTTTAATTATCATTTTTTTAAATTAGTCACATTCCTATAGACACTAAATTTCTTCTCAATATCCTTATTAGTTAACTTTTTATGTTTATTTAGTTAATGATAAATAATTTATACAAACTATTTGCTTTATTTAATGTTAATTTTTTTATTTTGGGAAATATTGAAAAATCAATAGTCCTTACGCAATATATAGATTTTATGATAATGAACATTATTCATGAATTAAATTGATTGTTTGATATTTGAGTAATGTTATAAACATGAAGAATCTGATGATTCCTAATCATAGATATCCCCTCAATGCATCATTAATCTCATGATATGAATATATAAGATATCAAAAAAATTGTTAACCAATCTGTATTGGTCTGTACCTAGTAATGTTAAACTGTCCTGGGAAAGGTCTTGATGGTAGAGGTGTGATGATCTTGAGTTCTTAACATCAAATAATTAAAAATTTCATTCACATGGAATTTAGATATTATTATCCATTAAGTTATCCTAAGGATTTTATTAGGGGTTGACTTTTATTCCAAATTTTTAATTAAATTTCATTTTTATGAGTTATTAATGTTTCCATATTTATTATTATTTATCTTATAATGATAGTAGTGTTATTTAAATGGAACATGTTTTAAATTATTTATATTCCCATAATTTTTTAGGACATCTTTATCTATGATAGATAATTTTATGATTAAATGGTGTGTGTATTATCATACATACCATTTAAAATTGAATAATCATTATTGACTCATAAAAGAATCAAAAGTAAAAAACCCATAATGATCATTTGAGTTCACCATTATTTTTTTCCGTTTCTATATAAATCCATTCAGTGTATCATGATATATATGTAATGATATAATGTTGAAAAAAATGTTTTTTCTAAATGTTTTTTTTAATTTGTGTTTTCTACTGTAATGAAAGAAAATAATTATGTTTCTAGTTTAAAATGAGTACTTAAAATTAGGTCTATAGAGATGTGATTCCTTTTATATTATTCCAATTTAATAAACTAAAAGTTTTCTCTCAGATAAAAAGGAAGAGTTTATAGATCTTTATGTTATCGTTATATGTTTTCCAAATTCCAATATTTACATAATCATTATTTCTTATTTTTATGAAAAAGGTAAAAAAATTAATAAACCAATATATTTATTCAATTATTTATTATGGTGTATCTCTAAAGGATATAACACTAAAAAAGTTATGAATTATGGGTCACTGAATAAATTAAATAATAAAATACAACTTTTGGGAGATTTAATATTAAGTAATAACCAATATATTTCTTGAATTATATATTTGTGATACCCTTCTGTAAATGTTATGAATCCAAATTTCATTGTATGATATCCTTTCGAATTTTTTGATGGTTAGATTCATATCAAAAAAATATAAATGGAATATTATTATGTAATCTATTGTTTGTTAAATCCCTCCAATATAAGAGTTAATACTGTACAAACCATGAATGAATGGTTTAATGCATAATTGTTTTTCATTGTTCATTACCTATTGTGTTGGATTTACACTTTAGTTACAATATATTTCATGGGGTTTTTTGCACAGCATGTTTTTTGGAAACAAATATGATCACAACATAATTATGGTTCTAATTTGGGTTTCACTCAATGTTATAACTTCATATGCTTATTTTTATTCAATATATCTATGTTATAATCATTTTTTATGATGTATGTTTCATGATAAAATTTTCATGATTAAAAACTCTAATATAATGGTATATTTTTCATTATATGATACTGAATCCCCATATATTATTCCTTATTGAAAATATTTATTGATTTATTTTCATTTTTTATTGTATTTCTTTGAGTATTATGCTTTCTAACTTGATTATGATGGAAGCATTGATAAAATGATGATTATTTTTCCCTTACTGATCATTTCAGATCAAACATTCCTATATCTTCCAAATAAAAATATTATTAGGATGAACATAATACATAATATTCCTAGAAGAGATTCTTGTATGTTGTGACCATAGATAAAGGTTCAAAATTATGTGATTAAATATTTTTATATAGCTATTCTCCAACAACAGTAGACTATTAGAATTTTGGATTGTGCGGATATTTATGGGTTCTAATTTTCAAATTATTTAAATAATTTGATATACATATATATAAATTTATATTTTTTTAAATCAATTAGATTAAAATTTAGTAATTAATGTATTTTTTTAGTAATAGATTTAACAGTGTGACTATAGGTCATCATAGTTTTAAAAAATGCAAGATTTATTTAATTTTGGGGAATTTTCTTAATATTTTGTGATTAGGATTACATAACATCTGTGGGGAACCAATGTAAATATATAAATATTGGAAATATATTAAAATATTAGAAAATTGTTAGTTATTTTGATTTAAAAACATAATATACCTATGTTGATTTAGATAGGTTAATTCAAGCTATCTTATAGCTGCATGAAGGGGAAATATCCCTATAATATGTTATAGGGTACCAATATCAAATTCACATTTTTTAGAACATGATGCACTAAATTTTCACATGTTATAAAAATCATAATGGATATGTAATATTGAATCAAATTCCCTTATTGATCCAATATTATGCATTTTAATTTAATTTTACCAGGTTATGTATAACTAGTATAGTTGTAACACCCCAAGCTTTCATGGAACGCTTCTCTTTGAATAATATAGTCGTGTGTGTTGTACACATCTTTGAGTTCTAACAAACCCCAAAAATAAAACTAACCTTTATGAATAGTAATAACCATTTTTTGAAATTTTATAAATGTTATAATTCAAAATGGACTTAAATTTTGGATTCGGAAGATGAAAATTAGCATAGGGTGAATTTTGGGTATTTTTTGGAAAACATTGAATTTTTAATGAATAGTGAAAACATTAAGTCATAGTTTAAAACTGAAATATTATTTAAATAATTATTTATTTATTTTTAAATTTATTTTAGGTCAAAATAGATACATAATACCCATATAAGTTCAATGTAATTCATTAGAGTCAGTTTATAATAATTTTAGATATATACAAATTATATTGAACTTATTTCCCTATTTTAACCACCTACTAGGAGAGTTTTCAAATTCACGTAAGACATATTTTTACCACTTATATGAGTGTAAATTAAAAAATCTGATTGACACGGTTGATATCAGTATGTTAAATGTTGTTTAATAAGATGAAAATAATTTTTGGTAAATAGTAACTTTTTACTTTTATTTACCACGGTTAAAAGTAAATAGGGTAATTAAGGGTAAAAATGATATTATTATTAAGTCAAGACATGCCCTAATGCTATTGGATAAGTATAATTCAACCAGAAAACCTTATTAATATAATATAAACCTCTTTGGTCCACTTGGATTAGATTACGACATTTATTATTATTTTATTTGAAGAAGTGTTAAGAGTTAAAATCAAAGATTAATAACTAAAACATTTTTAATATAGGGTTATACAAAAGATAAATTAGAATATAAATATTCATTAGAAATCAAAAAATATTTCCTACCTAATTTTATTATATATATATATTTTATAAATTTAATAATATAATTTATTTGTGACGCAATGATGATGTAGTAATTATCTAATTAATGAATGATAAACATAATTGATATTATAAATATCAAAATAAATGTAATTTTAGACTTTTTATGAATTACACTAATTTTCTAGATTAATATGACTTTTTAGGGTTGGTTGGATGTATTATTGTTCAGTGTAATAATGCTATTATGATTTTAACAAAAAACAGATACCATATAGTGTCAAAATTGACATGAAATTGTTTTTAAAAAAAATATTATATTATTAAATGATACAATGGTCCTAAAAATCTAAGGTTCGACCAAAAGACTTATATAATAATATATATGACATTAATGAACCAATTGTGGTTCGATTGGTAGTTTATAGTATCTGTATTAACCATATTGTGTATGAATACAAGAAGACACAGAAAAAGTTAAATTATTTAACTTAGAGTTAAATCTAAATGACATGGTTGAAATTGTAACCTAAACTTGTGTAAAACCTATTGGCTGAGAGGATTTCGACCCATCCTCACCCTACCATCGATATATGTCTCTTTGGAGCCATTATAAACTGAATATAAATTTATTATAAAATAATATATTATGTTTTTCCTATGGTACCCATCACCCCTCTTATAAAAGGGAACTCCCCCTCCTCTCTAATTCACACGTTCAAAGCCATTTGGCTAAGAAAACCCGTGCCCAAATACTCTCGAAAATTTCCTCCCTTCATCCTAGAGGATTTAATTTAGTCAAAAAGCCAAAATAAGGATCCCTTTTGATCAAATAAAAATGGAGAACACATAGAAGATGACGTTAACCTACCCTCGACCAAGGAAAAGTACAAGGTAATGGTTAATTTTACTATCTATTTATTATCCGACGTTTTTTGTACATAATTATCTATTGGGACCTCTTTATCATCCACATCCATGTTTCATAAAAAAAATTTCAAAAAATTATTACTATTTTATAGACTATGGGTTAAAGTAATTTTTACCCTTGTTTTACTTTTTATAAGATGTTTATAAAGGAATCTTTCCGTCATTTTTTGAACTAGGTCCTTTTTATCCTTTTAAACAAAATTAATGTATGAATGTCTTTCTTTAACTTATATGGCGGGTGCAGATATTTTATTCCATTATAAAATCATCAATGCTTCCCTTACAAGTTTATAAGAATATTTTCCATGTAAATTTTTTATTTTATAATTATGTGGATTTGAAATGATTTAAAAAAAGAAATATTTCCCTAAAATAGTTTTGATTTCATCTCTGTCAACTTCCTTTGATGTATTTTAAGCTTATTTAATGTTGATTTATTATCATACGAAACTTCCATATTGTATTGAAGATTTTGTGATATGTTTGACTGTGGATGTTTTATATTTATACCATTCATGGTTTATAGATAAAGTATTGAGATTACCTATGCTAATTTTATGAAGAATGTTTATGTTATGTTTAATCCTTTTCATATAATGAATGCATTGGACTTTTCACATGATGGGTGGAGTCTGCTATAGATTCTTGATGCATCGGTAGATCTCGTGAGACAAACTAGTGTCTTGGAACAAGGCCTTGACAATAATCTTATTCTTAGTCTTGGCACAAGGCCTTGACTATATGTTTATGAATGTTTGGCATTACGTATTCCAACATTATAAAAGTGACTATAGATATTGCATGTGATTATTATGCTAGTATAATATCCATGTGAGTATGTAAATGGCATTATTGTATTTTATCTTTGCCATATAATGATGATGTTCAAGTTTAAGAGGATTTTGTTTTAGTATTATATATTGCCTTAAATGTTTATGCATATTTATAAAAGTTTCCACTATATTGTTATCCTTACTGGGAATCTGAGCTCACCCCATTCTATGTTTTAATTTTCCCAGGAGGGAAATAAGTATTTTATGACTGACCTGTAGGGATAGTCTGAGGGGATATGAGTGTGGTCTATGGAAACAATATTGTTGCAATTTTTCATTTTATGATGAAATGTAAACCTTATGAATGTATCTAGTACTTCCAAGTCTTCTAAAATAGTATGTATTTTGCGACTTGATCATTTGTGATCATGCCAATGTTATGAAATAATGCACCGACTCAGGGTAACTGTTGTCAGGGCATTATA
The DNA here is from genome assembly GCA_963277665.1 of Viscum album. Taxonomy (NCBI): domain Eukaryota; kingdom Viridiplantae; phylum Streptophyta; class Magnoliopsida; order Santalales; family Viscaceae; genus Viscum; species Viscum album. The sequence goes on along the minus strand of OY728137.1, from coordinate 608,227,368 downwards.
ATTGGTATCAGAGAAAGTTTCGTACAAACATCGGAAGCTAGATTTAGATAAACTCTGATTAGAGAACATTACTCTAAGATAGAATTTAAGGATTAGTATATAATATCTTCCTAGAATTTTGGTATTGTAGAGATTTTGTGATTTTTACAAGCAATACATCCCCATCTGGATATGAGAAGGTAGTGGAGGCTTAGGCACATATGTACATAGGGGTAATGCCCGAAAACACTGCTTTGAGCTAGACTCGAATGGGAATTGGTGCACGACAATGGGCCTTGCTACACTCTTTGTTACTACACTCCCGAGGGATATTCTTAAGACAATTCTCATTTTTTTACAAACCATTATAAAGGGTTTATGAGTACATATATCCTAAAATAAATCAACTTTTTTATTATGGATTATATCCATAAAGTCTTTAATTTATGTAATTTTTTTTACAAGTATAGATTTAAGTATTGTGAATCATAAAATAATCAGGTTTATAACATTATTTATAAATGGCACATAGTGGAAGGAATGGAAACCGTATAAATATACACACTCTATGTAAGGATTTCCCTCTTACTAATGATAATTATAGTGGATCTGGTGATGCTACAAGTGTTGATCATCTAATCACAATACTGAGATAACTCATCAGGTTATGAAAAATAACCTTACCCATACTCAGAAACCTGATCCACTGTGTAGAGTAACAATGTTAGATCACTTCATGAGGCAGAAACCACCAACTTTCAATAGGGGTAAAAATCTACAAGTATCTGAGTAATGGATAAATTCCTTAGATAAAATATTCCAAGCCTTGGGGAGTAGCGAAAAGGAAAAAGTTATCATGGAAGTTTACCGACTCACTGGAGATGACGATCAGTGGTGGTAATTGATTCCAAACACAAAGGAAGATGATGAACTATCAAATATGTAATGTAGGTTTTTAATGATATTTTCTTAGAAAAAAACATTCCTCATGACCATCAAGAGGATATGGAAGGACAATTTCTGATTCTGAGGAAAAAGGAGGACGAGAATGTTCCAAATTATCAGTCTAACCTTACATGGTTAGCAAGGGATGATGTAGATTATATTCGTAACCCATGAAGTATGATTGACCATTTCTTTGATGGGTTAAAACCATTTATTCATAGAGAATTAGTATCGCAATCCTTCTCATCGTACAAAGATATAGTCTCATGTGTTATCGTGATAGAAAAGAATTCTCTAAATATTATGAAAATAAAGTAAAATAAGAGAAGAAGAGAATGGTGGAGTAATAGACAGATACAGGAAAAAAGGGAAAGAAGGAGTTTCCATTATGTGATAATTGTTGGAAGAAATACCCAGGTACTTTCCTAAAAAGAATGGGATTTTGTTATACGTGTGGTGAAAAAGGCCTCCAAGCTCGTGATTGCAAGTGGAAGAATGTGGCAGTAAATGTTAAATGCTACAATTGTAGAGAAATGTGGAATTATGCCAATGAATGAACTAAGAACAAAGGAAACATACCTTAGAAATGTCCAAGGGATCAAGGCCAATCTTATTATGTTACTACAATTGATGTGGAATAATTAACATATTTGTTTTTTTTGGGCTCTAGGATTATATTATGGTTATTAAAATAATGTGATATATATAAGGATTTTATTACAACACATGTTGTTTTCCGTAAGGTTTTAATATGAATAAGGTAATCATATTCTCTGTATGTGATAATTATAGAAACATTACTTTGTTTGGGGAATCTGATGTTACAACAGATTTTGGAATTCAGATCCCATTTACTGAGAGTCTAAAAATAGGTAATTTGGATAACTATAAAGGTTGGAATAGATTATGTTGAACTTTGGATAGTATTTTATAAGGTTTAAACATTTCTAATGATTATTTTTGAAAAAGGAAAACCTGTAGGTTGGGAGATAACCTGTAACATCTGATAAAGCTGCAAGAATCGATTCCAAAACCATAGTGCAATAGAACTTTATTACCTACCACTAGCCTACAGGAAGTCCCTGGTTATTACAATAAAATTCCTCAATTAAATGATATGTGTTAATATTTGGAACCTTATACGATTGGGATACGTATAATATTTTTTTGGGTTCTATTAACTTTTGGAGTGAAAGATGAGATTGTGGTAGAAATTAGTTTAAGGATGAAACTCTACTTATCATGTATATATATATATATATATATATATTTCTCTTATTATATGATTAAATTAATTCTTAAACTTTAGGGAAGGGATATTAATACAAAAAATGTGTTATTATAATACCTTATATTTTGTTGAACTGATGGTATTTTAAGTCATCATAAATTGATGGCTTTGAGGCCCTCAATTTTACACTTTTTTGTGATTGATGACCTCAATCACTCCCTATAAATATTTAAATTTTCTCTCTAATTACATTTCCATAATTTTCTCTATTGTTCCTCTATTCAAAACAATTATTTGGTGTTTAATTTTTCCTTTACCATTCCCTCTTATTAAATCTTAATTTTATTAACCCTATTTCTGATGTGGGTTTTCCACAAAGATATTTTCTATTTTCATCCTTCAATTTTTGAAGAATAATTTAAAATTTCAAGGAAAAAATTTATTGATGGAGGTGACAATGTAACACCTTAAGCTTCCGTGGTACGCTTCACTTTGAATAATACAATAGCGAGTGTTGTATGCAACTTCGAGATCGAACACACTGCAAAAAGAAATCTTGCTGTTATGAATAGTAACACCCATATTTTGAAATTTTATTAATATAATATTTCAAAATGGACTTCATTTCTAGATTCAGAATATCGAAATTATCCTTGTTGAATTTTTGGTATTTTTTTGAAAACATTCATTTTTTGATGAATAGTGAAAAACACTGTCATTGTTTAAAACCGATTTTTTATTTAAATATATATTTAATTTAATTATATTTGTATTTGGTAAAAATAGATACATAATACCTATATAAGTTAAATTTAATTCATTGGATTCTGTTTATAATAATTTTAGATATATAAAAATTATATTGAACTTTTTACCGTCTTTTACCCACCATCTAAAAGAATTTGAAAATTCACATAAAACATAATTTTACCACTTCTATGACTGGTATTTAAAAAATCTGGAAGACACTGTTGATAAAAAGATTTAAAATGTGGTTCAATAAGAAGAAAATTTTTTTTGGTTAATTGTAACTTTTTTACATTTATTCACCAAGGTAAAAAAGAAAATTGGGTAATTAAGGGTAAAAATAATAATATTATTACCCTAACACAGGTCATAATCATATTGGATAGTATAATTCGACCAAAAACAACCATAGGAATAATATATAAACTGCTTTGGTAAACTTGGATTAGATTAGGAAATCTATTATTATTTTATTTAAAGATGAGTTAAAAGAGTTAAAATCAAAGGTTATAACTATAAAATTTTTAATACAGGGTTATACAGAAGATAAATTCTACTATAAATATTAATTTGAAATCTTAAAATATTTTCTACATAATGGTATTTTATTTATATTTTTTAGACATTAAATATTAAAAATTTTCTATGACACAACGTTGAAGCAATAACTACCTAATTAATGAAAGATTGGATGAATTGATATTATAAATATCCAAATAAATGTAATTTGAGACTTTTTATGAATTAACCTAATTCTATAGGTTACTATGACTTTTTAGGGTTGGTTAGATAAAATTTTTTCAATGTAATAATTTTTTTATGATTTTAACAAAAACCAATTACCAAATTGTGTCAAAATTGACATAAAATAGTTTTAAAAACAAATATTATATTATTAATTGATATAATGGTCTTCAAAATCTAAGGATCACCTAAAAGACTTATATAATAATATATATGACATTAATGAACCCATTAGGGTTCAATTGGATGTTTATATTATGTTTATTAACCATATAGTGTATGAATAAAAGAAGACATGGTAAAAGTTAAATTATTTAACATAGAGTTAACTCTAAATGATAAGGTTAAAATGTTATCATAAACATCTCTAAAACCTATTGGCTCAGAGGATTTCAACCCATACCCACCCTATCCTCGAAATAATCACATTGAAGCCCTTATAACCCTAAAATGAATTTATTGTAAAATATTATTTTATGTTTTTCTTAAGGTGCCCCCACCCCTCTTAAAAAGGGAACTCCCCCTCCACTCTAATGCACACCTTCAAATCCATTTGGCTCAGCCAACCCCTTCCAAAATACCCTCTCAGATGCCCTCCCATCCTCCTAGAGGGCGTCCTTTTCTCAGAAAGCCAACATAAGGAGCCCTTTTGATCAAATCAAAAGGAAGAACCCGAATAAGAGGTGGTTAATCTACCCTCGACCAAGGAAAAGTACAAGGTAAGGGTTAATTTTACAATATTTTTATTATATGAGTTTGTTTATACATAATTATCTACTGAAACCTCTTTATCATCCACATCCATGTTTCTTAAAAATGTATTTCAATACATTCTTACTATTTTATATAATATTGGTTAATGTCTATTATACCCTTGTTTGACTTCTTATAAGATGTTTATAAAGTAATCTTTCCATTGTTTTCCCAACAAGGCCGTTTTTAACCTTTTCAACAAAATAAAGGTAAGAATGTTTTTTTAACTTATACAGCTGGTGCGACTATTTTCCGCCATTATAAAATCACTGAATCTTCCATTACAAGCTTATAAGAATATTTTAAAAGTAAATGTTTTATTTTATAATTATCTGTCTTTTAAATGATTTCAAAAAAGAGATATTTCTCACAAATATTTTTGATTTCATCTATGTCAATATCCATTGATGTATTTTAAGCTTATTTGATGTTGATTTGTTAATATACAAAACTTCCATATTGTATTGAAGGTTTTGGGATATTTTTGACTATGGATTTCTTTTTTATACCATTTATGGTTTATGGATAAAGTATTGATATTCTGTATGATAGTTTTAATATGAATGTTTATGTTTTGTTTAAACCTGTTCATATGAAGAATGAATTGGATGTAGTAAGTGATGGGTGGAGCCCGATATAGATCCTCGAAGCATCGATTTGTCTAATGAGATAAAATAGTGTATTTCCACAAGGCTTTGACAAAAATCTAAGTTGTAGTATTCTCACAAGGCCTTGACTATGTTTTTATGAAATTCTGGCATTATGCATTCCATCATTAAGAAATTGTCTATTGATATTGCCTATGATTATTTGAATAGTAGAATATCCACTTGAGTAATTATATGGAATTATTTGATTTTATATTTCCCATATTATGCTGAAGTTCACATTTAAAAGGATTTTTTTAGTCTTATACATTTCCTTAAATTTCTATTCTTATTTATAAATGTTTCATCTATATTGTTTTCCTTACTGAGCATCTGTACTCACCACTTTAAATGTATTATTTTACCCAGTAAGCGAAAAAGTATTTTAGGACTGACCTGCATGTATAGTCTAAGGGGATATGATTTTGGTATATGGAAAAATGTTGTTGTAGTTTTTCATTTTATTATGTAATGTAAACCTTATGAATGTATCAATTTCTTTGAACGCTACTAAACTAATTGGTCTTTCGAGAATTTGTCTTTTGTGATCATGCCAATGTTATTTAATAATTAACCAATTCTAGAAAACTTGGGTCAGGGCATTACACTAGTGAAAGAATATAATAAGACAATTTGAATAAAAAACCCAACTGAATAGAAATGAGATGTATGTTAATATAATCATATAATAGTTGAAAAAAATTCATAGGAGAAAGATACAATTTCATTTGAGAAGAACTATTAGGATTGAAATTTTAATTTAATATTATGATTTATATAGATATTATTTTATTTTTTCATAAAGACTTTTTATTGTATATGGAGTTAAAAATGAATATGAAAATTATTTCGTGAGAGGTATGTTACTTAGAACTTATAATGATGCATATTTTGGATAATTAGTCTCATAGTTTTACCTAATATTTTTAGGTAAATTTTATATCTACGGTCAGTTATATATTTTATATACTATTAGTAATTTTAATTAATAGTTGATAACTAAAATTGTGTTGGTTATTTATATTTAAGGAATAGAGAATTTTATAATATTACATTTGAATATATATTATCCTTGTTTTTCGTGTGAATATATTGTATATTAAGAAACATCGAACAAAAATTTATAATCATTTTCATGAAATCAACAGTATGAATAAAAATCATATTTATATATCATATAAAAACAAATAAATTAACAATGATTTGTAATTTATATAAAATAAGGATGGCATTCCAAAATATTTAAAATGATATCTTTTAATATTTTTTTATTTTTTTTCATATAATTAAAAAATTAATGAATTTAATTTTATTGATTATTTAAAACACAAAATAATTTATGAATTATGCATGTTAAAATAGATTATGGAAAATATTTTGGATTTTTCTAAAATTATTGAGTTGCATTTTTGAATAACGATAATTAATGTCTTTCAGGTAACAATGATTTAATGAAATTAAAAGAATGTAATCGTGACATAAAAACAATAAAATCATTATCTTGAACCTAAATTTTATAATTATATTAAAATACTGTAATTTAATTCATTATGGTAAAATTTAAAACATATGATTGAAATTTGGATACAAAACGTAATATACAATAATATTAATAATTAATTTTTTATTTCATTTAATTTATTATCAAAATGATAATTTAAATTATTTTTAAATCAAAATCCATATAAATATTAATTTTTTAATAAAAAAAAATAAATCCCATGAAAATATATAACATTTATTTTTTTCTAGAATTTATTTTTATATTTAGAAATTTGGATTTTATACACAATTTTTTTAATTTATTATACATTCATTATTATCAAGTTAATGTAAATATATAAATTAAAAATATTTCGTTCAAATAGATTTTATTTAGAAACTCAACATGTTAATATATTGAGAAATTTCCATTTATTTTTATAATTAAAAAATTAACATGCATGGAAAATTTTAGTCACTAATTAAAGTGATAAAAATGATAAACGTGTTAAATCCTTAGTGAAATAACAAATATGTACAAAGATATTCATCAAATGGTTGGACGATGAAATTCTCATCCCCACGTCCGTTTTCTTAATTTATAAACATATTTGGATCCACACGCAACATAAACCATTTATCATTTTTTATTTTATAATTAAATTACCACTATAAAGAGATATTCATGATCAACATTACACATATTGTTTCCTTCATTTTAAATTTAAATGGTTATATTTATAATATTGAAATCTCTATCACATAATAAAAAAATTATTTTTTGATAGTTAGAATAACACAAAATTTTCATTAATGATTCCATATATTAATAAATATCCTGAAAAAAAAAATTACATAAGTAATTAATTTTTTATTATTCATAATATTATCAATGTTCAATATGACTACACCATATCGATACAATGCTTGTTATGATAGTAATATATTTAATTAAATGATTTTTTTAAAAAAATTATATTGTTTGGAGGAATATAAGGACTAAAATAATTTTAATGATAATAATTAATTATAGGATATGATTTATGGGTTCATATTAAAACAACACTATTTTCAAGTAATTATTAAAATCAAAATAATTTAATAGTCTTGAAAACAATATTAAGGATATTTAACATCAAAAAAATTATTAATTGATTTAAATCATGAAATATTATTATAATAGGATAAATACAGGTTTTGGGTCTAAAATATTTTCAATGGTTCGTTTTTGGGAACTCTTCTTATTAAAATTTCATATATAACAAATAAAAATTTATTTTTTTGAAATAAAAAATTAATTTTGACTTTTAAAAAGTTACTCAATATATCTATTTTAATGAAATATATGTATAAATTTTTTAATAAAAACACTTCAAATATATTTCCACACTGAGAAATCCATGTCCAATTTCACTCAGAATGAAAAATAAACCCTCATTAAAATGCCATAAAATCAATCAAAAAATGGAGATTCAATGATTTTGGATTGAATTTCAAAACCGATTTCACCATTAATAATAATTATTATTTTTTAAAAAAAATATAAAAAAATAACATATATAGATCCCATTATTCAATTCCACTATTTTGGGATCTATTTTATCAAATTAATATTGTCTTAATAGTCACATATCACTAACTGATTTTCAGTTATTCGTTAATATGCTAAAATATTAGTTTTTCGATGACTGGGTTTCCATTTACATAATCATATTACTCATTCAACAATTAATTTAATGGTATGAACATATCCATAAATAGTTTATTTTTATATTTTATTTTATTTAAAATAACTAAAATCTTAATTATGTTTAAAATTATATGACTCGCTTTTTATAATATCGTTGATCATTGAAATTTTTTAGATCCTTTGTGGACAATAAATTTCTTATTTTTTTCTATTTATCATAGGTATATAGAAAAAATAATTTGTTTGATTAATATAATATTAATATCCATGTAATTTTATTATTATTATATTATAATGGTAAACTATTAATTACAAACAGTTAGCATAAATGTAATTGATAATAATATTATTTTTCTATAAAATTCCGGAATAATAGGGATAACTTTGTAAATAAAGATTATTTAATTCCAAAATTAATATACGTCACACTATATTTATTATTATTTGATACACTAAAACATATTTACATTATTAAATAATTTAAAAAAATATTTTTATAATAAAAACATTTTTTAGTGAGTACTAAAATATTTTTATTTTTTGTAAAAGTTCTTTTCTTATCAATAAATTAAGTAAATTAAATGTCCAATTTTATTATATATTATTTTAAGTAACCTCTGTAATTTTTTTTATATTTAGTTCGCTTAATTATATTAAATAAACTATATATTTTCTTTTTGTATATGTTTCTAGGGAATAAAAATGTTTTTTCCAAAAAACAATATTTAAATCCAAAATGATTCTCCAATTTGGTTAATTTAAAATTCTTTAATTGGGAATGTTTTAAATAAAAAATAAATATTATTTCTAGGTTAATATTAATTTATATTCATACATTTATTATTATTAGTTATTAAGAAATTATAAAATAAACTTTTTCTTAAATAACTATTCTTAAAAACTAGTTGTCTCACAAATTATAATAAATTAATTTCAAAATTAAATTAAAAAAATATAAGATAAAATTGGGAAAATTGATTCCATATTTGAACTAAGAATATTTCATATATTTATGAAGATAAATTTATTTTTATCAATAATTTATAATAAAAATATCTAAAATATTTACAATGATCAAGGTAAAAACGGGTTTATTTAGTTCCGAAATATATAATATATGGTGTAAAAATGTCATAAAATATTTCCAAAACACATCTAATGTATATATTTTAACAAAAAAGCTTCTATTATTGATAAAATAAAATTATTAGGGCCTTGTGACATAAACAATCTTTGTGGAATTCACAATTTTAGAAAATCTAAAAATGTGCCAGTCACACAACTTATAAAAGGCCACCCCACTTATCCCTTATTAAAACATTAAATCCTCTAGGGATCGATAAATACAAACCCAAATAACATCCCCAACTCCTTATATTCATCCTTTAAGTATTAGTTTTAGAATAAATTCATCATCTATTCGTTGTTGGTGAAAACCATAGATGGATACACTACGACAAAAATGGCATTTAGCGGCTGTTTGATTTTACCTTTCGCGGCGGTTTAAACCGCCGCAAAATCGTGCGTTGGGACACTATTCGCGGTGGTTTTCAAAACCGTTGCAGAACGTTTTGTGGCGGTTTTTTAGCGGCTGTTTTTTATTTTTTTTATTTTTTTATTTTTTAATTATTTTTTAATTATTTAATTTATTTATTTATTTATTTATTTATTTATTTCATTATTTATTTATTCCGTGTTTATATTATTTATTTATTTTTTCTTTTTATTTTTTGTATTTATTTTATTTATTTATTTTTTATTTTTTATTTTCCGTATTTATTTATTTTATTTATTTTCTTTATTAATTTAATTATTTTATTTATTTATTTATTTTATTTATTTTATTTATTTAATTTAATTTATTTATTTTATTTATTTCGTATTTATTTTATTTATTTCTTTTATTTCATATTTATTTTATTTATTTACTTTATTTCGTATTTATTTTATTTATTTATTTATTTACTTTATTTGTTTATTTACTTTATTTACTTTATTTGTTTATTTACTTTATTTATTTATTTCGTATTACTTTATTTACTTTATTTATCCATGCATGCACATCCCATGCACATACCCATGCAATATAATGAAATACTGCGTTTGGTGAGATTTGAACCCTTAACCTCTTGCATATTTTCCAAAGACTTTACTAGTCAAGCAAGCTCGCCATGTGGTTAATAAACAGAATTTAATATACATATATATATTAATTGAAAAAACAAATAATACATAACTAATAGATATAATAAATAATAATAATAATAAATAATAATAAATAAATAATAATAAATAATAATAAACAATAAATAATAATAAAGAATAATAAACAAATAATAAATAATAAATAATAAATAAGAAATAAGAAATAAGAAATAATAAAAAATAAAAAATCAATAACAAATAATAAATAATAAATAATAAATAATAAATAATAAATAATAAATAATAAATGATAAATATTAAATAATTAATAATTAATAATAAATAATAAATGATAAATAATAATAAATAAGAAACAATAAACAATAAACAATAATAAATAATAAATAATAAATAATAAATAATAAATAATAATTAATAAATAATAAATAATAAATACTAAATAATAATAAAGAATGAAGAATAATAAAGAATAAATAATAACAATAAAAAATAAAAAATAATAAATAATAAATAATAATAAGTATTAAATAATAATAAATAATAAATACTAAATACTAAATACTAAATAATAAATAAGAATAAAGAATAAAGAATAAAGAATAAAAATATTTAATAATAAATATTAAATAATAAATAACACATAATAAATAAATTATTATTATTAATAAATAATAAATAATAAATAATAAATAATAAATAATAAGTAATAAGTAATAAGTAATAAATAATAAATAATAAATAATAAATAATAAATAATAAATAATAAATAATAAATAAATATAAGTTATAAATAATAAATAATAAATAACCAGAAAGAAATATTAATAATACTAATAATATTTTATTCTTATTATTATTAATAAATAATAAATAATAAATAATAAATAATAAATAATAAATAAATATAAATAATAAATAATAAATGAATATAAATAATAAATAACCATTAAAAAATAATATATATTAAATAAATTAAAGTATAATATAAATAATCAATAATCAATAATAAATGAAACACATGAAAAAGTATGAAAAGATGTGATAAGGGATGAAAAATCATGAAAACGCATGAAAACGGATGGAGAAGCATGAAGAATGAGGCATTATAAAGAATGAGAAAGCATGAAAACACATGAAAACTCTCAAAAACCCCTTACGAATTCAACACAATCATCATAATAACCCACAAATAACCATTGATAAAGATAACAAGTCATGGAAACCTAAATAAATAGTAATAAATGGAGCAACCGTTAGAACTCGTCAAAACGGTCAAAAAGTGACAAAAACAATGGAATCACATTAACAGAGATAACATATGATCCGAGAGTTCATTCCAGATCTGCGACCAGTCAAATCAATGATCCTAAAACGATCTTTGAGCTGATAGGTGAAAGAGACCGAATGGACCAACGGATCAGAAGTTACGACGGTTTAAAAAAAAAACTGACGGGGAACGGGTGCAAGAAACGAGGAATCAAAAAACATAACAAACCAGATACCCACTAAAAATGACATAACATATGATCCAGGAGTCCATGTGGTCATCACGACTAGTCAAACCGAAGCTTATGGAACGACCTACGATCTGGCAGGTGGAGGAGTCTGAACTGACACACGGATCGAATGTTAGGTCTGTTTGAAGACAAATTCGACGGGACACCGGTGATGGAAATGGGGTTTTTTAGGCCTTTAGAGGGGTTTTGGGGTCGAAAACATGACTGAAGCATGCTTGTTTCAATGTAGTGCGTATCTCTCTTCACTGGCTTCAATTTGATATGTGGTAGAGACCAAACAGACACCCGGAGTGAATATTATGGCTGCTTGAAGTTGGAGAACTTTTTTCAACTTTCTTACAACTCTCATATCTTCCGCACCTTAGACCTTCTAATTGTTTTGTTCATACGTGTTTCTAGATCTCTTCATGAGCTTCGATTTTACTGGTCTTGGTGCTCCAACAGACTCCTGGATCAAAAGTTATGGTCGTTTTTGTGATTTCGTGGTTTCTCGTGTTTTTTTAATTTTTTTCATTTCATTTAACCGTGGTTTTACCCAAACCGCCGCTATATCGCGACAAATTTTTAAAAAACCTCCACCAATCCTTTAAAAAATTAAAAAAAATTAAAAAAAAGTAATTTTTTTTACACATTTCGGGGCGGTTTTTAAAACCGCCGCGAAATACCGGCCCGTTAGCAATTTCGCATCGATTTTTAAAACCATAGCGAAACACCTGTTTCCCTGTAGTGATATAAGAATAAGTGGTAAAATTCTTCAAAGAGAATTTTTTTATATCTTTATCCACCTATTTAAATTATTATTATACCATAATGATATTATAATCCTAGTATATTCAATAAAATATGATGTTTTTGTGTCAATGGTGTCACTTATAACCACACCCACATCCATTAAAAGGTTTAGTAAATCAACATTGTTGTGTACATCGGACTATCACATCATAAAATGAGGTCATTAATTCTTTCATTACAACGCCACAAAGATGGGTATGATGTCTTATTTAATTTTTATTTTGATATTTATTACATAATTTTACCTCTAGATTAATTATATCATATATACTCTTTTACATTCCATTCCGTATGAGATACAATAACGTTGCTCGTGTGTACAGTGGACTACTGCCTCACAAAGAGATGTGATTCGTTTTTCATTAACATATAATATGGAATATAATAATGTAAAATATTATAAATATATTTTATATAGATTAAATATTAATGATATTAAATACATATTTATCCTTAGTTAAATATATAATATCACTTAATTTCTACACTCTCATTCAATGAAAAAATGATAATGTCTTTCTTAGGTGTGTAGACTATACCCTCTTTGAACCGATGTGATTTTGTTTCACCCACACATCATGATAATTATCAATATCAGTATATATAATTAATTAATATCATATTTATAATATTATTATCAATTAGTAGTGATAAAATATTAAATTCCTTTATTTAAGTAATGGTCATTGACAAATGGAAACGTTACTCGTGCGAACGTATGGCCTATCATCTATATGATTGTAATGTTAGATAATTTTTCATAACCATAGTTTATTAAGGGTATCAAAAGTATACGTTATTTATAAATATTATGGTTATTTAATTATTTTTATTTAATATATTTTTAAATAATGATCAATTTGACCATTTTCAACCAACCAATGTTTTTTTGACATATAAGTTGAATATTGTCAAATATGTGATATAAAATTAATCGATTAAGTATTTTAATATAACATGTTTATAAATTATGTAAAATTTATAATAAAAATGAAATATATTTTCTATTAATTAAATAATTCGAATATGTAAATTATTTAGCAATATAACTATACTTGTTTAATGTCATAATAATGGTAACTGTTTTCTAATCTAAATATTATTTTCTAGAGCCTTATGTCATATTCACCATTTATTTTTATTATGTGGTGAATATACTAACCAAAAATCTATTCAATGTTTATTATCTAAATTTGGATTTACATATCCATTTAAGGATCTAAAATTCATGGGGATTAAGGATTCATTGTTACCAAAATAGTAATGGATTTTTGCATCAATTTTTTTTTGAAATGTATGTTATTATAAACACATGTCATCTTATATGCGGTGAATAAAGATACCATTTCACATTTAATATCATAAATTTATTTATTTTAAATATATTTTATTTTTATTTTAATATTATGCTGTCATCAGGCTTACGATTCAATGTTATGAAAGTGGTAAGTGTTTGATATTATAATATAAACTATTATCAGGATTGGTTATGATTATGTCTCCAATGATAAAATTTTATGATGTATCATTTAATAATTAACAAAAAATTAATTATTCTCTAGTTAATCATAATATTTTAAATTAATTTTATCATTTTTTATCATTTAGTAATTAAAATAATTACATAAATAATTTTTTGAAAATTAAACTAAATTATCGCTTTGAATCCTAAACAATATTTTATGGAAAAAAATTATAAATAAATTTTATACCTTTAAAAATGATATAATAAATACATTTTTACCTATTTTTAGTTTTCAGTAGATGTTATCAATGAAGTCTTCATTTTTTCAGATCAATGGACTTGTATGAACTTTTTAAAGTGAAAACTGAATGTTAATTAATAATATACAACATGTCCCGATTTACGTTCCATTATGACCATTATTTAATTAATTTTTCCCTCTATAATTTACAAGTTTATTTTAAAATTATTTTTTCCTAATAATTTTTAAATTAGACATTTCCTAATATAGATTTCAATGAAAATTATTTTTATTATTTTTATGGTTTTAAAAAAGTTATTTTAGAAAATGTAATTTTATTTTCCTCATGATAATTTTCCTAGATCTATTAATGTAATTTCCATTCTTCAATGTCAAAAAACCTTATTGTTTCATATGCTCCAATTAGGATATTTTATAATGATACAATCTTTCTTATTTCCATGGATTGATTATTATTTATTCGATGATATTTTTATGGAAGTCATTTTTTACCATGGGTTAACCATGATTTAAAGATACTGTTATGGAACCATTTTATTTTTCATGGATTAATCATTTTTAAATAATATTGACATGAAAACCATTTTATTTGAATATATTAAATAGGTTGTAAAAGTATAGTTATTGTCTGTATGATTTTTATGATGAAAATGAAGATCTCTATAATTTAGTATTCTTGTGGTTTTTATACATTAAATGTATTATGGGGAAGACAAAGTAACATTGGGTGAGCCCATAAAATCTTATATAATGAGGCATCCTAGATAGTAATGGGTTATAAAATTATAGATTATATGTTGGGGAGACTCAGATAATATTGAGTTATCCCATTACTTCATAAACGATTAGTTTTCCTAGATACTACATGAAGGCAATGGGTAATATAGATTGGCTTGAGAGGAATTAATAAGGGAGTTAGGTGTGTTTTTCTCTTATGTACTTAACTGGGTTCTTGTTATTTTTGAGATGGATTTACTATGTGTTATGTATAAAAACATTCCAAGATACCAATAAGTTTTACATATGTTTCTTATGGGTTTATTATGTTTCATTTGACCTATATTGATATTTAATTTCGCATGATTATTTATTATTATAACTATTTACATTCATAAAGACATATTCCCTAATTTGATGTTTTATGATCCAAGTGTTTTTTTGTATTAATATTCATATGTTATTCTTATTGACATTGATTATGTCATTATACTCTTATGCTCCTCTTATTCTTTTTGATGAAATTCATTTGTAAATTCTTATGTTTTAACTCATTGGGAATTTGAGATCACCCAATATATTTTTACTTATTATAGGCTATAAAAAGTATTTTTATTGATTCATTTATAGAAGTGACTTCATATGGATAATGATTAATAAGTTTAAAATAAGAGATGATGTGTTTAGGGGGAAAATTAATCATTTTCTGACCTAGATATTTTCAATGTAATAGTTTTTCCTAATTATCAAAAACACTAAACATAAAAGATTCTCATTAATGTATGAAGTAGAATTTCTATATTTAAATATTTTATTATTTGGATGTCAAAATTGAGTCGTAATTAATGGAATTAAACCACTAAATTTGTCATTTATATTTTTAGAACCATATCTATCTTTGAGTGTCCTGGCCTATTATATTGGTATCAAAGGTCTAGTTTATATTAATTGGCAGATTCTGATTTCTAAAATTGTGGTTATTTTATTAGTTATGGACACCGTTATAGGTATATAATAGTATGGTTTTTCATATGTTCATAGTCATAGAAACCACATTCGTGGCTATTAAATCATAAAACACTATGTGACATTAATGACTTTTTTGAAGATGTCTTAGTAAACTAAGGTAATTTAGGCCTCTTGCATAAATATGTTGTTTTATCTAAGGAAGAATTATTTTAACATGTTTTAAAAAATGTAAAAACCATATGATGGATGATAACCCCATTCATCTATAATTATGGTTGAACTTAAACCAACGATCAATGGATGATAATGGCTTCTCAAATACTAATGGCCTACATTATTTTGTTGATAGTATGAAATTTCATTTATAGGAAAATATTATGTTAATTTATTAAAAATATATAATTTTATTTGAGGAATCATGGTTGAGTAATCCTGGAAGAATATTTGATCAAATATTTTTAATCTCTGGGTTTTGAACTTAGTTAGGAAACTATTGATGAAATTTAAGGTTTGAAATTTATGGAATTGGTTGGTTTGAACATCAGGTATCACAATTGACATTTGGATAATAATATATAAAGAATTATTCATTGTGGTAAATTTATTATCATGTGATACCTATTTCGGTTTTGGATAACATTTAATGAAATTAGGAATATCTTTTTATCCCTTTTATAGTTTTTTGGTTTTTAAAATTTTATCTTTAGGTGTTAGGAATGAAAAATTTATAGTGAATACAAATCCTTAGAGAAAACGAAAATATTATGGTAGAACATGATTAAAGGATGAAATTATACTCATCAAGTAAGAATATTTCCATATTATCTAAGTGTAAATGTTAAGTGAATTCTTCCACTATAAGAATTGTTTTATGAAAAAAGAAATATCCTAGTGCCTTCAATTCATATGAACCAACGACCTTTTCAACAGTTTACGAGATATAAATTTGATACCCCTAACATTTCATTGGTTATTCACATTCTTGTGACCAATGAACTCAATCACTCTCTAATTATTTAAACATTCCCTCAATTCTAGTATATGTTAATCTATTTTGAAATCATGTTTTGGGTTATTAAATTTGACTATTACTCTTCACATTCTTATTAATAGTATTTTTTATTATCCCCTTTTATGATGTGGGTTTGAAATATAATTATTTTGAAATTTCCAACATTGGATTACTGAGAGAAAATTCATATTATGATGACATGATATATTAAAGGGGAAGAATATAATAAATATTTGTTTTAAAATAAGAAAATTAAATTTGATAGTATAATGGATTGAAACAATATATTTATCATTATTTACAAATAATAGTATTTTTAGCTTGTTTTACATGAAACACACAGTTTATAATTCATTATAAATAAAATCGATATTTTTATGTCTGATAGATTTTTCAATACAAAAATCCAATCATAAACGACCCATGATATATATTAAAAATGTAATTTAGATGATAAATACATTGGTATTATAATTATTAACCAATTTATAAAAAATATATATAGAGATAAATTTTTTACCCAGTATAAAATACTAATTTTTTAAAATGTAATAAATCAATTTTATGTAAAGTATTTTCACTCTAAAAATATGTTTTTTAACAAATAATTTTCTTTTATTTCATAAAATTATATTATAAAAACATTATTTTAATTTAAAAAAAATAATTTTATAAAATTGAAAGAATTAATTAGATTAGACTATCAAAATTCACTTTGGGTGATATTTTTGGACTTTTCCAAAAATATTGATTTTTCAGGGAAAAGTAAAAAATACTAATGTCTCTATTAATTCTAATCTTATCAAAAAAAAAATTAGTATTTTAATAGTTATATTATGTTTGTATGTATACTATTTAATATTTTCTAATTATTACTTTACTAAATTACTTTAAATTAACTTTATATTGAACATTAGTATTTGTTTTTTTAAATTAACAATTGGGTTTTACAAATATTTTTTTAAAATTGATAATGATTCACCATTTTTATTAATTAAAAAATCCATTATTATGAATTTTTTAAATGATAATTATTTATTATATATCTGTAAATATTAATTTATTTTCATTAAATTATTATTATTAGTCATATAGTTGTTTTATAATAATATATTTTCAAAAAATACAATTCTTAAAAAACAGTTGTCTCTCCAATTATGTAGGAAGAATTTGTAAATTATATTTTGCAACTTCTATGGGTTAAATTTAAAAAATTGGTTTCCATGTTTTTTATTAGAAAAATTTATATTTTCCAATGAGATCATATTAATTTTTGACAGTAGTGATTGTTGAAAAAATTTAAAATTAATTACAACGATATAGGTATAAACGAGTTATCTTAGTTGGTTAAACATTGAATATGAGGTTTAGAAATAATATAGTGGTTTTATAAACACCATGATATGTTTTCTTATACTTTATAACTTATATTATTGAGAATATAAAGGTATGTTTTTCTAGTGACATGAAGAAAACCTGGGGGAATTTAATCTTTCAAAAAAATTACAAGTGTTCCACCCACCACACGTATAAAATTTCACCCCTCAACTCCATTATTCTCACCTAAAAACCACATAAAATATTCCAAATACAACCCAAATAACATCTAAAAATCCCTCCCCCATCATTGATTTCATATTTTTTTTGAAAAAATCCATCCTTGTATAGACATTTGTGTGAACCAATAGAGGATACCCAAAGAAAAGGTAATATTCTTCAATGAGTGTTTTTTTAATTTTTATCCACCTCACCAAAAAATTACGATAACTTGATGATATAATATATTACATATAATCTATAAAATAATATTTTTATGAAATTTTTTTAACTTATATCAAAAAACACTTCCATCCAATGGATTATAAAACCATCATTCATGTGTAAACCTTACTACAACATCCTGAAAGGATATCAATCATTTTTTAATTATCAACATTCATGGTTGGGTATGATAATTGATATAATTTTTCATATGATAATTATTTCTTAATTATACCAATGGAACCATTATTTCATATATACACCCCTTTACATTTCATTTCATAAGGGATACAGTAATATCACTTGTGTTCATGACGGAATACCGCATCACGAAGTGATACAATTCATTTTTCACTAACGCATTACATGAAAGGTAATTATGGTAGTGATAAAAAATATATTTTATATATATGGAAGATTTATGATAATAATGTCATATATTTTTTTATTTTAAATATAAATTATCATTTTATTTTTTCCCTTTCAATCAATGAAATAAATGAGAACATCATTCATGGCATGTCGACTACTACTTCTTCAAGGGATATTATTATATTTTTTCCACCACCTTTAAATATAGATATATATAAGTAAATTATATTAATTTATATATTATTTATTTTATATTATGAAAAATTAAAAATGATAATATAATACTTGTTGTCTTTCGATAATGATCATTGAAACAAGGGAAACATCACTCATTCGTACATACAACCTACCCTCTTCATGACCTTATTGTTAGTTATTTTTTCAAAACCATCATTCATGATGGGATTAATATTTACAATTGAGGTATAAATATTTTAAATATTTCATTATTAATATACTATAAATGTTTGAATAATATCTTCTTTGACCAAAGTAAACCCACCTTTGTAAATTTTACAAACATGATGAATATGGACAAAACATTCTATATAAAATAAATCTATTAATTAATTGTATATAACATGTAAATATTTTAAATAAAAGTAATAAAATTGAAAATACGTATCAATAAATTAAATAAATTTCAAATTTTTATTATTTAGGAAGATAATGGAAAACATGAGAAGTTGGACTAGGGATATAGATTTCTCATCTAAATTTTATTTCTTTTAGATATATTTTATATTAATCACCTATTTGGTTATATATTTTATTTAAAATCCATGAATTTAAATTATATATATTATCCTTAAATTTATATTTATATATATATATATCCATTTTAGGATTTATCTTACATGCATTGTCATTTTCAATGTTACAAAAGAGGTAAGGTATTATTGTCTCAATATTCCATCTTTTAGATATATGTTATGATATAAAACTATAGTGTCATATGAGATGTAAATACATACAACTTTACATTTATAATCTTAAATTTATTTATTATAATTATATTTCTGGTTTGATTTTATATTATCCATTAATGGGTCTTATGATTCAAAGTAACCAAAGTGGTAATAGTTTGATATTTTGATCTCATTGATTACTAGGATTGTTTAAATTTCCATTATTGAAATCATTTGATCTACCTCTCAAGAATTATCCTAGAATGTAATATTTTATGTTTATTCATGAAATTTAAATGTAATTGAATTTTTTTAAAATTGATTAATTAATATAATTGATGAAATAATTTTTAGAAAATCTGACATGAATTTTCTCTTTGGTTGAAAAACTTTTTAGATAAAAATCTATGTTTTTTTATAATTATTTAAAAATTGGTTTTAACATTTTGAAAATGATTTATTAATGAAATTGAAACACATTTATTATTTTTAAAATATGTTTTAAAAGGAAAATTCTTCTCATTTTTTCATTAATTCCACTATTCAAAACATTTCATAGGGATGAATAAGTGATATTTTTAAACATTTGAATTGTACAGATTTATATACTATCCAGACCATCATTTTATTGAAGAATCATTTTAGTTTTAAAGGGTTATTTTAGAAAAAAATTGCAAATATTATAAAAAATCATTGTTTTTAATATTTAACTTCAATAAAAGGGATTTGTGTAATTTTTTATGTTATAAAAAATGATATTCAAAACTAAATAAATCCTCAATAATGATTTTAAGGATTTATAAATGGTATTTCCATTCAAAAATTTAAAAAACTTTTTTCATGTATCGTATAATGAGGATATTTTTTAATGATACCATCCCCATGAATTATATGAATGTAGAAAGATTATTTCAATGAGATTGATGTTGAACCGGTATCCTTTCGATGGGTTAGCCAAGATTTAAAGATATTTATTTGAAATCCAATTCATTTTTATTGGTTTATCATGTGTTAATCACATTGACTTGGATGAAATTTATTTTCAATAGGTTAATCAGGTTATGAAACTAATATAAATATTTTTATAAGTTTTACTAAGAAATGAATGCACTTTTTTTACATTAGTCATATTTTGGTTCTTTGAAATTACTTATAAAATGGTGCCTCCCAAATAGCATTGAGTGTGCCTGTTATAACTTATATGATGAGGTTTCCCATATTGTTTTAGTATATTCTATTAAAACAAATTTTATGGGGCCACACATATTTCATTACGTGTTACCATTATAGATTAAACAACGGGTGAACCAAGAGAGACGTATAATGTATTCATTAATTTACCTTGTTATCGAATGAAATAAAAAATGAGTTATCTGATGGTTTTTCTTGTGGATGTAACGAGTCTCTAATCATTTATGACTTGGGTTTTACATGATTTATTTATAAAATTTTCTATAATACCAATATGTTTTAAATATGAATTATTTGGGTTAATGATATTTAATTTTATTGTGATTGATATCATATTTCTCATTGTTAATGAATCTTATGTAAATTTCCTTTTTCAAAACAATATTCCATGTTTTAATGTTTTATGATCCATGTCACATCCCATCCCAATGGGGAACTTGATGTGACTATCCAATAAAATATATAATTATCCAAGGGCTGGTGACTTGCACCAATTTGGCATATAACTATCATGGAGGACTGTAGTCTAAACTATATAAAAACATGAACAAACCTTAAAGACTATACAATGATGAAATATAAAACATCTGATAAAACATGCATTCTTAAATTTAAATCCAAAAACCCCTATATAAAAACAAGTCATGGATATAATCATGGTCGAATATAATACAACCATAAAATATATAGAAACCAGTCCAACCTCAAATTAAATATGGGGAATGTTTTCAAGATAACCAATGGATCAAACCTCCATCTATCTAGATCTATATGAACCAAATGTTTCTTATCAAGATTTGACTCTATAAAAATGATGATAATCTTCAAAAGAAATGCAATATGTATGAAAATATCATTCATGAGTGAGTATAATAATACCAAGGTGGAAACCACAAAAACACTAATCATGTATCAAAAATAACAATAGTTATATCTATAGAAGTATATTTTTTCAACACTTATAAAAGTAATTTCTAGATATACTCAACCAGTACACACAACATTAAAGAAAAGTCACAAAAATAATTCTAGTATAGTAATCATTCTCTGTAGTTCCATATAGAAATATTCCAGGAGAACCCGATCAATGATTCTATTGGCCATGATGATGTATATTCGAGACGTACTTATCGTTGGGTATTTCAATATGAATTATTCAATGGATGTCTGAAGTTAATGATACACATATGAGGATCACACCCAAGACCACTAGGTATACCATAAAAATCAATCATGAATAAACCACTATATAGAATATTAGTTACCATGTAGTGTTGTTAATGAATATTCCAAGAACTCTACTAGGGAAATGGTTATAGATGACCTCACTCCAAGCCCAACTGAAGGATTCCAACAACTATATCTGAGATGTCTCGGTGTATAGATTACTATCCAATCTGTAGGAAATGATTAAATACTAACCCATAAGGAATTGTTATAGTGAACACACCCTAACAAAACATGTCAAATATTAAAGATAAAATGTCTCCAAGCCTTATTTGAAGGATTAAATTGCAATACCCTAAGACATTATGATACATTTTTTACTAAATTTAATTTTTTTCGAAGCTTTATTTATACAAAACTCTAAGTTAAGAATATGTTATACGAAACATTGAGTTTATATTTTGATCCATGAAACAATAATTTTATCTTTCTCTTCACAAAACCTTGAGGTTATCTTACATTATTTGGAACAATGAATATTTTGATGGCTTTCATGAAATTCAAGATTTAAATTTACAGAACAACAATATATTATTAAATAATTATTACTTATTATAGTAAGATATAACATATGATTGAAATTCGTGGTAATGAAAACTATTAGCTAATTAATAAAAATTTATAGTTTAATTTATTCTTTACCAATTAATTTTACTTTAATACATAGACCAATTGAACATATATATATATATATAATGTTTTTATAAATAAAAATTATTATATACTAAAGGAAGTTTACCCTAATAAAATAATATAATTACTATTATTTTATTATATTAATAAAATTTATATAATAAATATTAAATATTTTTTGACATCCATCCAATACAATTTATATGTAGATGAAAAAATAACAAATATAATTTTATGCATAAATGTGGTATTTTTCTAATAGTAGCATTTCCAAAAATTAATAGAACAGAATTTGGAAAATAATTTTTAAAATTGTTATAAATATTTTCTTGAAAAAGAAAATTATTTTTTTAAGAATAATTTTAAAATTAGAATAGGCTTAACTTTTGTTCTTTTTCTCTAATATCTATTTTTAGAAGGAATTGTGAACATTCTGAATTTTAATTGAAAACTGAATTGTTTTCAAAATAACTTATAGATATAAAATATATAATTAAATTATTATAATGTAAAATTATATAAATTATAAATATATTAACTAAATATATATTTTTGGAATTAATTTAAAATTTAAAATATATATATATAAACATTTCAATCATTTGAACACTCTCACTTTAAAAACGTACTATGTTGTATTGTCTGTGGGATTAATTTTACATTTATTTATGCCTATTATGTGATTCTAATATTGAAAAGTTAATTACATGTTTTGAATAATAATAATTTATAATTTATTAAAATTTCAAAACAAAAATTAATCAAAAATATTATCAGAATAAATTAAAATTAATTTTTTCTCTTAAAAAGAAAATGAGTTAACTTATATGTTGACCATTAATTTTATGGGTCCAAAAACCTAGAAAAATTTAGAAAAGACATTTTCATGAAATTTTCAAAATATATCATCCCATTAATCAATAAATTCACCATTATTGTATGATAATTATGTAACATAGACCTCCCTGTAGTGTTTACATTTTTATATTTACAAGAATACCACTCATCATCCACGATAAAAATAAACTCAGAGTCCTCAATGATCTAAAATCTAAAACCTTTTGGATAATCAGATTCCTACCCATGTAATATCCCCACATAAAAACCCACTTCCAAGAAGACTCACTTTGTTTTGATAGAAATCAAAGGATGTCCATTGGTGAAATCCAAAAGGTGTTATGCAAATAAGAGGTCACATTATTCAACGATCACTTTTTTTTATTTTCATTCACATCATAGTAAATTATTTTATATATATTGATTATATAAAAGTATTACTATAATATATATACCGATATGTTTTTAACTTAATGGAATTTCATACACCTACACACACATCCATTAAATGGGATACACAATCATTATTTATGTGTATCGTGGACTATCGCCACTTGAATTATTGTCGTTCGTTTATCCAATACCACTTTTCAGGGATGGAATTGTTTTGGACTTAAAATTTATATATGATAAACCATATATATATATATATCTTTATCTTTTTTATAACATATTCAATCATTCATTCCTTTTTCTATGAATATGAAAACATCGTTTTTGGACTTGTGGACTATTGACTCCTTAAATCGATGTGATTGGTTGACACATTGCATAGAATGTATTAAATATGTATCATTAATAATATTATATATATAACATAAATATGATATTGGAATGATAATATTAATATATAAATCACAGAAGTTTATATAAGACCATGAAATGGATGTAATGTTAATGCATACATATGGCCTACCATCTAAATGAATGATGCAATTGATTTCCTCTCTCCAAATATTATGGATTATTATAAATAAATATATAATGAATATATATGATATTAATAAAATTTTTATGATCCTTTATATTATTAAATCATGATCATTGAAATAAAAAAATAAAAAGGGAATGCATACTCAAAAAAATGATAATTAACACTTTGAACGATGAAGATAATGAATGATTTTTAACAAATTAGTAGTAAGATATTATAAAAAAATCATACGTAATATTATAAATATGATTATGGATTTTAAAAAGTTATTAAAATTATTGAAAACATTATACATTATTTTAAATGTAATTTTAGAAAATAAGCATAAAGATAGGGGGTTTCTATTAGACTAATTCCATATCCACCACTCATTTAGGTTGTGTGATTTATATACATACATATGAAAATTTATATAATGAGTTTCATTTCTTTATTTATATTAAAAGCATAATGTGATGTTATTCATTAATGGATCAGTTGATACAAGAGTTACTCAAGTAGTAATGAATTTCTTATCAATTTATATTCCATTGAGACTTATTTGTTATTATTAATAAATTTTCTTTAATGTGGTGAATATACTTCTACATTGTCTGTTAATATCAATATTCACACATATGAATGGAATTAAACGTTTTAATTTGAGTAATATCATCCAAGGGGTGTCATTAAAAATTATCAGGTGTTAAAAGTTATTTTTTAGTCCTCACTTCCTTTTTTGATTGTTAAATTTAACTTCAAAGAATCACTTCATTATGAAAATATTATAAAGGAAATAATATTTATTTTATATATTAATACTTTTAGGTAATGGGAAAAAATATTTATGAAACATTATACCATTTGTACATATGGCGTGTACTTGATAATTATTTTTTTGACTGTTGAAATATTGAAAAATATGTATCTTTTACTCAACACATATATTTGATAAGGGAAATTGTTTATAAATCAGTTTAATGATTGAATATATGTTGAATACGTTGGATAGGTGTAAAATGGCATGGTACTTGTTATAGATATCCCCACTATGCATCATTAGCCTCATGAGATAAATCATTTGGATAATATGATTTGTTTTTACCTGATATGTTTTAAACCACACTGTGAATGATCTTAATGGTAAATGTACCATGTACCTAAGAAACTTAGTTTCCAAAAATTTAGAATCTCATTAATTCATATCAATTATTATGTACCCATGATATTTAAAACATGACATTATGTATGGGTGTAGTTCATTATCTTTTTTTATTAAAAGTTTTATGTTAGTTAATTTTTTTCCTGTATTGATCTATCCTTATCCAGTCTTATAAATGGAATACATTCTTAGTAATTTACCATGAAATGTTGATTATGATCATGTATTTGTCACTTCTTCTACAATAACTCATTATGATCATTTGATCTCACACTTATTTTGTCTAATTTCTACATGATATTAAGAACAAATCATTACATTAATATTAATGGATTCTGATCATTTCATTTTGCTACGTATCATTTTTTATTTAATACATTCTAATCTAATATGGGTATAAATACTGTAATATAATAATCAAAAACTGCTAAACAGATTTATCAATTGAGATTTGATTCCTTGTAATCATACCAATTTAATAATGTAAGACATTGACCTCAAGCTTCTATGGTCGGTCTGTTATAGTTGGTATCAAATAATGTTTAGTAGAAAACATGAAAACAAAAATAAAAAATAGCGAATATCATCCTACGATTTAATTTGAAGAAATGTAGAGATGAATCACATAAATAAAGCATGTTTATGATTTTGTGATTAGATAGACATTAATTATTCAATTTATTTTATGCAATTGACCTATTTTTGGACTATACATTTTGTCTCATAATGATAATATATAATATAGTGTATGCATGTTTTTAAAAATAGAACATGGATGGATGAAGAATATCGATATCTGTCACCAAAGTAGCGATTTTCATGTCAGTAAGTCCAATATATATGGTATCATAATTGAGTATGATATGGATAAATTAGTATATCTTAAAAAAATTATGAAAAATATTGTTTCCTGGATAGAGAACCCTATTCCACACTAATATTCTATGATGTTGGATCAAATTATGTGATAGAGGCCCTCATCCTATCATGGGAATAATGATCTAATAGAATCTAATAAATGTATTATGTATTTGTATAATATATTTATGGAATTACGATGTGGTGAAAATTATATGGTTTAACATGAAATGTATCTTCTCAATTGAGATATTGTTCAATGATTTCCGTTGATCTAGAATACCTGAGAGGAAGAAGAAATTGAAATCATGGAATGAAAATACATTAGAGATAAATTCATTGAAAAATATTTCATTCATGGGAAACAAATTTCAGTTAAGTTTATGTTCCTAATCATAAATAAAATAGAATATGAAACTACAATGTATTATAAATATACCTCTACAAGGATATCTAGTAATTCTATTGATTACATAAAAAACATTGACTTAATGAGTAGTCACTTTTTTTTAATGACATAATCCATGTATCTAAATGGTACCAGTCTGCCAATTTTTTTCATATGATGAAATTGATTTATGCACCATAAAAATGAAAAAATAATTTTTTAGAATCAATATATCCAAATAAAATCTAGAGATGAAGAGGATGGAAGAAAGAACAATGTATAAAGGGAATAAGAGAATGAATGATTTTCCAACAAATTATTAAAGTGGAATGAATCATCATGTAAAATAAAAAAAATGGCTAGAATTTTTTTATAAGTATTGAGATAATATTTACCAAGAAAAATAATGAAAAAGTAATGTTAAATTTTTTTATTTAGTGGTATGACATCATGGAGATTTGGAACTATGAAATCAAATTCTCCAAGATTCAATATAATTTATCTCAAAATATTCTATGAGATAAAGGCCAAAAACATGATATTTACATATAGGAAGTTTAATGATTAATATTTTCCTATAATGGTAATATTGAAAAATGTTTTAATAGTATGTTATCAATGACATGATGTTTATTTGTATAATGGAATTTTTAAGGGTTCTGCTGAAGTTATTTTTCATAATGAAATTAAAATAACGTGTTTATTAGTACCAATGACCATGAAAAACGATTCATTGAATTGTTTAACTTCTATTAAACAGTATTACAAAAATAAATAAAGTAACTTTTATTTTCCTACTTTTGGTATAATTATTTTTTCACAAATAGATAATTGAAAGGGATAATTCATATTGGGTTGTTCAAACTACCTTGGATCTGATTAATGTTTTTTGAATAATTGGTTTATACTATCATTGATGGGCATTAGATAATTTTATGAAGTTTTAAATATAACCAATAGCCTATATATTAGATAAGTTATAATATTGGAGACACATTTTCAATATTTTTTTGGTTATTTTTGTTATTTCCATGTTTCAAGAGAATACATGATGATTGTATTCACATGGTTAGAATATGGAAATTCAGAGCTACCTCATGTTAATTAATGGAAACTGATATTTTAAATTGTCTAAATTTAGTGACATTCATTATAACGTGTTGGATCCTAACATTTATTATTATTTTACACTTTATAAAATTGTTTAAATTGATCTTTGAATTAGTTTTTAGAGGATAATGTATTGCATCACTATATGATAAAACAAATGATATGTAATGAATTACATACTTTTAAAGACACAAAATAGGATAAGATTGTGTTTTTGAAATACAAATGTATATTTACTTATATTCTAATATGTTTAATTAATTAATCACCCATTGTAAAATTAGTCATGAAATCATTTTACTTGATATAAATGAAAATTTTTTAACATTATTTTATATATTTCTAGTAAAAAAATCTCTTGAAAATGATCTCTATCACACACTATCAGAACATTAAAGTCATATTTCTCTTCCATGTCTAATATTTAATTTACCTCCTATGTTTTCCTAATCAGAAGCATAGTTCACAGATTATTCTAGATGACATTTTTACTCACATGTCCTTATTATTAAAAAGATGTGTTATTGTCCCTATTTATGCAGTGGGGGATTTTATATTGTATTTTTAAATATCAATCCATTTTTTTACCAATATCAATTTTAAATTGTGATAATGAAATTTATTTATGGTTGGGATAATGTTACACCCCAAGACATTATGAAATAATAATTTTAGGAAAAATTATTTTTTTTCCAAGATTATTTAATAAGAAACGCCCTGATAATAATATGTTACATGAAACATTTAGTTTATATTTAGTTACACACAATATAATTAATAGACTTCTTGATATGGAACCTCAAATTTAGAATTACATTTCTGCAATAATGTTATTATTTGATGGATAACATTCTTGTCGGACTGAGTTTTACCAAACAAAAATATATTACTAAAATATTATTATTTAATATTATATGATATAACCTATACCTTAAATTATGCATTATAAATAATATTATATAACTCAAAAAAAATATATTCATGAATTCAATGGATACCAATATTTTCCAAATGAATATGGAAACCATCTAATATAATGGAAATGTATTTATAAAAAACAATTATTATGAACCAAAGGAAAGTAAACCTCAAAAATTTAACTAATTAATATTAATAAATGATATTAATTAAATTTACCAATAATATATTGAATAAAATGTGTATATATTCATCCCATATGTTTTATTGGCATAAGATATGAGAAAATATATTTTTGTTCATAAAATAAATCTTTATTTAATGGTAGGTTTTCCTCCTTTTAATTGCATATATATTTTAAATAAAATATTTAAAACATTAAAAATATTTATATTATTATATACACGTAATTTATGATATATTAATTTTAATATTATTTTAGTTTTAACCATTGTTATTTTAATAAGATGGTTCATTTTTTAAGAGTAGTAAAAATACTGAATTTTAATTGAAAAATGACATTTCATTTAAAAAATTTATTATGATAAATTATATTATTAATTATTTTTAAAAATAAATTTGATCAATTATACATATATATATCTAATATAAGTTATTTTTAATCCATTCCACATTGAAATTGTATAAAAAAATATTTCAATCATAGGAAAATTTTCACTTTTAAACCCCACTTTGATGTCCCATGTGCAGGATTGATTTTAAATTCTGTTTCACCAAATATGTGAATTGAATTTGCAAAATTTAATTAAATATTTGGAATAATAATGAAATCTATTTTTTATATGATAAAAAAATTTGAACAAAAAAATAGTGGAATAAATTAAATTTATTACAGTATCTATTTTAAAAATAATTTAACTTAATGATTAACGATTAATCATAAGGGGAAAATAACAAACTCACATTTCCAAAAACAATTATTGAAATATTTCTACCATTTATTCCCTTGGAGTAAAAAATTTACCATTATTGTAGGAACATGATTTAACATGGAACTCTTAATAGTGTTTAACATTTTTTATTCACAAGAATGCAATACCTCTTCCACTATAAAAAGAATTTCACCAACCATATTTATTCAGAACTGTAAAACCCTTTGAACCGTACAAAACATGGCCACATAATCTGAAAACATACCTACCATAATAATATAATCCTCACATTAGTAGATAAAAACTTATGAATTCCCTTTGTGAAAAAACAAAACGAGTTACCAAACAAAGATGTAATGTTCTTCAATGATCATTTTTCATTAATTTCATTCCCAAACCATTAAATTTTATATATAATTACTATATAATATAATAATTATCCCAAATTTAATTAGATTTTTTAACCTATGGGTTTGAGCTACAACTATACACACTTCTGTGAAATGGGATACACAATATTTCATGCATACGATGAACTATGGCCTCACGAACCGATGTATCTCGTTATTCCATTACAACATATAAAGGATAAAAATAATGGATTTAGGGTTATAAATTATATATGTAATATTTTTAATTTATTTATTGTTATTTAATATTTATATAACACGTACCTTCATTCTTTCCATTATTTGTGAATAAAAAACAACATTTTTGGACGTGTGGACTACCGTCTCCTCAATGCGATGTGATTCCTTCACACATTACATGGAATGTATTAAGGATGATTTTAATAAAAACTTGTTATAAATATAACACAGATATTATTATATAATGATATTAATAATATATAAATATTTGTATATCCAAAAATATTAAAATATGATAAGGAAGTGGAAGTCGTGTTCATTTGTCTGTACGACCTACCACCTCCATAGATGTTACGATTCATTACATATCTCCAAATTTTATGGATTATTATAATTTTATAAAAATTTAATTTATAAGGTATTTAAATAAATTTTTACACCAGGTACATGAGTAAATCAGGATGGGCATAATAATAAAAACGACAAGTCAAAACATTCTAAAAAAACATGACAATTAACACAAAAAATGATGACAATAATGAAAGATTGTTAACAAAAATCATGAAAGATATTATGATAAATGATAAATGATATAATAAATATTATTAATATCCTATAATAATATAATAAAATTATTAAAAACATTATACATGATTTTAACGGTGTTAAACTAAAATGGATTGTTAGGTAGGGGGACTTCTAGTCTCACTTTTATATCTGTGAGACTTAGCACATATTCACCAATCATTTATTTTATTGTGGTTTATATACATCCATATGATTGTAATAAAATTAATTTACTAAATTTAATGATATTTATTTTTTCAAATTATGTTATTATTTTTTGGGTCTCAG
Source organism: Viscum album (assembly GCA_963277665.1). NCBI lineage: Eukaryota > Viridiplantae > Streptophyta > Magnoliopsida > Santalales > Viscaceae > Viscum > Viscum album. The sequence goes on along the minus strand of OY728137.1, from coordinate 608,195,634 downwards.
GATTCATAACATTCCCCTGAAGTAAAGGATTCATCTCAATTTAACATTCCATTGAGACTTATTTGTTATTATGAAATAATTAAATATAGTCCGGAGTATATAATTACACGTTTTAATTTAATTTCATTATTCACTCATATTACATGGTATTATATGATTGAATTTGAATTATCCCATCCATGATGTTTTACTTGAAAATTACAAATTCATAAAATTTATCATTGCAATATCACATTTTTTTGGGATTGTTAACCTAACCATGAAATAATGACTTACTAATGAGCCTTTTAAATTAAGTAATATTTTTTATATATATATCCTTAATATTATGTGAGGGTTATAATTATATCCTAAACCATATTCTATTTTTAAACATAGTCGGTACCTTATAGTTATTTGGTTAACTATAGAAATGTTGATAAATCCATTTCATTTACTCAATACAGTTATTTGATAAGAAATATTTTATATTAATTAAATAGATTATTAGATATATGAGGAATGATTCTGATAGGTAAAAAACGGGTAGGTACCCATTATAGATGTCCAATCGATGCATCGGTAGTCTTCTGAGATGAATAATTTAGCCTATCAGAATTGTTTTTTAGATATGTTATAAACTATCTTGTGAATGGTCATTCTGGTAATGCTACCATATTCCATGTAAAAATTTAAAACAATAATTAATAATTTCCTTCATTAATAATTAGTTCTTATTTATCCCTGATATTTTGTCTTTGAAAATACATCTGGATTGTTCAATGAAATTTTTTTGATTAAATGAAATATGTTTTAGTTACATACCTTACAATGTTTATTTTTCCTTATATAGCTATATAAATGGATTGTGTATATAGTTATTTATCATTCCATATTTATTATGATAATTTAAGAATTTCTTATTCTATTTTACATACCCATATAACCCATATTTTCCCTCTAATATTATGTTTCGTTTCCTTGTAATATGATGATAAAATAAATAAATTTTCATTAAAGGATTCTTCTCATTTAATTTTATTATGTATCATGTTTTATTTTCAAAATATTATTTTAATATGGGTATCATGTACATAATTTGGTTTTAAAATAAATTCTAAACCCAAAAATCCTTCTGGGATTGAGTCTTTGTAACTATGCTAATGTAATAAAGAAAGATACCAACTCTGAGCTTCTAGGATTAGGGTGTTACATACATGGTGTGAACAAGTAGTACATATCATGTACCTTTGGAACTGGGTATTTCATTTGCATCATGGATCTTTCCTATTTCAATTTCATTTTTACATAATTTGTTACAACCTATATACTTCTAATAGTTTTCATATACATGGCTCTACCCTTATACACCCATATTAGTCGTTTCTGTGTCAGATTTCACACCATAATGATGACTGTTTACTCCTAGTTGTTTACTATACCAAATGAGTTATATGTTGTTCTGCTAGGCTGGGTCACATTCCATGTGATAGTTTAAAAACATCTACTGATAACTCAACTTTCCAAAGAAACCCGATCCCAACAACATGGGTCCCAAAGGACATGTTTCCATACACAACATGTCATGTATTTAGGAATTTTATAGAAACCTCATGTTCTTATCCTATGGAAACATATTATCCTTCATCACCCAAAACCACCATGAGTCACATTAGGAATTATATTTCTACTCTAGATGAGACTCATTATCATTGGATGTTATAATTTGATCATCTAATTCATACAAGAATCGGTTTTCAATCATCCTTTTCACCACTACCCAAACCCCTTGATACAAATATTTCCAATATTCATTGATTCAACCATTGTATCCATATTCACATAATACACACACCATACCTATTCTCGAACTATGATATCAAATTGTTATGTCAATATATGTATGAAAAACATTCAATTATATGTTAATTATATCCAACCAAAGGTGAAACAAAATCCCAGTGATGAACGCACGTAGAGAAAAAACATAATTCCAAAAAAAATTGAAATAAAATAATTAACAAAACTGTGTTCCATTTGTATCGATATTTTTTAATTTAAATAAATAATTAAAACCATTTATAATCGAAATAATATACCAAATAAATCTTCTTAGATAAAACCATCCCGAAATACAACCAATCCACAAATCATTCCGATGGTCGAAGGATTTTAGCTCTTCCTATAAATAAATAATGGGGAAACTATAGAAAAAAGAATCCTAAAATTATTTTTATTTATCATTAATGAAAAATCAAGTAGTTTCATTATTATTGGAGATATCCTTAGATTCCACTGCACACTGGAAGTCATTATTCTACCTGGTTGTCATTCAAAAATGGAACCATATAAAATGGCTCCCCAACCCTCTCTAAAAACTGTAGGGTTATGTGGGTAACCCTTTAGTTTTTCAATAACATAATATTTGAGGAATAATACAGGTCACTTGTCAATGTACAAAATGAAATAATTTACATAATTTATATTATTCATTTTACACCAACGATATGTTTTCTTACACACTACCCACATCGATAAAGTATATGTCGCACCTAAGGTAGGTCCTATATTTTGATCTCAATGGTACCCTATGATTTAAAATCCAGAAACCCATGCGGGTGTTATTCCAATTTTATATTTAATTCAAATCTACTGGAAGTTAATATATTTAATATATATCAAATATTTTTTCTAGAAATAAAGAACCTTAAAATCACATGTAATCTTAGTTCTTTTACTTCAAATTAATCCATACAACATCCAAAAAAGTATTAGAGAAATATGAGTAATACATTTTCCCCACTATAGGTATTTATATCATGAAAATCCTAAACATGTGGATATACAAATAGATGTTGTTACTTATTTATCATATGGGTACCCACACCCTGGTGCCCTACTAATTATTATAGATCTCCCATTAGATGTGAACTAGAGAAACCAATTTCCCCACAAGGAACCTCTCATAAAGATCATTGATATCAACAAAGTATTCAAAAAAGGCATATCCATCCTCGATGCCCCAGTCCCCCCAATCGATAATGTGCAATATTTTGTTCACACACATCCTCCGCTATGAAATGGCAATAGGTTGTGTAAACAATCTAAATATAAAGGTATATCTATGCGGTATTCCACCTCTATATCTCTACACAATATTTGGAAATGGCTAATGAATCTCAGAAATTAGTTTCCACTAAAGCCAAATCTCCAAAAAAACATTGTGATGGACATATAAACACATGGTATCCATTATTAAACTACATTGGCCTTCATCATATATCCTAATAGGAATTTTGATTTCTATGTGTAGTCTGCATCATCTCTTGGAATATTTTCACCTCTACAGAAGTAGCACACACCAAATATGGGCCCATTAGTGGTGACTCTCATTGATCGGTCAAACAAAGTCTTGTCTTATATGGTCCCCCATACAAGGTCTCCATTAGTCCCAAACCAATTGTGGAATTTTAGTAGTTGATGTTTGAAAACAAAAACAATTTCAGGTGATCATATCAACTATGGACAAAGTCAAACATGAAAACCTACCAGATGTCCTATATAACATAAATGGTCCACTTTTTTACAGAATCACTCTAGGTGTGAGAAGAAGAGACCGAATGATACTAATTCCCAATAGTCTCCATAAATCCCCTACATAATCAAGAGGTGAAAATATATCATGTGTAGAAATGATAATCAAGGAAAATATATGTTGTCAGACTATCTCTACATGTAGAGGCATCCCACGCTCCTTACTAAACTATACTCACAAAATACGATGAAGTTGAATGAATTGTTGATGCAATCAATGATAACCCATATAGCATTGTGTCACCTACATATATGATGAAATCAAGCAATGTAGTCAAGGTATATATCATATGACATCCATTTTATAACATCATGGGGTTTATCTAGACCCATTAGAACATGGTTATCACCCTTCTATTATTAATAAGTAAGGAATCAAGAGACAAACCTACAACCCCATTCTTCATCCCTGGCCACGAAAAATGACATTAGAGTTACTAGTACATATTTTCACACATATATTTACACCAAATAGGATATGTAAAAAACACTATCAGAACCCCCTCCCACTAAATCTCTAGAACAAGCATGCATCCTCTAAAAAGAATCACATGTTTTATACCTTCAGAAAATAAATCAGGATAATTTCTCTTAGATATCTGAGTTTTTAAGATCTTACAGTCTGTATCCAGAGATAATCTTGCCTAATTCACTATAAAAATTTCAGGGTGAAAACCATTGACTTGTGGTTATCTACTCTATATCTATACACAAATAATAACTAAAATGAGGTCAAATGGTCCAACACCTCATACAAAAACTGGGATCACATAATCCAATAGATATAATTTTATACCACATTCCCATTCATATAAGTACAAAAAATAGAAAATTTATAATCATAGAGGAAATACAACCATCACTTATATCTTATGATAGGATCCATCGACGAGAAGATATACTGGAGACATCTATTGTCATAATAGATGATAAATTACTCACTCATCAGGTAATATCACTAAATATTTAGTGTGAACACTACCACTTCAAACTCAATATGAGGTGTGACATAGATTTTATCATGTGATATAAACTGAAAAGAACCATATGAAATCTACACAATCCTATTCATTTGAACTAAAATAAGACTTATTCCGGATGCATCACATAACAATATGTACTTGATTATCCCCTCTTGGAATATCAAAATCAGGCCTCTCGTTATTCTCCATGTGTTCTACAAAAAATCAAATTGAACCCTCTATAAAATCATGAATGGATAATGATTTAGGTAAAATATGTTATGTAATATTGTATTCTAGTGATGTCAGTAATGGATCTCTAGAAATAGGTTTCGAACCCAAGAAATTATTTTACCTCCATAATGATGTGAGGTGGCCACCAATCTAACACTGTCTGACATTCACTAGGTCCACCACAACACTTCATACTTAGATAACATTTCATATAATGTGAAACCACTGAATTCAAAACTATAACTTGAAGAGCGTCCCCTAAAGATAGTTCTCTCAGAGTATGTCAATGTCAATCATCTAGTGGAATGCATTATGCACCATGGAAATCGAGTACATAAGGATTTCATAGATGAGGACCATCAAAAAGTGGTATAGGAAACTATGAATGGTGTGGTTCATGAGTCCCATGAACACTAATTGGGTGTTAGTTACACTAAAATTACCACCAAATACCCATAATGAATATAGATAAATATGAAATATATCTTCAAAATATTCTAAACCCATAGTCACAACAGGTGATATCCCAAACTAAGCTCAATTTTCAAAAACCATCAAACAATTATTGTCTAATAAAACTAATCATCAATAATCTATATTGGACACTTTTTCTTTTAGGTATCCTATTTTATGTGATGGTAATCCACACATAACCTCAAGATCCAATCCTCCTTCCGGAATAACAATACTAGGGCCACCTAGGGTGAAAAACATGGCAAACAAAACCCTTCCTCTAGAAGTCCACCAATTCAAAACAATGTTCATAAACCACTATGAGATCTATCTGATATGATGGAAATGATATCGAGGTCATCACAGGGAGTATATTCACAGAGAATTTCATCTCTCGGTTTGTAGGTAATTTTGGAAAACCGTCTGGAAAGACCAACTTTTACTTCCTAACTAATATTTTGATCTTAAAACTCATTAAAACCACTACACCTTGGGGTTTTCTATCCAATTAATATGTTATCAGATACACCCTCTAGTGTTTGATTCCATAATTCATTTCATTCATTCCTTTTCACCAATGGAGGAAATCCAGGTACCATATTCTTGGAAACATCACATCCTCCTCCTGAAACATTCTATCAGGGCATGGACTGTTGGAAACTAGTGCATACCACTAATGTAATTGTAAGGCATGTCACTAATAAAAATAGATAGCAATTGAAAATCATTCATCCATGACATGGGTTACACTATTATCACAAGTGTGTGTGTTCACATATTCATTTCCATTAGGAATAGATAAATGAATGGGGCATAGTAAGGGCCAAAATAGAATCTCTATGCACAGAACCAATTATTTAGAAACAATGGAATGACTATCAACTATAACTATCCATATAGTGGATTAGTTATGAAAGAAAGAATAAAACATTGAATAATTCCTAAATCCTTTGGGTCACAGGCATTGACCACTTGATGCCTCCCATTACACCCGTCCCATAGATCCATATTCCTAGTGTGGACCTCCTATGGGTGGTGTTTGTAACATATAGAATATTCTACCACATCCATCTACTCTATAGGATCCTATACAACATTTTTTCACTATATAAATTTCTTCTCTTGCCACTATCCCATCCCCGGGGGCCCATACACTGTCTCAAGGAACTTGTACAACATATTAGACATTCTCTCAAAATATTTTCCATACCATCACATTAGTTGAATCTCCTCTTCCATGACTAAAAAGAACCATCCTATGAGCCTTATAAAATATAACCTTTGTCTAGGGAGATCATATTAATATTTATCACATTTCCATAACCATGATTCTGATGTCGTCTCCCTAATATCAAATTCTATACTACTAAGTTCACATTTCCGACAACAATTGTTTTTGTCTTTACACCCATGAAACTCCCAACCACCAAATATATATATAAAACCACACCATAGATAGGAATGTAGAAATGTATAATTATTTCCAAGATATATCTACATAATCCTAGCTCTAGGTTTTGTGCCTATAATAAATAACCATGAATCATATCCACCATGTACCAGGATTGGTTAGTGAACCTTGATGAATACTATACCAGTGTAGTATAATACTTCTAGTTCAAAAGAAGATAATAGAAGAATAAAAGAATATATATCGATAGAAAAAATCATATAGGAAAATTCTATCAAATGATATCTATGATAGAGTCTTCTCATCATAAGACTAGGTCACAAAACCCCTCCATCATCCTACAGATCTATTGAGAGTGATCATTTCCAGGACCACTGTATAATCCTCCCATGTCCTGACATGATCTAAATATCATGATACCTCCTCAATCTGTCCCACATACACATGTGGGATGGGATCTCCTTGAAACAAGGGATGTTTCTGACACTATAACATGTGAAGAGAATTTGACATGTGAACTTGATCTTCCTGTACTACTAGTAACATATACTTTTGAATATGTTGTGGTATAGATTGAGAACCACATGGATATAAATTCATTATAACATACTCCAATAATGATTCCTAATTTGTGAGGTCATCATCCTCGTGATCATGATGTTGAATTCAAGTAACATACATCTTAGAGGGATCATAAAATAAATAGTTTATACCAAAATCAATTTTTATATCAAGAGAAATTAAAAAAATAAGAACATGTAAATGAATAATGATTCCTATATTATGTATAGGGAATTATATTATCTAAATCCAATTACCTAATGTAATATGATGTGAGGCTGGTGGTCAATGTCCTAGTGTATATATATATTATCCGTCATATCAAAAATGACATCCCTATCCTGAAATCCAAACATGAAAAACATAAAACAGTTTCCCCAATACAATCCCACAAACAAATATGTTAAATAGAACCGAATTCTCATATACATCACTTTCCTGAACTATACAAGTGAGGTTGATACCCCTACTCTCTAACCATAACTTTAATAGGCCATGGACAAGAGATTTTCATTAAGAATTCATATAAGTAAAATTAGAGTCCTTAAACTATGTACCTAGACAAACAAGAACATCTTCAAGGCCATACGATGATGAAATGTAAAAAACTAATAAACCATGACATAATACATCTAAATCCTTCCTCTAGATTACGAAAAAAAAGTGATAAAAAATAGAAAGTGATAAATACAAGTCCTCAATAATGAGTACAAAAAAATTCCAACATGAAAGTAAAGATGAGGATTGTTTTCAAGATAACTATAGGAACACACCTCATCTTTTCCATCTCACTAATCCCCTATTTTTCCTTGTCCCTATTAGACTCACTTGAAAAGGCTTATCATTATCACATGACATGAAATGTTTGGGAAATTATTTGGTAGGAATGAGTATACAAATAACAAGTATGAAACCTCCAAAACACTATGATAATATCAACAAGAATAACAGTCATGTCTACATATGTACTTGTCTAGTAAATAAATAACTAGAATATATATATATATATATATATATCTATATATATATTCAAAAAATACATAGATTATAAAATTTTTGTAACAACCCTAATACCAATATTCAAATCATGCAAGAAATCTTTCATATCACTATTCCATAACAACACACTCTATGATTCAGATAACACATATAGCATTATTATTACTTGTACTACTCATCGATCCTGTCTACGAGAAAAATAAGTAGGAAGTATAAAGGTAATTATATATATATATATATATGAGGATCACACCCATGACCATGGGTTATACTAACAAAATAATCTGAATAACCCTCTAATTAGAGAATCAAAACCCACATATGGTTTCTCATGATGTTAAAATGAACTCGACCTAGGAAAAAATGATGATAGAGGATCCCGAATCAAGCCTCACAGAAGGATTGCAACAACTCAATCAAGAAATTTAATTTGGAGGGATAAATATCTTATGTGTATTAAGGGATTCCATAATAACCCTTAATTAACTTTTATAAAGAACACACCCTATAAAAACATTCCCATGATGAAGAGGACAAGGGCTCCAAGACTTCTGTGAAAGGGTATAAGAGATTTACTAGTAGTCCATTTTGTGTCCCATCTTCACCATCACCTAACCGTCTATCAAAACAAATTATTATGTCTATAGAAATGTATATGGCATGTACTGAGCCATGAACTTTTGACCATGTCCACATACACGACTCTGCCTTTGTACAACTAGCCATGTCCACATTGTAGTATGGGGAGAGTCTGTGATAGTGTACTCTTATCCATATATGTGTACCTCAGAGGAACATTCCATGATTCCATGTCATGCCAATAGACATGTGACTTGTGTAACATATTTTTTGATACATATCATTCTACAAAAAACAATGCACTGGACCTAGTTTCCAATATGGCATGTAGCCGAACAATACATTCCATGTACAATAGAATTCTCCAGAACCCTCTACTTCTTCCTCCATGATATAATCCACTCCTATAAACCCCAAATACACCATAAATCTCATTGGGATGTGTATATATACTCTGGATGATCCTCTCTAATACCAGTCATCAGGATTTGTTTATTGTATTTGTATTGGAATCAGTTGTGATTCATCCTCTTCGCCAATAAATGAAACACTTTAATTAGAGGTCTCTAATTAAATTTGATTATCCCATCACTACCATCAATTAATGATCTCCACACCATACCATTATTGTAATTGTGATGTCAAATCAATGATCCATTTTTTAAGTTTTCAATATTCAAGTCCCATATAATTGGGTCTAACCATTGTTCAAATGAAACCATGTTGATGAAAAATCATTGAAGAATATGATAATGAAAAGAATCATGAAAAAATATAGATGAATCGCATCTACATTTAGTTATCCTTGATTACATTATACTAGAAAAAATAACAAATAATAGTAATAACATAAACAATTATTCCTATAAAACAATGCATGCAATCATATCCTTCAATACCACCAATCTATGCATCAATCTGTTGGTTGATTCGGTTTTGTTTTTTTGTAGAAATAAATAATAGAGAATGAATACAAACCAAAAAATGACCGAAATTTATTTGGATCAATCACTGTTGTGTAATAATTTAAGGTAATTATTGTCGGTGTGATCCTTATATTTCATTGCACACTAGTCATCAATATTTAATCCGATTATTATTCGTCAATGGAACCACCTCCAAAATACCCCCTATGATCTACTAAAACTGTAGGGTTATACTGATAACATGTTAATTTTTCTAAAATTGAACATTTTATGGATATTTTAGGCCATTCATAAATGGAAAAAATAAAATAATTTTATTTATTGATTTTACTTCCATGATGAATTTTTCATGAATGACTTGCACCAGAAAATGTAATTTTATTCCTATATTCAAACACATTTTCTAAAATCAACAATTCCATCATATTTATAATGTAGGCCCACGGTCATGTATTTTTTATCATTATAAGGAAGACCATGTATTTGTGATATAAATATATTTAATATAAAACATTTATTTTAGTCACATTGAGCCTCAAAATCACACATTGTACTAGAACCTTTTCTCCTAAATAATCCATACAACAACCAAAAATAAATAATGGAAAATATGGGTCACTAAATTCTAGGTATTGATGATTATGGATATTTGTATGTTATAATAATTCACATTGATTTATTCAACATACCCTTATCATTTTAGTAATCTCATTTATTACAATCATTAGTTAATTGTTATGTTTTCATGTTCTATACATTTGAACTCACCCTTCTTATATTACTTTCTCCCTTGTTATAATGAATGAGGTTGAACATGTCATGTCTATAATGGTTTTCATATTCATGATGATGATGACCTAATGTGAAGTAAAAAACGCATGGTTAAGTGGTTCAAATCCTCAATTTAAGAAAAGGTAATTTCATATCTATGTGTTTGTCCCAATTCAATTAAATTATAAACAATAAATTTCCTCAAGAATGTAAGTGATCCAATTGATTCCTTTTTATGTTGTATTGTATGGATGGAAGAAATGTGACAATATTAGAACCATGAATTCTAGAAATGTAAGGCTTATTATTTTAGCATCAAAAAATGGAAGTGAAGGTTTCAGTTTTTAATAGGTACTCTTCAATAATATATTAGTGCTTGGGTCTTTTTTCTATGAAGTTGTTAGTCCCCATTAATCAAAATACTACAAGTAGTAGTTCGTCTATGGGAGCTAGTACTCTCCCATATGTTTAGAATAGTATGTTGGGTGGTCCCCTCCATATAGATCTATGTGAGTTTGTGCATGGTGATGGGAATCATATTTGATTCATTAGAGTTATAGGATTACTCATTTTCCTAATATAGAAAATGAATATAGAGATCCCCTTTGCATATCGCTTGGATTGATTTATATCTTATATGTTGGTATTCAATTTAACAACTTTATTTATTTGTATTGGGGATTATTGTGTTTTTATATTTATTATATTATTATTTTTGAGTCATCTTATGTGATATGTATACACTCAACCCTATATGGTATTTTTTATAAATTTTTTGTATTATAAAGATTATAGACTGATGTGTGGTGTCCTTAGATCACAACATATAAGAAGAGTATATACGGTCATAACATAGATTACAGTGTTTGATAATCAGTCTTTGAGATAATGGGGAAAGAACTCTCCATTATTTTCACTAATACTTTTTTCATGTTGGCATTCATTTTTTGAAACCTAATTATTTTCCCGAATATAAATTTTTTCTATGTTTTTTACATTTATTCTTTACTAAAGGATGTTTCATGCATGTTTAATACTCTATATGTTTAACTTTATTCATTTATCTAGGTACTATTCCATAGAGCATGGGGTGTCCATGCATAAAAACAAAATAGAAAAAGACACCCATATCAGTAGGTAGATCCCAATGCTTGTCATCATACCCTATATTAATTGATGTGGGATTGAGGTGTATAATTCATCTTTATTTTGTAAAGGAAGGCCTTAGATGGTTGAATCATAACATATTCATATAACGATTTTCCATTCTCCTAGGGTAGTGTTTATATTTAGAAATTTTTATGTGGTTTTTGGTATCTTATGCAAACTGTATGTGGGTGTTTTGATTGAGAAATATAGTCTAGGGATCCTAGTTTTACTGTGTAAGATGATGTATCCATCCACCAATACATATATTTTATTCGTGCTAATATGTCATTAAGAGGCATTTGTTATCTGGTAAAATTTGTAAATGTATCATTAAATAATGATAATTTTATACCATCATTTACCTCTCGAGATAGGTCCCCAAATATTCTCAATTAATATTGTTAAGTCTTGTTAGATTTTAGAATGCCTCTATGTAAAAAAATATCTAATATTGTATTAAATGATTTCAAGGTTGATCAGTTCATCTAGGAAGAATCTATGAAGTGAAATACTTATGAAATTTTACCCTCAATGGTATATGAAAAAGATCTATTTCATGTTGGAAAAATGATAACTCTGGTTGGATAGGATAATGACACTCTCATTCTCAATACATTACATTAGTTCTAACGATAGACAATGACGATTTTTTCATCAATCTAAACTCATAAAGAGTATATTATTTGGTTGAGGTGGTGGTAAGACTCATCAGGATTGTTTATACCCCATACAATCATATGTATGTTAATTTATTTATAATTATTCTTAGGGATGAATGGACTTTGTAAATTATAAAATTGTATACTCAAAATACAGTTAATATCTCATTATTATACTTCCAATAGTTGTTCCATGATAAGTATTACACATTCATCTTTTAATCTACGTAGATTTAGGATATAATAAAGCTACATCTGGGTGATATGTTTGTTGTTGGGTATTTGATGATAATTTCAAACACCAAGTGTCACTCTGTAGAAATGGTTCAATATTTAAACATATGGGAATGGTATTTTGATATAGTCCATAGAGGTCAATCCATGATAGTGTGGTATTGTTATTATGTCTCACTTATTCTACAGAGTTGGAGTAGAAATTGGTTTTGAATATTCTCTTGTTATAGGGACCCTGAGTAAATTGAGATGGAAATGTTCATTAAGGGGATACATATTAAATAACAGCTATCATGCGATGGAAATTAGCTTATCGGGATGGTATGAATACTCATAATTATACCCTGACATATGGATAATCATTATAGGTTATATGGTTCATGATTTTCCAATATGACCTCTTATGGAAGGTAGGGATTCATTGGATATGCCTCCATGCAAAAGGAAACATCATGATCAGTGGTACCCAAGAGGTATCCAAGATATCATCTAGAAAGGTTGTTGTATTTGGGGAGTAGGTGGGGATTCATATGGAAGAGATTCTAGTGATTAATAAATTATGAACAACTTCAACCACAACTACATGGTGTCCCTCACTAGGCTTAGTAGTTTTTAAATCGGGAGTGGAAGTGTGGTTAATCGATGGAGAGATATGTCCAGGTTTCTCAGGATATTATTCAATTGATGGTCAATTAGATTTGTACTCATTATCTATTAAATTTATAAATAGGCATGAGTCATTTCACTAACTAAATATAAATTTGGTAGGTGATAGTTCCTTCCAGAAATTATTTGGCCCAATGGATGTGGATATAGGTTCATATTGGGAGTGATTTTTTTATTTCATACATATGTTAGTTTCCTAAGTTATCATTTGGTAGATATTTTTTATCATGGGACCTCTTAGTAATCATGATATACCATTGTGATGTTAGATTTTATTTCGACTAGTAATCCATGATTCATGCATAGATCACCTATCATTAATGGAAACATATATTACTTCCTACATATTAGAGGGGATTCTATATTGTTAAATTTAGATAATTTTTTTATTATAAATTAAGGGTTGTGATATTGATTGTAATAAAATACAATCAAACAGTTAGAAAATTTATCATTTAGTTCAGAAGGAAATTTTTTATACTTATTATTTTAATGGATGATTATATTGATTCTTTTGGTGAATTTTTATTGGGGATACATATAAAAATTTACTTTTGTACATACATACATCATGGGGAGACACCGATATCTGCTATGGAATATTTTATGGGGACTATTGAGATTCAGGAGATGAGGTGGGTGTTGGAATAATTTTGACGGAATGGTTTTATAATACTGTTTGTTCCCTCACGGGAATGTTTTTTTTATATTTAAAAGAATCATGATGAGTTATTATGGATTTTTATTAACTATTTTTGCTAGAATATGGTGAATATCAATAAAAAGTACACATTACAAGGTATTGATAACCTCTATAGCCTGTTGAGAGGTGTGAGTTAGTTCACAATGTTGGACCTTAGATCCATTTACCATTAGTTGAGGGTTCGTGACCATGATATTCCAAATATATAATTTTATTACGTATATAAAAATTATATGTTCCTATTATACCTCTTGGTGTGACTAAATCACCCAATGCGTTCATGATTATTATGAACTGAATCATCCAATAAAACATGAACAAATTTTAAGTTTTATTCATCAATGTCATTTTCATATAGATTTTGTTAGAGTTAGAGAATGTATAAGATTATTTGATGGTTCTAGATATACTCCAATATCACCAACATTATGGTAAACACACAATATTCTTGTTTTTTATCCATTATCATTAATTTTAGGGTTATTTTATTTATATTAATTTTTTATATTTGGAACCAATCAATATTTATATCATTCTTTATTATGAACCACTGAATAATATTTCATGTGTGGTATTTTTTCAATGGGTGGATGGGTATTATTTTATGTTTTGGTAGACATTAATTGGGAGGAAGCAACTTCAAATTCCTTGAATCATAATAAAGAACCATTTACCTATAGTAAGAAGTCTACAAAAATTCATTATGTAGATAAGGTTGAGTTCGAAAACTTCTCTAGTTTTAGAGGATTCAAAATGATGGATTTTAGTACATATTGTTATGATATACCTACATAGTTGGGATTGGTTGCATGTTGGTAAGGAGGAAATAAGTAATTAATTGTATATCAAGTAAATTGGTACACCATTAAAAGAATTGTGTGAACCATGAAATATATCTAGAATCAATGTTATCTTCCTTGAAAATTTCGAGAAAATATAATCTTGAATTGTGTTTTTTCTTATGAAAACCACCAATTTCATAGGTATATCACATAGAGAGATCTCAACATGAGACAGATGTGTTGGGTATAGTTTATACAAGACTATAAATTCAATATATTTTGTACTATGGGTAAGAGAAACATAGTGGATTATTACCTTCATAGAAAATATGATTCTCTATTGGTGGAGGAGGAGTCATAATAATTGGCTATTTTATAGAGATTTATAATGGTGGATTAGGGTGAATTATATTTTCTATCCATAGTTGTGAATCCAACAATTCCTCAAAATGTGAGTTAGGTCTAGTTGTGGGATATCATATATGTTGTTCTATTTGAAAAGATAACCTTATTAGATCACCAAATGGGTATTTTTATTAATGGTTTCACATTATACTTCACCATTTATGTATGGTAGTTCTATAAACATTACAAGAGGATTTGATGGGGATGTTCCACACATCACCCATGGATTTACATAAAGGTGTTCCTACGATATAAAATGAACTAAAATAATAGTATTGGTGGATTACCATAAGGTATTAAATTATCATGTTTTCTATTTCTATATATCACATTAATTAATAATGTCTGGAGATCAAGTTATATTGTTTTTGACTCAAAAATCATTTTATTTCACATTGTATGTGGGATGGAATATCATCGGAATATTTTTTGGTTATTCCATCTAAAGTGAGAGGAGATGATTCTATCTTGGGGATTGATTACCTTGTAACAAGGTTGGTACCTTTTATTCCATCATCAAATAGAATTTAGTTACAATTTCATGGTTATTTTACCTATGGTTGATATCATGGATTCATAGGGTACCTATTATGATCATGTTTAACCATTATGGTTGGCTACATTCATAAATCTATGGAGTATTTTATGATTTTTACCCCTATATGTATGGATAGATCGAGTGTAAAATCCATGTTTTTGAGTATATGTTGGGATCTAACGTGTAGTACATCGATTGAAGTTAGGAGGATCCCATTCACTTAGTATACTATTCATATAATAATACGGATCACTCTACTACAAGAATATATCCTTTTTAGGAACTATATTATATACCCATTATCTATTAATAGTTTTGGATAGATTCAATTAGGATATCACTTGATGGTATATTGATTTTTTTAGAAGTGACATAGAATGATCATGTGATCCGTGAGTTTTCTTCTTAGTATATATTTTTATTCAAAAAGGAAAGGGCAAGGGAGACAACACCCCTCAAGGGGGTTGGAAATGGTGGAGTCCAAGGGAATCCCCCAGCACAAAAGAGGCACATTTTGGAGGGAGGGAAGAAAGCGAGTCAAAAATAATGAGAGGCACATCCTACCTACCCAAGTAGGCAAGGGAGTCCGCCGCGAAGTAAGCCTCCCTCCAACTATAATGAACAATCTTCCCATGTGAGGTTTCGATCTTGCACCTTCTGATGATGTAAGTGAGCTCCCAAGTAACCCCACAAGTCCCATTCATGATCTTCGCAAGGGTTTCTGAGTCCGTTTCTATTTTAGATGCTGTCAACTTCTTCCTTCTACACACCAATAGACCCGAGGCCAGTGCATGGACCTCCGCACTCAGAGAATTTCCTAGCCCATAAAAGGCTCTAAAGGTGAGGAAAACCGAGCCTGATGTATCTCTCAGGACCCATCACCCTCTCATGATTCCCCCCATGCATGATCCATCAACGTTGAGTTTGAGTCCCATAAACGGCGGGTGCCATTTAACCCACTGACCAGTACCTTTTCTCAGAAAACTGGGGCGATTGAGTAGGTTGTTGATGGCAGTTGACGTTGAACCACCTTTGATCTGGGAAGCAAGCTCGAAGATGAGGGATTTGAGACTATCCTGGAGGAACAAAAACGAACGATCTTCTCCCATCTTAGCTTGATTGTGAGCCTCCCAAAGCACCCAGCACAAGGCCATAAGGATGATCATTCTAACCGTCCGCTCCTGGCCAGAAGATCCCGAGCCAGAAAACCAGCACTCCATATATTCCTGGTGAGAAAACTCTCCATCATTTTTGTATGGATTATGCGTGAACAGTGACCAGAGGTGAAGCGCTCAATGACTTTGAAAGAAGAGATGCTTCGCAGACTCACACCTGGGAGTAGTGCAACAGGAACATCTAGAGGCCAAAGCAACTCCCCATCGCTGGATGTTTTCCTCCGTAGGAAGCTCCCTGTTCCGGATTCTCCATAGTAAAAAATTCATTCTGATCGGTATTTCATTGCACCAGAGTGCTGGAGACCAAGTGTTGGAGGTGCTACCTGGAAGAACGATACTTCTGAAGCCTTGCGAGGTGAACCTGCCTAAGCTAGTAGCCGAGAAGCAACACCTATCGGGTTCCTCACTCATTACAATATTTTCGAACACAGATATCTGATTATCATTCAAAGAGTCATTGACCAATTCGAACTCCTCGCATGCAATACAAAAGCTGAAATCTAGAGAAGGGCAGTCGGGGTATCCCAAGGGTTCCCCGGACCAATTGGTGTCCCAAAAACTAATCTTCCCAGCACCGATGATCCATCTCGCATGACCTGATAACGTGTCCATAAGGGAGAACATGCACCTTTACAGCCGCGTGGACCTGTAGAGGCCCCGTTTTTCTAGCCCCGGGTACCGTGCTTTGAAAAATTTCACCCACAACGAATCCCCGATTATAACTTCCCAAGAGAGTCTAGCCTGAAGGCTTTGAAGAGTACCCTAGATATCACGGAGACCCACTCCTCCTACCTCCACTGGTCTGGCGAGAAGCTTCCAGGAGGCCCAGTGGGACCTTCCCTCCTCCTTGGCATCCCACAAAAAAGAATTGAGGATAATTTCCATTCTCTCCACAGTACCCTTAGGAGGGTGGATCACAGAGAAGACATGCATGGGAATGGACGTGAGGACGCTGTAGATCAGCGTAATCCGTCCACCGAAGGAGAGAAACTTATTCTTCCAGTTGTAGATTCTGCCGAGAATGAGATCAAGGGTCGTAGAGAAGTGAACCTTTGTGACGCGGCCACATGAGATCAGCACCCCGAGATATGAAATGGGAAACGTCATCCTACAACAACCAATGATCTTTTGGATCTCCTTGTTCCTTGGGGCCAGGCATTTGTCTGAAGTGAAGAAATTCCTTTTAGTAGGGTTGAAACTCTGCCCGCTCCATCTGCCGTAGGTGGTTAAGGTGTCCATGAGAGCCTTCAACGACCTTTTCCTGCCGTTGATAAAGATTAGAATATCATCTGCAAACATAATATGGGAGATGGTAGCACTATTCCTTCCACAGAAAGGAAGCATGAGGGCTAAATCCATCCCATATTTCAAATTTCTTGAGAGTGCATCCTGGGTGAGAACAAAGAGAAAAGGAGACAAGGGTTCCCCTTGGCGAACACCACAGACAGTCTTAAAGAAGCCAAAAGTTTTTCCCATCAAGGCAATGGAGAGCCATGGTGATGAATAGCATCTGAAGCAGATATCACAAAAAACCTCACTGAACCCAAAATTCCTCATGACCCAGATGGTGAAACTCCATTCCAACATATCATAAGCCTTGTTCATGTCGACTTGGAAGATGACATTGTATCCAACCAATTTTCGGTTATTGTCCTGCACCAATTCATTAGCGATGCCCACCACCCCCTGAATGCTCCTTCCCTTGATGAAACCGTGCTGCTCTATTGAGACCAGGTGAGGAATAACTTTGTCGAGCCTTCTGATGAGGACAGTGGATATAATTTTATAGGCAATGTTGCAAAGACAGATTGGCCTGTACTGGCTCACAAGGGTGGGATTTGTGATCATTGGAATGAGGACCATCCTAGAGGATGAAATGCCCCTAATGAGAGGGCCAACAAGGAAGAAGTCCTGGATCGACTCCACAACAAGATGACCGACAATCTCCCAAGAGAAGATGAAGAAGCTGGCCGGGAAGCCATCGGGACCAGGCGCGTTGTCCTGGGGCATGCTTCTGACAGCCACCCGGATCTCCTCGTCCAATGGGATGGAGGAAAGAGCGCAGTTGTCCACCTGATTAACCATTGAGGGGATATGGTTGAAAAAGTCCTCAGTGTCTTGATTCCCCCTCACGAAGGAAGAAACAGACTCCCCTGTAAGGGTGTTTTCGAAATAGTCCAGAGTGATCTTCCCCGCAGTGTTCACATCTGAAGTATATCCCCTATTCTCCATTATCAGGTTCATCCTTGAGCGTTTCCTCTCTTTAATGAAATCATGGGAAAAAGAACTTTTTCTATCCCCTTCCTTAAGACATCTAACCCGTGATCTCTGTTGGAAATCTCTCTCCAGAGAAAGAAGCCACTCGGACAGGTTATTCTGTTTGTCACATAGAGCGATGAACAAACTTTCATCCCAATAGTTCTGAAGAGATTCCTCCAACCTGTCGACTTCCAACCTGAGGCTGTTGATACCCTTGGCAACATCAGGTTTGGTGCTCACCCAGCTTTGAAAATCCATTTTGAGACACCTGAGGCAGTTCACCAGGCCTCCCCACGATCTGGCATAATCATCTTTAGACCAGGACATCCAGATAACATTTAGAAAAGAGTCGTTCCCATGCCATGCAGTCGAGTAGGAGAAGAGGGAATTCGCAGCCTCATCCCTCTTGATGTTGATCAGGAGCGGGTTATGATCAGATAACACCCACTGAAGATGAGTGACTATCGTCTTTGGAATAGTGTCCAACCCATGAAGGTTGGAGAGGCAACGGTCCAACCGGCACCAAATGTGATCTGCGCCCTTGCGGTGGTTGCACCAGGTGAACTTGGGTCCCGAGAATCCAAGGTCCAAAAGCCCAGCACTCCTCATGAAATCATTAAAATCATCCTTGCCACCAAAATTATAGCCAACTCCAACCTTTTTCTCAAGGATGTTTGCAATAACGTTGAATTCACCTCCCACAAACCAAGGGAGAGGCCCCGTTTGCAAGTTTCCCAGAAAATGCCAATGTTCCCTCCTCTTGAGAACCTCAGTGGCCACATAAATGAAGGAGAACACCAAATTGGGACTTGCTGTTGAGATCTTAACATTGATACATTGAGAAGAGAGACTCAAAATCTCAATAGAAATGTGGCTCTTCCATCCCATCCAGATGTGGGTGTTCTCATCTCCGCCATGGAAGAATTTGGGGAAACCCATTTTCCTGGTAAGAGTAGTGCCTTTACTATGTACCTGTTTGGGTTCCAGGATCACCACAACTTGAGCATGAAATCTCCTATCCTCAGAGGCCAGGAAAGCAAGTTAGGATTTAGCACCTAAGCCCCGTGCATTCCAGATGAGGATGGGTAGCATCAAGGTAGGCCCTTCCGGGCTCAAGACGGGGAGGACAAAGAGAGTAGAGTAGGCGCAAAACGGCCAGAATCTTTGAATTTGGAGAGGGTAACAGGACCTGAAAACACTGCCTCGAGGGGCGCTGATTTGGGAGTAAGAACTACCTTTTTGAAAGAGTAAAAATCCTCCTCCATCGGAACATTACCTTTGCCTTTAGCATCAACATCAGAAAACGAACCCGCATCTCCCTTATGAGGGGAAGGCAGCAGGAGACATTGCGGGGAGTGACGAGAGAGCGCCAGCTCTTTCTCCAGGCCATACAAGGGGAGGTTCTTCTTTGCTAACCCCTCCACATCCAGAGTGAGGCTACTCACAAGAGAATTTTGGAGGAACTCTTTGGAAAGCTGGGTTGAGATGCAGAAAGGAGGGGGCCAAGGGGAGAGATACCTAGGAGGACACCCCAGAAGATCTAGGAAAAAGTTGCTTGAACACTGCTCTACGATCCTGTCGAGGGGAGATCTCGGCAACAAGACATGGCGACTTGGTAATCAGATCGCGAGGCTCATGAGGGGCCGACAACCGGTCCGACACTGGAGACCGCACCCCCATGCAAACCTCTTCTGGCGCATCGTCCCTCCTGGATGATTTCAAATTTGAAAACGTAACGGGCCGAACCGGGGACCCCACATGCCCTCGACCAGGCGACGCCAAACCCGTACCCGCCTGAGGAGCATTACGGGACGAGCAAGCAGCGTCCTTCCTCCTCCTAAAAGCCGAATCCCAGTGGCCATGTAGCCCGCAAAGGGCGCAGAACTTCAAGGGGTGGTGAAATCTAACCTTTTGTCTCCAGGAAAACCCGTCTCCATCCTGTAAAATAACCATGGAGGGAAGTTTTTTGGCTAGGTCGAGTTCAAAACAGATGCGGGGGTTGGCCGTAGACAAGAGGGACTGAGTCATCTCGTCCATTCAGAGAAAGGAACCAAAGGAGTTCCCCAGGGACTACAGGATGGAGGGGTTTTGGAAAGGCAGCGGAAGGCCTGGGAAGAAGATCCAAACCACATCCGAGGAGGACTCGAGGCCAAAATGACAGTCACAGGACAAGCGCGAAAGGGAGAAGTGCCAGGCGCCACACCTTCTGCAAGCACTGGACCAAGCCCTCACAAAGTCGAGTCTGGAACCAAGATGGATGCTGAAGGCCACTCTGGAAAGCTCCAAGACCACCGGTGGAAAAGAGAGACCCCAAGAGTTCACCACACACCGAAAGAAGTTCAACGAGGGCTTGTTGCGACCGAAGTAGGCCACCAAAGAGAGGTCAAGAAGAGAAGCAGCTTCACAGAGCTCATGAGCCGAGAGATCCACCAACGGAAACCCATCCACCTTCCTGGGGGGCCGGCGTTCAACCTGGATAGGAGCCAAGTGAGGACGGACCACCAGAGGTACGGAGGTAGGAATGGCAACGGCCACCGATGATGGAGAGCCACACAGAACAGCCTTGTAGGAGGCCTTCTTGGATCCCTCAACCATGCCAACCTCCCTTGGAAGCCGAAGAGCTGCTGTCGGAGCCGAAGCCGAATCCGGAATAGGAACAGGGGCCGGTGTCGGAGTAGGAGCGGGAGCCAGAGCGGGAGCGGGAGCAGAAGCCATTTTCTCCTCATGTGATCCTTGAGTGAATGTGGATTCTTGGGATATGAAATAAATCATAAAATGATCATCATCAATGGTCATTGTTATTTAGGAATAGAGACAATGTTTCCTTATAATTCAACCCATGATGTGTATTCTAGTGATTTACGTAGGGAATAAAGTAGTCACAGATATTCATTGATCTATTGGAATTCTATCAAGGGATAGAAAGGATGAATTTTTTTTACACACCCCCATAGTTTTGTTGATCATATTTAAGTCCTCAAAATATTTCACCAATAGAGATTAATGCTTGTCCTGACCCATGTTATTGACTAGGGAGAGCAGGAAATCGAGGACATATTCACCTTATTAGAGTAGTAGATGGAGGTTAGGTATTGGAAAGTATAAGATACTACATGGACAGACCATTCCATCAATTTGATGGATTTATTTGTATGGGGGAATCAATGAGAGTAAAATGAAACTTGAGAATAGGATTTGGACTCTGTACCCCCAATTTTTTTATTAAATTTTACTTTTTGATTTGAAAATTCTTGAAGCATGTTAGAATGTAATTAATCTTATTGTGTTGTTTTATTCATTTTAATAATTCAATATATATCCCTAAATTTATCTCATAGAAGACATTGTGTTTGGGTTTCATTAGATCCCATAATTAATGTATTAAATATATTAATATATATTAAGGCATGTGAAGGAATTTTTCTAGAACTAATTTTTTTTATTAATATGGACATCATATTAAAAATATAACACAATATTTGTTTCTGAAAGGTGGTATATACAAATGTAATTACATATAATTGGACTGCAGTTGTAATAAGGTTAATGATGTCCGTTAAAGGTTATATTAAAGGAACAATATAATTTATTTAATTTATTTATTTATTGTACTAATCCAAATCCCCACTCATTATAAAATTTCATTGTGTAAATCTCCCAGGGATAACTGCATAACCATGGAAGATGCGAGGTAGGAAGGAGGAAACCATATTAGAATTGTGAATAATGATATATGAAAAATTATCAAGGTAATATGGCACACATATGTTTAATGTAGTAGTTTTATCTTCTTCCATAATAGTAGATCTATTTTTTCCAAAATTGTTAATCCATATATGATGAATGGAATGTTATTTCATTGATTTTAACCCTTTTATACATTGATAAAAATTTATTTAAATAACATTTTTTTGTTTGATAATGTTATTTACATAAAACTATATTTTCATTTTTATTATTGAGCCATATTCTTCCCCAATGTTTCAACATTATGTAATTTTTTATGGAATGACACTATAAAACACAAAGACTTCACTTCATTCTAACTATTTCACCACAGTTTTCTTTATGTTCTTTACCATTGGACTACAAGGTAAACCTTGAACATTATCGAGACGTATTAAATAATAATAGAACACATAGATCTATCATGGTCGGGTGTTAAATATACAGATAAGTTTTTTATGGATGAATCTGTGTGTGTCATTGGATTATGAAATATATCTGAGGTATAGAACACTAAAAAGTGAAGGGGATGTGTTGGAAACATCTACATGAAAATAATGATTGATTTCCTACCAACGGAGGCTGATAATTTACTTTTGGAGGTGTCTAAATAAAATTATATAGTTTTTTCGATTTGTAATGGTGGTGGTAGTAAAAAATATAGAGGATATTATTTTCCATTTGAGGGATATTTGATTTTAGAAGTATATAGATATATTATGTATGAAACATACTATTACCTTTTTTTTGTTTGTATTGACCATTTTTTAGTTGGTATTGTCTGGTTCTTGATTTAGGTAGCATTCAGTGTCATTTGGAAAGTAATGTAGCATTTAGGGGATCTTCAATGATGGCATATGGTTAGAGAAAACTATACTGTTTGGCTCTCGAAAACAAGTGGCCAATGATGTGCTAGAGGATGGTGGAACAAATTTTTACTAAACCATTTTCCCTCTACCTCATTCAATTTAGTTCAAAAATTGGGGTTTTACATAGTCTTTGAGTAGTTAAATTAACTATATTTACAAACATTGTTCCCCAAATTGAAGCCCATGGAGGGCTCAAGGTTATGGAACAATGTAACAATAAATTATGTGTCCCCTCTTTCAAACCATGTTCCATGGTTTTTAATCCCAAAAAAAATTGGTTTAAAATAACAAGGCATCGGGTTTAACCCCTAATCATCTTTTATAAATGGTAAAATTTATTTAATTTCCCATGAAGTTTCTCAATTAGAGGTTTTGGTTCCTAAAAACCCTTCAATTGGAGGATTGAAGCATGATTGGTCTAATTTTATATATTTGGGACAATTAGATATTCTATCATGTTTTTTTCTTTGGTTCTCCTCTTCTCTCCTCCATATATTTTAAAATATCACCATGATGGTGATGGATCTAATCTCTATGGTAATGGATATTGTATTTATGTTTTTATCATTGTTCCCCAACTGCTTGTTCGAAATTAAAAATCCCAATGTTGGTTTTGTCTTTGATCAAGTGATTATTTAATTGTGGATCCATAATGATTTATCCTTCAATTGAAATATTATATTTCTTGACTAAATTGAAATTATATTTAAATTTATTTTTAAAACTTATATTTGAGATGATTGGTTTTTTATTTTTTGAATGTCATTGAATTTATGAAAAACCCCAATTTTATAAAAATTCATATTTAAGGTAAATTATAAAATAATTAAGGTATTGATGTGACAATTGATTTATTGAAAATTGTTTTATATTAATCACAACGAAAAAGGTAATAAATTAAATAATTCTCTGGAATTTTAAGAATTTGATGAAATCAATTATTTGGTTTTGAAATGTAATATGCATGCTGAAAATTGTTATTAAGAAATTTATTTTCAAACAATTTGAAATGGTTGACTTTTCAATGACAGATTATTATTATGTATACTCATAATGGTCTCCCCTACAAAGGTGTAGATTTATTACATAAAATAGTCTCTCCTAATAGGATTTATATAGAGTTTCTTGATATTAGGTACCCTAATGAGGTGTATTTTGATTTTCCAAAATGGGATCCCCTAATATGGTGTTGATAATAGTTTGTAAATATTTGTATGTTTACCAATGATATTTTTTTATAGTTTTTGTTTTTGTGGAGGATATATTATAAAAACTATTATATAAAATTTTCATTTGATCCAATTTTGGGTTATCCATCAATACATTCATTGAAACAGTGTTTTTTTGAAAATATTTAAAGTATTTTCCAGGAAAAATATTATATAAATTAATTGAATAATGTAATTATTATTATTGTTTTTTAATGGAATACTTATTGTGACACAACAGGGTTTGTTAGCTCACCTTCAACCTTTTCCTTTTATTGTTTTCAGATTATATGTCTCCATGTTTGAGAAAAGAAAATGTTCTACAGAGATAGAGTGTATGTTCTTGATCAATATGACCCATAGTTATAGAGGTGGCAAGTGGAGATGTTATAATACTCTTCATGGGATGTTGGAGAATTTATGATGTAATACGTTGGGTAGATTTATGATGTTCTGTTTTGGGATTTAATTACATTTTTTTCATGATTATTATCATTCATGACTGTTTACCATAAGGAATTTTATATATTAACTTGCAATTTTTTTGGAAAATATTTCTGTTATAATTTTTATATTATTCAGTAATATAGTTTCCAACCCACATGGTCTGAGAAATACCTTTGGCCTATATCACATCATGTTCAGGTATCACTATTATTGAATATGAATGCTTCTTAATAAAAATGTAATAATTGGAATGAGGTTCTATATTATTCTTTGATAATGGGATGCAATTCAGATGTCCTTCTATATATAAAGTAGGACTCATAGTAGATCACAAGTATTTGTGAGTGATTTCATAGCTATATATAATAATAGGGAGCATAAATAACCATATATATATATGTGAAATTCATACTTTAAAAATTAACTATGATGGTTATATTAATTTAAATAATTTGTTTTTTCAAAATCCAAATCTTAAGTTTTTTTATATGGAATTGATGTTCATTTATAATTGTTATACATACCTTTGAACTATATAATCACACTGTTTATTCAATTTTTTTATGTTATATAGTATCTTTATTCTATGAAAAATGTTTAAATTGGATCGGAAAAGATGATACCACCAAACCACAATGAATTAATATAACAACCATGTTATTCATTAGAAATTAATTCCCCATTTATTACAAAAAATTACACATAATAAAACTCAAATTATCATGATATATAGTTTATTTTTTAATGAGGTAAAAATAAAAACATCTTTACCATCACATATATAAAAAATTATTTAATGATTACTTACCATGATCCTAAAAATCTTTTGAATTTTAAAACTACAAAAAATTACCACTGAAAAAACCAATGAAAGGGGAGAGCTAAAAACCATTGTATGTGAAAAAATGGAATATGGTGATACATGATTGATAATATGCATGTAAATGATGAATAATTAATCATAGACATTAACAAAGAGACATGTTATAACATTATAATCATAACATGAGAAATATGAAAACAACATAAAATATTACAACAGAAACATAGGTAATTGATAAGCTACCAAGAAATCATCGTGGAAACATTCCCGTAATGGAATATAGATTAATCTCTATA
This sequence comes from Viscum album, assembly GCA_963277665.1. Lineage (NCBI taxonomy): Eukaryota > Viridiplantae > Streptophyta > Magnoliopsida > Santalales > Viscaceae > Viscum > Viscum album. Next base: position 608,169,226 of record OY728137.1, on the reverse strand, counting down.
CCAACAGAAAATATCATGATACTAGACATCATCAAATGCATTGGAGCACTATATAATTCTAGGCACACTAGTGACAATCATTTTATTCTCATTCTTATGTGTAACACATAGATCTAAAAATATTGATTCTATTTTCATAAAAATTTATTTTGTGATAAATTAATGTACAATAAATATATTAAATCCACAAATAAATTTTATATGTGACCAAATGAAAACACCCTTGATACGAAATGGGTATGGTACTAAGTGCACATTTTTTTGGCATGAAAAATCATGACGAAATTTCAGAATCATACCATCATCAATTAATGATTCATATAATCAGTTGATGATCGATAAAGTGTTTTATAATAATGTATAAGTAAAATTTTATGTTATATGGATATTAAAAATATATCCTAAAATTAGAAATTAGAAATATAATTCATAAGTAAATGAAGAAACGTGAATAATGAAAAGAATCCTAACAATATTTTACCATGGTGACATGTGTAGATAAAGGATTTAGGAAGATTAATGAATGTGAAATGGGTTACTATAATTTAATATGTAATTAAATTCATTTAGAATATAGAATAACATATCCATACATAAGAAAGATTAATTTACAAGACAAGAAATTAAACATGTACTTGAATGGAAATGAGTAGAGAGAAATCCCATAATAATTTTTGATTTGGTAAAAATTTTGGTAAGTGTAAAAATGAGAGAGTGTAAATGGTACATCATTAAAATAACAAAAATTTTATTGAAAGGGAATGTTTATAAATAAATTAAACAATTAAAAATTCAATTCATAAGAAAAATAACAAAGAAGATTCCTGAATTGATAGGTGGAATTGAAGGACTCTTACTTGAATATGTGAATATAAAGGCTTAGTTGGGGCTTCCTGAGAGAATGGAGGAACATTGAGAGGAATATAGTGATTTTAGGGAAGGGTATTGATGTGATCCTTCGATTTTTATTCATGTGAAATTAGATCATTAGTGGGTTTATATATGAATAGAGGGGGATTTGTTTATTACTTTTATTTTGGACTCTACATAATAAATCAACCATAACAAAAATCCTTCTAATGGGTTTTCCAAAGGTATCTACCAAATAGGAGTTATTTCCATTATTTTATATTTTTAATGTAATAAATTAAAAAAACAATACCATTTCATATGTTGAGGTGAGTCATAATCATAATAATTATTATAAAACTATAAAATATATTAATGATATTAGAGGAATAATAATTGGTTTATAAAATCTATCAAATAAAAATAAAATATCATTATTTAATGAGAAATCGTATATTTGGCATTGGATACCAATTTTTGTATTTATTACCTAATTTTTTGGTAATTTTGATGAAAAAAAACATAAGGTTTATATATATGGTATTTAATTTTTATCTAAAAATCTGACTATCTTCGAATATTATGAAAAATTAATTAATGAATAATTTAAACACTTTGATTCCAAAAATAAAATTCATTTTAACTAAATAATTTCTTTTAATATGTGAATTTTTTATTATTAAAAAATATGTATATTAATTAATAATTTATTGTGTTTTTGATAATAATAGTTTTTAAACATTATAAAAATTACATTTGACATCATATAAATTTAATGATAATTTATATTTATTAAACATTATTAAATAATTATATTATATAAAAATATTATTTACATAAAAAATCAATCCACTTATAAAAATATGTTCTTTATATGAATTTATATATTACCAAAAAATACTATTTGTGATTAATTATATCCAAATTGATATCATTTATAAAGTAACCAAAATATAATTAATTTTATTCATTATAATATTAATAAAAATGAACATACTCAAAATCATAGGGTATTGATACATATAACATTAATTATCTAAAAACACCCTATGTGTAAGGTGCGTGATGGCGGGACGTCCAATGGGTGGTTCGACAAACATGGTTTGGGCCATGATCTTGATGAGCATGAACTTCTCATGTTTTTAGTTTATTTAATGCAGAAGTTGTCAGATATTACCATGGGATGCTTTAAGGGAAAATTCAATTGATCTTATCTCCCATGGAATTTCTAGTTTATGGGATTCAAAGCGTACAATCCTACTGATCTAGGATATCCCATCCCTTTTCAGCGTCAATTTAATAGGTCAAAACCCTATATTTTTTCTAATCATGTGAAAGTTGTTTAATAGATATATTATCAACGATAATGATACATAATAGTCTTTTAAATTTAAGGGATATAATGAAAAAAATAATTTCATGTGTTTTCTATAACCATGTTATATAATTATAAATTTAATTAAATCAAATAGGAATTTGTTTTATAAAATCTTAAGACAGTACAATATTCCCCCCAGAAGAAACATCATTCTCAAGATTTCCATTTCTCACACTAAAAAAGATGTGGGTATCTCTATTTAACCACTTCATATGGTTCACCTAATACTGTTTCAAACATGTGGTTTCTCCATGACACATTAAAAAGGTCCATTTTTTAGGTCACATATCATGTTATCTACCATATAAGATCTTCACAATCAAATCCACATAAGTAAGGTCATTCTCCAATGGTACCACCATTAGATTTAGTAGATGTTAGGAGTCTTGTATATACTTTATCAATAGAGATACATGGATTACATCATGTAAATGCGATAGGTTAGGTAGTATTTATAGGTGGTATGTCACAACTTCAATGTAATCAAGGATCTCAAGGGGTTCAGTGTATCATGGAAAAATCAATACCATCTTCGCAAATCTTATCATTTTCATCCAATAAAATATTGAGAGTTATATCATGTCTCCCACATCAGACTCTAGGACTTGTCAATGATTTTAATCACAGATCTTATGTCGACTCTGAGTAGCCTTGATGTGAAGCTAAATAGTCTTCACCCTTTTTCCAGTTTCTTCAACCATTTAACGAACTAAATGTTTTAGTACCCTAAAATCATCACAGTTTTCAGGTATTCTGTACATCTTTCCATATGGGGCTTTATCAGTATTTATTTTGATACTTGAGTGAAAACTATTGTTGTAGGAGAACATGTATAGTGGAAGATGTTGGACCCATCTTCCTTTGATGTCAATTGAGAATGCTATCAACATTTTCTCAAGAGTCTACAAAGGTCAGTCATATTAGACATTAGTTTTAGGGTGATATGTTGTCTTGAAGTGAAACTCAGTGTTTACAACATGATGGAGACTCTTTCAGAACTTATAGGTGAATATTGGATCTTGATCTCATACAATCGATCGTGGTACTAAATATATCCTTACCATATCTCTAATTTAGATTCATACATGCTGTTCTTGGGAGAAATCTTAACGAATCATAATGATTTGATTTGTCTTTATAAGATGATCTAGAAAAATCCATATGGCATTGTTTACCATTTATGTATTTTGAAGTATAGTGACCAAGTACATGGTGTTGTATTCCTATATCCTTGTAAGTATTGGTAATAGTTACATAATCATCTTAGACTTCCACCATTCATCCTTCACATACTGACACACTAGACACTTTGATTTATATTCAATTATCTCCTTCTTTATATTTTACCACCAGTAATGATCACAAAGATCTTGATACATATTTTTTACATCATAACTGAATGGATAATGTCAAACAATGTGCATCATCTGATATTTCCTTTGTTAACTCAAGACTTCATGGTACACATAGTTGTAACCCAAATCTGATAACTCCATATTCCTTAATAATGGACTCCTAGTATTTTAATTTTTTTATATTTTACACTTTCATCTAAATTCCCCCAACCATTTGATTGATCATTCTTTCTCCTCCCCAGATGATAATGTTGAGCTATCATTAATGAAAGGGTTGATGATTTTTCTTCCATTATGATTCCAATGTCCATCCATTAATAATCAATTAAGATCACATCCCTCTCAATTCTCATTAATTATATAATTAATGGACCCTTTCAATTAATAGAATCACCCACTTTATATGCTTTACTAGGATTGTAGTGGATTTAGTATTCATAGTCCGTAATTGATTTTATCTATGTTCAATAGAACAAGTGGATCTATTTTCGTGTGATTTTATACATGAGGATTTTTTTAATATGTATATATTTCATACATATAACAAAAGACCAAATGACACTCTATTTTGTAATATAATTTCACTACAGACCACTCTATATAATGGATTGGTTTGTTTTTTTATGATCAATCATCTGGGTTGAATCACAAGCTATCACTTTTTCATTCAACATTATTTCAAAACCCAATCACTTATTTGAAGCATCTTTGGATACTAAAAAAAGATCTCCACTTATGGTATTGTGGGAAAAGGGGTTGTTACAAGTTTCATTTGTTAGTTTCATGAATGTCTCTTCACACACATCATTATAAGAAGAAATGAATCCCATAAAAGTTATCTTTTCTAGAGGTTTTCAATATCGTGAGAAATTTATCACAAAAAATTGTTTACAAATAGGTAATACAAGGAGATTACTGATATTTTATCATTTATGTTTCCTTCATTAACCATTCAATACATTCTATCATTTAAGGGTCCATAGATATAACATTATTTGTAATTATATGGCCCAATATTGATTCATCGATCAGAACTTGCATTTTTTGAACGTGGCATAGTGATTATCCTTTCTCTGGGACTTTATAAGAGTTCAAAAATTCTATTGACTCTCCCCATAGGTTTTGTATTATATTTAAACATCATATATTAAGGCTAAAACAATATTTTCATTGTAATATGTAAAGACACTATTCACCAAGTCCATGAAGATTGTTAGAGAACCTATGAGTCCGAAATGCATCATTAAGAACTCATAGTGCTCGTACCTTGTAGGAAAATAATTTTTGATTTCATATTACTTATTCATTCATAATTGATAATATCCTGACGAAAGAACCAATTTATAGAATTATTAGGATCAATAAATATGATTGAACAAGGCATCAATCTTTGGAAGTGGATACCTGTCCTTTATTGTTATCTTGATAATCTGACGATAACATATTCAAAGTCACAGTGACACTAATTTCATCATAAAAAATAGGGTTGGTGCACATTATAGTGAAGCACATGGGCATATGAACCTTTCAACCACATTATCCTAGAATTTTTTCTTCATTTCCAAAAATTCCACTACATCGATTCTATACAATGTCTTTTATAATGTAAACATCCAAGTAATATGCTCAATTTAAAATTCAACATTTCATCTTGGATTAATAACATGAAATTACTTGGGAAACACATCAGTGTATTCCACCATAATGGGAATATATTCATCGATATTTCATTCTTTATACTCAATCATTTGAGGATTATACACTTTTTCATTAGGAAATAATATCCATGCCTATAATGTGGTTTATAAATAAGATTCATCTCCCTCCTTTCACTCTTAGATAATCATGTATTGATTTGTGATATAGAGAGTGGTTTCTTTATCCTGAAATTTTTTGTTGGATCTACATATGGAAATCCAATCCATGACCATAATTCCATAAAATTCCACCAAAGGGAGTTTACCAAGGTGTTTGGGAATGTTCATCCCAAAAACCTTGAAAAGGGTGGAGTTAGAACATAGGATTAAATAAATTCTCTATTTATCATGTTCACAAAGAACTCTACTTCAATGCATTGTGTTGGTGTTTGGATTATTCTACTAAAAATATATATTTAATGTACTACATAGAACAATAATCTAATAGACTGATAGCTATTATTGAGTGAATAATTAGTGTACCTGTCACTAGGATCTACCTCTGTTCCAGTGATTGAAAAATTACACCCTTGATGCCTTGGAGGATGTAGTTTGTCTCCAAACACCCTTATCTTAGTGAATTGGTTTGAAATTTTCCATAGTTACTTGTAATTGAAGAAATAAAAAATGATCTTAAGGATAATTAGATCATTCCTTTACTCCATCACATTAGCATGTTTTTTATATCAGAAATTGGTATCTATGGTTCCTCCAATCCAACACCTAACCATATTTTATGTCCCATTATGCAATTTCTGGGGCATATCATTCAATACATTTGACAATTTGGATGTTGGAAAGTCATATAACCCTTATATATCTCCATCAAACTACCAGAATTGAACTCCAATTTATTCTTCCTATCTGCATGATACACTTGAGTCTTTCTAATCTCTATTTTAATAGTAAGGGATTATAAAACAATTTCCACATTTCTATCAAGGTCTTGGATCAAGAGGGATTTTCTAATACAAGTTTTTATCCCAAAAATGAAACAGTAAACATTTCATTCAGAGGTAGTGAAAATGAATAATGAATATCATGAATGAATTTTATATTTTTCGTCATACTACCTGATATAGTTGTCTTATTTTTTCTTGAGTTAATTAAAATTATATTAAATTTTAAAATGAGGAATGTACCTAATATATGTATTCATGAATTCCATCCAATAAATTTGTTCAATCTCTTCCATGGGATTTGTAATCATTATCAAATTCCATCACTAATTAACATCTCCCTATATATGATGAAAAACTATAGAACATTCCCTTTCACAAAAAATGGTAGAACGGATAAGACCTTCTTAATGGAGTTGATCTATTGTACTATAATTAAGGGATCGAATGATACATTTAATGTAGGTGGCATTTGTCCCATGAATCTCTATATTGAATCTTATTCTCCCATAGGGGGGTTTGGTTCTCCTCTTAATCAAGGCTTCTTTTAAGAAACTAATTAGTCTAAGAGTGTATCATCATAATATTCATGATTCCTACTCACATCGAGTTGGGAATCTTGTTAGGGAATTCATTACATTACCCATCACATTGATTGTTTCCTGATTCCTCCTATTTATATCCATTGTTTATAATAAAGGGAATATTAGGGATGAGTAATTTTAAACTATTAAACACATAATGTGGAATCGAATGATCTTAACGAGATAACTTATAAATTATGTGTATTTCCTTTTCTTTTTAAGTTCAAGGGTTTTTTCTATGTTATCAATAATACATTTACTAAAATATACTGTAATATATATTTTTTCATTCCTATAATAATGGTTCATAATGAATAAATGAATTACCAAAGAATATACCTTGTGAGTGTCATACCTTGTGAATAGTAAGTCACATTTTCCTTTACCATGTAACACGAAGTTAGGCCTGACACACCTTCTATGTGTTATTAATCAAATTTACATATGTTCCATATCCTAGTACAGTTATAATATCCATATATGGATATTATTTCTCGATACACCACATATAATTTTACTACAACCATTTAGAATTTTTTCTAATTCATAGTCTTATACCTAATATAAAAAAAAGTCTAATCCTAATCAAAAAAATAACTAAACCATTCCTTAGACACCTACCATAACTACATTGTACATTATTAGACACTAATTGATTGTTTATTCTGTAAAATTAAACATAATAAAACCCAAAAAATCAAGAAGTAAATTTTGTTTTTGTAATTACTTACATAGAATAATATATTTAACATTACATACAACAATTTTTTAATTCATCCTTAACATTGTTCTAAAAGTCCATGGATTTTTAAACTTTCATGGGATAACCTATTAAAAGACATATGACTGGGGTGAGATCTAAATCCCAGAAATAGAATATCCCTTGAATAATGTGAAACGTGTTAGAAAATAGGCTTATCACTTGGTTATGAGGAATCATAAACATGTAAAATGAGATTTGATATAGCTTCTTAATCATAACATAGGAAATGTGGGAACAACTTAAAACACTGCTTCATAATCATAATCATGGAAATGCCAACATGAAATCATGGTGGATGAAGTATTGTAATTTAATAATGTTCACTCACATTCCCAACATGATATATCATGATAAAAAACATTACCCAATGCATTGAAGAACTATATAATTATGAGCACACATGTCACAATCATTTCATTATCATGATTTATTGTACCTTATAGATCGTTCAACATGGATTCAGTCAACATAAAAAAATATTCCATGACCAAGGAGTGAAGAATAAATATATATAAGTCCCAAATAAATAGTATATGTCTATAAATTTGAAAAAACATTGATAAAAAATTGGTATTGTATTCTCTACACAATTGTGTTGGCAATGAAAATCGTGGTGACATTTCTACAGCATAACAACATCACATAATGATTCTTCAAAATCGGTTGGTGAAATAGAATGGGGTTTCTCCTAACATATAAATAAAATATATAGTTATAGGTATCCGTAAAAACATATCCCATATTTATAAATATAAAATATAAGTCTTAAGTTAATGAAGAAACATGAATAAAGAAATGATTTTTAACTGTATTTCGACTTGTTAACTGGTGTACATAACAGATAATGTGGGGATTGGTGAGAGTTCATTTTGGATCTCATTATTTATAAAATATATTGAATGTATGTGGAATATGGAATAAAAAATCTCAACATTGTAATATTGATTTTAAGAGTACTGATAAAAAAATTACATTAATGGAAATCCGAAGAGAGAAATACCATACAAACTAAAATGTGGTAACAGCATACGTAAGGTTCGAAATGGGAGATTATAAAAATTAAAACATTAAAATAACATAAATCCTATAGTATTTTAATGTTTATGAGTAAATAATATTATCAAAATCCCAATTAAGAAGACAAATTCCAAAGAGGGTGATTGAATTGAAAAGAGTAGAGGAAGGTCTCATACATTATTGTGTAACTAGAAATTCATTGGAGGGGCTTATTGAGTGCATGAAGGCTATGTGGGAGTATTATTGAGAGTAGGGGATATAGTTTTGATATTACTTGAGTATTTTTATTTAATATAAATAGGATATTGTGTGGGATTATATTTTAAAAGAGGTGGGTTTTTTTATTATTTTGGATCTGGACTCCATAAAATAAATTAACCAAAACCACAAACCAGTACAACACATTTCACATTGTTTACATAAAATGGGAGTTGTTTTAATTATTTTATAAGGATGTGGGATAAAATTAATATAATAATGTCCTTTTTTATATGGTGGTGACTAATAATCCCAATGAATAGTTTTTAAAGCCCAAATCTTATATTAATGGTTTTGAGGATTCAAAATGAGTTTATAAAATTAATTAATTAAACATAAAATATCCTTATATTTAATTTAAGATAATTATTTGTCTATGAATACATTTTATTGAATTTTTACATCACTTTTGCTTCATCCTGATGTCATAAAACACAATAAATGTTTATACTGTATTTATTTTTTACCAGAAAATTAAACTGTCATAGAAAATTATGAAAAATTTACCATTGGATAATTTCAACATTCTAATTCCAAAAATAACATATTTTTATAAAAATAATTTTCCAAATATGTTAATATTAACATTTAATATAAAATTAACATTTATTAAGAAATGGTGGTTTTTTGAAAATAACAATATTTTGAACCATTATAAAATTTACATTTTACATCATAAAAATTCTGTTATCCTTTATATTTAATTAATGAAATGTAATTAATTTTAAATTAATATATTTTTTATTCCGAAAATCTATTATTTCTTAAAATAATGTTTTTGTATTGAGTTCTATGACTGACAAAAAAAGATTTATGTTTTATTATATCAACTATACAGTCATTTATAAATCAGCGATAATATAAGGAAAATCTATTAACTATTCTATGAAAAAAATTAAAAACTCATAATGAAAAGTGATTGATTCATACCACATAAATACAATAGAAAACATTCTAAGAGTATTGTGATTGATGGTGAGACATTCATGGAGATGTTTGGAGAATATGGTTTGCATTTTGATCTTGATGACCATGATTTCTCCCATAAATAGATTATCTAATGCTTAAGTTGTCGGATCTTAACATTGTCTTAATCATAGGAAATTCCTAGAGATTCTATCTCCCTTGGAGGCTCTATTAAAGGAGATTCATAGGGTAAGATCCAAATGGTTGATTCCTTCACATCCATTGAATGTGTTTATTGGATTTTTTTAACACCCTATATTTATACTACGTAAGTGTGCGGTTAGGTTAATTGAATAACTTTGAGGGGTAGGGTTTATTAATGGAAATATTTTCTTTTATGTTTCCTCAAAAAATGAAATGCAATTTGCCTCCTTTTAGAGACTAAATTCACTGTTGAAAAAAAATTCCAACATAGATCCATAAGTATAAAAAAAATTTCAAGGCTCGAAATTCAATAAGAATTTCTACATCCTTGGTCTAGTTTGGAAATGATCCAATATCACACATTACATTATTAAACAATCCTTTTCTGTAGAAAATGAAGAGTGGAATATTCTCTTTCACTCGAGTAGTAAAATTGAAACAATAAAATAGTGTGTGTTCTCCTTCTAGTAAAAAACTATGTTATATATTGTTTTTGTAACAAAATATTTTTTAATTCTTATTCAACAATAAAAAAATATAAACTCTCAAAAACAATTGTTCACTTTTTAACCTATAAGATCTTATGAACTTCCTAGAATTTGTAATAAAACTCAGTCCAATTTCCCAGTCTAATTTTTCCCAATCGTATTGGTAAATATGATAATGTATATATGATGAATGAAATTGAAAAAAATTATAAACACTTTATGATATAGTTTAGAAATTCCAATAAGATAATCATACCCAATACCATCACAGGCATAATTCGATAATCCTTCACAATAAGATTTCCATTTGAATGTGATAAGTTGATAGATATTATTGAAGTGCCCAGATCAGTGTGAATCACTGAGAGGGGGAGGGGGTGAATCAGTGATCCCTTAAAACTTTTTACTAATTGATTCTTATCAATTAAACCTCTATGGCTTGTTAAGGCCTCGATCCACTCTTCTTATGTCTCTCAACCTTTCCCGGATAATGCAGTAATGAAAAGGCACAGGACACAAGGATTTACAAGGTTCGGCACCAAAGGCCTACATCCTTGCCATGCTCTCTCAGCATGGATTCTCCCATTATAACTTTTTAGAATTACAATGGTCGATACATCATCCCACTGTATCTCTCCTGAGTCCCATAGGAGGGTCTTTATACTGCGTCCCATAGTGTTACCAGAGTCCCACTGGCCTGCTCCAGAATCCCACTGAAGACTTCTTCTCCCTGAGTCCCACAGGGTCTTCTCTTGGCTCCTCGAGTCGCACGAGTAGCTCTTCTTCACTTTAAGCTTCTTCAAGTAACTTCAGCAGCCTGGGATAAAGGCTGCTGGCCTTGCTCTTTACCTCTAATCACTTGAGTTGATCAGGTCTTCTCGTCTTGCTCAGGATTTATCTCCTTCTTCTCAGGATGACCTGGCTTCTCTCTTCAACTACTGAATACTCAGACAACTGATATCTTTAACTTCAGTCTGGTCCAATCTCACTTCAGTTCAACTTCATGCACTGAGTGCATGGTGACTCTGCATCCTCATGCACTGATAGCATGGCCTTCTCAATTTCTTCAAGATCCTCTGGTCTTGGTCAACTCAGATGAACACCACTGATTTAAGCTTTATTCACGTGTGCATGTGCATGCATTCATGCATGCATTCCCCTTTCCTTTCTCCTTGGTGCAATAAACCCACAAAGGGTGTAATCACTTCAAGCACACACCAGCTTCTCACTTCTTCACACACTTTATTCAATTTGCTTACACACATGAATGTGTGTTATACTTTAGTGTGGATGTCCTCCCTTTTCTTCTTCTAAGTGTATACACACTTCTTAGTGCACACACCTAGGTTCGGCCTTCTTTGTTACTTGTTCAAGTACACATAAATTGTTCTTTGTTTTGCACACACTTGACTTGGGCCTCTTCCCACTTCTTGTTGCACACCCTTAACCCGTAGGTTGTTCTTCAATTTTTCACACACAAAATGTGTCTTCACTTGGTGCACACACAAGGCATGAAAGCCTCGGGTCCTCTTCTCCACTTGGCACACACACTTGGCTATGGCCAAATCCACTTGCACACACTTCCTCTCGGCCTTTTTCACTTCACACACAATGTGTGGTCTTCTTAGCACTTGGCACATACTTAAATGGCCATAGGGTGTTCTTGTTCTTCAAAATGTGCACCCACATAAGGCAACGGCCTTCACTTGTTCTTGTTTGCACCCACTTTGTTTACTTTGCAAACACAAGGTACAACCTCCACTTCTTCTTGCACACACACGGCCAAGATATACTCTTCCACTTTGTACACACACTTTTGTTTTTCTCTTTTAATCTTCAAGTGTGCACAACCAACCCGTAGGGCCTTCCTCACTTGGCACACACCACTTGGTGTTGTTATTTGTGCACACACATGGCCTCGGGTCTTCCTCCTCTTGCTCACACCTGAATACCAACACCTCCACTTCCGCGTAGGGTCACAAGCAAGGATCTTCTCCACTGCCTCACTGCGCAAGGTGCCAAGCCGCAAGGGCCGCGCAAGCCTCAACCAACCTTGGGCGCGCAAAAGGATGTGGCTCGGGTTGTGCAAGCCTCAAGAGTGCAAGAGCACCTTGGGTGCGCAAGCTTCTCCTGCCGCGCAAGTATGCGGGCAGGGATAGCTCTTCCTGTCGCGCAAGTGATGCGCACAGGGAACTCCTTCGGGCCTCGGGTGGCACCGGGACAACAGCCGCGCAAATAATTTGCGCGGGGCTTCTACTTCACGAGGCACAGGAGCTCTCGCGGATCTTCCAAGTTTTTCAGCAAGCCTCTCAATGCCTCGGGCTCTCCTTATATAGGAAGAGGCATCTCGTTCAATCCGCGTGGATAAATCTTTGATCTCCCGAAGATTTCGGATCTTCAAGATTCTTTGAAATCTTCTTAATTTTCTCCTCGGTTCACCGTGGGTTCTCCTTCTATATTTTTCTCCTCTACGTGCATGCGACTTGGAACGCATGCACGGCCTTCATTTAGGCACAAACCATGCACATCAATAATCCTCATGGCCTCGGCAACTTCGTTTTGCCTCGGCCTTGTTCGAAATCTCCCAAACATTGCATGCATGCTTATTTTATTGCATGGTTAGGTTCGGTTGGGCCAGACGAACTCAATGGATGCTTCGGCTCGATTTATGGTGGTCGGGATCTCAAAATCCGTTGTCGGGATGCCTCTGGTTCAGCGGCGGCTCACGGGGAGGCCTCGAGCGAGCTCGAGGTAGGAGATGGACCGGGAGCCGTTGGATCGGGCGAATGAAACACATCGGACGACCGCGATCAGAACAGGAGCGGCGCGATTAGATGAGCGGATCGGATCTGGCACGCGATCAATCGTGCGGCCAGGATGCGCTCCCGGGAATTTTTCCGCGTCCCACATCGAAACGGCCTCCTGTTTTCACGCGGCTTATTACCCTGGCACTGCCTCAACTCAGCAATTGAACTTCCAACCCTCTCGGTGCCGCCCCGCACCGAGTTCTTCCTGCGGGCGCGCTCTGCGCCCACTACTGCCACTCGGGCGCGCCACTGGCGCCCACTATGCTTGTCACAGGCGCGCTCCTTGCGCTCACGCTGCGCGGGCTTCACCACCGCGTGGCCTCGGGGCTTATACACTGCCCCGACCTCTAGGGATGGCCCCATGGGATCCCCTTGGGCCTGGTGACCTAGTCCCACATGTGCCTTGGGTTGAACCCTTAAGGCTGGCCCTTGTGGTTTAATTTTTTCTTAAGTATAGAACAAGTCCTTTGTGTAAAAACAAAGTGACCAAGTTCAAATTCCAAATGCCACAACTCTTCTTCTTCATTTCTTCTCTTCTCTTCTTCTTAATAATTCCTCCATTCCTCTTAAACATTTAATCTTCACTTAGGATATGGAATTCAAAAGGTTCATCTTCATCAACCGAACTCCTGAATCACTTATAATCTTCAATGTTCTTCATTGATCAAATCAGAGATCAATTGGATCTTCTTCACATTCACAGGCACTAAGTGTTAGTGCATGGACTTCTTCAGCTCACGTCATCCACTTAGGACTTGTGGATGGATCTTCTTCAACTCCTCATGCATTGTCACTAGAATGCATGGTCTTCTAATCATGTTGTGACATTGTATCCAGTTGATACAAGTTCTATGAACTTAAAGAGCAGCTCAACAATCGTCAGATATAACTAGAGAATGTTTCAACCACATCTCCTATGCCACTTAGTGAATCTCCTAAGTGACACGCATCTTAGTACCATGGCCATTCTCCATTCATTACCAACACCATCACAACCTTTTTCATTCACATCGTGACATTCCTTGACTTCCATTCATTCCAAGACAACTCCATGCCTCATTGACAACAAATGCAACACAGTGCACTTCAATCTCCCCCTTTGTATTTGTTATCAATACACCACTTCAGCACATATGAATGGGTCAATATGTGTGCCAATATTTTCTCCCCCTTATTGGGAATCAAATGCAAAGGTGTGGTGTGGTTCTCTTTCAAAAATATCTTCCTCCCTTATAAAAGCATTTTCTTGAAAAACACTAAGAGAGGGATGATTCCACATGTTCTCTTGAGCAAGGAACCTTTAGTAAATCATCTCTAAGTCTACTTGGGCTAACCCGGTGTAGAAAACAAGAGTGATATGACCAAGGAATTCAAAGCTGTCCATAATTCTCTGTACATGTGAGATCATGCTCCAAGGGGTTGAAATTTTTCAGATATAACAGTGAATTTGCTAAATCCTGCACAACTTCACAAAACTCATTAGAAAGTTCAGTGCAATGATAAAGCTCCCCCTATCATCCATTTGTCTTCAATCCATACTCCCCCTTAATTGACAATATAAACTCAATTAAGAAACCAGGGATGAAATTATGATTGGAATACCTTCATCTTTTCTCAAGATAGTATTAAATCTTACAATACCATCTTCTCCAGATTGGCTCCCCCTCAAGGGGTGCACTCCATTCTGTCCAAACCACTCTCCAGATGAGAATGATCATCATCTTCAATTCCCTGCAATGTTAGCACATGTAAATACAAGTGTATAAGGGAATAAGATGGGACCTCCTTGGTTCATCAATGTGAACAACAAGGCTGAGAAGATTCACTCAACCGAGATGTCCCATTTTCACCATTCTTCACACTTGCACATTTGATCTTCAATGATGTTGGTGCTGGTGTGGATCTCAATACATCATCATGTGAAATATTTTGTTTCCTTTTTGCCTTAGCAATTGCCAGTGCTTCATCTTCAGCTCTTTGCAGTTCTCTGGCAAGTTGCAACTGATTAGGCCATATGACTAACAAGTCATTTGGAAGTGAGGCCTCAGTTTTGGAAATTCCACATGGTTCTTTTGATACTGTTAAGCTACCTCTCTTAGGCAACTTGTTTTCAATCAATCCATTCTGCTTCTTCTGGATTGATTGTCTGTTTGAGTCCAGTCTGCCTCTATTGAATTTCATGGCTTCTTTACAAAGATCCATGGTGTGTCCTTTCTTTCCACAGTAGAAGCATGTTTTCTTGGTGGTCCTTCTGGATGCATCACCCTTCTTGGATTTCAATTCCAAGGACTTCTCTTCATTCTTCAAACTCTTATTGGGAGCATCTTCCACTTTCTTCTGCTTGCTTCCCAAGGAATCTCTCTTAGCCAGGTTCAGTGATCTTCTCTTCATTCCAACTTCGGATACATTTGGAGATTGACATGTATCTTTTTGACCACTTTTTCACACATCCCAGATGCTGTCAAGCAATCCAAATCTGTTAGCAGTAAACAGATGTCTCTGGACCTGTGGATGTTGCTTCTTTTCCTCTGGCTTGATCCCCCTAGGCATGGGCTTCCTCTGTGCTTTGGCATTTAGCGGATTGTACCAACAATCCTTTGCACAATGCCCATACTTGTTACAACACCAGCATTGTCCCACGAATCTTGACCTCTTCAGTCCTTCTGATTGTAGGGTACTTTTCTTGACCTGTTGTGCTGTTTCAGGAGAGCTCTGCTTCTTTACTGTCTTCATCCATATTTGTTCGGAATTATTCTTCCATCCTGCACTTTTTGTGGAAACACAATTAGAAGCATCAGTACAAGTTGGTATGGATGGTACCTTCTTTTTAGAAGTTGTTGCCTTTTTATTAGAGGATGTCTTTCTTTTAGAATCATCCTGCTCAATGCATACTTGAGTAGCAACATTTCCCCTTTCAGCTGACTGGGAGGCTTTGGCTTTGGGTGATTGCTGATTTTTCAATATCACCTCCAGTTCTATGCATTTCATATTGAGGGAGTTCTTCTCATCCTCAATAGTTCTTAGCCTTCCTTCCCATTTCTCTTCCAGCTGCTTTATCTGGTCTTCATGCACCCTTTTTATTTCAAGCAATGAATTGTCCAGCTCCTTCACCATTTTGACTTTGTCTTTGAATTGAGCATCTCTGACATTCATTGACACTCTGTGCAATTTTTCCAGTGCATGGAAAACTTCTTTGACCACAGTCTTAAAGAATTCTTTCTCAGAAAGGCTTCTTTGAAATTCTTCAATAGTTTCTTCATATATTTCATTGCAAAGCGATACTGTTTCATCTTAACCTTCACCAGCTTTCTGAGAGTGTTGGTTATGCCAACCCTTTTAGCCAATTGATCTTCCATTGCATTGGCTTCTTCTTCTAACTGTGATTTTTCTTCATGAAGATCATGGATGCCTGTAGCTATACACTTTGCCACTTCCATGGGAACTGTCTTCTGAAGATATTTGAGTGCACTCTGAAGATCATTCATTGTTTCAACATCATCACAGCTAGGACATGCTTTCTTCATATTCTTGGCCTGTTTCTTCTTTCTATTTTTCTGAGTCTTGGCAGATATAACCATTTGAGGCTGGTCGCTCGTTTCCTCAAATCTGCACTTCATAAAGACTCCCTTGGATCTTTTAGAGGTAACCTCGCTCTGATACCAATTGAAGTGCCCAGATCAGTGTGAATCACTGAGAGGGGGAGGGGGTGAATCAGTGATCCCTTAAAACTTTTTACTAATTGATTCTTATCAATTAAATCTCTATGGCTTGTTAAGGCCTCAATCCACTCTTCTTATGTCTCTAAACCTTTCCCAGATAATGCAGTAATGAAAAGGCACAGGACACAAGGATTTGCAAGGTTCGGCACCAAAGGCCTACATCCTTGCCATGCTCTCTCAGCATGGATTCTCCCATTATAACTTGTTAGAATTACAATGGTCGATACAGCATCCCACTGTATCTCTCCTGAGTCCCACAGGAGGGTCCTTATACTGCGTCCCACAGTGTTACCAGAGTCCCACTGGCCTGCTCCAGAATCCCACTGAAGACTTCTTCTCCCTGAGTCCCACAGGGTCTTCTCTTGGCTCCTCGAGTCGCTCGAGTAGCTCTTATTCACTTTAAGCTTCTTCAAGTAACTTCAGCAGCCTGGGATAAAGGCTGTTGGCCTTGCTCTTTACCTCTGATCACTTGAGTTGATTAGGTCTTCTCGTCTTGCTCAGGATTTATCTCCTTCTTCTCAGGATGACCTGGCTTCTCTCTTCAACTACTGAATACTCAGACAACTGATATCTTTAACTTCAGTCTGGTCCAGTCTCACTTCAGTTCAACTTCATGCACTAAGTGCATGGCGACTCTGCATCCTCATGCACTGATAGCATGGCCTTCTCAATTTCTTCAAGATCCTATGGTCTTGGTCAACTCCGATGCACACCACTGATTTAAGCTTTATTCACGTGTGCATGTGCATGCATTCATGCATGCATTCCCCTTTCTTTTCTCCTTGGTGCAATAAACCCACAAAGGGTGTAATCACTTCAAGCACACACCAGCTTCTCACTTCTTCACACACTTTATTCAATTTGCTTACACACTTGAATGTGTGTTATACTTTAGTGTGGATGTCCTCCCTTTTCTTCTTCTAAGTGTATACACACTTCTTAGTGCACACACCTAGGTTCGGCCTTCTTTGTTACTTGTTCAAGTACACATAAATTGTTCTTTGTTTTGCACACACTTGACTTGGGCCTCTTCCCACTTCTTGTTGCACACCCTTAACCCCGTAGGTTGTTCTTCAATTTTGCACACACAAAATGTGTCTTCACTTGGTGCACACACAAGGCATGAAAGCCTCGGGTCCTCTTCTCCACTTGGCACACACACTTGGCTATGGCCTAATCCACTTGCACACACTTCCTCTCGGCCTTTTTCACTTCACACACAATGTGTGGTCTTTTTAGAACTTGGCACATACTTAAATGGCCATAGGGTGTTCTTGTTCTTCAAAATGTGCACCCACATAAGGCAACGACCTTCACTTGTTCTTGTTTGCACCCACTTTGTTTACTTTGCAAACACAAGGTACATCCACGACTTCTTCTTGCACACACACGGCCAAGATGTACTCTTCCACTTTGTACACACACTTTTGTTTTTTTCTTTTAATCTTCAAGTGTGCACAACCAACCCGTAGGGCCTTCCTCACTTGGCACACACCACTTGGTGTTGTTATTTGTGCACACACATGGCCTCAGGTCTTCCTCCTCTTGCTCACACCCGAATACCAACACCTCCACTTCCGCGTAGGGTCACAAGCAAGGATCTTCTCCACTGCCTCACTGCGCAAGGTGCCAAGCCGCAAGGGCCGTGCAAGCCTCAACCAACCTTGGGCGCGCAAAAGGATGCGGCTCGGGTTGTGCAAGCCTCAAGAGTGCAAGAGCACCTTGGGTGCGCAAGCTTCTCCTGCCGCGCAAGTATGCGGGCATGGAGAGCTCTTCCTGTCACGCAAGTGATGCGCACAGGGAACTCCTTCGGGCCTCGGGTGGCACCGGGACAACAGTCGCGCAAATAATTTGCGCGGGGCATCTACTTCACGAGGCACAAGAGCTCTCGCGGATCTTCCAAGTTTTTCAGCAAGCCTTTCAATGCCTCGGGCTCTCCTTATATAGGAAGAGGCATCTCGTTCAATCCGCGTGGATAAATCGTTGATCTCCCGAAGATTTTGGATCTTCAAGATTCTTTGAAATCTTCTTAATTTTCTCCTCGGTTCACCGCGGGTTCTCCTTCTATATTTTTCTCCTCTACGTGCATGCGACTTGGAACGCATGCACGGCCTTCGTTTAGGCACAAACCATGCACAGCAATAATCCTCATGGCCTCGGCAACTTCGTTTTGCCTCGGCCTTGTTCGAAATCTCCCAAACATTGCATGCATGCTTATTTTATTGCATGGTTAGGTTTGGTTGGGCCAGACGAACTCAATGGATGCTTCGGCTCGATTTATGGTGGCCGGGATCTCAAAATCCGTTGTCGGGATGCCTCTGGTTCAGCGGCGGCTCACGGGGAGGCCTCGAGCGAGCTCGAGGTAGGAGATGGACCAGGAGCCATTGGATCGGGCGAATGAAACACATCGGACGGCCGCGATCAGAACAGGAGCGACGCGATTAGATGAGCGGCTCGGATCTGGCACGCGATCAATCGTGCGGACAGGATGTGCTCTCGGGAATTTTTCCGCGTCCCACATCGAAACGGCCTCCTGTTTTCACGCGGCTTATTACCCTGGCGCTGCCTCAACTCAGCAATTGAACTTCCAACCCTCTCGGTGTTGCCCCGCACCGAGTTCTTCCTGCGGGCGCGCTCTGCGCCCACTCCTGCCACTCGGGCGCGCCACTGGCGCCCACTATGCATGTCACGGGTGCGCTCCTCGCGCTCACGCTGCGCGGGCTTCATCACCGCGTGGCCTCGGGGCTTATACACGGCCCCAGCCTCTAGGGCTGGCCCCATGGGATCCCCTTGGGCATGGTGACCTAGTCCCACATGTGCCTTGGGTTGAACCCTTAAGGCTGGCCCTTGTGGCTTAATTTTTGCTTAAGTATAGAACAAGTCCTTTGTGTAAAAACAAAGTGACCAAGTTCAAAGGCCAAATGCCACAACTCTTCTTCTTCATTTCTTCTCTTCTCTTCTTCTTAAGAATTCCTCCATTCCTCTTAAACATTTAATCTTCACTTAGGATATGGAATTCAAAAGGTTCATCTTCATCAACTGAACTCCTAAATCACTTATAATCTTCAATGTTCTTCATTGATCAAATCAGAGATCAATTGGATCTTCTTCACATTCACAGGCACTAAGTGTTAGTGCATGGACTTCTTCAGCTCACGTCATCCACTTAGGACGTGTGGATGGATCTTCTTCAACTCCTCATGCATTGTCACTACAATGCATGGTCTTCTAATCATGTTGTGACATTGTATCCAGTTGATACAAGTTCTATGAACTTAAAGAGCAGCTCAGCAATCATCAGATATAACTAGAGAATGTTTCAACCACATCTCCTATGCCACTTAGTGAATCTCCTAAGTGACACGCATCTTAGTACCATGGCCATTCTCCATTCATTACCAACACCATCACAACCTTTGTCATTCACATCGTGACATTCCTTGACTTCCATTCATTCCAAGACAACTCCATGCCTCATTGACAACAAATGCAACACAATGCACTTCAATTATGACCAAATGAATACATTAAAATATTTTATATTATACATTTTCATTACCCTTGGATGATTTTATAGAGAAAAATAATTTGGAAACCACTTAATCTATCTAATTTTTTTCAATGCTTCAACTTATATCTACCTCTTATTAACAGTACATTAGTCAAAAAGGTACAACATACTATTCACTTTTATAATATTCGCGAATGTGATTTGGGTGGGAATCCAGAAAACATTACCGCTATACCAAATTACCTATATTTTCATGTTTCATTGAATTTCATGTGCATATTGACATTGTCAACAATTTTTATTTATTCTCATGTCTTCTCGGTCCTTCCTGAATCATTTAACAACTTCATATATCTTCTGACATTCATTAAAACCATAGTCCTTTACCAATTATCCATTCAAAAATCACATTTTAATTTGATTATATCTTCCCATTTATATTTATTCATCATGATCAAAATGATAAAATAGTATCAACTCTAATATGATAAATGTGATCCCAATTGAAAAAATCATTTGAAACAATTGTGTTTTTATTTAATTTCCTAACACAATACCCATCATATTCATTCTATAAATATTTATAACTTATCATGTTTGGTATAAATGAAAATCCGTTTAACATCCTAGAGATTATATTTTAATTAATAAATAAATTATAATTCAGATCAATAATGTTATAAATTTTTGTGATTTATTTTAATCAAAATGTAATTTGTTACATCAATTTATATTATTTTCATCATGTCACTATATATTTAAATAAAATAAATTAATTATACTTTCATATATTTTTCATGAAATAACATTTTCAAACTTGTTGTTTTCATAAAAAAGTAAAAACAAAATAAATATAATTAAAGGTATTAATAAATTTAATATATAATTATAATGTTTTGAAGTAGAATAACCTACAAGATATTTAAAATATTTAGAGATTTGAATTAAATTTAATAATAATAATAATAATAATAATTAAAAGAAATACATTTCGTTTTAAAAAAAGATGTAATATTATGTATTTAATAATTTATTTTATGATGATAAATTATATATGTTATTTTATTTAACTAATATATATATATATATATACTATTGTTTAAAAATATATATTAATAAACAAATTCATATGATTAATATAAATTTAATTTCTATTCATGAATTATAAGTGTTATATTTATATAGATATAAATACAAAATATGATAATTGTTTTATTAAATAATTAGAAAATGATAAATGATTTAAAGACAAATACTAAAAAAATGTAAAAAATGAAGATGAAATCAGGAATCCCGTATATGGGATTTGTGTACTAGAAGTTATTCTAAAAATGGGAGGGTTCATCAAGGTTTAGTTTGGATGAAGGGTAAGCCATGAATAGTCATATATTGAAGCACTGTGGTCAAGGCTGAGGCGCGGATATCAAAGGGCCGTAGGGTTCATGTTTGTCTTTGGGAGAGATCTTCGTGAAGGAAAGAACCATAATGAGGTTTGTTTTGTGTAGGGTTCACTCTATGTCAAAGCTGATCATAAGAGTCACAAATACTGAACACCATCGAGGTTAAATAAAGGAGATTGGCCGCTGGCATAGGTCTGATTCAGGCACGAAATATCGATTTCTGGAGGTGATGGTTCAAGTTTCAGATCGGGTTTCAATTTTTGAAAAGTTAGGTCTATCAAATTTATTTTTTTTAGATCTACAAGTATGCTGGATTTTGATATTTGATTTTGGTACATTAACTTCCATCATTTTCAATTTTGATCCACTAGGTTTTTATTCATTGTTTGTTCTCGTTGGTGTAACGATTTCTTCAACACCATTTGGATTTTTCATCAAATGTCGATGTTTAAAACTGTATAAGATATTGTGTGTTTTGGTTAACAATAACTTAGTTTGGTTATGTATGACTATGGACCGATGCGTGGTATAGAAGCATCCGTTTCTATAATAAATGTATGCTATTGCATCTGTATTTTTGTCACTGATCCTCCAATCAATCTCAATTTGACACAGTTTTCTTGTCTTTATTAAAATATAATATGTGTGATTTTAGATTCACATATTTTTGTGAGGTTTTGTATTGAAACATAACAACGAAGATTCTAGTCCAACCAATTTACCCAATATAATATGTATCAATGAATTTTTTTAAACAATCAATACAATTTCTTCTTCGATCTAGTTGAGGAAATATATGAATATAATATATCATGATTTCTCAAAAATCATTTCAATAAAACCAATTTGTGGGGAAATTGCATTGATTACATTTAATATAGTTTTTGTCTATATTATTCATTTGATATTATAAATAGATAGGGTATTGCAATACCATTTTAAGGCATTTCCTGCTTAGTACATAGAGAGGGATTGGTTCTTCAATTAAAAATCAGTAAGGGACTATCTATGTCATGTTATCTATTTTTCTGATTTTCACCAATTAACTGTATTGTAATTATTTTCCCTTGATTTAAAAATTTATTCAAATTACCCTATAAAATTAAATTGTTTTATTTTCAAAATATTATAACGGATTTCTTAAATTTATTTTGGCAACTCATTTTTCATTCCTAAAATTATAATTTTGTAAATGATAATGTATTTTCATATACATTCTTGTAAAATTCAATATTGTTGTCTTTATAAGGGACCTATATCATTTTATCTCATGTTATAATTTATATTTTGTAATATTATATAATTCCATTATTATTTTATTAAGGGATTTATTCAATTTAATCATTAATGTTTATGTTAGTTTTATCAATTTTATGTTCAAATTTAGATATCTGTAAGAGATTTAGTTATACATTCATTACAATTCCATTATTATTTTACCAAGGGATAATTTTATTTTATTTAAAAATTTACCTATTTCAATATTATAAGAAGAGAAAATTAGGTTATTTATTTCAAAGATAATATTTTAGTTTTCAGATTATGCATAAGGAGTATTTTTATTAAAACTTAGTTTATTTTTAATATATATATATATATATATTCATGATTGAGTGAATGCATGGGAAATTCTATTGATAATTTCATGTGTGACATAAAAAATACACGTGATTCTTATTACTTTATATATTCATTACATTATTTCATGCAGAAAATTTATTAAACAAGTATGTCGTTGGAAATTTTTATTCAAGATTACATTTTAATAATAGTTATAATTATAATAATTTGAAAATAATGTATTTCATATAATGTTTAGATACATGGATGTATATTAATGGTATGCGTGACAGAAGTATGGTAAGAACCAAAGATGAATGTGTAATGAAATTGAAGTTCATATATATATATACATACATAATCATATATATAAAAATAAGTGAAATGTGTATTTTAATGCTGTAACATGTTATCAAAAAAAACTCCAGTGAAAATTATATGTAAGTAAGTAAAGCTAAAAAAATGTCTTATAATGTAAATGGTGCTGGAACTTTGTAAATAAGATAGAGAGTTGGATAGTGAATCCATCCCACATGTGGGTATGCACAAGATAGCTTAAAAAGTTCAGAGTGACCTCAATTGTTTTATTTTCAAGAGCTTTCTTAATATCTTCAATTGAATCACTGAATTAGATTGAAATTGTTTTTGAATTATATTTATTATTCTTAAAGCATTACAGTATTTTGTAAAGGTTATTTTACAAATGTATTTCTTATTGAATTTCCCAAATGTATAATCAGGGGAATATTTTTATTGGGATTTATCAATGGATTTCAAAACACCTTACTAAGCAATTAAATGCTCACCCTTTTATTTTAAAATGATTTTCATAGGTATATTAGGAGATTATCATAGATGTCATCAGTTTTGGAGTTATTGTGCGGGGAAGGGTAGTGGGAAGCTATTTTTTCAACTGTGATAAATTTATGGTTTTGTCTAATATTCTATAACCTAGACTGGTAAAAGGTCCTCTTATGTGTTATGTGTTGTGTAATTGTTAATTAATTTTTTTTAAAATACACATCATTTTTCAAGCATCGAGTCATTAAGAGAGGACTCGATGCATTTAAATTGGTATTAGAGGAATGTTCTAGACAATATTGGAGATTAGATTTTATCTTTTGAGGAAAATAAAATCTACGTGATATAGTTTTCATTAGCTAGTTATGTACCCATAGATATTCATTAAATCTGAAGATGGAAATCCAGAAATTTAGTATGTTCGACGAAAGAATTGCAAGGGCACAATTCCTTTACGGTGGGGAAAATGTAACATCCTTGATAATATTAAGTAATTAATAAATTAATTATAATATAAATAAATAATGTTATAAATTTTTTTGATTTATTTTAAACAAAATGTAACTTGTTACTTTAATTTATATTATTTTTCATCATGTCACTATATATTGAAATAATAAATTTTTATTATACATTCATATAGTTATCATGAAATAACATTTTTTAACATGTTGTTTTCATATACAAGTCAAAAAAATATAACTAAAGCTAATAATAAATGTAATATATTATTATAATGTTTTTAATTAGAATAACGTACAATATATTTATAACAAACATTGACTTCAAATAAATGTAAAAATTAGAATAATTATAATAATAATTAAACTAAATACATTTCGTTTTAAAAAAACCAAATATTATTTATTTAATAATTCATTTTATGTTGATAAATTATGATTATAATTTTATTTTACTAATATATATATATTACAGTTTAAAAATGTATAAGAATAAAATTTTAGCTTATGATTACTATAAATTTAATTTGTATTCATGAATTAAAATTGTTATATTTATATAAATATACATACAAAATATGATAATTGTTTTATTATATAATAATAAAATGATAAACAAATTAAATAAAAAATGAAAAAAATGTAAAAAAAGATGATGAAATCGGGGATCCCGTATGCAGGTTTCGTGTTCCAGAAGTGATTCCGATGCTTGGAGGGTTCTTTAAGGGGGATTTTTGCAGAAGGGTAAGTCGAGAAAATTCATGGATCAAAGCTTCGTGTTTGAAGATGATTCACTGAGATAATAATGCCGTAATGTTCGAGATTGTCATCGAGATAGTTCTTCGTAAAGAGGATAAGAAGAATGAGGTTCATTTGGCGTGGGGTTTACTCTAGGTTGAAGCCAATCGTAAGAGTCACAAAGACTGAATGTCATCGAGGTAAAATGAAGGTGATTGGCTACTAGCATAGGTCTAATTTATGTACATAAGTTCGATTTTTGGCGGTGATTGTTCGTGTTTCAGGTAGGGTATCGATTTTTGGAGAGGTAGGTCTATCACATTTCTTTTTTTTTTCAGATCTACAAGTATGATAGATTTCTAGATTCTATTTTTGTACATTTACTTCCATCGTTTTCAATTTTCATCCACTATTTTTTAATCATTTTTTTGTCTCATGGGTGTAACGATTTTTTCATCCCCATTAGGATTTTTCTTCAGTAGTCGATGTTTAAAACAGTAAAAGTTGTTTTGTGTTTTGGTTCTAAATAATTTAGTTTGGTTATGTAGGGTTGTGGACCAAAGCGTGGTAGATAATCATCCGTTTCTGTTATCAATGTATGATATTGCATCTGTATTTTTTCGCTGCTCCTTCAATCTGTCTCAATTTGAAACAGTTTTCTTGGTTTTATTATCATCTAATAGTTTTGATTTTAGATTCACATATTTTTTGTGGTTGTGTGTCGAAAATTCACAATGAAGATGCTTATCCAACAAAATTATCCAATATAATATGTAACAATCATTTTTTTGTTAACAATAAGTACAATATCTTCTTCGGTCTAGTTGTGAAAAATATGAATATAATATATCATGATTGGTCAACGAGAATTTCAATAAAACCAATTTGTGGGGAAATTGGATTGATAACATTTAATATTGTTTTTTTCTATATTATTCATTTGATATTATAAATAGATATGGTATTGCATTCCCATTTTAAGGCATTGCTTTCTTACTGCATAGAGAGAGAATTGTTCTTGAATTAGAAATTGTTAAGGGACTCTCTATGTCATGTTATCTATTTTTCTTATTTGCACCTATTTACTGTATTGAAATTATTTTTCCTTGATTTCTCTATTTATTTGAATTACCTTATTAAATTAAATTGTTTTATTTTCTAAATATTGTAAGGGATTTATTAAAGTTATGTTGTCAACTCATTTTTCTTTCATAAATATATAATTGTGTAAGGAATGGCATATTTTCATATACTTTTTATACAATTCCATATTATTTTTTTAGGGACCTCTATATTATTATCTCATTTTATATTTTTTTTATAATTTCACATAATTCTATTATTATTTTATTAAGGGATTTCTTAGATTAAATCATTCAAGTTTATGTTTGTTTTATCAAAATTATGTTCAAATTGAGTTTTGTGTAAGACATTTATTTATAAATTCATTGTAATCCCATTATTATTTTAGTTAGGGATAGTTTTATTTTATTTTCAAATTTATCTATTTCATGATTATTAGAAGGGAAAATTAGGTTATTTATTTCAAACAAATGATTTTAGTTTTCAGATTATGCATAAGGTGTATTTGAATTAAAAATTATTTTATTTTTAATATATATATATATTCATGAAATTGTGAATTCATATTAAATTCTATTGATAATTTCATGTGTGACATAAAAATTGCACGTTATTATTATTACTTTATATATTCATTACATTTTTTCATGCATAAAATTGATTATACATGTTTGTTGTTGGAAATTTTTATTGTAGATTAC
This sequence comes from Viscum album, assembly GCA_963277665.1. Lineage (NCBI taxonomy): Eukaryota > Viridiplantae > Streptophyta > Magnoliopsida > Santalales > Viscaceae > Viscum > Viscum album. The sequence goes on along the minus strand of OY728137.1, from coordinate 608,142,047 downwards.
ATTTAAAAAATGGTTGAAATTATGAAAATATGAAAATCATGTATTTCATAAAATGTTGAGATACAAGGTTGTTTATTAAAGGTATGTGTTAAAAAAGTGGGGTCAGAACCAAACATGAAACTGTAAGGTAATGGAAGTTCATATATACATACATATATATATATATAAATGTACATATATACATACATACATAATATTATATATAAAAATATGTGTAATGTGTATTTTAATGAAGGAACTTGTTTTCAATATTTACAACACCAGTATAAATTATATGTATGTAAGGCAAGCTAAAAAAATTTCTTCTAAAGAAAATGGTGCTTGAACATTGTAAATATGATAAGGAGGTGGATAATTAATCTATCCCTCAAGTGGGTACACCCTAGATATCCTTCAATGTTTAGAGTGACCTCAGTTATTTTGTTTTCAAGATATTACTTAATATTTTCAATTGAATCAAGGTATTTGTTTAAAAGTGTTTTTGATGTATAATTATTTTTCTTAAAGCATTATAGTAGTCTGTAAAGGATATTTTACAGATGTATTTCCAATTGAATTTTCTAATTGTATAATCAAGGGAATATTTTTATTGGGATTTATCAAAGGTTTTAAAAACTCCTTACTGAGAAATTGAATGCTCACCCTTTTATTTTAAAATCATTTTCACATGTATCTTATAAGATTATCGTAGATGTCATCACTATTGGAGTTAGCGCGCAGGGAAGTGTAGTGGGCAGAAATTTTTTTCAACTCTGATAAATGTATGGTTTTGTCCAATACTCCAGAACCAAGACTGGTAAAAGGTCCTCTTATGTGTTATGTGTTGTGTAATTATTTATTCTTTTTTCTTAGAAAATACACAGCATTTTTCAAGAACCGAGTCCAAAATAGCGTGCTCGGGGAGTTAAAATTGGTATCAGAGGAACGACATAGCCAACATTGGAGATTAGATTTTTTTCTTTTGAGGAAAATAAAATCTACGCGATATAGTTTTCGTTAAATAGGTCAGTCCCCATAGATATTTATTAAATTTTAAGATGGAAATTTAGAATTTTTGTATGTATGATGTAAGAATTGCGAGGGTGCAATTTATTTAAGGGGGAGGGGGATAATGTAACATCCTGGAGAATATTAAGTAATTAATAAAGGAATTATAATTTAAATAAATAATGTTATAAAATTTTGTTATTTATTTTAATCAAAATGTTACTTGTTACATTAAGTTATATTATTTTTGATCATGTAAATATATATTGAAATAATATAATATAATTATTATTTAATATAGTTTTCATGAAATAACATTTCCTAACAAGTTGTTTTCATAAAAAGTAAAGAAAATATAATTAAAGGTAATAATAAATGTAATATATTATTATAATGTTTTAAATTAGAATAACATACAATATATTTATAATAAAAATGATTTAAAATAAAGGTAATAATAATAATAATAATAATTAAAAGAAAAAAATTTCATTTAAAAAAATTCTTAATATTATGTATTTAATAATTTATTTTATGATGATAAATTTTGTTTATAATTTTATTTTAATAAAATATATATATTATTGTTTAAAAATGTATATTAATAAAATCCTAGATTTTGATTAATATAAATTTAATTTTTGTTCATGAATTAAAAGTGTTATATTTATATAGATATACATACGAAATATGATAGTTGTTAAATTATATAATTAGAAAATGATAAACGATTTAAATAAAAAATTAAAAAAAATTAAAAAAAGAAGATGATGAAATCCGGAATCATGTATGCAGGATTCCTGTCCCAGAAGCGAGTCTGCTGCTGGTATGGTTCATCGAGGATGAGTTTGGCTAAAGGGGAAGCTGAGAAAAGTCATGGATCGAAGAACTGTGGTCGAAGCTGAGGCGTAGAGATCATCGAGTCGTAGGGTTCGAGTTTGTCTTCAGGAGAGTTCTTCGTGAAGAGGAGAAGCCAAACAAGGTTTGTTTGGCATAGGTTTCACTCCATGTAGAAGCCGATCGTAAGAGTCACAAAAACTGAACATCGTCGAGGTAAAATGAAGGTGATTGGCCACCAGCATAGGTCCGATTCTTGCTCAAAAGTTTGATTTCTGGCAATGATGATTCGAGTTTCAGGTATGGTTTCGATTTTTGAAGGGGTAGGTCTATCACAATTATTTTTTTTTCAGATCTACAAGTATTCAGGATTTCTAGATTCGATTTCAGTACATTAACTTCCATCATTGTCAACTTTCATCCACTAGTGTTTTATTCAATGTTTGGTCCTGTTGGTGTATTGATTTATTCAACTACATTTGGATTTTTCTTCAAATTTCAATTTTTAAAACAATATAAATTCTTGTGTGTTTTAGTTCACAATAATTTAGTTTTGTTTTGTATGGTTGTGGACCGATGTGTGGTAGAGAAGCCTTCGTTTCTGTAATCAATGTATGCTATTGCATTTTTATTTTCAACGTTGATCCATCAATCTGTCACAATTTGGAACAGTTTCCTTGTCTTTATTATCATCCAAAAGATCTGATTTTAGATTCACATATTTTTGTGTGGTTGTGTATTGAAACTTCACAATGAAGTTGTTGATCCAAAAAAATTATCCAATATAATATGTATCAATCAAATTTTTTGAACAATTAATTCAATATCATAATCATTCAGTTTGCAGAAATATATGAATATAACATATCATGATTTCTCAACGTGCATTTCAATAATACCAATTTTCAGGGTCATTTCATTGATTACATTTAATAGTATTTTTTTTCTATATTATTCATTTGATATTATAATTATAGAGGGTATTGCATGCCCATTTTAAGGAATTGCGTGATTTCTACATAGAGAGGGCATGTTTCTTCAATTAAAAATCTGTAAGGGGCTCTCTATGTAATGTTATCTATTTTTATGATTTTCACCAATTTACTCTATTGAAATTATTTTCCTTTTATTTCAAAATTTATTTGAATTACACTTTTAAATTATAATGTTTTATTTTCAAAAAAATTTAATGGATTTCTTAAAGTTATTATGGAAGATCATTTTTCATTCCTAAAAATATAATTGTGTAAGGCGTGATGTATTTTCTTATACTTTTTATGGAATTCCATATTATTTATTTTCTAAGGGACCTGTATCTTTTTATCTCATGATATAATTTCTATTTTATAATTTTATATAATTCTATAATTATTTTATTAAGGTATTTCATCAATTAAATCCTTCAAATTTATGTATGTTTTACCAAAAATAATTACAATTTTGTTTTTTGTAAGAGATTTATTTATACTTTCATTGCAATTCAATTATTATTTTACCAAAAGATAGTTTTATTTTATTTTGAAATTTATCTATTTCAAGATTATAAGAAGAGAAAATTAGTTTATTTATTTCAAAGATATGATTTTAGTTTTCAGATTATACGTAAGGAGTATTTTTATTAAATTTTTTTTTATTTCTAATATATATATATATATTCATGAAATAGTGAATGCATATGAAATTTTATTGATAATTTAATGTGTGACATAAAAATTGCACGTGATTATTATTACTTTATATATTCATTACATTATTTCGTGCATAAAATTGATTAAACAAATATGTCATTGGAAATTTTTATTCAATATTACATTTTAAAAATGGTTGAAATTATAACAATATGAAAATCATGTATTTTATATAATGTTTTGAAACATGGGTGTTTATTAAAGGCATGAATGACAAAATTTTGGTCAGAACCAAACATAAAAGTGTAATGTAATGGAAGTTCAAGTACATATATATATATATATATATATATATTTGTGTGTGTGTGTATATATATACATACATACATAATCATATATATAAAAATAAGTGTAATGTGTATTTTAATGCAGTAGCATGTTTTCGTAATTTAAAACTCCAGTGAAAATTATATGTAAGTATGGAAAGCTAAAAAATTCCTTAAAAAGAAAATGGTTGTTGAACTTTGTAAATACGATAACAAGTTGGATAATGAAACCATCCCTTATGTGGGTAGGCCCAAGATAGCCTTCAATATTTAGAGTGACCTCAGTTGTTTTGTTTTCAAGATATTGCTTAATATTTTCAATTGAATCACTTGATTAGTTTAAAAGTGTTTTTGAAGTATAATTATTTATCTTAAAGAATTATAGTATTTGGTAAAGGTTGTTTTACAAATGTATTTCCAATTGAATTTTACAAATGTATAATAAATGGAATATTTTTATTGGGATTTTTCAAAGGCTTTCAAAACTCCTTACTGAGAAATTAAATGATCACCCTTTTATTTTAAAATGATTTTCATAGGTATCATAGAAGATTATTATAGATGTCATCGCTTTTGTAGTTAGCGCATGTGGAATCCTAGTGGGAATCTAATTTTTTCAACTCTGATAAATTTATGTTTTTTCCTAATACTTCAGATCATAGACCTGTAAAAGGTCCTCTTTTGTGTTAAGTGTTGTGTAATTGTTTATTCATTTTTTTAAAAGAATACAAATCATTTTTGAAGCACCGAGTCCAGAAGAGCGGTCTCAGGGCGTTAAAATCAGTACCTTCGGTTTCTTACAGAAAGCAAAAAAACATAGTCTTGAACCAAATATGAATATAATGAACCAATTATGATGATCTTCAAACTGAAAATAATCTACATCCATATCTATTTTTATTAAAAAACATCATCTTGTATTATGACTTACGTGATGACTTTAATTAAATTTGAGACCATTTTCAACATCATCTAACTCACTAAGGGATATATTATTACATAAATATCTTTTATCAACCACATTATTTCTTTCATATCCTAAATATGATTGAAATGATTATGATCATAATAGATATTATTTCCAACAACTTTATCTTCTAATTGAATACTCAATTCAATTGAAAAATCTTCTCTTCAACTCATCCCTTCGTTAATGAAGAATCAATAATTTTTTTAAAAAAAAATTTTCGGTGAACTCAAAGGATTGAAAATAATTACATTTAAATCATGTCCATGAAGACTATGATTCTCCCCCTCATCCTTCTGTTGGATGATCCTTTTAATCATGAAGGCAACTTCTCAATAGAATAAAATATATCTACCATTGTGATTCTGATTTTCCTGAATAAGATGGTTTGTACGATTTTCACTATACACAAATTGAGGTGATTTATTATAATCATAAATATGATTTTCACTCTAATACTCATTAAAAATAAATGGAAAAACATGAACATGATCTTCTTTATCAGCATGGTCCTAAAATTATACCCCTTATGATTTTGTTGTCTACAAAAAATCATAAAAAAAATTTATCATCATTCAATGGATTAAATATCAGTATTTATAACCCAATATGAGCTAAATCATTTTAGGAAACAAGAATAACTGATAGGAAAACAATGTTTTCCAAAATTAGTTATCAGTGAATATCTTCAACTATTTTTCTTATAATTATTTTGGGTATTTATCCACATTTTGAACATCCTTGGAATAAATTTTATTAATACATCCAATCAAATAAATTGTTATAAAAGTTCACACACATAGAATGTTGGATTAATAGCATACCCACGTCTCTGCCTATTAACAAGATTCCATAATTAATGATTTACCAAACCATTTTCCCCTTAAAAAAACTATATATAGATATGATGAGATAGGGGAATAACATTCCTCAACCTTGATGATAATGAAGATTGATTCATATGTTCAAAGTCAATTTTGAAAAAGTTTCCTTCGAAAACGTTTTTCTGAAAATGTAAGCACCTTTTTTCAATTCTGGAACATATTTCAGATTCAATTAATTCTTCTCCCCTTAATATTTGATTATAAGATATTTGATATAAGATATTTTTTTTACAATATTGTTGTTCCATTTTACATGTGGGATTGATTTCAATTTGCCAATCACACCCAAAGATCAAGGGTAACTTCACTTTAGGTTGTAAATTTTCTAATTGAGTCTTCATCCACCTATGTTGGGTAACATCATGACTATAAAAAATTACACAACATCAACCATTCTAAGATATACTAAATTATTTTTTTAATATGTAAAATAAAAAATCTTTTCCCAAGAATGAATACCCCATCAGATGAGGATCTTTTAAAATCGTAATTTCTTTCCCAATTAACATCTAAATACCGAAATATATCAATAGATTCTGATCTATCATACATGATTTTGAAATTTGTGGTCCCAGTGATTTATATTATAATTTTGTTCCTAGAAAGTAAATGATATTCTTTATGAGAAATCTGAAATATTTCTGAGAAGGTAACACAAAAATAATTGTCTCGTACTGAGGCTTTCAAATTCAGAAAAGATATAGTATACTTCTGAAATTCGATCTTATCATCATATTTTCTTATCATTCTGTAGACAACATTTTTCCCATTGAAATTGGTGTGGAAATAGGTTTTGAGTTTTCTATGAGGAACATGTTATGATGTTCCTGAGCATTATTGTTCATGATAATGTAGAAAGTGTTAGTTCATTGGTAAAATTTGTATCCAAGGAATGTATTTTTTCACCTGCATAGACATCTAAAAAACAATTTCTTTTAATAGAAAATTATTTCACATGATCATTCATCATTCACATAAAATATAATATCATCAACATAAACATGTAAAATGAGGTAATGGTCATAGATTTGTTTTGAGATAATTATTTCAATCATCTCTTCCGTCAATAAAACTCAAATTCCTTAAGAAAGTAACAAATTTTTAATAACATTCTCTCAAATCTTAATTTATACAATATAAGGCTTTCATTATTTTGGAAACATAACTTTCATCATTCCTAACAGCAAATTACATGGTTGTTCCACGTATACTTCCTCACCATGATCCACATTCCGAAATTTGAGCTTTAAATTAGTTTGAAATTTTTTTAACTTCATTATACATCAACAGAATGAAAAATTCATATTGTTTCTAACATTCACACTAAAGAAAAAATTTCATCACAATATATATTTACAATTTGTGAGTGTCCTTTTTAGAGATGTATTTATTTTTTTGTATCACATCTTCTTCTTAATTCATCTTGGTCCTGGAAACCCATTGAATTTTTTTATGTAAAATAGTATAATATTATCACATATCATTTTTTTCTATTTGATCAATCTATTCAATGCTTGGAACCATTCCAGATACTCAAAATCTTCATTTACATTGTTTGGATCAATATTTTAATGCATGAATGTATGTGTAATTGAATAGATGTCCAAATATATTCTAAGAATCCTCTTTTTTACTCAGCCTAGGATGATATTTTCTAGATTATTACGCATCAATAGAAATGGATGAGTCTTATTCTTCTTCTTCATGAGTAGGATTACAATTGACTGTATAATTATAATAATTTTATACAAAACATTCATTATCATGCTAAAATTCCTTATTTTTATGAGCCTTTTATCATTCTAGTATTTTTCAATTACATTAATGTTAGTAGAATCAATAATAGTTAATGTTTAATTATTGAAAAATATATATCCTCTTTCTTTTGGAGAATAGCTATGAAATATTTCATCACCACCTTTCTGCTCAATCCTTTTAAATTTTTCACCGTTATTATTTATAATATATAGACACACAAAAACACTTAAGTGTTTCAAACATGGAGTTTTTTAATGAAACAATTCATATTGATACATATATAAAATTTTCCTATAAAAACATTATTTTTGAATATATACATCAATTCTCATGGATTTCCTCCAACAGTGATAGGAATGACTATGTTCAAGTAACATAGTTCAACACATTCGCAACAAAATTCTATTCGTTGTTTTAGAAAGTTCATTTTTTATAAGAATATAGGGAAATATACTCATCCTGAAATCCCTAATTATCTATATTAAATACAAAATCATCAATATTATACATACCACCATTATTAGTTCTCAACGAATTCACTAAATACTCACATTCCTTCTCAAATTTTGTTCTGAAACATTTAATCATTTTAATTCTTAGTAATTATATATCAAAAACATAACACAAGTTAAGAAAGTAAAGTCATAAATGAAAATGATGAGGTTCTTATCTCCATTTTTTATTCATTTATCATTGGCCCTCAAATATCGAAATGAATATGTTCCAAGGGTTGTTTTGAATAAATCTCAACCTTCTTATTCATGAATGTTGAAATATTTCCTCTTTGATAAATAGTTCAAAAATATTCTATTCTTCTATGAATTTTAGATATATCACCGTCCCTGCCACACATTGATAATATGATGATGATTTTTGTACACATTGTTCCTAGACTTTTATTCCACAAGTTATTCTCTTTCACGATACATAATGAACATGATTTTTTCAATTCACCAATTTGAAAGAAGTTTACTTTCATAAATTGTCCTCTTATTACAATCTTTAAATTGCCTTAAATATTCACACCAAACACATATTTTTTATAGATACTTTTTTCAATTTCTTCATGAGGTTTTTAAACACTTAGAATGTTTTGTTTCATCCCATAAACATATATTTCTTTCTTAGATTTCATCTTTTCTTTCCCAATAACATCTAAAACAAAAACATTGATTTTGAATGATTCACCAATTTTAAATAACTCTATTCCTTATTTGACCTCTTTAACATTATTCAATAACCTAAATTATCAAATATTATTTGAAGAAAAGCCACAATCAAGAAACCATAGTTGTTAACATTTTATAGCTTTCATAATGTTTTCAACATAAAGATCTTTTTCTTATCCCTTATCATTCCCCACCTTTCGGTTCTGATAATAGTTATTAAACATATTTTTCATCAGTAAAAAACCAAGAGACCCCTTAGAATGATACTGATGTTGTTCACATATTTCGAAAATATATTCCAATTTTTGGAACCTATGTTATATTTATATTCAAGGATTCTTATGTTTCTCCAAAACAATCATCATTGACTTCATTCTATTAGGTGATTGAATCCCCCTAAAAAATTTCCATCCTCAACCATTGGAATAATAGTAATGTTGTTAGCTGCACCAACACATATTCTCCATGTGGTTTACTAAACGAAAATACTAGAAGTATCCTTACAAGGAATATATTCTTGTGATCCTTCCATTGTGACCGGAGTTATTACAATGTTTTTCCACAATCTTCTTGATATTTTTATCTGAAATAATACCATTTTATTCAATTTAAATTTTCTTTTTCCTCTTATAATTCATATATCTAGATGTTAATGAATAACTTTAGTATTCATTATGTTTATAAATATTATTATAATCCATATTTTTTGATACATTTTAATTCCAAAAATTTGTATTCTTGGCCACATTCAAAACTTTTCCAAAACTCTTAATTTCATAATCACTTCCAACATTATTCTCAACCTTTACAGGTATCCATTGCTGATACTTATTTTTTTCTACTTATGATAACATTCCCAAAACTCATAAATAGTGTTTTTGGAACATGTATTTTTTTCTTCATCTTTATAATGTTTTTGTTGGAAAAGTTCTAACTCTTCATGTTTTTTCCTTCATATTCACCTACCAATTTTAAGTATGAATTATTTCTTACTCATATGATAACTTTTAATCACGAATATATGTCACCTGATAAACATTCTCATCATATGTATCATCTTGATTATTTTTTGAGGAAAATTTAATTTAAAAACTCATGATTTATTTCTTGTTCCTTTCAATCATTACTAAAAATTATTTCTGTAACGCCCCAGCCCCAGAAGCCCGGTGCCGGTGCATTATTTTAATAAATTTTCATGTAGAGAAGGAATAAAGTCCTGAAAGAACAATCATTTTAGCAGTCTCGGAAAATATATTACATACATGAACGTGAAATTAAACATTATAAAATAAAACATTACGCAAATTATCCTTTGAGAACTCCATTAATCCTATAGTGTAACCCTGCATATCAATCATAATAAACTACTTGGAATCTAGGGAAAATAAAACATTAGAAAGGGGTGTGCTCAGATACTCAGTAAGAGTAAGCAATACAATGAAAGATAACATAAAAAAATTCATTTTGAATAATTAAAAACACATGCATTTACAAATAATAAATAAGAAATATTTATGGAAGAAATATGATCTGAGTAAATAATGACATAATAAAACACAGTATTGGGTATTCTATTAGTCAAATAACCCCATGAAATATCAATAGCTAATATAATAATGATGGAATGCATAGTTCCATACATTCTAAAACACTTTTTCAATTCCTCATCAAAGACACCTAAAAATGATTAAGGACTCAGCCAAAACCATATAACAAAAATTGTGAAAGGCCTCGGCCAATTCCACGTCTAATTGTCTCTGTTACTAAGAATATTCTACAAGTCATATATTCCTTTGGTTAATTAATTTACGTAGTAATAATGAGGAAAGTTAATAAGTCAGACTATGTCAAGGCCTCCTTCCAAGACCTAGAGGCTAACTATTACTGAACCCCAACCCGGAGAGCCTCTATAACTACACTCCATCCCGAAGAGCCTCTATAACCAGACTCCAACCCGGAGAGCCTCTGTAACCGGACTCCAACCCATAGGGTATGCTGTAACCAGACCCCAACCTAGAGGGATTACATTTTCCATTCCCCATCCCAGAGCATACTAGGTCCAATGAATTCATCATATTAAAAGATTTATACATGTTCTAAACATTTTTATTAAGAATATCATAAGAAATGTAAATATTTTAACCACAAACCATGAATGGTATAAAAATAGCACATCCATAGTCAAACATAACTCATTAAATATGAAATATAAGATTTTACTATAATAGATTAAACTAATTCATGAATAAGGAAGGATATTTTCATAGATGAAAAAAATCATTAAAACTATTTGAGATAAATATCCCCCATTTTCTTGAAAACATTTAAAAGTCTCACAATTTATCAAGAAGCAGTTTCAAATATATTTTTGAATCAGAGTTTCCCATAAAAAATTATACATTTTAAAAGGAATTTTTATTTTAAAACATTGATGTCCATATAAATAAAACCATACAACCATTTTAAAAACATTGACATTAATGATAAATATTTTGAAGAAAAAATATTTGAAACATTACTCTAGTTAAGGAGGTCATAACCAATTGAGAGATGCTTGAATACAAAAATTGAGGAATAATATTCAATAAAAACATTATAATATCGTGAGAATAATGGTATTCATGATATAGTATTACAAAGGATAGTATATACACGATATCAACATGAATCGGTGTATAACAAAAATTAAGTCTCAATGGAATGTAAATTGAGATGAAGTCCTTTATAAAGATGGTATCAATTGATTATGGATAAATAAATTACATATTTTTGTGTGAAAAATAAGAATACACCAAATATATGTGGATATTAAGTGTATGAAATCCGAGTTAATTCACACATATTCATAGGACGACATATTCAAGAAGTACAAGTTTATCCCAAATAATTGAAATTGGGTTACGAAGTTCCCATGCAAAAATTCTACAGCCTAACGACGTCCCATTAAAATGAAGAAAATGATTTGATGAGATAAAAAAGGTATATCATCATTTGTAAATAAAATTTACATCAATAAAGATATATTAGAATATATCCCAACATAATAAGATATTAATTAAATGTCATAATAAAAAGAAGCCCTTTTAAAAAGAGGAGGGTGAAAGTTTCCCTTATCGATTTGGTTACATATGAAACATACACCCCATGAAAGAAAGAACATAAAATAAAGATGTAAAAATCCATAATTTAAATTATATTACTGAAATAATAAAATCATGGGTGGTACATACACCACACAAAATGAGATTGTGGAAAATATAGAATCAATCTCACGGGAATAATAAGTGAGATAAAAACTCCTTACCGCGTTGTAATCAAAAGAGTCATATGACTGAATGTTAATAACCACCAAATTATTACATAATACCATGAATATAAGTATAATAATTATAATATATATATCAAATGGCTGTAAAAAATAATCCACATGCATGAAATAAGTGGTGAACAATGGAAATCTCACAAAATTAAATTTTAGATAAGAAACCCCTTACCTCATGTCCAAATTGATGCATTAGTTATTTAATCCATTGAATAATAAACTAAAATTAATTTTAAATTTATTAAGAACCCATTTTAACTTTATTAATCCTTTTATATCACTAATTTCCATGTTATAAACATATTGTAATCATTTATGTTAATAATGGTTGTTTTGTCAATATTTGGTACTTGAGTCAAAAATGAACTTGTTATAATTACAAATTGTCCATGTGGTAAAAATTACATTATCTACATAATTATATAAATGATTTAGATATCATGTATATATCATATATCCAGTATATATATGTATTCATAATAGTACATAAAATTGGAGATAACAAATAATATGTTCCGTTCATGGAAATAGTAAGCAGTATGTACGCATGAATACTAAATTCATTTCTATTTGGTATTTTAATGGAATTAAAACATAATGATACATAGTTATATAATAATTCAAGTATTATATCATATAAAATATAATCAGATCCATCCTTTATACCTCCCACATAATGCATTAACAAGTTATATCACTTTGAGGGGTAGTAGTACACACATTCTCAAATGAAATTATCGTGTTCAAACATATTTCAAAGCGTAAAGGCGTGTTAATAAATGAAAATTAAAGAAGAATTGAGAAAAAATAAACATAATATATATCATATATTAATAGAGTGTCATCTTAATGGCCACCATGATAGGCGATTCAAGATAATCAAACAATTGTCGTTTTGTGAGGCGTTCGTTTTCCATCCACAGAAACTGTATGTTAATTACCCATTAAATGGAGGTGTGTGTAAGTTTTTTTGAATAATTATCTTAAAAAAATCCTAGTATATTTATTATACTCGTTTTTTTATTTAATAATGTAATAAAAAGTGTTTAGATATTGGAGAAGTTAAATAAAAGAAAAGAAGGTATGAAAAATCATTACATTTAATTTGGGTAACTCCATTTCATTCGAACCAAAAGGACTTCATGAAGTGACTTCGGCCTAAGGTAAAGATTCTAGGTGGAATATAGGGATCTTTAGAGATTATTTGGGCATGTTTTGGACAAGGCAAGGGGATTGAGAGGTGTGAGGAGTGGGATAGAAGTGGTGCCCTTTTATAAGGGAGAGGAGGGGATCTTTAGGAATGTTTGAAAATTTTATTTTATTCTAAACATATATTCTATTTCAAAAGTTTCAATGCTCATTAAATTCAAATATAAGATGCCTAAAGTTAGAAATAAAATCATCCAATAAGAATTGGACATTTTTTCATATTTTTTAATATTATTAATCTTATTTATTTAAATTATTTATTAATGAGGTAAATACTGCATCCTTATTGTGTCATAAATAATTTAATTTATTTAATGTCAAAAAATTATAATAAAGATTCCATATTTTAGGAAATATTTTTATCGTTATAATGAATATTTATTGTCGAACATATGACTGCTGTAACCCCATGTAAAAATTGATATACTAAATGATATTTGTTAATGTCATTTTTGTCTTCACTTTAATTTAATTAAGATAAAGTATCATTATCACTCTTAAGTGGCTCCATGGAATCCCAAAATGGACCCAAGGAATCCCATTGAAGTCTATGACTCATCCAATAAGGTTAGGATTAGTTTTATGTCAATTGTGTATTATTATAAAATTCATTTTTTACATTGAATTAAACTATTTATCTTTAACCGTGGTAAATAAAAGTCAACAATTACTATTCACCAAAAATTATTTTCATATTATTGAACTATATTTTAATTAATAATAACAACCAAGTATGTTGGAATTTTGAAATTCAAATCATAGAAGTTGTAAAATTTCATTTAAATTAATTATTCGGATTTTTAACTACTACTTAGCGGTTTCACTATTGATAAAAAATTGATGTTTTCGAGAAAAATATTAAAAATTCAGCCAAAGATATATTTTATAATCCGAATAAAAAATTATTTCTATTATAAAAAATTAAAAACATAGAAGTTGGATTGATTAATTTAAAATTAATTCCCTTTTTCAAAACATATAGCCTGTTTTTAAGAATAAATAACTATCAAAATATTGACACTTGTTTATGTATAATTTCAAAGTGAAATTAATTGCAATGACCAAAATTAATTTAAATGTTAAAAATATAATTTAATTAGACATCAAAAAGAATTTAAAATATAATATAACCATAGAAATAAATTTGATTAAAAATAAGTTTTGAATTAAAATACATTATTTCCCATTATTAATATAAATGCATGTCATTCGGAAAATACCAAAATATCATCCAAATTAAATTTTGATGTCCCAAATTTGAAGTAGATTTTTTTTTATAAAATTTAATATTTAAAAGTGTTAAATATTTTATTTAAAAATGGTTCTCCATTATAACGTTGTTAAATTTCATTTTTCGAAGAATACATTTTTTTATCTGAAAAATTAATTTTTCTCTTATAATATGTCTAAGAAAAAGATAATACAGAAGTTAAACTTTATGGAGTATATAAAAAAATCTAGTAAATACTATTCATAACTGTTTTTTAATAACTAGTTTGGTATGTCTTCGTGTGCTCAAACTCGGTGTTGTGTGACGTGCAATTTATTGAATTACTTTGAAGAAATAATGTATTATGAAATCTAAGGGTGTTATATTCTCCCCTCCTTCAATAAATTTCAACATCGAAATTTGAAATTGTTCTTAAAAAAATAAACGGTTAAAAATATAAAATAACTTTGTGGAAAACACACATCAGAAATTGGGTTAATAAAATTTAGTCTTACTAAGAGGGAAAGGTAAATGAAAAAGTCACAACCAAATTATGATCTCGATTAGGAGAACATTAGTGGAAATTAAAGACACATAATAGGAGGAAAAATGTAAATATTTATAGGGAGAGATTTAGGTCATCAATCACAAACAAGTGTAAAATTAAGGGCCTCAATGAAATCTATCTATGAGGATTTAAACTTTCATCGGTTCAACAAAACATAAAGCATCAGGAAAACACATTTTTGGTTTTAAGATCCCTTCAATAAAGTTTAATAATTAATTTATTCATAGAATATTCAAGAAATATATATATATATATATATACATGACATGTATATTTTCATCTTTAATCTAATTCTTACCACACAATCATCTTTCACTCCAAACAATGAGTATTAAAGATGACTTGGTCACACCTGAAGCACTGGAATCAACATATAGAGAATCATGTATTCCAAAAAGGATGAACTATATATTTCCATTTTATTTAGTGAATAACCAACCCCAAAAGAGTTATTAAATGATCAGATGATCCCCAAAAAGGATAATACTTTAGAGAAATGTATACTAATCAAAATTATCACGACCCATCCCCCGGGGCCCGTGTATTGACTACCCCAGCCAGACATCCATAGGCCAGGGGCTGGCGACTAGTACCAAAGGCGTATTTCACTAAAAATAGGAAGACATTTTCTTTATAAAGTGTAAACATACACAACAGAGCACACATCTCGATACCAAACACTAAGTAAAACTACATAACAAAAGAGTGCTGAAAGTAAAAGGGGCTAGAAATACATGCCCAACTGTAAAGTACAAGAAACAGAAAGTACAGGTACAACTGATGAAAAGGAACAACCGAAGCTGCGTCATTCTCCAAGGGTCCTACCTAATGGGTAGGTATAGATCACCTCCTCTGCAATCTATGTCCATCTTTCTCCTCCGTGTACCGTCACACCGTATGGTCGACCTCCAGCACCTTCCATTCCTGGTACTCCCAGCCTCAATCAATGACATCTGTCATCTTCAAAAAACACAATGAGGTACGGGTATAGCCCGTGCAGGGGTGAGTATAACAATAATCAGTAGGGACCCTGAGACCCTAAAGGTCTCAAAAATTACAACAAGGATAAATCATAAGTATGAACATAAACAGATAAACCTTCTAAGGTATATGACCATACATATACCTAAGTTATCAAGTAATCCATATCAATCACGAGGAGAACACAAAAGTTACTGACATAGATCACACAGGTATACAACTTTTGTATAGAGTTTGATATGATTAGATGTAACCACTAAATCATCTATTCCGTCGAACCCACGCTCGATCCTAGTACAGAAATTAGAGCTATCAAACCCACACAGGATCCAGGAACAGTAGTCAGAGCTGTCAAACCCACACATGATCCAAGAAGAGTCGTCAGAGCTGTCAAACCCAAATAGGATCGAGAAACAGTAGTCAGAGCTATCGAAACCACATAGGTTCCAATAACAGTGGTCAGAGTAGTCGAACCCACACTGGATCCAGGAATAGTCATCTGATCTGTCGAACCCACACTGGATCCAGGAACAATAGTCAGTGCGCAACCGGCCACAACGTTCCACACAAAGGATGCATGATTATGGGAGGGTCTTCTCTTCAATCCAAGTGTCTATACATCAACTGGCATGAAGTTCTATGTTTATGTATACAAATGATCCACCTTTCCAAAATGAATACAACACGATAGATGATGTGTCAATCAGATGCATGGTCCGGGAGTTATTGTCATTTCTATTCCAAGGGCCTAGTTGGATTTAGGTTCGATCCAACACGGTCTTACCCTGACTATGTCCAAACCTCAGGTGGGGTATACCAAAAGAACCTTCTTCCTCAAAAGTTTCCATTTCCATAGACGGTTCGTCAGTCGGACACCTGTAGATCAAGTTACAGGAAAAAGAGTGGAAACAAGTCAAATAGATTCGGGTCTGTTCCGGCCTAGTCAGACCCACCTAGCCCAACCCGGGTCCAGACTGGGATCTGAACCAGTCTGTGGTTCTGACCTGGCCCGTGATGGCGGCTCGACCTATGGGGACGACCCGACCCGTGGGGGCAGCCCATCCTACGCTGGGTTCGACCCACGCTGGGTACGGCCCGTGGGGTCCTTCCTAGCTGCATCCAGGAGAGAGGAAACACCCCCTAGATTACAGAATAGCTTAACCATTCCGAGGAGTCAAACGAGAGCCACATGGCGTCGGTCCACGTCACGCGGGACCCATGCGACGGGTACCGCTCTTACCTGCTGGCTGATCCACCAGCCACCTCCTGTGCGACACGGTTGCGCCGCGTCTTCTTCAGTTTCCAGCGGAGCCAGTCGCCTGTCCTCTGCCGCCATGGCCTGTTCTTCTATCATGCGGTGCACGCAGCACCATGCCTTCCTCAGCAACCCAGCGGTTTGGAGTGTCGATTCTTCTCACTGCTAGCCTTGCGTCGTCCGCCGCTGCACCGTCGCGGCCAGTCAGTCGCGTCCCACTCCTCTAGTGGTGCAGTTGTGCCTCCACCATCAACGCAGTTGGCTGGAGTGCTGGCCACCCTTCTATCATTTTACCAGTGTCGTTTGCGAGTTCCAACCACTGAAGAACCTTTCACGGGTAATCAGATGAGCTCTGGTGGCCCGATTCTCGTTCCTAAAGTATCCATGCACTCCTTGGGACATCGCCTTCATTACAAAACCATTTCTGATGAGAATATCCCATCTCGGACTCTTGCTTCATTTTGCATGAAATTCCACAAATAAGGAAGAGGATTCATGGCTTGTACCTTCGGCTCGCACCCTCCGCGTTAGGTGATATCATGCGGCTTCAAAAAATAATCCTTGACGGAAAATGAAGAAAGAGAATAAATTTTTTTTCATCCTCTAACATTTTTCGTTGATCGTCGACATTGGTGTGATAAGGTGGATGTGGATTCATTGTAGACGAACACGTCCTACTTCGAAAAAGGTTCCGAGGAAGGAAGTCGAAGATGGTCCTCATCGGCATTCTTCATTCTTCATTGGCAAGATCTTTTCTCCATAAGCTCTCTCTCCTCCACCATGTTCCGCCAAAAAAAATTCCAACCACAAATTAATAGATTATGTTTATCTATTATTTTAATCATTGTCACCGAATTCAAAAATGGGTGGATTAATTATTTGAGAAGGATTCGGCACATTAAGTCTTAGGGTGTTGAAGAGGCTCCCCTACACTTAATATAAGGTGGAGAGTTTCATCCCATTAAAGGGGAGTTTGAAGGGGGTTTAACCCCAGGTGGTCCCCACCACAATAAACACGAATAAGAGGATAGGTTTGGGTGGGAACCACCACCATAACCTCTCATTGGAGGTTAAGGTGTGGTGGTCCCCACCTCTAACTTCCCCATGGAGGTTTCAACCAACAAAAATAAAAATAAAGATATAAAATTATTTTTATTTAAATAAGTCATTAAAAACACAAAATATATCTTTTATTTCCAACCATCTGCCCTCAAGGAGAAAGTCTTCTTAAGAGAATACCGGTGCTATGAGTTAAACGATGCCCTCAGATTTCAATTCTGACACTGGTTCAAAAGTTATAAAATATCGCACATACATTTACTGAACGTACCTGCTCAAAACATCAGAAATTGATTCCAAGAACACCGTGCCTCAGAATCACGTTCC
The DNA here is from genome assembly GCA_963277665.1 of Viscum album. NCBI lineage: Eukaryota > Viridiplantae > Streptophyta > Magnoliopsida > Santalales > Viscaceae > Viscum > Viscum album. The sequence continues at coordinate 608,123,560 of OY728137.1, read as the reverse complement.
GTCAATTTTCATAGACTCGTAAAATTCCCATGTATTTTGGGAAAAAATATCCACGGAAAATACGGGACTTTAGAAAAAAATTATAAAATTAAACCAACAATAACCAGAGTTGAATAAACACCATTCAATAAAAAATTATCAATAAAATATTTCAATATAATCAAAACTAATATTGAAACCCAAAACATAGAAGAATTTTCTTACAAAGTCTTCCATATTAAATTGTATCTCCAAATAACATTGACTACTCTTAAAGTCACATACTTAAAAGTAACTAACCTAATCACATATTCTATATTCTTGGTAAATCATTTCCATAAATAACACAAATCTATATAAATACCCAATAAAAACTTGGTCAAAAACCAACAATTTCTCCTCAAATAAAATCCCAGAGTATTCTATTTTCCATAGGCATATAGTGTTACCAAAATAGAGAACATCTTCCAAAATTACATTTATCACATAATCACCAAATCAATTTTATATACTAAGAATGAATCATAAGTTCCAAAAATCAACATATTCTGGAACAATAAAATCATTTAAATAAAAATAATTACTCATACTAATAAGGGACTTCACGTAGTCCAGTGGTATGTGATAAATCTCAGTCGCACTTTGGTTGTGGTTTCGATTCTTTCAGCTTTGTCTGATGCGACGTGTTGTCACATGGTCTGCATGTTCTCCTTTTTCACGAAGTATATAATTTTATAATATTCCTAAAAATGAGATAAACTCCTAAAAAATAACCATTACATATTTTAACTGTAATTGTTTTCTCATACCTTTTATTTTCATCCAAAAAGTGATAACGTGTAATTGAATGACTAGTTTTACTAAAACTAGAAAGCATAGTGTGAGTCATAAAATCATTTAGAAAATATAATTAAACCATATTTTAAATCTGAAACTCGTTAGGATTATCAAAGGTCATTTATTCTTATATTATATTAAAATAATTATATTATGTTTTTAAATAAAATGTGAGTTATCCTAAGCATATTCCGTGGGAGTGTCATAACCAAGAGTGCAGCAAGACCTGTTTTCATGTACCAGGATACCCCAGGTCCATCCCAAAACTCCTTGTTGGAGTATTCACTCCTAGGTACATCTGTTCCAGAGCCGCCTCTACCTTCCCGTATCAAGACATGGATGTATTGCTTGAAAAATTTAAAAAATTTATATACTATCAAAATTACAGGAAGTACTTCTATACTAATCCACAAAGTCCATCTTAGGGTAATGTGCACTAATCAGAGTATATAAAAATCTGGATTCCAAGGTTCGTGCCAATCTTCCTCTGATAGAAACTGTAATGCCCCAGCCCCAGAATCCTGGAGCCAGTGCATTATTTTAATACATTGGAATGATGACATGGAATTATGTATCGAAAGACCGATTATTTTAGCATTATTGGAAAATAGATTACATACATGAACGTTACATTGCAAATTATAAAATATAACATGACATAAATTATCATTTTAGAACTCAATTAATCCCTTATCTTAACCCTTCATATCAATCTTAATAAACTTCTTGGAATGTTGGGAAAGTAAAATAAAAGAAAGGGGTGATCTCAGATGCTTAGTAAGAGTAAGAAATACATCGGAAAATGACATAAACATTAAGCATGGTGAATAATTAAAGGTACATGTCTTTACAAAAAATAAACATGAACACTTTGTGGCAAGAATACGAGCTAAGTAAATAATTCTATAATAATAAATAGTCATGGGTATTCTATTAGTTGAATAACCACATGAAATATCAATATCTAATCACATAATGATGGAATGCGTAATGCCCCAACCATAGATTACCAGATTCGGTGCATTATTTTAATATATTGGGATTATTACATGGAATCAAGTCCCGAAATACCGAATATTTTAGATGTTTTGGAAAATAGATTACATACATGAATGTTAAATTAAACATTATAAAATAAAACACACCATAAATTATCCATTGAGAACTCTATTAATCCCCTGGAATAACCCTTCTTATCAATCGTAATACACTTCTTGGAATCCTGAGAAAATTAAAACATAGAACGGGGTGAGACCAGATGTTCAGCAAGGATAACAATATAGCAGAAACTTTCATAAATAAGCATAAACATTTAAGGTAATGTATAAGTCTAAAACAAAAGCCTTTTGAATGTAATATTCTGCATTATATTGAAAAGATTCAATTAAATAATGCCAATTACTTATTCACATTGATATTTTAATAGTCGAATAATCACATGAAATATCAATATCCACTTTCATAATGATGGAATGCATAATGCCAGACATTCATAACCACATAGTCAGGGACATGTGCCAAGACTAAAAATATGATTTTTTCAAAGACTTGTGCCAAGACACTAGTTTGTCTCATGAGACCTACCGATGCATCGAGGAGCTAAAGAAGGATCCACCCATCACTTACTAAGTCCAATTTATTCCTCATATAAAAAGGTTTAAACATAACATAAACATTCGTATCAAAAATGGCATACAAAATTTCAATACATTATTCATAAACCATGAATAGTATAAAAATAACACATCCATAGTCAAACATATCACAAAAAATTCAATTAAATAAGGATGATTTGTATCATAATAAATCATCTTCAAACAAGTTTAAAATCCCTCAAAGGATGTTGACATAGATGAAAATTGTTTGTAAAACTCTATGAGATAAATATACTTTTTTCATGAAAACATTTACAAGTAACATAATTTAGAAAAGAAGACATTTAAAGATATTCTTTAATCAAAATTTACCATACCATATTGAATGTTTTGAAAGAAGTTAACATTTTCAAAACATTTATGTCTATGTAAATATATCCTTAAAAACCATTTCAAAACATGGACATTAATGAGAATGATTTAGAAGAATAAATATTTAAAATTTTTAAAATGATGTTATGGTAAAACAACAGACCCATTAAAGAATCCATTTGAAATCGATTTCATAAAAAATGGAAATAGATTATAAATATGTCATAGTAGACAAATACATAATAACAACCTTGGATAACAAATAGATTGTGAAATTAACCCTTACCTTGCACTTTTCTTTGGTCGAGGGTACGTTTAACCTCCTGTATAAAGGCCATAGTATGTTATTAAATTATAACAGAACCATATTCATATTTAATATATAATAAATTATTCATTTATGAATTTATACTACCCATTTCATAATGATTTCTATGTTAAATTAACATTTTGAGTAATAATCACTTTTGTTATCGTATTTTTTTTAACTTGTTATTCTTGATCGTATCATTTAGATCATGATTTAAATGATTCCAGAATATAAACCATGATTTATATATCATATATATTTAGAATATAAATATTAATAATATATGTATATATGAAATGAAAGGCAACGTTTATGGAGACAGTAGGCCGTACGTACGCATAAACACTGTTTCCGTTTTCATATCATATTTAACAGAAGTAAGTGAATAAGAAATATATAAGTACATACATACATACATACATACATATATATATATATATCTCCAGTAGCATAATTTTTTCATATATTTCATACTTATTAATATTATATATTTTTAGTATCATCGTTGAATGGTGAACATGGAAATAAATCTCATCGTGTCGTGGAGACGGTAATACATACATACACTCGAGCGATAATATCATTGCTTTGATTTAAAATCGTATGTAAATAGACGTTATAACATATATAAAGAATCAATAACTTGTTATATTTATTATTTACATCAATTATACATCATTATTATTCCCATCCAAATAATAATGTATTGAATAACAATTACACCACGACTTGGAAACGGTAATCCGTACGTTGGAACGTATAGTGACATGTCATTCATAGGATGTATAATTTAATGAATATGGTTGTAAAATATTTATAATAACATCACAGAATATAGAAGATACTGGGGTTAATATTTTATAATTGAAACAACAAAGAAAGAGGAACTGGAAGAAAAAAAGAATTTGAAAGAGGTGCTGAAATATTTACCTCTTCTTTGGGTTCTTCTTTTTGAAATGATTAAAGGGGATCTATAAGATAGATTTAAGACCATATTATGGCCTCTAAGATGAAGGGAGTATAGTTGGGATGGTATTTCGGTAGGTATTGGCTGAGAAAAATGGCTTTAAAGGTGTGAATTAGATAGTTGGCGGAGTTCCCTTTTATAAGAGGGGTGAGGGGCACCTTATTTAAAATTAGAAATATTATTTTATAATATACTCATATTAGGTTTATAATAGCTAAAAAATGAACTATTTAAAGGATAAGGTGGGTATGTTTCAATAACCACTCAACAAATAGGTTTCATATAGGTTGTCCCACAATGGTATTTTATATTTTCAACCTAGTTTTTCTAGGATTCTAGTCTCCTAGTTCGTCCAAGTTCTAGAGGAGCTGTTTGCTTCTATGATCCATGTCTCCTTGCTTCGTTGTTGGATCCTTTTCCCCATTCTGGTCTGTTTGGTTCTATTCTCTGTCCCTATGTCAGTCATTGCTTTTCCACGGTGTGAAGCTGTGCTCCTTGCCTCCTCTCTTCTCCGCCATCTCTCGGCTCCTGCCGTCTATGTTCTGGAAGGAGTCGGGTTTCTTCTTCTTCATTGGCTCATCTTTATCCCCATGCAACGTTTCATGCCTCCCCTGTGATCCTTAAGCCTCCTCTATTATTGTATTTCTTTAATGGAGTCAGATCTGTGAGAGTAACGTGACGCCAGTTCTGCTTTCTCTTCTTCCTTGGCACTCCAAATCTGAGAGATTCTTCTCTCGAGGCCTTTCCTGTGGTTGAGGAAATCCTTCTCCTCGCCGCTTTTCCCCCTTTCGTTTTTAAATCCATGTGTTATAGGTCTCGAGGCACACATGAGCTTGATATTTTTCCCCTCTTCATCTCTCCTTTCCTGCTACTGTGAATTGGGCATGGTTCTCTGGCCGGTTCCCATCTCGTAGGTTCGCGAAGTCACCGCTGCGAAGTGGTGTTGCTTCGTGAATCTCCTTCTGCAATCGTTCATCACACAGTGTGACTGCGAAGTGGCATCCATGAAGTGTTCTAAATCACGAAGTGTCTTTCACGAGGAATTTCAATGTTATGCATTCGCGAAGCCGCAGCTGCGAAGCTGTCTGATCTGTGAAGTGCTTCCCACGAGGATGCACTACGTTGCGCGTTCGCGTAGTGGCTGCCATGATGTGGCTTGACTCAAGAAGGATCTCCTACGAGGAACTTCCGCGTTATGGTCCTGTTGTGTGATGTGGCTCTGCGAAGCATCTGCTATGCTGTGAAGGCCGATGGCCTACCGGGGGGTTGCTCCGCGAAGTCTGGTGTGAATCACGATGTGTGTTTCCAGTATGCGACCACTTTTGAGGTGTCTTTGGCTATGTAGGTCGTGGTGTTTGGTTCAGTGTGTGTTTCGTGGCTAGTGGTCACTTTGGGGCATCCAGGTCTTTAGCCTTCTTGGTGGACTAGGCTATTTCAAGTGAGGGTCCTGAGGACTGTAAGGGCGCCGACCCTGTTAGAGGTTGCGTCTTCAATTTTACACTTTGGATGCAGAATTTGTTAATTAGTGTACGAGATTGTCCCTAACGGAAAATGAAAAGGTGAATAATGAAGCACAGAGAAATGAGGACTCTCTACCGGATAAGCGTTTGTTGCTACTCGTGGTGGGAAAATTCGTGGAAAACATTTTGGTTAATCAGGGGGATCTCAAAAACACTCTAAAAAACTTATAGAAACATGATGTTGTAGTGGCTATTCGGGAAGCAGTGATAAACTACTTCGTCTTTGAGTTCTTCAACGAGAAATATAAGACAAAATCTTGCACAAAAGACCGTGGTCCATTGATAAACAACTCCTCGATGTGGAAGAATTCAAAGGGGGGGACGATATCCAACGTGTGAATTTAACCCATTCCCCCATCTGGATACGTATTAAAGGAAACCCCTTCCGTGCAAGAACGGAACGTACCATGAGAGAAATTGGGGACAGTTTAGGTCATTTTCTTGACCGGGATAGCTCAGACCCAATACAATGGGGCCCGAAGGTTTGGATCAAGGAATATATTGAAGTGTCAGAGCCACTGATGAGGAGAATGTAATTGAATATTGAAGAAACCAATTCATGGATATCATTCGAGTTCGAGAAACATCATATATTTTGCTTATTTGGTGGCCGCCATGGCCACATGGAAAGAACATGCACCAAGAAACATAAGAATGGAGTGGGAAACATTATCTTACATTATCTTCCTTGGCTCCGTGATAAAATTAACAAACATGCTTTCATCCCAAAGAAGGAAAAACAAAAAGACCGTGATCATCTCACGATGGAACATTCCAGTCAGTCGAAACCCATACCTGAAAATGCCATTCTGGTTGGACCAATGGACTTCCCTAGTGATGGATCTCCCACTCATAAATAAGCTAGAGTTCACACTCGACCCCTAAAGGAAATTAATCAAACATCGACAATGTTGGTGACGAGGCAAAAAAACCACCATCACATTTCTCAACACCAATGTGGATGCAAGTCGAACCAGCAGACCCGGATCCTGACCCACAATCGGTCGCAGCCGACATTCATACAATTGAGGACCAAGGAATGTTAGGATATCCAATACTGGGCCCAATTACATGTCAAACGTGGAAAAGGGAGCAACGAGGCACATACGATGGGTTCGCAGAAGACCCTAATCCTAGAGCCAAGAAAAGACAATATGAAACCTGCCAATTAGGGAGAAATCCTACCAAAATATGGAAAATGTAAAATGAAGAAGCAAGTATGGAGGAACCAGATGCGGCGGTGGGTGAGACCCAGCCCCTCCTAGAGAAATGATTGCCCTATGTTGGAACTGTCGTGGGCTTGGAAACCCATGAACAGTTTTCATGCTTCAGCGCAACTGCGCTCAAAGTCGCCCCGATATGGTTTTCCTATCCGAGACCATATCGGAAAACAAGGGCACCACTGGTATTGATCTGAACTGTGGCTTCCGATGTTGCTTTCCAGTACCTATACAAGGCCATTCGGGGGGCCTCTGTCTCCTTTGGAAGTATAATATCAATGTCAAAATTTTTTCCTTTTCCTCACACCATGTGGCAGTGACTATTTAGACAGACTCTCACCCATCGTATACTTTTTTGGATTCTATGGCTGGCCATATCATAATGATAAGGTAAACTCATGGGACCTTCTTTTCATGCTTCAACAAGATTTACCATTCCCTATCCTCTTCAGAGGTGATTTCAATGAGATTATGTTTGATAAGGAAAGGAGGGGTGGAATCATCCGACCAGCAGCGTCGATGTCAAAATTTAAGGAATCGGTTCTTCGGGCAGACCAGGTCGATCTGGGGTACACAGGTAATCATTTTACATGATTCAGGGGTAATACTAAAGGCAACCGCATTGCTGAGCGAGTTGATAGATTTCTAGGTTCCTCTGATTGGATTAATCTTTTCATCATGTTTCATGTTGGCCATATGGACCTTAACTGTTTGGACGTTTGTCCAATTATCATTGATTGTACGTGAGGTGCACATAATCGACCACTAAGAAGGCCTTTTAGGTTTGAGAGCTTCTGGGAAAAAGACTGGGATTGCAAAGAGGTGATCCAATCTTTCTGGAAAAGTACACACATGGATGTCCGTCTCAACCTCCAATAGGTCACCTCTGAGCAGAGATCCTGGAGCAATAAAAAATTTCACCACCCCGACCGGAACTGTGAGGTCCTTGAAAAGAGACTAAACAACCACCTCAAACAACCCACATTTAATCACATCCTGTCTTTGATTGGATCTACACAAATAGAGTGCATCGGGGAAAGCGTTTGGGCTATGCGGGCGCGGGATATCCACATTAAAGAAGGGGACGCTAATACCCAGGTTTTTCACCAGAAATCTTCAGCCAGGTGTTAGAAGAACTATATTACCTGCATCTTACAACCTGATGAAAGCAAAGTTACTGACTCTAGTGGTATTCAAGAGGCCTTGATTAACTATTTTTAGAATATCTTTGATGTAGGAACCCCTCCCATGTCTGCTGAGGTGGAATATTGTATCAAAACTGTGATCACCGAGTAGATTAATAAGCAGCTCACCAAAGATGTGACAGATGATGAGATACCCCTGGCCCTGATACATCTTCATTCCTCTAAGGCACCAGGACCGGATGGGTCCCACACTCTATTTTTTAAAAAATATTGGCACATTATTGGTTCCGAAATCTGCACCATGATAAAAAAATATCTGGACGGGGAAGACGAGCATTGCTGCCATCAATGAAACTATCCTTGTCCTCATCCACAAAATTAAGAAACCCCTGGCGATCCCAGATTTTAAACCTATCAGCCTCTGCAATGTATCTTACAAGATATTCTCAAAGATCCTTGTCAATAGGCTATTACCCTAGCTACCAGATATTATCTCTAAAAATTAGAGCGCTTTCGCATCCAAGAGATTGATTATAGATAAGGCGACTGTGGCCCATGAGGTGTTTCATTCTTTGAAGTCATGCCCTACCATGAAAAGAAGAACCATGGCCTGGAAATTGGATATGAACAAGGCCTAAGATAGTTTGGAATGGCACTTCCTACCTGTGGTTATGCTAAAAATGGATTTCTGTGCTAAATGGACTGATTTGGTCATGGACTGCATCTCAACCGTGTCATTAAAAATTGTGGTCAATGGGGAGCTCCCCAGAGGATTCACCCCATCATGAGTCTTCTTCCAGGGAGATCCTATCTCCCCTTTTCTTTTATCCTAGTGGCTGACGTGTTTTCTAATCTTATTTCCAGGGCTGCATCCTCTAATTCTATTCATGGGGAAATGTATAGTTGTGTTGTCCCACCAGTGTCACATCTCTTCTTCGTTGATGACTGCCTCTTATTTTACAGAGCCATAGTTAACGAATTTCGAGTGATCTTCCAAGCAATCCACCATTATGAGAGGATGTCTGTCCAGTCTATCAATCATGGAAAATCTGAAATCTCTTTCAGTGTAGGGGTGCCTCATTCTAAGAGGGAGGAGGTTTGCGCTTTTTCTGGTATTCATATGGTCACGAAGCATCAAAAGTATCTCGGGCTTCCCATGGTGATCGGCCGCTCCAAAAAAGAAATTTTTGGATCTGTTTTTGATAGAATTGATCAACAAATTCATTGTTGGTCCCCTAAATGAATTACTAAACTGGAAAAAAGACACTCATCAAAGATGTCATCCAGTCCATCCCCAGCTATTTTATGTCCCTGTTTAAGCTCACGTCATTCGTTGTCGACCAGATCCACACATGCATTGCCAATTTTTGGTGGGGTAGGAATGATGGAAGGAATCGACCCCACTAGATGGTCGTGGAGAAACTCTGCAAACCCAAATCAATGAGAGGTATGGGGTTACAAAATCTCCTTCTATTAAATGATGCCCTGTTGTACAAGAAAGGATGTCGCTAGATTAACCGTCCTTCGTCTCTCTGTGCACGGGTTCTCTGAGCTAAGTACATACCCCACGCAGACTTCCATGCTTCCTCTCTCGATCCCCGCCCCAGCTTCCTTTGGAGAAGAATTTGGGCAGAAATTGGCTCCTGGACAAAGGACTATGTAGAGACCCGAAGCTTGACGTACATTGACATTACATTACTTTTGCGGAATACATAGTACATAACAAAAACACACACACAAGGACCGTAATAGTTTAGTGTCTTTGGAAACACGGAATATAATCTTCTAATCGTGGTGAAAGATCTTCAACATCTCCCATAAAGATCTTCCCTTTTTTTCTTACCTAAAACCTTTATTTATATCCTGGGGAAAATAAAACACAATAGGGGGAGCTCAAATGCTCAGTAAGGGTAATCAAAATAAATATCAATCACATCATATTCATAAGATCATATCTTTTGGAAATCTTAACCTGCAAAAGAGATCATAATTTCATAACATGGGATAAATCATAGTAGAGAAATGTAATCCCAATAATCATAACTTAAAACATGAAACTTTGTGTCATACACACATAATCATAGAGAATCATTTCTTATTTGTCAAGACTCAATGCCAAGACTATCTTAGTGGATAAAGTCCCTTTCTGAACCGAGTTCAATCCCCGTTTCAGTCCTATTTTACTGAACCGGTATAACCTACCATTCCAACCATGTCTATCTCATGAGATATAAAATCTTTATCCAATGAATTGGAGGGAGATATATTTCCCACCCATCTCATAATGATACCGTTCTTATGTGTGCCACAAAATCATAAATCATACATCATTACATAACCCATGTAATAAAAATGGGATTCTTAAACAACATGACATCATAAAACAATTCATATAGGATAAATGAATTCATAAAAAATAATTACATCACAACATAATCAAATCAATTTAATAATATGGATATAAATAGAACCCTTTATTATCTTAGATCTAAAATAATTTTGATAAAACACTTGAACTCCATTCTTGAGAAAAATATCCTTTCTACTTCAAAAACATTATCCTTTATTAACATTTCATACAATTTTAAACAAAAAAAAGTTGATTAAAAATAAACTTGAAAATTTGTAAAGTAAGATTCTTGGAAATAATGTTTTTAAAATCCATTCATTCCTTATAAGTTAAAAAAACATTCTTCTCGTACTTTTGTCAGAAAAGTCAAAAAGTACCTCGTACGAAAAACGACAGAAGATTCCTTTCATATCATTTACTAAAAACTCACCGAAGGGTACAATTGGTTTTAAAAATTTGTAGGTGGATGGAAACAATATTACATATTCAGGAAACATGGATGTGGATGATAAAATACACCCTATTAAATACCAAAGTATAAACAATCTCGGATAAAAATGAGATTGTGATATTTTCCCTTACCTTAGGTCCGATTTGCTTCGTAATTGTCCGAACCTCCTGTATAATGATTTAAATAATGTCATTGACTTATTCCAGAATCATACTCATTGTTATGATATCATATATGGTTCACTTATTACTTTATTTTACCCGTTCTTTTGTAAATTCCATGTTAAAGAGCGTTTTGGGTAAAATTGTTTCATTTGTCGTCCGTGTTTTGACTTGTAATTATTCATATGATTACATAGATCATGATTAATTAATTACAGAATATAAAACATGATTTATATATAATATATATTCATAATATACATATACATAATAAATCAGTAAATGGAAATAAATACACCGTTCATGGAGACGGTAGGCCGTACGTACGCATGAACGCTGTTTTCGTTTCCTTATTGAGTTGAATGGAATTAAGTAGATGACATACATATATATACACATAAATACAGTATCATTATTATTTCATATATTTCATGATTACTTATTATATATACTTTATAATAATTCATGAATGGTTAAAGTGGAGAATGAATCTCATCACGTCGTGGAGACGGTAGTCCGTACGTACGCACGAGCGATGATATCGTTCTCATGATCATGGGACTGTATTGGAGTGTATTTATACTATTTCATAATCAATATCACTTTAAATTATTCATATATAGTTATTATTTACACCATTATACCCATCCAAGTAAGGTGGTGGTGGAAAATATATTTCACCACGGCGTGGAGACGGTATTCCGTACGTACGCACGCGCGGTGATTTCGTTTTCCGTAGGATGGATAGATGGTGAAATAAGGTTGTTTCATAATTATAATAACATATTAGTATATAAGTGATAATGATGTTATTACTTCATAATGAAACAACCTAAGAATACGAAGTGGAAGAAGAAATAAAGATGAAAGAATCGGTAACGGAAATTACCTCTTCTTTGAAGCACCTCTTTGAGATCCCCTTTTAGGGCACTAAAATTGGTCTTTGAGGAAGACCAGAACCTATATGATGTTTCTAGGGAAGTGGAGAAGAGAATTTTTCAGGGTTTGGCCGAGCTTGAAGGCTCAAAGTTGTGTGAGGAAGAGAGGGAGGAGGTTCCCTTTTATAAGGGAGGAGAGGGGCACCTTTGGAAAACTAAAAATATTATTTTATTATAAAGTCATATTCGGTTTTAAATAGCTCAAAATTGATTTATTTAGAAGCTAAGGTGGGTATGGATCTAAATCCTCTCATAAAATAGAATTTAGATAAGTTTAGGTTCCTATTTTAACCTTATCATTTAGATTTAACATTAAGTTAAATAATTTTACTTTTACCGTGTCTTCTTGTGTTCTTATACTATAAGGTTAATAAACTTACGATAACAAGACAAACTAACCCCAAGTTTTTTATTATTAATATATCTATCCTTATATAAGTCATTTTGACGAACCTTAGATTTTTAGGAATTAAATAACAATTAATAATATAGTATTTGTTTTAAAAACTAATTTATGTCAATTTTGACACTATTTGGTACATGATTTTTATGAAATTTATAACAGAATGATAAGTTCGAACCAAGTTACTTATATCAACAATAACATGTCATATTAACCTAAAAAAATAATTTAAGTCATAAAAAGTCTCAAATTACATTTATTTGGGAATTTATAACATCAATTATGTAAATATTTCATTAATAAGACAATTACTGTATCATATTTGTGTCATAATAAATGATAATTATTTAATCCCTAAAAATTCTAAATAAATTCCTATGATGTAGATAATTGTATTAGATATCTAGAGACTATTTTTGTTCTATGTTTCATGAAGTTTATCACTAAATTAAAATTATTATACTTATAATATTTAAGAAAGTGACATGTTGTCACATTCTTTGGTTTTAATAAAAATTAAATTATTTTCATGGAAAAAAGTCCATAAAATGAATCTAATTCGACCCTTAAGTTATATGGGTCTACTTTTAGCCATCCAATAGGATTTTTAAAAGTGTTAAGGTAATTTTATAATCTTATATGTACCCTTAATTAACCGATATACCTTTAACTATAGTAAATAAAATTTACCGTAGTTACTATTCACAATGCCCAAAAATAAAAAGTAGCTTATTAACATAATTTGGACCCACTGATTCCAAATATGGAATCCATTTTTCCAAATTCAATACGCAAAAGTTGCAGAAATTAAATTAAAATTAATCCCGTTGTCGAAAGAAAATGGGTTTTTCTTTAATACATTGCAAAAGATTGAATTGATTTAACCTACGAATTGAAGGTAAAATCAATGCTAATGACATAAATTATATTAAATGGTAAAAATATATTCTATTTATACTTTAAAACCATTCAATATTATAATTTAACCACATAAGATATGACGATGAAAAATGTTGTTTTTAATTAAAATATTGCGTGTTTTTACTATTCATTAAAATATGAAAGTTATCAAAAAAATATCAAAACTTTATCTAATGTAAATTTTTATATCCTGATTCAAAATAATAATTTTATTTTGTCAAATTTAACTTATAAACATGTCAAAAACTAGATTTAAAGTGGGTGCACCATCAAAAGGTGGCAAAACTGTATTTTGTGAAAAATACTTATTTTACCCAAAAAATTTATTTTGTTCTTATACAATGTTCTTGAAATGTGTAAGATGAATAATAATGTTATAAAATTAAAAATTTAGTTAACACTATTCATAACGGATAGTTCATAACAATATTATAAAAATATATCGTTATTCAGTAAAACCCGGTATTGCGTACAACACACGCTATCGCGGAAGGTCGCGGTTGCGTGTAATGTAAGCCAAGTTAGGGTTGCGTGTAGTGAACAACTCCTTTGTTGTTGCATATAACAGAATACAACCATATTTTATTTATACATTTAATATATATATATATATACATTCAATGTTGCGTAGAATAACTTCTATCAAACGAATTTGAAATTGTGTGTAACACGATCCAAGAATAGTGTTGCATATACTGCAAGCTAATACGGTGTTGCGTATAGCGCATGGTAATCTTAGTGTATCGTACAACAGAAGATATGAATTAAATTAAAAATAATGTATCTTATAAAATCTCAGGTTGTTACATTCTACCCCCCTTAAAATGAATTTCCCCCTCGAAATTCGTTGGGGTTATAAATCGTTTACTATTCATAAAAACCCACATCGAAAAAATAAATACCAAAACTGAACTTTAAAAACTAATGTATGAAATATAACGGTTACCCAAATGAACTCATCACTGGGTTTCCATATAGGAGAAAATATGGACATGGAAGAGAAATCTAACCTTCATGTTCTGATGGAGAGTGGTAGAGAACATGGCTATGTAAAAGCCAACAATCACAAAGCTATTGATTTGTGGTGATCTAAGGTACCATCTGATTCATCGGATATAAGGGCAGTTGGAAAACATTTTTGGTTTTTCAAGATCATTTCCCTAATGTTGATGAAATTGGAATTATAAGAAATACTTTCGCGATTTTGGTGTAGTCTCACCGTTTTTCATTATTTGGAAAATTTCCACTTCATCTCTTAACGAAATGAAGTTGAATTTGTCATTCGTGATGTGTTAGCAGATCATGTGATAGAATGATGGGTCATTCCATCTGTCTCAAACAAAAGGTTATAAAATTTATAAAAAAAATACATAAGTCCATCTATAGTGAGATTAATCTTATATAGTTCCTAAAATGGACTTATACTACTTAATATAATAAAACTAGTTTCTACTAAACAAGGACTTCCTATAGGCCAGTGGTAGGTGAAAAAGGCCAGTCGCACTTCAGTTGTGGGTTCGATTCCCACGACCTTGTCCGACGCGATGGGTTGTCACCCGTCCTGCATGTTGTCCTTTTTCTAAAACTATATTACTATAACATCCCATCAATAATATAAAAAAACAAACAATAATAACTTATGTCCAACATAATCCATTCTAATCTTTAGGCTTATCCATAATACTGCAGTCCACTCTCAGAGATTTAATACCATCGTTGATCCCCATATATCATAAAATATGTCTTGTTGGTCACATTCCAAACATTCAAAGGCCTTAATCATGTACTCTCTTGATTACCCATTGAACCTAATTAAAAACATGAGTGCTACTAAAAGTTAACTCTTTCCACATACCAAAATCCTCAAAATTATATATACTCAAACCATGATATCACTTAGTCCTTATATAAATCATGAGCTCATGAATACATTCAATCATATCATTTTCTCCTTATCCCTTAATTATCGCATATCATCTACTTTCCAAAATATTTGAATCACTTTTCATGGTTTCCAGTACCTTAAAATTTGGGAAAACCACAATAGACCAATACATAAATATTTCAATACACCATAAAAGAACCTCAACAACATTATTCTTGAATACCAATACATAAACACTTCAGTCCATCCACTTCAATGATTGTCCTGGAATAAGTCCTTCCTTGATTTAGAAGTAACTTTTTAGGTCAGGGCATTGAGTTGGTTAATGCACATGTTCACCAAAAATAAGACATTGAACTCCATAAAAGTCTCTCACTCTATGACCCTTTTCTCCACACAGATAACATTGGTCCCTCCATTTGAGGTATTCCTCAAGGTTATTCTTCCCTTCTTTAGAAATCTCAATCTTCTTTTCTTCATTCTCCTCAACATGCGAACATGCATAATAGTTTATCTTCCTCTTCTTTGATGAATTAGGCATACAACTAAATTTCACCTTGTTAATCATATATCGTGATGACTGATTCGACATAATCTCAATATCTTTCTCTCTAGGAATTACACAATTTTGTTGCTCATAGTCACCAATTTTTCCATTGGATTCAATGTTAACCGAATTCCTTCTGGTTCCCTCCATTAACTAAAACACAAAAAGAATCTTGTGAGAGGAAAAAATCATGATTGAGAAAACAACATAGTAAAGGGGAAGTACCCTCAATATCTAATATCTTAGGTTAAATTCTAAGATCATTAGCGCAATTCTAGGACTATAACCTATACGTATACTAAACCTTAGAGACATCCCTAGACATGCCATACAAATATCTCTAGGGATCTCACTAACATTTTCGCATCCTAGTTTACAAAGGTTGACTAAACCTTTCCTCTAATACCAACTGTAGAGACCCGAAGCTTGAAGTACATTGACATTACATTACTTTTGCAGAATACTTAGTACATAACAAAAACACATACACAAGGACCGTAATAGTTTAGTGTCTTTGGAAACTCGGAATATAATCTTCTAATCGTGGTGAAAAATCTTCAACATCTCCCATAAATATCTTCCCTTTTTTTCTTACCTAAAACCTTTCTTTATATCCTGGGGAAAAGAAAACACAAAAGGGTAAGCTCAAATGCTCAGTAAGGGTAAACAAAATAAATATCAATCACATCATATTCATAAGAACATATCTTTTGGAAATCTTAACCTGCAAAAGAGATCATAATTTCATAACATGGGATAAATAATAGTAGTGAAATGTAATCCCAATAATCATAACTTAAAACATGAAACTTTGTGGCATACACACATAATCATAGAGAATCATTTCTTATTAGTCAATACTCATTTCCAAGACTATCTTAGTGGACAAAGTCCCTTTCTGAACCGAGTTCACTCCTCGTTTCAGTCCTGTTTCACTGAACCGGTATAACCTATCGTTCCAGCCATGTCTATCTCATGAGATATAAAATCTTTACCCAATGCATTGGAGGGAGATATAGGTCCCACCCATCTCATAATGATACCATTCTTACGTGTGCCACAAAATCATAAATCTTACATCATTACATAACCCATGTAATAAAAATGGGATTCTTAAACAACATGACATAATAAAACAATTCATATAAGATAAAGGAATTCATAAAAAATAATTCCATCACAAAATAATCAAATCAATTTAATAATAGGGATATAAATAGAATCCTTTATTATCTTCGATGGAAAATAATTTTGATAAAACACCTAAACTCCATTCTTAAGGAAAATATCATTTCTACTTCAAAAACATTTTCCTTTCTTAACATTTTATAGAATTTTAAAATAAAAAATGTTGTTTAAAAATAAACATAAAAATTTGTAAAGGAAGATTCTTGGAAATAATGTTTTAAAAATCCATTCATGCTGTATAAGTTAAAAAAACATTCTTCTCATACTTTTGTCAGAAAAGTCAAAAAGTACCTCGTACGAAAAACGACAAAAGATTCCTTTCATATCTTTTACTAAAAACTCACCGAAGGGTAAAATTGGATTTAAATACTTGTAGGTGGATGGAAACAATATTACATATTGAGGAAACATGGATGTGGATGATAAAATACACCCCATTAAATACCAAAGTATAAACAATCTCGGATAAAAATGAGATTGTGATATTTTCCCTTACCTTAGGTCTGGTGTGCTTCGTAAGTGTCCGAACCTCCTGTATAATGATTTAAATAATGTCATTGACTTATTCCAGAATCATAACCATTGTTATGATATCATATATGGTTCACTTATGACATTATTTTACACGTTCTTTTGTAAATTCCATGTTAAAGAGCGTTTTGGGTAAAATTGTTTCATTTGTCGTCCATGTTTTGACATGTAATTATTCATGTGATTACATAGATAATGATTAATTAATTAAAGAATATAAAACATGATTTATATATAATATATATTCATAATATACACATATATAATAAATCTGTAAATGGAAAGAAATACAACGTTCATGGAGACGGTAGGCCGTACGTACGCATGAACACTGTTTTCGTTTCATTATTGAGTTGAATGGAATTAAGTAGATGACATACATATATATACACATAAATACAGTATCATTATTATTTCATATATTTCATTATTACTTATTATATATACTTTATAATCATTCATGAATGGTTAATGTGGAGAATGAATCTCATCGCGTCATGGAGACGGTAGTCCGTACGTACGCACGAGCGATGATATCGTTATCATGATCGTGGGACTGTATTTTAGTGTATGTATACTATTTCAGAATCAAAATCACTTTAAAGTATTCATATATAGTTATTATTTACACCATTATACCCATCCATGTAAGGTGGTGGTGGAAAATAGATTTCACCACGGCGTGGAGACGGTATTCCGTACATACGCACGCGCGGTGATTTCGTTTTCCGTAGGATGGATAGATGGTGAAATAAGGTTGTTTCATAATTATAATAAAATATTAGTATATAAGTGATACTGATGTTATTACTTAATAATGAAACAACCAAAGAATAAGAAGTGGAAGAAGAAATAAAGATGAAAGAATCGGTAACGGAAATTACATCTTCTTTGAAGCGCCTCTTTAAGATCTCGTTTTAGGGCACTAAAATTGGTCTCTGAGGAAGACCAGAACCTCTAGGATGTTTCTAGGGAAGTGGAGAAGAGAATTTGGCAGGGTTTGGCCGAGCTTGAAGGCTCAAAGTTGTTTGAGGAAGAGAGGGAGGAGGTGCCCTTTTATAAGGGAGGAGAGGGGCACCTTTGGAAAACTAAAAATATTATTTTATTATAGAGTCATATTCGGTTTTAAATAGCCCCAAATTGATTTATTTCGAAGCTAAGGTGGGGAGGGATCTAAATCCTCTCATCCAATAGAATTTAGACAAGTTTAGGTTCATAATTTAACCTTGTCATTTAGATTTAACATTAAGTTAAATAATTTTACTTTTGCCGTGTCTTCTTGTGTTCTTATACTATGAGGTTAATATACTTACTATAACAAGACAAACGAACCCCAAGTTGTTTATTATTAATATATAAATCCATATATAAGTCATTTGGCCGAACCTTATATTTTTAGGAATTAAATAACATTTAATAATATAATATTTATTTTAAAAACTAATTTATGTAAATTTTGACACTATTTGGTACATGATTTTTATGAAATTCATAACAGAATGATAAGTTCTAACCAAGTTAATTATATCAACAATAATATGTCATATTAACCTAAAAAAATAATGTACGTCAAAAAAATCTCAAATTACATTTATTTGGGAATTTATAACATCAATTATGTCAATATTTCATTAATAAGACAATTACTGCATCATCATTGTGTAATAATAATAAATAATTATTTAATCCCTAAAAATTATAAATAAATTCCTATGAAGTATATAATTGTATTTTTTTCTGGAGACTATTCATGTTAGAAGTTTCATGAAGTTTATCACTAAATTAAAATTATTATACTTATAAGATTTAAGAAAGTGACATGTTGTCACATTCTTTGGTTTTAATAATAATTAAATTATTTTCATGGAATACAGTCCATAAAATGAATATAATCCGACCCTTAGGTTATATGGGTATACCTTTATCCATCCAATAGGATTTTTCCAAGTGTTAGGGTAATTTTATAATCTTATATTTACCCTTACATACCCGATTTACCTTTAACTATATTAAATAAAATTTACCGTAGTTACTATTCACAATGACCAAAAATAAAAAGTAGCTTATTAACAAAATTTGGACCCAATGATTCCAAATATGGAATCCATTTTTCAAAATTCAATACAAAAAATTTTCATAAATTAAATTAAAATTAATCCTGTTGTCCAAAGAAAACGCGTTTTTCTTTAAAACATTGTAAAAGATTGAATTGATTTAACCTACGAATTCAAGGTAAAATCAATGATAATGACATACATTATATTAAATGTTAAAAATATATTCTATTTATACTTTAGAACCATTCAATATTACAATTTAACCACATAAGATATTAGGATGAAAAAAGTTGTTTTTAATTAAAATATAGCGTGTTTTTACTATTCATTAAAATATGAAAGTTATCGGAAAAATATCAAAACATTATCTAATGTAAATTTTTATATCCTGATTCAAAATAAGAATTTTATTTTGTCAAATTGAACTTATAAAATGTCAAAAACTAGATTTAAAGTGGGTGCGCCATCAAAAGGCGGCAAAACTGTATTTTTTGAAAAATACTTATTTTACCCAAAAAATTTATTTTGTTCTTATACCATGTTTTTGAAATGTGTAAGATGAATAATAATGTTATAAAATTCAAAATTTAGTTAAAACTATTTATAATGGCTAATTCATAACAATATTATAATAATATATCATTTTTTAGTAAAACCTGGTATTGCGTACAACACACGCTATCGAGGAAGGTTGCGATTGCATGTAATGTAAGCCAAGTCAGGGTAGCGTGTAGTGAAAAACTCCTTTTTTGTTGCGTATAACAGAATACAACCATATTTTATTTATACATTGAATATATATATATATACACTAAATGTTGCGTAGAATAACTTCTATCAAACAAACTTGAAATTGTGTGTAACACGATCCAAGAATAGTGTTGCGTATACTGCAAGCTAATACAATGTTGCGTATAGCGCAAGGTAATCTTGGTGTATAGTACAACAGAAAATATGAATGAAATTAAAAAGAATGTATCTTATAAAATCTCGGGTTGTTACATACTAGGATGGAGGATTGGGTTTAGCTCATAGATCAATATCTAGACTGATCCTTGGCTTATTGAAAAGGATGGTATACATGATAAATCCCCTGTCCAACCAGGTTTTGAAGATTCCACCGTCAGCTACCTTTTTTCCAACTAGGGACAAGGGTGGTGTGTGGGAGAGATTCTTGATTGGTTTAATGAAAGTGACCAAAGAATCATCCTTATCATTACCTGGATCCCTGACGCAGGCCCTTACCACCTTTTCTAGACCAATGGCATCACATGCGAATACACAGTGCGGTTTGGCTACAGACTGGCCCTTGGCCACCGCCCTGCCGACCAGGATGAGGGACCTTGGAAATCGATTTGGACACTCAATGTTCCCCTAAAATTCACAAATTTTGGTGGTAGGGTTGCACGGGTACCCTCCCAACCACGATATTTTCGCTTATCGACATATGGCCAGTTCTACCTTTTTCCCTTTTTTCCCGAGAACTGTTGAAACATCTTTGCACGCCATCATTCACTGCCTGAGAGCTATGCATGTTTTGAGTAAATGGGACCCGCCCTCTACCAATTTTATGGATTTGTCCTCTGACCGTCCCAATATTTTGAGGAGTTGGTGCTATTCTCTTCCCTCAGCTCTCTCATGTTCTCTTTGCATGTTGGCCTGGATTATTTGGATCTGACGCAACGATGCCATGTTTCTTCAAGCTCACAAACATCCCGAATTCTGGATTGACAAGGCTTATTCTTGGATTGAGTGCTGGAAAGACCACAAGGACCACTTTATGAAAGGATCTTCCCTCATTCCATCCACTCAGTGGAACCCGCCAATATAAGGTACTCTTAAAATTAACATGGATATGTCTCTCCAAAAGGATGGGCTTGTTTCACTCGGCCTTCTGGCCCATAATTATCTGGTAAAATCCTTGCTGCAGAATATGTTCCACACCAAGCCTTCTGAGTACCGGCGATTACTAAGGCCATGGCCATCCTTACTGGTTTGTTGCTCGCTTTGGATTTTGGATGGAGAGACATTGTTGTGGAGTCTGGCTGCCTTACCATCATTAATGCTATAAAAACAACGTTAGTGGACTTCAGCCTTTTGGAAACATCATTAGGAGGATTCTCTCACTCGGGCAGTGCTTCGCTTCTTACACCTTCTCCTTTACAAAACGGGAAGGTAACAATGTGGCCCATCAGCTGGCGGCCTTAGGACCTTTTGACACCATCTAGCTCTGGCTTGACAATTTCCCTGCTTGGCTTTGTACTAGTACTTCTGCTGATTTTCGTCATTAATGATATGTGTTTTAATAAATAAAAAACTAACAAAAGATTGATACTTGTTTATGTTCAATTTCAAAGTGATATTATTTCCAATGAATTGAATTAGAATAAATTTTAAAAATATAATATATTTATACTTCCAAAACATTAAAATGGATAATTTAACACTACAAGTTATTTCGATAAAAAATTGGTTTTCAGTTAAAATTTAGTATTTTCCTCTATTCACCCCATATATGAAAGTTATAAGAAAAACACAAACAATTTATTGAAACTAAATTATTATGTACCGATTCAAAATAAAAAGTTTATTTTGTCAAATTGAATATATAAAAGTTTCAATTATTGTATTTAAAAAGGGTTTTCCATTATAAGTCGGTAAAATTGCATTTTTTTTTAAAAATACTCTTTTATCTGAAAAAAATGAATTTTTTTATTCTATATAAGAATATAATAATATATATTCTAAAATTATAATGATTATATAATGTTCAAATTTTAGTTAATACTATTCATATCCTCTATTGAACGGCTAGTTCGGTAAGTCGTGGAGCGCTTTACTCGGTGTTGTGTGTAGTGAAAGTTATTGAATTACATTGAAAAAATAGTGTACTATGAAATCTTGGGGTGTAAAATTTTTCCCTCCTTCAATAAAGTGTGTCCTTGAAATTTTAAATTATTCTTCGAACATAAACGGTTGAAAATAGAAAATACCATTGTGGGAAAACCAACATTGTAAATTGGGTTAACAAAATTTATTCTTAAAAAGAGGAAAAGGGGAATGAAGAAGTCAACAAAAAATTATGATGAGGATTAGGAGAACATTGGCGGAAATTAGAGACACATAATTTGAGGGAAAATTTAAATATTTATATGGAGTTATTGAGGTCATCAGTCAAAAACAATTATAGAATTTAGGGCCTAAAATCCATCAATCTATAATGATTTAAAATATCATCGGTTCAAAAAAACATAAGGTATTAGGATAACACATTTTTAGTTTTAAGATCCCTAACATATTTTGTAATAATTAATTTCATCATAGAATAAGAGAAGAAAAAAATATACTTGACATGTAGAGTTCCATCTTTTAACTAATTTCTACCACAAATTTATATTTCACTCTAAAAGATAATAGAACATAAAAAATATACTATTTTCCTATTTGTATAGGGTTTAAAAAAATGAATGTATAATTCATCTACTAGAACAAAAAAAATACATTATTCAATCTTGGACATCACGTAGGCCAGTGGTGGGTGATCCACCCTTGTCGCCCTTCAGTTGCGGGTTCAAGTCTTGCGGCCTTGTCGGGTGCGACTGGTAGTCGCCCGACCTCGAGGTTTTCATTTTTATAATAATTTAAAAATAACCTTAACAATAGTATCCAATTTCCAACACAATCATTTCCAAACTTTAGACTTATCCAAAATATCTATATCCATACTCTCATTCCATAATTTATAAGGAAGATAAACACAATGAAGATTCTTTTTTCTAGGAAATAACATGTGACCGCCTTCGTCATGTATTCTATTAAAACACTGCAACATCTTGAAAATCCATACAACATTATTGATTAAATTCATGCTCCCTTATTACTTATAGAATACTGGATATACACTTTCTATCAAAAATTTTGTAAACTCCAACAATGATGGAATATACAAATCATTAATCAGTTTCAATGTAGTCAAGCATATCTAAATAAGGAATCTCTTATTCCAAGATCACTAACTCGTTTTTAGGACCACATTAAGGTTTACCTTTCCTTCAACCATGTATTTTCCAAAAAGTGTAACATACTATAATGTCACTTTTCATACAACCATATAATCTCAAATCCTCAATAAAATAGTACTGAAGTACAATCCTCATTTATCTCCATAATTCATATAACCAGTATATTGTTGATACAACACTCAAATTAAATAATTCTATAATAACAACATAAGAACACTAGCCATTCCTCTTCATCTGAGGTAGTATTATAACTTGATTATTAATCAATAACATAATATAGGGTAAACTCTGAGGACTGGGACATTGATTCGTGTAGTGTATCAACGCCTTGTAGATGAATCATTTTATAGTTGAATCCTTTTTCTTTCCCTTGTAATCACATACTCAGGTCCTTTTTCTCCATAATTATAACAAACTTGCATTCTCTTCAAGAATTTACCAAGGTGATTATTTCGACATTTATCACATATGGGAAAATACTTCATTCCACGTTTTCCTTTATCCATCTTTCTCTCTAGTATCCTTTTGGTATCTTTCTTCCCTTCAAAACCATAGGACTCAGATAATTCATTACTTATCTTACTAGTAAATGATATTATTTCATCATATGTTGAGAATACATGGGAGACTATTTCACATCTAAATTTTGGATTAATACTATTAATGATATGATCCTTCTTACTCTTGGTATCAAACGTATTTCTGGAGTTCTCATTCCTTCTACTGGGTTCCATTTCTAAACAATAGCATATAGTAGGTCAGTTTATGAATCACAATTCATAATTACAAAGTTGTAAAATACCTAATGTAAATTGACCAGTTTATATATATTATCCATAATCACAAAAATATTTTCTTTAAGAAGTTATATACTCATAAAACCTTCATAGTGATTTGTAAAGAAAACGGGAATTATCATAAGCATATCCGCCAAGAGTGTCGTAACCCAGAGTGCAGTAAGGGCCGTTGTCATGCACCGGTTCCTGTTCGAGTCTAGCTCAATGTGGTGTTTTTAGGTTTTACCCCTAGGTATATCTATGCCAGAGTCGCCTCTACCTGCTCGTATCTAGACAGGGATGTATTGTTTGGAAAACTCACAAAATCTCTACAGTACCAAAATTCTAGGATGTTCTCCTACACAAATCCTCAAAGTATATCTTATGGTAATGTTCTCTAATCAGAGTTTTTCTAAATCTAGTTTCCATGGTTATTGAAAAACTATCTCTAATACCAAATTTAATTCCCTGACACTAGATACCCATAGTCAGTGAATTATTTTATTACATTGTCATGATTACTAGGAATCAAGTCCCGAATGACTGATCAGTTTAGTAGTCTTGGAAAATAGATTCCATACATTGGAATTACATTACAAATTACAAAATAACACAAAACATAAATTATAATTTTAGAACTCTATAAATCCCCTTTCTCAACCCTTATTATAAATCATTATACACTTCTTGGAATCATAAGAAAATTAAAACATTTAAAGGGTTGAGCTCAGATGCCTAGTAAGAATAACAATATTGCGGAAACTTTCATAAATAAGAATAAACATTTATAAAAATGTATAAGACTAAAACAAAATCTTTTTAAACATAATCATTAGAATAATATAGAAAATATAAAATAAAATAATTCCATTTAATTATTTACATGGATATTCTTCTAATCAAATAATCACATGCAATATCAAAATCCACTTTCATAATGATGGAATGCATGATGCAAGACTTTCATAACCACATAGTCAAGGCCTTGTGACAAGACTACAAATAATATTTTGTCAAGGCCTTATGCCAAGACAGTAGTTTATCTCATGAGACCTACCGATGCATCAAGGAGAGATAGTAGGCTCCACTCAACACTTACTAAGTCTAATGAATTCCTCTTATGAAATGGTTTAAACATAATAAAAACATTCATATAAAACTAGCATACAAAATGTCAATACTTTATCCATAAACCATGAATGGTAAAAAAATAATAAATCAACAATCAATCATATCAAAAAACCTTCAATACAATATGGAAGATTTGTATCATAACAAATCAACTTCTGAAATTTTTAAAATCTATCAAAAGATGTTGAAATAGATGAAAATGATTTGTAAAACTCTTTGAGAGAAATATCCATTTTTCATGAAAACATTTAAAATTCACACAATTTAGAAAATAATACATTTTAAGACATTTTTGAATCAATGTTTCCAATAACACTTTGAAACATTTGAAATCAATTATCATTTTAAAAAACATTCAAGCCCATAAAAATAAATCCTTAAAACACATTTTGAAAACATGGACATTTCTGAGAATGATCTAGAAGAATAAATATTTAAAACATTTAAAATGATGTTTTTGTAAAAAAATTCCCTTAAAAAATTCAATTTAAAAAAAAAATCATGAAACATGTACATGGATAATAAAAGTGTCCCAGTAGATACTTAGCAAAAACAACCTTGGGTAATAAAGAGATTGTGAAATTTACCTTTACCTTACACTTTCCATTGGTCGAGGGTACATTTAAGTTCCTGTGTAATGACCATAGTAAGTTTTTAAAATATAAAAGAACCATATTCATATTTATTTTATAATAAATGATTCATTTATGACTTTATACTACCCATTTAATAATTATTTCCATTTTAAATTAATAATTTGGATAATAATCGCTTTCACTATCGTATGTGTTTTAATTTGTTATTCAAGATTGTATCATTTAGATTAGGATTTAAATGATTCTAGAATATAAAAATTTATTTAGTTATCATATATATTTAGAATATAAATATTTATAATATATATATATATAAATATATGAAATGGAAGGCACCTTTTATGGAGACGGTAGGTTGTACATACTCATAAACGCTGTTTCGGTTTTTATATCATATTGAACGGAAGAAAGTGAATAAGATACATGTAAGTTCATACATACACATATATATATATATATAGTAGAATAATTATGACATATAATACATACTTATTAATAATATATATTTTTATAATCATTGTTGAATGGTGAACATGGAAATGAATCTCATCGCGTCGTGGAGACGGTAATCTGTAGGTTCGCACGATCAATAATATCAAGTTTCTGATTTAAAGTATTTTTTAAATTGATGTTATATAATACATAATGAATAATTAATATTTATATTTATTATTTGCATAAATTATATATCATTAATATACCCATCCAAATAACAATGTATTGAGTAAAAACTACACCACGACGTAGAGATGGTAAGTCATACGAACGCACGTATGGTGACATGTCATTCATAGGATGGATAAAATAATGAATCGGGTAGTAACATAGTTATAATAACATCACATTATATATAATATACTGGATTTATTATTTTATAATCTATACAACAAATAAAGAGGAAGAGGAAGAAGAAAATAACTTGAAAGAGGTGATGAAATATTTACCTCTTCGTTGGGTTCTACCTTCTGACATGATCAAAAGGGATCCATTGGTTTTCTTTATGACCAGTGGAAGGCCTATAAGATGAAGGGTGGATAGTTTAGAGGGTACTTATGCATTTTTTTGCCGATCCAAATGACTTTGAAGGTGTGAATTAAAGATAAGGGTGAGTTCCCTTTTATAAGATGGGTGAGGGGAACCATAGGAAAAGTTAGAAATATTATTTTATAATTATAATTATTTTCAGTTTATAATTGCTCCAAAATAAATTATTTAAATGATAAGGAGGGGATGTGTTGAAAATCACTCAACCAATAGGTTTTAGGCAGGTTTGGATCACTATATTAACATTATCTTTTATATTTAACTCTAACTTAAATAGTTTGACATTTACCATGTCACGTTGCATTTTTATATTATATAGTTAATAAACATACTATAAACATACAAGAGAACATCAAGTGGTCCATTAATGACATATATAATATTATTTTAGACATTTTTTCTAACCATAGATCTTTAGGAATATAATTTAAATTAATAATATAATATTTGGTTTAAAAACACTTTTATGCCAATTTTGACACTAATTGGAATTTTGTTTTCTATAAATTCATAACAGCATTATTACTTTAAAAATAATACATCTAAATGACACTAACATGTCATATTAACCTGTAAAATTAGTGGAATTTATAAAAAGTCACAAATTACATTTATTTGGAGTGTTATAATGTCAATTATTTTAATCATTCATTAATAAGTTAATTACTGCATCATCATTGTGTCATAAATAAAGTTAATTATTTAATTTCAAAAAATCATAAATAAAATAGAATTATGTATGAAATCATTTTAACTTTCTAATTAGTATTTTTTGTCAAATTTATCTTATGTATAACCCTATATTAGAAAAGCCTTAGTTACTAAACATTGATTTTAACTCTTTTAACTATTCTTTAAATAAAATAATATTAAATGTACAAATCTAATCCATGTGGACCGAAAAAGATCACATATTGTTCCTACGGTTTTTTTTGTCGAATTATAATTATAAAAAATAATTAGTCCACGTTTTATGGTAATAATAATATCATTTTTACCCATAATTATCCTATTTACTTTTAACTGTGGTAAATAAAAGTAAAAGGTTACTATTCAACAAAAATTATTTAATATTATTGAACCACATTTTACATACTGACATAAACTATGTCTCTTGGATTATTTAAATTCAACTCATTGAAGTGGTAAAATTATGTTTTTTGTGAATTTGCAAATGCTCCTAGGAGGTGGTTAAAAGACGGTGAAAAGTTCAATAAAATTTTATATATATAATATTATTACAAAATGACTCTAATAAATTAAATTGAACACATATAGGAATTATGCAACTATTTTGACATAAATTATATTAAAATAAAATAATTAATTATTTAAATAAATATTCAGGTTTAAACTATAACTCAGTGTTTTTCACTATTCATAAAAAATTGAATGTTTTCAGATATATATATAATAAATTCACCCTAATCACGTTTTGATTTGATTAAATCAAAAATTATGTCTATTTTACCAAATTCAAAACATAGATGTTTCATTTTTTAATTTAAAATTAATTCCCATTGTCAAAACCAAAAAGAGTGTTTTTACGAAATAATAACTAACCAAATATTGATACTTGTTTATGTTCAATTTGAAAATGAAATTATTTCCTATGAATAACAATGGATTAAACGATAAAAATATAATCTATTTATTCTTCCAAACCATTAAAATGTATAATTTAATACTAAAAATTACTTTTCTTCAAAAAGATGTTTTCAGTTAAACTATAGTATTTTTCGCAATTCACCTCAATATAAAAGTTATCGGAATGACACCAAAAATTTATTAAAACTAAATTATTATGTCCCTATTCTAAATAAAATGCTTATTTTGTCAAAATTAATATATAAAACTATGAAATATTGGATTTAAAAATGGTTTTCCATTAAAAGAAGGTAAAATTGCATTAAAAAAATACTTCTTTTATCTGAAAAAATGAAATTGTTTTTTTATTATGTTTAAGAAACTCATAATATGGATTCTAAAATTATAAGGATTATATATAGTCAAAATTTAGTTAATAAAATTCATATCCTCTTTTGAACAACTAGTTTGGTAAGTCATGGTGTGCTTGAACTCGGTGTTTTGTGTAGTGCAAATTATTTATTTACATTAAAGAAACAACGTACTATGAAATCATAGGATGTTATAGAATTCATAATGCTGGACATTATGAATCATTTTTTCAGGGCCTCATCCATGACTTCTAAAAATAATTATGGCCTCGTCCAAAACCATATGTAAAAAATAGGGAAATTCCTCAGCCAATTCCACGTCTAACTGTCTCCTTAAACATGAATATTCTACAAGTCGAATATACCTCTGGTAAATTAATTTACATTGTCATAATGAGGAATGTTCATAGGTAGTACTATTTCAAGGCCGCGTGCTATGAACTAGGGGATAAGTGTAACCGTAACCCATCCCGGAGAGCCTATATAACCAGACTCCATCCTGGAGAGCCTCTATAACCGGACTCCAACCCGGAGATCCTCTGTAAACGGACTTCAACCCAAAGGGTCTTCTATAACTAGCACCCAACCCGGAGGACTTACATTGACCAGTACCCAACCCATAGTATACTATGTCCAATTCATTCCTCATATGGAATGTGGGATACATAATCTAAACATTCGTATTAAAACTAGCATACGAAATGTCAATATTTTGACCACAAACCATTAATGGTAAAAAAAATAGCACTTCCACAGAAAAAAAAATTACTCTTTGTATACAATATGGAAGATTTTATTATAATAGATTAACATAATTTGAAAATAATTAATGATATTTACATATATGAAAATAATTATCAAAACACTTTAAAAGAAATATCCCCCTTTTTCATGAAAATAGTTAAAAGTATCACAATTTATCAAGAAGCCATTTAAAATAGATTTTTAAACCAAAGTGTCCCATACCACTTTGAAACTATAAAAAGTAATATTAATTTTAAAACATTGATTTCCATATATATAAAAACTTAGGACAATTTTTAAAACGTGGAAATTAATGAGAAATATTTATATGAAATAATATTTAAAATGATATTCTAGTTAAGGAGTTCTTAACCCATTGAGAGATGCTTGAATACAAATAAATGAGGAATAACATTTAATAAAAACCATATAATATAATGATAATAAAGTTATTCAGGATATAATATTACAAAGGATATTATATACACCATATCGAAGTGAATTGGCACATAACAACAATGAAGTCTCAATGAAATGTATATTTAGACAAAGTCCTTTATAAAAACTGTATCCTTTCATTAAGGATAAATCAATTTCAACATTATGTGTGAAAAATAATAATAAACCCAATATAATTAGATATTAATTGAAAAACAATCACAAGTTATTCACAATATTCATAGGAATAAATATTCATGACGTACAAGTTTAACCCAAAGAATTGAAATTGGGTTAAGATGTTCCCTTGCCAAAATTCGACAGCCTAACAACATCACTTAAAAATTTAGAAAATGAGTTGATGATATGAAAAAGGTAAATAATCACTTGTACTTAAAATTTACATCAATAAGGATATATAGGAACATTTCCCAACATAATAATATTTAAATTAAATTACATAACAAAAAGAAGTAATTTTAGAAAGAGGAAGGTGAATAGTTCCCTTAACGATTTGGTAACTTATGAAACAACACCCCATGAAGGAAAGATCATGAAATGAAGATGTAAATACCCATAATTTAAAGTTTATTATAGAAATAATATAATCATGGTAAGTAAATACACCACAAAAAAGGAGATAGTGGCAAATATAGCATGAATCTCATTAGAATAAGAAGTGAGATAAAAACTCCTTACCACATTGTAATCAATCGAGTTGTATGACAGAAAGTGGATAATAACCAAATGAATCACAAAATACCATGAATATAAGTAGAATCATCATAATATATATATATATTGGAATTACACAATAAAAAAGTTTTAATATATAAGTGGCGACCAATGGAAGTCTCACTGAATTAAAAGTGAGACAAGAAACCCCTTACCTCATGTCCAACTTGAGATAAAAACTCTTTACCCCGTAGGTACGCATGAACGCTATGTTCATTTATATTTTTTATTTTAATGGAATTAAAACATAATTATACATATTTATATTATAATTATAGTATAATATCATGTAAAATATCATCAAATTCATCCTTTATACGTCTCATATAAGGCATTAACGAGTCATATCACTTTGAGGGGGTGGTAGTCCGCATTTCCTCAAATAAAATTATCGTGTTCATGCATATTGGAAAGCATAAAGGTGTGTTTGTAAATGAAAATTACAGAATCATAGATAAAACATAATAATAATATATATCATATAAAAATATTGTTTCTTTTTAATGGCCACCTTGAGTGGTGGTATTAAATAATTGAACAATCATCATTTCGTGAGGCGTTAGTTTTCCATCCAAATAAACAGTATGTTCCTTACCCATTAGATGGAGGTGTGTGTAAGTGTAGTTCGAATAATTATCATAAAAACATCATATTATATTTATGATACTTTTTTTCTTATAAATTAATTTAATAAAAATAGATTAGGGGTCATATAAATAAAATAAAATAAAACATTCTAGGAGAAACCATTACCTTTAATTTGGGTAACTCCATTTTATTTGAACCTAAAAGAATTCTTGAAGTGACGTATGACTAAGTTAAGGCTTCTAGGAGGAATAATGGGATCTTGAGAACTTTTTTGGGAAGATTTTGGATGTGCCAACGGGCTTGAGAGGTGTGAGGAATGGGTTAGAAGTGGTGTCCTTTTATAAGGGAGAGGAGGGTCTCTTTTGGAATGTTTGAAAATGATATTTTGTTATAGACATATAATCGGTTTCAAAATGTCCAAAACTCGTTAAATTAGAATATAAGAAGAATAATTTTCAAAATAAAATAATTAAATAATAATTGGACATGTTTTGGATATTTTTTAACATTAATACACTTACTTATTTAAATAATTTATTAATGAGGTAAATACTGCATCATTATTGTGTCATATAAAATTTAATTTATTGGATGTCTAAAAATTAAAAAAAAATACAATAACATAGGAAATATTTTTATATTTTAAATTAATATTTATAATCTCAATTATGACTTATATAACCCCATGTAAAAAATAATATACTAAAGAATATTTGTTAATGTCAGTTTTGACTTTACATTATGTAAATTAAGATAAAGTGTCATTATCACTTGTATGTGGATCCATGGGGTCCCAAAGTCAACACAAAGATGCCCATGGTCAGACATGACTCATAAAATAAGGGTATAAAAAATGTTAAGGCAATTTTGTTTTATTATAATATTCATTTTACATTGAACTACCCTATTTACCTTTAACCGCAGTAAATAAAATTCAAAAGTTACTTAATCCGAAAAAATTATTTTCATCTTATTGAACAAAATTTTACTTACTAATAACAACAATGTATGTCGGATTATCAAAATTCAATTCACAGAAGCGTTAAAATTTCATTTAAATGAAAAATTTGTATTTTTAACTACTACTTATTGGTTTCACTATTCATCAAAAATAGATGTTTTTCAGAAAAATAAAAAAATAATCCTAAAATATATTTGATATCCCAAATTGAAAAACGATGTCTATTTTACAAAATTAATAACATATCAGTTCGATTAATTAATTTAGCATTAATTCCTGTTGTCAAAACATATAGCGTTTTTTAAGAAACAATAACTATCAAAAGATTAACACATGTTTATGTGTAATTTCAAAGTAAAATTAATTGAAATGACCAAAATTGGATAAAATGCTAATAATATAATATAATTACACATTAAAACCAATTTAAACTATTATCTAACCATATAAATAAATTATATTAAAAGGCACTTTTGAATTAAAATACACTATTTCTCACTATTCATAAAAAAATTATAATTATTAGAAAAATACCAAAATTTCATCCAATGTAAATTTTGATGTCCTGATTCTAAAGAATAATTTTATTTTGTCAAATTAAAAATTTAAAAGTATCATATTTTGGATTTAAAAAGGGTCACCATGAAAAGGTTGTAAAATTGCATTTTTTTTAAATACAATTTTTTATACGAAAAATTTATTTTTCTTATATATTATGTCTAAGAAACACATAATACATAATTTAAAATTAAATGAAGTATATAAAATTCAAAATCTAGTTAATAATATTCATAACCGTGTTTTAATATCTAGTTTGGTAAGTCATCATGCGCTCGAACTCGGTGTTGTGTGAGGTGCAAGTTATTGAATTACATTGAAGAAACAATGTATTATGAAATATTAGGGTGTTAGATTCTTCCATCCTTCAATAAATTTCATCCTTGCAATTTGAAATTTTTGATAAAAAGTAAAAGGTTAATAATAGAAAAATAACTTTATGAAAAAACCCACATCAGAAATTGGGTTCATAAAATTTAGTCTTAATAAGAGGGAAATGAAAATGAAAAAGTCACCATCAAATTATAATCTTGATTAGAAGAACATTAGTGGAAATTAGAGACACATAATTGGAAAAAATGTATATATTTATAGGGAGTGATTGAGTCCATCCATCACAAACAAGTGTAAAATTGAGGGCCTCAAATCCATCTATCTATGAAAATTTAAAATATCATCGGTTCAACGAAACATAAAGCATTAGGATAACACATTTTTGGTTTTAATATCCCTTCCCTAATGTTTAAATAATTTATCTTTTCATAGAATAATAATGATATGTATATATATATATATAAACTTGACCAGTAGAGTTTCATCCTTCATCTCATTCATACCAAAAACTCATAATTCACTCCAAACGATGAGTATTCAAGATGACTTGGTAACACATGAAGCAGTAGAATCAACTTATAGAGAATAACATAATCCACAAAAAATGAACTATATATTTCTTGTTTCTTTTGAGATTGACCAAACCCAAAATTGTTAGTAAAATATCAGATGATCCCCAAAAACGATAATACTTTTGAAAAAGGAATACTAATAAAAATTTATAAAATTAATCCTACAAAACCCAAACTTCAATAAATACCATTCAATAGAAAATTTTCAGTAAAATATTTCAATATAATCAAAACTAATATTGAAACCCAAAAAATAGAAGAATTTTCTTACGTAGTCTTCCATGTTAAATTGTGTCTCCTAATAACATTGACTACTCTTAAAGTCACATACGTAAAATTAATTAACCTAATTAAATATTCTCTATTATAGGTTAATCATTTCAATAAATAGCACTAATCACTTTGACTACCCAATAAAAAAATCATTAAAAACCCACCATTACTCCTCAAATGAAATCCCATTGTATTCTATTTCCCTTTGGTATATAGTGTTACCAAAAGTGCGAACATCTTCTAAAATAACATTTATCATTTACTGAAGAAATTATTTTTCTACACTAAGGATAAATCATATGTTCCCATAATTAACATATTCTTGATCCATGAAATAATTTAACTAAAAATAATTTGTCATACTAACCAGGGAATTCACATAGTTTAGTGGTAGATGATAAATCCCTGTCGCACATTGGTTGTGGGTTCGATTCATATAGCTTTCTCTAATGAAATGGGTTGTCTCATGGTCTTTGTGTTGTCCTTTTTCAATAACTATATAATTTTATAATATTCCAAAAAATGAGATAAATTCCTCAAATATAACCCTATCATATTTTAACCATAAATGTAATCTCATAGCTTCTATTTTCATCCAAAAATTAATAACCCGTAATTGAACGACTTGTTTGACTAAAACCTGAAAGCATAGTGTGAGTCATAAAATCATTTCGAAAATATCATAACACTTAATTTTAAATCTGAAACACCTTAGGATTAACCAAGGTCATTTATTCTCATCTTATATTAAAATACATCAATTCAGGTTGTAAAGAAAATGTGAATTATCTTAAGTATATCCCTAGGGATTTTCATAACTAAGTGTGAAGAAAGACCCATTGTCGTGTACCAGGGTACCACTAATCAAGCCCGAAACTTATTGTTGGTGTTTTCAATCCTAGGTACATTTGTACCAGAGCCACCTCTACCTGCTCGTAACCAGACAAGGATGTATTTCTTAGAAAATACACAGAATTTCTACATTATCAAAATTATGAGAAGTTCTTTTATACTAATACTCAAATTCAATCTTAGTGTAATGTGAAATAATAATATTTTATCTAAATATAGTTTCCAAGATTTGTATTAAACTTTCTATGATACCAACTGTAATGCTCCATCCCCAGAAGCCCAATGTCGGTGCATTATTTTGATACATTGGCATGATTATAAGTAATAAAGTCCCAAAAGACTGATTAGTTTAGCAGTCTTCTAAAATAGATTACATACATGAATGTTACATTACACATTAAAAAATTAAATATGACATTAATTATCCTTTGAGAACTCAATTAATCCCCTATATTAAACTTGCAAAACAATAATAATAAACTTCATGGAATACTGGTAAAGTAAAACATAATAAAAGGTTGCTCTCATATGCTCAGTAGGAGTATAAAATACAACAGATGATGACATAAACACTAGGCATGGTGAATAATTGAAAACACATTCCATTACAAATAATAAACATGGACACAATGTGGTAGGAATATGAGTTGAGTAAATAATGCCACAATAGAACATAGTCATGGGTATTCTACTAGTCTAATAACAATTGGAAATATCAATATCTAATATCATAATAATGGAATGAAAAATTTCAGACATTCTGAAAAAAAATTCAGGACCTTGTCCAAGACGTCTAAAAATTATTATAGCCTCTGCCTAAACCATATATCAAAAATTGGGAAAGGCATTAGCCAATTCCACGTCTAATTGTCTCTTTAACTAGGAATATTCAACAAGTCGAATATCCACTTGGTTAATTAATTTACATAATCAAAATGAGTAGAGTTCTTATGTCGAACTGTCTCAAGGCCTCATGTCATGACCGAGGGGATAACTGTAACTGGACTCCAACCTAGAGAGCCTCTATAACCAGACTCCATCCCGAAGAGCCTCTATAACCGTACTCAAACTCAGAGAGCCTCTGTAACTGAACACCAACCCAGAGGGTTTGCTATAACCGGACCCCACCCTAGAGTGATTAATTATACTAGTCCCCAACATGAAGCATATAAGGTTAAAATCAATCCTCATATGAAAAGTTTGATAAATAATCTAAACATTCATATAAAAACTACATTACGAAATGTCAATATTTTAACCACAGACCATGAATTGTTCAAAAGTAGAACATTCCCTGTAAAAAATAACTCATTAAATACAATATGAAAGATTTTATTATAAAATATTAACCTAATTAGAGAATAATGATAGATATTTACATATATGAAAATAATCATCAAAACTATTAGAGATAAATATCCCCCTTTTTCTTGAAAACATTTAAAAATATGACTATTTATCAAGAAGCTATTTAAAATTGATTTTTTAGTCTATGTGTCCCATACCACTTTGAAACATTTAAAAGGAATTTTAATTTTAAAACATTGATGTCCATATAAATAAAACTATAAGACCATTTTTATAAAATTGAAATTAATGAAAAATATTTAGAAGAAAAAACATTTAACTCAATATTATAGTTAAGGAGTTATTAACAAAATTAAAGATGCTTGAATACAAATAATTGAGGAATAACATTTAATCAAAACATAATAATATCAATAGAATAAAGGTATTTATAATATAATATTACAAAGGACCATTCATACACCATATCAAATCAAATTGGCGCATAACAACAATGAAGTCTCAATGGAATGTAAATTGAGACGAAGTCCCATATAAAGACAGTGTCCTTTCATTAAAGATAAATCAATTAAATTATTATGTGTTCATAATAATAATACACCCAATATAAGTGGATATTAAGTGTAGAAAAATAATATGTGAATAACACATATTCATAGGACGACATATTCAAGAAGTACAAGTTTTACTCAAATAATTGAAATTGGGTTAAGATGTAACCTTGCACAAATTCGAAAACCTAACGACGTCACATTAAAATTCAGAAAATTAGTTGATGGGATAAAAAAAGGTATATCATCACATGTACATAAAATCTACATCAATATGGATATATAAGAACATATCCCATTATAATAAGATGTAAATTAAATGACCTAACCAAAAGAAGTCTTTTTAAAAAGAGGGGGGTTAAAGGTTCCCTGACTGATTTGGTAACGTATGAGACATACACCCCATGAAAGAAAGATCATACAATAAAGATGTAAATACCCATCATTTAATTTATATTGTAGAAATAATACAATCATGCGAAGTACATATACCACACAAAAGGATATAGTGGCAAATATAACATGAATCTCATGAGAATAAGAGGTGAGATAAAAACTCCTTGCCACGTAATCAATCAATTCGTATGACCAAAAGGTAATAAATAAAAAATGAATCACAGAATACCATGAATATAAGTAGAATAATGATAATATATATATAAAATTTAATTACACAATACACCACTAGAAATAAAAAAGTGGCAAACAATGGCAATCTCACGGAATTAAAAGTGAGTTAAGAAACCCCTTACCTCATGTCCAACTTGACCCGTTCGTTTTTTAATATCCTGATTAATAAACTAAACATAATTTATACATACTTATGAAATTTTTTCCAGTTTATTATTCATTTTATATCACTTATTACCATGTTATAAACATTATGTAATCATTTTAGTTAATAATGGTCATTTTTTTGATATTTAGTACTTGAGTCAAAAATGAACATGTTATAATTATAAGTTGTCCATATAGTCAAAATTCCATTTTCTCTATACTGATATACATGAATTAAATATCATATATATATATATATATATATCTATTATATATATGTATTCATAATAGTACATAAAATTTGGAGATAAAAAATGAAATGCACCGTTCAGGGAGACGGTAAGCTGTACGTACACATGAACGCTACTTTTATTTCTATTTTTTATTTTAATGGAATTAAAACATAATTATACATAGTTATATTATACTTAAAGTATAATATCATATAAAATATCATCAACTCCATCCATTTTACATCCCACATAAGGCATTAATGAGTCATATCACTTTGAGTGGGTGGTAGTCCATATTTCCTGAAATGAAATTATTGTGTTCACACATATTGGAAAGCGTAACAATGTATTTGTAAATGAAAATAACAGAAGAATAGAGAAAACATGAACATAATATATATCATATATAAATATAGTTTCATCTTAATATCCACCATGAAAAGTGGTAGGAGATAATTGAACAATCATCATTTCGTGAGGCGTTAGTTTTCCATCCATAGAAACAGTATATTCTTATACATTAGATGGAGGTGTGTGTAAGTGTAGTTTGAATAATTATCATAACGAGATTATTGTATATTTATGATACTAGTATTGTCAGAAAATAAAGTAATAAAAATATTTTAGGGCTTTGATATGTAAAATCAATAAAAGAAGCTAAGAGAAACTATTACCTTTAATTTGGGTAACTTCATTTGGTTTGAACAAAAATGACTTCTTAAAGTGTCTTATGCCTATGGTAATGCTTCTTGGTAGAATATAAGGATAATAAGAGCTTATTTGGGAAGATTTCGGATGATCCAAGGGGATTGAGTGGTGTGAGTAATGGGTTAGAAGTTGTGTCCTTTTATAAGGGAGAGGAGGGGATCTTTAGGAATGTTTGAAAATGTTATTTTATTATAAACTTATCTTCTATTTCAAAAGGTTAAAAAGTCATTATAGTTGAATATAATATTACTCATGTACGAAAAAATATCATCCAACAATAATTGGACATGTTTTAGATATTTTTTTAATATTAATAATCTTATTTATTAAAATCATTTATTAGTGAAGTAAATACTACATCATTATTGTTTCATATATAATTTTATAATTTGATGTCTAAAAATTATAAAAAAATATGATAAAGTAGGAAATATTTTTATAATTCCAATGATGATTTATTTTATAAAAGATAACTTCTATAACCTCATGTAAAAATTGATATACTAAAGGATATTTGTTAATGTCATATTTGTCTTCATTTTAAGTTAATTAAGATAAAGTGTAATTATCACTCTTATGTGGCTCAATGGGGTCCCAAAATCGACACATGGATTTCCCTGGTCGACCATAACTCATAAAATAAATTTAGGACAATTGTTACTGTAATTTTATATTAATTTAATATTCATTTTACCTTAAATTACCCTATCTTCCTTTAACCGCGGTAAATAAAAGTCAAAATTTCAATTCAACAAAAATTATTTTCATATATTTAAACCACCTTTTACTTAATATTAACATCCATGTATGTTTTATTTTTGGAATTAAATGCACATAAGTAGTAAGAATTCATTTAAATGAAAAATTCGTATTTTTAACTACTATTTAGTGGTTTCACTATTTATCAAAAATTGAAGTTTTAAAGAAAAATACAAAAAATTAAGTCTAAGCTATATTTGATATTCCTAAATCAAAAATTATATCAATTTTACCAAATTAAAAACATAGAAGTTCGATTAATTAATTTAAAATTAATTCTCGTTGTCAAAACAAATAGCGTGTTTTTAAGAAACAATAATTCTCAAAATATTGACAGTTGTTGATTTGTATAATTTCATCATATTCATAAATGATGAATCAAAATTTATCATCATTCAATATTGTAATAAAATTAATATAACAAACATACTCAAAAGATATTTTTGATTCATCAAAACATTCCATATTCTCCATCATATATAGATAAGAAACATTTTTTTTGGGTTTGAGGAACTTTTATCATTGCCTCCATCAAAGGATTTATCATTATCACCCTGTTACATACACAATATTCTTGGCCCTATTTATTCTTCATCATTATCCACATATTATTTCTTTATAAAAAATTAGAGACATGGTTCCCAATGGCTCTACATTCAATTCATTTTAAGGAAAATTTCCCTTTTAATTAACACGTACCTCTTATAATCTTTTTGGAAAGAAGGATAAAATATCATAATTATTTTATATACCTCATTTTGTAAATAAAAATCACCAACTTCATCTTTCATAAGAATATTATATTACTTCCATTCTTGGAACCCAATAAATTCATATCCTTATCCATTTTTGTTTTATCATCATATATTTATAACTTATTATTTTATAAGTGATGAGAGTGATGTACAAATCATCTACATATACTCTTTTAGGATATATATATTTTAATGAAGTAAATTTAGCATCAAAATTATAGAAAGGATTCTCAAAATCATTTTAAAAAAATGTTGAATATTAGAACTATTCACCCATACATTAGACAGTGTTGAAAATTTTCATTACCATGGTAATTTTGTTCCCAAAATAATCATACTCTCCCATTTACAAATCATCATACTTAAGCCTTCAGAATTGTGATTTTCTCCTTCATCACATTTGTTTTTCCATCATATATGTTTTTAAACTTTTCTAATATACATTTGGTTTGGGAAAAACCATTCAACCTTGAAATTCACTTTTATAATTTTATGGTATTAAATCATTCTTTTACAATCCATCAATCACATTATTTTTCTTATCAAACTGTGTAAGAGGAATTTATACATGAATAATAGGAAACCCATATGTTTCCGCATCAAGAACAATTTATCCAATAGTCATAGGATATGTAAAATATTTATTAAAATAGATATTATAGTTCATACCATAAAATACTTGTATAACTTTAGACTTCACACAATTTATATTCCCCATCAACTTATCGTAGAAAATTACCAATGGAAAATAAAGGGAACCTTCGCTCAAATTCCAATTTTATGTTTCGAGTTAGTAAAATTATAACACTGTGAGGGGGAGGGGGTGAATCAGTGATATCTTTTATTTTATGTAACCTTATGAATTGAAAAAAACATCACCTCATATTAATTATTTCATTCACTACAAAAAAATTCAATCAGACATCCATAATAACTAAAGAATTTAAAAGGTTCATTATTCAATAAGAATAGCTACCTATGTGGTATGGTTTGTAAATGATAAAATACAAAATATACACTTGAAACAAATTATTTTTGTTGTGGAATACAATGATTAGGCTATTCCCTTCCCCCGTGTATAACTATGTAAATAATACAATAGTGAATATAATAATTCTATCACAAATGATGTAATATAGAGTTTTTATAATAAAAAATGTTACGTTGATTCTAAATTAAATATAAA
This sequence comes from Viscum album, assembly GCA_963277665.1. Lineage (NCBI taxonomy): Eukaryota > Viridiplantae > Streptophyta > Magnoliopsida > Santalales > Viscaceae > Viscum > Viscum album. Next base: position 608,082,325 of record OY728137.1, on the reverse strand, counting down.
AAATATAAAAATTCAAAAAATATCATCACATTAATAGAAAAAAATTGGTAACAAGTTTAACGACATTGTAATAAATCTTAGTCTCATTTAAAAGTTTGATTTTCCCAGTTTAATTTCTCAATATGATAGTATATCTTTACTAAATACAATTGAGAGAACTATGAATAATATTTTTCTTTAGTCCCAAAATCCAAATATAGTTATCCTTCCCAATACAATAGCTGACTGAATATGAGAAAAATTACCAATATTATTAATGGCTATACATGTTAATCAACTAAATATATTGAAAAATTTGTAAATTATTGTCTTGAATCTCATCTTTTCTCTTCTTTTTCATATGATTTCTTCATTAAAAAACTTTTTGGAAACTACTTATTGTCCCTAGAATTTGTTAATCGATCCTTCTTATCTCTACCTATCATGGATAATACATTAGTTTGAAGATTACAACATAATTTATCCTTTTATTCTCACCCTAAATTTGATTTTTTAGGGATTCCTAAAAACTAACTCACTCATTCAATTTAACATAATTTTCATGTTTCATTCAATTTCATATGTGTCTTGACTTATTTAAAATTTCTCAACTTTTCTTGTTTATTCTCAATCCTTTTCGAATCTTCTATCCACCTTATCTCTCTTTTTAAATTCATTAGAAACAAAAGTACGATTCAGATTCTACATTCTAATTATATATGAAAATACATTGGTATCATCCCATTAAAATTATTTTCATTAATATTTTAATGATGAATTAGTATCAAATATGATATGATTCCTCTTCACAGAATTGATAAAATCATTGGAAAAAATTAGGGATTTCTTTCATTTCAGATTATTATACACATAAGATTTATTAATTAATGATTTATATCATTTTCATATAGTTGGACTGTAAAATGGTACCTTCAGTTTCTCACATTTTCCTCAAAATAACCCATCCCTTATAAAAGTATAAATCAAATGAACTTATTATGACTATCTTGAGACTGGAATACTTTGACTTCACATACATCTTTCTTTCCATTAAATTATATTGTACCATGACTTCCTTTGGGACATTAATTGTGGTTGAGAGCAGCTTTAGCCTCATTTGACATACCACAGAAATTATTGTAACATTCTTATCTTTCACCAACAGCCTTTATTCCTTCCCATCCCCAAAATGGTTGAATCTTTTCGATCAGAGTGGATGTGATTTCAAAAACATTTTTCCATCCAATTCAATGCTTAATTCAGTTATCTACACTTATTTTCCCATTTTTCTTCATCAAGATAGTATCAAATGTAGTTCAAAATATGTTTTATTTATGAGAACACCAAGATAAACATAATATCATCACTTTTAAATGATATCGATGAAGACTCAGATTCTCCCCCATTATAATCTATTTCTCCATTCGAATTTATCTTTTATATAGAACAACTTATCAATATGAAGTACATTCTAAAGAATTATGATTGAAATTTTCATGAATATGATGGTTAATTAAATATTTTCCAAAAAAGCGAGTTGATTTATTTTCATCCTAAACATCCTTTTATTATTAAACTTCATTGACAATTAAATACTATACCTAAATATGATCATCTTTATTACCATGCTTCTGACATACTAATCATGTGATCAATATTCAATGGTTATATTATCTACAGTAATGATACGTAATGGCCTTTTAAATAAATTTTCTTATAATAAAATAAAATAGTTGGAAATGTTTTATTTGACCATATTATAAAATAATATATTTAATCAAATCAAAATGTAAATTTGGTTTATAATACCTCAAGTCATTATAGTTAATCCCCATGTGGAATTGAATCATGTTGAAATTGTGGTGTGTGTTTTCCTTACTCTAGGACAAAAACCAACACCCCTTATAATTCATTCAATAGTTATGGAAACTAAAAGGTAGAAATCAAGGAATATTTTTAAATTTTTGACTTAGTATAGTCATCATTATTTTCAAGGATAAAATGTTATATAATATTTTAGGACTAGATTAAAAACAATGAATTTTGATGAGTTCATGGACACTCCTTAATCGATTCAGGTCATGTGTGATACCTTCCTGATTCCAGAGCATATAAAGAGATAGGGGATTCGATGGAATTGGGGATGAATCATGATAACATATAATGGAATCAAATTAGGAACTTTTTCATATATTATTTCATTCTATATTTTATTGTCACCATAAATTAATGTTTTTTCCAACATTAAATATGTTGATAAGATCGTGCAAAATTCTCGAATATATTTTTCTTATATCTAGTTTTTTTATCTTGATTTTTTGATATATGAAATATTAAGGGATTGAATATTTTAAATGGGACTTTCTATTAAAATAATATTCAAGTCATCATGTTCTATCTTACTTTTTATTACTTCATAATCGATAGATAATTTATGGTTAATCTTGTTTTAGAAGGTAATTCAGGTTTTAAGGGAGTCCCATTTTCGACAAATGGTAGTTTAGTGAGTTACTCTAAGGGGAATATGAAGTCTAATGAGATAAATTGTTAATATAGATAGCAAGAGTCTTCCAAACATACTCTAGTTCGTGGAAGAATCAATATAAATTTATTGCATTATGGAAATGTCAAGTATTCAATGTAGGTTTCTAGTTAGGAACCTAATAACTCTTGGTCTTGCCACTTCATAGGCTCATTATAGATTATTTTACACATATTTTAAACTCCACACATTGGTATGGGATATTAAAACACTTAATGTAATTTGTTTCAATCTGGATCTAAATGGTCTATGTGGTTATAGACATAAGACATCAAAATTAATCTTATTTAGATATTTTTTGTGTCTCTAGGACATTCATTTGTGGGTCAAACAACCCATAGAGGTAAAATCACTATATATTTATAATTAGTGGAATATTTTTTTATGAGTGTTAATCTCATAATTTTATATCTTATATTGTATTAAAATTTATAAATATCCCTATGTATTTTTTCATTATTGGTGGATATTATAATGCCTCTTGAAATGATGATGGATTAGGGTCATTGATGCATGAATTTTCTTTTCTCCTTATAAATTTATGAACGTACATGATGTTTTATTATTCTATATATTAATCATATAATTTATTACATGATATGGATTGGATTATTTCTAATAAGAAATGAATTTTCTGTTATATTTGACTGGTATCCTTTACTACACCCAATGTGTTATACTATGTATTTCATCAATAATGGAAACTGATGTAGATTATATCATAACTAAAGTTTCTAGATATGGGTAGGATAGTATTGGTGTTCACTTTAAACATAGAGTAATAATATATTAGTGATGATCCCTCTATATTCTTCATCATGTTTCCAGATGTGTTTTCTTTTGAGTTCTCTGGTATTCCACAATAAGAGAGGAATATTTCATTATTAATATAGTACTTAGTAAACATTCAATATATATTCCATATAATCGTGTGCATGTAGAAGAGTTGAGTGATTTATAGTAATAGTTAGATGATATATTTACAAATGGATATATATAAAAGATGGTTTCATATTATGTTGATGTTTTTCTATATTTGAATAATGTTGATGGAACAATTTAAATATGATTTGATTGATGAAAACTAAATTTACTTAAGGTAAAAAAACATGTATATATTTCTATAGACATATTTTCAATTTTATTGGTTAAAATTGGAATATTGGTTATTTAATGTGGATATTTTTCCTGCTTATTTTCCATGGAGAGTAAAATAATAATAAATTCCTATGATGACATTAAAGAGAAGGTATGATCACATATATTATCATTTTATATCCTTTTACCTAACCATTTCACTATATGTATTTATTTTTTGACTGAACAAAATATTCCATGAAATCCTTAATTAATTTATGGTTCTATTAGTGGATAATATTTTTGTTTACTAAAAAATTCTGGAAAATCATGAGATTCATCTTGGATTAGTAATAGAAATCATCAATTAACATAGGCATTCCATTGAGATTTCAAATTTTAATTTATAGATATGGGAAATGATGTTCTTTAGACATTATGAGAGGGAAAATGGTTTCTCAGTTGATCCAGAGATGGTTAGGGATGTTATTACACTAGATCAACCCTGTAATGTTTTTGAGATACATATATTTATTTTATTGGATGGTTATTAGAAGATATTTGATAATTTTTTTCAATTTTGGCTTCTCCAAGGACTGTGCTCAAGCAGAATGGAGAAAATTACTTATGGAATAGAAAATAAAAGAGTTATTTAGGTGAGTATAAATGTATATTAAATTAGATGCTAGTGTTGAGACCTCTAGATGTTGACAACATATTTGAGCCCATATATTCCACATGATATTTGGGTTTGGGATATGTTCTTATACATGGTTCTTGTGATATATTATATGGATCTAAAAATATTAGGACACATGAGTATAATTATTTTAACCATGATCATATACTCAAATTCATTATTCGTAATATTAAGAATTGGATAAATTCTATTTTTGTTTAATACTTTCCCATTTATTATGATAAAAAATGTTTCGATTGTATCTTATCCAAAGATAATTCAAACCTCTAACAGAGATGTTAGGTGGAGTACCAATAATCTATCGAATTTTACATTTCCTACAATTCACAAAATGAAAACATTGTTGTATAAAATTATAGCATAAATCTTCAAACCCCTGACATGATTGAATCATTATAAAATTAGAACATGAATTATATTATTTCAATTTTTCATTTTATATTCTCAGAGAGAGAGGATGAAGTTATATTTTTTCTTTTATAGTTTACCACCACACATCATTGGATTATTATTCATGAAGTATATCTTGATGATGAATCATATACTGTTAGTTACTCTCTTCATGGTGGGGTGACCATCAGTGTGTTGTTCTCCTCTCTAGAGGGTGTCCCACGTTTCTTAAATTGGTTTTTTTGTTCATTTGTTCGTGATGAATGTTTTTATAGGGTATTTAAATAATATAAATTATCTGGAGAAATCTTGTACCTTGACGATGATCTATGATATTTAGTGATTATTATAGTAGCTGGGTATAAGATATCATGTCGCAAACATCGTTTCCCATTGTTACTCCTCCAAATAGGTCAAACCCTAGAACCAATGACCTTGAGGATCACTTTATACACATATAGTACTGGCTTTGATTTTGGATAATAACTCCATGGAATATTTTGTCATGTTTCTATAAACCCCTCAAGAAAGAATACGATATGTGTTATAATTGGTAGGTTAAAAAAGGGGCTCACTTGATTCCCATTACTGATTAAGCTAATGCATAGGACACAAGAAATATCTACATGTTGGAATTTATTAGATTGTAAGGTGTTCCACATATTATAGTCTCTTATATGGATATTAGATTTACATTTTAGTTTTTGAAGGCATATAGGATAAATTGTGATGTCAAATACATTGGAGTATGAAATACGATCTGAAGATGGATGGTCATACTGAAAAGTCTATAAAAATTCATAAGGACATGTTATGTGCATGTTTCGTCCGCTATGGTGGATCTTAGAGAGTATAAATGAGGAATATTGTGTTTTTGAATAATAATAGATACAATTACTAAATTTAAATGGTTTTCATTAAGGCATTTTATTGCAAAATGCTAAAATCAGTTTATTGTTGGTTTGATATTAGTGAATCATCAACGGTTATATCATGGTTATTCAAAGATACGATTGTGAAAATTCAGTTGATTCAATTCGTAATTATAAATTCAATGTGACATTATAAATCCCATAATCATTATCTTAGATGAGCATTGCGATTTTCAGTTTGATACCATGTGTTCGTGATAGTTTCTCCTCAGTTTGGACTTTGACATCGTGGAAAAAAGGGCATATTTTACCATAATTTTTTATTCCATTTTATATTGTTGATTAGGTGGGGAAATTTTAATACCATAGTGAACATCCATAATATTATACTTCAATTCACAAAATGTTCCATGTTTCACAATTTATAATGTATCATTCAATCCTTTATTAGGTTTTCATTAAGGAATATATAGTTGTTGATTATGATTTATCCATGATATAACATCTTGTCAGGATTGTTAATTCTTGGGAAATAGTACTCTAAGGGAGGGTGATGCCTTTGGCCGTATTTTATGGAAGCATAGTTCTGATTCAAATAATACATGTGGGAATGTGGCACTGATGAGAGTGTTGTGTCCACATATCATTGACATGGAATATTGATGATTGGGTTTACAACAAAACAAACTTCTTATGATGGGGAGAATGTAACACATCATTCCTTGTTCCTTCTATGACTTACCTGTTCATATAGTTATATGTTCTTTGGGGATGGTTTAGAGTGAAATTTGGAAGAATTGTTTTTTGAGTTTTCATTTTTTCATCACAATTATTGAAAATAATGATTTTTGGACTCAAAAACAATGAATATATGGATTTTCCACATGAATGGGGTTCATGTTCTTTTCCCAAACCATGAAAACATATCACCCAAACAATGAATCATTAAAATTTGGGTTTTTTTTCAATTCTTGGTTAACGAAACATTGTGGAAAACATCACCCCAAATAGAAGCCTTTAAAGGGTTCATGGTTTTGGTACATAGTTATTACTAACCATGAAACCTCTCCAGCAATTCATGTACATAGGTTTTGAAACCCCAAAAAAATTATTATGGTTATATATGAACCATAGTTTAACCCGAAATGAATGCATTTTGATCCTAAATTCATTTATGTGGTCTTTAAGCCTCTCAAGAATAGGTTTTTCCACCTTAATACCCTTATTACTATTGATAAAATCACAATTGAACTCATTTGATTATATTTAGGTTAGAATATATTATTCTATATTGCTTTATCATGATATAATCTTCCATACTCTTTAGATATTTATATATCATATTGATATTATTTGATCTAATATCAATTTTTATGGATCCTGATTTTAGGTTGTGATTCTTGATCTCTATCAACTCATTCTTTATTGGTGATATTGTTGTGTGTATTGTGTTCACCTATGTGATTAATGGCATCTAATTCCATCAAGTTATACCATTAAATTAAATCCATTAATTGCCTGATTAAATTTAAATATGTTATTTAATCATAATAAAAACGTGAGATTCCGATTTTTGGAATTCAATATATACATTGGGTTTAATCTATATAAAAAGATCCACTTTTAATGAAATTAATTTTTTTAATATGAAAAAATCGATTAATATATTTGAAAAATGATTTGAATAAATTGATTTGATTCTGTTCCTTGAGTAAAATAGATCAATTTGAATGTCATTTTAAAGGGTATGATTTCAATTAAAACACTGATTTAGTTTTGGAATTAAAAAGGTATTTTGAAAACAAATAATGGGGATTTTTTTTGATTTGATTAAAAATATTATATTTTCCAATGAATGATTTTTTGTTTTATTTACCATAATGGGCTCCTATAATGGGTTTTAGGCTTATTTCATGAAATTGGATCCTTTAATGGGGTGTATATTTATTTCCTTATTTGTGTTCCCCTAATGCGCAGTTTTTTTAGTTTCTAAAATTGGAACCCCTAAGGTTGTGTTGATATGAGTTTTTGAATATATGTATATTGACTCATGATATTTGATTATAGAATTTATTTATCCTTTGAAATTATTTTATATAAATTATTTTATATAAAATTTTCATTTGAGAATTTTTTGAGATATCTTCAACTATTTTATTTGAAATAATGTTTTATGGTGAATATAAAACTATTTTTCCATTTCATTTTTGTTGAAATTTATATAATAATTTTTTTATTATTAATATATTATTCGTGGAACATGTAGTGAAACCCTACAAGATAGTTTATCTCATAACATACCTTTTCTTTCAGGAATTAGTATATTATCAATTTTTAGGTTCCAGTAATGATAAAGAACATCTCAGAGATTGGGGATGTTCATGATCAAATGGATATGGAGTCATGGGGTGGCCCATTTCATATGCTATCCACTTTTTGAAACATTATTTTTGAGATTTTATCACAAAACTATTTGGTACTATGATGATGTAATATTATTGGTTTATTTTGTTTGTTTGTTTCTAGTATGATTGCTTAGAACGGTGTTGGTCATACTATGTTTTATTTGTTTTCTTCTTTTGATTTGTGGAAAAAATTATTATGTTATGTTTCATGTATGAGTTTAGGTTATCTTCACCACCCTATGTGTATCAGGAATGCCCTTAGGGCCATTAAAGAGCAGCATTGGATATCACGATACCAAGCTATCACTGGTGGATTATGACACAACATATACCGAAAATGGTACACATTTTATAGTCCCTTGGATACAACTATAATAATTTCAGGTGGAATTAAATATCACACACTATGTATAAATCAAAACCACCATATAGATTAGTTTTATCAAAAAACGTATGTACCAAATGACTATATGTGTTACAAAAAAATGTTTTATAATGTATTTAAAATAATTTTAATTCTTCAATAGCATTAATTGCATGAAATCATGAGCTTAAATAAACCACGAGATTCACTATGTATTGAATGATCATTTTATCCAATACATTTGGTTAGTGGAAATAAATATAACTTAGGTAAATGTATGTTGAATTTATTGGCTACCAATTATTTATGAAATATGTAAAAAATTAATATGTTTGTATTTTCGTATAAAAAAGTTTATTAAATTAAATTATTAATTAAAAATAATGAAATATATATATATTATATGTAATAAAATATTTTTGATATTCATCTAATAGACATGATTTTCATAGGGTATTAACAAACCCTATTTGATGTATAAAGACCTCGATTTTTTAAAAGTGTAATTTTAAGCCCTTTAAGGGTGATCCCATTTTAATTTATGATTTTAAAACATCGATAATTTTTATATGAAAATAAATAAAAAGTTATTTATAAGCAGGATATAAAAATTTACTTCAGATGACTTTTTTTATTTTATGATAACATTCATTTTTTGATGAATAGTAAAAATACATAACATTTTAATTTAATATTGTTTTTCATCCATAAAAATTTATATAGGTTGATTATAATATTGAATTATTTTAATAGTTAAATAGAATAAGGATTAATCACTCAATATCATGTATGCAATTATCGTTAATTTTACATTGAATTTAGATGTAAAAACATTTCAATCTTTTCCAATTATTTAACTTATAGAACCCATTTCCTCTTTCCAAAATAGGGATTAATATTATATTAATAACTACATATTTTGTGATTTTAATTTTTTAAAAAGTATTCCATATATTTAATTATTCAAGCCAAATTATCTAAATCACTATAATTTTATCTCTATTATGAATAATAATTTTTGGAAAATGCTATTAACACGATAAATTGGTAAATTTGGTACTTAAGGTTTCAAATATTATTTTCTAATTACCCTAATGATTTTTTTAAAACCATTGGATTATTGGTTTTAGTACTAAATAATTATTGGATCGAATTTGTGTCCCTTGGAAGCCACTTCGATGAGGTTATAAGGTGTACTATATTTTATTTAATGAAAAGATAAATATGTCTTACTTAAATTTTAATAACTAAATTTATTTGATTATAAGGTTATAAAGAAGATAAAGTTGATCCAAAATATAAATTTTAAAGATAAAATGTTTTTATTAATCAGGATAATTTATTTTCTAATTTTAGAAATTAAATTATTAGATTAAATAAATATACTTTTCCGATGAAAAAATTATTTAATAGATGAGAAATATATAAAGTATTTTTACTAATGTCATAATAACCATTAAAAGTCCAAAAAATTACCATGTTTTATTGGTCGAGTATATGTCATCTGTAATCATCTACGGGTCGACATATTGTCCAATTGGATCCGTATAGAGGATATTATAATTGTACTATTGTTTTATTTTATGTGATGATAAATAAGTCACATTCATTTTTTAATATGTATAACATTTAAATGATGGATAATACATAATTTATATTTTATTATAACTATTTGAATGAAATATAGAGGATTAATATTAGTCATAGTGCTTTATTTTTAGTTTTATTTCAAAAAATAAGCACATTAAATAATTACACAAAACTATTGTAGCAATTTTATTATTAAGTGGAATATCATATAAATATTATTAAAATCATTAAAATAAATATAATTTGTGGAAATTAATATATAAAATGAATTATATATATTACCTTGAAAACATTGTAATAAAATAAAAGAAAATTATTTTTCAGTTGACTTGTTATCTAAATATTTTTAAGAACCAATGAATTGATAGTTTCAATATTGAACCAATTGATTATTTTTCAAAATAATGTCTTATTAAATAATTTAAAAACTATAAAACCTATATAAAAATATATAAGAATAATGAGGTGGTTAATAATATTCTAAGGTATTTATTTATTGTTTAATTGAAATCCATTATTTTAATATTCCACTCTTTTAATATTGAAATATTTACCACAATAGTTAAAAATTAAATAGAAAAAATAAGTTTTAATTAGAATAATAAGGTTTTAATTGATAGATCTACATTTTTAAATATTATTGGTTTATAATAAAAAACCATATATCATATGAAAATAGAAATTTGTACTTTTTGGTGGTTATTTTATTGGTCTAGATTTTATTACAAATTTATATTTTTGGAGATCCCAAAAGTGCCTCTCACCTAAATTATAAAAGGGAACCTCCTCCCTCTCTTATTAACATTCCATTGAACCATCATGTTTAGTCATACCCTATCCATTTTCTTTATCAATATCCACTATTACATTCTTGAAGTTCTGGCCTTTTACAAAGACCAACTCTAGTACTTTGAGAGGTGATTTTGAGGGAGCGTGTTGATGAAGAGGTAATCCCCTCTACCGATTCTTTCAAAATTAATTATTCTTATAATTTTTCTTCTTGATTTTTATAATTATATAGTAATAAATAAAATATCAATTATATACATAGATTATTATTATTATTATGAATAAACCATATTCCATCATATTTCCATCCTTAAAAATGAATTCTCCAACCGTGTGTATGTATGGGTTACCATCTCCACGCCATAGTGTAATACGTTATTCACCACCACCTTACATGGATGGGTATATTGATGAAAATAATAACTATATATGATTAATATACTATTATATTTATTCTTAAAAATCCTACACCATCTACTTCAATACCATTCCACAATTATAGGAATTATATTGTTGCTTGGGCGTATGTACAGCATACCATATCAACGATGTGATGCAATTCGTTCGACATCGTATCCCTTAAATAATGGTTATATAAATGAATGAAAAAAATAAATATTATATATATTATACTATTATCATTGTGAAAATTATATAACTATATCCTAAGAATAGAAACAATAAAATATCCGACAAAAAATTCCTAATAAAACAATGAAGTTAACACCCAATTGACGCATAATAATGTTAAAAACAAACAGATGATTATATAATCATATATGATATCATAAAAAGGATAATAAATATGAACTAATTTAATGAAATAATTTAAACCATTTTATTGTAGTTTTAGATATATACAAAGGAAATTGGGGTTATGGTAAGGGATAATTTCTCAATATAATAATTATCCGAGATAATTTATAAATAAGTATTTACTGGGGTATGTTTATCATTAATATACATGTTTTCTAATTATATATTACAAAATATTTTTCTTATTCTTATAAAATTGTTTAGATTCAATTTTAAAAATATTTGAATTATTATTAAACTATATGAAAGTAATATTTTTTTATTTATGATATGAGATACTTTTTTGACTTTTTCAGGAAAAAAGTATGAAGAGAATGTTTATTTACAAATACAGATTGAATGTATTTTTAATAAGTAATGACACCTTATTACTATCAACCTTCATCTATAAAATTTTATTTTTATTTTAAAATTAATAATTTTCTTATAAAATTGTGTGGAATTTTATGAAAATGAAACATTTTTGAGGAAGAAAGGATGCTTTCATAATTAATTCATAGTAAGTATTATATAAATTGTTGTTTCTCCAACTAAGAATGAATTATGTTATAGGGTTATGTTTATAGTATAATAACTTTATTCTTTAAGGGGATGGATTGTGTGTTTGATGGATTTATATATATGAAAACCATTTGTTTTAAATGGATTTTGTTTTGGTGGAATGATGGTTAATTAATCCCATTTTATTCCCTTAGTTATGATAAATGTTTTTTTTGTTATTTTGTAAACCAGGAGAATAATTTATTTATGAGATTGGTTGGACATATATCCCCATCAAATTTATTGGGTAATGATTTAAATCTCTTGATATAGACATTAATGAATGAGAAATAATGTCAGTTTAGTATTATTTGGTTTGAATGAGTAGTTAACTTGGTTTAGCAATGGAATTTTTCTACAATGATGGTCTTGGAAATGAATCATGTCTAATATGAAACTATTTTCTATTCATATGTGTGTGACAGAAAATTTCATGTCTTCTGTTTTGATATTTGGTATTGGATTCAGTGATTTTTATGATCATTTATGATTTATCCCATGGCATGATATCACAATAATTTGTATACCGGATAAGACTTACAAATGTTATGTTCTTATGTGTTATTCATATGGTATGATTAGTATCTCCATTGTTTCCCCAAAATGTTCATCTGAGATCACCCTTTAATATGAATATTCTACGCTGGTTGTGCATATGTATATTAAGTCTAATACGTAAAAAGGGGCCTAGTTATGAGGAAATGATAGGGGTAATGTGGTTGCCTTATGAACATGTTGTTTATCGTTCCCAGTTTCAATAGAAACTATACCTATGTGGTCAGGTCATAGATTTTTTATATTTTTTAATGAATATTAATCATTTTTTATAAAATATTAATATATGTAATATATGATTCATAATTATAGGTATCATATGAAATGTATAGTAAATGTTTTAGAACTATGATAAGAAACCCTTATTATGATCCCAATGGGTATGTCGAATTATATGTTAAAATACTAGTATTATATAAATGATCATGAATAAAAATGGATAAAATCTAAAGACACTTATATTGAAATTTTATTCTGGAATATGTGGTTTTCTAATTACGATAATTGTTTCTCACAAAAATGTTTCTTTGTTTTTTTCAATGGTTGGAACCTTGTGGAACCATGTTATTGATGAATGCAATGGAAAATGAAGTGATTTTATGTATTGGTACCAAAAATTATAGGATATTGAATGGAAAATCATATAGGTATGATCTCAAAAAATTCTCAAGATATTAATCAGGTAGTACATCCAAATGTGAAAAGGAGGAAGAAATTTTCTGTTCAATCCATTATGAGGAAGCATCCATCTTATTTCAGCATGCCTTCAAATACATTAGTGGATGAACAATAGATCAATACCATTGAAATGATATTTCCAGTTCCTCAATATTCAAAACATGATAATTTCATATTAAGAGTCTATATTTTTGAAGGTTAATCTGATCAATGGTGTAACCTTATCAAGATAATGATGAAAATATATGAAATTGAATCTGTGGAATGGGATGAGTCCCAGAATTTTTTTTAAATAGGTACACTCTTCATGTTCTTCCAACAATTATTAATATTATTTTCCATGAGATTTTGAAAAATCAAAATGAATACATTTTTATCTTTGAAGAATATTTTACAATAATTTCATGGTGAGATTATTGATTTATTATCCTATATGAGAGTAATATTGATTGATTCATTAGTGGCTAAAATCAAAGTCTGCAATGGGAATTATCGATAACAGAAGTAAATTGATTTTAGGATATTCTTCTATGTGAAATCAATTTTTATATTTTTATTTCAGTAACACATCATCTCTATGGGTTTGATAAGGAGAGAAAAATTGAATTTAATGGAAAATCTAAAGACCACACTGAGAATAAGATAATTTTACCTTATGATAAATGTGTCTAAAAATGGAGTAATTTGTCTTAAAGGGACTATTAGATGTTTTAAGCATGTGAGAGAAGGTCATTAGGAAGTTTAGTTCCAAAATAATAGTAAAAAAGATGTCTATTGATGTGAATGTAGAAAATTATACACATAATGAACCTCATAAACATTAATGTTACAAGTACAAGTAAATGGTTCCTTATTCAAATCAGTGACATAATCCAAGGATTATAAATGATGATCAATGTTAGCAGATTCTAATGTCTAAAGATAGAGTAACGTGACATGTGATCACTATTAGGGATGAGAAGTATGGTAATGAAGTGGTGAAAGTTAAACTTACCATCCACTCTAATATAGGAAATGTTTTATTTGATTCTGGATCCACATACACTTTTATTTATAAAGAATTTTCTATCGTTATCTCTATATGACCAAAAAAATTAGATGTTGAGGTATCCATGATAATTCATATTGGATAAATAATTACATCAAAGAATTATATTTATTCTTGTGTTGATGTTTATGGGAATGTGAAACTACAAAATCTTATGATCTTTCTTATACTGTAATTTGATGTGATTATAGCACTGGATTTTCATTCTCCATATGGATATCTTATCAATTTCCAAGGATAGGAAATTATATATCATATTCCTAATCAATATATAATGATCTATTAAGTCAATGATTAATATGGACTTCTATTATAAATTTATTCAATATTATGGTTATTGATTACTATAAATGATGGTTATTTATATCAAATGGTTGGGGAGAAACACACAATTAAGATTACCCCCATTTTATAGAAGGTTGATGATGTCGTCCTGGATGAATTTTCGGGTATTTCACTGAATCGTTAGGATTAGTTTTAAATAGAACTCATATTAGGTTTTATAGCTATTTCATATACACATTATAGAATGGACCAAATTGAATTGTATAAATTGAAGAAGAATCCCCAAGAGAATATTTACATGGGATTCATACATCCTAAAGATTCACCTTGGGGTGAACCTATTTATTTTTATGGAAGTAAGATAGAACATTGAGACTCTATATTTATTATTGAAAACATGACTAGATCAGTATCATGAAAGAATATACACTTCCCCTCATTTTATTATTATTTGGACAACTATGTGGAGTTCAATACTTTTCCAATATTGATATTCATTTATGATATCATCAAATAATATTAGGAAGGGTGGAATACCAAGTAGAATATTCCATTCACAATGTGGAAAACATGAATTTATAGTGATGCATTTGGGTATTACTAATTCCCAACTATCATCATGGATATAATTAATAGTATCTTTAGAGACAATCTAGATTAGTTTTTTTAGTATTTAAAGAGGATATTATTTTTTATTTAATGAGAAAGGAGGACCAGGAAGATCACTTTCAAACAATACTGAAGACCCTAAGAAAAGATAATATTTATAGAAAATTTACCAAGTGTGAATTTTGGCTTTGTAAAGTGTAATTTGTGTGTCACATAATCTAAAGGGAGTGTAAATCTCTAGATCCAACAAATAATGATGTTATTGAATGGTGGATGAGAAAAAAATAGTAACTGATATATGATGTTTTCATTGTTTGGATTGATATTATTGGTGTTCTGTAAAATATTTATCAAGATTATCTAATTCATTCAAAATGTTGACTCAAAAAGGAGTTATGATCATGTAGGAATATGAATGTGATGAGAATTTCGAATAGATAAAAATAAGGTTATCTAATGAACCTTTACTCACAACATCTTGAAGTGGAGAAAGGTTTGTATTCTACAATGATTCATCATTGAAGGGTATGGGTTGTTTTCTCAGTCAAAAGGATATTTTTATAGAATTTACCTCATGAAAATTGAACATCCATGAGAATCCATACCTTACTAATGATTTGAAACTAATTGTCGTAATCGTTTTAAAAAAATATAGAATTATTATCTCTATGTTGAAAGGTTTGATATTACAACTGATCAAAAAAGTTTAATGTATATTAAAACTCAAAAAGTTTCTGAATACGAATCAAATAATATCATTTTAATTGACTTAATATTATAATTTAACAATACATTAGCACCCATGGAAAGGGAACAATGTGGCATATTTTTTGAGTCAAATGGACAATTTCAGCCAATCCATGAATAGGATCCCAGAAGATTCAATATTTATGGATTTAAAAGAATTAATCTTGAAATATTTATGGAATGAAGGAAATATTAACTATATCAATTAAATATTCACCTATCTATACAAGTTAATTTTATGGAGGTTCATAATGAGGATGTAAAGCTAAAAAATAAGGTGGTACAAGTTCCTGAATTTTACCTAGATCTTGATGAAATAATAAGGTTCTGGAACTAGGATTTTATTCCTCCCATTCCACAGTTAATGAAATATCAATTGGATAATTCTTATAGTTGATCATTATCTATTCATCCTAAAACAATAATGATGTACAATTACTTGAAAGAGTATTTATGGAAAGATGGCATGAAAAAGACATGTTTCCGAATATGTCACTCAGTGCTTAGTTTTTCAACAAGTTAATTGTGACATATAAAACTCTAAGGGATGTTTCATCCATTATCCATACCATAATGAAAATGAATAAAAACATAACTATGGACATTTTCATTAGACATCCCAAAAAAATCTAAAGGATATAATGATATATGGGCTATAACTGATGGCCTTGGGAAGTCGAAACACTTCAATATTATTAGATAGGATTTAACATTTGAAGAGCTGTCAGGGTGAAATTTATAGTAAGTCTTAAGATTTTTTGGAGTACCACCTTCCATGATATGGTGTACCTAGATATCCTAGTGATGTCTTTAGTAGACTCTTGATACATCATTATGATTCAGCACTATATATCATCCTAAAATAAATGGTATGTTTGATAGAAAAATTCAAAATTAGTAAGTTATGTTGAGAGATTTCTATATCGATTTCAATGGTGGTTTGGATCACAACAACCATTGGTGGAATATTCCTAAATAATATATTTCAATATATTTTTAAAATGGATCCATATACAACCCTTTGTTTTAATATGTGCATAACTCCAAATTGATGGGATGAAGTTGGGAAAAGAAATCTATTATGACATAGCCTTTATGATGAAATTGAAGAAAAGGTTAGATCTATGGATCAACATATAAGAGCAACATAGCGTCTAAAAAAATTATAGTGAAAACCGTAGATAATATCTACAATTTGAAGTGGGGGAAAAGTGTTTCTACAAATATCTCCATGGAAGTGAGTAATGACATTTAGAACAAGGGGAAAGATAAATCCTATGTATATTGGTATTTTTAAATTATAGTTTTTGTTTGGGAAGGTATATTATAGATTGGTTCTTCCAATGAATATCTCTTAGATACATGATTTTTTCCATGTATGTCTCTTGAAAAAGTACATACCTGATCCTTCACATTTACTAAAATGAGAATTTGTACCACTAGATAGTTCTCCTTCTTAAGAAGAGAAACTGATAGAGATTCGGGACCATAGATAAAAAGTTCTATGAAACAATATCACTTGATTTTTCCACATTTTATAGTGGAACCACAAATTTTTGGTAGCTATGTGGGAACTTGAGGAAGTTCTGAGTTAGAATTGTCCTCATCTTTTTGTTTCTAAATGATGAATTTCGAGGGAGGATTACAGTTTAAGGGGGAAGAATGTAACACTGAATTATTTTTATGAAATATTTTAAATAATTATAATTCATCAATAGATTTCACTGCCTGAAAATTTGAGATTAAAGAATCATGAGACCCCCTTATTATAAAATTTTCATTTTATCCTTGTAGTTAATATAATGGGAACAAATATAAGCAACTTATTTAAAATAATGTTGAATTAATAGATACCACTTATTTTTCAAAAAACTATAAAAAAATTATATATTTTAGTTGTGAATTAAACTATTGAGTGAATTGTTTTTACAAAATAAAATTAATGAAATATATAAGATATATATTTAATAAACTATTTATTATATTAATCTAATAGATATTTTTCATAGGTTATGAATAAATTGTATTTGATATAAAAAACCAATATTTTTCAAAATGGAAATTTTCTACCCTTTAATGGAGCACCCTATATAAATTAATATATTGACACATTAATAATTATTCTATAAAAAAAAATTTTATTCTGAATCAAGATATAAAAATTTACATTGGATGAAGTTTTTATATTTTTTCATTATAATCATGTTTTGATGTACAGTACAAATGCAGTAAATTTGAATTGGAAAAAAAATCAAAAAAATAATTTATAAGTTTCAATTATAATCTTAAATATTTTAAAATTATAAATAGAATATATTTTTACCATTTCGTATAATTTATGTCATTATCATTAATTTAACATTGAATTCAGATATAAAACAATTTCAATCATTCTTAATGTTTTGACTTTTAAAACATGTTTTCTCTTTTCGACAATGTTATTAACATGAAATTGATTACCGCATCATATGTCTATAGAATTTCGATAAATTGAATTAACATTTGGAATCTGTATGTCCAAATTTTATAAATAGCGTAGTTTTAATTTTTGGGAAATATTAATAGTATCTTGAATAATTTTTATAGGTATGGTGAAAGTGTAAATCATGCAAATAAGTATAAAAATAATAATATTAAATTTATATAAAACTTGTTTTAATACCATTTGATGAGTGTGTTTCAACCTAAATCATCTTTGGGTCGAAATTGTGTACATTGGAATTCACTTGGATGATATTATTATATTTAGTTTATTTTATATAATGAAATGTTAAATATGTGATACTAAAAGTTAAATAATAATATATTTTTAAATATATTGTTGTACACAAGAAAAATTAAATCATAAACACTAGTTTGAAATATAAAATTATTTTATTTATCATTATTATTTATATATAATTTATAAGAAATATATAATTACCTTAAACTCATATACTTTAATGATGCTAAATATTTATAATTGATGATAAAATAATAGAATAATAATTATTAAAGTGGAAATAATCATTAAAAGACCCAAACATGTGAAAAAACACATTAATAGATTATATTTAGAACCTAACCCTAAAATGGTCTAGTTATGGACCACATGGATCCATTAGGAAGAGATTATGATGTTTATATTATTTTATTTAAAGTGATGATAAAATTATCTCATTCATGTTTTAATAGGTATAAAATTTTTCATGATGGATTATATTGAAGATAAATTCACTCTATGTATTATTAAGAAATATAGTGGATTTTTATATTCCATAGAGTTTTATTTTTGGTTTTTATTAAACAAATAAAAAAATTAAATAATTACACAAAACTGTTGTAGCAATTAATTTATTAAGTGAAATATAAAAAAATATGTTTAAAAATATTAACATAAATATAATTTTGGATATTTTATATCTTTAATGAAATATATATATATGAGATTGAACTCTTATTATTATAATAAAATAATTTTCTCAAAGTTAACTTTTTATCTTAATATTGTTAAAAATCAATTAATTGAATAGTGTCAAAATTGACACTATTGATTTTTTAATCAAAATAACAGTTGATTAGATAATATAGAAATAATAAAAAAATTATAAATATATATAATATATAATATTCAATCTAAAATAATCAATGGTATTTATTTATAGTCTAATTGACATTATGTAAATTAATAATTTTCCTTTTTAATATTGAATTATTTGTTACCCTAGTTAAAAATTATATATATGACATATAAGTTAATTAAAATAATAAGTTTTATGTGGAAAAAACATATCTAAATTATTTTGGATGATGATATTACAACCCAATATTATCTGATCCTTAATAGTTTGACATTTATGTCGTTTTTTGATTAGTTTTGATTTTAATAAAAATTAATAGTTTTGGAGATCCCAAAACTGCCCCTCGCCTTAATTATAAAAGGGATCATCCTTCCTCACCTCTCCACGTCAAATTGAACCTTAATAATCGGTCTTCCCCAACAATTATCATTTCAATAATTCCCATGTTTTATTATATATGTTCTGATCTTCTTCAAATATCATGTATAGTTCTTTAATTGATGATTTAGAGGGAGTAAGTCGAAGAAGAAGTAATCCCCTCAACAAATTCCTTCCAATTTATTTCTTCATATAAATAAAATTCATGAGTTTTATCATAATAAAGTACTAATTCTTGTATTACATGTATGCATAGATGTTATTATAATTACTAAAAAATTATTCCTTCTTCTATCATCCAATAAAAATTAAATCACCACACTTGCATATGTACAGATTTTCGTCTCTACGTCATGGTGTATTATGTTTTTCCCCACCACCTTATTTGGAATGGTATATTGATGGAAATAATATATATATGTTTATAATAACATGTTAATTATTTTGAAATATAATACACCATCCACTTCAATACCATTCAATAATTATGAGAATTATATCACCGCACATGTGTATATAAGAACAACTATATCCTTGATGACATGCAATTCATTCAACATAATTGTCATTAACTAATGATTTTTGAAATAATTTTAATGAGAAAATATGATATATATTATATTATGAAAATTATGTAAATTATATATCTATGACCTTATTAGAGGAATATAAACTTATCCCACAAAACATGCGTAAGAAAATAAATAAGATAACACACGATGGATGATTTATAATGTCACTAACAAATGGGTTATAATATGATCATGTATAATATAAAAAACAAGATATGATTATAAAATAATTAAATGAAATTATTAAACTCATTATATATTATTTTTGGATAAATACAAAAGAAATCATACCTTAGATAAAGGATAATTTCATAGAACCTTTATTTTCTGATATTGATTATACGTATGTATTTACTGGGGTATATTAATCATCCATATCCATTTTTCCTAATTATATATTCCTATATATTATTTATAATGTTATAAAATTATTTAGATTCAATTTTATTCATTGGTGCGTTTTTATTAAATTTTATGAAAGGAAACTTTTTTCATTTTCGACACGATGTACCTTTTTACATTTCTAGAAAAATTACGATGAGATTTTTTTAACTTATAGAACATTAATTTTTTTATATTTTTATAAAACAATATTTAAATGATGATTAGTCTAAAATTTCATGTTTATTTTAAAATAAATGCATTTTATATAAAATTGGGAAATAATTTGAGAATAAAAAATGTTAATGATGATGAAACAATATTTTCCCCATGTTCTAATTTCAAGTGTTGTATAAAAATTATTTTCCATCAAAGATAGAATTATTTAATATGTTAATGTTTCAGGTATAAAATCCATATTACAACTATAAGTTGATTATTTTTATAATGTAATAATATTAATGAAATCCATTTGTTTTACATGGATGATGTTATGGGGTAATGATGTCTAGAGAACCCCATTTTATTCCATATGTTACAATGAATTATTTATGTTATTGTGAAACACATAAAAATGATTTAATTATGAGATGGGTGGGACCTATATCTCCCCTCAATTCATTTTGTAATGAACTATATCTCTTGAAATAGATATGGCTATAATAGAAAATTATCGTGGTTCAGTAGTATACAGCCATGATGAGGAGTGATCTTGGTTCAATAATGGACTTTTCCCGCTATGATGGTCTTGAAAATAATCCTTGAATAATATGAAATTATTTTCTATGCGAATGTGTATTCCAAAATAATCATATCTTTTATTATTAATTTTGGGAATACTTTCATTCATCACCGATAATTTTTATGATATATCCCTTGGTATGATATCCCAATATTTTATATGGAATATATGATTTTTGAATGATATGTTCTTATGACTTATGATTATGATAGGATTAAAAGTACCATTGTTTACCATTATTGATAATCTGAGCTCACCAATTCATATATTTATTTTCCACAGGTCAAGAAATAGGTTATTATGTAATATATGTCAATAATGGGTCTGGGTATGATGAAATAAGGTGGGGATAATAAATATTTCTTATAAACTAGTTGTATATGTTTCCCTATTTCTAAACACAATATACCTATATTCCTGTCATGCAATTGTAATATTTTGTAATGATTTTTTTTCAATTTTGAAATAATTTCAATTTATATAAAGTATAGGTCATTAAAATTTCGGATCATGATCGTCTAGATAGATGGGACAGATCATATTATAGGGTAATGAACATATACATGGACATAACCAAAGTACCCTATCATGGGAAAGTACAATGGCATGGACAAGACTGTATGGGCATGGGCCATACTAAATAGTTTTGGGATGGGGTACATGGTTTTCCCTAGGGTATCCTTGAAATGCTGTGTAGACTATATACACTCCATGTAAATTTCTCTGTGGCTTCAACCTATTATATTTAATTCATCATGACTCATATTTCAGATCATGAGTATCCAATCAAGATCAATTTTACATATTTGACATGATATTGGACTTTAATTTTTTTCGGATTGATGAAATGATGTTTTAAAATTATGAAACATCATTTAAAAATACTTGGCTTTTAGAAGTGATCATGATTTCTCCCAAATATATTTCAGGATCAGTACTTCCCAATTTCCCTATAGTTCAAGTCCCCTTTATTGTTTATATAGGTAGGGTTTGTACTTACACGTACTAAATTAATGATTGATTCGTTTATAAAACTTTTAGGTACTCCCCAATCATCAAGATATTATACAAAGCATCTCCTCCATATGATCTTATGATCTATTGGATTTGGAGCATTGAAGTGAGGTGTGGGCTCCACCACTCATATTCTTATGAGGATGTTCATGGTTCTAGGAATTGGAGATGGTCCTTTTGTTGTGTATCCATACTCATCATTCTTACATAGTTTGTGTATATGAAGATACCATTTTTCTCTTTATTGATATTTCTTATGAGATTATATGTTTGGTTTATATTTACATTATTTCATTATAGTTTGAGCTAACAATTGTATCTTATTATTTCTACGATTTTTTGGGGATTCTAATGGTTATGTATATACTCACACCTACATTGGATTCACCAACATGTTTTGATATTTTTCAGATAATAGACATTTCGATGGAGACCTTGGTAAACCAATTACCATTGGAACATAGATGTATCTCGAAGAGATTTCCATTTACACTAGGTAGTCATAGAGATAATTATGCAATCTCTCTTCAAACGTATCCATTTTTCTTGGTTTTTATGGTTGATTCCTCATTTCTGTTTTTGGGGTTTAATTTCCATATCCTAAATCTGTTTTATTATTCTACATGTTGAGGTTTTCTGGGCAGATTTTCCCACATATAATATACTGAAAACATTTCTTTTTATTCATTGTTTCTACACTTTTCATAGATTATGTTTCATGTATGTATATGTACTTCAGATAAGGTGTCCAATCATTTAATTGTGTACTCCACCATGGTCACCACCCCCTTTCCTATTAAAGGTGATATTGAGGTTTCTAACTTGTATTAAAAATGAGATAGTGGACCACAATGGGTATGTCAGTGATAATATTTGTTTATAATTTTCCCAATAAATCATAATATGAATCAAATCATATCATGTTAGAAGAATTTTTTTAATCGATCCATAGAATATTTCCTATGGAAAATATCCATTCTATTTTGGAAATAACATATTCAAACTCCAAATACATAAAAAATATATGATTTTTTATTTAAAATAAACATGGAGATTTTTATGGGATTCTATAAATCATATAATGATCATGATGACATTAAATTCAATCTAATCATTGCATATTAAAAAAATATTATATTAACATTTTTAATAAATTAAAAAAATTACCTCACTAGGAAAATGATTGGATTATTAGTATTTAAAATATATATATATAATGTCAAACATGGAAAATTTTAATATTTAAAAAAATATTAGAATAATAAAAAACATTCATGATAACATTTCTAAAATCAAAGACATGAAATAAATATTTTCAATCAGATACTAAAATAAACTCAATTTCCATTAAAAATATCCATTTGGTATCATGTGTTCTTAATGTGAGGAAAATAAAAAGAAAAAAATATTTCTATTAAAATAACCAGAGGATATTCAATATAAAAAGGGATTTATCAAATAATGATCTTATAATTTCCTCAACAGTCATTAAATCATAAAGAAATCTGAATAAATTCAGATTGATACGTAAATCTCATACCTCATGTATCTTCATTCTAAAAATGCATCTGAACCTCATGTATATTAAATATATATTAATTATAAATGTATTCAATTTCCATACTCATTTCATTCATATCACTTATTATTTACTTAGAAATTATATTCACCCATTTATTTTCATTTTTTTATGAAAATACATGTTTCGATTCAAAATCTTATCGGTTTCCATTCATGTTTTGGTTGGTTAGTCACAATAATTATACATTGAATATGGTTACATATAATATATAAATTTATTTATTTCATGATTTTTATATATATTCATTATATATTAATTTATAAGAATTCTTATATGTTATGATGAAAACTATGTTGTGTACTATCATGGAGATGCTATTCCTTACATATATATTAGTTATTTTCCATTTTTTGTTGAACCATAATTAATGATTAATATATCATATATATTATATATATTAATTAAATTTATAATTATTAAAATCCATGTAATTTAGAAGTTAAAATCATATCAGATCACTTATTGGAGGTGGTAGTTCACGCGTAGCTCGAGTAACATTGTCACATTCCAACAGATGGGAAAATGGTGGATAATAGTTGTTCCATCAACAAAATATAAATTAATCTATTTAAATATAATTATTTAATTAATTAATAATTCATATAACATATTTATATTATTAATAAAGATAAATAAAAATGAAAATGTTTTGTTAAGACTTATACCTATACATTGAGATACTAACTTCGTCATACACTATATTTATTAAAATGATTGTTTTTTGGATATACCCAAAGCTATTGATTTTGTTGAATGAATCTAGGATAATATTTTGGTAGTTATTGGATTATCAATAAGGATAAAACATTGTGTAAAATGAGTGATATGAGGTTCCCTTATATAAGTGATGGGACGAGTATTCATTGAATTAATAATGTATTAAATTATTATAGAATAAATTTAATTAAAAAATATATATATTTATAATAGAATATTTTTATGATTATCAATCACCTCATATAATATAATTATAATGTGTGATGGTTATATTTTTTCCCTTATCTCTTAAATCGAATACATATTAACCCATCTGATAATTATGAAATCATCAATATTTTCTACTCATTAATGATTAATTCTGTTCTAATAAAAGGTCATGTGTCTCATATATGAACCATTGATGAAGCATAAAACTATTTATCACTCTTATTTAAAAATATAATACATTAATTATTTTTATAAACATTAATAAAATAATATATTATTTAAAATATCACTAATGTCACTTCTGAATCTATTAATTAAGTTTTACATTAAATAATCAAATCAAAGGAATATGAACATAACAATACAAAAAATATATAATATTCATTATTTATCAATAAAATTCATCAAAAACTATAAAATTTAAAAAAATTGTCATTTATGGATTTTCTGTCCATTTACCTGATTTTTCTACTCCTTTCACAAACATAGTGTTTGTGTTGTATAAACATATAAGGTAATTATTTAATTAATATGACTAATAATAAATTACCATGATAAGATAAATTAATTAATATTATAAAAAAATATTTATAACTGTACATATGATTTTTACCCTGGTCATACAATATTATAGATATTAAAAGTAATAAAGTGACATTTTTATATTTTATTTTAGACAATTATTAAAAAGGAAAAAAATAGATGTTAAATAAAAAAATTGATTATATTTACAAATTTTGGAGGATGTTTTTTGAATTAGACTAATAAATTGATAAAGGTAATGATTTTTAATTAATTTCTTCAATTATGAAATTTTTTTACTCATAATTAAGGAATTTTCCCTTTACCATTGTAATATAAATATTAATTGTTAAATAAACACATTTACCCAAAAAAAGAAAATATTAAAAAATTCGAACCACATAAAATAAAATATAGTATCAATTTTTTATGTTTCAATATATAGGAGATGTATAAATTAATTTAATATTAAAAAAATAAATGAAATCCCAAATAGATTTCTTATAAAAATTATTTTTTAGGTGTAAAATTGTTTTTATAGAAAATCCAAAACCCAAATAAATTATATTGTAATTAAGTGGATTATTCACAATATTACAGAAAAAAATTACATCAAAATCAGTTTTATCCTAATTATACAAGTTTAATTTATTTCAATAATTTAATATGAGTTAGTTTATTAAATGGAAATGCATAAAAAAAATTAGGGATTCATATGATGGCATTGGATGACATGCTCTAGCAATTTTTAAAGTGAACTCTGCTGGTTTTTCAAGTGATCTTATCTTCTAAACACCTAATTTTAGAAGAAAAAAATTAATTTCTATAAAATTAATTACACCCACCACTGATACTAGATGAGAATGTAACACCATAAGAATTTATGATATATTTCTTTTAAAATAAAGGTAATTTCTTCGATAGCTTACAGAACATGCTACCTGATCCAAAATATAGAGTAATATTACAACCTAATAATTAAATTTGTTGGTATTAATAGTAACAACTGAATTATTAAAATCAATGTTTATTAATTGCTTATAATAAAAATAATAATAAAAAATTGAATTGAATTTTTAAAAAAATTATTATATTTAATCTATAAAATGATTTTTTTTAATATGAATATAAAAACAATATTAGGGTAACTTTTTTGGATTTTTCATAAAAGTATCATATGTTGAATAATCCGAAAAATTAATCAATTTTAATTGAAAAATAATTATTCGATTGAATTATATATAATGTTAATTTATATTTTATATAAGTTTTAAATTAAAATTATATCAATTAATCTATTTTTATTCATTTCAATCATTTTTATGTTGAATTTTATTACAAAGAAACTATAAAAATCTCATCATTTTTCCTTTTAATAACATGTTTTCTAATCCTGTCTATGTGATTAATTTTAAATTAAATCATTCTAATTATGTGACTCAAAATTGGAAAAATTAATTCAATATCAATTATCAAAATAAATTATATTTTCTAACATGTTAAAATTATTTTTTCAACATTATTAATAGTAAAAATAGTAAAAAATTAAAAAATAATTTACATAATTAAGGTAAAAATTGATTTATGGGGGGTTAAACTAAAAAGATAATGGTTAAAAGATTATTAAAACTCATATAAAATTTATCGAATGGAATTATTTAGACATTATCCCTTATTATATATATATTAGACAATTATTGAAGTCTTTTACATGAGGAAAAAATTATTTTAATTATTTCATTTAAAAAATTACACATGGGAAACTCACCAAATTTGTAATGGACCACCCACACTTGTCCTCTCTTTACACATTGAAAACCCATTTATTTAAAAAAGAACGTACCAAATAAGTTTACTAATTACATAATATAGACATATAAGTTTATTTATTATCATAAATCCAATCATTCAATTTATTTGGTGTAATCTAATTGAAGTGACCTAACGAAGAGATAATGATCTCTGAAAAGTGTGTGTATTTTATTTTTTACTCCCCCATTATAATTATTAAAAATAAGTATATATTTTAAAATATAATAATATTAAAAATAATTATATCTTATAATATTAATTTAATTACTTGTATCCTTCTATACTACCATCAAATGGGTTACGAAATCATTATTAGTTTGTGCAGAGGACTACCGCCTAGAAAACCATTGTAATTAATTTTCCCATTACCACCTATCACTATTAGGAATGTTGATGGAACTGAAGTATATATATATATCATATTAATAAAATAATTAATTCTCTTTAATCATTTTAACATATTAATATTTTTAATTTCAATTGTATAGGGGATAATAAGACATAACCCAATGGGACGATGGGCTACCACCTTACGAATTGATATGATTCATTTTTCATAATTTATTTTGGAAGATAATAATGAGAAGTATAATTTATATTTGTTAAATAATTTAAATAATTATTATATTAAATGAAAATTTCTCATTATTAAAATAAAAGATAATATATTTCATTATCACATTATCACCCATTGAAAAAGTGATAATGTAATTCAGGTGCATGTGGATTACTACCTTCACAAAGCAACATGACTCTATTTTCATAACTTGACCACATGAATGATATATATGTGTTTATTTCAATAAAAAATAAATTTTTTATATTATATTATGAAAATTTTGGAACGATAAAATATTTTTTAGAACATTTATATATTATTTATTAATTAATGGAATCATTTCTCATGCGTATGTACAAACTGACGTTTCTTTGATCGTAAATTAAATCATTTATCAAAATCATCATTCATGATGGATCATAAATGTTTAATTTATGTCTATATACAAAAAATATGTCATTATTAAAGTTATTTAAGGGTTTAAATAACAACCTCTTCCAAAATAATCAACCAACGAAAGTAATTTATAGGACACATAAGTCAAAAATGGTCAAAACATCTAACATAATCATATATGATTATTTTGTAGTATATGAAATATTAATAATTGAAATAAATATAATAAGAAAATTTAAAAATGATCCAATGAGAGTAAATAATTAAGAAATGTTTATTAATTTAGTATATAAATACACACATGGAAAATCACACTCAAGGATCAAGACTTCATCTCAATTTTCTTTCATTGAGGGTATTTTTTTGATGTTATACCCCTACACTCATTTATAAATGATAGTGTAAAGAAAAATTGACATGTATTGTCCTAAATTTATCTATTCCAATGTTATTTATTTATTTTTTCTTTAATTATGTTTTATCATGTGTCTTATGTTTTATATTTTTTATAATTGTTAAGGAAATTTTTAAAAAATAAATTATATTTTAATATTTTCCTTCTAAATAAATTTTTTCCATGTTATTGTTTTTACATTAATTTTATGAATAAACATTAAGGACATAAATCTATTATATTTTAATTTGAAGATATCATTTTTATATTATTATAAATAGTTTTCAAAAGGATAATTTTAATGTGTATTATTTGGAAAGTTTTGAAAAAAATAATGAATAGTTTATCATGTGTATTTAAATGTGTTATTAAAGTGTTTTATATTGAAAATGAACCAGAATAATGATTTTTATTCAGAAAAAGATAAATTATAATTATATAATATTGGTGATCTTGGTATAACTCATATGAAGGTTTTACACTATTATAGCACATGGGTGAGCCCAATATGAATTATACGAATGGATGAACCCATTATAGCTAATGGGTGAGCCAAATATATCTTATAAGATTGGTTGTGACCCTTAATAGATCATGAAAAATTGGTAAGCCTGATATAGATTACAAGAATGGTGAGCTCTATTATATATCTCTAATTAATATATTAATTATTTTATTAGAGTTCAATCATATAATAATTTAAATGAAGTGGGGTTTTAAAGGGTTTTATGCATATGTTTCTATAAGTCACCAGAAAGGGGTATTAGTTTTTTGATATTGGGTTTTAAAAGATTTAATTTATAAAAACATTTTTGTTATTTTCATAAGAAAATTATTAATTTCATTCACCCAAATAACATTGAAGGACATGGTAAATGTTATATGATTTTTCCCGTATTTCCCCGAACTAATTTTTTTCTACATTTAATATCACTTTCAATGATTTTTTTTCTCATCACACATTTTTTAAAATATATTTAGATTATTTATGGAGGGGTAACGTAAATGAATAAGTATATTTTATTTGATGTGGTGATTTTTAAATCGAAATAAATCAATAATATTTTAAAATATATATATTATAGGAAAATTTGATACTAATCTAACACATCCACTTTTCATTATATGGTTTTCTAATTTATGAGGTATGACCTCATTTTATAAAATTATAAACCCGAAAAGATCATAATAGTTAAGGAATGTAAACTACTAACTAAAAATATAAATTACACCTTGTTTATGAGATGTTACTTATAGTTTGTATCATAAGAAAATTTATATATATTTAGAGGTTATGTTAATCTTAAAATCATTCCCACAAAAAAATTTACCTTCTGGATAAGATGAAATGATATATAAAATTAATACTATCATTTTGTTTCATCAAAAAATTATTTTTAAGAATCTATTTCCGTAGATAAAATAGGGAAGTTAGAGTTTAATGTACATTTGTAGAAAATATATATCCACATATAAATCCTAACATGGTTGGAATTGGAATAAAACTGTTTGTTTGGGTAGTATATTAGTTGATAGAATATATAAATTTTTTTGTTATCCAATGAATCGAATAACCTGCTATTCCATGAAGTAAAATGTCTATAGTGGATCATTTTATGAAATAAATACACTCTAATTCAATGTGTCATTTAAGAATACGGTAGCGTATGGATGTATCAATGCACTGGAGAAGATATTTAATATTATTAGAAATTATGAATGAAAAAAGGTAACACTTTAAATTTTCAATTTTTATGGTGTTGTTGTTTGATGTTTCTCTCACTATAGAAAATTGAACCTTTATCAATGCTATTAAAAGTGATTTATTAGTGCTACGAAAGCACTAATAATGTAAAAAACATTACAAATATGCCTTTAATAGTGGTAAAAAAAGTGGTGATGAAGGACCCCTATTACAATGGTAATAATGGGGGCCTTTATTAGTGATTGGTCAACACTGGAAAATTGGGACATTATTATTTCCTTTATTAGCACTATTAAAGGAAACATTTATGAGTCCTTTTTGGTACTATTAATGGCCCCCATTAAGAGCACTAAAAATGTTCTAATAATGACCCAATTTATAAAGGGGATAATTTTTTCTATTCACACCCCCTAAAAGTGCCTTCCATTTCCCTATCAACACTTACCCTACATTTTTTAAATTCCATAGAGAATCCCAACCTGCTATATGTGCCCCTCCCTCCAATGAGTTTTGAACATGTGAACTCCAAGTGATAAACTAGTTCCTTCCCCACTCCCATATACTGTTTTATATTAAATTTTATGATATATCCATATATGTATATATATTTTTTTACATTTTTTCCATATTATTATATATATGGTTATATATATGATAATATAAATATATTTTTATATAAATATTTAATATATTTTTATTTGTGAGTGAGTATGTGTGTGTTTAAAAATATATACAAACATACATATATCATTTTTTTATATGTGTGCATTAAAAAATATAATTATAAATGTTTATATTTACAAACATATATTATAAATTAATATTTATATACATTTATTGTCTATTAATAATTATATAGATATATTAGCATATATATATATATATATTTCAGTACACACATAGATATATATATATACATATTATATATTAATTATATATGTATAAAAATAATAATACATTTGTATTTAAAATAAAATTTTATTTTAGTTTTTTCTTAGATAAGGATTATATATTGAGAAATATATTCTATATGTAAATATGTTGTATTTTTATTCATGAAAATAATTTTTTATGTATGAATATATAAAAAATTTGAATATATATCTATATATTTTATTATAAATAACATTATATTATGAAAAATGATAAAATTCCAAATCAATAATTTGAATATGAATAAAAGAATAGGAATAAATTTAGTCCCTACTAAAAATTTATAAACTTTTCCTTAAACAAGGCTAAAAATCCATCAAATGTTAAAAAAAATTTGGTACTCTGACTAAAAACATAGTTTTATAGGCCTTATGGGCCTTTTGGACTCAAAATACAGTTACTTGTGTCCCCCTGGTCTAAACAACATAGATAATGCCACACGAATCGATATGATATATGGTTGATCCCAAGCGAATACTCGAATCAAAAGTTATGATCATTTGATGTTTGAGTTACATTTTTGACTTATTTAATATATTTTATATTTTTTTTTATTTTTTTATCTTGATATTCTTATAAAACGATATTTACTCAATGATAATTATACAATTATTGTATATTTTTTAAAAATAATTTTTAATATATTTTCCTAAAAATATTATATATTATCAATAAATGACTATTTATAATAATATAAAACATATTTAAAAAATATTTGTCATATTCATATCAGTATAACTATATTTATATATTAATATATTTTTCATTATGATTTTTAATCTACTATATATTAGTGATAGTAAAAAGGATATGTTAAAGGGGAGTGTCTATTAGTGAGTCTAAAAAAGAAATTGTAATGACCCCCTTTGCGAGTCCTTCTTTACAAGCATTGATAAAGGTCCATTTTATTAATTCATTCGTACTAATGTTATTAAAGAGAGGCCTTTATGATTTTTTTACTTGTGCTGGTAATGGGATCCCTTTAACATCACCAATTTTTTTTAAAAGATACATTTTTTTAGTTTTTTGGTAGATATACAAATATAGGGTTTTAAATGTGATTTTAGAAAGTGTTATTAAATCCCTAGCACTGGATAAACCCAGTTTTTAGTGGAATCTTATTTCCATAACTCCAAAAAGAAAAATGATCATTATTATATTTAGTGTGACACAATATAGAATATCTTCCTTCTAAAATATCTCCCTGTGTTTTTTAGCTTTTGATGGAGAATGATTTCATTGAATTTAAGAATAAATATGTATATTCAGTTTACACATATTAAGAAAATTTTACATGGTAGTATATGTATATAAAATATTTTATTATAGAAATATATAGTAAAATTAATATTTTTTACTCAATATTTAAAAATTCTTAAAAAGATATTCGAACAAATTTTTTAAAATATACGATTAATTTATTCTATTGTGTTCAGATAGTTGAGATGGAGTTTTCAACCATTATTAACCACCATAAAAAGTGTAAAAAATTGTAATAGTTGAGTGAAATAGAGAATAAAACCACTCAGAAGCCCTGATGTAATCCCCCAAAATCATCAATGTTTAATAAAATACATTTCAGGGAATAAATTTTATGATCTGGAAGGTGCGTCTGGTATAATAAGTTTGGTCAATAGGTTTGTGATTAAAAATAAATGTTTACTAAACAATCCATGAATTTTATAAGAGATAGATAGTCATTTTTTAGATGTTTTACCTATAATGAGTTTAATAATTATGAAACATGTGTATAAAGATAAATGTTTAGGATAAAAATCATCATTTAATTTTAAAAAATGTAGTTGAAAAATAATTCTCTATTTCGAAAATTAATGTTGGGCTATCTGGTGAAGTGGTAAAAACTCTAGGGAGCTTGGAATTTTTCTATGGTTGGTCATAATCTCAATTTCATGCGCACTCCTATTTGGATTTATTATGTAATAGAAAAAATTATGGAGATATTTAGTGAGTTTTTATAGATTTATTAACCAAATTATTTATTTGAAAATTTATTTTCCAAATTTTATATTTAATTTTAAGAGAATTTATTTTAATGGTATTTATGACCTTTTTTGTTAATATTATATCTATAAGTATCTTATAAAAGTCAATTTATATTATTATATTTTTTAAAATTTATCTATAGAAAACATTATAAAAAATTTTATTAAAAGAGTTAATTTATTTTTACGATGACCAACATATTTTATTCACAATGTTATAGGAAGCAGATTAATGTATATTTGAAAAAGAAAAACGTGAATGTTGGTTGGAAACCCATCAAAATGAGTAAGGCCGTATGGTTTGAACCCGTGAATGAAAGGAAATAATGGTTTAGAAACTTCCATTTGCCTTCGTGATATCATCTATAATATGAAATTGTTTTTTTATAAACTATTGGAAAAAATTATTAATGATGAACTAGTGGTGTTTCATTTGAGGTTCAAAGATTATTTTATTATATTGGATAACTTATGATAATCATATTGATATTAGAATATAGTTAGAGATATATGGAACGTCTTGTTAAATTTTATGGATCTATCAACCCGTTAAAGATGAATATTTGTGCATTAGGATGGAAAATTCATCATTGGAGATTAATTTCATATATAAAGGGAATAATAATAAATTTATTGAAACCTAAGTAAAGGAATATAATTTCATATGGAATATGAATGTATCAAGTATATTTATTTCCCTATATATTTTTATATAGTAATAGAGTTCCCCATCATTTTTAACGGTTCTTGGGAAACCAATTTTATACTATTTCATTCATATATTATTAATCATATAGTATTTTAAATCGTCATATATTTATGTTTTTAGGACTTAAACAATCCATTAATATTTCTTTTTATTTGTGACCAATGACCATAATAACTCCCAATAATTATTTACGCCTTTTCCTATGTCCATATATTTACACGACAAAAATGTAATCCATCACACAGACTATGTTTTGTGTTATTAAAAACATACCATTTTTGTTCCATTCTCTATTATTATGATTATATATTTAAAACCCATTTTACATCTTTTTTTTCACTAATATTATTTCCAAATGACCATCCTTTGATTACCAAGATAATGTTCAAATAATAAGGATACATTTATTAAAAGTGGAAGATGTAACACCTTAATATTTTAAATTTAGAATATATTATCTAATAGAGTAAATGACATAAAAAATACTCTTAGATGATAATTTAATTTCTCTAGACATTACAACATATTTCATAATTAATAAATTTAATCTCATCGATATCTTGATAAACCCACAACCCTGAGTCAAAATGTGACAAAATATAATATTATATTGTAACATAAATTTTAAATATTTATCTTATAATTGTACTACCTATATAATGAAAAATATTTTTATTTATTATGTTTAAAAATAGAATCAATTTAATGGAAATTAAATAATTTTTGAATGTAATGATTTTTTCTAAAGGTTGGATTTGTTACTCCTCACAGACAATCAATTAAAATGATTTTTTTCTGATTTTATATTTTTTTCATAAAATTATATTAATTATTGAAATCTTATTATCAAACTTACCATTGTGTGTATTTTTTGGATTATTTTTTATTTTTTATTTTTGATGAATAGTGAAAAGTAATTAATTTAAATTAAAAAGTTCTTTTTCGATTAAATTATTTGAAATTTTAATTTATATTATAATTATTTATAAATTAAAGTTAGATCAATTATATATCTATTAATTCAATTTATACCATTTAAACCATTTACATTTTCAATTTTTATATGGAAACACTGTTAAAAATTTAACATTTTATCTTTGAAAACCTATTTTCACACCATGTCTACGGGATTAATGTTAAATTAATATTTTACATATCATTGAATTGAATATCGAAATTTGTATTCCATTTTTGGAATCTTCATAATTCATATTCTGTAATATGGTAAAAATATATTTTCAACCAAAATGAATAGTGAAAAAATTAAAATTTAATTTCACCGGTTAAGGTCAAAAAGGATTTGACTAGAAATTATACAAAAAAAAAACAAAACAATTAAAATCAACTAAAAACATGTATAAAATATATTTCCATCCATATGCCATCCTAAACCATTCTATTATCTAGATCTATCCATTATTCGATTTATTTAAACTAATAAAAAAAGGTGGAGTTCATTATTTTGTAAAATTAAATGTGGTCCAACCAACTCAATTATAAAATGACACACCCTCTCCTATAGTAACCTAAAAAACCCATTAGGTTTGAGAATATCTATATAATTACTTATAAAATTACATAATAGTTTCTTATAAAAATTATTTTTGGATGAAAACAATCCATGAAAGACCCTTGGGGGAAATGAAAGTAAGTTAGATGAATTAGATGAAATGTTATCTAATGAGAACTTTTTTAATTTTTTTTTCACCAAACCATAAATTATTCCTAAACCATGATTATAGTGTAAAATAATTACCTTCTATATACTTAAATTATTTAATGTTAATTTTATTACTTAAATCCTTCTACTCTTCCATTAAGTGGGTTACAGATTCATTATTTTTGTTTATGGAAGACTACTCTCTTGTAAACCAATTCCATTCATTATCCCATCACCACCACCCATAGTTGGGAAAAGGGATTTATCAGAATTATAGATAAAATTTATAAAAAAAATTATCTGTGTTATTCAATAATTAATATTATTATTTTTCATTTTTTATAGGATATGATAATATCTCTTATGTATATGGTGAATTAACAACTCATGAGATGATGTGATTTGTTTTTCACTATCAATTTAAACCAAATGTATTAAATGATAATATATTTCATATATTTGAAATAAATGAATTAATTTTTATATTAATTACATATTTTTCATTATGAGGAGACAATATAACATTTTTCTTTCTAAAATATTCACTCACTAAAAAATTATTAATGTTGTTTGTGTATGTGTGGACAATAGCCCTCAGAAAATGATAATACTCAATTTTCATAACCAAAACACACGGATAATATATATTAAAATATTTAAAGGGAAAAAATGTTATAAATGATATTATGATAAATATTTAGAGACAAAATA
The DNA here is from genome assembly GCA_963277665.1 of Viscum album. Classification (NCBI taxonomy): domain Eukaryota; kingdom Viridiplantae; phylum Streptophyta; class Magnoliopsida; order Santalales; family Viscaceae; genus Viscum; species Viscum album. The sequence goes on along the minus strand of OY728137.1, from coordinate 608,045,779 downwards.
TCACTTACCCATATCCATAATAATTTTTGAATAATTGAAATGTAACTCATGTGTTTGTACGACCTTCCGTTTTCATGATCGTAACACATTTTATTATTCAAAAAAAGAATTCAATATTGGACAAAAAAGTAAATTTACTACATAAATAAGATAAATATTTCAGGATTATTATTCTATAGAAGTTTTAGTAATGATATCTTTTACTATTGACAACCAACCAATGTTATTTTCGGTATAATCTGAATATGATCAAAACATCTGACATAAAAATAATTAAATAAGTAATTTTTTATAACTTGGTAATAATTTAAATAAATGAAAAAACATGAAATTGGTTCACCATAAATTAAATGAATAAAATAACTTTATTATCATGAAATATAACTACACACGTGATAATCTAGACTCATGGTGAGGGATATCATCACAATTAACGTTCATTATTGAATATTTTGATATTATACACCTAGAATATTTTACATGGAGTATATAAAAACATTTCGAATTTTATATCATGAAATTATTTATTATTATGGTAATTATATATTTTTTAAAATAATTCATTTGTGGATCTTATTATTCAAAAATATCGCATGAAGTAAAGGAATTTTATTTAAAAAATATCATTTATTGTATTCCTTCCTAGTATTTATTTTCCATGACCTTGTTTTTAAAATGATTTTATAGAATTTTTTATATAGAGATAAATTATTTATAATGTACCTTTATCAACTCATTTTTTACATAATTTTAAATGGTTTTCAAAGTGAATATTTATACATGTTTTTAAGGAAAATTTTAATAAACAATGAATGGAATGTTCTATTATTAATGTAATCAAATATAATAAAAATTCATCCATTGTAAATTTTATTAAACTTCTGAACTCAATTTCATTCCTTCATGATTTTTAAATGAGAAAAACACTATCCATTTTTTTCTTTTATTTAAAAAAATGGTTTTAAAAAAGAAATGGTATTTCTACCAACAACTATTTTTCATCTCATTTTCAAATAGTTTTTCAAGTTCTTTTATCAGGACAATTTGCAAGAATAATTTTTTTCTATCATATGGTAATTGATAATTATATGAAGTTAGTGATCTTGATAATTATTATATGATGCGTTGATCCCTATTATAGATAACGGGTGATCCTGATATAATATATACAAAGGGATATGTCACATTATAGATCCTCGGTGATCCCGATGTGACTTATACTAAGGGTTGAGCTCCATTATATCTCATGAAAAATTAATGTTCCCAGTACATCTTATATGATGGGTGAACCTAATTATATCTGTGCATATCCTTTTTAATAATAAAATTTTAAGTCAACCATATTGAAATTAAAATATAAATTGTTTTGAAACAGTTTTATCTATATGATTTTCTAATTAACAAAAAGAGGTTTTAAGTTAATTCTATGGGTTTTTAAAGGATTTCATTGGGAAAAATAATTTTTGTGTTTTTCATGTGAAAACTATTTATTTAAGAGACTCAAAGAACATTGAAGTTAATGGAAAAAGTTATATGAGATTTATTATTTTTCACTAGACTAATGGGTTTCTATCTTTTTATGCCTGATATTTATATTTTTTTCTCATATCGCAACATTAAAAATTATTTCCAAAGTACATTCGGATGGGTGAGGTAAAGGAAGAATTAAATTTTAATATCTTTAAGTGTATCCAATATATAAAATCATGTTTTTTAATGAATTATTATATCTAAAAAATGGATATTAATGAAATGTTTTCCTTATGTATTATATACTTCTTTAATGTATGTGTTATAACTTAATCATCTAAAAATATAATCATGAAAAGATTCTAGAATTTATAGAAAGTAAAATATCAACAAAAAATAAATATTATGTAATGTTTATGGATGAGTCAAAATAATGAAGTTCCACATACATGTGTTATAGATGAAAATTTATTTAATAATAGATTAAAACTAATACATACATTCAATTTTATTTCATTTGATGGATTTAATGTAATACTTGAAATTTTTATTTATATATTATACAAAAAAGATTGAGATTTTTCATGGAACATTATTTGATAAAGTATTTTTTTATCTATTATACATGTGTATTTGATTATTTATTCTTTCCCTCTTATAAAAAACATGTCCAAAATTAGAATCCCTTAGGTATATCCATGATCCACTATTTTCAGGAACCAAGTGTCTACCCCTATTGTATATCCTACAAATGTAGGATACACATGGTGAAAGAGGTGTCAACTGGAAAATATATATCGTATGTGTTATTGAATATTTGAAAGTATTCATGGGAATATTTATAAAGCCCATATAAGTATAGAATGTATATTGGTCGTCCAAATCCCTTAGTGGTTTTTGAATGGTCTGACGTTGTCTAATCCACCAAAGCATTCTCTAAAAATGAGTGGGGAAGATGTTTCTAATAAACTTGACTAAAGTCAATTCAGATATTCTAGGAGGTATGTATAGTAGATATAAACAATTATTCCATGATTATAAATATGTATTGATCATGAGATATTCGATTGAATTGATCTCCACGGTTTGATCACCCAAACCATTTGTTTTCTGTATTCACCTATTATATTCATCATCTCGATAATGAGATTTATTGAATAATTGAATATGACCATTGTTCATATATCTAAGATAGTGCTAGTGATCAATCAATGATAGTGTCAATGAGTCTAGTCTACTAAAATGATGTCATGAATACAATCAATATAAGACATGAATATGACGAATTGAAGAAGAAAATACATCACATAATGTTTTTGAGAGAATTAGATGTACTGAAATATTTCATCAGAAAAAAATCAAGGGATCATGTGACCATAGGCTGAATGTTATCTCTACAACATGATAATCAACCAGATATAGGAAATATGATTCCTATAATATTACTCAAGTTGAAATTATTACATTTATATAAGAATGTATCTTCATTTGAATTAATGTATTATCTTTCCTATATATTTCTAAAATAATTACTTTATAAATAGAGGCATGATTTATGAATTATGGATCTACACTTTTAGAGATTGATAGAGCCACTCTAAACGGAGATGTCATGTTGATTAATTCACCTGAAGGGAGTAGAATCACGGGTGATATAAACATGAAAATTAGTATATAACAAATTATTCTATTTACGTGAAGTATAGGAGGAGAGAACATGAACATACAACCTTTCATGAGATATTGATCCCACTTATATACAACATGTCTTAAAACAGAACTTGAAGAGACAGAAATATTTATAGAAATGAAACACCTCAATAAAATAATTCTTACATGATGTATTTTTATGAAGCCCATGGAAACAATCTAGTGTAATGTGATGGTGACCTTATGATCCTCATTGGTTAAGAAAATATGTTGATAAGAAAACAAACAAAACCCCTCATATCACTATTTTTTTTGAGAATAATCCACAAATAAACATCTTTTAATGTTAAGGTACTCATTAAGTACATCATTGGTTATTTGAATGAAACAATGAACTTGTTTTATATCTTACAATGATTTTTTTTATTATGTTTGGAAACATAACGTGAAACATGGGATCACATGTCTCTAAAATAGTAATGCACCTCACATAACTATGGAAAAATATTTCGATTTTTATGAAATAGCGATGTTGTGGTGTGGAAAAAATTGGAATTAAATCCATGAATTCTTACATCCATACATGATATAATTTAATATTAGAAGAAAGAATTAATATTTATGTGAATTCAAGTATTAATAAGTAAACAGTTACTTGCGGAAATAACCAAAATTAAATAATTATAAGTTAATATTAATATTAAAAAATTCATAATTCATATATTCATGGTATTACAATATTTTTATTCCATTCATGAAGATTGATCATGGTAAATTTAATATAAACTACCAGAATAGTGGAAATTAGGGTTGAGATAGAATTTGGGAAGAATATCACAAGATCCTTAATCAGAGATTACCACATTATGGGATTTTGAATGTCTTTTTTTCAACTAAATTTTCATGAAGATGTTTTTTGAACCACATTACCTCAGTTATTATAGCTAGGACTTCATCCAAAGGAATTCTGGATTTCTATAGCATAGTTTCAATATGGAAACTAATTAAATACTTGTGATCATAGATTTTAAAAAAGACTAAAAAGATAAAAAGGGTCTAGATGTTTATATAAAAATGTTTTATATTGCATGATCATAATGGAAGATCATATGATCAACCATCATTGGATTAATCCTTCAATTAAAGATGAGGGATCATTGTTTGAGATGAGATTAAGAAGTCACTTGTGTGATTCAAGAGCTTAAGTATGTAGTATAAATTATTGGAAAGGTTAGCGTGGATTTTGATAAAACAATGGGATGTAGTATAAAGAACCCCATACATGGATTTAGGAGTGATATTGTGTGAATCTATGTTGACCATTATAACTGATTATAATATTATAGTGGAGATTCATTGTAGGGGTGAATAACTAATATGGAAATGAGTAGTAATTTCTACAAAACAATGACAATATCAATTATTTCTCTATATTGTTTTAAACATATGATGTGAAAACAATGATATATAACTTTGATTATTTATAAACATTTTAATTTCTTGTGAATGACTTCAAATAAATTATAAAAAGAAACCCTCTTATTCACCCCATCCTCATTGCGGTAAATCATTCTTGAGGCACTATAATTGGTATTATAGGTAAGGCGACATATAAAGATCAAATTGTGTTTTTATGAATAGAATATTTAATTATATTTGTAACATACCTCAAATAGTGAAAAATGAATTTACTCATTAGGATTATAATATGAGACATTCAATTTTGGATAAAGAGATTAGAAAAAAAGACATGTAAGAAATATAATGAATAATACTTCAATACAGATAGAGATACATCGAAGTAAATTTAATAAAATGGGTATATGTTGTAGTGTTTCTTTTGATTATTATAATTTTTATTAATACTAATCATGTTGTCATAATAATGGATCACCTAGTGATATTTATTTTCTATTTGGAGAACATCTAATTTATATCCCTAAATATGTTGAAAAATATAGTACTACTATAATAAAATTTATTTTAGATAAAAACGTACTTATATAAGAAGTGGTTAATTATATGGATATGGAATTATCTAACATAGTTTAGATACCTTACATTATCGGAAAAAAAAAGTGAAATAAAAAGAATAAATATACTTCCATTACAATGAAGGATTTTCTAAAACTGTAGAATAATTTTAAGGAAGGTATTGTGAGAAATAATTAACAGGGATTGTATTTATATAACCATTTTTTTAATTGAATTGTTTGAAAAAATTTCAATGGTTTTATAAATTACTCAATTGAAGGGAAAATATAATGGATTAATGGAGATTAGTGATTCATTATGAGAATTAATAATAATATCTGAAGAAAAATTGAATATGATAAAATAGGATTGGGAAGCCTTGTTTACATTAAATGATGATGAGAATAACTCCCTCTTTAGTATGTGTTTCAAGATATAGGTGATAAAAAATATTTGGAATAAGAAAAATATGGTACTTACGAAATAAATAGAAAAGGTATACATCCAATAAATTTATTTTGAGAATCATGATTCCATAAAAACATGAGATCATTATTGATTGAAATTGAATCATCCTCCAAGAAACAACTATCCATTCACCAATAAGCTATTTTTTGTAATAATTATACTTCTAGTGTTGGTGGTAGGTTATAAACCAAAATATAAAACATTTTGGATGGTAAAAAATGTTTTCAAAGCCACCATATCAATGGTGAATGTGAAAAGAAAAATGAATAATTCTTCCCAATGAATTATCCCATAAAATTGATTTTGCACTGAAAATAAGTAGGGTTCCTAACATATGAAAATAATAAGGGGAACACCACAAAAGATATAATAAGGATTACCTGAGATTTTTGGTGTTTATAAAGTATAAGGAATAATGTGTTTGAATGATATAATAATATAGAAAAACTTCAAAAATAAATGAGTGACTGCACTTAGAGGGAGAAAATATGAATAAAATATAAGACCTAGTCCAATGAAGAAAAAATCAGAGATAATGAATATCTCTATAAAGAATGGATTTGATGGCATGGTACATTTATATGAGTAATGTAACATAAGTGGTCATTATTATTATGAGTTAGTTTATGTCCCTAAAATTTAAAAACAATCTATTTATGTGAGGAGAAGACCATAAAAAGGGAAGGTAATTATGAAATGTGCGTCTGGTAAAATAAGTTGGGTTATAAAGTTTGTGATTTAAAATAAATGTTTATTAAACAATCCATTAATTTTATAATAGATAGATAGTAATTTTTGAGATGTTTTACCTATAATGAGTTTAGAAAATTATGGTAGCATGTGTCTAAAGATAAATCTTTATGATAAAAATTATCATTTAATTTGAAAAGATGTGGTGGAAAAATAATTTTCTATTTCGAAAATTAATGTTGGGCTATCTGGTGAAGTGGTGAAATCTCTATGGAGCTTGGAATTTTTCTAAGGTTGGTCATAATATCAATTTCATGGGCAACCCTTTTTGGATTTATTATGTAATGGAAATAATTATGGAGATATTTATTGAGTGATTAAATATGTATTATATAAATGATTTACTTGAAAAGTTATTTTCCAAATTATATATTTAATTTTTATAGAAATGATATTAATGGTATTTATAACCTTTTTGGTTAATATTGTATCTATGGATATGAAAAAAATGTCAACTTATATTATTATAATTTTTTAAAATTTATCTATTAAAAACCTTATAAAAAATTTTATTAAATGATTTAAATTATTTTTAGGATGTCCAGCATATTTTATTCATGATGTTATAAGAAGCAGATTAATGTATATTTGAAAAAGAAAAACACGAATTATGGTTGGAAACCCATTAAAATGAGTAAGTCCATAATGTTTGAACCCATTAATGAAGGTAAATAATGGATTAGAATCTTCCATTGGCCTTTGTGATATCTTGGTTAATATAAAATTGTTTTTATATAAACTATTGGAAAAAATTATTAATGATGAACTAGTGGTGTTTCTTTTGAGGTTAAAAGATTAATTTATTATATTGGATAAATTCTGATAATCATATTGGGATTAGAATATATTTAGAGACATATGGAATGCCTTGTTACATTTTATGGATCTAACAAACCGTTAAAGATGAATTTTTGTGCTTTAGGATGGAGAAATTCATCATCGGAGATTAATTTCATATATAATGGGAATAATAAGAAATTTATTGAAACATAAGTAAAGGATTATAATTTCATATGGAATATGAATGTTTCAAGAATTTTTATTTCCCTATATATTTTTATATAGTAATAGAGTTCCTCGTCATTTTTAAAAGGATCTTGGGAAACCAATGTTATCCTATTTCATTCATATATTATTAATTATGTAGTATTTTAAATCATCAAATATTTATGTTTTTATGACTTAAACATTCCATTAATCTTTCTTTTTATTTGTGATTAATTACAATAATAACTTCCAATAATTATTTATGCCATTTTCTATGTCCATATATTTACACGACACAAATTTTATCCATCAAACAGACAATGTTTTCAGTTATTACAAACATTTTTGTTCCATTATCTATTATTATAAGGATATATTTAAAACCCATTTACGTCTTTTTTCTCTAACATTATTTTAAAATTTCCATCGTTTTATTACCAAGATAATGTTCAAATAGTGAGGATATATTTATTGATGGTCGATGATGTAACACCCTGATATTTTAAATTTTGAAAATATTATCCAATATACTAAATGACATAAAAAATACTGATGATAATTTAATGCCTCAAAACATTATGATATATTTCATTATTAATAAATTTAATCTCATCGATATCTTGATAAACCCATAACCCAGAGTCAAAATGTGACAAAATATAAAATTATATTGTAACATAAATTTTAAATATTTATCTTTTAATCATACTACCTATATAATGAATTTTTTTTATTTATTGTGTTTAAATAAAATCCGAATCAATTTCAAGGAAATTAAATATTTTTTGAATGTAATGATTTTTTCTAAAGGTTGGTTTTGTAACTCCTCACACACAAACAATTAAAATAATTTTTTTTTCTGATTTTATATTTTTTTCAGAAAATTATATTAATTTTTGAAATCATATTATCAAATTTACCATTGTGTGTTTTTTTGGATAATTTTAAATGTTTTATTTTTGAGGAATTGTGAAAGGTAATGAATTTAAATTAAAAATAACATTTTTAATTAAATTATTTTAAATGTTAATTTTTATTTTAATTGTTTATAAATTAAAGTTAGTTCAATTATATATCTTTTAATTCAATTCATGTCATTTAAACCATTATCATCTTCAATTTTTATATGGAAACACTGTTAAATTTTTAATATTTAATCATTGAAAACATGTTTTCACACCATGTCTATGGTATTAACATTAAATTAATATTTTACAAATATTATAATTGAATGTAGAAATATGTATACCATTTTTGGAATCATCATAATTCATATTCTATAATATGGTAAAAGATTATTTTTGACCAAAACGAATAGTGAAAAAAATTAAAATTTTATTTCACTGGTTAAGGTAAAAAAGGATTTGACTAGAAATTATACAAAAAAAGAAAATAGTTAAAATCAACTAAAAACTTGTATAAAATATATTTCCATCCATATTCCGTCCTAAACTATTCTATTATCTTGATCTAAACATTATTCGATTCATTTGAACTAATGAAAACAAAGATGGAGTTCAATATTTTGTAAAATTACATGTGGTCCAACCAACTCACTTATAAAATGACATACCCTCTCCTATAATAACCAAAAAACCCATTAGGTTTGAAAATATCTATAAAACTATTTATATAATTACATAATAGTGTATTATAAGAATTATTTTTGGATGAAAACAATCCATAAATGTCCCTTGGTGAAAACAAAAGTATGTTAGATGAAGTAGATGAAATGTTCTCTAACGAGAACTTTTATTTTTTTTCTCCACCAACCCGTAAATTATTCCTAAACCATGATTAAATAAAAAAATAATTACCTTCCATATAATTATATGATTTAATGTTAATTTGATTACTTAAATCATTCTACTCTTCCATTAAGTGGGTTACGAATTCATCATTCTTGTTTATGGAAGACTAATCTTTTGTGAACTGATGCCATTCATTCTCCAATCACCACCTCCCATTGATGGGAAATGTGATTTATCTAAATTAAAGATAAACTTTATAAAAAATATTATCAGTTTTATCCAATAATTAATATTATATTTTGTTTATTTTTCATTTTTTTATAGGATATGATAATATATCTTATGTGTGCGGTGAATTAACAACTCATGACATGATGTGATTGGTTTTTCACTATAAATTTACATCAAATGTAATAAATGATAATATATTTAATATATTTGATATAAATGAAATAATTTTTATATTAATTACATATTTTTCATTATGAGGAGACAATATAATATTTTTCATTCTAAAATATTCACTCACTAAAAAAGTATAAACATTGTTTGTGTATGTGTGGATAATAGCCCTCACAAAATGATACTACTCAATTTTCATAACCAAAACACCGGAATGATATTTATTAAAATATTTAATGGGAACAATGTTATATATGATATTATGATAAATATTTTGAGACAATATATCACTTACCCATATCGATAATAATTGATGAATAATGGAAATGTAACTCATGTGTTTGTAAGAGCTTCCAGTTTCATGATCGTAACACATTTTATTACTCAAGAAAGAATTCAATATTTTACTTAAAAGAAAAATTACTTTATAAATAGGATAAATATTTCATGATTATTATTCTATATAAGTTTTAGTAATGATATCTTTTACTATTGACAACCAACCAATGTCATTTTAGGCATAAGCTGAATACGATCAAAACATATAACATAAACATAATTAAATAAGTAATTTTTTATAACATGGTAATAAGTGAAATAAATGGAAAAAACATGAAACTGGTACACCATAAATTTAATGAATAAAATAACTTTAATATCTAGAAATATTACTACACACGTGATAATCTAGACTCATGGTGAGGAACATCATCACAATTAAAATTCATTAATGAATATTTTGATGTTATACACCTTGAATATATTACTTGGAGTATATAAAAACATTTAAAATTTTATATCATGAAATTATTTATTATTATGGTAATTATATATTTTTTAAAATAATTTATTCATCGATCTTATTATTCAAATATATCCCATGAAGTAAAGGAATTTTATTTAAAAAATATCATTTATTATATTCCTTCCTACTCTTTATTTTCCATGACCATGTTTTTAAAATGATTTTATAGAACATGTTATATAGACATAAATTATTTATAATTTACCTTTACCATCTCATTTTTTACATAATTTTAAATGGTTTTCAAAGTGAATATTTCTACAAGTTTTATAAGGAATACTTTTATAAACAATTAATGGAAGGTTCTATTTTTAATATAAATGAAGATAATAATAATTCCTCCATTGTGATTTTTATTTAACTTCTGAACTCAATTTCATTCCAACATGATTTTTAAATGAGAAAACCACTATCCATTTTTTTTCTTTTATTTTAAAAAAATGGTTTTAAAAATGAAATGGTATTTGTACCCACAACTATTATTCATCTCATTTTCAAATAGTTTTTCATGTTCTGTTATCAGGAAAATTTGCAAGAATAATTTTTTTTTTTCATATGGTAATTTATAATTATATTTAATTGGTGATCTGGATAAATCGTATTTGATGGGGTGAGCCCCATTATAGATAATGGGTGATCTTGATATAATATATACAAAGGTATATGTCACATTATAGATCCTCGGTGATACCGATATAAATTATACTAAGGGTTGAGCTCCATTATATATCATGAAAAACTAATGTTCCCAGTACGTCTTATATGATGGGTGAACCCCATTATATCTGTACATATGATTTTTAATAATAAAATTCGAAGTCAACCATATGGAAATTAAAATATAAATTGTTTTTAAATTGTTTTATTTATATGATTCTCTAATTAACTAAAACAGGTTTAATTTAATTCTATGTATTTTTAAAGGATTTTAATAGGAAAAGTATTTTTTGTTTTTTCATGTAAAAACTATTTATTTAAGAAACTCAAAGAACATTGAAGTTAATGTTAAAAGTTAAATGAGGTTTCTCGTTTTTCACTAGACTAATGGGTTTCTATGTTTTTATGCCTCATATTTAGATTTTTTCCCATATCGCAATATTAAAAATGATCTCCAAAGTACATTCGGATGGGTGAGGTAAAGGAAGAATTAATTTTTAATGTCTTTCAGTGTATCCAAGAAATAAAATCATTTTTTAATGAATTATTATATCTGAATAATGGATATTAATCAGATGTTTTCCTTATTTATTATATGCTTCTTTAATGTATGTGTTATTACTTAATCATCTAAAAATATAATCATGAAAAGATTCTAAAATTTATAGAAAGTAAAATATCAAAAAAAAAAAAATATTATGTAATGTTTAAGGATGAGTCCTAATAACGAAGTTCAATATACATGTGTTATAGATGAAAATTTATTTAATAATAGATGAAAAATAATACATACATTCAATTTTCATTCATTTTATGGATTTAATGGAATACTTGAAAATATTATTTATATATTGTACAAAGAATATGGAAAGTTTTCATGGAACATTATTTGATAAATTATTTTTTATATATATTATATATGGTTATTTGATTAATTGTTCTTTCCATCATATAAAAAACATGTCCAAAATTAGAATCCCTTGGGTATATCCATGATCCCCTATTTTAGGGAACCAATTGTCTACCCCTATTATATATCCTACCAATGTAGGATACACATGGTGGAAGAGGTGTCAATTGGAAAATATATATGGTATGTGTGAGTGAATGTCAGAAACTATGGATGGGAATGTGTATAAGGCCCATATAATTATAGAATGTATATTGGTCGGCCAAATCCCTTAGTGGTTTGTGAATGGTCTAACATTGTCTAATCCACCAAAGCTTTCTCTAAAAATGAGTAGGGAAGATTTTTATAATAAACTTGACTAATTTATATTCAGATATTCTAGGTGGTATGTTAGTAGATATAAACAATAATTCTTTGATTATAAATATGGATTGATCTTGAGATATTCGATTGAATTGGTCTCCACGATTTGATCTCCCACAACATTTTCTTTCTGTATTCACATATTCTCTTCATCGTATCGATAATGAGATTTGCAGAATAATTGAATATAACCATTGTTCATATATCTAAGATAGTGCTAGTGATCAATCAATGTTAGTGAAAATGAGTCTAGTCAACTAAACTGATGTCATGATTACAATCAATATAAGATATGAATACGAATAATTGAAGAATAAAATCTATCACATAATGTTTTTGAGAGAATGAGATGTACTGAAATATTTCATTAGAAGAAAATCTAGGGATCGTGTGACCATTGGCTGAATGTTATCTCTGAAACATGAGAATCTACCAGATGTAAGAAATATGATTAATATAATATTATCTGAGAACAAATTCTTACATTTAAATGAGAATGTATCTTCATTTGATATAATGTATTATCTTTCCCATATATTTTCAAAATATTTACTTAATAAATAGAGGCATGATTGAGGAATTATGGCCCTACAGATTGAGATATTGATAGAATCACTTTAAAAGGAGTTGTCTTGTTGATTAATTCACATGAAGGGTGTATAATCACGAGTGATATAAATATGAAAAATAGTCTATCACAAATTATTCTATTTACGTGAAGTATAGGACGAGACACCATGCACATACATTGTTTCACGAGATATTGATCCCACTTATATACAACATGTCTTAAAACAGAACTAGAAGAGATAGTCATATTCATAGAAATGAAACACATGAATAAAATAATTTTTACAAGATGTATTTTTATGAAGCCTATGGAAACAATCAAGTGTAATGTATAGGTGACATTATGATCCTCATTGGTTAATAAAATATGTTGATAAGAAAACACACACAACCCATCATATCACTCAATTTTCTTTAGAAGAATCCACAAATAAACATATTTTAATGTTAAGGTACTCATTAAGGACAACCTTGGTTATTTGAGTGAAACAATGAATTTTTTTATATCTTACAATGAAATTTTTTATTATGTTAGGAAACATGAGGTGAAACATGTGATCACATGTCTTTTAAATAGTCATGCACCTCACATAACTTTGGTAAAATATTTTGATTTGTATGAAATAGTGATGTTTTGGAGTGGAAAAAATGGGAAATAAATCCATGAATTCTTACATTCATTCATGATATAATTTAATTTTAGGAGAATGACTTAATATTTATTTGAATTCAAGTATTAATAAGTAAATAGTTTCCTGAGGAAATAACAAAAATTAAAAAATTATATGTTAATATTAATATAAAAAAATCATAATTCATATATTAAAGGGATTACAATATTTTTATTCCATACATGAAGTTTGAGAATGTCACATTTAATATAATCTACCAAAATAGTGGAAATTAGGGTTGATATAGAAGATGGGAATAATATCACAATATCCTAAATCAGAGATTACCACATTAGGGGATTTTTAATGTCTGTTTTTCATCTAAATTTTCATGAAGATGTTTTATGAACCACATTACCTCAGTTATTATAGTTTGGACATCATCCAAAGGAAGGATGGATTTATATAGCATAGTTTCACAATGGAAACTCATCAAATACTTGTGATCATAGATTTTAAAAAAGACTAAAAAGATAAAAAGGGTCTAGATGTTTATATAAAAATGTTTTATATTGCATGATCATAATGGAAGATCACATGATCAACCATCATTGGATTAATCCTTGAATAAAGGATGATGGATCTTTGTTTGAGATGAGATTAATAAGTCACTTGTGTGATTCAAGAGATTAAGTCTATAGTATATATTATGGGATTGGTTAGCGTGGATTCTGATATAACTATGGGATATAGTATAAAGAACCTCATACTTGGATTTAGAAGTGATATATTGTGAATCTGTGTTGACCATTATAACAGATTATAATATTATATTAGAGAATCATTATAGGGGTGAATAACCAATATAGAAATGAGTCGTAATTTATAGATAAAAATGTAAATATCAATTCTTTCTCTATATTTTTTTCATCATTTGATGTTAGAACAAATATATATAACTATTAGTATTTATAAACATATTAATTTCATGATAATGACTTCAAATAAATTATAAAACGAACCCCACTTATTCACCCCATCCTCTATGTGGTAAATCTGTCTTGAGGTACTACAATTGGTATTATATGGAAGGAGACATATAAAGATCAAATTGAGTTTTTATGAATAGAATAATTAATTAAATTTGTGACATACCTAAAAAATTAAAAATGAATTTACTCATTAGGATTATAATATGAAACATTCAATTATAGATAAAGAGATTAAAAAAAAGAGACATGTAAGAAATGTAATGAATAATCCTTCAATATATATAGAGATATATCAATGTAAAGTTAATAAAATGGGTATATGTTGTAGTGTTTCTTTTGATTATTATAATTTTTTTTAATACTAATCATGTTGTCATAATAATGGATCACCTAGTGATCTCCATTTTCTATTTGGAGAACATCTAATGTATATCCCTAAATATGATAAAAAATATAGTACTACTAGAATAAAATTTATTTTAGATAAAAACATACTTCTATAAGAAGTGGTTAATTCTATGGATACGGAATTATATAACACATTTCAAATACCTTACATTATCGGAAAAAAATTTAAATAAAAAAGAAGACATACTTTTTCATTATAATGAATGATTTTCTAAAAATATATAAAATTTTTAAGGAAGTTGTTGTGAGAAATAATAAACTGGGATTGTATTTATATAATCATTCTTTTATATTGAATTGTTCGAAAACATTTAAATGGTTTTATAAATTACTCAAATGAAGCACAAACATAATAGATTAATGGAGATTAATGATTCATTATGAGAATTAATAATAATACCTGAAGAACAATTGAATATGATAAAATAGGATTGGGAATCCTTGTTGACATTAAATGACAATGCAAATAACTCCCTCTATAGTATGTGTGTCAAGATAGAGGTGATAAAAAAATATATTGAATAAGAAAAATATCGTACTTTCCAAATAAATAAAAAAGGTATACTTTCAGTCAATTTTTTGATAATCAAGATTCCATAAAAAAATGAGATCATTATTTACTGAAATTGAATCATCCTCTATGATCCTAGTATCCAATATCCAATAGGATATTTTTTGTAATAATGATACTTCTAGTGTTGGTGGTAGGTTATAAAACAATATATAATAAATTTTGGATGGTAAAAAATGTTGTTAAATCCACTATATCGATGGTGAATGTGAAAATAAAAATGAATAATTCTTCCCTAGGAATTATCCCATAGAATTGATTTTGCACTGAAAATAAGTAGGGTTCCCAACACATGAAAACTATAAATAGTACACCACAAAAGATTTAATAAGGATTACCTGAGAATTTTGGTATTTATAATGTATAAGGAATAATGTGTTTGAATGTTGTAATAATATGGAAAACTTGAAAAATAAATGAGTGAATACACTTAGAGGTTGAAAATATGAATAAAATATTAGAACTAGTCCAATGAAGAAAAAATCAGATATTATGAATATCTCTATAAAGAATAGATTTTATGGCATGGTAAATTTGTATGAGTAATGTAACATAGGTAGTCATTATTATGAGTTATAGTATGTTTCTATAATTTAAAAATAATCTAATTATGTGAAGAGAAGACCATAAAAAAGGGAAGGTAAGTATGAAAGGAGGTTGAAAAGTCAGTCTTCATATTTGGAAAAATAAGGAGGACTTTTAGAAAAAAAATAACATATAATATCAATGAGAAATCTAATTATATATCAAAGGAATAGATAAATGATTCAAGAAAATAACTAATCCCTAGGAAATAGAATGAATCTTTTTAATAAGTATAGAAAAAAATATATGGACAAAATATATATCAATGTGGAATATATTAGATTTGTTATTTTTGATGGTGATTTGAAACATATATGCACCAGACTAATAATTAACGAATAACATGTAATTTTTAGGAAACAAGAACGAGTCATGGGGATTTGATGATGAACATGTCTGAATATACTATCAGAGAAAAGATGATGTGACTTGATATTCATCCATGATTTTATGATGAAATAGTTATAAATTATTAAAAGTAGTTTATGGAAGATGTAATTATAAGGGTAATTTTTTTTGAAATAAATGAAATGACTGTGAATAGACATTACCTATACAGAGAACAGGATGATTCTATAATAGAAAAAAGAGGTATGTTATATTTTAATTCTATGAATATAGGAAATTTCAAGAAGTTTTTCCTAGAAGTTGGACCAATTCAATTGAAATTGGATAAAAAATTATAGTATCATTAAAAAATTGATGATACAAATATAAAGAAATTTTTATTAGAATATTAGTTGAAAATTATCTATTCCACATAAATATAGTGACATGTGTGATTATTGTTCTAAATCTAGACCTTTTTCACACAAATATATGTAGATTCTACAAAATCAATGGGCTCTGTGTTAAATTAAATTTAATGAACCAGATACCTCATGTACTCGAATCATTAAAATGTTAATAGAGACTTCATGGAAAAGAAATACTAATATTTTTAGAAAAGAATTTCCCATATTGAGAGTAATTTCAACATTAATGTTACACATTATGAACAAGATGATAATAGAATTTTATGTTATATATGATTTATTTTAAACTATAATGTAAGGTATTTATTATGATGGATTCATCCCATAAGAGGTATTAATGATGATATTAATCAATTAAGTGTTTAGTACATGGTGAATTTACATCTTCTAAGCAATTTTTTTGAATTTATTGATGAGGTCTTACCATCACACCCTTATTTGTAATTCCTAATTATATTAATCATCTAAAATTAGGTTGATTAAATATTAGAGTCAATTTGAGGCAAAGGTGGAGCTGTATTTTTTCCACGTAAACTTTTCGTAATTCAATTTCCAAGTGTTTATAGGATTTACCATTTCATTAATGATTTTAATTATTCAAAATCTATTTAATTATACATCTGTATTTTGGTCATGATTTCTCCTACATTTTATTTTATGGACATCTAAGGAATCATGGTGGTATCGTTATTTTTTCTAAACCAACATAGCCTATGTAGACTAAGCGTTGATTAACTAATGTCTATTTTTATGGATAACACTATGTGGCCAGCCCTCAATTAGAAGTGTTCAGGAAGTAACTATTTTAATTAAGGAGAACTTTTTTTTACATGAATGGTTATATGAGAGGACACTAAATTCTCTTTTAATTTGATTTCCAATAAAGAGAGTTATTTTATATTACATAATTAGGTGAATGACATGAGTTGATATTGTAAAAAAACTAAAAATAGAGAGATTGTTGAGACTAAGTTGAATTACTTCTCAATAATTCAACATGTCTATGTTGATAACGTGGCGATTCATAGAATATAGTTATGGATAGACTTGAATTAATTGGATGTCATGATAAATAAATATTCTTTGTGAAGTAAAAGGATTTTTTAAGTGATGTTATTATTCAAATATATGTGTCGATGATGACAATATATTTTCTGCAAGATGAAGATGTGTATTTCTTTACAATATAATTCCCTAAAGGGTATTTAAAGGGGCCACTGATGTTAAATTTAAATTTTTTATATATAAGATGATGAGATGTCATAGAGAATTATTTTATAAAATATATATTTTATCTATTATATAATTTTAATTCTTAAAGTATTTTTGATGGCCTCATATATAAGATAAGAAAAACTGTAGAATCACATAATGGATAGACCTCAAACACATTTAGGCATACCTAAGGGTTGAAACATAATAGAGAGAAGGGTATTTAAAGGGCCCACTGATGTGAAATTTAAATTTTTTATATATAAGATGATGATATGTCATAGAGAATTATTTTATAAAATATATATTTTATCTATTATATAATTTTAATTTTTAAAGTATTTTTGATGGACTCATATATAAAATAATGAAAACTATAGATTCTCCTAACGGATAGACCTCAAACACATTTAGGCATACCTAAGGGTCAAAACCTAATAGAGAGATAGTAAAAGGATGGTACATATAAGTTCCAAGGTGTGAAAGGGAATGTGTATAAGAACCATAATAGTGAAAATCTAGAGTAGTGGAATGGATTTATTATTTTCCACATATATGTATTAAATCCATGATGGTGGTATGCTTCTATAATTTAAATATAATCTAATTATGTGAAGAGAAGACCATAAAAAAGGGAAGGTAAGTATGAAAGGAGGTTGAAAAGCCAGTCTTCGTATTTGGAAAAATAAGGATGACTTCTAGAAAAACAATAACATATAATATCAATGAGAAATCTAATTATATGTCAAAGGAATAGATAAATGATTCAAGAAAATAACTAATCCCTAGGAAATATAATGAATATTTTTAATAAGTATAGAAAAAAATATATGGAAAAAATATATATCTATGTGGAATATATTAGATTTGTTATTTTTTATGGTGATTTGAAACATATATGCACCAGACTAATAATTAACAAAAAACATGTAATTTTTAGGAAACAAGAACAAGTCATGGGGATTTTGATGATGAACATGTCTGAATATACTATCAGAGAAAAGATGATGTGACTTGATATTCATCCATGATTTTATGATGAAATAGTTATAAATTATTAAAAGTAGTTTATGGAAGATGTAATTATAAGGGTAATTTTTTTTGAAATAAATGAAATGACTGTGAATAGACATTACCTATATAGAGAACAGGATGATTCTACAACAGAAAAAAGAGGTATGTTATATTTTAATTCTATGAATATAGGAAGTTTCAAGAAGTTTTTCCTAGATGTTGGACCAATTCAATTGAAATTGGATAAAAAATTATAGTATCATTGAATAATTGATGATACAAATATAAAGAAATTTTCATTAGAATATTAGTTGAAAATTATCTATTCCACACAAATATAGTGACATGTGTGATTATTGTTCTAAATATAAACCTTTTTCCCACAAATATATGTAGATTCTACAAAATCAATGGGCTCTATGTTAAATTAAATTTAATGAACCAGATACCTCATGTACTCGAATCATTAAAATGTTAACAGAGACTTCATGGAAAAGAAATATTAATATTTGTAGAAAATAATTTCCCATATTGAGAGTAATTTCAACATTAATGTAACACTTTATGAACAAGATGATAATAGAATTTTATATTTTATATGATTTATTTTAAACTATAATATAAGGTATATATTATGATGGATTCATCCCATAAGAGGTAGTAATGATGATATTAATCAATTAAGTGTTTAGTACATGGTGAATTTACAACTTCTAAGCAATTTTTTAGAATTTATTCATGAGGTCTTACCATCACACCCTTATTTGTAATTACTAATTATATTAATCATCTAAAATTAGGTCGATTAAATATTGGAGTCAATTTGAGGCAAAGGTGGAGCTGTATTTTTTCCACGTAAACTTTTCATAATTATATTTCCAAGTGTTTATAGGATTTACCATTTCATTAATGATTTTAATTATTCTAAATATATTTAATTATACACGTGTATTTTGGGCATGATTTCTCCTACATTTTATTTTATGGACATCTACGGAATCATGGTGGTATCGTTATTTTTTCTACACCAACATAGCCTATGTAGACTAAGCGTTGATTAACTAATGTCTATTTTTATGGATAACACTATGTGGCCAGCCCTCAATTAGAAGTGTTCAGGAAGTAACTATTTTAATTAAGGAGAACATGTTTTTACATGAATGGTTAGATGAGAGGACCCTACATTCTATTTTAATTTGATTTCAATTAAATGGAGTTATTTTTTATTACATAATTAGGTGAATGACATGAGTTGATATTGTAAAAAAACCAAAAATGGAGAGATTGTTGAGACTAAGTTGAATTACTTCTCAATAATTCAACATGTCTATGTGGATGACGTGATGATTCATAAAATATAGTTATGGATAGACTTGAATTAATTGGATGTCATGATAAATAAATATTCTTTGTGAACTAAAAGGATTTTTAAGTGATGTTATTATTCAAATATATGTGTAGATAATGACAATATATTTTCTTCAAGATGAAGATGTGTATTTCTTTACAATATAATTCCCTAAAGGGTATTTAAAGGGGCCACTGACGTTAAATTTAAATTTTTTATATATAAGATGATGAGATGTCATAGAGAATTATATTATAAAATATATATTTTATCTATTCTATAATTTTAATTCTTAAAGTATTTTTGATGGCCTCATATATAAGATAAGGAAAACTATAGAATCACCTAATGGATAGACCTCAAACACATTTAGGCGTACCTAAGGGTTGAAACATAATAGAGAGAAGGGTATTTAAAGGGGCCACTGATGTGAAATTTAAATTTTTTATATATATGATGATGATATGTCATAGAGAATTATTTTATAAAATATATATTTTATCTATTATATAATTTTAATTCTTCAAGTATTTTTGATGGCCTCATATATAAAATAATGAAAACTATAGAATCTCCTAACTGATAGACCTGAAACACATTTAGGCATACCTAAGGGGCAAAACATAATCGAGATATAGCAAAAGGAGGGTACATATAAGTTCCAAGGTGTGAAAGGGAATGTGTATAAGAACCATAATAGTGAAAACCTAGAATAGTGGAATGGATTTATTATATGCCACATATATGTATGAAATCCATGATGGTGATCGGAATCCCATATAAGTATTTTAATGGTATTATAGGTTCTAATCACCCATATATAGCTCAAACAATGATAGTGATTTGGATTTATAATTAAATAGATCAAATCCACTTTATCGATTCAATATAGGATACAGAGAATAAATGAGCTATTACATTTTCATTAAACTAATTTATAGAACCTGATAAATTTCATTGAGATGATCTCAGACGTCTGAACTCCTTGAAACATATTTTTTTACTCTCTCATTTTCATTAATGATTCTATGAGTCTAATGACAGCATTATGTAATACAATAAATGTTCATTGATCAAGACCGATTCTAGTGATCAATCCTTGAGGGTTAGAATGTGTCAGTTCGATCAAACTGAATCTATGGATGTAATTAAATCTTTCATGATTCAAATGATTTGAATTATAGGTGTCATTGCATGTATCTGTTCTAAAAAAGAAATGAAATGAAATATTTCATCAAATGATAATCCATGGGTCACATTAGCACATCTCGATAGATATCTTATTATCATGAGAATCTATCACAATAAAAAAGAATATCATACTGACATCACTTGAAAATAGATTCCATCCCAAAATGAAGAATGTAGCGTCATTTGAAATAATATCCCATCTTTCTCATATATTTTCAAATTATTTATTCATGATTATAAAGAGTTTTCCCATAACGAAATCAACAATATCAATTAAGTAATCATGAGATGAAATCATGTGAATTGTGCGAAGATTCAACCAATTTCAGGAAGTTCAATTAAGTATATATTTTATGAATTCATGTGATCCCATGATCCCCAACCATTTGAGTGATTCCACAGAACAAAATTATAATAAGTGGATATTCAGTATATCATCCTATAAAAAAACGAGGCTTGAGAGATAATAGTGGATACTAACCTTTGAGATATTGATAGAGTCTATAAAAATAGAGATTATTAATTGATTAATTCACATGATGGGAGATGAATAATGATGTATCCAAACACGTGAAGGATTATCTCAGTAACTATGTTAGTTAAATAACGTATACTAGGAGACAATGCATACAATCCACAAGTCCCTTGATATTGATCCCATGGATATTCCTCTTTTCTCACAAAGGGTCCCACAAACACAACTATTGTCACATAAAATTATAATGTGAGGTAATTATTTTTTATTTGAAGGATTTTGAAGAAAAAAATGTAAAATAATCTAGTTTCATTCATTGGTGTTCTTTTGAACCTCATGGTGTATGAAAATTAGATGAAAACATATCATAGAAAATTCCTAGTATGAGCTGAAGATGTTTGAGAATAATATTTAAAAAAACATCTTGTTGCCTATAGGAACTCTCGATATAAAACCTCTTACATGATAAGGATGGCCAAATAGTGTTTTAAGATCTTTTGAAAAACCTTGAAATTATGAAAAGGCAATTGAGGGAACACACAAGATCCTAGATCTTTTAATATGACATTCTATTCACATAACATTGAATAGGTCAAGCGCTTCACATGAAATAGTAATGTTTTGAAGTGACTAATTAGTGATTGAAATACCTGTATTCTTACATGTAGACATGAATGAATTTTAATGCATTGTAATTCATTCATGTCTATATGAATGAATGTATGCAAAAGTAAATATTCACTAGGATAAATAATGAAATGTAAATAAATAAATGTTTATTTTTTCATGATATAATAAATTTAGAATTATTATATGAAATGGATCACAAATTGATTATGGAATGCAAGAAAATTTAGAACGACAAATGTAATATTCTTTTTAGGAATATTTTGTAGTGAACATCACACTGATGATTGGAAGTATTTTAGAAGAGCTTCAATATGAGTTTTTGATGTATTGATATTGTGAGAGATCCTTAGTGAAAATAATTATCCTAGAATATCTTGTGTGAAATGATTTTATATATTGATTAAGGTCGGGGAATCATCATAAAGTTATAAGTATTACATTTGAATTGTTTTACGTAAGAAATAGACCAAAAATATGTGTTCCGTGATTTTTGAGTAATACATGCACGGTGAAAAGAATCATGAATTTTACATTGGAATGATTTATCTATAATGGTAATGGAGGAACATCAACATATAAATATAAAGTAGATAAATCCTTCAATAAATGAGGAATCATCAATGTTTGATCTTGAAGAATGGTGTCTCTTATGTCATTCAACACTAAAAGAATCTAGTTCAGATTATAGAGAATGCTAGTGTGGATTTAGGTAACACTATGGGATGTAGTATAATTAACCTCTTATAAAGATTCTTGATAGATACTATGTGACTCTATATATACCATTGTAATTGATTATATTATTATTGTGGATGCTAAATATTTTGTTTAATAACCACCATGAAATGGAGTGGGATTTTTTTGAACCAAGTAAATAATATGAGTTGTGCCCTTTCTTATTATTTTGGTTTATTATGGACTACAATAATATATCATTGATTGGATCCAGAACCATATCATGTTCATGTGGTTGAATTAGAATAATTTTTTTTTTTAAAATAAAACATTAATTCACCCCCTAGTGGGCTATCCATAATGTGACATTAGGAACATTATAAATTACAAAAAACAAATATAGTTGTCAATAAATATTATTTTTTTAAACTATTCACATAAATATAAAATTGTTCATAAAATGATCAATATATCTACATAATATTATTTTGTTATGATAAATATGAAAATTAATATCATATTTAGCAAATAAAATTTCTAAATTATCAATAAACATATTTTAATATTCTCTTATAATAAATTTAAATACAATTTTTTTATGAAAAATTAATTTCTGTGGATAAATTTACATTAATATATATTTACTTATTATTTATTAATAACTATTTATGGAATTACTATAGATTTCGACTATTATATATATTACATAATGTCGTTAATCCTATATATAACATAAAATTCAATAGACAGGAAATAACCGTCAAATTAACATTTACTAAATCAATTGTATAATGTGGTTTGGATAAAATTTGTGTAACTATAAATGAAGATATCAATGAATTAAATATTTTTGTAGAAAATGGTATCATAAAATATTGGGGAGTTAAATTGAGACCTTTGTAATATGAACATTTACCTAAAAATTCCAAATATTTGACATAATAAATGGTGGATATATATGTTATATCATACTCAAGAGTTCCAAAGTAAATTCCTCTAATTTTTCATTTAAATAATTGTTATCCATGTTAGTGTTATTATTTTTTAGCCCATTATCTCAATAAAAATAAATCTATATTAGTTTATCATCATAAGATATATCATTCATCATTTTTATGACATTAGAATGAAGTAAATATTAAGTATTAAATATATAATTATTAAGGAGATATTTATGGGACACAAGATTAAAATGAGAGATATTTTTTGGAATTTATAAATGAGAAGATACCATCCAAATACTCTCTTGAATTTTAAAGGGATCTATTTTTTAATGAATTATATTTCACTACTTTATAAATATGATAACATTATTTGTACCAAAAAAATTATAATACATTTCCACCAACTACATAATCTATATCCCACCAAAATATGTCAGTAATACTTTTTTCACATTAGATATGACCATATATATTGTTGGATAGAGATATCCTTTACTGTCATATCCTTATCCATATCACATACCAATATACTTCTTTATCATACTAAAACCCCTAATGTTGTAGATCAATGATTCTTATAATATAGGGATTCATAAAGGGACTAAACATTCATGGGTAAAATATATTTTTGTATGAAAACTATACTAGGGAAAGTTATTGATAGAAAAACCATTAAAATCATGAGAGACATATATCCAGATATCCACCGATATTTTTATGGTTGTCCCAATATAAAAATCATTTTAATGATGATATGATGCAGTAAAACACAATGTTGAATGCTGATCATGTTGAATAATTTCCAAAAAAAATTGACAAAATTATTTTATTCCTAACAAATAAAATTTTTTGGGATTGTATTTGAAAATTAACTTATTCCATAATGTATAATTTTGACATCTAAGAAATCATCTTTGATGCAAATAACATGTGATGAAATCAAAATCAATCGAATACATCCAAAATATAATTGTTCCCATTAGATGTTATGAGGACTTCAATAATGAGATCCATCATAAGTTTTTGGAATTTAATTAATGTATGGGTATTGTTTTTAATAACCACTAGTACTTATTTATCTCATTCGTAAATTTTTCACATACCATGAATCATTATACATACTATGAAATATTGTTTTTCATGTTTTACCAATAGAAATAATATTTAATATATATATAAATATTCTTATTTCAAGGGATGATAAATAATTATAAAATAAAAGCTATATCAAACAACTTATTCAACAAGTGTACTATTTAAGTCAAAAATACTATATTCCAATTCTTTAGCATCCCATATCAATGATAGATTACCTCATTTAAAATTCTATTATTATTTAGTAGTTATAAATCATCCGTATATTTTCCTAACTCTTCAACTAGATAAATGGTCGATAATTCCTCTAATAATTATAATATTTATACCAATTCATCAGGATTACAAGCCACACATTATTTAAATCAATTAATATTTGATCAATTTTAATCCAAATATTGGAAAAACTTGCATGGCCTATTTGAAACAATTTTTCACCACCTAGACATTCCATGAATAATGATACATAATATAAAATATAATTTTTCTTTTTTTCACACTAGAAATACTATTTCATATCTCTATACATATTTTTAATTTAATAATGATTAGAGAATGATGAACTATAAGCTACATGATGCTTCTCACTCTTTCAATAATTTACAGATAAGGAATATAAATCAATCTCATACCATATCAACATATTATAATTATGGAGGAACTCATGAACACTGTGAATATTCTAATATATTTATTAATATTCATTATGATTCTCTATAATCCTCATAGTGGTATATAGTTGAAAAATAATGTAAGAATGAAATGATATATCGCATTCCTCGGGTTTTTGATACTGATCTTGTGAAAATAAATATGTATTGGATCTAATTAAATCCTAATCATGAATAACCTCATATGGTTCTTCTTACACTATGAATCACCCACCTTCATTTTTATCATAAGGTGGTAATGTATTAATAATTCATAAACATTAATAAATTCCAACAACCTTATCTAAAACAAATTCCACTCATTCTGTGTGAAAATACCCATTAAAAATTTATGATTGATAAATATATCACACTTTTAACCATAATAATAATGCCTCTATCTCGTTGATGAAAAAACTAACCCATATAGATTTTAATCATGATTTGGGTAATTATCCTCATTTTTCAACATTTTTTGGGATTCATATGCAATGACTATATAATTATACATGCAGATACATCTAGTTCCTTATTTCATACTTCAATATTGATAAAAAAATCATATACACTCTAGGGTAAAGTGAGTATAGGTTCATAAACAGACCTCTCCAATTCCTATAAATTATATTCACATTCATTTATCCACAATTTTGTAACCGCCTTATAATTCCATATAATGAGTGTATTTTCTAGTTATGAGAAATATCATACAATGAATCTGTTTATCCATCCATGAATAGAAAAAAATGGATAAAAGTAACTATTATTGGTCTAGGTAATTTCTCAATAATATATTTCAATAATGGATCCACAGAAATACATTGAAATATGATTATATATCCCAAGAATGAAACATTAGGAATACAAAATTAAAAAATGAATACATTTTCATATTTATTCTCCTTCCATAGGGACTTCAGTACAACTCTTAATCGACCATCATACTTTTCCTTATATTTTGAACATATAAAAATATCATCAATATAGAAAATGAAATATTGATCAATGTGATATATAGATAAACTATTTGTCTGATCCATAAAGATAAAATGGGCATCAGTGATTCATAATTAATTCACTATATATTCATTAATCCCATACCTCATATGAAATAACATAATTTATATATCCTATATAATTCTAATAAAGTGATGGAATCTATAATAAAGATCAATCATGAAAATTTATAGACCTCCTCATAATCAATGAAATAAATCACAAATACGGGGTATATGATATTGTTTCTTGATTAAGAAATTAATATTTACTAGATAATCAATTCATAGAAAAATTTATCTATGTAATTTCAATCTATATTAAAAATTGAACACAATTCTATAACACTATGGAGTTTGAACTCGATGTGAATATTATATATTGTTTTCTTCCTCCATTCAAGATACTCACATGGTACCTTTCTATAAGGAGTGGTTGAAATAGGTTTAGCACTATTTATGAGTTCTATTGACAAATCAACTTCAGAATTATAAAGATAACTAGTCAATTCCTCTTGGAAAATAATCATCTTACTCCCACAATGTTGAAATTTCCTCAATTCTTTATTTATCCCCAAACATATGAGATTAATTATCTTTATAGATTATATGTAAGACCTAATTGATAAAATTAACTTCAATTAGTGTTTTTACGAGTCTTTTTAACTGAAAATGTTCCTATGTGCATTTGGAACATTAAATATGACATTCCTTCCCAAAAAGTAGATAGAGGATCCATATAAAGAATTAAAATACATTCTTATAATGAAATAAAATTCCTCTCTGGGATGGATCATAATTTTTTTAGGATGAAAAATCACACATAATTTTATTAGAGGGGAACTAAAGACTTAATATGACACCTTCATACAAATAAGTCTTTTCACTGCTCACTCAACATCTAATCATTTATTTTATAGTTTTATACCTTTTAAAAAATCATTTATAATAAATGGGTTTGAAGACCCTAAATCATGTAAGAAATTAGATATTCAATAGTGGATGGTATGCATTCATTTTTCAAAATCATTCTCATAACAAATATTGACAGTCATGAGCCCACAAGATTTCAAACTAAATATTAGCTAAAGTTTTTATTGATGATGATCTTAATCAAAATCCATTGATTTTTTGAACATGTTTTGTTTATTTCCATACTCAATACATATTAAGTGTTTGAGTGTGGTCGATTAATTATTAGGAATAATCTATTGCTCTCAATTTTCAACTACCCGCTTCTTAGCCTCATAAAATTCATGGGAATCATGACCTACCTTTTCACACGTAAATTACATCCCAATAAATATCATGAAATTTCCATGATGTTCTATCCAATATTTTTTTCGTATAAATGTTTTATATTACATTCATCCATGTAATTATTTAAGATTTCATGGGCCTCCATCATTGTTTTCATATCAAAACTATGGTACGAGTGAGAATATCAATATTTAATTTCTTCCTTGAGTGGACATAGAACAATTAATTCTAATAAACTTTTATCTATTATTCCAAATAAATTTAAAAGGCCAAGATTTATGAATCTTAATAAGTAATCAATTTTTTTCAAGGATGTTATTAAAACCATAATTAATGATTGGATGTGTTATAAAATTATCCTCATATGTACCTATGTATTATCCTTATTCTACTAATATTCTAAGAATTCCTTCAATATTTTCCTATGTAGAATATGGGTGATGAATTTTCCAAAAACTATACACCTATATTATCCCATTATAGTGAGTAAATTATTAATTCATTATTCATATTCATAATAATATTACCTTGTTCATCTACTTACCCATCAAAAGTCTATTTTTTCGGTCAAAATTTTCAGGTTTTCGAAAATGGTTAATATAAAAGTATTTTTCCATTAGTTTTGATCCATCTCGGAACAACTAGTTGATCATAAGAACAAAAAATGTAAGGTAGATGTTGCCTCTTAAAAATCACTATAGTACATTATTTCTTTTTTGGATCATTCATATACTCAAAATGATTTAGGTTCTGAGAATGTTTCTTTATAGTACAAATAAATATTTATAATTAAATCATATATCATTTGGCAACAGAGATGGACAATCATTTCATAGTCCATCACATTCGTTGTTAGTATGGTATAATATGGTCCTAACTATTAACTAAATCAAAATAAAAAAATGATTAAATCATATATATATTAATAAAATTAAGATATTATATAATATTCATATATCCTCATGGGATGTGTAAATAATGACATATTTTTATCAATATGTAAAATAAAAGGTTTATCCAATAATATCCATGGGAATTAAAAAAACATTCAAATTTTATAAATTACAAAAAAAATTATTCCCATGGTTTACGAAAAATCTATCACTACTCTATAATAATATACTAATCCATTCTCTAAGACAAACTATAATGAAAAAATTAGAAAAAAATATTACATCATTTTAGGTAATCATTCATTACAAAAAAATTTAAATTTCATAACCATAAAGGATTAGTGTCATTGGATAAAATATACAAGAAAACTTTATTTAGGAACATTCTTAAACAACTATAATCATGTTATTATCCCATTATTTTTATCTTTTTACATACCATATATAATACCATTCTTTATAAATGGGGTATGGTGAACATATAATTTACTATGCTCAAATACACAGTGTGGTTATTTACGAGAGAAATATATTTATTGTCAAATGAATGTATAAGATAAGAATAAAGGTATTAGTTAATGATGAAAACATGAATTGATAATACCCAATTGGGCGTGAATATAATTCATTATTAAAGGTATTAGGAATTAACATTTTAGTATGATAAAATAAAAAATGTGATAAAACATCGTAAATCAATCATTGACCATATGTTCATTTCATGAGCATTTTATAACATTGTAGAACCATCATGAGCATAAATTTTTTTCATATGTCATGTTTAAATAACAATACCATCAAATTATAGTAGTTGAGGAATCAAACCATGTTTCCCATATAATAATATATAGGCAATTTTCTCATATTCTCCATAGTGGATCAGCAATCACCTCATGATATTCATAGTGGATCATGTAAATTAACTGCCATTGTTTAATTATATGATGGGATATAAAACATTATCTAATGCACCGTATATATATATAATTCTATCCCCACCCATAACATAATAAAAATAAAATATTTGGGTGCCAAAATATCATAAAACTTTAATCATATAATCATATCATAAACCATGTTGAGAAAAGTGGTTCATTAATATTTCATAAATCTATTATTTCCTAAACCATATAAAATAAGCCGGATTATTAAACACCTCATTATAATTCTAAATACTTATCATAATAATTAATAATTATAGTGAAATTATATTATATAATTATTAAATTCTATTTAACACAAAATTATACCACCATAGTTGAAAATCCTTTTAAATGTTCTGTGGAATATTTTTTGGGGAAAATAACATTGATATTTAGAAATGTCATATTTGTAGTCAATTTTTTGTAAAAATATCGTGTAAATTTTTTCTTTGAAAATTACAATGTAAAATTTAGTATATACATAAAAAAATTATTTTTATTGTAAGGTTATGAAGTTACATTCATGACATATATATTAAATCAACGATCTTGTTCACATTTTGGTAAAAAATAAATAGTACTTCATTTGTGAAATAAAAGTATTTTTTTAACAAAAATATAATATAATGTAATTTTTTTTGTACAAGTGACTCTCAATTATACTTTTAGAGAAACAATTCTTTAAACTATTTTAATGAGATCATGGGAAGTGATGGAAACTTTTTCTGGATGAAGAGTAAAGCAAAATATATTTTCTTTACAAACATTTGTTTAGTCTCTTGAAGAAATAATGAGAAAAACATCATTTAAAACCATTATATTAAATATATATCTATAGGATAAGTGAGATAAAATGGATTTATCTTATAATGTCATTAATGATAATTCATGTAGAAACAATCTCGATTAAAAATTGTTAGAGACATAAATCTAATACCCCAAGTCTCGTATTTCAACCTAAAAATTAAAAAATCATGTAAAATTAATATAGATTTAGTATAAATATATTATTTAACCACAATAATATATATCCTACTATATATTATTTACTTATATCTTCTTATACAATATTTATTAAATTTTTTTTGTTAAAATCATTGTTCTAGTTAATATCTTCATTGTTTTTCATGCATATTTTGGTTCAGTTGTCATGTACCTTATACATTTATAATAGTTTCATACTCTCTCAATTTTAAAAAATTACCGTTGTATCATATTTAATTACTATATATCCTTCTATATATTTTCTTATAATCTGGTGACACAAAATTATTTAAATCACTCTGTGGATATGATAGATGGTACACATGAAATAGTTATGTATCCACTTTTCAATGGATATAACGAATTAAAAATTAAATCATATTTGAACATTATATAATCATTAATAAATCTTATATATAACATATATTCATTTAATTTATAGTTTTTTATCATACATGTAAATAGGACGAGAAAACAGAATCATATCACTTCATGAAGGTGTTAGTCCACAAATACACATGATAAACATTATTGTTCTAAGAAAAATTGGAAGATGGTGGATAATTTTACAAAATTCAAAATGAAAATAATTTATTATATTTAATATAAATATATAATTGTCTTATAATTGATACCTATGGTTTATATGAGGTAACACATGAAATAAAATTTAAAACCCTCACTAAGAGCTGTATATCTCTTTTTGGAAAAATTCAATATCTTACACCATATGCCTTAAAATGATGTTCATTTACAATAAAAATATGATAGATTATGTGGTTAATAAATTTAGTATGATATTAGGGTTGGTATCTTTAGATATATAAGGGTTAATCAGAGTGAATAACATAGGAGTGTTGGTGTCCTTTTATATGTGAGGGGATAAAAAAATTTGGAATAAATTATAATATTAAAATAAATTTTAATTGAAAAATTACTCATAATTTATATAATTAGAAAATAATATAATAATGATTATAAATACTCTCATAAAATAAAATCCAGAAAAATTATGGTTATTTTCATAAATGAAACTCATAGTTTATCCCCATATTAACTCTTTTAATAAATAATTAAATATTAATAATCTATAATATTTAAGGTTTATAAATTTTACATGAAAAGGAAAAGATACTCCTAAATTTTCCATGGTTGATGTTATAAACAATTTCTCATTATATTTGATGAATATTAGATTTATACTAACCTTAAATCATATATTAGAGTATCATTAACATTAGTTTATTATCTATTCATTTAATTTTACATTGAATATAGTTTAAGAAAAATTACTAGAATACAAACATTTAAAAATGACTTTATATATTAAAATTATCTAATTTTTTTTGTTTGACAATAACTCAGTAAAAAAATATATTTATTTTATTAAAAATTATTTAATTTATTTTTCTAATAGTCTCACAAGAACTACCACTGTTGCGTAATCATTAGAAAAATATTTCATCAATAAATATTAAATCAATTTTCCATGAAAAAAATCATTAAAATTTTGAATAAATATTTATATCCATACATAAGGTACTTTCTCCACATAATAAAATATGGTATATATTAAAAATATTATTTAAAAAAAATTAATTTATATGTTACTAAAAATAATAAAGGGAATAATCTAAGACAAATGGCCACATAAGATGATATTTTTTTATTTTGGATGATTATAAATTATATTTACTCATATAATTACCTCATAATGAATCTCCTAATGTTTTGATATGGATCGATTTCCCCAGGCCATCGCTTTATCAATTCTAACTAGCTTCCTTGTTTCCAATCTATATACTTATTGGAGACCCATTAAAGATATATTTTAGGATGTAGAACATATGAAGACCCTTAGTTGTTAGAGTATTCACTAAGATTTATTTTTCTCACGCTCTATCATCCAATATCTAGATTGATAATGGTAATAATGGATTTTCTTATGAAGTGTATTATCAAAAACTCCCTAATTATTTTATTATTTTCTTCAATCTTAGATATGATTCAAATGATTTAATCAATAAGTCAATGTACCCTATAAATCATAAATTCACAAGGGAGGAAAAGGAAAATTGGAAAAAAAAAATAGTAGAAAATTTCACTGATAGTCTCACAGTTGATGCTAGACCTTCCTCGGGTTAGAGCTTCTATTGGATATAATATGGATGAATGTGTCTAATAAGATTCTAATGAGGCATTAAATAATATTTGTGACCAATATAGCCAGATTGGGGATGATTATTTAAAATCAAGTTCTACAAAAGCAAAAATAACCAATGACTAACTTAGAGGGTTTTATCACTCAAAATCCCTTATAAACCCAGAAATGTAGATACTACTCTGACATAGAAAGAACAATTTTCACTAGATCCTTTGATGTCTCTATAAATAAAAATATATATCCAATTCTATAATAAATCGAAGATAATCATTTTTTAACTCATTGTTTGGTAATTTGTTTCAAAATGATATTTATTATGAAAATGTTGATCCAACATTGAATGATGCAAAGAGAGTTAAGTAGGACCTGGGGGGGATTTTTTCTAGTATGGAGATACATGATACAGTTACCCAAAAAAACAAATATAGTGATGTCACTAAAAAATATTATCTTCATGTTAGATAACATATTCACTCTAAATTAGAGGAATATTTTAAAAGACATTCCACATATAAAATACTGACATCCCTTGGTAATGATTCTTATTATTTTTTAATTGATGTTTATGGGGTGAAATAAATTTAGGATTAATAGTTATTATGATTTTTTCATTGATTTACAGTTTTATTTTTGGTTCTTAAACACCTTGGAGATTATAATTTTGTATGGTCACATCATGTTCATGTATTCAATGAAGGGTTGGAAATAGTAATTAGATAACTATTTGGGATATGAGATACTTTCTAGAAAAAAGGTATCTTTATTCATCATGATCCCTGAGATCAAGTTAATAATTCACAAAAATAATTAAATATATAAAGATGAAGTTAAAAAATGATTGCTAAATTTAATTTTCTGGAAGGTCATGTCAAAACATTTTTTTAGAATTTTTGAATTGCAGAGTGAAAAAAAATATGGCGCTGAAAAAATTGTTTATATGCATCACAAAGTATGAACTTTTTGAACCTGGCCTGGTGGGAATGGTACTATCATGTCATTTAGGTGTTATGTTGAGAGAAAATCTCTCAAATAACATTGGAAATAATATACTCTATCCACAAAATATTATTACCCTCTATTTTATTATTATTCATCATTCATTCTCATAGAAAAACTATTTTAGAATATAGATAATTGTTTTAAGAAAATCAATGAAAATGTCAACCCATGAGTTAATAAAATACAATGTAAAAAAATATTATAGAATTATACATTCTAATAATGAAGAAAGAAACTATCTTGTAAAACATGAAATATCAAGCCATATTTTAAAAAATACTAATTTGGTATTAAATTATAATTGAAAAATTATATTCTTTTCCTATGTAAATTAATTTAATACATATTATTTATTTTTATCATGATTTTTAAATTACCTTTCCAATAATTTTTCATATACCTTTTTCCTTAATGACTATAAATAACATCTATTTATATTCAATTAATTAATTCTATCCTTTTTTTTCACTACATAATAGAAATACATATTTTATGAAATACAGATATTTTTTTTCTAACTAATATAAATTAACATCCTTGTATTCTAATGATTTATATTAATTCATTTTTGATATAAATTTAGTTGAGAAATGACTATAAGTAAATTACATAGAGATACAAAGATCCATGGAGGATGTCTCCACATTCTCCAGGAACTCTCTGTTCTCCCTATTCCTTATCTCCCCCCCCCCCCCATCCCCATCTCTCCATGGTTTTTTTCAGGTTCGTTTAGTAGGGTTTCCCCTCCACACTTCACTTAAGATATATTACACCTCTCATTTTCATTTAATTCTTCCACTACCTTCATTGGATAGGTTTAATTGTCTGTATACCATATTCCTATCACCATCCTGCTTTCTATCTAACATAACACACTAGGCCTCTATTTTGGGTATGTTCATTGGTTTTAGAGATGTTTTGGTTTGATGTCGGTGGCTTAATATATTTTTCTACTTCTCCACATATATTATTGGTCAACCAATTTCATTTAAATCCATTTTTGGTTGTGGTAAATGTGTATTTCATGTCATCATAGTATGGTTTTGGAGGAGGGATAGTGGCGGTCTTAGCCCTTGTTCGTATTTGTATTTGGTTTCTTCCTCTCATCTATTTGGTTCCTATTTTAAGGTAACTGAAGGTATGTTATTGTGTTTCATTTCACTATGAGTATGGATAGTTTTTTAGAATCTACAGTGATTTATGGATTGTCCCTATTGTGGATTTTTGCCTTTATTTTTTCAATGTGTTCTGGGTATCATTCGTGGTGAATTCCATGTCTCTCTATGGTTGATTAATCCCTTTTACATATACCATTATTTTGGGTTCCATCTCCCCATCTAGGTCAGACTATTGTAGTGTTCATCAAGGAAGCTGTGGGATGTGTTGTTCAGGTGGATAACGATGTTCCATGTGGAGAGACCATAATTCAGTGGTGAATTTATATAGTTGATTGTTTCTCTAATGATGATGTGAGTTAATGAAAAAAAATCCTTTGACATAGGACATTATATATTTCATAAGTCTTAAAAAAATTGGGATGTGTTTTACCTTTATGGTGGTGATATTGTTTGGTGTTTTCTATTGGAAACATTAATCATGTTATAATGATGATGAGGTTGAATGTGCATTTGAAGATGGCGGGTTCAATATTTTTCCTAGTTATTTTTTATAAATATATCTAGTTATTTTCTCTGATGGTTATAGAATGAGGATGGTGAAAGATGGTAATCATGAAGGCTAGTGACAAGAGTTATTCAGATGTGTGTGCTCATTGTTGTGATCTCATTGGGTTCGGTGTATCGAAATATAGTTGTCTTTCAATTTTGAATTTGAAATCTCTAATTGAATTGTTTATCGGTTCCAAGTACTAGTCTACTGGTTACCTCTAAACCATAAAGTGGATTTCATGACAATCAAATTAAACAGATTTTAGTAACTAGTAGTAAATTTATAGATAGAGATATAAAATTTTTATGAAACAATACATGAAATTGAAATATATAATTCCAATTTCATGAAAATGAATTTATATATATTATTTAAAGACTAAAAAATGAATTATTTTTTAGGAGATAATCTATAATGATTATTAGGGTTTTAGATTCCAAAATGAATACCAGGTACTCCTCCATTCCATCCCCTTACCGATTTTTCAAAGGATTTTAATCCACAACGAATTCCTCTAAACTCCATCCTATGTATTCTTTATATTTCCATTTGAAAATTTTTTAGGGGATTTCCTAAAGAGTCATTTATGGTCCAACATTGATTTCTATATTAAAACAGGGAGACCAATAATACATCATCTATCATTTAATATTTCATGATCTCTCATTTTATCTATTATCAACCACCACTATAAGTATTATATTGAATGATATGGGGGAATTGTTTTTAATAGTCATGTTAGTATATGGCTATAGGAACCATAATAATTGAGAATTTAATTTTATAACATAAATAACCTAGAAGTTATTGGTACATTTTCTTAATAGAATCATACATTTTTATGTTTTTATATGTCATAAAAGTAGCATCATGTTCAATTGAATTTAGATTCACATACAACTATGATTCTAATACACATTCGTTAGTTTTTTATGTTCATTAAAAATTACCATTTACTCTCTAAATAACTAGAATCTATATAGGTCATTGAATCTGTTCCTCCCAAATGAGAAGATTTATCACCAATACTAAATCTATAAAATTATTAATAGATATTGATATGCCAAATTGAACTATATAGAATCTATAGATCATGATTAATGTTGAGTATATATTTTATAAAACAATTGAATATGAATAGTATTTTTATTTTTATACTTATTTTTCTTTTGAATGGAACATATTAGAGGTTTGGAAATTAGGATAACTAAAAATAATGTAGAATCCCACTAGAAATCCTCAAAAATTAGAGGATGTGGGTGGTATGAATTGAACAACATAAACCATATTATTATATGGTATGACATATAGTGATATTAAATATATAATTATAGTCAAGATTCATACTTGCCAATCATATTGTGGAATTATAGTTAATGACATGTAAGACGAAAATCCATTTTCAAATCCTGTTAGTGGTGAGAGACATAAATCATATGAAAATAATTCCAATGATGGGGAAAATAGTTCAATGAATTTATTTCATACTATCTAATTATTGAAAATAAATATTAATATATTATTTTTATATGTGATTTTTTTCAAAACCATATATGAAAATAGGTGATAAACATTAAAGAGTTGGTTAATTTGTTAACTATAACAGAAGCTGAAAATAATGCCAATTTTATGAGATATTTGATTTAAAGTATAAATATAATCAATGAATATTTTAATTATACTACATATGAAGAGGATTAGAGATATCAATAAAACAAACTTGGTCATTATAACACCAATAGATTTTGTCGAAAAAATAAAATACATTTAATCTTTTTGTTACTATTCATTACATGAACCACTATGTTAAAACAATGTCTTTTACGACCCGTCCCCGACGCCTGTGCCGTGACTACCCCAAAACCACCTTCTAGAGGCCAGGGGAAGGCAGCTAGCACCAAAGGCGTAAATCCCGATAACTGGGAAGACATTTCCTTTATAAAAGAAAACAATCACCACAGAGTAAGGAAGCGGAAAAAGTAAACACTAATAACAAAAGAAGTGCTGAAAAGTAAATAGGCCAGAATACAAAACCAAAAGAAAGTAGAACTACAACTGAACAAGTACAACAGAAAAGATAACAGCTGGAAGGAAGGAAGCGGCTCTTGGGTTATCCTCCTAGGATCCTACCTGAAGGGTAGGTACAGATGGCACAGCTCCTGGTCGTCCACCACGGATCCTACCTGAAGGGTAGGTACAGATAGCCTCCTCCACGCTCTTGCCCGTCAACCTCCTCTGTGTGTCGTCTTGTCGTGTAGTCCACCTCCGGGTACTGACTCGTCGTGTATTCCACCTCCGGGTACTGACTCGTCGTGTAGTCCACTTCCGGGTACCGTCCA
The DNA here is from genome assembly GCA_963277665.1 of Viscum album. NCBI lineage: Eukaryota > Viridiplantae > Streptophyta > Magnoliopsida > Santalales > Viscaceae > Viscum > Viscum album. The sequence goes on along the minus strand of OY728137.1, from coordinate 608,007,641 downwards.
GTCCTCGAACACTCGGCCTCTGTCAGCACTGCCCGTCGTCTGCAACCAACATAACGAGGTGCGGGCATAGCCCGTGCAGGGGTGACTATAACGATACTCAGTAGGGACCCCAAGACCCTCAAGGTCTCACTAAACCAACAAGGATAACCACAAAGAAGATCTCAACAGATAACCTCTACTTAGGTATATGCCCATACATTTACCAAAGTTATCAAGTAACAATATCAATCATGAGGAAACACAAGGATTGTGAAATCAATAGATAGCCACTACCCATGTATATGCCCATACATATACCTAAGTTAGCAAGTGACCCATCTCAATCATGAGGTATACACAAGGTCAAAAGTCTCAGATCAAACCAGGATTTTCATTATCGAAACCGTAACTGCTAAAGAGCTCCGTCTCTGGAATGTACATTGGTCCTGTCACGACTCCGAGGTAATGCTCATTAACCTAAGACTGCTGAGGTACTCCTCCTGTCGAGTACCACGGGTCTACGGCCAACTACCGGGCACTCCGTCCGTTGAGGGTATGTCACCAAATACCGGGTGCTCTCCCTAATAGCCTACAGAGGTACTCCATCGGTCGAGTACCGCGGGTCTGCGGCCAACTACTAGGCGCTCCGTCCGCCGTGGGTCTGCCGCCAAATACCGGGCGCTCCGTCCACTGGGCTAGTCGACTCACTCCAAGTCGAGTCAGTCAAGCAGTTGTCAGGTCTTAGTCGTCTACACGGTCTCCGTACTCCGCTCAATCTTCTCTGGGAGGGTCCGACCCACGAGCTATAGGTCGATACTCCAAGTATCTCAAAGTCCCACGAAGAAGTATCTCAAATGACCTCCTCGTCATAGGGGTCTCAACGCAACAGACGGTGTGTCAAACGGACACCCAGTCTGTGAGTTATTATCCTTTTCGTCCCAGGGGCCCGGTTGGTTTCATAAGCGAACCAACCCGGCCGTATCTCAACTATACCCCGAACTCTCCTAGGGTATACTCATAGGGACCATTTCTCAACGTGATCACTAACACCGCTGACGGTTCTTCAAACGGACGTTTGGTCTGACAGATATCATCTTTTTCCGTTCTAGGGGCCTGGTTGGATTTCGGGTATAGTCCAACCAGGCTATAATCCCACCGCATCCAAAACTTGGGCGGAGGATGCCAAAAGTTCCGTATCGTCAACATGAACGCAACGTAACAGACGGCGCGTCAATCGGACGCCCGGTATGAAAGTTAATGGTTTTTCATCCCGGGGGCCCGGTTGGTTTTTAAGTCAAAACCAACACGGTCGTACTCCAACTGTGTCCAAACCTCGAGCGGAGTAAGCCAAAAGATCCTTTTCACTTAGAGGAATCCACCAACGTCGACGGCACGTCAATCGGACGTCCGAAGCTCAAGATATGAGTGTTTCCGCTCTGAGGGCCCGGTTGGTTTCGTGTACGAACCAACCCGGTCGAACACAAAGTTTTCTAAAATCTTGAGTACGATATACTGAAATGTCCGTCTCGATCCAAGGATCGCATCACCACTGACGGTGCGTCGTTCGGAGGCCCGTAGCTCAAGTTACGGCCAAAAGACCGAAAACGGTCCGAAGACGGGGGGTCTGGGCCCGGGCCGATCCGGCCCGACCCCCCTGGGTCGGCCGAACCGGGGCGACCCGACCCGGTCCGGTCCTTCCTGGGTGTGGCTGGACGGTCGGACTGGCCTGGCTCGGCTCGGTCGAGCGACCGAGCGCCGCAGCCGCGGGGCGCCGCCCCCACGGGTTGAGGAAGCCGCGGCCCTCGAGGGGCCGCGCTGGACCGGCGGACGCGGCATGTCGCCACGTCCCATGCGTGCGAGCCGGAACCGCGCAGCCGCGGGTCCATTGGCCTCCACCGCCGCAGCTTCATCCACGGCGGCCCTGTCCGGCGGTGCGCCGGGGCGCCGCCGCCTCCTGCCGCCGGCGACCCGCGCCGCCTGTAGCTTCCGCGGGCCACCGGAGTTGCTCCGGTGGTCCATTTTCCTTCCCGTCTGTGCCGCTGTTCCTCCAGGAATCCGTTCATCACTGCGGAATCATCAAATCACCCCTGCATCACGTTTTTCCATCGCCCGCCAAATCCGCACAACCACGAAGAACGACGGAGGGTTGTCGGGCCGGGTTCGTTTGGCCCGCACCCTCCACGTTAGATAAAAACAACTGGAGAATTATTCAACACATGAATACATAACCGAAAAAAATTTTAATGAATTAAAATTGTTTTTATGAACCAGGTTTTTCATTTTGAATGGAAACAAACACGGGAACGTAAAACATCCAAATAAAATCCCTACCTCATCAAGTCGTCGCACGCGGGTTCTTCGCGGATTTGATCGTCGCGGAAGGAGGCGATCGTCGCGTCGCGGAAGGCGTCGCGTCGTCACGGAAGGGCGTCACGTTGTCGCGGAAGGGTGTTGCGTCGTCGTAGAATACAGTGCGTGTCGACAAACTCCGAGGTTCAAGAACAACAGATTTAATTTTAATAATTAAATCTGTGCGTTGTTAAAAACTACAAAGGAGTTTTAAAAGAAACCAGAAAACTCTTACCTCAAATAGAAGATCGAAGATTTCGTTCCAGACGAAGGAACGTCGCAGAAGAACATCGTGGCAGAGGAAACGTCATCATCGCGGCACACGGCGTCGCGTCGTCGATTTCCGTGGTTTCGGAGTTCTTCGTCAGAGGCCAGCGTTCTTCGCGTTCTTCACGTTCTTCGCGAAGAAGGGTGAAGGAACAAGAATTCGGTCAAAAGCCTCCCAACGTGTAAACCTCAAGATGTGGCGTTGGTCTTATTTTATTACTATGCCAATGGATTTCAAACCGGTTAAGAAACGAAAAAGAGATAAGTAACGACCCATTAATTCGTAGAATTAATATAATGAAATAAACCGCCCAATTAATTGGTGCATTAAGAAATTAAGAAAATGCGTCAGTTGACTTTCATAATGACGGGTTTTCGCAGGCGCGTTACTTAGCGGAAAAGAAACGGCGGGGCTCATGCGGGCCCCACCCCACAAATATCGTACCAAGAGGGTAGGATAATTTTGGATATTACCCTATCCGGATCAACTCACCTTAAGCCGCTTTAAGTGGCTTCAAATGTCTTCCAAGTGGCTTAAGTGAAATAAAATAAAGTTTGTCGTACAATTATTTTATTTTTTTAACTTTAAGCCCAAAAATTAAAAAACACACCTGAGAAAACACAACTCCGGAAGAGGCGTTTCTAAGCAAGTACTGGTGCTGCGATTCCATCGGTGCTCTCAGAATTTGATTCCGAGCACCGGTTCAAAAGTTAAAAAAACCCGCTCATCCGTTCACTGAACGTACCCGAGCCAAACTTCGGAAAATGATTCCGGGCACACCGGGCCTCAGAATCAGGTACCGTCAGAAACTGCGTTCTTGTAAAATTACAAAGAAAATTAAGAAAAAAAATTTCCTTGGAATTTACGGGTCTTTACAATGTGTGCCATATTTTTAGCACTGATTATTTAAAATAATAGTTATATATTAGTCATTTTAATAGAATAAATTAAGACAAATAACTAAATTACGAAAATATTATATTGTCACATCTGTATAAAAATAATTTTTTTGTGATCAATAATTTATAAATGAAACCAAAAACTATATGAAAATAAAGAAAATATTTATCAAAAATAATATTTTTACTAATTAATTGATGCTACTAAAAAAATTAAAAAATGATGCTGAATAATTTTAATTAAACTTATATTTTATATATATATAGTCAACTATTTAACATTTATCTAATGTGTTTTCTCGAATAGAGATAAGAATAAATCCATTCTTATGATTACAAACAATATTTTTTTTAAATAATTATCTCACCTATTTTGGTGTAATTATTTTGAAAATTATTTTCATAAATTTAGATATATTATTTTAAAAAATAAAATTAATTTAGGGTAACTTTTTGAAAATTTTATGAGAATATTAATTTTTAATTAATAAAAAAAATTTAAAATTTCAATTGAAAAATGAATTTTCATTAAATTTATTCATATATTTAATATTTTTCAAAAGGATTTAATGTTAGAATAGTTCAAATATATATAAATTATCTAAATTTAGGCCACATTAATTATTTTTATATTAATTTTTTCTATGGTAACATTGTATACATTTTCGCATTTTCACTTTGAAAACTAGCTTTCTCATCACATCTATAAGAATAATTTAAATTATAATATTCCACTTATGTGAATGGAATTTGAAAAAATTGATTCCATTTTATTAATATGAATAATTAATTATATTTAAAAAGTCAAACTTATTTTATAACCAAAATTAATATTAATATTTATAAAAAGTATTTAGCTTAGTTGAAGTAAATTTGTGGTTAATTGGGGTTAAACAAAAAAGATAAGGGATAAAAGATCTAAAAACATGAAAAAAATTCATTTCATAGAAATAATTAAACCTTTTAATGTTTAGTGATATATAATACTCAATTTTTGGTTTTTTTAATGAAAAAATGTGGGTACTCCTTTTCCTTTTCAAGAGATTACAAGTCTGTCACTCACCTCGCTTATAAAATGCTACCACCAATCCCATCTTCTTGACACCATAAAACCCTTTTTATTTGGAATGGAAAAGAATTATTCAAATTATAAAATTGATCCACTCATTATAGAATCAATTTTTTGGAATGAAATTAATCCTTGGTAGGGTTTTGGTTCTTATCTATGTAGGTTACCCACAATAGAGGTAACATTTATCAACATGTGTTTTAAAATTATTATATCCACTACCACCATCAATTATTATTAATATAAGATGATAAAATAAACTCAATATCATAAATATAATTATATTTTTTATGTTATTTGAATGTCCTAAAAAAATCTAATATTATATGAAACATTTAACAAAGTCATCCTTCATTTGAATTGCAAACTACAGCCTCAAGAACTGATATAATTCGTTTTTCCATTTCCATGTACCATGTTGGGGTATAATTATTTATATAAAGTATATATTTTATATAATATTTATAACATATTTATATATTTGGAGTCATATATCAAATATTATGTTTTTTATTTTTCATTCCTTAGGGGATAAAATAATGTCATTAATGTGTATGATAGACTAATGCCACGCAAAGCAATGTGAATTATTTTCACTGAATCCTTTAATTGTGTATAATAAGGAGATTTTTTAAATATTTAATTTTTATGTTAAATAATTATGATATTAATTAAATATTATTAAATATTAAAAAACTATATATTAATTTATCTTTTCCATGTTCACTCATTAAAATATGGTATCATAGTTCATCTACAAGTTTATTGTCCCCATTATGATGCGATGCGACTCTCTATTTTCATCAACAGAACACATGTATGATCTATATAAGAATAATAAAATGTATAATATTTAATTTATGATATAATTATTAATCTATATATATAAAATATTACATACCATATTTCTATACTGATTGTTCAAAATGGGAAAAATTACTCATGAGTACATACATCATACCGTCAATAGGATCGTAATGTACTCCATTTCACAAAAAAATTATGTCATGATTGGTATTAAAAGCATAATTGAGATATAAATATGATTACTATTTTATTTTTTTATTATAGATATTATAGAACCATTTTCATAGTAAGAGGACCAAAAATAAAATATCTAAGCATATAAGACAATCGAAACAGTTATTACCTGAAATGTGATTTTAACAATGAATTTTTAATATAAATGTAATAAATGGTTATATGTTAACCATATATTGTATGATATGTATAATAATGGTTATATAATCGATTTATAAAAAATAATATTTATTATTCATGTGGTTCAAACATGTACAATGGAATTCAAGGCTTATGATATGGGATTTCTACTATTTCTTTTATTTTTTATATAAATAGGAAATTAACAAGTCCTTTATACTATGTTTTTATTATATTGAAAAATTTAAATTTTATATCATTAATAACCTTCTTCAATTATTTTTCCACTAATTTTATCATATCATATATCTATAAATAAACCCTTAATTATTTCATCCTCTAGTTATTTCATGATAATACAGAGTTTAACTTCATTTTCCATTCTTAATGTAATCACGAGTTCTCTATAAGTTTTTTTTAATAAGAAATCATTAATTCTCTCATCGGATGAAAAGATGTTTTTTTCTGAGATAGTCTTTACCATAAAAATTATTGTTTATTTCAAAATAAAATATTAATGAAATTATTAGAAAAATTATATTCTTAAAAAATGTTTTAAAAGGAAACATTATTTCTTTTATTAAATTTTACAATTTTTATGAAAAGTTCAACATAAATCGGTCTTCAATTATGTAAAACATGGATAGAATTTCACATCTTTTTCACCATCATATAATTTGAAAAATACATCATATGTTTTCATGATTTTTTGAAGTAAATGTATTTACAATGTTTATTGTTTTTAAAAATTATTTTTAATAGTATAAACTTTTATTTTCTTCTATAAAATTTCTCAATGAAGCTTCAAAATTAATATATATCTAATATGACATCCTTTGATGTAATAAGTTAATTTTTAGTATATGAACCAAATATAAAATTATTATTTTTAATTTTTTATGTTGAATAAATTTTGAGGAAAATAATTTCTCTTCCACAGTTTATACCATGATAAAATCACTGTGAGACCAAAATATTTTTCCATGGGATATGCTGTGATGAAATGATTTTCAATCGTATCACTTTTTGGAGGTTTTGAAATGATGAAATTTTTATGACAAATTATTCATTTAACATTTTGTTATATGATGATGGTTTTATGATCATGTGTGACCTAAATTTATTATTTATATTATATAATGGGTGGGACCTATATATCCCTTAAATGGATTAGGTATGGATAGAATAATCTTGTCTATATTTTTTATTTTAGAACCTTACTAAATGTTCAATATGTTCTGCATTAACCTGGTTATATATTCACATTGTTATATGTGAACCAGATTACATGTTTATAGGTTTATATGTGGACATGTATTTCATTATTATAATGGTATGTGTGTACTTGGTTGAATGTTTATATCTACATGTGAGGGAATGATTTCAGGTACATAACATAATGAGTGATCCTATATTAATTTTATCATATTTTAGATTTTATAAACAAATATAGAGACAAAAAATTCAATTTAATATCCAAATATTCATCTCTCAGTGATCTAGTTCATAGATTATCATGTGAATCATTTATTTTGACTTATAAATCTCCATTCTATGACTCAACACTATGGTGATTAATATAATAGGAATTATTTTCAAATATTATTTTCCAGATATCATACCCTTATGTTCATATTATACATACATTTTTCCCTTGGTTACCCTTACTACGCATTTCACCTCACCATTTATTATTCTTCCCTTCCCCATGTTATGAAGATCATTTTTAATTATGGTATACCTATGATGAATAAATTATGGGGAGTTATTTAGTATATAAGTTATTGATCAGTCAACAAACTAAAATATTGAGTAACTAGTCTCCAGTGACACTAAACTATTATGGTCCTCCGGTGTGTGTTTAGGTAATTAATTGAATATTAATCTAAAATCATATAATATCTATGAAGGAAAAGCATGGGTCACTATAGTTGGTATCAAAATAAAGGATTGATTAACCATTGGAATCATGGATGAGAAAACATTAGTCAGATACCCATGAATATTTATATAGAATATATATTGATTACTCTATGTATTAGTTTCTGGATGATACAAATTATATAATATGACAAAGGATTTTAGTAAATTATAAATCGAGGGGTTTACAAGAAATTACATACCTTTATGGATGATAAAATTTTTTGGGCTCTGGGAGATATGTACCGAGTCATAATAACTTTGAAATGGGTTCATTGTTATAGACTCGAGTGTTACCTAGTACATGATTGTGGGTTATGGTTCACACTAGTCTAGAAATCTCTTGGGATATTATTTATAAATTCACAAATACATTAAAAATAATCATCAATTATTTAAATAGATTATTACATTGAATGAATTAGTATAAAATAAACATGTCATAGATTAAAACTAATGTGTCATGCTTTTGACACCTAATAAGGGTTTATCATGATTATGTGGTTCACCAATATAATTAGAATTACTTAAAAAATTATTTTTGATTTTGTATCTGGTCAAAACCTGACGGCACCATCATAATTCTGAAAATAATGTACAACGAAATGATTGATCTCTTGATAACCATAATGTTATGGGAGATGAAATGAAAACCGCATTTCTATTACCACACAACATTCTTATGTTATGATTCATGTTGAAAAAAAATGGAGAGAACAACATTATGTTGAGTCCGTCATGAGGATACACACACCATATATATGAGTTCCTATTTATATGATACTTATTTAGTAATGAATATGAAACACTAAAATAATAATTTATGTTCTCTTTTTTCTAATCATGAAAATTCATTTTGGTTGTATACTGTTTTAAGGAGATGTAGATTATCGGTGGACTCTTAATATGAATATATTTAAATGAGAATAAATTGACCCCATGATGTGATATGACATTAATGTATTAATTTTCAATATGTAATTTCCTTATATTATTTTAAAAAAATAGATATGTAATTATTATATCATTAACAAAAGTATAATAAAATATTTAGTACCTATGTATAAAATTTTACTTTCAATTACTGGTACTCATAAGGTGTTTTCAATTTTCTTAAAATTAAGGATTAATGATTCATTATTTTAATAATAACTCCTCAATGAAGGTAATTATCCATTAGAAACATTAGATTCTATGAATTAATCCTTCTATATGAATTAAATGTGTATAAAATCTATTAGTTTGTGGCGATTAGAAACTAAATATTAGGTTTTGTAGAAATTACAATGATATATAATTTTTATGGAAGAATCATTGTCAAACTTATAATTTCAAAAACTATAGGAAGGATAACTTGGTTGATATCATAAATTTAATAATATTTTGTTTGATGTTTTATGTGTCTGGAAATAGAGAAAAATAATGTATAAGTAGTGTGGAGAGTATAGACAAAGAATTTTTTTGAGACAGATAAATAAAACCAATAAAAAAATATATACTTTCTCAAGTGAAATGATTTTGAAAATTATGAGAATCAATGTCCCAATAAGAGGTCTAATATAGTTGATAATCCAAATTGACTTATGAAGATAGAGGAAAATGGTATGCTTATGAAATTATAATTGTAGATTTGAATTATGATAATTATGCACACTTATCCTCTCCTCCTTATTTAGGAATAGAATTTTTTTTGTAAGAATGATCTATATGAAAATATTATTATTTATCCTTTAGTGATATTTACATTGATTATCTACCACAACATGAATTATTTTGTGATTAAATAAATTTTGATATTCTATCAGTACATTATCAAAGCTATGCATCTAGTGATATTATTTTAGTCTATGATATGATATTTTATAAGTAATAAAGGTTGAATTAACCATTAGAAGTGTATATGCCTCTAAGTAAGATTGAAATAACATTTGTGAATACTATTATAGTATTATGAGTTTATAGTTGATCATAAGTTCAAAGTCATTGAAACCCATTTTGATTTTTTATTTGATGGGAGTTTATGAATATTATGGATATTTTAAGATACATTCATTTAAATACAAACCAATTGGTTTCATATATCAATTAGTCACAAATTCAATTGTGTATTCCTTTATATGTTTTAGAAAATATTAAATGGTACAAGTAACCTTTAGGGAATATCATACCATTTATTTTTAGGTAATTAAGTGTTTAAGTTGATCACATTTCAATGTCATCACACATAATTTTTACTAGTATAAATTTATCCTTGTATCCTCTTGAAATAATATACATTAGGGAAGTGTAAATGTTTTATTGGGTACGAAATTTAATAGTATATTGATGGTATATGAAATTTACCTTGATGTTTTGGGGAGGACTTCTGTATGCCCATGATACACAGTTGCATTACAGAACTATGTATCATCCCCAGTCAGATGATTAGTATGTAGGAACAATTTAAACATTATATGATATTAAATGAACATATTTTATGGATTTAAAAGGTGGTTTGGAACAACACCTACCAGAATTATAGATTTCTAAATCAATAAAAATGATATATGTGATTAAAGGATCCTTATTAATCCCTTTATGGAAAGAATTGTAGAACTAAAATGTACTAGAAATATGTTATTAATGTAAATTTATTTAGATACAAGAAAGAAAATGAAATTGAATAGAATGATAAATCAATTTTGAAATACATTAGAGAAACATTCACAGAATTATAATACATACAATCATTGATGTGTTATATAATTTTACGTTAGTTATAATGTAGTTGTAAAAATTTTCCCCAGGAATAAATAAGGGAAACCCAATTTAAATTTTTCCATTTAAAATTATTGATATTTTTTGTACCATATGTTGTAACAATATTCTTCCATTGAAACACTCTCAGGTTCAGAACACGTTAGAAGTATCTCTTATAAGGAAGTACATAACTAATACACCACATAAACTAAACTAATAGGTTGTAAAAATAAATCAATGTATTACATATGATGAACAAATTGTAGAAATTATAGTGAAAATATAGAAGTATCTATGAAATAAAAACCACATACATGTTAAATTCCTTATATAAAACAAACCATCTTGATGAATTTACTTTGGAGCCCAATGATTTAATCAGGAAAAAATATCCTCAGTTATAGGTAAAAAAGAAAAAAAAATTGTGGGTGAAATTTATTTTTATAGGAGTATAATGTAACACCGTGAGATTTTTTGAAATATTTTTTTTCAAAAATATTTTACCTTTTTGATACATTATGTTACATAAAATATAGTTTTTTCTTTAGTTACATGAAACACTTAGATTAAATAAATGTTGGTATTCAATTAAAATATTATCATTTAAAATTATAGTTATCTCCTATGAAGTTTGAAAGGATGGAATTAATAGGAATAAATAAATTATGAAAATATATGTTTTAAAAAATTGTATATAACTAATACATTTTTGAAAAACTAAAAAAAAATAAAAACCTTTTCAAAATAATGGAAATACTTTTCTGAGAAAAATCATTTTTTTTGAAAATAAAGTGGTTCATATTAAATAAATAAAAAAACAAATTTGGGTGAATTATTTAAATGTTAAATATATTCATTATATATTTTAAAAACTATTTGAAATTAATCTTATGATTTTTTTATATAATAGATAAGTAGAAATAAAATTATACTCTTAAAAAGTATTTTCATACAAAGCAGTTCTATCTTCTTCTTTGGGAAATTATTTTTAAAATAATTATATATCTACAATAAAATATATTTGAAAGAATATACATAGTTTTATAAATTAACATACCAAATTTATCATATAATGAAGTTATTATAATTTTGTGAAAAGAATAATTTTAGATGAATATTTATAAATAATGTATTTTAATTGAAAAATACCTTTTAGTTTAAAATATGTGTATAATTAAATTATATATTAAATTGATTTTAATGTAATATTAGTAAATTTATATACCTATATTTTAAATTTAAAACATTGGAATCTTTTTGATGTTTAATTTGGATATAAAAACAATTTAAAAGTATGAACATTTTTTTTTGAAACCCGTAATTTCTCATCACCGAAACTAGAATAATATTTAATTAAAAATTTATACTAGTTCAAATGGAATTTTTAAAAATGTGTTCCGTATTTGGAATATTTATTAATTATATTACTTTATAAGTTAAACAAAATTTTTACCAACATTATTAGTAAATTTAGTTAGTATTATATATGAGGGTTGTGTTAAAAATGGGTTCATCATGAGTTTATCTAAAACTATAAGAAGTAAAATGACATAAAAACCAGTAAATATTATATTGTATAGAAATATTCCTCCTCTATAATGTCTTATTCTCTGAAATAATATATTTTGGAGCCCTTTATAATGGTAAAATCCTTGGTATATATTGTTATTTCCAAAACACTACACGTGTTCCACTCACATAACATATTAAAGGCTATCACATATCCCATATTATTCACACTATAAAACTATTTTTTCTGATAATACCTAGAATGTTAATTTTTCAAAATAACTCCTCTCATACTATAATTTATATTTAGGGTTGAAATACAACCTTTTATGGATTTTTGGGAAAACATAATGTGGATACATGGAGGAAGAGTTTATATTCTTCAATGAGCATCTTTATTTTCTTTCATCCTCCATCATAGTAAATTCCAATTAAAAACTTTTGATATAATAACCTCTCTACATTCCTTACACTTATATGTTTTTTAATTTTGGTAATGTCCTAAAAACACCTCCACTTCCATCAAATGGTTTACAAAATCCTCATTCGATTGAACAAAAGACTGTCGATATGCATTTTGATGTTATTTTTTTCCATTACCACATATTATGGTTGTGTATGGTGATATATATAAAGTATATATATATATGTAACATTTTAATAAATCGTGGTTTTTAATATCATATGATAAATACACTCATGTGTACGGAGGGATACCTCCTTGCAATATGAATTGATTCATTTTTCATGACTCATTACATAGAAGATAATAAAGATAAATAAAACTAATATATGTTATGTAAATGAAATATTTTACATTTTTAAAATATAATATATCACTTTATTTATTTCCTTTTAAATCACTGAAATATGTTAACATCATTCATTTACTTGTGGACTACTTCTATAATGAAGTGAAATGTGTCACAAACCATGATTTTGTGAAATATTTATTTTTAATTAATATAATATTTTTCATATTTTTCATTTTACACAACATTAATGACAATTTATATTATATAAATAAACTACATCTAGTATTCCTTATACACAACCCATATTTAATCATGCACTACATGGAATATAAACATTGTATTGATTTACATCGAACACGGAGGTTATCTTGTTTAAAACACAACAATGACTTCTCAGGATGTATTGTGTAACATGTAAGACTAATGCTAAAGAAAAATAAAATATAATTAAAATAATATTATTTAATGTAATAAGATTTAACATATAAGTTAAATTATAGGTTATAGATATTATTAACTAATTTTTCAAAATATGTGGTTTACAATATATAGTATAAATTTATAGGATACCAATTAATTATAAATAAATATGAAAAGAGATTGAATATAAAAATTATATTATTATTTTTATGGTCAATGTGTTGTTTTACAATAATAACAAATTAAATAAAATTATAGATTGATATTATTTTAATATATATGTTTTATAATCAACCAAATATTTTTTATTTTCATTCAATAGATTTGGTAGGAAATAGATAAGAACAAACTAAATTTTATTCTCAATAACTTACATTCTTATTAATATAGTTTTAATAAAATTTAATGGAAAAATATTTTTAAATACAATTTTTACTATTTTTATAGACATAATATATCAAAATAATCATCATATTTAAAATATAAACAAAAAAATAATTTAGGAATATTTTTTTCTATTTTAATGTAATGTTTTGTTTTTTAATGAATATTTAGAAATACTAAATTTTAGTTCATCACATCATTTCATATAATTTATCTATAATTGTAAATTATATATAAAAGTTGTTAAAAATATTAATAAGATAATTTTTTTAATAAAATAATTTTATTTTATTTTGATCAATTTCACTTTAAATTGTGATACAAAAATGTTGCAAAAATTTGAATTTTTTTATATTAAAAACCAGAAATGTAGATCAGACTATGGGATTAATTTTATATTAATTTATTTAACCTATATGACTAGAACATAGGAAATGAAATACTTATTCATAATTAGAATAATTCATAATTTATAATAAGGTAAATATTTTTTTGGTCCAAAATTACTTGTGAAAGTGATTTGGATTAATTAAAATGGTAATGAGAAGGACAAGGTTAATAATGTACCAATCCTTAGATTTATGACCCAAAACAACCTAAAAACATATAGCAAACCCATTTTATGGACATTATTCTTCAATTAATGTTAAATTATTTATTTTTTAGGTTTTTAAGAATTTTTCATGTCAAAATGTTAGTACACATAAGTTTCTTTAAATATTCAATGTGTGTCCATTCATTTCTATATAAACGGCCACCAAATCTCCATCTTCTTAAAACCTATAAGATAGACTATGATATTAAAAGATCTTAAAAATACACTTCCAGACATCCCAATATTTATTCTTGAAGCCTCAATTTGGTTGAATGAAATTCAAGGAAGACATTTTGAACAATCGAAAATGAGTTACCCGATTAAGAGGAAACATATTCTCTCAAGGTCCTTTCATTTATTTTCATTCCACACCGAATACACTCTCATTATTCCATGATTTTATATAAAAAAAAGTATCATAAATATAACAGAATGTTTTTTGGAATTCTTATTACCCACACATACAAACACCTCCATCTAATGGCTAATGAACATTCTATTTAAGTGTACAGATAATTATTAACGCACTAAATGAGGAAAAATAATTTTTTATTTACTCCCGCTCATGGTTGAAATTATGATGGAAAATATATTTATATATTTTATATATTTTATTTATTATGTATATGAGCTTCCATAATTCTATTAAGTCACATATCATTATACATTCTAGTTTGTGTTAATACGATAATTTCGTTTGAGGAATTGTAGACTACCACCCGCTTAAAGCAATGTGATTCATTCGAACATTCAATGGAATGTATTAAGTATGTGTTTAGTTAAATTATATGATATATATTAAATAATAATTTTACCATACTTATAATATATATATATACATATATTTCATTTTATTTCATTCCTTAAATACGACTATAAAAACAGAAACATTGCTCATGTGCACGTAAGGATTTCCATATCCATGAATGTAGTATTCCATTACACACATTAATTTTATATAGTTTATTATAATAAACATAAATATAATAAACATGATTTTTATATCATGGTTTAAAATCTTTTAATAAATATACAATTATAAGTACCAATGATATAAAAATGTAATACACATGCGAAGATTAAAGAGAATATTATTCGAAGTGAAAGCTAAACATAGGATTGTTAACAATGGGTAATATATGGTAATAATAATACCATATATTTTATTAGATATAATAACATTTTTCTGTTAAATATGTAAAAGATATTTATATTTATTATACATGTGGTTTGAATGAGTATGAAGAGAGTCCAGATAGAAGGTATAAGAATTTCATCTCACTTTTATTTATGTGAGATACATGACTCAATCCCCACTCACTAATTTTTTATGGTGTATATAATACCCTTGAATGTATTAAATGTCTCTTCTATATAAATATATTCATATTCGCATATTGATCTTACAATCTTGATCATAAGGGGTTTAGGTTTCAAAAGTTACAAAAAATAGGAAATTAGTTTTGTCTCAATTTTCCGTTATTGAGACTCATGTTTTGTTCTAAACCTAAATTATTTTTCAAGGTGTAAATAATTCGATTGTATATTTTATATCATGAATATACATATTTTCATGATATTTTATACTTCATTTTATTTCCTTCCCTTACATGGAGTGTGTGATTCCATGTTACTAAGTTGTTAGGGTTTATTCAAATAGTCTCATCACTTTTCAAGATTGTCAATGGTGATGATTCTTTAATGAAATATTAGGATACATCTCTCCTAAAAAATCATTAGTTTCTTTATACTTTATTTATTCAAGATAATACCATGTATTTGTACAATTTTTACACTCCTTGGTTGTAATGACTCACCAATTCTCATTTTCTTGAGAGCTCAATGAGTCATTAATTGGGCTTAAGATACATCCCCAAGGCGTCAAAGGGTGGAAATAAATGCCGAAGGGTTTCAAAACACATGAGGGATGATTTACCCATTAAACGAAAACAACCAAAAAACCATGAAACTGCATAAAAATCTCCAATCGACCACTATATGATGTATGATTTAAACCCAAGAGAGATCAGCCATATATTTCATAATAAACCAACCAAAGTGCAATAGCAGAAACGAAGAGAAAATCTGAGTAAACAGCGGAAAGACATCCGGAAAGACTCAAAGACAATAAAGACTCCCAGGCTCCACAAGCTCCATGCTCTAATATCACGAACCAGCCCAAGCATCACGAAGTAGTGCTCTAAACATGCGACACAATACCTTTACCTACAACCCGGTATATGAAATCTGCAAAAGCACCATCATTCCAAAGCAGGGGGTGAGTAATGAAACTCAGCAGGTTTTCCCCGATGACTTCCCAACCCATGCCTCTTAGATAAAACATGTTAGCACATTTATATAAAACAATTTATATAAAACAATTCCAAAATAGATCACAATTTAGAATGTTCCATGACAAAACCATTTTCTATCTAAACCATTTTTCCAACCAAACCGATATTTTCTGAGAAAAGAAACCATGAAAAGTTTCCAAATCACCACAAAATTTTCATTTTATCATAGCCATTTCCATTTCACATAATCCCATCATTACCCATGCATCCATTGTTATGAAAGTTCCATAATCTTGAGCGGTCTCTCGTCGATATACCAAGTCATCACAAGGTAATTATTCACCATGTGAGATTACACTTTTGGAACTAAGCATAAGGTCATATTTCAACCAAGCCTCATAATGCAATATGAACAAACACCAAGTATGACCAAAAACCATACCATTTCAACCATACCAAAACCATTTCAATAAAACAACCCTTTTATTGAAAACCTTTTTCTTCAAACCATTTTCCAAATCCAGCAAATCCGTATTTTAAAATCACCATTCTAAAATCATGAAACCAAAAAACTTTGTACAAAACATTCATTCAATTTCCACAATTTCATCAAAACCCATAAATCAACACTAAAGATGATTTATAACATGTTTTGTACCAAAATTTCACAATCACAACCATGAAATTTAATTAATTTGAACTAAGCCTTCAAGTTCTATGAATGTGGAATTGAGAGTTAAGCCACATACCTCAACAAAAAGGGTGAAGCCAACCAACGGATGAAGTACGCCAACAAAATTGAGACGATTCTCCAAAAACCCACCTTAGATCTCTTCTCCTAAAACAAACAAGACCAAAAATTGTCATATTTGGCATCCACACCATTATATCTACCCATAACGGGCATAGATATAAGAAAAGAAGAGAAGAGGAGAAGTAGATATGAGTAGATCTATGAAACTGCTCAAGAACGATTAGAACCCTTAAGAATCCGGCTTCGATTCAACATGAGAACCCTTCGAATCATCTCCGGAACGTTTTAGAGAAGTACTCCAACATTCAAGGGAGAGTAATCCTGAGTTAGGCCGCTTAAGAGAATAAAAAAGGCAATTAAAGGCAAAAAGATTTAGATCCAAAATTTTAGGATCTAACATTAAGTGACTCCATGGTTTGTCCGCACGGTTAGACAAACTGTGCGCCAACCGTGCGGTCTATACTGACTTGTTAACATTTGTCGCACGGTTAGTCCGTAGGGTTAGTCAAATCGGGCGCTAACCATGCGGTCATCACTGCTTGGACGGGGTGCTCCGCACAGCCTCCTCACACTGTTTTCCAAAACCGTGTGCACGCTGTGCAGTCTCCTCTGTCCAAAGTGACCACCGTATGCATGAATTTGGCATGGTTTGGAAAACCATGTGTAGACCGTGCATCACCACTTTTTGTCCTTTTACACATTTAAAGTCTCCCAAAATTTCCCCAATTATCTCCCATATGCTTCATTCACTTAAGAAACATTAAATTAGGGTTACTTACTAGAAACTGTGGGTACTACATTCTCCCCAACATTGGCCTTTCCATCCCCAGAAAGTAGAAAACCATCTCTTGCCTGAAATAGTTCTGGCCACTTCTCTTTCATTTATTTCTCATGTTCCCAAGTCACTTCCTGAATCTGACCATGTTTCCACAAAACCCGCACTACGACGATTCTTATTACATGAAAGAATTTATCTTGCCTATCCACAATCGGCATTGGGATATGTACCAATGAAGCATCTGGCTCTAGGTCAACGTGGTCCCATCTGATGACATGGTCAGGATCGAGCTGATACTTCTTCAACTAAGATACATGGAACACATTATTCACTACACTGAACCGTGGTGGTAATGCCAACTGATATTACACCTTTCCATCTTATTCAAATATCTCAAAAGGGCATATATACCGAGGTGATAATATTCCATGCTTCCCAAAACGATGATGTCCAAGCCTTGGTGAGATTCTCAAATAGACATGATCACTCACCGCAAATGACAAGGGTCCTCAGCAATGATCCTCATATGAGTTTTGACAACTCTGAGCTATCTCCATCCTCTTTCTAATCAACTGAATCTTCTTTGTTGTTTCTGGGACAAAGATCAGACCAATTAGTGAAGTTTCACCTGTTTCCACCCAGTATAGTGGAGAACGACTTGGACGCCCATACAATGCTTCAAACAGAGCTGTGCGTATTGAAGAGTGATAGCTGTTATTGTATGTTAACTCTACTAATAGTATATGCTCCTCCCATGATCCACCAAAATCCATTACACAAGCCTGCAACATGTCTTCCAACGTTTGTATCGTCCGCTCGGATTGTGCATCCGTCTGAGGATGATACACTATGATCATCGTCAACTGATTCCCTAGGCCTTGTTGTAAGGATTTCCAAAAATGAGATTTGATCCTCAGATCTCTGTCTGACACGATTGAAACTAGTACCACATGTCTCTTTACCACTTCCTGGATATTGATTTTTGAATGATCTTCCACCGTATGAGTTTCACGAATAGGGATGAAATGGGACGACTTGGTCAGACGATCCACTATCACCCAGATGGCATCGTGTTTCAATACCGTTCTTGGAAGACCTGTAAAAAAATCCATTGCTATCTAATCCCATTTCCACACTGGGATAGGAAAAGATTATAACATACCGGCTTGTCTCTGATACTCTTCTTTAACCTGTTAACAATTTAAGCACCATGAGACGTACTCGGAGATCTTCATTTTCATGCCACTCCACCAAAACTGTGTCTTCAACACCTTGTACATATTTTGTGTACCCAGATGTATATCCCATCTAGAATAGTGGTAAGAATTATGTAGTTGTTCTATAGCAGTGAATGGTATAACTATTCAAACTAAAAACCGCAGAACTAAACTCTCATCTAGCTTCCATCCTTCAATGGTCTCCCCACCATTGAGATTTGAACTCATTGCAACACAGTCTAGATCGGATGCATGTGCCTCTTTTACTCTCTCCTCCAAATCATGAACAAGCATAGCTGAAAAGAAAACAGTAAAATCACCTCGGTTTTCACATTCCACATGCATGTCGGTTAAGACTGACATCAACTGCCATTCGCTTGAAACTTCTTTTGCTAACTGAGCATACGACTTCCTTCTTAATGTTTCGGCCACCGAATTTCCCTTAACCGGTGTATACATCAAGTCAAAGTCGAACATTTGAAGATACGCCATCCATCTCCTCTGCCTCAGACTCAAATCTCATTGTGAGAAATTTTGTTTCATGATTTTGTGATCCGTAAACACGGAAAAATTCTCACCAAAGAGGTAATGACTCAATGTTTTAAAAGCATGGACGACTGCAGCCAATTCCAAGTCATGTATTTGGTAATTATTCTCATGCACCCTCAATGGCCTTGAACCATAAGCAACAACATGGTCTCCTTGCATGAAAACACATCCCAACCCTCATCTTGAAGCATCACAATACACCACATACCCCTGTCCTGATTCTGGCAAGATCAATAGGGGTGCTGATGTAATGCGAAGTTTCAACTCTTGAAAAGATCTCTAACATTCCTTAGTCCATTTAAATACACTATTTTTCTTTGTAAATACTGTCAATGGAGAAGCATGTCTTGAGAAGTCATGCACAAAGCGTCGATAATAATAGGCTAGACCAAGAAAACTGCGTATCTCAAAGGCATTCTTTGTCAGTTTCCAAGAAAGAACAGCTTCTATCTTTATGGGTGGATATCAGACCTGAAAAATAAATATAATGAATAAAACTTATATCATTATATAATATAATATATAGTTATATATTGAATAATTTACAATGAAATTAGGAACATAGAAAAATGTCTGCCTCGTAGAAAACTATTTGCGACACAAATTTAATATCTTTTCTCGATTCATTGTATCTATATTCTTATCCTATTATATAATAAAATTATGTTTTTTATATACCTTATTGTTAATTGTATTCTAATATATTTAATTCACTGTGGACCATTAATTATGAGATGATATTTATTTATTTATTTCAATTTTCATTGTGTGATGAATGAAATAGTGATGATTGATTTTAGTAATTATAAGGATAAAAGAAGAAATATTAACAATAAGTTAAATATATAATTTAACCCCAAAATAATAAAATAACATATTTAATTTCATTTAATTATTATATATATTTTATTTAGGTTTCCCTAATCATCCATCATAGTGTTTCCTAGTCTTATTAATGTATGTGTTAAAAACTACCCAATCCATAAAATGCAATATATTAGTGGGTTAATATGGTTTAAGAAGTATATAAAATATTTATATAATGATGATAATTATATTATATATGTATCATTGTTTTAGTTATTTATATATTAAATTATTTGACTAAATATTTAAAATCCTGACGAAATATGATAGTTTATGGAGGTCGTAGTCCACTAAACAAACAATAAAGGGAATTTGTGTTTTGAGTGAATACAAATGTATAAAAACATGTCTCTAAAATAATTTAATATCAATTATATATACAAAGGATACTGTGGTTATCATAATAATGTGATAATTATAGTTTTGTAAGAGATATTTTATGATGATAAATTTATTGATTACGTAATTGTCACATAGGGTCACTTAACATTATCTTCATAATATCCATGAAAATTAATTTCCTAGGATATCTAATTTAGACTATTAGACTATAAAATTGAGTTATTATACTACAAAGTTAATTATGAACGAGTTTAAATATTTAATTCATTGGAATTAGTTGACTAGATGGGTATGAAGTGTACAAATTTATAAGTGAAGAAATGTTAACATTGAAGAAAAAAATTTACATTTTTAATGACATCTTTAGACTTATAAATTGAAAATGAAACCAAAAAGACAGAAATAATTTGTTGTGGGGTTGTATTGGGTTGATAAATCCTCCAAAAATTATTTCCAAACATTATCTTATCACGCTTCATGTCATTTTCTTCTTAGATATTTTTCTTTTACCATTTTTTATGTTCCATTGTATGTTGTTCTTAAAAAATTATTTTATGAGTTTTGAAAATATAAAATAAATACTAAAAATATGATTTTTATTAAAATATATTTATCCTCCTTTGAAAGAAATTGAATTCATTATAATTATTATATTTTAAATTATTATATAATATATTCTAAAAATTGGTATGAAAATAGTTGTATAAATATTTTATGTTCTTCGTTATATTTTTAATTAATTACCATTTAAAAATATGTTAATATAATTATATAAATCTTTGTAAAATCAATTATTTCCATTTTATCCATTATTATAATATAATGTGTTAGATAAATATTACACAATATTATTAACATAATTCTTTGAAATTAATAGTTTTATACCTCCATGGTCATAAAAATTAATAATATAAATATTATATTTTTTCCAAAAATTGAAATTTTCCGTATTCAATAATCTTAAAAATTTTAATAAAATATATTAAATCTATTAAATTTCAATTAATTTCTACATTTTATAAATTTTTGTATATAATATAACAAATAAAGATAGTTTTATTGAAAAATGTTATTAATTATTCTAAAATAATATAAATGGGTTTTATAAAAACTATTTATTGATTTAAAGTTTTTTAATTTAAATAAATATATATTATATATATATAAATTATATAAATTTTTTTATAAAATATTTATTCCACTCTTCAATTGTGGATAATGTCATAAATGTGATAGTTTATAGAAAAATTTGTTTTTTAACTATTCACCTGAAAAATTAATTTTAAATTTTCTAAATAAATAATCATAAAAAGTATATCTATTAACATTAATTTTATTATATATTTTCATATTTTAATATTAATACCTATGAATTTAACCGATATAATTATACATGAGATACAATTAGTAATATTTTATATTGTAATGAGGAATTTTCAAAAACTAAATATTATTATTTTTAAATACTATCATTTAATAACTAAAATTATTTTTCCAAATAATAAATATAAAACATAATTTACCATCAATCATCAATCCTTTCTAGAAATATGAATGAATATTCCATAAAAAGAAATATTTATAAATATATATTTCAAAATAATTTATGATCTGAACAGTCATTTTAGGCATGGTCATTGAATTCCATTCACAATAAAATTTTAATTTTTCATTATATGCATATAGTTAATACTATGGTTATTGAAATTCATTCCATCAAATTAGTTTTCTGGTATTTAATAGTCATAATTTATATCTTTATTATTATCTAAATATTTTTTGGATTATAAATGATACGTGTTACATGTATAAAATTCTATAAAAATATTATATTCTTTAATTTGTGTTATATAATAAAATCTCATGGAATTAAATTCTCCCCTCTTGAATAAAAATTTCAACTTAAATATATATATTCACTATATGAAGTATTATTTTGGAGGATTTATTATCATACTCACCATTCACTATATAACTTCAATTTTGAAATCTATATTACAGTTTTTTTATTTTTTATGTGACTTATTATTCATACAAAAACAATAATATTTTGTACAATAATATACTCAAATATTTATAATCTAAGATAATAAATTATTCAGAATATAAATTTCCCAAAACAATCTCAATATCGATGACACTAAACAACAACAAAATCATATATTCTTCTTGAAATTAACTATATCATTATCCTTCACCTGTTTTAACCAAAAAATCCCATCGAAAAACAATATTAAATAATGATTATAATTCCAAAACATGAAAATATTTAGAATAAATGTCAGGAAAGGATTATCCAGCATAAGTCTACCACAACACTCTTTCCCTTAAATTTTTTTTGAAACCCTTAATTAATTCAACACCATGAGTATATTTTTCAACTGATTGATTTATACCTGAATTGGGTTTTCATTAATATTTATCAAAATAAAATATTATTATAATAAAATCAAATTTCAGCGATATTATAACATTTTAATATATGTTTTATACCCATAAAATTATTATTTTTATGAAAAATCCTATGATTCTTTAGATAAACCTCATCAGTTTTACAAAATACCAGATTATCATCTATAAATATAACAAATTACTAAAAATATATGATATTAAAAATATTTAATTTCTATTAAGTTATTAGACCCACAATTTTTTTTAAAACTATGATACTCACACTTTCCATCATAAAACATTAATATATCATGTAATTTTCTACTATAATTTATAGTTATTCATAGATACATAATAATCATAGAATAATTTTTTGATCTTCGTTCTAGAATAAACTAATAAAAATATAGTAATATTAAAAATATTAATATCACGACATCAGTAGAAATATATACTCCCTAAGGGAAACATGCTTTTATAAAGTCAATATTATTTTATTGTTTAAACCATGACTGCCTTTATTCAAAATCTTTTTATTCATTGTTTTTTTCTTTTATGATCCCATAGATAATTAGACCATATTATAAATAACATACCTATATTTTCTAAAAAATAATTATGATAAAAAATAATATCCCATATGTGATAAAAACCATGACTATAGTTTGGTATAACTATCATACACTAGGTGATAATCTAGAGAAAACATAATCCTCCATTTTCATATTTATCTTCTTATATACATTTATTCCATATCCAACATTCACCAATAGTATTCATACAGAAATGAAATTTCTATTGTAAAAAAAATTCCTACCATACCAAAACAACTTGATGTTATCCTATACATTTAATTATCAATTTGAATTATCTCTAGGGATTTCACTAACGATATGATATCATATTCCCCAAATAAAGGGTGAAATATTTCATTAATATTAGATCATATAAAATCCTAAATGATTATATATTCATTTTAGATTATTGAAATACATAATATATAAACACTTAATTATTATCATGTATAATCCTATCCTATAAATGTTATCCAATCCCTATATTAATAAAAACTGTGATTCCACAAACATGTAATCTCAGATCTTATAACTATAACCCCTACCATAGATTCTATATTTGATATAATGTTTTGATTTCATAACATAAATTTCATATATTAGAATGATATGAAGTAAATTTTTCATTAAATTCATTCCCATTAACATTTAAGTTCTAGTCTACTGACGTGTTGGATAAATCACAAAATAAAAAAAACAGGATATTATCATCAAATGGAATCATTTTACCACTACATAAGAATAAAAAAATCCTTAATTATCCATCAAGATATACAATAATATCCCAAAAATTATTTTTCTATGAGTACTTCGTAATCATAATTATTTAATTAATTAAAACATGGTTCATGTTATATAAATGAAATAACATAAATACTGGGTAATTATAATTACTAATCTCATACTATGGGAAAATATATTTTTGGACAGGATTTTTTTTTCAAATCAATGATCCAAGACACTATATTTATATGGGGCGATGTATACAATAAAAACCATATTTTTTTCCACATTATACATGTCAATGCATAAAGGGGCTATATAATGTTAGTCCTCACCCATCAGTTATTTAATTTACTTGAATTCACCATATTATTAAATGAATAAAATATACCTAATAAACATTTCCAAAAATCCATCATATCAATATAAAAATATATTAAGTTTCAATACATTTCCTCATTTTAGTAAAATCGATAACATGATCATTACCTTCATAGAGAAATAATGTTGATATTCAAATGATATATATTTAACTTTCCAATAATCATCTATATTTAAATAACAACAAACATAATTCTGATATTTTTATCCATATAAATAAAAGGGATAACATTATCATTACACATCCATATAGATTGTATTGATGGTAGAACAATAATAATTAAACATTACAATAATAATATTTAATGTAACAAAAACACATTAAACACTATAACTTATCCACGTTCAAATATAATAAAAAACGTTTATGTTGAATAAAAACCATTATAAATTATGTAAAATTTTGTGATCATATCATATAATGATTTTTTTATGTGAATAATAAAATTGTATAAAAAATATGATCATAATATATCATAAGAAATAATTACTATTGTGTAGAAAATACCCATTGAAAGAATGGAAATATTGACGGATGTTCATAGTAGTGGGGAAAATATTTTAAAATAATGTTTATAATCTTATCATGTAAGAAGGGATCAATAATAAAATTTTCAAATAAAATGATTTCAAACCCCAAAAATATAAATATAAATTAGGGGATACCTCAAGTATCATGAAGCCCATGATGGTCAAGATAATATAATATAATAATGAAAATTGATGTGAAACCCAAAATGAAATTTTAGAAAACATTTTCAATACTTTCATAAGATACAATGTTAGTTGACACATGATAATGTAGATTTAAAAAGGGTCATTTAAAAATTTATGAAACAATCTGCATTTTAAAGGAATCTAAAATAATGTGTCCTTGAATTATAAATAAATGACTCTAAATCAATGATTTTTTGAAGATAGAACAAATTCTTTTGTAAGGTAAAACCATATAAAACATATTTATATTTCATTTTTTAAAACCACAGTATAAAAGGTATAGTAAATCATTCAATATATTAATAAAGAAATTCCAATTATGATTATAAATATAATATAATAAAATATTATGGTGGATTAACTTAATAAAGGATCATCAAATTACAATATTATTCTTTATAAATGAAATAAAGAGGTTTTAGTTGCTAGTAATCAACATCAAAAATATATCTAAAAAAGTGATAATTATTTTTCTATCGTTTTTAAAAAACAGGAATGTATATCAATAGAAAAAAATATAATACCACATAAACCTATAAATATTAAATAATTATCCAATATATTTTAAATAAGTTTATGAGAAATATAATTAATCAATTAATGAAATATTACTTATCAAAATCCTTATAAGTAGGGAAACTGCTTAATAAAATCCTCACATAAATACGTGAACATTATTTTTCTATTAAATACAAAGATATAGATAATATATGATAAAATAGATCAAAATGTATAAAAATTCCTAATAAAAATGAAACATCGTTCATTAAAAATATTATGTCTCAAAGAATTGGAATTGAGACCAAGAAAATAGTTATCAAATTATAAAATTTTGAATCAAAATCCCTTCAAGGTTATTATTTCAAATGAAACATAAAATAATATAAAAAAAGAGAGCATCAAGGAATAAAATAATAAATGGTGTATATTTATATATCCCATATTCTAATGAAATCAGAGTTTATAATGGTAAATATTTCCCATGTGGTAAAATTGAGGAAGCGGTCCCATACAGGTTCAGTATTAATTTGCATTAAAACACATGAAGAAGGGAGCATAATCATGAACATAAAATACCATTAATAAATAATACACAATGCTATAAAATTTTAAATAATAATAATATTCACAGAATAAAATGTACGTTGTTGTATAAAAACAGTTGTCTTTTTAAAAAAAGTTCGAGACAAAAAATATAATATTATTTGAGATAATAACATATTTACCTTATTCATATATATTTTAAATATGGATAATTTATTGTCAAAATAATTAAATTTAATATATATATATATTCAGACTGGTAGATGATTTAAGTTTTGTAAGATTTCTATTTTAATATTTTTCTTTTGAAGAATATATTTTATTAATTAGTTAAACACATAATATAACCATTCTATGAAAAATCATTAATTTACAATTTACATAAATTATCATTGAGATTTAGTTTTTTATAGTTGTAAATGATATTTAGATGTATAATTATTATAGTTGGTGGTAAATACAACCCAAAAAAGAACACATTATATCATTATGGGTCGGTATGGTTAAGAATGTTTTTAATACCATTATAAGAGAAAAAATAATTATATTCTTCAAAACTATTTCACACAGTGATTCCTATTTGATGAGGTTTTTATAAAGAAATAAAATCCTTATGAATAATGAAAAATCATTCTTAGAGGCAGTTGTCTTCATAATACAAAGTTTACATGATTTTTTTTCTGTATGGATTGTAAAGGATAGAAAATGTTTTATAATAAATTTATTCTCACATTAAATTATAATTATATTGAGTTTAATATTAAAATAATTTAATTATTTTTTTAAGATAGATATTTGAAAACAAAAATTTAGGATTACATAATTCTCACTTTGGGACATTTACCATTATCTTAAATATCTCCCTCAAAATAATGGTTTTTATCACTAATTGAGACTAAAAACATATGAAATTTATAGATTATTAATGGAAGATAAAAATTCAATGGATTATGAATAAATTTTATATTATGGTTTCGGTACCAATAACTTTTATATGATATCATGACACCATTCAGTTGAAAATGTATCAGAATTCTTAAAATAATGGATTCTTGGGATATATATGGATGAAAAGTATCAAATTTGTATTTCTATACATATTTGAAACATTTTTATGTAATTTTGGATTAACTTTTTAACTTTTATTTTTTTGGGTGTTTGCCTTCAAAACTATTTTTAAAATTAATAATATACATTTGATTAAAAATGTAAATTACCTAGTGTTATTTTTTTTCAAATGATCCTTAATAAAATCAATATTTAAAACTAATTCATTTTATAAACTATATAAAATTATATTTTGAATTATGACTTTTCAAATATAGGAAAACCATATTTTTGTACAAAATGGTGTTTTAGGCGTTCATAATCATATTCTTCATTCTATTTACATCAAGTGTATATTAATATATTATATATCTCTTAAAGTATAATAATAGAGGAAAAATAAAAAATATAGTATATTAATTAAATTTAAAAATTTAGATAATATTAATAAACTAATTCACTAGAAGGAAATGATTTACCATTATTAGAGCCATTAAATTTAATCAATTTAATATTATTTTTATTCCGTAAATTGTATTTTTACAAATTTTATTATAAAATCATATTAATATAAAATTTGAAATAATTTCTTATTGAATGTAATTTCTATATGTTATAAAATGTAATTTTTTAGATATTAAAATAAAAAAAATTGTTTTGAGTAATATATTTCTTTTGTTTCCAAAATTATATACAAGGATTTAATTGAAACAAAATAGTTGTTTGAAATGAATAATGTTACCTATATATATATTCAATTTATTTTTTAAAAAATATTTATTAAATTCTTCTATTATGATAACATCGTAAAAGTTATTGTTTTTTATACAAGTAATTTTTAGTATTCAACAAATATAAATTTCATTAAAATTCAAAAAATTCAGCTAAACAAATTATCATAATGATGAATCTGAAGAAATACTTTGATTTTTTTTAAAATAAAAATATTGAAATTTTAAATTTATCTAATACATCAAAAATAATATTTATTGAAAATTATTATTTATAAAAATGTAAATTTTCATATAATAACAATTCTTATTATTATTTTATGAAAATATCCAACTAAATAGGATTTTATATTTTATGAATAAAAAACATGATTTATCACTAATAATTTAATGTTTTTTAAATAGAAGTGAATATCAAATAGATGTGAAAATTTGAAAAATGCTCTTATTATTTATTTCATCTAAGGTAATGGAATTTCATTAATATAAATGGTAGTTTTATATTTTCATTGTAAATATATTTAATTTACTAGGTAATTTTATTCATTCCTACTACTTCAAAACATTTTTACTGATAGTCTTACTTATATATATATCACAATTGTATATAATAATTTTTTTGTAGAAAAATATATTAAAACTAATTATTTATTTAAAAGAAGTCATATTTTAAATTCATTTCGGTATATACACATTCCATTTAATACAAAAAAAATTATTATGTGGTTTAGTGTATTTTGATTTCATTATAAATATATGATATTAAACCATCATATAATTTATTACTCACACTATAAACTAATAAACCACAACGTTTGTGAGATAACTCATGCACATAAATTAAAATTTAATTTGAATCAAACATTCCCAACATTATTCATGTACACAGTAATCTTTCTATTATGCCAATGGTTATAAAACTAAAAACTCATTAATCCAAAAATTCAATTTAACATCAGTGTCTCTTTAGGAGATAAGGATATAAATGTGACAATTTTATCCAATAAAATAATTCCCACATCCTCCATACCATAAAATTAAAAAATAAAATTATCACCGAAAAAAGATGATATCAATCTAAGGGTCTAAATAATATTATTTCATTTTTATAACATATCGTAAAATAGTAAGGAAAAAAACACTACAATATATTTTGATATCTACAACATAAATTCTACATTTTAAGATTTTAAAATCCTTAGTCTAAGTCACTTTTAATAGTAAACAATCCATATAGTCATTGGGACCTCGGGAGAACCTCCCCTTATACATGAGTCTAGAAACTAGCATGGATTATTTAATGTTTTATTATGGGTACACAAGCATAAAATATTTGAGTGTACACCATAAATAAATAAAAACAAACATGAACTAAAATAATAATCAAATTATACTAATAAATTTAACAAAACCATTATTAATATTGTGAATGTGGATGAAAAATAACATACACACTGACTGAGCACCTATTGAGATCATCACATATACAAAATTAATATATGTGAATAAAAAATATACCAGATTATCCACTAAATCCGGATTCCTAAGATCATCCAAATATTGATTCCCTAAATTCTATAATAATAAATTTCCCAATAAAATCGTTATACCCAACATAAGAATAAAATATATTAGATCTACTGCAGGACCCATGTTCTATGGAAACCCGATTAATATTTCAGTACAAAACCATTCAGAATCCCTGTCACCATATGATATATTACATCTAATTTTAATATAAAATTTTATTCCAGTATCAGAATAAATAATAACAAAAATATCTTGTAACATGAAATAAAAAACCATTATCAATCCTCTGATTCTATGATGATCATATTATGAAGACAAACCTATATCGACCAATGATGATGTGTATGTTCGCATGAAATACACCCATTCGTAATAGAAAAATTCTAATAAAAAATTAATAATATCACATCCTTAGAAATAATGATCAAATCTATATTCCACTGATCACCTATACTCACGAGTTTGTTTCTCAACATCTACAAAACCCACCATTATGAGAAAGGGATGTCCCCTTTACCATCCTAGTATTTAATATCCCAAAACATAGGGGACATCCCTTCAATTTAATCAATCCATCTAAAAACTTATGTAATTTTAATTCTAATATTTAAATTATTGTTCCTAGGTCATTTTCAGAACATTTTATCTTAGTCGAAAATTTTATTGGGATTCCCATTTAGGAAAACAAATCACCAGAAAATATAATTTATTTTACTATCATCTAAACATTTTATTTTAGGAGTAGTATTTGGTTTACCTTTTTATTATAGAATATCATTTAAATACTGAAGTTTTCTAATTTTAATTTAACCTTGGAAGGTTCATTGTATATCTCTTGATTCATATAATAGTGTTAGTGATATGATTGAGTGTTTTTATTATTGATATATTAAGTAGTGGTTGTGAGGAAAATAAGATATATTACATCGTCTCATTTGTGATGTCCATAGGATAGAGGATGTCATACTGGTATTTTTTTATAGGATTACCAATATCTTGATGGTGATAGGTATTAGTTATAGGGTGGTATACAAGAATAAATGATTTCATAATGAAAATATATTAGCATGTAAGTGGGGTTTTCACAAATATGTGTATTCCACCATGCACCACTGGCTTGGAAGTGGTAGTCATAAGGTATATTGTAACATTGATGTGGTTTATCTAATAAATATTAGTATGATTAATTGATTCCCAAAACATATTTTTTAATTATAAAATACATACCCTGAAAATATATTTTACCACTGTATCCATTGAGGATATTATAATGAGACTATAACCCTTTTAGCCTTGAATATTCATAGAATTATGTGTCAGTAAAATAATTGAATCTATTTCAGTATGTTTTTGAGTGATCTAATTTTAAATACCCACTTCCTCATGCCCCTACGTATTCAATGGTTGTGGATCCTTTTTTCAAGATGGACTTCAATCTTTATATTTTAATTCAGTTTCATGGATCTTCTAATGATTAATTATATATCATTATGTCTCTGGTTGTGGGTCATATGTTAGTTGATTAATTATTCCATCATTGAGGTTGGTGGTTTTGTAATCTCATCCTAATCAACATAATATATTATTTCAATAATGATATGAATAAAATGAAAAATTAATTTCAAACACATTTATTTCATGATAAATATTTTCATATGTCCTAGTGTCTGATTTTACCTCAAGATAATGGATTTTTATATAATCTGATGATATCTAGAAAGGGATTTTCAATGGTTAAGAAATTGATGATGAATTATTTTGACAATGGTTCTTTATAAATTAATGGACATAATGTTTTATGGATTTTGTATAAAATGATATGTTTTATAAGGTTTGATTTATGATGAAAATAATCAATGTTTGTTATAAATTAAAAATGCATGCTTTAATGCTTTATTTTGGGCCACTCGAAAGATGAATGATGAAAATTATTTGAGTTGAATTACTTTCCACATGATTGGTATCGTTGGAGAATAAATGAAATTTAATAGTTATTTTTTTAGTCTTAGATGAGAACACGTGGTAAATTTTAGCTCTATGAAGAAATTGATTAAAAATTAAAATAGTAATAATCATCCATTATGGATGTGGTGTTATTCATTGGGAGGGAATCATAATCCCCAAATTCCTAGGATATGTGGAAGTGTGAACACCAAGATCTGTATTTCACCATGATGAGTGTAGATCAAATTTCCTTGGACTAACTAACCCCAAGGCTTATAATTTTTTTTCAATGGTTGACAATTATTTATATATAAAAATATTTAAAAATATATTTTCAATTTCTCATTTTAACTGATTTTATTATTCATGACTGGTTTTATAGAAATTCATATTTATATTTTTTTTATAGATAGCATTAAAATGATTTGAATAAAACATTTTATCAATGATTGTCAAAATGTTAGTATTCCATGTTTTATTTAAATCTAATCACATTATTTATACAGAATATTGATTTATTATGAAGTCCATCGGTGGGATCCTTCTGGCCGAGGTTTTCCACCACAAAAATATTATTTAAATTTAATGTAGACATTGTATATAAATGTTTATAAAGGGGGATAAAACAACTTTTATGTTGTGGTGATTCATGATAGTTTAATAATTATAGTTTTTGCTATATAGTTGGAGTAATTGATTATATTATTATGAGGAGATCCTTGTAATGTTGGTGTTGTATTTCTTATATGTAGAATATTATTTTTATACCACATTATTTTTTTAGATGCCAATTTTGTATTGTTTTTCATTTATTTATAAATTTTTTTATATTGACAATTATTGGATTATTTTATATATTATGGTCATCCATATAAATTATCATGTCAATGGAATTCCCTCTTGTCTTTTTTACCTTAAAAAATTAGTTTCCTAATTTTGGGTATCATGAATACACTTAAGTCCATATCAATTATGACCCTTAATTTGTTAATGTTGTGATTCATGGGAATCAGATAGAGTATTTAATATCAACATATACTAATATATTTTTTATGGACTCGTGATATAAAACAATTAATAATTTTAGGGCTTTATGTGTAGGATAAATCGGATTACATTTATTTCTCTCATGATATATATACATAATTTACACTATGTTGTTGGGAAAATTTTCTTTACGAATTTATTTCATTTGAATCATGATATTTTGTTTGATATTAGTTAATCAATGTGTTATATACCCTTTAAATATCACCCAAAAAACTTTTGTGTGCCAAAACTGTTATTCAGGTGACCATTAGGGTGTTCAAGGAGAGAGGTAGGAGGTAACCGAATTTGTTCCATGGACTATAGTTCCACCATTTAGTTGGTGTATTTCCTATAAATTGGATAAGCCACTATAATCCCCACTTCCTAGAAGGTGACACCCACAATCAATTTCATGTGTTATGTTAGTGTTATTTTATCAAAAGGGGAAATCATTTTTTACCAGGAAACCAATATTTCATTCATTATCAAAATTTTAGCGCCATTTAGGTTGTTTCAATAGAATACACTTTATCTCATCTACCTAGGATCTCCACAGTATGTAAAATATATATAGTTCATTATATTTCATTACAAGTATCTTAGTAGGTATATCACTATTTTATTGTCTTTTCACAATGTGTCTTCCCACCTAATTGTTTTGAGAATTATTTGCGATAAATACTCTATTTTTAGGGATCTTATATGGTTCTTTATTTTGTATCATTATAACTAAAATATATATTCAACACTAAATTTTGATTATTCCAAGAGTCACATTTCTATGGTTAACATGAATTTCCACAAATGTATTTTCCATTTATAAAATGAATCGATATTCCAAATGAAGCTATTTGTGATAATTGACGAAATATTTTTTATATCATTTAATGCTCATATAATTTTGAAACTTGATTTATTAAATTCTTCCAAAACAAGACATTTTGTTGAAAAAATCAAACTAGGAAATCTCTTGGGGTCTATTTTCTAATACCCATGGAAACCATTATTCATGTCTTACTAAAAACACCCCTTATAGTTTGATTGGATAATAACTTTGGGAAACCACCTATTTTTCTTATATATAACCATACCACCCCATTAGAGTGTTTCTAGCATAAATATTCGAAGAAATAATTAATAATATTTCTTGTCCAATATCTATTATATATAATAAACATGGTTACACAAAATTGGTGTCTTGGAAAATTTTTATATAAAAATAATAATAATTTCTATACAATAGAATAAATAATGGACTAATTTAATAGAAAAATAATATGGATTTCTTATGGAAAATAAAGAAATGTTTATAAATTTACATAATTTCATATTAATATACTCATTGAAAAAAATACATTATGAGGAACCTATATTTTATTACAATGGATTACCAAGTCTCTAAATCTGGAAGATGGTCACACCATCACTGGTTTGGCATGATTTGATAAAGCCTTAAATTTATTATAAATAATTTCTTATGAAAACTCATAAGACTCTATCTGATTAATTTATGTGATTACAATATATTCAAGATGCATTGGATTATATTAGTAACAAACTATAATGAATTTTTTGGAATGTCATAAATGATTCTTGGGGATATCTAGAAAAATTAGATTTTCATGGCGACATCATAGGTTCATCTTGATGTCCTCAAATAATGAACAGTATGGGTATAAAACATGCAATCCAGTAAAGACCCACAATAAAATTCAAGTACATATTTTTATAGTTTGGTAAAGAACTCATAAGTGCATTGTAACAACCTACGTTTATATGAATTTATATTTTTAGAATAAATAAAATATTCCTTTGATAATTTGTTCTACAGTTAACACTATGGTATGATTCACAACATGTAACATTGGGTTAAAATCGAATAAACAAAATACACTATCTAATTAAAATAATGATATATTGCTAATATTATTGAAAAGTAATTATATCCCCAAAATTAAACCTATAGGTACAAATAGTAATAACTAATTTATAAATACTATGTATAATTATTTTATTTAATGAAAAAAATTTGATGAAAAATACTTGATTTTCAGTAATGTCATTATATGATTTGAAAATAATATTTTCTCAAAAATATGGTTTTTATTTATTTCTGTAAAAAATAGTAAAATATATTATTGAATTTTTTAATATTATAATTTGATTAAATGGTTCTAATTATTTATATCCCTGTGAAAAAATTATATTATTGTGAATTTTAGGGTTTTATTTGAAAAGGTTCAATTTTAATGAATACTGAAAAATAATAAATTTTAATTGAATACTGCCTTTCAATTTAGTTTATGTATAGGGTTAAATTATTTTTTAAATTAATTTTAAATATTAATAAGTATAATATATAATAGATTAATTACTGTTTATTCATTATAATAAATTTGATATTGAATTTGGATATAATTTTTTAAAACATTAGAACATTTCATCATTGGATACCCCTTTACTCATAGTGTCGATGATATTAATATTAAATTTAATTTTGAATCCTCTATTGATAAAATTTGTTTTAATGTATTCAATATTTTGAATAATCATAATTTATAATATATAATAATGTAAAATTAATTTTCGAGCAAAATAAATAGTGAAAGCAGTTCATATTAACTACCAATGCAATGGTCAAATGGGTATAAAGGGGGTTAAACTAATTCTATATGTGTAAAAATGAATAATAATCATGAATATTAACTATTTCATATACAAATAAAAACATTACACCAATGAGATTCTTTAATGAGCAATTTTAACCCTTTTTCATATGATAGAATTGGATTATTAAATTACTTTCAAAAATACCATGTTTGACCTCTCCCCGTATATAAAATGGTACCCCTACCCTATCATTCTCACACCCTCAATCCATTTTTTTTCTACCAATGGATAACCAAATCACTTATTATAATCCCTTCTAGAAAATTTTATCCCTTCAATAGGATATAAATATATCATATGGAGGATTTTAGTTCAAACCTATTGAGGATACCCAAAGAATATGAAATATTCATCAACGATTATTTTTGTTTTATTTATTCTTATACATAATTAATTATTATTATAAGATTATTTTATAATAAATTATATATCTTATATTTGTAGGATTATTTATTGTTATGATCATGACCTAAAATCATCTCTACCATCATCAAATGAGTTAATAAACCAATAATTTGTGTTTATGGTTGACTACCACCTTAAAAATAGATATCATTCATGATTTACATTACCACCTTTCAAGGAAGGTTAAAATGACGGATTTATTATTTATATAGGATAATTATGCATTTATTATTATTTTTGAATTAATGTTTTCACACAATACTACATAAACATTATTTAATTGGAATACGATAATGCCACTCATGTGTACAAGAAACTACATCATCGTGAGGTGATGTAATTCATGCATGATATACATGGAACATATTAAGTGTGATATTAACAAAAAAATATTATATATATGAAATAAAAATTATTATCGAATGATAAAATATAATTTTTAATTATTTCATTCAAACAAACTAGAATATGGAATTACTGATCATATGTTTGTATGATATACCATCTTTATGAATGTTTTATTTTAGTTTCTATATCAATCCTTTATCGATTATAATAAAAAATAAATAATGAATATATAATATTTTTTAGTCATGGCTATCATTTTTTATATAATGGAAACGTGATCAAACTATGAGGACCAAAAATAAAAAATTAAAATGAATACGAAAAACAAAGAGGTTAGTAACAAAACATTTAATTAATATGGAATTGTTAAAAATAGGTAATAAAATGTAATAATAAAATACTATATTGTATGATATATATATATATATTATATATAATCAACATATATTGTTTACACATGTGGTTTTGATGTGTATTACGGAAGTCAAGACCTAAGGTAAGAGACAATTTTCTCAATTTTCCTTCCTCGAGACTTATGTTATGGCATACAACTATATTCTTTAATGAAGTATAAATAAGTACAATTTGAAATTTCATATCAATCTTTTATTTTTTCTCATGATATTTTATATTCCATTTTATATTGTTTCTTTATTATTATTGTGATTCAATGTTACTAATGTGGTAATGATTTTATGTCAAAATATCATTGTTTATTGAGATTGTTTGTGATTATGATTCCAATAATAAAATACTTTGATCCTTCTCTCAAGAGTAACATGAAATTTTTACCTTCTGGTTACTTGTGATATTTTATTCTAGTTTTAACAGTTTAAACTATTTGTTCCCTAAAAAGGTGAGAATTATTTTTCAATAAAATCTTAATTTAGATTTGTACTTGATCATAAATCAAGTTTATATAAAAAAAGTCTTTCATAAAAATTACTAAAAAATGTTTTATTATGATCCTATTATTTTTAAGAGATTTTATAACCATGTTTGAGTTTTTAAATAAAATTATTGAATATTCAGGTTGTTTTCAAGAAATATTCCTTCTTCAATTTGAACCAAAATAGAAAAAGAAACATTGTTTAACAATGTATTACATGAATAAAACATCCTGGAACCATGGACATTATTTTCATTGAAGAATAATTTATATATTTTTTAGTTTATTTTAAAATAAAATTATTTTCAAAATGGATTATTTTTAAGAAAAAATATTAAAAGAAAAAGTATATTTTCCTTTTGAAATTATAGAAATTATTTTTATACATACTTAATAATAAATAAAACACATTTTAAATGAAATATATTATAAAGATCATTACTTTTATTTACATGATTTCACAATAAATAGTATTTTCCTCAATAATCATTTTAAATGATCTTTTAAAATCAATTTCAATTTAAGATTAAACTGTTTGATGTAACTAATTATATATTAGGGATATTATCTAATGATATAATTCTTATTATTTATCTAAATGGTTTATGATTACATTTATTATATGTTTATGAAACCCATTTCTCTTACATGGTTAATACATTGATAAAATTTATATGAAACCTATTTCCCATGGGTTATTCAATGATGGAATGATGAAATTATTAAGAAACCTATATCCTTTCAACAAGTTATTATATGATGCAATGATTATGAATCGCATTTTATTTCATGGGTTATGATATTATTGTTGTTTTATACCATGTGGACTGCATAAATACAGGGATTCATTATGAGATAAGTTGGACCTATATCAACCTCAAATACAATGGTTAATTATTTATATCTCAAGAGATAGACCTAACTGGATTGAGGAGTGAACATTGATCTATAAGTGACTATGTTTACTATGCTGGTCTTGGGACTGATCCATGAATACTATGATGGTTTGGGGAGTGAACCCATTCCAATATTATTGCCTTTTAGGTGATTCAAAAATAATTTTGATTTATTTCTTCTATTATTATGTTTATTCCACATATCTTTCTTATATGGTAATGTTTTAATCTTGTTGATCATATTAATTAATTATATTATGATTCATGTATTATGAACAACTAATCATTTTTAAATGATACAATATTATGATCTATGATATGAATATAATGGTTTTTATAAGTTATTATCATGTACTTGTATCCTTATGTTCATGTCAATTTTACTTATCTCACATTTATACCCTTATAGATTATATGAGATCACCCTTTCATATATTTTTTTTCCCCTAGTTATGAATAATTTAATATTGTATTTTGTTTAATAGGTGGTTTATAGTTATGAATACCATAATGGGAGACGACGTAGCTCACATATCGACTACTTTTTAGATTTCAATATTTCCATTGTTACTAATCTATTATAATCCTCATGAATTTTTTTTATAACTTAATAATACAAAGATGACAAAAGGGGTTAAATTAGGTATTTTAAATAATCTTGTCAGATTCAACAATTTGACTCTCATTGCAATTTATATAGATATGAATCTTTCTATTCTGTATGAAATATGAGTAGTAGGTAAAGAGTAAATAAAAACACATAAAATGTTATACTAGTTCGGGGCACAACGATCACCTAGTCCACTCCACCAATACACTCTCTACGATATTTGTGATTTTTAGTTGACAACATCCTATTATAAAAAGACTATAACATCCACAAAATAGTATTGGAAGTAGAAATCATTACAACAAAGATAAATAGAGCCTTATAGTTATTTTATATTTAACTAGTTATCCACAACTTAGTACAAGAAGCTAACACTTAATCCCAACTGAGTACAACCAGTTGAAACAATAATAAAAAATATAGTTTTATTTCTTCATGGTTCATGATGAACATCATAGTTAAAAAAACTAACAAAATATGGACCTTGTTTATAAATGAAAAAATCCTTTATGAAATAATAGATATCAATATATCTTGGTTTTTATGATCTCCAATAAATTTATAAATTAATAAACACCAGTAGTTTTAACAAAAATATGATGAAATGTAGCACATAAAAGCTTAGCCTCCTTAGAGGATTAATAGAGTCATTAATTCTTCATAGCAGTTCATGTAGATATTAGATTCAAAAAATAAATAGTGTAGTTTTACACTATATATATCATATGATGATAGGGAAAATACATTGATCATATATATAACTTTATTTTCATTGAGAATATACAATAAATAATTTTGATATACCACTAATATTCAAATTCAAATAATTACTAAGAGTCATAAAATTTCTTGGAATAATAACTTGTTTACACTATTGAATATGGTTCATTGAATCAATAATAATGGGATGTAAAATCAGTTATAAAATATCATTGAAACTATATTTATTTATATTAATACTTTTATATATTTCTTAATTAAAATCACCAATTCAAATATCCATCATTCACTAGTGAAATGTAGGGTTCCTTCAATGAAATACAACATAAAAAATATCGGGGTGAAAATGTAGGGTTAAATTAATAATTAGGGTATATTTATTATATTTTTATTTTCTCAAATATATGGTTCCTTACATATATAGGGTTTCATAAAAATACATTCCCTTATTAGAAACACAAGGTTCCATCCAAAGGTGGTGTTGATTAACTATGTATTCTCTCTACATAGTGTATATGATCTATATATGATGTTCAGAATATAGGGTTCAATCATTATGATATTATTACCATTATAGGGTATGAACAGAGTTTTAAGAATATTATTTATGCATTCAAAAAACTTTAACACGTAATATTTGTGGACAAATAACATAAAAATAATTCTAGAATAAATATTGAGATGAATATTGATTTTCTAAAATTCTAATAAAGTAATATCAATAGTAATAAAAAAGGGTATTTTGAGCTTCAAAATCAATAAAATTTATAATGTATTATTGAGAAAATACATACTGAATAATATCCCACCTTTATATGATTACAAAAACCATATAATAATTTATAAAAAATATAGGATTTTTAAATTCTGATGAAATATTATGTTAACACTTTTTTTTATAAATGTATTGAAAATTAATTTTTCTCAGTTTTATTTTTTTTTCAAAATATTATTTGGATAAAATAAAAATATATAAACAGTATTATTTTAGTAAAATAAAAATATATATACTCTTAAATTGATATTGTTGTGTTCACCAAATTTTATCTCACCTACGTGATATAAAAAGAATGTATATTTAAATGGATTAACAAACATTCTATGTATCACATAACTATATTTGAATGATACAATCTACTATAGATAAAAATAAGCATGTTTTCTGGTAGTGGATTTGAACAAACAATAAAATAAATAAACTATATAGTGTATATCAATAATCAAAGGAAATTTTATTGAAAATTATTTTTAAATTCAAGAGTGGTTGAATAAATGAATGGTTTAAACAATAGGATTAGTAGATATGAAAAGGTTATGATAATGAAGGTTTATGGTTCTAGTAAATCTCAAGCAGCCTAAAAAATAAAATTCTACCTTGAAAAGTTTACATGAAATCCTTTTGTACAATATTTATCCAACTACGTTAACAAAATTTTTTGAATCTTATCCAACTTTCAAATTTTCAACCATATTGAAATTCATAAATTCATCCAAACATTCCTCAACATATATAAATAAGGTAATTTTATCACAGAAATAATTGAAAAATAATTGAATTCAATGCTCACATGAAGTCAAATTCTCAGTAAGATCATTATGATTATCCAAAAGAATAGTCAGTTGTCAACAGGTACACTAATTAGACGGAAGTGTTTCATTAATATCTTTCATCCCTATTGTTTTTTCTTCAAACCTTATGATCCAAAGTGAAGATGATTTCAGTGTTGAATTATAATGTATTGATTGAATAAAACATCCTTTTATTGAATCAAAATGACTTCCCAAATTCAATTTAAAATTAAAAAATTCTTTTTTTGATGAAAATTAAGAAAACATTTTCCAAATTGATAGATAATTTGTCTCTTAAATGCAGCAAAGTATTTTTTTAAAAAAGAATATTCTCTAAATTATTGAAGTTGAGTCTAAATATAAATTTATTCCAATAATGGAATATGTTAGTATCATAACTCTTTTAATGATTTTCATGTAGATCCCAATTCATACCAATTACACAAGTTATCATCTTATACCTTATTTAATTTGATAACTAGGCCATCTATCTGATGTGATCGAGAATTAGATGGTACTTAAAATGGGTTTGTAGACTCATGATCTTCTTCCATAATAGTTAACGACTTAAAAAAAGTAATTCCACATGAGAATAAATACCATCAGGGATATCTTTCCTTGCAATAAATATAGAATTTGTTCATTCCAAGGATTAACCAATAATAGTGATTGATTTATTTTCAATAATTTCAGTGGTTTCAGTTATTGTAGTCTGAAAATTCTCATCTTCATGAGCAGTTTCTTTCTATTGAAGTGTTTGAGAGGAAAATTTCTATTCTTAAACTTGAATTTTGTATTTTTCATCATTTGGTAAATTTGTAACACCCAATGAAAATAATGGGGTTACAACTATGGGTATATGTGTTTCGACCACTATATCCTTATGATGGGGTTATTTTCTGATCTTTAGCCTTATGATAAGATCCTCATTTTCAGATTCTTCAGTTATTTCCTCATTTTCATCTATAATATCAATAATTATTTTTATTTTAGTAGGATATGAAAAAACATATATACTATATTATCTAACTTTTCCTTTTTAAATGTAATTATTCTATATACTTGAGAGTTTTGTACCCCCTTAAGAAATAGAACCTGATTCCTAGTAATTAATTTCACTCAATATAATAAAATTTCATTTCACTATATTCCAAAATAGAACAAACTTTATTATAGTACCTTAATTGAATACATTATTATGGTAGCATATATTTGGAAAATAAAATTTTCAAATTATATTATTTCTGAATAGACAAATATAAGGGATTCAACCATATGGATAAAAAAGACAATATTTCCTTGGAATGAGAGTAGTGATTCA
Organism: Viscum album; assembly: GCA_963277665.1. Taxonomy (NCBI): domain Eukaryota; kingdom Viridiplantae; phylum Streptophyta; class Magnoliopsida; order Santalales; family Viscaceae; genus Viscum; species Viscum album. The sequence continues at coordinate 607,965,253 of OY728137.1, read as the reverse complement.
TATATTTCCACATAAATATTTAGATGTTCAATTTTATATCACTAATAAATATAAGTATTATATACATGTCAGGGTAAAATATCCTTACTAATTATTTAGTACGTATAATAATGGTTGTCTGAATAAAATTTACCAATACTTTTTGGCCATCAATGAGATCGTTTACAAAAAATTCTAATATTGTTAATTAAAACATAATTGTCATAGAAAATTTATAATTATTATACCTAATTTCAAATTCATAAAATATAAATATGGAATACTCCTTCATGAGGGCATTTTAACATTTGATAAATTTCAAATGAATATATTTAGAACTCATTATCATTTACTTTTGATGATATTATATCCTCTATTTCACTAAATATAAATTGAACTCTATTATAAAACAACATCATTCATATCAAAAAATAAAATACTATGTTTTCATCATTTAATAGAAATTAACACTCTTGAAACAAAATATATTTAATTATTATAATATTCTTCTAATATAGCCATTCAAAATCAATGACCTTTCCTTGATTAATCCTCTTGAATGGGACACACTGATTCTTTGGATCATCGGGTTCACCTTCATGTGTTGGATTTAACTTCATCATTTTGTAGAATCCAAATGTTTCAGGTATTCATATTCTAGGGTTTTAAGTAAATATTAGGGCTCAGTTTGTTGAAATGGGTTTAAATCAAATGTTAAGGAAAGAGGAAGATTTTTCTTATGGTTTGATGACAAAATCCTTTTTTCTCACAATGATTATGTATTGTAATCATTAAATAATAATTTTTTTAAAGACTCTCTTTATGAAAATGAAAAACATAAACAAAATTAATATAGAAAATAAATGTGTACGGATCAAATAAATGAAAAAAGGTTTCTATGGATTTAATGAAATATGGTGAGAAGAATTTATTTGAAATTAAATATATCTAACAACTCTATAATAAAATTGATATATGTAGTGAAATGTGGTTTAGTTAAAATATTAGCTAATTGATATTCGATATTTTGAAATACTTAATTTATTTTATGTTTATGGGAATATTAACTTAAAAAATTCCTTATGTCATTGTTCTTAGTCAAAGAATGAATTATAGTTTTTTTATGAATAATAATAGAACTATTATTTTCACTTAAAATTTGTATATTATTAAAAAATTTCAAAAATATAATAGAGTGTGGTCCATCCACAACACTTATGCATAGAAAATACTAATAGAAATATATTTTACCACAACTATTGACAGAGTATCTAAACTTATTTGACCATGATTGTAAGGATATCCCTAAAATTTGATTGGTTCTTGAGGTATATTTTATTTAATCTACATACTAAAAATTGAACATCAAAATATGAAAAACAATTAAAAAAAGATATTTTTGGGAATGTTGGGATTGAAAAATAGTTATTTTTTAATATCTGAAAATTATATTAATAGTAATAAGATTATATTATTTTATATTTTTATGAAATATACTGCATAAACATGCATAAAACATAATTTCTGGTCTTCTAATATTATGATTTAGTGAAATTAAAATCATATCTTTGTATAACATGTTGTCAACTGGGTTTCTATCTTCCTCCAAATCAAGAACTAAATTAATAAAAATGGGGGTTGTGTAGGTCATTCTGTTTTCACATCCAATCATTTTCAATTTGTCAACAATAGATTTTGTTTTATTTATAAAATTATCATAATATTTTTTATAAATATTTAATCATAAAAAGAATTTTTTTCTCCCCTCATAAACATTTCAAATTTTTCATAGTATAGTTTAGAAATCAATACAATGTTTTTTATTTGAAATTAACATCATCAACATAGATTTGTACTAATAAAATATTACACAAAAATTGTTTTTATTAAATATACTAGGATGTATTAATATCATAGATAATAAATTTTCTAATAAAAAGGATCATAATCTTTCATAAAGATATGTTAGGTCCACAGGGTTAGATATCGTGATAGGGGGTGAATTAGGGTATGACATATTAAAACAACATCCCCTTTATATATTTTTTCATTATTATGAAAAAATATCTTACCTCTATTTCCTACAAGAAAGTATGAATAGAAAATAAATCATGCACATGAAACATCAATTTTTACTTGGTTTTGCCTCACTGGGCTACGTACAAGGAGAATACACTGGTGATGTGCCGATGTACCAAATCCACTTACAGCGCACTGATGTTTACAATGTCTGGGCTAGATAAAATCTTTGCACAATCTCTCTTCCATTACAATGTTTAGGGTTATCTTACATCTTTCCAAAGGGTCACTCCATGTTTCACTCTTTTTGGCTCACAACCGGTGGAGAGGATCTCCTTCATCCTCTTCTATTCCTCACTGCTTTTGAAAGGATCCACTCACAATTTATATACTTTTAGGTATCTTCGTTATCTATAATGAAATATGCATCCTTAACTGTTGATAGATGCTCTGTTGACATCCCAATTTCACTCGCAGATGAACCTCTCTTTGTACCGGGTTTACCAGGAAACTTCAAATCTTTTGTGCAACCCTTACTGTGTCTTGCATGCTACATTAATGTCTGGCACGCAAGGTTCCACTTTTTTCGTGAAACACCCCTACACACAACTTCAATCTCGCGTGCAACTCAAATATTACACACTACTTTCTTATCTTGCATGCAACCCTAAATCTATGGAGCAACTCCCTTTGCATGAAATTCTTAGGTGATCTAGTGCTCAGATTTTCTCTAAGTGTTGAGCTACTTAAAATGGGAGGGGTCACTTGGAATTTATAGGCATTCCAGACCCATGTGATGAAGAATAAACCTTTTTCATGTAATTTCCTCTTATAGCATGCAAAACCCCATTTGATTTCAGCTTCGGCGCGCCTGTTTCCTTCACGCGTGCAAAAACTTGTTTGACATCACCTTAATCGCACATGATTCTTTCGCACAACCTCCTATTTCATGCACATTTCAAAATATTTCATGCACATCATGTCTTTTCCATTTTGCATCCTTCTTCACAGAAAACCTGCCTTGTGTGCAATTTTCCTTCACACAACTCCATATTTAATGCACATCTTCAAATCTTTCGCGCACATTTCTTGATCTTGAGCACACCTCATGCAATTTACATTTTTTGATGTTCTGACCCCGAAACATGCATTGCGGGAATGTTTCTAAACCAACCTTGATCTTGCACACAACTTCCTTTTCCATAATCATGTTTCCCCATTTTGCGATTTTGAAGCCCAAAAATTTGGCAAACACTGGAAAACGGTGCCACCTTAGATATATTCTGTTTGAACCGCCTCCAGATCGCCCATTCTTTTTCCATAGTTATTTGTCAACATAGGTTGTCAACAACATCTATGGAACTTGAAAAATCACCATGTAAAACCCCTTTTCAAAAAAATTAACAATGTGGTCTTCTCTGTCAATAATCATAACATCGAGGTCCACTTTTTAATCAAACACAATCACCTCAAAATTGTTTCAACAATACCTTGAAGAATTTTTTCCCAACACAAGCTCTAGATTCTTTTTTAAGTCCATAAAGATATTTAGTATGTTTAAAAATAGAATTTGGATAATGAGGGTTTTTAAAGCCATGTGGTTGTTCAATATACACATCCTTTATTATGTAACCATTTAATAAGGTATATTTGATATCCATATGATATAATTTCAAATTTATATTATTTGAATAAGATAAGTGAGTTTTATGGATTCAAATCTAGAAACAGGTGGAAAGGATTTATCATAGTCTTTTCCAACTTCAATATTATAAACTTTTCATAATTATCAAGATTTATTAATTTTTATGATACATTGATCATATTATTTCATTATATTGATTCATTTGTTTCATAAAAATATATAATTTTTTGGTCTTTCTACAAAATCCCAAACATTATTTCAATTGAATTGGTTTAATTTTTCTTGAATGGGAAATAACCAATTATCATCTTGTAGAATGCACTAAATTTGGAAATTTTCGCAAAAGAGTCAACACTATCCATAATCTGTATCCAACACAATGAGGTAATGTGCGCGAAATATTTGAAGATGTGCATGAAATTCTATTTAATTAATGATATCCATAATATTCAAGACATATACCTTGAATGTCATGATCCGTCCTCGAGGCCCATGCCGCGACTACCCCATGCCTGCCTTCCATATCATAGGGGCTGGTGACTAGCACCAAAGGCGTAAATCCCTTTGCTGGGAAGGAATTGCCTTTATACAAGTAAACACACACAATAGAGTGCTCAAATAGAAGAAAAACACTTAATAGAAAATGTATACAAAAGATATTATGTAAAGTAAAAGATGTTGGGAATATAAGACCATTAGTAAAGTACAAGGAAAAGACAAACAAGTACAACTAAAAAGACAAACAACTTGAAGGTGTCTAGTAGCTCCTCGATCATCCACCACAGATCCTACCTTAAGGGTAGGTACAGATAGCAACCTCAGCGCTCCACGTCCGTCCACCTCCTCCGGGTATAGACTCATCATGAGGTTCACCTCCGTGTAACGTCCAGTCCTCGTAAACTCCACCTCGGTCAACACTATCCGTCGTCTGCATCCAACATAATGAGGTATGGGAAAAGTCAGTGTGGGGGTGAGTATAAAGAAACTCAATAGGGACCCCTAGACCCTCAAGTTCTCACACTATCCAACAAAGATAAAACACTAAGTAAGGGAAACAATGGTTAATCATTACTTAGGTATATGCCCATACACATACCAAAGTTATCTTGTACCCATCTCAATCATGAGGAAAACACAATGGTTATTAACCCAGATCAGACCAGGATTTACATTATCAAAACCATGTCTACTGGAGAACTCCTCCGCTATCAAGAACAGTGGGCCTCTCGTGACACCAAGGCACTTCTAACTATCCTTGGACTATTGAGGTACTCCTCCTATCGAGTATTGCTGGTCTACTGCCAAATACCAGGCGTGCCTCTGCTGTGGTTCTACTGCCAAATACTAGGCACTCCCCCTAATAGCCTGGAGAGGTACTCCTCCTATAGAGTACCATGTTTCTGCCTCCAAATATAAGGCGCTCCTCGGCCATGGGTCTACCGCCAAGTACTAGGCGCTCCCCACTAGGCTAGTCGAATCACTCCGAGTCAAATCAGTCAAGCATTTGTCAGGTCTATCTGCAACTAGGTCTCTGCATTCTGTTTGCTCATCACTGGAAGGATCTGCTCCATGAGAAATTAGGAACAACTCAAACTATCATGAATTTCGAAAAAGAATTATTTCAAAGGTCCTCTATGTCAAAGGTTTCTCAACGCAATAGACGCCATGTCAATCATACGCCCGGTCTGTGAGTTATTAGCCATTTAGGTCCAAGGGCCGTGTTGGTTTTGTGTACAAACCAACCTATCCATATCTCAACTATACCCCAAACTCCAGTGGGGTATTCTCAAATGGACTGTCTCCTATCGAGATTACCAGTTCCACTAACGGTTCGTCAAACGGACGTTTGGTGCCAAAGATATGTCCAAAGTATGAAAAGGGTCAATAGTGGGCCCGGGTCCAGTCCGACCCTATAAGACCGACTCAGCCCAACCCCATGAGCTGACCCGGTATGCGTCAACTCAGACAGACCTGATGGGTCTGACCCAGCCTGTTGGGCGGGTCAGCCTGCTTTGTTAGGCCCGGTCCGCTGGGCCCGGCCCAGCGGACAACGATGGTGGTTCGGCACGGATGCCGCCACACTAGTGGCTCGGCCCGAATGTCGGGGCCAGTTCTACCAATGATGAAAGGGGCGTGGCTCGTGATTTTGGCCGCATTGAGGCCAATGGTAGGGCGCGCGGGGTGCGTGAAGGCTGACGGGACACCGGGCAGGCCACGGGTGCACCGGGAAGGGAGTCAGGGTGTCGGGCATTGTGCATCGGTGCGGGCAGCGTGTTGGGGCACTGGGAAGACCTCGGCAAGGGGACCACGGGGGCACCGGGGTGCTAGGAAAGGCATGGGAAGGGGCTGGGAAGGCTACCGACAAGGTGTGGGGGTGCCTAGTAGGCCACTAGGGGCGCCGAGGTGCGTGCCAGGGTGCTGTGCAGCTTGAGGGGTGCACAGGCAGCGCACCGGGGCAGCGCGCTAGGGCACGGGTAGAGCGACGTGACAGTGTGCGATGGTGCGTGTAGCACGCCCAGTACCATGGGGGCGGTGCGGTTCACAGAGGCCGTGAGTAGCATGGCATTTGATCGTCGTCTTCTTTACTATCGCATCTTTTCCATGTCGTCATCATCGAACAAGAACAAACAAGGGGATGGTCGGAACGTGTTTGTGCGGACCAAACCCTCCTCGTTACGGTGATAGAAATGGGATATTCTCATACCATAAATTTGATTGACAAACAACTAGGTTTAAACACATATATAAAAAACACTACTCTCCTTACCACGATTGTTGCTCGTTGGTGGCGGAAGGAGGTGAAGTCGTCGTTGGCGACGTTCTTCGTGGGTGGTGTATTCTTCTTTGACGTGGATGAAGATTGTTGGAGATATCATGGGTTTTCTTCATGGGCATCACTTCCCTTTATTTACCTAGTTGAAGAAGGAAAAAATATGGCATTCTTCGCTAGAGAGGGTGAATTTATCCTAATTCTCTCAATTCTCCACCAAAAAAAAGATTCCAACCAAAAATAATATACTCGATATTATTTTAAAGGTTGGAAATAATTCAAAAGGTGATTAATTAAATGACACAACCCTAAAATTTAATTAGGGTGGTGAGGCACGAGTAATTATTGGGGGAAGATGAAGAGTTTCACCAATTTAAATAGGGGTTCCAAATAGTTTAAGGGGTTTAGATGGGTTAAGGAGATTGAGTGGGACCCACATAATAACATCCTCTCAAGGGTGGTTATGCTCGGGTGGGCCCAACCTCCATAACCTCTCATGGGAGGTTGGTTGTGGTCGCCCCCACCTCCAACCTCCCCTTGGAGGTTTTATCCACCAAAAAAGAAAAAAAGTTAATTCTTATTTTTATTTAATTTTATTTCAAAACCCCAAAAACATTCTTTCACTCTCCTTAAAATGCAACTGCAGTGAAGGTCTCAATAAGGAATCACTTATGCTATGAGTTAAAAGGTACACTCAGATTTCAGTTCCGAGCACTGGTTCATATGGTATAAAATCTCGTACATACGTCTACTGAACGTACTCGAACAGAACTTCAGAAATTGATTTCAGCCACACCAGGCCTCAGAATCAAGCACTGTTAGAAACTACAGACTCGTAAAATTCACATGTATTTATGAAAAAAATCATTGAAATTATGGGTTTGTACATTCTCTTCACCTTAAGTCTTTACGTCCCTGTAAGCTAAAACATGAACTAAGGGAACAAATAAGGGTACTGAGCATGCGTCTGAGCCTCCCGCTCCCATGTGCTCTCCTGTAGGTTCCCATGCTGCCTACAAACATTCACTAGAAGTATCGATTGTCCACGTAGGACCCACTCCTATCAATACTCAATCTCCACTGGGACCTTCGTGAAAGTCTCCCCATCATCAATGTTCAGCTCTCCATGGTTGATGATGTGTGTTGGGTGGTGCACGTATCTCCTCAATTGAGATACGTAGAAGACGTCATACACCCGATGTAGCTGAGGTGGAATAGATAAGTGGTAAGCCTCCTCGACTACTATACTGAGGAATTGGAAAGGTATGATGAATCGCGGAGATAAATTTTCACCACAGCCAAATCTTCGTAGACCTCGTCGAGGTGAGGCTCTTAGGAAGATGTAGTCGCCATCCTCGAAATCCAGAGGTCTTTGTCTCCTATCAGCATATGACTTCTGTTTTCTCTATGCAGTTTTCATCTTCTCATGGATGATCTGCACCTTCTCCATTGTATCCTGTACCATCTCTGATCCCACCAATGATGACTCCTTAGGGTCTTTCTAGCATAATGGTGATCTGCAAGGTCGACCGTACAATGCCTTGAAAGGTGACATCCCTATGGTGGAGTGAAATCCGTTATTCCAGGAAAACTCTATCAACGGTAAGTGGTCCTCCCAGCTCCGGCCAAAGACAAGGACACAATCACGAAGCATGTCCTCAATGGTGTGGTTGGTACGCTCGGTTTGACCATCAGTCTAAGGATGGAAGGCGGTTCTCAGACGTAGCTGCGTCCCGAAATCCTCCTACAACCCCTTCGATAACCGGGAAGTAAACCGTGAGTCACAGTCGGAGACGATAGAAGAAGGTACTCCATGAAAACTCACAATCTCTTGCACATAGAGGCATCCCAATATCTCTACTAAACCATTCTATCTGATCTGTAGGAAGTTGTCCAACTTGTTTAGTCGGTCATTGATCACCCATATCGAATCCGGACACCTGGATGTACGTGGAAGACCCGTCACAAAGTCCATGGATATCCCATCCCACTTCCACTCTAGGGCCTCTAAGGGCTGAACCAAGCATGCTGGTACATGGGGATCCACCTTCACTTTCTGAAAAGTGAGGCATCATGAGAAAAACTCAGCTACCGCCTTCTTTATACCAGGCCACCAGTGCTCTCATCGAAGGTCCTAGTACATCTTCGCCACTCCTGGGTGTAACGCTAGAGGGGAAGTGTGGAACTCCCTCAACACCTCCTCTTGAAGTGAAACTGGTACCAAGGTACATCTTCTGAAGAAGATGACATGCTCCCCACCTTCAAAAAATCCATCAGGTGCGTGCCCTATGGATATCTGAGCACGTCGCATCTCACAATCAGCATCTCCACACTGCGCCTCCCAGACTCTTTGATGAAGTGGAGGAGTGATTGTAAGAGACTGAAGATAGGATGCTCCATCCCTATCCACAAAGGATATCGGTTAGGTAGCTAGATTCTCTGTAGCCACTCCTAGAAGATGAATTCCTGATCTCCTTCTGAGAGAATCCGCAACAACGTTCCATTTCTTAGCAGTTTAGAATATCTTGAAGTCAATGTCTTGGAGGAACTCAAGCCAACACTGTTGTCTCATGTTTAGGTCCTTGTCAGAGAAGATATACCTAAGACTCTTGTGATCAGAGTAGATGATAAAAAATTCACCCTTCAGATAGTGTTACCACATCTTCAAGGCGAATACCACTACTGCTAACTCCAGGTCATGGGGAGCGTAGTTCAGCTCATTTTGTCTCAGCTGCAGAGAACCATATGCGATCACAGCTCGCTCCTGAATCAGGAAACACCTGAGTCCGGTCCCTGATGGGTCACAATAGACTATGAACCCAAATCCTTCCTCTGGAAGCCTCAATATGGGGGAACTATTTAGCCTCTTCCTCTTCTCCTGAAATCTCTTCTGGAATATCTCCAACCACATGATGTTTTTCCCCTTCTTCATCAAGGGTGATAGTGGTGATGAAACCCTAGAGAAGTCTAGAACGAATCTCTGATAGTATCCAACCTATCCCAGGAAACTCCGTACCTCTGTCACACTCTTGGGTGGCTACCAAGCAAGTACTGCCTCAATCTTCCCTTGATCCAATGAAACTCCAGCCTCCGAGATGACATGTCCCAAGAAGTGAACCTCACGAATCCAAAATTAAAACTTCGAGAGGTTACCATAAAGCTGGTGCTCTCCGAGTGTGTCCAAAACTACCTACATTTGGTACGCATTCTCCTCCTAAGTAGTCGACTAATCAGAATGTCATCAATGGAAAAAACGACAATGTGATCCAGGGAAGGCTGGAATATCCTGTTCATGAGACTCATGAGAACTTCTGGAGCATTGGTTATGCCGAAGGGCATAACCAAGAACTCTTAATGAACATACCGACACCTGAAGTTCATCTTCTGCACATCCTCACCTCGAAATCTGAGTCGGTGATAGCCTTACCCGAGATCTATCTTCGAGAAACATCGTGCTCACTTTAGCTGATCAAAGAGGTCATCAATCCTTGGAAGTGGGTACTTGTTCTTCACGTTCACCTAGTTCCGGAAACGGTAGTCAAAACAGAGCCTCAAGATCCAGTCCGCCTTTTTGGAAAATAGAATCGGGGCTGCCTAGGGAGAGACACTGGGCTAGATGAATCACTTCCCCTTTAATTCCTCAAGTTGTACCCTCAGATCGTGAAGCTCAGTGAGAGCCATCCGATATGCTGGAGTAGATATCGGTGCCATCCCAGGGTACAGGTCAATGTAGGAGACGACCACTCTATGAGGAGGTAGTCCTAGGACATCATGAAGAAAAACATTCGCGTACTGGTCAACCACTACAGGATAAGTCAGACTCTCTACATCTATATATCTGAGGGTAAGGCAAGCCAAATGGTGAGTGATCGGCTGCACCCTCCTCTGACTAAGTCCGTCCTATGTTGAAAAGGTTCCCTTATCGTCGGTGAAGGTAAACCTGGTCCCATTAGTGCAGACAGTACACACTTTTCTCCTAATACAGTCGATCTAAGCATGGACTTTAGATTACCAGTCCAAACCCAAGATGAAGTCGTAGAGCCTCGACATTGCTACGAGGAGATCATAGCTGAAGCTCTCACCTCCTAGTGTATGATCACACTGCCGACACCAGTGTGTAATTGTCAGGTCTGCTCCCGTAGGAGTATCTAGTCGTAAGGATTGAGCCAACAGATCCATCGGAATCTCTGAGCTTCGAACGACGGATGTGGAAATGAAAGAGAGACTGGAACTTGTGTCTATAAGAACTACAGATAAGGTGGAGTAGACACAGATGGTAACTCGAATCTTCTCCATAGAGCCATGGTGATATTCTTCAGCTACCTGAAGCTGAGTTCTCCCCTATCCACCAGCTCCCTGTGGTCTGGGTGGTCCTCCTGGTGGTGGTGGAGGTATCACCTCGTAACATTGATCGTCGGCAGTTGCTCAACCAGCTCCTCTTCCATGTCTGACTACGTCTTGCAGACCACCTTGATCGAACCTCTACCTCTTCCCGGGAGGTCCCTCAACAGTTTGGTGATCGTCAGAATGGTGGGTTGGACAGTCACGAGCCATGTGACCAGGCCCGCTGCATGAGTAACACTGCCTGATCCTGGCATGAATTCCACTGTCTCCACTATGGGTACCCCGCACAACCTATCCTGAGTCAAGCGGTCGTCCACCAGTAGGTTTGGTCCTCCTAGACCTCTATGGGATCAGTCTATTGCTAGCTTCAGAAGACTCCATTGTGTGTCATCTAGTGGCGGGTCTCGCTGCAAGAGACTACTCAGCAAGGAAACTCTCCACTAGGAGGGACCTCTCTTGCACCCCCACATGCATCAAGATGCTGAGTGAGATCATCGGAGCTCTGATCTCTCACCTAATCCCCTTCTCGAAGTTCCGGGCCCTAAAAAAAGGCCCCGTAACATATCAATGGAGTAGTTCGAGAGGTCAATAAACCTCGCTAATTAATGATCTACTGTCATACTACCCTTCTATAGATGAAGTAGATCCTCTATCTGCACTGCTCGAAGGGAGGCTTGTACAAAATCCGCCCAGAATAGGCTCTCAATGTCTACCCATAGATGTTTCACCACTTCGTGGACCTAGAGCATTAGGATCCCCCATCTGCATGATGCTACCCGAAAGAGGATTGTACCATGGATCACTATGAAGTCTGTTGGTGTCCCTACTAGCCGGAAGACTCTCACCATAGCCTCTAGCCAATCCTCAACCACCTGTGGGTCCATCTCTTACCAGAACTTGGGTGGCCTCTAGCGCGAGAACTCATGCAGCGCACTCAAGCGGCATGCATAGTCTGCTACTGGGGCGAGTGGAATCGGTGGCCCAACGGGTGGTGGTACCGCTGGTGCCTCCACTGGTGCATCAACTGGAAAGGGGTCCTACACTGAGGCCTCATCGCTTATCAGGCTGTCAGTGCATACAACTCTCGGGGCACTAACTGGTCATCTGTGGGGAGGCATCCTGAAGGAAACAGATGTGACACAGTCAAATATTATACATGATGAACTAACCTGGTTGAGATAACTTAATGAACAACTTTTTAAAACACACACGCAATCAGTGATTTAGTTCACTGAGACAAAAATCAGAAGTTAGGGTCGTAGTATATGGATACGTCAGTCGCCCGAACCAATACTGGATTCCTGAACTGAAAAACACACTTAGTACCCTGAACAATATTGCACCACAGAGAAGAAATATCAGAATCATAATTTCTATTGTATAACCGACCCCTCTGATACTAATTTTCATGACCCGTCCTCAGGGCTCGTCCCATGACTTCCCCAAGCCTGCATTCGATAGACTAGGGGATGGAAACTAGCACCAAAGGCGTAAATCGAAAGCTGGGAATGAATTTCCTTTATAAAAGTAAACCCACACAAAAGAGCACACAACAAGAAGCCCAACACTAAGTAGAAACTGTATACAAAAGATATACTATAAAGTAAAAAGGGCCAGGAATAAAATCCCATCATTAATGTACAAGTAAAAGTCAAACAGGTACAACTAAACATTCAAATAGCTAGAAGGTGTCTAGCAGCTCCTGTATCGTCCACCACAGATCCAACCTGAAGGGTAGGTATAGATAGCCTCCTCAATGTTCCATGTTTGTCCGTCTCCTATATGTACTTACTCATCATGAGGTCCACCTCCGGGTACCATCCATTCCTCGTACACTCTACCTCAGTCAGCGATGTCTGTCATCTGCATCCCACACAACGTGGTGCGGGAAAATCCCATGTAGGCGTGAGTATAAAGATACTCAGTAGGGATCCTGATACCCTCTAGGTCTCCCAATATCCAACAATGATAAACCATGATGTAAAGGAAACAATGTTTAACCATTACATAGGTATACTCCCATACATATACCTAAGTTATCTAGTAACCCATGTCAATCTTGAGGAAAACACAAAGGTTATTGACTCAGCTCAAAACAGGATTTTCATTATCAAAACCACGGCTGCTAGAGAACTCCTCCATCGTCAAGAATAGTGGGCCTGTCGTGGCACTAAGGCGCTTCTCACTAACCTTGGACTACTGAGGTACTCCTCTAGTCGATTACTACGTGTCTACCGACAAATTCTAGGTGCTCCTCTACTGTGGGTCTGCTGCCAAATACCAAGCGCTCCCACTATTAGGGTGTAGAGGTACTCCCCCTATCGAGTACCGTGGGTCTGCAGCCAAATACCTGGCACTCCTCTGCCATGGGTGTACTACCATGTACCTGGTTCTCCCCACATGGCTAGTTGAATAACTCTGAGTCAAATTGGTCAAGCATTCGTCATGTTTGTCATCTACTAGGTATCTGCACTCTCTCTGCCCGTCAGGCGAAGAATCCACTCCACGAGCTACTGGAAAAAACTACAACAATATTGAAGTTCCATGATGATGTATTTCAAAGTTCCAACACATCATTGAGGTTTCAACTCAATAGACGACGCCTCAATCGGATGCTGGGTCTATGAGTTATTTTCCTTTTAGTCCCAGGGGCCTGGTAGTTTTCCCGTACAAACCAACATGACCATATCTCAACTATTCCCCAAACTCTAGTTGGGTATTCTCAAAGGGATCTCCTCTCATCGATATTACCAGTGCCTCTTATGGTTCATTAAAATGGACTTCTTGTTCCAAAGATATGGAAAAATTATGCAAAGGGTCGGTAGTGGGCCAGGGTCTGGTTTGACCCAGTCGGACCAACTCGGCCCAACCAAATGCCAGTCGACCCGGTCTGGGTCAACATGGATAGAACCAATGGGTCTGACCCATCCCGTTGGGGGTCATCCCGCTATGTTAGGACGATTCAGTTGGGCCCGGCTTAGCGGAATACGAGGGTAGTACGGCCCAGATGCCAACGCGCAGGCGGCTCGACCCGAATGCTGTGGAAGGTTCTGAAATAGCAGTGAGGGGCGCGCCTCGGGAAGACGTCGACCGAGAGGCCAGGGGAAGGCCGTGTGGGGTGCGGGCAGGCCGGAGGGACACAGGGCAGGTTGCCGGTGCACCGAGCAGGGCGCAGGGGCACCGCGCAACGCGCTGAGTAATGCGCATGGGCGCGGGCAGCTCATCGGGGTGTCGGGCAGACCGCGGCAGGGGGGCGGGGCGCGGGGGCATCAGATATGGCTTCAGGGTGTGGGGCATGCAACCGGCAGGGGCCGGTCAGGCTGAAGGCTAGGCACGGGGTTGCTGGGCAGGAGGCCGGCTGGGGCCGGGCATGCCATCGGTGGGGCGGGGTTGCGTGCCGGGGGGCTGGGGAGCTCGTGGGGTGCGCTGGCAGCACGCTGGGGCTACGCGCTTGAGATCTAGTAGCACGTCAGGACAGTGTTCTAGGGCGCGGGCAGTGCACCGGGTGCCGCGGGGGGGGGGGGGGGGGGGGCACGGTTCGTGGAGGCCGTGCGTAGTGCGGCCTTTGATCACTGTCTTCGTTGCAGTCACCTCTTTTCCATGTTGTCATCATCGAACAAGAACAAACTAGGGGAGGGTCGGACCGTGTTCGTGCGGCCCAAACCCTTATCGTTACAGTGACAGAAATTGGAGATTCTCGTACCATAACTTTTGTTGAAGAAGAATGAGGATTAAACTCATATATAAAATAACACAAATCTCCCTACCTCGATTGTCTCTCGTTGGCGGCGGAAGGAGGTGACATCATCATTGGCGACATTCTTCCTGGGTGGTGTCTTCTCCTTTGACGTGGATGATGTTCATTAGAGATGTCTTTGGTTTTCTTCGTGGGCGTCGCTTCCCTTTCTTGCCCCAGTTGGAGAAGGAAGAAGATGGAATTCTCCGCTAGAGAGGGTGAAGTTCTCCGAATTCACCCAAGGCTCTACCATAAAGAATGTTGCCAACCAAAAATAATATACTCACTATTATTTTAATGTTTTGAAAGAATTAAAAATGTGATTAATTAAATGTGACAACCCTACAAATTAATGAGGGTTGTGGGGCTCAATTACTTAATGGGGGAAGGTGAAGAATTTTTCCAATTTAATTGTTGGTTCCAAGGAGTTTAAGGGGGTTAGAGGAGTTAAGATGTTCTGGTGGGCCCTACATAATAACATCCTCCCATGGGAGGTTATTCTTGGGTGGGACCCACCACCATAACCTCTCATGGGAGGTTAGGGTGGGTTGGGCCCCACCTCTAACTTCCCCTTGGAGGTTTTAAACACCAATAAATGAAAAAATGTAATGTCTTATTTTTATTTAATTTTATTTTAAAACCCCAAAAACTATCTTACACTCTCGTTAAAACAAAAATGTGGTGAAGGTATCACTAAGAAATCACAGACGATACGAGTTCAACGGTGCCCTCACATTTCAGTTCCGAGCACCAATTCAAAATTTATAAAATCTCATACGTACGTTTACTGAACGTACCTGAACAAAACTTCAAAAATTGATTCTGAGAACACCAGGCCTCGAAATCAAGCGCCGTCAGAAACTGCAGACTCATAAATTCACATGTATTTATGGAAAAACATTATGGAGATTCTGGGTCATTACATTGAATCTAAAAACATAAATGAACATTACGTTAGCGTTTTTATTAATGAAAATTCATATGGAATCTTTTTAATAATTAGTCTTATTAAAATAATTATAAGTATATAAAAAGATGTACATAATGATTCTTCCCATAAATAGGTAGGATGGTTTTATTCATTTAGAATAGTCCTATCCATTTCATGAAAAGTTTTATTTATTCTTTCAATAAATAGAGTTTTTGAGGAGTTCTAGGTGGATAGATAGTGTGTTTACTACACAATTTTGTAAAAACGAGTTAAAGTATTGATTATATAATCCTTCACCACGATGACGTCATAATAATTTTATTATAAATTCGTGTTTTTTAGAAATTTTTTTCAAAAACATTCAAAAATATTTAATACCTCACTTTTGAGATTTAGAAGATATACCCAACTAAACTTTGAAAACTCATCAACTAAAACATAATCATATAACTTTCTAGCCAAAATTTCTACCATACATTAAACAAAATCATCCGCGTGGATAAGATCTAAGGTTATTGGTATAGAAATACTGTTAATAAATTTTAAGGATGATTTATATTGTCTGGTGATTTTGCAGACATCACAAACACTATAATTGTCAAATTTAATACTAGAAATATCATAGATTAACTATTTCGTAAATATTTAATGTAATGAATATTTATTTAAATGTCTATGTTTTCTTTGTAGATCCGTGAATCATTTTTTGTATCAGTTAAAAAATGGAATTTATTTTTTACAAAGGAATATATATCCAAAATTTATGCATTTTTGAGTGCTAGGTACTCCAAACAAGATATATTTATTTTTCAAAACTGAGAATGAATTGTTAGGAAAATCATCATAAAATCCCACATCACAAAGTGGAGAAACACTTTTAAGGTTTTTATTTATCCCTTTTACCTACAATACATTATTCATTGAAATTTTTTTGGATATCCAACAGTTCTAAATCCAAAAATCATTACTTTTTCATTATCAGCAACAGTTTCTTGACATCCATCCATTTGTGTCTGTGTGTGGAAATTTTAGTATCTCTAATAATGTTCCTTGGGAATCCATTTTCTATTTACCATATATAATTTTTGTTCCTATGTCCATTCCATTGAAAAAATATTTAAACAAGTTTTTTTAACCTATAATTTTGTTGGGACTACACATCTCAGTAAGAAAATATTTGGGAATCCAAATCTGGTTTGTTTATTTAAAAAAATAATTAATATCATTAGACATGTATTTGGAGATAAAATTAATTTTAATTCCACTTATTTTATGCTTTTTTAAATAACAGATGTTAGTGTAGTGATTATTTATTTTATAATAAACGAAAGTCCTATTTTTAGAACTAGTAAGAATGTATTTTTGTATAACATTGTCTATTCCCCTTTTCCTCATATTCCATATTTTTACATTTAATAAAATTCCTTCCAAGAATGTCATTTATTATTTTCCCCCTTTAGTTAAAATAATATCATCAATATTATAATCATATTCTTCATCTGGAAATAATTTTATCCATTTCGGATGATTAGTTAGATTATATAGATGAATTTAGTTTTTCAATCAGTGTCTGATTTTGTTTTTTTATAGTGCCCCGTTCACCTAAAATATTGTTTTCAATATTTTTTAATTATGTATGCTTCGTTAAAAAAGGATCATATTTCAATTATATCATTTAATAGTAATCTGCTAATTTATTATTTGATCAGCTATCAGAGTAAGTGGAATAATATAAAATGTTTCCTACCTATTCATGGTATTTTTCTATAACGAATATATTTACTTTTAGATTGTTAGCTATTTTAATAATCAGATTTGGATGAACAGCAGGAGTCTTCAGACACACTCCACATTTGACTCATAGTTCCTTTTTCGTTATTTTCAGAATAAAATTTCTTCTGATATTTATTTTTTATCATTATTATTTAGTATTTAAACTGGGGTAAATCATGTCTAATATGAAACATAATCTTACATTCGTAACATCATACTTCTATTGGATACTTTCCAAAATTATTAAACAATTTTATAAAATGCTCAGTTCTTCTTATATAATTTTCTAATATTTTTATCTAGATAATTCAATTTAATTTTAAATTATGAACCATTTTAATTTTTTTAATTTTGACAACCTGAGTTGATTTTTTCCATGATTCATATATGTGACTTTTAGAGCAGTATTTTCCCTTTTCACAATCATGAGATCTTCACCTTCATCTTTCTTTTCTGATTCGTACATCATAAATGATTCAATTAATTCCCACATTGTCAAATTCATTATAAGTGATGATTTTTGTGTAGGTCTAGTTATTCCATTCCATTTTACGAGTAGTACCTTGATTAGTTTTAGCGCTTAATCTGATTGACTGATGGGATCTCACATGAAAATAACAGTGTTGAATTTTTTTTCAACCATCCATTCATCTCGGTAATACATTCATGGTTGAACATTCTAAATGTGGTACATATTAGTTTTCTAATATCATATATCAAATATATGATGTTATTTATTCATCACATGCAACAATGAATTTCTGACACATTTCATATACAGTAGGGAATTGCAATAAAAGATTAACTTTTTTTGACCAAGCCCACAACAAATAGAAATAATTTCCTTTCATTTTAATTTCTATTCATCTTCTGTTGGAGCATCCCAAGGCACTAGTTTTTAATGAATTTCAAATGGAGTTGTTATAATTGAATAAAAATTGAATCCAAAATTCATTAGGTATATGATAATCCATTATTTTTGTCACCCATAGTTATCACCATAAAAATATGGATCCTGAATCATTTTCAAACCATCATTCATATCATGCATTAACTTCTACTTTGTATAGACCATATGCATTTAATCTGGATAACAATAAAACTTCTTTTTCAAAATGCTCTCCAATAATACCATTTTTTAGGTAATAATAATTCAAATATACACAAGAGGGTGTCAATTGTGTATTTTTTATAATCCAGATATATGATGGGATCTAACATTTTTTATGCTTTATACAGATATGAAGTGTTTTCTTTTATATGAAATATGAGCACCATATAAATAATAAATTTGATAACATAAATTTTTATAGTGTTTTGGGGCACACATATCCCCTCCTCCACTCCACCAATGTTCTCTCTATGATTTTCACTAGATAAGAACCTCTTATCACTGGACATTCAAATAGAGAACAAATTATAAGAAGATTACACATTTATAACAACGATAAACAGATCCATATGGTTCTTTTATGGGGAACCCCTTATCCAAAAATTAGTACAAGAAGATAAAACATAACAAAAACTATGTTAGAGAAATTGAAACGCAATTAAATCCAAATTTTTTGATTTGCTGGTGGTTTGGGTTGAAAATCATAGTTATAGTAGAAACAGACATAATATGAAACATCATCTTCAAATATTAAATACATTATGAAATAAGTTTTGTGAAGAGATCCTGATTGAAATTTATTTTCATCAAATGAGTTATCGAATAAGAAAGAGTAGTTCATGTAGAAACTGGTTGAAAAGTAGAACTTCATAGTTTAGCCTCTTTAAAAGAATAACAGTGTCCATCATTCATTTTAGTAGTTATTATAGAGAATTCAACCACAATATAATGAATGTAGTTTTATATCATCTGTATCACGTGAAAATAGAAAAATATAATGATAATATATATTACATTCATTTTCTTAACCATATCCAAAAAAGATTCTTGATAGGCTACTGATATTAAAATTCAAATAGTTCAGATGAGCCATAAAATTACAATGAAATAGGAATAGTTTATTCTTTTGAATAAATTTCGTTGAATCTATCATAATATTCCATTAAATTAGTCCAAAAATATATTTGAAATGAACTTTATTTTTGTAACACATGAGACTTTTAGGAGAAATAATTTTTTGTTATGTTACATAAATCATCAAAGAAATATTTCATTACACACAACATTATCTTGGCTTTCTTTACACGCAAACGTGACCTTCCTCGATAGCTTGCGTCGTATGCAATACCGAGTTTCACTAAACAACAATATGCTATTAAAATATTATTAAAACTAGCCGTTATGAATAGTAATAAACACCTTTTGAAATTTGGTAAATTTTATTTTTAAAAATGGACTTTGTTTTTGGATTCAGAATATCAAAATTAGCCTGGGGTGAAATTTTGGTATTTTTCGGGAAACTTTCAATCTTTGATGAATAGTGAAAACACTGGGTTATTATTTAAAAACCGAATTTTTATTTAAATAATTATTTATATAAATTTATTTAAGGTCAAAATTGATACATAAAACCTATATAAGTTCAATGTAATTCATTGGAGAAATTTTATAATAATTTTAGATATATAAAAATTTTATTGAACTTTTCACCGTCATTTACCCACCTCCTAGGAGAGTTTGCAAATTTACAGAAAACATAATTTTACCGCTTCTATGAGTGTAATTTCAAAAATCTGAGAGACACAATTGATGTGAGTAAGTAAAATGTGGTTCAATGAGATGAAAATAATTTTTGGTGAATAGTAACTTTTTATTTTTTTACCACGGTTAAAAGTAAATAGGGTAATTAAGGGTACAAATGTTCTTATTATTACCCTAAACCATGTACTATTTCTATTGGATAAGTGTAATTCGACCCAAAACATCCTTAGGAATAAATTATGACCATTTAGGCCCATATGGATTAGATTAGGACATGTATTATTAATCTATTTAAAGAAGGGTTAAAATAGTTAAAATGAAAGTTTCATAAACAAATCATTTTTAATATAGGGTTATACATAATATAAATTAGACTATAAATATTAATTAGATATATAAGAAGATTACCTACATAATGGTATTTTATTTGTAATTTTTAGACTTCAAATAATTTAATTTATTTATGACACAATGATGATGAAGTAATTATCTTATTAATGACATATTGACATAATTGATGTTATAAATACCAAAATAAATGTAATTTGAGACTTTTTATGAATTCCACTAATTTTATAGGTTAATATGATATGTTATTATTGATTTAATTCACTTTTTTCGAACTAATCATTCTGTTATGATTTTGCCAAAAAATATTACTAAATAGTGTCAAAATTGACATAAAATAATATTTAAACAAAATATTATATTATTAATTGTTATTATATTCCTAAAAATCGATGTTTCATCCAAGATACTTATATCATGATATTGGAATCATTAATTTACCACTTTGGGGTATCTTGGATGTATATGGTAAGTTTATTAACTATATAATATAAAAATACAAAGTTACATGGTAAATGTCAATCTAATTAACTAAGAGTTAAAACTAAAAGATAAGGTTAATATAATGTCCTAAACTTGTCTAAATTCTATTGGATGAGAGGATTTAGGCCCATTCCTACCTTATATTCGAAATATATCAATTTGGGGCTATTAAAACCTGAATTGGACTTTATAATAAAATAATAGTTTTAGTTATTCCAAAGGTTCCCCTCTCCTCGCTTTTAAAAGGGCACCTCCTCCCTCTTTCCTCACACCACTTTGAGCCTTCAAATTCGGCCAACCCCTACCAATTTCTCCCCTCCACTTCTCTATATACATCCTAGAGGAAGTGGTCTTCTTCAAATCCCAATTTTAGTGCCCTAAAAGGAAGTCTCAAAGAAGCGCTTCAAAGAAGAGGTAATGTCCGTTACCGATTATTTCAACTTTATTTCTTCTTCCACTTCTTCTTCATTAGTTGTTTTATTATGAATTAATAACATCAGTATAACTCATATAATTATTTGTTATAACACGTATGAAACAACCCTATTTCACCATCTATCCATCCTATGGAAAACGAAATCATCGCGCGTGCGTTAGTACGGAATACCATCTCCACGCCGTGGTGTAGTCTATTTTCCACCACTACTTACTTGGATGGGTATAATGGTGTAAATAATAACTATATATGATTATTTTAATGTGATATTGATTCTGAAATAGTATACATACACTCCATTACAATTTCATGATCATGGGAACGATATCATTGCTCGTGCATACGTACGGAATACCGTCTCCACGATGTAATGTGACTCGTTCTACATGATCTTCATTGCATAATGATTATATAAATGAATTGAATGAATGAATATCTTATATATTAAACTAATAACATTTTGTAAACGAGGTATCTATAACTTAAAGAGAAGAATAAGAATTTATTCGACAAAACACGTAAAAGATCAAAAAGTAATAAACACCTGAATAACAAGTAGTAATGAAATATTACTAATAAGATGCTAGTAATATGACCATATATGATATCATAAAAAATATATGATTCTATAATAAGTCAATAACATTATTTAAATCATTATACAGGATGTTCGGACACTTACGAAGCAAATCGGACCTAAGGTAAGGGAAAATATCACAATCTCATTTTTATCCCAGATTGTTTATACTTTGGTATTTACTGGGGTGTATTTTATTATCCACGTCCATGTTCCCTCAATAGGTAATATTGATTCCATCCACCTACAATTGTTTAAATCAAATTTTACCCTGCGGTGAGTTTTTAGTAAAGGATATGAAAGGAATCTTTTGTCGTTTTTTGTACGAGGTACTTTTTGACTTTTCCGACATAAGTATGAGAAGAATGTTTTCTCACTTATACGGAATGAATGGATTTTTAAAACATTATCTCCAAGAAGATTCCTTTAAATGTTTTCATGTTTATTTTTAATCAAATTATTTTAGTTTATAATTGTATGACATGTTAAGAAATGAAAAGTATTTTTGAAGTAGAAAGGATATTTTCTTCGAGAATGGAGTTCAAGTGTTTTATCAAAATTATTTTCCATCTAAGATAATATAGGGTTCTGTTTCTATCCTTATTATTAAATTTATTTGACTATGTTGTGATGGAAATATTTTTATGAATTCCTTTATCTTATACGAATTTTTTTATGATGTCACGATGTTTAAGATTCCCATTTTTTAGTATATGGGTTATGCTATGATGTATGGTTTATGATTTTGTGGCACACATAAGAATGGTATCATTATGAGATGGGTGGGACCTATATCTCCCTCCAATTCATTGGGTAATTATTTTATATCTCATGAGATAAACATGGCTGGAACGGCAGGTTAAACCGGTTCAGTGAAACAGGATTGAAACGAGGAGTGAACTCGGTTCAGAAATGGACATTATCCACTAAGATAGTCTTGGTAATGAGTCTTGACTAATAAGAAATGATTATATATGATTATGTGTATGCCGCAAGGTTACATGTATTATGTTATTATTATTGGGATTACATTTCACTACTATGATTTATCCCATGTTATGAAATTATGATCTATTTTGCAGGTTATGATTTTCCAAAGTTATGTTCTTATGTATATAATGTGATTGATATTTCTTTTTTTTACCCTTACAGAGCATTTGAGCTCACCCTTTTGTAAATTTTATTTCCCCAGGTCAGAAAGAAGGTTATTATGTAAGATATGCCAAAAGGGACTCTAGATATGATGAAATAAATGGGAGGAAAAGTAGATGCTTTATGAACCAGTTTTTTATGTTTCCTAGTTTCTAAAGACTCTATACCTATACGGTCCATTTGTGGTTTTTTTATATGTTTTAATAAGTATGATTCAATTTTCAATTATTACCAATGTATGTAAAGTATGGGTCGTTATAGTTGGTATCAGAGGAGGGGTATAGTCAACATTTGGAAACTAGGATGTGATAGCATTAGTAAGAACCCTAAGGATAAGTCTAAGAAAAGAACACAATCTTAGTGTTTTAGAAATGGACATGAATATCCTAGGATAACACCTTAAGTGTGAAATTTTATTCATTATTATGTGGTTTTCCTATTATAATTAGTGTTGCTCACACTATTCTTATTGGTTTTAGTCAATGGCTGGAACCCGAAGAAACCGTGTTAATGCGGAATGCGTTGGGCAATGCAATGATTGTACCCCTGAGCAACCAAAAGTTATGGGAGCTGGAATAAAAAATCTTGTAGCCATGCTAACACAAATTTCTCAAGCTATGAATCATGCTGGACTTCCAAACGAGCAAAGGAAGGATCAACATTCTGTTGAATCCTTCATGAGGCGGCGTCCACCTTCATTCAGCGGGTCCAATGATCCATTAGTTTCTTAACAATGGATCAGTACTAATGAAAAGATATTTTCAGTTCTTCAATGTTTTTAACATGATAAAGTCATCCTAGAAGTGTATCATTTGGAAGGAGATGCTGATCAATAGTGGAATCTTGCCAAGAATATGAGGCAAAGAGATGAAATTTAGTCCATGGAATGGTAAGAGTTCAAGAACTTATTTTTCAATAAGTACTTTCCTCGTATTCTTCGAACAGAGATGGAGAAGGAGTTTCTTGAACTGAAGCAAAAGGATTATGAATCTATTGGTACCTATGAAGCAAATATCACAAGACTTGCAAGGTATGCTTCTGTTATTATTATCCAACCTGAGACTAAGATCAATTGATTCTTTAGTGGCTTAAAACAAAGTCGTCGAAGGGCCTTAGACATAAGGGACTTCAATAGCTACGAGGAAATCATTCGATGTGCTCTCAAAGTTGAGATGGAGATTGGAGTAACCCATCAGTCATATGGGTTTGATAAGAAGAGGAAAATGGAATTCAAAGGAAAATCTAAATAGCACCCTAAAAAGAAGATGAGCTTTCCTTATGCTCAAAGTGTGGAAAGAAACATGGAGGGAGTTGTCTTAATGTTATAAGTAAATGTTTCAAATGTGGAAAGGAATGTCATCAGGCATTTGAATGCCGCAATGATGGAAAGAAGATGTCTAATGATGCAAACAAAGGAAGGGATACACAGAGTGAACCTACTACACTTCATTGTTACAAGTGCAAGGAGATGGGGCATTATGCCAATCAATGCCCAAATCCAAGGGTTGATGATGATGATCGACGTCAATAAACTCTTAAGGCTAAAGACAAAGGAATGTCACATTCAATTTCTATCAGCGGTGTGGAGTACGATAACGATGTGGTGAAAGGTACACATACCATCCACTATAAAGTAGCAAATGTTTTATTTGATTCTGGATCCACCCACTCTTTTATTTCTAATGAATTTTATAAGGGTATCACCGTATTACCTCAACAATTAGATGTTGATTTAGCTGTGACAACCCCTAATGGCACAATAGTCGCATCAAAAGTTTATAATTCTTCCCTGATTGATGTTTGTGGGAAAGTGCATCATGCAAATCTTTTTATCCTCCCTATAGTGGAATTTGATGTGATTCATGGCATGGATTGGATTTCTTTATATGGAGCTCATATCAATTTCCAAAGAAGGGAAGTCACATTTCATATTCCAGATCAATCTATGATCATATATTGATGCAAGGATGAACATAACCTTCCAGTAGAAATTTCATCCATCTTATGGGTCTTTATTCCATTACATGAAGGTTATTTATCTCAAATGGTTGGAGAGAAACTCACGATTAAGAATATGCCCATTGTACAGGAGTTTGATGATGTCTTTCCAGAGGAATTTCCTGGTCTTCCACCAAATCGTGAAGTTGAGTTTTCAATAGAACTCCTACCGGGTTCTTTGCCTATTTCAAAGACACCTTTTAGAATGGCCCCAATTGTGTTGCTGGAATTGAAGAAGCAACTCCAAGAGAATCTTGATAAGGGGTTCATATGCCCTAGTGCGTCACCTTGGGGAGCACCTGTTCTGTTTGTTAAGAAGAAAGATGGATCAATGAGACTCAACATTGATTATCGAGAACATAACAAGATCACTATCAAGAACAAATATCCTCTCCCGCGCATTGATGACCTATTTGACCAACTACACGGAGCTCAATACTTTTCCAAGATTGATCTTTGTTCAGGGTATCATCAATTAAGGGTCAAAAGGGAGGATATACCTAAGACGGATTTCCGTACAAGGTATGGACACAATGAATTTATAGTGATATCGTTTGGTCTTACTAATGCCCCTGCTATCTTTATGGATATGATTAATATAGACTTTAGAGACTATCTTGATCAGTTTGTGGTAGTGTTTATAGATGATATTCTTGTATATTCAAAGAGAAAGGAAGAACATGAAGATCACTTGAGTATTATATTGAAGACCCTGAGAAAGGAGAAGCTTTATTCCAAATTTACCAAGTGTGAATTTTGGCTTCAAAAAGTTTCATTTTTCTGTCACATAATCTCAAAAGAGGGGATATCTGTGGATCCAGCAAAAACAGAGGTTATCGAAAGATGGTCGAGACCAACAACAGTAACTGAGATCAAATGTTTTCTTGGTTTGGCTGGATATTATCGACATTTTGTGAAAGATTTCTCATGATTATCTAATCCACTCACCAAGTTGACTCAGAAAGGAGTTACGTTTGTTTGGACGGAGGAATGTGAAGAGAATTTCAAGGAGTTGAAAAGAAGGTTATCTAGTGCACCTGTGCTCACACTGCCTTGTAGTGGAGAAAAATTTGTGATCTACAGTGATGCATCCAAGAAGGGATTGGGGTGTGTTCTTATGCAAAATGATATGGTGATAGCTTATGCCTCACGACAGTTGAAAATCCATGAGCAAAATTACCCAACTCATGATTTTGATTTAGCTGCGATAATCTTTGCATTAAATATTTAGAGGCATTATCTTTATGGAGAAAGGTGTGATATTTATACTTATCATAGAAGTTTAAAGTATATTTTCACACAAAAGGAGCTGAATATGCAACAAAGAAGATGGTTGGATCTGATTAACGATTATGACTGCTCAATCCATTACCACCCTGGGAAAGCAAACAAGGTGGAAGATGCATTAAGTCGACAAGACTATGCCAGTTTATCCATGATGAGGATCACAAAAGATCCAATATTTATTGATTTACAAAGGATGGATGTTGGGATTATAATGGAAGGGGGGAAATCATATCTTTCTCAAATGAATGTTCAACCATCTATACATGTGAAGATTAAAGAGGCACAAAAAGAAGGTGAGAAATGTTCCTAAATTCAAACATGGATGTGATGGGATAATAAAGTTCAGGAATTTGGTTTGTGTTTCTCCCATCCCTAAATTAAAGAAGGAGCTGCTGGATGAGGCTCATAGTTCTTCATTCTCTATTCATCCGAGAAGAACGAAGATGTATAGGGATCTGAAAGAGTACTTCTGGTGGGATGGCATGAAAAGATATGTTGCTGAATATGTCTCTCGATGCTTGGTTTTTCAGAAAGTTAAAGCATAGAGACAAAAGTCTATGGGGATGTTACAACCATTATCCATACCTGAATGGAAATGGGAAAACATCACTGTGGACATTGTCACCGGACATCCTAAAACATCCAAATGCAATAATGCTATCTGGGTCATAGTTGATCATCTTACAAAGTCTCCACACTTCATTGCTATTAGAGAGGATTTCTCTCTAGATCAGCTTGCCAGGATATATGTAAAGGAAGTGGTAAGATTACATGGAGTACCACTTTCTATTATATCTGACCGGGATACGAGGTTTACCTCAATGTTCTGTTGAAGTCTTCTGCATAATCTGGATACAGAGATGAGATTCAGCACTGCTTATCATCCTCAGACAGACGGTCAGTCTAAGACAACAATTCAATCTCTAGAAGATATGTTGAGAGATTGCTCTATAGATTTCAAAGGTGGTTGGGATCAACACCTACCTTTGGTGGAATTTTCTTATAATAATATCATTCACTCTAGTATTCAGATGGCTCCTTATGAAGCTCTCTATGGAAAGAAATGCACGACTCCAACTTGTTGGTATGAATTTGGGGAAATAAAGCTATTAGGACCTGATCTCGTTGATGGGATGGAAAAAAGGTCAGATCTATTCAACAACACATAAGAGCAACTCAGAGTCGACAAAAAGGTTATGAAGACAACCGAAGAAAAGACCTAGAGTTTGAAGTGGGTGATAAAGTGTTCTTACGAATATCTCCTTGGAAAAGAGGAATGAGATTTGGAAAGAAGGGAAAGCTGAGCCCTAGATATATCCATCCTTTCGAAATACTGGATCGTGTTGGGAAGGTAGATTACCGATTGGCACTTCCACCAAATCTCTATCAAGTTCACAATGTGTTCCATGTATCTGTCTGAAAAATTACATACCTGATCATTCACATGTACTCAGCTCAGAAGTTGTACCGCTGGAAGAAGATCTTTCTTATAAAAAACAGCTGATAGAGATTCTCGATCATAGTGAAAAAGTCTTTCGGAACAAGACCACTCGCTTGGTGAAAGTTTAATGGAGGAACCATCAATTAGAATAATCTACATGGGATCTTGTGTATATGATTAGGGATAGGTATCCTAATCTTTTTGTTACAAAGTGACGAATTTTGAGGGCGAAATTAATTTTAAGGGGGGTAGAATGTAACACCTGAGACTTTTATGAGAAATATTTTGTTTTTTTGTTACATAAATCATCAAAGGAATCTTTCACTACACCAAACATTATCCTGGCTTTCATTACACACAAACGCGGCCTTCCTCGATAGCTTGCGTCGTACGCAATACCGAGTTTCACTAAACAACGATATGCTATTAAAATATTATTAAAACTAGCCGTTATGAATAGTAATAACAACTTTTTTAAATTTTGTAAATTTTATTTTTCAAAATGGACTTCGTTTTTTGGATTCGGAATATCGAAATTAGCCTAGGGTGAAATTTTTCTATTTTTCTGGAAACTTTTAATTTTGGATGAATAGTGTAAACACTGGGTTACTATTTAAAAACCGACTTTTTATTTAAATAATTATTTATTTAAATTTATTTTAGGTCAAAATTGATACATAATACCTATATAAGTTCTATGTAATTCATTGGAGTAATTTTATAATAATTTTAGATATATAAAAATTTTATTGAACATTTCACCGTCTTTTACCCACCTCCTAGGATAATTTGCAAATTTACATAAAACATAATTTTACCGCTTCTGTGAGTGGAATTTCAAAACTCCGAGAGACACGGTTGATGTCTGTAAGTAAAATGTGTTTCAATTAGATGAAAGTAATTTTTGGTGAATAGTAACTTTTTACTTTTTTACCACAATTAAAAGTAAATAGGGTAATTAAGGGTAAAAATGTTATTATTATTACCATAACACATGTCCTAATTCTATTGGATAAGTGTAATTTGACAAAAAACAACCTTAGGAATAAAATATGACAATTTTGGCCCATATGGATTAGATTAGGACATTTATTATTAATTTATTTAAAGAAGGGTTAAAATAGTTAAAATCAAAGTTTAATAACCAAATCATTTTCAATATAGGGTAATACATAAGATAAATTAAGCTATAAATATTCAATAGAAAGATAAAAATATTTCCTACATAATGGTATATTATTTGTAATTTTTAGACATCAAATAATTTATGTTATTTATGACACAATGATGATGCAGTAAATATCTTATTAATGAAATATTGACATAATTGATGTTATAAATACCCAAATAAATGTAATATGATACTTTTTATGAATTCCAATAATTTTATAGGTTAATATGACATGTTAGTATTGATTTAATTATCATATTTTGAACTAATAATTCTATTATGATTTTTACAAAAATCAATTACTAAATAGTGTCAAAATTGATATAAAATAAAATTTTTAAAAAATAATATATTATTAATAGTTTTTATATTCATAAAAAACTATGTTTCGTCCAAGATACTTATATTATGATATTTTAATCATTAATAGACCACTTGGGGGTCTCTTGTATGTATATGGTACGTTTATTAACTATATAATATAAAAATACAAAGTGACATGGTAAATGTCAATCTAATTAACTAAGAGTTAAAACTAAAAGATAAGGTTAATATAATGACCTAAACTTGTCTAAATTCTATTGGATGAGAGTATTTAGACCCATAACCACCTTATATTCTAAATATATCAATTTTTAGATATTAAAAACCGAATTTGACCTTATAATAAAATAATAGTTTTAGTTATTCCAAAGGCGCCTCTCTCCTCCCTTATAAAAGGGCACCTCCTCCCTCTCTTCCACACACCACTTTGAGCCTTAAATCTCGGCCAAACCATGCCAATTAATCCTCTCCATTTCCCTAGAGACAACCTAGAGGTCCTGGTTATCTTCAAAGACCAATTTTAGTGCTCTAAAAGGAAGTCTCAAAGAAGCGCTTCAAAGAAAAGGTAATGTCTGTTACCGATTCTTTCAACATTATTTCTTCTTCCACTTCTTATTCTTTAGTTGTTTCATTATGAATTAATAACATAAGTATCACTCATATACTGATATATTATTATAAATATAAAACAACGCTATTTCACCATCTATCCATCCTATGGAAAATGAAATCACCGCGCGTGCGTACGTACGGAATACCATCTCCACGCCGTGGTGTAGTCTATTTTCCACCACCACCTTACTTGGATGGGTATAATGGTGTAAATAATAACTATATACGATTATGTTAATGTGATATTGATTCTTAAATAGTATAAATACACTCCATCACAATTTCACGATCATGGGAACGATATCATCGCTCGTGCGTACGTACGGAATACCGTCTCCACGATGTGATGCGACTCGTTCTACATGATATTCATTTCATAATGATTGTATATATGAATTGAATGAATGAATATGATATATATTACAGTAATAACATTCTGGAAATGAGGTATCTATAACTTAAATAGAAGAATAATAATTTATTCGACAAAACACACATAAGAACAAAAAGTAATAAACACCTGAATAACAAGTAGTAATGAAATATTACTAATAAGAAGCTAAGAATATGACCATATATTATATCCTAACAATAATTAAGATTTTGAAATAAGTCAATAACATTATTTATATCATTTTATAGGAGGTTCGGACACTTATGAAGCAAATCGGACCTAAGGTAAGGGAAAATATCACAATCTCAGTTTTATCCGAGATTGTTTATACTTTGGTATTTACTAGTGTGTATTTTATCATCCACGTCCATGTTACCTCAATATGTAATATTTATTCCATCCACCTACAAATTTTTAAATCCAATTTTACACATCGGTGAGTTTTTAGTAAAGGATATGAAAGCAATCTTTTGTCGTTTTTCGTACGAGGTACTTTTTGACTTTTCCGACAAAAGTATGAGAAGAATGTTTTTTTAACTTATACAGAATGAATGGATTTTTAAAACATTATTTCCAAGAAACATCCTTTACAAGTTTTCAATTTTATTTTTAATCAACTTCTTTTAGTTTAGAATTGTATGACATGTTAAGAAATGAAAAGTGTTTTTGAAGTAGAAAGGATATTTTCCTCAAGAATGGAGTTCAAGTGTTTTATCAAAATTATTTTCCATCTAAGATAATATAGGGTTCTGTTTCTATCCCTATTATTACATTGATTTTACTATGCTGTGATGGAAATATTTTTATGAATTCCTTTATCTTATATGAATTGTTTTATGATGTCACGATGTTTAAGATTTCCCTTTTTTATTACATGGGTTATGCTATGATGTATGGTTTATGATTTTGTGGCACAAATAAGAATGGTATCATTATGAGATGGGTGGGACCAATATCTCCCTCCAATGCATTGGGTAAAGATTTTATATCTCATGAGATAGACATGGCTGGAACGACAGGTTAAATCGGTTCAGTGAAACAGGACTGAAACGAGGGGTGAACTCGGTTCAGAAATGGACTTTGTCCACTAAGATAGTCTTGGAAATGAGTCTTGACTAATAAGAAATGATTCTCTATGATTATGCGTATGCCACAAAGTTTCATGTTTTATGTTATGATTATTGGGATTACATTTCACTACTATGATTTATCCCATGTTATGAAATTATGATCTCTTTTGCAGGTTAAGATTTCCAAAAATTATGTTCTTATGTATATAATGTGATATGATATTTCTTTTGTTTACCCTTATTGAGAATTTGAGCTCACCCTATTGTATATTTTATTTCCCCAGGTCAGGAAGAAGGTTATTAAGTAGGATATGCCAAAAGGGACTCTAGATATGATGAAATAAATGGGAGGCAAAGTAGATGATTTATGAACCAGTTGTTTATGTTTCTCAGTTTCTAAAGACTCTATACCTATACGGTCCTTTTGTGGTTTTGTTATATTTTGTAATAAGTATGATTCAATTTTAATGTATTAAAAATGTATTTAAAGTATGGGTCTTTATAATTTTCATCAAGATTTTTTGATAAATCTCAGTTAAAATAACAAACCTAAATATCCATCATTCAATTTTCAACCGTTGGGTTCTTCACTGTAATGAACAAATTCAAAACATAGGTTTAACTACATCATGTTGAATATAAAAGTGTTGTTTATGTACAATATGTATATTTCTATGAATTTATGGTACCATTCCTACATAGGGGTTCTTAACCATAAATTCACTTCATACAAACTTAAGGTCCATCCAAACATAGTGTTGATGAACTGTACATTCTGAAAATGTTGGATATGTGATCCATACATGTTTTTTCTGAATTTAGGTTTCATTCCATAAACAATGTTTTCCAATATAGTTTGGGAATATTTTCTCTAGAATATGGAAAAACAAATATGAACACTTTAATAAATATTCATTGTGGATTAATTAATTGAAAATAATTCAAAATGAATATTTTGTAGAATATTAAACTAAAAAAATTCAACTAATTTAATATTATTAATAAAAAAAACAAGGGTATTTTTTGGTATTAAAATCAATATGATTTATAGATTGTTGTTGAGATAATACAGGAATGAAATTTGATTTTGTAATGTAATGAATATTCATAAATACCGATTTAATATTTATGTATGACAATACATGGTCGCTATAGATGATATTTGAGGATATAATTAGTTTAACATAATCTAAGATGATAAAACATTGGTGAGTTCGACATGGATATAAAGATAGATAATTTAATAGATAATCGAATGTATATGAAAATTTCCTTGAAATTTTGAAAATAGTAGGTATAGTGGATTCAAAGAAATTATGGAAACTTTAATTAGTTGTGAAATTGCTAATGATATACATATGGGTAATATAATTGAAAAATTGAACATTGAGATGGACTAGATCTTCACAAGGAAAACGAAAACATGCTTTCAGACACACCTTTTTTGACACTCTCATGGGGTATTCTTTATAAAATCACAAACACATTATGAACCATTAGGAATGATTTTAAAATAATATAACTATGAACGATGTAGAATAAATATAAGGTTTCATATATTAACTAATTTTTCATTATTTAGATATCATAAAAGTTATTTTTCATTATTATGTGGTTCCCATTGGGTTTATTTTTTCATATAGAATATTTTTGGTGTTAGTCAATGGATGAAACCCAATGGAACCTTGTTAATTATGGGAGATACATAAAATGAAATGATTTTCCTCATGAGAATCCAAATGTTATGGGATATGGAATGAAAATATCATTTCTGTGCATGAAAAAGATCATATTATCTGATATATGATTTAATTAAAAATTAAAAAATGGATCAAAATGTTTTGGGCATTTTATGTGGCAACATTCACATTATTTTTATGTTTTTTCTACTCCCCTCATTTTTGAACAATGGATCAATACCATTGTCATGTTATTTTCCATTCTATAGTTTTATAAATATGAAAAGTCATTTTTGTTGTCTACCATTTTGATGTTGAATTGTATAAAAGGTAGAATCTTATCATAATCATGAGAAAAAAGGATGAAATATAATCCATGGATTTGGATGAAATTCATAACAAATTTCTATAAAAATTATATTACTTGTTTTCATTATATAAATAAGGAGGTGAATTTTCATGAGATAATAAATAATAATGATTAGTAGAAACTATAAAGAAAATTATTCAATAAATTGACGGTAGACTTCTCTTACTATCACCCAACATTATAGTAAGCTTGATCGATTCTTCAGTGTCTTAAAACCATGTATCTGAATGGAATCACCATAAGATAATGTAGAAAATTAAACAAGAGTGTTCTATTTTTTTCAATATATAAATTGAGATTGTATTAACATATCAATATCATGGTTTCCATAATAATAGAAAAATTGAATTTAAATGAAAATATAAAATCCCTGAAGAGAATAAGATAATGTTTATTTAATTCTTGTTATGTGGGAAGAAGCATTGAATTTGTTTTGTACCCTTGTTTTAGGTATTTAAATCATTCATTATGATTTTATGTTTATAAATTATATACGATAAATTGGGAGAGTTTGGAGAACATTTAAATATATTTTTTTGATTACGTATTGGTCCATGGGTAGTTCAAAATTTTGAATATTGTGCCACACATGCATTTAATTGTGCACAATGAAAAAAGGGATAATGGGGAGGAGAACAGGTAGCACATGGATTTTTCAAACCATTAGAACTCCTAGGAAGAAAAATAATGCTTGGTGAAGTTGATGGAATAATAGATTTGGAATGTTTGGTGAATGATTTGGATGTTGTGCGAGCCAATCATGTGATGTCTTCTTTAAGGAAGAATCTTAAGCATGTTTATCACATATTTTTCAAGATATGCGACAAACCCATGATCAGGTCATATTTATATTACTAAATTTTTTATCGTACTTTTATTTACAAAAAAATGATTCCTTTTTCCCAAAACGTGATTGTAGGACCTCTTCCATGAAAATTGGAATCGATCTAGATCCTTACCATTGTGCATGGAATCCTAATTCTCATGTTCAGTAATCATTCAGGATTGATTATTGTGTTCTCATAAATCAATATCACCATATCTCTTGGTTTCATAGATCTACGTCCACTATTGGCAGATTTAAGGTTCTAGATTCAAAATATATCTAGATTTGTATATGTTTATGATAGGGGAGGATATCTAAGGGGAGTTCATAGAGATTCAACTCGGTTCATTGACGTTTTCATAACATTTATTATTTTTTCCAAAAGCCTCTAGTTAACAATATTCACTCTCGACCAATCTATTCGTAAACCAGAACACATAGTTTGAAATTGTATTCCTTGATTGAAATTACATTTTTTTAAAATATTTTTTGTGATTTTTTGATGAAATAATGAACATTTGTGTTTTATTTTATAGTATTTTCAATATAATTATTTTAAAATTATTTGATTAAATAATTGTTGTTATTTCTACATTGAGAAATAGTTTTAAATTGAATGATTGATTAATTATTGAAATTTTTTGAACACTCATGAATTTGGAAAGGGTTGGCATGGTTTTGTGGTTGTGTGTTAATATACATTGGGATGTATAAGGGTGTGAGGTACCCCCATGGAAATGTTGGTATATATAATGGTCAAAAGTACCACCGTCAGTGTAGTCCAGTACATGACGACTTAGTGGAATGATGAATCAACACTAAAAATTGTATAGGGGTCCATGGATATCATGTATTTTTTGATGTATGGTTTTAAGGAAATGAAGGGGTTATAAAGAAATGAAATATACATGATTTAAATAAATTTTTATGTTCTTTCCTTGGAAAATAGTTTAGAATCTCGTTTTTTGATATAAAAAATTCTATAAATTATTTCATATCAATAGTCTCATATAAATGTTTTTAGATGTTATATCTTAGTATAATGAGTGGAAAAGTCATTGGGGGTAAATACTACGAAGTTTTAGTACTCAACACTGCTTTTATAACTTTTTTTCTTTGGTAGATGTCATCTAGAAAGACCTGGGAATAAGAAATTTACGACATGTATTTAACACTACTTCATGATACTTGGGATATTGGATGATGTTGGTTATTTGATCTTTTGGATCTTGGAGTCTTGTGGTAGTGTTGGAGTTTATTTTTTGTTTTCTACAATAAACAATGATATTATATACTTTCATTATGGAACTTTACATTTTTATGATATTGATAAAGTAAATTTTGAGGTGAATTTCATTATTATCATGAATCATATAGTTTTTGTTTGGAAAAGGAATGCTTTTTCCAAAATTGTAATATTAAGGGGAAAATTACCCCCAAATTTATTGAGTCCCTTGTCATTTATTTCAATATATTGGAATCTTTAGTATATCCTTTAATATAATGTGTTTCCCTTCCACCATCTAATGCCAATGAGAATGGGGGTGATGTTACAAGAAGTATAATTTTTGTTCAATCCAAAAGAAATTTGGAATAAGTGTTCATCAATTATTTTAGTCTTGTTGGTGAATTCATTCATCTCAATTCCTTGTGTCCATTTGGTAAAAATAAGTATGATTTTGGAAACATGAAATGTAGAGAATAAATACACATTTTTACCTTTTTTATATTGTACATAATGTTACTAGTGATTTGGGTACAAAAGTGTTTTGGTGACACATATAGGATTTTGGGATCACATTTTTAGGGGTGTAACCATTGATATATTCATTCCATTAATTATAAGAATTACTTACAACAAGGACTAGACTCATCATTTCAAAAAATGATTTTTTGTTTTCCACAAATGTGTTTATTATTGAAAAAATTGTGAAACTATTTTCAAATAAAACATTTTGAAAAAGATCATGGTGGAGGTATTTTTAAAATAGTTTTATTTTCAAAAGGATTATATAAAATTGTCCAAAAATGGTTGAACATGGAAAATGATTATTTTTGAATGAAATGTTTTGATAATTGATGTCATAGAATTGAACATGGTTAAATCTTTAGTTATTAGTGATTTAGACTTATTGATTTTCTTGGTTTGTTAGAAAATGGACACTTGTATGGATCATGGAACCAAATGAAATAGAAATGTATAATGTGGTTATACATTAGACATTTTCTAACAAAGAGATATTCCAGGGGATCATTCATGTATTTCAAGCTATTGACATAGGTAATGAGAGGAATAATCCAATGTAAGTGCATCATTCAGTCTAGTTCTAAATGTAGAATCCACCCATCATTCCATGTGATTCTAACCATTAATGTAATAGGTGTGTCAAAATCGGATGAATCATATCATCTATTTCATTAACACAATATCATATTTGAATGTCAACTTACTGATGTATATTATCAAGGATCTTGTATGCTAGTGGTAGGATATATTAGTGCATGATAAAAGAAGAGCAATTCCTTAGTTAGGGGGATTTTTTTTGGAATTCTTCCACAAACAAATATATGCACAAACAATCAAGAATATGTCAATGAAAAAAAATTTATCCTAAATTAAGAAAATATATCTTCCATCGAATATGTGGATAAATTCATGGATTTAGAATTATTTTTAATCGATTTTATGACTAGTTCATCCATGAACAGAAATATTTGAATCTAGGTTATGGTAGGATATTTTTTCGATTATAGTATTGCTATATATTATGGACTATGTGGGGATGTGTAATATAGTGATAGTGGATGAAATAGACATCTTAGGAACTATGGGAGGAGGATGTATGTTGATACCCATAGGAAATGGTGGGAACTTATACTCTATGAGGAAGAATAATAATAACACCTTATTACTTGGTGGGAGTGTGAATCAAAATCTAATACCTAGATCAGTGATCTTTCCTCCAATACCCAATAGTAAAGAATGACGTTTCCAATGTGTTTCTCTTGACCAAATAAAGAGAGAGTGTATGGAATAACCTATAGCATTCCCCAACTACAACCATATAGGGAATCCTGAACAACTATTTTAGAAGTGATCCATGGTAAAGTGCTCAAGACACTTCTCCATTGTAACATACATCATATTCTCTGACGATATGTAGAAAGTAGAAACAATATTGTCTGTAGAAAAGAGTTATCCATGGAGATTATTCTAATATCCTGACTCTTCTGGATTGTTAATCTCAATACTAAAAAAAAGATTAAAGTGAAAAACTAAAGTAATTATATGTAGATATGTATGTGATTATGGATGATATAGTGGGACCATCTATGGTGAGAGGTATAAATCTTTATAATTATAACCTTATGAAATTCTTCTTGATAAGGGTGTATAACATTCCATTATTTTAACTCATGCATTTGATTTTCGGTATTCAATGTTTTAGTTGACTCCCCCTTAATAAAACATCAAACTCCCCTTGGGGAATATTAATTTTGAGCCTTTCTATGTAGAGCATGTTCTATAACTGTTAATGGAGATGAGAAGAAATGAGATCAATGTAATGGAGATATATGTCAATGATGTAATGATATGTATGGATTGGTAGAAAATATTGAAATCTAATATTGATTATTATAATAGAACACCATGTTTTGAGACTAAGAATAGTGTTGAGAATCTCTTTAGAGTAGAAAGGTTCTTAAATACGGTTGCGACAAGCTTGATCTCAACATCCATGGAATAATTTCGTACTATTTGGAATCGTTAACTATGGAATCAACATTAGATATTGATAATAATATTTTTCTAGTAATGGTGGATAAATTTCCAAATATGTTTCCTAAAAATATCTCTAGGTTACTAATGGTGTGTGAAGTAAGGTTTACGATTGATCTCCTACCAAGAAACAGTCATATATAACTTCCAACATATTGAATAGAACCAAAATAACTAATGTATCTGAATGATTATTTATAAGAGATAGAAAGAATGAGTTTTATTAGGCTGACCAGGACTCCATTGGACACTCTAATTTTTTTCCATGTATGTAGATGGAAATTTATAGCTATGGGTTGATTATTGTAAATTTAACCAAGGTATGATAAATAATTGGCATCCACATCCTTGGACTAATTATATGTTCAAAAAATTATGGGATCCTAGTGGTTCTAAAAGATTGAATTATGATCAGGATATCAGTAATTGAATTCACTGAATGAAGATAATTCTAATAAATCATTCAGACGAAGATATGACCATTATGAATATGTGGTAAGGCCTTTATGTCTTATTAATTACCTAGTAGTCTTTATTGAATTGTTTAATTGGGGATGTATATGATATTTGTTTTATTCTTATGGAGTTTTTAGAAGGAATCATGGTGCATTAAATGATAATGAATGATCATGAGAAATAGTAGGATAAAGTATTGGGAATTTTGAGAGTCCATCATTATATTCCAGATTATCAAAGTATGTTTTTTGGATATAATAGATATGATTTCTTGGCCATGTAATCTCTAAAAAACGAGCATTAATATATCCAAAAAAGATAGAACCGGTTATATATTGGAAACCAACAAACATATTCTTTGAGATATTGTTTTTCATGGTATAACTAGTTATTGATGAACCTTTATGCATGAAGTTTCATAGATAGACATTCCAATGATATCTTTGAAAAATAAGAATGTTTATTTTAAATAGATTAAATAATTCAAAAAAATCAAGAGCTAAAGGGTCACCTTACATATTCTCTAATCACAATTTTTCTATAATCGGGAGAAGTGTTCCTAGGGTATTTCAATGCTTTAGAATCTGAGATGGGGTTTGTTTTTAAGAATGGAGACAATGTAGTTGCCTCTGGCTCAAGGAAATTAAGAATACATGATAGGAACTACACAACACAAGATCTAGAGTAACCTACAGTTATCCATGACTTACAAACATGGCATCATTCAATGGTAAATTTATTGTTTTCATAGATCATAAAATATTGAATCATATATTCTCCCAATGAAATTTTAATCAGATGAAAATTAGATTTAGAAATTATTTCAAAATTTTTTACTTTTAAATGATGTAATAATATGGAATAAGAAATTAAGTGTTCAATTAATTAAGAATAAATTCATATGCTCAGTTAGATGAGTGGGAGATAATTTCTTTCCTAGCCAACATGTACATAGAATGTGATGATCGAGGTGATATTGTAGTTTCCTTTTACATTTTTTGGTTCCAAATTTAGTAAATCTGGAAAAAGAGGAACATATTCAATGTAGAATGTGTTTCTATGAGATCAAAACTCATTTGTGGGATTCCATTGGGGGATAGAGGTAGTATGATAGTTTCACTTCATAGTTTGGAGATCATTTGGTTTTACCAATGATATCATAGGACAAAAATCTTCATTATCACCACCATTCGAGATGGTTTTTCCACTTTAAAATTAGATGATGTGTAAGGTCTTTATGGTGCTATTTTGGTGGATCTACATGAAGAGAAAGGTGACTGTGTTTGTTTCCAAATTCATAATTTTTCATCACATAAAGAAAAATCAACAATGACTGGATGGTATGTTACATTATATACCTATCCCAATATAAAAATTTGAGAAGATAGAAATGAATTTTGGTACAGGGCTCCCATGAAAGGCATGGAATCATTATTCCATATGGGTGACTGGGGAACGACTTACGAAGTCAAGGCATTCCATCCCTATTCTAGAAACTCATATAGTGGTGGATCTATCAAAAATATATATCCCCAAAGTGGTAAAAAGAAATGGAATACCAATATTCATAGTGTCAAATTTATATCTGGGATCGTTTATGTAAATCCTTATAGATATCACTTGGGGCTCAGTTTACTATGAGTACGGTGTGTCATCCTTAGATGGATGGGAATATGAAAGGGTGATAAAAATGGTAGAGAACCTATTTTGGGATTTTGCAATGGATTTTGGTGGCTCATGTGAAGATCATGTGTCATTAGTAGAGTTATAATATAACAACATCTACCAGAATCAATATATATGGCTCCACTTGTAGAATGTTATGGGATTCCTTGTCATTGTCCACTTTGTTTTGTGGAATTATATGATAAATTGCAATTTTGGCCAAGCCTTTTCCATGAAACAATAGAGAAGATACAACTGATTAAGAAATAGATAGAGATGGTGAATAGTCATCATAAATCATATGCGGATCATCTTCCTCAGTCTTCGTCATTTGCAGTGAATGATCATGTGTTCCTAAATAGCTCTAAAACTCTTTGACATTAACTTTTTTAGAAGAAGGTAATGATTTATCCATGATATTTATTCCCTTTTTAGATATTGGAATAGGTTGGTGAGGTGTAATATCATTTCGAATTTCATCTATGAGTTATTTCAGTGCATAATGTGTTACATGTATCTCATTTGAAAAAGATTCAGCATGATCCTGATCATATGATCATATGTGATCACATTGACCTAGAAAAAAAAATTATTTCAAAATATCATGGTATAGATTTTGGATAGAAAGAAAATGAATTTTTAGGAAAAATCATCTACCATGTGTGGACATTATAGAAGGTTGGGAAAGATTAGTAAGAGGCTTTGGAATGTGAGATGGCAATGAAAGGTATGTGGCAAGATCTCTTTCAGGGAATTTATGGTTTACTAGTTTTTGGGGACTAAAAGAATGATGGTGGGGAGAATTTAGTAGCCCTTGTTTCAGGTATTTAACCCCTACGTTGTGATTTTTATCTATATAATGTATATGGGTGAAGGATGGAAAATTTTAGAGAACTAATTATTTATATTTGGAGATTTTTTACTTTTGAATGAGTAGTGTGGGGTTTATAATAATCATGCAACACTTGAGGGAAACTGTTCACAGTGAGATGTGGTATAATGGGATGTTGCACGGGCTACACATGGTTTGTCAAAACTATGTGGAATACTAGGAGACAATATTTAGTATGGTAAAGATGTTGTGGAGACAGTACTTCATGGTTTAAACACTGTTTGGATGCTATGTGAGCCAAAAAAGTGAGGTCTACTTTATGGTATAAGCTGGAGCATAATTAGTGAAGGTTTTATCTAACTGTGTTACTAAATCTTGCTCTGGTCAAATATAGATCCCTAAATTTTGGATCTAACTCTGTTTTACCTCTAAATAACTTTTTTTAAACATACATAACATGTTATTTTGGCCTATCAATTTTTGGAGAACCTCTCCTATGAAAATTGCACTCAATCCCAATACTTTATTTGGTGCATTGAATCCATATTCACCTAGTATTTCATTATTCTCACTCATTCATTGTGTTTTCATAGATCTAGGTTTCCCTATCTCTTGGTCTCATCGATCAATTAACATAATGGGTAGTTCTATGGTTTTGGATCCTAAATATGTTTAGATTTTGGATTCACATTATAGGGGGAGATCTATGTATGTTCTTGGATATTCAACTTAATTTTGTGGTGTTTTTCGTTCTGTTTAACATTTTTTCCAAAACGCTTAATGTAGCTGGATACATGATCGACTACTCTAATTTAGAACATAAAGGATTAGTTTCAAGAAAATTCATTAAATTAAATTGAGGTTGTTAAAACCCACCAGAGTGAGGATTTTTGGCAATTTGGATCTTTTGTGTGTTATTATATAATGTTTTTTATAACATGATTTTAAAATGATGATATTAATATAATTTTTGGTTTTTCTACATTGAAAAATGGGGTTCAATTGAAAGAATGAATCATTATTGAAATGGATTGAACATGATTAAATTTGGAATGGGTTTTCATGGTTATTTGGAGTGTGTTAATATTCATTGGTATGAATAAGTGTTTGAAGTACCCTCATCAAATGGTTATAATGGATTATTAATTTAACCCATAAAATTTGTCAACTAAGTGATTTTATAGTGGAAGGATTAATCAATACTCACCATTATATGGAGGCTTATGGATTGTATGCATGGTTAGATGTACGGTTGAATGGAAAAGAATGGTTTATTCCATAATAAAATGTTAAATGATTGAAATAATTATTTTTGTGCACTACATGGAAATTTATTTACAATGGATTTTGTTTATATATTGACGTAAACTATTTAAAAATTATTTAAATATAAATTTTTTATTTAAATGTTTATAAAATGTTACATAATATTTGCGTGAGTAGGGATTTCATTTCTGGAAACCCGGAGAGTATTAGTAATCACCCTACTTTAGAACCTTCCTGATTTTGCAGATGAAATCTACCAGGACAGAAAAATAGTTATGTATTACATGTCTTTATAAGTACTTTATGAATCTTGGTATGCTTCATGAATTAGGGATCTTGGAGCTTATGGATATTAGTGTCTTGTGGTTTCCATGGAGTTTACTATTTTGTATTCCTTTGTTTACATGGATATTGTAGTCATCCATTGTGGAACATTACAGTAGTATTATTTTGATAAATGAATTTTTTTATTTAATCATTATCAAGAATCATATTGATGTTTTTTGTCTATGTATTGTTTTGATAGGGGTTTTATTCATAAAGGGAAAATTGTCCCCTACACGTATTAAATCCCTTTAGCATTTAGTTCATGCATTTGGCATCTAGGGGATGTCTCTAAATCCAACGTAACACCAATCCACCCTGTCAAGAAAATGAGGAGGGGTGGGATATTACAGAAATTTTCTTATGCGGACTAGTATATGACTAAATTTTAAATGGGATGGCCACTGGGAAATTGATTGTTGATGTGATGGGAAGAGGTTTTCAGAAATAGTATAAAGAGAGAATGCTTCACAGAATTCACCACCCACATTCCAATGTTTCAAATGCATGGTGTATTGGTACTATGCTAACATGTGGCCAAACCCAATGGTTAATTATAATGATCAATGTCAACAACCACTTAAACCTAGAGACAAATTGAAATCTAATGTGATCATTATTTCTGATGTAGGGTGTGTTGATGTCGTGGTGAAAGGTAAACATATCATCCACTCTATATAAACCAATTTATTATTTAAATCTATATCTAACCATTCTATAATATATAAATAATGTCATAATGGTATTAAGATTCATCCCAAATGATTAAAGGTGTTATTATCCTCAAAAATCCAAAATTGAATGACAATTTCATACCAAGGGAATGATTCTTATCTAATATATGATTATGTGAATTTTCATTTCTATAAATTTATCCATTCTTTATCTAGTGTTATATTATATAATCTTTGGACTATAGTGGATTTGTGTTCATAAATCCCACATAAATTCCATGGATGATTTGTTGTATTGGATATTCCAAACCAGAAATAATCATCTATCAATGTAAAAATTTGTATGATAATTGGATGGATATTATATGCATTTTATGTTTCTTAATACCCATATATAATTTTTTATATCTCATATGGTTGGGGAGATACATCACATTAATGATATGCCAAATGTGCGAAAAATAT
Source organism: Viscum album (assembly GCA_963277665.1). NCBI lineage: Eukaryota > Viridiplantae > Streptophyta > Magnoliopsida > Santalales > Viscaceae > Viscum > Viscum album. The sequence goes on along the minus strand of OY728137.1, from coordinate 607,921,772 downwards.
TTTATGTTTGTAAATAATATTTACCTTGTATTCCCCAAAAATTGAAGTTGAATTCTCAATAGAACTAATACCTAGTACTATGCCCATTTCAAATACACATTATTGAATGGAATTTATTTAATTTTATAATTATAGTAGAAAATCCATGAAAATCATGTTGATGGATTCATTCATCCAAGTGTTCCACCTTGGCCTCAATCGCTTCTTTTTTTAATAAATAAAAATGGATCAATGAGATATTGGATTTATTATTGGGAGTTGAAAATGATCAAAATTAGTAAACTATATTCAATTCCCCATAATTAATTATTGTTTGATTTTATGTTTTATGCCCAATACTATTACAATATTGACCTTTTTTATAGATATCATCTATTTATGTTCACGAATTAGGATGTAAAAATACACCATTCAATACAACAAATAAACACTATTAATATGTAGTCATTCAATTCAGTCTTACTATTTAAATTTTTTTTATCATGGATTTAACGAATATATTCTTTATATATAACCTTGATCAATTTTTAGTAGTCTTTATAAATGAAATTATTATTTAATCAAGAGAAATTAATAGAATGATTACCACTTGAGAATTATACTAAATACACTGAAAAAGTATAAAAAATATAAAAATATAAAAGGCTTATTCTTTTTCTAAAAAAGGTTTTCATAGTTTACAAAATCTCAAGACATGTTATATCAGTATATCCATCAAAGACACAGTCTATTGAATGCTGGATTAGACCATCCATGGTGACTTGGATACATTGTTTTTTTTGTAGTAGATGGATATTATCAATGGATTTTGTATAATTTCTCGTGAATATCTAAGCATTTAAACAATGTAACTAAGAAAATATCCAATTACCTCGAGAAATATGAATGTGAGAAAAAATTCAAGGAACTAATGAGAAGATTAGTCAGAACACATATGATTACATTACCGTACAATGGAGAATGGTTTTTAAAATATATTTATAAAATCATGAAGGTAATGGTTGATGTTCTTATTCATAATTATAATATTATAGTGTATAACCCAGTACATCTTATGATTCTTAATATAAATTACCCAAATCATTATTTGGAGTTATATGTGGTAATTTTTTCAGTAAAAATATTGATTAATTATAATTATAGGGATGTTTTTGATACATATATTGATTATAAAATATTAAAGTATATATTCCTATTAAAGGAGTTGAACATGATCCAAAAATATTGATTTTAGATGATTAGTGATTATGACTACTCAATTCATTACATCCCTAGGAAATCAAACTTGGTGGTTGATTATTTGAGTCAAAGGATCGTGGTTTCTTATCTTTGATGAGGATTAAAAATGGTTCAATATTTCATGATTTTAAAAGAATGGATATATAAATCATGAAGGCAGGGGAATCATCTCAGCTTTATCAATTGAATGTTCAACCATTTATCCATGTGAAGATTTAAGAGGTGAAGATAGATGATGTAAAACTAAAAATAAAGTTCAGAAATGATCTTCATTTTAAAATTGATCATGATGGAATTATAAGGTTTGGGAATCTTCTATACATCCCATAAATACAAGATATGATGACTGAGTTGAAATATGTATTGAAATATGAAAGAATTTTTCCTTTGGGATAGAAGGAAGAGAGATATAATGGTGTTATTTTCAAAAATAGAATTAAATCATGTTAATTATTAATGGGAAAATTATATGGGAATGTTACATCCATTACCCATACCCTAATGGAAATTTGAAAACAACACCATGAATTTTTTCATTGGACTCCCGAAAACCATTGGAGGGAGTAATTATATATGTGTTGTAGTATATATCTTTACTAACTCAGAGTATTTCATCACTATGAGATAATATAGCTCTCTGTATCATCATATATGAACAATAATTTCACTTTTATTAGATTTTTTTTCAAAAAACGAAGACATCATCTGTGAGGTACTGAATTACCGACATATTGGGTGATGAGTTTTCATTTATCATTACGTAATTCCAGGCCAGTCATAAGACAATATTTATGAAAACCATAGTTTTTAATATATTTCATAAAACTAATTTATTTTTATCTATATATTATATGAATATAATATTAATTCTAAAGACAAAACTTGTTTTTGATGATTGAAAAATGACCGAAATAATATAAATTGTTATCGTTTACATTTTTTCTAATAAATCATAATCATATATATAAGTGAAGTAATATATAAAACAATTAAATATATTTTAATTTATTTAATAACAAATAAAATCAATTCTAGATAACTATTACAAATTTTAGTGTTCAATCAAACATTTATACAAGTGAACTGATCGTGAAAATGAAGGAATGTACAGTCCTGAATGATTGAATTTAATCATATAACTCATAAAAAATTACACAAATGAAGAAAATAAAATTATTAGAAATAACATAAATGTTTAATAGGTTATGAATTAATTAATTAATTAATATATTTTCATTATCAATGTTGTTATGTACAAGTTCAAAAGACACTCAGTCTTAAGGTAAGTGTTTTCCTATATCACTTTTATTTATGTATGATTTGATTTATTCACCAATATTTATTCTATGTGGTATTTTTATAATTCATATTGATGTATCATATCATGTATCTATTTATATACATGTTATAAAATGTCTCATTTGATGATCATTGATCTAATGAGGCATTTTCTTCGACTATTTACAAAGTTGATAGGATTTATTCCCAAACATCCAATACTTTTTCACACTACTCTTTTTAACTCTTTACCACAACATAATTAGTAATTATCATTTATTAATCCAAACAAATAAATTTTTATACTCAAAAAATATTTACCCACCTCATAGTCCCACGATTAATGGAGAATACATGTTTTATAAGGTTCCCTTCCCAATTCCTCTCATTTAGAAAACCCAAATATAGGGAATTTCATAGTTTCTTACCCATTTTCTTGTAACATCCATAAAATATTTTAAAAACCATTATTTTATTATAATATATCTTATTATCATGAAAAAATATATTTTTTCAGTAATGTTTTTGTAAATATAATTACATCTTTTTTATTTGAGGGACTCATTTTTATTTTCTCTTAAACAACACTAAAGTGGAAAACATATAATGTTTCTTAAAAAACACATTATATGTTTCTAGAACAGTTGGACATAATTTATTATTGAAAAAAAACCATTTTCCATAACTTTTCCTAGGAATATATAAATTTTTATAATCATGTTTTATGATAAATAAAAATTATTTTCCATAACGAACTCTTCTCTTACAAATTAAAATTCTATTTCTCTCAAAATTTCTATGATGATATTAGTAGAATTTTTTCATATATTTAAATAAAACCTTCTGAATATTATTAATAATTTGGATTTATATTTTATGATATCATATAACATATTTAATTAATTTTTTTATGATTACTTTTCCTATAAATGTGCTATCTTGTTATAATTCTACATATTACTTTTAATAGATAGTGTTTACGATTACTGGTTGGGGAATGATATTTAATGTTCATATATATATGTATATATATATATATATGATTTTCATATTTCAACCCATTCATATGTGGAAATAATTGAACATGTTATGTAACAGGTGGGGACCACTATATCCGCTCGATTCATCAAGATCTATCATGATAAAAGAAGATCAAGACATTCCCAAGGCCTTGCACATTTATTTTTAGATACTGATATGGTCAGGGCCTTACCAATTTTTTTTAGAATCCATGGTCAAGGCTTTTATGATATTTTCTAGATGTCTAACATTATGAACTACAAAATTATGGTATTAGTATTTGTTCAAAAATGTGATTACTCAACCAGTATAGTACCCATGGTTATGTTTTATTCCCATGTTATTCTTTATATGAAATTATTTTTGATCAACTTTAATTCATTCAATATAATGATCAAGATTATGTTTTAACGGAATGTGATTTTATTTAATCTCTCAACCTTACAGCTTCTATTCATGAAAACTTCATTTTTATTTAATACACTTACCGATCATCTAATATCACCCCTTTCTTATGATTTATTTTTTCCCAAGGTTTTGAGTATATATATTATGAATGACTTTCATGGATAATCATGGAGTTTATGGGTGTTTTAAATTGAGTTTTTATGTTTTTTTATATTCCTTATGTAATGTATAAGTAATGTATGTATATTGTTATCCAATTATACTAAATTATTCAGTTATTTGGGATAAGGATTATTTTTCTTAGAACCAATGTAATTATATAATAAACTAGCTCAGAGATACTGTAGATAGGGTATTTGTAATTGGTATTAGAGATATTTTTGTGCAAAACATGGAAACTAGATTTTGAAAACATATATGAGGGAGCACAACCCTATTATAGAGTTTGAAAATAATTATAAAATAACATCCCATAATTTTTGTAAGGCATAGATTATATGGGTCTTCCTAGAACAAAAACCACGCCTAGATACTACATGTGGATATAGTTCCCACAATAATGAACCTATGGGTAACAAATCTAACATGGTGTGTTAGACCTGACTCGGTAATACATGGTACATGAAAATGATCTTTCCTTTGCACCTAATATGAAACTCCCATAGGATATTGTTATTATATTTATAATTTTCATTAAAATCCAAAATACAATGCTTTAAAATAAACATGTACCCAATTAAACATGTTTATAATTATGAGCTATGTTATACATAAATTTACAATTAATGTTAAGTGTTTTTCATGTTCAAAAGTATTCATCATGATTCATAACATAATTTAGTGTACATAATTTCTTGAAATGGAACACAGTAGAAGTAATATAAACCATATCATTGGAAGTATTCTGTGTATTTATTTCAATATTATGAATGATAATGATTTTAGAGCAGGAGATGAAAAAATTATAACAATATTGGGAAAAATGAATCATGTTGTGATAAATAACTATAATAGTATATAGAAGCTTGAACCAAAATTTTGTGTAACAAGGTTCTCCCGCTTTGTGCAACAACTACCTTCATCATTCAATGGTACTGCAAACCCATTTGTTTTTAATCAATGCATATGAATTTTATAGTAGTTTTTTCTCACTTTGATAAGAAACAAATTGAGAAAGTTGTGGTGCATGTTTATCTACCCAAGGGGAATGTGGATCAATAGTGGTAATTAATTCAAAAAATTGAGAATAATGAAGATAAAAACATGGAATAGAGAGATTTTAATGACATATTTTGGGAAAACAAATTTCCCATAGAATAATGAGAAGATATAGGTAGAAAATTATTTACTATGAGCCAAAAGGAGGTTGTTAAAATTGATATGTATAAATAAAACATTATAGGATTTGGACTGTATGTTGAAGACAATATAGGTAATCATATGAGAAGGATTGAGCATTTCTATGAAAGAGTTAAGAAAATTATACAATGAGAACTATTTTCCCAATATTTCTCATCATAAAAGGATATAGTCTCATTTTCTATTATGATTGAGAAAGAACAATATAATTATAATATCTTTAATGAAAAGAAATTTATAAAGATAATTCTTGAGAAAAATATGGATAAATGGATAAAAATAAATAGGTATGTTCCCTTATGTGAAGTTTTTTGTAAAAAACACCTTCGTACTTTCATGTAGAGGAATTGGAGTTTTTTACGAGTATGGAGAGAAAGGACACCAGGATGATGAATTTAAGGGAAATAATGAAGGTGTAAATGGGAAATGATTCAAATGTACGGATATAGGGAGCTATTAAAATATTTTTTCATAAAATAATGAAATATAGTATAGAAAGAGAAAAGGAATAAAGTTCATGATTATGTTTTAACAACACTCGATGTGGGACAATTAATGTATTTTTGTTTTTGGAATTATCTGTTATTGAATGATATTCTTTTCAAAATAGTCATGATATATTAAAAAATTATATATTTGACTGTCTTCTTTACAAATTGTTACGAACATATGTTTTCAATATGATTTTATTGTGATCAAAGTATTCATATATTTTTTATGAGGGATTATGTGAAGTATTCTTTTAGTAACATTATATTAAGTTAATTTTGTAAATTTAGTGACATTCATTCTTGTTTTTTTGTTATTGAATGTGGACAGGCTTGTTTACACAAGTCTTAAGATAAACAAATTATTGATTGGATCAAGTTAAACATGGAAATTATTTTTAATTAATAACATGTATTATCATTCTTAGTTTTAGTGAAAATTTAATGGTAAAATGAATTACTTAATGACCATATAATATGTTAATAGTTCTTCAAGTGTTATAATTTCATCTTTTACATTCATTTCTAGGTGTAAGGGTTGATTTGTAAATAGATTGATGCACATCCAAAATAGGAGATTATGGTTATGACATAAAATGTAATCCAGAAATATTAGATTATCATGATCTTATATAGATATTCACAGAATACCCCAAATATTGGAAAATTATTTTGGCTCCAAAATGTTATCATTTTACATATCTTTATGAAAAGTTAGGGTACTTTTAACTCATAATAATATTTACAGTTTCATGGTGGTTAACAATATAATAACTATGTTCTCTATCACTCTCCACCAGAACATGATAGTTATATTTCTCTTCAAATTTCAATTTTTCACTTTACAATAATGATTTCCTACACTAAATCCTTGTTATTTGGGACGTTCTCATTTCCATTTCCCTATTATTAAGAGGATGTTTTTCTAACCCTAATTTCAATATGGGGTTTCCATAGATGAATTTTGAAGTTTAAACCTTTATTTTTTATGTACACTTTCAAATTTTGAGGATGGAATTTATTAAAAAAGATGAAAATATAAAACACTATTTTATTGGTATATCTATTTTTTAATTTAATTTCTTTTATGCCATACATTTCACACAACACCAATCTTAAACAAACAATGATATACAATTAAACATAAATATTTTAAAATTTCCATTACAATATAGTTGTTAAATTGGAATGAATGAATAATATTGTTCAAACTATGATATTTATATGTTATATATTTAATAACAGGTTTTTAATTTCATCAAAATTATTTTATTGGAATAAGATAAGAGTAAATATAATTTTACATATTAAAATTTAATATTTTAGTAATGGTAGTTTTTCCAAATTTTCACTGAGCATTTATTTTAAAACTAAACTGTTAAAATTTTATAATTTTTATTGTCCAAAATAAAATTAATTTATACAATTTTCATATCAAAATTATCATTGTGTGAAATATTAGTATTTCCTTGAAAATAATTAATTTATAATGAATAATGACAAATACATATTTTTATTAACCAATCTATTTCTTTATAATAAAATTATATGTATTATTTGAATTATATATCTTCTAGGAATATATAAATAAAATGTATTCAACTCATAAATTAAAATATAAAATTTTTATATCATGGAATATGTAAATAAATGTTATAAAAATAAAAAACTAATTTTTTTTATTTTTATGAGACATAAATGTTAATTTATAATTTTATTATTAATTTAATGAATTAAATGATAAATAATATTTTGAAAACTAGATACATAAATCTATATTTTTTCACATTATTATAATATAAATTTATGAAACCATATTTAATTTTTAAAATTTATATAAAATCTATTCTAACGTTAAAATCAATATTTTTAGAATAAATAGGGATTTGAATTTCAGAAATTTAATTTATAATATCCATAATATAATTTTAATAAAATTGAGATAATTTTTTTACTTCTATATCTAAAAATGGGTTTTTTATTTCTAATATTTTTCTAAAATAGAGGAATTTTTTTGTGAATAGTGAAATACTGTAATTTATAGTCTATAAACACTATAAATTAAATAAACTATTTCATGTGCCAATGATGATGTAATCACTATAATATATGACTATAATTATATATTTATAATATTTTTCCATGTTAATCCAAACTATTCACAGACCTAAATAAAAATAATAAACTAATGAATAAAACAATTAAAAAACACGCCTCTCCTCTAATATAATTACCAAAGCTCATCACCAATTATCCACACACCTCCAAATCCTTTAAGATTTTATAATTTCTAAAAATTCCATCTTAATAACCACTTCCCCATGTTATGATTTTTTTATTACCCAAAATATTATTACAATTTTTCTTAAGGAGGTTGACTTATAGAAGAATTCAAGAGGTAAAATCGTCTTCCGTTCATTTAATTTCCCTTCAATATCTTCTATTTTATTAACCTTATGTAACATATTATGTTAAAATATACATGATAACATCATTATATATAATATAATATAATATTATAATGTTAATGGTATATAATTCATAAATTCTCTTCTCTTCGATAATTTATTAATAAAATGAAAATGTTGTATGTGAGATGTTGATTTACTACCTTCATGGACGATAATTTTTCATTACAAAGTTATGCCTGTAAGGATGGAAATAAAAAAATATTTTGGTTACACCTGACATTAATATATGTAATAAAATGTATTTAATGTTATTGAACTATTAGATATAATTAAAATCTAATCTAAAGACAAATAAATTTTATGATGATCGATGAAAAAATATTCTAAATAGTTATCACTATAATCTTACATAATTAATCAACATAATATATGAAAAATAATATATCAAACCATTAAATAACATGGATGTTAATTAATAAAATATACCATAATGTTTAGATAACTGTTCCAAATGTTAATGTTTTTTCATACATGTATAAAAGTGAACCAATCATGAAAACCAAGGAAACTAACATCCCATTCAACAGAATAGAATATTTTAATGCCAAAAAATACCACGAATGAACATTATAAAATTATATTAAATCAAATACATGTAAATATGTTTTAAATTAATGTATTAACTAATTAATTTTCATTATCCATGATGTTAAGTAAAATTCATAACACTATCGGGCATACAGATAGGGTTTTCGCATCTATTGTATATTTTTGTGAGATATGATTCATTCAACACTATTTATTTTTTGTTGTTTATATATAATTACCATTTTTTATTATATAATTAATATCTTTATTTAAAAAAAATCAGTGTTTCAATTTAAGATATTTATTTTTATGGGTCATACAATTCCACTGTTTCCAATAAGGTGAGGGTTTCTTCCAGAACCACCATTTTTCTTTCAAGTTACTATTTCTATCTATTTACGTAGATGTAATTATTAATTCTTCAAATTTACTACTCATAAATTTTTTGTGTATAATTAAAACATATGTACCTATCTCAATTATCACTTCATTAATGGGTATATTCACGTTTTAGAAGGTACCAATCTCATTTCTTACCATTAACCAAGCCTGATTAAAGGGTGCTTCCTAATTTCATACCCGTTTACATATACCATACTTAATCTATTATATGACACCATTTTTTCCATGTTGTGGATAAAGTAAAATTTAATTATTAAATAAAATAAATCTTTCATTCTAGGTAGAGAGAGAGACAAGTTACATTTCCTATAGGCTTAAAGAAAACTGTCCTAAAAAATTATGACTTTTTTCATTTTTAAAGAAATTTTTATATTTTATATTAAACAATACTATAATGGTCTAGTTATAAATCTTCTTAAAAACTTCATTTATATTTATTATTTTAATTTAGACATATTTTCCCCACAAATATAATTTCATTGTACTCCCCTCATCATTATTATAAATATATATATGTTTACAATATGATTTTCTTACAAATACAAATGATATTTTCCAAAAGAAGAAGTGTTTTCCAAGGAAAAAGTTGTATTTCTCTCAAGAGTTCCTCTATTATTTTATTGTGGTATTTGAATATATTTCAAAAACCAATATTTAATATTATCCATCATTATTATTTATCAATTATGTTATCATCTATCATATTTTATTAAATGTTTATTGATAAGTTTAACTATGTATGTTCTATCATGATATCATTCAATATATTACTCTGAATTGTGAGCGATGTTGTTTATTGATTGGGGAATGTTATTTAAATATTATATATTTCCTATTTTTCTATTTCAAAAATTCATATGTGCATTTAAATTTACTTAGTATGTTATGGGTGGGGCCCTCTACATCTCCTTGATGCATTGGTAGGTCTCGTGAGATAAACAAGATATGTACATGGATGAGGAAATTGCCATTTATTATTAGATTTTGAAATTTCTAAGTCCTGAGCTATTTATTTATATATTTATTGTTTGAGACATAGACAGTATATTTTATATTTCTAGCATTATATATTCCATCATTATGATATTATTACTTTCTAATCCATGTGATTATTTGACTAATAGAATATTTGTGGTTTTGTATTATTCTCACGTGTTTATTTGTATGGAATTTCTTTTGATATTATTTTATTCATTTCATACTATAGTAATGATTATGTTTTAATTGGATGCGTTTTTATTTAATTACCCTACCTTATTGTTTATGTTTATTATACCTATTTTTCTATTTCTTACTCATACATGGAATATGAAATTTCCCCATTATAATGTATTATTTTTTCTACTTACGTGAAGATGTATATTATGAATGAATGATACAGATAATCTAGGATTTTATCGGGGATTCCAATGGATATTATATGATTTTTATTTCAATTTTAAATTTAAAACAAATTTAGGTCTCTGGTTTTCCATACCATATAAACTTTTCATCCCTTTTTGATAAGAACACATTTTCTTTTTACCAATGTAATTTTGTATGGCACAAATTCTAGGCTACTAGGGTCAGAAAAATTATGGGGATGGTAGCTTATGTGATGGAGCTTCCCTCAACCATCTATAAAGTCCTTGATGTGGTCCATGTATCACTATGTACGAAGTATATAACTTACCCTTTATATGTACTAGACTTATATTTCATTCCACGGAAAAATGATATTTTTTATGAGGAATAACTAGTAGATATTCTAGATCATATAGTGAATGTAATATGAAACAATACTAATGACATGGTCAATGTTTTATGTAAAAATTAACAATTTTATTAAGCTATGTGGGAAAATCAGCATATAGTGGGGGAGAATTATCCTCAATTGATTGTGTCATAGTGAAAATTTCAAGAGATAAATTCATTTTAAGGGTGATAGAATGTTCCACCACTTTTCTTGTCATTATTTTTAAAATAAAATAAATTTCATTGATATATTTCACTACATTCCGTACCATGATGATATTTTACAACACATAACATTTTTTTATCTTGTGTTATACATGATACCAATTTTTAACAAACCAATGATGTATTTGTAATATTAATCGAATGTGATAATTATAACATAGCTATTATACATTATTGTTTAAATTTGAATGGGTATTTTTTAATATTATTTAATAAAAATTCATATAATAAAATAATATTGAAAAAATATACCTAATATTAAATGATGAATTTTTATGTTTTTAAAATAATAATATCCCAAAAATATGTTTACTTATTTTTGTGAAAAATAATATATTTTATTTTTTACAGTTTTAAAAGTTTTATTTGATAAAAAAATTTAATTTTTGAAATCATGATGTCATAATTATATATGGTGAATTTTTTTGGTTTTTTCTTAATTGTTTCATTGTTTCATGAAAAGTGAAAAATAAAAAAAAATTATTTGAAAACATCTATTTATGTTAATTTATTTATAAAGATAAATTATATTTTAAATTATATTTTTATGTTAAATTATTTCAATAATAAATAAACTATTCTAATTTTGGTCACTACAATCATATTAATTTTTAATATTTATATAAAAACTATGTAAACTTTTAAACATTTTCTTTTTAGAAACCTAGTTTCTCATCTTGTATACGAGATTAATTTTCTAAAAAAAATTTCCTCATTTGTAAATGAAATATTAAAATATTGATTATATATTTCTAATCCGACTAATATATATTATCTTCCAAGGTAAAATAATTTTTTTTACCAAAAATTAATAGTGAATATAATAAAAACTAATCATATCAATTAATAAAAAATTGATATTATCATGGGTTAAAATGATACGATAAGGGTAAAAATTAGTATTAAAATTGTCTAAAAATTTATGAAAATAATTATTTAGGACATTACATCGATCAATTTATATTATGGAACATTTAATACCCTTTTTATATATTAAAAATGTGGATCCCTTAAGTATTTTCAAAAGTACCAAGTGTGTCATCTCCCCCAAATATAATAGTTCATCCAATCTCGTCACATAAAAACACCATAAATCCAAATTTTATAGGCCAATAAATAAGAAAATCACTACCCATCATCCATATCAAGATCCTATAATCCATATTTTGTATATAAATCCGTCCTTTAAAAGTTTTAGTGCAAATGTAATGTTGATGTCCCAAAAAGAGGCAACATCCATCAATGATCATTTTGTTATATTTCTTAATACACCACCATAATTAGTAATTATACCATGATTATATGACAAAAAATATATTCAATATACTTATATGTTGTTATGATAATGTAATGATCTAAAACCATCTCTAATTCCACCAAATTGGTTATGAAATCATCGTTCCTGTGTTCGTATGACTACCTCTTCACAAATCGATGAGAATTGGTTTTCCAATTCAACATCACAAGGATGGTTTAATGTTATATTTACTATTTATATAATATTTTATTGATTTCATAATTATTATATAATTATTATATCACATAATCTTTCATACATACCATTTTGTGGTTATACGATAACATCTCTCATATATTGGGATGATTACCAAGTCGCTATGAAATGTGATTTGACTGCATTTTAAAAAGAAGTAATTAAGGATTTTTTCAATTAAAATATGTAATAAAAAATAAATTATTCTTTTATAATAGTATATAATGTCACTTTTTTCATTAATTCCAATAAAAAACTGAAAAAGGAGTTTTTGAATTCATACGATCAACAATACCCATAAACAATATATTTCATTTTCAATGTCTATATATATTGATTACAAAATATTCATACATATATTATATATATTATAGTTATATCATGGATAAAATTATATATAATATGAAACCATGATCAAGGTATGATGATAAAAAAATTAGAAATCAATTCCTCTAAGGAAAACAAGGTGGTTATCCCAAAAAACATAACATTAAAATGGAATTTCTAACAAAAGGGTATGAAGATTCATATAAATAAAAAATATGGTATAACATATATGCATATTATTATTTTATATATGTATAATAAACAAATATTCATTTTTATGAGTTTTTACGCTATATAGTGGAATTAAATATAATTGATAGTTATTTTTGTCCCAATTTTCTTTATTTGGGATGTACGATTTATTATGAACCGATATTCATTTATTTCACATATTTAAATTGATTTCAATATTTAATATCATGAATTAATTTATAAATAGTATATTTCAAGTTCAATTTACTGTTATTCCATCATAGGGCTTGTAATTCAATGTTGCTAATGTTTTAACGATGTTATTATACAATCTCGTCATTTAATAGCATTGTCTATGATAATGTTTCTGATTATAAAATATTATCATACATCCCTATATGAACTCACTAATTTTATTATCCTCTAATTATTAATAATTTTGAATGTAATATTACCAATTTTGAATGCTTTATTATATAAGAAAATTGATTATTATTTTTAATATAATTCGACTATATTTCTATCATCAGTCTGAAATCCATTTTTGAAAAAAACAATATTTTATAAATATAATCTCAAAATATTTTATTATTTTCCTATGATTTTTAAGTGCCATTTTTACAAATTCTTGTCTTTTTTCTAATATATTTTTCAATGAAATCTTCATGTTTTTCTAAATATTGACTATTTCTCTTTTGTTGAATATGTGAATGTTATCATTCATTAATTATATATGGAATAAATTGGTATTTTAATCATAATTTACCATATTTTATTTTATGAATAAATTATATGTTTTAAATTTTATTTTTCAATTAAATTATTTTCAAAATTAATTATATTTTAAAGGAATTTTTTTCAATGCTAAAATGATATTTTTTTCAATTAATGTTTTAAATTTTTTCTATGTATTAATTTAAAATATATCAATGTTATTTTAAAAAAAATGGATTTTCAAAATGATTTAGGATTTTAAAATTTTATTATCAAGGAATATTAATTTAATCAAGAAATGTTTTAAATGATCTTTTAAATTTATTTTCCATATAAGATGAAATATATTAATGATTTTATATGCCTTACAATGGATATGATCTAATGATACCATTATTATTCATTCTATAAATATTTTATTTTAATAATAAAATTACTTGTATGAAACCATTTTCTATTCAATGGGTTATATCATGATAGAATTCTTATGAAACCCACTTTTTCATGGCTTATGCTTTGAAAAAATGATGAAATGGTTTTGAAAACTCTTCTGTTTCCATATATTATAATATGATGAAATGTTTGTGAAACCAATTTCATTTTATAGGTAACGATATGATGAATGTTATATGTTCTTTCAAAACACATAGTTATTCTTTTCATTATGTTATATGTGGGACATATATTTCCCTATATTTTATTGGGTAAAAATTAATACCTTATGAGATGGATAGGTTTGGAATGATGAGTGAACTCGTTTTAGTAAGGGATTGTATCCACAATAATTCTCTTGGGATTGAACATTGACTACTATTATCGATTTTGGAGTGAATCTACTCCAATATTAATTTTTTTTGGTGAAACCTGAAAAATATGGGAATTATTTTCCATTCTAATTTGAACGTTGCAAATCCATCTCTTTTGGAAATTTTATTCTCTCTTGGATCTTTTTTTATTATATAATTATTAATGTCTTATTAATAGAAAATATTTATTTAATGATAAAACCACATGATATTTTATATGAATGCTATGATGCTAAAACGTTATTTTAATACCCCATACCCTTATGCTCGTGATATGCTTTCGTATCTATGTTATTTACCAATGTTGATCGTTTGAACCAGCACTTTGTTAAGTTTCCTTTTCCAAAGTTATAATGAAATGTATTATGTATGAATTATCTAAGACTATTTATAGTTATCAATAATGTAGTGGGATATGATTTAGCTTACTTAAGTACATGTTTTTTTGTTTCTATGTATCCATGGAAATTAAACTATTACAGTCATCAGGTGTGTGTTTTAATAAGGTAATACATATTAATAAAAAAATGTAATATCTATGTATGATAATTCTTGGTAACTATAAGCACAATGGAAAGGGATTTTAATTTAAATTTCACTCTATTTTCATGATCTAATAATTATATAATAATCAATATAATGTACATTAAAATATAAAAATTTTATTTCTATGTGTATTCTATTGATTTAAAATGAGTTCACTTGGATGGAATATTTGAAAAAGTTATTTGAATTCCATTCCATTATTTGTTCATTGATTGTTATTTTTACATTCCATGGATCCCATAAAATATTAAAAGTTGAAATTATAACATGACAAACTCTTAGGTAAAATCAGTTTAATTTATAGGAAAATCCCACAAGGTTAAAGAGTATGACAATGTTTCTATTACATTAAAACATTAAATTATTATATTTTCATACCATTATATTTCTAATAAATAGATTTTATTTTCATTGAACATATTTTTTGGTGGCCTACTTTGTTGAACAAACACCCTATTTCAGCCACCACTCAGTACCCTAGTAAATTAGATAGTTGAAATAAGGGATAAATGATATTCCCATACTATAGAAAATTGATTTCAATCTAATGTTTTTATCATTTCTGAATATAACTGAGCCAAGTATCCATATTCCTAGGGAAATTATAATATTTTTACCTTTTTATTATCCTATTATTATTTGTATAAATGTCATAGTGAGTCACATGACTTGTATTTTTCAGCATCGTGACATCATTTATTATAGTGATGTGTTTATTATTTATCTATGTTTATTTATTTACACGAATTATTATGATATCATTAGTTCGAAACTGATTTTCTATAATACTGAGGGTATATTCATGGAAAAAAGCCACCATATACCCTTATTTATATTTTGAATCCTCTGGTTTATGGGGAGGTAATCTTGAGCCCATGTGGCCCACTAGAATGGTTACATATCATTGAACCAAGATTGGGACATTACTATTTTTTAAATTATGATGTAATATTTCTATTATTGGGTTGAGTTATATACGATAGAATTGATGATTAGGTGACAATTTACTAATGGTTCATTATTCTATATGAATTTTGAGTAGCATAATTCCTCCATGATTTTTTTTAATCATACATTAATTGGTAGGTGCAGATGATCTATAACAAGTAAATCCTCTAATAAATCATAACATAAATGATATAGTAGACCCCATGGACAAATATCTAGACCATGTAGTCATATCTTCACAAATGTAGGATAGAGTTATAAAAAATAAAATTTTTTATTATAGAGATGGTTTAGAGAGTTTCTCAAAAAATCCTTCATTCTTAAGAGACAATGGTCCCGGGGAGGTAAGAGGTTATTTTGGAAACATTGGGAAATTATTCTATTTCATTAATAATTTAGATTCCATTATGTAAAAATGTATCATCATCAATCTTCTAGGGTAAATAATAATCAATAGGAATGTTATTTTTCTATAATATAGGTATGAAGTAATTGAGTGTAAATACATTAGGTAACTTTTTATTTAGACATGAAACCCTCATTTGATGCTATTATCTATTTTAATAACGTTTCTCATCTATCACCAATTTTATAGTGTAGTAAATTAGAACACCAATATTTCTTTTTGAACATACCTAATTATCAACATAGTTGGTTTCAAAGGATTATATAATATATTGTATGCTTCGAATTGTTTTTTGATCATATATATACTTTCATGTAATTATTCCAAAACATTACTGTATTTTGATGTTCTGGATAGTACATTGATGATTAAAATTACCATGATGGTAATTCATGGTTGGATATATTTTCTACAACTCCTAATGGTTGTTGTATTCGTTCCATTAAATTGAATCGAAATTCAATATTTTCTCATAGTAAAAATGGTAATCATGTTTCTTCACATAATACATCCTCTATATCAATTTATGGGTCTAGTAACATCCCACTGGAAATTTTACTATGTGTAATGATTATAAAAATGAAGAACTATTTCAAATAGGTACCAAATATTTGTATCTCTTGTAGATATCATAGGACATTTCAATTTTTTCATGTTTTACTATACTTAGGAATGGAATTGAATCATCGGTACAGAAAGGATATAATAAAAATCCAAATTCTTCATGACTAATGGGTGTTCATGCATTCCCACTATGAAAGAGGCTACCTCACACATTAGAAATGTCCCTAAGGGGTGTTGATGATAGTCATGTTAAAATAAAAATATCAATTATTATTTATCCATTTTTAGTGGCATGTTTTTCGATTGTGTTACATATCATAAGTTGTGTTCAATGCATAATTTTTACATATTGAATACTCTTATTGAGATCATACCTTTTGTTATGGATATTACAAAGCCTCTTTAGATTAATAGAGAGCAGGTTCCCTAATTCCAATATTTTTATTTTTATTTTGAATATATTTACTTTCTCTATGGAATTTGAATTCATGATATATTTAAACATTATTTTATTATCATAATGGACTCACTGGTTTCCCAAAAATCATAAATTGACTATCCTCATCCTATGGTGTCATCTACATCCACTGATTGGGAGTTACTTTTTTTAGAGATAATGTAATTTGAGTTATTGTGATGTAAAATCACCACCACTACCCCTAATTAGATATATATATTTCTATATTGATTAATGATAGGATGATGTATCTTATAGGAGACATCATCCTATTTTTGTGTAATTTATAGAAGGGTTTCTATCAAAATTTCAATCATAACACCTGATTGAGAGGTGGAATTCTTAATTAACCTAATTCCTAGTTATCAGCTGGTATTTATTCCATACTATGATATGAAGACTTCTAATTTAATGGATATAATGATTTATTAGTTAACAAAATGTATATATTTTTTATTCAAAATTGTGTGTCCCCATGGGTAGCATCAGTGATATTTGTAATGAAGTACAACAAAACCCGTCACATTTGTAATGACTACTATTACCCAAATCGGGGTATGATCATGAGAAAATACCATGTTTCCCATATTTCTGATTTATTTTTTTCACCAAAACATGTGAAATAGTTCTCTAATATTTATCTTCAATTTAGTTTCCACTATCATAGTATCAAATTGATTGATATCCCAGTGAATACATTTGAGAGAATATATGGACACTATGAGTATCTGTGTTTTCCATTCCTCTTGACCAACTGTACTTCTATGTTTAAAAAACTGATGATTAAGATCATAAAACTATATCTTTTCAATTTTTTGTTGTATTGAAGGATTAGGTTTTAGTTAATTCAAATTTAAAAGAGGATCAGATATATAATTTGAGATTGTTTTTCACACCCCAACATCAAATAATCCTTTATTTTATTCTTCTCTTGATCCCAAACACATTGGCCAGTGTTTGGGTAGAGTTATAGTTTAATTTTTTTTTTCAGATGAATAATTGGTATCTTGGTCGTGGTAGTGGAATTCTTACAGTTTACGAACGGTATTGAAAACCATGAGGCTCATTCTAGGAAATGGATTGGGGTATCTCTTATATATAGTGGATGTCACACACTTTTTTAAACCCTACAAAAAACCCATATAACCTACCAAAAAATTTGTAAACATGAAATTATTATTCTACCCTCTTATTCATTTGACCCAAAATGGACCCCCTCCCCCTTGGTTGGAAAAGGTGCATGAATGGAACCCCCTACGTCCAAATCCATGGATTCCCCTACCTCCTAAGATATCCCTTTTCATCTATAGAGTACTTTTTATTATTTTATGTCCAATTTTATATTCTTTTTATATTCCTCTCTATATTTCTTGGTTCCCATTTTTATTCCCTCTCTAATAATAAACATAAATGTTAGGTTTTTCTTGTAAATTGATTCCAGGTGGGGTTTAGTGTGTGAGAAGATTTTTTGGGGCTTATATCTCTCATCTTTGATGGTTTTTTCACTTTTTCATTCAACCAAGGTCAATGATTCCATTTGGATCCTTTCTGAATTAAAGTTTTGAATCCATAATGGATTCAATAAATTATTAAACATGATTTGAATACCTATGTAACCTACCTATTATAGTGTTTTCAAATTGGATTATATGGTAAGATTAGGATTTGAAATAATTCTCTATTTATCTCCTTGTGTATTTGTGCCAAATGTGTTTGATGATATTAAAATTGATCTTTTAGTGTGATATTGGATTTTTTAGTGTTGTTTCACCTAATACGAAAAGTTTTATTAATTTTTTTGATTATTTTCTAGGTTTTACAGGTAAAAAATGGGGAATTTTGTCAGTGTGTCATGAAATGTGTTCTGAAAGGTTTCACATGGTTTGTGAACTCATGTTTTATTTGTGACTATTAGAAATAGATGGTTTTGTGTTAATGAAAATGTGATGTTTTTTAAAATTATTTCTAAAGGTTTCAAGGAACTTAGAATGGGCCATTGGATGTTGGCACATCCATGCGAACACTAGGCAGTCACAAGGATGTTCCCTCAAATGAATATGGAAAATGGAAAAAATTTGTTCCTCCCAAAACATTGGTTCCTAAAATGAGAGAATTTATTAATAATATTGGTTCCCTTGTGTAATTCATAAATAGTATTTACAATTTAATATTAAAATTTGTAACATTTGAAATTTTTAATATTTTTTGGGAATAATTTAACATAAGGAACAATTTGGTAGTTTTTAGAAAGTGTTTGTTTTCCAAAATGGTGGAGAGGTTTATTTGTTATGTTCATGGAAAAGGGGAGTTCATCATGGTTTAATAATTATTTTTGGTAAATTTATTTGTGTCTTTAAAAAAAATTACCTATTTGGATATGTACTTTAATAAGTGATTTTTTGAGTTCATTTTAGAAACGAAATTGGTTTAGTAAATTTGATTGCCAAGTTGGTGATCTAAAGAGTTTTAAGAAATATATTCAATATCTATATGATATGAAGGCTCAATAATCAATTTATATGATGTGATATATATATATATAGGAAACCTCTATAAGAGGCATTTACCATTATGGGTTATCATATAAGGTTTCCGTGTTATGGGACCAAAGTACGGTGATGGAAGGAATGGTGAGTCACATGTGCAAGTTCCTTCAACATACACAAAATTATTATTACCACCATGGGTTCATGGGAAGAGTTTAGAGGATTGATTGATATTTCTCACTAGCCCTAATTTAATGGGTTGGTACCATTTGGGATTTGTTGTCAGGCCAGGAGGGTTGTGGCACTAGATTGACTAGTTGAGGTCAGTCTTTTGTTTATATACATAGGGGCCTCACTGTATATTAGTGGGTGGACCCGAACATAGTGCCTCTAGGAGTATTCTTATGATGTTTTGGATATTTCATGGTTTTAATTCTTATATCGATATTTACATTCTATTGGGTTTAGTTTTCACAATGCATTTTTCATTTATTTATTTATTTATTTATTTTCATCACATAAAAATAGTGTTTTGATTATGTATTTTCTCATGTTTGTTGTATAAAAAGTTATAATCTTGTTTGGAAGGGAAATATAACAATTAGTGTATTTCAATACAAGAAATTCTATGTTTTTTTAATAAAATTAGAAATGATATTTTTATAACTATATTTCCAAATTACTGTTAAATGGATTATATTGGGAAAGGAACACATGGACTATTTAGTATTTTTCTACTAAACTGTATATCTCACACCCTACTAATACCATCAAGTGTCAGTAGACCCAAGATTTTTTATATGATCTTTTACATGATTAGGTTACTATTTTGTGAGCACAATGTTGGATAAGTTAGGTATTATAGTTTTTAGAGACCTTGATGTCCCATGGATATCATTTTAGAATAGATTAGATTTTAGTCTTGTTTTTAGTTTCTTCCTTGTAGTTATATTTTTACTGAATTTCATTATATTTATTTTCTTAATTTAAGTGGTTGGTTTATCTGTTGGTTTAGTTTGTTTAATTTGACCCTGGTTTTGGTCTAAAATATTAATGTTCTAGTTTTTATTTCATTCCCGACAATACATTCTAGCACATGGGGTTCAGGAACACCATTCCTGACACATCATGGCCAAAGATGAGTGTCTGAGTTGGATGGAATCCATGCCTAGTTCATGTAAAATTTGTATCAGAGTATGTTCTTGATATTTCGGGTGTTCGATAGATTTATATATAGACATTTAGTAAAAGGGATGTAGTGAGGGAAGAGTGTTGAGAACTCTTGCTCGCACTGATCCCCGAGTCACTAGGGGTTTTATGGGAATTGAGTCTGCTACATTTATTTTGGATTGATGGATGACAATAGAGGTGATCTGAATTAACTTGATAATATCGAATGGAGTATTGATCCATTTCATATCCTTGTGTCTAGTATCTGTTTTTCTTAGTGTTATATCCCACTAGGGGCAAGGCTCTTTACTACATCACCATGTTTGGCATAAACACCAGTTCCTGTCTCTAGTAGTTCAGTGTATGTAGTAATTTGTCTTGGTCCCATCAGGTGTGTGTGTGTTTTAAAAAATTGAGGTGGATTTTAAATGAATTTTTTTTTCAAATGGTCCTAATGTTGTAATGTGGGTTTTGAAATTGAATGTTTTTTGGTTTGATAATTTATTTTATGTTATGAATTTCTAACAAAATGCCTTGGGTTCTCATCACGAATGTTTTCACATGTGGGGGTATGCATGTAGGGTATTTAATGGAACACATGTATGGATGTGGATGAGAAAAAGAGTGAAAACTCATGGGAGTCCACTAGTGGGTTATTTAGATTAGAAGTTTATTCATACCATTATAATGTTATTTTGAAAAGTTAAAATGGTTTCAAAAAATATTTATTCTTTGGAATGTTGGTTTTTATTTGTGAATGTAGGATTTTGTATTTGGAAGGTAGCTTGAAAATGATTTTGTTTTTAAAATTGATATCAAATGAGTCTTTTTAAAAATGCTTGATTTAGTTTTTGTTAGCATTCCTTTGGATTCTGAGCCGATTGTTTTGGATCTGGAGTTTCTCCTAGTTGTGTTTTGGATGGATGTTGGTTTCAGTTCTGTGTTTTTCATTCCTTTTAGAAGATACCACCAAGAAAGACCCCTAGTGTCTTTGATTAGTCATGACCAAATTATGATTCTTCTTAGATGTTTCGTATCCATTGTGGCGATCATGGTAAATTAGGGGTATTAGTGTGGCTTGAAGAGGTCGATCATTTCATCATGGTGTTGGGAACTCTCGAATCTGTCAGAGTGTGTATTGTTTAGGGTTAATTACACGGTCATTAATAGGATGAATGGGAGTCTTTTCCCCACCATCATTTTATGTTTTCATGATGTGGGATGTCTTTAAATCTATCACCATCTAATGGTTCATACCTGTAGAGGTGAAAAAGATGAAAATGGAAAACGTAATTCATATTCAACAAGGCCAACAGAAAGTGAAGGCCTTCATTGTTCATTTTAAGGAAATGGTTGCTATTTCTCTAAAGGAAGTATCAGATGATTTGATGAATAATTATCTTTTACATTGGGATCATTGTCAATAGATTAATGAGTGATTCCACTCTTCCAATTAACATTTTTTTAGAATTTAGTGGATAAATAGTTTCTGGATGAGTTTCATCCTAGAGTACAGGTGGTTCGAAACCTGGTGCATCTAATTGTTCATAAGGGTTCCCCTTCTATGGAGGATCTTCTGCTACAGGAACATATTTGTAAGGAGGAATATTCAATTTTTATGGATTATATTTTGTGAGACTACTATTTTGTGTTCCATTAGTGTTTCCATTCATGGAATTCAATGACATTATGTTGCGTCCATATGAATACCTACCATCATTGTGGCCATTTGAGTCATCTAGAGAAGTTCTATAGGAAACATTTTATGAATAAGGAGTTCTAGTTGGGGGATGATCATACCTATCTGTAAGGAAATAGATTCATCATCCATTAGAGCCATATCCCTATGTCTCGAAGTGATGTTCACACACTGGCATGTGTGACCAAGGGGTGTGTGACACCTTAGGCTGGTATTGGTTTTATGAATTATGATGGAAATGTATAAATATACCTTGTTTCCTATTTTATTGTTGTTGTGAGTGAATCATTTAATTATAATGTTGTTATGAAATCGATTTAATGAAGTCCAAGTGGTTTTGTTTTTCACTAAGTGGGGGTTCTCTGAATCAGTTATTTTCATTAAGGGGTGTATGGCTCTTATATGGGTATGTTTTATTTGGGTTTAATAAGTACTTGTTTGGATATGTTTGGTCTTTTTGATATAGGGTAATGGTGTTTCTCTTCCATTGTTTTTTATGTTCTTCTGTGGGTTATCCCTAGTGTCTACGAAAATTCGGCTGGTGTGGAGAATTATTAATCCCGACAGTGATGCTATTCTCCCTTGTAAGGAGGGTTTTTGATTCATGTAGGATGTTTCCCCATCATGGAATCACGATATGTCAGGTTTGTTCATTGTAGTTTTTATTTTTTATTATTACTGTTTGAATTTTTTCTCATGAAAATGGAGTTGGTTTAGTTTGTGTTATGATTTCCTTACTTTGAAGTTGTAGTAAGGCCATTGTGTTGTATGTGTGATGAGGTTGGGTAAATTCAAATATGGTGTACTCACATAAGCCCCACCATCTCGTTGTGTGTTCATATTTTGAAGTTTCTGTTAGTATAATTATTGTGGTGGGGAGAACCCTCATGTGTTCCCCATCAAAATTGGGCTTCAATTTCTTCTTGAATTTGTTGGGTGTCACCAATGGAAGGAAAATTCATCATGGGTATTATGTTCTTCTTCATTTTTGATCATGCACGAACCTATGATTTTATCAACACTTGTTTTTTTGACTTTCAGGGGGAATAAAGTGTCTGTGATGGGGAGAATTATCGCACCCTATCCTTGGATACTTTTTTATTTTATTATTCTCTAGATCTAAAATCATTTAGGGGTTGTTCGGGTCATCTCCAGAATTAAATTTTAGAGTATTGGGTTGAAATATTTTGTTCATGGGTTTGGCAGCAGCCTTTGGACTGTTTTCACAGGGTTTAGAAAACTGTGTGACTCAACCTTGGTAATAGTGTGGGGTGTTTACTTTGGAACATTTCTATCACATGGTTTGATACACCATGTGGGAAAAACGTCTGATATTACAAAAAATTATAAAATTTGATATTCATATTCTACCATCATTGCCATGTAACCCAAAATTGACCCCTCCCCCTTGGTTGACCATGGTTCCTCAATGGAACAACCTAGGTCCCCTTCCATGTGTTCTCCTACCTCCTAAGAGCTCCCTATTCATCTCCAAGGTACATTATTTGGTTTTATATCCATTTTTCTCCACTTTATATCTTCCTCCCTCTCTATCTTGGCTCCCCATTAGATGGATCTCCCTTGAATGAACCATAAATGTTAGGATTTTATTGTAACTCAATTTCAATTAGGATCATGGTTGTGTATAGGGTCCATGGGGCTTATATATGTCATGTTTAAAGGTTTCTTCCCATTTTCACTCAACTGAGGTGTGTGTTTCCATTTATTTCCTTTATAAATTTATTTTTTGATGCTTTAATGGTTTTAATAAATTTTTATACAAAATTATAATACCTATGGAACACTTGGATATCCAATTATTGTGTTTTCAAGTTGGATGATTTTGTTAAAAATAGGTTTTGAGATGTTTCCTGGTTCATGTCCTTGTGTATTTGTGTCAAATGTGTTTGAATGAATTCCAATATATCATTTATTGTGATACATGATGGTTCAGTGGTGTTTTCCAACAATATTAATAAATTTATTAATTTTGATGGATTGTGTACTTGTTTTTACATGTGGAACATGGTTATTTCTTTTAGTGTGGATCGAAATTTGTTTTGAAAGGTCTATCTTATTTTTTGAACTCATGTTAAAATTTTGACTAAGTGAAATATATAGGTTTGGGTTGAGGAACATGTTTTTTTTAAAAAATATGTCTAAGGATTCATGGATACTAGAGTGGGCCATTACATATTCTCTCAAATAATGGTCGTACTGGGAAAATGGTGTTCCTCTCTTAAAATTAGTTCCCCAAATGACATAATTTTTATATGAAATTAGTTCCTTGGGGTGATTTATAAATATTCTGTATAATTTAATATTCAAAAGGAGTTTAATTTTTCATTTGGAATATGTTTTTGAAATTTTTTGATGTAAGGGACTATTTTTCATGTTTTAGAAAGTGAGTTTTTTCAAAAGGGTGGAAGGGCTTGCTTGGTATGTTCATAAAAATGTGGTGTTCCTCATGGTTTCTGACATTTTTTTTGGAAAATTTATTTTGTTTTCTTAACTTTAAGGTCTATTTAAAGATGTAATTTAATAAGTGATGTTTTGTTATGTTTTTAGCAATTAAAATTGGTTGGTAAATGAGAGTTCCCAATTGGTGGTCTAAAGATTTTTATGGAATAGTTTAGATATCTATATGATGTGATGGCCTGATTGGCACATTATATAATGTTTAATATATATATATATAATGTTAACCTATATATGATGAATATAACATTATGGATTAATGTATAGGGTGTCTTTGTTTTGGGAGAAACGTGTGGTTATGACTGGTAAGGTGAGTCATGTGTGAGAGGGCCTCCTACTAACATGAGATTATTATTACCACCATGGGTTCCTATGTGTATTTTAGAGGAATGAGTGACATATCATTCTAGCTCTGATCAGACAGGTTAGTACCCACCATGATTTTTTTCCAAGCCATGAGGGTTGTTCCATTGGACGATCCAGTTGAGGGAGGCTAGTTGCTTATAGACTTAGGGACTTCACCATATTCTAGTGTGTTCTTATTAACCGAGTAAATCCAAGAGACTTGTAGGATTTTTTTAGTAAAGACCATGGTTATTATTTTTATATTATTCATTGCATTACATTTCTTTTCGTTTTCAACATGAACTATTATTTTTTTATCTAATTATAATCATCACTTCCCTATATTGTCATGATTAGTTATTTGGTGTATTTTTTTGTATTAAAATGGATAATCTATTTTCAAAAGAAAAAATGGGGTGTTCTAGATTTTCAAAAGGAAAATATTTGTTTGTTTAATAAAATTTGAAATACATACTTTTATAACTCAATATTCAAAATATAGTTAAATTGATTATTTTGGGAAAGGAAACTTATGGACATTTTGGTGTGTTTTCATTGATCTACATACATCACACCCTACTCGTACCACTTTGTGTCTATAGACCAATTTTTTTTAGGTTCTTCTTCATGTATAGGTTCCTTGTTCATGAGCTCTTTGGGGGGGGGGTCTTATGATTAGTGGTGACCTCGATGTCTCATGGAGATCGTGGTTGTGTAGTTCAGTTTTCAATATTGTATTTTGATTTTTTCATGTTGTTATATTGTAACTAAATTTTATTATATTAATTTTCTAAAATTCATGTGTTTTTATATATTCATGATTAGTTTATTTTATTTGATCATAGTTTTGGGATAAAACCATTCTCTTAGGTGTTCTATTTGTTTCCTGACACTAGTTGAAAGCACATGGGGATCATGAAAACCCTTTGGTCCATGCCATGAACTGGGTCGAGTGTTCGGGTTGGTTGGAATCCTAACCTGGTTCATGATATTTCTTTTTCAAATCCTATGGAATAACCTATTTTAAACCATGAAATTCATCTGTGAGTTTTTTTTGGAGGTGATGTTCTGGGGGAATATTATCTCATAAAATATAATAATAGTTGATCATAAAATAGATAACAACTTCTTGTGTACAGTGGTCTCATGAAAATAATTTCCAATTCATTGTTTGTTGGTTTACCGAGTTATTGTTTCTAGTTCATGAAAATATCCAACCAAGTTATATTCAATGTTCAAATATTATACTTGAAATCAAGTGATGTTCATTTTGTAACCATAATATTTGAATTATTTTTACTGATATGAGGAATTATTTTTCAAAATCCCATGTTCTATCTTTTGAAGTGTTCATGTAGAGATACTTGGTCTCTTTTGATGCAATAGATTCTGGTTTGGGATGTGTTTTCCATAATGGATGGTCATGGGGTGCTTATGGTTCTCATCAGCTTCTGCCACATGTGATCAGTAATCACACTCTCTATTTATAACATCATAAAACGGTTTATGGAAATTAATATTGATGTTACTAATTTATCTAGGATTGGATTAACATTTACATAGCTAACTATAGTTTTAGTTATACTTTTAACATAATGATTTGAATATCCATCAAAGGTGTCATTTAGAGTGTATTAAATCTTTTGAATTTGACATTTTTGGGACCACTAGGACATGTAATGTTGTTTCTAACACTCATAGAATGATGTTTCCACCCAATGGTGTCCAGGAGAAATTATCAGAGTACAATATCATGGATCATTATTATCTTATGTAACTAATTCTTTTAGAGGATTAAACATGGTTTATTCTATAAAGTGTGCAGTTGAGATCCTTTATTTTTGAGATTATCATCCATGGGAAGAAATATGATGATATATTTAAAGGAATTCCAAAAATTTTAAATAGTATAAAGAGAAAATAAAAATTATCTTTACATTCATTTTAAATTAATTTCATTCAAAACTGTAATATAACTCTACCACATATTGGAGAGGACTTAATTGGGGATTCTATTTACACATTATGGGTGATTCCCCCCATTAATGATTATGATTTTTTATATTAGGTGGTAATTTGGGTGGCCATTTATGAAATGAGACAGTTTTGTTCTTGTTTATTGTTACAATAAATTTCATTAGATCAGAGTAGAGTATCAAAATTAATTCTATTTTCTTCAAACCTCTCTATGAGTTCTTCAAAATTTGATGTTATATGAAGTATTTTTTATTGAGATCTCATATAATACATGTGGGGAGAATTTTACTTGGGTATTTATTGAATTATTTAGTAACTCTTCTCACATTTGTTTCATTTTATGATAACATAATTTATTAGGATTTGTAAATTATGAATATCAAGGTTATTGTAATGTTCCAATGTGTTCTTTCTACAAATATTTTCAATGAGGATATATATTTCACATATAATTTTGCATAAGGAAAATTTTAGTTCATGAAATCCCAAACCATGTTATGTGAATCATATTATCTTCTAATTGATGGTTCTATAGAATTGTCAATATTATTTCTTGAGGATATGATCCCTTATTTCATCATTCTTATTGGAGTGGTGTGTTTTATTCATTTTTAAATTTTTGGGATTAAAAATGAAATTAACTACAATTAATCGATTGAAATAAACCCTTTTAGTCCTTACATGGTTTACCTTGTAAATTTTTTCATTATTTATCAAATTTATGTGCGTCATCCCTAGTAGAACATAAATTGTTATTAAAGATGATATAATATTTTGATAATTCGCAAGAGGTTTATAATATCATATATCTAGTATATGGAATATATCAATTTTAAACAATGTTTTGGGGAGTTATTAGTATGATAATGGGAATTCATGAGAGTCCTTCTATAACAAGGTAAATAATATCTGAGAGAATAACGATTTTTTAAACTATAAAATGTTTGATCCATTTAGTTTGATGAGTATACATGAAATGTGTAATATATTTGGAAAATAACCCCACAAATGACTTATATCCATCTCATGTTACACATGCAATTTCTTATTATGTATCTGTTGAACCATTATCATGTCATCAATTGGGGATACATTGACACAGAACTCTATATGACTGTGATTGGGGAGACAGTTTATATTAATGATTATCAATTGAAGAGTGTGAATAATATATATATTCCCATGGTTATGTTATTCAGAAAAAAATTTAAGAAAAGAAGAGAAATATGACATTGATATGATTATAAGGGAATAGTGATTTCCTATCCTTAAAGACCAGTCTTCTTGAAAATTATTTTTTATGGGTAGAAACAATTACGTGGAAAAATTGTAAAATCCCAATTCATATATTCATGTAATATGCATAGTTTACCTTTTCTATATTTCCTTTTAAATATTTTATTGGTTATTTATTTTTTATTTTATTACTTAATGGGCTTGATTTGTGTGATTCATTCATATTTGAGAGGAATTGATGAGATTTAGAGTTTGGATTTTGGGTGACTATGGAATGTAGTTCAGGAAAATTGTAGAAATTTCACTTAATCACTACTATAGGCCACCAACTAGATACTAGAATGGTACTAGTATAAGTGGTATATAAATTAAATATAAAAGCATATGAGATTCACTAACCACCTTGTGTAATGTTAAATGAAGGGGTATCCGACAAAACCTCCATCATCCAATCAGTGGATTCCCACAAATCGATTGGTGGGGTATTTGTTATTATTGAAATTCATCCAATGACCATCTTATTTCTGGTGGAATCAAGTTTACAGTTCAGTTGATAGTTTTTTATACCAGAATGGGTGGTAATTTAATGGTTAGTGTCAGAAATGGATTTCTAAAACATTATTTTTTAATTCGAAACTCCCCTCCCAAAAAACACTAAACCACTACCATTGTGGGATGTATCAAAAAGAAATTTTGGATATTACAACCAAGAATAATTAATGATAAAAATATAATATTGAATCAATAAATCTAATTATTTATTTTTATCTATGATATTATTTTAAAATATACTTTCTTCAATCCTATTTTTCATTGTGGTTTCTGGATCCCCATGTTTTTCATGGATATAGGTCATAATTTGTGAAGTGTTTTTATAGGGAAATATATTAATTGATTTTATCCATTCATCTCTCGGAGTGTAGATCCCATGTTTTTTATTTATTATAACATGATTTGATATTAGTTTATTATTAATTTTATGGTTATATATTTAAATATTCATTACTAATTTGATTAGAAATGGTTTACTAATTTATTTTGGAATATTTTTTTATTCCTAATAAATGTTTTCAAATTGAATGGTGTATAATTCTATGTATTGAGAATTTATATAGAAATTATCTGTTGGTTTTTGGAAAATGTATTTAAATTTGAATGAATTTTTTGAATAATTTTTTTAATGATGATTCATGAGATATGATGAAATGAAATATTTTTTTTATTTTGACTAAAATTAATTATTTTGAATGGAAAGAGTTTTAATGAGAATTATTGATGTTGGTTTTGAGATGAAAATTATGGTTTATATACATGACTTCATGATTCATTAATGATGAATGATGAAACTAATTTGAGATGAATAATTTTCCTTTTGATTTATTTCATCGAAGGAGATAGGAACCTGGGTAATTATGTGGGCAGTCCTGAAAATTCATTCCATGAAATCATTAGCTCCACGTAGAAAATAATTGATAATGAGAACATACGAAATCATTAATGAGGGTAAGTGGTACAATAATTTGGATGTATTTATATATAAACTATGTTTGATATATAGGTAATAGTGAACACTTGGACACATATTTCACCCAATTGTGTGAGGATCCTTGATCCATGAACTAAAAAACCTAGATCATTTGTTCCATGTTGAAATGATTGAATATTATTTAAATATGAAGGTTGATATAAATTGATTTAATATTTTTTAAATTATATTATAATTAATTACGATTTTTATATAAATGATTTATTTGAGATGATTTTTACTATTCATTTAAATGAATTGAAAATCATATCTTCATATATTTTGAGAATATTATAATTCCTGGTTCTTTATGATTATGTAATTAAATTTAATTGGATATGGAATACTTATGAAATGTCTAGGTGTGGACATATTTTGATTTTTTTTTCTTACACGTAGTATATTCTTTTCATGGTATGTAGAATTTATTTTTAATTAAACAAAAAATGGAAGGCATTCACAGAGGAGGTTCGTGTTATTGATAGCTGTACCGTGCGATTTGATAGTAACAATGATTTTATAAATCTAATAATTATTAGTAAATATTTTTGATACAAATTTATTTTATTGTTTTTCATCTTAAGATTCCTTGTAACCTTTATTGGGGTATTTTTACATATTTATTTTATAATAATTCAAACTATTTATGGATAAATTTCACTAATTTTGATTTATATGGATATTATTCTAGTGAAATAATTTTCAGTTTCTTATTTAAAATATCTAGGTTCTAGATTCTAGGCATTAGATATTTGGAATTCCCTTTGTACCCTATCAATCAAAACTCTGGTTCTGATTTAGTGGGTTCTCTAGGTTTATTCATGAAAATTTTCCAACTCAAACACTCTTCCCATAGAAGAATGGGTTACTCCCTACAAGGTATGGCTTAAAAAATACCATATATATGTACTTGGTTACCCCTAGAATATATCACCCCAATAGACTATGCATCCCACCCTACTTATCCAATGATAATGTACATGAAATCACATGTCTATAATATAACGATTTCATGTGTAATTTCCATGAAAAGATAAAAACATATTAAAATACTATAAGGACCCAAACCTAATACATTCCCTAATCTGGAATTTTTGTCCTGAAATCATTTAATTTAAAATTTTGGATCTTTTCAGTTCTATAGTTTTAGGGAATTGGGATATAATACATATATAACATTCCATATTCATATAGAGTATATACCATAAAAACAATACCAATGTCTTTCCAAATATAAATCGTTTTAAATAAAAAATATTATTTTTGAAAAATATTTGTAACATTTATCTAGGATTACTTATTTTTGTTATAAATCATTATATCCTGTGAAAATCATTTAAAAAAATTCGATGAGAAAAATTTCTGTGTAAGGGATATAAAAAAGAAGGAAAGGAAATATTTTCAAATGAATACATGTAATGTATGAAATAATTTAAAAAAACATACTTGTACCCATATACACAGACTTTTATAAAAATTTGATTTCCAATAGAATTACACAAATCATATAGAAAATAAATATAACCATAAAAGTATCTTTGGGCCTTACATACATAATCTTGTATCCCTCTTGGCTACCATATAATTTTTAACCCTCACTGCTATGTTACAATTTGAGTAACCATCGCAATTACACTAGGAGTAACCATATGACATACCTGCAACATAAACATAACCAATGCATTAGATGGAGATATATATCCCAAACTTCATATTAATAAAATCCCAAGGACCAAAACACAATAATACAACATAAACAATTTCATAAATATATTTCTTTTGAAATCCATAAAACAGAATTTTAAAAGAGGCTTTCAAATTGATTGTCCCTTATAAATAACATATAATTGATGTGATACATAATAGAGTATAGGTAATATTTATATAAACTATAAATAAACATAATTAAAAATTCTATAAATAAAATTATTCTTAGAAAAAAATTAATACCACATAAATAATGATGTATAATGCATACCAAAAAATTGGAAATTAAGATATGTATTCCCTTACATTGAGTTTTAATTACAAACAACTAAGGTAAACCCATTTTAGAAAGGTTAAATGATTGTTATTGATACCTTAAATAATAAAATTCATGTTTATAATAACTTTTATGGTCATATCATTACATCATTTCTCCTTTTAAATGGTAGTATTTTGATCCTTCAATTGTTTTGGGTGTGTTCTTTAAATGATTTCCATGATTGGTTCGTGATATCTATTCTTGTCAAATGGAAGTTAAACTATAGAATTGTAATCTAATGGTATTTATATACTTTCATATACCTAAATTATACCATTTATCATATTGAATTCTAAAATGAGTATGATTCATATGTTAAAACATTATTGATATTTTTTTATGTCATTTTAGTGATTCATTGATCATTATGAACACATTTTATTTTATAAATTAATAACATGTGTAAAAAAATGATTCTAGAATATAATATAAGATATTATACATAAATTAAAATCTTTTTCAACTAAAAAATGGTTTCATGACCATAAGTTAAGGTGGTTAAATAAATGGAAAATTCACCATCTTTGAATGTGGTAAATTAGCACATCTTAGATGGTTTGATTATTTTTATTATAAAAGAATGGGAAATGAGAGATATAAAAGAATTATACCACTAACAAAAAAAATTATAGTACTTGTAATGTACCTGTGTTTTCATAACATTTGTATGAAACTTGGTGAATAAAGAAAAATAAAATAAAGGAATATCAAAATAAAAGAGAAGATGATAAATACCTTACGAAAATTCAGAACCCTAATGACATCTCCTAAAATTTCATAAAATATTTTGATGAGAGAAATTGATTATATCATAATTCTTACTTAAAATGAATATTAAGGTATATATGTAATGACATGTCTCTAAATAATCTAATTGAAATAAAAAATAAAAACATTAAATGAATGTTTCAAAAAGAGAATGGTGGTGGAGTCTCTTATCTTGTAGAGGAACTCCTAAAACATGATGTTTGAGACATTGGGTTCTTGAGGAAACCTTTAGAGGACTCCGAGGTAGGTAAAAAAAATAGATCATATATTATAATGAGTTGGGAATGAAATAAAATGAAGGAATGAGTGGGAATTTATAAGAAATGAGAGAGGGGTTTTTATTAATTTCAAAGGGCAGGTTATTACTGGTTTTTTCAAAACAAATGGATTGCCCAATGTATTTTCCCATGGTATTATCCACATGGGAAACCTAATGTAATATTTTATTATACATATATAGACCATAATTTTATATTAATTATAATATCATTATGATGCCATGAAACATAACGAAAACTGGAAACTGTATTTTTACTATTCATAGAAAATTCAATTATTTTAGAAAAATCCCAAAAATTCAAAGTAATTTTTTTTCGACCTACAGAATTCAACAAAACTAACTCCATTTCTTGTAAATAAGTTTCTAATTATAATTAAATTATTTTTTATATATAATTATAATTTATTAAAAATTAACAATTTTATAACTATAACTTAATTTTTTAACACCTCAAAAAATAAATCAACATCTCATTATTTCATATCCTTAAGAATATAAATTAATAAAATTATTTACTACTAATAAGGGCCATATTACTATTCATATTACTATTCATATGGATATGTTAATATTCACCAAAAAAATAAATTTGTTCCTTCAGACTCAAATATCATAATGATCACAACTGTAGATGATCTTAATACGAAAATAAAATAATAAAAGTACAAAAATTATGTTTAAAGGATAGATATAAATATCTACATAAAACAAAGATTCATGCATTTCAATTTATTTTTTATAAACATAATGTTTTACATTATCCCTACATTCTAGAAACTGCATCCTTTTAATTTTATTTACATATTAAACAAGTGAGGGTACCTTTTTCTCATAACATATTCATATTCCAATGTTGCTTATTAAACCATGTAGTTTATCTATAAAACCACTACCTAGTGGATTGACATATTCCTCAAAACTTGTTCTCTTATATAAATAATGTGAACATGTTTCTCTTTATATGAATAGTCTACTTCTAGATGAACTATTCTATGATCAAAACATGAGATAAATCTTGCATATAATTACTCAACACTGAAAAAATAAAAATATTGTGTAACTAAGATAAAATTGGTGATAACTCCACTCATTAGGAGAGTGGTATAATATTATAATGTATTTTATAATTTTCAATGACCTGCAGACTTCTTTTTCCATTCTTACCAAATAACATAACAGATTTACTTAGTGTGATTCTAAATAAACATGATATCCTACCTCCAAAGAAGAGTATTTCCTCTTATTGTCTGCATAACTATTCGGCCTACAATTATCTGTCCCCATTTTTACTTGGATTATCATCAATATCTTAGCCACATCCACTACTAATTCTTGTCCCATAATCTTCCTTTCTGTAAATTCATCCCAAAAAAGATAGAGTTCTACACCGCTTCACAAACAATTCCTTGAAAGGTGACATCAATATACTGGATTAAAAACTGTTATTATAAGAAAAATAAACTAAAGAAAGATGTTGATTCAAAAATCTATGGTTGCCCATTGAAAAATCTAAAAGCATATCCTCATACTTATGAATAATTCATTCTGACTACACATCTAATTGATGATAAAATAGTTATACTGAAATTTAATTCCATGCCTAGTGACATCTAAAGGCCCTTCCAAAAGTTATAAGGGAACATGGAATTCCAATTAGATACAATGGAAGGAGTAAATCCTTGTATCTTGAAAATATCGTTGAGTTATAATTGGGAATTTTGGTCAAATGTCATTGTTTCTTGAATGGAAATAAAATTTTTAGATTTAGTCAGCCGATCAATAGTAACCCAAATCACAATGTTACCTAGAAAAGTCTTAGGTAGCCCCGCAATGAAGTCTATAGATATATTCACTCATTTCTACTATGGAACTGGAAAATAATAAACCATCCCTTTCAGAAACTATTGTTCTATTTTATCTTATTAACATGTCAAACATTTAGTGGTAAATCAACAATATCCCTTTTCATTCAATCGCACCAGTAATACCCATGAAAGTCTCTTTTCATCTTAGTACTTCTAGGATAAAATGAAAATAGAGAACTATGAGTATCCCATAACAATTATTTATAAAAAATGGAATCAAAAGGCACACACAACATTCCACCTAATCGAAAGAAATCTTTATCGTAGTTAAATTATAGATACTTTCCCATTTTAACCAATACTACCTTTTTCATTAGCTCATAGTCTTCCATCTACATATTCTTAATTCTGTCTAATAATGATGAGTTCATTGAACCATAAATCACAATATATGTATTTTCCGCACTAATAAAATCTTATCCAAAATTCATCAAATCATTAATTAAAGGATCATGTTCCAAACGTAACATAGTTAATGATGCAATATGTTTTGGAATCAATGCATCCGCCACCTTGTTTTCTTTTCCTATGTTTTAATTGATCATGCTATCATAATCCTTTATCATCTCAAGGTATATTAATTTCCTCATGTTTAATTACTTCTGATTGAATATATATTTTAGTGTTTTATGGTCGATATATATTTGACATTTGTATCATTATAAATGATGCCTCCATATTTTCAAAAAAACCACAGCTTCCAATTCTGAATCATGTGTGTGATACTTTAACTCATGAGTTTTTAGTTGTCTTAAAGAATAAGAATTTACCGGATCATTCTACATCAAAACACTAGAATTTACCTATAATGAAGAATCACTATATCTAAAAAAATCATTATTTCAGGAAGGAATGATCAATACTAGAGCATTCATCAATCTCTTCTTCAGTTCCTAAAAACAAACATCACATTCTTATGTCAAAATAAATTTATCCCCCTTTATCATTAACATAGTTATTGGGATAGATAACCTTAAAATGTTTTTAAAAAACTATTGTTAATAAATTGCTAATCCAATAAAACTATGAATCTATGTAACATTTTTAGGTCATTCCCAATCATCAACAAGTTTTGTTTTTTGAGGGATAAACTGTTATTCCATCCTTATTCAGAATATATTCAATAAAAGATATTGGTTGCATAAAAAATCACACTTTATGAATTTTCCATAAAGTTTCATTTCCATTAATGTTTGAAAATAGCCCTTCTATGTTTTTCATGATCGTCATTACTTGAAGAATACATAATAATGTCATCAATAAACAAACCCGAAACATATCCATGAACTCATGAAATTTTATATTCAGAATATCCATTATAACTGAAGGTTCATTAGTTAAACCAAATGGAATAAAAAATTCATAATTATCATTTCTAGTAAAAAAAATATATTTTCGGAATGTCATCCTTCTTCACCTTCAGCTGATGGTATCCAGATCTCAATTCAATCATTGAAAAGTATTGACCTCCCTATAGTCGATCAAACAAGTCATCAATGTTAGGAAAATGATACTTTTTTCTAATAGAGATGTTATTCAATTCTCAATAGTCAATAAAATTTCTCATGGAACCATCCATCTTTTTAACGAACCAAATAGATGTACCCCATGATGATTTTTTAGGACGAATGAAGCCTTGGTCATGAAAATCTTGCAACTGATTTTTAGACTCTACAAGTTCCATTTGAGCTATTAGATAAGGGGGTTTTAAAATTGGCTTAGTACAATGAACTAAGCTAATTCTGAATTCAACATCCTGATTATGTATGACATAAGGTAAATCATCAGTAAAAACATCATGGAATTCATTTACCATAGGAAAATCATTAATATGAACATTTCCTTTATTTTAAATAATATGATAAATATAGATTTCATTTCCATAATTCAAAATGTATCTAAAATTCTAATTATTTATAAATTTTTTAGGTTCTTTATTGTATACAAACTGAAATTTATCCTGAAAAACAAATTATTTATCTCTACAGTCAATCTTAGCATGATAAATAGAAATCCAATCCACTCCCATAGTGAAATAAATCTCTATAAAGGAAATACAAAATGATTTTAAGGTAAAATATTTCCACCTACCACAATAGAAAGGATATTATAATTTTTCATTTCTAAAATATTTCCCCTTGGTGTTTTATAAATATGTTCTAGTCTCATTTGTTGAGGTGATATTTCTAATATACCAAAAAATATCCGTAGAAATAATTAAATGTGTAGAAACCATATTGAACAAAAAATTAGCATAATCTGAGTAAAAAATCAAGGTATTTGACAAAACTTCATTACATGTTCCAACACCTCTTACATGGTCTCAAAGTATCTCACTAGACCTTTACGTTTATATTTTTTCTTTTTTCATCATTTCCATCACTCTCTAGAATGAAGTTTGCATAATGACCCATCTTTCCACATTTAAATCACTTAAAATTATTCATAACGGGATTAGTCATAAGATCATTTTCATTATAATCTCATGCCATATGTCTAAACATACCACATTGAATTCACTTCCCTATTTTGGTAAGTAATTTCCCATGGTTCTTTTTACCACACTTCTAAAAAAATAAAAACTGAAATTTCTTACCATTAGATTTCTTTGGATGAATATTACCCATTACTTGAACTCAACACCTCTCTATATACTTATTTTCAATGTGAATTTAATCATCATCAATCTCCATATCTACCATGTTACCAAATTGGAAATGTTTCTCAAAACATTTGAATTAATAGGAATCCAATGCCCTTCGATACCTTTTATTTAATCCTAAGTAAAAGCGATTGATATTTCTATTAAAATCCAAAACAAAATTTAGAAATACCACACCAGTATGGTGAAGTTTGTTTCATAAATTACCCCAAAATATTCTTTATTTTGTTTCAATCCATGGAATTTCATCTCCATCCAATGTCTAACGACTATACGAAAATATTTTTCATGGATAAGACTTTAAAATTCATCCCACTATAAGTCATAAATCTCCTCTCTATCCCTAATGATTTGACCGTTTATCAACACTGATTATCTTTATCTTAAAATTGATAAATGGAAAGACATTATTTTTCATTACATGAACTATCCATTAAATAAAATATCTTTTCAAGGGCCTTAATCCAAACTTCACTGTCAACTGGGTGAGAAATTCTATTGAATGAATGATGGTGTTGTCTCACTAAATGGTCCATTATAATCATGTTCATTTTTGGTTCCTCTGGTTGTTCTCATCCATGGGTGACAACACCATTTATTTACTACATTAGCTAATCCACTACTGTCGCAAACTTTAAGGTTCCAATCTCTACCAATCAATGATACAAATTCAAAAGGATATCAATTTTTCGATGCCTCTCTTTTTCCTTTTCCCAATTTATTCTACCAAAAACCATTTTGAACAAACATATCATAGTCGAAGAAACATGTAATTATTTAAATTACATATCATTTCAAATTAACAATTGTGAAAAATTCATTTGTGTTATTCTAATCACATTATCAAAATCCATAAAATTATCTAAACCATCCCTTGAAACCATCTATAAGGACCCGGCCTTAATACATTACATAATCTGGAATTTTAGTCAAGAAATAATTTCCTTTCAAATTTAGGATCATTTAATGATTATTGTTTACGAGAATTGGGATATAAAGCACACATTACATTCCTCATTGATATATAGTAGATTCAAAAAACCATTATCTATATCATCCATAATATGAAACAATTTAAATAAAATTGGTATTCTGGGAAAAATATTGACAACATTTTACTTTTGTTTCTTATTATCTTACACATACTTATAATCTTATAAAATCATCTAACAACTTGGGATGTGAATAAACATCTCATTAAGGGATATAAAATGAAGGAAAGAAAACATTAGTCCATGAATACTTATATCCTGTGAAATCATTTTAAAACATTCTTGTACCCATATAAACATACATTGTAAACATTAATATTTTTCTTATATTTCAAAAAAGAATATAGAATATAAATATAACCATAATTTTATCATGGCTAATTATATACATAATCATGTAACCCTCTTGGATAACATATAATTTGTAACTGTCACGACTGCCTTACAATATGTTTAACCATCACAGTTATACATGGAGTAACCATATGGAAGACAACAAAATTACACATACCAAATGATTTTAAATGAGATATTTTCCACCCATCATCATAAAAAATTCCAACGAATGAGAACAAAATCATAAAACATGAATAATTATATAAAAATATTACTTTTAAATTTCAAAAAATAGAATTGTAAAAGAGGATTTTAAAAGTAAAGTCCCTTATAAATATCAAATAATTTATGTCAGAATTAATAGAGTGGATTTAATATGTAAAGAGACTGTAAATACACATAATTTAACAGAATATTAAAGTAAATTCTCGAAAACAATTTTAATACATCATAAATAATGAGGTAGAATGTTAACCCAACGTATAGAAATCAGGTTATTTATTCACCTTCCTCGGGGTTGTCTTACTTAAACACCATATAATACTCCATTATAATGGTTATAATAGTGTTATTAATAACGTACAGAAATATATTCATGTTTATAATACCTTATATTATCATTTCATTACATCGTTTCTCCCTTTAATTGTTAGTATTTTGTTCCTTCAGTTGTTTTCGGTGTGTTGTTTACATGATTTCCATGATCGGTTCCTGATAGTTATTCTTGTTGACTGGATCTGAAAATATAGAATTAGAATAGAATAGTCCCTAAATATTTAATGAAATAAAATTATGAAATTTATCATTTTTAGTTATGACATGAGGATGATTCAAAAGTTAAAAAATTATTCATTTGAGTTTAGGTCATTTTGGATATTGGTCGATTGTAATGAAATCACATTATTTTATAAATTAGTAACATGTTTAAAACATAATTCCATAATTTCATATAATATATACTACTTATATTATAATCTTATTCAAAAATAAAAATGGTTTAATTACTATAATTGTATATGGTAAATTATATTGAAAACCCATCATCCTTGAATGAGGTAAATTAGCACATCTCAGATGGTGTTTTTATTTTTAGTATAAAAGAATTAGAAAAGAGATATGAT
Source organism: Viscum album (assembly GCA_963277665.1). Lineage (NCBI taxonomy): Eukaryota > Viridiplantae > Streptophyta > Magnoliopsida > Santalales > Viscaceae > Viscum > Viscum album. Next base: position 607,881,202 of record OY728137.1, on the reverse strand, counting down.
GAATAATTAATATGTTATCATGAAAAAATTATTTTACATGTACATTAAATGAGTTAACATAAAATTTGGATGGTGGTTAGTGAATAACGAAAAATAAAAGAAAGGAATCTCTAAATAAAAGAAATGTTGAGAAACCCATTATGAAAATTTGGCGGCCTAACGACATCGGTTAAAATTTAATAAATATTTTGATAATATAAAAGGGTTATCTAATAATTCATACATAGTATGTAATTTACGGTGGATATAAAATTACTTATCCCAAAATAACCCAATTGAAATTAAAATTACTAATATAAAATGAAATCTTCAAAAAGAAAATGGTGGTGGATTCCCATACCTTGTAGAGTAACTCGTAAAACATTATATTTGGGACCTTTGGGGATTCAGTAAACCTTCGAAGCATACTTATGGAGGAAAAATAACAAAAAATTTAGGATTATGAGTTGCGAATGAATGAAAATGATCAAATGAGTGGGTATATATAGTAAATGAGAGTGAATTTGTTTATTAATTTCAAAGGACACCTTATTGGTGGTTTTTTAAAAACCATGGGCTTTCCCATCGAATTTTCCAATGGTATTATCCACTTGGGGCATATCAAGTCATATATTACTATTCATATGTCTACAAATATTTTATATTAATTATAATATAATTATGATGTCATTAGACATACCAAAAACTCAAAACATTATTTTTAGAATTTAAAAAAATTCATGTATTTTACAAATATCCAAAAAATTCACAACAACTATTTTTTGACGTGTAGTCTTACAAAATGAACATAATTTTATTAAAATAATTATCTATATATTATTAATTTAATTTTTATATAAAATAATAATTTAATAAAAAATAACAATTTTAATATGTAACTCATTTTTTAACAAATTGAAAAATTAATCAACATATCATTATCTTATATCTATATGAAAATAAAATAATAATATGAATTACTATTCATAAGTGTCACATTATTATTCATATTACTATTCATAAGGGAATGTTACTATTCATCAAAAAAAGTTTCTTCTGCCAGTATCCAATGAATATAGAGATCACAACCATAGATGACCGTTATTTGATATTCAAATTATAAAAGTGAAAAAATGATGTTTAAACGATATTTATAAATTTATATATAAAATAATGTTTTGTGTATTGAAATTTATTTTTTTCAAACATGGGGTGTTACAAATAGAGGGAACATACCTACATGGGATTCATGTCACATGGTTGAAGGAAAAAATTATATATCCATGTATACATGGTATCCCATGTATCTCAATTAATTATATTGGGTACTAAATTTGATCTGAATCATCTCATAATATGCATGATGGAAGAGTCCGTCATCATCAAAAAATAGAAATAAAAATCTAAATCCCATGTCGTCAATAGAAGACATGTGATATCCATAGACATATATGTTCAATCACTCTATCTTGATTCTTTGATAACTCCTCAAATTAACACTACCCATTTCCCACAAAAATTTTTAAGGTTCAACATATATCATGGGAACTAATTGGTTCTCATATGTCACATAATAATCCAGAACCCACCCAACGAACCATTTTTCACAACACATCACCTGGTTCAACACCCATCACCCATAAGAAAATTTCTATACAAAATATAAAATACTCTTCATGCTTTCAATGGACACCTATGAAAAAGTTAAGAGGGACATGACCGCAAGACCATTACATTTTTATGAAATTATCAATTCGTCTAAATTCCCAACCCAATCATAAATAATATTAGTGTCCACCAACCTAGGAAATTTTCCCTCAACTAATGTGGAATAATTTCAACATAATAATCACAAATTTATAAAATTGTTTGAGTAATCCCAAGGTTCTATAAGCGACAATCAGTATATAATGACCCGATCTTTTATAAATAATATTTAACTGGTCGGTGAATTAAGTAACAAATTATGTATTATAATTTTTGGAATATCCTGAACGTTCTTTGTTTTATTATATCCCATCATATTTAGAAGACAATTACGATTCACAAATATTGGAAATATAGTCTATTAATAGTGATAAAGGGATTAGACTAAATATTTTGTTATGAAAAATCCAATTGACACTGACAATTTAAGTGATGGCCTAGACTTGTAGTACCACGACCTATGAATCAAATTTATCAAATAATATAATAGATATATAATCAATGTGATTTTCCCTTCACAAAAACCAATTTTTTTCCAAAAAGTAAATCATGAATGAAGCTTTTTTTTGGAGAAGGTCATGCTCATCGAGATGATGACACAAGCCATGTACACCAAACCACCCACGAAAACCTCACCATCACACACCCTACCCTTAAGAAATTTTCTAATTCAATAATGATATACCTATCCAGAAACTATTAATAAGAATATGTATATTGTATATAATAATTACTTTATTTTAATATTATTATTTTTACTTTATAAATGATTTCTATTTTGATACAAAAACATATAAAAATTTTTTTATGGTAAGTTCAAATTCAATTAATTAATTTATTTTAATTAATTAGTATATTTTTTGAAATTTTAATATTTCAATAAAATATTAATATTAAATAATTTTTATGGAATATAAATTATCATAATATTTATTGAATTAATTTGTAATTTTTATAGGGGTTTTAAAACTGTTATTGTAAAAAAAACCTACATCATATCTCTGTAAAAGTCAAAAGATTTTTATTTAAAAATAGAAAATTCACATCGTTATAAAATTATTTGAAAAAAATGAATATTATTTTTTAAAATTATAATTATTAAAAAAACTAATGGTGTATTTTTCATAATTTTCTAAGAAAAATGAATTTTCAGGTAAAAATGAAATACGGTATAAATATATAGTCTGTATTATGACACCATAATGACACAAAAAATAGTGTTTTAAATACCCTAAATGGTACATGAATATATATATCCACATTAATGTATTTTTATTTTATGTTTATTTTATTAAATTTATAAATCCATTAAGAATCATCTAAATCCCAAATTATATTTTATGGTTTTGTAATAATTTCTCTAAGAACATTTCACACCTCCACATAACCATGAGTAATATTTTAAAATTTTATTCCCCTTAACATTTTATAATAATGAAAAAAATCCAATTTTCCCTCAAACATGGGATGTTTTTTGGTCTTGACTAAATTATTTTATAGTTTCCAAAACCTATGATGGGGAATAATAAAGAACTCCCCTCCCTTTTCCACTATAATCCTACCAATGATCTCATTCCTCTTAAATTGAAAAACTTGGATAATGTACTAAATTTTACATCCCACCAGTAGAGACCTCCCAAGGATACCCTATTCCCTCAAGAATCTTCTCCCATGATTTTGGAATCACCCTCTCAAGTTAATTGATCTCCCTCTATTGATTATATTCAAGAACCACTTTTATGTAATGAAACATAATTTCAATTTAATCTTGTTTGGGTTTTAATATATAGATCAATATTACTATAATTTTTATTTTAATTTGATTATATAACCCTATAAATCTCATCAATATATCTCATGAACCATTATATACACCCATTATATTTCAATATTGTCCAATGAATTTCCATAAAAAAATTTAGGGACTTATCCCCCTTCATTTTAATTCAAAAACTATAATTACATCAAGTGTTTTTAATATTAATTGGTTATTTTTTTATAGAAATTGTAAATATCCCTATAAATTACACTTAATTAAATTTTAATGAGATATCATTTATCCACTCTCATTATACCATTTTTCTAATTTGTTACTACATCTCAATCCTCTACATCTCCCCTTTATTCAGGTATCATCATTATTTTTTATATTTTTTCTATAATTCTTAATATTAGGCTATTTTATTCCATATCTCTGTAATATAAATTTTATTTAAAAATGAAAAGGGTCCACCATAACTCACATTAATCCCTTTAATGAAATACTTTGTTCCAATGTAATGATTTCGAAATTTTACCATCACGTTACATACCAAATAAATGTGTAATGAATACCAATACCAGCATCCTTTCAAGGGTTTTCAGATTTATTCACATATAATTATTTTATTTGAGACATACATGTATTTATTGAAAAATCCTAAATCATGGAATTGAATATTATGAAGTGTGATCCTGCATTGATTGATCTGTGTGGAAAAACATAAAAATGTACACGAGATGAATTAAACATAATATACTTGAATTATATAGATCTCTAATGAAATATGTAATATTTTAGTCTCCTCATATTTTATTCATGGGATTATTGGGTGAAGATAATACATCAATGGACTTTTTCCATCATGTTATGATGTCTGGGTGGTTATCCATGACTGATCATAATGTTGACATGATTAATATTGGGGATACATTTCCAAGTCACCTTTACGTTATAATGATTTATCATGACTGTTTGTTCATGTCATTGTTTCCCACCATTGTTATTTCATATTTAATAAGATATTTTTATCATGTAATGCATTCTTCATGTTATTAGATTCTTATTCCCCAAATAAGATTTATAGCTTACACATTTCTTTTGTAAGTACAAAAGTTATCCCATGATGATTATGTATGCTAGAATATTATGATCGTCTAAATGAATTTTTATATAATGGTGATGTACCCAATAATTATTGTTTTTATGTAATTTAACAATTTCCATTATACACTAGACTTATCAATATTTTTTTTCTTTTATTTTTACAAATTTTTAATAAATCATGAATTAATATGTAAAATAGATATGGGTTTTCATAGTTGGTTTGAAATGAATATTTATTTATTATTCAAATTATTATTAGGAAACACTTATGAAAGACTTAAGGATACGAAAAAAATAAGAATACATCTATAAATTTTGGTAATGTATAGATCAATTTGTGTCCAACAAAACTCATCCCTCTCTAGATAATATAAGAGGATATCAGTCTCACATAATGTACCTAGGGGTAAAACTATAAAAAATTGAATTGATCATGACTCAATGAAGAAATGGTTCATGATAATGGTCCTTCTTGTACAACTGGTATGAAACACATGGGGGATATTCATTTTTAAATTCACATGATAGTTACAAACTAATATTAAGGTAACACAAATTACTATAAATTTATATGATTGAATATAGATCATGGATAACATGGATTAAACCATATAAATTAATAAGTAATGAAATTAAATTTCATTTGAAGATATAATATTATTTTTATTGGATTCAGATCTATGTTTTTAATAGTGTAATATAACTCATACATAATTTTCGATTTATTTAATAAAATTTCAAAAAATAAGAGGATGCGAGTAAACAACCAATTTGTAGGGAAATGCGATGAAAACCATATAAAATGTGTAAAATTATGGGTGATTAAGTAGGGAATCTGGTTATTATACCAACCCAGTATGAAAAAAAAATTTAAAACATGAACAAAGTTGAATGAACCAAAATTATAAGGAAACATAAGAACAAAATATCATTTATGTTCATCAGATAATGTTGATAAAGGAATGGAGGACCAATTTATTTTCTGTAAAAAGTGTGCAATGTGGCTCCCTGGGAAATGTCATAAAGGGACTAAGAGTTTTTTTCCGTAAAAAAATATGGATAAATATACTGAATTTAAATGAAAAAATGTATAATGTGAATTTCAAAAATAATGCTAAATATGAGGCACCTAATAATATTCTATGTCATAAATGTAGAGAGATTTTGGTCATTATACAAGACAATTGTCTAATCGAAAGTCTTAAAATCATAATGAGCAACGACTATCACCATGATAAATGGAACCAGGCATGTCAATTGCTGAGATATATAATAATGGATGATGTATAAGTATCATATTTTCAATATTAGTGTATGTCAAGTTTCATTTCAATACATACCCTACTTTTATATCTTGTATGTTTTCTAACAACATCGAGTCACCATCTAAAATTATTTTATATCAACATGGAAAAATTATCTTATTATTGTATCACATTTTTATTATTTTGGGAATTTAATCATTGAAAATATTATAAGTCTCTTTTTTTTAGATTTTGGTGATATCCAAGTTATGGATTTTTTTTCCTTTTATAATGTTAATAGTAATTTTCAGGATAAGCAATTCATCATATGTACTCTGAATCACACATTGATTAAATAAAAATTCAAGGAGGGGTGGATATTATTAGGTATAAACATCTTCAAAATGGATATTATTTACCTATAATCATGCATATTTATCAAAATTGATTTAGACTATGGAATGTTTCCTCCTCGAATACTTGTCCACAATGATAAAATATGTCGATCTGTTTCCCAATTAATATTATGATCTCCCCCGAAAATGAGTCATTCGGTTCACAATAGAACATATATCTTGACCATGTAAAATACCTATGAAATGTGATCCATATAAATGAGATATATGTGGATCTAATAATGATAGAATAAATTCATGGATATCCATGGTAAATTTTGTTTGATAAATTTACATATCCCTTGTATTGACATGGTTCTATTTTCAGGTAGTAAGAATTATTTCACAATTTTTAAAACCTCTAACCAAACTAACCCAAAAGGTGGTCAGTTTTTTTAAAATTAGAAATGTGAATATATGTTACAAGAGTTAAGAAATAGTAATGTCACTTCAAATGTAATAAAATTAAAAAATAGGGGGCCATTTTTTGGTATAAAATAATGATTCAAAATAGGGGTTGGTTTTCATGTTAATAATAATTTCAATGTGATAGCATATGCCTCAAAGAAATAGATAGATGATGATCAAAACTACCTAAAACATGATATATAATTAGTTTAGGTGATATTAACATATAAAAAATAACATAATTACCTATTTTATGGGATGTTTGATTTATAAATTTATCATAATTTTTTCAAATACATATTCATAAAGATTGAGATGAATATGACCCAGTGGGGATGGTTGTATCTAATTAAGGAATATGACTTCTTAATTAACTAACATCGTTGGAAATAAAATAATAGGGAAGATTCTCTAATTAGACATCATCTATCGATTTTATCAATAATGAAAATTGATAGGGATATGATCCTCTCATACTTGAAAATGATGTACATATATATCATAATTTTAGGAATATCACCAATCCATTTACAAATGATTTCTCTATATTCCCTTATATATATTATTAAATAATTTTAAATAATTGATATTTTAATTCAATTGAATGTGAGAGGTATATAAAAATGTAAATCCTTAGATATAAACATCACTGAAAAATGAGTTTTATAATTTGAGTCATGACTTTTTGTTCAATCAAATAGTGTGTTAGATTAATAGATGTTGGATGATTTACAAAGATCAACCTTCTCCACCCATATAGGATATAAAAAAATTTATTGATATATATGACAACACCATTGGTGGGATAATATGAACAAAGGATCAAATAATATATATTATGGTGTATTGTTTGTTAATAAAAAACAGATTAAAAAAAATATACATAGGGATTATCGATGTATAACCCTTAACAATATGGAAACAAGAAAACATAACCACATAATTTTTCACAATCCTTCAGAATATATCAAGAATAAATAATGATATATGGGTTGTGGTGGATTATATTTAAAAGGCCTGTAACATCATTTCAATTATGGAGAACTTCTTACTCAATCAACTATGAAAGATATATATTACAGAATTTGCAAGATTTCATGGAATACATGTATTGATATTATCTGATCATGATTCATAAATAACATCCATTTTCTCATTGAATTTCAGACATGCACAAAATAGTATATTTAACTTCATAATAGATTAACATCCTCCAAATGATGACCAATATGAGTGGACTATGTAGACACATTAAGATATGTTGACAACATGACTAATTGGATTAAAAGGATGAACATATCAACATCTTTATATGTCCATGTTCTCATACAATAATAGTTTCAACTGAAGAATTAAAATGAACCTCTATAAAGACCTTATTTGAGAGAGGTGTATAACACATCAATATTAGGAATAAATTTTGGAAAACTAACATATAGGACCAAAAATGGTTGACAAAATAGAGTAAAATGACATGACTATTTAGTATTATGTCAGGGTCACTCGAAATCGGCATAATTTATTTGATTATAATTTTCAATGAGACCTGGATTTTGTGGTTAGAGACAATGTAATCCTTCACATATCTCCATGGAAGAATGAAATAATATTTTTTATTACGGGGGATATTTTTTTGAGACACGTCAGTCTCTTTGATATCCATGATCACATTATAATAATGGCCTACGTACAAGCACTCCAACCTATCCTATATCAAGTATATGATTTTTTCAATGTATCCCTGTGGATTATGTTCATAACAGACACCTCACATGTAGTCATTTAATAAGTGGTACAAAAAAATTATCATTCATATGAATAATATATAGTGAATGTCATGGATTATTGAGATAATGTTATAAGAAATAAGACAATGCACTTGGTCAGAGTTTTATGGGGAAACCAAAAGTTTGAGGAGGTGATATAGGAACTAAAGGATATGTAAAAATATATTTTCCATTATTTTTTATTGTGTTAAATTAAAATTTCAATGGATAAATTTTTGAAGGTAGCATAGTTATAATGAGACAAAAATTTAAAAATAATATTCCTTTTGTGGTTGGACTAAATTCCCAATTATATATTGTTGTTATAGAAAAGACATTAAGTTTCATGGATTTATTATATTCTATTCGATTTAAAAGGCTGGTAAAAATAAAAATCCTTCATAATATTGTTATTTAATTGTGTTTATATGGTTTGTACAAATATATTGTTCTTACAAATCCAATTTATAAAGATAATGGGTGTTGTGGCCTCTACTAGTGGGATCATACACTAGGAAGCCAATTTGTTAGATCTTAAAAGTGATATAACATCACTAGGATTTTCACTTGAACAAACATAAGAAGAGATATAATAATTATACCATGAGAGAAATCATTTATGCAATACGTTCAGGCTTAGTAGGACCATTACCCAAACCATGTACATTGAAACACCGAATAAAAATATCACCATCTCACATCTTACCCATGTGGAATCTTCTTGTTTAATATATGGTTATGTAAGATGATCCTAATAATATTAATATTTATAGTGTCAATAAAAATAAATATATCATCATCATTCGATTGTTACATTATTAATATTTTTGATTTTTTGAAAATAAAACATAAATTAAATTTTTGGGTAATATTAAATTTTCAATAATGAATTACCATTTATGAATTGTTGAATTTTTCAAAATTAATTTTAAAAAATTATTATTATCTAATTATTATTAAATATAAATGATAATATAATTTTTGTAATGTCAAGTTGGTTTTTTATTAGGGTATGAAAATAATTATTGTCAAAATGACCACTATTAATCATTAAATGATGGCATGTATATTGAAAGTGAAAATTCATAGATAGAAAATTATTTTGGATAAAATAAATATTATTTTTTAAATTAGAACATCTATTTAATATTGTGGGGAATATTTCATATTTTTTATAGAATGTGAAATTTTTATGAAAATATTAAATATGTTATAAATATACGGTGTGAATTACGAAATAATTATGTCCAAACATGATTAAATAGATACTATTATGGGAATCAATGAAAAAATATATGCATCAAATTTAATAACAATTTCGTTAATAACCTTACCCTCATCCAAATTACAAAGGGTAATATTTTAATAATTATGGGCCTTGGAATTATAAAATAATTAAAATCATGCCCATATGGATGAAAACATGGGATAAACCATTGGAATGATTATTTTTTTCATTACATTTTTAAATACATTCCAACTACTATGGTTTGAAAATAATGAAGAACTATCCAATATTTTCCTTTATAAACCCACTAATGCTCACATTATTCTTCACTCAAAAACCATAGTTTACCTTCATACTTTAAACACCCTTCCAAAGAGTCCTTAGAATTTCCCTAACCTAAAATGAAGAACCCCCCAATCTTTCGGAATTACCCTCTAATGTTATGTAATCTACATCTCCTTTTTCAATCAAGAATATATTTTACCTTAAGTTGATTAATTTGAATTTTATCTTGTTTGGGTATCTTTTTATACATTACTATTATTTAAAATTTTATTTCACTATGTTGTAAGACTCCATTACCTATAATTAATCCCTATCAAGAGCCTATAGGTACACATTTATACTACCAAAATTAACTTGTGACATACCATACCAAAACAGTGGGACCCATCCCTCTTATATTCACACTAATGACCATCAATATAATAAACTTACTGAATATCAATTGGTCATATTTTCATGAACATATAAATATCCTCTTATATTACACATGATTTTATTCGAATGAGAGATCATGTATACCCTCATGTTTTAGAATTTACTTATGTTTTTTCTATTGTGAAATTATCTCATTCTTCTCCTTATTGAATTATCATCATTTTCATACACATTTTATCTCTAATTAATAACGGTGTGATATATTATTACATATCCTCTTAATTGTAGATAATACATATAAATGATTATATTCCCCATTCATTATCATTATCCCTTCATTAAATAATTATGTGACCCTATTATGTAGTTGAATTTCACTATGATTTTACATTCAAAAAACATTGTAGTGAATAGACATACCCATTTTATATCAATGGTGTGCACTATTAAGTAATTATAATTATTTTATTGGGGGTGTACATTTTTTTAAACCTTATATTTAAATCATTTAATAATGTATGATGAAATATGATCATGTGTTGAATGATCTATTTGACATATTTATGCTTGTACATAATATGAATGTGATGGGTGTGCCAGGAATTATATATATCTCCAATGAATTGGGTAATATTTTAGTCTCATGAGATATCATTCAAGTAATTAGGGAGTGAATATAATCCATCATCGTACTTTTTACACTATGTTTTGATGTATTGTATGTTATCCTTGACCTATGTTTATGATGTCATATTTAGTATTGTTTCCCCATTTACATGTTGTCATTATGTTATCATTATTTATCGTATATATTTTTAATACTCATTTTCTATACATTTTTATGTCAAATTCAACTACATATCAACTAATATGTAATACTTTCATCATTTTATTCCATGTTTATTATCTTAATGATATTTATAACTTACCCTTTCTTATGTATGTCCCCAGGTTATCCCATGCACTTAATGTATGATGGAATATAATGATCATGATATTTAGGTATTAAATATTGTATATTTACCCTTTGCTTTATGATTTTTTGTAATTTATCTAATTCCCAAAGACACTATAATTCAAGATCATCCAATTTCTATTATGAGTACTCTTATGTAATAAATCATGAAATAATTCGTAACAATGTCATTGGTTTTCAAGCAATAGTTCCTCTATCTCGATTAATAAATCTCTTATACATGGAGGGCTCAATGGGATAATACTTATTGGACTTTTCATAAACTTTATTAAATTTCATATAAATTACACACATTAGAGTATAAATTTCATAGTCCATGGTAATATAATTTAGTCATCATCGATTGAAATATTACACAATAAAGCTAATAACAATATTAATATCATGGCCCATGGATCAATTTTCAATCCTACACATAAAATTTTATATTAAAAAATTCTCTATGATTTAATAGTAAAATCATCATATATTGTGATAATTCCAATATCACATCCAAATAAGCACACTGAGTAATACTAATGGCTGAACATGTGGCACTACCTTTTTCAACAGATTTCAATTCCCATTTTGATTCACTACATGAAATCTCTTCTATGCCATGTCAATGTAAATCATCTATAATACCCCAATACATGTTACTAGAAATCTCTAAAAATTAATAAAAATTTATTTTAATAAATAATTATTGAATCAAAAATTGGATTTAAAGAGTTATAAACTCCTAAAACTCACAGTTTTAAATTCACACAATAAAATATTAAGTAATGAAATTAAAAAAAATTGATTGGTCCCTAAACATGGGAAATTAAAAATACAAAATTCATACACATATTCCATGAATGAATTAAATAAAATGTGGAGAAAACATGAAAAACAAAATTAGTGATATATCATTATGAAATAGTATGTGGAGGTGTTAATAAATCATCTTTTTCCTCTTCTATTGAAGTTGATAAAAATCCATATCAATCATAGCTTATTCCACTATTTACAAATTAAATTAATGAGTATTTTTAAACAATAATATCCTAAAATCAACTATGATGAATGGAAATCCAAATTTGAGAAATTTCTTGATGTAAACACATATGATTATCATTAAAACACACCAAAAACCATCCCTATGGACGGAGGATCATGAGAGGATAAAGAGTGGGAGGTATTTCTAAATATCCACCCTATGTATGTATGTTCATACCAAACCAATAAAATGTTCAATACACTATTTTAAATTTAAAAAAAACTCTACCATGTTAATTAAATGAATATATGTTCTCTCCACTACAATAATACCTATATTGGAATTTTCCTTCCATCTAGAAATTGTATGGCTTCACCACTATGGTAATGTCATGATTGAGATTGTATTACCAAATTATAGTATCATGAAAATATGTACATTCACTAACACCTACCCAAAAATGTGTTCCCCCAAACAAAAACCACATCCTGTTACAATAATTTAACATATCAAAATACTCACGATCCTATTCCATAACTCGCTTCACAAAAATACTATCCAACAAAAAATATAAATTTCATATGGAATTTACACCAATAAAATGTGTGGGGTCGTACATGATGATCCCAAAAAAAATTCCTAAAAAATTATTCCCCACAATTTCATCAAGAGGATATTCGTGAACTAAATAGAAGTGATATATTTTTTATGAGTATTCTATAATATCATCTTAACAAACAGATTCATGATTTTTATTTTTACCCTTAAAAAAATTAACACCACTATAATTGTATATAATTTTTATTATCAATATTAAATTTCATTTTATTACTCAATCAAATATTATAAAATTATATTATTTTCTTTAGTTTTATAAACTACAAATATAATAATAAAATATTTATCTCATGAATTACTATAAAAATATAAATACATGAATTAATATATAATAGTGATGAATTTAATATTTTTTATAAATTAATGCGTAGTAATTAAAAATTATATATTTAAAAATAAATTCTTCTCAATTTTAATTAAATTATCATACCAATGGAATTTTTTATGTTTTTAATAAGAAACATAGACATATGATCAAATATTTAAATATTGGAATCAATAAAAATATCAAAAACGCGAATTACATTATTTTCTAAATTTTCATGGTGAAGAAACCATGAACAAGACATAATTAATTGAATCTCGGAATGATATCATGTGAGATAAACATATTAGTTAACTAAAAATACTAATTTTAATAACTGTAAATTAATTTATGAGTAATGAGAAATTATAAATAGATGGTATTAAAAATATTTATGAATAAGGTTGTATGTATATGTAAAATGAACATAAATTTATTATAAATAGATATTTGAGAATATACTAAAAATAAGTGATACAAGGAATGTGTATTGTCAACTCAATTTATTTTTAATTTAATTACATAATTTCTATGTGGAAAATGAAAATATATATATAATATTATTATATTACATTATATCATATCTAAATTTCCCTATATATAATAGGAATTAGGAATTTAACATCAAAACCATTTTCGTTGATGATAATTTAATGAAATAATATATAACTTATTTAAGAATAAATACCATATTTTATAATGGTGGTTCCATTAATAATCATATTTTTCATTTTTATTCATGAGTTTTGTTCCCCATAATTTGATGAACGTTTGTGAGAATATCCAAATATCATTTTATATCATTACAATGTTTTTTATAGTGAATAATTTCATATTTTTTTTTATGGGTCATATATTAATTTCCTTACAAAATAATAGGGTATCTTTTTTAAATATATTAAATTAAAATTATACCCCACTATAATAACTATTCATATATATCAATCTTCCTTTTCTTGTTCACATAATTCTCTCGAATAAAATCATATTTATATTGTTTTGGTTTTTTAAAATGTTATTAGGTGAAATGGGAGTTAATATTTTTATCATATAATATTGTTTATGTTTTATTAAATTTTTTCTAGTTTATATTAATAACCTTTTATGTGTGTCATGGTCAAATGGGGGAATTCTCTAATGATTTCATCAATCATCTTAAAAATGATGGAATACTATTCTATTTTAGAATATTTTTCATGAAAACCATTTATTTCCATGTTTTTACTATGTTGGGAATAATTTATCATTTTTCTTTATTCATGAGAAACAAATACCTAGAATTTATCTTTAAATATTTGGAATACCATTATATATTCCTCTATGTCATTGAGATATGATTTATATCTCATGTTATTTTTTTGAAAATGAGATATGACTATATATCAATAATGGGGAATAGGTAGTCATTTATGATCCATACATTTTTGGGAATCAAAAAGTATCATACGATCATGATTTTGATGGCGGTGTTTGTAATAATCCCTGGGGAAGGAAATGTATTTATATACTAATGTATAATCCCATATATTCTATCATATTCTTTGATTATTCTCCATAGATCACTATTATTACAGAAAATATCCACTTTCATAATCCATGGATTGATTGAGATATTTTTAAGAAGTAAGTACCTTTATGATTCCTTTTGGAATATTATTATGATTTCATTTCGATCAGATATTTCATTAATTATAATGATTTCTCTCATACAAAAAATAAAATTAATCTGAATCATTTTGTAACACCACTAAATTATAAAATAATAAAATTTTATTCGATAGCATATGTTACACACAACATCGATCCTAAACAACCCATTAATGTTTTTCAAATGTATTTAATATCATTGATTTATTATTGAACCCACATCCCCAAGAATAAATGAACAATAATATACTAAACAATTATATCCTAGAAGTAAAATAGTAGTCTATTAATATTTCTATAAAAGTTATGTGAATTATGGTTATATATTTATTATAAATAAAATAATTTTTATTTAAATGAAAAAATGGAAATCATTATTTATAATAATCATTTTTAATAAAAGACCTATTAATCACAAATTTATCACGTAATTTAAAATAATTTTCTACCAAAATTACAAAAATTATTTTTTAAATTGAACTTCAAATTTAAATTATAATATAAAATTATATTACTGTGAATTTTTTGGATTTTCCAAAAATATTTCATTTTCTGATAGATAGTTTAAATTAGTAAATTTTAATTTAAAATTTCCATTCCATTTAAATTATTTTTAAAAATAAATTATATATAAAATAGGATTTTAGGTTAAATTAGATAAATTATATATCTATAAATTCATATTATTCTATTTTAGTCAATTTCAAGTTCAATTTTGACATAAAAATATTGTAAATTTGGAATATTTTCTCTATGAGAACTCGTTTTCTAGTGGTAAAAGTGGAATTGAATTTAAAATCAAATTTTCAATAATATGAATGGTATTTATAAAAATATATTCAATATATCAAATTATAATAATTTAAATTTTATAATAATATATATTTTATAATAACTTAATTTTTATTGACCAAAATTAATTGTGGAATGAATTATAAATTATTTCCCATGGTTAAGGTAAAAAATTATTTACTAGGGGTAAAACTTTAAATATAAGGGTTAAAATATCATTATAAATTGATAAATTATATTTTATGGAAATTAATTTACCATATCATTCCTAGGGATAATAAAATAATCTATTCTTGACCCCTATGGAATTAAAAAAAATGTGGATATATCATTTTCTTCTCAAAATTAAAAGTTTGTAACTCACATCACTTATAAAGGGACACCCACTCCCCTCTCATATTAAATAATATAAAACCATTTTTAATTCAAAAATACTTACCTATATCTCATAAAATCTTCTCTTATCTCATTCTGCGTGGTTAACTGGAGAAAAGGTAACATTATTTAAAGAGATTCTATATTTTATTTCACGCTCCACATCATTATGTTGTTATTAAAAAATTATAATATAATAAATAATGTATTTTCCATATACATATTTGTATTATTTTATGTAAATTAGATAAAACCATCTCCACTTCCATCAAATGGGTTGGGAATTAATCAATATTGTGTATGGAATACTACCGCCTCGATGACTAATGTCATTCATTTTTCATTAAATCCTCTCATTGTAGGGTATGATGAGGAATATAATTAATTTTATGTATTAATTATTTAAAATATATAATTTTACATTCAATTTCAATGGAAATATGATGAATCTGCTCCTCTATATGATAATCTACTACCTCACAATGTAATGTAATTCATCTTCCACTAATTTATTATGTGGAAGGTAATATTGAATAAATGATTGAATACATGAAATATAAATGGAATAATTTTTATATTAATATAATATATACCATTATTAAAATATAATATATCTTTTTTTAAATAATAATGATAACATTATTTGTATACGTGTGAACGAAAACCTAAATGTTGTGATGAGACTCTATTTTCACTACCAATCCAAATGGAAGATAAATATAGGTTTATTTGATGAAATAATATTATATATATGATTTTAAAAATCATTATATAATGATAAAATATTAATTTCCTACATTTTCATATTATTATTGGAAAATAAAAATTTCAATAATGTAGACGTGTGGCATATCATCTCTATGATCGTAACATACATAATTTTTCATAATATTATTTAATTATTAGATTAAAAAATATCATAAACGTATAAATATGAAAGTTATTATTATTATTACTACTAATGTTGAGATTATATAACTATATAATATCTATAGGAACCAGATCTTTCATGAGGAAACATGTACGGGAATATAAGGCAATTAACACTCTAAAAATGAAAATAATGAATTATGTTTAATATAACAGTGATAATATGTTATAAAAGGTTAATATATTCTAATATTAAAATTAATATAGTAATTTTAAAAAATAATAATATTATTTAAACCTCTCTATATAACCTTAATTCATGGTCAATTAAATGGAATCCAAAGGTAAAGGATTTCATAACTCAATTTCCATTCACTGGGTTAAAAATATACTTCATTGATTATGTGATTATAAGATAACGTGTGCAATGGAATTTAATTATTTTATGACTCATCTACACTTATTTATGGTGGATTTAAATTTTATACAAATAATAAATTCCTTGATTACTCTTCACTTCAATGATATGATCTTTATAAGGGACTTCGTCTCAATTTCCATTTATTAAGATATATTTTAATGATATGGATAGAATTCATTTTATACTATGTATATACAACACCCTTGATATTTAATATCATTATTAATTAAAAATTCATATTATTTTAATATTTAATGTGAATTATTTCCTCCAAAGGGATTTGACGTGAAAATTTCCAAGTGGTAAATGTTAATGAACAATATCACTTTCTTTTTTGATTTCTACATTTATCATGGAAAAATCACTTCATTTTGATCATTGTTTATTCAAAATTACTTATTAGATATACATCCATTTACTATTATGATAGATATTATTATCACATAAGCCATATGCCATTTTAAAAAAGGATGATTAATTTCAATGTCAATTGTTTAAATTAGGACATGTTGATAATTATGTATCATTTACTCAATAATGTTATTTAGTGGTGAGTAATATTTACTCAAGAATTAAATTAATTAATCTATATTTGAGAAAATATTTGTACCATTAGTGAAGGGTGGAAGCCAATATTATATATACCCTAGATTCATTTTTTTTGTCATATGAGACAAATTAGTAAGAATGAATTAAATTCATTTTTTACTAGTAGTGTTAAACTAACTTGTAATAGGTCATTATGGTAGAGGTATCATGATTTCTTAGAATATGGAATCCAATAATTATGAATTTTCTTAATTAAGAATTTATTTATTATTATCCATGACATTTTCACAATGATATTATCTCTATATTTCTTCTATTAGTAGTTTATTGACTAAATGGAATGTGTTTTATGTTATTAGAATTATCTATTAATTATTACTCATCATATTATACATTTTATTTTCACAATGGTATTATATATAGATTCATTTTATTCAGAGATTATTGATTAAATTACATGTTTTTTATTTATTTACCATTCCAAATTGGTTATTCATTATCTTATGATCCAAAACATATTCGTAAAGATAATATAAATAGAAGTAATTCCAATATGTTTGATTACTTCATAAAATGTGTGTTACATTATTAAAAATTACTTATTTATCATACTTATTTAATCATGAATGATTATGTATTACAAAACACATACTGAGCATTTGTGATCACCCTTATTATTTTTCCTTTGCTACGATTCAATGAAGTTTACTATGACTGATATGTTACACTATGATAGAGGGAATGATATTATTCCAAAACAAGTATTGTAATATATTAATTAAAATTTAATGAATGATTCATGTAGAGACCCGAAGCCTGACGTACATGGACATTACATTACTTTTGCGGAATACATAATACATAACAGAAACAGACACATAAGGATCGTAATAGTTTAGTGTCTTTGTAAACTCAGAATAAAATCTTCTAATCGTGGTGGATGATCTTCACCATCTCCCAGTAAAGATCTTCCCTTTTTTTCTTACCTATAAGAATTCTTTATATCCTGGGGAAAAGAAAACATAAAAGGGGTGAGATCAAATGCTCAGTAAGGGTAAGCATGGATAAAATAAAACATACTATATACATTTGAACATAAAAACATGAACATAATGTTTAAACATCAAAAGAATGAGCAATGATATAAAACATGGAAGTACGTAAGGAATAGATCATAAAGAAACATTACGAATGATAAAATAGCATGGGATTAAAATATGTAATGGTGGCAACCATTCACCACATGTCATGATTTCCATAGTAGCCAAGGCATTGCTGTCAAGACCATCTTAGTGGACAAAGTCCCTTTCTGAATCGAGTTCACTCCTCGTTTCAGTCCTGTAACACTGAACTGGATTAACTTACCATTCCAGCCATGTCTATCCTATGAGATATAAATCATTACCCAATGAATTGGAGGGAGATATAGGTCCCACCCATCTTATAATTAAATCATTCTTACTTGTGCCACAACATAAACATAAATCATTCATCATAACCCAAAGAATAAAAATGGGTTTCATAAACATCATCCCATCATAACATAATCCATATAAAAAAAGGAATATCATTTCATCATAAGAAAATTGAAAAGATATAAATCATAGAGACATGATACATGAAACATACACATGTGAAATAATTTCATCTTAGATGAAAATGTTTTTGATAAAACACTTGAAACGAATTCTTGAGGAAAATAACCTTTTTTCCTATAAATCATTTTCTTTTAACAAAATGTCATGAAATTTTAAAAGAAAATGATTTTGTATAAAATAGTCCTGAAATATTTAGTATGAGGCTTCATGAAAATAAGGCTTTATAAAACCGTAAAAATCCTTTCATTCCGTATACGTTAAAAAAGCATTCTTCTCATAGTTTTGTCGGAAAAGTCAAAAAGTACCTTGTAGGGTAAATAAAAGAAAGATTCCTTCCATACCATGGGGCAAAAGTCAAAATGGGTAAAAAGGACTTTAAACATACGTGAATACAATTTTATAAAACAAGGACATGGATGATAGAAATAACCCCAGTAAATACTTACGAATAAGAAATCTCGGATAAAAATGAGATTTGCACAATTATCCATTACCTTATGTCCGATATGATTCGTATGTATCCGAACCTCCTGTATAATGATTTAAATAATTTCATTGAATTATTACAGAATCATATTCATTGTTATGATATCATATATGGTTTACTTATGACTATATATTACCCGTTCTTTTGTAAATTCCATGTTGAAGAGTGTTTTGGGTAAAATTGTTTCAGTTGTCATCCGTGTTTTGACTTGTAATTATTCATATGATTACTCAGATCATGATTACTTAATTCAAGAATATAAAACATTATTTATATATAATATATATTCATAATATACATATATATAGTAGATCGATAAATGGAATGAAACACACCGTTCATGGAGACGGTAGGCCGTACGTACGCATGAACGCTGTTTTCGTTTCCTTTTTGAGTTGAATGGAATTAATTATATGACATAAATATATATATATAAATAAATACAGCAGCTTTGTAATGTCATATATTTCATTATTATTGCTTATATATACTTTATAAGCATTCTTAAATGGTGAACATGGAGAATGAATCTCATCGCGTCGTGGAGACGGTAGTCCGTACGTACGCACGAGGGATGATATCATTCCCATAATTATTGAATTTTATTGGATAGGATAACACAATATATCATAATCAGTATGATGTTATAATAACTGTGTTTAGTTATTCTTTAACCATTATACCCATCCAAGTAAGGTGGTGTTGGAAAAACAAATTACACCACGGCATGGAGACGGTATTCCGTACGTATGCACGCGCGGTGATTTCATTTTCCGTAAGATGGATAGATGGTGAAATAGGGTTGTTTTATAATTATAATAACATATCAGTATATGAGTGATACTGATATTTTTATTTCATAATGAAACAACTAAAGAAGAAGAAGTAGAAGAAGAAATAAAGTTGAAAGAATCGGTAAGGGACATTACCTCTTCTTTGAAACGCCTCTTTGAGACCTCCACTTAGGGACCTAAAATTAGTATTTGAAGAATACCAGGACCCCTAATATGTTTCTTGGGTAGTGTATAAGAGAATTTGGCAGGGTTTGGCCGAGCATGAAGGCTGAAATTGGTGTGAGGAAGGGGGGGAGGAGGTGCCCTTTTATAAGGGAGGAGAGGGGCACCTTTGGAAATCTTAAAAATATTAATTTATAATAACTATAAACCCACATAAAAACCTCCAAAAATGACTCATATTCTAATATTAGATTAGATAGGTTTTTAATCTCATCAACCAATAAAATTTAGACAAGTTAGGAATTTATTTTCAACATTATCAACTTGATTTATCCTTATTTAATCAATTTTATTTTATTTGTGGTAATAACATTCTAAATTTTAAATTATAACAAATAATTACTTATTTGTTGTGAATTTTCCATAATTGGATAATTTATAACATTTTATACCATATAAATTTAAATTTATAATTTTTATATATTTTTGTTATTTTTTAAACAATGTTTTTTTTTAAATAACAATAGTGTCAATTTTGACACAATTCATTTATTTGAATTTAAATAAAATATATACAGAAGATATGTTCCAAATAAAATCTTTAATAGATTCATAAAAGGTCATATGTATCTAGAAAATTAGTGGAGAACATTAAATAGTTCATATAATATTTATTTTATTATTTTTAAAACCATTTATTTGTTTTATCTCTTAATAAAATAATTACTACAACATTTTTGAATAATTATTTAATATACTTATTTTTTGAATAATAATTAAAAATAAAATCCTATAATGAAGATAAATCTATTAACTTTCACAATAAAGCTTTTACTCGAAATTATCATCTTAAAATCACAATATTTAAATTGTTATATTTATTAAATTATAAAGGTGACAACTTTGGCATCATTTAAAATAAAATAATATAAGTGTCATAATCACTTTTATAAGACTCCAAACGGTTATATATTAGGTCATTGGATGATTAAGGTGTAGATATAAACTACCAATAAGTTTTGGTCAGGTTTTTAGGGCTTTTAATGGGTATTATTATTTCAATAAAAACTATATTACTAATTTTTCACTTAACAAATAATTTCTACATCATTAATGTATCACCATTAATGACAATTATTTAATCCCTAAAAATTCTAAATAAATTATTATGATGTAGATAATTTTATTATATTTCTGGATAATATTCATGTTTTATGTTTTATGATGTTTATCACTAAATTAAAATTATTATATTTATAATATTTAAGAGAGTGACATGTTGTCATTTTCTTTGGTTTTAATAATAATTAAATTATTTTCATAGTAAAAAGTCCATAAAATGAATCTAATCCGACCCTCAGGTGATATGGGTCTACTATTAGGCATCCAATATAATTTTTCCATGTGTTAGGGTAATTTTATAATATTATATTTACCCTTAATTACACGATTTATCATTAACTATGGTAAATAAAATTTACCGTAGTTGCTATTCATAATTCCCAAAAATAAAAAGTAGCCTATTAACATAATTTGGACCCAATGATTCCAAATATGGATTCCATTTTTTAAAATTCAATACACAATAGTTGCAGAAATTAAATTAAAATTAATCCCGTTGTCGAATGAAAACATGTTTTTTATTAAAACATTGCAAAAGTTTGAATTGATTTAACCTAGGAATTCAATGTAAAATCAATGCTAATGACATACATTAAATTAAATGGTAAAAATATATTCTATTTATACTTTAAACCCATTAAATATTATAATTTAACCATTTAAATTATTGGGATGAAAAAAGTTGTTTTTAATTAAAATATAGCGTGTTTTTACTATTCATGAAAAGTTGAAAGTTACCAGAATAATATGAAAATTTTATCCACAGTACATTTTTATTTCTTGATTCAAAATAAGAATTTTATTTGGTCAAATTGAACTTATAAACATGTCAAAAACAATATTTAAGGTGGGTGCGCCATCAAAAGGTGGCAACACTAATTTTTTTGAAAAATACTTATTTTACTCGAAAAATTGATTTTGTTCTCATACCATGTTCTAGAAAATATGTAAGATGAATAATATTGTAATAAAACTCAAAATTTAGTTGATACTATTCATAACGGATAGTTTATAATAATATTATAACCATATATCGTTGTTTAGTGAAACCTTTTATTGCGTACAACACACGTTATCCAGGAAAGTCGCGATTGCGTGTAATGCATGCCAAGTCAAGGTTGTGTGTTGTGAAAGACTCATCCATTGTTTCGTATAACAGAATACAACCACATTTCATTTATATATTGAATATATATATATTTATATATATACACTCAATGTTTCGTAGAATAACTAGTATCAAAATTGTATGTAACATGATCCAAGAATAGTGTTGTGTATACTGTAAGCTCATACGGTGTTGCGTGTAGCGCAAGTGAATCTTGTTGTAGAATACAACACAATACATAAATGATATTAAAAGAATATTTTTCATAAAATCTCGGGGTGTTACATTCTACCCCCCTTAAAATGAATTTCACCCTCAAAATTTGTCGGGATTATAAATGGTTTACTACTCAAAAGTTTGTTTAATAGAAACCCACATCGTAAAAAGGAATACCAAAACATGGATTTAAAAACTAACGTATGAAATGTAATGGTTACCAAAATTAACTCATCACTGGGTTTCCACATAGGAGAACAGAGGTTAAAATATGGATATGGAAGAAAAATCTAACCATCACATTCTGATGGAGAGTGGTAGAGAACAAGGCTATGAAAAATCCATCAATCAGAAAGCCATAGGTTTGTGATGATCTAAGGTGCCATCTGATTCATCGGATATAAGGGCACTTGGACAACATTTTTGGTTTTCAAGATCAGTTCCCTAAAGTTGATGAAATTTTAATTAGAAGAAAATCTTTTGTGATTTTGGTACAGTCTCACCATTGTTCATTCTTTGGACAATTTCTACTTCATCTCTTAAAAAAATGAAGTTGAATTTGTCATTTGTGAAGGGTTAGTAGATCATGTGATAGAATGATGGGTTATTCCATCTGTCTCTAACAAAAGGATATAAAAGTGATCAAAAATACATAAGTCCATCTATAGTGAGATTAATCATATATGGTTCCTAAAATGGACTTATACTTAATATATCATACTGCTTAATATAATAAAACTAGTTTTTACTAAATAGGGACTTCATATAGGCCAGTGGTAGGCGATAAAGGTCAGTCGCACTTCGGTTTTGGGTTCGATTCTCATAGCCTTGTCCGACGTGATGGGTTGTTTCTCATCCTGCAGGTTGCCCTTTTTTCAAAAACTACATTACCATAACATCCCATCAAAAATATCAAAAAAGGTTCTATCCTTAAACAATACTATCTTATGTCAAACATAATCCATTACAATCTTTATCTAGAATACTTCGGTCCATGCTCATAGTATAAAGAAAACGATTAATTGAAATGGCATCAACCAACCATCATTTATCCCCCATATATCTTGTTGGTCACATTCTAATCATGTGAATACCTTAATCATGTATTCTCTTGAAAAATTAATAACCATCAAACCTTAGTGAAAACATAAATTCTATCAAAAGTTAACTCTTTCCACATACCAAAATCCAAAAATTCTATATTCCCAAACAATGATATAACCTTCTCCTTATATCAGTCATGAGCTCATGAATACTATCAAACATTTAATTTTCCCCTTATCCCTTCATTATGCACATATCGTCTACATTCCAAAAACATCTGAATAACCTTTCATGGATACTGGTACCATTAATCATACACATTCAAAACTCAATGAAAGATAATAGTGTAGCAATCCTTAGATGTCTCTTTATTCCATAGTACCATGAGATTACTTATACAACATTACAGATGATAAACATTTAATCATTCCACTGCCTTCTTAAACCATTGACCGAGCTTCAACAATTCTTTCATCTCACATATCATTTTTAGTCTCTTTATCATCATCAACATAAATACTACCCATACGACTGTAATGATTCTCTTCATGAGACATTCCCTTAGGGAATTGGTTTGCATAATACCCGTATATTCCACATTTAAAACATTTAACCATTATTGATGTCATAGCAATACCATTATCCTCATCCATGGTGTTAACTGAACCTTTTCCTTTGCACTTACTGGCTTTGTGTCCTTCATTTACACACCCAAAGCATCTTCTAGTTCCTTTGAAACAATATCCCTATTGCCTCTTCCCACATGATTTACATGAGTGAAATTGAACTTTCTTTCCTTTATGATCATCATGAAACTCCATCTTTCTCTTATTATCTAAGTCGGGAAACTTACCAAAGTTGATATTATTGATCATATTATGAGATTTCTGATTAGGCATAATAATGATGTTTGGACTTCCAAATCCCGTTTCATTTGGTTTCTCATGAAGAATATCATTCCATTGTCCGTCATATCCTCCATTATCATGAATCTCCCTGTTTCTAGCCATTTTCTAAAACCCAAAAAGAATAGTGTGAGAGGCAAACATCATGCTAGGGAAAAAAACATAGTAAAGGGGAAGCACCCTCAATATCTAACATCTTAGGTTAAATTCTAAGATCGTTACCGTAGTTCTAGGACTATATCCTATACATATACTTATCCTTAGGTACATCCCTAGACATACCATAGAAATATCTCTAGGGATCTCACTAAAATTTTCGCATCCTAGTTTCCAAAGGTTGACTAAGCCTTTCCTCTGATACCAACTGTAGATACCCAAAGCCTAACGTACATGGACATTACATTACTTTTGCGGAATACTTAATACATAACAGAAACTGACACACATGGATCGTAATAGTTTAGTGTCTTTGGAAACTCAAAATAAAATCTTCTAATCGTGGTGAAAGATCTTCAACATCTCCCAGTAAAGGTCTTTCCTTTTTTTTCTTACCTATAACATTTCTTTATATCCTGGGGAAAAGAAAACATAAAAGGGGTGAGCTCAAATGCTTAGTAAGGGTAAGCATGGATAAAATAAAACATACTATATACATTTGAACTTAAAAACCTGAACATAATGTTTAAACATCAAAATCTTGAGCAATGACATAAAACATGGAAGTACGTAAGGCATAGATCATAAAGAACATTAATAATGATAAAATAGAATGGGAGTAAAACATGTAGTTGTGGAAACCATTCAGCACATGTCATGATTTCCATAGTATCCAAGGCATTGCTGCCAAGACCATCTTAGTGGGCAAAGTCCCTTTCTGAATCGAGTTCACTCCTCGTTTCAGTCCTATAACACTGAACTGGATTAACTTACCATTCCAACCATGTCTATCTCATGAGATATAAATCTTTACCCAATGCATTGGAGGGAGATATAAGTCCCACCCATCTCATAATGAAATCATTCTTACTTGTGACACAACATAAACATAAATCATTCAACATAACCCAAAGAATAAAAATGGGTTTCATAAATATCATCCCATCATATCATAATCCATATAAAAAAATGGATATCATTTTATCATAAGAAAAGTGAAACCATGTAAATCATAGAGACATGATACTTGAAACATACACATGTGAAATAATGTCATCTTAT
The DNA here is from genome assembly GCA_963277665.1 of Viscum album. Classification (NCBI taxonomy): domain Eukaryota; kingdom Viridiplantae; phylum Streptophyta; class Magnoliopsida; order Santalales; family Viscaceae; genus Viscum; species Viscum album. Next base: position 607,854,782 of record OY728137.1, on the reverse strand, counting down.
ATGAAAATGGTTTTGATAAAACACTTGAAATGAATTTTTGAGGAAAATATCCTTTTTTCTTCAAAATCACTTTCTTTTTACAAAATGTCATGCAATTTTAAAAGAAAAGGTTTTTTTGAAAATAGTCATGAAATAATTTGGAAGAATCTTTATGAAAATAAGGCTTTATAAAACTGTAAAAAATCCTTTCATGTCGTATACGTTAAAAAAACCTTCTTCTCATACTTTTGTCAGAAAAGTCAAAAAGTACCTTGTAGGGTAAATAAAAGAAAGATTCCTTCCATACCATGGGGTAAAAGAAAAAATGGTTAAAAATTTATTTAAACCTATATGAATACACTTTTATAAAACATGGACATGGATGATAGCAATAACCCCAATAAATACTTATGAATAAGCAATCTCGGATAAAAATGAGATTTGCACAATTATCCCTTACCTTATGTCCGATATGCTTCGTATGTATCCGAACCTCCTGTATAATGATTTAAATAATGTCATTGACTTATTACAGAATCATATTCATTGTTATGATATCATATATGTTTTACATATGACTTTATATTACCCGTTCTTTTGTAAATTCCATTTTAAAGAGTGTTTTAGGTAAAATAGTTTAATTTGTCGTCCGTGTTTTGACTTGTAATTATTTATATGATTACTTAGATCATGATTACTTAATTCTAGAATATAAAACATGATTTATATATAATATACATTCAGAATATACATATATATAGTAGATCTATAAATGTAAAGAAACACACCATTCATGGAGACGGTAGGTCGTACGTACGCATGAACGCTATTTTCGTTTCCTTATTGAGTAGAATGGAATTAAGTAGATGACATACATATATATATATACATAAATCAAGTAGATTTTTAATTTCATATATTTAATTATTATTTCTTATATATACTTTATAATCATTCTTAAATGGTTAACATGGAGAATGAATCTTATCGCGTTGTGGAGACGGTAGTCCAAAAGTACGCACCAGCGATGATATCGTTCCCATAATTATTGAATTGAATTGGATAGGATGATAAAATATATCATAATCAGTATGATGTTATAAAAACTACGTATAGTTATTCTTTACACCATTATACCCATCCATGTAAGGTGGTGTTGGAAAAACAAATTACACCACAGCATGGAGACGGTATTCCGTACGTACGCATGCGCGGTGATTTCGTTTTCCATAGGATAGATAGATGGTGAAATAGGGTTGTTTCATACTTATAATAACACATTAGTATATGAGTGATACTGATGTTATTATTTCATAATGAAACAACTAAAGAAGAAGAAGTAGAAGAAGAAAAAAAGTTGAAATAATCGGTAACGGACATTACATCTTCTTTGAAGTGCCTCTTTGAGACCTCCACATAGGGCACTAAAATTGGTCTTTGAAGAATACCAGGACCTCTAGGATGTTTCTAGGGAAGTGTATAAGAGAACTTGGTAGGGGTTGGCTGAGATTGGAGGCTCAATTTGGTGTGAGGAAGGGAGGGAGGAGGTGCCCTTTTATAAGGAGGAGAGGGACACCTTTGGAAATCTTAAAAATATTAATTTATAATAAATCTATACCCACTTAAAAACGGCCAAAAATGACTCATATTAGAATATTAGATGAGATAGGGTTTTAATATCATCAACCAATAAAATTTATACATGTTAGGAATTTATTTTCAACATTATCAACTTGATTTATCCTTATTTAATCAATTTAATTTTATTTGTGGTAATAACATTCTAAATTTTAATTTATAACAAATAATTACTTATTTGTTGTGAATTTTCCATAATTAGATACTTTATAACATTTTATACCATATAAATTTAAATTCGTAATTTTAAAATATTTTTGTGATTTTTTAAACAATGTTATTTTTATAAAATAACAATAGTGCCAATTTTGACACTATTTATTTATTTGAATTTAAATAAAATATATCCAGAGAATATGTTCAAAATAAAAGCTTTAATAGATTCATAAAAGGTCATATATATCTAGAAAATTAGTGGAGAACATTAAATAGTTCATATAATATTTATTTTATTATTTTTAAAACCAATTATTTGGTTTATCTCTTAATAAAATAATTACTACAACATTTTTGTATAATTATTTAATATACATATTTGTTGCATATAAATTAAGAATAAAATCCTATAATGAATATACATCTATTACCTTTCACAATAAAGCTTTTAATCGAATTTATCATCTTAAAATAACAATATTTAAATTGTTATATTTATTAAATTGTGAAGCCGACAACTTTGGAATCATTTAAAATAAAATAATATAAGTGCCATAATCACTTTTATAAGACTCCAAACGGTTATATATTAGGTCATTGGATGATTACGGTGTAGATATGAACTACCAATAAGTTTTGGGCAGGTTTTTGGGCCTTTTAATGAGTATTATTATTTCAATAAAAACTATATTACTGATTTTGCAGTTAATAAATAATTTCTGCATCATTAATGTATCACCATTAATGACAATTATTTAATCCCAAAAAATTCTAAATAAATTATCATGATGTATATAATTTTATTATATTTCGGGAGACTATTCATGTTCTAAGTTTTATAATGTTTATCACTAAATTAAAATTCTTATACTTATAAGATTTAAGAGAGTGACATGTTGTCACTTTCTTTGGGTTTAATAATAATTAAATTATTTTCATAGTCAAAAGTCCATAAAATGAATCTAATCCGACCCTAATGTGATATGGGTCTACTTTTAGTCATCCAATAGAATTTTGGAATGTGTTAGGGTAATTTTATAATATTATATTTACCCTTAATTACCTGATTTACCTTTAACTATGGTAAATAAAATTTACCGTAGTTACTATACATAATTCCCAAAAATAAAAAGTAGAAAATTAACATAATTTGGACCCACTGATTCAAAATATGGAGTCCATTTTTTAAAATTCAATACACAAAAGTTGCAGAAATTAAATTAAAATTAATCTCGTTGTCGAATAAAAACGGGTTTTTGATTAAAGCATTGCAAAAGATTGAATTGATTTAACCTACGAATTCAATGTAAAATCAATGCTAATGACATACATTATATTCAATGGTAAAAATATATTCTATTTATACTTTAAAACCATTAAATATTATAATTAAACCATATAAATTATTGGGATGAAAAAAGTTGTTTTTAATTAAAATATAGCGGGTTTTTACTATTCATCAAAATATGAAAGTTACCAAAATAATATGACAATTTTAACCAGAGTAAATTTTTATATCTTGATTCCAAAGAAGAATTTTATTTTGTCAAATTGATCTTATAAACATGTCAAAAATAAGATTTAAGGGGGGTGCACCATCAAAAGACGGCAAAACTACATTTTTTAAAAATACTTATTTTACTCGAAAAATTGATTTTGTTCTCATACCATGTTCTATAAAATGTGTAAGATGAATAATAATGTTATTAAATTAAAAATTTAGTCGATACTATTCATAACGGCTAGTTCATAATAATATTATAATCATATATCGTTGTTTAGTGAAACCTGGTATTGCGTACAACACACGTTATCCAGGAAAGTCGCGATTGTGTGTAATGCAAGCCAAGTCAGGGTTTCGTATTGTGCAAGACTCCTCTGTTGTTTCATATAACAGAATCCAACCATATTTCGTTTATACATTGAATATATATATATATATACACTCTATGTTTCAAAGAATAACTACCATCAAAATTGTGTGTAACATGATCCAAGAATAGTGTTGTGTATACTGCAAGCTCATACGGTGTTGCGTGTAGCGCAAGGTAATCTTGTTGTAGCATACAACACAAGACATTAATGATATTAAAAGAATATTTTTCATAAAATCTCAGGGTGTTACAATTCATGTGTGTATATAGATTACCAATACATATATTCTTCGGATAGGGTTGCTACATTTAGTATTAGAGAAATTTAGTAGATACCATGAAAATTTTATTTACGAAGACATATATTGGGGAACATAATCCTATCATAGAATTTGGGGATATGTATATATGAAAATACTAATGTTCTAGTAATTAATGATTATGTTGTTTTTCTGGGAAATATATCCATTTCTGAATACTACTAGTAGACATGGAAGAAGAATAGATGTACAAAGGGGTAAAAAAACCAAAAGTGGGCAGTAATATTGACATGAACATCACCAATTGCTTGAATGTGGACTTTATTATACATATGGTTTATCACTTTTGGGGGATATTGGTGAATTTTAATAAATGGTGAGATTGAATGACCAAGGATACCCATAAGGTGACATATTAAAAATAATGTCTCACTATTTAGAAATCTAATAGGTTATTCGATAGTTTTACAACAACGATTGTTGTTTCTGAAACTTTCCATTTTATTTTTAAACGTCAGATATAAGAGGGAGGAATCATTTTGTCATTAACAATATAGTAAAATGTTGTGGCTTTGAGAAAGAAGCTATGATTACTATTTGATTTAAATATATCATGATAATTTTTCATGAGTTATGACAAAATATAATTAAGATTGTATACCTTAACCAACACTCTGACTCACCAAAGAAGATAATAATGGATTTCTCTAAGAGAACGGGTCATATAGACCATAAATGAGAGAAAGATTAATTTATTCACATCATAAATTTAGGAAGGAGACACCCAGGAACATGTCTCTGGGGAATGGAAAAAAATATTTGTGGAATATATGGGAATAATGTAGTTAATTCATATGGAAAATAAAGAGTATCGTGGAAGGAAATAAATATCATCCTAGGGATCAATTTATAAATCATTTTCATTAATTTGGTGAACCTGGGCGTTATCTGAGTCAATAAACTCTCCTAAATGTTATATATGAGACTAAAAAGGGCCTATATTGAAATAATTAAGATGATGAATTTATATGGATTCGATAATTATATTATATGTTTTTACCAATGACATTTAGGTATTAGAATCGTGAAACATTTAAGGATTCTATTATATTGCAGATGCCTAAATATCTCCATTCACATAAGATTCATGGATAATATTCTTATTTAATGAGTTTATGATAGATCAAAAGTACTAATTTTTAAAAACCATTTTATTGGTTTTATGTTACAGAAGTATACCAGGATAATGATATTTTGGGAGAAAATTATGGAAACACAATCCGTTTGTGTTATATATTTTTATTGTTAAATTTATCTCGTGAATAATTCCATTACATTTTATTGACATATATTTTGAGGTATTGATATCCTTTAGGGAGGATATAACCATTAATAAACTTTTAATAATAGAAAAATAAGACTATAAGTTTTATTGAAAACATAAATAAAAATGATATTTCATGAATAATTTTATTTCAATAATTTACATCATATTTATATAAAACTATAATTATTATTGTAATATGTTTTTAGAAAACTGATAACCAACATGTTGGATAAAACATGTTCTATCCGCTAATCTCGTGGATATTGAACCAAATGTAAAAGGAAATTAAGGGGATAATGCTTACCACTAGACTATGCGAATCCCCAATTAATATATCATGAGTTATAATATTTTTTACGTAAAAAATATTGACAAACTAGATGTGTTACATTTTAGGTTATATATCATTGTTTTATATTGGATATCTTTCTATATCCATATTTTTTTATAAATTAGATAGATACATATGGGAGGATTTATCATTCTAATACGGATCTTATGATACATTAATAGTGAATGATAGTTCATTAGGCATAAAAAATATTTTTAGGATGTTATTTTCCTAGAATTAATGATGAATTGTAAATTCATCAAAGCACAACTAATGTAAGAAATTATGCTTCTGAAATATGGACGTACTAAGTAACTATATTTCAAAAAAAATTGAAAGTAAAATAAATCCTCATGATTCTAGAATGGATCATTAAAAAATATATATCATTTTAACTTCATATATGATGATTTATATAGTCTTTTAAATCACTATATATATTTGGTTCTTTGGTCATTAACTTCTCATTGACCATTCACTTGCTTTTGATCAATAAATTTAATTACTATCTATAATTATTTATGGTTTTCAACTATTTACACATCGTCACATTACAAAAATGTTATCATACTTAGAAACCCAGTTATGTGATATTCCAAATGCAAATTTATAATCCCTTTCCCTTTAATTAAAAGTACTTTTTATTAACATTTTTACGATGATGGTTTTTCAGAAATAGTATTTCAAAATTTCAAACCCATTATTTGTGATATCATTTTTAAACTACAAGTTAGAAATTAAATTTTGATGGGTATGATATAACACCCTAAAATAATAAATAAAAATGATGAGTTTTAAATTTTATGTTAAATTCAACACCTCTATTAAATCACCCATGAAATATATTTTGTTTAATATAATATCATCAACAGTTGCAAAAAATGTATCTTTGAGTCGATACCAACGATAATTTACTATTCAAATATTACAATTACTATACATTATTGGGGATGAATACAAATAAAAAAACTATTATAATTGTTGTCATATATTGATAAAAATAATATAAATAATAATTAAAATGAAAATAAAATTATAAAATAACTGTGTTTCTTTTAAATGAAGGATCGTTCTCACTTTTCACACCTAATTTACAATTAAATTTTACTATATTTATAATTTTTAGTTGAAAAAATTAACATAATTTTTTAATCAACAATATAAAATTACATTATAGTTAGTATTATTCATATTTCTAAAATATTTAATATTTCGATGAACAGTGATACATATTGAGATATAATTGATAACTTACTTTTTAATAAAAGTATTTATAAATTTATATAAAATTTTAAATTTTATTTAATATAATATTATTTCAATTATATATCAATTAATATAATTTATTTTAGTGTTATCTTTTTAAAATTTCAAATCATTTGTACGTTTTTTGTTTCAAAACTGGTTTTCTCTTCATGACTGTGAGATTAATTTGAAATTAAATTTCTCCATATATTTGAATGGAATTTGAATAAATAGTTAAATAAATTGATACATAATTATTTATGTTATATAATATTGATAAATAAATTTTAGGCCGAATGGAATTTGGGAAACAATAAAAATCATTAACTATAATTAAGGTAAACATGGATTTTCCAGGGGGTTAATAAAACAATATATGCTTTAAAATTTACTAATAACATGTGTAGAATATATTATAATGAAATATTATGACATTTACATGTATAATGATACAAAATAATCAATTTTGGTTTCATTTGTACTATGAAAAACAATGGTACGCCTTATTATTATCTACAATTACAATTGTGACACTCCACGAACTTATAGAAGGCCACTACCTCTTCATTATTATCAACACCAATAAAAAATTTGTAAATAACTATAACAAATAAAATGAATTTCAAATTCTCTTCCATAATAATATAATAATATTTTTCTTAAATATATCATAGGAAGGCTCTCAGTGCAATCCTAAGGAGGTTTCTCTAAGAAAAAATGACATTCACCATCGAGCACCATAACTTTATTTCTTCCATATATTCACTAATTTATTATTAAAACATTAGGATATAATAGAATAAGTATATTAATTATATTTATATGTTTTCATGTTAGTTTATGACTTTGAAAAATCTCCACTTCCATCAAATAGGTTATGAAATCATTAATCATGTAGACGGAGGACTACCGCCTCATGAACCAATGTCACTCATTTTTCAATTAATACCTAAAAATTTTGGGTATGATGACAGATACAATGTACATATATTAAATTTAAAAAAAATTGTACATCTCTTTATTATTTAACTAGTACCTTTTTACATACCTTTCCATTCGGGATACGCTTACATCGCTCGCGTGTAAGGAAGACTATAACCTCAGTATACCACATGATTCTTATTTTACAAACACGTTACATGGATGGTAATAATGATATTGTCAATAAAGATTTGTGATTTAAATAAATTATTTTGAATATTAATTGTATATTTAAAATTCATAAGTGATTATATATAATTTTCTTTTTTGACATAAAAAATTGATTGCATCGTTTGTGTACATGTGGACAACCTCTTCTGCGATGTGATGTTACTCTCTTTCCATCACCAAAAACACTGATGATATGTTTACGTATAATTAATGAATTAAAATGGTATATATTATATTACTTTAATTATTTAAAGATAAAATATTTCATACCGCCTTTACATAATTATCGTTTAAAAATGGAAGGCATATTCATGTGTATGTGTGACCTACTGTCTCCCGGGTCGTACCAAACTTCATTTATCAAAGACAGATTTTGTGATTGTATTTTAATGTATCGTTGACTTATAAATATAATAATTATTTCATTATTATTTATAATGAGATGCTGAAACTGTTAAATATTCATAATAGCCTCTTCTTTCATGATGAAACACGCTTGAGAAAACAAGGAAATAAACACATGAAGCAATGGAAATAATGAATTATTATTATTGGGTTAGTGATAATATTTTATAAGTGGATAATAATGTATGTAATAAATATTAATATGGTGATTTTATAAACAAATAACATTTTAATAAACATTATTATTACACCCCGAGATTTTATGTAAATATTTTTCTTAAATAAATTAACTTTTCATTTATGTCTTGCAATGCACTAAGTTTAGTGTTCAATTCACATAGGACCAAAATAGAGTATGTGACATGAAAAATTCACTCAAAGTATATTAAACAGAACATTAACTTGATATGCAGTACACAGAACATCAACTTATCACACGTTACATGCTACAATGATATTTCTTTGAAACCTCATTTTTTTATTATAATTATTTAAATTAGATAATTATGACATAAACATTATACATTTTAATTTGGGTAGTAAAAAAAAGTTTTAAAATATTTTTTAAAATGGTTTTATATAAATTAAACATATTGATAATGAAATATATACTTTCAGTTAAAATCCCAATATGTATAAAAATATTTCTTTCTAAAACAAAAATTTAATATCCTTCCATGAAAAATAAAAACATAAATATTACACACAATAAAATTTTATTTTTTTTTAAAAAAGTTTATTTTTTAATTTATAATGTATAAATTAGTTTAGGGTGAATTTATGAGATTCATTTTGAGAAACTTCTTTTTAGTATGAATAGTTAAAAAGATAGGATTTTAATTCAACACATGATTTTCATTGAATTGATTTATAAGATTAAATAATATTTTGATTTTGATTAAAAGTGTAATTAGATAATATTTTTATGAATAAACACATTTTGGTCCATTAGGAGTAATTTCTATTGGATATTTGATATTAAAACATAGAAAAATTTTGAATGGTTTTACATTAAAAACCTTAATTGTCAGCCCAGCTATGAGATTAATTTTAAATTAACATCTACCACTTCAATGATTATATTTTTTTAAAAATGGATCTCAAAATTTGAATTATAATAATTATTAATATCTAATATTTTCACCTTATGTTTTGAAAAAAATATTAGTTAATGTAAATAAAATTAATTACATCGACTAAGGTAAAATTAACCATATCTAAGGACTAGACATTGAATTTGAGACCCAAAAACACATAAAACGTGTCCAAAATGAATTTTATGGAAATTATTTTACAATAAACCTTCCATTATTGAGTTTTTTTTAGCTTTTTATTGTATTATTTATGAAACAATATTTGTACAAATAATATTTTTTCAAAAATAAAAAGTGTGTCATTTACCTTCCTTATAAAAGGCCCCTAACTATACCTCTTTCTCACACCTCTCAAACAAATTATGGTTGGACAAGATAGGAAAAATATACATCCCAAACTCATACTAGATTCCAACCATTAGGATGAAATGAATCCAAGGAATCTCATTTTCAAAAAACCAAAGGAGTTACTCGATTAAGATGTAAGTTCATCACTCAAACTTGTTTCATTTATTTTCTTTCTCTACACCATTCACTATCATTATTCAATAATGGTATAAAAAATAGCATCTTCAACTTATAATGATGTTTTTATTATATGTTTTTTAACTAAATATTCAAAAATATCAATCTAATGGGTATCAATCATACTATTTATGTTTATATAGAACTACCGCCTCACTAAAAGATGATTGTTCATATTTAATTTGCAACCTCTCATGGTAGACATAATTTTATAAAATCTATTTATATATGTATTATATGTATTATATTTTTTATTTAATCTTGTTAATTAATTTTACATCACATACTGTTTTTACATTCCATTAGTAGTAAATATGACAATTTTGTTTGAGAAAGTGTGCACTAACACCCCCTCAAAGCGATGTGATTCATTCATACACTACATAGAATTTATTATTGTTGGGTTTAGTGAACATATATGAAATACATTATAAATCAATTATAATATAGTAATAATATATATTTATATATATATATACACATTTCAATTACCTTCTTTCTACCAATACGATAATAAAAATGGAAACATCGTCCAAGCATACATTCAACATACTCTCTTCATGAATGGTGTATTCCATTTCATAATTTTATATTATATTGATTATTATAATACACATATAAAGAATATAAATTATTTGAAGATCATTTTTGCATTTTCTAATCATTAAATATGTATAAATACCAAAGATATACCAATTTAAGACATAAGCGTAGAATAATGGAGATATTACCTAAAGTCAAGAATTAACAAATGATTGTTAACAGGAGGGCTATATAATATCATGGTAAATCCATATATCATATTTTATGTAATAAGTTGGTTCTTTAAAATATATTTAATAAATTTATATTTATTATTCAAGTTTTTTTAATGAGTACAATGAGAGTATAGACATAATCTAATGGGAACTCATCAGGCTTTTTATATTTGTGTGATACATGCTTTATTTCCCACCCATTAACTTTGTATTGTTCGTATAATACTCATGTATGAATTATAAGATTATTATATAAATTATATGTGTATTTATAAAGATATTATATGATATATTATTCATGGGGTATATGTTTCAAATGTCACCAAATCAGTAAAGAAATTTTGTCTTAATTTTCCTACTTTGAGACACATGCCATGTTATGCACTTATATGTTCTGATGATGTTTATATATTTCATATAAAATCATATTTCAGGAATTTCATTCCATTCATTATATTTTAACATTCAATTAATTTTCTTTTTTTACATGAAGTGTATGATCCCTTGTAACCATGTTGTAAGAGTTTAATGAAATAATCACATTACTTTTTGGGAAAGTTAATAATTATTTTTCATTGATGAAATCTTATGATAAATATATAAATAACAGTAATTAGAATCATTATCATCTATTTATTTAATTAAAATCCATGTATTATTAACATTTTACCCTATTTGGTACTTACATGAATTTAAAAAAAATTCTAAGAAATTATGACCATATTTATCCTTTTTGTCAAAAATAAATTTTATTTCAAAAACAATGTTTTGAGGTAGATTTCATTTTTTTTCAAATTACCCATGAATTTGATTTTCAAATACATAATTTTTTATAATTTTTTTAATTAATATATTCTTTTATATGTTATTAAATATATTTAAATAAAAAACGTTTTAAAAATGTATTCTGTTTTAAAAGGTGTTTTCCATGAATGAAAAAATATATTTATTAAGAATGGGTTTTTTGAAACATATTTCAAAATTTCATTCCATGTAATATGAAATATTTTTATTTTACTCATTAATTTCTATAATGTATTTTATTGTTCCATTCGTATTCTTTTTATCAATGGGTAATAGTTAATAACTTAGTGTTTATGAAACCCCTTTCTCTTTCATGGGTTATATGTTTATGAAATTTGTTTACCTTTAATGGTATATCATTTTTGATGAAATGTTTATGAAAAATATATCTTTTTATACAGGTTATGATAAGATTACATTTTTATGATACCCATTTCATTTCTTGGGATATGATATTATTTTTAATGATATTTTTTCATAGGTATGTTTCATTACGTTATGATATCGGTGAGGCCTATATCCCCTTCAATGAATTGGGTAATGATTTATATCTAATGAGTTAGATTAAGTTAGTATTGGTAGTAAAACATAAATACTAAGATGTCCATATGAGTGATCCAGGATTATAAATATGGAATCAGGAGTGAAGTAATGCTACTAAAGTGGATACAGGAATGAACCCTAATAACCACAATGGCATAGGGATTGAACCCATGCTACTATGATGGTATTAGAAATGACTCATTGGATTATCCAAAAAACATATTATATGCTTATGTGTCTCCAATAATATATTTTTAATTCATATTTTAATCTTTTATGGATTATTTTCATTGTTTACTTATGATTTGTCTCATATGAACATCCATGATTTATTCTATGATTCATGTTTATGATCTTTGATATGTCGGGTATGCTCTAATATTTTCATGATCATGATCTAATACCATTATTATCATGATTATGCCTTTATATGTCCCTTTTTGACCCTTACTACGTATCTGAGATCATAACCTATGTTATATAGATTTTTATTATGTCTCATTTCTCATAGAATGTTTCTAGTCCAGAATAATGTATTGGGGGATGATGTGGTTAATTTTTTGTAGAAATGTTTATGTTTCCATGTCTCTAAAAGAAACTTTACTAATACGGACCATGAGTTCCTATTTGTATAATGGTTTAGTATTATGAAAATTTTACATAATTTTAATTTATAAAAAAGAGAGACTCTCTATATTATGTAATAGTGAAATTTGTTAGTTATCCTTTGGAATCGAGGATAAGAAACCTTTTAGAGAATACTAAGGAAATACCTAGGGATAAGATAAAGGATAAGGAAATTTATAGGAAAATTTCAGGGAATTTTTGTAAGGGATTGTTTGATTCGTATCCTAGCTATAAATCCATATCTGGATACTATATGTGGTTGTGGATATGGAAGATATTTACATGGGGTTAACTACCCTATCATGATGATCTAAGCCTGACTGCGGGTAATCCGGTACATGATAACTATCCTTGATAAACACCTGATTTGACACTATCGAGGGGTATTCTTTTGAAATGAACAAACTATTCATGAATCATCACAATGGATCGAAATAAATGTTACCTATGAATAACTTATTATAAAACTATATTGTCCTAGATTATGGAACGTGTCATAATTTATACATTCTATAGGTAAATTTTCTGGAAAGGTGGTTCCAAAAATAAGATAATTGTTTCTTACATTACGAATTTGGTTTTAGTCATTGGATGGAACCCAAAAAAACAACATTAAGGGAAATTGTGAGGGAACATAGAGAAATTTTCATCCTAATCAACTGAATGACATGGGAGTAGGAATGCAAAGAATTGTTTCTATGATTACATGATTTTTTTAAGATATAAATCATGGTAGACTACCAAATGTGCATTTGAGGGAACAAAATTCAGTTGAGCCTTTCATGAGGAAACATCCACCATATTTCATGGGGTAATATAATCTACTTATTATTGAACAATGTATTAGTAATAATAAAAATATATTCTCCATTCTCGAGTGTTTACAGCATTAGAATGTCATTATTGATGTCTATTTGTAAGAATGTGAAGTAGACAAGTGCTGGAATCTAATCAAGAATAAACGTAATCAAAATAAAATTGAATCCATGGAATGAGATGAGTTCAAGCTTTATTTTAGTATTTAATTTCCGGTTATTATTTATACCAAGATGGAGAAAGAGTTTCTTAATTTAATGTAAATGGATGATGAACCTGTTGGTACCTACAAGGATAATTTCACAAGACTTGATATGTATTCTTCAATAATTATCATAAAAAATGTAAAGATGGAATGCTCTCAGTTTCATATGGCCATTTCTTATAAGGTAATTTTCTTTAAGATATTTTAGTAGATATGATGATATTTTTCTTTTTGAAATCATGTATGAAATCGAGGATAAGTCAGGTATCAATATCAATGTTATAAAACGAAAATAAATATCATGTTTAGTGGAAATTATAAAAACAATGAAGATGTGAAGATAATAATGTAATGGCCCAGACCTCTCTGGTCCATTACTTTGTGAAATGTTGGTGTTGGAGGTGTTCTGGGAGGTCAAGGGGACTTATCCCTAACACTTTGCCAATTTTCCAGTTCTGTGAACAGTGTTTCCAGTTTTATGAACATTAATATATCGGTCTCACCGATCGGTCTGATAGATCGGTCTCACAGATCAGTTTCACAGATCGGTGTGACAAATCAGTTTCACAGATCGGTCTGACAGATTGGTTTCACGAATCGGTCTGACAGATCGGTTTCACAGATCGGTCTGACAGATCGGTTTCACAGATCGGTTTCACAGATCGGTTTCACAGATCGGTTTCACAGATCGGTGTGATAGATCAGTTTCACAGATCGGTCTGACAGATCGGTTTCACGGATCAGTCTGACAGATCGGTGTCACCAATCGGTCTGACAGATCGGTCTCACAGATCAGTTTCACAGATCGGTGTGACAGATCGGTTTCATAGATCGGTCTGAGAGATCGGTTTCACGGATCGGTCTGACAGATCGGTTTCACGGATCGGTCTGACAGATCGGTTTCACAGATCGGTTTCACTGATCAGTTTCACAGATCGGTTTCACATATCGGTTTGACAGATCCATTTCACAGATCGGTTTCACAGATCGGTGTGACAGATCAGTTTAACAGATCGGTTTCACAGATCGGTGTGACAGATCAGTTTCACAGATCGGTTTCACAGATCGGTGTGACAAATCAGTTTCACAGATCGGTTTCACAGATCGGTTTCATGTACAGTAACGGTGGGTGAACATTGTTTCCAAACTCCTACAGTTTTGCCCTTTTTACGTTTCCTTTAACATAAAATACATATAAAGCCTTATTTTAAGGGCTCCTAAGGCCGATTCAAATGCCATAAATCCTATATTAATTATTCCTAAGGCTTGGAATGTTTTACATGGTCAAACCACGTGGGTTAATGCGATCCGTTTTTAATGGAGAATTAACCGGATCTTAAACCGTCACCTCGTTAAATCTTAAAAAGGGACGAGATATCATTCTCCCTTGTTCTTTCCATTTTTTCTCAACTAAGAGGCGCTAGAACCTTTCAATCTTATCCATAGGAGTTGCACAATCAATCTTTACTCCTAGGATTGGTTCTGCTTTGGTTTTGATGCAACCAAGCTGTGTCGATCATTCTTCCACATAAGTTGTCGCGAGAGAAGGATTGTGGCCCGCTGTGTGGATAAAGGACGTCAAGAACTCTTCGAGGTAAGGGATTTGTGGCTTCTCTAATTGTGTATGTGCAATCGTAGAATTATCATGATTTATTCCATTGGATCACAATGAAATTGACCTAATTAAATACTTGAACTGGATTAAATGAATTGGTTGATCGCATGTTGTTGCTTTATACCGTGATAACAGTTTGCCTCATGTTTTCCTAGATATAGTGATATCTATGTTTTCTTTTATTTATTGTTCTTTCATGATTGAAATTGATAATGAACGTAAATCCAGAATTAATTGTTAATTAATTGGAAAGATAAAGAGGCCTGTAAATTAATCTTGTTTTTTCGTTGTTGTAGTTGTTTTAATTTGAGGATAATCAAATTAGAGATGGAAGCATGGTTGTTTAATTGTGATAGCATACTATTTAGGTATCCGTGATTGGAACCTACGAATAACAAATCTGTTAATTCAATATGGATTAGAGATAAGTTTGTGTGAGAATTTCTAAAAGGGTTTTGAGTTACCCTCTTGTTTGTTAAAGGGTCAAGAGACCATGATGTGATGTTTGTTTTCCTGTTGCGTGTGCTGTGATGTGAGCCTTGAAGGTTGTTGTGATATGTGGAGGCATGGAGGCCTTCTGGTTGTGGAAGCGGATGACGCCTAGTGTGGCGAGATGCATCAGTTTATGCATATGGGTGTCGGGGAGGACACTAGGGGTGATGGAATGGGTCGGATGTGGTTGCTAGTTGCTTTTAGTTTTCTTGAATGTTAATCTGCTTTGCTTTTCCCCACTACTCGAGGCATCTGGTCTTTCTACCATTCTTCTGAAGGAGGCGAAGACGTGCAGGGTATGCCATGTGCTTTCCGTGTTTAGCCTCTCGAGGGAGAATTGGTATATGCTCTTTCTATTGGCGGCAAAGACTCGACGGGTAGTATATCTACTCACCGTGTTGAGCCTCCTTTGTGTTTAGAAGCATAGGATGTTTTTCTAGAATGCATGGGAATGTGGAAAAGTAATTCGGTAATGAATGTTTGATTAAATGGTGAAAATCCACGGGGATGGATATGCTGGAATTTAAAGGTGATGTGAATCTTAAAAAGGAGCAGTTGTTTTTGAAAGTGATGCCAATTCAGTTTAATGTGGAATTTTTCATTCTTAATTAATTTTTAAATAATTAATTAATGTACAGTGGAACTGATAAATGAGAATCGAGTAATCTAATAAAGCTCTTCAATTGGTTGTGTGCTTATAGGATACCTAGTATTTGAAGTAGCAGCCTGGAGTCTGAGAGACATTATCTGCAATTGTATCTAACATTAGGTAATTCAAATAGTGTGGATGTGAGATATATATATATATTCTGTACTTTTTGTGTTTCTATACGATACTCCACCCTGTCGGTAAGGGAAACTGACACCCTGGGGATTCTGAGCATTGGGGGGGGGGTGTTTTCCCCAACATTCTGATGGGAGGTTGAATGGCTGACTACCCCCTTTGGCCCCGCTCTCTTCTCTTGGTAGATCTTTGTGCTGGTAGGCACAGTGGTTAGTTTTACCCATATATGTGTGTAGAGGGATGTGATGGCTTGTGGTTATTTCCCACACATATATTCTGGATATAGTATCCTATGGACTAATAAAGGTGTAACGTGTATAGGCTATAATGGCTTGAGGATCCATACTCGGAGTATGGGTTGTAATGGCTTGAGGTATTATACCCGATGTATGATACACGTTATACGAGCTGTGGTGGCTCCCGGAAACTACCTGGTTACTTTGGTTGTGAGGATGGTGTGGTGCTTCTCCCAGGTGTCAGCGGGCAAGCCTTTGTGGTGCACGAGGTGCAGATTGTGGAGCATAGCCCAAGTGTCTGCGGGCAAGCCTTTGGAGAGAGATGCACAGGACGTATGTCGTTGGGGCAAAGCGGCAAACCAGTGGGGAAGTAGTAGTGGGGTACCCTTGATATTCTTCAATATATTCCATATTCTTGTATGCGTTACTTGGTGAGAGTAGCCATGGTGAGGTTGGGAACTTAGTATACCTGTTTAGATAACGAGTTAGTTTCACCTGTTGTTCACTGGGCATTAGCATTCTTTCTTTACTTTTTCACGAGAGGCTTGGGGAGGATCCTAATGAGTATACTGTTATACTCACCCTATGTATATATAAACTGTTTTTCAGGTCACTTGGAGCAGGTTGGAGATCAAGCTGGTTACTACTATCTTGCGGTTGGAGGAGGAGCTGTTCGGGCTTGTGGTCGCTGCTGTTTTACTTTCTTTTGGGTACTTTTAGTTTTCCCTTTCAGTTGTAGTACTTTTGCATGAAATTTCATATATGTACTTGGGTTTCTTTTATTTTTCAGTTATGAGTTGGAGTTGGTTGGAGTCTATTCTATCTCTCTCTTTTACATGTGTTCTCTTAGAGGGTAATGCCTCCCATTTGTGTGTGTATTATACCCTTGGTGCTAGTCACCAACCTGGGGCCTACTGGAGGCGGGACTCGGGGGGTCATTATCTCCCTTCCAACATTTCTGGCCCAGGAGGGGTACACTTTGTGTGGAGGGGGTCGTGACAGAGTGGTATCAGAGGTCTGGTTGAGGGATAGGATGGAGTTTGGAGTTAGGCACAGGTGACGATGCATGGGATGGTAGGGCAACGATGTTATTCTTATTTAGAAAGTAGGGTAAACACTGGAGACCGGAAGAGACATAGGCGTTTAGGGACCCCTATGATCTGTTGCACAGACCTTTATGTTTACAATGGCTACTAAACAAGTGATACCGATTGCAGGGTAGAGACCTAGGAAAGGATCATGCATCATTATTCTTTGCGCTTGTGTTTGAATGGGTAGACCTTGGGATAGGTAACCTAAAATTAATAAAACAAAACAATTAATTAATTAATGTTGAGTCTTCCATATTACAGGCTTAGGAGCTCCAACAGTTGTTATTTTACAGGTATGGCTCCAGGTCAACGTCCTCGTCAGGTTTGCGCAGAAGATGCCCAGCAGGCTGTTCCAGCAGATCGCCGCCGGGTAGAGGTTGATGACGATGACAGTTGGAGGAAGACACTCCGAGAGTTACAGTGCCAGAGTCTACAGAAGTACGAGGGCTCCGTTTCAGATGCAGTCACAAAAGGCTGGTTAGAGGAGGTTGAGATCGGCTTCAGCTTGATTCATGCTCGGAAGGAACACTGGGTGTCCTTGGTTGTGACGATGCTGCGTGGAGAAGCGAGGCAATGGTGGTTCTTGTTCCTCGGTGATCGTGAGGAGTCAGCAATCTCATGGGAGGAGTTTCGAGATAGGTTTAGAGTCGAGTTTCTTTCGTCAACTGCGAAGGCGTCCAGTCGCCAGGAGCTTCTTACCCTTCGACATGGGAGCTCCAGTGTTCGGGAGTTTGGAATCCGTTTCAGGAACCTTCTACGATATGCTTCAGACCTGTTACCATATGATGAGGCTAGGGCGAGGCATTTCGAGGAGGCTTTGCATCCAGAGATCCAGCGCCAGGTCACCCCAATTATGCTGAAGACATATCTAGAGGTGCTGGCGAGGGCAGAGGTTGTTGAGAGGACTTTGGCTAGGACCGGATCATCACGAGAGGGGAATCGTCATGATTCCTCACGAAGCAGAGCTGTGGTCCTGGGTTCCCGGTTTTCAGGGCAGAAGAGTTTCCGTTCACCTGGGGGTAGGTCCCAGCCCCTTCCATCTCGTTTCTATGGAGGTAGAAACTCTCAGAACTATGCCAAGGGATCAGGCGCTTGCTTTTCTTGTGGTGGACGTAGTCCTCAGCAGCGGGAGTGCCCAACTTTTCAGAGCAGTCATCGTGCACCAGGCGCTCCACTCTAGGTTCCTCCGTTGAGGCAGTTCTAGTCGAGGTATTAGCAGCAGGTTGCACCAGCTTTAGATCACCCGAGGGTAGATGGATCAGGTAGAGGACAGCCCCATGACGCTCCCCGTCCTCAGAGAGAAGAGCGTGGTCGTGGTGGTGGTTGTCATCAGGGTCAGAGAGGCCGCAGAGGTGGTTGTGGTCAGCTTCATGCTCTAGGGTTGCCAGCCCAAGGCGAGCCACATGTCGTTCGAGGTACCCTTTGCTTGTTTTCTACCTTGGTGTATTCCTTGTTTGATTCAAGAGCAACATACTCCTTCATATCACCTACCCTTGTCCATGATTTTGGACATGAGGTAGAGAGGCTTCCAGTGCCCTTGGCGTTGACTACGCCAGTTGGAGGTCGAGATGACTTGTTTGAAATATGTAGAGACTGTGAGCTAGTGTTTGGGCAACACCGCTCTTTGGGAGATTTCCTATGATTGCGAATACAACCATATGATGTCATTCTTGGCATGGATTGGTTGTATTCAGTGCAGGCTGTTGTGGATTGCTACAGGAAGAAGGTCGTTTTCTTTGATGAAGATGGAGAGAAATTGGTGTTGGTTGGTGAGAGAGATCCTCGGATGAGTCATAGACGAGTTCCATCCTTATCATCCATGATGGCTGGGATGACACTGAGTTCTTCAGAGGTTCAACATCTGGGGTTTCCTAGGGTCGTAGAGGAGTACCCTGATGTCTTTCCAGAAGAGGTTGTATCCTTACCCCCTCGACGAGAGATCGAGTTTGGGATCAAGCTACAGCCAGGAGCGTCTCCTATCTCTATGTCTCCGTCTAGGATG
Organism: Viscum album; assembly: GCA_963277665.1. Lineage (NCBI taxonomy): Eukaryota > Viridiplantae > Streptophyta > Magnoliopsida > Santalales > Viscaceae > Viscum > Viscum album. The sequence goes on along the minus strand of OY728137.1, from coordinate 607,834,823 downwards.
GCCCCTTCTGAGTTACGAGAGCTACGTATTCAGCTCGATGGTCTGTTGCAGTGTGGTTTTGTTCGGCCAAGTGTGTCACCTTGGGGTGCACTAGTTTTGTTTGTGAAAAAGGCTGATGGCAGTTTGTGGTTGTGCGTCGATTATCGTCGGTTAAACAAAGTGACAATAAAGAACCGTTATCCTCTCCCGCGGATTGATGACCTATTCGATCAACTGGAGGGTGCAGGTTGGTTTTCAAAGATAGACTTGCAGTCAGGATATCATCATATGCGTATAAAGGATGAGGATATCCCGAAAACTGTTTTCCGCTGTCGTCATGGGAATTATGAGTTTGTTGTAATGCCATTCGGCGTGACAAATGCTCCATCTGTTTTCATGGGGTTGATGAATGTTGTGTTCCGTGAATTCCTGGACAAGTTTGTTGTGGTTTTCATCGACGACATCATTGTTTACTCCACATCTGAAGAGGAGCATGCAGAGAATCTACGAGCCGTTTTGGGAGTTCTTCGCCAACATCGGTTGTTTGGGAAGTTGTCCAAGTGTCAGTTTTGGGCTTGAGAAGTTTGTTTCTTGGGACATGTTGTGTCCCAATATGGAGTAGTTGTGGATCCTTCGAAGATAGAAGCAGTGGTGTCTTGGCCAGCCCCCAAGACCGTGTCAGAGGTGTGAAGTTTCCTTGGTCTCACAGGCTATTATAGGCGGTTTGTGGATAATTTCTCTCAAGTTGCGACTCCTCTGACAGCTTTGACCAGGAAGGATCAAGCATTCATATGGACTGATCAGTGTCAGACAGCTTTCGAGTATCTAAAGGATATGTTGGTCAGTGCTCCAGTCCTTTGTCTTCCAGCGGAGGGAGTACAGTTTGATGTTTTCTGTGATGCTTCACATCTGGGGCTAGGCTGTGTTCTCATGCAGCAGAGGTCTGTTGTTTCTTATGGGTCTCGGCAGTTGCGTCCCCATGAATTCAACTATGCCACCCATGATCTTGAGTTGGCAGCCGTGGTGTTTTCACTGAAGTTGTGGAGACATTACCTCATTGGTGAGCGCTTTGTGGTTTTCACCGATCATAAGAGTTTGAGGTATGTTTTCTCTCAGCGGGATTTGAACTTGCGGCAGCGTCGGTGGATGGAGTTCTTGCAGGAATACGACTTCGAAATATCGTATACACCTGGGAAGGGAAATGTTGTTGTTGATACACTGAGCCGAAAGTCACATAATGATGTTGTGCGTGAATCTGGTGATTCCTGGAGAGTGATGGAAGATCTATCATCTTTGCATCTTGATACGGGAGAAGTTGGGGGTAGAGGTTGTCTTTTCCAGATGACGGTGCAGTCATCCCTGATGCAGAAGGTGGAAGAGTCTCAGTTGGGTGATCTAGAGGTGGATGTTTGGAGAGACAGAGTTGTATGTGGTGAGGACCATGATGGTTGGTCGGAGAATGAACTACACCGAGTGTTGTATCATGACAGGCTTTTTGTTCCCTTGGCGATGCACGAGACGGTTCTCCGAGAGTTCCATAGTTCACCCTTGGAAGTACATCCTGGTGTGACAAAGATGTACCGATCCTTGAGGAGTCAGTTTTGGTGGCCTGGGATGAAGCGTACAGTTGTAGAATGTGTGTCTCGATGTTTAGTCTGCCAGAAGGTGAAGGCCAAACACCGTGTTCCTGGTGGTCTTCTCCAGCACTTAGATATTCCTCAGTGGAAGTGGGAGGACATCTCAATGGACATTGTTATAGGTTTACCTTGAACTCCGGGAGTTCATGATGCTATATGGGTGGTAGTGGATCGTTTAACTAAATCGGCCCACTTCATAGCAATCAAGGAGTCGAGCTCAGTGGAGGTTTTGTCGAAGCAGTATCTGGAGGTGGTGGTGAGGCTTCACGGAGTTCCTAAGACGATCATTTCTGATAGAGATCCTCGTTTTACCTCCAGGGTGTGGAGAGGTCTCCAGCAGGCTTTTGGCTCTCAACTGTGCCTTAGCACTACTTTTCATCCTCAAACGGATGGTCAGACAGAGCGAACCATCCAGACTCTCGAAGACATGTTGTGCTCTTGTGTTCTTGATTTTGGAGGTTCATGGACAAAGCACTTACCCTTGGTAGAGTTTTCTTACAAAAATAGTTTTCACTCGACCATCGGTATGGCGCCGTTTGACGCTTTGTATGGCCAGCCATGTCGTTCTCCGTTGTGCTGGACTGGGGTCGGAGAGTCTGCAATTCTCGGACCAGAACTAGTGCAGAATACAACAGAGATGGTTCAGGTGATTCGTGAGAGGATGAAGACAGCACAAGATCGTCAGAAATCTTATGCTGATCAAAGAATGAGACCCTTATAGTTTAATGTTGGGGATCATGTGTTTCTAAAAGTGACTCGCCGTCGTGGGCAGCGAAGGTTTGGTCGTGGAAGTAAGCTTTCTCCCCGTTTTGTTGGGCCTTTCAAGGTGTTATCTCATGTTGGAGGTGTGGAGTATCGAGTTGCACTTCCCCCTCAGATGAGTCGGATACATGATGTTTTCCATGTATCGCAGCTCTGTCGTTACCTTCATGATGAATCTCATGTTATCGATTGGGGAGAGATCGATATTGGTGATGATGCAACCTTCGAGGAGCAACTTGATGAGATCCAAGAACGCAAGGAGAATGTGTTGTGTGGGAATTCTATCCTCTTAGTTCGTGTCTTGTGGCGACACGGTGCCATGGATGAGAGTACCTGGGAGTGTGAGTCACAGATACGTGCTCAGTACCCAGAGTTGTTTAATGTTTAACTCCTTTCATTTAATGATGTTTTCTTTGTGGTTGGACCTTTCATGTTTTATTTATGTAACTTTGATGTGATGTCATGTTTGAATTGTTTGGTTATGAATTGTTTGTTTCCATACTCTCGGATGTCGTAGTTTTGTTCCAGATTTTGAACAACTCATGGTGGTTTTCCTCTGAGAGGTATCTTATGGGTTGGTTGTTCGGACCCCTCTTTTCTTCTGGGTTGGTTTTTAATTCTCGAGGACGAGAATGTTTTGAGAGTTATCTAATGTAATGGCCCAGACCTCTCTGGTCCATTACTTTGTGAAATGTTGGTGTTGGAGGTGTTCTGGGAGGTCAAGGGGACTTATCCCCAACACTTTGCTAATTTTCCAGTTCTGTGAACAGTGTTTCCAGTTTTATGAATAGTAACAGATCGGTCTCACCGATCGGTCTGACAGATCGGTCTCACCGATCGGTCTGACAGATCGGTCTCACAGATCAGTTTCACAGATCGGTGTGACAAATCGGTTTTACATATCGGTCTGACAGATCGGTTTCATGGATCGGTCTGACAGATCGGTTTCACAGATCGGTCTGACAGATCAGTTTCACAGATCGTTTTCACAGATCGGTGTGACAGATCGGTTTCACAGATCGGTGTGAAAAATCGGTTTCACAGATCGGTCTGACAAATCGGTTTCACGGATCGGTCTGACAGATCAGTTTCACCGATCGGTCTGACAGATCGGTCTCACAGATCAGTTTCACAGATCGGTGTGACAGAACGGTTTCACAGATCGGTCTGACAGATCGGTTTCACGGATCGGTCTGACAGATCGGTTTCACCGATCGGTCTGAGAGATCGGTTTCACAGATCGGTTTCACAGATTGGTTTCACAGATCGGTTTCACAGATCAGTGTGACAGAACAGTTTCACAGATCGGTTTCACAGATCGGTGTGACAGATCAGTTTCACAGATCGGTTTCACAGATCGGTTTCACATATCGGTGTGACAGATCAGTTTCACAGATCGGTTTCACAGATCGGTGTGACAGATCAGTTTCACATATCAGTTTCACAGATCGGTTTCATGTACAGTAACGGTAGGTGAACAGTGTTTCCAGACTCCTATAGTTTTGCCCTTTTTACGTTTCCTTTAACGTAAAATACATTTAAAGCCTTATTTTAAGGGCTCTTAAGGCAGATTCAAATGCCATAAATCCTATATTAATTATTCCTAAGGCTTGGAATGTTTTACCTGGTCAAACCGCGTGGGTTAATGCGATCCTTTTTTAATGGAGAATTAACCGGATCTTAAACCGTCACCTCATTAAATCTTAAAAAGGGACAAGATATCATTCTCCCTTGTTCTTTCCCTTTGTTCTCAACTAAGAGGCGCTAGAACCTTTGAATCCTTTCCGTACGAGTTGCACAATCAATCTTTACTCCTAGGATTGGTTCTACTATGTTTTTGATGCAACCAAGCTGTGTCGATCATTCTTCCACATAAGTTGTCACGAGAGAAGGATTGTGGCCCGCTGTGTGGATAAAGGATGTCAAGAACTCTTCGAGGTAGTGGATTCATGGCTTCTCTAATTATGTATGTGCAATCGTAGAATTAGCATGATTTATTCCTTTGGATCACAATGAAATTGACCTAATTAAATACTTGAACCAGATTAAAAGAATAGGTTGATCGCATGTTGTTGCTTTATTCCGTGATAATGGTTTGCCTCATGTTTTCCTAGATATAGTGATATCTATGTTTTCTTTGATTTGTTGTTCGTTCATGATTGAAATTGATAATGAATGTAAAGCAAGAATTAATTGTTAATTAATTGGAAAGATAAAGTGGCCTGTAAATTAATCTTGTTTTTCCGTTGTTGTAGTTGTTTTAATTTGAGGATAATCAAATTAGGGAAGGAAGCATGGTTGTTTAATTGTGATAGCTCACTGTTTAGGTATCCTTGATTGGAACCTACGTATAACAAATCTGTTAATTCAATATGGATTAGAGAACAGTTTGTGTGAGAATTTCTAAAAGGGTTTTGAGTTACCCTCTTGTTTGTTAAAGGGTCAAGAGCCCATGGTGTGATGTTTGTTTTCCTGCTGCGTGTGCTGTGATGTGAGCCTGGATGGTTGTTGTGATATGTGGAGGCATGGAGGCCTTGTGGTTGTGGCAGCGGATGATGCCTAGTGTGGCGAGATGCATCAGTTTATGCATATGGGTGTCAGGGAGGACACCAGGGGTGATGGAATGGGTTGGATGTGGTTGCTAGTTGCTTGCGGTTTTCTTGAATGTTAATCTGGTTTTCTTTTCCCCACTGCTCAAGGCAGCTCGTCTTGCTACCATTCTTCTGAAGGAGGCGAAGACGCGCGGGGTATTCCATGTTTTTTCCGTGTTTAGCCTCTCGAGAGAGAATGGGTATATGCTCTTTCTATAGGCGGCAAAGACTCGACGTGTAGTATATCTACTCACTGTGTTGAGCCTCTTTTGTGTTTAGAAGCATATGATGTTTTCTAGAATGCCTGGGAATGTGGAAAAGTAATTCTGTAATGAATGTTTGATTAAATGGTGAAAATCCACGGGGATGCAGATGCTGGAATTTAAAGGTGGTGTGAATCTTAAAAAGGAGCAGTTGTTTTTGAAATTGATGCCAATTCAGTTTAATGTGGAATTGTTCATTATTTATTAATGTTTAAAGAATTAATTAATGTATAGTGGAACTGAAAAATGAGAATGGAGTAATCTAATAAAGCTCTTCAATTGGTTGTGTGCTTATAGGATACCTAGTCTTTGAAGTAGCAGCCTGGAGTCTGAGAGACGTTAGCTGCCGTTGTATCTAAGACTAGGTAATTCCCATAGTGTGGATGTGAGATATATATATATATTCTGTACTTTTTGTGTTTCTTTACGCTACTCCACCCTGTCGGTAAGGGAAACTGACACCCCGGGGATTCTGAGCCCTGGGGGGGTGTTTTCCCCAACATTCTGATGGGAGGTTGAATGGCTGACTACCCCCTTTGGCCCCACTCTCTTCTCTTGGTAGATATTTGTGCCGGTAGGCACAGTGGTTAGTTTAACCCATATATGTGTGTAGAGGGATATGATGGCTTGTGGTTATTTCCCACACATATATTCTGGATATAGTAACCTATGGACTACTATAGGTGTAACGTGTATAGGCAATAATGGCTTGAGGATCCTTACTCGGAGTATGGGTTGTAATGGCTTGAGGTACTATAACCGATGTATGATACACATTATACGAGCTGTGGTGGCTCCCAGAAACTACCTGGTTACTTTGGTTGTGAGGACGGTGTGGTGCTTCGCCCAGGTGTCTGCGGGCAAGCCTTTGTGGTGCACGAGGTGAAGATTGTGGAGCTTAGCCCAGGTGTCTGCGGGCAAGCCTTTGGAGAGAGATGCACAGGACGTATGTCGTTGGGGAAAAGCGGAAAACCAGTGGGGAAGTAGTAGCGGGGTACCCTTGATATTCTTTACTATATTCCATATTCTTGTATGCGTTACTTGGTAAGAGTAGCCATGGTGAGGTTGGGAACTTAGTATACCTGTTTAGATAACGAGTTGGTTTCACTTGTTGTTCACTGGTCTTTAGCATGCTTTCTTTACTTTTGCACGAGAGGCTTGGGGAGGATCCTACTGAGTATACTGTTATACTCACCCTATGTATATATAAACTATTTTTCAGGTCACTTGGAGCAAGTTGGAGATCAAGCTGGTTACTACTAGCTTGCGGTTGGAGGAGGAGCTGTTCGGGCTTGTGGTCGCTGCCGTTTTACTTTCTTTTGGGTACTTTTAGTTTTACCTTTCAGTTGTAGTACATTTGCATGAAATTTCATATATGTACTTGGGTTTCTTTTATTTTTCAGTTATGAGTTGGAGTTGGTTGGAGTCTATTCTATCTCTCTATTCTGCATGTGTTCTCTTAGAGGGTAATGCCTCACATTTGTGTGTTTATTATACCCTCGGTGCTTGTCGTCATCCCAGGGCCTACTGGAGGCGGGACTCGGGGGTCATTATCTCCCTTCTCACATTGCCGGCCCAGGAGGGGTACACTTTGTGGGGAGGGGGTCGTGACAAATAATTTCATTATTCTCTATGTGTGGGAAGAAGCATGGTGAAAATTTTCTTAGTGGTTATGTTGGTTGTAGTTTGTGTTAAAGGGTTAGCCATTTTGTATTTGATTTCTGAAGTATTGGGAAGATGATAGCTAATGATTCCAATGGGTAAAAAGTGGCACATAATACACCTAAAAAAATTTAGTGACACATTTGTAAGGATAATAATCATTATGATAAGAAGTTCCAAAACCAAGGGTTGGTGATAATTAATGATGTCATTAACCTCTTACTCTGATAGATAATGGGAAATATCATACAATCCCTATATATAACGAGGGGTGAGAAAATGAAATGATGAATGGTACACCTACCATCCACTATGAAACTCATAATGTTTTATTTAATTATGGATCTACACAAACATTTATATCTATATAGTCTGACAAGTGTGGTACGATTCCACCAAAACATTTTGATCTAGAATTAGTAGTGAAACCCCAAAATACTATGATGATTCCTTTAAAAGTTTATGATTCAACTATTTTTGATGTTTGATGGAATGCGCTTCTTGAAAATCTATTCTTTATTCATTTGGTTGAATTTGATTTCATCTAAGGCATTCATTGGATTTCTCTCCACAAATGCCACATAAATTTTCATTTAATGTATTTTAAATTTGATATTTTAAACCCTCCTATAATCATTTATCAATGTAAAGATAAGTATGAACATCCTAGGGAAATTACATCCAGGGTATGAGACTTAATTTTTATTCAAATATTTTTTATCTCAAATGGTGGGTGATAATATAGTCATTAATGATATGCCTATTATTAATGTTTTTTGATTTCTTTCCTATATATTTTCTTAGCCATACAGAAAAACATGATGTTGCGTTTCTAATAGTACTAATTCATGGATCCACAATTATATTAAATACACCTTATAGAACGACCTAGATTGTGTTGGAGGAATTGAAGAATAATCTCCATGAAACCCTTAACCAGGGATTCAATCATTCATTTGTGTTTCCTTGGGGTACAACCATTATTTTTTTTAAAATTAATGATGGATCAATGCAACTTTACATTGAGTATCAATAGTTGAATTAGATCACAATCAAGAACATGTATCAACTTCTCCATATTGATGATTAGTTTGATAAACTATGTCGAGGTCAATACATTTCAAATATTGACCTTCGTTTTTGATATCATCAATAAAGATTTATGGTAGAGGATGTACAAAAAATTAAATTTTGTAAAATTTATGGAAACTATTAATATAGAGTAATGTCTTTTGGTCTTAATAATTCCCCTTATATATTCATGAATTTAATGAATAGAAGATTTAGAGATTACCTCAACCTGTTTTTGTAGTCATTATAAATGATCTTCAAATATATTCCAATATAAAGTAAGTGCATGAAGATAACTTGATAATTTTTCTAAGGACACTATATATGGATATTCTGTATAAAAAATCACAATGAGTGAATTTTTTCAAAAAAAATGTTCATTTTTTGGGTCACATAATCTCAATGGACACTAATTTATTTTCATCCACCAACATAATAGGATATTAGATGTATCATATAGAAAAATAGCGATTGAGAGTAATAAATTTCATTGTATAGATAGATATTATCTATGTTTTGTGGAGAATTTCTCTGGACAACCTATTACTCTGACCATGTTAACTCTGAAGGGTGGAACGTTCCTCTAGACATAGGAATTTGAGCAGAATATCAAGGAAATAAATGGAAGGTTAGTTAGTGAACCAATTCTCAAAATACCCTATGGTGGAAAATTTTTGTTTAATATATAATGATGCATCCAATAAGGGATTGTGGTGTTTTCTTCTATAAAATAACATGGTTATCACTTATGACTCGTAGAAGTTGATGATTCATGAGAAATACTTCCCAAATCATGATTTGGAGTTACCGATGGTCTTTTTTGAATTAACGATATGGATGAATTATCATTATGGATAAATGTGTTGTATATATAATGGTCATAAAATTATAAAATATATATTCATCTATATAGATTTGACCATATATCAGAGAATATGGTTGGATATGTTAAAGGATTGTGTCCACTCAATACATTATAACACTGGTATAGAGAACAAGGTGGAGGACGGTTTATGTTGAATGGATCATAATATCTTCTACATGATGTGGTTCACAAAAGATACAAGATTTCTGGATTTTCAATGGATAGATTTAGAAATCGTAATGGAAGTGGAAAAATATTCGCTTTCTCAAATGAATGATCAACCCTCTATCCAAGTGAAGATAAAGGTGGTGTAGAAAGAAATGTGGAGCTAAAAAAATTAAATGAGGAATGTTCTTGATTTTAACAATGATCAATATGGAATGATGAGGATGAGGAACAACGTATTTGTTCTTTCCTTACTAGATATGAAGAAGTATATGTTAGATAATGTTCATAGTTATTCATTAAATATTCATCCTATAAGTATGAAGATATACATGTATTTCAAAAATATTATAGCAGCATGACATGATGAGAGATTTAACAGAGATTGTATCTAGGTTATTGGAATGCCAAAAAGATAAAGATAAAAGACAATAACTTATGGGGTTGATGGATCTATTACCCACACCAAAATGAAAATAGGTGAAAATCACTATTGATTTTTACCTTGGGCTACCCAAAACCTCTAATGTTTTTTCTTCTATATGTATGTTATTATATAACATTACTTAGAAAGAGCAATTTATATCTATAAGATAAGACTTATTTTTGGATTATATTTACAAGATATAAATTCTGAATTTGGTATGGTTTAATGGAGGACAACATTATATTATATCCGATCAGGATCTGAGGTTTACCTCAATATTTGCAAAAATCAAGTAGCATGAAGTAGATATATATTTTATTTTCATATTAGCTTATAATCCTCAGAAATATTAGAAATATGAAATAATAATTCAAACCCAAAATTATATGCTGAGATCATGTTCTTTATATTTCAAGTTTTTTTGGTATCAACACCTTCATCTAGTCTATTTTTCACTAAACAAAAAATTTCACACAATAATTTAGATAAAACATTATGAATCCCTTTTGTGGAATAAATTTTTATATCCAACATGTTGTGATGATGTTGGAGAAAGGAGGTTATTTGGAACTGAGAACACTGATGAAATGGTCTAGATTGATTGAACTATTCATTAGCATATCAAGAAAGATCAATGTTGGTAGAAACGTTTTCTTGATAAAAACAAGCATGATCAAGAATTTGAAGTTGTTGGTAAAGTGATTCTTCAAAATCCAGCATTGAAAAATTTTATGAGATTCGTGAAGAATGGAAAACTAATCTCTATGTATATCAGTACCTTTGAAATTATTGATCACATTGAGATGGTATCCTATCCCTTCTAAATTCCCCCAAATCTTTCTCAATTCCATGATATATTCCATATTTCTCTCTTGAGGAAGTGGATACCTGGTCCATCATTTGTATTGAACTTAGAAATCATGTCGTTGTAGTGATATCGTTCTTATGAGGTACAACCCGTTAAATTTCTATACCTTATAAGGAATGTTCTATGAAACAATACCACCCATATAATCAATGTTTTGTAGAGAAATCTCTAGTTGTATAAAGATTTGTTGAAACTTGAGGACATGTTGAATCATATGATTCATCATTTTTATACAGATTGATTAGTTTTAAGGAAAAAATCATTTTAAGTGCGGTAGAATATAACACCATGAGTTTTTATGAACCTTTTTTCCCTAAATAAATATTATTTTAATTTATGTCTTATGAAGAAAATAGTTGAACATTCATTTTACACATTAACGAATCTTCATAAATTAAAAAAAACACCTACATACTTTATATTACGTGGAACATCAACTTTTTATACATTACACAAACATCAAATCAGTGTATGTTACACACAACATCGATGTTTTAGTAAAATATAATTTTATTATTATAATTATTTAAATGGGTTAATTATAACCTTTCCATTAAACAAAGTATTAATAATAGTATTAGTAAAATTTAATATATTAACTATAATTTTTTATATAAAAAACATATTTATAATGAATGAAATATCTTTTGGTAAAGTTCTTATATGTTTAAAAATACTACTTTATTAAATGAACATTTCATGTCCATATTTGAAAAATAATAATATTAATTTTAGAAACATTTAGAAATTTATAATTTTTAAATTAACATAATTTTTTAAATTTATAATTTAAAAATTATCTTTGGGTGAATTCAGTAGATTTTTTTGAGAATCATCATTTTTTCGTAAATAGTGAAAAATACTAGTTTTAAATTCAAAACTAAATTTTCATCTAATTTATTAATAAGGATAAATATTATTGTAATTTGGTTTAACATTTTAATTATATAATTTTGATCAATAAACCCAATGTGGTTCATTGGATCAAATTTATCATCAAAATTTGTAATAAAAATACTACAAAACTATAGAATTTTTTTACGTCTAAATCCTGCATTGTCGACCCCTTCGCAAGATTAATTTTTAATTAAAATTAGACACTTATGTGATTAAAAATTTTAAAAATGTTTTCCATATTTTGAATTAGGAAAAATTATAAATTATGACAAGGATAAAATTGTTTTTACCAAAAATAATAGGTACAATAATTAAAATTAAATACATCTATTATGTAAAAATTAAGCTTAACTATAGAATAAGCCATAAATTTAGTACCAAAAATTACATATAATGTTATCCAAAATCCACTTGATGGAAATTAATAGTATATTATCCTTCACATTGGTTACTTAAAATGATTTTTATTACTTTATTTAGTAAAAAAATGTGGGTATAACCAACATGTTATAGAAAATGACATTGGTGTCCTTCGCCTTCCCTATTAATGGAAACCACCTCTCCCTATTATTCACACCTCTTAAAAAACATAGGTCCAAACAAGATATTAAAAATAAAATTCCCAATATACCTCCCAAACTAATATAATAAAACCTTTTGGATGAAATAAATGCATGGAATTCTTTTTGAGAAATCCAAAAGGAGTTACCTGATTATAAAATAAGATTTTCTCTCAAACTCATTTTCATTATTTTCATTCTCCACCCCTCAACTCACATTATTAAGTAATGGTATAAAAACCCATTATCTAAAATATAATAGAATTGTTTTATTCTATTTTCTAACTATGATTACACACATCTCCATCTAATGGGTAGAGAACATAATATTATTGTTCACCGTGAAATGCTGCCTCACATGATGAGGATTGTTTATTTTTCCTTTACCACCTCTCATGGTGGAAATTTTGATGATAACTCTATTTATAAATGTAAAATATTATATATATTATATAATTAATCTTATCTTTTTATTTTACCACACAAATATTTTTTACATTACATTTTATGTAAATATGATTATTTTGTTTGAGGAAATATAGACTACTCCCCCCTCGAAGTGATGTGATTCATTCATAGACAACGTGAAATACATTAATATTGGTTTTAGTGAAATTATATAATAGATATTATATAATAATTCTATAATAATAATGATATATATACATATATATACACATATTTCAAGTTAACATATTTCTTTCAACAAGATTATAAAATTGGAAACAATGTTCATGTATATGTACGACATACCATCACCATAAATGGTGTATTATGTTTCATAATTCGATATTATATAGATAATTATAAGGCAAATATAATTAATATACATTATATTTATATATTAGAGTAAATTATATAATAATTAAAAAATTATAAGGACATAATATATAAAATATCAAGACACATGCTAAGAACAAAATAGATATTACACGATGTTAAATCATAATATGATATTATAAAAAAAATGGTGAAATAATGTAACAATAAAGATGCATATGATATTTTATATAATAATATGGTTTAAAAAATATTTATAATAAATTTATATTAATTATACATCTATTTTGAATGAGTTTTAAGAGATTAATGTAAAAAGGTAAGGGTATTTCCTCTCACTTTTTATTTCTATGAGATAAATGCTTTATCCACCACCCATTGCTTTTGTGTGGCGTTTATACATCCCATGGATAAATTATATGATCATTATAATTAAATTTATTTGTATTTACATATCCTTTTGATTATATTTAATAAATGAGATTCATATCATAAAAATTAGATAACCATTAAAGTAATTTTTCCTCAAATTGCCTTCTTTGAGACACATGCGTTGTTATGAAAATATACTTTCCATGAGGTGTATATACATCAGTTTAAATATTTTATAATGAATCTATTTATTATAAGAATATTTTATTATTTTCTTAAATAACATTAATTATATGTATTGTATGAACCAATGTAATAATTTGGTATTAGTTTATTGAAACAATCTCATCAATTTCTAAGATTTTTAATGATTATGAATATTTTATAAAATATTATCATCCTTGTCTCTGGAAAAATACTGATTTTAGTTATGATATTTTTATTCATGTTATATCAATTAATTATCACCATTTTACACTATTTTAAAATTATGATATATAATAGATTTTTTTCTGAAAATTTTACTATATTTATGTCTTCAGTCATTGATCTGTTTTATTTAAAAAAACCTTTTTACAACATTTTATAATAAATGTATTCAAATGATACTTGATGACGATTTTAAAGGTAAAATTTTTCTTAAAATGTGCAGTTTTTTCAAATATTCTTTTATATGTTTTCAAAATATTTTCAAATAACATGGTTTTCAAAAAAAATAGAAATATTTTTCCAGTGGAGAAAATAAATTTTCCTAATTTTTTTGGAAACATATATAAAAATTACTTTTCTACAGGTTATGATCTGATTACATGTTTATGATACCAATTTAATTTATTGGATTATGATATGATGGTAAATGATATTATGGCACATGTATTTATTATTTCATTATGATATGGGTGGGACTTAAATCTTCCTCTAATGTATTAGGTAAATATTATCTTCTCCTGAGATAGACTAAGATAGTCTTATGAGTAATCCTTGACTACTAATATGGATATGTGAGAGAACCATGAAAACAACGATTTTAATAGGTGTGAACTTGTCCAACAAATATGGTCATGGGAGTGATCCATGAATACCAAGATGGAATGGGGAATGAACCCATACTATAAAGATGTTTTTGTTAGCAATGGCATGGATACTATGAGAATTATATTATATGCTTATGTGTCTCCAACAATTCAAGGTTTATTCCTATAATATGCCATTATGAATTATATTATTTTCTTCTTTTTGAGTCCTGTATCATGAATTATGAATCATAATTCCATGATTTATGTTTATGATCTCTGGTATTCATATTACATTCTTTAATTTCCCAACACAAGTTCTCATACCCTTATTCTCATGATTATACTTATGTATCTCACCAGTTTACCCTTTCATAGAATATAAGATAAAGACATTTTAGGTTTCCTTCCCCCCTGTTACGAAGATATGTATTATGAATTATGTGTCTATAAAGGGTGATAGTAATGAAGAACTTGGTTGGAGAATATGTTTCTCATTTATGTACAAGTGTTTATGTTTCGATGTTTATAATGGCACTAGACTAATTTGGTCATTGGGCATAATTTTTTATAAAATTTTATGTATTACAAAAAAAAATAGGTAATTCTAATATATCAAATGGGAGTGTAATATTAATTATACATTATTTAAAATATGCTCACTAAAAATTAAGTGTGAGGTAAGTGATTTATTAACTCAAATTCCATTCAATTTGATAAACTTCTCCTTTATCGATTATGTAATTCTAAGAATGTGTTGGTAAATAAAATTTATAGTTTTATGTTATATTTCAATTTTTATTTTTATTTACATTTTATACTCAAAATGAATTCATAAATTAATCACCACATCAATGATATAACATTTTTAAGGGACATCATATGAATTTCCCTTCAGCGGGGCATATTTTAATGTTCTGAAACCAATTTCTTCTATATGGTGTATATAGATACTCCTTGACAAGTAATATCCTCACTAATTTTATAAAAAAATTATTTTATCTTTGAATTTTATTTATTTCATCAAAGTGTATTTCAATTTAAAATTAACCAGTGGTAAAAGTTATAGAAAAATCTCCCCTAATTTTTGGATTTACATATTTCTCTTAGAATAATTAGATTATTATGGTAATTTTCCATTTTAAAGTAAATTCATATTAAATATACATATTATTTTATTATTTATATCATTATTTCATAAATGTTACACTATTTATAAATATTATGTTAAGATTGATTTTTTAATAAATATTGGAAATATTGATAAATTGTTTAACCTTAACCAATATAGATATTTGTTGATGATGAATTTTATATCATGAAATATATCTATTATTCGATATTTTAATAGTTATTGAAACTATATATATGGGTGTGAATCAGTATTATATATCACCCTAATGGTTTAGCAGGTCAAATGAGACAAATTACTAATCTATAATAAAAGCATTGTTACCTGTTGTTTTAAATAGTCTTCTTAATGGCCTTAATGGTAGAAGTGTCATGATGCATGATATTATGGAATCCAATAATTAATAATTTCCTTCATTAATAACTGATTTGTTATTATTGAAGATATATTTATAAGTATATTATCTATGTATTCATTTCTCTTTCAGTTTATTTATTAAATGGAATGTGTTTTTAGTTATTTACTTTAACATATTAATTATGTATTGTCTTATTATCCATGATATTTTCAGAGTAGTATTATCTCTCAGTTAATGTCATTATATGTTTCTTGATTAAATATATTGTTTTTTATTCATTTAAAATTCCATATTAATTATTCTATATCTAATTAACCAAGAAATATTCTTAATGATATTATCTCTGGATACACTTCCTTCACAGTTTATTGATTACATGGATTGTGTGTTCGATTATTTAACGTTAAATACAGATAATTCATATATATTCAGGGTTGATTAAATAATGATTAACTATAAATTTGAATTTTATTTCACTCTTATGTTTTTCCATTCATAGGAATACGAAAATTTTACTATGATTGATATCCAAGGATATGCGAGAGGGTGAATATAATTCTCAAAAAACTTATAACATTTATATTCCAATTTAATGGATGAATCATGTATATAAATTATTTACCAATAATAGTAAACTATTTTTTACTTTTTTATTTTATTAATTAACGTTTTTTCCATTAAATAATTTTAACACCATTTCTGAGCTCTTAGTGTTGGGGTATCTACACATTGAAATGGATTACAATACTACGATCTTATGATAACCCCTTCATCTATTTCTGGATTCCTAGTGTTGTTTTTTATTATAATATGCATAAAACTGAATATTAAATATATGTATTCATTTGGTTTTTTGAGTAAATAATTATTAACAATATGTTTATGTAACCTACTTCCAAAAACACAAAACAATTTTGTATTCAATAATGATGGATTCATAGTGATATGTAAGGAATATATAATGTTAATGATTTAAAAAATTTGTTCTCTATTTTGCTCAACTTATTTTAAATATTAATCCTATTTTAAACAAAACATCATTTATATACTCTCTGTTGATATTAAAACATTATAGATAACAATATTTAGAAAAAATAAAATTAATGTCTCTATATTATATAACAAGTTAGTTATTTTAATTATAATAAATAAAAACAGATATTCCAAACAATCAAATATACCATGATAGAATAGAACTAAAATTGGGTACCACACAAATATGTGTCTATCCATTATCTAGTATAGGAAAATACAACATCCCACACATTTGAAAAAAATAAATACCATTCTTAATGATTAATATTTTAAATGGAAACGAACATAATAATAATGAAACTATTAATCTCTCTCAATGTACATTTTTAAACTCCATTATTCCTATAAAATATAAAATCCAATGGGATTAAATACTATTGTAGAAACCAAAAAAATGGTCATGAATATCATCATTGTATACCAATATGTTCATAATTTACTCATTTTTTCAACATCATATCTCAAAAACATTAGAGATCATGATGATATATGAAAATATAACCTATATAGAAAAAATCATTTGTATTATACATATTGGATGAAGTTAAAATTTATATGAAAAGAATCTAATATTATCTATTAAATGAATGGTTTGTATAATAATAATATAATTCTTACTCCCCATGCATAACCTCTACAAATAACCATGTTGATAAAAAATCAAATAATTATTATTATTATCATTATACACAAACTATAACTGTCAATTTCTCCCTTCAATGCATGACATATATATTATATCTATAACTTAATCTACTAATTATGATTACTAATAATAAATTTTCAATGAAAATATTTAATCTAGTGAATATATTTTTCAAATGATTAACCATTTATTTGATTATTAATTATCATTAATGGCATCAACAAGGTGAAACAATGAAAATATAATTTATATCAAACAATAAGTTTTAAATTATATTCTAAATTAGATATTTTTATCTTTTGAACCATATAAATCTGTATATAATCACCCAGATTAATACTCATCAAATAATTAAACAGTGATAACAATATGATTTCCACGAAATGTGACGACTTCAACCATTAATCCAAAATAACGTATATGATGTAACCTCATACAAAATAATTATAATCTCATCATATGTGATCTATTAACATAAAATTCAAAATTTTAATCATTATTTTTAATAGTTATCTAGTTAATTAATGATTATATACCTTCAAAAACATACCTATTAAATAATAAATTCCAAATCGCAACACCCATATCTCTATATCTGGGTGTTATACATATTTATATAATATTGTATTAATGATAAAAAATGATGTAATATATTTTTTCATATTTGATACGAAGGAAAAGTTTCATCTCAATTGAAAAACCTTATAAATATCATCCCAAAGGATATCATCAATTACTTACCATGAATTAACCATCCCATATGTGTTTTTACCTATCTAAAAATGATTTAACATCTACAGTACGATCACTAAGATGGGACTCCACCAGCACTATAGTTAAGGAAGAATATATATTCATTTTTTATTTTTAATCTTCATATGAACCAAACCATAACTCTGAAGGATTTTAGAGAAAATTTTAACTTTTCATCTATGTGTATGACTCGTTCAATTAACCATAATTTAACTATGATGGTTATTGTTTGAAAAAATTTAAGATGTGATGTCTAAAATAAATAAAATATTGATGAGTGAAAAAATTGTTCAATTAGGATGGTTTCATTGTTGAGGCACTTAGGAACATCAGTATCACCAGCTACCCAGTAGTCCCCACTGAATTTTCTGCCTGATGGGATCAATACCATCTACATATAAAAACTCTCCCAATTAATCTATTAGATAATACTATATTTATAAGGAATTAGGTAGTATACCACCTATCCAACGGGCTCGGTAGCTATTCTGGGAGCCTAGGCCACCAGTTCACTAGTGGGCCTATAATGGATTCCCAATGGGGTTCACTGTGAATTTGTTAATGTATAGTTTATTTGGAATTTTTTATTGTGAGTAACCCTAAATATTCATCAATCTAGATTTAATAATTAAGAACAAAATTTATTATAGAGTATTGTTTTCCCCCAAATAAAAAATTCAAATGATCTAAGGTTGATTAAAATGGAATTTTTTATAGAATATTTTCTAGAAACTTAGATTATCTTCAATTGTGGCTTTAAATTTCATCATTTTATAGTGGAAAATATTATAGATATTCAGGGATGATCCTATTAATATGATTGTGATATTAATGTCCATTAATGTAAATATTGTTTTTACATCCAATTCCACTCGATTATATTGTATAACGAATGATTGTGGGAATTCTGTTTATTTAAGGATCAGATGATAATCCCACTATATCATAATTGAATTATTAATGATTGATAATTTTTTAGAAGGACATTTCTTGAGAATGTTTGGCAAGGATGAAAATCCTTTTTTAATAGGGTTTTCCACAATAGTGTTTCTATGATGAATATTTCTATATTAGATAATTGTGTTATATTTACCATTAAAACATAGAATTGATTTGGTGGTTTTTTTATTTTGGAAGATAGTGTATGAAAATACTTTCATGAAATTTATTTTATGATTTTTCTTGGTATGGTTTTTTTATTCGATGGATTCATCAAAATGTACCAATTTTTATTATATTAAATTATCCCTTTTATTATTGTCGTTCAATAGGAATTTTACAAAAAATGACATGGGAATTGTGAACTGGTCCTTCCAGGGATGAGTGGTCATGGTTCTATCAATGCGAAAATATATGAACCTTATAGTGATTATTAGAGTCTAAAGGGGCGCAGTTGAGTTTGATAATGATAATATTATTTTCTTATAAAATAATTTACTTTGATTAAGGTATTTGGCACCATGTACTAAACCATTTAGTAATATGTATGATTATTTTAATGAAATATTTTATTTTATACGTTGAAATAATGAGCCTAAAATCACATTTTTTTTTATTTTTAAAAAAAAATATTAATTAATGATCACTAAGGCTTAATTAAATAAATGAACCATATATAATATAATTGAAAAAATCTATCAATGACCATGATAGTCCCCTTTTCATTGAAATAATTACATTTATCTATGGTCAAGGATTGATCACTAAGGATTTCCCATTATTACATAGACCCAATTTGTTTTTTATACAATATGGGAACTTTTTCCAATGACGCATATATTGGTGGTTTAACTAATTTTTTTTTCATGTTCAGTATGTAAGACCATTTAGGATTATTTTTACTATGATTAGGACAATGTATATAGTTACCATATTTAATGATGGTTATATGAACTTAATTTTTCTATTATTCTGATAAAAATATAAAATATTATTCTTATATGTATACCCTTGTTTAATTTATGTGGAAATTTTTTTCATATATTATTAAACCGTTCTGGTTAGTGATTTCCTATGGGTGTGTGTGTAGAAGTTTGAGAAATTTTCATGATATTCTATACTGATACATGATATGATATTCTTTGGATTTTTTAATTAATAACCTCGATAATCTTACTTTAGTGATTATGATTATCAATTAATTCTCATTTGGATAGAAACCCCTTTAGAGTGGATCATGATGAAATGATGATGCATATAGAATGTTTCTTCATTTATATTATGGTTTGAGTTAGAAAAATGTTTTTGAAACAAGAGTACATCAGTAAAGGATGAATAATTTAATGTAAAAAATATGATGTTGGAGAATCCCATGAAGCGGTGATATGATTATCTAGTTATTCTAATCATGTTGGTGGGATTAACCAAGATTAAAGGATAATTACCATCACCTATGTTTGTTAATAAAATTCCATAATAATGATTAATATCAATATTGGGTATTATGTTTTTCTAATAATAAATAAATTAAGGGTGCATCTGTAGTGTATCTATAAATGTCTAACACAGACTATAACATGTTGGGTTTCATCCAATGCTTGGAATTGGAAAAATGTCATTAAATATGATGAAATACATTTTGAAACACATTTATATCAATACTATCATAGATCCAAAGGATGTATGTTCAAGGGTTATAGAAGCCTATTAAGTTAATATCCTCTTGGTATTTGGTTGTTATTATTCTTTTTGAGATTTTTTTATTATATGATATATTTATGTAGTAAATTATATTCTTATAATTTCTGTTAATCTTATATCCATGACATATACTACATCATACCAGTGACTTCTAGAACACAATGGTGGTGTTGTACTATGTCATACTCATACCCTTTATTGGTGTCCATGGAACTCTTGTATCAGAGTACCCCTATCATGTCACATGTAAAGGTTGTTTAGAGTATTGGGATGATCATTTAGATTGATATGTCACTATGAGTCTATTTAATTAGATGTGGTGAGGGTTGTAATTATAGTTCCATTATTAATTGGTTCCTTTTCCTTATTTTTATAATTTTTTGGCCTGATTAGTGGGAAGGTATATGTTCCTATTAAAATTTTTCAGACTATTATTTATTCATTCATTAATTATAGAAAATATTTTTTCCTATCATCATACTTCTATTATATATTTTCATATTTTTGGTTGTTTAGATATCTTATACACTCTGATTGGGTATATAGTCACCACAAAATTCCTCTTGAGACCCACAATGCTAGTCAAAATCCGTTAGCATATAGTTAGTCATGCTTCTGGTCATGATTCATTACAGTACGGACCTTGTGATTCAGCTAGGGATGTTAAAAATTAATATTAGATAATGATATTTATTTGTTCACTATTTATTTTAGTTTTTAAAAATGATACATTAGAATGGGTCAGAGATTTGGATGAAACTCAAATTGATGGTTCATAAATATCAATTCTGAGCTAATTCTACGTTACCATGGCATGAGATTGATGTTAATTGTTTTCTATATTATTGATGTATATGTTTCACTACATCAGATGAACTTATATTTTTTGGTTCCTGATTTCATATGCATTTAGCGCTTGTCTGTATTGGAAATGGTGCTAACATGAAATATATATTCATGTCGGTCATTACATGAAATATATACTATTAGTGTTATATTTTATTGATGTTTGATAATTAATATTATTTGGTGAGAAAAAAATTTATTCTATTTAGAATATGAGTTATTGTTGAAATTCATTCATCTGGACCCCGATGCTTGTCTAAATATGAATGATTTTATTTTGATTAAATTGTGTGGTTCATGAGGTCGATGAAAATAATGTAAACTGTGATACATACTATATTTTCATAGGTGGTAAATTGTTGAATGTTCGTTCATTATTTTAATTCAACTTCCTCAGTAAATAACACTCTCTGATTAGCCAATAAAATAAACTAGTTCATTATAATTCTATATGTTATCTACATGTTCAAATGTACGTAGCCATGTGTAATTATGTATTAACAAACATGGAATAATTAAATATTTCCATGTTTACTCTAATATTTATGTTTGTAGTTTAATTTCCATGGGTTGTGAGTCTAAAACCTTGTAATGGATTTTTGAATGTCCTTTTGTAGTTAATAATGAAAATATTATAACTTGAAAGTTGATGCCCTGTACTTATTGATGGTTACCTATGTATGGAAAATCCATTATAATTAATTATAAATATTAATTATTTTAGGGATTTTTTTCATTGAAGGATATTTTTTATGTTTATGGGTTACATTTGTAGGGCATAAAAATGGACATGAACGTTTCTAGATAGCCTAGGAAATTTAGGGTTGAACTCTTAAGGTCATGTGTCATTCGGTCTTAAAACTAGTTTTTTGGGTTGATATATTTCATATTTTAGTATAAAAATAATTAATTTTGATATATAAAGTTGATAAATAATTTATAATCCTATAATAATCTCCTATATAATATGTTACATAATGATATCATTTTTGTCTAGGTGTGTCATCTAAAAAAATATCTTTCTATGTATATTGGTTGAACTCAATTTCCAAATAATGCAATATATTTATCCACCTCTAATTATGTAATTTCGAATATCAATACAAAAAAATTACTAATTTTTAGTGTGATCCACGAAAACCATGGAATTCATGATGACAATATAATGTAAAAATACCATTAAAAAACACTCGTATACTACAATGGTTTTTGGTAATGTTAATACACCTAAGAGAACAAAACTTACTTGACCTGTATGGTATCCACTCTAAATATTACATTAAAAAATATAATATATTTATATGGTATTATTTATAATATATCTAAAAATAACACCAACCTAATTCAAAATATGAAATCAAACATATCTTGTTATATATTTTCTCCTATGATTTCAAAGTCTTTATAAATAACCATTTTAATTAAGGATTAAATATTGGATGAAATATATATGAAATGATTCTAATAGTATGCATAACTAATGAAACAATATTCCACTATGAATTTATTAATCATTGTCTATTTTATTTCCACATAAATCTTTAATAAACTTATCATCACACATTATCACATAATGAAATTCACAAGGAATATCAACACATGTATCTAAAAAAACATGGATATCACTATATATAGATAATTCCATCAAAGAAATAAAAAAAATACAATAAACATAATATGATGACACTTTTATGACACTGAATGTAGAGTAATTTGATCAATGAAAACTACCAAACAATAATCTTGGGAAATAAGAAAAAATTAGTACATTATGAAGATGAAATGTAATGAGGGGGGGGGTTTACTATGATTGTCATGGGCACAAACCCATTCTTTACATAATGATATATGAATATAGTAATAAAAATATTATACTTAGTTTTCATTATATGATAATACTATGATCAATAATAAATAATTGAAACTTAATATATATCATATATAGATTTCCTTAAGGATCAAAACACATGTGGGGATAGTACAACTTCCAACCATCTTATTCAACATAGTATATCCAATGGACTTATAAGGAAAACATTAGTTATTTTTAATAAACCTAGAACATATTATGATGAAAAAATATTTTATTTGCTACAAATTTATAATTGAAAATTAATTCTAATAATTTAATCTTATATATATAATATATTGATCTTATAAGGGTAACATGATATTGGAATGAAAATTGAATATTTCCCTACATGAAACACATTTTTATTTATTTTTATTGAATCAAACCACTTTCTAGGAAAATATCATCAATATCCTTAAAATCATGATAAAAAACTTAATTACATTTACTAAAACACAACTGATACTCTACTAGAAGAGAAAAATATATTAACAAACACTATATATTTATTTAATGATCCCATGGACAAATTAACATTATACACCAAAAATTCACAAGAATGACTAATATTAAACATTGTAAATAGATGGTGAATATAAGAAAATAATAAAATTGATCTATGAATCCAAATAAAAAATCTCCTCTAAAAGATTAAATGAATCTTTTCAAAATAATTATTTTTTGTTTTGATTTGGTATGAAATGAATTCAAAGGATTAATTATAAGAAACCCTTTCCCAAAAATGGATGTTTTTATTTTTGACCAACACATTTCTGATATAATTGTAATATGGAATTATTATTGATGGATTATATAAAAAAGTAGAAAATAATTCTGATGGATGATCAATCTAAACAATAATTTTATTCATACACATCAAAATATTTTTTTTGTTTCCCCATAAACAATTTGTTCTTCCAAAAAGTAATTCTATTTTTTTAATCCAATAAATTTAATATCAAAATGAAATCCCCGAATACTATATTATAATAAAATCTTTCTTGTATCAAATTCATAATAATTTCAAATTAAATAAGAAATATATCAATTCTACTATTATTTAAAATGTAATAGATTCTTACAATTGTTGGAGTTTTCAAAATTCCACATTTCCGAACAAAGATATATTTTAAATTGTTTATGTTATATTTGATAATTTATAAATAAAATATGAAAATAGTCTTAATTAACGGTTAAAATGAACATAATTTTTAATTAGGTATAATGATGGATCATTAATCCCTGACTTTATATATTTTGGAAACATTCACTGGTAATTAGAAAATAAATTTAATGAAAATGGTTATTTTATATTACACGTAATAATGAAATCAAAATTGAATGTATAATTATACATCATATAATGAAAATGTGATTATAAATTTTTTCTATTATCAAGATGGTCTAAAAATAGTATCTCCACTTTCTGTCATATTTAATAGAATATATAAGGGAAAAGTAACTAGTTTTCTTAGAACACAATTTTATGGAAAAAAACAACCCAATCAAAAATATGAATTTATAGGTTTTTTAAATTCGATTATAAAATTTACATAATATATATTACATCCCCTTTCATTAAATCATACACTAAATTAATTGGAATATATTTCTACTTTTCAATGAAAATATGTTATATGGTAATAAAAAAATTACAATGAATTTTATTCCCAATTCATAAATAAATAAAATTATTTCCTCACATTAACATCCAATTATATTTTACTTATACATGAATGTATTTATATTTGAGAATTTATCAAAATAGTTTTTGTATTATGATTTAATGTTGTAATATATGTTAAATTTTTTGTTAATTGAGTGACATATACATCCTATAAAGAATAAAGGGAAACTCATTTAAATCTATTAACTAATAGTCAACATAATTTCAATATAAATTCATTAATATTTACAACAAAATTAATACTGGGATAATTAATTTTATAATGATTTATTCATATTATTCCCCAAAACAACATGACATATTCATTTATAAAATTAAAATAATCACAATAACAATGGTATGATGTGATTATTTATACTCACATTTTGATTAGTCCCATTATTAATATACAATTAAAATGACTTATAATGATTATATACCATAATATATAATTCAAATTATCCTTAATTTTTTTATTCAATTATTTTATATAAATTTAGCTATTTTTTCCAAATAATATATATATATATATATTATGTGAATCCGTCTTTTATGATCATCACATGTTATTCCCACATAACCTCTTTTCTCCATATATAGTATTCTATCATTTAATCATTCTTCCATAATGATTACACTCCCCTGAATGACAATAGATCATTGAATATCACCCCAACATGCCTTCTTGAAGAATGTCTCATAACTACAACACCACAATACTCCTCAACTGGTCCCGTACAATGAATATCTAATAAAAATATTCATTTTAAATATACAAAACCAAATGATAGGGCTTCAACATAACCTTTATTTAACTCAGGTGTTTAGAACTACCAAATATTTATACCCCCGTCATGATGACCACATTTTCATGTTTGTTGAATATTATCTTTATAATATATGGGGAAAATAAATATCCTTAAAGGGGATGTGTAGATGTTGTTATTAGTATATTCCACACATCAATTATGAACAATAGAACACATTGATACTAAAGCGATTCATAACACTCTTTCTTCCACAACATTGTTGTCTTTATCATTGTTATGGAAACTTATATTGATCCTATTATTTAATTGAACATTAAAACTAATTAAATTTGTTTTAGAATTAAATTTAAAATATAAATCATCCAAAACATAAGAAAGATAAATTTATGTCCAAAACCATGAATAATTAATAAAATTCAATAATTGTTCTGGAATTCATTTCGAATGTAGTTTATTTGTATTCACTAAATGTTTTCTCATCAATTTACATAATCAGAATTAGCATGTTTGTGATATTTTCCTTATTATGTAATATAATTCTACATGATTTTTTTGAAATATATCTTATTAAAGATATTTTCCAAAACTAAACTATGTTCTATTGGTGTAAAACATTGACAAAAAAGTAAATTATTTATCATAAAATCATAAATATCATCACTGTAATGAAACAATTAGTTTGGTTAGAAAATAATGAAAACCACTTCATTTTATAAGGTTGATAATATTGATATAAATTTATAAGTAATAAAAAAAATTATTTATAAAAATAATGAATATTAATTATTTCATTAGGGCCTATGCATACAGAGAATATCCACAAAAAGTTAAAATTATCACTTTTAATATAGTTTTTTGGAATAGTGATATTTAATATTTTATTCTATATCTCTATTCATAGCATATTTTTGTACTTAATTTTATAAAATTAAATAACTATATATTGAGATTCACACAAATAAATATATTTCATTTTTTATCAAAGGTTATTAATAAATCAATAATTCAAAAATAATAAATTATTTTCAAAATCATATATAAATTAGAAAACAAGTTTTTATTATTATGATTCTCTTTGCATCATATTTTTTAATAATTATTGTACAGTAATGAAATATATTTTCATCATCCATAAACATTCATAAAAATAGGATAATTGATAAAATATATGTCTTACCTTTTATAGAAATAATAATATTTTTTTTACGATCCTTATACATATTATAAATTTTTTAGTGACCTTCTTATTATTATATTCATTATGGGAATTTAATATAATATTTATATAAAAATAAATTTAATTATATACCACTATCCACTATTATAATACAATCATTATTACTAACTCACTTTTATTTATTTTATTCTATTATAAATAGCATATTACACTAAATTTTTAACAAAAAAATAATCATTAAGAACATCACTAATTGTTTTTTTCATGAATTTATTTCATTTACCATGATAAAAAATTATGTAAACAACATTTAAACTCCTCCATTCACTATTATTTTACATCATAAATACATTATTTTGTTAATGTAGATGTATTTTTAATTATAATAATAGGCATTATAGTATATTTAAAAAATAATATATTTTTATGTAATGATTTCATACAGTTATTCCCCCGATATTATAAAAGATTTAATTATTCTCCATATATGTTTCCATTTTCTTATATATCTTTAGATTTAAATATTCATGGATTATTCCATTCATGTAATGATATATTTAAATATTTTCATTGAAATTCGGTAATATATTTCATGATATAATCCTTTTGATATCCTACATCATTTTGTTATCACCACCATATAAAAAATGTTATATCTGTTCATGATCCCATTATTTATAATACATGAACTATAAATTATTAATTCAATTAATATCTACTGAAAAACTCATCAAATATATGTAACTATTGGTTTGTATAATAATTCATTGGCAGTGTGAATCCATGTGAACAAAAGAAAACACCAACAATATTAAGGTTCCTTTTTAGCATTCATTCATTTTCATAAATATCAAAACTATTATTTGATACCAAATTAGAAATTTTAATGATGAAAACCTCATTATACCTAGATAGAATATAAACCCATAATAGAGATTACCACTAAATGAAAAATTCAATTTAATATTCCCAATGTATATATATCTGTTAATGATTAGTGAACTATAGTTTCTATTGTTTATAGAAGATACATAATATTTTTATAATCCCACCAAAAAATTATTATTATTATTATTATTTTGAGAATGAAAACTCTATAATTCATTATTTTTTTAAATTTCAATGTTTTATATTCATACTCAATAATTATTAAATGCTATTAACCACCCATATTCTAATTAAATTATGGACATAATTTATTCTTAATTTTTTTAATATAATGTAATCAAATTTGTTATGGAGGTTTTTTAATTATCAAACATTAAATATGTTCTATTAAGAATAATGATTTAATGTTTAACATCTATATTCATATTAATAAGTTTTATTGTGTTTCTTAATGATGGTTTGAATGTATCACAATTTAATAATAAATATTTATCATTGAAGGACATATATGTAATGTGATTAATAATATTAATTAATGAAATAAACAATGAAAACCACACATTTTCTATTAAAGATTAATATGCCCAATGTAAAAAAATCATTATCATCAAAATCATCATATTGGTACTTATTTCATTAAGTACTATACAGGTTTCCATTGATTTTCTATTGACATTTTTTGTAAAAAAATTATAATTATTTTTATACCTCATGCTTATAAAAAATCCACCAAAATCAATAAACAGTATTAATTTTGAAAAATTTATTAAAGGAATTTATTAATAATTAATATAATAAATTTATTTTTTCGGTGGTTCTACAATCATTAAAATCTATTAATCTTTTACTCAATTTCTTGATCACACTTGTGTGTCTTGATAGATTTAATGTTGCTTTGTTATAAAATTAGTAAAATATTTATTGTTAAATTCATTTTTCATCAATTATTTCATTAGTTATTTAACATACATAATATAATTGTTAAATTATTTCAAAAAAATATTAAATTTAAATCATATATACAAAATTAACTATTTTTATATCACGAATATTATTTATTTTAAAAAATTAACATAAAATAATTTTCCCAAAAATATATGTTCATTTTATACATTCATAGTGGAATACGATTTTCAATTACTTGACAAAATTAAAAATTCCCCATTTTTATTTTTTATTTTTTTGTAAAAATGATATCTATTTTCCTTGAAAAACATAATAATATTAAAAACCAAATGTAGTTTCATGTGAATTTTTTTTATTTTCTCTATAAATTTCATCAGAATTGGAGGAATCATTATACTTTAATCATTAAATAATACTTTCAAGAACACGTTCATACTAAAATATTATTTATTTGTAGAATTTATCATAAGAAGATAATATATCACCTTTAGATATTAAATTTGGATTCTTTGATGATTTTTTCTCTTAATTTTGAAAATATATATAAATGCTTAATAAATATCATATTTTTCATCATTAATTTTTGTTTGAATGTATTATCATATTAATATTCATTAATTTGTTGGATTTAAATTCAATGATTATAAAATATTTCCAAAATTTAAACCCTTAAAATACATTTTCAAATAAATTAAAATTTTCATTTTTAGGTCATCATGATTATATAAACATATTATGAAATTAAAAATAAAGACAGATATAATATTCAATCGTGTTATATAAGATTATATAAATGTTACCCAATGATGGTAAAATAAGAAAAACAATTACATTCATTTATGATAGACTCAATAATATATAATAACATGATTATCATAGGGGATATTCTAATGGCGGATAAGTAAATATCAATGTCATTCCCACTCTATATGTGTGAAGAAATGTAATTTCATGGAATGGATAAGTAAAAACCAAATATGATAATGTAATGAAGAATGTGATTAATGGGGTTTGTTTAAGAATCCTTAAATAGTATTTGAGTCATGAAAAACGTATTATTTTTTAAATCCATCAAAAAATAATATTTTTATGCTCAAATAGCTTCTTTTATAAATACAAGGAGATATGAAAACAAATGAATCGAATCTAAAAAAAATTTATAATCCACAAATTTTACACTATCCACATGACCACATAACATATCAACTTTAATATATAATCTATTAATAGATATTTTCAGGCTATTTCTATGAAATATTCAATGTGATATTATTCCCTCTAGAAAAGGATTTATTCAAAAAATGGAATTCTATTGAATTAAATTTGAGCTCCTCTAAGAAGATCTAATGACTATAACAAAAATATTTTATTGAACCTCCTAAATATATATATATATATATATATATATATCATTAATGACAAATGATAATATATGAATGTGGTTTTTATCTCAAAATAAATATTTTCAAGGGAACATTAGTGATGGAATTATCTATTTGTGGACTCCAAAGGATTTTAAGCTAAAACCATCAATAAACGGATCATGAAGGATATATGATCAACTGATATTTTATTTGATATACTAAACTTATTCTCAATAGATATATCATGGTATCATTCTAAATGATAAATGGGATTAGTCATTATTTATAAATCAAGATTTTTTTGAAAAAAAATATTAAAATTAAAATAATTTTTATTATCACATATTAATGATTTCTTCCAATATTTATTCACTATATATTGATCTATATATTTTATAATAGATTATATTTCATTATCAATCAACCAATAAATGGCAAGGGAATATGTATAGAAAAATTATTATAACATGTTGATGAAAATATTAAATATCACACTATAATAAAAACCATATAGTATTATTAACCTAAATTATAAAAATTATATATCATAAAATAATTCTAATATTATAATTCATCTTTTTTGAAAGATTGTAAAATACTTAAAGATTAATGATTTATTGAAAAAATAGCGAACTAAATTTTTATTTGTTTTTCTAACATAACTTTCATCCTAATATTTAATTGTTCCTAATAAAATATTCCAATATAAATTAGATTGGTTATTAAGAATGATAGGGACTCATTATTTTTTGGATTGAAGAGGAGATATTTGTTCATTATTCAAGAAATACATTGAGTTAATGATAGGTATTATCTAAGATGATTCAATACCATGTGTTTCCTTCCTCAATAAATTCTTTCATAATATCAAGTGTTTCCTTCCTCAATAAATTCTATGATTTCAATTTCAAAAAATAGACATCTACAGTTGTGAATAGTAAGTTATTCAGAGTCAGATAGAACCAAAACACCTTTTTGGTGAATAGAAACATACCATTATGAATAGTATTATAAATAGTAATATGAATTCTATGAATAATAAATCATATTATTAATTTATTTTCACAAGGTTATAAGATAATAATATCTTGATTAATATTTATAGGTGATATAAAATGATTTTTAGTTTTGAAACTCTTATTTTTGAATAAATTAGTAATTTATTTAAAAATTAATTTAATCATACATATAAAATTATTTTAAAAAAATGAACTTCATATTTGAATTATACATCTCGAAAAATGGTTGGAGATAATTTTTGAAATTTTTCTAAAATTCAAGAATTTTTAATGAATATTAAAATACAGTAATATACCATATATATAAATTATCAATAAAACACAGTATTCATTAGATCATAGAATATGTAGTCACCCTTGGATTGAAATATCAAGAAATTATTAATATTATGGTCTCATAAATCATGAATATTCATAGGCTTTAACAAAAATATTAATCTAATGGTTAAAATATTGTAAAACCCCTCCTCCCTCCACAATTAATACCACCCTCACCCATCTTCCTCTCACACCACTACAAGCCTTGATCCTTGTTTTATTTATACTAAATATGCTTCCCAAGGAACCTCCCAACATCTAAGTCCTAAAAGTCTCACCAAAAGGCCAATACTAAAGGCCATTAGAATGATTTCAATGAGAAAATATCAAGATGTAAAAATCGTCTTTTATTTTCTTGTGATTTTCTTTCAATTCTATTCATTTATTATACTCGCTTATAATCCCCTTATATAAGAGGAATGAAATATCTAGAATATTATATATTTTTGATGATATAATTTTATTGAAAAAAATCATCAATTTACATCTTATTCTCCCCCCTCTTATTCTTAATATAAGAACACCGCCCATGATTTATTGATTTACCAAAATCATAGATGATGTATTTTCAATTTCCTTTAATTCCTTCATACTTGGTTGTAAAATAATATTAAATTTAAAAAAATTCTAATAGGTATTATATTTCCTCTATTATGTTCTTTAATTAAATTATATGAATAATTTTAATGGTATATGATGTAAAAAGTTTCCGATAATCAAAGAACCGACAAAATTATCTAAACGGGTATCACTAAAGATTTATCTAATCATTTATCCTCATAACATATAACAAAAAATATTTATGGAATAATTTAATATTTTAGAAACATATTAACACCATTTAATTAAACTTTTTTAATAACATTTCAATATGAAAAAGAAATAAAACACAATACCATGCATGGAAATGTTCTAATGAACGCACCCAAAACAATGGAAGGAACAAAATAAAAATAACAAATAGGGGAAATGATGTTATGAAATGATCATATAAGGTGTTATAAAATGAATATTTTTATATAATATGTTTATAACACTTTTTTATACAATATCCAATATTTTTAAACCCATTTGTTTTAATAAAAACCCAAGGTAAGGCAATTCTAAACCAAAATTCCATTATTTTTGTAAACCTTCTACATCATTAATAAAGTGTTATTAAAATTTATTTGTGATGAATTTATATTATATTCTGTTTAATTATGCGTATTTACAGTTCATATACATATTCCATCCACTATATTAATTCTGACTTCAATTATGTGATATTTTATAAGGTCTTTTCTTTCAAAATCCTCATTTAAATTTTGTTTTACAGAATTCAAAATCGATGTTTTTATGCAATTATTCATGTAGTATGAGTAGGATATAGTTATTGTGAATTATTTATGTTGAAGTTTGATACCTATATCTCTCTCCAATGCATTGGGTATTTTATTTTGGTGGTCATTCTTATGGTCACTCTAAGTGTAACAATGATTGTTACACAACAAGGTAGAAGTGATGGTAACATTATAAGGTAGACATGAGGGATAAAAATCATAAGGTAGCTGAGTGGGTTACAAGATTATGTATGGAACACCCCAAAATATATTTATTGTTCTATATATATATATTTTTTTATATCTTTTGTAAATCTGATGTATCAAAATGTAAGTATTTATGGGTGTCAAGTATGTATTCCTAGAAACGAATTCATATGTTTAAAATTATTTATGGAATAATGTTATCACCCCTTATATTTATATCCCTTTCATATATTTGTGTGCACATCCCATGTTTTAAAATTATTTTCATTGTTTATAAGGATTTATAAGATAAATAAGGGTTTCATGTTATATGTTATGAAGATTTTTCAAAAAAAACTTAATGTTGTCTTGTGTTTATAATTTTATGGTTTGGAATAAATGGATATTATTTTAATGGTAACCACTATTTATGCATGTGGGATGATATGTATGATTTATGTCCAAACATTCTAAAACTCTAAAATAAAATGATATTTTAGAATGTAAGGACGTTAAATCTAGTTGAAACTACTTGAATATGTAATGTTTAAAGAAGAGACCTATAATTTATGGTACAATTATTTATCAAAAAAAAACTTAATTAGTTTTATTTATTCTCTACTTGGGTCATGTATTAATGAAACTATCTCTGTTAATTCTTTATATTTATTATTATTGTTAAAATATATTATCATTGTTAATATTTTCATTCCCTGGATGAAATCATATTTTTAAAGAATAATGGCTGTATTTATCTTGGAAAATCATATCATTCTTTTATTATAACTATTTTATTATTGTTGTACATTTTATATAATTACATATGTGCATGATATAACAAATTATTTTAGGTTAACAAAATATATGTCAAGATAATGGGTGATCCCAATATATCGATCCAATTTATTGGTTAATGATTATTTTATCTGGTGAAGTATACTGGTTGTTGATCTATTTGGTTATTCCACTTAAAAGTTTTCTTGTAAGTGTTTAATTAAGATAATGTAAAAATTTACCATAAAAGTTTATTTATAATTTCTTTGAGTATTTAGTGGTACCTTTGATAAAATTAAAATGAAATAGATCATGATAATTAATTCTGATTACGTATACCTTTCATAATTCATTATTTTTTTAAAAAATATTTTCTGACATGAGTATTAATCGGAATGAGTTATTTTTTGTTATTATAAATCAATTTGATTATGTTGTTTACCATTATTGTCAAATTATTCTCAAAAATTATAATCATTTATTAATTTTTATTTTTACCCTTACAAAGTGTTTTCACCCACAGAATATATTATTCTATTTATTTTGGCTGCGAAGAAAGTATTAAGGTATTTTATTTTAAAAAAGGTTACTAGATGTGAAGAACATGTGGGATTTTGTATATGTTTTTACGAACTATATTTTTCAGTATTATTTTTATGTAAATAAATTTCATAATTATCAAAAAAATTAATACAATAATATCCCAATATATGTAATTTTTCAAACATTTTTATTCATTAAGTACGGTTAATTTAGATAAAAATTGTTTGATGTTTATTATTGACATGACACAAATGTAATTAATATATTTTTTCATTGTATCCAGATGTGAGGGTTTTGTCTTTTTATAGTTGTTATTAAAGGAAGTGATAATATTAAATTATAGATTAGTATGTTTCCACATGATGTAAGTTGAATAGTTATGAATACACTCATTTTATGTTTTGTGATATTGAGGTGACTAATAATGGTTTTGGAGATATTTATTTTGTTATGATAGAAGTTTGAGAAATATTTAACCCATGTGATTTAAAATAATTTTAATTATAATCCCAATGAATTTTGTTGAAACAATATAAATATTTTTTATATCTTTTTTGGATTATATGTTCTTTGATATTGAGGAAATTATGAGTTATCATATAATGGTAAAATATTTTTTTCAACTCAAATTATCTTTGGATTGAAAAAAGATTCGGTTATAATGTGATTATTATTATATAATAAGATCATTAATATATTACTATGTTGTATTATATTGTTAAGGTAAATATAATATTCTATGATTATATTGGATTTTATTTTCGTTATTATATTTTAATTAAAATATTAAATTATTTTATTATTTTAATGTGGATTATTTTTATTTAGTTTATTTTTTATATTTTGGAGACTTTATTATTAGGTAATATTAAATGTGTGGTATATGACAATGTGATTAAATATTGTTGATTATAGGTAAATGATTAATGAATCTCATAATTATATGTTGTGAAATTATAATGTTTTTTGGGTTTTAAAGATTGTTGGGAATATATTGATGCAATTTATGTTCCCTTAATCATCTAATAAACTATCATTTTAATTTTTTTTTTTAGTATTTAATTATTAATGATTGATTTATTTAAGTGAATTATTTTTCATTTGAGTATTATCTTTTCAGGTATTAGCAAGTTTGGTTTTTGTTAAGACATGATTAAGATAAATACATCCATTTATATATCATGTGGTTATTCAAAATTTTATTAATGCACTTGAATTATTAAATATGAAAGAAAATAATTCTAAATAAAGGAATAGATTGGGGAAAAAAATTTAATAGGTTGTATTATACATGCCATGATGATACAATTCTTTATGTTCATAGTGAAAATGGTAAAGGAATTATGCAATTATAGAAAATGGATCCAGAAAAATCATTCCACGTCTTAAAATTATGTTTAATGAATTGAATGTATTTTTCAAACCTCCTTGATTTATATTTTAATATTCATTTCATATCTAATGATAATTAATTGTATTATTATATATATAATTTTTATATCTTCATGAATATTTATAAATTATGAATTTTCTCAATTTACATATTTTCAACAACCACTAATGTTGTCATATTTTGAAACCTGTTTAAATGATAATCTATATGACCCTATAATTTCTGATTCATTATTTTCATGATGAGGTTTTATAAACCCTTTTTCTGTTGCTGAATTCAAATAACGTTATTTTCATTCTACAAACCCATTATTACCAAACTCAATATCAAATTTATATAATTATGTTTATTAAATTGTCGAAAATGTTAATATCTTATGGTTCTAAGAAGAACACTATCAATGATAGTGTAGAAGACATGATACGTTGACCCAAAACAAAGCATGAAGTAACATTATTTTAATATTAAACTTATAAACTAGAATTTATATATATTTTTATTAATACGAGTAACCACATTTTGAAATATATCTAATGTACATAATCAATAGAATTTTTTTAATTAATTTTATGTAAATAAATACTCTATTATTTTGTTTGTTCAAGTTTTTATTAAAATGTTTTGCATAAATAATAGATATATTAAATAATTTTTTTTAAGGGAATATTAATTTTAATTTATGGAACTTTTATGAAAAAAATTCAAAAAAGAGATAATTTTCAAAATAATCATGTAAAAAATTTCATAGGGTGATTTTGTAAAATTTTATGAGAATATTTTTTTATTGAGTACTAAAAATTACTAATTAATTTTGATGAAATTAATTTTTATCATTTAAATAAAAATATAAAAACTATTCTGTATGATTATTGTATACATTATTATTGAATTTGGAATACAAACATTTTTATTCAAAAAATTTTATTTTTTTTAAAAAAATTCCCATATTTTGCATGTCTAATTTAGATTTAAGAATACCCATTCTATTAAAATATTATTATTAATTTGATTGAATATTTCTAATAATGAATATTAATACTACATTGTTTTTTCTGATAAATTTTTATATCAATATGAAAATTAATCATATTATATTTTTGTTACCAAGGTAACGGTAAAATGTGTTAATTTGGGATAAAATTAAATTGAAAATCATTAAAAATAATTTCAAAAAAAATCTATGATTTCATTGGATGAGAATATATTCATCAATAATCATCCAACATTTTAAAATGAAAACTTTTTCTTTTATCATTTATTTTTACCATTATAATAATTTATGTAAAGGAAAAAGTCTAAATTTTTTGACTCTGTAGCATTTAATTTTTTAATATATTTTTTAAATAACATAACAATAAATTATTATTCATTATAAAAGGTTATTTTAATTATGTGTTATTTTTTCAATAATGATAATTGATTTTTAATTGATTTTGATTTAATAGTTATTTTAAATGCTTTTGTATCACCGATATAATTCTACTATAAGAAGTATTAAAATCAAAGAAATGATTTTAAATACTCTAAATGTAAAATTGTATGCGTGATATATATTATCAAAAAAATGTAGGTCAATATTACTTATTTTTCATGTGTGAAATGATTAGATTTAAAATATGTCTCTATATTATTATGTTTAAGATGAAACTATATTAATAGTGTACAATGAAATTAATGATATTTAATGTTAAATAATTATTTATTAAATTATTTATAAATCATAAATAAATAATCATGTGAAAAATTACGATGATAAACTAATTAAAATTACAACCCTAATTCATTAATTGTGAATTTTTTTTCTGATAAGTCTAGTTATATCCCCTTAATAATGAAAATTTTATTCCATGATCAAGGGTAAAATTATTTAACTATGGGGTAATACAAAAAAGTATTGTAAAATAATTTAGAAACCTATATTTTTTTATCATTATGATATTTTCGTATAATCTTTATTTTTAATTAATTTTATATGTTTCATTTTTACAAGAGTTAGATAAAAAATCTATTATTATATTTCTTCAATTCATAAAAATTAAAATCAACTCCTTTATAAAAGTGCACCCATCCTGTCATATATTTAAGGTAATTTGACCTATCTAGATAAATAAATCCATCAAAATTTACAATATAAACCACCAAATTCATGAAATTTATTTTATGATATACTTACATTATCATTCCAAGGGTCCTTAGGAAGGGATCTAAATTCGGGATACTGAAGAAGAGGAAATCATCTAACGTAATATTTATTAAATTTATTTATTATTCCTACACATCCAAATATTTATCATCAATACAAAATCAATTTTTTCTTTCCTAAATATTCATATATAATTATTTTTAAACAAATAACCTATATCCATATCCTTATTCAATGAAATAGAATATAAACCAATCATTCATGTTTATATTGGAATACAGACTAACGAACTGATTTATTTTGTTTTTTCATCACCACCTATCATGGTTTTTATTAATGATTTAATTAATATATATATATATATATATATATGATAATCATGACATAATTATCATTATATAAATATAATAAATCATCATTTTTTACCATTGCATCTATTTATAAATTATAACATTTTTCATGCATGCTTTGGGATTACCACCTCGAATATGTTGTGTCACTTATTTTTCATCACCACATCACTTGGATGATATTTATAAGTGAATTTAAATAAATAATATGATATGCATTATATAATAATAACTATTAAATATAATATAACACTTACATTCTTTCATTCTTTCTAATTTAAAAATGTGAATTTTACTCATGCGTGCTTGCAACCTATTATCTCTACATATGTAGCACAATTAATTTTTTTTTAAAACTAATTTAGGGAATTTTTTTAAAATAAAATTGATGTATAAAAATTATGATAATTTTATTACTTTTAATATTATCTATATTATGGAAAAATCATCACTTTGACTATAGTCAATATAATAAAGTCATATTGAAATTGTGAACCAAACATCCTAAAAAGACTCAATGTGGACATAACCAAAAAAAGTTATAAACCAGTTTATTGAAATAAACGAATAAAAAATAATGATTATTTTATAATTCATTAAAAGGATAAAAAATTAAAATAATTTTTATATGTTTATGATAAAGGATTTAAATAACATAAGATGCAATTTTTGTGTCATGTTAATAGATTTATTCTCAATTTCCCATCATTGGGTAATGTTTTAATGTTATGACAATTTATTATTTTATATGATATATATAAATAACCTTTTACATGTTATAAGATGAATATTTTGTACATAATTATATATTTTTCTTTTCTAAAAAAATATTATAATGGGATTTGAGTTGAATGTATCTAAGTGGTAAGTATTTCATAAATAAATTTGTGTTAATTAAGCTATATCACATTTCATTAATGATAATATAAAATTAATATTTGTTAATGTCAAATGAATGATTCATTTTTTGAGTTGACTTATTTATTTTCAAATTACTTTTTAGAGACAAAATATCTCCATTGATTATTTTTAATTTCAATGATATGTTTCTTTTAAGGGTTACTCATATCAAATTATCATTTTTGGGACATATGTTTAGAGTAGGTTCATTTATTACTTTATGAGTTTTATATATTCCCTATTAATGTTTTTTATCACAGATATCCTTTAAATAGTTATACTTGATGTTCCATTTTATTTAATTTCTTTCACTAACATATTATTCATGATGTATGAAAATTTTTAGGATTTTTATGATACTATCAAATCTTATATCAGGTTCATCAATTTTTTATAGGAAAAATTGTTACATCCAGAATGAAATGGAAATTTTATTTTATTAATAAGAGATAGTTTATTGGTTTCAGATGGATTTTAAATTTTTTATGGAATTTTTTTATAAAATATAT
Organism: Viscum album; assembly: GCA_963277665.1. NCBI lineage: Eukaryota > Viridiplantae > Streptophyta > Magnoliopsida > Santalales > Viscaceae > Viscum > Viscum album. The sequence goes on along the minus strand of OY728137.1, from coordinate 607,795,421 downwards.
ACTATTAATTTATTGTTTAACACATTTTCGTCCTCAACTAGGTATGTGAATTGAATCAATTGTCGGGAAAATATCATCTTTCTTGTTATGAGCATGAAAATTTACCATTAGAGTGTGATTTTGAAAATCTTGGGAAGAGATTATTTATATATTGGGTGAACATTTTGAGAACTCTAGAGAGGGGGGATAAGAGTAAGGAAGTGAAAAATGTTTTTGGAATAAAGAGTAAGTGGACACTGTATGGAATTATTTATGAAATTAATTATGAGTACATTATTATTTCTAAAAAATAGGTTTTTTACACTATATAATAATGAATCAAAAGAAACAAACATTCCATGGATTTTTTCCATGCTTTATTACATGGAAGAGTGATTTTAAATATTTTATAAGTAAAAGGTCTGAAATAATTAAAATATTACCCCCAGTGATGTTAATGTATGTAATGTACTTTAACCAATGATTTAAAACCCTTAAAATATAATATAGTTCTTGGATGATTCATAAAGGCTATATGAAAGTAATATCATGTCCACTAAAACAAATAATTTTATAGTAAAAACATTTATTATGTCATGGATACCCTTTATATCATTTATCACATCACTTTTGGTTCATTATGATGTCATAATACATATTTCATCTTTACAACATATTTAATTAATACCCAAAAATTCCATCATCTCAGAAAAATATAATAAATTCATTTTTTTATAATTTGGAAATGAGGAATATAAAAATAATTTTTATTTAATGAAAATATTTTTTTGAATATGTGAATTATAACATTACAACCATGAATCGACATTTATATTGATATAATTGGTTTTTCAAAAATAAATTTTTTTTATCCATTATAAAAATTAAATTTTATTTCATAAAAATTAAAATAAAAATTGTATTTAATAGAAATTATTTATTAATTATATTTTAATAAAATGTAATTTATTTAAAAAATACATTCATTCATCAAAATAAATTTCTTAATTGAAATAGTATAATACCCAAAAATAAAATTTGTGTTTCATCATATCAATATCAAAATAATTCTAAATGTAACAAAAATAAGATATAAATATAACCATTAATTTATAGAAAATAAAATATACATATTTATATTATTTTAGTCAAGAATCATATTCCATTATCAAATAATAAAATTCTCTTCAGGTAAGGTGTGAAATGGTGACATTTTAATAGGGTAGTTTTGTGTACATCATTTCAGCCATGATCTTGATGTTCATTAACTTCTTTGATAAAATTTTTATCTCAGTCTTCAGTCAATGGATATCAGTAAGAGATTTTTCATAAGAAGATACTAGTTATTTTATCTCTCCCAGAAGCTCTAAGAAATGGTATTCATATTCTACGATCCTACTGGTCGACGCCACTGCTTCTTTTGTCTATGTCAATTGGTTTTATCCAAACCCTATATTTAAACAAATCATATAATTAGTAATAAATGGATATATTAAAATTGGTTATTATTATTAATTACCACTTAAATCTAATATAATATAATAATATCAAATAAGTGCATCTATTTTCTATTACTATAACATGGCATTTAATTCCTTCACAATGTGAATTTTATTTATATATATTCATCTCATTAAAATCACACCCCTTCATACATTTATCCCTCTAAATATTCATTTTTTACACTATTATAGAAACATTTAATTTTTTCTCCATGTCTCCTTTAGTTCTAGCATCACATCTACAAAATGTGGGTTTCTAGTATAATTATTTACTAGGTTCATTGTCTTATTTCATATAACTTTATCTCTATAATCTATGATCTTCACTAGATACTCCTCATATGAATTATCTTTATACAATGGTGCCTATTTTGTATTCATCAAATGTGTGTTGTTCGGTATGTACTGCCTCAAGAGGGATTCATGGAAGAAATAATGTACTTCAGATAAGTTATATGGGATTAATGGTCTATAAGGATCCACTCCAATGAAATAAATTACCTCGAAGGGATTAATGTAACTTGAAAAAACCTAGCATTTATTCTAAAATCTCATAACTTTAATCCATGTAGATATAGGGAGTAATTCCTTATCTACAACCTCAATATCAAAGCCTCTTTGATATTTGTCATCGTAGCTCTAAAATCATTATTGAGAACCCCTAATGTGATGCAGAATGATCATGAAATTTTCCACCGTATCCTAAAAAAATTTAATAACCTAGTAGTTTTTGTTCGCCAAATTCATCCCTAAATGTGGGTGTTTTAAAAATCATCCCCCAAAGGGCATCATAGGGATCCATTTGGATAATTAGTGGCAACTATTATTCTATGAGAACTAGACTAGGGGATGATTTTCATTCCATAATCCTTTAAAGATAATAAAGCCTTCACATGAAATGTCCTCGGGTGTGTTGATATTCTATTGAGATTGGACACCAGTTTATGGTTGATAATTCATCATGAATTTTAAAATGGTATTTAGATCATGTCAGATAATCATCTAGAACATATAGGAAAATAATATATCATAAATAGATATAATCGATATTGGTGTTCCACACATCCTAAAAAATTCAATAATGTTTATAATTTCATGTTGATCGAGTGAAAATTCCTATTTTATTGAAATGAAGTGAGAAGAAATTGTAAAATAACAAAAAAAAACCCATATATCATTATTTCCTCTTGATGTCTTTGAAAGACTAGTGACAATAACCATGGTTATGTTTTCCCATTTCCATGCAAGTATCAAAAATGGTTTCCTCATACCCTTTTATTTTTTCTATTAATACATCATATGTTGACATACAATATACTTTAATTTATATTACGTGATATCCTTATTCATATTTTCCCACCATTAGTTATCTAAACGATCCGGATACATCTTCATGTTACATGGATGAATATAGAAGGTTTAAGAATGTGCAGCATCCTTAAACTTATTCTTTAACTTGGTATTTATTTTTATACATAGTTTTGTCCAATATCATATAAATCCTTCTTTAGTAATTTTGAGATCAAAGGATTTACCTTTTCTTATAGTTGCACCATTATTCTGAGTTTCAACATCATCTTTTTTAGCATCCTTTATCTTCTACATATGTGGTGATTCAGAAATATATATTGAAAGGGTTAATTATATTCCTTCCCTTATGATTTTCTGGTACAACATTTTCAAGTCTAAAAAGATCAAATTCTTCTCAATAATAATCAATGATAATACTTCCATATGTTTTTTCCCATAGAACTTCTTCCACATTATTTTCTATCATATTATGTTAAGGAATTGTGGAATCATAGTATTTAATAAACACAAACCAACTTCAATAATTTGTGATCATTTAATTCATTATTAATATATTCTTGAGCATCTCATGATCCGTGTCTATTTCAAACGTCTACCAAAAGTGAAATTACTCTTTATTTTTATTTGATGATTAAGTTTTCCAAATCCAGATCATGTTTCAGGAATTTATGATCATGAAATTTCAATTTCATTGATAAATAGATTATTAGTATTTCATTATACATTAGTATATAACAAAATACTTTATTGTAACAATCACGGTATACCATAAAATGTTCCTCACTTATGGTTAGTGTAATTACCAGTGTAGTGTTAAGAATCATTTTCAACTCATTGATGCATTCTTTCAATTCATTATTCCAAAAAATCATGACTCCCTTTCGAGTTATCATGGTTATAGGTATTTAAAATCAAGATAGATTTCATAAAAATTGATAATAGTACATATATAACATAAGAAAAATAAGGATTTTAATAAAAAAATTTTGTCCTCTATTAATTTTTAGATTCATCATTATATTACGAATCCATTGATATCCCAGTAGTTTTGATGATATACCATATGATTGGGACATCCTTCATCTAAAACTCACAATTGTGGTAATTTTCAAAATTCTTCTCCTTTTGTAATAATACTATCAAAATTCCTATATTATAATAATTCTTCTCCATTATTTTGATGTATATCATATAATCATCATTAAAAACAATAAAAAAAAATTAGGTCATCCTTAATGAAAATATATATAAATTCATGAAAATTCATTGTGACTTCATGAGTATGAATGTAACTACAATGAACTCATATTTCCCATACCATGTATAGAATTAATTCTTAGGGATATCCTCCATTTTAACCTATACATGATAATAACACAAATTATGATCTACCATAGAGAAGTATTGGGATGTACAAAGATGATCAAACAAGTCATAAATTCCATGAAAGTGGACAGTTTTTCATTATTGTGATGTTTTTTTAGAACATGATAATCAATTATAAGAGAATTGATCCATATGATTTCTTGAAAAAGTGGGATGGTTCAACCCATGGTGAGGAAGATTTATGTATAAACCTTTTATCCAGATTATCTAATAGTTATTTAATCATCACCTCAATTTCAACAACAACAAAAAAACTATATGGAGTCCTGGATAATGGAAATTCCCTATGTATATGCTCGATTAAATTATCCACATATCATATAGGGGGAAGACATGTTAATTCCTTAGGATGAACATGAGACTTTACACTCATAGTGGTCACGTCTTAATTGATTATAATTTCTTTAGTCTCAATCATTGGAGCTAGATAATCATGTTTATAAGGAAATTAAATTAATTCTTGAAATGTTGGAGCTAAATAAGATTTAACATACTCAATAAACAATAAAAGAATCATAAACATATTCCTGATACAATGAGTTATTTACTTCACACAAAAATTTATGTTTTCTCAATATAAAGAACAATACATACCATGAATTGAATCAAATTCTACTAAATTGAGTATATCAAGTATTGTAGTGATGTTAAACCCTCAAATTTTTCAATGGGGATCTATATACACGGGATTACATAATTTCCTAATTTAATATTTTAAATGGAAAATCTACTTCCATTCTTTGTGGTGGTGTTTGATTTATTATACAAAATTGTTCGATATAAATGACTGTGTATAACCAGAATAAAAAAATAAATATGATATTTATGAATGAATAACTTGAATACATGTCACCACATCATTTTTCAGAACCACCTAAATGGTTTTGGTGCAATATGCTAGACCACTCTTCCATATAGACTGTTGATACTAATAGCATCTAGAAACACATTTCAAGAGTAAGTGGTTCATATTTAGTCCTTGTTCCTTGAAGTTGAAACATTTTACAATTTGATGAGTTTTGATAGGATAATTCCTCAACTCAGTTACGATTGTTGGTTTCACCCACGTGAAATTTATAGCAAAGTACCCTTAATTTTTTGACCTAAATCATTTACTCATGCCCCTAAAAAATTAATTTGGGGATTTTTTCCAACAATCTGAGAAGATTCATATTGAAATTTATTAAAAACATTATATTTCTCCATCACACCACCAAAATTAATCTCACATTTTTACTTCTTATATATGATAAACCCTTGACATTCAATAATATCCATTCTGAAATTGAGGCTACGTAAGAGACTTTCCACATATCTATTAATGTAGAGACGCAAAGCATGATATACATTGACATTACATTACTTTTGTGTAAAACTAAATGTATGACATAATGAAAATACCAATGACCATGTTAGTTTAGTGTCTTTAGACACTCAGAACATAATTTTCTAATCATGGTGAAAGGTCTTCATAATGTCCTATAATGATATTTTCCCTATGTTTTCTACCCTAAAAACAAACTTTATATCCTGGGGAAAAGAAAACATAAAAAAGGGTGAGCTCAAATGCTCAGTAAGGGTAAACATGGAGAACTTAAAAAAAATCCATAAACATTTGAACATAAAAACATGAATATAAAACAAAAAAATCTTGAGCAATTACAAAAATCATGGCAGTACATAAGGCATAGATCATAAAGGAACATTAATTATGATAAAATGGCATGGGAATAAAACATGAAATTGTTTAAAACCATTAATCACATGATATGATTTCCATAGTAGCTAAGGCAATGCTTCCAAGACCATCATAGTGGACGAAGTCCATTACTGAAACAGGTTTACCTGTCATTCTAGCATTGTATTACTCAACCAGATTCACTTGTCATTTCAAACCTATTTATATCATGAAATATAAATCATTACCCATTTAATTGGAGTGAGATTTAGGTCCCACATAGCTCATAATGAAATCATTCTTTTGTGTGCCAGAAAAAAAAATTCAAAAATCATTCATCATAACCCAAATAATAATAGGGGTTTCATAAACATCATCCCATAATAACATAATCCATATAAAAAATGGATATCATTTCATCATAAGAAAAATAAAACCATTTAAATTAATAGAGAAATTATACTTGATTCATAAACATACTATATAATGTCATCTTAATTGGAAAGTAGTTTTGATAAAACAGATGAATGAATTCCTGGGGAAAATATCCTTTCTTCTTAAAAATCATTTTCTTTTCACAAAATGCAATGAAATTTTAATTGAATAAGATTTTTGTTGAAAATAATCATGAAATCTTGTAAAGTAAGATTCATGAGAATAAGGCATTATGAAATAGTAAAAAAATCGATGCATGCCAAATAATTTTAAAAACATTCTTATCATACATTTTCCAGAAAAGTAAAAAAGTACATTGTATGGTAAAAGAATGAAATATTACATTCATACCATGTGGTAAAAATCAATAAAGGGTAAAAATGATTTTAGACAAACATGGAAAAATATTAAACATTTTAGGAAATTTTTTTAGATAACATGGACATGGATGATAAACATAACCCCAATAAATACTTAGGAATAAATAGTCCTGGATAAGAATGAGATATGAATAATTATCCCTTACCTTAGGTCCAATTTCTTTTGTACGTGTCTGAAAATCCTATATAGTGAATTTAAACATATAATTCACTTGTAACAGAACCATAATAATAATTATCATATCTTGTATGATCACTTACGATTTTATATTACCTGTTCTTTTGTCAATTACATGTTAAAGCAGTGTTTCGGGTAAAATCGTTTCATTTATCGTACATGTTTGGTCTTTTTGTTCTTGATATTATTACTTATATCATTATTTCCTTACTTCCAGATTGTAAAAAATGATTTATATATCATATATATTCATTATATATATATATAATAGTTATATAAATGAAATGAAATACAACGTTCAAGGAGACGGTAGGTTGTACGTACGCATGAACGTTATTTTCCTTTCCTTATTTACTTGAATGGATGTAAGTAAATGACATATATATATATAAATAAATCCATTAGCATCATTATGTCATATATTACATTATTATTCATTATATATACTTTATATTCATTCTTGAATTGTTAATAAGGATAATTAATCGCATCACATCATAGAGATGATAATCCGTACGTAAGCATGAGAGATGATATTCTTCCCATAATTATTGAATGAAATTAGAGTGGATGATATAATATCTCATAATTAGTATAATTTCATAATAATCATATATAGTTATTATTTCCACCATATACTCATCCATGTAAGGTGGTGTTGGAAAAACAGATTACACCACGGTGTGGAGGCGGTAAGTCGTACATACGCACACATGGTGATTTCATTTTTTGTAGGATGGATATAAGGTAACATAGGGTTGTTTCATATTTATAATAACATATCAGTATATGAGTGATATTGATGTTATTACTTTATAATGAAACAAATAAAAAAGATGAATTAAAAGATGAAATAAATTTGAATGAATCGGTAATGGATATTACATCATCCCCGACGGGCCTCTTCCTATCCTCCTCTTAGGGCACTAAATTTTGTGTTTGAAGAATTACAAGACCTCTATTAGGTTTCTATAGAAGTGGATCAGATAAATTCACAGGTTTTGGTAGAGCTTGAAAGCTCAAAATGTTTTAAATAGTAGAGGGAGGAGGTTCCCTTTTATATGGGAGGAGAGGGGAAATTTTGGAAACTCAAAAATATTAATTTATAATAAATTCAAACCCTATATAAAAACCTCCAAAAATATGACTCAATTATAATATGAGATGATATATGGATTTAATAACATAAACCAATAATATTTTGGCATGTTGGGAATTTATTTTATACTTTATCAACTTGATTTATCCTTATTTAATCCATTTAATTTTATTTGTGGTAATAATATTCTAAATTTTAAATTGTTATAAATAATAACATGTATGTTGTTACATGTCCATAATTGGATAATTTATTACATTTTAGAACATATAAATTTCAATTTATACTCTCTAATTGGATGAATCTCCACCTCCTGCTGATTCTTTTCACCCGAAGCAGTTCCGGCATAGGGGTCATGCGGCCATTTCTTTCTCGCAGGCGGAGGTTCAGTTTCTTGCTTCTGATTTTCAATTTTTTCTTGTTGGTAAATTTTTTAAACGTCGTCCCCCTCTGATCTTCCTATGGAAATCATTTGAATCCATTGGATTTGTTGATTTTGTTGATTTTTAAATCGGCCTACTCAACTCAATGCATATCAGGATTCGACTTTCCTCTGCAAATGATTACTATCGGGTTTGGTCTAGGGGTTCTTGGAGTTTTGGGTGCTGCACGATGAAAGTCCTAAAGTGGTCCCCTTCATTTGATTGCTTTTCTAAATCGCCGATGGCGCCTGTTTGGTTAGGGCTTCCAGGTCTGCCGATGCACCTCTTCAAGAAAATTGCTCTTTTCCCTATTTCTAAGATGATAGGTAATCCCATTAAGCTAGATTTTGTGACTCAGAAGCCCTCAAGGCCTTCGGTTGCGCGCGTGTGTGTTGAGGTTTATCTTTCGCAGCAACTTACTTCCATTATATGGATCCAGAATGGGGATGCAGGTTTTTTTCCGGAAGTGGTTTATGAATCGTTACCGAGTTACTGCTCTAATTGTTTGCATATTGGCCACTCCCTTGGAGATTTTGGTTCTGGGAAGGACCCCATGAACAGTCAGAAGCTTGGGAAACCTTTTCTAAATGAAGGGAAATTTGTCTGGATTGAGAAGGATCGAAGGCCTCATGTTGAACAGAATGAACCTTCTAATTATAAGGACCCACTGGTGTCCTCATCTGTTCCGGTTTCCTGCTTAGCACAACCTACTTGCGATAAGGATTCTGTTATTTCTGATTTTGTGGATACGGTCAATAATGCTACGCTTCGCACTGACAACCCAGGGGTTGTTCCAACCTCTAATGAGACAGCACAAGAGACTCACTCTGTTTCAGGTGATTCCAGTCTTGAAGTTAGTGAGCAAGCAGATAAAATTGAGGACGAATACCTACACTCGAGTGCCAAAAAAGGTAAGAAATCTTTTTTTGATCCTGATGCTTTTATCACTCCGCACCCTAAGAAGACTCAAAAGATAATTGATTATTCTAAGTTAGAAAGGACCATTTTCACTAGATCTTCTGGGCCTCGTGTGGAGGAAAATAACATCCCTACACAACCGATTGTCAGCAAGAGTACTTCTGCATCGGAATCCTTTAACGAAGGGGACTCCTCCAAAAATGAAGAGGACTCCTACTCTTGGATTGAGTATCGGGCGGATAGAATTAAGCTTAGAAAATGCACTCGAGTTATTAAGGAAGGATACAATGAGGATTTCTACACTTGGATTGAGGAGCAAGCAAGGTTGTCTTATAGAAGATATTGTAATAAAGAAATATCTATTAATGACTATCTCATTATCAGGGAGCGTATGTTTGATAGGGTGGAATTTGAGCTTGATCAGAACCCTGATTTCGATTATCTCCAGCTTCGGTGGGAATAATTCTTTTTCATTCATGGTCTTCTTATTGGTCTAGCACATCATTTTTCTAGATTTTGGGGCTTGTCCCATGTCATTGTAGGAATGATTTGGAGGTACATCTCAGAAGATGATGGGGCTGTTGAATGTTTGGAATTTTGGGAGGTCGTTGCAAATGCACTAGTAGTAGGGACATGCCTAGTGCAGAGCAGAAAACTAAGTATCATCAGCTACAATAGTAGTTCTTTGCACAGAAAATTCAGGATTGATTTCCTCTAGTGAAGCAGCGGCTGTAACATAAGCGGTGGAAGGATGACTATGGCATGTCTTTCTTTTTATGACCTTGAAGAAGGGAGTGAATCCTTGGATCTATAAATGTTTGGACGATGCTGAACAAAACCAAAATGGATGGCAAGTGAAAATTCTTGTCTAACTATCATTTTGTAATCTTTTGATTCCTAGTTTGTGCAAATACACTGCACCTCATGTATTCACCTTGTTATTGCCTTTTCTTTTAATAAATTCTTGGGGTATTGGTTGGGCAACCAACTCATGCTCGAATCTTTATGGTATTTCATTTTATAATTTTTAAATATTTTTGTGAATTTTAAACAATTTAATAATATGTTATTTTTATAAAATAACAATTGTATAAATGTTGACACATTTATTTATTTGAATTTAAATAAAATCCAAACAGAGGATATATTCTAACAAAAATATTAAATTGATTCCTAAAATGTCATATTTTTGTAGAATATTTGTGGTGCACTTTAAATATTTCATATAATATTTATTTTAATATTTTAAAACCATTTTTTAATATTTCAATCAATATAATAATTTATACATCATTATTTTTTCATCAATAATGATAATTATTTAATCCATAAAAATTAAAACTAAATTAAAATGATGTAGATAATTTTATTAGATTTCTGGAGACTATTTATTTTAGATGTTTTATGATGGTTATCACAAAATAAAAATTATTACACTTTTAAGATATAAAATAGTGACATGTTGTCACATTATTTGGTTTTAATAATAATTATATCATTTTTGTGGTCCACAGTGCATGAAATGACTTTATTCTGACCCTTATGTGATATGAGTCATCTTTTATTCATCCAATATAATTATTGGTCGGTTTTAGGGTAATTTTATAATATTATTGTTACCCTTAATTGCCTTATTTACCTTTACCTATGGTAAATAAAATTTACCATAGTTACTATTCATATTTCCCAAAAAAAGTATCCTATTAACATAATTTGGACCTACTGATTCCAAATTCAAGACACAGAAGATGCAGTAATTAATTTAAAAATAATTCTGTTGTCAAAAAAACGGGTTTTTATTTTAAAGCATTGCAAAATATTGAAATGTTTTTAACTATGGATTCAATGTGAAATTATTGATAATGACATACATTATATTAAATGGTAAAAATATATTCTATTTATAATTTAAAACCATTAAATATTATAATTTCAACATGCAAATTATCTTGATGAAAAATGTTGTTTTTAATTAAAATTTAGCATATTGTTACTATTAATCAAAATATGAACATTATCAGAAAAATATGAAAACATTATCCAACATAAATTTTTATGTCATGGTTCATATGAAGAAGTTTATTTTGTAAAATTGAAATTATAAAATTGTTAAAAATTTGATTTAAAATGGGTGCGCCATCAAAATGCAGCAAAACTACATTTTTTAAAAATACTTATTCTACAAGAATTTTTTTTTTCTTATACCACGATCTAGAAAATGTGTATGACGAATGATAATGTTATAAATTTGAAATTTTATTTAATACTATTCATAAAGGCTAGTTTATAATAATATTATAATAATATCTTGCTTAGTGAATCTCAATATTGTGTACAACACACGCTATCGAGGAAGGTCGCTCTTACGTGTAATGCAAGCCAAGTAAGGGTTACATGTAGGAAATGATTATTTTGGTGGTTCTTATAACATAATACAAATATATTTCAGTTATAAATTGATGAAAATATATACATGGTGTTGTGTAAAATGAATTTTATTCGAAAGAACTTGAAACTGTGTGAAACAAAAGCCCGCAATAGTGTTGTGTATACTACAAGATAATACGGTGTTGCGTATAGACCAAGATAATTATGGAGAAAAATACATCAAAAGAAATCAAAGAAATTAAAAAGAATACTTCTCATAAAATCTCGAGGTGTTACATTCTACCCCCCCATAAAATGAATTTCTCTCTCAAAATTCATCGGGGTTATAAATGGTTTTCTACTTGAAATTTTCTTTCATAGAAACCCACATCTTAAAAAGGAATACTAAAACATAATTTTAAAAAGGAAAGTTAGAAACATAATATTCACCCAATGTAACTCATGTCTGGGTTTCTGCATAGGAGACTGCATGTGAAAATATAGATATGGAGGAGAAATATAACCATCATGTTCTGATGAAGAGGGGTAGAGAAATGGTTATGAAAAATCCAACAATCACAAAGCCATAAATTTTCGATGATCTAGGGTACCATCTGATTCATCAGATATGAGAGTACAAAAACAATATTTTTGGTTTTCAAGATCATTTCTCTAATGTTTATGAATTTTTACATAAAGAAGAATAGTTGATTGATTTTAGTGTAACATCATCGTTGGTCATTCCTTGAACAATTTGCACATAATCTCTTATTTAATGAAATGATGTAAAATTTTTCATTTTTGATGTATTAGCCAATAATGTGATAGAATGATAGGTCATTCCATCTGTCTCTATCTGAAAAAGGTTGGCCCAAATTATTAAATATATATAATTCCATCTATGGTGAGATTAAAAAATGGACTTATATTTCATTTATCAAACCTCTTAATAAAATAAATCTAATTTCTACTAACATGGGACTTCCTATAGGCCTGTGGTAGGTGATAAACTCCTGTCACACTTCGGTTGTGGGTTCGATTCCCACAACTTTGTCCAATGTGATGAGTTGTTTCCTATCCTTCAGGTTGTTCTTTTTCTAAAACATCACCATTATAACATTCCAAATATAATATCGAAAAAAGGTTCTAGCCTTAAACAATACTACCTGATGTCCAACTTAATCCATTCCAATCTTTAGGCTTGTCCAAAATACTTATATCCAATCTCATAGTATAAAGTAAATGATTACTAGAAATTTCATCAACAAAGGAGTTGAATACCATCATTTATCCCCCATATATCATAAGATATATCTTGTTTTCCACATTCCAAAGATGTGAATACCTTAATCATGTATTCTCTTGAAACATGAGTTACCATAGAACCTTAGTGAAAACTTGAATACTATCAAAAGATAACTCTTTCCAAATACCAAAATCCAATCAAATTTATATTCTCAAAAAACGATATCAAATTGTCCTTATATCATTCATGAGCTCATTAATAATATCAAAAAAATTATTTTCTCATTATCCCTTCATTATGCGAATATCTTATGCTTTACAAAAAAAATCATTCACTTTTCCTGGTTACCAAAACCATATAATTATTGAATAACATAATTATCCAATACATAGATATTCCAATATTCCATAATAGTATAAATGAGATTCCATGATACTATTTTGAAATCCCATTACATAAACACTTAATTAATCCACAACATCATTGTCATACTCAACATCACAAATAGTTATCGCATGCGACTTTCCTTTGTTCTTTTCCTTAAGAGGCTGCTCTCATTGATCATGATTAACCCTTGGAATAGGAAATTAATTAGCGCAATTCCCCATTTCCTTGCACTGGGAGCATTGAAGTTTTAGTGGAGCATTCTCTGTAGTATTTTCTCTATTCACAACATTGGAAACCTTTTTCCCATTACTCCAGCACTCAGCTGCTCGAGGACCTTCTTTTCCAAACATGAAACATTTTCTAGTACCTTTTAGGAAATCTCCACCATACTTATTTCCACACATTGAGCATAAAGAAAAATTCATATTCCGTTCACCATTTTCATGAGATTTTTCCTTGAACTATATCTTCTGTTTCTTGTCAAAACCATAAGATTGATTTGTAACACCAACTTCCAGTTCTACCTTGATAGCATAGCTCACTATTTCTTTATAGCTATAGATGTATCTTATAGATAATGCCCTTCGATGTCTTTTTTTTAAGTCACTAAAAAATCAATAAACTTTAATTTCAGGTTGAATGATAAAGCCAGATTCATACCCTACAAGCCTTGTAAAATTCTCTTCGTATATACCAACAGATTCACCATCCTTTTTATTATTCTCAAGGAACACTTTTTCCATCTGTGTTTGAAGAATATAATGGAAGTATATATTGAAAAACAAGTTCATGAACTTGTCTCATTCCATGGATTCAATTTCATCTTGGGGACTTGTATTCTTAATTAGAGTCCTCCACTGGTCTGCTTCACCTTATAAACAATAAACAGAAAGAATGATTTTTTCATTATCCTAACAACGAAGTATTGAAAATATCTTTTCAATGGTACTGATACATTGTTCATCAATAAGTGGATCAGAATACCCATTGAAACAAGGTGGATGTTGTCTCACGAAGGACTCAATAGAATATTTTTCCCTTCTCTACTCATTTTGATGTCTATAATGATTTGAAGCTTGAGTAATTAAAGAAATAATATTTTTCAATCCATCTCCCTTCCCATTGGTTTGTTCAAGAGGACAATCATTCCATTTTCCTTTACATTTATCAGCACCGTCCCATCGGGTTCCATCCATTATCCAAAACCCAAAAAGAATTGTGTGAGAGGCAAAAATCATGCCAGGAAAACAACATAATATATGGGGAGTACCTCCAATATCTAACATCATAGGTTTAATTATATGATCATTACTATGATTGTAAGACTATAACCTATACTTAAACATAACCGTAGTGACATCCTTATAAATACCATAGAAATTTATCGAGGGATCTCACTAAAGTCTTCGAATCCTAGTTTCCAAAGGTTAACTAAACCTTCTCTCTGATTCCAACTATAGAGACCCCAAGATTTATGTACATGGAAATTACATTACATTTTTAGAAAACTAAATACATGACATAAAGAGATGCACAAATACCATGTTAGTTTAGTGTCTTTGGATACTCGTAACATAATATACTAATCATGGTGAAGGATCTTCAACATCTCACATAAAGAAATTACCCTTTACATTTATTAACTAAAACCATTCTTTATATCATGTGGAAAATAAAACATAAAAAATTGTGAGCTCAAATGATCAGTACGGGTAAACATGGAGAACATAAAAAAATCCATAAACATTTGAACGTAAAAACATCAACATAAAACATAAAAATGACGAGTAATGGCATAAATCTTGGTAGTACATAACGCATAGATCATAAAGGAACATTAATTAGGATAATATGGCATGGGAATAAAACATGGAATTGTATAAAACCATTTAGCACATGATATTATTTCCATAGTATCCAAGGCATTGCTTCCAAGACCATCATAGTGGAAAAATTCCATTACTGAACCGGTTTTACATGTTGTTCCCACCCTGTATTACTGAACCAGATTCAGTTGTTGTTCCAGCCATGTCTATCACATGAGATATAAATAATTACCCAATTCATTTGACGGAGACATAGGTCCCACCCATATCATAATGAAATCATTCTGTCGTGTGCCACAAAATAAAAATAAATCATTCATCATAACCTAATGAATAATATGGGTTTCATTAACATCATCCCATCATAACATAATCAATATAAAAAAATGGATATCATTTCATTATAAGAAAAATAAAATTAGGAAAATTAATAGAGACATTATACTTGAAACATAAACTTACTAAATAATTTCATCTTACATGGAAAGTAGTTTTGATAAAACACATGAAATGAATTATTGGGAAAATATCCTTTATTCTTCAAAATCATTTTCTTTTCACACAATGAAATGAAATTTTAAAAGAAAAGGATTTTTGTTGAAAATAATCCTGAAATATTGTTGAGGAATATTCATTAAAATAAGGAGTTATGAAACAACAAAAAAATATGTTCATGCCGTATAAGTTAAAAAAATTCTTCTCATACTTTCTCCAGAAAAGTCAAAACGTACCTCGTATGGTAAACAAAAAAAAATTCCTTTCATTCCAAGTGGTAAAATTCAAAAAAGGGTAAAAATTACTTTAAAAATACATGTAACAATAGTAAAAATTTTATGAAAACATTTTTTGAAAACATGGAAATGGATGATAAACATAACCCCATTAAATACTTAGGAATAAACAATCCCGGATAAAAATGAGATTGGAATAATTATCCCTTACCTTAGGTCCAATTTCATCCATACGTGTCCGAAAATTTTGTATAGTGGGTTTAAAAATGTTATTAACTTGTAATAGAACCATAATAAAATTTATGACATCATATATGATTCACCTATGACTTTATATTACCCGTAATTTTTTAAATTTCATGTTAATGCAACATTTTGGGTAAAATCGTTTCATTTATCGTACGTGTTTGGACTTGTTTATCTTGATATTATTACATATATCATGATTTACTTATTTAAAGATTGTATAACGTGAATTATATGTCATATATGTTCAGTATATGTATATATATATAATAGATAGATAATTGAAATGAAATACACCGTTCATGGAGACGAAAGGCCGTAAGTTTGCATGAACATTGTTTTCCTTTCCTTGTTTACATGAATGGTTGTACATAGATGACATATATATATATATATAAATAAATCCAGTAGAATATTTATGTCATATATTTCATTATTATTCATTATATATACTTTATAATCATTTTTTAATGGTTAACATTTCGAATGAATCTTGTCTTGTCGTGGAGACAATAATCCATATGTACGCACGAGCGATGTTATCATTCCTATAATTATTGAATGGAATTGGAGTGGATGATATAATATCTCAGAATTATTATCATGTTATAATAATCATATATAGTTATTATTTCCACCATTATACCCATACATGTAAGGTGGTGTTGGAAAAATAGATTACACCACGGCATGGAGACGATAAGCCGTACGGACGCACAGGCGGTGATTTCATTTTTTGTAAGATGGGTAGATGGTGAAATATGGTGGTTTCATATTTATAATGACATATAAGTATATGAGTGATACTGATTTTATTACTTTATAATGAAACAAATAATTAAGAGAAAGTAAAAGAAGAAATTAATTTGAAAAAATCGGTAAAGGATAATACCTCTTCCTCGATGCGCCTCTTCATAACCTCCTCTTAGGGAACTAAAGTTGGTCTTTTAAGAATACCAGAACCTCTAGTAGGTTTCTCGGGAAGTGGATAAGTTAAATGGATAAGGATTGGCTGAGCATGAAGGCTCAAAATGTTGTGAATATGAGAGGGAGGAGGTGCCTTTTTATAAGGGAGGAGAGAGGCACTTTTGGAAACCTCGTAAATATTGATTTATAATAAATTCAAAACCCACATAAAAAGCACCAAAAATGACTCAAGTAAAATATGATATGATATAGGGTTGTAATAGCATCAATAAATAAAATTTATACAAGTTGAGAATTTTTTTAAAACCTTATAAACATGATTTATCCTTATATAATCCATTTAATTTTATTTGTGGTAATAATATTCTAAATTTTAAATTGTTATAAATAATTACTTATTTGTTGTGAATCTTCCATAATTGGATAATTTATGAAAATTTAGAGAATATTAAATTCAATTTATAATTTTTAAATATTTTTATGATTTTTAATCAATTTAATAATATGTTATTTTTATAAAATAACAATAGTCTCAATTTGGAACTATTCATTTATTTGGATTCAAATAAAATCCACACATAGGATATATTGGAACCAAAATATTTAATAGAATCATAAAATGTCATATTTGTCTAGAAAATTCTTGTAGCACATTAAATAGTTCATATATTATTATTTTTTATATTTTTAAAACCATTTATTTGATATTTCAATGAAAATAATAATTTATACATCACTATTGTGTCATCATTAATTGTAATTATTTAGTCCCTAAAAATTATAAATAAATTTACATGAAGTAAATAATTGTAATATATTTCTGTAGACTATTTATGATCGATGTTGTATGAAGTCTATCACCAAATTAAAATGACTAAACTTATAAGATATAAGATAGTGACATGTTGTCACATTCATTAGTTATAATAATAATTCCATAAATTTCATTGTTAATTGACCATGAAATGAATATATTACCACCTTTTGGTGATATTGGTCTTCAATTATTCATCCAATAGAATTTTGGCAGGTGTTAGGGTAATTTTATACTATTATTGTAACCCTTAATTGCCCGATTTACCTGTAACTGGGGAAATTAAATTTACCGTAGTTAATATTCATAATTCCCAAAAATAAAAAGTAACCTATTAACATAATTTTGACCTAATGATGTCAAATATGGATACCATTTTACTAAATTCAAGACACAATAGATGCATTGGTTAATTTAAAATTAATCCCGTTGTAGGAAAAAATGGGTTTGTATTTAAAACATTGCAAAAGATTGAAATGTTTTTACCTATGAATTCAATGTAAAATTATTGATAATGAAATAAATTATATTAAATGGTATAAATATATGTTATTTATACTTTCAAACCATTAAATATTATAATTTAACCATATAATATATCTTGATGAAAAAAGTTGTTATTAATTAAAATTTAGCGTATTTTTACTATTCATCAAAATATGAACATTATCAGAAAAATATCAAAACATTAATCAACATAAATTTTTATATCCCAATTAACAATAAGAAGTTTATTTTGTAAAATTGAACTTATAATCTTGTTAAAAATTAGATTTAAAATGGGTGCGCCATCAAAAGGCGGCAAAACTGCATTTTTTGAAAAATACTAATTTTACCTAAAAAATTAATTTTGTTCTCATAAAATGATCTAGAAAATTGGTATGATTAATGATAATGTTATGAAATTCAAAATTTAGTTAAAATATTCATAACTTATTGTTCATAAAAATATTATAATAATATATCATTTCGTGAAACTCGGTATTGTATACCCCACACGGTATCGAGGATGGTGGATCTTGCGTTAAATACAAGCCAAGTTAGGGTTATGTGTAGGGAAATCATCCTTTAGTGTTGCGTATAACATAATCTAAATATAGTTCAGGTATACATTGATCAAAATCTATAGTTGGTGTTGTGTAAAATGAATTTTATTCGAAAGAACATAAAAATGTGTGCAACACAGGCTATGAATAGTGTTATGTGTACTACAAGCTAATACGAGGTTGTGTATAGTGCGAGATGATCTTGGGGAAGAGTACAACAAAAGGAATTAAAGAAATTAAATATAATACGTCTCACAAAATCTCTGGGTTTTACGATTAGTGTCCAAAATGTTCGGTATTTTCATAAATTTGTTTCATCCCACCAGTGTAGTGGGGACCATTTTATTTAGGGGAAACGAACATTATAGAGGAATATTACACATGTCTTGTGTATTTTCCCTCATATGACCATTTGTCTTCATCATCATTTTTATGAGGTCTATTAAATACCATGGAATTTTATGTCTGAAAGTGTGATTAAAAAATTTATTGAATAACAATTTCTTGAATTTTATACACCCTATTACATCTTTATCTTCCTTAGGATTCATATTATCAATCAATGTAAACCACTGAGGATAATCTCTCTCGATGTGATAAACGTCTTGTATTAACTTCTCATGCTCGAAACATATATCATAGAGATTATAATTTCAATAGAGTTGATCCATTGTTCTGGGATTAAGGGTTATGATGACCAACTAAAATTTATAGGACATTATGGAATAAAATCCGGAATCATATATTGTTCTTTATTAGGATGATTTGGGTTTTCCACAGGATTCATTTTTATATTCAGAAACCTAATTAACTAAGTGAATATTGTAAAAAAATTCATTATTCATTCTCCTATTATTGTAGGTATCTCATTGGTATATTCGTTAAAATTAGATTTACCATGATTTTTTAGATGGTTCAGAGTATTCTCATCCATTAGAGAGAATAAAGGAGAAGATATGGATGGTTAATTTAAAACTATTAAACACATAAACTATAATCCACTAAAATTAAAGGGGTAATTTTTAAATGAAATTTATTACCTTGGATTATGAAGTTCTTGGCATCAATATATGTTATCCATGAACAATTTTAAAACATAAAATATTATGGAAATTTTTATTCCACTAATTATAGTTCATAATGACCTTATTAAATTACCAAACCATATTCCCTATTAGTTTAGAATAACATGTGCATCATGTTTCATTATCGTTCACTACTTTCAGATCGAGTCTAGCTTAATATAGTGTGATCAGGTGTACCACAAGGTATATCTATTCTATAGAAGAATCCACTTATAGTATCCTTACATGGATGTAATTTATTAGAGTCCAATTACACAATACCGTACCAAAATTTATGGAATTATTCTTCTATTTATTTTCATCCCTATTTAATTCTTTATATTTATCTAATTATTTATCTAAAATTAACTAAATATAATTTAGATACTAGAATTAACAACCCATGTATTAATTAAACATGAATTCATGATTAATTAAACAATAATTAACATAATAAAAAATGAAGATAAATAAATCTATTGTACTTGGGTAATTCAGTTAATTAAATATCAATATATAATATGATGTTCATTGGAATTTTTGAAAACATCCTTATCATGGTCAAAATATTCCATCATTCATTAAACTACATTAGATGACCTATAGACAAACATGAGAGATTGGTGAAATATAAAATACTGTAAGGGATTAATAAAATAATAACATGAAGAAAGTATTATATCTTAGAAAATAGGGGTATCAATATGTCATAAAGTGTGTGAGAATAATAAACCTAAACAATGATACATAGTATAACATGAGAACATAAAGGAAAAATGGGATTGTGGAACGACATTAAAAATTAAGTCATATGAATTTATTAATGTTAAAAACCAATAAATAAAAACATAATCTTCTTTGGATAACATCCTATAATCCATATAAGTAATCACATTATACTAAAACACTACCCAATGCATTAGACCACTATATGGGAACACCCATCATAATTATTTCATGTACATACATAAGTGTTCCAAGTAGATCATATGAAATAAGAACATATTTAATAAAATTTAATTCCATAATCATGGTGTGTATAATAAACACAATTTTGTACAAAATACAATAAGTATATGTAATTTTATGTGAATACCCATCAGTAGAAATAGTGATGGTAATCACAACACAATGTTTTGGTGTGGAAATCACATAGTAAAATATCAACAACATGATGGTTTTACATAATAGTTCATAATTTATAAAATGACATTGAAATGTTTATCTAATTATTTTGAAATCAAAATAATATTAATAGTCATTTGAAAAACAAATCCCTAAATTTTGAACAGGAAATACAAGGATGAAAATAAAAAAGATTCTTCATTAAATAGGAGAATGAGTTGATTCTTTACCTTGATAGTGTGATTCCAAAAGCTTGGGATGATATTCTTGGGAGCTTGGGGGTACCTCAAAAGGACTCCTGATAGGGGAGACTAGATTATGGATTTGATGAATGATTTATTAGTTAATAATAATGGGATTTCTTCTGGGTTTATATAGGATCATATAGGAAAGTTATTAATTATTTCAAAAACTATGGTTTTGGAATCAATATAATGAAGTAACCAAACAACAGACATTATCAAGGGTTCTCTCAGAGTTTGATCTATAAGAGAGTGGAAATGATTATTTTATAATTAAAATGTCCTAAATCATTAAAATACTTCCCTTGGTGTAGTGGAAGTGAGTCACGATCTTAAATAAATTATTTTAAAAACATAAAATACATTATAGGTTTTCGATGACTTCTAAAGGCTATATAAAGTTCATAAAATAACCTCAATTTTTTTCAAATGGGAAACATATATCTAATCTTTTACAAACTTTAAAGAATTTATTAAATCACATTTGGGTCATTATGATGTCATAAAACATACATCGAATTTATATCTTATATAATCTGTACCCAAACATTCGACTTTCCCAATAAATTTTCAAAAATATCACTATAGGTTAATTTCATTATTATTATTCAATAATATTACTTATTTAATCAAAATAATATTACAAATATGTATATTTTCACTTTTAAAAAATTATTCAACATTTATTGAAAAATTATGGATTCTTTTACAATAATAGTTTTCCAACCATTATTAATATTAAAATTGAAAATCATAAAAATTATATTATCATTCCTATTTAATAAATTGTATTTAATTAAAATATTTTATTAAAATATAATTTATTTAAAAAATATATTAATTTATGAAATATAATTTACTCTTTGAGATTTTATATTACCCAAAAATATGATATTTTTTCATATAAAACATCATGTCATTTATAATGTAACTGCAATAAGATATTAATATAACCATTATTTTGATGAATATACAATATTAATATTAATTTTATTATGTTTTTTATAATTATCCATTTATTAGGCTATAAAACACCCTAAGGGTAAGGTGTCTGATGTTGATATTTTAGTGGGGTTTTTGGTATACCTTGTTTTGTTTCATAATCACACTGAGCTTGAAAATATCACATAAAAAAATTCACATATTCTATAGTTATTGGATCTCGTTTTTTGATTGTTCAAGGTAAAATCCTAGTTATGTTATCTCCTTTGGAATCTCTGATAAATGGACTTTATGTACGGTACATGTAGTTGATTCCATTTGTTCATTTGGTTTGTGTCAATTGTTTTTATCATAACCCTATATTTGTACAAATCATATGATCAATATTAAATGGATATATTATAAATTATTATGATTATTAATGGCCATTTAAATTTGATATGATATAGTAAAACAAAATAAGTACTTGTGTATTTTATAACCGTAATAGGGAATTTAATTCAAATATAATGGGAATTTTATTTATAAATCCTGGTCATTAATGGATTTTCATTTATTTGGGTTTTCTAATGATCCTCTATATTTTTTATCACATGCCATGTATTTTGGGGGATGATATTCTCATTTCCAATACTAATTTTTTGAAAGTGTCTAGGTTTCCACCATTTATGAGGTAGTTTTTCTATTCAAAGGGACAATTATAAAACAAATAATGTTATTAGGATATACATTTATTATTCCACAAAATTTTTTAATTTCTAATATTGGTTATTTTATTTGTAGAGATATAAAATTGTTAAAAAAATCATGAAAATATGTTTGTGCACACCAAGTTTTTGATATAATTATTATAAAGTGTCAATGGTTTTAAAATATATTTTATTTCCAATAAACAAAAATTATTTTCTGTTAAAAAGATTAATTATTTGTGATCATTCTTTCTAGTTTGATTTGTAGGGTTATAGAAAATAATGTGACATTGTGTGCCTTGGGAAGGAGACATGTCACTCATTGTGTATGTGATTCCACAGTAGGTTTTATATCGCATTAGCTTGTGTAAATCTACTATTGGATATACTAGTTTGATCCACATAAAGAATATATTATGAATTTTTATTCATGTATAATATTTATTATTATATTTTATATAAAAAATTTTGTTCCTTTTTCATTTAATATTAGTTTATCAGATGATTTTTATTTCATAGATATTTTCTCACATTTTTATCCTATGGTGTCTATATAGTTTAATTTTATTATTCATACCTATTTTATTTCATACATAATTTTTTTTATTTTGTGAATATGGTATGTGGTTATAATGAAAAAACAATGATATTAAATTTTATTTTATTTATGGGAAATTAATTTTACACTATATTTTTTTTAATAATAGGGATATTTAATTTTTTGCATTACATTAGGTATACATTATTTGGTTGGATCCTACAAGGAATTGTTTATCACATCCAACATTTTTGTTTATGGGGTTTCATATTTGCTTTATAAGATTTAGAAAAAGTTAAGGGAATTATGTAGTATTCAGTATTCAAATATAGTGATCATCTTCGAAGAAGGATGTTCAGGAGTTGACGAATGGTCACATGGAGACATATTTCGCATGTTTGGTCTTCGATTTTGGGGTTTTCTGAAATGGGATGGATTACTATATCTCATTAATGTGATTATTTAATTCTACTAGTTTCCATATTTTCTTTTCGTGTTCATGTTTTCAAAGATAAAAATCTCTTCATTTTACATCACATTGTGGTATACCACCATTGGTAAATTTTTTCTGTAGAATCCAGTAGGTTTTTTATAAAATGATATTTAAGAGAATACCTAACATGAAGAGTTTTGACACTATTGGGATTATGATTGGTGACATTGATATACATGAGCTATGAAAATCAGAAATTGGACAGTATATGTGGGGAATATGTTTCCCATATCACTTATGTGTTTGAATTCATGTTACCGTGGGTGTTTAGTGACTTTTTCCTATCATGTTACATGGTATTTATGGTTTTTTAAGTAAAACTATATATGGGTATTATTTAAAAAATATATTTACATTCATAAATAATTATCTATAATTATTATAATTCATTATTTCTTTAAATGTTTATTCTTTTCAAGAGTTAATATAGAGTTCTTTATGCCTATATTATGATTTTGGAATTTGATCCAAAAATTTTCTTATTATCTTGTATTTTGAGATTATGTATCCTTGAAGATATATTATGATGTAGATAAAGGGATATATGATATAGTTTCTTTAAGAGGATCCTCCAGTTCACCATTATCTGGTGTATGTTGTAATTCATATTATTAAAATATAGGTCAATTTGGTGTTAAAACCCAATGATGAGAAGTGGATCATAGATGATAGTTTATATATAAGATTACACATATATTTAATTGTAATAGAAAAATATAGGACTCTGAGTAGTGGAATTAGAGTATTGAATTTTTTTTGTTGTTCTAAAGACATCTGGATACTATGAAGAGGGTTTTTTCAATTTATATGCATCAGGACCAGGATGGAGATGTTGGGACTCTATTGTGAATGACATGTTGCATGATTATCATTCCTGGGCTTCCAATATGAAAATATTCACACTAGATGTTTCATCCTAATACATATAGTGTGGAATTGTCCAATTAGTTTTTAAACATAGTGAATGGCAATAATATCATGTTAGAGTAAACAACCCATTTCTTGAGTTGGTTTACTTGTAATTGGGGTTTTTTTAAAAATGGTTACATAAATTATTGATGTTTTCATATAGTGATAAGGGATGTTATTTTTTACATATTGATTATAATGTTACTTTAAAAATTATTGTGGGTGGTCAATATAATTTCTATGGAAGATGTAAACAGATCTTGAATAATTGGCTAAGGTAAAGATTCTATTAGGGAAGATGTCAGCCATAGTGTTTTTTATGGATAGAAAAGGTAGTGCAATGGTAACTAGTTTTCATTCGGACCAATCCTAGGAGATCTATTAGGAAAGTAGTAGTTTTTTTCTACCTTTTTGTACATCATTTCCATGATAAGTACAATTTTATGACGGATCCTATGAATTTTTATCAATGTTTATTATCTAATCATCTCCGATTTTTCTTGGAATAATTTCCCATGTATGTAATGTATAATCCACTGTCACCATGTCTTTTTAGGTTCATTGTGATTATTTCAATTGTGGTTGGACTTAAATTCAAGAAAAGGTGCTGACTATGTTAAAAGGAACACATAGGGAGGATTTCAGGTTAGACGTATTTATTCTGGTGATTGTGTAATAAATAAATCTTATGTAGAATCATCTATGGTTATAGGAATGGTGTTTATTTCATTCTCTATAGTACTAGATAATTTTATATTGGATATAACCAATTTTTATATCGTAAAATTTGGTTGACCTGTTGTTCTTTTGTTCAGATCATATTTCATTATTTTTGGTTCATTACACCCCTTTGTGAATGATGTCTGAATAATGTTTCATTTTCACCCCTTTTCAACTGTTGTTATCTGAATTTGACATGGGGTGAGATTTTGTATTTCTTGATCTTAATATCATTGAAATGATAATTTTAATCGATTTTATTATTTTTCATATAGACCATATTTTCTTTCATCATCAGTTAGTTTATGTATTTTCTCATAATAATGTAACTAATGTCATTCAGGGTTTGTGGGTTATTAGTTCTTTGTGATTGAGGCCGATTATTCCATATGTTTGGTGATCCCATGTCAATTAGTGTATAGGATACTTAATTAAATTGATCACTCTTTGATTTGACCACATAATTTGGTTTTGTGTTTATACATTAAGGAATTTATATATACTTTTTATGGTTTACTTATATAGAGGGACGTTGAGTTAACGATTATTCTTCAACATTTTATGATTCTCATTTTTATTACATCTTATAACAAGAATCCTACTGTGATATTGTAACTGAAATTTCATTAGGAAAGCCATTATGATTATAGATCTATTCATCCTTGCAAGTCTATTTCAACTTCATCTATCATCTTTGAAAAAATGGTGAATGATAGCCTCACACTTTTTATTTATTATGAATAGATATACTGGGAAACCACTAAGAAAATGAATTCATTTCCTAGAATTGATGATCTCTTTGGTTAGATTAGAGGGTTTGTTAGCTTTTAATGTTCGACCTTTAGTCATGGTTCTAGCATTTGAGAGTCAGATAATATGATATACCAAATAAAATATTAAGGATCAATTATTGTAATTTTTTATTAATGGTTGTTCAATTTGGTCACACTAACTATCATATGGTGTGAATAGAAGTGATGAACCAGATCATTCAACGGTTCTTGGAATCTCTCATAATCGTTCTTTTGGATGATATTTTTGTGTACTCCATTTCATTCAAGGAGAACATGGTCCATTTGAATATTTTTTATCAAATATATTTAGAATGTAAATTCTATGGTAATATTTTTAATGTTTGAAATCTATATAAAATATGTAATTTTTATGGGGAATGATATCTATGAGAGAAGATTCTCAATAGACCCTGAGATGACATAAGTGGTAATGTCTTCAGTGAGGACTAGAATATTTTTATATTATTTGTTTTGTTTGGATGGTATATTATAACAATTATTTTCTTTAGGACTTTTCCAAGACTATTCCATGATTAAATATTTATCCTGTATGGGTGTAATATTCTATTTTAATGGAAATTTCCATATATATTTTGATTAATTTATGTTGAGATCACATTATCTATAGTATTAATTATCTGGAACTAAATTAGGGATATGATGTCTTTTTGCATTCTTATGGAATGGGTTTGGGGTGTGTCCTGATGTAGTGAAAATGGGTGGTGGCCTATCTCTCTCTCTATTTATTTCCTCATGAGATAATATACCCTACCATTGATCATGAGTTGTTTTTGGTCATATATGTAATCTAAATGTTGCATTTCTTTATTTATGTGGATTTCTTAATATATATTTTTATGAAAAATGATTGAAGTATGTTTATATGGAGAGGGATCTAAACTTCAGACTGAGATGCTAGATTGAATATCTTTAGAATTTTTATTTTTGATATTTCACATATTCCCCCAAATGAAATTTTTATCACTGATGCATTGATTTGGAAATTACAAAAATTCCTTGAAGGAATTAATGGAAAAGTGTTGTTTGAATAATGTGTTCATTAATATGATCATGGGAATAAAAGAAGATTATGGGAAGGTGTTTCTTGATTTAGCAAATTATTATTTATATTCTAATGATAATATTAATCTCATTCTGGTACATATCATCAAGTGCTAGTTCATTAGTAAAATAGTAATGTTTTTGGAATCCTTGTGTGGGTATTATTAGTATCTCAGTGGAATATTGTGTTTCTAATGATGAGTGTTTTTTCCTTTATCTTTAGGGACTAAACTCATGTACATTATTCATCAGTTATATTAGTCAATACAGCATGGGGATAAAAATATTTATCATGATTTGGTATGTCAATACTAGTGGTCACCGATGAATTTTTCAACTACATATTATTATTGTAGTGACTCACATGTTAAATAATTGAGGTTTTACACTAATTTCCTATAAGATTATTGAGTGTATTACTCATTCATATATCATAAATGTTAAATATTTCAATTTAGTTCGACATTATTTTACAATTGAAACCAAATTAGAAGAATTTAATTATGGTGATCGTTGAACAAATCCTAAAATAACCACATTTCCTCCCTATCAAAGAGATGATTATGGTAGAATAGCTTATCAACTTGGATTTCCATGATATTGTGAGTCTTCATTGGGATCTTACTACGATTATTTCTTATAGGGACTCATGGATTACATATAGGATCTAGAAAGGTCTTCAAGAGGCTATGAGTTTCCAGTTGAATTTTATCACCACATATCATCTACAGATAGATGTATAGAAAAATTGAGCTATATAGCTTCTTGGGAATATGATCAGGGATTTTCTTCTTGATTTCAATCATTATTGGGAAAATTATCTCTATATGGATTATTATTTTATTAAAATATTTATCAATAGTGATTTATATGGATCCCTTTGAAGAATTATATGGATTTACTCATAGATATCCATTGTGATGCGTATAAATAATAGAGATTTTCTTTGATTGATGATTATAGATCATGAAATGATAGAAGATGTGAATTTGTTCTAAAATATAATGCTTAGGGAATATATTTTTCATAATTCATATTCTTGCTATTAGTGACAATGGTAAGTGTTTGAGGTTAATTATTTTATTTTTATTAGAGTTTTACAACACTTAGGTCACCATGTGTTGGTTGTATAGGCATTGTTGGAACTTATGGTTATCATTCCCTATGAGATCTATGGAAGAACTGTAATTATGTAATATTTCATAGAATTACCATCTATATTTGAATTGATCCATTTTGTGTTTCATGTTTTCTAAATGGGTATTTATCAACTAGATCTTTCCCATGTGATTTATTGAGAGGAGGTTTATATTGATCATGACACCACTATGATTAAGAGTCAATACCATATTTTTTATCACATTGATATGGTAATATGTAGTAATTTTATTACACTAGTCTATGTACTACGGTAGTGGAGAAAGGATAACCACAATACACGGGGGTTGGAATATTGGGGAGGCACCATTGTGATATTTTTTATGAGGAATAGTTCTGAAGGATTTTTTCGGAGAAATACATTTTTTGGGGAGAATTTTAATATACTATTTAAAAAGATATGAGCCTTTTAATGTTAAGATCATGTTTCATGGGTTTTAGAAATTAGATTTTGTTTATGGCTTTTTTTAGAACCTGGTGTGTGTACTCCGCACAAGAGTCATCCGTGTCATGATCTAGTTATGTGATATGATTTCATTTCCTAGAATATTGTTTGATTTTAGTTTATGATATGTTGTATTTAACATATGTGAAAAAATTTCATTTTATGAAAATTTTAATCAGGATAATATAAGAAAAGGTAAGACCATCGTCAGTTTACATGAAAATAATGACACTAATATCGTGAATAAGTGATTCATGTTGTGAATCATTCTAGTGTAGTTGTTTTATAATAAAAGAACATGATTCATTGTTTATTTAATGATCATGCAGCCCCCTCAAACCCTTGGATCTACCAAAGAAAATTTGGGTGATTTCTATGTTTTTGGGTTTCTTCATTGGATGTTCGATGTCCAGTAGAGTTTCACCATATCTTTCTATTAACGATTCATTATTCTTCTTTGATTCCATTGGACATGGTATATGAATCTTCTATGTTTTTGGATTATAATGGGATCAGTATGTGTTTTATATATATCCTTTTTAGTTTTCCCTCATTCGTCATTTTTGGAGTATGATCTTATCATTTCCAATATATGTTTTTGATGGTCCGAACGTTTCATTCATTCTAAATCTATGTTTCGATATATAAAGAGTTAATTAAATATTTATTTATTCTTATGAGTTCCATTAGTTTATTTCATGAATTTTTTTATTCTGAATCATGGTGAATTAATTATAAGAGGTTTATGTTTTCAAAGTGGTTTTTGTTTAAATATTATTCTGTGCACACCATGTGTTTTATGGAATTATTAAAATTTGGATTGTTTTAAACTGTGTTTTAAATACCATAAGTGGGAAGGATCTTTTGAAAAGCAGATTTGATAATTTTGAGACTTTTTAAAATGGATTTCTGAAAAAATATAAAATTTGGAATCCTTTAGTGCATCTAAAAATAAAAATTTCACTTGTTTTGTATGTGATAACACATGTGGTTTTATGAAACATTAGTGTGTGTAATTACAATATAGGATATATTAGTTGAATCCAAATTATTCATTTATTTCATATTTTATATAGTACATATTCCCATTCGTTAGATAAAAAATAATTTAATTTTTTATTTACTTATGGCCTATCACATGATTGTATTTCCATAGTTATTTTGTCATGAGCTTATATGAGGGAGTATCCATATATTACTATACCAGTACATACATGTTTTCAATCACAATAGATATATTCCTTGGATTTGGTGAATATGGTATTCTCATAGGAAAACCAAAGGTTTATTAAAAAAATTATTTTAAGAAGAGACTCTTTAAAATCAATTAGTTTTAAAGCTTGATCCAATGATATATCCATTGGTGGAATCCTAAAAATGTATTCTCTCTAACCCTACATTTTCCATTGGTTAATTATAGATGTTTTCATATATTATTAACATTGTGGGGAGGGAATAATGTAGTAATTTCACATGTTTTATAATATTTCTATCATTATGTTTTAGAAGTGAAGGTTGGTCACATTTAAACTTGTTATTGGTTTATTGTCTTATCTTTCATGTTTATCTTGCTTGGTTTAGTGTTTAATGTTTTGTGTAATTTTTTTTTATTCATTTATGTACCTTATTGGATTTCGGTGTTTAGGTATTAAATGAAACATCATTCTTCATTTTCTTATACTTTTCCATTTTTTACCACTTAGGTAGACCTATTTTGTTAACACATGTTGGTTTTGTAAAATCACTTTATATTTATCATATTTAATGTTTTATATGAATTCAATTATTTCACAAGCATAAGTATTAAAATATATGACAATGGGAAGGATTCTAATTATACAATGGCATCTTATATCATGATTTCTTATGATAAATGTTCCTTTGGGAAAAAAATATTCAAATATTTTCTTGAACCACATATATTTTACTATAATCCAGTTATTAATTTGGTTTAAATATTTAGTTATCATTTCCTTCATTATTGAATAATGTAAGATCAATAAAGATGTTAACATGTTATAGTAATATTGTATCTTATTTTAGATGGTTAATGTTTCTATTTTATATCACGGTCATAAAAAATGTTTTCAATAGTGTTATATTATAATTATAAATTACATCCCATATCTTTTTTAAATGATATTTTCTTTCAATAAAAAAATAAAATGATATTTGGTTAATATTTTCTAAATGGTTCAATTTTGAATCCCATTACAAATTTTTTAGAAGAGATGATAATTTTTATCATTAACAATAAGAATATAGTTTACCACTTAGATGACTATTATTTTCATTAAATCCTATTATATATGTTTCTATGAAAGTTTTAAATTATAATTATTTCCTCCATATTTTGTGAAGATTTGTTTTTTAAAACTAAATGTAAGTGATGAAAGTGTATAATCCCTAAAAAGGTTTTAAATTATTTTTCATTGTATTTCTATACATAAATTATTTTTAACCATTGTATTATATATAATATACTATGAAAATATTATAATGCTGCCATTATTATTTGTTTCCTTGATGGATTGTGATTATTTCTAAGTAATTTCCACATAATACATTTCGTTTCCTCAAGTAAATCATGATATGTATGGAAAATAGTTATTTTTATTTAATAAAATGATATAATTTTTGAGTTTTGATTACTCTATAATTCCATAATTTGTTTGTGATTATGGATGAGCTTGATGTTTTTCATGATTATAGGTGAGCCTGTTATTATCATGATGATGGGTGAGCCAAAACAATCTCTGTAATGCCTCAGGAACTAATTATGTTCGTTAGAGAATTGACATAGACTGACCATCCATAGGACTAAAAACTAGTTATTATAGATAATTAAATATTTCAAATGATATGATTATTTATTTTTTATTGACCATTTTTAACTGTGATGGGTAAGCATGATATATCTCATTATTATGGTTGATCCTAACATAGATATGTATGACCTGAGATTCGGATAGATATCTCTAATTCATTGGGTAATGGTTATGTTCTCCACATAATTGCGATGAACTATAAATACATTGTCCCTAAACCATGTAATCTTACCCCACATGTCTCCAATTGTACCTTTATTTCCTTCCCAACTATGCATAGGTTTTTCCCATCAATATAACTTATATGTCTAATGACTGTCACCATAAGCCATCATGTTTCGATTTATTAATATCTTTACTCACTCACATAGACCCTATAAAACATCTATGGAAGTTATTGATCCTAAAATTATTATTGGATAATAATTTATAACAATGGATTTCTAATCAGGTTGGATTTTAAAAATCTTTTTTTAAATATTTGACATGGGTAGTAGTATTTTTGTTTTAATTATCAATTTTTTCATTTTTTATACTCCACAAACCAATAAAAAAGTACTCCATCTTTTTGGACCCCAAATATAAAAACAAGGAATTCACTATGGACATACAGATTGGTATTGTCTCTGATTCCATTTTTCATGATTCAACCATCCATAAGCCATGAACCTAGTAATCTAACCCCATGAATCTTCAATAATGACTTGATTTTATTCCTAGCATTCCATATTCTATTTCCAAATAGGGTCACATATCTAAATAATGACTATCCCCATTGAACAAAAAATATAATTTCATTATTCATTTTACTCCCCCACACACACCTTGGGAAACTACCTATATGTCACCCATCTTTACACTACTCCATGAAACACATTAATATCTATAATATTTTTCCCAGTCTAGATCTTCAAAATATAGGTATACAATATTTATATTAGTGAAAAAATTTATCTTTTGAGTCTCAATTTTTTCAGGGGTGTTAAAATAATAGTGTTTGAAGAATACCATATTGGTAATTACACTTGTAAAGGATTTTATAAGGATTATATGAATAAAATTTTCAAATATAATAAAATTACTTCCTTATACATTATTTGATTTCAATGGTTCCATTGAATGTTATTGACATCACAAGCTCATAATTGTTGATTCTTATGACACATGCCTTTTTTAATTATTTATGCTATGTGCCATGTTTAATGTTCCATATTTTGATGTGTATGATTTTTTATATGTTATTATAGTGATCATTTTTGATGTTATCATACACGATTTCCTATATTATATTCACTGATCACGTTAAATTCTTTATTCTTATATGTAACCTTATATAATTTATAATCTCAACCATTTTAGGATTCATTTTACCAAGGTTAAATTGAATTTTTTTTAGTATGTTATACGTTTTAAGGTTACTAGATGTGATGAACTAACAAATTCTGTAGTATTTTAAAAATAATTGCATATGTATAAATCGTTTCATGTAAAATTTTGTTTAGATTCTATAAATCTATACCCAAAAATGATTCATGGGTTTGCAAGGGATTGAATTTTTTATTGCGACATTGTAAATTTTATATGGTTAAATACTAGGTCACAGATATTGGAATCAATTAAAAATTTCAAATATTATATTTTTAGCATTGGATCTAGCAGTATAGTCTTGAGGAATTTATAGTAACTCTATGTTTTAGAAGGACACTGGTTGACATATTGGGAAATTAAGGTTTTGGAGGGAAATAAAATTATATCCACGATGAAATTATTAAGGTATAAGGTATTTCAATCCCAATGTTAGTGATGAAAAATAATTCTAAAAAACATTCAATTTCATTGGAAACGTTAATGAATGGATTGACACACTTCTCATAAAAATTGAGCGTGTTGGATAATTTTTATTTTCTCTATTTTCAATCATTTTTTCATTATAACCCTATTATGATTGATTCATCTTATTTATGAGAAATCAGTTGAATATTTTTATGTGTAAAAATCATTTCATATTATTTTTATGAAATATTTTATAATTTGTAGGTTAAGAGTTATTTCCAATATAATTTCATGGGAATATTTTATTTCCCTTGTGAACTAGTTTTTATCATCTATGATAAATTTTATGATTGAATAATTTTAGTGTTTTTGGTAGAAATAATTAAATTTCATATCATGATGACGGTTAATTTTCATTATTGGGGTCAAAATATTTATATGATTTTTATTTTCTTCCATGATGTAGTTTTTTAGGAAACCTTGTGGTGTCTTAAAATAAAATAAACGATTTATTAAGATATATTCAAATATAATTGTTAAGGGAATATTATAATATACTTTAATTTATCATGGTTCTTATATGTCCCATATTGTGGTCTTAGGATTGGCTCCTTAAATATAGTTTTCATAAGAATTTTTATAATGTAACCCTAAAAAAGGAATGGAGACATATAATATAGAATACATCATGCAGTTATTCTACTGATCTAGATGATGTTTTCCCAACCTTTGAGTTTATGTAAACTCTATCTAAGGTTGTAGTGCCTTATTCTAATTAGATCATTGATTATGTATGAATGTTTTTAAATCAAAATACTCCAACGATTAATGGTGATTATGGATATATGTTTTTGGATCTATGCGTAGTGAATGTGAATGTGATATTAGAGTCAATAGGAACATCATAAACCTATAATAAATGATGAACAACCCCTTTTTAAAAAGGGTCAATATTTTATTCATGTAGGAACACAAGCCATACTAAATACTTTAACACATTATATTGGAGATATATCATGGATGTTTTAATACAATAATTTTATCTTTAGAAACAAAGAATATAAATTGTGGTGGAATTAATTGTTTTTTCATCTGAGAAATCATTCATTGAAATAATAAATTCAATTTTCCAGTAGATCGTATCCTTTCATTAGTGACATAGCTACTCATTATGAGAATAAATCTTGGTTATTTCCAAAATTACTTCATCAAAACATAATCTTATATTTAATTAAATCATTTATTCCAACCTTTATTATGTTTATATATAAGGTAATCATTTCAATTGGGTTTTTGGAATAAGAATTTCTGAACATGTGATGATCTAAAAAAATATTTTTTTAGAAAAAGTGATCAGAGTTGAAGGAAGTGAAATCAATAAGTGTTTCTCTTGTATAGTATGTATGGATATATTATAACCACATTTCCAATATCTTCGATGGGATTTTATCATTATTGTTTTCTTATTAATCATTACAGAATTTATATACAAATTCGGAAATTGATGAGCTAATGGGTTGTATTTTAGTTTTTAGATAACCAATAGTATGTGTTCCAGGATTTGTTCCTTGTGTTACACTTTTTTAGCATCATGGACTGACGTGAACCCATGTTATTACATGTTTTGGAATATTCATTGTTAGGGTGTGTCTCTTATTTTGAAGAGTGTGTTGTTCATGTAATATGGGTTATTATCAATTTTGGGTTATTTATCAAAGATGGTTTCTCATGTAGTGAATTCTAAAATATTTTTATCATTTTTTTTTATTTGTTGATGATATAATATTTTCAGGGCACACCAATAAATTTTATCACTATTTAGGATAAATTATAAATTATGAGGATTCGTAAGGCTAATCTTTATGTTGTTTCATCATAAAAGAGGTATTTTTCATCCAAAATTATTTTGGTTGTGGTTTTCTTATAATTATATCCATATGTCATGATGATTATGATGGTGTATGCTTTGTTCAATATAATTGGGTCCTTCATGGTAAATAGAAATAAATTTCGAGTGTTGGTTATAAATATGATGGTGTTAATGAATTTAATGATTAATAATATTGTGTTAATTAAAATATTTACATTTTAAAGGTATCTTCTCTTAGAATTGAAGGGGATTTTTGATGTAATAATCATAAATACATTGGCAAATTTCCCCATTGGAATGGGATTCACTTGTATTGTTCTCAGTGTTATAGGATTGTAATGATTATTATAAAATTTCATCCTTTCATTTTGTTACTTATTACTAACATAATCCTTTTAACTACATTTTATATGATTATCTAGGGACATGAATCATCATTGTATAGATAATTATGACTCTTTATTTTCATATTTATGGCTATTTATTTGTTATATAACTCATTATATTTCATTAATAGTGTTTTATTGTAAAAGGAATACAAATTTTAATAATTTTTTATGGACACTAGTAATAAACTAGTTTCATAAATTCAGAATCTTAAGGGTGGGGCATGGTTCAGTTTTTATATGAATAATTTTTCATGGTAATAAAACCATTTGGTAAATCATACAGGCATCACAAGAGGGGGTTTAATTATTTTTCTATTAAAATGGGGTTCTATTCCTCAACTTTACATATCATGCTACTCCAACCTAATCACCTCTGGAAATAATTTCTCCCCCTTAAAAGTAAATCTATTGTGGACTATTGTTGGTTTGATGGTAGTTTATCACTATATAATGTGTAATTGACCATCCCTTGATCTCTATATTAATTACGTTCATTTGGACTCAGATATCACTAACCATATAAGAATTTTTATGATGATTGTAATATATAATTTTTTCATAATTAATGAATATTTTTTTGTGGGTGTTAATCCATCATAAGATAAAAAATCCACAAGTTTAAGACAAAAGATACATTGTAACATCTCTTAAGTTTGTTGATTCAATTGAATTGTATATGATTATGGAGTTTTGTGATTATTTGATGCTTTAAATGAGTCTATAAGCCTAAGTAATCATGTATATGATATATCATATGATTTTACATTCGATTATCTATTATTGGTCTGTTTTTCCCATTTAGAATATGGGTGAATTTTTTATTCCAATGGGTCCTTTTTTAAGATTGTATATTATTCATCCTATATGAATGAAAATTTATATTTATGGATTTATAAAAAAATTATTGCTTCATGGTGATTTTGGATAATTTGGATATATAAGGGTGATTTTTCATCTTTTTAAATGTGTTTTCTTATTATAAAAGGTGTGAAATTACAATAAATAAGAGTTTCCTTGTATTAAAATAGTTATCAATAACAAAAAAAATAATTCTATTTCTCTAATTTTTTATAAGCGGTATAATGGACTATGGGATTCCATAGTTAATTAATTTTTTTATTTTAATTATATTTCCATTATATTATTGATTATTTTCAATCAAAATTTATTTTTTTAATAGGTGGGTTTCAAATTGATCAACAAATATGTATTTCATATTTTAAATTAAAATATAATTTTAGATATTTTGGTGATAGTGTGTTTCTTATTAATGATTACTCTAATGTTGAGCCCAATAGTTATCTATTTTTTATTTTTGTATGTGTTTGTTGAGGATTATATGATTTTTGATTCATTATATATGGTTTAATTTTTGTATTTTTTTTGATAATTGTTGTTTTTCTGATGTGGGATGAATCTAATTACTCTATTTACTAGATTTTGGAAATGTTAATTTAATGTGATTTAAAATTGGATAATTGTGACATGCCTCCATTAGTAGTGAAATATGGTACCATGGGATACTATGTATCGATCCAACAACTATTTTATATTAAAGTTAAGAGTTTCACTTTATAACATTTACCCACATTTAATGTCACAACCTTGATAGGGGGTGTGCCTAATATGAATATTTAAGGGTAATTTGAGTCGTGAGATGTGTTACTTTTTTCCGACCAATAGTTCATTCCAAATCCACACATATTGTATTATTTCCATTATTCCCTATGTTTTATCCAAATAAAATAAATCTTTTATTAAATCATTTATTGTATATTTTAAGGAAATATTCATTCCTCTATATTTGATTTTATTTAGAATTATTGGTTAATTTTTAATAGTCAATTTTCTTGTTTTCCTTTCTTCTAAATTTTATTATTTTTCCCTTAAATATATAATGGATTTTTATTTTTTAAAATATACCTATTTTTATACATCTATTTAGTGTATCGCTATGTTTTAATTTTAAAAATTGAGATGAGAGGTTATTTGAAAATAAATACATTAAATAAAATTTCTTTTAAAATTTATTTTAAACCATGTTATTCTTTATTTAAAATTTATATAATCAAATAGAAATGAATGATTGTAATTGGTTATTTCATATGGGAAAAGTTTTAATTCTAATGATAGTTTATTTGAAATTAAATTACCATGGAACTCACACATTAAAGAAAGTTTTATAAGTTGTTTGTTTTAATATATGATATATTATATTATGGTTTTATATTAATTTTTTAAAATCAAATGGACCAATCATCTACTATTAACATTAAAATAATGGAAATATTTTCTATATAAAATTTATTCAACTGAGAAATAGTATAATACTACTTGACTATAGACCACACACAATATAACAACATTGTTGGATATGTAGTCTTTATGTTTTCTCACATTTCCTCATGTAATGTCCTGAATGTCTCCAAATATTACTCTTCAATGGGAAGTGGCAACTTATGGGGGAAATGTAGTTACATGAGATTCACAACATGGTGATGATGGATTTTACATTTAAAACTCAATTTTCCTAGTTATATCAAGGGGTGTATTATCTATTTTGGAGACATGATTTGATTTAGTTCATTTTTCCATTATATATTATAAATTATTTAAAAAATGAATTCATTAATGTGATGAAATGATTTTGAAAAATGTATTCATAAAATTTATTATATATTTTTTGAATTTTTTGGTTAGCATTTGTTTCATATATACTTAGTTTAAATTCATATGGTTGAATAATTTGAATATTCTCTATGAAATAAACCATGTTAGTACTATTTTTATCATAGTTATAATGAGTTCAAAATATTTTCAACGTTGCGAAGAAAAAAATCCAATAGCCCCAATATGGTGGTTAATTTATTACATTGGAGTAATATACATGGAATTAAATCATGAAGAACCAAATAGTTAGTAGTATTAGTAAACAAGATACATACATGAGATTCAATATTCATTTGAAAACATAAAATACATAATGAATTTTCTATTAGAATTCAATTATTCTCTCTTGAGTAACAGTGCATACTAATCACAACACACTTCATCATTTCATATGAAAAAAAATATTAAGAATTGGATGATCTCATAATTTTATTAAGGGGTATTTTAAAGTTTAACCTATGATTAAAATATTCATAATAATAATGATAAGTTAAATAATAGAAACACAATCTGTATAATCAATAACATGAGAATAATATTGTTGGAATAAATGATTATCAAATAAAGCCAGATAAATAATCACAGGTTCATGAAAAGTATCATAGGATATTCAAAATAAATGAAAAATCAATTGGAATATCAATAATTGAATTTAAATTGAGTTAATTGATAATTATATGCATCTAAAAAATAATTTCACGGTTTTTTAAAAGACATTTAATACCATCAAGGCATTATGACATGATATATATATTAATTGGTATGGACTTGAAAAATATCTAATCCATTTTCTCTACTAATGGTTGATATTGGCATTGTTTTTTATGATTTTTGATCCTGATAGATTGTTCTAATGTGTTGGGTAATGATTTTATTCTCCAGATCAGTGTCATGAACTGTAAAAGTGAGACAAGAATCACTTTCTTCATGATTTATTTCCATTGTATATGATTGAGGATCCTGTATAAGAAATATAGATTTATTATACATATATTCCAATAAAATACTGATATATATTATACCATATACTATTTAATTATAATATATTATTACACATTTATTATCAATTCAATATTAAAATCATTCTTTCATGTGTTAGCTGTATTATTTTTTATGTATGATTTGATTCAATATTTTTTCTCCTAATAAAAATAATATAGTTCCAACACCTTAAGAATATAATTTCAAGGTAAAATATAATTTATATTAATTTTATATACAAATAAATTATATTAATCCATAAAAATAGAGATATAAAAAATAATTACCATTTTTTGGACACGGTATTCTGTACATACACATGAACATTGTTTTAATTTTTCCATTGATTGAACCAAATAATGTTAAAAAATATTTGAACATGAAAAAATCATTTTTAATTAATATATATCATATATATTATTTAGATCTATTTTTATAATCATCCATGTAATAAGGTGATCAAATATAAAGTACACTACTACATGGAGATGGTAAGCTGTACGTTTTCACGAGGGATGTTTTCTCTTTTTATTGGTTAGAAGTAAGTTGGAATATGGTTTCCCCAAAATGATAATAACATTGTGGAAAATTAATGATACTATATTTATTAATTTATTATCTAAACAAAACATAAATTGTAATTAAATTAAAAAAATAAACTTTAGTGAGTTGGTAAGGACTATTATCTCTTCATCAATAGAATTCCATTAACCCACTTCATAAGGTATCTAAGGTTGGTATTTTGGAAGGAAGAGAACCCGTAAAACATGTATATTTATTTTTAGTAGTTGAATTTTCATTTTTTTTATTCAACATGGTTAAATATGGGTTACAAATGTGACAGAAGAGGTTCCCTATTATAATTTAGGTGAGGGGTAGTATTTGGGAATGTCTCAAAATATTAAAATATAATAAGACCATTCCAGAGGAAAACACATAAAATGACTTATAGATTCACAATGGATGAAATTTTATACCATATATTATCCCAATTTTTTCGAATTAATATATTTAAGATCATTAAATAATTGAACAAAATATTAATCCCAGAAAATATCATTATTTTTAATTTTGAAACTCTTCATCACATTGACATTAAAAACATAAAAAATCCAAATTCATAACAAATATATTTCATGGTATCCAAAAAAAAAATACATACATTCTATTATCATAATAAATATCTTGAATTACATTACTTTTAATATTTTCAATATCATATAGTTGATTATTCTATTATTTAAGTAATTACTGCATTAGAATTGTGTAAGAATTTTAGTTAATTATTTCTTCAATAAAAATTGATAAGATATTAGAATGATGTATATAAATCATTTATAAATAAAAATAGTCGTTATAGTCAAATATATCCTTTCTATAACACCAAATATAAATTATTACACTTATTAAATACAAGAGTGTGACATGTTTGACTTTTCATTATATAAAATACAATAAAGGTCATAATCTAGTCCAAGTGATTCCAAAAGGTCATTAATTTTACTCTATGAGGATTATGGTTGATATATACTAGTTCAATTATATGTTGGTAAGTTTTTATCTATATTTATGGTTATTATCATTTAATTTATAACCTAAATTACAAGACTTTCCCTTTAACATGATAATAATACTACAATAGTTACTATTAATATGGAGAAAAATTAAAAGTGACATATTTAATTAATTTTGTTACACATATTCCAATTAGGTTATAATTTTTTCATAAATAAAAAATATAAATATTTCATATTAAAATATTAAAATTAATTTTTTAAAGACAATGAAAACAATTTTGTTGCAAAATTCATTTTTAGCAAAAAATGTACTTTTAACATAATAATGTATAAAATTGAATAAAATTTAATTAATTTTATAATATATAACTAAATCGTACATAACATACTTTTATAATAAATTAATATCATAAATTTAATTTTAATATATATAATATGAAATTATTTTATAAATATAAAAAATTATAACTATTCACGTGAAAATAAATATTTATAGAAAAATTTAAAAATTTCACCCTAAGCTATTTTAAAAATTATAATTTAAAAAATGATATCATTTTTATAAATTTAAATTCATATTTTTTTCAAATATTTAATATAGTATTCACAAATATAAACAAAATCTAATTTTATAGAAAACGTCTTTTTGAAGAATAAAATAGTTTTACAAAAAATATTTTTCATATTAATTAATTATTAATTAATAATATGATTGTCTCAAGTTAACCAATTTGATAAATCATACGTTAAATGAAACAATTGAAATCCAAAGGTCAAATATATCCATTCCATATGCATCCAATGATAAGGATCCACTAAAATATTATCAAAATTTTTCAAAAGTACAAAAATGTATGAATATAGTCACTAAATATACATATCATTAATCCACCATAATTTATATCATAATGTAACATGTAAATTCCATGATAACATATTTTCAAAAAAAATTGTAAAAACATGATTGGCCATAAAATCATATTGAAAACATGAATACTTCCAAAAATAAAATCTCATGTTTTTTAATATGTTCTTTAAATAATAAAATAGTAAAATATATAAATAATTAAAAAATCAATTAAATCACTACCCAATTCCATATTCACTAATGATATCATATAATCATCCCTTTTTAATTATTATATCAACATATATCAAATATTAAGTGTTATCCGCTCTAACTTATTTCTTTTTAAGAAGGATTAAATTATCATTAACTCATTTTTTATAGTCAGCGATGTCATTAAACATATACTCTCAAATACATTATCAAATGGTACAACAATAATTTTTTTATAAGTTTCATTTTTTTATATATATAATACTATTAGCTAAATAATTATAGAATATAATTCTTCAATCCCGACTCAAAATAGTTCCATTATTCCACTCCATCTTTCATAACAGAATAAGATTCACCATGGTCTCTTTACATCATCTACGAGTTATTACCTTGATTCATTGGGAATTTATTTTCACAGTAACCCATATCATTGTAGTTGAAACACTAAACAATGTAGTTTTATTTCTTTCACTTAAATTCATGTTCCTAGTGGACTTTCTCTCTACACTTGTCTAAATCGACCATTCTTTTTATGAAAATATTGAGTTGGTTCTTTTCAAAATTATCACCCAGGGAAAATATCATCCTTCTCTTCTAACACTTATAAATTTGTTTCCTATATCATCCTATTCTTCTATTTCGTCCATTATAATCCATAACAAATATATAATTCCATATATATTTTTACATAACGTTATTCTATTTTCTTATACTATGATAATGTTTTGCATAATTTATCCCATCGAACTATTAGATTAATACGGACAATTAATTGATCATCCATAGTCTTTGGATTGTGTTTAATAATGTGGTTCGCATTCCATTTTATAAGAACCATATTTAAATAGAGGAATACACTATATTTAATCATAATGATAACAAATAAAATTTATAATATCAAAACTAGAGAAACACATATCATAAAATGGAAATTTGGGCATAAATAATATATAAATAATAAGACTGGTTTCTCTCATATTATTTTAAAACACTATCATAATGTTCTATTCTAAAATCTATTATTTTCTAAATCTAGATTCCATGGTTTTTAAAAAACATTATCTGATAAAAAATATATAACCCCAACTCCATTAGCACCAATATGGTGGTTATTCTATGACATTGTAATAAGATACAACGAATCACATCCTGGAAGAAACAAAAAGATTCATAGTAATGGGAAAATATATATTTACATGAAATTTACATTTCATATTAATACATAATATGAACAAATAATTTTCTTTCATAATTCCATTATTACCCCTATTGTATTCATGCATATGAATTATAAAAGAATTCATAATAACCAAGTGAACAAAAAAACATAAGAAAGGGAGGAGTTTTGATGCTCAACAAGGGTAAGAAAACAGAATAATCTATGAGTAAAAAATGAATTATCAATATATATTGGTAAATAATTGAAACACATTTAATTCAATCAATAAATAAAGAATAATATTAAATGAATAAATGTTGTTCAAATAATGAAATATAAATAATTACATAACTATGAAACAAAACCAAAAAAATTAACTAATAGAATAATAGCATGGAATATATATAACAAAATTAAAAATGATGGAATGAATTAGGATTTAAATCTATAACATAGCATCAATGATATATTCCAACACATCTAATACTATATATGCCTTGTGCCAAGAAATAATTTTAAATGGGTAAGGCCTCGTCAAAAACCCAATGTAGTTTGTCTCATTAGACCTAATAGTGCATCGAGGGTCTACTTTCGGCAGATCCTTTCACGTACCATGTCCAATGAA
The DNA here is from genome assembly GCA_963277665.1 of Viscum album. Lineage (NCBI taxonomy): Eukaryota > Viridiplantae > Streptophyta > Magnoliopsida > Santalales > Viscaceae > Viscum > Viscum album. The sequence continues at coordinate 607,751,487 of OY728137.1, read as the reverse complement.
ATCCACATATAAAATAAATTTTACAATTTAATCAACAAGCTTTACAAAATCAATAACTTACTATATCAGAAGAATTAGTCATAACGGTAACATCCAAGACCTGGATTCTAGTCAATAGTCTCTCGATCTCGGTGGGTCACAAGGACTCAAGATCATATCCTCAAATTCCATAGGCTTTAAAAAAGGATATAGGGCCTAGGTGTTTTTATGGGTCGACTATTCCCTCAGCACCAGAGTATATCACAAATGAAATAAAATAACATAATAATAGTGGACGAAGTCAAACATTTGGAATGCTGAATAATTAGTAGTACAAAAATAAACCAACAATCCATAAGTCTCTCATATATAATGATACAGATGATAAATTTATCTAAAAACATAAAAAACAAATAAATGGAATTAAAATAATGTAAAAGTGTCTAAAAATCCAAAAGAATTATCAAAATAATTTCCCTTATAATCGCAATCCTCATCTTGTTCCCTTTATCCCTTACTCCAAAACATAAATCAACAACCTATGTTAGGGAGCTTCCCCTCACCTACATCCATATGATCTCTTTGGATCCCCAAGGATGTGCAATGATAGGATATTTTGGTGATATGGGTTTTTTTTATTTTTTATTTTATTTTAATGGGTTAATAGTTGAAAGATATAGGGAAATCGGGTTATTGAGCGCCACATGAGGTGGCACTCAAAGAAAGAGGATGTCGAGCGCCACTGGATTTGGTGCTCGGCCATTCCGGTGGAGGAAGCCTTCAGCGCCACTTCAAGTGGCGCTACCCCCTTACTCCCTGTATATCCAGCGCCACTTGAAGTGGCACCGAAGGATACCCACCACCTATAAATAGGCCCCTCGCCCACCCCATTTCTCATCTTCCCCTCACTTCCCCTCCTCTCTCTCTCAATGTTATCTCTCTAAAAATCTCTGCTCTGCACCTTGCCTCTCTGGTTGCTCTACCTTGCCTCTCTGGTTGCTATGCCTGCGTAGCTACGCCTCCACAAATTTGAGGTAAATCTTTCTTTAAATTTATTTAATATTTTGATTTAATAATTTAGTTTTTTAATTTATAGAATGAGTTTATAATATTTGTATTATATAAATAGTATAGTTTTTTAAAATATAATTATGTAATGAAATGATTATAGTTATTTAATTAATTAAGTAATTATAATTAGGTAATTATAATTAGGTAATTATAATTAGGTAATTAATTAATTATAATTAGGTAACTAATTAATTCTAATTAGGTAATTAATTAATCATAATTAGGTTAATAGTTAATTCTATTTCGATTAATAAATAATTATAATTACATTAATAATTAATTGTTATTAGGTAATTAATTAATTTTAATTAGGTAATTAATTAATTGTATTTAGGTAATTAATTAATTGTAATTAGGTAATTAATTAATAAAATTAGGATATTAAATAATCATAATTAGGTTTTTAATTAATCATAATTAGGTTATTAAATAATCATAATTAGGTAATTAATTAATCATTATGAGGTTATTAATTAATTGTAATTAGATAATTAATTAATTATAATTAAGATATTAATTAATTGTAATTATGTAATTAATGAATTGTAATTAGGTTCTTAATTAATTGTAATTAGGTTATTAATTAATTATAATTAGGTTATTAATTAATTCTTATTAGGTTATTAATTAATTCTTATTAAGTTATTAAAGAGTCATAATTAGGTAATAAATTAATCATAATTAGGTAATCACTTAATCAGAATTATGTAATGAATTAATCATAACTAGGTTATTAAATAATCATAATTAGGTAATTAATTAATCATAATTAGGTAATTAATTAATCATAATAAGGTAATTAATTATTCATAATTAGGAAATTAATTATTCATAATTAGGTAATTAATCAATATTAATTAGGTAATTAATGAATCATAATTAGGTAATTAATGAATCATAATTACGTAATTAATCAATCATAATTAGGTAAATACTCAATCATAATTAGGTAAATAATCTCTTCTCTACACCTTGCCTCTCCAGTTGCTCTGCCTTGCCTATCTGGTCCCTCTGCCTGCGTAGCTACGTCTCCACAAATTTGAGGTAATTATTTCATTAAATTTATTTAATATTTTGATTTAAAAATTTAGTTGTTTAATTTATAGAATTAGTTTATAATATTCGTATTATATACATAGTATTGTTTTTTTAAATATAATTAGGTAATGAAATGATTATGGTGATTTAATTAATTAAGTAATTATAATTAGGTAATTATAATTAGGTAATTATAATTAGGTAATTAATTAATTATAATTAGTAACTAATTAATTCTAATTAGGTAATTAATTAATCATAATTAGGTTAATAGTTAATTCTAATTAGGTTAATAAATAATTATAATTACATTAATAGTTAATTGTAATTAGGTAATTAATTAATTGTAATTAGGTAATTAATTAAATGTAATTAGGTAATTAATTAATCATAATTAGGTTATCAATTAATTATAATTATGTTATTAATTGATTCTTATTAGGTTATTAATTAATTCTTATTAGGTTATTAATTAATCATAATTAGGTTATTAAAGAATCATAATTAGGTTTTCAATTAATCATAATTAGGTAATGAATTAATCATAATTAGGTTATTACATAATCATAATTAGGTTCTTAAATAATCATAATTATGTAATTAATTAATCATAATTAGGTAATTAATTAATCATAATTAGGTAATTAATTAATCATAATTAGGTAATTAATCAATCATAATTAGGTAATTAATGAATCATAATTAGGTAATTAATCAATCATAATTAGGTAAATAATCAATCATAATTTGGTAAATAATCAATCCTAATTAGCTAATTAACTAATCATAATTAGCTAATTAATTAATTATAATTAGGTTATTAATTAATTATAATTAGGTTATTAATTAATCATAATTAGGTTATTAATTAATAATAATTAGGTTATTAATTAATCATAATTAGTTAATTAATTATTGATAATTAGGTAATTAATGAATCGTAATTAGCTAATTAATTAATTATAATTAGGTTATTAATTAATAATTAATAATTTATTAATTAATTAACTTATTAAATAATCATAATTTGGTAATTAATTAATCATAATTAGGTAATTAATTAGTCATTATTAGGTAATTAATGAATCATAATTAGGTAATTAATGAATCATAATTAGGTAATTAATGAATCATAATTAGGTAATTAATGAATCATATTTAGGTAATTAATTAATCATAATTAGCTAATTAATTAATCATAATTAGGAAATTAATGAATCATAATTAGGTAATTAATTAATCATAATTTGGTAATTAATCGATCATAATTAGGTAATTAATCAATCATAATTAGGTAATCAATCAATCATAATTAGGTAATTAATCCATCATAATTAGGTAAATAATTAATTATAATTAGGTTATTAATTAATTATAATTAGTTTATTAATTAATTATAATTAGGTTATTAATTAATCATAATTATGTAATTAATTAATCATAATTAGGTAATTAATCAATCATAATTAGAAAAGTATTTATTTTAATTAGCGAAGTAGTTATATTAATTAGCGAAGTAGTTATATTAATTAGCGAAGTGGTTACATTAATCAGCGAAGGAGTTATATTAATCGGCGAAGTAGTTATATTAATTAGCGATGTAGTAGTAAATTGCTTCTAGAATATACCTTTGCATTACATTATATGTATGATAATGAATTTAGTTTCCAATCTACCTTGACTTTGGTTTGTAATTAATGTTATGAACTTGAATTTAGTAGTTCAATATATATTTTTGCATATTAAGTGTTAGAGTTTTCATGAAATGATTGCTCTCTTGAGTAAAGTATTCTCGGGTAGAGGGGATTTTGGTCGGACCACCTACTTTACTGGAGGCTTGCCTTGTCTAGGAAAGTGAATGGGGTTGGCTATCTGTTGCTTCAGACTTACTCATGTGGAGATTTTCAATTTCATATAACTCTATGCTTTTACATGACGTGTTCGTGTACCACATGCATATAATGCATGTGGATATGTAAAAATATGTTTGACTTCTATTTTGGGTAAGTAACTCAAACGTGTGGGTTGTGTAAATAGTTACACATCCATATGGTTTGAACATATTTATTTGGTGGAGGGATTAGGATTCTAACCTAAATTACTGGAAGCATTCATACATAAATTGATTCATTAATCAAATTTAATTAATAACAGTGGTTTCTTTTAGATAAAAAATATGGTCGCCGCCTATATTTATTGCCACAGTCAAATAAATGAGACAGAACAAGGATGTAGTTATAATATCCATCCAGAAGCTATTGGGATGCTTGAAGGATGTACTACTTTGGAAGATGTGCAAATGAAAATTCATCGAAAGTTAAAACTGGCGAAGAATCAAGTGATAGAGTCCATCACATTCAGACATCTCCAATTTATAGATAGGTTTTGGAATTTTCCCTATCCAGTAAATGATGATGATGATTGGGAATATATACTTTCATTGATTTAGTATATACCTGAGAATCAAATGTTGTAGTTGTATGTCACTATAGCTACAATGGAGGTTCCATCAACATTGGAAGTTGAACCATCTCAAATTCATGAGACTATGTCATATTCTCCTTTACATCAATAAGTTCCATCAGCATCGGTAGTTTCTCCATTATTTCCATCGGCCAAAGATTCAATGGATAGTCCTCCACATTCATTAGATGCATTAGTTGATCAATTTGAGGATGATGACAATTTTGAAGAACAAGATGAAGAGGAAGTTGAAGAAGAAGAAGAAGAGAATGTGGAAGATCAGTCTATACCAACTCATGTGAGGTTCAACCGACCATTGAACCATCCCCCACTATTGGCTTCATGGTTGACTGAAGGCATGAATCACTTGCCAGAATTTGATTATTCAGTTATTACTCCAAGTATAGAATTTTCAGGAATCATTGGTGGCACAAATCGATTGTCGGATAACGGTGTTCTGTATATTGGAAGAGAGTTTGAGAGCAATGAAGCAATGAAAAATGTGACAAAACAATATCACATTTAAAGACATTACTCATATGTTGTAGAAGAGTCCAATAGATCTTACTATTTGATCCATTGTGACAAATATGAATCGAACTGTCAAATGCATCTATGAGCTATTATTGATAACACTTTTCACATCTAGCGCATCACTAGATTTACTACACACACTTGTGTGAACCCATGCTTGGAACAGGAACACTCTTCATTAGATGATGAGTTTGTTTCAACTATTATTGTTGACATGATTAGAGCATGTCAAGACATCCTTGTGGTTTAGGTCATGGAGCGAGTCAAACAGCATTTTGGGTATCAAATCTCTTACTGGAAGGCATGGGAAGCACGAAAAAAGGCTATTGTGAATGTGTATGGTGATTGGGATGACTCTTATCAAATTTTACCACAACTTTTGGAGCTTATACGCCATAATAATAAAATAGTCTAAAGGGAGACCAAAGTCGACTCGTATTCGGAATGAGATGGATTGGCCTAGTGAACATCCTGGTGGACGGTGGTGCCACATATGCTGCCAGGAAGGTCATACGAAGACATGTTGTCGTAGACACATAGGGCAATCATTTAATGGTTAAAATGAATCATGTACTCTATTAGTTACTGTAAAACTTTGTACATGTAATCATTTTTATAATTATCTTCATTTTTAATCATATTTGTCTTACTTGTATATAGGGTAACTTTTGGAAAATGTACCATGATTTCACATGATATTTTTTTTCGAACGGTCAACATTACATGAGTAGCTTTAAATAGACAACACCAACTCAAAAAAAGGAATGTACCTGTATAAGAAAACAAAACCATTTGAACTATTAAATGAAAATGTCATCAGTTTTTTATAATGAAAGATGATCTTACAATAACCACAAAACAAAAACGAGGAAACTCTGAACGTCTTCACCCCAACACCCCACCACAGGAGACAACAACTAACGCAAATTTTTTATGAATCTTTCAATATTAAATGATAATTTTCATATCGTACATGATAAATGTCTTATCATACATGAAATTAATGTTTTACTGTTTGCACATTCATATGGAGAAACCACTTTTATCTGGTCAGGAGACGCATGTGTCGCGCGATGTGTTGGCGCGACAACCTGTTAGACATCTTCATGTTCGGAGAGCGCATCGTTTCCATCATGAGGCACTGCCGGCAATTATTTTTTCATACATTAGACGTGCAGGCATTTACGGAGTAGCTGTGTGTGGCTTCAAGACCATCGACCATCATTTCATAGCTGCGTTGGTTGAGAGATGGCGGCCAGAGACACACACGTTTCATCTCCTAGAGGGGGAGATGACTATTAAATTAGAGGACATTTCTTACATGCTGGGGTTACCTATCCATGGAGATGCAGTTACGGGTGCCAATACTGGCGATTGGGCTACAGTCATACAGAGGCTTCTAGGCATTGACGTCATCGGCGCACAGGGTGTCCTCCAGGGTTCGTATTTGTGCATGAAGTGGCTTGATCAGCATTTCGACGTCATTCCAGATGATGTAGATGAGGAGACACTTCTTTAGCACACACGTGCATACATTTTGCGGCTTCTCGGAGTCATGTTGTGCGTCGACTACTCCCCCGCTTTGGTACACATGATGTACCTCCCACTACTTGAGGATTTTGATCAGACGGCTACATACAGTTGGGGGTCCGCTGTATTAGCACATCTGTACAGATCTCTCTGCACTATTTGTCAAGCTGATTCACATCAGATTGTAGGTTGCATGGTGTTAGTATAGATGTGGGCCTAGGAGTGTTTTCCATGCATCGCTCCTCGAGTTGTAGCACCGCTTTCACCGGAGCTACTTCAGGACTATCCTCGTGGACGATGGTATGTCAACGTCATTACTTTCGATTATTCAGTAATTTCGTTATTGTTTTTTTATAAAAATACCGTATTTTACTCTTTTTTCACCAGGTGGAGTCAGTCTCAGAAGTTTTCACATACTTAGAGACATAGTGTGCACAACTTCAGACAGATATTCGACGATATAGTGCCAGCTGATGTAAGTTAAACAATACTTTTTTGTAGGAAAATTTGTTTTGTTATCAATATTTTAAGTTATTTCAATATAATCTTAGTAAAATTTCCATGCTACTATATGACTTATTTTGTGAGTTTACATTTCAGGTTTCATAGACTCCTTATACAGGTTATGTCTACGCATCACTTCCACTATACTGCATTGCTATGGCTGGAGATCGTGTTGCAGTGGTGCCACTCATTCACTTCCATGTCATTGAGTGGCACCAGCCAGACCGGGTCATGCGCCGGTTCAGTTTTATACAGCATATCCCCTTGGCAGTACGACAGTCTACCGAGTTACATTCGATTGTGCTTATAGGTAGACAGACAACAGACTGCTGGCGGCATCATACATCTTATATCCAGCTTTGGGATAGGCGTGCTCTATCCAGTATCTTTCCACATGGATATACCACATCACACTCTCATTTATCTGATCAGGGGGATTATGCACACTGGTATCGATGTTACACCATCATGCACCTTACACGTCAGCGGATTCGCATTCAGCGATTGGTATGTTTACTAAGATTTATTAATTTTGATTAACTCATTTATATTTATGATATTAATTTGATTGTTATATCATTTGCAGGGAGACACTATTGGTCAGCTTGCACATTTCACACAGCATTAGGAGCATGCATATATTCTGCGGGAGGTTGTTCATCGGGATGTGGTGGCTCTATTGGATCATCTCCGGTTGATACGTGACAGTTTTTTTGATGAGGAGCCACATATATATCATGGTCCATATCTTCAGGCAGAAGCATCTGAGGATGATGATGTCCCTACTATGCCTGCTGAGGAGGATCCACCGTCACCACCGCCACCGGCTGGACGACAGAGACGAGCACATCCGGAGGGGAAGAGGCGATGACATCGACATCTGAGAGTAACTCCTGCAGATATTGTCGCACCACAGAGAGACGATCCGGCCCAGCCGACTGATGATTTTGCATAGTAGGGAGATGCTTATATACCACATATGGCGTCTCTGCCGACTACTATGGACTTCGATCTGGGTGTAGTGACATAGCTTATGGCGGCCCCCTCCCCTCCCGATGAGGCCTTCATCAGTACCCCATTTCTACCATTTATAGGAGCTTCAGAGCCATATGGCACCCCATATGATTTTGGGGCATCCTCCTCACATGGTTTTGGTCAGTCCTCTACACAGCACCATGGGGAGGCACCAGAAGCACCGGAAGAAGAGGAACCTGCAGAGAGGACACCAGAGCGACATGGACGTCGAACGCGGTGAGGACGTGAGATTAAGATTCCACGTTGTGGTACCGGGGGCATCTTCATTGATGTTTTTGGATGTAATGTTGTATATATTAAAAAAAATATTCACTACGATAAGTAATTATTTTTTAAGTCAAATAAAAAAAATCAAAAATATAATAAATACAAACTAATTTAAATTAACTACTAAATTATAAAGTACATGTACAATATATACAAAATTTGTCACATCGACTAAACATATGATAATTTCATGAAAAATGAAAATAAAAACATACATATAGTAAACAAAAAATATTTTACACGACTACTTAAATATTTAAAAACATTAAATTTATAATTTTATAATAATAAATATATTTATAAATGTAAATTACTAATTTGTAATTAAATAATTAATAAATAACCATTAATAATTACTAATAAAAATGACGAATAATATTTAATAATTATATTACTAATTTATTAATTATTGTATATTAAATAATAATATTTTATAGAATTTCAAAGTCACATACTTGAAACATTTTTATGTTTCAAGTAGTTGGTTTTGAAAGAATATAAAATATTTTTTATCGATATTTTTTACATAATTTTTTTTATTTTCATCTATTAAGTATATTTTTAATCCATGTTTTATGTTTCATTCATATTGGTCGTATAGATTATATTTTATAGGCGTTCAAAGTCACATACATGAAACATTTTTAAGTTACAACTAGGTGGTTTTGAAAGCCTATAAAATATTTTCTATCAACATTTTTTACGTAAATTTTTTTTTATTTTCATCTATTAAGTATATGTTTAATCCATTTTTTAAGTTTCATTAATATTGGTCATACAGATTATATTTTATAGGCGTTCAAGGTCACATAGTTGAAACATTTTTAAGTTTCAACTAGGTGGATTTGAAATCCTATAAAATAATTTTTATCGATATTTTTTTAAGTAATTTTTTTATTTTCATATATTTAATATATTTTTAATACATGTTTTAAGTTTCATTCATATTGGTCATATAGATTATATTTTATAGGTGGTATTGAAAGACTATATGTTTAACAATATTTGAATTTTTTTATAAATAATTACTTATAACTATGTAAACATAGAATAGTAATTATAGATTTAAAATTATATATAAATATGTAAAAATATATAATTATAAATATGTAAGTATATCTATAATTACAATATAATTCTAAATACAATTTTACACACACACACATATATATATATATATTTAAATATATTTATAAATAAATTTTAAATATATACGTAACAATATTTTCATATTTATATATTTATAAATATATTCATATTTATATAATTATAACTATTTATTTATAAATATTAGTTTATAATTATATATTTAAAAATATATTTTTTTTAAAAAAATATATATATAAATAGATTTATATTTATAAATATTTATTTTTAATTATATATATACATAATTATATTTATACACACACATATATATAACTATTTATAATTATACTATTTATAATAATTAAATGTAAATATAAACATAAAACACACTAATCAAAAAAAACCTTATGTTTTATATAATATAACTATATAAATATAAATAAACCACATATTTTTAATTTAATAAATATTTTTTATTTACAAAATTATATATATATTTATAAATTAATATAAATAAGTATATATAAGGTTTATTTCATTATTTTATTAAATAATTAAATAAGGTTTATAACTATATAAATATAATTATATAATTATATAATTATAAATATATTTTTATATATAATAATAATTAATTTAACATTTTCAAATACATATTTATATGTTTTTTTTTTAAATTTTGTTTATTTATTTTGAAATTATTTATTATAAAGGCATGAGCTGCAAAAAAAACACAACAAAAAAACAATAAAAGGGAGGGTTGAAAAACCAAAAAGAAAAAGAAAACAATACCAGTAAAGAAAAAAAAGAAGAAAACAAAAAACAAGAAAAATAAATTAAACGATAAAACAAAAAAAAAATCCTTAAAAGGGGGTGGAAAAGCGCCACTTGAAGTGGCGCTAGCCACCCGCGGTGTTGAGCGCCACATGAAGTGGCGCCCAACAAACCTACTTTCCTAATTTTACTTACCCTAAACCCAAAAAACTAAAAAAACCCCTTCTCCAAAAATTGCCTTCAAAGATAACATCCTAGTTGGCATTATCCCAAAGGTTTATACATTTTTTTCATGTAATATGAACTATTCAATGTGAGTAAAATATGTAAATCGGTAATCCTGAACAGAATTAATGTTACCAAGGTATGTAAACCACTAAAATCAAGTGATATAGAATATCTTATTAGTTATCCCTACACAATATTTTTAATCTCCTAAAAATGAAGGAAAAATAAAAAGAATAAAAAACATGGATGTTCGGTACTCTCATCCACATTTGTTCAACATGAACTTCCCATATAATGAAATAATTTAAAAAACCCGCAACCCTTATAAAAATGAATTTACAATATCCCATGGTATAGTCATATATTGTGTTTAAAAACACAAATGGTTGAATGAAAGTTGCCAAAAACCAAGGAATCCTCATTGAGTCCTCAGATCACCTTAGTGGAAACATATTTTTGGAAATAGATAGAGCCATAAGAAATTATCATATAAGACACATCCTAAATGAGTCCTTGTATGATGGATCCAGGAGTTAGAAAATCCCATGACATCCCATGGAATCTTGACCCAAACAATATCACTACTCAAGGCATCCACAATTACATTATAGATCCATAGTGATTTGTCCAGGGAATTTATACAAACATTCATCCAATTAATACCATTAAACCATTCAATTACATTTGAGTCAACCACTCATATAATCAAATACATTTAATTCCATTCAATAAGTATACCCACTATTATAATCCATTAATATCGATTATATGCAATGAGTATACCCAATTTTGTATTCCATTACCATTTATTGAAGTCATAGGGGTATACCGACCCATTTTTCACAAGTTTCCATTAGAAAATTAACATAGATTAACAAACTGAATAATAATAATTCACAATAAATGAATTTAATGTTTACAACCACTCATGTGATCAATTACACATTTAACATAACTTATCTGATTCATTTAACAATTAACAAATTCAAGATCAACTAGTTATGACAATGTAAATGAAGAAAAACCATCTCCTAATCAACCCATTCCACTCGTTCCATTTATTACTGGAATACTAGAATAAGGAATGGTCAGTACATGCCACTTGGGAGGTTTTACACTGTATAACCAAGTATAATTTTATAAGGATTACCACATGTGAGACCTAGTTTTTCCAAAATAACCACCAACACATCTAAATGAATCTATGGTAATCCATTATAGGTCCTATTTAATTTAAATAAATTATATAGATCAATTTTGGGGTCATTCTAGAATGTATGATAGGCATCATAAAGGTATATTTCTATATAAAGCACCAAAACATGAATGAAATGTATATAACATCTACCTCATCCTGGTAGTGGAGTGACTATCTAGTTTCATGTCATAATTCAAATCATTTTAGGATAAATCTAAAGAACATACAATGAACAAGAAATTATTGAATATTATCCAAAATCCGAATAGAAAAGTGAATTTCCATAATATTCAAGAATTGATAAAATGGAATCTATATCATAAAAATGTCAACCTAATGAGATAAATAGTGATCAAAATAAAAATTAGATGAAGGATTGGGATATAATCCAAGAATACTCATGACTGAGAGGTTCGTTAGAGGTATGGATCTGTATGTGGAAATAAAACCTAAATTTGGTTTTGAAAACATTATTCATTTATTTAAATTTATAAAAATTCCAAAAAATTAAATGGTATTCATGGTTTAGGAATAAGTTTTAGAAACACATACCTTACCCCTTAATGCTTTTAGTAGGCCAAAGTGGCACCCACATGGTTTACCTTCTTCATTTACAAACAGTGTGAAAACTGTGAGAAAATCTCCTATCATGTTCTACAATAACAATATACCTCAATGCATGGTCATTCATCCCATTCAACATGGTTTGGGAGAATGTGTGGCTAGTATAACACCTTTTTCTTTCCTTGCGAGTTTTAGTCAAATCGGGCGGTTCTCCCCACAAGATTTGAACAAATCATGTTGTAGACATAAAACACCTAAAAAACTTATTCCAGGCTTGTAAAAAGCCTTGGACAACACCAAAACAATAATTTTATTTTTGGGTAATCAAATGAGGCTATATATAAGCATTAAACATGATAAAAATGGGAGCTATAACACAACAAAAATCATAGGTTTTTTCCATCTTCCCCCTATTATAGAAATTCATCCCCGAATTTATCTCTATTGAGTGGTCAACATTCAACTAAGAACAACTATAACCACTAAGCACATATGTCGATCTACCTCTCCAAAGTATCATTCTATAAATTTACATGATATCATAGAACCCATACAATGTGATCTAACTGGCATCTGAGAACCATAGTGCTCCTATCAACTATAGGAATTAGATTCTCCTAAATAGATGCATCCACTTATTGCTCAACCTCATCGGGCTAAAAAGTGTGAGACATGTCCACATGATAATGATGCAGTTGAGATACATAGAAGACATCGTTCATGGATTATGTCCCAACCCGCCTTCACAAATATTAGGGAAAGGACAACAAATTTCCAACCCTTCCTTCCTCATGTTAATGGAGACATAATGACCCCCGAGAACCACCTTCAATAGGACTCGGAATGGAGACTAGCACCAAGGGTACGAAATGACACATAATATAGAAGTTATTACCATATTTATTTTATAAGATCGTTAGATATGATAGTAAATCATAAACAACACCAAAACTGAGGGTAAAATAAACCCAAAACAGTCCATTCCCATATCCATGTTCTAATAACATGTTCTACAAAACAAGAAACTCTAATGTGAGGTACCTAATGAAATGAAAAGAATCAATGCAAACGGTACCGATGTTTAAGGTAATAGGGTCTCTCACAGTCCCTGAATTCCTCCTAGAATCCTAAATGTAATTTTATATACATAGGGTGAGTATATGGGTATACTCAGTTGGGAAAACCAAAATCTCTCATGCATAAGGGGGAGATAATATAATGCCTTGTGAGAAAAATAGAGATAACTAAAAAACCTACAAAGGAAAACTATCCACACATACTAACCAAGGCACACTCCCAAAATAACGCATGTTAGGTAATGTAATATTAAAAGAAAATCGAAATTTGGGAACCTCGCACAACTTTCCCACTAGTTATTTAAGACATCATACGCATCATACCTCCCCCTCCATTTTTCATGTTTCCCTACGTCCACCCCCAAAACAACCTTATGGGACACCACAAGCATGTATCATGCCCGAAAAACCCCTAGTCCACCACAAACACATGTAACCATGCCCGTAGACATCTGGGCTAAAACAATGACCCCCACACCCAATGACACTCGGGCCTCATCCCAAAGTCACTTAGGAAACAACCTACCCCCATACACCTGGGCCAACTAGCACAACATAACCTACTCGAAGAATATTAGGCTATAATGGACCTAAGGCTATCATAGTCTACAAAAAGATTCTTGGGATACTCAGATGAGGGAGTAGAAAGAAGCTAATTTCTAGCCACGCAATATGAGTGTTAGGAAAACACCCTCCCCCATGAAATGGGAGTGTTCAGAATGATGTTATCAACTTGTGTTGGATGTGAATAAGAAAAAAAACTAAATTTATACATATAGGTAAAAAATCACTCATACCAACCTAAGAGTTCCAAAACTAGCCCATACACAAACACCATCATTACTATTCATTCATACAAAAGCACAATAGCCACAACCAGAGAAAAACTCATCCCTGGAAAACAATTTCTCATTAAACTCATTCTTGAAATCATATTTAAGTGATTCCATTTAAATAATACCTTACTACCTAGAAACTGACATGCATAACCACAATCCATGGAAGGAAAAACAACCAAGCTGTAAATTAAGCATCCACACCCAGTTCTCTTATAAAGTCACAAAAACAAAAGGGAACTATGATATCCCTCAAAGTACAGGAACCATCGAAAGGCCCCAACATATAGATCCACATGTCCTCAGGTCCGCAAAAAACAACTCAAGAAAATGGAATTACATTCCCAACCACGTCACCCAGCACGACATCAAGCTGATCCACCACACATAACACCAGAACAGATCAAGGATGTTTATTTTCAGATTTAACCACACCTTTCATTAAGTTATTCCTTTTTGATTGGTTAGTCAGGGTGATTGGGAAATGATTATTATCCATTGGGCATCCATTTAATCAATTGATATTATGTGATTAACCATTTTTCATGTTATATCCAGTCAATCAATGGATTAACAAGAAAAAACGTTCATTAGTGAAAAAGGAAGGACCACCAATGGCCATGGTTTTTAGTGGAAAGAATCCCATACAATTCGTAATATAAAAAAAAGTATAACATAGAAACAACATAATCATTCCCACCCCTATATTCTTTAAAGGATTGTTTATCATCTTTTTTAATTTCGGATTCATCTACATCTGGAGGGATCATCATCATACCCATCCTTCTTAAAACACAATTAAGAGAGATGGAGGAAGAAACCCTACATGGTTGATCAAGGATCAAAGTTTCATCCTATTTCAAGAAACTATAGTTGCACGAGTTGCAGGAAAAACTACTTAAAGGATAAGCATGAAGGGCTCGAGCACATGCGCACAAAATGACTCTCGAGGAAAGATTTCAACAGCATCCATAGGGAGCCAAAGAGACCGTGGAAGAAGATCATGGTGATAACAGCCTGATATAAGTTTTGCGGGATATGTCGTTTATAAACACATGAAAATGGGTTTTGTCTTCACCATGTGGGTGGGAGGTTTCATATGTTATATATTATTAGGATTTAATAATTCTCCTCAAAGATGTTGTAGATAATGGTTGTGAGTTAACAGGTTTCCATTAAATGGAAAAACCACATAACATGGGAGGAGGGGAAAATTTGGAGGGAAATGGTGACATTGAAGAAAAATCTACACATATTGTTAAGTAAAGGGTTTCCTGGATCTTGGGGGATTTTAGATATCATTTATTGAATATAAAAATGTCATTGAACCACTTTAAATGGTTAAAATACATAAAAGTTGAAATATGAGAAAAAATGGGGAAGGAAACCCTGACACCCCTCTGTGGCCGATTGGTGAGTCGGATCTATGAAACTGATCGGTGGAGCCGATCAGTTGAAGATGATTAGGTGAAGCTGATACCCTGAAGATGATCAATGAAAATAATCGGGTGAAGATGATCTGTTAAACTGATAAGGTGAAGATGATCAGTGAAACTTATTGGTGAAGCAGATGAGTTGATGTAGATTAGTGAAACTAATCTGGGGAAACGGATTGGGTGAAACCGATCGGTGATACTGATGGGAAAAACAAATTGGTGAGTCTGTTTGGGTAAAACTAATTGGTGAGGCCGATGAGTGAAACCAATTGGGTGACCCCGATTATGATAAACTGATTTGGTGAAGCTGATTAGTGAGATCGATTGGGTGAAAATGATTGGGTGAAACCGATTGGGTGAAGCGGATCAGTGGAACGGATCAGGTGAAACTGATTGCATGAATATGATCTGTGAAGGTTATCGGGTGAAACAGATATGGTGAAACCGGTCGGTGAGACCGATGGGTGAAATAAATATGTTGAAACCAATAGGATGAAACCAATTGGGGATATCGATGGGTGAAACTGATTTGGTTGAAACCGATAGGTGAGAACGATTGTTGAAACTAATTGGGTGAAACCGATTGGTGAGATCAATGGGTGAAACTGATCAGGTGACACCGATGGATGAGATAGATCGGTGAGACTGATGGGTAATACCGGTCGTTGATACCGATGGCCAAAATCGATCGGTGTGACCGATTGGTGAAACCGATGTAGCAGATCTATGAAGCTAATCACGTGAAACTGATCAGTGAAGCAGATCTGCAAAGCTGGTATGCGAAGCCGATCAGTGAAGGTGATCAGTGAAGCGGATCTATGACACTGATCAGCAAAGATGATGTTTGAAGCTGATCCGTGAAACTGATCGGTGAAGGTGATAAGTGAAGGTGATCAGTGAAGCAGTTCTGTGAAGCTGATCTGTGAAGTAGATCTATGAACCTGATCTGTGAAGCTGATCTATGAAGATGATCTGTGAAGCTGATCTGTAAAGTGGATCTGTGAATCGGATCTGTGAAGATGATCTATGAAATTGATTGGTTGAACTGATCAGTGTGACTAATCATTGTCACTAGTAGGTGACACCAAAATGACACATTTCCACTGACACCCACATCCTCCTAACTCACCAATGGTGTGCAGGATACCCCAACACATAGAATTCGGTGATGTAGTAGACCAGGAGGGTCTGTTCCATTACATCGGATACCTCTCAAATTATTATTGTCTTTGATAATACAAGAGTAACCGAAAAAACCACTCCAGAAGATAACTCTCGTAGAGAAATAACCCCATACATCCATATGAAACCCAAGTATCACATTTTCCCAACAGATGGATTTGGGAGTTATTTACTCCCTCTCACAATATTATCCTCTTTGGGTGGAACTAACTCTCCTGCACGGGTTTAATCGCATTCATGTTTATGTTACATGATTAGGAATTAGGTTATCCCTTCCCCACATATCAAAACATTTAATAAAAATTCAAAAGGTAAGGAAAAAACTCATCCCATAAACCAACAAGGTCAACATTACGTCACATCAGGTCACAAAAACAAGAACATCACGGAAGGATCCGAACAGTAACTCAACGCAACTCTGGGTACTCAGTGCGCATTTTATTTTCTCACTCCCATGTCCTCTATTGGAGGCCACTGTGCCTCCACAACACACCAACCAAAGAGATGGTTCATCCACAAAGCACTTTCTGCGTTGAGTCCTCTATCCTCACTAGTTGATCCAGGAATGTAGCATCATCGCTTATATCCATCTCTCCCTAGTCAATGGAATGTGAGTCATTGTGTTGATATCGACGAATCTCGGAGACGTGGAAAACAAATTGGATCCGTTCCAACTGAGGTGTCAACGCCAGCTGATATGCCACCTCACTGACTCGCCCCAAAACATAGAAAGGCATGATAAACCTAGGAGAGACCTTGCTTCCCTTTTCAAACCATCCTTCCAACATTGAGGGGAAACATTCATGAACACATGGTCTCTAACCTCAAACTGTAAGTGCCTCCTCCTATGATCAGCATACAACTTATTATTGTCATGGGCTCCATTAATCCTCTCATTCACAAGATGAACCTTCTCCATTGAGCACTACACTAACTCTGGGCTAAGAACACCAGCCACACCAATTACGGTCCAGCACATGGGAAAATGACACGACCTCTCTTACAAGGATTCAAATGGTTCCATGCCAATAGTCGAGTGATAGATATTGTTGTATGAAAACTTTTAATAAGGAAATATTTCATTACCATGAATCCCTGAAGTCCAAAACACATTCTTGTGTCATATCCTCCAATGTATGGATGGTTTTCTCTACGAGACCATCTATCTGGGGGTGGAAAGCAGTGTTAAGGCGTAGCTTGGTGCCAAATAAATGCAATAATCTCCTCCATACTCGTGTGGTAAACCTTATGTTCCTATATGAGACTATGGACCTTATAACTCCATGAAACCACACCACCTCATCCTTGTATCTCTGTGCTTAGGAATCCACCACAATTGACTCCTTGATCTCAAGGAGGTGAGATGATTTCGTCAGCCGGTCTACCACTACCCAGATAGCATCATAGCCTCCATGAACCCTGGGTAGCCTAGTGACGAAATCCATCGATATATCATCCCATTTCCACTTGAGGACATCTAAAGGCTATAGAAAAACTCTTGGGATGTGGTGTTCATCCTTCACTTATGGGCACACAAGACACTATGCCACCAACTCCACTGCTTCCTATTTAACCCCAGGCCACCAAAACTATTTCTTCGGGACACGGTACATCATGGAAACTCTGGTTTGTATCGTTAGGATTGATTTTTCGAAATCATAGAGAACTACCCCAAACATTGTATCTAGAGAAAACAAATTCCATTTGAAAATCATTTTATTCTGACCATCCTTCGACTACCCTTTGGGATCATTTCCTTGGATAACCTGATTGCGAATCACTTCCCTCTCTAAGTATCCCCACTAAGACTTCTCCACCTGCTGCAACAGAGAGGACTATACTATCATCTGAAACAGACAACCTATAATCTAGCCACCCTTGCATCCAGGTGTAGGGAAGCTAACTCCTCCATTTCCTTCCAGGAAACCACATGTTCCTGAACAACTTCCCTCCATCACATCCTGTACAATGCAGTAGCCACAATGTTCCCCTTACCCTCAGTGTAAAAGTTATTAAAGGTGTATTCCTGAAAAAAAAACCCACCCACCTTCATTGTCTCATGTCCAGGTCCCACTAGGTAATGATATACCTCAAAATCTTGTGATCTATGAAGACCACAAAGTGAACCCCTTAGCTATTGAAGGAGATATTCTATCCTCTAGAGATGGTAACAGTTCTTGACTATTACCTAATTAGTCTCTGATATTCGATGTACAGCATGAGACCACAATATACCTTCTTCGTGAATAAGACCAGAGCACCCCATGGTTTCCCATTAGTTTGGACAAACCCTTTCTTCATCAGATCATCAATTTGAATCTGCAAGTCCCTAACTCAGAAGGAACCATCTGATAAGGATCCATCAAAATCAGATGGGCATTGGGTTGTAAGTATATCCCAAACAAAACGTCACATTGAGGGGGTAGAGTCCTAATCTCCTCAGGAAAAATGCCCAGGAACTCTTTAAAGACTCCCAGAGCATCCATCATATTTGCATTCACCGATTCTACAGAAATCTTGTCCGACATAGAAAGAAGAGGCGTCACACGCTGTATCCCCTCCTGACAACTAATTTCACTCACAAAATGTACATGTTGTCCATTCTCATTAGAGAACATGACTCTTATTTGGAAGTATTCGACAAAATATTTCATAGAAATTAGCCTTCCGATGCCCAGGATGACATCATATGGATGCATTTTCAGTATAAGGAGACCCCCACTAGACTGATGTGGCGCCAACATTAGTCTGCATCCTCGAAAAACATCAAACAGGCTGGTATGACCCCCAACGGGAGTACTCAGCACCAGGGGAATGGAGAGTCTCTCTATGTATAGGCCCATGGAATGAGCTGGACTGGGTGAAACCAAGGAGTGTGATGCTCTTGAACAAACAAGATGCATGCAAGAGTGCTAAAAAAGATGATCGTACCTCGAATGACTTCTTTCCCAGTTGGAAATGATGCCTATGTGGTGTGAAACTAGCCATGCCCATCTCCTCTTCCCCTCGGTTGTCTGTTGCCTCCCCGACCACACCCTGGTAGAGGTCATTGAGAAGCACCCCGGGGTCGCCTCCTCCCGTAACATCTCCTATCAGAGTAGCAGGAGCTCACTGTCAGTGTTGCAACTGCTGAGAGGACCTGGCTGGAAATTGCTGCTACTAAGGTGGGCTTTGTACCTTCCACCCCAACTGTACAACACTCGGTCCAGTAACTGGTCCTTAAGGATCCCACGACTTCCACAAATGAATAACCATTGTTTTGGGCCGCAAGGTAAGGGATAGGACTAGGAGATCGAATCTAGAACCGATGGGCCCTGCTCCCCACTGGCCGAAATATAGAAGGCCCTAATGCTGGAGGAAGACTGCTGAAGGAATTCCCCTTTGACGATCCCAACTGGCTCCCCTCTCATGGAATTGCTCCTATTATGTGCTTCCTCTCCACCAAATCATCCTTATTTTGACCTCCTTGTACATTGATAGGATGAAGGGAGTATCATAATACTGAAGTGAAGGTCAGAATGACTCTTATAAACGTCTTGACGGATAATCCTCATCCGGAAAAAGGCCCGGAGCAAAAAAAATGTATATCCTTGAATTTAATTCCCAGACCCCTCACTGACATAATCCCTTACTAATGAGAGAGTAGTTCCTTCCTATTTCCGGCCTTTATCGTGGAATAGAATAATTCTGCTTGAAATTCCCTCTTGAAGTTAGTCCATGAAACATCATCCTCCCTCGTCTCCCCATGATAGAGAATATACCACTGGCGTGCCACTCCCTGCATCTGGCTTAGTGCCAAAAGAACCCAGTACTCCATTAGATCTCAGATCAAGATGAAATCTTTCAACAGCTCCTCGAGCTAGCTGTCGGTGTCCAAGTCCGAGATACTGCCATCATACATCCCGAGGGTCTTCCGCTGAATGGACCGAAGATTCCTCTACCACTAGTCATCATCCTCATCTTTATCATCCGTTTACTAATTATCCAAATCAATCTCCTGGGCCTCGAACGCCAACACTGCCCATGGTCGCCATCCGAGTTCTTTAACTACAAGGTAAATAATGAATTCTTAATCCTAAGTAGTGTAGAAGATCTATTTTAAATTTTTCTTAAAATTTTGGTTTATTTAAATTCCCAAAACACCCAGAACACACATGAACTCAATTCATTGTGATTCATGTACCATTCCTAGGGTCTCTACCCTACAATAAATGTAACCGTACTTGGTCTTTAGGTAGGTCCCATTACTTTACATTGTATCATAAGGGCCCTAAAATCCCATGATGTTGCCAGTTTTCCAGGGCCTATTTCATGAACCATGATTTCCTAACATTGATTCCCTACCATCCCATGAAATCCTCACTATGCCTAACCCCGATCTCCATCCCATATCTCAACCACTCATTTGATACCATTCTATCATGAACCAACTTCACCAAGATGAGGGAAAGGACAGAAGACTTCCAACCCTTCCTTTCTTATGTTGAAGGAGTGATAATGGCCCTAGAGACCTCCCTTCAATAGGCCACCGAGTGGTGATAGTCACCATGGGAACCGAATCAAACATAATATTGAAGGAATTACCCTTTTATATAGTAAGATCAAGAGATATGATAGTAAATCCCAAACAACACCAAAACTGAAGGTAAAAGTAATGCCTAAACAATCCATTACCATATGCATGTTCCAGTAACAACTGCTAAAAAACTATAAACTCTAAAGGGATATGCAAAAAAGAAATCAAAATCAGTTATTTCAATGGACCCAGAGTCTGAGCTAATAGGATCCCGCACGGTCCCCAAAGTCCTCCTGGAATCTTGAAAGCAGTTTTATATACATAGAGTGAGTATACAGGTATACTCAGTATGGAAAACCAAAAGCTCTCATGCACAAGTGGGGAGACAATCTAATGACCTGTGATATTAATAGAGATAACCAAAACACCTAGAAAGGTAAAATATCCACTGAGACTCACCAAGGCACACTCTCCAAATAATGCAAGTCAAGTAAATTAATAATAATATCACATCTATATCTGTGTACAACACACCACATTCCCACTAGTTATTTAACACATATTGTGCATCATACCTCCCCATACATTTTCATTGCAGTCCCACTACCAACCCAACAACAACCTTATGGGCCTCCAAAACCATGTATCTTTCCCATAGACACTTGGTAACCATAACTAAATATAACGACATTCACATACACCTGGGCCAGAACAATTACCACCACGCTGGAAGACACCTAATCCACATCCTCAAAACACTTGGGAAACAACCTGCCCACACACACCTGGGCCAAACACCAAATCATACCATTCCTGAAGAATCGTGGTCTATAATAAACCTCAGACCATCACATCATTCCCGAAGAGTCGTGGGATACTCAGGAGAGGGAGCAGAAATGATCTAATAACCAGAAACCAAATAAGAGTGTTAGGAAAAACACCCTCCCCCATGAAATGGTGGTGTTCGATAAGAGGATATAAACATGGGTGTGGTTTTAATAAGAATCCAAAAAAATTATACATATATGTAAACATGAAATCATCCCAACCTAAGAGTTACAAAACCAGCCCATACTCCAACACCATCATTACTATTCATTCATAAAATCACAATAACCACAACCAGAGAAAAACTCATCATTGGAAAAAAATACCTGATTATAACCATTCTTGTTATTATATTCAACTAATTCTATTTAAATATTTCATTACTACCGGGAAACTAATAGACATAGAAATAGGCCAAGGAATGAAAACTACCATGCAACAAATTAATCATTGACATCCAGTTCTTTTGTAATGTCACAAAAAAGGGATCTGTGAGATCCCTTGACGTACTAGAACCAACCCAAGCCCCATCGTACATCCCCGCATGGCCTCAAGTCCCCAACCAGAAACTCATCCACAGGGAATCCCATCTCCATCCACGTCACCCCACATGGCATCAAGCAGAGCCACCACGCATAACACCAGAATAGGGTAAGGATGTTTATTTTCAGATTTATCCACACCATTCATTTTGTTCCTTCTTTCCTTTTGGATAGATGGGATTATCACACAAGGATAATAGTCGATTGGGAATCCATTCAATCAACTGATTTTATATGATTAACCAATTTTCAGGTTACATCTATTCAATCAGAGGATTAACTAGAAAATAGAGGATCAATAGTGCAATAGGAAGAACCACCATTAGTAACGATTTTTAGTTGAAAAAAGCCATTAAAATTTATAATATTACAAAAATGAATAACAGAAAAACCACATCATCATTCCCAGCCCTTAATTCTTTAATGGTTCATTTATTATCTTTTTTATGTTCCTTTTCATCTACGTCATATGGGAATATCATCATACCCACCCCACAAGATGCATAGTAAGAGATATGGAGGAATAAAAACCACCTGGTTGATTACGGTTCGATGTTTACTTCTCTATCCAAAAACAATGATTGTGAGAGTAGTAGGAAAAACTCTATGTAGGCTGAGTAGGAAGGGCTTGAGCACGGGTGCAGGAATCGTCTCTTGAAGAAATATTTCAACCGCGTACAGAGGAAACCAAAGAGACTGTGGAAGATTATCTTAGTTAAAAGGACTGATCCAAGAGTTATGGGATATTCCATTTCAAAACCCATGAAAAATAGGTTGTGGCTTGACCCAACGGGTGGGCGGTTTCACACGTTAGAAATTATTAAGATTTAATAATTCTCTTTGAATATGGTTGAGATAATGATTGTGAGGTAAAGGGTTTTCTTTAAATGGAAAAACCACATAACATGAGAGGAGATCAACAGTAGTGGAAAAGAGTGACAATGAGGAAAAAGAAAAACTTTTTTAGTATGTCAAGGGTTTCTTGGCTCTTAAGGGATTTTAGATATCATTAATGACCTTTAAAATGGCCTTGAACCACTTTAAAACGTTAAAAATATTAAAATTGGAATTATGGGAAAACTGGGGAAGGAAACCCTGACACCCCTCTGTGGTCGATAGTTGAGACTGATCAGTGAAACCCAATGGTGGAGATGATTGAGTGAAGCTGGTCGGGTGAAGCAGATCAGTGAAG
Organism: Viscum album; assembly: GCA_963277665.1. Classification (NCBI taxonomy): domain Eukaryota; kingdom Viridiplantae; phylum Streptophyta; class Magnoliopsida; order Santalales; family Viscaceae; genus Viscum; species Viscum album. The sequence continues at coordinate 607,727,605 of OY728137.1, read as the reverse complement.
CTAATTGGGTGAAGCTTATTAGATGAAGCAGATTAGTGAAACAGATTTGGTGAAACCAATTAGGTGAAACTGATCAGTGAGACCTATTGGGTGAATCAGATCGGTGAGACTGATGGGTGATACCGATTGGGTAAATCTGATTGGGTGAAACCGGTTGGGTGAAAGTGATTGGGTGAAATAGAACTGGTGAAACAGATCAATGATACCGATTGGGTGAAACCAATTATGTGAAACTGATTAGGTAAAACCGATGGGGTGAATCTGATCAGTGAAACTGATCGTGTGAAGCAGATCGGGTGAAGCATATCAGTGAAACCCGTCAGGTGAAACTGATCTTTGAGACCAATGGGTGAAATCAATGGGAGTGAATCAGATTAGTGATACGGGTCGGTGAAACTAATGGGGTGAAACAGATGGGGTGAAAATAATTGGTGAGAATGATGGGTGAAACTGATTGGGTTTAACCGGTTGGGTGAAACCAATCAGTGAGACCAATGGATGAAACTGATCAGTGCGATCGATGGGTGAAACTAATTGGGTGAAACCGATCAGGGAGACCTATGGGTGAAACTGATCGGTGAAACTATTGTGTGAAACTGATGGACCTGATCTGTGAAGCTGGTCAGGCGAGGATGATCAGTGAAGCAGGTATGTAAAGTTGATCTGTGAAGATGATTAGTGAAGCTAATCTATGATGTTGATCAGTGAAGGTGATACGTGAAGCTGATCAGTGAAGTTGATCTGTGAAGCTGATCTATGAAGCTGATCTGTAAAGATGATCTGTGGAGATGATCTGTGAAGCAGATCTGTGAAACCAATGGGTGGAACCAAATGGTTTAACATATTTGTGAGACCGATCAATGGCACTGATAGTGACACCATAGTAACATGATTCCATTGATGGTCATATCCTTCTGATTCACTGATGGTGTCCAGGACACCCCAACACATAGATTTTACGAAGGTAATGGACCAGGAGGGTCCGGGCCATTACGGATTAGTACCTCCATGGTAAATGAAACTGGTAGTCCACCAACCCAACTCTTTCCAAAATCATGAACGAGCCATTATATATTGTTGAAAACATAAAATTTCTCCTAATTCTCTTATGTCCCAACCTTTATGAACCACATAAGAAAACCATATCCTTGACCTCATACTCTAGAAACCATCTTAGACAATCATCATATGATTTATATAGAGACTATGTAGTATCCACTTGTTTATTGAATCAACTGGGCCAACTCCAATGTCTCTAGCATGAAACACAGTCCTAGTTAATATTTCTCACCTGACTTTACCAAGTATAAGGTAATTTGTTCTTTTATACCACATAAATAATTGTATGGTCCCTTATTTGTAGTTTCATGATATCTTTTATTTTAGGTGAACTAAAAAATATGTAAATAAATCTCCCAAGAACTCCCAAAATCTTGGATTCATGGTCAGAGGATTTCATCTAGCACTTGTAACACACACTATGAATTTACAACATATTGAGGGTGGTATGATGTGCACATATGAACCTGTGTACCCAAAACCCTTTAAAGACTTTACTAGAAATAAGATTTATAGGGGGAATCCCTATCCAAAATGATAGTATGCAGGACACCATTTAGATGTACTATATCACAAATGTATACAGTTTTTGGTTCATCGACACTAATGGTTTCCTTGATTATCCATAAACAATCTTGCTTCGTGTGCTTATAAACAAAAACCCACATCGCATCATTACCTCAGAGAGACCATGGTTAACTGATCCTTAAATCCATCACATCATTATCCCAATTCTACTCAGGTATAGGTAACTATTTTAAAATCTTGATTGGCCACTGTAGTTTCATATATACTAACTAACTAGTATAACACCTTGTTAAAAAACAATACACATCCATTTTCATTCTTGGGAACCAATACTGACGGTGCAAGTCATAATAAATCTTTGTGACTCTGGGACTAAATACCCATGTTGAAGCATAAACTCTCGCATTGCCTCATCACGTACGTTCCCTAGAACCAGAATATGAACATTGATATATAGGATCTCATCCTCGCCTACTGTCCAACTAGAAGGTGGATCTTCACCAACCACAATCTCTCATAGGCCTACACCCTATGAATCGGATAACTACCCCATTCTTACATTATCTTGTAGGGTATATTTCATATCTAAAGATTATATAAAATTCTACTCATAAATTTTGTGACCTCCAATAGTATATCAGAGAACAACTCTATAATATTCCACTTGTTACTATCATTTTGTTCAACATATATATATTTCTCCTTGCTCAGTGAATCAACCACTTCATTACCTTTACTAGATGTATAGTCAAGCACAAAGTCAAAATACTGGAGGTACTCCACCCATCATGGACACCTCAAATTCAGATAATTGTGTGTATATATTTATTAGAGGATTTTCTTCGTTCATGTACACCAAAATATTCTCTCCATGGAAGTAAGTTCTCCAAAAGTGTAAAGCGTAAACAATAGTATATAACTCGTGATCGGATGTCGGGTAATTCATATCATGTGGCTTCAACTACTGAGACCTATATATCATTAATATATCCCCTTGGATCATCACTACTACCTACAAGATACCTGATGCATCATAATAAGTAGTGTAGCTCATACTATGCATTGGAAGTATCAGGAATGGGGATGATGTAGATATTCCTTTCAACTTTTGTAAGGTTATCTGACATTAATCCTACAAAACAAAATTTTCACCCCTTGTATTCATTCCCATCAATGGTGTTACTATGTGTGAGAAGTACGGTATGAAAATATATTATTAACCATATATCCACAAGTAATAATGTTTGAATATAGTGTTCTTGGGATATTCCCATGATACTACAACTCTCACCTTCTCCAGGTTCACTGATTCTCCTTTCTCTGAGACAATGTTGCCTAGAAAGTGAATCTAATCCATCCAAAAGTGGAACATTTTGTGATTATCATAAAACTGATTCTATCTCTATGTATTCAAAATTAACTCAATATGGTCAGCTTGGTCATGTCGATTTTGATAATAAACCAAGACATTTTCAATGAAAACCACCACAAAAGAATCTAGGCAAGTATGGAACACATATTTCATCAGTTCCCTAAAAACCACCATCACATTCATGGGAGTGAATGACATAACTAGATACTCATTTAGACCATTCATACTTCAAATGTTTGTACATGGTATGTCTATTTGGTGAACACCTACCTAGAGATATCTTGACATCAAATAAATTTTAATGAAAACTCGGTCTTCTCAAATGTGATCAAAAATACTATATATCCATGACCAGGGATAGTGTTTTTGAATAGTCATTTGGATTAACTTATAATAATATAGGCATAGCCTAAGTGTAACATCCTTTATTTTCAATAAATGACTGGATAACCCCAAAGATAAGTACTAGGTCGAATAAACCTCTTCTGCTACAAATCCTCTAGCTACATCTTCACCTCCATCAACTCCACCATTACTATTATATAGGTATGAATGGTTACAAGTGAATCTCTTCTAACTAGCTTGATGGATAACTCAATCTCTCTCTAAGAGGTAAAATACAAAATTTATCTGAGGAGAGATGGCTAAATTGATCAATCACTGGATGAATGTATTCCAAACACACCATTAATCATCTAGATATGAACTATAAATTTGGGCTATCAATCCATAGATCCCAAGATGCACATGTCCAGCTCCGCTCACTGGGACATCCCATTCACCCTTGTGTGTAATCACTACACCACATGGTGATGTGAAAGTCACTATCTGGTGATAGTAGAAAATGTAATTTTGCAAAGATACTAGACATTCCATCTGAAGTATGATGTGAAACCCTATCAGCTCAACCTCATTAAGATCCCAGATGAGGTGACACCAACAAAATTCATGGTTGAATTCCCTGCAGTAATGTAAATTATAAATTTATATTCAATATGGTTTGTCTAGAATCAAATTTCCTACAGAATATAGAACATAAAGACCAATGATTTTAATAAATTTTGTAGTTATAATCCTATGTGATGCACATGTATGAAAAAGAGAAGATGCAATATTAATGGATACAAATATCATACCTCTGACTGTAGAAATTCCAACAACCTGATCATTAGGGGTTTGTTGTAAAATAAAGATCTTTCTTGTACCATGACCCAGTGATACAACCTCACAACTTGAAATACTCCCACATTAAGGTCTATCTGTAAATGGAGTCTACATACCTCATCCAAAACCTACACTAGATCATGATGAATGATCAACATTACTCCAGCTTCCTACCAAATGTAAATCAAAGAAACCTTCATTTATAATGGGTGTTAGAGTCTACCCCAAAAAATTCCTAACTAGAGTGATATTCCTATGAAAATTTTACATGTGGTCCAAATTGTTGCAAGCATAGAATTCAAATGGGCCATGGTTGCACAAATTATTTCTTATGGCTTTCCTACCACACAGATAAACGAATTTTGAGATACTAATACTCACAACATGACTGGAACTCATCTCATGGGATGCCTCAAAAGGAAACTTCCTACCTTAATATGTGTTGGACCACTAGGTCCTGAAATACCCGTACCCTGGTCCACACCCCCATATTCAATCATTTTTTCTTTGGTAATCATCACTCGATTCACAATCTCATGGATATATGCCAATCTCTACACATTGACTTGTGATTTTATAGAACTCTAGAGACCTTCCAAGAGGTATCTCAATCTAGACAGATAAATAGTAAGGTACATCAATGAAAAATGATTCAAATATATAAATCATGAAAATAACTCCATAAATTTCATTGAAACCATCTCTAGACACATTCTTTCACTAGCCTTGTCTACTTGAATAGTTGAGATGAAATATTTGTCACATAGGTGGGTTTGGAAGTAATTCCAACTCATATCTCACATACCATCACAATAGATCAAAGCATTACACCAGTAATTTTCTTCCCCATGTTGTATATATGGGGAAATCAGGACCCTACTCTTAGGATTCATCTCATGATGCTTGATGATATGATTCATGATCTCAATCCATATCTCAGTAGCCTGTAGACTTAGATCCCCAAAATTCATGGGTGGATAATGCTTCTAGAACACCGATGTCACCTCTAAAATATATAAGTCATGTTGAAATGCTCATTGGAATGTCTTCCTTGTGTGAAATAAACCCTCACAAAACAATACCTCAATGCCTATGCCTAAAAGAGTTGCTAGTATCATAGTTAGCACTAAATGAGGATCAGCCAGTTGCCCATGGGCCACCATCTTTAGAAGTTTTTCATCACCTCTATCCTTGCGTATGACTTTAGGTAGTCATAGTTTCATGACTCTGTAATTCCGAACTCAAGAATAAGAATAGAATGTGGTTTAATCTCACACATAAAAAGTAGGGGACATGTCAAGAGCCTTTTAAAAATAATTCCCAAATCCTTATTCTAAAGCCAGGATTGTTTAAATAAAAACCACATAACCACAAGAATCAATTCCTCTTTCCCGCTACTAATTGGTTCATAGGGAAGGTCAATATTTTCCATCCCATTACATTTTATATAAAATTAATTTTATTAAAATGAAATAACTGATGGTTCTCCAATACATAATCCATGAGGTCCCATAACACCACATGAATGAAAATTTTATTCTCATGTGATTCATGCCATATCTCATTTAGTTCTCTTTAAATAAAAGAGCTAAAGGGTTTGAAATTATCTAGTACATAATAGACCATACACCATATGATGTGAATGATGATTTAACTTATCTATACACAACACAAAGTCTATCATTGCAGTAGGCATAACTATCACATCACCAATCACAATAGCATGTAATGTGAAATTAACCCTAAATGGAACTGTATAATGTCTGACATGTGATTTATAACATGTTATTATATGATGCATAAAATGGAATAACCTTATATCATAGGGTCGCAACAAAATTAGATCAAAAAAATTTATTAATAGAAAATTAATAGACCATGTGAATCAATAAATTGTGAAATCAAATCAACTATACTAGTCAAAATCCTGAATATAAAAATTAAATTTGAGAAAATTTGACATTTAAAAATACATGAGGTAACTAGATTCAGTCATAACTTATATCAAAATTCCATTACCATCTTCTAACTATCTAGTATCACCAAATAACAATGAAACCCCAAAAGGAAATCATCAGACACAAATTTTTAGAATCCCGAACCCAGATTCAACTCAATTGTGCCCCAAGATCAGTTGGACACATGACCTCAAGAAAATATCTAGAATTTAAATTTCCTCACAACTACAAAGGAAGTGGGGATACATTTCCCTCATTACTAGAGTATATCAAAAAAATTACAATAACATTATAGTAGTAGACGAAAGTAAACAGGAAGACTACAAAATAATAAATAGTATATTAGTAAACAAATAAGACAGAACTATATCATATACAATGATACATATGTTAAATGTATCAAGAGAACATATAATACAAGTAAATTACAGTTTAAAATAGTACAAGTGTTCAAAAGGAAAAAAATACAAAACTATGTCACCGTAGAATCGAAAGTCTCTTCAATGTCTATTTCCCCACTTCCCCCAATATAAATCAACGACCTATGTGAGGGAGATTTCTCCGATTATCACATTTAAAAAAATTATCAATTTTGGTCCCAAGGGATTCCCAATAGGTTGTGATAGAAAATCATAGTATGAATTCCCCCAAAGGTCTATACATTACAGTTGTGAAATATACACTATATAGTGTAAGTAAAACTGGAGAACATGTAATCATGAACCAAATTAATGTTCCCAGGGAACATAAACCACTACAATAAAGTGTTATTGAATATACTATCAGGGCTCCCTGGAAAACAATATCATGATCCTAACTTGTTATAGAAAATAAAAATAACAAACAACATGGAAATGTCATACTCCGATCGATATACTATCCACACAACCTTTCTATATATTAAATCTGTATAAAAAACACATAGCCATGATATATATCCAATCATGTCATATATACCATAGCCATGTCATATGTAATGTTTTAGTCCATGACGCACCAGATCCAAATTATAGTGAACCAAGACATCTTTATCGAGTCCTAAGAGCACGTTAGTGGAAACTCTGTATAGGAATAGGTTGTATTGCTAGGATACCATCATACTAGACACATCCAGTGCATGTCCGAACATTTCATATCTGAGGGCTATAAAATCTCATATCTTCCCATGGAATCAATACCCATGAAACATCACTACTCAGGGTGTACACTACCATGTTCTAGATTCATTGACAGTCTTCCATGGAGTCTATACAATCATTCATCCATTTCATTCCATATATAAAATTAATTCCTTATGAGTCTACCCACACATATTATAAAAAACATTTTATTACATTCATCGTGAATACCCAAAAATATAATCAATTAATTTCAATTCCATTTCATGAGTATACCCCTTAATGTATTCCATTCACATTTAATCAATCCATGTTGGTATACCCAACCCTTTATCACCTTTTTTTCTTTAAACACATCTCATGGGTATACCCCACAATTAATTGAAATTCACTAGAATGGTAATTAATTCGTATACCCACCCACATAATCAATTAAAAATTTATCATAATCAACCTAATTGAATAAAACATTAACTAATTTAAGATCAACATTTTAAAAGAGGGTGAATGATGAAAAACCACCGTCTAATCATCCTATTCAACTCGTTCCATTTTTAATTGGGTTCCTAGGTCTAGGGAAGCCCAAAAAACCTCCTTGGGTTTTTAAATGTAATTAACAAGGTGATTTTAAAAGGCAAACCCCATTGGTGACCATGGGATGGGTAAACAACCACCAACACATCTCATGGAACCTATGGATATTCGCAATAGTTCATATTTCATTTAATTCAACTAGCCAGTTCAATTTCCGGCTGACACCTAAAAATATGAGGGGTTGCATAATGTTTGATAGCCCTATACAGATCTGATAACAAAATTAATTTTATAGACTTACTGCCAGAACTAGGAAGTGGAGTGCTCATACACTATCAGGTCCTAATTCAACTTGGTTTAGGAGAAATCTGAATAACCACTAAATAACGAAACGTTTGGGCATATGAGCTTATATCCAAATCACACAGTCAATATCTAGATGAATATAAGCTGGGTAAAAATTAATGTAGATCCTACGGATTTGGATTTCAGGAGACAAACATCACTCAAATTGGGGAGCAGTTGAATGATGGAGATTAAATCCATGAAAAGTCACCCTTGAGAGCTTCATTGGAGGCAAGGTTCTGTATGTGAAAAGAAAATCTAAAATATTTTTAAAATTTATTATCATTTATTTAAGGTTATTAAATATTCTGTGATTATTGAGGCCACATATTATAGGCGCACAATTTAGAAAACTCTGTGCCAACTACACATGGTTACTATAAGACAAAGGGGAACCCGCATGGTTGGACTACACAGTTTAAAAACTGTGCGCAAACCATGAAAATAAACTCTATCAATTTCTAAAAAAATTCAAAGACCTGGCGTCATTGTTTGCCCATATTTTGTAGCTAGTACCACCCCTCTATTCAGCCTCACACTGTGTAGTAAGACTGTGTAGTCAGCCCCATAAGGTTGAACTAATCATTCTCCATGCATAAAACATACTAAAAACTATTTTTTCCATTTGAAAATCCCAAGAAAACATTTCAACACCCATGCCAAGTTAGGAACACTAATGTGTCCATTTTTAAACATTAAAAATGTAAAATAAGGGTTTGTACCTCTTAAAAACACCCAGTATCTTATAATAAGGGATATCAATTCTTTCCCCAATATAAATCAAATCATAACCATCCTAATAAATATTATAAATGACATCATTGGATTAAATACTCATATTAATATTCAACAAAATATGTTGAAAAAGATAAAAATAATTTAATCATATTAATGTAATATTTAACAATCAAAATACCATTCTTACTGAAAAATAATTTTTAAAATATAAATAAATTTCACCTAATAATGAAATCAATTTCCAAGAAAATAACCCAGTATTATTTTATATGGTGTTTAAATGGATTGAGGATTCTTAATGACAATAAATTAAATTCATTATGAATAAAATAAATACATCAATTCAATATTTTGAATGAAAAAAAAATACATATTTTGTAAAACATCAAAAATATTCCTTCTATTTTCATTTTTAAAAGTAATAAAAATATAAAAATGAAATTAATCTATCATAAGATAATACTAAAACATTTTCAAAAAAATTTCAAGAAAATTTTATTTGGATGATAAATATTTTTCAGTGGGAAATTATACATATAAAATATTGAATAATGATGATATTGTGACATAAACACTTACCACATGGGTATTATTTGACTCGTTAGCCCCATAAATAAAATATAATAAAATAAAACATTAAATATATTTAATAAAAATAGATACACTATTCATTCATTGAAAAAAATGTAATATATTTGTCCCATAATTACAATAACATCTCTCTTTATTGATGATATTGTAGTTATTAATTTAGGATGGATACAACTCAAATGGGGATGTTTAATTAGAAATAATCCAGAGTTAGTTTGTATAGACGATTACCTCTTCTTACTTAGTCTTCCTTTAGAATATTTCGTAATGGTTATATAAGTGGTTATTTTGAAGGTCCAAAACCTATAAAATGTGGTTAATGATGTTTATAAGAATAATATATATTTTTGGTCAATATACAAGGTTGAAAGTTGTGTATAAGAGTTATTTAAGGGATACAAATTTATAATTGGGGTTTAGATCAATTTTGGAAATACTCAGTATTTTAAAATATGATAAGACTATTCTAGATCAAATGTATTAAAATTTCACTATTAATGGAAAGGGGATGAAAATTTTCACCATATCTTATTAGGTTTTGGAAATTTTTTAAAAAATTATGATTTTTGAATAATTTATTAAAAAATTAATCCAATAAAATATCATTATTTTCAATTCTGATACAATCCATTCCAGTGAAATTAAAAAAATCAAAAAAACATGTATAATTTAAAAAATTACATTATTAAATTGTAATAGTTTCAATTGAATCCAGATAATTTTTGTACCACCTAAATAAACTCATATTATGTTACTTTTAGTATTGTTTACATCAATTGTTTTATTATTCAATTATTTAAATAATTATTGCATTAACGTTATGTAATAATTTAAGATAATTATTTTAATCCCATAAAATTAAAAATAAATTAACAAGATGTAGATAATTATTTTATATATCAAAATAATAATTATAGAAAAAAATATACTATAGGGAACACAATTTGAAAAATATTACACCTATTAAAAACAATAGTGTGACATGTTTGAATTTTCATTAAATAAAATAAAATAATGGTCACAATCATGTCCAAGTGGGGCTATAAGGCCATAAATAAAAACATAAGTTTATTATTTATTATATATACTCAAAAATAATTAAGTGTATGGGTCCACTGATGATTGATATCATTTTATTTTTATCCTCATTGCGATTTTTTTTATTTTTATAATGGTAATAAAATTACTATATTAACTAATCATAAAGAAAAAAAATAAAATAGAAATATTTATTACTTCTCGACCCAATATTTAAAAATATGGATACAATTTTTAATAATTTAATACTATAATTATCATAATATATTTTAAAAATAAACAACAAAATCCAATAAAAACTTTTGTCTTGAAAACTATGTCTTGAAGCCCATAAAAATACATAAACCAAAATAATATATATGAATAATTAAAATAAATTTCACTAGATTATAACTACATAAAAATAATTGAACTTAATTTTACGTGAAATTTTAATCATAAAGGGTCTTTTAATACAAATAAAATGATAATTCTTTATACAATTTTCTATTTTTAACTATTCACTGGAAAATTAATCATTTGATAAATATCCTAAAAAATAACCCAAAGATAACATTAATATTCATATTTAAAAAATTATATTATTTTTTTAATAATATTATAAATGTTTCTAACACTGAGTATAATAATCACTCAAAAAAAGAAAGATAATCCATTGTAGAAGAAAGGATAATTCTTTTGAATAAAATTAAATTACTAAAAATCAAGAGGATATTAATAAATAATGAATTATTTTATTAAAAATGCATCAGAGAATTATTTATTTCAATATATGTTTAATATGATTCATTTTGACCAATTTAACATCTAGTTTATAATGATTGTATAATAATGATTCATTATTTTATCATGCTTGTTGTTTCATATCATGTTCTCTAATTTATGTACTATTCTTATAAAATATTGGGTTGTTAAACATGTTTTTACTTGTCATTTGTTATCATAGGTTTCCAACCCAGTATTATTGAAAAATTCACCTCAAGGAATATACTGATTGACCCAAGTGAAGTGTCATTTCATCCCAATTTTGGTTCATTAAAAATTGTATTTGATCCCTATTTTAATTTGTGGGATTATGGTATATTGGATTTAATACTATAAAATCATTCGTGGTATGTGATAAGTATTTCATGAAAACCCATTTTTTATAATAAAAGTACATTTTCTATGGCTGGCATAGAATTCTATCAAAATTTGATATGTTAACTTTTTACAATTTGTCAGTATGATCTGGTTTGACACTACTTTTGGTTGTAAGAGGAATTTGTGTTACATATTGGTTACTTCTTAGTTTAGAGTGAATCTTGATGAAATCCAAGGGCTCAAATTTAAGGCAAAGGGCCATTCAAACCATTTTATGTAGGGAAACCCCGTTATGAAAATATTATAGTGGAACTGACAATGTTGTTTCATGGTCTAACAAACTATGCATCCAAAACATGATAATTGGAGAGAGTTTTATATATTTCTAGATTTTACACCATGTATTCTTTATTCCCTCTGATGGTTAATGATTCATTTTTATGAGTATTCAAGAGAACAATTTTGGTTATTTGAGTTTTTATATCATCTTTTCTATAAATTTTATATAAATTTGAAATTGAATTTGTTTTTGAAAACCATGTTTTGGGTTTTGTGATTTTTATTTTGAATTTTTGTAAATAATTTCCCCATGAAGATTTATGTGGATGATTTTTTCACATGTTGTTCAAATAAGAAATTTAATTTTCATGAATTTTGGCCCTTTTTATTATAGGGTATAATTTTTTAATGTTTTTGAATTAGTACATGAAAATCAATTGTTATGATAACTTTTGGTGTCTTAAATTGTAAATAAGGACTTGAAGAGTTTCTATAAAATATTACTTCCAAAATGTGATTGTAATCATGTTTCAATTAAAAAGTTCAATTATATCACTTTTTTTGGGGTGGAATAGTTTTATTGAATTTTTCTTATTAATTTTTAAAATGTGACCCAAAGGTATTTCCACAAACCATTACGGGTTGACCCATAACTGGTCAACCAAGATGATCTACGACAAGGCCCAAGAGGTATTCAATATCATCCCAAGTTGGAAAAAAGAGCCAGGGAGTCAACATAGAATTAATAGGAACAATTTCACCAAATGAGAAAAAATAAAATAGAAGACTAAAGTAGAACAATGTAATGTGAATATATGACACGAAAAAGAAAGAACAACCAACAACCACCCACTAATCCAACCAAGGCCAAACTCCACGTGACCCCAATATTCACTCTCCAATCTACAACCAACTCTTTCCCAAGGAGATCAAGCTCATGTTGAACCTTCCACAATACTAAAAATAAGAAAACATTATTGGAATGAGTATAAAAACATAGTCCGCATTCATAATAATCTATTACCAATATACTACCATTGAATACATATTTCTACTAATTTGATGTTTGAACAACATTATATGAAATATGGATTTTCATTGAAGTGCACTGTGTTGCATTTTTTTTCAATTATGTATGTTGTTGTCAAAAGGTGACAGGGAATGGATGGATGTCAAGGAGCGTCAAGATGTGAATGTCAAAGGATGTGATGGTGATGGTGATGAATGGAGAATTTCCATGGAACATAGAGGAATGCCACTTAGGGGATTCACTAAGTGACATAAGAGATGATGGTTGAAACATTCTCTAGTCACATCAGACGATTGATGAGCTGATCTTTAAGTTAAAAGAACTTGTTTCAACTGGATACAATGTCATCACAATGTTAGAATACCATGCATTGTATTTAAAATGCATGAGGAGATGAAGAATATCCATCCACAAGTTCTAAGTGGATGATGTGGATTAATGAAGTCCATGAACTATCACTTAGTGCATGTGAATATGAAGAAGATCCAACTTGATCTCTGATTAGATCAAGGAAGTTTGTTGAATATTTATTTGATTAAGGAGACCAGTTGAAGAATAATTCCTTTCCTAAGAATTGAATTCATGTTGAAGAAGAATTGGAGGAATTCTAATAGAGAATAAATAGAGAAGAGAAGAGAAGAAATGAAGAATGGAGGAGTTCTTAAGGAAATGAAGAAGAGGGACTTGAAGTGGCATTTGGCATTTACACTTAGTTACTTTGTTTGTATACAATGTACTTAGTGTTTCCTCAAGAAAAAAAGGAAGCCACCAAGGGCCAGCCTTAAGGGTTCAACCCCAAGGCCCTTGTGGGACTTGAGGTCGGCACGCCCAAGGGGGATCCCATGGGGCCATCTCGAGAGGTCGGGGCCGTGTATATGCCCTAGGCCACGCAGGGGAGTGTCAAGCCTTGCGTAGTGTCAGCGTGAGGAGCGTGCCTGAGGAAGCATAGTGGGTGCCAGTGGCACGCCCGAGTGGTAGGGGTGGGCGCAAGAGCGCGCCGGCAGAAGAACTCGGTGCGGGGCGGCACCGAGAGGGGAGAAGATGCAATTGAAGGGAGGACGGGATGTGGTATTTGTTAAAGCACGGATAAACTGTGCTCCAGTTCGATGTGGGATGTGGTTTTTAAACCGGGATCTAATCGTAGCCGCTCGTTCGATCGCACGGCTGATCTCCGCCATTCATCGCAACTCGCCGCTCGCGATCTAATCCTGGTCATCTAAGTCCATTAAACGCCAGATCCGACGGAAGAGGAGTCTTCCCCTACCTCGATCTCACCCGAGGCCTTCGCGTGAGCCACCTTCAAACCAGGAGCCCTCCTGAAGATGAATTTCGAGTTCCTGGCAACCGTTGTTCGAGCTGAAGGATCCATTGGGTTCGTCTCGACGTAACGAACACGATCATGCAAGAAAATGGGCATGCATGCAAGGTTAGGAATATTTCGAAGAATGCCGAGGAAAAAGAAGTTGCCGAGACTTCATGTGTTCGTGTTTTGCATGAAATAGAAGAGAAGAGGCCATGCATGCATTTGAAATCGCGTGCACGTAATGAATGGAGAAGGAGAAGAAGTCTGTGTTGAACAGAGAGAAAGAAAGGAGATTCTCGGCCCGCATTTAAATATTTTCAAAGAACCTAAAATCTCGGTGGTTCAAGATTTATATCCCACGGAGGATTTGAGGCATCCCTCTGCCTATAAAAGGAGAGGTCGAGGCTCGGAATTTGCTTGCTGAATCTTTGTTGAAGATCTGAAGTCCCGCAAAGCCTCAGTGCTTAGCGAAGAAGAATAGCCTGCGCGCACCACTTGCGCGACAGAAGCCCGGAGCTCCCCGTAGCTCTGTAGGTCCCTTTTCCGCATACTTGCGCGAAAGAAGTGTTAGAGAAGGTCCCCTGCGTGCCTCCCCTAAACAACAGGTAGAGCCGAGCCGACCCGCATACTTGCGCACTCAAGGCTGCCCCCTCGCTACCTGCGAACTTGCGCGGCAGGAGGAAGCCACCATGCCCCCTGCGTGGTAGGAAGTTCATTCTGCACGTTCGTGGCAGAAGGTGGTGTTACACCCTGCGCTCCTGCAGGTGTTACATCCTGCGTGCCCGCAGCCCTTGCACACGAGGCCTTTCGCGCCCGAGGAGTATCCACACCCTTGCACGCCTCCCATTGGAGTTCGGGTGTATTGAGATCACACCTAGTGTGTGTGTGCAAGAAGAGGAGTAGGCCAAGCCTTGTGTTTGATAAGTGAACAAATAAGTTGTGTGTGCAAACAAGAACAAGTAGGCCGGAACCTTTGTGTGTTTGCAAAATGAAGTGTACACACTATGAAGAAGAAGTGGATGACTCTCACAATAAAGTATAACACACATTTATGTGTGTAATCAAAAGGAATTAAGTGTCTGAAGGAAGTGTGAAGGTGTGTGCTTAAAGAGACTACACCCTTTGAGTGTTTATCACACCAAGAGGAAAAGAAGGTCAGTGCATGCTTACATGCATGCACGTGCACACGTGAATAAGTTTGAATCTGCTTGTGTGCATCTGAGCTGTCCAAGACCTGGAGTTCTTGAAGATTAATTTAGAGGCCATGCAGTCAGTGCATGAGGAATCAGAGATGCCATGCACTCAGTGAATGAAGTTGTGATGAATTGAGACTGAAGCCAAGCTGAAGTGAAAGATATTATTTGGCTGAGTTTTCAGTAGTTGCGCAAGACCAACTAACCTTATTAGAGGTTGTTGAAGTTTCTTGAAGAGAGAAGCCAGGTCATCCTGAGAAGAAGGAGATAAAGCCTGAGCAAGACGAGAAGACCTGATCAACTCAAGTGATCAGAAGTGAAGAGCAAGGCCAGCAGCCTTTATCCCAGGCTGCTGAAGATACTTGAAGAGGTGAACAAGAAGAAGAGTTACTCGTGTGACTCGAGGAGCCAGGAGAAGCCCCCTGTGAGACTCAGGGTGGAAGAAGTCTTCAGTGGGATTCTGAAGCAGGCCAATGGGACTCTAGTAACACTGTGGGACGCAGTATAAAGACCCTCCTGTGGGACTCAGGAGAGATACAGTGGGACTCTGTATCAAACATTATAATACTAACAGATTATAATGGAAGAAACCATGTTGGGGTGTTTAACCAACATGGCAAGGACGTAGGCCTTTGGAGCCGAACCTTGTAAATCCTTGTGTCCTGTGCCTTTACATTTACTGCATCACTCGAGGAAAGGCTGAGAGATACAAGAAGAGTGGATCGAGGCCTTAACAAGCCATAGAGGTTTAATTGATAAAGAATCAATTAGTAAAAAGTTTTAAAGGATCACAGATTCACCCCCTCCCCCTCTCAATGATCACACTGATCCGGTCACTTAAATTGGTATCAGGGGGATGGTTACCTCTAAAATATCCAAGGGAGTCTTTATGAAGTGCAGATTTGAGGAAGTGATTGAATACCCTCAAATGGAGATATCTGCCAAGACTCTGAAAAACAGGAAGAAGAAACAGGAAAAGATGATGAAGAAAGCATGTCCTAGCTGTGATGAAGTTGGAATAATGAATGATCTTCAGAATGCACTCAAATATCTTCAGAAGACTGTCCCCATGGAAGTGGAAATGTGTCTAGCTACAGGCATCCATGTTCTCCATGAAGAAAAATTACAGCTAGAAGAAGAAGCCAATGCAATGGAAGATCAGTTGGCTAAAAGGGTTGGCATAACCAACACTCTCAGAAAGCTGGTGAAGGCTAAAGATGAAACAGTGTCTCTTTACAATGAAAGATATGAAGAAACTACTGAAGAATTGCAAAGAATCCTTTCTGAGAAATAATTCATTAAGATAATGGTTAAAGATGTTTTCCATGTGCTGGAAAAGAGGCACAAAGTGTCAATGGTTGTCAGATATGCTCAACTAGGAGATAAAGTCAAAAGGGTGAAGAAGCTTGACAATTCATTGCTAGAAATGAAGAGAGTGCATGATGATCAGATGAAACAGCTGGTAGAAAATTGGGAAGGAAGGCTAAGAACTATTGATGATGAGAAGAACTCCCTCAATATGAAATGATTAGAACTGGAGGTGATATTGAAAAATCAGCAATCACCCAAATCCAAAGCCTCCCAGTTAGCTGAAAGGGGAAATTTTACTACTCAAGTATGCATTGATCAGGATAATTCTAAAAGAAATACATCCTCTAATAAAAGGGAAACAACTTCTAAAAATAAGGTACCATCCATCCCATCTTGTACTCATGTTTCTAAATGCGTTAGCACAAAAAGTGCAGGATGTAAGAATAACTCCAAACAAGTATGGATGAAGACAATGAAGAAACAGAGCTCTCCTGAAATAACACAGCAATTCAAGAAAACTGCCTAGCAATCAGAAGGACTGATGAGGTCAAGAATTGCAGGTCAGTGTTGGTGTTGTAATAAGTATGGTCACTATACAAAGGATTGTTGGTACAATCCACTGAATGTCAAAGCAAAAAAGCAAGCCCATGCCAAGGGGGAGCAAGCCAGAGGAAAATAAGCAGCATCCACAGGTCCAGAGACATCTGTTTACTACAAATAGATTTGTATTACTTGAAAACATCTGGGATGATTGCAAAAGTGGTCGAAAAGATACATGTCAATCTCCAACTGTATTCAGAGCTAAAAAGAAGAGAAGATCACTGAACCTGGCTAAAATGGAATCCTTGGGAAGAAAGAAGAAAGTTGAAGATGCTCCCAATACGGTTTTGAAAAAGGAAAAGAAGTCATTGGAGTCTAAATCCATGAAGGGTGATGCATCCAGAAGGACCACCAAGAAAACATGCTTCTACTGTGGAAAGAAAGGACACACCATGGATCTTTGTGAACAAGCCATGGAACTGAATAGAAGCAGACTGGACTCAAAAAGACAATCAATCCATAAGTAGCAGAAGGGATTGATTGAAAATAAGTTTCCTAAGAAAGGTAGCTTAACAGCATCAAAATAACCATGTGGAATATCCAGAACTAAGGCCACACTTCCAAGTGACATACTAGTCATGTGGCCTAATCAGTTGAAACTTTCTAGAGAACTACAAAGAGCTGAAGATGAAGCACTGGCAGTAGCTAAGGAAAAAGGGAAGCAGAACATTTCACATGAAGATCACGTTCTGTGTGTGAGGTGCAATCAAGCTGGACATACTAGTGATAAATGCATGATATTCATTCCTTCTCAGAAGGGATTCTTCAAAAGAATGAAGATTGCACCATGAGACTCTAGTGCTCAGAAGGCACCTAGAAATATAGGAGTCACACACAAAGAAGTTAAAGAGGTGTTGAGATCCACACCAGCACAAACATCATTGAAGATCAAATGTGCAAGTGTGAAGAATGGTGAAAATGGGACATCTCGGTTGAGAGAATCTTCTCAACCTTGTTGTTCACATTGATGAACCAAAGAGGTTCCATCTTATTCCCTAACCACTTATACTTACATGTGCTAACATTTCAGGGAATTGAAGATGATGATCATTCTCATCTGGAGAGTGGTTTGGACAGAATGGAGTGCACCCCTTGAGGGGGAGCCAATCTGTAGAAGATGGTATTCTAAGATTTAATACCATCTTGAGAAAAGTGAAGGTATTCCAATCATACTTTCATTCCTTGTTTCATAATTGTATTCATCATGACAATTAAGGGGGAGTATTGATTGAAGGCAAATGGATGAAAGGGGGAGCTTTATCTTTGCACTGAACTTTCTAATGAGTTTTGTGAAGTATGTGCAGGATTTAGCAATTCATTGTTATATCTGAAAAATTTCAAACCCCTTGAAGCATGATCTCATATGTATAGTGAATTATGGAAAACATTGAATTCCTTGGTTACATCACTCTTGTTTTTTACACCAGGTTAGCCCATGTAGACTTAGAGTTGATTTACTAAAGGCTCTTTTCTAAAGTGTACATGTGACATCATCCCTCTCCTAGTGATTTTCAAGAAAATACTATTCAAAGGGCGGAAGTGATTTTTGGAAGAGAACCACACCACACCATTGCATTTGTTTTCCAATAAGGGGGAGAAAAGATTGGCACACATATTGACCCATTCATATGTTCTGAAGAAGTGTATTGACAACAAATACAAAGGGGGAGATTGAAGTGCACTGTGTTGCATTTGTTGTCAATTATGTATGTTGTTGTCAAAAGGTGACATGGAATGGATGGATGTCAAGGATCGTCAAGATGTGAATGTCAAAGGATGTGATGGTGATGGTGATGAATGGATAATGGCCATGGAACATAGAGGAATGTCACTTAGGAGATTCACTATGTTACATAGGAGATGATGGTTGAAACATTCTCTAATCACATCAGACGATGGATGAGCTGATCTTTAAGTTCAAAAAACGTGTATCAAAAGGATACAATGTCATCAAAATGTTATAAGACCATGCATTGTATTGAAAATGAATAAGGAGATGAAGAAGATCCATCCACAAGTTCTGAGTGGATGATGTGGATTAATGATGTCCATGCACTATCACTTAGTGCATGTGAATCTGAAGAAGATCCAACATGATCTCTGATTAGATCAATGAAGTTTGTTGAATATTTATTTGATTAAAGAGCCCGGTTGAAGAATAATTCCTTTCCTAAGAATTGAATTCATGTTGAAGAAGAATTGGAGGAATTCTAATGGAGAAGAAATATGGAAGAGATGAGAAGAAATGAAGAATGGAGGAGTTCTTAAGGAAATGAAGAAGAGGGGATTGAAGTGGCATTTGGCATTTACACATGGTTACTTTGTTTGTATACAGATTACTTAGTGTTTCCTCAAGAAAAAAGGAAGCCACCAAGGGCCATCCTTAAGGGTTCAACCCCAAGGCACTTGTGGGACTCAAGGTCGCCATGCCCAAGGGGGATCCCATGGGGCCAGCCCGAGAGGTCGGGGCTATGTATAAGCCCCGGGCCACGCAGGGGAGTGTCAAGCCCTACGTAGCGTGAGCGCGAGGAGCGCGCCCTAGGAAGCATAGTGGGCGCCAGTGGCGCACCCGAGTGGAAGGGGTGGGCGCAAGAGCGCGCCCGCAGAAGAACTCGGTGCGAGGCAGCGCCGAGAGGGGAGAAGATGCAATTGAAGGGAGGACGGGACGCAGTCTTTATTAAATCCCGGATAAACCGTGCTCTAGTTCAATGTGGGATGCGGTTTTTAAACCGGGATCTAATCGTAGCCGCTTGTTCGATCGCACGGCCGATCTCCGCCGCTCATCACATCCCGCCGCTCGCGATCTAATCCCGGCCGTCCAAGTTCATTAAATGCTACATCCGACGGACGAGGAGTCATCCCCTATCTCGAGCTCACCCGACGCCTTTGCGTGAGCCACCTTCGAACCAGGAGCCCTCCCGAAGATGAATTTTGAGTTCCCGACCACCGTTGTTCGAGCTTAAGGATCCATTAGGTTCGTCTCGACGTAACGAACACGATCATGCAAGAAAATGGGCCTGCATGCAAGGTTTGGAAGATTTCGAAGAATGCCGAGGAAAACGAAGTTTCTGAGGCTTCATGTGTTCATGTTTTGTATGAAATAGAAGAGATGAGGCAATGCATGCGTTCGGAATCGCATGCACGTAAAGAAAGGCTAAGGAGAAGAAGTCCGCATTGAACAGAGAGAAAGAAATGAGATTCTCGGCCCGCGTTTAAAGATTTTCAAAGAGCTGAAAATCCCGGTGGTTCAAGATTTAAACCCTGAGGAGGATTTGAGGCATCCCTATGCCTATAAAAGGAGAGGTCGAGGCTCTGAATTTTCTTGATGAATCTTTGTTGAAGATCTGAAGTCCCACAAAGCCTCGGTTCTTAGCAAAGAAGAACAGCCTGAGTGCACCACTTGCGCGACAGAATCTCGAAGCTCCCCGTAGCTCCGTAGGTCCCTATTCCACAAACTTGTGTGAAATAAGTGTTGGAGAAGGTCCCCTGTGCACCTCCCCTGCGCGGCAGGAAGAGCCGAGTCGAGCCGCATACTTGCGTGCTCAAGGCTGCCCCCTCGCTGCCCGCGAACTTGCGCGGCAGGAGGAAGCCACCGTGCCCCCTGCACGGTAGGAAGGCCTTGCCGCACCATCGCGGTAGAAGGTGGTGTTACACCCTGCGTGCCTGCGGGTGTTACACCCTGCGTGCCCACGACCCTTTCACCCGAGGACTTTCGCGCCCGAGGAGTAGCCACACCCTTGCACGCCTCCCATTAGAGTTCGGGTGTATTGAGATCACACCTAGTGTCTGTGTGAAAGAAGAGGAGTAGGCCAAGCCTTGTGTTTTCTAAGTGAAAAAAGAAGTTGTGTGTGCAAACAAGAACAAGTAGGCCGGAACCTTTGTATGTGTGCAAAATGAAGTGTACACACTATGAAGAAGAAGTGGGAGACTCTCACACTAAAGTACAACACACATTTATGTGTGTATTCAAATGGAATTAAGTGTGTGAAGGAAGTGAGAAGGTGTGTGCTTAAAGAGACTACACTCTTTGATGGTTTATCACACCAAGAAGAAAAGAAGGGAAGTGCACGCTTACATGCATGCACGTGCACACGTGAACAAGTTTGAATCTGCTTGTGTGCATCTGACCAGGAGTTCTTGAAGATTAATTGAGAGGTCATGCAGTCAGTGCATGAGGAATCAGAGATGCCATGCACTCAGTGCATGACGTTCTTATCAAGTGAGACTGAAGCCAAGATGAAGTGAAATATATTATTTGGATGAGTTTTCAGTAGTTGAGCAAGACCATCTAACCATATCAGAGGTTGGTGAAGTTTCTTGAAGAGAGAAGCCAGGTCATCCTGAGAAGAAGGAGATAAAGCCTGAGCAAGACGAGAAGACCTGATCAACTCAAGTGATCCGAAGTGAAGAGCAAGGCCAGCAGCCTTTATCCCAGGCTGCTGAAGATACTTGAAGAGCTGAACAAGAAGAAGATCTACTCGTGTGACTCGAGGAGCCAGGAGAAGCCCCCTGTGAGACTCAGGGTGGAAGAAGTCTTCAGTGGGATTCTAAAGCAGGCGAGTGGGACTATGGTAACACTGTGGGAAGCAGTATAAAGACCCTCCTGTGGGACTCAGGAGAGATACAGTGGGACTTTGTATCGACCATTGTAATACTAACAGATTATAATGGAAGAAACCATGTTGGGGTGTTTAACCAACATGGTAAGGACGTAGTCCTTTGGAGCTGAACCTTGTAAATCCTTCTGTTCCGTGCCTTTACATTTACTGCATCACTCAAGGTAAGGTTGAGAGATACAAGAAGAGTGGATCGAGGAATTAACAAGCCATAGAGGTTTAATTGATAAAGAATCAATTAGTAAAAAGTTTTAAATGATCATTGATTCACCCCCTCCCCCTCTCAGTGATCACACTGATCCGGGAACTTCATTCAGAAAACACATCCATTTCTATTGTAGGTAACCGAATATTTCCCATCTTAGTTGAAAAAAAATGTTTAAGTTTTAAAGGAAAAAGGATATCGTGCGTTTTGATATCATTTCAATGAAAAACATAAAAACGTACTTTTAGTTGTTAAACAAGAGGAAAACCATACATACACACAACCAAAAATAAGGAATGGAAAAGTGTCACTTGGGGGGGCCAAAAACTAGACCAATCACCTCAATCATCCACTGCATACAAATAAGTGCTAAACAAATATTGGGTCGAACCTAAGAGATCATGAACAAATCCAGAACTTACTATACATGTGACTCATCTAGATGGAATGTCATACCAAATGATGTCAGAATGCCCAAATCCCCAACCATCACGCTACCCAGAATGGTTGAGGGTTCTATTCCTATAGAAATAATAATAACAAAGTAACCCCCTTCTATGGGCCACTAGCCAGTGCATAATATTTACTACTGCATCAATTTCTCATATAAATTCACTTACTACGCTATGTTCCCATGGATATTACTAAATGGAAGGATGGGTGAGACAACAATGCCAATAAATAAACCAATCACAGTACACGAACATCACAAAAAACAACTCACCCAACCAATGTAAATAGAAAGATCACCAATGAGTCACCCCAAAGAGAGATTTCAAAATAATTTATTTTATTAATGTCCCAAATGGGTCTTAAACAACCACTCAACACCAACCCATTTTCTGAAGAATCAACACACGCCACATGTAAATCCTGAAAAACCCTTGGAAACCCATTTAAGAATCTCAATTATCTATTTTAAATCTAAAACACATTTTCAAGGGCCAATGGATAATTTTATCAATACTTATTATACACATTTAAAAAATATTTTTAGACTATTCAAGCATAAGAAAAAAATAACTTTTTTCACAACATAAATTTATTCTAAAACATATTTTTTAATATTATATTACAATAATTTAAAATCAGTGAAATATCAAAAAAAATAAACATTATGTAATGTTCAGTGTTAGACCTACGTCGACTAGCAGCTCAAACATGATCACGTGGCATGCCTCACAGGAGCACAAAAGCACATGCAAGTCGGTGACCATAGTATAGTGGAAATTCCTTTCTAATATACTGCAATAAAAATAACAGAAACACATATACATTGATTTATAATTATCCAAAGTAATAAACAATGAAAAAATATACTCGATGCCGGTGCATGTGAATCTGAACGAGCTTGAACTGTTCCCCTTCAGTGAAGGGCATTTGTTGACCACACAATTGCATGCAAGGCGTGTGGATGGCTACGAGAACAAACAAGTTAGGGGTCATCACGGTGGGTTCTCGACCAAAGGGGTCGCACGACAATCAGAATGTGGTGGAAACACTGTTAGAGAGGGTCGTTGGCCAGGAAAGAGGCTGGCATAGGGTTCAATGGCTGGGAAAGTGGCTGAACGGGTGTCGCTGGCTAGAAAATAGGCCATCAGGGGGTAACTAGCTTGGAAAATTGTAGGGAGGAAGCCACTGGACAAAAACATGGACAGTAGAAGAATGAAGAATACACCATCTACAAGGAAAAGGTGGGTGCAGTGGATGTGCTCTGGAGCAGGGAAGGGGGACAGTTCCAGTGGTTTGAGTCTGGTCAAGAAAGGAGGGAGGGTGCACAGCCAGAGCGTGCTTGTAGTGGGCTGGATGGAGGGTGGTTTTTGAAAGAGGATGGTGGCGGGCTGGCCCGGCCGGCTGGATAAACAGAGAGGTGGAGAGGCTGGTATGATGCATAAAATCTGGTGCAGAGGCACACAGGTCGCTCGCTGGAGGGCGGGCGCGGATAGAAGGGTTCTTCTAGTGGGTGTGTGGCTGGGGTGGTGTAGCTCTGGTTGGTGTTCAGCAAAGGATAGAGGGGAGGGAGAGGACAACATCACGTGGTGTGAGGGAGAGAAGAGAGAGGGTGGCATTGTTCGGGGAGAGGGATAGAAAAAGGAGGGTCCAGTGCGTTGGGGTGTCATGGGGGAGAAGAGCATGGCCACTCACTATGGTTAGGAAAAAAAGAAATAAATATGAGAAACATAAATAATAACAAAATTAATAATAATAACAACAACAACATTAATCTATAATATTAATAATAACATTAATTACAATTATATTAAAAATACACTTAATAATTCTAAAAAGAACATTAATAATAAAAAATGATAAAAATAATAATTTTAACAAAATAAGTTCCTTAATAATAAATTTAAAATAATATAAAAATTATTTATTTCCATTTTTATCATTCCTAATAATAATAATATTAATAACGTTTTTCTAAAAATTATGATAATATTAATGAATCATTTTATTAATAACAATAATAATAATCATAATAATAAAATAAAAATGATACAAATATTAATTTCATTTGAATAATTATAATAAAATTATTAACAACAATAAAAATTTTAAATAATACAAAAAATTACAAAATAGATCCATTTTTATAGATTGAAGGCAGGGGTTCATATCGTTTCATGGGAAAAGAAGTGTGGGGTTTCCATGACATGTTATGGCCTCACACACAATAAAATATACTAAAAACATGCACATTTTGATGAAACTCAAAAATATCATCATGATTCAACATGAACATCATAAAATGTTCAAATCCAAATAAATAATAAAATAAAATAGTTGGATTGGTTGGGGTGTGACAATTTTTCCCACCATAATGCTTTCCACACATGGAATGACACAAAAAGATCTAGACCCAAAGATAAAAATTTTTACATGCCACACACCTTCAAAAGATTAAGCGCCTCTAGTTGAATAATCCTAAAAGACTCCATAATCCCATGAGTTACAACTCATCAACAAAACATAACACCTTATCTAAAACAAAAAAGAACCCAATCCATCCATTGCAACCAAGGAACGAATGAACATAAACCACATATCACACTTATTCCCATAATATTTTTCAAACAGAACTATTGGGTGTACTCCAATCCTAAAATTTAATAAAGAGGAAGAACATAAAATTGGGTTGTTCTGCATGAGACCACCCACCACCCCAAATGATACACAAAACAAAACTTTTTACTGACATGAGAAGGCCTTTGCACAAACCAACCCAGGTCAACCCTGAACCAATAAACTGATCAGGTCCGTGAAATGGCCCCAGAGGTGTTCCTAATCCTCTCGAGCTGGTGACAAGCACCGAGCCATCGAAAGAGGCCGTGAGAAAGATTTCACCCAGTAGAAATAAATAAAAAAGATGAAATAATACAAATCAGTGAAAATATAAATAAAGAGAGTAAAGTTACTAAACAAGGACAAAATAAAATAAAACTAACCGAAAGAGACCACCACTATATCTGGGTGACCTCGCGGGTCACTCTCCAACTCACGAAAAAATTTCTCCCAAGGAGAATGCACCCAAGCAGTACCCTGCAAAAACACTAAAAATAGTATAGAACTAGAGGCGTGAGTGTTAAAACTCAGTAGGCTGGCCCTAAATCTATTCCCAATGCACTACCATTAAATAAAGAAATTTATTAATTCCAGGATTGAACTAAATTATATAAAATATTAGTTTCCACACAGACTTTCATTTCTAAAACAAGTATCATCCCATTGACCTTTTTAATTTAAAAACAATTTTAATGTTTGAGAGGAATGGGTATTTCGTTTCAAAAAAAATTCTGTGAACCATTTAGAAATCCGAACATCATTCATTGGCCAAAAAGGAAAATTCAAACAAAATACACAACACACAGCAAGGGAAATGGGAAGAGTGGCACACAGGGGCCCTCAACCAAACTATACCTCTCAATCATCTGCCACATCCAAATAAACACTAAAGGAAACATGGGACAGACCTAGGAGATCGTAAACAATACAGAATGTACTAAACATGTGACTCATCCTAAAAGCATGATCTAACTCGATGACCTCATAATGCCCTAACACCTGGTATGGCCCTTCATGGCATAATCGGTGGGGGGGGGGGAATTCCCATAGTAGCAATATCTAATTATTCCCCTAATATGGGGCCACTAGCCAGTGCGTAATCTAAACTAGTGCAGAAATCATTCTCAAAAAGATTCACTTACCATGATAGGTTCCCATGTCAATAAATGCAATAAATAGGGGTGCATCCATAATGTAAATCAATCAGTTATGAGGCACAAATATCACACACAAATCACGCAATCAACACACACCAACGATCACCCCTGAGTAACCCCAATGCGAGTTTTTACAAAATAATTTATTTTATTAAAGTTTCAGACAAGCTTTCACCAACAATAATGAAAACCCTCATTTTTCAAGAAAATCCAAAACAATTGTTCAGAAGAAATCATTTAACATTAGAACCAAATATGCATTTGAAATTCCGTGAATTATGTTTAAAGGCCAAACTGGCATTCATTCACTACTGGGTGTCCGCTCATCCTGAAAATATTTCAAGTGTCGTTTATAGAACAAAGATCTCTTCTTACACCAAATAATCATTTAAAAATTAATTATCTTATATTATTTCCCATTTATTAAAATTAATAAAACATAAAGAAATTAAAAAATTTCTAAATTTAAAGGTGAGTACAGTGGGGGACCTACCTCGAGATCGAGATGAAATGTAAGATGCACGTCCGACACCACATAGTAAGGTCCAGCCTACAGAAAACAAAACATAAGAACTCGAAACACAAAAAACCCAATTAAATTATACGAAACAAAGCGGTGGGAAGAAAC
Source organism: Viscum album (assembly GCA_963277665.1). Taxonomy (NCBI): domain Eukaryota; kingdom Viridiplantae; phylum Streptophyta; class Magnoliopsida; order Santalales; family Viscaceae; genus Viscum; species Viscum album. The sequence goes on along the minus strand of OY728137.1, from coordinate 607,700,689 downwards.
CCTCACCTCAAAAATAACGTGCGATGACGACACAAGCTCCGAAACAAGGTGCGATGATGGCGCTCACTCAGAAACGACCCGCGCGGATCCTATAAAAATAAACTGACCCAAATAACATTTAATTAATAAAAACTCTAACCAAACCAAGTCACGCACACACACACACACATATATATATCTAATATAAATTTCAAATGGGCATAAAATAATTGTGGTATACCAACGGGGGGTTGCGACTAGAAAACGACCACCAGAGGACATCGCACATGAAAAGAGTAAGGATGCACCTGGGGGGTGTCACACTGGAGACAGATGGATAGGATGGGGAGCTGAACTAGAGGTCGGGTGCTGTTGTGCGTGCTGAAAGGCAGATCGGCACTGGTTCGTTGCAACAAAGAGAGGAGGCCGAATGAGTGATGTCCGTAAGGCAGGTCGGAGGCTGCTGGAGGGCACTACGAGTAGGAGGCGACTATGGGGAGGAGGAGGCAGAGAAGTTGTGGGCTGCTGGATTGGAATTAGGGGGAGAGGTAGGAGGGCCGATCGGGCTACTGGAGGAGAAAGTCATGTCCTATGCGCAGGCTGCTGGCTACGCGCGCTGAGCAGGGAGCAGAGGCAGCCGGCAGGGTCGGGCGCTGGTGCAGGTCGAATGAAGCAAGAGGTCGGGTGGGATGGCTCCTACAGCAGCGGACCGAGTGGGAACCGAGGATGTGGGGTAGCAGCACTGAAGGAGGGATGGCCGATGGTGCTGGACAGTGGGTGTTGCGGTAGAAGGAGGGGCGCACATGCAGGGAGACTGAGGCTGAGAGGGGAGGAGCCAACAACTGGTTTGTGGGTTGCAGCGAGGGGATGAGGAGAGGGGCGCTGTTGTTATCAACAGAAAAAGGAGGAGGCACCAGGTTTTATGGGAGAGAAGAGGGGGCGGGGGAACACCTACGTGGAAGAGAATTGAAAGGAGCAGAAAAAATGAGTATAAGATAAAATAATAAAAAAAGGAAAGTAAATAAATAATAATAATAATCTAGTAATAATAATAATAACAATATTTTAACTTATTGTTGTTATTATTATTAAACATTTCATAAAATTCATTTCAATTTAATTTATTCATTTAATTTTATTATTTATCTAAACATGTGGGTAACTGTGGACTCACCAGGTCTGAACGCATTATCAGACCGAATGCGCTTTGACCGCGCACCCACCTGGACTGAATGCACGGTGACCGCTAATAGTGGTGTGACTGCGCACTGGAACGAGACGCACTGAAAACATCAAATAATCAAAAATTCAAACTCTGACCCAAAACCAACTCCACCTACAGTCGCGGGACATAGAAAAGAATAAAAAAAATGGGCGTCCGTGGTCGGGGTGTGGCAACTCTCCCCACACAGACACTTTCTACCCCCAGAAAGTCACCAAGACAACAGTTCAAAGAACTTGAGTTCTTTCCCAGACAAAATCATAGAGAAACGAGAGCTTCGGGGTAACCATTCCCAGAAAATGTCACACATGACCAATTTAAGAAAAACCACATCCCGAGATTGAGGGGGGATATGAGAGGGTTCTCCCCACCACAATAATTCACTGATATAATGAACCTTGAAACCAGAACAATCCCCCCTCGGGGGGGGGGGGAGGTGGGAACTCCAAAACCAAACTCATTCATTTTCCCCACATGGACTGAACAACACTATTGAGACTTGACGAAAATATTGTTATGGAATATTACAACAACTTGTGGATGAGAAATTAATTCAGCACCTCCCATCAACTTCACAAAACGAACAGCTCCATAACGGAAACACCTGAGACCAAACCAAAATTTGAACTGGTCCGTTTATTCACAGCCCCACACCATTCATAGATACCAAAAAACATAAAGACCACACTGAGAGAAGATAAGTCTGCTTGGATTGTGGGAGAACTTGCTCATCACTCCATCACAACAAGGATAAGATTACGATAGTGAATAGAATTGAATAATGAAATATCATATATTTCCATCCCAATGTTGAAAACATTATCTGGACTGAGGTTCCACACACTCTCAGCAACTCCTGACTATGCGCAAGCTTCACCACGAGACCTGTGGCTGGGGCCTGATGACTGAAGCTTCTTCTACCTCAATGTTTGGAATTTTCAGCCTCTAGTCCCTAACTCCTTCATCATGAGTGATGATTCTTCCAGAACTCTCTCCTGTGGCCCAAACAGTCTCATGGTAGGAAGGCTTCGGAGGGATACAATGAGGCGGCTCAGAATGCTTGAACCGGACAGACTAGTGGTTGGTGAGAGAACGCCCCAACAAATTGGGAGTCGGTACTGACATAGATCCTTTCCAGAAGGGGAATCATTCCAAGATATGGCTCCCACCAATTATTCCCAAGACTCTAATGACGATGAGACATCCAACCTTTACTCTTCCCGAACTAAACCATCAAATAACTCTGGGATAGTATGAACCATAACTAACCTGGAGTTCCCAACAACCTAAAGACACACTATCTTTCTGAACTATACAATGACCTCTAACATACATTGATTACCTCAAAAATCATACAAAAAACAAATCTAACTGAGAATTGAGCATTACTCATTAACAAATATTGGACGCTTTCTAGGCGGCATACTCATGACAACACGAAAAACACCATCGAAAAAGGTATCAAGACAAAACTCAATCAAAGCTACAACACAGGCCAAGGACAATAGGCCCATAAGCCAAACATATACAACACAAGGAGAAATTACTTTTCCAAAACAATTATATCTTTACAATTTTTAAAAACTCACCTATGACACCTTATGAACCGTCACATGTGTGTTTATTCAATCTCGCTCACATCACCTGCGAACAAGTGCCCCCACAAACTTTCCTTACATAACCACGCATGAGTGACCCTCCATAAGGAGTGCCAAGGTTCAAACACGTATTTCCCATACAAAATACAAACACATACTAAGTTATTTCAAACCAATACAACTTCTCTTTAGAAACCCGAATTAGTAATTTTGAAAAAAAATTGGACAAAACACTTTTCCATTTGAAAACCAATTTCACATTTAAAGAAAAATCAAATCAACCGAGATTAAAACAAAACACCAGAAATAATAACCCACAAGAATGAGGAACTAGTGTATATGTCTGACCCAATGAAATGGTGGTGTGCCATGCCCCAAGTAAGGCAGAACACTAAGAGGACCTTGGTCCAGACACTTGGACTTCACCTGGGTCACCACCCCATGTGAGGCCGCAAAGTGAGCTGATTCACCTCCATTGTCATCCATCAATCTGAAATGACCAAAGAAAAATGTCCCAAATCCCAGAATAACTCTGGTAACTTAGGTCTCATCACGAGCGGTGGTGATCAGGAACCAACCCGTAACCTACCTCCTGAGCCCCAACAGTACAAATCTCTATCTACTAGACATCCCAAATAATAGAGGGCGCTCTGAAAAGTGAGGTCTGCTAAGGGATGACCTCTTTTGATTCCATTTTGTCACAACCGGCCTCCCTGGTCCATGAACCTTTTCACCCGAGCCGATCTTTGACATTTCCTGAGAGGCGTTCCTGATTGTCCCGGGCTGTTGAAAATCCCCAGGGCATTAACAGAGGCTGTGGGAATGATTTTTCCCAGCAGAAATAAATAAAGCAGCTAAAATAAAATAGACCATTGTAAAAAAAATAAACAGAGTAATGTAACTATACAAGAAAAAAGAAACTAAAACTAATTGATTGAGACCACCACTATCTGAGTGTAACCTCACGGGTTACTCTCCAACTCACGACCAAACATCATCCATGGCAACCGTACCCAAGATGTTGCCTGAACAAACACTAAAAACAGAAAATAAATATAGGTGTGAGTATTAAAACTCAGTAATATAGCCTGATGTCTATTCCCAATGCACTAACATTAAATAATGAAATTTACTAATTCCAAGTTTGAACTAAATTATATAAAATATTAGTTTCCACTGACACTTTCATTTCTAAAACAAGTATCAGTCCATTTCCCATTTTAATTTAAAAACAAGTTTAACATTTGATAGGAATAGGTATATTTATTTTTAAAACATTTACTAGGAACCATTTACAAATCCAAACTTCTATCATTAGCCAAAAAGGAAAATTCACACATAATACCCAACACACACCAAGGGAACTGGAAAGAGTGGCACACAGGGGCCAGCAACAGAACTAGACCTCTCAATCGTCCTCCACATATAAATAAACACTAAAGGAAACATGGGTCGAACCTAGGAGATCATGAACAATACAGAACGTACTATACATTTGACTCATCCTGAAAGTATTATCTAACTCTATGACGTCATAACGCCCTAATGCCTGGTATACCCCTTCATGTCCTAACTAAGGGTCCCATTCCCCATAGCAGCAATAACTCAGTATTCCCTTGCTAGGGGGCCACTATCCAGTGCATAATATAAACTAGTGCAGTAATCATTCTCAGAATATTCTCTCACTATGCCAGGTTCCCATGTCAACACTTGCAATAAAAAATGGGTGCATCCACAATGTAAATCAATCAGTCATGAGGCACAAATATCACACACAAATCATGCAATCAACGCACACCAACAATCACCCCTGGGTAACCCCAATGTGTGTTTTTACAGAATAATTTATTTTATTTAAGTGTCAGACGGGCCTTCACCAACATTAATGAGAAACCTCGTTTTTCAAGAAAACCCAAAACATTTGTTCAAGAGAAATCATTTATCATTAAAACAAGAACTACATTTCAAATTAGATGAATTATGTTTAAAGGACAAACTAGTATTCTTTAACTACTGGGTGTCCGCTAATCATGAAAATATTTCAAGTGACATTTTTAAAATAAATGTTGCTTTTTACAGCAGATAATCCTTTTAAATTTAATTATCTTATATTATTTCCCTTTTATTAAAATTAATAAAACATCAATAAATTAAAAATATTCTAAATTTAAAGGTGAGTGCACTGGGGGGCCTACCTCGAGACCGAGAAGAAATGAATGACGCACGTCCGACACCACATAGTAATGTCCAACGTACAGTAAAAAAACACTTAGAACTCAAAACACAAAAAACCCAAATTAAAGTATGAGAAACCAAGCGTCAGAAAAAAATGAAGACCTAGAAACTGATGCACGACAATGATTCAAGCTCGGAAACACGGTGCAGCGATGGCGCTCACTCAGAAATGCCATGCGCGGGTCCTAAAAATTTAAACTGACCCAAATAACATTTTATTAATAAAAAACCTAACCAATTCAAGGCATATATATATATATCAAATATAAATATAAAATGGGAATAAAATAAAAGGGGTATACCGAAAGGGGTCGTGAATATAAAAAGAAAACTAGAAGGTGTCGCGCCAGAACAGTAGAAGGCCGCACTAGGGGGGTGCCGTGCTGGAGAGAGATGGCCATCCTAGGGAGATGAACAGGAGGTTGTGTGATGCTGTGCGCACTGGAAGGCAGACCGACCCTGATTAACTATGACAAGGAGAAGAGGCCCAAAGGATGCTATGAATAGGGCAGGCAGAAGGCGGCAGGAGGGAGCTGTGAGTAGGAGGCAGTTATGGGGAGGAGGAGACGGACCAGCTGTGGCATGCTTAACTGCAAGGAGGGGGAGAGGTAGGAGGGTCGATCGAGCTACAGGAGGAGAAATTTGGGGCCTACACGCGGGCTTCTAGCTATGCGCGCTGAGCAGGGAGTAGAGGAGGTCGGTGGGGTTGAGCACTGGTGCAGGCTGAAGGCAGCAGGAGGTCGTGTGGGTTGGCTGCTACAGTGACAGACCAAGAGGGAACCTAGGATGTAGGGTAGCGGTGCTGAAGGAGGGATGGACGACGGCACAGGGTAGTCGGTGTTCTGGCAGAAGGAGGGGCGCACATGCTGGGAGACTGAGGCTGAGAGGGGTGGTGCCGACAACTGGGTCGATGGTTGCAGTGAGGGGATGAGGAGAGGGGCTGTATTGTTGAAAACAGACAATGGAGGAGGCGTCGAGTCGTACGGGAGAGAGGAGGGGGGAGAGGGAACACCCATGTGGAAGAGAATAGAAACGAGGAGAAAAAAAGGGGATAAGATAAAATAATAAAAAAAGGAAAGTAAATAAATAATAATAATAATCTTATAATAATAAAAATAATAAAAATAATAAAATTATTATTATTATTATTATAAATTATTGTTATTATTATTAAAAATTTTAGAAAATTCATTTAAATTCAATTTATTCTTTTAATTTTATTATTTATCTAAACAGGTGGTAAACCACGTCTGAACGCATGATTAGACCGAATGTGAGGGGACTACACACCCACCCAGACTGAATGCATGATGACCTCTAGCAGTGCGGTGACTACGCACTGGCCCGAGACCCACTGAAAACATCAAATCTTTGAAAATTCAAACCCGGACCAAAACCTGACTCTACCCAGAGTCGCGAGACCGAGAAAAGAATAATAACCTGGGCTTCTATGGTCTAGGTGTGATAGGCCGGAATAGACTCCCAACCATAAACATTGGGATAACTCTAAATTACATTAGGTGTAACTCTAAGAGACCCATTGTCGGCCTCCTAACCATAAGAATTGCAGAGTTTAACTGAACGTGAAATCTTCCCAAATGGACCCAAAACCACCAACACGAGGGGGTAGAAGGGAAGGTCTAAACTAATAGAGAATAATTAATACCTCCATCATTATATCAATAATGTCACACACATGGATGAACACAAACCATGCAACACTAAAGATAATGATCAATCTGCGACCCTTTTCCACAGCTAGGGTTCTTTTAACAATGCGCCAGCTTCACTCAAGGACCAATTGATGGATATTCGATGATCGATGCGTCTCCTACCTCATAGTAAGGCATTATAAATTCCATAACACAACACATGAACTAGAATTTCACCAAACACACTTCCCTAAAAAAAATCCAACGAGGCTCCACAATAACCATTATGATAACTAAAGGAAAAAAACACAACAAAAAAACTACAAGAGATGACCACTACATCTAGGTAACACTATAAAGAGAGAACCCAAAATTGATCCCAAAAATTTTCCTACTCATGTAGATGGGATGTGGTGACATTATATGATCTAGGTCTAGCTTCAAAACGATTCCTGGAAACACTGTGATATAATAATTGTACGTGACTCAAGCATCCCTAGTTGTGGAAAGGTTTTAGAGCCCTCGGTCACACCGACATTTTGAGACCCTGCTTTCCACACTGATGATAGATCATGGAATTACGCTCTGAAGAAGTTAACTGGAAGTGAGAAGGCCTTTTAATTATTCTACTAGAGCCATCAGAATCAGCTCACTTCCCATTAATTCTCTCACCATCCTATTCAATTATTCTCTAGGTCGGGGGAGGATTCATGACCTCTGTTCCTCCTGATAACTCAACTTTAGCATGAAATGATTTCCCCACAACTTCCAAACAAACGGTTAGGTTGAGGTCTTCATCATTGGACTTCATCTTAGGATTAATGAAGAGTTAAAATTGACCAGTTTTCATGGGATCATTTCCAATATAGCTTAATTCATATAGAGCTAGATCCAGGAAAGAACAAATAATTCCAACACTGATCCCACGCCTAGATGAAGACTGTACAACTCCATCCTCTTCCTCAATTTTTTCACATCATAGAAATACTATTTAATGAATGTCGACTTGAATAACTCCCATGTGATATCTTCTAGAGGCGTTCTTCGAGACACATACTTCCACCATTTTCAGTCTTGACCTTAATGTATAAATGAATCCAATTTCACCTTCTATAACATAGGTGGCACGAGAAAATAGAAGTTCCTCTGAATCATCAACAACCACTCTTCTACCTCAGGGATATCTTCTTGACCATAAAATAGGGGTGGTTTCAACATCCAAAACATGATGGTGTAGCCTATGGGCTAATCGACTAAAGGATTTTCTAAAGTCACAGTACCTGAAGATGCACCTTGATAATTCATCAAACCTTTGTGCATGTGAAAACTATGGGGCACAAAAACAATGAACTTAATCAGAACATGGTCATTGTAATTTTATATTCATCATTTCACAATCTCTAAAATAAAAAATTACAAAACAATTCTTAGAATTACAGAAGACCCGAACGATCCATAATGGAAAACTGATGTTGATGGGTTACATGGTAATATGGTATGAAGCCATAGGCTAGTTACACCACCATCATGAAGTGTAGTCTAGGGAAATTTTCTCGTTCAAGATGTATTTTTAGGCCCTTCATGCTCATGAGGATACTTTCCAAACTCAATTTTCATTTCCCAACATAATAAAATACCGAGGAAACAAAATGACACCAACAACCCGGATATCTCATGGTATCCCGAGGTTAAGAATGAGTAAGGAATCATGTCATCCTTCTCGTTAATACACCTTGAGACCCAGAAATTCTACTCCTTCTACCTTTACATCCCTAAAAAAGAAGGGAACTCGGAAAACAATCTCCGCTCAAGAGACACATTGCTCTGATACCATTTTGTCATGAAAAATCCCGGGTCGACCCTGAACCGGTCACCCGAGCTGATCTGCGACATGGACTAAGAGGCATTCCCAATCATATTAGGTTGGTAAAAACTTCCATGTCATCGATAAATAATCAATGGGATAGTATTCGCCAAATGAGAATAAATAAACAAGGAGAAAAAATAAATCAATAAAATGTGAATAAATAAAACAAAAAATAATGAACGACCATCAATAACACACTAACCTGACCAGGACCAAACTCAACGTTACCCCAATAGACACTCTCTAATCCACATCCAACTCTCTCCCATGGTGATCATGCTCAGGTTGAACCTGCAAAAAAACTAAAAACATGAACGCAATATATGAATGATTATAAAAAATTAGTAGGAGTGCCCAACAATATATTCCAAAAGCACTACCATTTAATAAATAATTTTACCAATTTAAAGTATAAACTACATAATATAAAATGTGGGTTCTCACAGACACTTTCATTTATAAAGTAAGTAACTATTAATTACCCTTCTTAAATGTATAGAATGTTTATGGTTTGATGGAAATGGATGATTTATATTTCAATAACACTTCTGTGAATTGTTTTTAAAAAAAAATAAGTTGATAATAAAGAGAAAAACATATGCACACACAACACATAAAAAGGGAAATTGAAAAGTGGCTCACGGGGGCCAACAACCAGACTAAGAACCTCAATCATCTTCCACAAACAAATAAGTTCTAAAGAAAACATGGGTAGAACCTTGGAGATTGTGAACAATCTAAAATTTACTATACATGGTACACATCCTGAAGGCATGCCCTACCCAATGATTTCATAATTCCCTAATGCCCGACTGTCTCCCTACCTGGCCAGGTTGAGGGGCCCAAACCCATAGAATTAATAATTACACAGTACCCCCTTGATATGGGTCTCTATATAATTTGTAATCTAAACTAGTACAATAATTGTTCATAAGAAAATTCACTTACTATGATAGGTTTCCTTATTGAGTACTAAGTAGAAAGAGGGAGGAGTAAACAAAGTAAATCAAGGAACCAATGAAAATGCATGAACATCACACACAAAACTCAAACAATTAATGTCCAATACAAGATAACCCATGAGTCCACCTAGAGAGTGTTTTCAAAATAATTAATTTTTTAATGTGTCGAACAAGACTTAACCAACTACTCAACACCAACCCATATTCAGAAGAACCAACACACGCCACTTTTAAAACCTGAAACACACATGGAAATCAATCTATGAAACTCAATTCACCATTTTGAATCTAAAACACATTGGTAAGGGCCCATGGGGAATTTTATCAACACTTATTATAAACATTTAAAAAAACATTTTCTAACAATTGAAGCATAAGAGGAAATTAATATATTTCACAACAAACATTTATTCTAAAAATAATTAATTAATATTATTTAACATTAATATTAAATCAATGGAATATAATAAAAATTAATAAATTCTAAATATAATGGATTGTGCAGTGGGAACCTACCTCAACTTGAAGCTTGAACATGATTACGTGACACACCTCGCACGAATGCAAAAGCATACACAAGCTGGTGACTGCAGAATCGCATAAATTCTTTTCCATCAGACTTTAATAAAAAAAATTACCAAAAACACATAATTTTTTTTTAAAATAATCCAAATTAATAAGCTAAAAAATATTCACTTTTATACATGTGCTAGTGAATCAAAATGTGCTCGAACAACTCTACTTCGGTGGTGGACATTCATCGCACGCCCAATTGCGAACAAGTTGTGCGGCTTTCCGTATGAATGAACGAAGTAGTAGTCGATGCAGGGTGTGATTGATCAGCGTGGTCACATGACAGTCGTAAAGGTTATGAAACAATGGTAGGGATGGTTGCTGGCTAGGAAAGAGGCCGACATATGGGTCATTGGCTAGGAAAGTGCCCGATATGGGGTCATTGGCTGGGAAAAAGGTTGGCAGGGGGTCTCTGGCTAGGAAAATGGTTTGCATGTGGTCAATGGTTGTAAAACTGGCTGGAAGGGGAAGGGGTGGTGTTAGATACTTATAAAGTGGAACATTATGGCTGATGGATGGAAAATAGAAGGGGGGGAATTCCAGTGGTTTATGGAAAACCAATAAAGGAGTTCAAGACTGCTAGGTGGTGGGTGCGCAGCCGAATATTGCTGGAAATGGGTTGGACAAAGGGTGTTGGCTAAGAGATGAGGGTGGTGGGATGGTAAGGCTGAGAGGATAAGAGGTGACCTCTAAAGAGGAAGGTGGGGTCACTCACTGGAGGTCACGCGTGGATGGAAGGGTTTGGCTTGTGGGAGCGTGGTCGGGGCGGTGCAAAACAGGTTGGAGGCCTGAAATGGGGAGTGGGGAGGGAGTGGGTGGTGGCACATGCGGATGGGGAGAGCAGTGGGAGGGTAATGGTGTGTAGGGAGAGGGAGGGAAGTAGGAGAGAGTAGCATGTTGGGGATTCATGGGGGGGAATAGGGTGGATGCTCAATAGGGTTAGAAAAAAAATAAAAATAAAGAAAAGAAAGCTAAATAAATACATAAGTAATAGTATTACTAATACTAATAGTAATAACAACATTAATATATAATAATAATAATAAAATTAATAACAATAATATTAATAATACACATCAAAATTTTAAAAATAACTTTAATAACAAAAAATGATAAAAATAATAATATTAACAACAATAGATCATTAATGATAATATAATATTAAAATTATTTATTAACATTTTCTTCATTCGTAATAATAATAATATTAAAAACATTTTTTTATAATTATGATAATATTAATGATACTTTTTAATAATAATTATAATAATAATATTTAAAATAAAAATGATATAAATAATAATTTTATTTTAATAAAAACAATAATGTTATTAACAAGAATAAAAATTTCAAATAACACAATAAATTAAAAAATTTATTCATTTTTATTTTTCATAAGCAGGAGGATGGCGATGTTGCCTGTGAGAAGCCATGTGGGGTTTTGAAGACTTCCTCTGCCATCGTGACCCATGACATCAACTTAAAAATTCGAACTTTTTGACAAAACTCAAAAAACTCGTTGGGGATTCTTCAGGAACCATGACAAAAAATATTTAAATCCAAATAAATAATAAAATAAAATAGTTGGATAGGTCGGGGTGTGACATGTATTGTAAAATCAATAATTTATTCTCCTAGTTATGTATTTTAATTATCCCAATGCAGTATTAACATCCATTAACTCTACATATACTGTTCATTTAATAGAATGGACTTTTTATTCTCTTCTGATAGATCATGTACAAGTGACTCAAAATCCACATCTTCTAGTTTATAATTTTGATAATAGATCCAGATATTTAATGAAGAGGTTAGTGAATTCCCAAGAGAATTCAGAGTCATAATAAACAAATAATTCCTTAGGGTGAGGTTTTGGAATGCTTTGTTTAAATGATTGGTCTTATAATGGTATAAGTATCCTCTTCACAACCAACGGTTCAAGGCATTCACATGTGGAGTATTCAGGTATTCAATAATTCATTAGTTTTCTCTTGAGTAAGTGATAATTTAAATTGTGATGGAGGTCACTAGTATTTTATAAATTAATATAAAAAAACATTACATATCTATATATTGAATGTTAGGACTTAGATAATAATTATTACAAATACTCACATAACCCATGGGTCAAAAGTTTATTTTTTGTGATATTGAAATAATGAACATCATATTTTACAAAAAATTTAAATAGTAGTCAATAATTACACTCCAATAAAACATTATATATAAATATAATATGATAAAATCATATTCATAACATGAATTACTGATAAATTATAATGGATTGATATCAAATACCTATATTGGAAAAAAAATCATATTTTATCATGTTATAACCAAGAATGGGAATGGGTGGAAAGTGATAAATTTATTTTAAAATTATTATAAGACCTTATATGATTATCAAAAAACATGGTAGTTCAATATAATGTCACCAAAAGACAATTATATAATCATTAATGTAATGGAATGGGATAAAATATATCTCAATAATCATAAAACATGTGGGAGTGACCGAATAGTGTGTAATATATTAAAAATTAGGCATAACATGAATGAATTTAAAAACGTGAAATTATATAAAACAGTATGAATGTATAATTACAATTTAATCGATTTGAATATGTTTCAAAACCCCTAAAATAGGAAAAATATTATAGTAAAACTCATTATGCTCATGCTTATTTGAACAAATTCATTACTTCGATTACTAAAAATGTGAGGCAACTCATAATTTCTTAACCTGTATCATAAATTCATTATTTTTATGGCTTACTAGTAAAAGTAAAAAATCAGTAAACATGACTTTAAAAATACATGGAAGAGTAGTAAACACTTTATGAAAACATTTTTATAAAACATGGACATGGATGATAAATATAACCCCAGTAATTACTTATCAATGGAAAATATCGGATAAGAACGAGATTGGAATAATTATCCCTTATGTTAGGTATGATATGCTTTGTACATATCCTAACCTCTTATATAATGATATAAATAATTTCATTGACTTATTCTATAACCATATTCATTTTTATGATATCATATATAGTCATATTCTCATCTGTTTTCTAGTAACATTTCATTGTTACTCGTTATTCAGGTGTAAAATGATTTATGTTCATCTACATGTTTTTTCGAATAATTGTTATTCGAATATTTAGGTTATAGTTATATAAATTACAGAATGGTATTAGTATAATATATATTATATTTATTCATTCAATTCATTTATATAATCATTCTTCAATGAAGATCATGTAGAACGAATCACATCACATCATGGAGATGATAGGCCGTACTTACGCACGAGCAACGATATCATTCCCATGATTTCTAAATTTTATTGAAGTGTATAGTGTATAGTGTATAGTATTTTATAATCAATATCATTTTACAATAATAATATAAAGTTATTTCTCCCATCATTATACCCATCCAAGTATGTTGGTGATGAAAATCATATTACACCACTACATGGAGACGGTAGGTCATACGTACGCATGTGTGGTGATTTCATTTTCTATATGATGGATAAAATATGGAATATGTTTGATTAATATTAATAATAACATCTCAATATAAATTTGATACTAGAGTTATTACTTAATAATGAGATAACTCATATAGAGTATGTAGAAGAAGAAATAATTTTGAAAAAATCAGTGAAGGATGTTACCTCTTCTTCGTCGTGCCTCTTCTAAACTCCTCTTAGGCCACTAAAGGTGGTCATTGAAGAAGAACATGACCTATTTTATGTTTATATGGAATTTGATAAGGGAAAGGGTTAGATTTTGTCCAAGTTTGAAAGCTCAAAATGGAGTGAATGGGAGATAGAGGGGGTTCTCTTTTATAAGAGAGGAGAGAAGAACTTATGGAAACCTCAAAAATATTAATTTATAATAAAAAAACCCCACATAAATACATCCAAAATGACACAAAATCAAATATTAAATGAGATATGGTTTTAATCTCATCATCCAATCAAATTTAGACATGTTTTGATTTTATTTTAAAGCTTATCATTTTGATTTATCCTCAGTTAATTTAGTTAATTTTATTTGTGGTAATAATATTATAAATTTTAAATGGTTATAAATAGTTACTTATGTATTCTGAATATTATATAATTGGATAATTTATGAAATTTTCTACTATATAAATTTAAATTTTTTATTTTTAAATACCTTTGTGATTTTTAAACAACTTAATAATATGTTATTTTTATAAAATATCAATAGTATCAATTTTGACACTATTCATTAATGTGAATTTAAATAAAATCCCCACCAAATATATATTTGAACCAAAATATTTATTATATTAGTAGAATGTCCTATACCCATATAAAATTAGCAGAGCACATTAATTAGTTCACATAATATTTATTTTAATATTTTTAAAATCATTTATTTGATAATTGTCATTATAATATAATTACTATATCATTTTTCTATAATTATTAAATATTTTTATTTGTTTCATAAAATTTAGAAATAAAATAATCTGATGATGATAAATATAATTTCTTTCATAATAATACTTTTAGTCTAATTTATATTCTAAAAAACCCATCTTTCAAGATGTTATATTTTTTAAATTATGATGGTGACAACTTTGACATCAGTTAAAATAAAATAATATAAGTGTCATAATCACTTTTATATGGATACAAATGATCCAAAAGTAGACCCTTGTATGCTAAAGGTTTATATAGACTCGACCAACAAGTTTTGGTCAAGTGTTTGGGCCTTTTGATGGGTATTATAATGTAAATAAAAACCATATTATTGTTTTTTCACTAAATAAATAATTTCAGCATCATTAATGTATAAGATATTAATGTAATTATATATTCCATAAAAATAAAAAATTAATTACCATGATAAAGAAAAAAATTTCTATTTACAATGAGTATTTATAATGTGATTTATATTCCAAATAACCTTATATTAATAATAATTTAATTATTAATGTTTGAGTGAGAAATATCTCACTTTTCTTTAAATAAAATTAAATTAAAGTTCTTAATCTCATCCAAGTGGGTTATAATAGATTAAATTTCGACCCAAGTATGTTTAGGGCGAAATAGAATCATCCAATTAAATTAAGGCAGGTTCTAGGGTAATTTTATAATATTATTTTTACCTTTAACTACCTAATTTACCTTTAACTTTGTTAAATAAAATTTACCGTAGTTACTATTCATAATGACCAAAAATAAAATTTCCATACTAAAGTTATTTGGAACTATTGATTCCAAATATAGAATCAATTTTTCAAAATTTATGACACAAAAGACACAGAAATTAATTTAAAATTAATCTCGTTGTAAAAAAAGGGTTTTCTTTTAAACCATTGCAAAAGATTGAAATGATTTTACCAAAGAATTCATTTTAAAATGAATGATAATGATATACATTATGTTAAATGGTAATAATATATTATATTTATACTTTAAAACCATTCAATATTTTAATTTAACCATATAAATTCTCTCGATAAAAAAAGTGGTTTCTAATTAAAATTTAGCGTGTTTTCACTATTCATTAAAATATGAATGTTATCCGAAAATTATCAAAAATTTATACCAAGTAAATTTTTATATACTGATTCAAAAGAATTATTTAATTTTTTTCAAATTAAACTTATTAAATTTTCAAAAGTTATATTTAATATAGGTGTGCCTTCAAAAGGTGGAAAACTGCATTTCTTGAAAAATACTTCCTTTATTTGAAAAAAATTTATTTTGTTCACATACCATGTTCACGAAAATATGTAAGGTGAATTATAATATTATATAAAATTCCAAATGTGGTTAATACTAGTCATATCCGCTAGTTTATATCCAATTTAAATAATAATATAATAATATATCATTGTTTAGTGAAACTCAGTATCGTGTAAAACGCAAGCTATGAAGGAAGGTCACTTTTGCGTGTAACGCAAGACAAGTCAGTGTTGTGTATAGTGAAATATTCCTTTGGTTCTGCATATAAAATAATAAAAATTTAGTTCATTTATACATTTAACAAAATCTATACTCAATGTTGCGTTGAATAATTTCTACCAAACGAACATGAAATTGTGTGTAACACAAGCAAGGAATAGTGTTACGTGTATTGCAAGCTAATACAGTGTTGTGTATGGCACGATACATTTTTGGTTGAGATTTAAAAAAATACATAAAATAAATTAATAGACTCTATCTCATAAAATCTCAAGGTGTTACATTCTACCCCCTTAAAATGAATTTCACCCTCAAAATTCATCGGGCTTATAAATGGTTTACTAAAAAAAAGATTCTTTCATAGAAAACCACATCAAAAAAAGGAATACTAAAACATAATTTTAAAAAGTTAGGTAAAGAAATAATTTTTACCCCAATTAAATAATCACTGGGTTTTCCCATAGGATAACATAGGTGAAGACACAGATATGGAGGAGAAATCTAAAGCTCATATTTAGATGAAGAGTGGTAGAGAACATGGCTATGAAGATATACCAAAAATCACAAAACCCTAAAATTGTGATAATCTAAGGTACCATATGTTTCATCATATATGAGGGTAATAGGACAAAATTTTTGGTTTTCATGTTAATTTACCTAATGTTGATGAATTGTTCTCATAAATAGAAATCCTTACTTGATTTCAGTGTAATATCATCATTGTTCATTCCATGAACAATTTCCACTTCATCTATTACTTAATGAAATGATGTTGAATTTTTCATTCATGAAGTGTTAGCAGATCATGTGATAGAATTATAGGTCATTCCATCTATGTCTATCACAAAAAGTTTAGCACAAGATATTATGTATGCATAATTCCATATATGGAGAGTTTAATCGTATATGGTTTCAAAAATGAACATATAATTCATCTATCATACCGATTAATAAAATAAAACTAATTTCAACTAACCATGTACTTATTGTAGGCCGGTGGTAGGTGATAAAGGCATGTCACACTTGGTTGTGGTTTCGATTCCCGCATCCTTGTCTGGCGTGATGTGTTGTCACCCATATTACGGTTATTCACCCATCTTACGTGTTGTCCTTTTCTAAAATTTTACTTTTATAACATTACAAAAAATGGCCTATCCATATAAAATATTATCTAATGTCCAACTTAATCCATTCCAACCTTTAGGCATACCCAAAATACTTTTTTCCAATCTCTCAGATAACAGAAAATAATTACTAGAAATGTTGCATAACAAGAATGTGAATACCATCATTTACCCCCCATATATCATAAGATGTATCTTGTTGGTCACATTCCAAACATATTAACACCTTAATCATGTATCTATGTAAAACATGAATTACCAAAGATTCTAAATGAAGGCATAAATTCTTTCAATACTTAACTCTTTCCACAAACAAAACATATTGAAACCATGATATAAGTTTTTCCTTTCATCAGTAATAATCTCATTACTACTATCAAAAATATTATTTTCTCAGTATCCCTTCATTATGTGCATATCATCTACTTTCCAAAAATATTTCAATCACATTTCATGGATATTGGTCCCATTCAATAAATACATTCAAATTCTCAAGGAAAAACCATAGTGTAACAAACCTTATATTTGTATTTATTCCAGAGTACCCTATATTATTCCTGATAAACATGAAATCAATCCACTACTTTCTTAAACGATTGATTTAGATTCTTAGTTTTATTCGTCAACACTTCATTCATTTCATATATCTTTATTAGTCTCTTCATCATCATCAACATAAATACTAACCATACGACCATGCTGATTCTCTTCATGATATTTTCCCTTAGGGCATCGATTTGCATAATTTCCATACAATCCACATTTAAAACATTTAAATATTGTTGATGTCTTAGCGATACCTTCATCCTTGTCCATTGTGTTAACTAAACATTTTTCTTTGCAATTATAGGAGTTGTGTACTTCCTTTCCACACCTAAATGATCTTTTTGTTCCTTTGAGAGATTCTCCTTGATGACTCTTCCCACATGATTTACGTGAGTGAAATTGAACTTTCTTTCCTCTATGATCGTTATGAAACTCCATATTTCTCATAGTAGCTCAGTGAGGAAACATATAAAAGTTGTGATTATTGATCATATTATGAGATTGCTGATTAGGCATAATAATGATGTGTTGCCTTCAAAATCCTGTTTTATTTGTTTGATCATGAATAATATCATTCCATTCTCCATCATATTATTCATTAACATGAATCATCCTGTTTACATACCTTTCCTAAAACCCAAAAAGAGTAGTGTGAGAGGAAAAATATTACTAAGAAAACAACATAATCAATGGGGAGTACATCCAACATCTAACATCTTGGGTTTAATCCTAGGTTATTCATGATTGTTATCATAAATTTATGATCTTATATTATACTTATACTTATCCATAGGGACAACCCTATGCATACCTTAAAAATATCTTTAGGGATCTCACTAATGTTTTCACATCCTAGTTTCTGAATATTGTATAATCATTAACTATGATACCAACTATAAAAACCCAGGATTTATGTACATGGACTTTCCATACATTTGAGGAATACTTAATACATGACACAATGAAATGCCCATTGATCGTAATAGTATATTGTATTTTGAAACTCAGAACATAATTTTCTATTCATGGTGAATTATCTTCAACATCTCCCATAAAGATCTTCGATTTTTTCCTACCTAAAACCTTCAATTATATCATGGGGAAAAGAAAACAAAAAAATGGTGAGATCCCATTTTCTCAGTAAGGGTAATCATGGAGAAAATAAAACATACCATAATAATTTGAACTTAAAAACATGAACATAATGTTTAATCATCAAAATCTTGAGTACTGAAATAAATCATGGCATTTTGTAAGGAATAGATAATAAAGGAACATTAATCTTGATAAAATAGTATGGAAATAAATCATGGAATTTTGGAAATTGTGGAAAACCATTAATGATATAATATTATTTCCATATTATCCAAGGCATTACTGCCAAGACCATCATAGTAGACGAAGTCTATTAATGAACTAGGTTTACTTGTCGTTCCATCCCTGTATTACTGAACTAGATTTACTTGTCATTTTATCCATGTTTATCACATGAGATTTTAATCCTTACCTAATGAATTGGAGGGAGATTTTGGTCCCACACATCTCCTAATGAAATAATTTGTAAATGTTCCACAAAACATAAATCATTCATCATATCATAACCCATGAAATAATATAGGTTTTCTTAAACATCATTCCATCAAAACAAAATCAATATAAAATAAATTGATATAATTTATTCATAAAAAAAAACCATGTAAATAATAGATACATTATACTTGAAACATAACCATATAAAATAATTTTATATTAGATGGAATATAGTTTTGATTAAACTCTTGAAATTAATTCTTAATAAAAATATAGTATTTTCTTCAAAATCATTTTCTTTTCTCAAAATTCCGTGATATTTTTACAGAAATGAATTTTGATGGAAATAAACATGAAATATTGTAGAATAAGATTATTGGAAATAAGAAATTATGAATATATAAGAATCAAATCATGATGTATAATTAAAAAAACTTTCTCTTGTACTTTTGTCGGAAAATTCAAAAAATTCCTCGTACGGTAGAAATTAGAATGATTCCTTACATACCTCACAATAAAAGTAAATAAGGGGTAGCCATGGCTTTAAAATAAATAGAATAATAGTAAAATCTATATGAAAACATTTTATAAAACATGGATATGGATGATAAATATAACCCCATTAAATCATTACAAATAAACAATCTCAGATAAGAACGATATTGGAATAATTATCCTTTACCATATGTTCGATATGATTTGTACATATCTGAACCTCCTGTATAATGATTTTAATAATGTCATTTATTTATTCTGGAACCATATTCATTTTTATGATATCATATATGGTCATATTATTATCTGTTAATTAGTAACATTTTATTGTTAATCGTTATTCAGGTGTCAACTACTTTATGTTCTTCTGCATTTTTTGTCGAATAAATTATTATTCCTCTTTTTAAGATATAGTTATATCATTTAAAAAATGGTATTATTATGATATATATTTTCTCTATTCATTAAATTCATTTATATAATCATTCTTCAATTAAGATCATGTAGAACGAACCACATCACATTGTGGAGACGATAGGCCATACATACGCACGAGCGACGATATCATTCCCATTATTGTGGTATTTCTTTGAAGTGTATAGTGTATAATATTTCAGATTCAATATCATTTTAAAATAATCATATATAGTTATTTCTTCCCCCATTTTACTCATCCATGTTCTTTGGTTATGAGAATGAGATTACACCACTATTTGGAGACGATAGGTCGTACGTACACACGCGTGGTGATTTCATTTACCATGTTATGGATAGAAGATGAAATATGGTTGTTTAATATTCATAATAAGATATCAGTACACAAGTGATAATTGATTAATTACTTAATAATGAAACAACTCATATTGAAGTAGTAGAAGATGAAATAAGTTTGAAAGAATCGGTAAAGGATATTACCTCTTCTTCGTTGTGCCTCTTCTAAACCACCTCTTAGATCACTAAAGTTGGTCTTTGAAGAGGACCATGACCACTTGTATTTATCTATTGTATTTTATAAGGGAAATACGCACGTTTTGGCCAAGATTTAATGCACAAAATACAGTGAAGGGGAGAGGGAGGAGGTGTCCTTTTATAAGAGAGGAGAGAGGCACCTCTTGAAACCTCAAAATATTAATTTATATTAAAAACAAACCCCACATACAAACCACAAAAATGAATAAACATCAAATATTAGATGACATAGGGTTGTAATATCATCAACTAATAAAATTTATACATGTTTTTATTTTATTTTAAATCTTATCAATATGATTTATCCTCATTTAATCTATTTAATTTTAATTGAGTTAATAATATTATAAATTTTAAATGGTTATAAATAATTACTTAGGTGTTGTTAATTTTTTATAATTGGATAAATTATGAAATTTTTGATGATATAATTTATAATTTATAATTTTTAAATACTTTAGATATTTTTAAACAATTTAATAATATGTTATTATAATAAAATATCAATAGTGTCAATTTTAGCACTATTAATTTATTTTAATTTAAATAAATTCCACAGAGAATATATATTCGAAAAAAAATATTTAATAGATTCCTATAATATCATATGAATCAATAAAATTAGTGGAGCATATTAATTAGTTGACATAATATTTATTTTAGTATTTTTAAAACCATTTATTTGATATTTCTCTTCATAAAATAATTACTACATCATTTTTGTATAATTATTTTATATACATATTATTTTTCATTAAAAATAAAAATAAAATACTAGGATGAAGATAAATTTAATACCCTTAATGAGAATGTTTTTTTTTGAATTTATCTTTTAAAAAACCCATCTTTCAAAATGTTATATTTATTAAATTATTAAGGTGACAACTTTTACATCATTTAAAATAAAATAATATAAGTGTCATGATAACATTTTTAAGTCTCCAAATTATCAAAAAGTCCATCCTTGTATTATTATGGTTTATATATACTCGAAAAATAAGTTTTGGTCATGTTTTTGGTCCATTTTATGAGTATTATTCTTTTATATAAACTATATTATTGATTTTTCACTAAATTAATAATTTCTGCATCATTAATGTATAAGATATTAATGTAATTATATTTTTTAAAAAAATTAAAAATAAATCATCATGGTAACTAAAAACATTTTAGCTTTCCAATTATTATTTATAATCTAATATATATTCTGTATAACCTTATATTAAAATAATTTAATTATTAATGATTGAGTGAGACATATCTCACTTTCCTTTAAATAAAAATAAATTAAAGGTATTAATATCATCCAAGTGGGTTATAACAGATTTAATTTAGACCCAAGTATGTTAATTGTGAAATATAATCACCCAGTTATATTAAGGAACGTGTTAGGGTAATTTTATAATATTATTTTTCCCTTAATTACTTGATTTACCTTTAATTGTGGTAAATAAAATTTACTGGAGTTATTATTCATAATGAAAAAATAGCTTATTAACATAATTTTGATTTACTAATTCCAAATATGGTATAATTTTTTCCATATTCGACACAAATATGTTTCAGAAATTAATTTAAAATTATTCTTCTTGTAGAAAAAAACAGACATTTGTTTAAAACATTTCCAAAGATTGAAAAGATTGTACCTGTGAAATAAATATAAAATTAATGATAATGATATAAATTATAATAAATGGTAAAAATATATTTTATTTATACATTAAAACTATTCAATATTATAATTTAACCATATAAATTCTCTCGATGAAAAATGATGTTTTTGATTAAAATTTAGAGTGTTTTTACTATTCATTGAAATTTGAATGTTTCTAGAATAATATCAAAAATTTATCCAATGTAAATTTTTATATCCTGATTTAAATGAATTAAATTATTTTTTCATATTTAACTTATAATGTACTCAAAAATTATATTTAAAATGGGAGCGCCATCAAAAAGGCATAAAAACATCATTTTTTTAAAAATACTTCTTTTATCCGAAAAAATTTATTTTGATCTCGTAACATATTCTTGAAAATGTTTAAGATGAATTATAGTATTTTATAAAACTAAAAATGTGGTTAGTAATATTCATAACTGTTATTTTATATCCCATTTAAATAACAATATAATAATATATTGTTGTTTAGTGAAACACAGTATCACGTACAACACAAGCTATCAAGGAAGGTCGCTCTTGTGTGTAACACAAGACTAGTTAGTGTTGCATATTGTGAAATATTCATTTGGTTCAACAAATAACATAATCCAAATTTAGTTCATTTATACATTGAAAAAATCTATACTTAGTGTTTCATATTATAATTTCTACGAAACAAACAAGAAATTCTGTGTAACACGAGCCTAGAATGTTGCTGTGTATACTGCAAGCTAATACGGTATTACATATAGTGAAAAAAAAATTGTGGTGTAGCGTACAAGACAATATATAAATTAAATTAATAGAATCTAACTCATAATATCTTAGGGTGTTACAAATTTAATATATATTAGTATAATACTTTTTATAATTCTTTGGGAGTCCCGCCCATGTCTTATAAAAATGAACCCTTTCATCTCCATTAGAAAAACACAATAAACCATTTATTTTATATAGAATATTTGTAACACCTTCCTAGAACCCACACCCACAATGATTGGATCTTTTTTTAGGAATGAAACCCTTCTTATATGTGTTAAGGTCTTATGAAAGGTGATAATCTAAAGGGAAGGTAAGGTTTTTATATAAGTGTTTATATGTTATTTCTTCTTCTGCATCCTTTAAATTTCTTTCATCCATTAGGAACTAATAACTCAAGTATCCAAAAAATAATTAATTTTTATTATTTTAATTTCATAACCTAAATCCATGTCCATTTATATTAAATGGGGATGTAATTAGTCATTCATATGTATGTTTGAACTATCACCTCCACAAACCAATCTAATTCGGATTTCATAACCGCCTCTATTGAATGGTTATAATAATTGAACTACTGTTCATATGTAATTTTCATGACATTTTAGTCATTCTATGATAATAATATATCAGTTGTGTTATTATTTTCAATATTCATAAATATGATAATATCATTCCTGCGTACGTGTGAAATATCACATCCACCAAGCGATTTGACTTGTTGTTATTCATTATATCACTTTTACGATATTTAAAAGTATATTTATATTATTAATAAGAAATAAATTATATAATTATCATTATTTAAAGAAATAATAATAATTACCTTATTTCCATAATGGTCATTGAAAAATGGAAACGTTACTCATGCTTACATATGGCTTACCGTCTCCATGATTATAAATTTGTCCATTTTTAAAACAATAAATAAACGGTTTGCTTTCAAATTTTAATTTATTAGTAAAGGTGTTTATTATTTCATTAATATTATTCCAGAAATGATGGTCATATGACCACATGTACTATTAACAACATTCAATGATTATTTTCAACACAAGTATTGAATATCGATATAACATCAGATATGAACATAAGTAATTATATAATTTTTATAACATAGTAATAATTGATATAAAATGAAAAATAAACTCTAGAAATATTCTCAACAATATAGATATTAAGATAAGATTATTATTCAGGAATATAAATTTTGTATGTGATGATTTAGACTCACGGTAAGAGACTTCATCTCAATCTCTTTTCATTGAGTCGTATTTCGAAAATATACTCCGCCATTTTTATATGGTACATAATTAACCCATTTTATCCTTAATTTCATTCAATGGTTTTTGAAGGAAATATTTCTTTACGAATCATTTTTCTAAATGAAAAAATAAAATTTTTTTTAATATGCGTTGAGAATGAGTTTTTCACCATCATGAACACTATTTAATATTTGGCTTCCTCTATATAGAATAATGTTTTTATAAGGATAATAAATACCAAATTATAGTTTCAATAATTTTTGTATTGATAATGGATTTAGTGATATATTTTTTATGTCAATATGTTGAAATGATATCTTGTGATTGAAATGTGGAAATGTTATTTTCCCTTTATATGTGTTAATGTGTTATCATTATTATTTGGTTCTGGGTAAATGTTTTTGGATATGTGTGGATAAATGATAAACATAGGGCAATTGATCTCATGAAGAACTAATATTAATTTGGTAATTAGATATATTTAAACAATAATGTTTCTCTAAATATATGTAGTGAATATACTATGATGGATATTCCAAATATAACATAATGGTTACTCTCGAAATATCTGTCGAAACTATAATGTATGTATGATATGGATGCCAAAAGATACCATTATGATTTATGATTTAAAAAATTCATTAATCTTATGAAATAATGAGGTATATTAATGAACTTTTGATTTATTTGTCAAAGGTTTGATTTTTAAAAAACAAATTATGCATTTAAAATATTCGTGGAGAAACTATTTCAATGGTTATTTATATCCCTTACAGAGTATTTTTGTTAATCCCACTCTTTGAAATTTATTCCATAGGGTATAAGGATAGTTTAGAGAAAGGAAGCAGAAAAATGACTTTTATAAAAATATTATCATGATAAATGATTCTTGTTTTATTTTAAAAAATTTTACATTAAGAAAAAATTGATAGTATGTAGACTTGTCTATATAGTAATATTTGAGATGTTATGAAACAGTTAGAGACTAATTATCTAATACACTAAACATGAAAATACTCTCAATATAAATGAAATTAAATTCATTACATAACTAAATATTACTTAATATTTAAGGATTTGGCACATAGTAGTATTCATTTGTCAGTTTAGATAACTTTAGGGGTTATGATATTGTTAAAATGATATCCATAAATTATATTTACATTATTTTCCATTTATATGACATATAATTTTATGATTATAAAGTTTCTTTGTCAATGCTAAGTTTTATCAAAATATTTTACCATTGATGATATAGGGAAATAGTGCTGGGATGACATCCATATGAAAACAACCTTCCAAATTCGAAACCATAGATGGATGGAATTAGAACCGAATAATATGTTGGAGTGTTAAAAAAGTTAAATCTAGATATAAATAGTGGTAGAATACATCTACAAGATCATCTAGAACCACTATAGAGGAAAAATTCAATAGTGGGGTTTTTAATGAGAAAACATCCCCTATCATAAAAAGGATCATCTGAACCCATGCCAATAGAAGGGTGGATTAGATCACTAGAAAATATGTTTTATTTCATGGTTTGTTTAGATAATAAAATGGTTTTTATTATTGTTAACAATTTACAATGTTAAAAAAGTTAGTGGTGGTAAATTCTTAAGACTATCATGGAGTATGATGATATTGATTATAATTAGTGGGATGAATTCAAAAATTTATTTTTGGAGAAATATTTTCCTAAATCTGCTCGAATTAGGATGGAAAATGAATTCTTGAAATTGGGGCATGATGAGGATTCAGTGGCTACATACGAATAAAAATTCACTCAACTAAAAATGTATGCTCAAAATTTCATCCAAGATATTGACATTAAAATCAATAATTTTTTCGTAGGGAAAAATACAAATTATTAATTGGTGGTGGGTTCTCATGAGTTCAAGAGTTATGAAAAACATGATGGTTGTTTGGAGAAGGTGGAATTGGAGTGTGCCAATGATAATATGTTATTTGAAAAAAAATATAATATGAGGTTGTGGAGGAAAGTGATAGGGAATAATCTTCAAAAAATTAAAATGGTAAGAAAATTAAGTTTAGAGTTTGTGGAAATTTGGTTAAAAACACATTGGAGGATGGATTTTGAAACATATTAATTGCTTCAAATATGGTAAAATTAGAAAAAATATCCCTAATTGTACATAAAAAAACAATATATTTGTGTGAAAATAGATTATTTTCATTCATAAAAATATTTTATGTGTATTTAGATGAGTTATTATGGAATTGGGGGTTCGATGAAGTAGTAGAAAGATATTAAGCATCTAGACTATCAGTAGAAAGGTGTGGTGAATTCCATTGCAAATACATAAGTAGATGTCATGCCACCAAATGAAGTGGTATCAAGTACATTATTTGTCTATTCAGATAATGCCAAGGCTTTTTTGATCTAGGGTGTACACATTCTTTAATTTCAGAGAAATTTTATAATAAATTTTAAATTCCACCTCAATAATTGAATTGTGAACTTTTGGTGAAAATGCTTGTGATAAATACTAAGGTAAAAAAATTATAACATTTTATTTCTTTATCATTGGAAATAATTTACCTACAAACCTTGATGTTTTTCTACTTACAGAGTGTGATGTTATTCTAGGAGAGGATTGTCTTTCTATTCACTATGATAATATTGACAATAAGGCTAAAGTGGTTTCTTTTCTGAAAGACTATCAGTACGCATACAAAAATGAACCGTTGTCCTTGATAATATATCAGGAAGATGAGAAACTACTATTTGATGGAAATGAATATAACCTTGAACATATTGTTTAAAATAAAAGAAAATTATTGATAATTGTTGTTGTAGTGGTAAATTGTTATCTTAATGTTTTTTCTGATGAGTTTTCTCCTATTATACTGAATTGAGAAGTTTAATTTACTCTTAACTTAGTTCTAGATGATAAAACAATTTCCAAACAACCATATTGAATGGCTCAGAATGAACTTTTAGAGTTTAAGATGCAATTTCATGGGTTATTAGATAAATGTTTCATTTGACCTAGTACATCACCCCGGGGTGATCCTGTCTTGTTTTCTAAAAAGAAATATTGGTCAATACAACATTTCATTGATTATAGATAAATGAGTATCATCAGTATTAAGAAAAAGTATTGACTTCTTCATATATCTGATTTTTTTGTTCATATCCCGGGAGAATAATATTTTTTTAATGATGACTTGAGGTTGGGGTAGCATCAGATGAATGAAATGGAATCAGATAGTCTAATCACTATATTTCGTACAAGATATGGCCATTAAGAATTTGAGGTAATTCCATTTGTATTAATTAATGCACTTATTATATTCATGGTTCCTTTGAATTGATTATTCCATGAGTTCTTGCATAAGTTTTGTTTGTTTTTATTGATGTAATTTTTGTATATTCTAAAATTAAAAATGATCATGAAATCCATATAAGGTTTAATATGAAAAATGTAAAATAAAATAAATTGTTTGGTAAAATAAGCATGAGTGAATATTTGTTGCAACAAATTTCACACCTTGGTCACATTATTTCTAAATATGTAATAACTGTTGATCCTATTAAAATGAAATTTGTTGAATAATGGTCAAGAAACACATATAAAACATATATATGTAGTTTTATGTGTTCATCAGGCTATTAAAGGATATTTGTTGAAAATTTTCATGGTTATGTATCCCCTAGACTATGTTTAATTGAGAAGGGATTAACATCATCTAGATAGAATAATTTGATGATTTTTCTCAAAAATTGAAAAGAATATTAACTAATGATCCAATTCTGGTGCTAACTTCCAGAAATTGTTAAATTGTTATTTAAAATGATTCTTCATTGAATGGAATTGGTTGTCTCCTAATTTACAATGATTTGGTAGTTGATTAGGCTTCACATTAGGTCATAACTCATTAGTTAATTTATCGTACACATGATTTGGAGTTTGATACTACTGTTTTTCATTATCAATTTGGAGGCATCATCTGTATAGAGTAAATTGTTAAATACATACTGATCAAAAAAAATTAAATACAAATTTACTTGAATATAATTGAACATGAGACATATAAGATTGTGGGAACTATTCAAGTATCATGTTTTGGGGATCCTTTACCATTCTTGGAAAGAAAATAAGGTATCTGATGCATTGAGTCAAAAATATAATGATACCCAAAGCATGTTATTCTTGGACCATGCCCATTTACTTCACGATTTGATGAAATTTGACTTGGAATTTAATTATGATATAAATTCCTTTGTTTTTTTAATGGTTCCAGTGCAATAATAACTATCTGATAGAATTAAAAAAGCACAAAATAAAGATAGTTAATTGAAGAAAGAGGAAAAATTGGTTTACAATTGCATGTTTCCTGAATTTAACAGTGATAATGATTTTGTGTTGAAATTTGGGAAGTCTGTATGTGTGCCTTGTGATACATATGTGAAGAAAGAGTTGTAATGTGTAGCTCACATTTCTCCATTTTTAGTTCATCATGCTAGTACTAAGTTGTTCAGAGGCCTTCAAGAGTATACTAGTGGATATAATGAAAATAGATATTGTTGAAATTATTAAAAAAGTGTATGAATTTTTTAGAAAGCTATATTAGAAATACAGTTTCCAAAAGTTATGTTTCATCCATTGCCTATAACTGAGAGTAAATGGGAATATATATTCATGGATTTTATAGAGGTATTATAATATACATCCCGAGGTAATAATGGAATTTGGGTTATTGTGGATAGACTAACTTAATCTTCTCACTTTAATCATATTCGAGATATAATATCTCTAGAACAATATTCTTGGTTGTATTATAATATTATAGTCTAGTTACCTGAGTTCCTCTCTCCATTATATATAATCATGATCCCATGTTCATATCTAACTTTTCTAAAGGACTATAGATGTTATTCTATACTTAATTAAATTTCAATAAAACACTTCAACATTAATCATATGGGATGAAATAATAAACAATTCAATAATTGGAGGATATGATACATTCTTATTCAATGGAATATTAGGGTATTTTCGCTCAACATGTTTATTTGGTTGAGTTTTCTTATAATAACATATTTCATTCTAGAATATAGATCACACAATTTGAGGAATTATATGGAAAATTTTTTTGATGTTAATCTATTAGGGATGATGTCGGACAAAGTAAGCAGATGGGACAAGAGTTGGGAGAATGAATGGAAGATAATATTAACTGATTGATAGAACATGATGATAGATTATAGTTGACATAGAAGTTATTAGGATAATTAGAGGAAGGATCTTTCATTTGAGGTATGTGATCATGTCATTATGAAATATTATCAAAGAAAAATTTTGATTCATTTTGGTGAGAAGGGGAATATGATTCCATTGTTCATTGGACCATATGAAATCATTGAGAAAGATAGATCAGTTTCCAACATTTTTTCATTAACTCTGAGTTTAACCTAGGACATATTTTTTTTGTTTCAGAGTACAGAAAGTATATTCCAGATCATTCTCAAGTTTTGAGTCCATATGTAGTTCAGTTGGAAGAAAATATTTCTAATAAGAAACAACCAGTCCATATTTTGACCTTAGAGAGGAAGTGTTATAGAAAATGATGATTCATCAGGATGATGTTTTTTTGAAAACCCATACATTTGAATAAGTAACTAGGATATCTAAAAAATCTATGATGGAGAAATACACATACTTTTTTTAAAATTAATTAAATTACAAGGATACAATTTTCAAAAGTGGGGAAGGATGTAACATTTTAGGTAATTATATAATAAGCATTTTTCATATCTATAAAATTTTCTAAAATATATACTTATTTTAGTTTAAATGGGATTATATTATTGATAGAATATGTGGCATTCAACAATATGTTTTTCTTAAATCATATGTTGCACACAAAATTGAGTTATATCGAGAAATAAAATATTATTATAATTTTCAGTTATCACATAGTCATTGTATTTATGGGAATAATATAACTAACTATATTTATTTTATACATGTTTGTAAAATATTTCTACTTTCTTCTTACAAATTTTAGGGTCTTATAATTCAAGTAAATCAAATTTCAAGCAGAAAAAGATGCAATTTTTTAACAGTCAGGTTTACCTCAAATTATTGGAGAACCCATTTTAATTTCAAATTTATATATTTTTATAAATATTATATGAAAATAAACTATTTCATTAGAATGGGGACATCAAAATTTACATATTTATAATTTTTGGTAAAATCTTGATAGTATTAATTTTTAATGAATTTTGAAAAATACTACATTATAATTAAAAAATGCATTTTAGTCTAATTTATTTATTTAGTTTGGCTATACTTATAATTTCTCTAAATGTATATTTAAATAAAAATTATATAATTTAATCTTTTTCCCCAATTATAATCAATATCACAATTAAATTGAATAGAAAAATTTGTAAACTTTTGATGGTTTTTACTTCAAATACCCATTTTCTCAACTCATAAAGATGATTAACATTAAATTATTTTTATCCATTTATTTGAATTATTATAAAAAATTTATATATATGGTTGTAATCAGTGTGAAAAATATTGTCTAATATGATCCAAATAACCTTTGGTGAATATCAACTTAAATTTTTTATTTACCATAGTTAAAGGTTAATATGGTGATTTAAGGTAAAATTAATATTATAATATTATAAAATACCATAATAATTATCATAATAATAATTTATGAGTTATTATCGATCATGACCATCCTTACGCCAAATTGTTTTTCTTTTGAATGCCACATGTGTGTGATTATAACCTTTAATTTAATGAAACGGAAAATATGTCACAAATATGTATCACCTTACTAAACAAAAATTAATAAGGGGTTATATATGTAATATCATAGAGTATGAATATTATATAGAAATATAAAATGACTGCCTACATTAAGGTAATTTATTAAAAAAAATTATAAAATAAATAATTAAATATGATAGTGACCCAATGATGATGTAGTAATAGATTTATTAATGAAAGAATAAAATAATTGATATTAATAATATTAAAATAAATATAATTTGAAATAATTTTTCCCTTGAAAATTTTTATAGAATACTCTGACATGACAAGATTTATGTAATGCTGTTTTTTCTATTTAATGAATTTGTTTTGGTTTTTTGAGAAATTTTTGTAATAAATATTGCAAAAATTGACACAATTCATAACATAAATTATAAAATATCATATTAATTGAATCTTTTTTTTGATAAAAATTTAATATTTGGCCAATGAAATAATTAAACTATAAAAATTTAATTTATTACTCATTCATAAGTAATTTGGTATGATTTGGTAATTTTTTTGACCGTCAAAATGTAAATTACTTGATAAAATGATAAGAGTTAAAAAGGGTCAAAACAAAAAGATAAGGATTAAAATGTATTAAATATTGTCTAATTTTCATTTTATGATTATATTTTGACCCATACTCCTCCAATATTCTACATAACTGTTTTTCAGACCACTTGGAATTTACATTGAATTTATATTAATTTAATACTTTTAATAATTCCAATGGTGCCCCTCCCATCACATATAAAAAGGAAATAATTCCTCTATATTAATCATACATAAAAAAACATTTAGTTCATCCATGTTATGAAAAAACCATTTCATAAATCCCTCCCCATATTCTTGAAGGTTTATTTTAGGCTTTAAACATATATTAGTGGTGTTATGGTGTTATGAAATCTGGTCATCTGAAGGAAAGGTAATGTTTTTATTTGTTTGATTCTATCGTATTTATTCTTCCACATACTTTAAATCTCCTTCATCAATGGGGAAATAATAAATTCAGTATCTTAAATATAGTGGGATTTTTAATGTAATATGATTTTATAAATTCACATAAACTTTCATTAAATGGGAATGAAATTAATTGTTCGGGTGTTTGTGTAAAATATCATCTCCATGAACCAATCTAATTCATTTTTCATAAAAGTATCTCATCAAAAGTTATAATAATGGACAAGATTTTCATATGTGATATTCATGACATATTAATAATTATATGATTATAATATATCAATTAATTTAATAGTTTTAGTGAACATAAGAATGATAATGTCATTCATGTGTACGTGTAAACTATCACCTCAATGAAGCGATGTGAATCACTTTAATTCATTACATCACATGGGTGATATATATATATATATATATATATTATATAAATGATTATTATGATGTTAATTATATTATGATAATTCTATAAATATAAAATAAACATTAAATTATTACCATAATCATCAATGAAAACTGAAAACATTACTCACACGTACATACGATCTACCATGTCTATGAGTATAATGTTGTCAATTATTCAATCCATAAATATATTGTTTGATTTAATACTATAATTTATTTTTAAAATTTATTATTATGTATTTAATATTTTTTTATGAATAATAGTATTATAACAACATATACTTTCGACATCATACCATGTTCATTTAAGAATCATGTATCGAATATTGACAGAACATCAGATATTAACTTAAATATTTAGGTTATTTTTATAACATGATAATAAGTGATATAAATTGAATAATAAACATATAAATTTTTCTCAAGAAATTATAACATATGGTTAGTATATTATTCAGTAATATAATGTTTGTATGTGATTATTCATCTAGAGATTAAGGAAGCTAATCTCAATCTTCTTTCATTGAGGAATATTTTGATAATACACACCACCTTATTTTATATGGTTTATAATTTATCTCATTGACTTTTAATTTAATTCAATGGTCTGGTAATTGAATATTTTTTTACATATCATTTTCCTAAATGGAAAATGAATGTGTTTTTAACATACATGGTGGAAATGACTTTTTCTCCACTATTACCATTATTTGATATTTGGATTCTTCTGTAGGAAATATTGTTTTTAATAGGAAAATAAATAATATATTCAAATTTCATGTATTATTGGATTTGAAAATGGTTTTGACAATGGATTGATTTTGTCAATATCTTGAAATTATATATTGTTATTGAAATGTGGAAAAGTTATTTTTTCCCTTATTCTTATTAATGTGTTGGGATTTTGTTTGGTTCTTGGAAATTACAATGTATACGGGTGGTTCCACGATAAAATGAGGGTGATTGAGCATGTCATAGCTCACTAATTCATTGGTTATTGAGTTAGTGTTAAATGATATGGTTTATCCTTATAAATTTAGGGAATATATTGTGATGGGAATTCCAAAGATAACCATGAATGTCACTCCATATGTATCTATGAAATATACAATGTTAGTATGATATAGATGCCATAAGGTACCTTTATGTTTTATAATTGCTAAGATGTTTTTCAGTAATCTTATGATTACAAGATATATGTTAAATAATATATGTTCTATGAGGGAAAATTATGATATTGTTAAAAAAAGTTATGAGTTCAAAATATTCATAGACTAATGGTTTCATTCCCAATAAATATCACATACTGAGTTTTTTGTGATCATCCCATGTTATTGAAATCTTTTCCGTAGCGTATAAAAATGGTTAGGAGAAAGGATGAAAATAATATGAATGTAATGAAAATTTTATCAACAAAAAATCCATGTTTTTTAAATTTATTTATATATTGAAAAAATTGGAAACTTTATAGACTTGTATACTTTGAAATATTTGAGATGTTATGTAACAATTATGGATTTATTATCTAAAACTCTAAACTTGAAATGATTCTCAATATGTATTAATGTTACTTATTAACATATCTCACAATTATATAATTTATAATGATGGGGTTGTATTGTCTTTAACATGAATACAAATTTATTTACTATTTTATTATAAATTCTTCATTCTTGATCAGTTATATTCACCTCTTAATTCTTGTTTAATTTTATCAACGATTACTTACTCTTTATAAAATAACTTTTATGTGAAAATTATTTATTGAACATTACATATCACTTAACAAATTATATTTGTTATAACAAAGATATTATTATTTTCTAAAACAAATACAGTTTTAAAATATACTTATTATGTAATATTTTTATTTATTATATGTTGAAATATTAAAAAATATATATTATTTACACAATATGGTTATTTAAAGAAAATTCACGTTATTTTGGAATAAATTCAATTAATACATTTAGGATAAATTGTTTAGACTTGTAGTGACAGGTGGGGAAAATATATATATCAACTTGATTCATATGCAGTCTCTTGATGAGAATATCTAATAAAATATTAACATGGTTTTTTTCTAATAGTTTTATCCTATCTTGTAAAAACTAATGAAAATTCAGGTATCATGATTCCTGTGATCATGAATTTTAATATGTATGAATTATCGTTAATGTGAATTTAGTTATAATTATTATCCAAGTGTCTTTTTCATTGTTATTATCTATACATTCATTTCATTTTTAATATATTAATTATGGGTATTTTTTTTGTAATTTACATTTCAATGATGATTATGACATATATAATAATGATATTCATTTTAATGACAAAATTCCATCTATGTTATATTATTTAACATTCCATATTATTTATTCATTGTTAATATATGATAGATTCCATTGTAAAAAACCTTTTCTTAGCATTTGAGATAACCATTATCATGTTTCTTTTCCAATGGATATGAACATTAATTCATTTAATAGGTTAAATGATGCTAAATGATTTCTATTACTGTTGTTTTTTTCTTCCCCATGTACGTTTTGTATTATGTATGTATTTATATCTATAAGAATACTAAATTAATTGATCCATATTGATGTGATCCTTTTTATATTATGAAAATGTAATAAGGTGGAAACCATCTCTAGGATACTATATTCGAGGTCGTTATAATTTGTATCAAATGATTTTTTGTGGAAGCCTTAGAAACTAAATTAATGAAAAAATACCTTATGGAACATTACCCAATGATAAAAATTTAGGATACGCATTGAAGAACATCATATTTTTTTGTTCAGGTCGATATAATGTGGTTTCTAAAGGAAATAATTCCCTATGTAGATACTATAAGTGGTTGTTTTTATTGAATATAGGTACATCGGGGTAAAAAAACAAGAATAGGGATTCACTCTTGACTTGGTCATCACCTAGTACATGATTGTGGACATTACTACACACCTTCTTTGGAAATGTTGAGGTATATTCCAAAGATAATTCACATATTTATTAAGTAAATTATTAATTTTATTAAAATAAATATATCCATAAAAGAATTTAATTTTCATATTCTATGATTAAAACCTGAATAACTATTCAATATATGTCATGTTATATACTTGATTTATAATAACAAATTATGATTTATATATCAAAATTTTATAATATAATAAAGTATTTTCCATTTTTTATAAATGAACCTTGGAAAGAATAAGGGTATTAATACTCATGTCCATTGTATAGATTTCCTTATTGAGAAATCCATTATAGGTTGTTTTTAAACATAGATGATTGTAACTGTATATGTATAGACAAATCAGGGTATGAAAAATAACCTTTCAAAAAATGGAGATACCTATTATTTTACATCATGATTTTCAAATGTTGGATCAAATAATGTTATAATAACCCCCATCATTTAGTTACACTAATAATTCATTGGTATATGTGAAATGGATTAGGCCCATTGAAATGATATTTGTATCTGTGATATGTAATGAAAAAGAGCATGTTTTACTAATTTAATTCTATATAAAGTAAGATATCGATCAATGAAGGTCATTATTATTTAATACTAGATGGGAATAAGTAATTAAATAGTTGGAATGGAGATTATTTTAGGATAAATTGTTTATAGAATATTTCTTTCATGAGTAATGAAATGAAATAAATATATTTTTTCTTATAATAATGAAAATAGAAGAATAAAGGTTTGTGGTGTGTGAGTCTATGTTTACAAGATTTTCCATGTATTCTATGGATTATATACACATCATAAAATTATATATTGAAAATTTATTTGAATGGATTATGCTATATCATCAAAGACAGATGGACTCTCAATCATTTGCATCATATGATTAATGAAATTTAGGTTCCATACATATGTGGAATGAATTTTCATGATCTTATATAATCAAGAGAAACAATGATCATAAGAGTTTTATTGAGAACCATGAAAAATGGAATGTTTTATTGATGAATAAGAGGAAAAATAAATTTATATCTTAAGAAAATAATGGAATGAATCATCCAAGGAAATACATGAATGGAATAGGAATTTTTTATATGTTTATAGATAAGTCTCAAATGGATCATGAATTTTAGTGGAATGAAATTAAATGATGGCTAGTTCATCAACTAAAATTAAATAGAGCATTATTCAAAAAAAATTATCATGAATCATGTGAATTCACCATAAAATAGTCCAATGGGAGAAGGATAAGAATATTCGATCACTACATAAAATATGGATGTACCCAATGAAGTGGTGGAATACACTTTAATCATAGCCTCTTATTTATCAAAATCATATTTTTATTTTAGATCATTGCAGTCTTTATATATCATCCATGTTTTATAGGAAAGATAGATATTTCTACGACACCTTAAGAAGTGATTTATCAGTCAAAAAAATTTATAGATGTCTTAATACAATTATTATGTGTCATCAAGTACTCATTATAACAGATAAACATTCAATATTTTTGTAATTTCAATTCTGGAATATTTTTGTCTTCGATATAAAACATTTTGTTGAATATATTTTAAATGATGATGCAATGATTTTTATAAGGATAAGGTAAATAATATTCACGATTAAGTTGTTGGGGGATTTAATATGTGGTAAAGGCTACATGTAATCCTAAATTAGACCCATGTTCAAATCCAGGTGGGGTGAATTTTTCCAGGTAGGTAGTGACATACTTCTCATTCAAGTGTGTAGTGACATATGCATGATGCATGAATATTGTGGCACCGAGCCTTTAGTCACGTTTGTGGTACATTAGTTCGGTTTTTGGCCTATGGGCTATGTAATGGGGTTTATTACCATTGGTTACTTGGTCCATGTACTGATTAAATATGTCTTGATGTGTGGGATATCCCTTGGGTGGGCTAATGACCTTCATTACATCTTGTGTGTGTGTGGTGTGTGTTTGGGTGTTTGTCTGATTAATGTAATTTTACCCCCAAGACCTAATATATATTATTCGTGTTGAATATTTGGAATTCTATTATATTACATTAGAAACATGTAAATCGGATTCATGTAGGAATTCTCACATAGTATCACTTCTTAATGAGATTCATGGACATGTTTTTGAAACAAAATATGTGTATGGAGAATTTTATAATCAAATTATGGATGTAACAATTGTATTGGGATACATTGATATGAATGGTGTCTGTGTGATTGAATGTAATTTTACCACAATGATTGGTCTAAGATATTGTAGTTGGATGATGTTGGTGATGTCCTCGGCAAGCATGCAATGACGGGGGTGTGATGTTGTTCAAAAATGTTTTTTGCGACTGAGAGAGGCGACTTGGGTGCTAGATCTTAGTTGATTTTACCTAAAAATAGAAGAAGGGATCATATGTTACTTTGATAGGGAGCTCATACAAGAATTTTCTATAGAATTCTGGTTGCAATGATATAATTGGAATAAATGATTGGCTGGAGCTAGCGGTTCTCACGACATTGTTTTCTGG
The DNA here is from genome assembly GCA_963277665.1 of Viscum album. NCBI lineage: Eukaryota > Viridiplantae > Streptophyta > Magnoliopsida > Santalales > Viscaceae > Viscum > Viscum album. The sequence goes on along the minus strand of OY728137.1, from coordinate 607,662,633 downwards.
ATGGTGGTTGGTTTTAGATCCTCTTCCAAGGAAGCACTGAGATTTTTCTTGGTTGTTGAATGATTCTAGGTGGATCAAAGTGATGATTGATGTTGACCATAGTTAGTATAAATCTAGTTTGGGTTATTTTTTGGGTTTTTTTCAGGTTAATTGGATTTTGGGATACATCATAATTAGGATATGTGCCTCTAGGACTTCGGGCAAGTAATTTATGGCTATGTTCCTATGGGACTACATGATGGTAATGGGGTTTCTCTTACCATGTTTAAAAGGTGTCCCTATTTTCTTCTTATCCTTTTAATTTTATTTCATTAAACCAAACATTGTGCTATATGAATACATTGATTTATTTCTGAAGGAATAAACTAGACATCTGCCATAGTGTGGAGTTTATTTTTCCATTGATTTAATCCCAAATGAATGTACAATATTAATGTATCTATCTATAATTCTATAATTAAATTAGTGGAGATAAATAAGCAACGAGTGTATTATTTCATAAGGTATTTACTCTCCCATGTGTTTCACCATTGTGAGACCCTATAATCCATTTTAAGAAGAAATAGTCTTCCACGATGTAGAGAATTTTTTATAAGAAATACAATGACAATATATTAATGAACATGTATCATATGTCGGAATTAGAAGAATTATTTGATGGAATTCATGATGATGGATAATTTTAAAATATTGGAGATTGATATCGGAACCATAAGTTGTGATTAAATAAAGAATATATTCAAAATATAACATTCCAAATGAGGTTTGGACATTATTTTTATAATTTAGTTCAATTTATATTGACTAATGAAACGTATATTTTTAGGAAAATCAAAAGTTAACTATTCAATGAATAAAATTATAATTTTTTTTATTAATAGACGATTTCAGGTTGAATTTAAATAGATATAAGGACCATAAAATTCAATTATGGATCATTTTTAAGACTCCTAAAGTAAACTGGTTCTATTAGAAGTTTACAATATATGATTTTTGAATTCAAGAGTTTTATCTTCATGGAAATATTTTCTTAAAATAAGGAATTATAGATTATTTAGTAAAAAAATGTAGTAGTTGAATAGACTACACTAGTGAACATAATTGAGGTATGTATTTTCATTGGTTTATAAGTTTATTTTATTTTGATTTTTAAAAAATTAGATATATTGGAAACCAAGAATACACAAAATGGGTTATGTTCATAGGAACAACAGAATTTGAATAAACATTTTATTAATTGAATACGATATTTGTTAATGCTATGATTATGGATCTAAAAATCAAATAATGATGGGTTATATATATAAATATATACATATCAAAGAATCCATTGGGTTGTGTCCTTTTGTAAAATTAAAATTTTATTGAATATTCATTAATGATGTTGAACACTCACTAATAGAACCATTCAACCCAGGATCCTGGGTTTTCATGTGTAATATTTTCATTAAATATATGTATAAATTATCTTTATAGTTATATATATGAGATAAAAATTGACTGAAATATATCATTTCATACAAAGATCTCAATATGAGGAAAACACAGTGGCTTTAGATATTCAAGGATTTTCAATTATCAATACACTAACACCTATGGAAGAAAAATAGGGCAGTGGATTCATCATGATGATTTATCATGGAGTTACAAACCATGTGAGGATTTAGAGGGACAATATTTTCATGGATATATTAGTAATGGATATGGGAATTATGAAGTGAAGGTAGACAACACACCTTTTTTATAATATTTCAAAACTAAATAATGGGAAATCATAAATATTTCTTAATATCATGTTGATAATTTTCGTTAAAAAATTAATGACTTGAATTGTGGTAATTTCGACAACTTCGATTGTGAGGAAGGAGTTATGAATATTGGAAAGAGATTATGTGTTCCATATATACATATGAAGAAAATGGAGTTATTGGATGATGCTCACATCTATAGTTTCTCTATACACTTTTGTATCACAAATATGTATTTATATTTTAGGGAACATTTTGGTGGGATAACATGAAGTGAAAAATTTATATCTATGTTTCAGGATGTTTCTATTTTAAATAAGTAAATGCAGAGATATAAAATCATAGAGGAGTCAAGAAACCTATTCCTCTTCTTATTTTTTAGATGCGATGACATTACAGTGGACATTTTCAAAAGAATACCAAAGAGACCAAAAACAGATTTAATATGGATTATTTTTTATTTCCTATCAAAATCTTCAAATTCCCAGCCTATAAGAGAATACATAGCACTTGAGAACTGTTGTATCATATGGGTATATAATGGATATAATAAGGGTGAATTTTAGTGAAACAAAAATTAAACTAAGTAAACCTCAAACCATTTCTTATGTTGATTATAATAAGGATTAATCTAATGATAAACGTAATAAGTATCATACATTGATTCTTTTCAGAAAATTTTATGGTAAAAAGATTAAGAAAATAATTATTCCAAAAAAATATCAATATGAAAATATATCAAGTTGGAAGAAGTAAAAGTAATTATAATATTAAAATTAATAATTACATAATAAATATTTAAAAAAATATTTATACTGTTTAACAACAAGAGTTATGGAAATTAACAAACCTTGAAATTAGGTATCCATAGTTGAAACCAAATTTTTTTTACGCCCTGACCCTAGTAAACCAGAGTCACTACCTTATAAAATAACATTTGGATGATCACTAGGGATCTTGTCCCCAAAGACCAATCAATTTAGTAGCATGAAAAGTACTATATATGTATATATGTTTTACAATAAATTATAAAATGGAAAAAACTACAATATTGTCTCTCCTTTTAACACACTCATATAACTTAGCATATTCCTAGAGTTAAATCATAAAATACTTCTTTGCATCCTGGGAGAAATAAAACCTATGAAATGGGTGAGCACAAATTCTCTGTAAGGATATCAATAGGCAAGAAACTATCATAAATAAGAAAAAACATTTAAGGCAATATATAAGACTAAAACACAAGCCTTTTAAACTTAAAATCAGTATAATAAGGCAAAGAAAATCATATAATTCCATTTACATATTCACATGGATATTCAAGTAGTCGAATAATCACATATAATATCAATAACTATTTTCATAATGATGGAATGCATAATATAAGACATCATAACCACGTAGTCAATTCATCATGATAAGACTACAAAAAATAATTTTTTCAAGGACTTTATCCAACACACTAGTTTCTCTCATTACACATATCAATGCATTGAAGAGCTATAGAGGTCTCCTCCCATCACTTACTAAGTCCAATGAATTCTGCTTATGAAATCGTTGAAACATAATATAAACATTCATATTAAAACCATCATTTAAAATGTCAATACTTTAACAATAAACAATGAATGGTATAAAAATAGCACATCCACAGTCAAACATAACTCATTCAATATATTATGGATGATTGTATTATAATAAATAAATCGTAATAAAAAATAAATAAAAATTAAGGATATTTACATAGATAAAAATAATCATTAAACTATTTGAGAGAAATATCTAATTTCTTGAAAACATTTAAAAGATCCACTTTTTGTCAAGAATCTTTTAAAAATAGATTTTTAAATCAATGTGTCACATACTACATTGAATCAATTAAAATTAATTTTAATTTTAAAACATTCATTTCTATATAAATAAATATTTGACACAATTTTTAAAACATGGACATTAATTGGAATGATTTATTAGAATAAGTCATTAAAACATTTAAAATGATAGTTTAGTTAGTGTTCATAAACAAATGATATATGCTTGAATAAAAATAATTGAGGTAATAAAAACATTATAATATCCTGAGAGTTTACGGATTCATGATATAATATATCAAAGTATAGTATGTACACCATATAAAAGTGAATTAGTGCATAACTTCGAAAAAGTATCAATGGAAATTAAATTGAGATGAAATCCATTATAATGATGCTATCATTTGGTTAAAGATAAATCAATGAAATAATTATGTGTGACAAAAATAAATACAATCTATATGATTGAATATTCTGTGTAAATCATTAATAGGACATTCACACATATTCTTGTAAAAATAACACCAATGAAATTGATGTTTAACTCAATGAATAGAAATTGAGTTTACTTTACTATTATCAAGTTCATATCGATGAATTGAGATTTTTTCAAAGTCTTATTATATATATTAAAAGTACATGTAAAAAAATGGGATTGGAAATTAATAAATAATTAAATAAATAGTGATTTCATACATAATCTTCGAGATAAATAATCAATATTGTATGTGTAATACACAATGTGTGGAAATCGAAATTAGAAATTCCCCTACCGATTTGGTAACTTACAAAAAACACACCCCATGAAAAAAATATCATAAAATAAAGATATATATAATCGTAATGTAAATTATATCACACAAAGAATACAACCATTGACAGTACATACACCACACAGATTAAATATTGGAAATATAGCATGAATCTCGGGGGAATAAGAAGTGAGATGAAAACCCCTTACCATGTACTTTTCCGTATATGAGGGTACATTAACCTCCTGTAAAATAGTTAAATCACCGTTATTAAATTATAAATTTACCAAATACCTAAATATGATATCATATTTTATCTTCTAATATTTCTTTGTTAATAATATTTCAGTAGTATCATGGTTTTGGGTGTTAACAGATTCATTTCCCTTCATATGATTTGTTACGTAAGTCATGTTTGTTATAGATAGGATGTATTTTATTAATATCCAAAATGATACTATGTTCATAAAATGTTTCTTTAATCATTAAATTAATATTATTCTTGAATTATTACTATGGGAAATGAAATCTCATCACGTCGTGGAGACGGTAAGCCGTAAGCACGCACAAGTGACAATATATTACTATTGGGGATAAAATAGTATGTAATTGGAAGGATTGTTATATATAAATAATCATTAAAATGATATATTTATTATTTAAATTTGTTATACTCATTATTATACCCATCCAAACAATGAAGTGTTGAATAACAAACTAAACCATGACATGTAGACGGTTAGCCATATATACGCACATATGGTGACTTTGTCATTAATAGTATGGATAGAATAATGAATATGGTTTTACCATATTTATGTTAACATATAAATATGTATAAGGTACATTAGTTATTATTTTAGTATAGAAAAAACAAATAATGGGGAAGTGGAAGAAGAAAATTACTTTGAAAGAGGTGATGAAGTAATTACCTCTTCTTCAGGTTCTTCCTTTTGATTTGAACAAAAGGGCTCCTTAAATTGGCTTTCTGATCAAAGTATGGCCTCTAGGATGAATTTATGGTAGATTGGAGGATATATCATTAGGTATTGGATGATCCAAATGGCTTTTTAGGTGTGATTTTGATAGAATATGATGTACCAATTTATAAGCGATGTGAGGGTCAGATTTATAAAAGCATAAAATATTATTTTATTATAAAATCATTTTCAGTTTATAATAGCTCCAAATGGATTATTTTGAGGATAAGGTTGTTATGGGTCTAGAAAATCCCAACCAATAGGTTTTACACAATTTTAGGTCACCATATTAAGCCTATCTTTTAGATTTAACTCTTAGTTAAATAGTTCAACATTTAACATGTCTTCTTGTATTTTTATATTACATGGTTAATAAACAAACAATAAAATGAAAATAAAAAACCAAGAGGTTAATTAATTACATATATATCATTATATAAGTCCTTTTTTGATACATATATTTTTAGGAATATTATGTGATTTAATAATATAGTATTTGTTTAAAAAACTTATTTATGTCAATTTTGACACTATTTAGTATTTAGATTATTTGAAATCCATGAAAATATTATTTCTTCAAAAAAATACATTTAATCCATCCTATCATGTCATATTAATCTATAAAATTATTTTAATTAATCAAAAGCCTCAATTTACAATTATTTTTATATTTATAACATCAATAATTTCTGTCTTTCATTAATAATGTAATTACTACATCATCATTGTGTCATAAATAAATTTATTTATTTAATGTATAAAAATTATAAATAAAGTAAAATGATTTATTGAATATTTTTAGATTTATAATGAATATTTTTAGTTGAATTTATCTTATGTGAAACCCTATATTAAAAATATTTTAGTTATTAAAATTTGAATTTAACACTTTTCACTTTTCATTAAATTAAATATTATAAATATCTTAATCTAATACAAGTGTATAAAAAAGTATCAAATTTTGTGCCTAAGGAGGATTTTGGTATAAATACACTTTTTAAATAGAATTAGGTCATTTTTTATTGTAATTAGAATATCAACATTACCTTTAATTACACTATTTACTTTTAACCGTGGTAAATAACATTCCAAAGATTCTATTCCACAAAAAAATATTTTCATTTTTTGAACAAAATTTTACTATCTTATGGAAACCATGTCTCTCAATGTTTTTATATTCAATTCACATAAGTAGAAAAAATTAAATTTTATTCGAAATTAAATATGTTTTAGAAGGTTGGTAAAAGATAGTAAAAAGTTTAATACAATTTCATATATCTAATCTTATTATAATATTACCTCAATGAATTACATTAGAATAATCTAGGTATTATGTGTCTATTTTTACTAAAAAATAAATTGAAATTAAAAATAATTTTTTAAATTAAAAATTGCCTTTAAAAATTAACTGTATGGTTTCACTATTCATTAAAAAATTGAATGTTTTAAAAAAATACCAAAAATTTACCCAAATCTAATTTTGATATTCCAAACTAAAAAATGATATATATTTTACAAAATTCATAAAATATATGTTTTATTAATTAATTTAAAAAAATATTCAAGTTGTCAAAACCAAAATGTAGGTTTTCGGGAAGTAAATATTATCAAAAGATTGATATGTGTTTATGTCCAATTTAAATTTAAAATTAATTCCAACAACAAAAATTGAATTCAATGATAAAAATATAATCTAATTATATATCAAAATCATTCAAATTTATAATTTAACATAATAAATTATTTTGATTAAAAATGTTGTTTTCAATTAAAATCTTGTATTTTTCACTATATATCAAAATATGTAAGTTATCATAAAAGCACCAAACATTTATCCAAACTAAATTTGTATGTTTGTATTCTAAATATTTAGTATTTTTTGTCAAATTAAATATATAAAAGTATCAAATATTGGATTTAAAAGGGTTTCCATTAAAATCCTGTAAAATAGCATTTTTTTGAAAAATAATTCTATTACATTTAAAATTAAAATTGTTCTATATTATTTCTAAAAAACAAATAATATGTATGTTTAAATTATATAGAGTATATAATATTCAAATTTCATTTAATACTATTCATAACTACTTTTTGAAAGACTAGTTTGGTAAGTTTAGGTGCATGTGAACTTAGTGTTGCGTTTAGCCCAAGATAATGAATTTTATTAAAGAAAATAACATACTATGAAATAATGGGGTGTTACATTATTCCCCCTTTTTGAAATTACATGCAATTATTTTGAAAATTGTGATTGGTAACATCATTGGATGTCCCAGATTAGAAAAAGTGTCACTAAAACTATCACCTTAAAAGAATAAAAGTGAAGTTCAAATGCCACCTGAGATAACCCATACCAGGATTCCATGTATGAAAACATGGATAGAGAAGATAAATTAAGTGTCAAGTTCTAATGGATAATGATTGAAAACATGATCAGGATATATTTAACAACAAGAAAACTAGAAACTTGATATCGGTTAAATGGGCATTAGTTTCCTATCAGGAAAATTAAATAGAAAATGTTTTATGTTTTATGTTCCATTTCATAATGTTGAGGAATTTATTTATGAGATTGGAAAATAACATAAAGAGATATAATTACTTTTAAATTATGGATTCTTCATTTAATAAATTTATACCACTTACTCATCATTTATCCAAATGA